>JBBGZY010000489.1:15495000-18345000 GCA_037952925.1 Lithobates clamitans
TAAGAATGTTCAAGTGGTAAGTCTTGAAAAAAAAATATATACATAAACAAAAACGGTGCTTTGGGTTAACTTTATCTAAAAATTAAAAAATAATCACTAGAAAAAAAATAAAAAAGAATAATGGGTTCTTTGTGGTAACTTTACAAACATAAAAAAAAAAAAAAAAAAAAGGGAAAAAGTATTATTAGTATGGAAACATTGTTTATAAAAAGCATACTATATCATTCATGAGATCAAAGAGAAAAAGAATTCAGAAATCAGTTTGGGAGAACTCTGATTATGAACAGCAAAACACCTTCGTTCTTTAGAGCATTCGTAAAGAAGAAATAAAATGCGCTGCATTCAACGATCACAGATTTTGCAGCGTGATGAATGTGCTACCTACAATACAAACACTAGTTTTACTAGACCGAGTGCTTCCGTTTAGTTTTTGCTTATGAGCATGCGTCGTTTTTTTGTCCGTAGGACTAGCATACAGACGAGCGGACTTCGGGGTCCGTCGTAGTTACGACGTAAAGATTTGAAGCATGTTTCAAATCTAAAGTACGTCGGATTTGAGGCTAAAAAAGTACGTTGAAAGTCCGAAGCAGCCCACACACGATCGGATTACCAGCCAGCTTTAGTCCGTCAGCGTCCGTTGGACTTTTGTAGACGAAAAGTCCGACCGTGTGTACGCGGCATTAGTGTACTAAATAAAAAGTCAAAGAAAAAAGAATGCATTTGCATAATAGATTAAATGTACAAGAGAATGTTCCCAGATCTTTACAGCTATGGGAATTATCTAAAATCTGATTAGTATCAAAAGGCTTGATTGCTTTGATATTTTAATGCACCAATTATTCATTTTATGTAGGTCTGTTAAAGAATCTCTGAAATTAAACCTGACCCTGGAGGAGAAAAAATGATAGTACCGTATATACCCGAGTATAAGTCGTTCCGAGTATAAGTCAAGGCCCCTAATTTACCACAAAAAAATGGGAAAAACGCATTGACCCGAGTATAAGACGAGGGTGAGAAATGCACAGCTACTGTGTGTGGAAAAAGATTGTCAACAATGCCCATCTGCAGCTGTATACCTCCCTGTGTCCTGTACATGTGTCCTGTGCATATGTGCATATGTGTCCTGTGCATGTGTGTCATGTGTCCTGTGTATATATGTGCATGTGTATATGTACCTGTGTCATGTGTATATGTGCATGTGTATATGTACCTGTGTCCTGTGTATGTGTCATGTGTATATGTACCTGTGTGCATGTGTCTGTGTGCATGTGTGTGCATCCTACCTGTGTCCTGTGCATCCTCCGTGCGCCGCTCTGCACCGATCACCATGTAGTATCCGGCGGCCATTCACTGTTCAAAAGCCGCGCCTCCTCCTTGTCCAAAAAACTCCATTTCCCAGCAGTCAGCGGTCAGCCTATCACGGACATTCTCTCATCCTCATACCACGGACGAGGATGAGAGAATGTCCGTGATAGGCTGTACACTGACTGCCTATTACAGACGAGGAGGCGCGGCTTTTGAACTGTGAGAGCCCAGAGCTGCTGCCGAGTCTCTATGCAGCACACGCTGGCCGCCGTCTGCCTGCATGACACGCTGATCATGTAGGCAGACAGCGGTGACTCGTGTATAAGTCGAAGGGGGCACTTTCAGCCCCACAAAAGGGGCTGAAAAATTCGACTTATACACGATTATATACGGTATATTCTAAATGCTGGCACAGATGGCTGAAATTTCAAGCCATAGGTAGCCCTGTCAGCAACACTTAGCTCAACAAAAGTTGATTTTTCATTCGACTTTTGTAGGAGTCAGATAGTAATTTGTGCACGAGTGCCAGTTGTCCAAATACAATAGTCAGCATGGGAAGTTCCTCCATCCATTCTTTGCATCATGGATGGAGGAATCTATAAGGCTTCTCTTGTTCAGCCTGCAGGCTGAACAAGAAAGATCTATATGTGTATGGCTAACTGGAGCACAATCCCTGTTCAAAAAACATTGCTGTTACTCCCCATTCCATCTCAGGAAACTAAGATATAAATTAAGTGGGGGAAATGGCAAGGTCAGCAAAATATGCATGTAGCTAAGTCCTGGGCCTCTCCAGGCCTAATGGTGACCTCCAGAGTTAGGGACAGCTGACATCCTTCTGTGTAGAGTGGGTTACGAGACAGGGTGGGTGCAATGTAAGGTAGATTAATGGGCGCCAGACACTTCCTGAATGCAAAGAGATGTATTGTCTCTTAAACAGAACTGTGGGAGAGAGGGTTAGGGCCAGGACACCCTTTAGTAGTTGCACTGTTAATTTAGCAAACTCCAAGACTTCTATAGGTAGACAGCCATGTAGGGAAAGGCATGCAGCTAGACACCACATCTGCATGAGTAGGACCGCTGTCTCCTATGGCAACAATCTAAAAAAGGTGGTAATGAACTTATTCACTTCTTCTACAAGCTCCAATTGTAGATCTTCACTCAACTGAGCTCTCAGTCTTTCACTAGACTTGCTGATCCACCGCCGCTGGATCCCCTGAGCTCTTGCAATCTTCTCATTCAGTACCTCAGTACCTCAAGTGTCGCCCCCACGTCTCTGCTGGGTCCCTAGTTTGGCACTCACAGATACTCCTCAAGCATCACCCCACTAGCCTGCTTGGTCCCTGGCTTGGCACACAATATTGCTCTGCAGGCGTCACCTCCACTTTCTGGGTCCCTGGCTTGACATCTGCTGAAGTTTCCCTATTCTTCACCGTCCCCGGTTGGTGAGAATACTGCTCTGGTACTTGCTTCAGCTACTCACAGTGGTCTCTTGTAATAAGGTGGATGGTCCCTTAGTGGCGACAGCTTCCTCTCTACCTCCGACCACGACAGGTTCTCTGACTGGCAGAACCATCACTTTTGGTTGGACTGCAAGCCGCAATCCCAACCCTACACTGCTCTCTTGCTTCTGGATAGGCCCTCAGACAGCCTAGCAGCCAGATGTCCCCGGGATAGGCCTCAGGCTCTGGCCTAGTAGCCTGGGGCAGCACAACACACGTCCACCCAGATCACCGTCCAGGTGGCACAGGACCCTGATCACCTGACCTCACCCAAATAAATAGGCTCTTCCAGCAGGCCAAGGGACCTAAGAAAATCCCTGCCCATTGGCTGAGACACCCCATTCATTCCTAATCTGTCCTTACAATGTCCTTACCTAATGCCACCAGATACCCGGCCATCTAGTGACAAAAGGGAGAAGTGCAGCAATTCCATCCAGAATTAGGACGAAATCAATTGAGCTCCTATCAATTGGCCAAAGCAACTCTCACTTGGCAAATAAATTTACTAGCAACCCTGCCTAAACATGGTGCTACATGTACAGTCAGTATGTTTGTTTGCATTTAAAATATATTTTAGTTGTTTCCATGCCATTTAGAAGCATAAGAGTCACTCCAATCTTCAATTTGAAATACTCTTGAAGGAAAATGGCTAATGGCCATCATGAACTAGCAGCATACTATGCCTTCCCCAAGTAAGCAGTAATATAAGCTAATGTTGTAATGTTACTTGCCTCAGCATATGTTAGGTCAGTTTTTGAGTGAGGTCAGGCAAGATGGGAAGGAGATCAAGGTGGCATTTTATTTGTCCCTCTACCAGTAGAAAGCTTATTACCTAATCAATTTGTGCTGACTGGTGGCCTGTTGAGGTAGAGAAGGTTCTGGGGTGGCATAGAATGGCTGGTTTACACCAATACCTCCTTGCATAATGTTACAGCCAGCATACCTTATAATGCAGCACATTACACCCAGAAACCTGCACATTAAGCCCTGTATAGCTTACACAGCAACTGGCACCGCATTGGACTGAAGAACATGTCTCACATTCCAGCACATAATGCCTAATATACCTCACATTGCAGTGACTTATGCCCAATACCCATAACTTTGCAGTACAACAATTTGTAAGTGGGTCGGAAATAGCAAGTTAGGTGCTGTCCCGGATGGGAGGGTAGGAGTTAATACTTTCCCGATTTTTGGGGTTTTTTTCAGGTTTTTCACTGGGTCCGACCCACTGCTTCTGTGTTATAAAAGAGGGACAGTGGTTTCGGAGCAGTGTTGCCAACCGTCAATATTTTTACTGGCAGCCAGTAAAAAACAGGCAATTTTCTCCTGCCAGTAAATGCCAGTAAAAGGAAAAAGTTGCCAGTAAAAAATATGGCTGTGATGTTCGGCCCGGTCCAGAGCTCCAGTGCTACGGTGTGTTCGGGCAGCTCTTGTGGAGGCGGTGCCCAAGCATGTCGTATGATGTCATGGTGCAAGGGAGGCAAGCAGAGCGGCCGGAGCCTCGTGTGTGGGTCTGCAGGAAAGGAGCAGGGCAGGTCAGGAGTGGGACTGTCGGTGCTGTTTAGACTGGAGTGGACTGAAGGGACCACCTGGCTCGGAGATAGACTGTCACTGTGACTCAGGAGGGGGACATGTAATGCCAGTGAGAAGTCAGCATCATCTGTGCTGCTGCACACTTCTTTCATTGTCACCGTAAGAGTCAACTTTATGTGTGTGTGTGTGCCTTCCTATTCTAATTTATTGTCCTCCTGAGTCCTGTCCCTGAGCTACTTACTTACTATATTGAAAATAAAATAAGAAATCTGTTTGCCCTAATATCTACCTTAAATCACACTGCCAATTGCATACTGTACTTGTTTGTAGCCTAAATACTAACATTTGCACTTAAAACTGTAATTTTGTAATTTTTGGAAATGCCAGTAAAAACTTGGCTGTGCCAGGAAATTTCGGGTGTCGTGTCAGTAAATTTCAATCTGGTAGGTTGGCAGCACTGTTTCGGAGCCATGTGTGGTTGGATGTGGATGGAGGAAGAAAGCCCCTAGCAGAGAGGCCCGGTACCTGTAAGGAAAAGAGACAGAGAATGGCACCTGTGAGGAACAGAAGAATGTGGCATACTACTACTGTAATGTAAAGACTGTCAGAGCTTGGGGTCCACTCTGAAGACACTGGCTGTTGTAGAATGCCTCTGATGGACTCAGTATTTTACAATGACACTACCTTTGCAGAGATGTTGGGGCAGCACACAGCCTGAGTTAGGGTTAGGAATGTAGGGGAGAATAATGCCTTCACATGATGGACTTTGTAAAGCCTCTTGCACATAACCGACACCATCCTATAGTTCAGATCACTAAGGTACTTTGGGGTATGAAGACTTATTACCAGCCTGTTATTAAGCGTGTGCCTGAAATAGGTGGGCTAGCTTCTTGTAGGTGGGGGTTTTTGTTGGCACTTTCTCCCAGGTATGGAAAAATGTCTCTGCATGTTGGACTTTGTAATTCCTTTTGCATGTAACTGGCACCATTGTAAAGTTAAGGTCACTAAGGTACTTTGGGTTATTAAGACTTCAGTACAAGAGTTAATACGGTGTGAAGACACAAGAGTTATCTAGGGTAACGGCAGTTGCTAGCAGCCTGTTGTTAAGCATGTGCCTGAGATAGGTGGGATAGCCTCTTGCAGCGAGAGCAGCCACGCACCACAGATGTTGCCAGCCTGTGCCCAGGTATGGAGGAGTTCAGTGAAGTGCACACATAGAGTCTGCGCTATGTCACGTTGGGGCCCCATACCATTACTGGGAGAGAGGTAGCAGTGATACTCTGGACAGGTGGATGTGGATAAAGGCTCAGTGTGCTCCTCCTAAATACAATTTACAGAGAAGGTTTACATTGACACAGGTTAACTGGAGAACAGTTACGGTGCAAGTGTACACGGTGTACTTTCATCTCTAATAGTGGAGGCTTGCCTTAAAGCAATAGTAAACCTCAGTTGTTGAAAGACAATGTCATAATGTGCTAGTATGCATCACATACTAGTACATTATGAGAAACTTACCTTAGAGCAAAGCCCTCCAGTGCCACGCTGTCCCTGCTGAGAGGGCTGACATCTTTCTGCGGTCTTCCTTCCGGGTTCGCGGCCTCCGGCTACATGGGGGCGCGATGACATCATGCGCGCGGGAGCCGCCGTTTACGACACTGGCTCTGAAGGTCAGGCACTGTACACTGAACCTTCAGAGTACATGTGTCGGTAATGTCACAGGCTGCATGTACTTTAAATATCTTCCAAACTGTGCAAGTTTAGGAGGTATTCACTATACCTACAGGTAAGCCTTACTATAGGATTGCCTGTAGGTACAAGTGGTAGAACAGAGTTTACTACCACTTTAGGTTGAGTATTCCCCAACGGCACAAAAGTAAAGGTACCCCATGTGTAGCCAAGTGATCCTGTTACAGGTGGCTGGGGTAGGCCTCTCATGTGACCCTTGCTTGACGCCCAATGAAGGGGGAAACATGGAGGAAACGATGACCACCCTGTCACCCTGACCTGCCCACAAATTATTTTGTGAATCAATGGAACCTAGGAGCCACTGTGCATCTTTCTGAAGTCTGATCTGCAAGACTTCAGGAGGACTTGTAGAGCTTAAACCCTTTTAACGCATTCCTCCTAAATGTCCCTCATTTGGAGGGACTGTCACAGTCAAATTCCCTCTTTTTGTCCTGATGTTTAGATCTGTTTAAAATAATGTACAATTTTACCAACCAAAATGTTATTCTTCCAACTTCTAAATTGTTGCATTTGCTCTTTTGAAAAGCCAGTATAAATGAAAAACAATGGTGAAAAAGCATGTTTAAATGTAACATTTTACACATTATTAATTCATGGTTTATCTATGTAATTGGTTGTGTGGTAGAGAGTGTTGCATTTTTCTGCGTAGTTTGTACTGAAAGGTGTCTCTTTCTCGTCTAAGGAACAGCTCAGCTCCTGGAGGAACATCTCCTACGGGAGCTGAGATGATATGCTCCACGACGGACAACCCACACAAGCAACCTCCGAGACGAGTGCACAACAGATTGTGATTCTCATGGGTAGGCCAGCAAAAAGCCAAACCCAAAAGGTAGCTGTGGAAAATATGTAGTGTGTGTTATTCCAAAAATGTGCATGGAATAACTTAATGCAGGATAAGGAGAGTGGTGCAAAAGTGGAGAAAGTGTGAAACCAAAACCGGAGATGAGAATTGAAGAAGGAAAAAGTGAATGAGCCCCCAAAGGAACCCAACAGAACCAGAGAATAAACAAGGTTAGAAAAATTAAAGAATGATTGAATCGAAGTGTTACCTGGCATGTAAGCTGTGGTGCAAACAATGTGTAGTGTCCAGTGAGGTAGAAAGAAGCCAAATGCCTAAACCATCCAAGGATGGCGTCTATATAAGCGCCACCGCAGAGGATCCATCAACGTCATGCACATGAGCAAAGGGAAAGGAAGGCATCGTCACCAATGTGGAAGAGCCACCCTGCAACTTGGCGCCAAAACAATTCCCATGACCCTTATAGTTGGATAAATGCCAGCATAGTGGCATCACATTACGTGACACCGTATGCTCGGCGTATTATTTACAGATTATAGCGTCTTTCAATGCAAGCTGTGTAGTAAAAAGCCTTTGCTTAGCTTTTAGAGGCAAACGATTTATTAATCTCTGAACGTCTGCTATAGACTGAAATTAACCCAGTATGCCTAATGCAGTCAAAAATCCCAGAGTTTCTTCGCAGCTAAAATCTTAAATGAAAGCTGAGGTTTGTAGTTCTACAAAAAGTTTAAGGAAGCTAGAGTTTAAAGACATTTGTATTAGGGTTACTGTAATTGTGTGCCAGAGCATTAATCATTTTGTCATAATGGAACACAGCATTATGGTTATTATTTTATTGCTACTATAACTATAAACTGTATACCCAGCACTTGTCCTTAGTAATGTACTGACTATGCTGACAGCGCTTCTGCTGCCTGTCTTTGATTTAGGCATACCTTATGTTAATATCAATGATACATATTGTCTCATTTGACACTGCCAGCTGCTACAAGGCGAGTTAGCCAGGGGGAACCCATCAACATTTTGCTATAGGGTTCCATGATTTGTAGTTATGCTCCTAAATTAGCTGTACATGAATTATGGCAGCTCTTTACACTCCACAACTCTGCATATAGCCTATTCAAAATAAGCCTGCTAGTTATCTAAAACCTTACCAGCATTTTGCTGTCAAACAGAATAAAACAACTAAACTTGCTTTGTGTGAATTGCTTATAAAATGTCTTACATGACCAAATACATTAGCAAAAAAAAGAGAAACTAGACATCTAGTACGTAGCTCTCTAAATGTTTGCAAGTAGAATATTACTCATGCCAAAGAAGGATAAAATGGAAAAATGTCCGCCTGTTTGGCACCCCAAACAAAGGTAGCTCAACCTCCCTGGTACATATGTACCTGAATCCAGTGCCCAGGGCCTATTGCAATCTTTAAATCTTTTATTTTCAAATCTCATGTCTGAAATCTTCTTTCTCCTGGCTGCGCCTCTGTATTTAATCCCCATAGGCTTCTATAAGGGCTGCCTTTGACCAGGGAATTCTGTCAAGTATGCATCTTTCTGTGAAAGTACAGTTATCATTTTGGTGTAGAGCATAATAATATAAACAAATAATAAATAATATAAACAACTAGTCTGAATTATATTTATCTCTGTATCATCTGTTTGTTGCTAATATTTTTTAATTGTGAGTGCAGTTAGCCTTTTATGTATGTACAATTTGTCAATGGATAGACAGTCATATTTGAGTATTACATCCACAGGGCCTGCTTTTTGCTTTGCAGTGTACAGTAATGCCACATACACACGGAATTTCCGACAACAGATGTTCGATGTGAGCTCGTTGTCGGAAATTCCGACCGTGTGTAGGCTCCATAGGACATTTATTGTCGGAATTTCCAACAACAAAAATTTGAGAGCTGGTTCTCAAATTTTCTGACACCAAATCCGTTGTCGGAAATTCCAATGCACAAAATTCCACGCATGCTCGAATTCAAGCAGAAGAGCCGCACTGGCTATTGAACTTCATTTTTCTCAGCTTGACGTTCGGAATTTCCGACAACATTTGTGCGACCATGTGTATGCAAGACAAGTTTGAGCCAACATCCATCGGAAATAAATCCAGGATTTTGTTGTCGGAATGTCCGATAGTGTGTACGCGGCATACGTGTTTGCTCCCTCTATTGGATATTCTATGAATCTATATATTTAATATATTATAATTAAACGCTACAATAATATCACAAATATGGAGTAAAGTGTGGTGCTGCGCTAATCCCAATGAGATAGGCGCATATTGATTCTGTGCTCGTGAGCGTTTTATAGTGCACCAGAATAGGCTTTACAGATGTTAATAAAAAGATAACCTCATATGACACATGTATCCTTATGTGCTGACAGTGTGTATGGTCAAAAAATCATAATAAATACACAATAAATAAAATATAACGTGCAAAGTGATTAGTGCTTAAACATCGCGATCACTTGGCTGGCCGGCATGTTATGCCGATTTCCCCCTCTGCTGACAGTTACTAAGGTTGAGGATGTGGGCTGGCTGGATGAGGCGGAGCCGCCACTGTGAGGCGCCCGCCCCTGTTACTGTGACTGGCCGATTACCATCATGGTCACGCCCACTAATCTCAGGTAAAATGGCCGCCGGAATACTTCCTGGCGGCTCCGGTAAAATGGCCGCTCATTATAGTCTATGGGGCGCTATTTAAAGACATCTACAGTGCCTCCCTGTATCCCCTGAAGAAGTCACGTGACCGTGACGTCATGCATAGGGACGGGACAGGCACTCTCTGAATGTTATTTGCATTACGAGCTCGCCGCTCGTCGGATCTCCACCCGGTTTTCAATGTTTAATGTGAGTACTGTATTTTAAGTTGTAATAAAAGTGATACGCTTCCATGCAATATTACACTATTGTGGGCTTCCTTTCTTAATCTATCTGGGTGACCCCGGGACACTACTTGGAAGGACCAGACGCCCCCACAATAGAAGCGATCAGGATAGGACCATATTTCCACCATCCTCCATTACAGAGTATACCCAGTGTCTCTACAAAGGCTGCCATGCCTCTGATCAGGCTCGGATCAGGTAAGGGGCCACTGCCCACTAATGTGCACACTGTTGCATGAAGACTGACCACCACTGTCACCCATGTCGAGCACCCATGTTTAGCACGGAAGTCAATACATGTTTTATGGACTTTTGATTGATGGTTTCCGCCGCAAGGAGCACTGCACCTGATAATATCTTGCACGCAGTTTTGCATGCATGTTTATGTACTTTTAAGCACTTAGCCACATTTAACTTGCACTGGATGCACTTTGGCTATATATGCACTTATGTATGTGTAGATTTATATTGTTTTTAGCTAGTTGGCGATTGATGATAGTTTTAGCCAGCTGCGATTTTTACCATAGTTATATGCACCCATACATTTATGTCTGCTACTGTGATGTTTAAGCACTAATCACTTTGCACGTTATATTTTATTTATTGTGTATTTATTATGATTTTTTGACCATACACACTGTCAGCACATAAGGATACATGTGTCATATGAGGTTATCTTTTTATTAACATCTGTAAAGCCTATTCTGGTGCACTATAAAACGCTCACGAGCACAGAATCAATATGCGCCTATCTCATTGGGATTAGCGCAGCACCACACTTTACTCCATTTTGTTTTAACTGGGGACAGGCTGTACCCCATTCGGTGTATGCTGCTTTTCCTGGTGTTTATTGAGATTGGGTGTCCCTCCTCCTCTCTCCCCAACCCCGTTCACGATAGCGCAGGAATACCCCACAATTATCTAATATCACAAATATGTTCTCACATTATACTGTACTTTTCATTTTAATAGGAAACTTTGCATCAACTATTATATTATTATAACAAACAAAAAAAGTGTGGCCCGTTCCTACAAAACAAGCGCTTATGTGGCAGTGAAATGAATGAATACCCTTAATGGGTAAAGAAAGGGCCAATTAAGGCTACAGATGCTACCATATAACCTGTCAAATGGCAAGTGATACACATAAAACAAAATCAACAGAAAAAAGCAGCTATATAAAAAAATCCACTGTGAAGACACAGGAAGCGATCTGAAGGCGGAGACAGATTGCTTCCTGTGTCTTTCTGTTCTAACAAAGTAAATTGGGAGAATGGCCCCTTGACTGTGAGATCCAGCTGTCCGGTATTAAGGAGACTTGGAGAGGAAATATCCCGGGATAGATTGTCCAGGTAATACTTTGGTGTTTATGCACATTGTTCCGGTGCTTTCTGGTAGGAGTTTTGTGCACAGGGGGAATCTGTGCCTCCCCCCCCATGCCGCCCCCCACCCGCTTTTCTACATGTGTGGAGGTGTTGGTGGCAGCAGCCTTATTTTACTGAATTTGGAATATCATTGGTCTTTCTCACCATTCTGGGTGCAATTAACTAAGCATCTCTCTGCAACTCATTATGGACTAAATAAATGTTTATATGTATGCACTTTAGGTTAGCACATTGTGAATATCACAGTGGGTTTTTGTATAGCACTGCTTTTTTCTGTTGATTTTGTATTATTTTATTATATACTTGTGACAGACCTAGCCGGGACAGAGGCTGTTGGAGAGGACTGAATGCAAGCCTCTTGCCTTTTGATTATGGGCCCTGGATTTTCAATGGAACAATACTCTTTGTGAGGTGAATTAGAAATCCAGTCTGAACTGTACTAATCGTACTCAGTCGTGTATATATGTATATATTGTATGTTGTTTGATTCTGTTGGGGACTCCTTGCTGTGGTCATTTGGGATTTGTGTCCCTGAAGAGGGAGGGGGATTCCTCCAGCAGCCCCCTGCTGATAAGACTGAATTATACTGTTGGGACACATACTGTGAGTTGATGCTGGTGTCATCAACTCCAACTACCTGTATTTATGTTAATTGAGTAAACTGATCACATTGTCCTCTATACAATGTAGGAGACGGGACGACTCCTATTGGAGCTGCTGCTATTGTGAGAAAATGTCCTGTAATAATTAACTAAGTCTGGGCAAAAGGTCATGTCTCAGTCACCTAGGCTGTATAAAGGATTAGTTAATTAGCTCATGTTAATTAGGTTAATTAGGTTACGTTTGTATTGTTAGAGTAATATGAGCAGGAGGGTGGAACCTCATCTTCTCCTGTATGTAAGACTGTATTCTGGTTCTGAATAAAGTGAGTTCATGTTAGCAACAAGCAAGTGTCGCCTTGTTTTGTGCTCAGAGAGGTTGGAATATCTAATATCTGTATACAAACTGGGAGGAAGTGGTATATGACGGAAGCACTCAAGCGGAGTGTGGGACGTTCCGTGGCAATACTATTTAGTTTCTGGTATCCTTCAACACTCTGGCTTTGGAAAGAACTGGTAATGTCCCTTTCTCAGGGACACCGTGGGGGTTATTTACTAAAGGAAAATCCACTCTGCACTGCAAGTGCACTTGAAAGTACACTAAAAGTGCACTTGGAAGTAAAGTCGCTGTAGATCCAAGGGGGACATGCAAGGAAAATAAAAAACAGCATTTTAGCTTGCACATGATTGGATGATAAAATCAGCAGAGCTTCCACTCATTTCAGATCTACCCCTTAGATTTAGAGCGACTGCACTTCCAAGTGCACTTTCAGTGCACTTGGAAGTGCACTTGCAGTGCAAAGTGTATTTGCCTTTCGCAAATAACCCCCCTAGTGTCTATATCCATGTGCAGCTTAAAATAATTAAGCTTTTCCAGAGCATACAATGTGTAAACTTACCATAGCTACAGTAGAAGGAAATGGTAAACACAGAAAATGTGTAAGTCTGGATCTCTTTGTAGAGCTAGCAATTATACAGCTGGAGGAGTTTAGCTGATTTGATTGGAAGACTTTTAACTGACTTAGGCAGATGTAGATTTCTTATTTTAGATTCTCCCAACAAATTGCTTCTATATAGAGGCACCCATAAAATACCTACATTTTAATGGTAGACCAGAGCTGCATATGACAAACAGTTTATGTTACTTTTTGTTGTTTCTTGTTTTCTGTACAGTACTTGCACTCGTGCTTTGATGCCATCTGACTTCTACCACTATGCCGTGCCTAAAACTCAGTTGCTGATTGGCAAAGAACTTAGAAACCTGGACATCACAGTATATCACTAGCAGAGAGAGACCTGAAAACAGATTCTAGTACCTTACTGTCATCTCTAAAGCCATGAGGATTTGTACCCTAAAGCTTAATAAAAGTACCATAATACTTACAGTAATATCCTCTGTAAGTTTTATTCTGAATTACAGGACTACAATTTGTAACGGATCTATGTCCACTGCTGTACCACAATCTTTGAACAGATAACCATACTTATAATTGTATGGTGATTTAACAGAGGGGCCAGATGATCAGCAATGAAAGGAAATAGCCTTCCCTATCCTAAGCTGGATAGGGAAGGCTATTTCAGGAATATTCTTTTACATCATTGCTGGACATCTTGTTGATTTGTTCTCTTGTGCAGTAGCAAAGTGAACCAAATTGACAAGGGGTCAACAAGGGGGTATACAATCAATATACCTAAAGTACAAATGCAACTGGTGGACATTTAGTGCACATCACTTTTGCAACATGTACATGAACGATGAGTGAACCAAGCAAAGTTTAGTTTGCTCAGTGTTGCCAACCTATCAGATTGAAATTTACTGACACAACTGACACAAAATTTCCTGGTACAGCCAAGTTTTTACTGCCATTTCCAAAAATTACAAAATTACAGTTTTAAGTGCACATTTTAGTATTTAGGCTACAAACGAGTACAATATGCAATTAGCAATGTGATTTAAGGTAGATATTAGGGCAAAAAACATATTTCTTATTTTATTTTCGATATAGTAAGTAAGTAGCTCAGGGACAGGACTCAGGAGGACAAGAAATTAGAATAGGAAGGCACACACACACATGAAGCTGACTCTCACAGTGACAATGAAAGAAGTGTGCAGCAGCACAGATGATGCTGACTTCTCACTGGCATTACATTTCCCCCTCCTCTGTCACAGTGACAGTCTCTCTCCGTGCCAGGTGGTCCCTTTAGTCCACTCCAGTCTAAACAGTACTGACAGTCCCACTCCTGACCTGCTCTGCTTCTTTCCTACAGACACACGCACACGAGGCTCTGGACGCTCTGTTTGGCTCCCTTGCACCATGACATCACACGACATGCTTGGGCACCACCTCCACCAGAGCTGCCCGAACACACTGTAGCAGGCACTTGGATGATCTCTGCCGGCTCTGGACTGGGCCGAACATCACAGCCGTATTTTTTACTGGTAACTTTTTCCTTTTACTGGCATTTACTGGCAGGGAAAAAATTGCCTGTTTTTTATTGGCTGCCAGTAAAAATACTGATGGTTGGCAACATTGTATTTGCTGGATATCTACCAAACAAAAGCATTTGCAATCCCTAAGCATTTAAGCACTTAAACCCCATTGAATTCTATGGGAGCCAGATCTTGTATTTTCTTCTGGCCTTTTCAAGGTCAATTTACAAGCTTCTTGGTAAAAATTGACATGTGGACATGGGCAGCTGGGTACTGGCCATGTACCAATGCAAACAAAAAGTTTAAATAATTTCAGTAAGTGGGTAGGGGGTATTTGAATAAGGCTTAACATTAGAAAGTTTGTAACATTAAAAATATACAGTTTCTTTAGCGCCTTTCCGCTGACGTAACACATATACGCGGCCCCACTGCACTGGGCTTTTTTCTATGCTGAGACCGACCCAAATCCGGGTCACCTGATCACTGTGGTAGCCTCTGATTCTCTCTTTGTGAATGGAGAGGAAACATCCAATGTATCTTTATCTTTCCTTGCAGAGAGGGAAGAAAAGTGTGTGTATAAGAAATAAATAAATAATAAAAAATAAAGAAAGAATACCTTGATCAAGGTGTGATCTCAGTTAGTGCCAGGGTTAGTGTTTGGGTCAAAGGTCAAGATCAGGGTAAAAAGTCAAGGTTAAAGGTCAGTATATTTTTCAGCGAGATTAAAAAAAAAAATAGCATCAGTGTCAGGTAGTATTAGTTTTGGCGTGTTTTAGGTAGGACAAAAAAAAATGTGCACTATTGCTTCTGGGCTGTACTATGGATACAAACAACAAATAACATAAACATATGTGGCATCGCTGCAATCATCAGGAGCAGGAGAATTTATTTTGAGTTGTTCTTTGGTGGTAGGTTATGGCAGTAACAAGAAATATACAGCTGAATTAAAAATATATATTTTTTAACATTTTGGGCCCATTTTCCTTTGTTAATAAAAAAAAAATTAGGCGATATATATAAACCATTTACTACCAAATGAAATTTGTCCTGCAAAAAATGCGGTATAATCCACCTGGACGCACACAGTAGTTGTGATGATATGTACAGTTTTACTAACATGTCAAAGTTGCAAAATTGTGCCCAGGCATTAAGATTTGTTTTACCCTTAGGCGTGAAGGGGTTAAACAACATGCTTGGGGAATGCCAAACTTGCATGTGAAGTGGTGTAAATGTAAGATCTACTACAGCCAAAAAAACGATTGTTACCGAATGACAGTTCTAAACCCAGGAGAAGTCATTGACCATATTTGGCCAATGCTATCAGCCATCCAGTTTGTTGACATTCATCTGGCAGCCTGGAAGTTGTCATTTTTTGCAAGAATCATGACATGACAATGACACCCCAACGACCCCCTGACATGAACATGACAAGCTATGCTGACAGTCCTCTCCTGCCAGAATCTCATCACAAATCAAAGCTCCCAAGCCAGCAACTGAATTTCAGCAAACCAGCTGGCTGATGTCATTGACCAAATAGCCTCTCAGCAGCCAGCTTCTGGTGGGAACTAGCCGTTGGTTGAATCTGTACCATTTAAGTCAATGGTACAGCTCATTATGCCATTTTCTCTCCTCACCCCATACTCAACATACCTTGTGCAGCTGATGTGCCCTTACACAGCACAGCAACATGTAGCAGTTTCTAAAATCATAAAACAATTTTATTTTTTATACTACATTTTGCTGGAACAAATTCCCATTGTACTTTCCACCACGGGGCCTTTACATTTACACAGTTGGTATGTCAAACTGTTTTTGGGCCTGATGGCATAATATTTGTATTGCATAGGACATAAAATATCCATGTTAACCAAAAAATAATATATTATATAAACGATAACAGTGGAATGGCAGGATGTCCCTAGCAAAAAGTCTTTTAAGCAAACACTGCAGCTAGCATGAACATTATGCCCTGCCACATGGTTGAGTGATTTGGAACAAATCTTTCTTTTCAGTACTTTTGTTACTTGTATGCTAACTCAGAGGTTTCTGTTTCGTATCGCTTTGAAAAACGTCCAAGAGATGTGAGGTTTTGAAGCTTAGAAATATGATTAGAAACTTCTAGATTTCAAAATAAAACCCATCTGAACAATAAAGGTCATTGTTCTCCATAGCGGTATGACCTGCACACCTGTCAATACGCAGTTAAATGGTAAAATAATCTGTAAAGTTTTCTTGTGCCTTTTGGCAGATATTAGCACATACAAACTGAATACATTTTACAACAAGAATATAATGAGGATTTTTAACAAACCATAGGTCTGGGCAAACCCAGGCGCCAAGCTTTCTGGAATGTGTTCTTTATATGCTCTTCTACCTACATTGAAATCTGTTGCTTAACTTGATACAGCTCACCTGAATAAATTATGCATACAACGTCTCTACCTGCCAATTACTGTACTTATGTAATTTTGGAAAAGGTGAAAAGGTGTGCTACTATGTTTAAGCTTTTGTGACCACTGGGAAAAATAAGTGGTCACGGGACAGGAAGTAAGCAGAATTACACCAACCGAAACATAAACAGCATTAAACACCTGTCAGAAGTTTTAATCACACATCCCTTGCTAGCTTTACCAAGAAAACCTTTTTGCTGTCTCTATCATGGTTGAAAAGATTTTTCATCTTTTTCTGTGGATCACATGGGGGGAGTTGTAGCGCCTACCCCCTCAATTCAAAATAAAAATTTCAGTGCAGGATGCAACCCCACCTTTAAATGCTAGAGACAGGAGTCTTCATATTGCATTATCAGAGGGACTAAATGTTTGAGTTATTTAAACTCTTTTTTAATGTCCTTTTTGTTTCGTAATAACTCATTGTTACTACTCATGCTGCTCTTAGTCCACAGCGACCAGTAACCAATGTTCTCCTTGCCTAGGTGCTTCCTTTGGGTCAGTGAAGGAAAATATTCTTTAAGCTGGCTTTTGCTAGTTAAATAGTTTAGTTTATCTTTTTCTCTGACTTTTAATAGTGGATCTTACTGGGAGGAATATAACATTTGTTATCAGCAATTTTTAGAGGAGAACAAATGTAGGATGATTTGTAAACCAATGTAATGGCAATGAACTCTAGCACTCTCTTTTACCATGTTCCCAGTATCTGACTAACTGCTGCAGCACATCCTTAGTCTCTAATTACATATATTATTATTATACAGGATTTATACAATTCAATACAGCAAGAATCAGAGGGCCTTGCTCATTAGAGCTATACATAGTATATCTGCAGTTTTTAACCATCTACTGTAGCATTTTTACAGTCTCTGACTATCTAGCATAGTATATCCAGAATCTTTGACCATCCAGTGTAGTATTCTAAGAGTTTCTGACCATCTTGTGTAGTATTTTTCAGGATTAAACAGCCTTTATTTGCATAAACTATTTTGAATATTATGTGCATTCTTTTGGTGTTGTAAGGGACTGCACTTTAGGCTTCCTTGTTGACCCCTGATGCATAATAACCATTTGCTTATGTAAGCCTGCTTAAGCAGAAAACAAGAAATTCATATACTATTGCAAGGATATTTCTAATACATATTTTTTACACACTACTCCAAAGAGTATGGTGCAGTCAGAAACATTTGTGGGCATGAGTGTAGCAATGCAAACGTGGTGTATGGGGGCAAGCCATTAAAATCAGAATCAACGTGTGTCCTGGTAGCCAAAAAAAAACAACTTATAGGCAAGATGCAAGGCTTTCCCTAGAAACCAGACATAAAATAAAGAAATAAAGTTTAAAATGACTAATTCACAGACTGTTGGCATTTCAGGCAACTTAAAGAAGTAGTCTCCTCCATAATAGAAAATTAACTGCAGGTCTACTCATGTTTAAATATATATATGATTGTTTGTAAAAAGAAATGCTGAGCATGTTGTCAGTAATTCACACATCTCTGACAGCTATTACTGCATGTCAACTCCTTCCCTGCATGAAGCCCAATTTGTGGAGCGTTCCCTTTGTGGAGCTGAAGCACAGCACTGTTGATACTACACCCTTTGCTGTGAAGACAATTGTTATAACAATGTACAAGTAAAAATAACTTGTCACTTTATTGATGATGTCTGCTCCATCTCTCTCATTCTGCCTGCTGCATCTTCCCCATTCTGCCCAGCTTTTCTACTTTTTCTGCTTCAACTCTCCACTCTCTCTGCAGCATATCCCCTACTCTGTCCTCTTCAGCTTCCATTCATATTTTCTTGTCTCCCCACTCTGCCATCTCTAGTAGCATCAAGCAAATGCGATGACACAAGTGGTTGCAGGTGTTCTGATATCTGGTTAAACAGCGCTGTTTTCACCCCTAGCTGACTTGTCTTCTTCCGGTGGCTTACATGCCCCCTTCCTCTGGCTACTGTTGCTTTGCTTTTTTCCCATAGCACCAGTGAAAACTTGCTACACACCAATGTTTCTTCCCACTGCTAATGCGCCCCCTAACCTGGATATCATGACTTGCCCCTCTGCTTTTATTGTGACAGCACTGGTCTCAGACATATTCCTTGTTCCCAAGACCAGGACTTTCAATCACTGCTCATTAACAAGCCATCTCGTACTAAGCAGCATGGTTGGACAACAGTGGGAGGGAGGGGGCACACCGTTGACAACTCTAGTTCTGCATCTACTGCGCCAATCACAAAAAAATATGCTTGGTGGGACTTTTTCTTTAAGGAAGAACTGAACTCTGAAAGTTGGCCCAGATATATAAGTAATTTTGTACATGGGTAAAGCCACGTCCACCATTGCTTCCCAGGAGGACACCGTGGGGGGAGAAATGAGGAGGTCTGCTTGAGAAGGATTGCTTTTTTTGCATAGAATAAAAGATAGGAATTGAACATTTTGGTATGGTAAGTACGCTGACCATCCTCATGGACTCCCAGAAGGGCCAGCTCCGGGGAAGAAAATGTCTGTAATCTGAGATTGATCAAATCAAACACATCTGACCAGAACCTTGTTATACTCGGACAGTCCCAGAACATGTGTAAATAAGACCCTAGATGAACATGACAAATCAACATCTTTAAAGTGTTTCTTAAGATCAATTTTTTTTTACAAAAATAATAAATATGTTATACTTACCCGCTCTGAGCAATGGTTTTGCACAGAGCAGCTCTGATCCTCTTCTTCTCGGTCCCCCCCCCCCCCCCCCGGGCTCCTCCTCTTCATCCAGTGCCCCTATAGAAAACTGCTTCCTATGGGGGCACTTGTGCAGGCTTGCTCCCAAGCCCCACTGCCTGCGTCCATAGACAGAGGGGCATTGCCCTGGCCCCCCCCCGCTCCCTCATCACAGGTTTTGATTGACAGCAGTCATAGCCCTGTATCTGCCCTGTGAGGAGGGACAGAGCAGAGAGAGACACTATTCTCATGCACATTGCTGGATCGCAATGGAGTTCAGGTAGGTATAGGGGGGGGGGGCTTTGGAGGAAAGCTGGATACAAAAGTTATTTTTCCCTTCATGTATAGAATGTATGAAGGCTTAAAAACTTCAGCCTTTACAATCGCTTGAGGTAGGTGACCAACATGCACAGGTTGTTTTAGGCATATTTTTTAAGTCGGTTAAAATATCAAAGTATTGGTCCTAAAAAGACTTATATAGGGCATGGAAATAAATAAATCAGTTATCACTCAGTTTTGGAACTTCTATTTCTGCTTTTACTTGTTTTATTTCTGTCCATAAAATGTTCAGGGTGACAGCTGTTTGCAGTGCACGGGTATGTGCCATCTGTTTTCCAAATGGGCCTCATCAGTGTCTGTTTAAACTTTCCTGATGTTTTTACAAGCTGTTCTGTAAAATTACCATTATATATTATATCTTAAAAGGGTCATGTGCAAATCCTTAAATACTCTAGTTCTATGTAATAAAAAAATCTGTAGGTTCTTTTTAACTAGAACCTATGTTTCTTTTTTCCATATTGAAACGCCCAGCAGGTTGTACTCAAAAAATGTTGTCTACAAATGGAAGGGCATACAATATATTGTGTTGTTTTTTAGAGCTGTTTATATCTCTGGGTATAAGATACTAATATTTTTTTCTAAAGTTCTGAAGCTTGAAAATGCTGCTAATGTAAATAGCTGACCCACCTTTTACTGCTCCACAGTCCGTCCTGTCACCACTTTACATCTGTAAAAAATATATACCCCTTCTCCTTACTGAAGACCTTTCCCCCTAATGCAAATCACCTCTGCCAACAGAACAACACACTTCTACCCCCCCCCCCCCCACCAGGTGATCACTTACCTCTTCCTAGAAGATTCTATTAACCACCACATCACAATATACAACAGACAAAGCTAAGTTGTTACTGCCATTTACCATGCTGAGAGGTCACCTCTCACTCAGTAACCTCCATTCAGTCCGACCACTCCTAAATCTCTACTATCCCTGAAAATGATTTACTACTCCCTTTTCCCCACTCAAGGAATTTTGTAAATATGGGTTTGCCATCTTTCTTGTATTCATTGCATTTGTAATTATATAGCTGTTATCCCAGAAGCATCTGCAACTGATGTCAAACTGATGCCATTGACTCAAGCCCAAAGCTTGTTGACACAGGCTCTAAATCTGATTGGTTACTTTGGACATTTGCCATTTTCTTCTACTAATTACTCTCTCCTAATATATCAGCTCCAGTGTGTTCTGATACGACTGTATGTGCAGAATGGCAAAATGATATACCTGTCTAAATATAATTTATGTTTTATGTATTGTGTCTACAACTGAACTGATTAAAATGCAGTTGCATTCATTTTACAGCACTGAGCAGCTGCGTTTTTCAGTAAACTGACAATCATTTTTAAGCAAGTAATGCCAATCAGCTAAGCAAATCATTCCTTTCATTAACTGTTTTTAATTTTTAATATTCTGTTCTGTTACTGACAATTTTACAGACATTTTTGTTTTCAATTATATGCTGTATATCATGTAGCACACCTGAAGTTCACTTTATCCAGCAGACACTACTGTCATGTAGCTGAACCAGTGACAGATTACCAAATAGGCAGAGCAGGCACTGGCCTATTGGCCCTATGCAGGGATCAAGTCCTGGGAAAAAAAGTGTGGGAACTCACCCAAGATTCCCACCCCACCTTAAAAATAAAAAAAGTGTGTGTGTGTGTGTGTGTGTGTGTGTGTGTGTGTATATATATATATATATATATATATATATATCTCTCTATATATATAGATATACATATATATATCTATATATATCTATATCTATATAGATATCTATATATACAGTATTTTACAAAAGCGAGTACACCCCTCACATTTTTGTAAATATTTTATTATAACTTTTCATGTGACAACACTGAAGAAATTACACTTTGTTACAATGTAAAGTAGTGAGTGTACAGCTTGTATAACAGTGTAAATTTTCTGCCCCCTCAAAATAACTCAACACACAGCTATTAATGTCTAAACCACTGGCAACAGAATTGAGTACACCCCTAAGTAAAAATGTCAAAATCAGGCCCAATTAGCCATTTTCTCTCCCCGGTGTCATGTGACTCGTTAGTGTTACAAGATCTCAGGTGTGAATGTGGAGCAGGTGTGTTAATTTGGTGTTTTCGCTCTCACTCTCATATTGGTCGCTGGAAGTTCAACATGGCACCTCATGGCAAAGAAATCTCTGAGGATCTGAAAAAAAGAATTGCTGCTCTACATAAAGATGGCCTAGGCCAGTGATGGCGAACCTTGGCACCCCAGATGTTTTGGGACTACATTTACCATGATGCTCACCTACACTGCAGAGTGCATGAGCATCATGGGAAGTGTAGTTCCAAAACATCTGGGGTGCCAAGGTTTGCCATCACTGGCCTAGGCTATAAGAAGATTGCCAAGACCCTGAAACTGAGCTGCAGCACAGTGGCCAGGACCATACAGCGGTTTTACAGGACAGGTTCCACTCAGAACAGGCCTCGCCATGGTCGACCAAAGAAGTTGAGTGAACGTGCTAAGCGTCATATCCAGAGGTTGTCTTTGGGAAATAGGCATATGAGTGAGACCAGCATTGCTGCAGAGGTTGAAGGGGTGGGGGGTCAGTCTGTCAGTGCCCAGACCATATGCTGCACACTGCATCAAATTGGTTTACATGGCTGTTGTCCCAGAAGGAAGCCTCTTCTAAAGATGATGCACAAGAAAGCCTGCAAACAGTTTGCTAAAGACAAGCAGACTAAGGACATGGATTACTGGAACCATGTCCTGTGGTCTGATGAGACCAAGATAAACTTATTTTGTTCAGATGGTGTCAAGCGTGTGTGCTGCCAACCAGGTGAGGAGTACAAAGACAAGTGTGTCTTGCCTACAGTCAAGCACGTTGGTTGGAGTGTCATGGTCTGAGGCTGCATGAGTGCTGCCAGGACTGGGGAGCTACAGTTCATTGAGGGAACCATGAATGCCAACATGTACTGTGACATACTGAAGCAGAGCATGATCTCCTCCCTTCGGAGAATGGGCCACAGGGCAGTATTCCAAGATGATAACGACCCCAAACACACCTCCAAGACGACCACTGCCTTGCTAAAGAAGCTGAGGGTAAAGGTGATGGACTGACCAAGCATGTCTCCAGACTTAAACCCTATTGGGCATCTGTGGGGCATCCTCAAACAGAAGGTGGAGGAGCGCAAGGTCTCTAACATCCACCAGCTCTGTGATGTCGTCATGGAGGAGTGGAAGAGGACTCCAGTGGCAACCTGTGAAGCTCTGGTGAACTCCATGCCCAAGAGGGTTAAGGCAGTGCTGGAAAATAATGGTGGCCACACAAAATATTGACACTTTGTGCCCAATTTGGACATTTTCACTTAGGGGTGTACTCACTTTTGTTGCCAGCTGCTTAGACATTAATGGCAGTGTGTTGTTATTTTGAGGGGACAGCAAATTTAGACTGTTATACAAGCTGTACACTCACTACTTTACATTGCAGCAAAATGTCATTTCTTCAGTGTTGTCATATGAAAAGATATAATAATTTTTTTACAAAAATATGAGGAGTGTATATATATATATATATATATATATATATATATATATATATATATATATATATATATATATACTCCTATACTATCCTATACACAAAATGTCTTCAGGCTGCCTGTGTTGATTGTGCAAAGTGGGGCCCAGGCCCCGGGCTGCTAACTCCTCAATGCCCATCAAATGCAGCCTGATCAGTGCCCATCAAATGCAGCTTTACCAGTGCCCATCAAATGCAGCTTTACCAGTGCCCATCAAATGCAGCTTTACCAATGCCCAGCAATGCGGCCTTACCAGTGCCCAGCAATGCGGCCTTACCAGTGCCCAGCCATGCAGCCTGATCAGTGCCCAGCAATATGGCCTAACCAGTGTCTAGCAATGCAGCCTCACCAGTGCCCAGCAATGCAGCCTCACCAGTGCCCAGAAATGTAGCCTGATCAGTGCCCAGCAATGCTGCCTGATCAGTGCCCCCAGCAATGCAGCCTGATCAGTGTCCCCAGTATATTCAAAGAAAGAATGTTTGCAACAAAGTGCATATAGGAGACGCCCCTTTGGACTTTACAGGGCAGGAAAAAAGATTGGAGAGTAAATATATGTATAAAAGGCACAGAGTGCCAACGTTATTGATATACAAAAGATAAGAATTTTAAAAGGCAAGATACAGTTCACTTATTGAAGACGGTGATCAAAATGAGTTGATATAAAATATTTAGAACATACGATGAATATCACCCAAAGTTAGCAATCCCAATAAACTGCTCTAATTGAAGTGGGATGCGGTTAGGGGTTGGTAACTAGCGTGTACATCCCAACATGTTTTGGAAAAAACGTAATTGGACATGTGTATTCCTTCTTCAGGGGAGTTTACACAATTGAGTAAAAGTGTTCTTATTATCTGTAACATAAATATATATTCATGTGATAACATAATGACATGACAGAAACATCAAGAAAAAAATCTGTCATACAAATGTGTAGAGATGCCAAATAAGTAGTACTTACATAGTCAGACTCATTAGAAAGGGGTAAAAACAAACAAAGAAGGTATGTGCTGGCTGCAAGGGTCCACTTATGGCAATGTTTGTGTGTCCATGGGCCAGTCTGCAGGGGTACATTCACAAGGGACGCCCAGTCCACCCAACAGCGAAAGCAAATGCCGCTGTAGGGAATAATTGTACCAAAAAAGTAGTAATAATTCAAAATGAATCCTCATAGATTAAAGAGGAAGGTAGAGGAAAGTACAAGAGGCATTCAGGGCAGGCAGCCATGTCTATGCATGGTGTATCAAAGACATAGTGTTTACCTTAAACTGGACGTTTAGAGTGTGCTGCTGACATCCCGATAGTGGCTGGTGAACTGACACAGGCCGCTCGGGTGTGAGCATTAAAATACCTGTTTAATGAGGGAATTAGCCAATGGGAGAGAAGGCAAGCATCTCCGCCAGTGCAGCTGTGTGTAAACACAGCCTAATGGCAAAAATTAGAGCGTCCCTCTGACGTGGGGTTGCACGGCGTCACTACACCCAGATTGAGCGTGATGACATCACGCGTCGACTCGTCACCGGCGGGTAAGGACTAGCCGATCGTCAAGGAGATGGCGAGAACGTAGGCACGCTCCTACCTGCGCAGCTATCACAGGGCGAGGACAGAAGCAAGTCCGTCGTAAGCCCCCACTGTCCCCAGCATATCAGCCTTACCAGTGTCCCCAGCAATGCAGTCTGATCAGTGTCCCCATCAATGCAGCCTGATCAGCAGACATGGTACAAGAGATGGTCAGAGACTTGCTGACATGATACAGGAGATGGTCAGAGACTGCAGACATGATACAGGAGATGGTCAGAGACTGCAGACATGATACAGGAGATGGTCAGACTGCAGACATGATACAGGAAATGGTCAGAGACTGCAGACATACCACAAGAGATGGTCAGAGACTGCAGACATACTACAGGAGATGGTCAGAGACTGTGGACATGATACAGGAGATGGTTAGAGACTGCAAACATTATACAGGACATGGTCACACTGCAGACATGATACAGGAGGCGGTCAGAGACTGCAGACATGCCACAAGAGAGTCAGAGACTGAAGACATACTACAGGAGATGGTCAGAGACTGCAGACATGATACAGGAGACGGTCAGAGACTGCAGACACGATACAAGAGATGGTCAGAGACTGCAGACATACTACAGGAGATGGTCAGAGACTGTGGACATGATACAGGAGATGGTTAGAGACTGCAAACATAATATAGGAGATGGTCAGAGACTGCAGACATGATACAAGATGATACAGACATGATACAAGAGATCAATGCATCAATGCAGCCTCACCAGTGCTCGTCAAATGCAGCTTATCAGTGCCCATCAAATGCAGCCCCATCAGTGCCCACCAATGCAGCCTTCCAGTGCCCATAAATGCCGCCTACCAGTGCCCACTAAATGCAGCCTCTTCAGTGCCCATCAATGCCACCTATCAGAGCCCATCAATGCAACCTGCCAGTACCCACCAATGCCGCCTACCAGTGCCCACCAATGCCGCCTATCAGTGTCCACCAATGCTGCCTACCAGTGCCCATCAATGCCACCTACCAGTGCCCATCAATGCACCCTACCAGTACCCACCAATGCCGCCTACCAGTGCCCACCAATGCCACCTACCAGTTCCCATCAATGCCACCTACCAGTGCCCATCAATGCAACCTACCAGTGCTCATCAAATGCAGCCCCATCAGTGCCCATCAATTCAGCCTACCAGTGCCCATCAATGTAGCCCACCAGTGCAGCCTACCAGTGCCCATCAATGCTGCCTACCAGTGCCCATTAATGCAACCTACCAGTGACCATCAGTGCTGCCTACCAGTGCCCATCAAGTGCAGCTTATCAGTGTCCATAAAATGCAGCATTATCGGTGCCCATCAGTGCAGCCTACCAGTGCCCATCAATGCCGCCTATCGGTTCCCATCAATGCAGCCTATCAGTGCCCATCAATGCAGCCTATCAGTGCCCACCAATGCAGCCTACCTGTGTCCACCAATGCAGCCTATCATCAGTGCCCACCAATGCAGACCACCTGTGCCTACCAATGCAGCCTATCAGTGCCCACCAATGCAGCCTACCTGTGCCCACATGGATCACACACAGCGGCGATCTCCTGCAGTGTCACAGAGCTTTGCTCTGAATTGCCCGGGACTCGCGCTGTATTAAAGTCCCGCCTACTAGACCGGTGGCTCCTATGATACATGTCACACTGATCCAATGCCAGGAAATTGGATCAGTGTGATATCTATCTTAAGAGTCGCTGGTCTAGGAGGAGGGACTTTAATACAGAGCTGCAGAACAATTCAGAGCAAAGCTCTGTGACACTGCAGGAGATCGCCGCTGGAGAAGAGAGGAGAAGGGAGGGAGAAGAGGATTCTGAGGCACATTTTTGGCACCCGGGATTGGCCCTGCTGCATCCACAGCTCAAAGCGGCCCCAGTCTGGCCCTCCTTGCAGTCCTGCAGGAAGCGGCTGCTAACGGGAAGCATGTTCCTGCTGTAAAAAAAGTGCAGGAACGTCATTCCCACGTGTTACCGCAGGACTCAAGCCCTTGCCCTATACCATTTAAGGGTCCCATGACAACAGATCAAAATAATTTTTATTTGATCTTGAAAGAAAATTACAATGAAGCTTTCCTAAACTGTTCACAAAAGTTAGAGAAAAACAAATGAACAAAAAAACGAAAGCTTTACATTAAAGACTCTATAGAGGAAATACTGTATTAACCACTTACCCTCTGGAAAATTTACTCCCCTTCATGACCAGGCCATTTTTTGAGATACGGCACTGTGTTACTTCAACTCACAATTGCGCGGTTGTGCGACTCTGTACCCAAATAAATTGTATGTCCTTTTTTTCCCCATAAATAGAGCTTTCTTTTGGTGGTATGTGATCACCTCTGCGTTTTTTATTTTTTGCGCTATAAACAAAAAAACCCCGCCAGTTTCAAATTTCTTCATAAATTTAGGCCAATATGTATTCTGCTACATATTTTTGGTAAAGAAAAACAAAAAACCCAATAAGCGTTTATTGATTGGTTTGCACAAAAGTTATAGTGTCTACAAACTATGGGATATTTTTACTCATTTTTTTTTTTTTTTATCTTTTAATTTTTTACTAGTAATGTAACTGAGATATTGTGGCGGACAAATCGCACACTAACTGACACTTTTGAGCCTTTTTGGGGACCAGTGACACTAATACAGTGATCAGTGCTAAAAAATATGCACTGTCACTGTACTAATGACACTGGCATGGAAGGGGTTAACATCAGGGGAAATCAAAGGGTTAAGAGTGTGTTAAGTGTACAGATATCTTTAAATCGCTTCAGTCATCATTAATAGCAAACAGTGTAACAGGGAGTTTTACAAGCTCACCGGGCAAACTGCTGGTGGAGCAGATCTCTAAAGCTCACTTATTGTTAACAACGACCATTCATTTGTCTGGTAAAAGAGCTGCAGGAGAACAATTTTTATGATTTAAAAAAATGAGGATGCTAGTGGTCAATTGTAAGCAGCTGCTGCATTTGATGAAACCTTCCTATCAGTAGGAACCAACACCATCATGTGAACATAGGGAGAAGCAAAGTAAAAATTCATGGCAACTTTGATTACTCTAGCAGCTGGAAGGTCCTTTGAGGCTCTTTGATTCAATATTGGCATCTCTGCTCCAGCTATTTTTTTGTCTCAGAAACATGAGTAGTCATTTAAGCTTTAAAAGAAGAATATATTAAAGTATTGGCTAAAATTGTGGATACTTTGAACATGTTTCACAGTCTACCTCAAATATGTTTGATATGAGATGTGTGCCGAAAGCAAACAGTAATATATATATTATGTTTTGAAGTGAAATCTCAATTATGATATATATATATATATATATATATATATATATATATATATATATATATATATATATATAAATGCTGATAGACTCATACCCAAAAAGACTGAGTGCTGTCTCAAGAGGTGCTTCAACATAGTACTTAGTTTAACGGTGTGCACACTATGCAACCATATTATTTTATTTTTTTATTTTTACTTCCCTCCACCTAAAAGATTTTTTTTCAACTGAGTTGTACAGTTTATAGGTCACATTAAAGGTGGAAAAAGTTCTGAAATGATTTATCTTTGTCTCATTTTTTTACATCACAGAAACCTGACATTTTAACAGGGGTGAGTAGATTTTTTATTTCCACTGTAGTTTGGTACTAAAATCTCAATTTTAAACATATTTTTCATTGATGACTGGAAGCCTAGGCCAAATTTTCATATACGCTGCTCTGGCTGTTCCCCCCTCAAATTTTATCAGTAATTCCCAGCTTTGAAAATGACAGTCGGAACTTGTTGTGTAAATACAGCAGCTGGTTCAAGCTTCTGTTGTTCTGTTGCAAAAAAAACAACTTTCTGATCTGTGTTTATAAACATTGTTCAGACACAAAATTCAAAGATACAAAATAACATTATTATCAATTTGTATTTACTGTTCCATTCATTTGCAAATCAAAGAGATTGACTTCCATCAGTTAAAGAGGAAGTAAACCCTTGACAAAATATTTTTCTTCTCCCTCCTCTGAAAAGTAAAGATATAATGTGCTAGTATGCATTGCATATTAGCACATTATGTGACACCTACCTGCAAACGAAGCCCGCGCCGTCCCCACTGCAGGCCGCATCCACCTTCCTCTTCCTTCTGGGACTGTGGACTCCGGATGTGTGACTGGCCGGAGCCAGGTGACGTCACTCCCGCGCGTGTGCGCGGAAGCGACCGATCACGGCACTCACTACTGAAGAAACGGCATGGGTGCCTGTTTCTTTGGAGCATATGTGTCGATAACATCATTGGCACAGTATACTGTAAATATCTCCTAAACTGCACACGTTTAGGAGATATTTACAGTACCTATAGGTAGCCTTATTCTAGGCTTACCTATATGAACAAAGTGTAAATGGAGGTTTATAACCTCTTTTCTGTTTTAATTCTGTTTTTATTGAAAACATTTTTTAAATTTACATAACAAAAAAAAGAAAAAGAAGAAAGACAAACCAATAGGTGCCAATAAAGAACACACCACATTATAATAATATATAAAACATAAACATTTATGTTTGCAACCTCTTTAAAGTTTTCTTAGAAGTAAAAAAAAAAAAGAAAAAAGCATTTTTAAAAATAAAATATGCTTAACCCCAATCAACTGAATTAACTGTTCCCCTCCTCCTTTTCCCCCTTAGAGCCCTTTCACACTGGGGCGGTTTGCAGGCGCTATTGTGCTAATAATAGCACCTGCAAACCGACCCGAAAGTGCCTCTGCTTACATTCCAGTGTGAAAGCCCCGAGGGCTTTCACACTGGAGCGATGCGCTGGCAGGACGGTAAAAAAAGTCCTGCTAGCAGCATCTTCGGAGTGGTGAAGGAGCGGAGTGTATACCGCTCCTTCACCGCTCCTGCCCATTGAAATCAATAGAACGGCGCGGCTATACCGCCGGCAAAGCGCCTCTGCAGAGGCGCTTTGCGGTGGTATTTAGCCCTTTCTCGGCTGCTAGCGGGGGGTAAAACCGCCCCGCTAGCGGCCGCATACCGACGGTAAAACGCCGCTAATAATAGCGGTGTTTTACCTCCGACGCCGCCCCCGCCCCAGTGTGAAAGGGCTCTTAGCTATTATTGTTCTGCTATTTTTTTTATTTCTAATTTTTTAATCCATTTATATTGTATCTTTTTCATATGTATGAGAGTTGCATAAAAAGCCTTTTATTCATTTATAAATATCTTTTAATACTTTTTACCCGAGAAATAAGTTAGTGTCATTATAAGCTAGTCAAATTAAAGAATACAATGTATGCTTTTAATGCAATGTAACACATATTTTTAAAGTAACAATAATTAAAGTAAAAAAAGGTGTGTTTTTCTCATATTTTTAACAAAACAAAATATGAACTCTGACTCAAGGTATACAAAACTATTCTTATACAGCCTCCAAATTAGAACAAGCACAAAGTTCAGCGTCAACCGGTAACAATCAAAATCAAAAGCACAAGTCAAGTTCTGAAGGTCAAAGACCAAATAAAAGCTAAATGACTCTGTGTTATGCATATATGACAATCTGCACTAATTAGTCATGAGACGCAAAGGTGTCTCCCCTTTTTAACCACTTCCCGCCCGGCCTATAGCAGAATGACGGGCGGGCGGTGGTTCCGTTATTCTGACTGGGCGTCATATGCAGGATAACAGCCGCCACACGCCCGTGGGGGCGCACATCGCGGCGATCGGTGGTGCGGTGTGTCAGTCTGACACACCGCTACACCGATCTCGGTAAAGAGCCTCTGACGGAGACTCTTTACCATGTGATCAGCCGATGATGTAAACAGGAAGATCCATTGATCGGCTTTTGCACACTCACGTCAGACAGACGCAAATAGAGGAGAGCCGATCGGCGGCTCTCCTGACAGGGGGGGTCTGTGCTGATTGTTAACAGCGCAGCCCCCCCTCGGATCCCACCCAGGACCACCAGTATGCCACCCAGGACCACCAGGATGGCCGTCCACATTGGGCCACCAGGTATGCCCCCCCAGACCACCAGGGAAATGGTAATCTGTGCCAAGGCAGCTACCAATCAATGCCCAGGCAGCTGCCAATCATTCCCCACTCACAATGCCTACCACTGCCAGTGCCACCAGGGATGCCTATCAGTGCTGAATATCAGTGCCGCGTATCAGTGCCCATCAGTGCCACGTATCAATGCATTCTTTCAGTGCCCATCAGTGTCGCCTATCAGTGCCCACCAGTGCCAGCCATGAGTGCCCATCAGTGCCGCCTATCAATGCCCATCAGTGCTGCATATCAGTGCCACCCATCAGTGCCGCCTACCAGTGCCCATCAGTGAAGGAGAAAACTTACTTATTTACAACATTTTATAACAGAAAAAAAGCAAAACTTTTATTTTTTTCAAAATTTGTTTAGCAAAAAATAAAAACCGCAGAGGTGATCAAATACCACCAAAAGAAAGCTCTATTTGTGGAAACAAAATTATAAAAATTCTGTTTGGGTACAGTGTAGCATGACCGCGCAATTGTCATTTAAACAGCAACAGCGCAGAAAGCTGAAAATCGGCTTGGGCAGGAAGGTGTATAAGTGCCCAGTATTGAAGTGGTTAAACAGTACAGTCAAATTCCACTCTTGAAATCTTGGAGACTGATGAGTATCTAGAGCTGGAGCACCATTACTGCTTCAGAGAGTGCTGGTCTTCATGTTAACTGTGGGTGCATGGCGGAACCATGACGTGGTTTTATAACAGCAATAAAGGGCTGTTGTTTTTCAAAAGCATAAGCTCTCCAGCAGAATGTATCAGTTTACATGAATGAGACAAATCACTTAACACTGGCAGTGATCAAAATTATTATTTTTTATTTATTCATGCAAAACCTTTATCCAAAAAGAAAAAAAAAACCGTTTGCTCTAACTGAATATAACCACTTGCCAGTATATTTACCATAGTTTGTAGAGGTTAAAACATTCACGCAAACCAATTAATATACATATATTGAGATTTTTTTTTTTTTTTTTTACAAAGACATGTAGCAGAATACATTTTGGCCTAAATTTATGAAGAAATATTATTTTTTTATTGAATATGTTTTAAAGCAGGGTTTAAAACCACTTTAAGTTTATATATAGTATTGACATTTTGGACATAGATCGTAGAGTCTGATATCGAGGGGGATGTGACATACTATACATTGTATATAAAATAAAATATTTATTGCTATATCTTATTATAATAAGATAATATTACCAAAAGAAAGCCTTGTTTGTCCTAAAAAAAACAAAATACTGTATGCATTACTTTGTTACCTTAAAGTGTTACTAAACCCAAGACCCAGCATTCACGATACCTGGTCTCCCACAGTACACAGAACATGGAAATGCGATTATTTTATTACATATAAACTGCTAAATACCTTTTCTCATCGGCGGTATATAGCAGTCTTGTGACTTCTATGAGTGTCTAGCTAAACCTTGTAGGAGGAATTTTCATTCTTCTCTGACTGTCCTATGAGGCTGCAGGCAAGGCCGGGACAAGGGGTGGGCAGGAGGGATGGCTGCCCTGGGCGCAATGCTTTATTGCAGGGATGAGGGGGGTGCCCTGACCCTTACCCTAAGGGAAGGGAAGGGCGCAGTTGACATCCTTGCCCTGGATGCCCTCGCTCTGGGACTGGCTGGGGGACCCCTGACCCTCTATCTGGTCAGTGCTGATTGGCCCTGTGCTGATCACATGCACTCTCTCAAGAAAAAAAAAAATCTCTAGCAATACACACCAAACTGAGCATGTGCAGAGTGCCTGCTAGGGCTCTGTTCTATCAACAGATGGATTAGGGACTGTGGAAGAAAAGAAGGATCTGTGCATACAGGTTCAAACAGCCTTTTTACACAATGCAAAGGATTAACCCCTAAGGTTCCACAGTGATTATAACAAGCATGCTTTACTGCATATGCAGACTGATTTTACTGTTGTGGGTTTAGTATCACTTTAAATAATGCTTTAAGTAATGACAAAATTATCACAGAATAAACAGGCAATTAGCGGAAATGTAAAAAAATTGCTCTCGTCTATGTGTGTATACAGATGGAAGAGCTGATTGACAAACCAAACTGCGAAAAACTATTATAATGTGGCAATGCTAAAGTGTAGATGTTTATTTAAAACTTTCAATAGTAAATATTAAGTAAGTAGCTTTTTATTGCTAAAGTTGCTCTATGACTGAGTCTTATGAAATGACAAGCATGAGAATATTCTGTAGAAAAGTAAAAACCTTTCACTTGACTGCATTATGTTGTCATCATGCTGTTATCTGCTTTATAGAGCTATGACATTGAAAGTAGTAGGATGGAACTGTCACTTAACTCCTAATGAAAATAAGAGTGGGAATGTAAGTGAAATCACCCACACTAGCACATCTATGATCCATGTCCTCCTCTATCATCTCACTTCACTCTGCAAACTCACATCCACAGAATTTGTAAGAGCTGTCAATTTAACCAATAGAAATTAATTGTGAGACAACTGTTGGAGAAACAGTTATGCCGCGTACACACGAGCGGAAAAAGTCAGACGGAAGCTTTTCATCGTATATTCCGACCGTGTGTATGCATCATCAGACTTTTTTTTCGAAAATTCTGACGGACCTAGAAATGGAACATGTTCTAAATATTTCCAACGGAACCAATTCCTATTGGGAAAACCGCTCATCTGTATGCTGTTCCAATGGACCAAAAACGGCGCATGCTCTGAAGCAAGTACGAGACAGAAGCTATTGGCTATTGTCTATTAAACCTCCTTTTTCTAGTCCCGTCGTACATGTTGTACGTCACCACGTTCTTGACGATCAGACTTTGGTGTGATCGTGTGTACACAAGACAGTTTCAGTGGAATTCTGTCGGAACTCCGTCGGAAAAACCTTCAGAGTTTATTCCGATGGGAAACCGGTCGTGTGTACGCGGCATAAGGGTTTGGAGACAAATGTACCTAGGTCCAGTTCCTGGGAAGTTTGCCATATTGTGCTGAAGTTCTGTATGGTAATCTAATCCACAATAAAGTCAATAGGAGCCGCATCTTTAAAATCAAGTATGGTTATTTTCATGCCCTAAATGTGCCTAAATAGTGTCCTACATAAATTGTTCTTGAATTCTACACCATTATTGTCTGTGTTCTCCCTGCAGCTAATCTTTTCTGCATTACCAACTTGCTCTGCACCATACCTTTGTGTGGATGTAGCTATATTAGAAGAGGAGCAGGACGTTGCTACCTCAGTTCAGAGCAGCCCTCCGATAATTGATGATCAAATAACTGTAGATGAAATACTCAAGAGACATCAGGAGAGGGGGAGACATCACAGAACCACAGTACACTAGTGTAACCAAATTTTCATCCAAATATTATGAGATCAGCATTTACAGGCAACTGTGCCTTAGATCAGGGGTCTCCAAACTTTCTAAACAAAGGGCCATTGGCCTTCAGACTTTAGTGGGGCTGTCGCCAGTAGGAGGAAAAAGTGCCCCAGCTTCAGTGAGAGGAAAAAATTTACATAGTGCCTATGGTCATTAGGAGGAGGAATAGTGGCCCATCATTAGTATTAGTGGGTGGAATAGTATCCCATTGTTGTTTTCAGTGGAAGGAATAGTGCCCAATTGTTTATCGTAGTATTAGAAAAAGTGCCTTATCAATGGTGTCAGTGGAAGATGCCCTACTGTTGGTGTCAGTTGAAGGAATGGTGCTCCATCACTGATGTCAGCGGAAGGAAAAATGCTCCATTTCTGGTGTCAGTGAGATGAATACTACCCCACTGTTTGTGTCAGTGGAAGGAATAGTGCCTCACTGTTGTTGTCAGTGAATAAAAGTGCACAGTTGTTTATATCAGTGGGAGGAATTATGCCCCATCATTGGGGACAGTGGAAGGAATAGTGCCCAGTGTTGATGTCAGTGGAAGTAATACTGCCTCACTGTTGGTGTCAGTGGAAGGAATGGTGCCTTACTTATCATTGGTGTCAGTAACAGAAAGAGTGCCTCAATCAGTGGGGGGGGGGAGCTGGGGTCTGGGTAAAAGCAAGCAAAGAGCCTCAGCTTGGAGACCACTGCCTTACATGATGCCACTTTGCAGGGGATAAATTAACATGCCCCCTGTAAGTTAGAAAGTCTTTAATTTTTCAGATCAAGTACACATTAAGATGGAAAAATAGACATGCTAAAGTATTCTTCCCCAAAAATGTCAGCAGACTGACTTTGTGCTGACATTTGTCTACAGAAGATCTTCCATATGAACTACCTTTCACATCACTGCCCAATGTCTGGGCGCAATCTTATCCACAAATCTTTTTTGTACATACAGCATGTCTTTATATCTATAAATAACTAGACCTAATGAAGTTCAGAAGGTGTAGGGTATGCTTTTTTAATGGAAACTGTAATGGTTTGGGGTCCATCATAAAGATATATACAGTACGTTTGCAGTTTTTATTTGATGTTGATCACAATTTTGGTTTTCTTTTGCTTAAACATGTATGTAAATTTCAGATTCAGCCATTGAGCTGTGTAAACCTCAGGCTTTTTACAACAGGAGCTAAAGAGAAGCTGAAAATATGATAGGGAGCCAAAAGCTCCATTGGCTGGCTACCTGTAAAAATGTTAAATATTATAGCGTAATACGTCATATTTATCTGACTAAAACAACAAAAAAGTACTTTTTAGTCCTTATAATAATAATAAATGCTAATAGAAAATAAGTACAAATCCACTAGAGATTCAATTTAAATTTCACCTTAGCTACAGCTTAGAACAATCCTGTCTGTAGATGAGCAAAGAACGGTAACTGATGGTATGTAGGTGGCAATGTTTCCAATAAAATCAATAAAAAGATATAAAATTCTAAGCTGACAAAAGGTGATCTGTCAAAGTCAGCACTATCTTCAAAGAAGAGGTTCAATTACAAGTTTAATGAAAACTGTCACTGGATTTTTTTCCAGCTAATAACATTGTAGGTTTCCAGAAATCCTTAGTGCAATTTACTGGTTGATTACATTGAGAGCTAAAAATACCATCACAGTTGCTGGCTGGTAGGCGGACAGCTCCTTCAGAAATATGCCCAAAGTAGCCATAATGCAATGCATGCTTTATTGTGTTTCTCTTTGCTTCTGGCATCGTGTTTCAGGAAAATTCATTATCAGGCAAGCACACTACTGTCTTTTTTTAATGCAAAAATACCTTATCTTCATAGAAAATGAGCCATGTCCTTTAGCAAGGTCTACTGCTTAGAAATGCCACAACGTATCCGTAGGTCACAATACAGCAGGCACCACATGATGCCAGAAAAACAAATGTAGCTTTAGTCTGTATCTTGTGTTCCTTAAGTTTGTTTGCTTCTATATTTATTTATTTATGGCCCCCAAGAGCTGTGTATGCTTTAGGGAAGCCAATTAGTGAATTTCATGCCGTTCACAGGTTATATGTTGTGAAAGGGGATTCTGTGTCTTTCATGTTTGTTTATTGATCATAAAAGTAGATCAGTTCTAATGTTTGCAACAACGAGGTATGAACCTCCGGTTTTGCCACTATGGGTGCAAATGAAAGATATCTGTGGAAGAATAGGTCCTATTTTTGTGTGTGGGGTAGATTAAATTTTGCACCAATTTCTTATTAAATATGATAGCCCAGTAGTGGTCAACTTTCTTGATATGGGGGGCCTCAGGTGTGGCCTTTGACATCACAAAGGGCTACACTTACAAATCAGTGAATATTCAGAGTCAAAAACAGCAGACACACAACATGATATAGCCAAGACTATGGGCATGATACAAGAGATAGTCGGAAACTATGGATATTTTACAGGAGATGATCAGAGACTACAGACATGATACAAGAGATGTTCAGAGAATGCAGACATGATATTGGAGATGGTCAGAGACTGCAGACAGGAAACAAGAGATGTTCATAGACTGCGGTTATGGTAGAGGAGATGATCAGAGACTGCGAACATGGTACAGGAGATGGTCAGAAACTGCAGACATGGTACTGTACAGGAGATGGCTAGAGACTGTAGACATGGTACAGGAGCTGGTCAGAGACTGCAGACATGATACAAGAGATGTTGAGAGACTGTAGACATAGTACAGGAGATGATCAGAGACTGCAGGCATGATACAAGAGATGTTCAGTTACTGTGGACATGGTAGAGGAGATGGTTAAAGATTGCAGACATGATACAAGAGATGTTCAGAGACTGCAGACATGTTACAGCAGATGTTGGAGACAGCAGGCATTATACAAGAGATGATCAGAGATTGCAGACATGATACAAGAGATGTTCAGAGACTGGAGACTAGGGATGAGCCGAACACCCCCCCCCGGTTTGGTTCGCACCAGAACTTGCGAACAGACCAAAATATTGTGCGAACATGCGAACACCATTAAAGTCTATGGGACACGTACGTGAAAAATCAAAAGTGCTCATTTTAAAGGCTTATATGCAAGTTATTGCAAAAAAAGTGTTTGGGGAACCAGATACTGCCCCAGGGGACATGGATCAATGCAAAAAAAAGTTTTTAAAATGTCTGTTTTTCAGGAGCAGTGATTTTAAGAATGCTTAAAGTGAAACAATAAAAATGAAATAATAAAATAAAAAATGTCATTTAAAATTGCTCACGGCTTTAATGTATTGCCTGATCCCGGCAATATACATAAAAAATAATTTTGAAAAACAGCGTGGGTCGCCCCCCCCCCGGTCCATACCAGGTCCTTCGGGTCTGGTATGGATATTAAGGTGAACTCCACGCCAATTTATTTTTTGTAAATTGCATAGGGGTCCCCCCAAAATCCATACCAGACCCGAAGGGCCTGGTATGGACGGGGGAACCCATGCCGTTTATTTCTTAATTCTGTCATAAGGCTCCCCTTAACTACTTCAACTGAGTGAACTATATACTCTGAACTGCAGTGTATATATACTATATGGACTGCACTATATACTCAGAACTACAGTATATATACTATACGGACTGCACTATATACTCTGAACTGCAGTATTTATACTATACGGACTGCAGTATATACTCTGCTGAAAAATTGGGCCTTAGGTGTTGGTGGTGCCAGAACACGGTAACCCCTCACAGTTACTCTTGTTGGGCGCAGGAACGGTCCCTGCTGTTAAATATTTTTTAAAAAATTGTAATTACATGCCCCTGTTAAGCAGGGGCAGAAACATTGGGCCTTAGGTGTTGGTGGTGTCAGAACACTGTAACCCCTCACAGTTACTCTTGTTGGGTGCAGGAACAGTCCCTACTGTTAAATATTATTTCAGAGGCTGCTTGCCCTCCTTTAGTGGCCTGTGAGCGTCTGCCTCCCCTTGGAGGCCTTCTGGACATGATGGAAATGTTTTTTTAACACCGCACTACACTGTATTCTATACTGTGTACACCGCATGCACTGTATTAGAAACTGTACACCACTGAATGCACTGTGTATATAGACTATAGTCTGACTGTGTATATATATATATATATATATATATATATATATATATATATATATATCACATACACTGCCACTAACTAACCTGCCTGCCTAATCTAGCTCAATCTCTCTATCTCTGTCCACTGTAACACACTATACGGGCGCTGTGAAAGCAGCCTTCTATATTGTGGGGCATGGACTTCGTCACCCTAAGCCATGATTGGCCAAAGGCACCCTGCCTTTGCCCAATTATGGCTCTCACTGAGGAGCGTGCTGTGATTGGCCAAAGCATGCAGTTCAGCTGTATGCTTTGGCCAATCATCATACAGCAATGCACTGGGATCCTGCAGTGCAATACGGGGCTCTTGAATTTGCTGCCAACGCCCCATAAAATTCCCTGTTCGGCAAACAACCGATTTTCGAGTCGAACGAACTTGAAGCTCATCCCTACTGCAGACATGGTACAGGAGATGGTCAGAGACTGCAGACAGGATACATGATATGGTCAGAAATTGCAGACATGGTACAAGAGATGGTCAGGGACTACAGATATGGTACAGGAGATGTTCAGAGACTGCAGACATGATACAAGAGATGTTCAGAGACTGCAGACATGATACAGGAGATGGTCAGAGACTGCAGACATGGTACAAGAGGTTTTCAGAGACTGGGGCATGCTACAGGAGATGGTCAAAACTGCAGACATGGTATCGTACAGGAGATGGTCAGAGACTGCAGAGGTGGTAGAGGAGATTGATAAAATGATTTCGCGCAAATATTAATAAATGATTCAAGATATAACCTTCAGGAGAGAGTTAATTATGAAATAAAATAAATGATAACTGAGATATAATGAAAAAAATGTGAACAGTGAATTATATTAAAATAATGTGTTAATTCATATTGGTGTCTTAGTGTATATATTAAAGATGGCCTGGTGAAAATATATTATGGTGAGATTTTGCTATATACGTGCACTTCAAATAGTGTGTATCAAAATAAAAATGAAATAATAATATAGGAAGTCCAGAGTTCTTGCAATAGGTAAAAAATAATGAGATTCAATAGTGTAAATAATTATTTTGCCCTAGTAGTCTTATTGCAGCTTCATTAGTAGTCTGGTCTCCCAGAACTCTTGCCTCAATGCTAGTTACAGCATGCAGTCACCACTAGAGGGATCTCCCGTCTTTCCTGGATAAAATGTGTGATTTCTCTGGTTGGTTTAATGTATCCGTCCTTTCTTCTCAGGTTGCAGCGGTTCACCCAGTGCTGGTTATAGCATGTAGTCGCCACTAAAGGGATCTCCCGACTTTCCGGGATAGGGGATGTAGTTCCTCTGGCTGGTGTGTTGTATCCATCTTTCTTCTTAGACTGCAGCGGTTCACTGTCCAATCACCTAGTGAGGGCGGTGCCTCAATGCAGGGGGAATTCACGTTCTGACCCCTGTTTCACTAGAAGGTCAGAAAAAACAGGTTCCCTCTCTGGGATACAAACAGATCAGCTGATCATTGAACTCCTATTCATTCCATGCTGCCTCCGCCTGATTAGATGAATACCAGCCAGTACAAATTCCCTCAATGGGGTCCAGTGCACATGGGAATACAAAAGGCAAAATCTACTGCTCTCCGTATATCAAAACAGTTTATTTCCTCATTAAAATGTTACTCACAAACGCAGCACTTAAGCAGTGCGGGCTCAGGATACATAGAAAGGATAAGATGCTCACGGGATGATGCTGCCACTGCGACTCCTTACCCCTATACGCGTTACGTCGAATGGGCTGCTACACCACCATGACTTCTTCAGTAAGGGCTGGAGATGTTCAGAGACTGTGGACATGATACAGGAGATAGAGACTGCAGGCATGCCATAAGAGATGTTCAGAGACTCCAGTTATGGTAGGGGAGATGGTTTGAGACTGCAGACATGATACATTAGATGGTCAGAGATTGCAGGTATGGTACAGGAGATGGTCAGCTGGCTGTAGAGCAGAGCAGGCTCTGTCCGTGACCCACTCTGCTCTAGTCAGCAGGAGATCAGCGAACAGATCCCCTGCTGATCAAAACATCGAATCCAATATGGAAGGGGCCTAAGACCATGATAGCAACAGAACTGGATCTCCTTTCTTAGATTTATGAGACTTTAAGCTGTCTACAGATTACTGAATCCCCAGAATCTAACGTCGAAAAATCAGCTTACATTCCTTTCTTTGTGCACAGATGCTTACCTCCAGAGCTGATCATATCCCACCTCCTCTACAAACCTCTGTAAGATTCACTTTTATTATTTAGTCTTTTTTGTTAAATTTTCATTGACATATCTGGAAAATGATCAAATTTGACCCCGGCAATACCAGAATTTAGCTCAGGCTGTGTGGTCATTTTCGGGATTGCTACATCTCTGATGTAATCAAAGTTGCTCCCTGTATTCACTAGCTGCCAGGAGAGAAAGAGGAAGGGAGAGGATGGAGAGCTGTGCTGTAAGTGGACTGGTCACATATTGCCTGTCAAACACCCTTTGCACAGCAATCCACCATGGATCGCTCTTCAGAGGGGCAAAAAGGGTTGCTGCACATGATAATGGGCCCTAGCTGTTTGAATGTATAAATTATTGTAATTCTACATACTTAACAAAAAATTATATTTGTATTTACTTTTGCAACTTATTTCAATTTTTTTTACTTTGAAATTTGTCCCAAAATGATTTCCAGAGCTGCAATTCCTGTACTGATAGACACAAATCCAAAATGCATTACAAGTCCAACCATATCAGTCATTTTAACAAAGCTTTTTTGCAATAAACTGATATAAGTGTACATAAAACATAAGCTGTTTAATCTGTTCTGAACAATTAGATGTAACATATTTAGTTTACGTAAATGATGAGCGCTGTTCGTTTGCAATGAATAGCTTCTTATATGAGTAATATGTTCAGCCAAGTACAGAGGAAGCTCTTCTATTTTATGCTGATAGGTATAGAGGTGGGCGAGTGTTTATTAAAGATATGGATATTTATGCTATACCAAATGGTTACACAAACTGGGTATGTTTTCTATAGGGAAAGAAGCCGTTCAGGCTGAAATGTACATGGTGTAGTATGTTTTATATCTTTATACAGTATATATTAAAAGTTACTCTAAAGAGCTCTAAAGAAAAATTCACACAGTATTTACCATCCTAATCTGTATTGAAAACTCTCAGACTTTAGCTGAAGGGTACTAAAAGGGGATCTTCAGGCTGTATGAAAAAATACTGCAGCTGCTCAGTGGCGGCTGGTGCTCAAAATTTTTGGGGGAGCACAAAGAAACTGAAAAATTCTGAAAACAAAAATTCAATTGCAGCCTCACTGTGCCATCAATTGCGGCCACTGTGCCCATAAAATGCAGGCACTGTGCTATCAAATGCTGCCACTGTGCCCATCAATTGCAGCCACTGTGCCCATCAAATGCAGCCACTGTACCCCATAAAATGAAGCCACTGTGCCCCATAAAATGAAGCCACTGTGCCATCAAATGCAGCCACTGTGCCCATCAAATGCAGCCACTGTGCCCATCAAATGCAGCTGTTGTGCCCATCAAATGCAGCCACTGTGCCCCATAAAATGAAACCACTGTGCCATCAAATGCAGCCACTGTGCCATCAATTGCAGCCACTGTGCCCATCAAATGCATCCACTTTGCCCATTAAATGCAGCCACTGTGCCTCATAAAATGCAGCCACTGCGCCCCATAAAATGCAGCCACTGTGCCCATCAAATGCAGCCACTGTGCCCATCATATGCAGCGCCTGTGCCCATCATATGCAGCCTCTGTGCCCATCATATGCAGCTTTTGCCCATCATATGTAGCCTCTGTGCCCTACATATGTAGCCTGTGTACCCATCATATGTAGCCTGTGTGCCAATCATATGCAGCCTCTGTGACCCATCATATGTTGCCTCTGTGCCCATCATATGTAGCCTGTGCCCATCATATGTAGCCTGTGCCCATAATATGTAGCCTGTGTGCCCATCATATGTAGCCTGTGTGCCCATCATATGTAGCCTGTGTGCTCATCATATGTAGCCTGTGTGCCCATCATATGCAGCCTCTGTGCTATGGGGCCCGCAGCCGAGTGGGGCCCAGTGAGGATAAGAGCACCGCCGGCACAGTCTCCCAGCCAGGGGAAGAGAGAGGAGAGGAAGAGGCGAGCTGTCCGTATCAGCAGATACTTCAATTGCCCAATGTAAGAGCTTTCATTAGAACTTCCAGTGTTCAAGGGGCTCACGTCACATAGCTCCATCTTTTGGCATGGTGCCTTTGATAGACAGAACGCCGATCCAATGCAGGACATGTGACGTCATCAAAGGCGTCAGGCCAACAGGTGGGGCTATGTGACGATGAGCCCCGGGAAGACGGCAAATTGAAATGAAAGCTATTACAGCGGGCAATCCCGCTCTCTGCTGATCCGGGTGGCTTGCCTCTTCCTCTACATAGGTGGGGCTGTATGGGGCACAGGCAGACCAGGCTGTATTGGGCACAGGTCATGCAGTATGGGGCACAGGTCACACTGTATGAGGCACAGGTCACACTGTATTGGGCACAGGCCACGCTGTATTGGGCACAGGTCACGCTGTATGTGGCACAGGTCACGCTGCATTGACACTAGGGCAGCTGTGGGGGGGGGGGGCTGTTTGCAGGGGGCCCCATACAACATTTTGCTATGGGGCCCTGCTATTTCTAGTTACGCCCCTGGTAGCCTGTGTAAGTGTCTGCCCATTATATGTAGCTTGTGTGAGTGTGTGGCCATCAAATGCAACCTCTGTGAAACCACCCGCTCGCTGTCTCACCGACACACACTTACCCCATCCTGGTGGCAGGTGACGGCGGCGAGCTGTGGGACATGCAGCAGGTGATGGCGGCGAGCTCCAATCAGGACGCCTGTGCCTTCAGCCAATCAGGTGATGGGTATTAGATCCACATCTCCTGATTGGCTGAGAGGCGGTTCAGTGTTAGCAAAGCAAATATTAATTTGCTTTGCTAACCCACCTGGGTGAACTGCGAGCGCACTGCTTTGCACTCACAGTTCACCTTATTTGAAGTGTATTAGAGCCTATGGCTCTAATCAGGTGCATCAAAAACACCCCCCTGTCGCTATAATTCAGGTGCCTGGCGACCGAAAAGGGCCGGTTGCCTGAATAGGGGGTGTCTACAGCAGCCATTGATAGATTCATGCAATGCATGAATCTATACATTATACACAGAGGGGGGGTGGCTGGAGAGAGGGGGTGGCGCCTGTACACCCTTATGGACGCACCGCCACTGTAGCTGCTGACTTTTAATAAAAGGACACTTACCTCTTCAAGGATCCAGCATTGTCCTCACCTGGGAGGTTCTTTGGTCTTTGGAATGTTTACTAAGGGAAATCGGTTGTTACTTCACAGCTGGCTTCCCACTGCGTATGCAGAAAAAGGGGGGAGCAGATCTATCACTTCTTCACTTCTAGCACTTCTATCCAAGCAGTGGGAGTGGGTACCTATCAAAACCAGGTACCCGCCTGCCCCCCAAAAAAATGTGTCTAAAAGTGTAAAGAGGAGGGGGGATAATGAGGAAAAGCGGAACTTCCCTTTTTGGGTAGTTCCGCAACAAATAAGGACTTCACGCCTCTGTGCCAAAAAATCCTGATGTTTTTCAATAAATTCCCCCCCCCTATTTTATAAAGAATAATATATACAAGGTCATCAAATACAATAAATAAAAATAAATGGTGCTGCGCTGCTCTCTAACCTCCAAATAAATGTTTGGTAAATTTGTTACTAAATGTGCAACCCAATTACTGTTTACAAATAGTGCAAATACAGTGCTTGTATAAACAAAGTGCAAACTGTGCTCAAATTAAATGTGCAAATCCAGCAATAAATTAAAATAAATTATATACTGTATATATTTATACTGTATATATTCATATATATTCAGTCGTATAAAAAAACGTATGAGTGCTGCCAGCATTGCTTCAGAGGAGGTTGAAGGGGTGGGGGATCAGCCTGTCAGTGCTGTGTTGATTTTTGTAAATATTTTATTATATCTTTTCATGTGACAACACTGAAGAAATGACACTTTGCTACAATAACTCAACACACAGCCATTAATGTCTAAACTGCTGGCAACAAAAATGAGTACACCCCTAAGCGAAAATGTCCGGGGAGGGAAAATGGCTAATTGGGCCCAATTTGGACATTTTCACTTAGGGGTGTACTCACTTTTGCTGCCAGCGGTTTAGACATTAATGACTGTGTGTTGATTTATTGTAGCAAAGTGTAATTTCTTCAGTGTCGTCACATGAAAAGATATAATAAAATATTTACAAAAATGTGAGGGGTGTACTCACTTTTGTGAGATACTGTGTATATATATATATAAATATATATATATAGTGCTCGGAACGCGGTGTGGTGACATCACTGACATCATCCTAGGTGACTTTAACATTCCAATCAATGTTAATAATGCTACCACTTCTAAACTACTCAACTTAACCTCCTCTTTTAACCTAACACAATGGACACAAACCACCACTCACTCGGCAACACTCTTGACCTTGTATTCTCCCATCGCTGCACTCCCTGCAATCTCTCCAACGCACCCTTTCCTCTCTCTGATCACAACCTTATCCGTTTCACACTCTCCTTGTCTCCTATATCCCATGCTGCCCACCCACAAACCACTACCCGCAGGAACCTTCGCAACCTCAAACCTTCCCTTCTTCACTCTGCTACTCATGGCAAAATCGCACCCCTGTCCTGCCCAGACCTAACCACTTCCATCTACAACACCACGTTGTCATCCTCCCTAGACGTACTTGCTCCTCTTTCTACACGCAGAACCAGGCCCCATCTGCCACAACCCTGGCAAACAGACGACACCAGAAGTCTCAAGAGACGCAGCCGTGCTCTTGAGCGAGCATGGCGTAAATCTAAATCCCTGCAAGACTTTACCCTCCACAAATCTGTCCTTCTCAAATACAACTCCTGCCTCCACACTGCTAAACAAACCTATTACAACACTCTCATCAAAACCCTCTCATCCAAACCTCGTCAACTCTTTTCTACCCTTAATTCCTTACTTCACCCCCCACTGCCCCCTCCCACCAACTTGCTTACCGCTCAACATATTGCCAACCACTTCAATAGCAAAATCAACACAATTCGCAAGGAGATATCCAGCATTAAAATTCCTCCCCTACCCAACATATCAGGTCCAACACCACACTCAATACTCTCCTCCTTTTGCCCAGTTACCACAGAAGAAGTTGATTAACTCCTCTCCATGGCACACCTCACTACATGTCCCCTGGACCCTGTCCCCTCTCAATTGCTGCGACCACCTTCCCACTCTATCCTCAACTCCCTAACCCACATCTTCAACCTCTCCCTCTCCTCCGGCACCTTTCCTTCCCCGTTCAAACATGCACTGGTTACCCCCATACTCAAAAAACCCTCACTAGACCCCACCTGTTTGAATAACTTAAGACCTATCTCCCTTTTCCCGTTTGCCTCCAAGCTCATCGAACGCCTTGTTCATGACCAAATGAGTCGCTACCTCACGGACAACAACCTTCTCGACCCCCTACAGTCTGGCTTCCGCCTACAACATTCGACTGAAACTGCCCTACTAAAAATCACCAATGACCTAATAACTGCCAAAACCAATGGCCACTACTCCATACTCATACTTTTAGACCTCTCTGCTGCCTTTGACACAGTTGACCATCTGCTGCTCCTCAGCAAATTACACTCCCTTGGCCTCCGTGATTCTGCATTATCCTGGTTCTCCTCCTACCTATCTCAGCGCACTTTCAGCGTCACTTACAACTCCACCTCCTCCGCTCCCCTTCCTCTTTCTGTTGGGGTACCCCAAGGCTCTGTCCTTGGGCCTCTCCTTTTCTCACTCTATACCTCTTCCCTGGGCCAGTTGATCACCTCCCATGGCTTCCAATACCATCTCTATGCCGATGACACACAGATCTATCTCTCCACTCCCCAACTCACCCCCACTATCTCTTCACGGATCTCAAACTTGCTGAATGACATATAGGTATGGATGTCACACCACTTCCTCAAACTTAATCTTTCTAAAACTGAGCTTGTTATATTTCCTCCTTCACGGTCCCCCTCCTGTGACTTCACCATTAATATCAACAACACAACCATTGGTCCCTCCACACATGCCAGAGTCCTGGGTGTAATCCTTGACTCTGACCTCTCCTTCAGCCCCCATATCCAATCACTGGCTAAATCCTGCCGCCTTAACCTCCGCAACATCTCCAAAATTCGACCCTTTCTGACTAATGACACTACAAAACAACTTATTCACTCTTTGATTATTTCCCGCCTCGACTATTGCAACTCTCTCCTTAATGGCCTACCCTTAAGCAGGCTATCCCCCCTTCAGTCTATTATGAATGCTGCTGCTAGACTAATACACCTCACTAATCGATCCGTGACTGCTGCTCCTCTCTGCCAATCCCTTCACTGGCTTCCCCTACCCCACCGTGTAAAATTCAAAATGCTAACCATAACATACAAGGCCATTCACAACATCGCCCCCATCTACATCACCAACCTCATCTGCAGATATCGCCCAAATCGCCCCCTCCGCTCCTCCCAGGACCTCCTGCTCTCTAGCTCCCTTGTTACCTCCTCCCATGCTCGCCTTCAGGACTTCTCCAGAGCCTCTCCCATCCTCTGGAATTCCCTGCCCCAGTATGTCCGATCAGCCCCTACCCTGTCCACCTTTAGGAGATCCTTGAAAACTCATTTATTCAGGGAAGCCTATCCCACACCCACATAACTGTCCCTGAGCCACCCCCATCAAATCATTCTTTGCAGCTATTACCTTTTGTACCACCACCCCCTCCCTTTTAGAATGTAAGCTCTACGAGCAGGGCCCTCCTGTACCTTTTGTATTGTACTGTAATTGTGTTGTCCCCCTTATACATTGTAAAGCGCTGAGTAAACTGTTGGCGCTATATAAATCTCGTATAATAATAATAATAATAATAATCACTGGAGCAGATGCAACATGTTTCTGAGTGACGTCACCACGAATCATGCCACGCTCCACGAGTGCCTCAGCCCTCATTCTGGGATTCCTTCCACCACACGACCAACTTCCTGGAATCGAGTGATGGACTGTAATGGGTGGAGATGGTGTTCTCAATGAAAATCACCGCTGATAGCTTACCCTAGATACTCTTTGTGACAGACCTAGCCGGGGCAGAGGCTGTTGGAGAGAACTGAATGCAAGCCTATTGCCTTTTGATTATGGGCCCTGGATTTTCAATGGAACAATACTCTTTGTGAGGTGAATTAGAAATCCAGTCTGATCTGTACTAATCGGACTCAGTCGTGTATATATGTATATATTGTATGTTGTTTGATTCTGTTGGGGACTCCTTGTTGTGGATTTGTGTCCCTGAAGAGGGAGGGGGGATTCCTCCAGCAGCCCCCTGCTGATAAGACTGATTCATACTGTTGGGACACATCCTGTGAGGAGATGCTGGTGTCATCAACTCCAACTACCTGTGTTTATGTTAATTGAATGAGCTGCTCACATTGGCCTCTATACAATGTAAGAGACGGGACGACTCCTATTGGAGCTGCTGCTATTGTGAGAAAATGTCCTGTGATAATTAACTCAGTCTGGGCAATAGGTCATGTCTCAGTCACCTAGGCTGTATAAAGGATTAATTAATTAGCTCATGTTAATTATGTTAATTAGGTTACAGTTGTATTGTTAGAGGAGGTTCCAACGGCATATAAAGTCTTGTAATTTTGATTCTAAATAAAACAGTTCATGTTAGCAACAAGCAAGTGTTGCCTTGTTTTGTGCTCAGAGAGGTTGGGATATCTGTATACAGACTGGGAGGAAGTGGTATATGACGGAAGCACTCAAGCGGAGTGTGGGACGTTCCGTGACACTCTTCAGATGTGTTTGTTTTACACTGGCTGAATTTAAGTTGTCAGTTGTTTGATTTCAATAAATTTACTCAGATGTCTGCACTCAGAGACGCCTCTCCCTCACTTTTTTACAGGTTTTACTCACTACAAGCGCTGTGATACTAAAGGATGTGGTAGGTATCTAGCTACTGGTAGGAGGAACAACAATGTCCAGTGGAGGATCAGTATCCTGGCACATACAGTAGAGTTGAATACCAGGAACACCCATAGTTCTTCAAGAGACAGCACCTTTTATAGGATGCTTGTAATTTTATTATTTTAGCACACCAATGGGGATTATTTAAGGTCACTTAGAAGCCACACTAATCATATGTAATCGTCCATATCACTAGTATAATACAGTAGTACAATAAAGCCAGCCATAGATAATGTTTTTTTTTTTCCTGTAGCCCTTGATTTGCTCAATTCCCCCATCAACACAGTCAGTGTTGACAGGTGAACCTTTCCCGCTGAGCTATTGTGTTCTCACGATGGTTGCGGCATGAGGAGCTGTCTCTGCCGGGGAGAACATTGTGATTATTGCTAGCAAGCTATAGCTGCTGGCAATAATTGCATGAAAAATCCAACAGGCTGTCTGCACCGAAGTATAATTGATTGATCAAATTGGGTACAATCAGCCTGTCCATACCATGGTTTATATGTCGGCCAGACCCCGCTGAACTGGCCGGGATTTGAACCATCTATGGCAGGGATATGCAATTAGCGGACCTCCAGCTGTTGCAAAACTACAAGTCCCATCATGCCTCTGCCTCTAGGTGTCATGCTTGTGGCTGTCAGTGTCTTGCTATGCCTCATGGGACTTGTAGTTCTGCAACAGCTGGAGGTCTGCTAATTGCATATCCCTGGTCTATGGCCTGCTTTGCTTTGAAAGTATGACAGAGTGTTAGATAAGATGCACACTTTTTACTTCATCTATTTTAATGAATAACATGGATTGCACATTAAATACAGTCAATGGTGCTAACTCGATTTCACAGGTCTCCAATGCCATAGATACAAATTTTGCTATAGCCAACAGATTCACAAATGTTCTACAGTAAGTAAAAAAGATTTGGACAAGAATCACCATATGGTTAGTTTTAGCATGTCAGGTAAAAACAACACAAAAATAATACAATACAATAATACAAAAATGCAATCACTAAAAGTCACAGGAAACAATTAATCTGCACAGCTGTAAGGGCTAGACCTAGTAAGTTAGACGTATGAGTGCTGCCAGCATTGCTGCAGAGGTTGAAGGGGTGGGGGTCAGCCTGTCAGTGCTCAGACCATATGCCGCACACTGCATCCAATTGGTCTGCATGGCTGTAGTCCCAGAAGGAAGCCTCTTCTAAAGATGATGCACAATTAAGCCCACAAACAGTTTGCTGAAGACAAGCACACTAAAGACATGGATTACTGGAACCATGTAAGATAAACTTATTTGGTTCAGGTGCTGTCAAGCGTGTGTGCCGGCAACCAGAAGGGGAGTACAAAGACAAGTGTGTCTTGCCTATAGTCAAGCATGGTGGTGGGAGTGTCATGGTCTAGGGCTGCATGAGTGCTGTCAGCACTGGGGAGCTACAGTTGATTGAGTGAACCATGAACCATGCATGATCCCATCCCTTCGGAGACTGGGCCACAGGGCAGTATTCCAACATGATAACGACCCCAAACACACCTCCAAGATGACCACTTGCTTGCTAAAGAAGCTGAGGGTAAAGGTGATGGACTGGCCAAGCATGTCTCCAGACCTAAACCCTATTGGGCATCTGTGGGGCATCCTCAAACGGAAGGTGGAGGAGCGCAAGGTCTCTAACATCCACCAGCTCCGTGATGTCTTCTTGGAGGAGTGGAAGAGGACTCCAGTGGCAACCTGTGAAGCTCTGGTGAACTCCATGCCCAAGAGGGTTAAGGCAGTGCTGGAAAATAATGGTGCCAACACAAAATGTTGACACTTTGTGCCCAATTTGGACAATTTCACTTGGGGGTATACTCACTTTTGTTGTCAGTGGTTTAGACATTAATGGCTGTGTGTTGAGTTATTTTGAGGGGACAGCAAATTTACACTGTTATGCAAGCTGTACACTCACTACTTTACATTGTAGCAAAGTCCCTGTCACCAGTACTATTCAACATATACATCCGCCCACTTCTAAATATCATCAGGAAAACCGATCTCTGCTTCCACTCATACGCTGACGACACCCAACTCTACTTTCGCATCACCGGACAAAAAAACCATCATCAACAATTAGAAGAATGTCTCACGTTAATAGATGACTGGATGACCATCAGCTCCCTCAAACTTAACGGCGCAAAAACAGAACTTCTTCTTCTACATGCCAACAAAAATTCCAAAATTAAGACCCCGTGGACACCTCCCACCATCTTAGGACAGACCATCGCTCCAAGCATCAAAGCCAAGAGTCTCGGAGTCATCTTTGACTCAGGAATGACAATGGATGCACAAATAGGGTCAGTGGTGAGCGGTTCCCACCATCTCCTCCGCCTCCTACGCGTTGACTCATCCCCTTCATCCCAGAAGAAGATAAAGCAGCAGTTGTGGGAACAATCATCAATTCCCGACTCGATTACGCAAATTCGCTCTACTTAGGACTACCCCAATATCAGCTTGCGCGCTTACAACTCATTCAAAACACGGCGGCAAGACTGTTAACAGGAAAAAAACCCTGGGAATCTATTTCACCATCCCTAAAGTCCCTACACTGGCTAACCGTAAAGAATCAGATCAAATTCAAGACCCTCTGCCTCACCCACAAATGCATACAAGGAAACGCTCCGCTATACCTTCAGGAGAAAAAAAAACACTATACACCCAATCGCAGCCTTCGATCAGCTAACCAAAATCTCCTCATCATGCCTAAATATCGCTACAAAGCAAAGGGAGAACGAAGATTGGCAGTCCAAGGACCCCGACTATGGAACACTCTTCCGACCCACATCCGCATGGAAGAAAACCATCAGGCCTTCAGGAAAAAACTAAAGACCTTCCTTTTCTAAGAGCTGGTAACAGAGAACGCATTCTAGCGCCTTGAGGCGATTCAGTTCGCATTTGCAGCGCTCTACAAATCCTTCATTCATTCATTCATTCATTCATTCATTCATTCAAAGTGTCATTTCTTTAGTGTTGTCACATGAAAAGATATAATAAAATATTTACAAAAATGTGAGGGGTGTACTCACTTTTGTGAGATACTGTATATCAATAATCCTCCTGGTCTGTAGATCCTCTTACATCTTCTGCCCACGAGGGACCCTCTAGGTGAAGTCTCCCACTAATCTTGGGGATAGGTAGGTCTGTTCTCCTTTAAGGTGCAGGTCTGTACAAGCCACGGGTTTAGCTTCGTCCAGGACATAAAACATGTAGAAGAAACCTCCCATAGTGTAGTATTGTAAAACCAACAAATTGATTTAAAATATGTACCGCACTTACAATAAAAACACTTTAAAACGGCATTAAAACCACAAGTACCGAACTCTTGCTTCCGCCTACGTCACTTCCGGTAATCTTGTGTGCCTCCGCTTTCGCCCTACACGTTACGGCACTGACACGTCACTTCTTCAGGGGTTATGATTCAGGAGATCCCCTGAGGAATTCATAAGCAAAACTGAAATTGGTCACATTTCTTGCTACTCTTGTGTTGTGTATGGCCAGCTGGCCACTGGCAGACTGGCCAGATGACACTGGAAGATAAGCTAATTTGTCGTAATATTTACCAAGATCATTGGGCATTCTTAATGTTTTTTAACATTTTTTTTCTGTAACGCTTTTTTTTCCCCTGGTGTTTGATTCAGTGCTGTGGCCTAGCATGGCATCGCTGCTGGGACTAGGACTACAGCCACCCACGCATCATGTTATTGACTGTGAGGAACAAATTCCCACATATAATTGTAGAGCTACCTGCGTAGGAGCCGCTGGTGAATGTTGGTTATCGTCCTCCCTGCTCAGCCAGGCACACAGATTTTCCAGTCGAGACAAGAAGCAGTCCTTGCAGCATTATTTGTTTTTTTTTTATTTAGGGTGTTTAAACTTGGTTTGGGGAAGGGTTAATATGGGATGCCCATTTGATCAGCAGAACTCTTCAGGGACTCAACCTATATACATCCGGTATATACACACCCCTTTCTTCTACCTCCAGCACACACTTACTTGTAGAACTACAATTCCCAGGACCAGCTAGCATTTTGAACATGGTCTGATAAAGGCATACTCAGGCCATAGCAAATGCCCTTTGCAGGCAGAAACTATTGGTCCCTTTTGGTGTAGCAAAAATAGAGGTTTTTGTTGCTAGCTGTCTTTTTCTTTTGGCTACTGCTCCCAGTACCACCTCTTCAGGCACTGGCAGCCCGCCTGGCTGCAGCTGCCTCTTTCATTAGTCCTCCCAGACTGACTGTGCATCCATCCCAGACTGCTTGCACCGAGTACCTTAAGGCAGGGGTCTCTAAAGTGATGTGGCCCTTTGCTAGCCTTTATCCGGCCCTTGGGACACTATTCGTCCCACTAATACCAACAATGGAGCACTTCCACCAATACCAATAATGGGATACTGTTCCTGCTACTAATTAGGGAAATTACTCCTCCTCCTATTGACCACAAACCCTGAGGCCATATTTATTCTCACTGATGCCGAGCCCGGGACATTTTCTGCCCCTGCTGGGCACAATCAGGCCCTCCTAAAGTCTGAAGACCAATAAACTGGCCCTTTATTTGAAAAGTTTGGAGACCTCTGCCTTAAGGCATGGCTCTTAGTCCTCTGACTGTATCACTCACCAGCCCACGTAACTGTCTTCCTCCCTGGAGATTTGCCAGGCAGTGTCCTCCTGCTGTCCTCTCCTTGCTCCTGTGCCTCCTGGTCAGCATCCCCCTGTGTGTCATGAAGAGGGGTCCCTTCTGCACCCAAGCCCAGGTCTGAGTTCACCCACCCCCCCAGACTGGGGAGCTACTCTCAAAGTCTGAAGACCAATAAACTGGCCCTTTGTTTGAAAAGTTTGGAGACCTCTGCCTTAAGGCATGCCTCTTAGTCCTCTGACTGTATCACTCACCAGCCCACGTAACTGTCTTCCTCCCTGGAGATTTGCCCGGCAGTGTCCTCCTGTTATCCTCTCCTTGCTCCTGTGCTTCCTGATCAGGATCCCCCTGTGTGTCATGAAGGGGGGTCCCTTCTGCACCCAAGCCCAGGCCTGAGTTCACCCACCCCCCCCAGACTGGGGAGCTACTCTCAAAGGCCCAGACAGCCTAACACTCTATCTCCATCTTTCAACCAAACTCCAGACTGCCCCTGCTGGGCTGACTCAAAGTATTATGGAGGCCTGCCCCCTGCCAACCCTTCTGTTTGGGATTGATCAGGGCCCTCAAAACATTCCAGCTAGCTTCTCCTAGACCCCTCCCAACTGCTTCTGGAAAAAGCTACCAGTTTCCAGATAGCAGGGGGAGTCACCAGAGAAGCTGCTGATGAGTCATCCAGCCTATCTGAGTCACTCACCCAACTAAGAAAAACACACAGGCTTGGTTGCCAGCCAAGCCTAAAATTTACCTACACTAACAAAACAAAAATCCTAACACTAATGTAGCACAGCCCCCTAGAAGACTGCTGAGAATTACCTGCTCATCTGCACGGCCATGACCAAGTGAACCTTCCAACCCACCTGACACTCTGGGTTCAGACATTCTTGCTGCACTGTGTGGCAATAAACAACTCTAGGTAATTAGGTACTAAAGATATTTTACTTCAACCAAATAAAAGTAGTTGTTACAAAGAGGAAGTAATAAATCTGCTGAGATTTAAACAACAGCGTTAACTCAGCAGAAGAATTCCTCCCAAAGGTACAAGACAGAGTTTAACGATAATACTATATTCATATATGTACACTTCCTTTAGATATAATGTCACCTCCTAGTGGATGTTTCTGTTAACTGCTTATACTGTCACACTATAGAAGATGGAACCTGGCCAGCCTACACCCTATCCTAGGAAGGTCTGGAGAGGAATAATATGGGGCCTTTCTATAAGTATGGCAATAAAATCCTCGTTGCAGATCTGATGATCTTCACCGGCTAGTTGGAGCTCGTTAACTGTAGTTTGTTTGGGTATAGTGAAAATGGTGAATTCCTCGCAATAAAGAAAGCTAAAGGTGTCTAAGCACAGTGTTCAAGTAATGTCGTAACGTGTTCTTGTGCAAAGTATCTCAATATGATGGTGGTAAAGAATGGATAAAGGTCGAGCAATTTGCCCTCTTTCCAACATCCAGACCATTCTCATGTTCTCCGAACAGAAACTCATGTAGCAGCACTCGTGCAGCGGATCCGCTGTCTCGATCTCCCGACGTGAAGCTGCCACACACACCGACAGGCAGGCAACCGGAGTGACGCTGGAAAGGATGTCCGACAGCAAACAACAGAGCTAGGCCCTTCAGACAACTGGTTGGAAGTACGACTCTGCGAGGTAGGCCGCGACCTCTCTCTCTGTTGCACAGAGAGGTCCGTCTTGCATCAGGCCCAGGAGGAAGAGACTGTCCGTGCGGGCTTTGGTTGCTTTTATAGCTACTCCCAGCAATCTTCAGATGACAGCAAAGGACTCTGGGATATGTAGTCCTGGCACACAATCATACAAAGCAATTATGTTACAGGGGAACTATTCATCCCACAATCCTTTTAATTGAGCACACAATTATGATGTCACTGGATACATTGAGCACTAGAGGGACAGGCAATACCCAGCAATTCTAGAAGGTACGGTGCTTTATGTTTGTAGTCCATACTGCTACACTAACACTAGCAATGCTAGGGGGGTGCTACATAATTAAAGTTTCCAAACTTTTGGTTTACCTGTTTGGAAACTTTAATTATGTAGCACGCTAGGGGGGTGCTACATAATTAAAGTTTCCAAACTTTTGTTTTACCTGTGTAATGGCGTGCTCCTTTACTTACCATGTGCAGACATAGAAATGGACTCCCTTAAAGTAATTGTAAAGCTTAATATATTTTTTTAAATGAAATAAAAAAAGAGGATATACTTACCTGCCAGTGGCGGTCCGTCCATAGGGGGGGGCCCGGGCCGGGCAGACGCGGCGCTTCATTGGTGGGGTTTCGAGATGCTTTGCGGCGCAATCAATCACGCCGACCAGCATCCACCTGGCCAGGTGCTTTGTTCTCAGTGTGAGAACAAAGTCACTTCCGGCGGGCTACAAGAAGATGGCCACCGTGAAGACTGATCCCCGTGTGTTCAGTGGAGAGGGGAGGCCCCTCCCCTCTCCACTGAGCACATGGAGAAAACCAGAGAAAACCAGGAAAGAATGGACGGGCCACAACTGGTAAATCTCATGCTCACAAGTGATTCAAATCTGACGTGTAGCTGAGCTCTTCCCTAGCTGCATGGAGTCATGGGTGGTGATTGGGGCTGCCTGGAGGGGTTTATTGGGCTGGAGAGGAAACTCTGGATGGAGTTAAAACATGTCAGCTGAGGGAGGCAGGAAGGAGAGGAGAGCGAGGGATAAGTGAGCATCCTTCTGTCTAGGGGGATTATATGATCAGCAGGGATCTCACACTTATAATGAGCCTGTGCTGATCACATCCACTCTTCAATCACACACACAGGGTGGGAGCAACACAACCACACACTGACTTGGATTTGTTCAAACATGCTGCACTCTAGAAGTCGTATAACTTTTCTATAGAGCCAACATATTCCATAGCGCATTGCAGCAGGATGGTGATCTGAATGTAATGAATGACATTTGTCACCAATGACACTAAACTGTGATCTGCTTTCTTCCACTTCCAAAAGAGATCATCTCCTCTGCTTAGGATCAGGCAAAACTCCCTTTACAAATCATGGAGCTACATCTCTTTTCCTTGCTGTGGATATGAAATCAGTTTTAATTTTTTTGTTTTATAACTTAGTATATAATGTACAGCATTCAGTTACCCCCCCCCCCCTTTTTTTTAATCAAATTTTTATAGAATTTTTTTTTTTCCCTCATATACAACAAAAACACATTACAACATAAAACATTACCATCAAATATCCCATATAGCCCAAAAAAAAAAAAAAAACACATTCAGTTACTTTATGTCTCATCTGTATTAGTTTTAGGGCTCATTTTACATCAGATACAGTTAGGTTAGTGAGACCTGTCTCCCGATTGGTCAAAGAATTAGGCGATTCTATTGGTGGCCTAACACTTTGGCGGAAGAGGAGACACGGCAGAGGAAACCTGAGGAGCCGAGCGGACACAGGAGCCACAGCCGCCGCTTCATGCCACTACAGAAGAGGAGAGCCCCACCACATGAGCGGTAAGTGCCGCAACTGTGAGCACCAGCCGCCACTGTTACCTGCTCTGTGCTATGGCACTCCTCACCCCTTCTTCCTCAACTCGGTCCAGCCACCCACTCTCTCCTCACAGGATTTGACTGAGAGCATCGGGAGCCAATTGGAGTGTTCTAAAGAGAGCACTGTGCCAGCTGTTTCTGGAGTGTCAAGCCTATAATGGGGTGGCCCTGTACATCTGGAGCAGAGACTTTTCTTTCCACTACCCCAGTGGTTCTCAACTCCAGTCCTCGGGACCCACCAACAGGCCAGATTTTAAGTATTACCTTGGGGAGTTGCAGACTAGAATACTGCAATCACTGAGCAGCAAGTGATATCACCTGTGATGTATTTCAGCTATCTTGCAAACCTGGCCTGTTGACGGGGTCCTGAGGACTGGAGTTGAGAACCACTGCACTACCCTATGGAGCAGGTCCAGGGATGCCTTCATCTGCCCACTTAGACTATCAGACTCTTCCTATCATCCTGTGAAAAAGGTGTTCCAAGGGAAATGCAGGTAGCAAGTGGCACTATCTTCTTATTGGTAACTAATGAGTGTCTTCTGGTCTTTGCTGCCACCTAGAAACCATATAGGGAAATTGCACATAGGCAGCCCTGTTATTTTAGGATGTACACACAGTGGAAGTTTTAACCGTACCTGGGTACAATTCACCCTTGGCCCAGTTGACTTGTGTAGTGTGAGTGCTGTGAACCTCTCCTGAGAACGACTGTGTTTGGGACTGCTTGGAGAAGATGATCCCAGGCATGGTTCACTTGTGCTCCGGTATGAACACAAACCATGCCTGAGCACAGAACTCCTCATAGATCACTGAGCATTGTAAAAGGGATCACTTTGGTCTGGTTGGCAGAGGTGATAATGTATGCATTCCCAGGAATGCTTCCTTGAATAAAATGGGGACACAATTCAGTTCAATTGTGGACAGTGTGAATACAGCTTTAGCTTCAGTATTTCCTCTGCATTTGCTATGTATTGCTGATTCTGTGCATAGATTTTTGTTCTTTCACACTGTATGTAAAGTAAAAAAAATAATTCCAGGCGTGGAAATATTATACATAGTTACACTGGTCCAGTTTAGACCAATGTAACTTTGTATATACCATACCTGGACGATCCCCGTGGAAGCTGGAAATCACTGAAATAAACACTGCTACTTTAGTGATTTCCATTTGCTCCTGGGTCCCACGCCGAGCGGCTGCATTCTTGCTTACTGAATATGGGATGTCAGTGGCTTTCAATGCAAAGCATTCTCTGATTAGATGAGACAGAGAGGTGGGGCAGTGATGTCATGCTTTCCCCCTTGTTAAATTAGAGAATGCTTTGCATTCCTTCAGAAATTGCAAAGCATCCTCTGAATGGCCCAGTGATGAACAGCCAACCTCCAGTTTTAGGAATGCATAGGGTGGGTGTGGCCAAATTGTACAGTGGGAGGGTCTTAAAGGGACATTGTTCAATAAAACCAGGAATGCATAACATAGGGTTCAGGAGAACGTAATACACAGAGCGCTGGGTTCAGAAGAGCGTAATACATAGAGCGCTGGGTTCAGGAGAACGTAATACACAGAGCGCTGGATTCTGGAGAACATAATACACAGAGCTCTGGGTTCAGGAGACCGTAATACACAGAGCGCTGGGTTCAGAAGACCGTAATACACAGAGCGCTGGGTTCAGAAGAGCGTAATACACAGAACGCTGGGTTCAGGAGAGCCTAATATACAGAGCGCTGGGGTCAGGAGAGTGTAATATACAGAGCGCTGGGTTCAGGAGAATGTAATACACAGAGCGTTGGGTTCAGTAGAACGTAATACAAAGAGCGCTGGGTTCAGGAGACGGTAATACACAGAGCGCTGGGTTCAGAAGAGCGTAATACACAGATCGCTGGGTTCAGAAGAGCGTAATACACAGAGCGCTGGAGATAGGAGAGCCTAATACACAGAGCGCTGGGGTCAGGAGACTGTGATACACGGAGTGCTGGGTTCAGAATAAAGTAATACACTGAGCGCTGGGGTCAGGAGAGCGTAATACATAGAGCGCTGGGTTCAGAAGAGCGTAATACACAGAGCGCTGGGTGCAGGAGAACATAATACACAGGGTACTGGGTTCAGGAGAGCCTAATACACAGAGCGCTGGGGTCAGGAGAGCCTAATACACAGAGTGCTGGGGTCAGAAGACTGTGATACACAGAGCGCTGGGTTCAGAAGAGCCTAATATACAGAGTGATGGGGTCAGAAGACCATAATACACAGAGCGCTGGGGTCAGGAGACTGTGATACACAGAGCACTGGGTTCAGAATAACATAATTCACAGAGCACTGGGGTCAGGAGAGCGTAATACACAGAGCGCTGGGTCAGGACACTGTGATACACAGAGAGCTGGGTACAGAATAACGTAATACACAGAGTGCTGGGGTCAGGAGACTGTGATACACAGAGCGCTGGGTACAGAATAACGTAATACACAGAGCACTGGGTTCAGAAGAGCATAATACACAGAGCTCTGGGTTCAGGAGAACTTAATACACAGAGTACTGGGTTCAGGAGAGCCTAATACACAAAGCGCTCTGGTCAGGAGAGCATAATACACAGAGTTCTGGGGTCAGGAGACTGTGATACACAGAGTGCTGGGTTCAGAAGAGCATAATACACAGAGCACTGGGGTCACGAGACCATAATACACAGAGCGCTGGGTTCAGAAGAGCGTAATACAAACAGCGCTGGGTTTAGAAGAACGTAATACACAGAGCGCTGGGGTCAGAAGAGCGCAATACACAGAGCGCTGGGTTTAGGAGACCGTAATACACAGAGCGCTGGATTCAGAAGAGCGTAATACAAACAGCGCTGGGTTCAGAAGAACGTAATACACAGAGCGCTGGGGTCAGGAGAGCGTAATATACTGAGCGTTGGGTTCAGGAGAACGTAATACACAGAGCGCTGGGTTCAGGAGACCGTAATACACAGAGCGCTGGGTTCAGGAGACCGTAATACACAGAGCACTGGGTTCAGAAGAGCGTAATACACAGATCGCTGGGTTCAGAAGAGCGTAATACACAGAGCGCTGGGGTCAGGTGAGCCTAATACACAGAGCGCTGGGGTCAGGAGACTGTGATACATGGAGTGCTGGATTCAGACTAAAGTAATACACTGAGCGCTGGGGTCAGGAGACCGTAATACATAGAGCGCTGGGTTCAGAAGAGCATAATACACAGAGCGCTGGGTTCAGGAGAACATAATACACAGAGTACTGGGTTCAGGAGAGCCTAATACACAGAGCGCTGGGGTCAGGAGAGCCTAATACACAGAGTGCTGGGGTCAGAAGACTGTGATACACAGAGCGCTGGGTTCAGAAGAGCCAAATACACAGAGCGATGGGGTCAGAAGACCGTAATACACAGAGCGCTGGGGTCAGGAGACTGTGATACACAGAGCACTGGGTTCAGAATAACGTAATTCTCAGAGCGCTGGGGTCAGGAGAGCGTAATACACAGAGCGCTGGGTCAGGACACTGTGATACACAGAGAGCTGGGTTCAGGAGAACATAATACACAGAGTACTGGGTTCTGGAGAGCCTAATACACAGAGCACTGGGGTCAGGAGAACAATATACACAGAGTGCTGGGGTCAGGAGAACAATATACACAGAGTGCTGGGGTCAGGAGACTGTGATACACAGAGCGCTGGGTTCAGAAGAGTGTAACACACAGAGCGCTGGGGTCAGGAAACCATAATACACAGAACGCTGGGGTCAGGAGACTGTGATACACAGAGTTCTGGGTTCAGAATAACGTAATACACAGAGCGCTGGGGTCACGAGATTGTGATACACAGAGCGCTGGGTACAGAATAACGTAATACATAGAGCACTGGGTTCAGAAGAGCATAATACACAGAGCGCTGGGTTCAGGAGAACATAATACACAGAGTACTGGGTTCAGGAGAGCCTAATACACAGAGTGCTGGGGTCAGGAGAGCGTAATACAAAGAGTGTTGGGGTCAGGAGACTGTGATACACAGAGTGCTGGGTTCAGAAGAGCATAATACACAGAGCACTGGGGTCAGGAGACCATAATACACAGAGCGCTGGGTTCAGAAGAGCGTAATACAAAGAGCGCTGGGTTCAGAAGAACGTAATACACAGAGTGCTGGGGTCAGAAGAGAGCAATACACAGAGCGCTGGGTTTAGGAGACCGTAATACACAGCGAGCTGGATTCAGAAGAGCGTAATACACAGAGTGCTAGATTCAGAAGAGCGTAATACACAGAGTGTTGGATTCAGAAGAGCGTAATACACAAAGTGCTAGATTCAGAAGAGCTTAAAACACAGAGTGCTGGATTCAGAAGAGCGTAATACACAGAGTGCTAGATTCAGAAGAGCGTAATACACAGAGTGCTAGATTCAGAAGAGCGTAATACACAGAGTGCTGGATTCAGAAGAGCGTAATACACAAAGTGCTAGATTCAGAAGAGCTTAAAACACAGAGTGCTGGATTCAGAAGAGCGTAATACACAGAGCACTGGGGTCAGGAGACCGTAATACACAGAGCGCCAGGTTCAGAAAAGCACAATACACAGAGCACTGGCAAAGCAATTATTTAACTGCTGCTTCCCATTTTTGAGCATTCTTTATTCATAGAATACTGTTTGTTATGATTTAACAGAAACATCTTACTGTTTGTACCTAGTAGCAGCATCAATTCAGCATTGCTGGTAAATACATATAGAAGTATATCCCTGTGCTGTGTTTCCCAGCTATTTATAGTATATTTAAGACCTTGTGTAACCTACTTTTGCTTTCAACGTGCTTTGAATTCTAAGTTCCCTCTAACACCCAGTGAGCATTACTATTGTTCAGGCATATGGACAATATTCAGAAGACATGCATACCTCATAAGCCCTCCTTAAAAAAGCTGCGCACAAGGTAAGTCGTAAAGTAATTCTACAGTTTGATAACACTTAAAAGTGGTAATAAACCCAAAAACAAAAATGTAATATATTGCAGCTTATTGATTATAACGTATGCTGTTTGCATAAGTTTTCTTTTTTTTAGACCTTTTTGTGCTTATTTTAACCTGGTGATCTGTCCAAAAACACACTTCCTGTCTTGTAGTCTGGATGAAGTAGCAAAGCAGACAGCTCTGAACAACAGAATTGACAGTCAAGGGAGAGGGTAGAGCTAAGCCGGGTAGAAACAGGCTGAATGTTGGGAGACAACGGCCGGTTTGTAAAAAAAAAAAACAGCCAACATTCGGCCCGTGTGTATGTTGGTCAGTCTGACAGAAGCCGGCCGTTCGGCCGGCTTCTGTCAGACATGGATGCTGGTAAAACCAGCATCAAACTGACTCCCAATCAGCGCTCTCAGCCAATGGCAGAGAGCACTGATCAGAGTGTTCTGGCAGCGGTCTGTCCCCCTATCAGAACACAACAGCTCAGCAGGTGAGATCGCTGAACTAAAGTCACATGGTTAGTTCAGCGGCTCCGGCCGGAGCTGACAGTTTTTTTTCATTGCACCCATGAGGTTGAACGAAAAAAACGAATAGTGTGTACCCGGCCTTAGACTAGCAGTTTTAGTTGAACTTGAGTAACAAAATGAAGCTCCTTGCATGTCATAGCTCTCTCCTACATAGTATAATTACTCTCTCCTCCCTACATAACCTGTTATATAGCTTCTGGGGGAGGAGTAGAGGAGGAATACTATACAGTGTCACTTGAGTGATAGCTCTGAGTCTGCTGGGGCTGCAGACATCATATCCAAAATGGCAGCACTCAATAGCAGTCTCAGGGCTTTTGAGAGTCATACAAAGACAGCGTTTGCTTGTAAATCGCATGCATAAAATACAGTGAACATATGTATAATCCAATGGGAAGGTTTTGTTGAAATGAATGGTCTGCCAACAGGGTTTTTTTAACAGTTAGGGAAAAAATACTGAATTTATAAGCTAATAAAATGGCAGTGATCACCAGCTGGGAGTGTGTGTTTTTATAGGGACTACTGCTGTTATAGAGCCTGGTCACAGCACATGCAAAGTGCACATGAAGGTGCACATCTGAACGTAACCCATGTACTTATTCACGTGCACAATTCTTTGATATTGCATGTTCTTGCAGCATAGATATGTGGTTGTATAATGGAAGGGCAGTAATTCACTATATCTCAGGTCCACCAAACCAAGGCACCAGTGCTGGGACAAGGCCATTTGGTGCCCAGGGCGAAGATGGCAAACTGCGCCCCCCCCCATTTTTAAGAAAGAAACAATGTTGTTTCAAAACAAGAATATACTTAAAACAATACAAATTCAATTATCACCCCACACACAGTATTTCACCCTTTACATGACCCCCCCCCCCCCCCCCCCACACACACACACACACACACACACACACAGCATTGTTATGCCCCATACACACGGTCGGACTTTGTTCGGACATTCCGACAATAAATGCATGGATTTTTTCCGACGGATGTTTGCTCAAACTTGTCTTGCATACACACGGTCACACAAAGCTGTCGGAAAATCCGATCGTTCTGAACGCGGTGACGTAAAACACGTACGTCGGGACTATAAACGGCCAATAGCTTTCATCTCTTTATTTATTCTGATCATGCGTGGCACTTTGTCCGTCGGATTTGTGTACACACGATCGGAATTTCCGACAACGGATTTTGTTGTCGGAAAATTTTATATTCTTTTTATATCCTGCTCTCAAACTTTGTGTGTCGGAAAATCCGATGGAAAATGTGTGATGGAGCCTACACACGGTCGGAATTTCCGACAACAATGTCCTATCACACATTTTCCATCGGAAAATCTGACCGTGTGTATGGGGCTTTACTCTTATCCCTGCTAACAACCTGCCCAGGGCCGTCTTTAACCACTTGCTGACCAGCGCACGACGATATACGTCACAATGGCATGGCTGGGCAGATTTTTTTTTTTAAGTTTTTATTGAACAGTTCACATTTTGAACATAGTTCTGCAAGTTACAAGGCAATAATGGAGAAATGCATAAAACAAAGAAATGTGGCTTATACACATATAGACACAGCAGATCAAAAACTTATTCAGATAGCCACCTCTGTATCCCCCCTTCCACAGCCACCTCTTTACCCCCTTCCACAGCAACCTCTGTACCCCCTTCTATAGCCACCTCAGTATCCTCCCTTCTATAGCGACATCCGTATATCCCCCTTCTATAGCCACCTCTGTATACCCCCCTTCTATAGCCACCTCTGTATACCCATCTTCTATAGCCACCTCTATATACCCCTCTTCTATAGCTAGCTCTGTATACCCCCCTTCTATAGCCACCTCTGTATACCCATCTTCTATAGTCACCTCTGTACCCCCTCTTCTATAGTCACCTCTGTATATCCCCCTTCTATAGCCACCTCTGTATATCCCCCCTCTATAGTCACCTCTGGTCCCCCCCTTCTATAGTCACCTCTGTATACCCCCCTTCTATAGTCACCTCTGTACCCCCCTTCTATAGTCACCTCTGTATACCGCCCCTTCTATAGTCACCTCTGTATACCCCCCTTCTATAGCCACCTCTGCATACCCCCCTTCTATAGTCACCTCTGTACCCCCCTTCTATAGTCACCGCTGTATACCCCCCTTCTATAGTCACCTCTGTATACCCCCCTTCTAAAACCACCTCTGTACCCCCCCCTTCTATAGCCACCTGTGTATACCCCTCTTCTATAGTCACCTCTGTACCCCCCTTCTATAGCCACCTCTGTATACCCCCCTTCTACAGTCACCTCTGTATACCCCCCTTCTACAGTTACCTCTGTATACCTCCCTTCTATAGTCACCTCTGTACCCCCCCTTCTATAGTCACCTCTGTACCCCCCCTTCTATAGTCACCTCTGTATACCCCCTTCAATAGTCACTTCTGTATACCCCCCTTCTATAGTCACCTCTGTATACCCCCCTTCTATAGTCACCTCTGTACCCCCCCCTTCTATAGTCACCTCTGTATACCCCCCTTCTATAGTCACCTCTGTATACCCCCCTTCTATAGCCACCTCTGTATACCCCCCTTCTATAGTCACCTCTGTACCCCCCCTTCTATAGCCATCTCTGTATACCCCCCTTCTATAGTCACCTCTGTACCCCCCCTTCTATAGTCACCTCTATATACCCCCTTCTATAGTCACCTCTGTATACCCCCTTCTATAGTCACCTCTGTATACCCCCCTTCTATAGTCACCTCTGTACCCCCCCTTCTATAGTCACCTCTGTACCCCCCCTTCTATAGTCACCTCTGTATACCCCCTTCTATAGTCACCTCTGTATACCCCCCTTCTATAGTCACCTCTGTACCCCCCCTTCTATAGTCACCTCTGTATACCCCCCTTCTATACTCACCTCTGTATACCCCCCTTCTATAGTCACCTATGTACCCCCCCTTCTATAGTCACCTCTGTACCCCCCTTTCTATAGTCACCTCTGTACCCCCCTTCTATAGTCACCTCTGTATACCCCCTTCTATAGTCACCTCTGTATACCCCCCTTCTATAGTCACCTCTGTATCCCCCCTTCTATAGTCACCTCTGTACCCCCCTTCTATAGTCACCTCTGTACCCCCCTTCTATAGTCACCTCTGTTTACCCCCTTCTATAGTCACCTCTGTATACCCCCCTTCTATAGCCACCTCTGCATACCCCCCTTCTATAGTCACCTCTGTACCCCCCTTCTATAGTCACCGCTGTATACCCCCCTTCTATAGTCACCTCTGTATACCCCCCTTCTAAAACCACCTCTGTACCCCCCTTCTATAGCCACCTGTGTATACCCCTCTTCTATAGTCACCTCTGTACCCTCCTTCTATAGCCACCTCTGTATACCCCCCTTCTACAGTCACCTCTGTATACCCCCCTTCTACAGTTACCTCTGTATACCTCCCTTCTATAGTCACCTCTGTACCCCCCCTTCTATAGTCACCTCTGTACCCCCCCTTCTATAGTCACCTCTGTATACCCCCTTCAATAGTCACTTCTGTATACCCCCCTTCTATAGTCACCTCTGTATACCCCCCTTCTATAGTCACCTCTGTACCCCCCCTTCTATAGTCACCTCTGTATACCCCCCTTCTATAGTCACCTCTGTATACCCCCCTTCTATAGCCACATCTGTATACCCCCCTTCTATAGTCACCTCTGTACCCCCCCCTTCTATAGCCATCTCTGTATACCCCCCTTCTATAGTCACCTCTGTACCCCCCCTTCTATAGTCACCTCTATATACCCCCTTCTATAGTCACCTCTGTATACCCCCTTCTATAGTCACCTCTGTATACCCCCCTTCTATAGTCACCTCTGTACCCCCCCTTCTATAGTCACCTCTGTACCCCCCCTTCTATAGTCACCTCTGTATACCCCCTTCTATAGTCACCTCTGTATACCCCCCTTCTATAGTCACCTCTGTACCCCCCCTTCTATAGTCACCTCTGTATACCCCCCTTCTATACTCACCTCTGTATACCCCCCTTCTATAGTCACCTATGTACCCCCCCTTCTATAGTCACCTCTGTACCCCCCTTTCTATAGTCACCTCTGTACCCCCCTTCTATAGTCACCTCTGTATACCCCCTTCTATAGTCACCTCTGTATACCCCCCTTCTATAGTCACCTCTGTATCCCCCCTTCTATAGTCACCTCTGTACCCCCCTTCTATAGTCACCTCTGTACCCCCCTTCTATAGTCACCTCTGTTTACCCCCTTCTATAGTCACCTCTGTATACCCCCCTTCTATAGTCACCTCTGTACCCCCCTTCTATAGTCACCTCTGTACCCCCCCTTCTATAGTCACCTCTGTACCCCCTTCTATAGTCACCTCTGTACCCCCCTTCTATAGTCACATCTGTACGCCCCCCTTCTATAGTCACCTCTGTATACCCCCCTTCTATAGTCACCATTGTATACCTCCCTTCTATAGTCACCTCTGTAACCCCCTGTCCACAACTCCCTCTGTATCCAACCCCCCCCATGTCCGTCCACAGCCACCATTGTAATCCTCCCTTTAGAGTTCTCACCTCTTTTCACAAATTTCTCCCCCTCCTTCTCACAGATCTCATCCTCACTCTGTGACACTGCACCTTTCTGGTATGTGTGTGTGCTCTTTTTCCAACACACAGGGGTTGATTTACTAAAGGGAAAAAGACTGTGCACTTTGCAAAGTGCAGTTGACCTCTTCAAGAGCAGTTGCTCCAGAGCTTGGTAAATGAGCAGAAGCTCTGCTGACTTCTATTGTCCAATCATGTGCAAGCAAAAATGCCGTTTTTTTTAAATTTCCTTGCACAGGATTGGGTATTCTTTGCAAAGTGAAGCCTTACCTCATTTACTAAGCTCTGGAGCAATTGCACTTGCAGAGGGCAACTGCCCTCTGCAAAGTGCACAGTTTTTTTGCCTTTAGTAAATCAAACCCACAGTCTCAGTGCAGTCTCAGATCTGTAGCATACAGCCAGAACACTTCACTCTGTTCTATGCTGTGCTATAGAAGTCTGAGGGGGGTGATGGGACGTGGAGCATGGAAGGCCGCTCTGCCTCACTCCCTGTCACAGGCCAGCCACTCCGATCCTGCAGCTCCTGACAGAGGGAGTAGCAGGACGAGTCGGCACTTACACACACAGCCTGCAGATGTTTCCTCCCCTGTCAGTGTGCCCACCTGTGTTAACCCGACCGGGAGAGTTCTAAGGCAGTGCGGGCTTCAGGGGCAGCTGATTTTGCTCTGCGTTAAAGAGGGCCTGAACCCGCCCCCTCTCACACTCCGCCCAGGGCACTCGCCCCTTGTACCGGCTCTGCAAGGCACTTATCTACTGAGCTTTGCTATTTATCCATTGTTAGGCCATTTATATGTGGCCTTGGGAACAAATGGTCACACCAGAACCATGGCTTCAACTGCCGCCATGATCCTGGTATCATTTTCTAATTGCCGGCAATGGACTTTCTGGTAAAAGTGATCCAAGCAATAACTCCAATCCCTCTGCCATTCCCAGGCTTTCCAATTCCACCGGAGAGACTGGGGCTGCTACAATCTATCATCAATGAAGCCAAAAGTGATGAGGATTTAGTTCCTTCCATTTTCAGTTCAGTGACCAACTGCCTTGAGAGCACTGGCCTCAACATACATGTTGGCATCACAGGGGAACTGCGTGGTATCCAACAAAGTCCAACTTCTGGTTTACATTCTGTATTTACCTGGCTAATACCAGCCAGGGAAATAGCCAATGAAACTAATCTCAGTTTGATCAGCTGTCTTCAAGGGCAGAGGGGGGAATCAGGGGTTAAATAGACTCTTCATAAAGAGGACCTGCCACTGCCCAAGCTATCACAAGAGATGTTGTTCATCCCTTGTGATAGCAATAAAGTTTAATGAAAAAAAATATATATATAAAAGATAGTGTAAAAAAATGAATACATTTAAAGAAAAAAAATTAAAATTTAAAGCATGTCTCGCACACATATCTAAACGGCGATTGCACCACACATGTGAGGTATCGCCACAGACGTCAGAATGAGAGCAATAATTCTAGCACCAGAGCTCACTTTTAAGTGTAAACAGGTAACTGTAAAGGCTTTTAAAGCAGCACCTATGGAGATTTTTAAGTACCATAGTTTGTCACCATTTCACGGGTGTGCGGAATCTTAAATTTTGACATATTTGGTATCTATTTACTTAACACAACACAATTTTTATTTCACCAAAACATAGGTATTATATTGTTTTTGTATGCACTAAAATGCATTCAAGTGTGTTTTTCCTGAAAATTTGAATTTGATAAATGGCTGCCAAAAAATGTGCAACATAAAATATGCCAACAACAACCATTTTATTCTCCAGGGCCTCTGCTTTCAGAAAATATATAATGTTTGGGGGCTCTAAGTAATTTTCTAGCAAAAAATGCTAATTTTAACATGTTTGTGAAAAAATGTCAAAAGTGTCCCTGATGACAAGTGGAAGTTTAATTTAGTACAGCTTCTGAAAAAATCTGTTCATTGGGTCCTCATGCCTCATTTGCTTGTGGCTCCATCTTACTCCTAGTAATCTAAAAGTAGAGTAGACACATTTATTCTGAATGAGGCATGCACTGTTGTTATGGAAACCATAAAACGAACTGTTAGGCCGATTCCTGAGTCCTATCTATACACATGAATGGCAGCTTATGAATGTTCCCTTGAGCACTTGCAGAGAAGTGCACATACATGTTCATGTGAGAAAATGTGCAAATTAGCTACAGATAGTCTTATAAAGATGTAAAAAAAACTAACATATTCCTCCATTCACACAAATGAAAATGAAATTTTTTTCCAACGTGTCCTTTCAACAGAAGTTGATAAACCACTTAAAAATAGGCGTGTTAAACCCCCTTTCTACTTATATTACAGCTACATCCCAAAACACTTTCTTCTACCCCTCTGAAGTATGGCAATACCACATGTGTGAGACTGTTTTGCAGTCTAGATGTATAGAGAGGCCAAAAATCCAAGGATCACCTTCAGGCTTTTAAGGGGCAGCTAATTACTGTGAAAGTAAACAGAGCATTGGCTGCAACACACATGTTGGCGGCACAGGGGACGTGCATGCCATACAACAAAGTTTTCTATTTTCTTAACTGACGTGTGAGTGACCGCTGATCGAATTACCTCACTAGGCCTCACACTAGAAGGATCTTGTCTACCCATTCGACAGTGACACCTGTCCTAGCATTGAAGTCATTGATCCATTTTGAGGGAAATAGTGCAGAACCCTCATTATCATCAACCAATCCTTATGCACACAATTCATTGTGCTTACTTCGGCATGGAGGCATGAAGGGAAGTCACCGAATACCTGTTAGGCCTGACACATTTATGGTCCAGGCCCAGTCTCTGAGAAGGGCAGATTAGCCAAGCATACAGTAAATGCACCCCACTGACAGAACCTCCCTTAAGGGCCACCACCACTCCCTCTCCCGAACTCTTTTTTTTTGTTATACTCTATTACACACTTGACTATCACCATGTTTATACACATCATTTCCCATTAGCATCACACTTGGTTCTTTAGGATAGTAATCAGACCTGGCATTGTTGAATAAACAGAACTTGTTTACTGTAGTTTTCATTTGTACACTTGTATGAATGGGTTGTAAACAGTTCAGTAAAGTAACACTTTCATGAATACAGTGACTGCTATAGGCTATTTTTTCATCAAATGATTACTCACCCTTACATACAAAAACACCCCTATATATAAACTGTGGCTTTAGCTATAGCAGTAGTGTGCGTGCCTTGAGCTATGATACCTCCATATGCTATTTAATGTCTTCTTATTCCCATGCTCATGTCCCCAAAGTTTGGGTGGATTTTCTCTACTAGAAGTGATAACATTGTTGTGTGTGTAGCCTTCCTCCTGCTTCCCTTGGAAATAGCCCCAGGGAACAAATTCCTCTCCCCTATATACCTATAACTAATGGAAAGTGACACAACCTCAGGTTGATGCAAGGCCATCCACAGTTAACTCCACAGTAACTGGGAATTAACCCATAGAAAGTCCATATAGACAATACTTCAGGCCCTGCCTAAATGCAGCTTTTGTTTACAAATGGGATCACTGTGATTGGTCATAGGAATCACATGGTACATGGCCAGTTTCATTGCATGCAGCTGCGCCTGCTAGAGGGCATACACGAGTGGTGGAATGTTTCTAAAATGCCCTTCTACACTCAGGAGTGAGCCGTCTGGCCATTCATCCACAATTGTCAGATGGCAAATGGTTAAACAATAGACATCTGTCGAGTGGGAAAGTCTACACACTGATGGAAATTCGACTGATGTTATCAAATTTCGATATGTGTATGACCAGCTTTGTATAATTGTAGTAATCACCAGGCTTCCTGTGCCCCTTTATCTAGGCACATAATCAGGTGATTGCTATGGGGGCACTCGTGCATGCTTGCTGCTGAACTGACTCTTTATTTCTATATGACATGCAGAGCATGGTTTGGCTCCACCCCCCCCCCACTCCCTCCTCACTGGCTTTAATTGACAGCAACAGGAGCAGCTGTGTCTGAGCCAATGAGAAGGGAGAGAGCCAAGAGAACCTCTGCAATGGAGGCAGGGGCACTGGCTGAGCTGTAATCCAACTGACAGATGCTGAGATGCACATGTGCTCCTTTTATAGGGAAGCCTAGAAGAGGAAAAAAGGCACCAGAAGTGGCACGAGGAGAGGCTTTTCCCACCTGAGCCCTGCACTTGGCTGCCTGGGGGGGCTCTTAAAGGAGTCATAATACCTAAAATAAAAAAGCAGGGCAGGGAAAAATCAAATGTCCCCCACAATGAACAATCTTGTTTGAACACATACTTTTTGAAGATCCACACACATTTGGTTCTTTAAATTCTGTGACACATATTAACTATGCCCTGTGATTTCTCAGATAGCAAGCAATTTAGCTGAAAGTTTGAAAAGTACTTGCTAAGTTATTGCTAGACTTGCCAGGTTTCACAAGTTTGTTGCAAAAGTCCTCATTGCATGATTCCAGATCAACTTTCTGTGCAAACATTCTGCAAGTCTGCTGCAAGTACTGGTTCAGTTATGTTGTGCGATAGTCATCCCACCACGGGGGTCACTGTGACTTGTAGAGCTCTTGCTGTAGACTCACCTCTGCAACTTTGCTCTTGCTAAAGACTCGGCACACACATTTGTTACAAACTGGAAAAGTATTAACTAGAACTTGTGCTTCAAGTGCTCTGCAAGTGTACAACTTGCCATTAAAAATGTGCAAGACTTACAATTTAACACTCTCACAAATTTGTGGCAAGGGGGCAGTCTCGAGGAGAATGTAAGGGGGCACTCTCAAGGAGGATGTACGGGGGCACTCTGAAGGCTTGCTATCTGGGTTGGCACTGCTTTGTCACACATTTCACAGAGCCTGCCTTCTGAACCACAGAGGTGCTGAGAGGAGGAGTTTCAGGAGGCAGAGTCAGTACAGGAATTACTGCTTGCTGGCAGCAAGGTACCATGGGATATGTAAAGAGCCCACAAATTTCTTTGGTGGGTTAAGTGAGAGGGCACCACACCCCGATTCTAAATAAATTTGCACTCCATAACACTGAGAGAGGACTTTTTAGGTGTCCAAAGACTACACATGCATTATTTTAAAAATGTATACAAAATGTATTAATGCATCTGTTAAGATCATTGTACACATAGCAAGACATAATACCCCCTTCCTCCTCAAAGGTGGGCATAGGAATCCCTCTTGATACAGAATCTCTTCGCTTTTCTAGTTGCAGTATATTAATTGCATACATCTGCTATTAGATTTAGACAATACGTTCCCCTCAACATTGGCAATAATATCTCTTACTGGGGTGTCCAAGAGAACTTGTGTCCTCAACACATTTCTTGGGAAAACCCAGCTTCTTCAGGAGGTTAGGTGGTGATCAATAGATCTAAATATGCAAAAGAGGATAATCATAAACAATACAAAAATGGAAATCACTTGAAAATTTTATTATAGCACTGAATTATTTTAATACAAATTTCTGACTCCAGTTCTACTTTCCAATCTGCATGTTTGTTACGTGTGAGGAACTAATAATATCTCTACAAGCGAATATTCTATTTATATCATCATTTGACAGCAACATAGAAAAACAACTTCATAAAAGCTTTGAATTACTTTTAAAGATTTAATGCATAGCTGCATTTAGTATAGGTGTCTTGGCATTTCACTGAACAAAGAATAATTGCAGAAGGCGAATCTGTTATGTCAATGAACCTCTACATGAATGGTAATTAGCACACCTAGCGTGACTCCAGCAATGTTATTTCTTTTTCATCTTTTCAGAAACAAAGCTTGACGTTCCATGAAATTCATTTAGCATTTTTCCATAGTGGTGTTTTATACTATATGCATTCATTGTCTTCCATCTTACACCTCCATCTATACTTGGTGTCTATTTTTGAAAAAGCATGGACAATTTTATTATTAGTTTACCTAGGTCCTCTACATGATGGTTAAGCTGCTTCTTATCTACGTATTTCATACATTTTTTTAAGTTGTGGTTCTTACAGTGATAACCTGGATCCAATAGATTTTACTATAAATTACTATCAAAAACTGTATAGCATCTTGCATGAGCACTTTTGGTTGGTGACTTAAAGAGACTCTGTCACTTTTCCCATTTAGCACAAAGTGGCAGGTTCTCGTAAGATGAACAGACATATAACCACCACCTTCCCTAACTTCCCCCCACCGCTCCATTCTTCTGTCGAAGTTGAAAGTCCAGACCCTATGTAAGCTCAAGGAGCCCACTCCCGAAACGCATTGGATGACAGCCTTCCATCTGCTCTACTACCACATCTGCGTTCTATCCCAAGCCTCCTTGTGGGGAGAGTGTCTGACATCGCTCCGTGTTGGTGACGTCACATCCGGTTCGCTGCTTGACTACACCAGCTGCACCATCCAGGGATTTGGAGTCCTCTGCCCAGGGGCCTCTCTACATCACTGACCCTTACAGGTTCAACCAGTGGTCTGTCATCCCTTCCATTGGGTGGATGCCCATGAGACATCTGGCACCTACACCTTTTGGCCGCCCCCAGCACCGGCCCTGATATCCCTCAGTCAGCCTGCCGAGGTTTGGGTGAGATCGAAGTTCATATTCAAGCATATGTTTAACATCGATTGTCTTTCAGCCATTCTTGGAATCCTTTGACTTTGATTTCACAATAAATCTTTTAATTACATGGCATAGACACGTGGCATAGATATTTTTATGACTTTTCCGAGGTATGCCTCAAGTGGTTTATAGTAATCACCCCCCAGCACAGAATTAGGAGTAATCTTTTGTTGATTGTTCTACAGCTTTATCATAGGTTTTACTGCGCAACAATGATATGAAGTGATGAGAAAATTTCAGCATGGAATGTATATCACCAGGTATGTATTTGCAATCTTCCCGACATGAAATGAAACAGTAAATGGGTCCTTTTGGACCCCTTTCTAGTTTACTTAGACTCTAGGCACCCAGCCTTTATCCCACATAACTGAAATGTAGAAATTCTTTAGTAGAGCAGTGACATTGTGGTGGCAAGAAGTCTAAACTGAAAATGCTCTGCATTTCCTATCAGCTATAGTGTTTTTAAACTCAAGAAGAAAGTTTTTATATATTGCATCTTATCAGTCCTTAGACGTGATGGCTGCACTAGCTTTTTTTTTACTCATGATCATGCCAGTAATGCACATCTTGTCCTAGGGTAATAATGCTCACTCTATGAAGTAGCCATGTTGTCATTATAGGACTATAGAACACATCCCTATCTCCTCTTTTTCACAGCATAGAGGGAGGGATTCTATATTCTTCAGAGATATCTGGCATCAATATATTGGTAACAATTTAGCACAGGCAAACAGCACAAGTTATCAGCTCACAATATTTATGGCAGGATCAACAGGTATCTTTTGCACTTATTGAACTGATATAACAAAACACTTTTAGTGGTATATTTAACAGACCAAGCAAGAGAAGTATATTGTTAGGGTTTACGTAACCTTTAATAAGAGAAGAGTCAACACCGAGTCTCATTCATTCCCTGACCAAAAGCTTCCTACTAATCATTTGGTGGAATTATGCTGATCCAATGTGATCCTGTTCAAGGTAAACCAATCTGCTTATGGCTATTCCTTAAACTTGTGTTGCTCTTTTAGTGACATATCCATTACAGCACTATTAGCAGTATGTATAAGCCTTAAATAGGGAAGTGATTGCACTTTTAACATAGAATACAGGTCTTGATATCATATCATATATTGGCCAATACTTAGCATCAACATTGAAGTGATTTTGTAGATACACCTTAGGCATTGTTCTTTATTCTAAGCCTGCCCTAACGGCATTATATTGAACAGCATTTTCTCATGAATGGCATTTTCACTCTAGGGCCTAAAGATAGCCTGTCCTATTTCTTTTATGGTCCACTGTTAGCCTACTGTAACACTTCATACATACACACACATTGATCATTCAAAATTGATTACTTGTTATAATAGCATTTCTATTTACACATGCAACTTTGTGCCATTCCATTTATTTTCAGCAAATATAGTGTCAGCATAAATCAAGAAATCACTGTAGAAAGATATACATGCATGACAAACATCTCAAAGAGTATTGATCACATTTATATTTAGCTTATAAAAATGTAAAAAAAAAAAAAAAGTAATGTGTCGATATGTACTTCCTTTTATGGTGTATTCAATTTCCAGAGTGGCCCCTTAGTAGTACTAAGGGGGCACTTTGGAGGATGAAAGGGGGCACTCTGGGGGATCTAAGAGGGCACTCTGGTAGTACTAACTTAGTGCCTCCAGAGCGCCCCCTTAGAGCCTTCAGAGTGCCCCCCTGCATCCTCCTTGAGAGTCCCCCCTTACATTCTCCTCGAGACTGCCCCCTTACATCATCCAGAGTGCCCCCTTAGTACCTTCAAAGAGCCCCCTTACATCCTCCAGAGGGCCCCCTTAGTACCTTCAAAGAGCCCCCTTACATTCTCCAGAGGGCCCCTTTGGTGCCTCCAGAGTACCCCCTTAGTATTACTGTACTAAGTGGGCACTCTGGAGTATGTAAAGGGACACTCTGTAGGTACTAATAAGACACTCTGGAGGTACTAAGGGGGCACTCTGGATGATGTAAAGGGTCACTCTGCAATCACTAAGATTGTACCTCCTTCATCAGAGAGCCCTGATGAAGGATGGCTGCCATTGATCCATGCCATGCGCACCAGCCTGTTCCCGCCATGTCAGTGTTAGGGGGAGCGAAGCACACTGCCCACCTCACAGCCACCCTATTTCCATCCTGCTTGCCCTCTCTCTGCAACACACCCCCGACATTCGCCCACTTCAGCTTGTGGTGTATGTTCCTATGCTAACTGTGGAGTACTGCAGCTCCTGTCGGCATCACTTCCTGCAGCAGGTGTCTTCCATCTTTGCGGTGAAGGGCAGGAGGAGGGGGAGGAGGAGTCTGGTCTGCAGTACACATGACACATCAGCCCGAACACCAGGACCGGAGTCCTGACACTGCGTCTTCCTCCACTCATGTCAGCCCAGCAGCCTCATTATTTTCCTAGCCAGGGATCAGTGCTTCTGTCCCCTGCTGCTCGAGCAGTAGCAGCAGTCAGGTAGTTCCGAGCGGACAGCGGGCCATATTGGGCCCCCCCCCCACAGTGTCGGAATGCCAAGGCCCGGTCAGAAGTGTGACCTTTGTGTCCCTAGTAGTTCCGCCACTGCTATCCATTCTTGACATTGATGCTCAGTAAATGGCCCATATCTCTCAGAGAGCGATGAGGAGAGTCCTCAGCCCTTTTACTTTCAAAATATTTTATTGAATTTCCAAAAATTTAAAACATTATAAAACAAAACAATACAATACAGTACCCTTTGGGGGGGTGAAATATATGCCAGAGACATAGAACATGTATCAGGCAAGCGTCTACCAGATGGAAAGGTACCTTAAAAGCCAATATAATACCTCCAACTGTATATTATCTGCCCGGCCTGAGGACAAAAATGGGAGGGGACAAGAAGAGGTTCCACCAGCACCCCAAAAGGGATCATGCTGTGCCCCCAGTTCTATGAGCCCCCAGTTTCAAACATCACCAGTCAGGCCTGGAATCTAGCATAAACATTAGGGTTGCTATGTCCTGATTCGCTAGCCCCAAAGGGTTCGTCCTCCCAGTGTAGGACATGATGCTCTGATGTCGGAGGGTCTCTCCGTGTACCTAAGAAGGTTAAGAGGAGGGGGGGTGGAAAGAGGGGGGAGGTGGGGAAAGAAGAAGGGGTGGAAGAGAGAGGGAAAGAATAAAGAGCCTATCAACGCATCCCCCGGTGAACTGAAGAACTTTACGGTTGAACTCCTGGTATAAGGGAAATGCCCATATAATGGGCCCATGGTTCCCAGGTAGCTTCAAATTGCATTTTGGTGTTGTGGAAAATGCTTGAGAGTTTCTCTTGGGCCATGATCCAGGATATTTTACGTGTAGCAGCCTTGAAGGAAACCTTGGGTTCTTTCCAAGCTTTGGCAATGATCAGCTTGGCACCAAGGAGAATGAAGTGAATTAATTTGCGCGTCTGTTTCGGTGTTTTGGGTAAATTTGCATTAAGAAGGGCTATGGCTGGGGTTTTCGGGATCTGAACTTTCGTAAATTTTCAGATCAGGGAGAAGATCTTGCTTCAAAAGGGCCTTAATCTCGGGCATTCCCACCATATGTGGGCTATGGAGCCTGAGAGTTGACACCCTCGGAAACACCGGGGGTCTGCTGAAGGGAACATTTTGACAAGTCTGTCTGGGGTAAGGTACCATCTAGTAATGACCTTGAGGCTGGATACAATTAGGGAGACATTCTTAATGCCCTTGAAGGATCTATTAAAGGAGACCCCCCAACTCTCTATGTCCCAGTATAGGGATAAGTCGCTCTCTCAAGTGATCATGTACGGGGTCTTTGTGGATTGGTGGGCCAGTGACTGATAAATGATGGAGATTCCGCCCCTCTGTTCTGTGGACTGCCCACACCATAATTCGTACGGTGTGAATCTGGAAGGCGAGGGTTTCCCCACCCAGATTTGGTGAAGGAAGTGGCTTATTTGGTAGAATCTATAACGTTCTGAATTTGGGATCTCTAATTGATTCACACAAAATTCCAGGGAAATAGGGCCGTTAGAAGTGAAGAAGTGTCCGACTCCGATTCGATACAACCCCTTGTCCAACCACTATTTAAAGGCTTTGATGTCTAGGCCCGGAGTAAAGTCAGAGTTATTGAAGATGTGAGCTAGGGGGCGCCTGCAATCCTCAGCCCTTTTTAAACTCAGACTCAGTGACTTGGGCATTCCCAGACCTTGCTTTGTTTGCTCCCACTGGATGAACAGAGTGGTGGTGAACAAAGAGAAAACAAGTATGTTGGTTGGGAATGGGGCATTAATGTGAACCTGTTTACTTTGCCTGGTTATGCAAAGCACAGGCTCACTTTAAGGAAAAATGGCAAGGTAATATCACCTATCAAGCATATGAAATTTGTCAGCATGTGCGGTAACCAAAAATGACAAATTTTTTACAAAAAATAATAATTAAGAATTCATCTTTGATATACAAATGCACAAAGCTTTATCATATGAGCCTCTTTCTGCAGATTTTATATTATGGTTATTCCTCATACATCGATTCTAAAGTCTAAGTGGACTCAGCTGTATAGAAGATGCAGTGATTGGTTTGCTGAGGGGGAAGGTAACCCACTCACACCAATGCTACGGGAGGGATGTCTTTCTGACATTAATTGCTAAGGGATTGTAAACTAGCAATTCCACTAACACTAATTCTTATGCTAGCTGACTGCTGACATCAGAGCATTCTTCCTCCCCAAATTACCAGCAAAACAAATAACAGCGAATCCTTTAAATTTCCTTTAATGGGAAACCTAAAGAAGAAAAATATATGAATGAATGCCTGCAAAAAATCCAAAAATACTAAAACTAAAGCCATAGCACACAGGTTCGCCATAAGGCACAGTAGATTTGTACCTATAGGCAGCAAAGGTAAGCAGAAGGATCTTTCCTGTATAGAATGAGCCCAAACTTTTTTACAGCATCAGCAGCAATGCACTTATCCAATTTAGAGTGATTTACACATTGTCAGTGAATGTGTTACACAGTTTCAGGAGGGCAATAACAATTTATTTTAACAAAAAAAAAAATAATTTTTAATAAACTAAAAGAATCATATTTACATTATCGGAAGCATGAATGAATAAATATAGGGTTGAGAGAATGCTTAATGATTTTCATTTTCATGATGGCAAGCGCTGTATTTCTTCTTGTAGGTATAGTGTTTGTAATAACAGACACAAATAATTTGTTTCTACAATGGCATTTTGAGTAAGTTGTTGTATTTCTTTTAAACATATGTGTTTGTTAGGTTTATATATTGTTAGATATCATGTATAAGGTATTAAGAATTCTGTTGTTGCCCTCAGATGGTGGTTGGCTTGTTTCCTTGCATTTACTGCATTTGTATGGAGTGCTTAGATATGGTCAAGCTGCAGTTACACACACAAAATGGACTTACACTCCCCAATACAAAAGGTTTGTCTTTTTTGGACTCCTATCTTTTTTTAATATCTGGTGTTACCTATCTCACCTAGGCTTTGATGTGCCCTGCTTCCCCACCCTCCTGGGATATCCCATCACTATCCCAAGATTCCTTCATTCACACAAAACCCTGCTGCCTACTGTATTTCAACAGCAAAATACCTGAACAGGTATTGAATGCAGATGGTGATTGACTGTCACATTTCCAGCCAATTCCTTCAACAAAATTAAAATGAACAATTAACTTTTGTTATCAGATGGTGCCAACAGGGGCACCCCCGACTTGAATTTCAAGCCACGTATGCCAGTCTTAACTCATGCTTAACTTATGCTTTCTACTTGTGATGTCTACTATAGTTTAACTAGTGTCATTCATCTGTAGATTATACTGCTGATTTCTGACTATAATCGGAAAAACTACTGAATAGAAGTGGTAAATTATGAGGACCATGTGTTTTGTTTCAAATGCAAATATTAGCGAAGACATGATTCATAGGCCTAGTCTGTGCAAACATTAAGACCATGTGTAGAATTCACAGGCAGCTTTCTCCAACATAACATCTACATAGTTTTTTTTCAGATCTGCACAAAAGATATGCTGCCTTCACCCGTTTATGTCTGTAGGAGGCTGAACCCGTCTCTAGGACTTTTGGCACACCAGAAATATGCAGTATCTTTACAGACTCTGCACGAGCAAATGCACCCAAGTGCATGTAGCCATAAGGCACCTGAAAAACCATTGCACGTGAAATGTCATGGCACCTCTTTGGATTCTCCTCCCAGCATCTCATAAGTAAGGGTTCAAAGAAAAAAAAAGATATATAGGACATTTCAAGAGTTGTATGGTATTGGGGCTATGCATAGGGAGAGAGAGCTATTGTCGAAAAGGTAGCTTGATCCTGAAGTTCAAATTTAATCAAATCCAGTAAATAGATTGAATGACTATAATGTCAAATTCTTTTTTTCCCCAAGATCATAAACCAGGTATAAAACTCTGCTCTGAATAAAAGATTAATTTAAAGGGGAGGGAGAAAAAGACTTCACTATATTGTTTTCAAATAATACAAAAGCTTTAAGTCTTCTACATTACAGTGTTTCTAAACCCAAGAATAAAAATGTAATACATGATAGCTTACTAGTCCTAAAATATGGTGGCTGCATTAGATTTCATTTTATTTTTTTTTCTATTATTTTCAACTGACAACCCTTGCAATCCTTGCCAGTAACATACAGTATTCCTGTCTTGAGTGACAATACTCAGTCAGTGCATTGCATCTATGGAGAAGCAGTGTTGTCTCCCCAGGACAGGACTACATGCTGTCCCCTCCATGATTCTCTATGAGGTACAGAGGAAGTGTCTTGTTGTCCACAGAGAAAACTGTGAACAATGCTAATTTCTAACTGTCAACAGAGACAGAGAACACAGAATGTTATCAGCTCGTAAGATTTCTAGCAGGATCAGCTTATCCTAAAAAGCATAATAAGCAGGGTTCTTGCTATTCAAAGGTGTATTTAATAAGGCAAATAGTAACAATTAAGAGAAGTTGACTTGAGGTGGATCTGTGAAGGTGAAGGTGCACTTTCCTTCCATTGCACCTCAGTTCATTGCAGAAGTGTATTCTGTCAGGATTTTAAGTGTACATGAGGCATCAGTGAGGAACACGCCTTCTAGATGTGCCAGAAGTCAGTACCAAAGTTATTATTTTTAAATTTTATTTTATTTTTGTTATAACATTCTTTATTTTTTTATGTTTTTTTGCAGCTACTTTTGTGTGGGCAACATGGGGATGGCATGAAAGCGGACCTTCTGTTCGTATAGAAGGTTACCGTACTTTAAACAAGTGGAAAATCATTACCATGTTTTAGTAAGCGGCTGCAGTTATAATGCATAGTAAGATATTAACTACGATACATCACTGGATGCAAAAGACACATTGTCAGTAATATTTTCTGCTGGTGAGTTGTATTGTGAAGCAGGGTTCTTGTTGCTCAGGGCACTTTTTTTTATGTCTTTTAATAAAAGATGATAGGAATTCCTCCAACCTCAAGAGCTTTAATGAAGGGATTTACAGAGAAAAAGCCAAACACAGTAGTTGGAATTTATCACACTGGAAAAGAGAAAAATCCCACCAGGCTTCAAGCCAATTACTTCTGCCTTGTGTTTGCAACTGAAGATATATGTTCATGTACACCTGTGGTTAAATTAATCCACTGGAATGTATGTGTAAATTCAAGGTTATCTTTCCATCCTTCTCAGACATCAGTGTTTAATCAAAAGATAACCATGACTGGCGCTTATAAAACTATAGAGCCTTTTTCTGAATTGTATTCAGAAAAAAAGGTGTACTAGATATCTCTCGTTAGATTAAAACATTGAAGTACAAACAGGTCTGTTGATATAAATGTACGTAGCTGGGAAATTCTAATTTATTCAGAGCCTGATAAAGGGTTGCCACCTTTTGGTTCATTGATAACTGAACATAATGGGAGGGTAGGCAATGGAAAGTGAGTGAGGCTTAATAGGTGTGTTAAAGCAGAACTAGAACAAAATGTACATGCAGACAGGTTCTTTATTTCTAAGGCAACATGCTATTTCTGCCAACATTCTTCTTTAGATTGCACATTAAGCTGTGCATGTGCAGCTCACTTTTAATTTCTGGCACAGTGTCAGGACTGGGCTCAGCCCTTTCTTCTCTGTGCTGGCCACTCAGCTGTTGACTCCTGTAGATTCCGTGGGCGCATACAGTACCTGGTGTTGGAAGGGGTAAAGTCCGGAGGAAAGCTCTTGGGTCTCATCCTTGGACGTACATGCCCCTGTCCTCCTCCGTGATTTCCATAGACATTTTCCCCTCAAGCCTGGTGGTCCTCTGAGGGGGAGGGGTCGTTGAGGAGGAGGTACTGTCAGGGCTGGGCTCAGCCCTTCCTTCTCTGAGCTGGCCACTCAGCTGTGGGCTAATTGCTAGCTCCCATCTCTCTCCACAGTTACCCAGCTGTTGTTGATTCTGCTCGTCAGTCCTGCCTACTTAAAGCCGTCCAGCTCACTTGATCTCTGCCTTCGACTTTGTCAACATCACAGAGATTTTCTCCTACATTCCCATTGAAGACTTGCTCGGATGATGTTCCTTCTGGCTCCTGATCCTACTTGCTGTACTACTACGTTTATCTCTGGCTCTCTGACATTTGCTTGGCTGACTACCCGATCCGGTTACTGAACTCTGGCTTGTTTTGACTACACTTACTCTGTTTACTTTATTATTATTATTATTATTATTATTATTATTATTATTATTATTATTATTATTATTATTCAAGTGTGATTTAACTATACTTCTGTCTCAGTCTGATTCATGGTTTCTGATACACAGTACCCGTGCCAGGATTAGGGATGAGCCGAACACCCCCCGGTTCGGTTTGCATCCAGAACATGCGAACAGGCAAAAAATTTGTTAGAACACGTGAACACCGTTAAAGTCTATGAGACATGAACATGAATAATCAAAAGTGCTAATTTTAAAGGCTTATATGCAAGTTATTGTCAAAAAAGTGTTTGAGGACCTGGGTCTTGCCCCAGGGGACATGTATCAATGCAAAAAGAAGTTTTAAAAACAGATGTTTTTTCGGGAGCAGTGAATTTAATAATGCTTAAAGTGAAACAATAAAAACGTAATATTCCTTTAAATTTCGTACCTGGGGGGTGTCTATAGTATGCCTGTAAAGGGGCGCATGTTTCCCGTGTTTAGAACAGTCTGACAGAAAAAAAAGAGGTGTTTCTAAAGGAAAAAAAGTCATGTAAAACTACCTTCGCTAGCGCCGGCTATAATGAATTGTCGGTCTGGCAATACACATAAAAGTTCATTGATAAAAACGGCATGGAATTTCCCAACCGTGGAACCCCGAACCAAAATTTAAAAAAAAAAATGCGTGGGGGTCCCCTAAATTCCATACCAGGCCCTTCAGGTCTGGTATGGATATTAAGGGAAACCCTGTGCCAAAATATTTTTAAAAAATGTCATGAGGGTCCCCCTAAATTCCATACCAGGCCCTTCAGGTTTGGTATGGATATTAAGGGGAAACCCGTGCCAAATTTTTTTTTAAAATGGCGTGGGGGTCCCCTCAAAATTCATACCAGACCCTTCAGGTCTGGTATGGATTTTAAGGGGAACCCCGCACCAAAATTTTTTAAAAAATTGGCGTGGGGTCCCCAAAAATCCATACCAGACCCTTATCCGAGCATGCAACCTGGCAGGCCTCAGGAAAGGAGGGGGGACGAGAGAGCGCCCCCCCGACCAGGCCACATGCACTCAACATTGGGAGGGTGCTTTGGGGTAACCCCCAAAGCACCTTGTCCCCACGTTGATGGGGAGAAAGGCCTCATCCCCACAACCCTCGCCCAGTGGTTGTGGGGGTCTGCGGGCAGGGGGCTTATCGGAATCTGGAAGCCCCCTTTAACAAGGGGACCCCCAGACCCTGGACCCCCCGTGTGAATTGGTAATGGGGTACAAATGTACCCCTACCATTTCACAAAAAACGTGTCAAAAAGGTTAAAAAGCACAAGAGACGGTTTTTGACAAGTCCTTTTTTAATACCTTCTTCTTTCCGCTTCTTCTTCCATCTTTTTTCTTCTGGTCTTTCTTCTGTGTTCTTCTTCTTCCTCCATCCACTTCTTCTCCATCTTCTTCTTCCTCCACTCTTCTCCTGCATCTTCCCCTGGCTTCTTCTCCGCTCCGTCTGCACGATCCGCCTCAGTGGGAGTCTTCCGCCGTGTGACGCTTCGGTTCTCCTGACACTTCTTATATAATGGAGGACGGGGCCACCTGGTGACCCCGCCCTCCTCTGACGCACGGGGACTTCACAGGGACTTCCCTCTGGCTTTCCCTGTGTTGTCAGAGGGGGGTGGGGTCACCCAGTTACGTGCTACTGCTATTCTGGACTCTGTTAAAGAGCATTTTTCTCACTTGTCCTACTGTCAACAACTTCACCAGACAGGAAGTGAGGACAAATCTGCACTAGGGGGCCAACAAGAAAATAAAAATCTGACAGAGGTTCTAGCCTTCCCTCTATGCTAAAAAAAGGCATTAAAAGAAAAACTCCTTATTATGCAGAATTTACAAGTCAAACAAATAACAGTGTTTCACAAAGTAGGGTTTGTACATTTACAGCACAGTGCAGTTAAAGTGGTTGTAAACCCTTTACAACCACTTATCACTACAAGTAAGCCTATAATAAGGCTTACCTGTAGCTACCGTGTATATTTCCTAAACTTGCACAGTTTAGGAGATATTTCCTGTATCAGCAGGTGCCAACGTCATCGGCACATGTGCACTGAAGCAGAAGCTCGTTCGTGCCGTTTCTTCAGCTGACGTGCCGTTACCGGCCAGAGCTGCATCATCGCAGCTCTGGCCAATCACAGCGCCAGAGCCCGCGATACCCGGAAATAACTCCGGTAGACACGTCGCCGGACAGAGCAGTGTGCCGGGACCGCTGCGGGGGCTTCAATCTAAGGTGAGTATTTCATAATGAGCTAGTATTGTTTTTTTTTTTTTTTTTTTTTTAATGGGTTTACAACCACTTTAAAATATAATTTAATACAAGATGGTCAGGAAGGCCCTGTTGTGAGAGCTTACAAATATGTTGTTGTTAAAGAGTTCCCATAGCTTCCTGTCTAATAAATGTTGTCAGCAGGTTAGAAATTGAGGGGAAATCTGTCTTAACGGAGTTCCGGACAGCAGTAAAAACCTAGCTGAACCTACACTACACTTTCCCTGAAAGAAGATGGCTGTACAGTAAATCAAAAATCTCACTAGGGAGAGCTCATTTTTACCATTACAGAGTGGCATGTCAGCTCAAGAAAAGGAGTTGACAATATTATTATATTTCCAATTTTTCTCTAACATCAGCATATTACACAGCACTATATATAGTACATAGATCAATTTGCATAATTTCTCATCCCCCTAGGGATCTCACAATCCAATTTTCTGCCATACTCATACACACACTTGAGTTATATTTGTGAAGAAGCCGGTTGACCTACCAGTATTTCTCAAAAGGAGGGAACACAACAGGAATAAAACTAATAAAAAAGATGGGATGGGGTGGGATTTATATTATTGACTACTTACATTGTAATGTGCACTCTTTTCTGTCAAATTATTTATTTTACATGGATGTGGTTACTGAATTTACCTGAATGCAACAACACTTGTGATGTCTGTATGGTACCCTCATCTACAGTATGTCTTGATATATAAAAAAGGGGGACATTTAGTTATAGTGTAAAGCAATACTATAAAAAAATATTTTAAAAAGAAATAATTTAAAAAAACATGCATATAACAGGCATATATGAAAGCTCTGTTATTTGTAAAATGTAAGCGATTATGTATCCAGAAACCCCAAAGGGTTCATAAACAATTTTAGAGTGTACCATTAGGTCACTATGCTTTCATTGATTTTATATATCTTCTATATTTTGATCTGACTACTTCAGAAGCATGCAAGTTCATCGTTTATAATTAACTGGAATTCTGAAGATCATATTGTTTGTTTGCATATATAGTAATGTATTTTTAATTGAAAAGTAATTACGATTAACCTTTGTTGGAGCTTTATGGGACATGTGCTAAAAAGACTACCCTTTAAATCTATGGGTACTTTCAGATAATATATTATTTGGAAGTTTTCAGTAAATTTTCAGATTGTGTAAATGTTATCAGTGCATTTGGAAAAATTGGTTTGGTCGCTTGGGGTGTAAAATGGGAGCTAGCTCATGACAAGCTTCTATAGGAGCTTGACACTTTTGTTTCAAATATTATACAGATTGATGAAGCAGCTTCTCTAAGAAAAGCAAAATAATGGGCAGAAGTGCCAGATTTCCACAGCTGATGCCACCCAGAGCTGAGATGTAGAGATGTTTCGTGTGTGAATGCAACTAACTGCACTTTGATATACAAATGATAAGAAATGTCCTAATTGCTTCAAGCTATTAGCATTTCCAGTGCATAATGTTTCCTTTGTGGGAAATGACTTCTAATTACTGTCTAATTGTTCTTAAAATTAGAGGTTTATCTTTTTTAATCGAAAACATAAAATATTAAAGACAGAGGACAAGAAAGGCATCCATACTTTCAGCAGAAGGAAACACATGTTATATTTAGGAACTTTGCTCCTTGTTTCATACATTCAGAAAGACAAAGCAAATATGCAGTGTATATGCAGTGCATCCGGAAAGTATTCACATAGCTTTACTTATTCTACATTTTGGTATATTACAGTCTTATTCCAAAATTGATTAAATTCATTATTTTCCTCAAAATCCTACAAATAATATCCCATAATGACAACGTGAAAGTAATTTGTTTGAAATCTTTGCAAATTTAATAAAAATAAAAAACAAAAAAATCACATGTAAGTATCACAGCCTTTGCTCAATACTTTGTTGAATCACCTTTTGCACCAATTACAGCCTCACGTCTTTTTAAGTATGATGCTACAAGCTTGGCACACCTATTTTTGGGCATTTTCTCACATTCTTCTTTGCAGGACCTCTCAAGCTCCATCAGGTTGGATAGAAGCATTGGTTGTCCTGTAGCCACTCCTTTGTTATCTTGGCTGTGTGCTTAGGGTTGTTGTCCTGTTGGAAGATGAACCTTCACCCGAGTCTGAGGTCCAGAGTGTTCTGAAGCAGGTTTTCCTCAAGGATGTCACTGTACATTGCTGCATTCATCTTTTCCTTTTTTTCTCTGACTAGTCTCCCAGTTCCTGTCACTGAAAAACATCCCCACAGCATGCTGCTGCCAACACCATGCTTCACTGTAGGGATGGTATTGGCCAGGTGATGAGCGGTGCCTAGTTTCTTCCAGACATTACGCTTGACAATCAGGCCAAAGAGTTCAAACTTTGTTTCATCAGACCAGAGAATTTTGTTTCTCGTGGTCTGAGAGTCCTTCAGGTGCCTTTTGGCAAACTCCAGGCGGGCTGTCATGTGCCTTTTGCTGAGGAGTGGCTTCCGTCTGGCCACTCTACCATGCATGCCTAATTGGTTGAGTGCTGCAGAGATGGTTGTTTTTCTGGAAGGTTCTCCTCTCTTCACAGAGAAATGCTAGAGCTCTGTCAGAGTGACCATTGGGTTCTTGGTCACCTCCCTGACTAAGAATGCTTATTTGTAAAAGAAGGGTTTTATATGCAAAGCAAAAACTGAAATAATATATTACTTTAAATACCCCCAAATAAGAAAATAAAATATACCAGGAACCATTATAGTTTCCTTTAATTTACTTTTGTGTCATAACAGCTGAAATGGTTTGAGAGAGCCCACACACTGATTGAAAGATATTTGTTAATTGAATATTGTTTACTAACAAATGTATATAAGGGGGCCGCCTTGTACTAGCCTCAGACGTAATTTCGTACTACTATCAGAATACTTGTCTCTCTTTACTGCTACACACAGAAGATAAAACCGCTGAAGACTCTTTTGCCCCTTTCACACCAGCAGACCGATTGGGTCCGCCTATCCGTTTTTCAGGCTGACCCGATCGGGCCACCCATTGTCCTCTATTGGGTGGCGGATTTCAGCGTATATGTGTCCACTGACACCCGCCAGGCATCCGATCTGACAAAATCCGCTGAAAACAGGGGGATGGCAATTCGCATGCCATCTGTCCAGCGGTTCGGATCGGAAGGAAACGGACACGCAGTCTGTTTCTATTCGACCATCACATAGAGGAGAGCGGGCTCTGTCCTTGTCCACTTTGCATAGCGGAGCGCACACAGACCTGTCATCCGCCTGCTGATTTCAGAGTATATGTGTCCACTAACACCCGCCGAGCATCCGATCTGACAAAATCTGCTGAAAACAGAGGGATGGTGATTCGTTCGCCATCTGTCCAGTGGGTCGGATTGGAAGGAAATGGGCACGCAGTCTGTTTCTATTCGACCATCCCATAGAGGGGAGCGGACTCTGTCCTTGTCCACTTTGCATAGTGGAGCGGACACGGACCTGTCATCCGCCTTCTCAGCGGAGAGATCCCCTACTGAGCAGGCGGATTCCGCTCGGACGGATCCGCTCCATGTAAATCTTCACTCTCATTGTGACATTGTGATTGTGACCTTTTTGTGCTTATGAGGAATGTAAGAATAAGGAGTAAAACTTACTTATACACTGATTGAAATTTGACTGGTTGAGCAGGAATAAACCAAATTTTCAACAGTGTGTGGCCAACCCTGCTAGATAAAAGTAAATCATGTGATCAACTTCTGTCAAAAGGACATGCTGCCACCACTAACCAATGTTGTTTTTACAGTGAAAAGTCTCGCTGTCAAGATGCAACGGGGTTGAGTTACTGAAGGCAAATCCACTTTGCAGTACAAGTGCACTTGGAAGTGCAGTCGCTGTAGATCTGAGGGGAAGATCTGAAACGAGGGGAAGCTCTGCTGATTTTATCATCCAATCATGTAAAAGTAAAAATGCTGTTTTTTTTTAATTTTCCTTGCATGTTCCCTTCAGATCTACAGTGACTGCACTTCCAAATGCACTTGTAGTGCAAAGTCGATTTGCCTTTAGTAAATAAACCCCAATGTCCTTGCAGGGGGAATTTCTGCATCCACCTTCGTGGATGGAGGAATCTTTTTTTTTTTTTCAGCCCACTGCTGTCTAGGGCCATCTTAAGTAAGAGATAATACTATTGTTATTGATTATAAATTGTTCACGATTGAACACATGAGCCTTATTATTCAGTGTTTCTACAAAAATCCATCTCTATATTTCACCCTACACCAGAGGTCAACAAACTTTTCCACATCAAGTGTCAATTTACAAGCCTTAGACAACTAATGTGCCAGTAAATAATAGCATGCCATAGCAGTATAGTTTGTTTTTCATTTATGCACTCATAGTTGTACTACTAAAGACAAGTTAAATTTATGAACTATTAACCACTTCAGCCCCGGAAGGTTTTACCCCCTTCCTGACCAGAGCACTTTTTACAATTCGGCACTGCGTCGCTTTAACTGCTAATTGCGCGGTCATGCAATGCTGTACCCAAAAGAAATTTGCGTCCTTTTCTTCCCACAAATAGAGCTTTCTTTTGATGGTATTTGATCACCTCTGCCGTTTTTATTTTTTGCGCTATACACGGAAAAAGACCGAAAATTTTGAAAAAAAATGATATTTTCTACTTTTTGTTCTAAAAAAAATCCAATAAACTCAATTTTAGTCATACATTTAGGCCAAAATGTATTCGGCCACATGTCTTTGGTAAAAAAAATGTCAATAAGTGTATATTTATTGGTTTGCGCAAAAGTTATAGCCCCTACAAACTAGGGTACATTTTCTGGAATTTACACAGCCTTTAATTTATGACTGCCTATGTCGTTTCTTGAGGTGCTAAAATGGCAGGGCAGTACAAAACCCCCACAAATGACCCCATTTTGGAAAGTAGACACCCCAAGGAATTTGCTGAGAGGCATGTTGAGCCCATTGAATATTCATTTTTTTTGTCCCAAGTGATTGAATAATGACAAAAAAAAAAAAAAAATTACAAAAAGTTGTCACTAAATGATATATTGCTCACACAGGCCATGGGCATATGTGGAATTGCACCCCAAAATACATTTAGCTGCTTCTCCTGAGTACGGGGATACCACATGTGTGGGACTTTTTGGGAGCCTAGCCGCGTACGGGGCCCCGAAAACCAAGCACCGCCTTCAGGATTTCTAAGGGCGTACATTTTTGATTTTACTCCTCACTACCTATCACAGTTTAGGAGGTCAAAAAATGCCCAGATGACATAAAACCCCCCCAAATGACCCCATTTTGGAAAGTAGACACCCCAAGCTATTTGCTTTGAGGCATGTTGAGTCCATGGAATGTTTTATATTTTGACACAAGTTGCGGGAAAGTGACAAATTTTTTTTTTTTTTTTTTTTTGCACAAAGTTGTCACTAAATGATATATTGCTCACACAGGCCATGGGCATATGTGGAATTGCACCCCAAAATACATTTAGCTGCTTCTCCTGAGTACGGGGATACCACATGTGTGGGACTTTTTGGGAGCCTAGCCGCGTACGGGTCCCCGAAAACCAAGCACCGCCTTCAGGATTTCTAAGGGCGTACATTTTTGATTTTACTCCTCACTGCCTATCACAGTTTCGGAGGCCATGGAATGCCCAGGTGGCACAAACCCCCCCCAAATGACCCCATTTTGGAAAGTAGACACCCCAAGCTATTTGCTGAGAGGCATGGTGAGTATTTTGCAGCTGTCATTTGTTTTTGAAAATAAAGAAAGACGAGAAAAAAAATTTTTTTTTTTCTTTTTTCAATTTTCAAAACTTTGTGACAAAAAGTGAGGTCTGCAAAATACTCACTATACCTCTCATCAAATAGCTTGGGGTGTCTACTTTCCAAAATGGGGTCATTTGGGGGGGTTTTGTGCCACCTGGGCATTCCATGGCCTCCGAAACTGTGATAGGCAGTGAAGAGTGAAATCAAAAATTTACGGCCTTAGAAAGCCTGAAGGCGGTGCTTGGTTTTCGGGGTCCCGTACGCGGCTAGGCTCCCAAAAAGTCCCACACATGTGGTATCCCCGTACTCAGGAGAAGCAACAGAATGTATTTTGGGGTGTAATTTCACATATTCCCATGGCATGTTTGAGCAATATATCATTTAGTGACAACTTTGCGCAAAAAAAAATAAAAAAAATAAAAAATTGTCTCTTTCCCGCAACTTGTGTCACAATATAAATTATTCCATGGACTCAACATGACTCTCAGCAAATAGCTTGGGGTGTCTACTTTCCAAAATGGGGTCATTTGGGGGGGTTTTGAACTGTCCTGGCATTTTATGCACAACATCTAGAAGCTTATGTCACACATCACCCACTCTTCTAACCACTTGAAGACAAAGCCCTTTCTGACACTTATTGTTTACATAAAAAAATAATTTTTTTTTGCAAGAAAATTACTTTGAACCCCCAAACATTATATATTTTTTTAAAGCAAATGCCCTACAGATTAAAATGGTGGGTGTTTCATTTTTTTTTTTCACACAGTATTTGCGCAGCGATTTTTCAAACGCATTTTTTGGGGAAAAAACACACTTTTTTACATTTTAATGCACTAAAACACACTATATTGCCCAAATGTTTGATGAAATAAAAAAGATGATCTTAGGCCGAGTACATGGATACCAAACATGACATGCTTTAAAATTGCGCGACAAGCTAAATACATTTTTAAAAGCCTTTAAAAGCCTTTACAGGTTACCACTTTAGATTTACAGAGGAGGTCTACTGCTAAACTTACTGCCCTCGATCTGACCTTCGCGGCGATACCTCACATGCATGGTGCAATTGCTGTTTACATTTGACGCCAGACCGACGCTTGCGTTCGCCTTAGCGCGAGAGCAGGGGGGACAGGGGTGCTTTTTTTTTTTTTTTTTTTTTTCTTTATTATTATTATTTTTTTATCTTATTTTTAAACTGTTCCTTTCATTTTTTTTTTTTAAATCATTTTTATTGTTATCTCAGGGAATGTAAATATCCCCTATGATAGCAATAGGTAGTGACAGGTACTCTTTTTTGCAAAAATTGGGGTCTATTAGACCCTAGATTTCTCCTCTGCCCTCAAAGCATCTGACCACACCAAGATCGGTGTGATAAAATGCTTTCCCAATTTCCCAATGGCGCTGTTTACATCCGGCGAAATCTAAGTCATAAAATGCTCGTAGCTTCCGGTTTCTTAGGTCATAGAAATGTTTGGAGCCACTCTGGTCTCTGATCAGCTCTATGGTCAGCTGGCTGAATCACCGGCTGCATTTTCAGGTTCCCTGTTGAGACAGGAGAGCCAGAGAAAAACACGGAAGACGTTGGGGGGGGGGGGCATTCCCTCCCACTGCTTGTAAAAGCAGTCTAGAGGCTAATTAGCCACTAGGATTGCTTTTACATGAAAGCCGACCGCTGGCTGAAAAGAATGATACCAAGATGATACCTAAACCTGCAGGCATCATTCTGGTATAACCACTCAAAGTCGTGAATGGCGTACCTGAAGACAAAAAAATGGTTAACAATAAAGCACAGTAAACGGTAAGGTATAAAAAATTGCATACCTGAAAAGCAAACATGATAAAACATAATAACAATAAAACATTGCAGAATAGAATACAGTAAAAAAGAGCAGAACAATAGAGAGAGAATAGAGAGAGAGAGAACAATAAAACGACAACTATTTTTTTTTTTTTTTTATATTTTTGTTTGTGTTTTTTTTTTTTTTTTTTTTTACACTTTTTTTTGTAACTAACTTTTATAACTGTAACCGGTTCCAGGTTCGGGTCTCTCAAAATGCGATGGCATCTTGGGAGACCCTGTGAAAGTGTGCCTAGTCTGTGCAATGCTGTACCCTAATACCGCTAATACTCAACTAGTGCACGGTAGCGTTCAAAACATTCACCAATGCAAAGACCAGGATTGTCAGGACAGGAGGGACAATAATAGCGGGTGTCACACCTATATCCGCGCTTGCTGCAGACACGACATCTTTTTTGGGGGGTTCGTTGGGTAGGGGTACTCGGGAGGACATAAAGAAAATGCCTCTCATGCAGCCGACTGCATTTGGTTGGGGATGTGAATGGGGGAAGTACGGGCGCTGCAGAAGTGGTGGGTTCCCAATTAGGATTGGCGAATGCAGCAGGAAGGGCATTATGGGCACGACGGGCCTGTGTTTGTCTTTTTGGTGGCAGCGGGACACTACTTGTGCTTGCCACCTCACCAGCTTGAACTGCACTTATGTGACTCGCCACGTCACCAAGTGTTACTGCAGTGCTGGTTTGACTACGACCGGGGTGTACTACGCCGCTGGTGCTTGCCAGTTCACCAAAACACTACCAAAAAAACTGTTAGCGATCGCAGGGATCAGGCCTGACTCTGCGAACGCTGCAGTTATGCGTTTAGTGTTTTGTAAGTGACAGTGATCGATCGATACTGCACTTGGGTGGGCTGGGCTGGGCCGGGCGGAGGGGCAAAACGCAGGTGCTAGCAGGTATCTGGGCTGATCCCGCTAACACTGCGTGTTTGGGAACCCTAAACTGCTGGGGACGCTAGTATAGATCTGATCGGATCAGATATTGATCCGTTCAGATACTATACCACTAAGGGAGGCATATGCTGCGTGCGTGGGTGTTAGCGGTACTGGCGCTAATCTAACGCTGCCTGGGGCTGGTGCTTGCCAGTTCACCAAAACGCTACCAAAAAAACTGTTAGCGATCGCAGGGATCAGGCCTGACTCTGCAAACGCTGCAGTTATGCGTTTAGTGTTTTGTAAGTGACAGTGATCGATTGATACTGCACTTGGGTGGGCTGGGCTGGGCCGGGCGGACGGGAAAAACGCAGGTGCTAGCAGGTATCTGGGCTGATCCCGCTAACACTGCGTGTTTGGGAACCCTAAACTGCTGGGGACGCTAGTATAGATCTGATCGGATCAGATATTGATCCGTACAGATACTATACCACTAAGGGAGGCATATGCTGCGTGCGTGGGTGTTAGCGGTACTGGCGCTAATCTGACGCTGCCTGGGGCGACGCATATCACCGCCGGGCGATCAGGGGGCTAAACCTTTATTCGGTAATAAACGGCGGGTGGCCTGACACTATAAAAAATAAACGAACTAACCAGCGTCACCCGTAACGGTTATACGGTGATCAGTGGTGAAAGGGTTAACTAGGGGGCCATCAAGGGGTTAAAACATTTATTAGGTAGTATATGGGGGTCCCTGTCGCTATAAAACACTGACGGCGAACCTAAATATTTACGTCCCTAACTACCGTCACCAGCGACACTAATACAGCGATCAGAAAAATGATCGCTTAGCGACACTGGTGACAGGGGGTGATCAAGGGGTTAAAACTTTATTAGGGGGGGTTAGGGGGGTATCCTAGACCTAAAGGGGGGTAATACTCACTGCCCTACCACTGTAACTGTCACAAACTGACACTATGCAGTAATCAGAAAAAAAAAAAAAAAAATACTGCTAATGTCAGTTTGTGACAGGGGGGGGGGTGATTGGGGGGGATCAGGGGGGGGATCGGGGGTGTAAAGTATGCCTGGCATGTTCTACTGTGTGTGTGTGTGTTGTGTGCACTCACTTGTCTTCTCTCCTCGGCGCTGGAACGGAAACTGCCAGACCGAGAAGAGATGACATCACATCCTCTGCCTGTGTGAAACTGCACACAGGCAGAGGAGGATTCCCATTGGCTGGGAGCGATCGCGAGGGGGGGGGCCACGATCGGATGGTCTCCCCCTCGCCTCCCGACGCTCCCAGTCAAATGCCGACCGCCGATGGCACCGGGGGGGGGTCCGATTGGACCCCCCGCCCGCGGGAGGCAGATCACGTACGGGACGTGATTCTGCCTGCCCGTGCCATTCTGCCGCAGTATATATGCGGTAGGCGGTCGGCAAGTGGTTAACTGACAAAGACACAAAACCTATTCATCTTCAGTCCACTAATCAGCCCCAATTTTGCACCTTAAGTTTACCGATCATCCCCAGTTCCTGCACCTTCTCACCTTATATGAGCCCCAATTCCTGCATCTTCAAACCTCAGATCAGTCCCAATTCATACACCTCCACACCTGAGATCAGCCACAAATCCTGCACCACCAGAAAGACAGGGGTTTTACGTGCATGCCAGCTACAGCTGGCATTTCCACTAGGAGAAGAAAGAAGTTAGGTGGGGGGATTCTTCATGAATCGTGCACTATGTCCAATGGCGTCCTTGGGGGGGGGGGGCAGAGGGGGTCCTGATCCCCCCAACATTATCCTGTGCCCCACCATGTGTCCCCCAATTTAAAAAAATAAATAAATTTTGATTTGCAAAAAGCCAATGTCTTTTTGTTTGCATTCATAGCAGATGCGTCGCATCTTACTCAGGCTGCCGCTGGAGTAACACAGTCTCTATTGAGAGGGAGAGCGTTCCCAGTCAGCTCCTGCGGGTGATTCCTCCCCCCTCCCTCTGTTAGCTGACACTGCATAATGCGAGCACTCACACAACCAAGGCCGCCCGATCTGCTCCTTCCCCTCTATCCTCATTGGCAGGGAGAAGAGCGAGTGGCATGAAGGACTCCACCAGGACTCTCACTTACTGAAAAAACAGACTGATTTCTCCCGTCCTTAGGACAGGAGAACGAGCCTGTAAATTCCAAGAGATGCCAGACCAGCGTTGTCAATAGCAGGGGCAGGACAGCAAGAGGAGGCTGGGGAACCCCACAGTGGCAGAACACCAGGGCCCGGTGGCAAGACAACCTTTGCAACCCTGATAGTTCTCCCACTACTGTGGATCCTTATATTTTCCTGGTATGCTGGTGACATATATCTCTTGTTTTCTGCCACCCTGGAGGGGGCCCAATACAGTAGGAAGGGAGCTCACTGCAGAACTTGTGAAAGGGCCCATTGTGGGATTGTAGTAAAGGGCCCCAGCATATAGATATATATAATTGAATTTTATAGTTGCCCTCCTACTTTTGTCCCTGTCCCCCCATGTGCCCCCCCCCCCCAATTATGAAAGCTGGAGACGCCACTGCCAATGTCTACAGCCACCGGAGGAGAGCCAGCACCTGAATGTCAGTCACATAACAGGTAGGGCATAGGTGAGCTATCAATGACAGCCTGTGGTAGTGGAACTTCCATGGGACACTGAAAAACAACATGCGTGCTGTAGGTTGCTGGCTCCTGCCCTATGCTCTGTTGAAAGGTTGAGGATTTGTTTCTATTTTTATAAAACCCAGATATGTGTAATAAAGAGCAATAATATTTAATATAGTCAGGGCTATCTTTAAGGCAGGGCAAAAGGGCCATCATTGTTGTGGGGCCCAAAGCAGCTGTCTATCCCAGTATAAATTCCCTTCCACCGTGAAGTTTTAGTCCCGTGCTGTGTCCGATATCTCAGTGTGAAGTTCTGTTACTAATGCTGCCCAGCTCTGCCCTATTGCCGTGTACAGATGACTCACCTGCAGGCCCTGTGTTTACATGTAAATAACTTGCATTAATATATAAATAGCGACAGCATTAATGTGTAAATAGCCACGGACCAGCTGCATTGATATGTAAATAGAGACGGCATTCATATGTATATCATGCCCCCCTGAGGTCATATCCACCATCACTTCTGCTGAATGCTGCCCACTGGGGAGGTAAAGGGGCATGCCTAAAAGTCTTGCCTACAACTGTGGTCATCAAGCCTACCATCAGCCTGTTCTGCAAAGGTAAGAAAATTGGAGGTGGAACCCTTTTTCAAAATAACATGGTGCCACAGCACCATGAATTTTGGTGCATGTGAATATGCACATCCCAGCAGATGCGTGAGGGTGTCATTAACAATTAATGACACTGCTGTGTATCTGCTCAAGGGCAGCACGTTTCTGTCGGGAAAGTGATTTTGCATGCTTTCCCGACACACACAAATATGAACGCAGGCTAAATGTCTCAGTTACATTGGTGGTCAGTGTAAATCTTCTCATTACATTGGGGCTTGGTGTACAATTCTTTCATTTACACTAGTGGCCAGTGTGAAGGTCCCCCTTACATTGGTGTTCAGTGTAAATCCCTCCTTACATTGGTGGTTACTGTGAATGCTCCTATTACATTAGTAGTCAGTGAAAATACCCATTACATTAGTAGTCAGTGTAAATTCCCATTACATTGGTGGCCAGTGTAGAAATTCCTCTTTATATTGGTAATCTGCAAAAAAATCCAAACTTGCATTTGTGGTCGAATCCTCCCTTACATTGGTTGTTCGTGTAGAACCCCTCTTTAAATTGAGGGTGAGTGTAAATCCCCCCTTACATTGGTAGCCAGTGTAGAAATCCATCTTTATTGGTTGCTGATGTAAAATCCACCATTACATTGGTGATCAGTGTACATTTCCCTTTACATTAGTGGTTAGTGCAGAATTTCCCTTACACTGGTGGTCACACTATCAGATTTTCTGCTGATTTTTGTCTTCAGATTTACCAAAACCATGTAGTGGTAGGGCCTGCCTGATTGCATACAAATTGAAACTCCCAAGGTTTGACCTCATATTAAATGGTTTTGGTAAATCTGAAGGAAAAAAATCAGCAGAAAATCTGATAGTGTTTATGGGGCTTTAATCCCCCCTAACATAGGTGGTCAGTGTAGAAGTGTCATATTATTATGGTGGTCAGTACAAATCTCGACAATGGTTGTCAGTGTAAATTCCCCCTTACATGGAGGTCATTGTAAATTCCCCCTTTCACTGGTGATTGGTGTAAATGCTCCTATTACATTGGTGTCAGTGTAGAAATCCCTCTTTAGTTTGCTGGGTGGTGTAAAATCCCCATTACATGGTGGTCAGTGCAAATTCCCCCTCACATTGGTGGTCAGTGTAAATCCCCCCTCACATTGGTGGTAATTGTAAATTCCCCAATACATTGGTGGTCAATGTAGAATCTCCACTATACAGTGCCTTGAAAAAGTATTCATATCTCCTTACATTTTTCACATTTTGTAATGTTAAAACCAAAAATGTAAATGTATTTTATTGGGATTTTATGTGATAGACCAACACAAAGTGGCACATAATTGTGAAGTGGAAGGAAAATAATAAATATGTGAAAAGTGTGGCGTGCATTTGTATTCAGCCCCCTTTATGTTGATATCCCTAACTAAAGTCTAGTGGAACCAATTGCCTTCAGAAGTCACCTAATTAGTAAATATAGTCCATCTGTGTGTAATTTAATCTCAGTATAAACACAGCTGTTCTATGAAGCCCTCACAGGTTTGTTAGAGAACCTTAGTGAACAAACAGCATCATGAAGGTCAAGGAACACACCAGACAGGTCAGGGATAAAGTTGTGGAGACGTTTAAAGAAGATTTAGGTTATAAAAAAATATCCCAAGCTTTGAACATTTTTGGTTGTAACATAACAAAATGTGGAAAATTTCAAGGGGTATGAATACTTTTTCAAGATGCTGTATACTTGCCATAGACTTCCAGCTTTGCTCTACATGATTCAGAATTTCCCACAGAATACTACCTCCTAACCAATCCCATCATCCCACCACTTCCACTGATCCCATCCACCCCCCAGTAATGGTACTGATCAAACCCCCCTCCCCCAGCATTGCCACTGATCCCAGGAGTCCTAGGATCCCTAGGAGTTTTCTGTCTATTGATGGGTCCCTCACCTCCCCAGTCTGGTGTGCAGGCAGCGAGGAGATGATGTGCTGTAACCTTTAGCAACCAATCAGTGAGCAGTGATGATGTGCACTAACCTCTAGCAACCAACCAGTGAACAGTAATAATGTGCTATAATCTCTAGCAACCAATTAGTGAGTGGTAAGGATGTCCAGTAACCTCTAGCAAACAATCAGTGAGCAGTATTGATGAACAGTAATCAATCAACAAGCAGAAGTCATGTGCTGTAACCTCTATCAAATAATCAGTGAGCCATAATGTGTGCTGTAACCTCTAGCAGTCAGTCAGTGAGCAGTAATGGTACACTGTAACCTCTAGCAGCCAATCGCAATTGCTGCCTGATCTGATTTATTAACCACTTCAGCCCCGGAAGGATTTATCCCCTTCCTGAAAAGAGCATTTTTTGCGATTCAGAACTGCGTTGCTTTAGCTGACAATTGAGCAAACGTGCGACGTTGTACCCAAACAAAATTGACGTCCTTTTTTTCCACACAAATAGAGCTTTCTTTAGATGGTATTTTTATTTTTTGCGCTATAAACAAAAAAAGACTGACAATTTTGAAAAAAAACAATATTTTTTACTTTTTGCTATAATAAATATCCCCCAAAAATATATTAAGAAACTAATTTCTTCCACAGTTTAGGCCGATAAGTATTCTTCTACATATTTTTGGTTAAAAAATCACAATAAGTGTATATTGATTGATTTTTGCACAAAAGTTATAGCGTCTACAAAATAGGGGATAGATTTATGGCATTTTAATATTATTTTTTTTTTTACTAGTAATGGCGATGTGTTCTAACTGTAGGGGGATGGGCTCACTACAACATGACAGAGATCACTGCTCCCAATGACAGGAAGTAGTAGAGCCCTGTCTTGTTGCTAGGCAGAACAGGAAAATACCTTGTTTACATAGGCATCTCCCCGTTTTGCCTCTCCTCGCCATAAGCGAGGGCCGCTGGTGAACATCGAGTTTGTGGGACCCGCAGGCACGCTCCCGTGGCGCCTGCTAGGCGGCAAATCCAAAGGGACGTTTGAGTACGCCCTTTTGCCTGCCTGTGCCATTCTGCCGACGTAAATCAGTGTGCAGCGATCGGCAAGTGGTTAAACTGATTTTGAGTCTAGCTGCTATTTATTGTATGTCTCAGAGCAGGTGGAGAGTGAAATTGCATGGAGGGGTGGGGGGGCGGGAGAGAAAATGTTTGCCCAGGGTCCAATCAATATTAAAGACGGCCCTGAATATAGTCCAGCTATTTTATTGAAAACACTAGTCTTGAAGTTCACATACATCTTTACAGTGCAGTCAGGTTATTAACAATGATAGCCAATCAAAGCTGAAAATATCAGCCATAAAGTTATGCTTCTGGTCTGTGACATTCCCTGAAAATATGATTATATGGTCTATTTGAGCTAGTCTTTTTTCCTATAATCTAAGTCAGATTCAGCCAATGATGTCATGACATTGAAATCTCATTATTATATATCTATTAATATCTATTATTAAGAGAATACAAATGTACTTTGATGTTGTAAACTTGGATATCTTTTTGGATATATATTTATATAATATATATACAGAATTGTTGTTTGCCTTGCCTCTAATAAGGGATAGTATGATATGCCTATGTCTGTACATTATTCTGTCTCTTCAATGGAATTTTTTGCAAAGAATACAATATCATTACATGGTTTAAGACAATGATTGTTCTGGGAAATACTGTATCACACAAATCTAAATTTGGTACATTTTTGTGAGCCACTGAGTTGGCTAGGTTTTAAGGTGCTTAATGTTAAACTCAAGTCTGGATTTAATATTAGGCACAATGGAGTTATGTCATAGACTAGCCAGGGTTGAGAGGTGACTTCTTTCTGCACACAGCATATGTTAAATCTTATTTCACCAGTACAACTAAAATACCTGGTGGATTTAGAAAAGTAAACTAATGAGTCAAAGGGGATCAAGGCAGCCATAAGTAACTTCACTTAACCAAATATTTGGCAATGATTTATATTTGTCTTCCACATTTGACCAGATTTTCAATGCTTAAGACGTACTTAATATGTCACTGCATGAAGAGGTTAAAGTGCTATCCTATAAGGTAGTGGTTCTCAACCTCAGTCCTCAAGTACCCACAAGAGGCCATGTTTTGGGAATTTCTCTTAGATAAAATAGCTGTCTAAAATAGCAAGCCATTGACTCTGATTGAAAGAATCTGTGCAAGATAAAGGAAAACCTGCAAACATGGCCTGTTGGGGGTACTTGAGGACTGAGGTTGAGAACCACTGCTATAAGGGAATTAAAGCAAATTTCAGGGGAAAAACAAATTCATAACATCTCTCCAACTAATGTTATGTGTTCCCATTTAAAAATGCTGCAAGTAAAGAAAAATACCCGTTGGCCCACCAGAAATACAGTGTGGTTCTACCTTCCTGTTTTGGCTAATAAGGTAGAAATACTAAGTTGGGACTTTTAAGGTGGTCTAAAGATTTTTTTTTCAAATCATCAATATAATAATTTTCAATACAATAAAATCTGAATATTTCTTCACAATATAAGAAATCGTTATAAAAAATAGCTTTGTTAAAACATATGCAGAGGCCTTTGCTGCAGTGAAATCTCAAGCCATATTGTCAGCCCTGCCTGCTGGACTACAGAACTCCACCCACCCCCTCCCTTCTCTGGGTCTCTTCTTGTGTCTCCCAAAAAAGCATTGGAGCTTCTTTCCCCACACATTGTATTGCAGACAGGTAGCATGTGAACTCTATATTGTCATTATAACTATTTTAAGTAATAAACATAGGTATTATAAAAAGAATAAACATTCAGACTCATTCAATAAAGCAGTGCACAATAATGTGTAGATAGCCTAAATGAACAGCAATCAATTCAAACTTTCTGGCATTAAATCACTTTGAGGTGCATTCTGATTGATTGTAATTGATTACTGCACTTTACACATTGCTCTTGCTTCGAGGCTATATGTGCGCATAGTGAAATACATTCTCTTTATAGGTTTATTATTATATTTTTTGCTTCTACATTTACCTGGCTGATATACTGTATAGTTACCAGGAGCTATATACACTATTTTAAGACAGCATACTATGAATGATACCCCTTTAACCATAATAGGCATAGGGCCACAGGGCAGTTTTCTACCAGTATAGCAAAATAATTGGTCTCATGCTGTTCATGCATAATAGAAAAATGGTAATTAAAGTAATTCCTTATGAATTATTTACAATAGTTTATCAAGATAAGCATGACGTTAAGTATTAAATGCATGAAATCCTGTTTCTATTCCTATTAAAGCTGAACTCCAGGCAAATACATATACAGTAACAATTTTACCCATACCACCTAATCATCCCATCATCCCAGCAAAACTTTCCTATGATTTTAACAAAATCCCGGTTGTAAAGGTTAATTCTGCTTAGACGTCTGGACGATCAGTGAGAATCTGTCGGAGCCCCGGAAACATTCAAATGAAGACAAGAGAGTCGTTTCAAAGAATGCTTAGTTTAATGGCAGCATGAGCTGAGTTTATATACAAACTGGAACAAAAAGAGTGACGTGACACATATACATGCAGCATGAGACCTTACACACCTGGTTTAAACTAGTTCATAGGTCATGGGATGCTGACAGTTGACTTTGTCTGAAAACATAATTCCACAACCAGCACTTAACAAGACCCCAAAACAAAGATATTCATCTGTCAGCTATTTAATTTTTCAGTCTTGTTAACTCTTTCTCACCCTTCAATTCCCTCTTCAATCATAAAGTGACTTCACCATGATCGCTTAATAATCTCTGTGTGGGATCCTTTTGTTGCGTTGTATAATTACAGATACATTAAATAAGCTTGAACAGTATAGCAAAAGGAAAGGCACATACAAGAGAGATACAACAACTGCACACCCCAAAACAATTTGTGTAACATGGGAAGGTTCCCCCAGGGGGGCTTTAAAACAGCAATACAAGCAATTCAGAAAGAAATTATATAAAAATATTTTATTGGAAACATGTGAGGTCAATAGCATTTTGCCGTATCAAACAGTATAATCTGGCTAAGGGATAAGAAAAACATTTCACATTTACAGAAAGCAAACACAAAATGACAGCATCACGTATCATTGGTCTGTTGTGATGATCCACCAACGGGTTTTGACCCATATGGGTTAGAAAGATCGATCCAATGTGACTTGCAAGCAGCCACGCTGAAGACACCCTCAGAGGGTAAGGGAGGCCAACACCTGCAGCAAATTCCCATTGATATCAATGCATCAAAAGGGGATTTGAAAACGTCCTAACATATTCTAAAATGTCAAATGGATTCCAATTGTTTATTATCAATATATGTCTCCTTTATGAAGATCTTATTAAGTTTACAACGTTAGATGCCAAAAAGATTCCATATGTTTATTAGGTATTAAGATGTTCATATATTGTTATAGTAATTCATTTCTGTTAATTTGATTGAGTGTGTATGTGTTGTTCTGACAATAGTATGGTGTTGTGTGAAAGGAAAAAAGTGATGTAATGGGTATAAGTTGAGTGGATGTGTTGTGTGAGGATAGAAGGGGAAGAAAGATAGAGTGAATGCAAGGTGAAAATGACAATGAGACAAGAGCATATAAGGCGTAAGTAGAGAAGCAAAGATGCAGTGTTGAAGTATATTTTAAAGATGGTAACCTGAAAAGGCAAATTGGGAAACGACCATGATTATATAAGGTACTTAGAGCCATTCGTGTGGAATGACTATAGGTTCAGGGATGCATGGGATCCTGTCTTTATCCACATGCAGCCTAAGGTTTTTTATAGGGCTTCCTGAATTCCACTAATAGGCTGCAGGTGCCAACCACTCCCCCCACCTCCAAGATGTGGCATCCTGGCCGCTGGAGGAGCAACCACAGCGTGACTGCCCCGGCGTCCCGAAAGGCAGAAAGCCCCGACCACCATTGTCACTTCTGCCGTAATTACGTGACGTCACGGCGCCACGCACACACGGGATTCCCGTGCATGCGCTCCCTGCCGTGCCTGTCTGAAAGTGATCCAGGGACGCCGCCGGCAAAGTGTTGCTCCCTCCAGTGGCCGAAAAGAATTTTGGCCGCCTTTGGAACATGGTTGGGGAACGCAGAAGACCTCTGCATCCCCCACTCTGCCGGGAAGCCACAAGTGGCCGAGCCCCCACCCAAAGAGACACAAAAAGGGGCAGTAAACCACCAGAATCTACAACGGGTATAATAATGAACAAGTTTAAATCCATATGGTCATATCTAGTGCATTACTAGAGACCTATCAATTTATTGTAGCTCTCATGTGTCAAGGGGGAAGGGGTGTTTAACCACCTAAAAATGAATTTTAGCATACTTTGTAGGTTCCAGCACCCCTTCAATTCTCACACCACCACTCACGTCTTACATGCTTTTGTCTCATTGTCAATGTCACCTTGCACTCACTCCATTATTCTTCCCCTTCTATCCTCACACAACACATCTACTCATCTCATACCCATTACATCACTTTTTTCCTTTCACACAACACCATACTATTGTCAGAACAACATATACACACTCTATCTAATTTATACAAATTAATTACTATAACAATATATGAACATCTTAATACCTAATAAACATATGGAATCTGTTTGGCATCTAATGTTGTAAACTTAATAATATCTTCATAAAGGAGACATATATTGATAATAAACAATTGGAATCCATTTGACTTTTTGTAATATGTTAGGACTTTTTGGAATCCCCTTTTGATGTATTGATATCATTGGGAATTTTCTGCGGGTGTTGGCTTCCCTTACCCTCTGAGGGTGTCCTTAGCGTGACTTCTTGCAAGTCGCATCTGATCGATCCTTCCCGCCTTTGGGACATGAATGGGTATGGACCCTCATGGATCGATCACCCAACAGTTTTAAATTTCTGATCAAGAGATCTTTCTTTTCACCTTTCAGTGGTAACTATACCTTGTATATATGAAATTGAACACATGTTGGAATATCTCCTTCTTTTGAGATACTAAATATATTTCTTTATAGCAAGCAATACCCTGAAGAAGACCAAATGGGTCGAAACGCGTCGGAGCATCGTCACAACAGACCAATGATATGTGCTGCTGTAATTTTGTGTTTGCTTTCTGTAAATGTGAAATGTTTTTGCTATCCCCTAACCAGATTATACTGTTTGATACAGCAACATGCTATTGACCTCACATGTTTCCAATAAAATATTTTTATATAATTCCTTTCTGAATTGCTTGCATTGTTGTTTTAAAGCCTCCCCGGAGGAACCTTCCCATGTTACAAGCTTGAACAATATATATATAAAACAAGGATAAAAACCAGGCACATTAAAATGAATATTCCTGCCTGTCGGAAACAAGAGAAAATGGAACCAAAAAATCACAGAAACTTCCTAGACCCTTAAAAGGGTTTCATCCACTTTTGGCAGTATCTTTGGCTTCAGCTTGGAGGTTTGACACCTCCTTTCGGTGTTTATAAATTATATCCTAGTAATCCAGAACTTTGATACTGGTATGCGTGTGTGCAGCACTCATAGTCCTCTGTTACTTCACAGAGTCCAGTCAAAGCAGCACTTATGGATTTGTGCATATCTAGTTGTTTACGAATAGCCCTTTGTTCAATACCTAACAGTTTGATATCTTCTTTTCCAAAATTTCATCTATGATTTTAGAGTAGTTATTCAATCTTCTCATCAGTTCTATTCCCCATCCTGTCCATGAGGGAAACCATGCTCAGGCCTGATCCTTTTCAATAAATAGCTCTCTTTTCTCTATGTGTTTATGGGAGTACCTGGGGTATGCGCTAGCTTTCAAAAGATGTTGGTGCTTTCCTTTTTCATCCTCTATGATTCTCATCATTGGAATCAATGAAGCCATATAACACCACCCACGGGTACCAACCAGTATCCATGGGTAGCATTCCTTGCTGCAACATACATATACACTATCCCCTAGGGAAAATGGTCAGTGGCTTATAGTATCCTGAAAACATTCAGAATAGGCAGCCATGGTCAACTGGTTCAAAATGAAACTCACAAGGTTGTTGATACCAGCTCCCCGATTCAAGACGGTATTTAAATATGTGTTAATTTCTGGGTTATTAGTGTGAAACATGGAGGACAAATCTCTGCTTAAAGAGATATTAAACTGTGAGCTTTGGCATATCTTTTGACCTTTATTTAAGAAACTTCCTAAGTTAAAACATCAATCTGGAGAGTGGCTTCTACCAATTATCGGGAAGGAAATTGTGTTATTTGCATATATGGCCGATATATTGGTTAAAGTTACAGGCAACGCTGTATCCTGGCCTAGGCCGACAAAGCGCAGGCCTAGGGCAGCACTTTGCAAGGGGGGCAGCACGGAAAGAGTCCCCGCCGGCTTGCGCTCCACTGTCAGTGTAGTGCCAGTCTTATAGGGCTTACTGGGCTGAGAGGCAAATTAGTCTAGCGCCCGCATAAAGCAGTCAAACTACTTCCGGTATGCGGGCAGCCAGCCGACATTCTGCAACTGTAGAGGGGGGGGGGCCCGGCTTCTAATTTTGACTGTCCTATCATCCTGGACCAGAAACCTTCCTCACTGTGCTGTTTTCTGCTGCACCATTTGCCTGGTTATATCTTCTTAGTCCTCTCCATAAAATTATCAGCAATTTGTGCTTAAAGTAGAACTATAGGCAACACTTTTTTTTTTCATTTTGGATAGAGTAAGGGAGGGTTATAGCCCCTGTCAGTTTATTTTTTACCACCCCTGTCCCATTGCAGATATTTTCCTTCACTTCCTGCCCCATAGCCAAACAGGAAGTGAGAGGAAATCTATGCAAACTAAGGGAATCCATTGCCCCCCCAGGCCCTCAGAACTAGTGTCCCCACTTGAAAATTTCAGGGCAGGTCTTAAACAGCAAAGGGTGTGGCCTTGACAGGAAGGGGTGGGACATATTTAAATTAGGAGGTACATGAGTTTAGTCAGACCTAGGGCAGCACAAAACCTAAATACACTACTGGTTACAGGAGGAGTACCATTCAGAAACTGAGTTATATTTACAGAGGCAGCTAAGAGAGGAATTTGGAGTGTGCTTGGATGCAATTTACCACATACCCAACATTTGTCATAACCTGACTTTTGAGCAATCGAGTATTTATACTGAAGTAAAAACATTTTATCAGGAGGAGAATCTGAATCCTTCGGGTCCTTCACCTTGGATACTCTACTGTGTCTGGTTACTGATTTGTTGGAAGGGGGGCTGCATATGGTTTTTAGGAAGTCCTCAGGGTGATGAATACAAATAATGATCCATATGGGCAGAAACTCTATCAGTGTCAGCATAAAGGGTAGGCACAAGGCTTTCCCAGAAGTCTGTGGTGAGTGAGGTCATCTTTTTCAGAGTCTATCACCTGTTTCACTCGCTCTTCAAGGATTTGCATCACCTGCTTCACCTCCTTTATCTGTGTATTGCTTCTGGGTCCTTTGTGGTACTTTATTTATCCTCTTGGCGTGGATCCAGGCACCGGATTGTTCCATGAGGACAGCGGTTCTGGTCACTGCGACTACGCTAGTGGGTGGGCCAAAATGGTAATCTTGCTTCTTGGTCCAGTTCAGCTAGCGAATTACGACCACAACTCCGGGTTGGAACTCGTGTGTTGGTTCCTGTGAGGTTAATAGAAAGGAAGAGAATACTTTACCATATATGATATTCAGCTTCATAATCAAATTTCTACAATATTCTTCTTGTATTAAACTCAGCTCTCCCTGCTCTATTACCAAGGATTTCTTAATCCAGGGTGTAGGAAAAGGTCGACCCATCAGCATCTCAAAAGGGGACAAGTGATTGGTCTTGGAAGGGGTCATTCTTATTTCAGCTAAAACCGCAGGCAGCACAGTTTTCCATTTGGCAAATGTGCCACCTGTAGCCTTTCTTATTTTATCTTTAATCGTTCGGTTCATTTTTTCCACTATACCTGAACTCTGTGGGTGATATGGAATATGGAATTTCCACTCTATTTGCAAAGTTTTAACTAGTTCCTGACATACCTTGGAGACAAAGGCTGGGCCGTTATCTGAATTTATTTGCAATGGACATCCCCACCTGGGTATTCTTTCTTGTATCAGGATTTTTACAACTGTCCTTGCATCTTCCCGGGTACATACAAAAACTTCTACCCACCTGGAGAACATGTCCACTATCACTAACAAATATTCCCGTCTTTTGCCGAATTTTGGCATGTGAGTGAAATCAGTTTGTAGATGTATTAAAAGAGAGGTAGGATACAGTAGATGTTCATGTTTAGGCTTGTTTGGTGTGTGTTGGGTTATTTCTGATACATTCAATGGATCTAGACACAAAAGATTTACATAAGGGTAATACATGTAGAATGTGGAAATCTTGTGTTAACATTTCAGCTGTAGCTTTCCATCCTTTATGTCCTATGCCATGGTACTGTGAGATGAATAAAGGTGCACTTGCTTTTGGTATGCCTGGTTTCCCCTCTTTGGCAATAAGTCCAGTCTCAGGACTCATTGTCAGACCCCGTTTTTGCCAATAGGCTAGATCTTCTGGTGAAGCCATAGCCTGTAGGTCCTGAAAAACCTGTTCCCAGGGCAAAGTTGGGGGTGTAAGTGGGGCATTTGGATAAAAGCTGGGACTGTCAAAGCAGCTTGTTTAGCAGCGGCGTCGGGCAGTGCATTTCCTTTGAAATGTCATCAGTACTGTGTGCTTTACAGTGAATAACTGCTACCTTGCTGGGTAGGATGATTGCCTCGAGCAGTGCGGTGACCAGGGAGAAGTGGCAGATGGATTTGCCATCCGCAATAATGTAATCACGCCTCTGCCAAATTACTCCGAAGTCGTGTGTGACTCCGAAAGCATATTTGGAATCTGTGTTCACTTCTTGTCCTGTAAAAAGCTGGCACGCTCTAGTGAGAGCAATAAGCTCTGCTGCTTGAGCTGATTGATAAGGGATGGGTTGTGCCTCTATCACTATGTTAGGTAGTTTTACCACTGCATAGCCTAGTTGGTGTGATCATCGGAGCGAGAGCAAGACCCATCCACAAACACAGAATGCACTCCCCCAATGGGGCTTAAAAGCTTGAGGTAATGTGTCCTGATTAGGGATGAGCTTCGTGTTCGAATTGAACCCATGTTCGACTTGAACATCGTCTGTTCGATCGTTCGCCGAATTGCGAACGATATGGGCCGTTCGCTCTAAATTCGAGTGGCGCATCGCGGCCCATAATTCACTTCGGCATTGCAGTGCATTGCTGGTTGATGATTAGCCAAGTATGCACTATGACCCGCATACTTGGCCAATCACAGCGCCGTCTGTACAGAGAGCTGTAATTGGCCAAAGTCAGGGTGGCTTTGGCCAATTATGGCTCAGGGGCTTTAGTACACGCCCCACACTATATAAGGCCGCCTGCACATCGGCCCTGTGTAGTGTGTTCCAGTGTTGAGAGGCAGAGAGACAGTGTCATTTGATTTAAGTTAGATAGATTAGGCAGGACAGTCAGTCAGTTAGCTGCACTTACAGTGTATTGTGCATATATATGCATCCCATGTGTTGTATGTGTATGTATATGTATGTATGTATGTATATATATATATATATATATATATATATATATATATATATATATACACTGTATTCAGTTTAGCTAGATCCGTTTCTTTATGTTCCTACTGACAGGCAGGCAGGTGTTGTTACAGTATTTGAAGAAAATAGCTGGTGTTCTTCTGATCCTATTAGTCCTATTAGCTGCAGTATTTACAGTTAGTGTAGTGCGTCCTCTGCACAGTGTGCACCTAAAGCTACAGTAGAAGATTGGTGGTGTTTTTCTGATCCTATCACTACCGCAAGCAGCTACATTATTTTTTAGTGTAGTGTGACCTCTGAACAGTGTTCAGCTAAAGCTTCAAATTAGTGTAGTGCGACCTCTGCACAGTGTTCAGCTAAAGCTCCAAGTTAGTGTAGTGCAACCTCTGCACAGTGTTCAGCTAAAGCTACAAATTAGTGTAGTGCGACCTCTGCACAGTGTTCAGCTAAAGCTACAAATTAGTGTAGTGCGACCTCTGCACAGTGTTCATCTAAAGCTACCTGTAGAAGGTTGGTGTTGTTTTCCTGATCCTATCACTACCGCAGGCAGCTACATTATTTACACGTTTGTGTAGTGCGACCTCTGTACAGTGTTCAACTAAAGCTACCTGTAGAAGGTTGGTGGTGTTTTCCTGATCCTATCACTACCGCAGGCAGCTACATTATTTACACGTTAGTGTAGTGCGACCTCTGCACAGTGTTCAGCTAAAGCTACAATTTAGTGTAGTGCGACCTCTGCACAGTGTTCAGCTAAAGCTACAAGTTAGTGTAGTGCGACCTCTGCACAGTGTTCAGCTAAAGCTACCTGTAGAAGGTTGGTGTTGTTTTCCTGATCCTATCACTACCGCAGGCAGCTACATTAATTACACGTTAGTGTAGTGTGACCTCTGCACAGTGTTCAGCTAAAGCTACCTGTAGAAGGTTGGTGGTGTTTTCCTGATCCTATCACTACCGCAGGCAGCTACCTTTTTTACACGTTAGTGTAGTGCGACCTCTGCAGTGTTCAGCTAAAGCTACCTGTAGAAGGTTGGTGGTGTTTTCATGATTGTATCACTACCGCAGGCAGCTACATTATTTCCACGTTAGTGTAGTGCAACCTCTGCACAGTGTTCAACTAAAGCTACCTGTAGAAGGTTGGTAGTGTTTTCCTGATCCTATCACTACCGCAAGCAGCTACATTATTTCCACATTAGTGTAGTGCGACCTCTGCACAGTGTTCAGCTAAAGCTACCTGTAGAAGGTTGGTGGTATTTTCCTGATCCTATCACTACCGCAGGCAGCTACATTATTTAAACGTTAGTGTAGTACGTCCTCTGTGCAGTGTTCAGCTAAAGCTACAAGTTAGTGTGGTGCAACCTCTGAACAGTGTTCAGCTAAAGCTACAAGTTAGTGTAGTGCAACCTCTGCACAGTGTTCAGCTAAAGCTGCAAGTTAGTGTAGTGCGACCTCTGCACAGTGTTCAGCTAAAGCTACCTGTAGAAGGTTGGTGGCGTTTTCCTGATCCTATCACTACCGTAGGCAGCTACATTATTTAAACGTTAGTGTAGTGCATCCTCTGCACAGTGTTCAGCTAAAGCTACAAGTTAGTGTAGTGCAACCTCTGCACAGTGTTCAGCTAAAGCTACAAGTTAGTGTAGTGCGACCTCTGCACAGTGTTCAGCTAAAGCTACCTGTAGAAGGTTGGTGGTGTTTTCCTGATCCTATCACTACCGCAGGCAGCTACATTATTTAAACGTTAGTGTAGTGCGTCCTCTGCACAGTGTTGAGCTAAAACTACAAGTTAGTGTAGTGCATTCTCTGCACAGTGTTCAGCTAAAGCTACCTGTAGAAGATTGGTGGTGTTCTCATACTAATAATACTACAGGCAGGCAGTTGATTTTGCTAGCTGCAGTATCAGTATGTGTGTGTATATATATATATATATTATATTTATCTCCCAGCTTAGTGCAGCTACATCTCACTGCAGGCCATTAGTGTGTCTGGAAGGCCAACAAGGAGAGGCAGACAGTCACAAGCCAAAAAAAGAGGGCAAGCAGGCTCTGTGTCTAGAGGCAACAGTGCTGGTCGTGGACACGGTGCATCCTCATCAGCACGTGGCCATGGGACACGCTTGGCCTTTTTATCGGCAGCTGGCCGTGTTGAGCCGCAACATGCGGAAGACTTGGTCGAGTGGATGACCAAGCCGTCATCATCCTCCTCATCCTCTCTCACCCATGCTCAGGGTACTTTGTCTGGCAAAGCAGCTGCCAACGCGGCCTCTTCCCTCAGCTCAATGGCATCAGTGACTCCTTCCCTAGCCCCACCATGTCCTCCTGAGGAGTCCCTCGAACTGTTTGACCACAGTGTTGGGTACATGCTCCAGGAGGATGCCCAGCGTTTAGAAGGCTCTGATGATGATACTGGGCTAGATGAAGGCAGTAACGTGAGCATGGACAGGGGGGTGCCCAAGAAGGACAGCAATCTGGCAGTCATGTTCCCCCTGCTGCAGCATACTGCCAGGTTTGCTCCAGTGATGAGGAGGGAGGGGATGATGAGGTCACTGACTCAACGTGGGTGCCTGATAGGAGAGAGGAGGAGGAGGCACATCACCGACAAGGCAGGATGCCCTCCAGAGGCAGCACACTGACTGCATCACACCTCAGAGCTCCGCATGTGCAGGGCGCTGCTGTCTCTGCACGTTATTCCAAAAGTTCTTTGATGTGGGCCTTTTTTGAGACGAGTGCATCAGATGGCACCGCTGCTATTTGCAACATATGTCTCAAGCGTATCTCGCGTGGCCAAAACATCTCCCACTTAGGCACCACATGCTTGACCAGACATATGTTGACCTGCCATGCAGTTCGTTGGCAAGCGTACCTAAAAGACCCACACCAAAAAACAAAGAGGACCTCTCCTTACTCCTCATCAGCTGGGATCTCCAACCCCACTATACCTTCAGTCCTCTCTGAGACCTGCACCGAGAGGAATGAAGGTGTAGAATTAGGTGTGTCACAGCCAAGTACTTGCGGGCAATCTGCTATCGGTACACCGATGTCAGATTGTACCAGGCAAATTTCCCTGCCCCAGCTGCTGCACCGCAAAAAGAAGTTCGCTCCCAACCATCCACATGCCCAGCGGTTGAATGCTAGCTTGGCAAAATTGCTAGCACTTAAACTGCTACCTTTTCAGTTGGTAGACTCTGCCCCCTTCCATGAGTTTGTGGAATGTGCGGTTCCTCAGTGGCCGGTTCCCAAACACCACTTTTTCTCACGGAAGGCGATTCCGGCTCTCTACCGACATGTAGAAGGCCATGTCTTGGCCTCGCTGGACAGGGCGGTCAGCGGTAAGGTGCATATTACCGCTGACTCATGGTCCAGCAGGCATGGACAGGGACGTTACCTAAGTTTCACGGCACATTGGGTGACTCTTCTGGCAGCTGGGAAAGATGCAGGACAAGGGGCAGTAGTGTTGGAGGTTGTTCCGCCACCACGCCTCCAAAATGCCACTGCTAGTGATTCTAACACACCTCTCTCCTTCCCCCCCTCCTCTTCTTCTTTCTCCATGGCCTCTTCCTGTGCTTTGTCCTCAGAACCAGCGGTGCTCCGTAGGCGTTCAAGGGGCTATGCAAGTATGCAGGCCAAAAGATGCCATGCAGTGCTTGAACTGGTGTGCTTGGGGGACCAGGAGCCACACTGGGGCAGAGGTTCTGTCAGCTCTGCAGGGGCAGGTTCAGAGGTGGTTGACGCCACGCCAACTTAAGGCAGGAATGGTGGTCTGCGACAATGGCACCAACCTCCTCTCCGCCCTCCGACGGGGACAAATGACCCATATGCCCTGTTTGGCTCACATCCTTAATTTGGTGGTGCAGCGGTTCTTGGGCAGGTACCCGGGCTTACAGGATGTCCTGAGGCAGGCCAGGAAAGTCTGTGTGCATTTCCGCCGGTCATATAATGCCAGTGCTCGGCTGGCAGACCTCCAAAAGGAATTTAACCTGCCCAAGAACCGCCTAATCTGTCACATGCCCACCAGGTGGAACTCAACGTTGGCCATGCTGCAGCGCATGCACACGCAGCAGAGGGCCATCAATGAGTACCTGTGCGACTATGGCACCAGGACAGGGTCAGGGGAGCTTGTTTTTTTTTTTTTCCCATGCTAGTGGGCCATGATCAGGGATGCATGCACTGTCCTGTCACCATTTGAGGAGGCCACGAGGATGGTGAGCAGTGACAGTGCATGCATCAGTGACACTGTCCCCCTTGTCCACCTGTTGGAGCACACGCTGCGTGGAATAATGGACAGGGCAAGCAGCTTGTCTCAGCAAGTTGTCATAGTAGGAGCAATCAGGTATCCATTGGCGGCAGTAACCAATCATACCTAAGAAGGTTAACACTTCCTTCTTGGTTCCTTCAGCTCTCTTGTGGCTGATTCTCCTTTCACCATGGGACAGAGTAAAACCAAGATATTCAAAAGTTTCCTGACACCATTGCAGCTTTTTCTTAGAAACTTTGTGACCTGTCTGCTAGATCTTCTAACAGTAAAACAGAATCTTTCTGACAGGCTTCCTGGGAGGGACTACACAACAGTAGGTCATTGAAGTACTGAAGAAGGACGGAACCATGGCTAGGCGCCCAAGACTGTAAGGTGGCCTGGAGAGCTATTGAATAGACTGCAGGTGAGTCTATATATCTTTGGGGCAATCGATTCCAGGTTATCTGGCGCCCTCTATAGGAAAAATCTAGTAGTAGTTGTGTCTCTTCGTCAACAGTGATGGAAAAAAAAGCATTACTTAAATCAATAACTGAAAAACACACTGCTGAGGCGAGAGGTAATGAGAGATGATACATCAAGTACTTTAGGGGCAATTGGAATCACAAGGTTATTTATGGCTCGGAGATCCTGCACAAACTTGTATGATCCATCACTCTTTTTACTGGGTTTATGGGGTGTTATAAGGCGATATGATGGGTCTTAAAATGCCTTGTTTCAGGAATTGGACAAAAATGGGCCTGATGCCTTCCTCCTTCTCTTTGGTGAGATGGTACTGCTTGAGGTATTATCCTGAATGAATGATGTAAGAGTACAGTTCCAGTGACAAAGTCAGTAATGGGGAGTGGTGGCGTTTTGTACGTTTCGGTTGATATCCCATTAATTTCCATAGAAGGTTCAGCATCCGATCTCTCACCTCTATACATTTCCCCAGATATAGTGGATTTTGAAGCACCTGTATCTAGAAGATTTGGTGGAATCTTCCCGTTTACCTCCAAAGGGATAATAGGGGATTCAGTATGATTGTCGGTGAGGAGAAGTGGGAATCCTGGGACACCACCTTCTGGGCATCCCTATGCTTGATAATGTTGTTGTTGGTTCCAGGCCAGGGGGTATCTGACTTGTGATGTTTTCTGTGCTGTGGGGGTGGGCTGAATGGCAGGTTGGGCTGGGGGAGGTTGCGTTCCCTGATTGGGGGGTAAGGGCATTGGTTTTTCCAATGCCCTTTCTGTCCACAATTAAAACAGTGGTTCCGCCTTTGGGGTCCAGGGCGATTGTTGAAAGCGCCTGGGATCCCCGGCTCCTGCCTCTACCTCTCCCCCCATGGCCCCACTGTCTAAATTCCCCCGTGTTGTCCCAGGGTCTAGCATTCAAGGGGTTACTGTGCTGTAAACTTTCTTGGTAATGCATTGTGGTGACCCCTTTAAAGTCAAAACAACCTGCTGAGTCTTTCTCCATTATTTTCGCAGTGAACTGTTTCACAGTCAATCCGGGCCAATCTAAGATTAATTGCTTCACTACCAGACCTACAGCATTCCTCAAGCTAGAAATGAAAGTCTGGATAAACAGGGATCCCATTGTATCCTCTGTTCCTAAACCTGCTTCTTCCTTCCACACTTTCATCAACCTTTTTAAAAAATCTATGATTTCTTCCTTTGGTTTCTGTTTACAAGCTATGGCCGTGGGGAGGGAGGATCGTTCTTAGAAAACCTTCTTAATTTCTGCCTCTAATTGGGTCCACATAGTAGTACGACCTGCCTCTGAGTTAAGGTAGTAGTTGCGAGCTGTCGTGCAGGCAGGTTGTATAGTGTGTATACTGGCAATATTGTTCCAATTCCAATTGCTTTCTTGATCATGTCCCATGATACCATCTATTATTAATTTCATATCTTCTTGCATGTAATTCCTACCCTTGCATGCCCTCTTTAAGAAAGCGATGCAAGCCATGGGTTTGACTTGAGGTTTGGGGGCTCTTTTTATTATGGTGGTAAGTTCCTCAAAATCGAATGGCTTCAAGATCATTTGGTCTCCCATGATAAGATATGGCATGGCAAAACTTGTTTTACCTGGTGCAGACTCATTTGTATCAGATGCTTCCAACTTGCCCTTTTCCTCCTGTTCTCCACTATCAAGAATGGTGTCTGCCAAGGAGGTGGTAAGGAGGGGGGAACAAGTGCGCAAAACCAAAGTGAAAAAAAGGAATAAATTAAGGATGAGAGAAGCCACCAAAAATATAAAAAGTGCTTCCTTTTGACCTATTTGAGTGGGGAGGAGTCCCTGTTTCCTTTTAGTTAGTTTTTGCTTTGCTGCAATCTTTGCCGCTCTCTCTCTCTGTCTAATTTCACCCTTTCTCTCTGGGGTTAGACTACTCCCTGGGCCACTCTGTTTCTGTTGTAATTCAGTAACTTTATCTGAGATATTTTCTACTTTTTGCAGGGTTTCTAACATCTTCTTTTTAACAATTATATCTGAGCCTGCCTCACTTTCTACATCAGAGTCTCCGGAGCCTGAGCCACCACTTGCCTGTGTCTGTTGTTGAGGTAAGGGTGGTGGTGGCGGTGCTGCGGGCGGGTGTGTTGGGTTACCTATAGCTAGGGCGGCTATTTGGATTATTTCCTTGTAATCCCCTGAAACCTTGCAAACAGGTATGCTAGGATACAGGGGTGTGTAAGCAGGTGGTAGAGGAAGTGGAGGTGCACTAACTGTTGTTGGGAGGAACGGAGAGGTCAGAAACGTTAATATTAGATTGTATGGGGGGGTCGTTTTACCTTAGCCCCTACTAGGTGCAGTTGTTCTGCAGTAAAAGGCAAGGAAAAAAGGTTTTTATTCTAATGCCGCGTACACACGGTCGGACTTTTCGTCTACAAAAGTCCGACGGATGCCGACGGAGCAAATCTGGCGGACAATCCGATCGTGTGTGGGCTTCCCCGGACTTTCGTCGGACTTTTCCAGCCACAAATCTGATCGACTTTAGATTTGGAACGTGTTTCAAATCTTTACGTCGTAACTCCGCCGGACCCAGAAATCCGCTCGTCTGTATGCTAGTCGGACGGACAAAAACCCACACTAGGGCAGCTATTGGCTACTGGCTATCAACTTCCTTATTTTAGTCCGGTGTACGTCATCACGTACGAATCCATCCTACTTTTGTGTGATCGTATGTAGGCAAGTCCGTTCGTTAGAAAGTCCGCCGCAAGTCCGCCAAAAGTCCGTCGAATGTCTGTCGGACAGGCTGTCGGACTTTTGTAGCCGAAAAGTCCGACTGTGTGTACGCGGCATAACTTTTCCAGGTTAATTTTATTCTCTTCCTACCATTCCACTTACTATCCTCAGGTTCCGTGTCATACCAGTAAACCGCTAGAATTAGTCAATTTTCCTCTGCTTCCTTCATGTACTTCAGGTCCCACTCGTGGTCTCCTGTGTACCATGGGAAAGCTTTCTTATCCCCCAAACAGAGTCCCTGACCATATCTATATGAAATAGGTCATTTGCGCCTGTATGCGGGAAGGGTGAGCTACTGCACATACTTTGAGCCCATCCGGCCAGATCGTCTATGAAAGGTTTTATCAAAAAATAATCCGTTCCACATACTCTGGCCACATAGTCTTTACATGTCTTTCTGGTATTAGGTGGGGGTATTCTTTACTTCCTCCCTTGCCCATTCTTAATTTGGTTACAAACAACTTATACAAATTTACCGAGGGTCGTTGTCTCACCTTCCAAGACCCTTTTGCAATGTACAACAATATTATAAGCTCTAAACAATATTCTTATTCTCTATACGGCGACAGAAAGAGAAGCAAAAGGTTGGTAGAGTCCCCCTGATAGTCGGTCCGGGTCCTATATTTGTCTGTCAGCTATTTAATATTTCAGTCTTGTTAACTCTTTCTCACCATTCACCGGTGTCCTGAAGATCTGGTATGTGTCCAGCAGCCGAGTGCCAAAATCCTTATTCCAGCCCTCATCTCCACACCTAAGCAATTTACTCTCACTTTCACACCTCTCCTCACTTACTTATTGGTTCCTCATTCAGTTACACAGTGCTGGTGACCTCACTTCTACCTTCAGCCAAGATGGAGTAATGTGTCAAAGCTACTGTAGATGATTTCCCCACTGTCAAGCAGTATCACCATCCTGCTGGCAAACAGAAATGTTTTGCCCTAAGCAGGGGAGTTGCTAGGTCTGCAAAAGACCTGGGGGTAAGCAATTTTTCACGGGCGATGCCTGGTGTTGGCGCTTCAATCATTATGGCATAATGGTTGATATGGTGTCAGGGTGATTGAAGTGCATTATTTCTGTTGTTACATTCTAATATATAATGAAGTGGTTCAACTCACCATACTGCAGAATCAGTGGGAGCCCTGGGCATGTCACTTGCCACCATCATCTGCCACTAGATGTGGATTGTCACTTGCCATGTCGCCTGCCACCAGTGGTGGATTGTCCCTTGACACTTTCACCTGGCAGCAGATGTGGATTGTCACTTTCTACGTCTCCTACCACCATTTGGAGATTGTCACTAGCCACATCTCTTGCCACCATTTGCAGATTGTCACTTGCCACGTCACCGGCCACTTGATGTGGGTTGTCACTTGCCATGCCAGCCAGTGCCACCAAATGTGCATTGATGCTGCATTGGTGGCAGGCTGACAGCACTGGTCCATATAGTGAGAGCAGGAGAGCAGTGATGCGGGGCGGGCAGTAAGAGATGATGTCACCTCGCTGCTTCCCGCCGCACCTCCGACATTGAAGCAAGGGGGTCTGGCTGCAAAGTGGAGCTCCATGATGACCGTGCTGTGGGGGCAGAAGAGCGCCGATTTGTGGCGGACAGTGAGAGATTATGTCATCTCTCTGCTGCTCGCCGCACCTCGCTCCCAATTTGAAGAGGCCCGGCTATGAAGAGCTCAATTCTTTCCTCTCCTCCGCCTCTCTCATGCAGACAGCATGCCTGCCGCAGCAGCCGCATCCCACTGGTTAGGCAGGGACCCTGCAGCAAGAGACTCAGGGCTATGGGCCCCAGATTCGGGGCTATAGCCCCAATAGCCACCCCCTAGCAAGGCCCTTGGCCCTAAGTGACCTGCTCACCATACCCACTGCACATGCAGAAACAACCCTTTCTCCAATCCCCTCCCCTCCAGACCATACTCAGTGGGATTGATTTACTAAAACTGGAGAGTGGAAATGGGGTGCAGCTCTCCATAGAAACCAACCAGCTTCTCTTTTTTTTGTCAAAGCTGAACAAGCTGAAATTAGAAGCAGATTGGCTACCATGAACAGCTGCACCAGATTTTGCACTTTCCAGTTTTAGTAAATCAACCCCTGTGTGACACTGGCACCAGTCCACTCACTACCACTAATAAACAGGGTTCCCGATTCATTCATATGGATAATCATCTGCAGATCATATTATACATGGCTCCATTCAATTTCTTTTTCTTCTTTACAAAAACCCACTATTTTTTTGGTTCTGCATACCTTGCTTCTTTCTCTATTATCTCTTAAGTGTAAACATATGAAATAACAGTTACAAAATTTCCATCTGGTAGATGAACAAAAGTTTATTGTAGTTCTTATCAGTTGGTTCTATTATTATAATAATGGTCTTCATATTTGTATTGCTCTACTATTATACATGTTATTGTCTCTATTATTATTTATTATTGTTATTACTTATATGGCATAAATATCACTTACAACCTCTTACAGAATTTATGTTTAGCATGAGTTACATCAAATATAATTTATAATTTTCATTCAGTGATCATCTTTTCAGATAGATTTTATCTAAGCACATGCTACCAGGTCACACCCAATATTCATTTTAGTTAAACCATATCCACCTTTTGCCATCTCCTTAAAGTGTCTTGTTTTAAAGTTGGTAGGTATATTTTACCTGCCAAAGGATTTGTAATTCTGTTCAGCTAGTCTTCTGCTCCAGGTACGTAAGTCTGGGAGCCTAAAAGCTCATTAAGGTGCTCGACCTACACTGCAGCAGCAGCACTACAACTTGGTCAAGAACATGCCTTCAGCGCTCCGATTGAACCATCAAAGAGCAACAGCAAACTGATGATTCCATCCCTCTGCTCATTATGCTTTGCCCTTCCCTCTGAATATGTTATTGTCAGGAAATCTACTCTGCAGTTTGATTGATTTGGAGTGCTGCTGTACAGTAGAATACAGGAGGCTGATGTCAAGGCAGAATCCTAATCTGTATTCTAAGAGCCTTTTTCTTAAATAGACAAGTGAACTATATGCCATTCTATCTTGCGTGCAGTTCAGCTTCAAAATTCTTATCACATTAAAGGTTTTCTGGCTAGTTAACACAGCTGTCTACTATTACACTACACTACTACACTACTATACTCTTGCCTCATCGCTAACACAGAGGAAGGCTCTTGAACATGTACTTCCACATAGCAGAACTAGCCTTTGATGTCCTATAGTCTGTGACCTCTGCCTCCCAGAAGATAAGCAGCGCACACATATGGACTTATAGATACAAAGGATTGATGGTCTGCATATGGACTTATAGATATAAAGGATTGATGGTCATAAACATCTGAGTGATGAAATGCTCAGAGTTCAAATTAGCCTAGCTTACTAGGTCTGGCCCTTACAGCTGTGCAGATTAATTGTTTCCTGTGACTTTTAGTGATTGCATTTTGGTCATACTTTATTATTAAAGTACTAACCTTGTGGTATCCACATAGCTGTATTATTTGTGTGCTGTTTATACTTGAAACGCTAAAATTAACCATATGGTGATTGCTGTCCAGATTTTTTTAACTTACTGTTTAACATTTGTGAATCTGTTGGCTATAGCATGGTTTGTATCTATGGCATTGGAGAGCTATGAAATTGAGTTAGCACCATTAACTGTATTTAATGTGCAATCCATGTTATTCATTAAAATACTGTAAATTAAGTAAAATGTGTGCATCTTATCTAACACTCATGTCATACTTTCAAAGCAAAGCTGGCCATATACGGTTCAAATCCTGGCGGTTCAGCTGGGACCGGCCGACATATAAACCATGTATGGACAAGCTGATTGTACCCAAGTTGATCAATCAATCAACTTCGGTGCAGACAGCCTGTTGGATTTTATCATGCAATTATTGCCAGCGGCTATAGCTGATAGCAATAATCACTGTGTTCTCTCCAGCAGGGACAGTACCTCATGCCGCAACCATTGTGAGAACACAATAGCTCAGCGGGAGGGATTCTCCTGTCAACACTAACTGTGTTGATGGGGGAATCAAGCAAATCAAGAGCTGCAGGGAAAAAAAACACTATCTATGGCCGGCTTTATTATACTATATTATACTAGTGATATGGACTCATACAAATAATTAGTGTGGCTTCTAAGTAACCTTAAATAATCCCCATTGGTGGGCTAAAATAATAAAATTACAAGCATCCTATAAAAGATGCTATCTCTTGCAGAACTATGGGTGTTCCTGGTATCCAACTCTACTGCATGTGCCAGGATACTTGATCCTCCACTGGACACTGTTGTTCCTCATACCCCAGCAGCTAGATACCCACTACATGATTTAGTATCACAGCAGTTGTAGTGAATAAACCTTGTAAAATAGTGGAGAGGCGCCTCTAAGTGCAGACATTGGGGTACATCTATTAAAATCAAACAATTTGCAAAGTACATTCAGCCAGTGTAAAACAAGCACATCTGAAGATCTAGGGTAAGCTGTCAGCAGTTATTGTAATTGGGAACACCATCTCCAGCCATTACAGTCCATGACTCGATTCCAGGAAGTTGGTTGTGTGGTGGAAGGAATTCCAGAACGAGGGCTGAGGCGCTTGTGGAGCGTGGCATGAGGCGTGGCAATGTCAGTTGCAGTGCGCATGCTCGGAAATGCATTGCTCCTGCTCCAGTGATGCCACCACACCGCGTTCCGAGCACTATGTATATAGTTCTTAGTTCCCTATTATTAGGTAGGTGTCTATCCTGGATAGGCAGTTGCTAAAATCCTCAACATGTTGCATGGAAAGGACCAGCTTCTTCAGAGGTAAAGGGAGCACGTCAAGAGATAAGAATCTCCCGAATCATATGTTCTTCAGATTCCTTCAGTTGCGCCATGCATTCAGGTCCCAATTCCCTGGCCCGCTGAATCTGGAGGGGTCGTCTGTGGAAAATGCACTTAAATCCCCAGATACTGGGAAAACGCTGTCCACACTGTACAATATATTTGCGTACCATGACACATCTATAGTGTCCCAACTGTGTGAGTTATGGCGGGGGGATATTCCGGAGCTGACGGATGAGGACTGGGAGGAGGGGATTCAGCAATATTTACCCTTTACAATCTCGGCTAGAGATAGGTTCATGCAACTGAAGTTTCTCCACCGTGCATATTACTCTCCAGTACGTTTAGCGAGAATCTACCCTGATAGGTCGGCGAGGTGCGCTAGGTGTGGTTCGGATGACGCTGACTTCTTCCGTACAGTCTGGTCCTGCCCTGGTGTGAAGGAATTCTGGGAAAATATACTTGCTGATATTAACTCTATTGGGAGAGTGATGATCCCATACAGCCCGATCCCTCTTTTGTTAGGTATTTGCGACTTCCTAGAGGTCGGGTATATGGGGGAAGAAACTATTTATCTTCTACGCCACACTATATGCTAGAAAGGCAATCCTATTACAGTGGAATCAGTCCCAGCCACCCACCAGACTGCTTTGGCAGTCCTTGATAAATAGGGCATTACCATTATATAAAATGACATATATGGGAAGAAATTGCCCCCAAAAATTTGGGAAGATTTGGGCAGCATGGGTGAAGGCAAAACATCTAACTATTGACTGAGACCCCCGGGTCGTGGCTCACAATAATTGATATAAACTAGTCCTCACCAATGGATTTTTTTTTGTGTGTCTACTTGTGAGAATGTGGGATTAAAGTGTACGAACTAACTAAAGGTAATCAATGTGACCTCTTATACCTCCACCCGAGATGGGTGCAATGTTCTTGTTAACATATTGTTGATTTGACTGCTACTCCTGCATTTGTTAAGAAATGTAAGAAAACTTTGTAAGATGTCTTTATCTATGTCTAATCCACTTTAAATTGTTTGTTTTGGGAAAGATAAATAAACTTTTTTGTTAAAAAAAAAAAAAAAAAAAAAAAGGGAGCACGTCACAAAATCGAAACATGCCACAAAATTCAGTGTGGAAAACGCCAAGCCACCACTCGGATGGCTTGGCATTTTCCACACTGGCTTTTGTGGCATGTTTAGATCCACATGGCTGCTGCCTGTTATTAGCTAATTTTTGGCATTTGGCTGATTGGAGTGGGTGGTGATATGCATCCTTTTGTGTGGTGCGTTGCCAGCTTGTTTTATTCCCACAACAAGCCCAAGAGTGGTTTTGACACACGCATTTAGCCAGACTTCTGTGCCTTCCTTTGGTAGGTGCCGGAATTTTGTGACTTGCTCCCCTTATCTCCTTAAGAAGTGGGTCATTCCTGCGTAACATGTTGAGGATTTAAACAACTGCCTGCCCAGGATGGATACCTACCTAGTAATAGTGAACTAAGAACTCTATATACATATTTTGTATGATCATGAATTGCTGTCATGGGAGGTATTTGGGGTTTGCAATGTACAATGTGTGTCAAAATATTTCTCCTCTTTCTTTAAAAACTGTGATTTTATTAATTTTTTTACAATACAACTTATGTTTTTATATATTGTTTTACTGTGTTGGCATCTTTTTCAATTTTGACCGTATTAATTGGATGTTGGTGCCTTTGGCAGTCTACTCTTTATCATATTTTTCATTGAAGTGATTGAAATGGTTCTCTCAGCAGCTCAGCTCACCCATCTCCCTTCTCCCAGCAGTGACTTGGCAACCCTCCAGCTGTCAAATCTCTATTGTAAACACGGAGCATGTGGTCTGGGAGAGAGAAGCAAGGTGAGCTGAGCTGCTGAGACATAAAACTTGAAGCAAATCTAAAGCCAAACCTTTTTTTTTTCCATTTTGGATAGAGTATGAAATTGGTAAAACCCCATGTCAATTTTTTCTTTTTGTTTGTTTTTTTTTCATCTGTGTCCCATTCAAGAGATGTTCCTTAAATTTTTGCCTGGTACAAACAACAGGAAGTGAGATGACACCGCTTTAATGTGAGGTAAATCTCTTGGAAAACTGTCACTGGAACAAATGCCCCCATTTGAGATCTTTACTCCTATTTCTGTTGTGGTGGCAACACAAAGTTTTTGATTTTACCTCACTTTAGTCCTAGTGACATTGGTCACTGGGATACAAACAGCAAGAAATGAGGGACTAACATGGGTTCTAACCCTTCCCTGCTATATCCAAACCAAAATAAACATTTTGTGTTTTAGATAAGTGCTTCATAAATAGGTCAGTAAGAGCTTGTTTAGGATCTCATTTACTGCATGTTAGGACCTTGTAAATACTCAAATGTCCAAAAACTGGGCAATGATTCAGTTAAAAAAGGAAAAACAAAAATGAAAAATGATTACATTGTTTACCTAATGTATGTTTCTCCTTTTTCAGATACCAGATTCACACAGGTCTCCAGCATTCTATAATAAGGCCTTCTCAACCAAACTGTCTACCTCTGGACAACCTGACTTTGCCACAGAGACTAAAGGACATTGGCTATGCAACACATATGGTAGGGAAATGGCACCTAGGCTTTTATCGTAAAGAATGCATGCCAACGCATAGAGGATTTGATTCTTTCTTTGGATCGCTTTTGGGCAGTGGAGATTACTACAATCATTATAAATGTGACAGTCCAGGAACTTGTGGATATGACCTATATGAGAATGATAATGCAGCATGGGATCATGATCACGGTATTTATTCCACGGAGATGTACACCCAACGAGTACAGAACATCTTGGCTAGTCACAATCCTAAGAAACCTATATTTCTTTACATAGCTTATCAAGCGGTGCATTCACCTTTACAAGCTCCTGGAACTTATCTAGAAAATTATAAATCCATTACTAACGTAAATAGGCGACGATATGCTGCAATGTTGTCATGTTTAGATGATGCAATCAAAAATATTACCATTGCTTTAAAAAAATATGGCTTCTACAATAACAGTGTACTTATTTATTCATCAGATAATGGTGGGCAACCAATGGCAGGTGGTAACAACTGGCCTTTGCGTGGTAGCAAAGGCACATATTGGGAAGGGGGTATAAGAGCTGTTGGTTTTGTGCACAGCCCACTTTTTCAACACAAGGGTTATGTGTGTAAGGAACTCATACATATAACAGATTGGTTTCCCACATTAGTTACTTTGGCTGGTGGAGAAATAGATGAAGACATGCACTTAGATGGATATGACATATGGGAAGCAATAAGTGAAAAAAGACCTTCTCCAAGAGTGGACATTCTGCACAATATAGATCCTATGTACACCAAAGCAAGAAATGGTTCTTGGACAGCTGGATTTGGTATTTGGAATACTGCCATCCAATCTGCTATTAGGGTGAACCACTGGAAATTGCTTACTGGAAATCCTGGTTATGGAGACTGGGTGCCTCCACAAAGTTTCACCAATGTTGGACTTAGCCGTTGGCACAATGAGCGGGTTTCTCTCTCAAGTGGAAAGTCCCTGTGGCTATTTAACATAACAGCTGACCCCTATGAAAGAGTTGATTTATCAAAAAAGTACCCAGAGGTTGTAAAGCAGTTACTTAGAAAACTTGCACAGTTTAATAAATCTGCAGTTCCAGTGCGTTATCCCCCAAAGGATCCAAGAAGTAACCCTAAGCTTAATGGTGGAGTTTGGGGCCCATGGTACAAGGAGAATAATAAAGCAAAGAAAACAAGTTTAAAGAAATCCAAAAAAAACAAGGGAAAGAAAGGCTCAAAACACCGCAAACAGATGTATTCCGGTTGCCATCCACCTCCCTCAAATGCACAACAAGACAGTTTCGTGCTCAGTTAATTATACCATTGTTTTGTGTACTGCACAATACATTATACAATGACAATACTACAGTACAGTATATTAACATCAGAATTATAATGTATACACCAACAAGTTCTATTGTTGAACATATATTGATTACATTGAGAAATAATGGATGCCTTAAAGCAAAGGGCTCTTGAAATGGAAATCTACCTAAACTTTTTTTGTATTGAGTTAGGAAGGATTAGAGCATGTCAGATTTTTATTGCTACCTATGTTTATTGGGGAGATTTTCTCTCACGTTCTACACCACTGACCACCCATCATTAGGACAGAAAGTGAGGGGAAATCCTGCACAGTATTAAAAAAAAAACAGTTGTTTTCATAGAAAACAACACTTGGCCAGCATTCTACTTTAAAGACCAGTTGCATGCAAAACTTTGTTTAGCTTTATCCATACTGGCAAGAGTCAATGTTTGTTAATAGGACAGGGAATGTGAGGAGCAGTTGTCACTGTGACAGATAACTTGATAAGGATTAACCCTACACATTTTACAAAAAAAATAAAAAAATCGCAGTCTTTCCCCACTGGGGATTGTCCTTGACTATCTGTACTGTCAGAACTAAAAAAAAGTTTTGGCAGACATTGGGCTTCTGTGGTAGCTGGTAAGATTGTATAAATTAATAATTATTAAGATTTCATAGTGAACATCAAGTAATGGTGCCCATGTACTAGACAAAAAAAAAAATTTGAAAATCTATCTTTTGTACAGTTTGTTCATTTTTGGGCTAGTTAATGGGCACAAATTGGTAATTGGTTATGACGTCTTTGAACTAAAAAAATCAGAGGACAAGTACAATACTTTTACAAACTTTTTTGGGCATAATTTGCAAAAATATTTTACAAACTTCATTGCGCATAATTTGCAAAGTATGTATTTTCTTAATTGATTTCCATAAATGATTTATTGATCGAATATCGGTCAATACATGATGGCTATATCGTTTGCTCTTACGAACGTGTGGTTGTTTTTCGAAAGCGCACTCAACCAATTTTTCGACTAGTATATGGCTAGCATAAAGGATGTAAGATTCAATAAACTAAACTGAAAGGCAAGCTCCAGGTACACAGGTAAATACATCAGCTAAAATACAGATTCCCAAGGCGGACAAGTAGGCAGCACTTATTGCCTCTGATTCTTTCCTTTTTGATTTTTTTCTCCCTTCCTAAACCTAGGAACAGTTTCTTTCTCCAGGCAAGCAAAATCTTGGTCTCTTCTTTTACAGCACAATATTCTATGTACCAAGAAACTACTGTTCCTTGATAGATCTTATTTCATAATCTGTTTCTGCCATTGATTTATCTGCTTGTACATAATGCATCACTACATTTGATAGCAAACTACTTAAGTGCCTTTTAAAACGTTACCTAATTGCACAATGGCTCTACCTTTTGTGTGCTAAAATCTGAGAATTATGCTTTATGATTTTATTTTAAATGTTTCTTATATTCCTTTAATATAGATTATTTAAACAAAAGTATGTAGAGTATGTATTTTGCTTTACCTGCTTAATGAGTTGTAGTTCTTTTCAGTCAGTATTATGCTTTACATATTCTTGCCATGTTGCCCATCCAGGCAGGGTGCTCCTGTTTTCTTGTTTAGGTTTGAAAATTCTGTAGTCACATGTCTGCTAACAACCTGCTTTTTGAACATTAACCAGTTTGATAAACTGCTGCTACCTTATCCAGCAACAGGGCAGATGACAGAGGAAGTTTAAAACCGAACCATGAAATTACAGAATTGTCTTCTTGTTTAAAAAACAAAACAACAAAGGCTACAATAATTAATTTATAAGCTTTATCTTTGTCTTATATCTTTGTTACAGGTTTGCTTTCATATTACTAAAGTCAGATGACTGAAAGATGGATTCTGATTAGTAACTGAAGGCTATTACTCTTTACTGCTTTACTGAAAATACATAATTCTCAGTAACAATAATAGTAATTGATCCTGAAACTATTAATGTATAAATGTAACATTCACAAAGGGATGCTCTGTAGAATATTTATAAGCAACCCTATCAGGAAAGTCAGTTCTGCCAAGAACAGCCTGCAATGGAAGGTAGTTGATACTTTCTATTCCTGCTGCCCATGCAGCTGAAAGCTTCTACGTTGAACAGTAATTTTCGACTGAAATATAGTCAGAGATCAACGCTTTTGGAGTGTCAACCACCTGTATCCCCTGCAGTGGTCAATGGTACTTCCATGTCACTACTGGGCACAGTAGTGATGTGACAATTGTCAGGACCACTGCAGGGGACACAGGAGATTGACACTCCAAAAGTATCTCTCTCTCTCTGAAAACATTACCGGAGTATTCCTTTTCAACGGTGCAGTGTTTGGCGATGCAGTCAGCAGAAAAGCTAAGCATTCCCTCTATTTTTTTGCAGGGTATTCTTTTTCTCAGAACCTATTTTTCCTCACCGAGCAGCTTTATTAACTCTGCAAGGGGGGCTTTGAGCATTTTCTTTACTTGTCATTGTATTGCTCTCAGGACCCTAATCAGTGACCTTCTGTAGGATTAGTCTTACATTTAGCATTATATTCCATATATTGCAGTAAATGTACTTGTATTTTTATATAACCTTGCATTTTGGTTTAGCGATCATAAAATTTAAAACTATTTTTTCATAGAAAAGGTTTCTCAGTTGTACAGTCTTATTTATATCAAAGTAGTCCTCACACTGTATTATAATGTCTCTAGTATTAGCGAAGTATCTTCTATAAAAGTTTAGAAGCAAGCCTCAAGTATTTTCAACTATGCAGTGCTGTAATTTATAATAAAACATGCCCATTCTGAGACATTATGGAATAAAATATTGCAATGTAAATAAAAACAGCAGATGACTGGAAATGGTTGCTTTATTTGTCATGTTATTTTTTATATACTCTGCTTATTTCTGAATACTTTGTTGCACTTTATTTATATGAGATGGCATAAAGACCATACTGTACATATGAAGTAAATTAATTAACACATCATTCAGAACCTTCTAAATCACACAAATGTTATTAAATAACGTAACTAGGAATTCCATAGTTAACAAATAAAGGTGGGAGTTAAGTGGGAATGTATTGCCCTTTCAAGCAAACTATGCAATGAAAAACAGGAATCTTTAGTTCACACATATTGCAATACATGTTTAAGCTGGCCAACTGCATCAAAGTAATCCCTTTTACGGACAGTCCTACACTGCTCTGTCACGGCAAATGCTACGGTGGACACCATGCCAACATAGGGAAATAAAGACACAAGCTGGGGGAGAGCTACTAGGTTCAGCACTGGTCACTGACCTGCATTACAACAGACAAAAGATACAGTATACCTGTACTAAAATCCCAATAGCTTATACATGTATTTAAAGTGGTTGTTAAACCACTATATCCTTTTTATATAATCCTCTCCGTTTCCTAATGCTGTGTGCCCCTGTGTGTGTTTTTGTGGTTTATAAAAAAAACGTCACCTGTACCTAAATTCAGAGCGCCGCTCGGCGCTCACGTGGCAGGTCGCCTCTCTCCTCCTCTTCATCTGACAGCTGCAGTGGGAGGGGCTGAGAATCCCCCGCCCTTCCAAAGGGTTTTCCCTGACCCCCTTATATTTACCTTAAATACATTCCATTGTTAGGACCCCTAGCACTCACGGGGGCACCATGGGCTATGCTGCCTTTGTCTCCTCCCTTCCCTCTTTTGGCAGGTTTCTATTGGCAACAGCACTGAAGAACTGCACAGCAACAGCACTCCTATTTTTGGCGGGTTATTTTGGCGGGCTGCAGCAACGGCTGCCAGAGGGTATAAATAGTGCTGCTTTCCCACTCCTGCAGCCACCAGAGGAGGACTTCTAGCAGCAGCGAGCATCCATCTGCAGCTCCCACCCTCCCCCCAATTTTGTTATTACATTTTATATTTATGTCACTGCGTTGTTTAGGGGGGCTGTCATCTAGCCTAGTTCTAGATGGACAAGGTCATATTATTATCTGAAAATTGTTTATGGTTGGTCTATGCCTTTAATGATAGATCTTTTCTGTTGTGAATTGATTCAATAATTATGTAATATGGGTTACCATATTAAGTCAGTCTCTTTATTAATGTTTATATCACATTGCTCCTTTGTGCTGTCCCATGCAGCTTCTTCTTCCTCTGCAGCTAAAATCAGTTGACGACCCAGGGGAACAATGACAGTACTAGCCTTGTTACATGACAGTGCTCAGGAACGGTAATTGGGTGATAGATCTGTGCACCTGTTCCAGGTATTCTCACCGCCAGTGGAATAAGAAGTATCTGTAAGTGAGCACAGGTAAAGTAAGTGTAAGGGGATGCCCTTACAATTGAAGTTGCTCTTTTAAAAATTATCAAAATATTTTATATTCAAATGATTATTTTGTCATTACTATATTCTGGTTTAGAGTATTTAACAACTTAACCACCCTTAAAGTGAATGTAAACCCTCACATATATCCAGTGAAGTGAACAGCCTCAGATGATACACAGAGATGAAACAAATCTCCCTACATAAGTTTTACTTGTAAATCTGCTATCTTCCTCTTTCTACACTCTTTGGTGCAGTTTGTGTTAGAAATCTTTCTTCCTCTTTCAGCAGTGGGTGGGGAGTCTGGGCTTACACGGTTCAGTGTTGGGACCCTTACTTTTTAATATCTTTATAAATGATATAGGGTCTGGGATGTCTGTCTTTGCAGATGACACTAAGCTATGCAGTGGACTAACATTCTTACAGGATGTCTCCAATTTACAAGCTGACCTAATTGGGCACCTAAATGGCAAATGATGTTTAATGTTGATAAATGTTAAGTTATGTACTTGGAGGCTAAGAATATGCATGCATCATACATACTAGGGGGAGTACAACTGGGGGAATCCATAGTGGAGAAGGATCTGAGGGTTTTGGTAGATAAGTGCAATAATAGCATGCAATGCCAAGCTGCGGTTTCCAAAGCGAGCTAAGTCCTTTCTTGTATTAAGAGGTATGGATTCTAGAGGGCGAGATATCATTTTGCCCCTGTTCAAATCATTAGTAAGACCTCATCTGGAATATGCAGTTCAGTTTTGGTGCACCAGTTCTCAAAAAGAATATCGGGGAACTGGAGAAAGTGCAGAGAAGGGCAACCAAACTGATAAGAGGCATGGAGGAGCTCAGCTATGATGAAAGATTAGAGGAACTGAACTTGTTCTCTCATGAGAAGAGGGGATTAAGGGGGGATATGATCAACATGTACAAATACATAAGTGGTCCATATAGTGAACTTGGTGTTGCGTTATTCACTTTAAGGTCATCACAGAGGACAAGGGGGCACTCTTTACGTCTAAAGGGAAAAAAAATTCCTCTCCAAATGCGGAAAGGTTTCTTCACAGTAAGAGCTGTGAAAATGTGGAATAGACTCACTTCAGAGGTGGTTCTGGCCAGTTCAGCAGATTGCTTTAAAAAAAAGGCCTGGATTCTTTCCTTAATGTACATAATATAACTGGGTACTAACATTTATAGGTAAAGTTGATCCAGGGAAAATCCGATTGCCTCTCGGAGGATCAGGAAGAAATTTTTTCCCTTGCTGTAGCAAATTGGATCATGCTTTGTTGGGGTTTTCCGTCTTCCTCTGGATCAACTGTGGGTCAAGGATTGTGTAAATGGGATTGTATGACATTTTTTTTTTGGTTGAAATAGATGGACTTGGGTCTTTTTGCAACCTGACTAACTATGTAACTATGTAAGTACACTGTGTGTGAGCTGATTGGAGGAAAGGGACACGCCCCCCTCCACATAGGCAGAGGAATGAAAAAACATGCAGAGCTGTATTCTGAATAGACAAGCTCTCTGCTTATTTCCCTCTAAGCTCCCTCCCGGACACAAGTTTTCAGCTACTGTTATCTCATGTGTCGGAGAACTTGTCAGAAGTGACTCTACTGATAACAGAGGAATGGAGAACCAGAGAGAAACAACACTTAGAGCTTTGGGGAGTGATAAGTAAACACTACAGATATACAGTATCTCAGTATCTCACAAAAGTGAGTACACCCCTCACATTTTTGTAAATATTTTATTATACCTTTTCATGTGACAGCACTGAAGAAATGACACTTTGCTACAATGTAAAGTAGTGAGTCTACAGCTTGTATAACAGTGTAAATTTGCTGTCCCCTCAAAATAACTCAACACACAGTCCCTAATGTCTAAACAGCTGGCAACAAAATGTCCAAATTGGGCCCAATTAGCCATTTTCCCTCCCCAGTGTCATGTGACTCGTTAGTGTTACAAGGTCTCCGGTGTGAATGGGGAGCAGGTGTGTTAAATTTGGTGTTATCACTCTCACTGTCTCATACTGGTCACTGGAAGTTCAACATGGGACCTCATGGCAAATAACTCTCTGAGGATCTGAAAAAAATAATTATTGCTCTACATAAAGATGGCCTAATCTATAAGAAGATTGCCAAGACCCTGCTGCATTGTGCTGCAGCACAATGGCCAAGACCATACAGTGGTTTAACAGGACAGGTTCCACTCAGAACAGGCCTTGCCATGGTTGACCAAAGAAGTTGAGTGCACGTGCTCAGTGTCATATCCAGAGGTTGTCTTTGGGAAATAGACGTAGTCACCTTTGTTGCAGAGGTTGAAGGTGTGGGGGTCAACTTGTCAGTGCTCAGACCATACACTGCACCCTGCATCAAGATGGTCTGCATGGCTGTTGTCTCACAAGGAAGCCTCTTCTAAAGATGATGCACAAGAAAGCCCACAAACAGTTTGCTGAAGACAAGCAGACTAAGCACATGGATTACTGGAACCATTTCCTGTGGTCTGATGAGACCAAGATAAACATATTTGATTCAGATAGTGTCAAGCGTGTGTGGCAGCAACCAGGTGAGGAGTACAAAGACAAGTGTGCCTACAGTCAAGCATGGTGGTGGGAGTATCATAGTCTGGGGCTGCATGAGTGCTGCCGGCACAGGGGAGCTACAGTTCATTGAGGGAACCATGAATGCCAACATGTACTGTGACATACTGAAGCAGAGCACGATCCCCTCCCTTCAGAGACTGGGCCGCAGGGCAGTATTCCAAGATGATAACAACCCCAAACACACCTCCAAGACGACCACTGCTGTGCTAAAGAAGCTGACGGTAAGGGTGATGGACTGGTCAAGCATGTCTCTAGACCTAATCCCTATTGAGCATCTGTGGGGCATCCTCAAACAAGGTGGAGGAACGCAAGGTCTCTAACATACACCAGCTCCATGATGTCATCATGGAGTAGTAGGAGAGGACTCCAGAGGCAACCTGTAAAGCTCTGGTGAAGTCCATGCCCAAGGGGGTTAAGGCAGTGCTGGAAATTAGTGGTAGCCACACAAAATATTGACACTTTGGGCCCAATTTGAGAATTTTCAGTTAGGGTTGTACTCACTTTTGTTGCCAGTGGTTTAGACATTAATAGCTGTGTGTTGAGTTATTCTGAGGGGACAGCAAATTTACACTGTTATACAAGCTGTATTTGCTACTTTACATTGTAGCAAAGTGTCATTTCTTCAGTGTTGTCACATGAAAGGATATAATAAAATATTTACAAAAATGTGAGGGGTGTACTCACTTTTGTGAGATATTGTATGTGCTTAGGTCAAATTTCATTAATGGGGATTACAACCACTTTAAAGGAAACTTGTATTGAGGAAATTTGGAAACTGCCATTATTAACCTTCACTTCAGAAAATATCAGTTACCTGACTGTCATGCGCATTCAGTGTGTTCAGTACTTTTTGAGCCACTGTACTAAAGCAAGTGTGCAGATCCATTAATTCTGATTGTGACATGCTTTTGGTCAGTGACTTTTCAGAGGGCAGCCACTATATATATATAAAAAAAACAGCATTTTTGCTTGCACATGATTGGATGATGGAAGTCAGCTGAGCTTCTGCTCATTTACTAAGCTCTGGAGCAGGTGAGAGAAGACAGTAATTATTGCTAGCGGCTATAGTAGCCGCTTGTAATAATTAGAAGCAAATCTGGCAGGCTGGTTGTACCCAAGTTGATCAGTCAATCAACTTGGTACATTCAGCCTGTCCCTTAATGGTTCAAATCTCGGCCGGTTCCTGATGAAGCAGCCAAGATTCAAACCGTGTATGGCCAGCCTACGTGAATGGAAATATCTCTAATGCAGTTCCAGATAGAGGTTCTAACTCTTCCTTGCTCTATTCAAAAAAAAAATTGGCTGCGCATACACTTTACAAACTCTTTTACTTTGTCTTATACGAATATAGTCCCTCTTTATCTTTTAGAGTGCCTATGTTTTTAGATATTTTAGATACTATATTTGCTTAATTTTCCTATATTTAATTCAAAAGAAATATGTTGTGCCTTTATCTCACCTGAAAACTTTATTTCTCTTGCTATAATTTTGGTAATGTTGCTTCAATATTTCATTAAAAAAATTGCTGCGTGAATGTCTCAAGAATTTTGCCTAATATGTTAATTCGTAAGGAAGTTGCAGGCCAAAGTCGCAGGCAAAGTCATATGACCATGCCGTTGCAGCAGTGAACCAAGCCTAAAGCCTAGTACACACTATCAGTTTTTTTTTTTTCATTCAACCCAGCTTGGTTGAACAGAAAAAATCTCCCTAGCTGAGCTATTGTGGTCAGACAGGGGGCGCCCCCCCTGCTAGCACACTGTGGTCAGCGCTCTCAGCCATCTCATCGGGAGCAGAGTGGCTGCCATACACACAGGCCGAATGCGGGCCAGTTTTTACTGAAATGGCTGATGACGCCCAGCATTCGGCCCATGTGTACTAGGCTTTAAATACTTTCATCCAAGACAGTGGCTGAAAGTATCAATACCATTGGCTCAAAAAAACAACCAGGCAGCTAGCCCTTGACTTATTTAGTTGAATGGCATTGTTATTTTTTTTAGCTCTGTGAATAATCTTTGTATTATAATGTGCAGTCATGCCTAATCCTCCACAGCCATTATTAACACATAGGCACAGGCAATTTGTATTCATGGCCAAGGAATAATCTTTAAAAAGAACAATCAATTGGGATTAAAGAACTTCCAGAGTATTCAAAGTTAGTATCGTGTTGAACCATGATGTCGATTATGATATATATTTATGTATATATTCATTTTTTGTTTCCAGCCTCAAGGGCTACTGATGAAAAGGAAACAAGTGCACATGTGCCTTCCATTACATCTAAAAGATATAAAGATCTAGTGTTTTATCTTCAGCCAAAATAAAGAAAACTTACATAAAAATGAAGTGCATAGTTAATGGTCTGTTATTATTAAAGGGTTTACTTTCTTTAGAAGAGTTTATTTTATCTTTCTTTTCTACTTTAAAGAGGATGTTGACATTACCATTTAAATATTATACTGTTGCGAAGGACTAAAAAAAAAAACATATGTTCATCCAGATCAACCTTTAGCATGCAATGCAACACAGTCAATACTGAATATACAACAATGCAATGCAATCAATACTGCATATAAAACCAGAGTGAAATCAGTCAGTGAATTCTTAAAACATTAAAATTGCACTAAAGTTAGAACTAACACTCTATTTATCCTAACCTTAGGTATGGGTAAGCAATTGCAATTTTTATTTTGTAATATCTTGTGCTTGTTGGTGGATAAGGATTTAGATTCCCAGTTACATTTTTTGTGCTATGAAAAATTCCTCACTCAAGAAGCCTACATGGCGGGTGATGGGTGGAATTAGAATACCTAGCTGGCCAACTCATATAGCTCTATAAATGGTATTCTTAGAACACAAGAGTTCCAACAATAAGGTGTTTGAAAAGAGTTGTTGACTTTTTTTTTTTCCACAAAAAATTTTTTATTGGATAAATGACAAGTAGCATATACAAAAATGCAAAAAAAGAACAATTTTTATACAGTAGTCTTACAGAGTTTAACCCATTGAAAGTATTAGCATTATTCATTACTTGTAGGATACATCAATGAGAAAGAAGATAGTGGGAAACGAACAGGAACAGAATACATATCCCACAATTGGCGTAAGCGGGCGGAGGGTCTTATTTCACTTTTCGCCCCCCCCCCCTCCCCCCTCAGAATGCTTGAGGGTAAGATAGTGCTTATAACAGTTGGTCCTGAACGTATCCTAGAGTGTTATGTATCCTAATAGTGCAAACTCCATTACTAGTAAAGAGTAAAAGCAATCAGCTTCCTATCAAAAAATGTAACTATCCTAATAGAGAGGTAAGAGTAGAAGCAGGAAAGTAGAGTCTAGAAAGGTAAAGGAAGGAAGGGCAGATCCTAGTGTGAGCGTTTGTAGTAGGGGGGACGGGGGGGGGATACAGAATAGGGATAAGGAATAAAAAAGGGGGGGGGGTTGTGGAGGGAGATAAAGAGTGGGTAGTAGTGGGAGAGGGAGCAGCAAAGAGTTGTTGACTTACTGTACTACACCTTGTTAAAAATAAAACAGGTGTATGTACAATATATAAAGAAATAAATAAATCTATGTGTGAAATTAGACAACTATACAATTAATGGACAGCATTTTGGAGCAGAACTGGCCCTAAGATATAATTGTCATGTTAAGTGTATGCATGTCAATTGCAACACTTTGTGGTACTCAGACCTTCAGTGCTGTTCCTGACTATGCCTTAAAGCGTTTGTTACCCTAAAAAAAAAAAAAAGAAAAAAAATTGATCCTGCTCCCTTAAGTCTAGGCTAAGGAAAATGTGTATTACATTACGGCTCAATCAGGGGTGTGCATCATGCAGAGCTCAGGAGTGTGTATTGTGCAGAACTCAGAAGTGTGTATTGTGCAGAGCTCAGAAGTGTGTTTAGTGCAGAGCTCACAAGTTCACATCATGCAGGGCTCAGGAGTGTGTATTGTGGAAGGCTCATAAGTTCACATCATGCAGGGCTTAGGAGTGCATATCACACAGGGTGCAGGGCTCATGAGCTCATGAGTGCATATCGCGCAGGATGCAAGGCTCAGGAGTGGGTATTTCACAGGGCTCAGGAGTGTGTATAATGCAGGGCTCAGGTGTGCATATCACACAGGGTGCAGAGCACAGGAATACATATCGCACAGTGTGCAAGGCTCTTGGAGCGGGTATCATACAGAGCTGCGCAGTATGTATTTCAGCGTTTAGGAGTGTATATTACAAAGGGTGCAGGGCTCAGGAGTGCATTTCACACAGGGTGCAAGGCTCGGGAGTGCGCATCATGCAGAGCTTAGGAGTGTGTATCGCCCACAGTGCAGGGCCCAGGGGTGCGCATCATGCAAAGCTCCGGAGTGTGTATCGTGCAGGGCTCAGGAGTGTGTATCGCACAGGGTGCAGAGCTCAGGGGTGCATAGCATGGAAAGTGCATATGATGCAGAGCTCAGGAATATATAGGGTTGAGGAGTGTGTATTTTGCAGGGCTCAGTAGTGCATAGCACACAGGGTGCAGGGCTCATGATTGCATATCATGCAGAGCTCAGAAATATATATCATGAAGGGCTCAGGACTGTGTATTGTGCAGGGCTCAGGGGGACTGCATATCATGCAGGACACTACATATCATTTTACTCAGGGTTCAGGGCTTATGAGTACATATTGCACAGGGTGCAAGGCTCAGGAGTGGTTATTACACATGGCTCAGGAGTGTGTATCATGCAGGGCTTAGAAGTGCATATCACACAGGGTGCAGGGCTTAGAAGTAAATATCGCACAATGTGCAAGACTTTTGGAGCGGGTATCCTACAGGGCTAAGCAGTGTATATTTCTGGGTTCAGAAATGCATATCACAAAGGATGCAGGACTCAGAAGTGCATGTCACACAGGGTGCAAGGCTCAGGAGTGGGTATCGCACAGGGCTCAGGAGTGTGTACCGCACAGGGCTCAGGAGTGTTTATTGTACAGGGCTCAGGAGTACGTATTACATAGTGCTCAGAAGTGCATATTGCACAGGATTCAGTGCTTAAGAGTGCATGACGCACAGGGTGCAAGGCACAGAAGTGCATGCATATCGTTCAGGGCGCAGGGCACAGGAGTTTGTATCATACAGGGCACATTGCTTAGGGCTCAGGAGTGTGTATTGCACAGGGTGCAGGGCATAGAGGTGCATATTGTACAGGGTGCACAGCTCAAGAATAGGTAACACACAAGTCAGTGCACATTATTTTTTCTTTTAAATAAACCATCAATATTAATAGGACTAACAATGGTGCTACATGGCTAGTCTTTGTCAGCATGCCTGGACTTGGTGGTGTAGAAGGTATTTTCCTAAAGCTCATTTTAATGCAGATGACTGATACAAATCAGCAATTAACTAATGTGCAGTTGTTTTATCATGCATAATGTGCAACATGTTCACATATAGTATCCATCCCAACTCTAAGCATTGGGTCACTATGCCTACAGATGGTAAGAATAAATGTGCAATATTTCATGCAATTGCAAGAAATAATTACGGTAGTTGTAAGTGCAAGTGCTTCAATAGACTACATTTTTCCTTTCTTCCTGTTCCTGCTTTTCCATAGTCATCTCATGGACTTAGTTATGCTAATGTTAATGTACTTAGCTATACTAATTATAATGATTGCAAAGAGCACATTCAATTACTTTTTCCTTGATTTTGTGGAAATGATATGAACTGATTTGCTATCTCTAAAATTGATGTTTTGTATATATTCATCAGAGATCTAGAAGGAAAAAAGGCATAAGCCAAAAAAACACTAACTTAGTAATTAGCTTATTTCTTCTACATTAACTTATACACTTTAAAGCCTCGTACACACAACTGGATTTTCAGCAGGGAATTGTGTGATGACAGACTGTTTGCCTAAAATCCGACCGTCCATCAGACAATTGTTGTCCAACTGTCCGCCAACAAATGTTGGATGGCAGGCTAGAAAATTTTCGGCGGTCTGTTGTCAGATTTTCGTATTGTGTGTACACAAGTCCGTCACACAAAAGTCCAAAGAACAAACACTCATGCTCGAAATCAATGCTCACCAAACATGACATTAGCAGAAGGTGCCCAAAGGGTGGCGCTCAAGAGCTGAAATTCCACATCGTATGCCACTACGTTCGTGTTTGTTGGTCGACAATTGTGTGCCATTAGTATGCAAGATGAGTTCCTGGCACACACACTTCGGACAAAAGTCTGACGCTCTGTTGGCCAACAATCTGAGGCTTTACACTAGTGCAGCTAAAATAAGATGACCAATGATTTTACTTAATAGTTTATTCTTTTTGCAAAAAAGTTAAATACATGTAGTTCCAAAAACATTTGTGACATCTAAAAATGATAGGGTATATACAATCAGTGCACTTTTTCGAGTCATAATTTTGACCTTGAGTGATAGCGTTTTACATGACTTACCATACTTAGATGTTTGTTTTCTCATTTAGCACATTGGTGGACCTGCATTAAGAGAGCTACCCAGAACTTGCTGCAATACTCACCTTGTCTCTAGTGCTGTCCCCCACACACGGCCAGCATCATTTAACACCTTTTCCTGTGAACCCAGGTTTTTATGGTCACTCCTCCTGGCCTCATGGTACAATGTTGCAGATAACTGTACTGATGGCATATATCAGTGCCATTCTCTGCGATATTGAAAACCAAATGCTGCAGGGAGAAGAGGAAGAAGACTTCACAGTACAGAGGACCCAAAGAAAAAAGTTATTTATAAAGGCAATTTGTGCGGAAATGGAGAACATAGAGAGATGATGATCTGGGAGGCCTTTTTCGGCAAACCAGAGATCTGCTATCAGCACTTGTGTACAATATCAAAAAGCAACCTCATAAAGCAATGCATAAAAGGTCATAGGCCATATTTTCCTATTTTTTACCCAGCAATGCAATGAATGTTTATCCTCATGACACATCACAGGAAGCACCTCCATGGTTAACAGAGGACAGAATTAAAATTAGACTTGGGAAACTTAACATTAATGAATCACCGGGACCAGATGGCTTGCACCCGAGGGTACTTAGGGAACTCAGTCAAGTAATTGCCAGACCATTCTTCCTAATTTTTCCTGACAGTCTACTGACTGGAATGGTACCAGCTGATTGGAGAAAAGCCAATGTAGCACCAATATTTAAAAAGGGCCCAAAACACATCCCTGGGAATTACAGACCAGTTAGCCTAACATCAATAGTATGTAAACTCTTGGAGGGGATGATAAGGGACTATATACAAGATTTTAGTAATGAGAACGGTATCATTAGCAGCAATCAGCATGGATTCATGAAGAATCGTTATTGCCAAACCAATATATTAACCTTCTATGAGGAGGTGAGTTGTCATCTAGATGAAGGAAGACCCATAGACGTGGTGTATCTGGATTTTGCAAAAGCATTTGAAACAGTTCCCCATAAACGTTTACTGTACAAAATAAGGTCAGTTGGCATGGACCATAGGGTAAGTACATGGATTGAAAACTGGCTACAAGGCGAGTTCAGAGGGTGGTGGTAAATGGGGAGTACTTGAAATGGTCAGGGGTGGGTAGTGGTGTCTCCCAGGGTTCTGTGCTGGGACCAATCCTGTTTAATTTGTTCATAAACAACCTGGAGGATGGGGTAAACAGTGCAATCTCTGTATTTGTGGATGATACTAAGCTAAGCAGGGCAAAAACGTCTCTGCAGGATGGGGAAACCTTGCAAAAAGATCTGAACAATGAATGGGGTGGGCAACTATATGGCAAATGAGGTTCAATGTAGAAAAATGTAAAATAATGCATTTGGGTGGCAAAAATATGAATGTAATCTATACACTGGGGGGGAGAACCTCTGGGGGAATCTAGGATGGAAAAGGACCTGGGGGGCCTAGTAGATGATAGGCTCAGCAATGGCATGCAATGCCAAGCTGCTGCTAACAAAGCAAACAGAATATTGGCATGCATTAAAAAGGGGATTAATTCCAGGGATAAAACGATAATTCTCCCACTCTACAAGACTCTGGTCCGACCGCACCTAGAGTATGCTGTTCAGTTCTGGGCTCCAGTCCTCAGGAAGGATGTACTGGAAATGGGGCAAGTACAAAGAATGGCAACAAAGCTAATAAAGGGTCTGGAAGATATTAGTTATGAGGAATGGTTGCGAGCACTGAACTTATTCTCCCTGGAAAAGAGACACTTGAGAGGGGATATGATTTAAATTTACAAATACCATTCTGGTGACCCCACAATAGGGATAAAACTTTTTTGCGGAAGGGAGTTTAACAAGACATGTGGCCACTCATTAAAATTAGAAGAAAGGAGGTTTAACCTTAAACTACGTAGAGGGTTCTTTACTGTAATGGCCCGTACACACGGTCGGATTTTCCGATGGAAAATGTCCGATCGGAGCGTGTTGTCGGAAATTCTGACCGTGTGTGGGCTCCATCGGACATTTTCCATCGGATTTTCCGACACAAAGTTGGAGAGCAGGAGATAAAATTTTCCGACAACAAAATCCGTTGTCGGAAATTCCGATCGTGTGTACACAAATCCGACGGACAAAGTGCCACGCATGCTCAGAATAAATAAAGAGATGAAAGCTATTGGCCACTGCCCCGTTTATAGTCCCGACGTACGTGTTTTACGTCACCGCGTTCAGAACGATCGGATTTTCCGACAACTTTGTGTGACCGTGTGTATGCAAGACAAGTTTGAGCCAACATCCGTCGGAAAAAATCCATGGATTTTGTTGTCGGAATGTCCGAACAAAGTCCGACCGTGTGTACGCCCTATAAGAGTGGCAAGGATGTGGAATTCCCTTCCACAGGTGGTGGTCTCGGGGGGAATGACCACAACATACAGGGATATACAAGGTAATACTGACATATAATCACACACATAGGTTGGACTTGATGGACTTGTGTCCTCCTACCTCTCTTCAGTAATAAAAAGCACAGAATATATTAATTTATAAAGGTCATAAGAGAGATATGACAATACAGTCAGGTACCATAGGACAATCTACCTAGTGTTTTGTGCAATTTGTATCATTGTTGTTTCAGAAGTACTCCGGGCTCCCAAGAATTGAATTACAACCTGAAAAGCCTACTAGTAAAGTGCATTTACAGTTTCTTGCTCCAGGTATGAGTTATAATTTATTTGTTTTTCAGTAATATTTACAATAACATAAGAATGCAAATCCCTATTACCAACGTGACAGGCATTTTTTTTGCACCTGAGCACAACAATTAAAGCTGAATTTCAGGTAAGGTTTGTATTACATAGTTACATTGGTCAGCTGGGACCAGTGTAAGTATGCATATGCCATTCATCTGGAACCAGTGGGAGATGGATAACTACTATAGTGATCTCTGTTGTCTTCCAGGTTTTGTGCCAAGTGGTTGCCCTACTCCTGAATTGTGAACACAAAGGGGGAGATGTCCTAAAACAGGACCACTCAGAATCTGGTGCAGCTGTGCATGGTAGGCAATCAGTTTCTAACTTCAGCTTGTTCAATCAAACTTTGACAATAAAACCTTGAATACTGAAAGAGGCAGTTTGTGGGACTTTAAATGAGGCACAAATATATAGATGTGCGCCTCCAACCCGAGAAAGGGTTAAAAACCACCGCAAAGCGCCTCTGCAGAGGCGCTTTGCCAGCGGTATAGCCGCGCTGTCCCATTGATTTCAAAGGGGCGGGAGCGGTGAAGATGCTGCTAGCAGGACTTTTTTTCCCGTCCTGCTAGCGCACCGCTCCAGTGTGAAAGCCCTCTGGGCTTTCACACTGGAATCAAAGCAGCGGCACTTTCGGGTCGGTTTGCAGGCGCTATTATTAGCGCAATAGCGCCTGCAAACCGCCCCAGTGTGAAAGGACCCTTAGTATAAACAGTAAATAACATGACATGTTTGCATAGATAGGATGTCAATCCTTGCTTGGTATATAAAAAACATAGCAAAGGTGAATAGTTCCATAATAAAGATAAAATGACAACAATTGATCATGTGTGAGTCATTATCAAACGTAACCATTTCATGACTAAGCGTATTTCTGACATTTGTTGCTTACAAATTAAAATCCGTATTTTTTGCTAGAAAATTACTTAGAACCCCCAAACATTATTTATATATATATATATATATATATATATATATATATATATATATATATATATATATATATATATATATATATATTTTTAGTAGAGAACCTGGAGAATAAAATGGCGATCGTTGCAATATTTTATGTTACACTGTATTTGCACAGCAGTCTTTCAAACGCAATTTTTTAGGAAAAAAGACAATTTAATGAATTAAAAAAAAACCTAAACAGTAAAGTTAGCCCAACTTTTTTCTATAATGTGAAAGATGATGTTACGCTGAGTAAATAGATACCCAACATGTCATGCTTTGAAATTGCGCACACTCGTGGAATGGTGACAAATTACAGTACCTAAAAATCTCCATAGGCGGCAATTTAAAAGAAAATAACGGTTAAAGTTAAAGAGGAGGCATAGTGCTAGAATTATTGCTCTTGCTCTGACGATCGCAGCAATACCTCACATGTGTGATTTGAACACTGTTTACATAGGTGGGCGTGGCTTATGTGTGCATTTTCTTTGCAGCGCGAGCTCGCGAGGACAGGGGCGCTTTAAAAAGTTTTTTTTCCTTATTTATTTATTTATTTTACATTGTCACTTTTAAAAATGTTTAAATTTGATCACTTTTATTGCTGTTACCAAGACTGTAAACATCCCTTGTGACAGTAATAGGTGGTGACAGGTACTCTTTATGGAGAGATCGGGGGTCTAAAAGACCTCAAATCCCTCCTTTGTACTTCAAAGTATACAGATTGCCAAAAACGGCAATTCTGAATACTGTCATTTTTATTTTAAACGGCGCCATTGGCAGCCGAGTAAACTGGAAGTGACGTTGTGACTTCGCTTCCGTGTTTACAAAAAGCAGACTGGAACAAAGCCATTTCCAGCTTCCTTGCAGTCTCACTCTAGCTGGCGGAAGTGGATCGGGTCTCCAGGTGGGATGGGAGGCCCAGGAATAGCGGCGGAAGGCAGGGAGGAGGGGGGACTTCCCTACCTGCTCCTCCAGGATAACAGCCGAGTGGCTTTTAGCCGCATTGGTTGTTATCCCTGAAGAGCAGACCTCCCACTCTAAAAAACAGTACTGCGATGATGCATGCAACTGCATGCATCATCCCAGAGTAACCTCTTAAAGCCGAGGTCGCATATATGCGTACGGTTGGTGCTAAGGGGTTAACATACAAACTAGATATAATTTACCTTATGGATGTCACCAGATTGCATAATGTAGTAAAAATGAATATATGTAATAAGTTGAAACATTGTGGGGAATCAAAACTGCATCCTGTATAGCTTGACGCGTTTCGTGGTTATGTACCACTCATCAGGGGCGGATGCTAGGCCGATCTGAAAAACATAAATATAGGTGACATTATACTCTAGATAAAAAACAAAAAATTAAAAGAAGAAAACATTAGGAGGAAATTCATTTTCCAACCAGCAAAAACTCACATATGAAAGCGGGTTTAACCTATGTGGGATAATGAAACAGGAGGGCTGCCAAGGATGCCTGACCCGGGAGCTGAGGTCATAGAGATCCATGGACACACGGCCACCCCCAACAAGTGAAAATCAGCAAAGGTGATGGATCAGAATATCGGCTTCCAAAGAAATTGTCTATGAAAAAATATTACTCAGTAAGAATGGAACAACTTTATTGGTGCTGCCATATGGGAGTGAAGTGTACCCAGTGCGTTCTGGAGACTATGGGGACACCATAGACTGTGGTAAGAGTAGAGAAGTGTCACCTATATGTGCAGTATATGTGACTAACAAAGTGACCAAAATCCAAAAGCAGCATGCAGTGGAAAGGAAGACTAGATTTAAATGGGACGTGAAAAGGAGAAAAGGGGTACAGTAACAAATGGTTACCTCATGTTGTGAGATGGTGCCCTGGTCTCAATAACACAGAGAATAGAGCCATGTGTGCAGCTATATAGCCTGTCCCGTGCCCTGTAGGGGTGTGGGTTGAGCCATCGACTTGTCCCTGGTCCTCTTCAAGCGTCACACTGGTGGACTAATTAGCGGGAGGCGTCAGCCGGCAAGCAATTGGCGCCAGAACGCCCTCCACCCAAAATCAAGCCTAGATGGATGATCATGCCAGCCCAGCGGCGCCGAAGAACAACGAAAATGCTGATAGAACATTGTGTTTCTATTGTAAAGCACCAAGTAAAATATGAAGACCATACTGTGGTTTGCAACCAAAATACAACCCATATATATACACATATATGGTGGTGAAAACTAATAGCCTATGGACACCATGCCTCAATCCCTATTTGACATTCAAAGAGGGGGTTTATAGGACTTGAAATGAGGCACCCATATATAGATGTGCGCCTCCATCCCTACTTAATAAAACCTTGAAGCTGGTTTTCTTTGAAGAGCTATACCAGATTTTGCACGCTTTAGTTTTAGTTTTTTTTAGTTTTTTTGCCTCCCCCCCACCAAAGGGGTTCTTAGAATGGAGCTTGTGCCAACTGAAAGACCCACTGTGATTACTATGCATAAGGGCAGCCACATGGCATGGGACATGATAACTGTAGTAGCACTGACTACAGTACTGCAATTCTCAGCTTCCACAGCCTTCCCACAGGTATGGCGTATTCAGATTTGCAAACTGAACCAATGCAATAACCCAACATTTCTGATCATGTCTAGTGATGATTGGTCTGGGTCATTCTTATTCATTGCACACCTCATATCTTGTGGGTACAGCCAATAATAGTATGCTATTATGATTTGTGTGAGAAGATGAATTTGAGAACACAGGAAAATCACTGTTAATAGATGCCACCAGTGTCAGACTAATTTAAATAGAAGAAGCTGAATACATTTATGTTTTTCGTTATTCTCCATTTTTCTGTATGAGAAGACTGAAAGTGTCAGTGAGAATATTTGATTTGCCCCCAGACTTACAATCTTTCCAGGCTTTCCATCATGCCATGACTGTGAATATCACAGATTTCATTAAGTTTTTCTATATTGAATTTTACCCAGTGTTCTCTTTTTCTAGGCACTTTCCCAGGAATGGGACATGAAATGAAATTGTAGTAGAACTGTTTGTCAGCTGTGTCAGATTTCTCTGCAGCAGGATCTTAAATGTGGAATTCAAAGGTTTATACAACATCTTTCAACTGCTCTAATCCAGGGTAGGCAAAGAAAGCAATAGGCCTTCAACCATATTACTCTCTCCTGGGACTGAGAGAAATCTACGAAATTATTTCTGCATGACTGTACAAATAGAATCTACAGTAGCTCGCATTGTTGGGAGATTGAATGCTACCATGGCAATACATATTTTTAGATCTCATATAGATGTACAGGGATTGATTTACTAAAGGAGTCATTTTCATTTTCGGCAAAGCAAACTTAACTGGATGTTTAAAGTAAACATAGGTTCACTTTACCGTGTGTAAAAATGAATCCTTAATTAAATCGCTCCAGAGTGTAAAGCAAAACAGAGCTTAGGGATGTGACGCTATGGAGGATGCCGAGTGGTTAGGTGGCTAAAAAGTTAACCATAGACCTATGCTGATATTTTACCAAAACCAGTGCCCCCCCCCCCCCCCAAGCAGTCACAAAAATAAATATATATATATTTTTTAAAGGCCCTTTACCACTTGACCACTGGGCACTTAAACCCCCTTCCTAACCAGACCAATTTTCAGCTTACAACACTGTACTGCTATGAAATTTTTGTCCTTTTTTTCACACAAATAGAGCTTTCCTTTGGTGGTATTTATTCACCTTTTTTTTTTTTTTTTTTTTTTTTTTTTGCGCTATAAAAGAAAAAAGACTGAAAATTCTGTAAAAAAATGAAATTTTCTTTGTTTCTGTTATAAAATTTGGCAAATTAGTACATTTTCTTCGTAAATTTTGGACAAAATTTATACTGCTACATATCTTTGCTAAAAATAAGTACAAGCTGGTGTATATTATTTGGTCTTTGTGAAAGTTATAGAGTCCAAAAGCTATGGTGCGAATATCTGAAAATAGATCACACCTGAAGTACTGATGGCCTTTCAAATTTCTTGAGACCCCAACAAGCCAGGACAGTACAAATACCCCCAAATGACCCCTTTTTGGAAAGAAGACATTCCAAGGTATTTAGAAAGATGCATGGTGAGTTTTAAGTTGTAATTTTTTCCCACAATTCTTTGCAAAATCAAGATTTTTTTTTCTTTTTTTTTTTCCACAAAATTGTCATATTAGCAGGTTATTTCTCACACACAGCATATGCATACCACAAATTACACCCCAAAACACATTCCGCTATTACTCCAGAGTATGGTGATACCACATGTGTGAGACTTTTACACTGCGTGGCTACATACAGAGGCCCAACATGCACGGAACACCTTCAGGCGTTCTGGAGCACCCAGGCCAATTCTGACATTTCTCTCCTACATGTAAAAATCATCATTTATTTGCTAGAAAATTACATAGAACCCCAAAACATTATATATTTTTTTTAGCAAAGACCCTAGAGAATACAATGGCAGTCGTTGCAACTTTTTATCTCGCACAGTATTTGCGCAGCAATTTTTCAAAAGCGTTTTTAAAGAAAAAAAAAACAGTTTTGTGCTTTAAAAAAAAACGAAAACAGTAAAGTTAGCCCAATGTTTTAGCATAATGTGAAAGATGAAGTTACGCCGAGTAAATAGATACCTAACATGTCACCCTTCAAAATTGCACACGCTCGTGGAATGGCGCCAAACTTCGCTACTTAAAAATCTCCATAGGCGACACTTTAACATTTTTTACTGGTTACATGTTTTGAGTTACAGAGGAGGTCTAGGGCCAAAATTATTGCTCTCGCTCTAACGTTCGCAGCGATACCTCACATGTGTGGTTTAAACACCGTTTTCATATGTGGGCAGGACTTACGTATGCGTTTGTTTCTGCATGCAAGCACACGGATAGGGGCGCTTTAAAATTTTTTTTTTTTTTTTAATTGTTCATTTTACTTTATTTATTTTAGTTTGACACTTTTTTCCCCCCCAAAATTTTTTTGATCACTTTTATTCCTATTACAAGGAATGAAAACATCCCTTGTAATAGGAATATGGCATGACAGGTCGGTAGAAGCACCGGAGGGGGGGGACGTCCCCTCCCGCCTCCCATAAGAATGATAAAGCAGTGGAACAGCCACTATGATCATTCATATGGGGTAGGGAATCGTCGGCTGAAAAAGCTGATATCTGAATGATGACTGTAGCTGCAGGCATCATTCAGATATCCCCGCACAAATTCAAGGAAGTCATATGACGGCCGGCGGGCAGGAAGTGGTTAAAAATTGCAGAGTATAGCAGGGTATTGCAGAGTATTGTAGAGTATTGCGGGGTATTGCAGAGTATTGCAGGGTAATACAGAGTATTGCAGAGTATTGTGGGGTATTGCAGAGTATTGTGGAGTATTGCGGGGTATTGCAGAGTATTGCAGGCTGGACCCGGCGGTCACGGATGTTCTTGGGTGCGCGCCCCGGGGGGGACGCGCAAGAGCGGGATTCTGGGAGGACATCCATGGACGCCTACCCAGAATAAGCCAACCGCGCTGTAGCCATCTTTCGACTATGGCCCGGTTGGCATGTGGTTAAAAAAAGAAAATAGAAAAAAATGTCCTTTAAGTAGACTGTGTTTGGGCGCCAGACACAGTGCACTATGGGAAGCGCCATGTCTATGCAATCATGAGATTGCAGACGAGGCACTTCATTTGCAGGGTTTTGAATTGCGCTGGACAACTGCCGCCTGCCCATAGTATGCTTTGTTCTCTGTATAAGACGTCACTTCTGGTTTTTCCATACTTGCCAACAGTCCCGAATCCTGACTTTTCTGGGACAATCCCGATTTTGGGATCCTTGTCCCGATCAGAGCTCGTCCCGACTAAATTCCCAGGATTTTGCTTTTTGTCGGGAATGTTTTAGCAAAAACGGCCGGTGGCTACAAAAAGATGGCCGCCGCCGTGCGGACTAATCTCCTTGTGTTCAGTGGAGGGGGGAGGCCTCTCCACTGAACGCTAGGAGAATGCCGGCAACTGACTAGCTGCCGCTGAAGGGGACAGACGCGGCATGAAGGTGGGGCTCCGGTGCCGGGGACACATGAGAGGAGGACTCTGCTGAAGGGGACATTGATGTAAAGATGGGCTCCGCTGATGGGGACACAGATGTAAGGAGGGGCTCCGCTGATGGGGTCATTGATGTAAGGAGGGGCTCTGCTGATGGGGACACAGATGTAAGGAGGGGCTCCGCTGATGGGGACACTGATGTAAGGAGGGGGTCCACTGATGGGGACACAGATGTGAGGCGGGACTCCACTGATAAGGACACAGATGTGAGGAGGGACTCCGCTGCTGGGGGCACCTGATGTAAGGAGGGACTCTGCTAAATGCTCTGCTGCGGGCACTTGATGTAAGGACAGACTTCGCTGGGGGCACCTGATGGTATCTAGTGGCAGGCGACGTGGCAGGTGACATGCTCAGGGCTCCCGCTGATTCTGCATTATGTTGAGTTGAGAGATTTATATTACAAAGTAATAATAAAAATAATGTGCTTCAATCATCCTGTCACCGTAACAACCATGGTGACGGGATGATTGAAGTGCTAACACCAGGTGTTTGGAGTATCTTTATCTGCTGATTGGTAAACTTTCTGGAATACACATATTTCTATTGTTGTATAGGAACTGGGCCTGCTGTCCCTCCATCTCTCTCTTCCTCTCTCCCTCCCACTCCCTCCATCCCTCATTAATCTCAGACTCTAATCACACCCCCTTAGAGACATGCCCCTTTAAGCCACCCCCAGTAATATGCTGAACCCACGTAAATTTTCCGCTATGCCACGCCTACAAATGAATGCCACACCCCCTAATTATAATAAAGGGTGTGGCTTATGAGAATTGGACGGGGTCAAAAGGGAAGGGCGGGGTCTGGCGCCCCATCCTAAAACTTCACCAGCCGCCACTGACCAGAACAATCACTGCTTTGAATAAGATAGCGTACAAAATATATTATAAATGGTTGGGGTGTGACCTAAAGTTTGATGGAAAAGGAGGCACTAATCCCAAGGACAAAAATCTCTTATGCCGCGTACACACGAGCGGACTTTCCGGCATACTTGGTCCGGCGGACCTGAGTCCGCCAAACAATCCGACCGTGTAGGCTCCGGCGGACTTTTTCCCGAAAGCCCGCCGGACCTAGATTTGAAACATGTTTTAAATCTTTCCGTCGGACTAAAGCCCGTTCGTCTGTATGCTGGTCCAACAGACCAGATACGACGCAAGGGCAGGGTATTGCATTTCGCGCTTGCTGCAATAGTAAAAACAAATTTTCCTATTGCGGCGAGCGCGGGTCATACCAGGCCCTTAGGTCTGGTATGGATTATAAAGGGAAGCCCCTACGCCGAAAAAAACGGCGTGGGGGTCCCCCCCTGAAATCCATACCAGACCCTGATCCGAGCACGCAGCCGGTCAGGAAAGGGGGTGGGGACGAGCGAGCGCCCCCCCCCTTCCTGAACCGTACCAGGCCGCATGCCCTCAACATGGGGGGTGGGTGCTTTGGGGGAGCGGGCACCCCCCCACCCCAAAGCACCTTATCCCCATGTTGATGAGAACAAGGGCCTCTTCCTCTCAGCCAGGGTTGTCGGGGTCTGCGGGCGGGGGGCTTATCGGAATCCGGGAGCCCCCTATAATAAGAGGGCCCCCAGATCCCGGCCCCCCACCCTATGTGAATGAGTATGGGGTACATGGTACCCCTACCCATTCACCTAGGGAAAAAGTGTCAATAATAAAACACACTACACAGGTTTTTAAAATAATTTATTAAACAGCTCCCGGGGGGTCTTCCTCCGGCTTCGGGGGTCTTCTTCCGGCTTCAGGGGTCCCTCCGGTTCCTCTTCTCCCAGCGTCCGGTTGGTTCTTCTCCGCTCTCCCTGGCCTCTTCTCCCGGTGTTCCAGTTCTTCGGCCGGCTCCTCCGCTGTCTTCAGGCCGCTCTCTTGCCAGCGGAGGTCCGGACTTCTGGGCTTCTTGTCTTCTTCCCTCTTCTCTTCTCCAGATGTTGACACGACGCTCTCTCCGGCTGGACTGCTCTCTGAGGGCTCCGTTGTGACTTATATAGGCGGAGACCCCGCCCCCTTATGATGTCACAGTCCCTGGGCATGCTGGGACTGTGATGTTTTAGGGGGCGTGGTCAACATCACCCCGTAATTCACATGGGTGGGGGGCCAGGATCTGGGGGCCCTCTTATTATAGGGGGCTCCCGGATTCCGATAAGCCCCCCCGCCCTCAGACCCCGACAACCAACGGCCAGGGTTGTCGGGAAGAGGCCCTTTTCCTCATCAACATGGGGACAAGGTGCTTTGAGGTGGGGGGGCCCCGTAGGGCGCCCCCTCCCCCAAAGCGCCCACCCCCCATGTTGAGGGCATGCGGCCTGGTACAGTTCAGGAGGGGGGGCGCTTGCTCGTCCCCACCCCCTTTCCTGAACGGCCGGGCTGCCTGCTCGGATCAGGGTCTGGTATGGATTTTTAGGGGCTTCCCTTTATAATCCATACTAGACCTAAGGGCCTGGTATGACCCGCGATGGGGCTCGCAAGGTCTCAATCTCGCCGATAAAAGCGGCAAGATTGACTTCCTTTTCTAGTCCCGTCGCACCTGAGTCACGTTCAAAATTAACGGGCTTGTCCATGTGTGGGCAAGTCCGTTCATTCTGAAAGTCCGCCGTAACTCCGGCAAAAGTCTGTCGGAAAGACGGGCGGACTTAGCCCGCCGGAAAGCCCGGTCATGTGTGGGCAAGTCCGTCCGTTTTAAAGTCCGGCGCACATGGCGGATAAAGTCCGTCGGAAAGTGTGCCGGACCAAGTATGCCAGAAAGTCCGATCGTGTGTACGCGGCATTAGTTACACTTGTACACGGATGTTAAATGCAGAAGAAATGTCAGCTAAGAAGCAAAAGGCTTTAGATTTTGTTTCATGAGGTTTAGCAACAGCAACTTTGAGAAACACAACAAACAACAACAACAAAACAACAAAATACAGAGACACACAGCAAATATAGTAAACCTGATTGCTGCAGTACTTTTAATTTACTGTAGATTGCAGCAGATATATTAAACCCTTTTGGGTGTATTTAAAAAAAAAGAAGAAGAGCTATTCAATCTATTAAACTGCATGTATATTTGTGCTGTGTAAATGGGGCAAACATGTATGTTATTAAAGAGTTACTAACCCCAGGAGCCTGCATTCACTATATCTGGTCTCCCATAGTACGCAAATATTTTAGTAAATATAAACTGCTAAATACCTTTTCTCATCAGCAGTTTATAGTAGTCTTGTGACTTCTATCAGTGTCCAGCAGAGCACTGGTTACAGCTTGTAGGAGGAGTTTTCATTCTCCTCTGACTGTCCTATGAGGCTGCAGGACCCCTGACCCTCTGTCTGGACAGTGCTGATTGGCCCTGTGCTGATCACATGAACCCTCTCAAAAAAAAAACTCTCTAGCAATACACACCAAACTGAGCATTTGCAAAGTGCCTCTAAGGCTCTGTTCTATCAGGAGATGGATTGGGGACTGTGGAAGAAGCGGAGGATCAGAGAAGACAGGATCAAACAGCCTTTTTACACAATGTACAGGATCAACCCATTAGGTTCTTCAGTGAGTATAACAAGCATGCTTTACTGCATTTACAGTTTGGTTTTACTGTTGTGGGATTAGTACCCCTTAAGCTATTTTCTCTCCAGGTCGAATGTTTTTCATTCATACAGAGTGAATCAGAAATATACTGCATTATGGTCATTGCACAATCATAGTAAATATTTATTTCCTATGATAATCAGCTCCATCTAGTGGTCACAATGCAGTATTTTCTGATTCCCTTTATTCTGTATGAATGAAAATAATTCAACCTGGAGAGAAAAAAAAACTCTATAGTTACAATGTGTCCCTGTTTCCTGGGGACAGTCCTCATTTTGAGGTGTCTGTAACGGAAAATGTGATTCCCAAGCTGTGTGAATGGCTGGTCCTATAATCCTGAATATGCATAGCAAGTGTTGTCTTAGCGTCTTCCACTGGGTTCACCCCTTCACTAGAGGCACTGCTGCCCTCCCTCTGGGCAAGGCATGTTGTGACAACTCTGTCCTCTAGTTTCCAGGCCACTGCCATATATCATGATGAAGGATGCAAAGTGAGGGCATTGGGGCTGGAGGTGTAGTAGCATCAGAGGACAGCTTTGGGAACTCAGTGAGCGGTAGAAGCGCCCTGGAAAAATCCCATCTGGTGCCGAAGGGACACTGGCTAGGTAATATGGAAGGCTGTAGAGAGCTGGCGCTGACCTGCTGCCCTTCCTAGCATGCCTTACATGTCAGAGCGTGCTGGGAGTGGTAGTACATTGGGCTGATGGGACATTCAGGTGTTCTGCAGCCAGTGAGGACTACAAGTCCTAGCATTCCTATGGAGGAGGTCCTTTCAGGAATGAATAAAGGCTTAATCCTATCTCTCTTTTAACGACACAGTAGGGTGGGGTGAAATGCTTTGGGGAGTGGCTCTGGGTAAAACTGGCTGAGGCTGCTTTCACCTGTTTGCTAATGGCTTTGCTAGGTCTGGGGTGTTTGGGACCTTTCTCTGTGCCTGTACGTACTCATAGTATATGAGGAGCTAGGCAGACTCCTGCCCAGCCAGGACCCATTGTAGGAAACACCAGATGGACTTACAGGACACGTTAGGGGACACAGTTTCGCAACAACAAGGAGATGCTGAAGCAACCATAGCGAGGACAAAGATGTGAACCACTACAGGTGAGGGAAGAGGCCTTAGCCCCCTCTCCCTTTTCAATCATGCAGACTGCCATAAGGGAGCTAATCTAGAACATGGCATCCATGAGACAAGAAATGTTCACATTTAAGCAAGAGCTGCCCCCACCCCCCCTAAGTGGAAGGGCCCAGATGAAAACCAAAAGTGCTGGCGGTGGGGCATTTAGCAAGGAACTGTGGCCAGTCTGAAAACCAGAGTACCTCCATTGAACTAGGGGCTCCCAGACTGAGGAACGATCCCTGGGAATGGCAGCACAAGGTCACATTAGACCAGAGATCATGGTCGCACCAAGTCCAGTCATTAATCTTCTAGTAAATGATCAAGTGGTCCCCTGCTTGATTGACACTGGGTCTGAAGTCACCGTCATGGAGTTCTATGCCCAGCGGTTCGGGACTAGGGAACAGTTGGACCCCTCCTGGCTGTCCCTGAAGGTGGCCAAAAACCTGCCTATCATGTTGGAAGGAGTCACCTGGGTGAAGATACAGATAGACTTCCAGGTGGTGGCACATGCAGAGGTTGTGATGATCTGCATTCCAGTAAGTATGGCAGTACTTATTGTCCTGTGCACTAATGTTCTGAAGGACCTGGACTTACCTCATTTGTTGGCCAAGACTGAACAAGCAGGTAGGCGTGCATAGGGCTGTGGCTTACAAGCTGTGTAGTTCATTGTGATCCAAGCCTTTGAGGCCTATCATTGAGCAACCAGACAAAAGACAGGATGGGTGGGGGTTGTCCAGACGCCCCCCAAACAAAAGCTGCTTCTGGCACCCTATTAGGACTCACAGAAGCTGCAAGGAGCCACCGTAATAGCGGAGCCCCGCAAAGACCTGGGGGTACTGGGGGAGTGGTTGGCAGCCTGCACCTTGTTCAGAGTCCACAGGGGTGCTAGTCTACCTTATCCACTTGGGAACCTCCTCTCTCCCACTCCCAAATGACACCACCATTGCAGACCTTTATGTGATACTGGATCACTGCATCTCTGTGGCCCAACCAGGAGTGGAAGCAGTCTATGCCTCATTACAAGCTGCCTTGACTTCCCTGAATGATGAACAATCTGCCTAAGCAATGACTTCTCCATTAGCTACTGGAGAAACACCTACTGGTCTTTGCCACTAGTTCTGAGGACTATGGAGGCAATAGAATACCCAATTCACATGGGGGATGCTCCATCCATCCGGGACCGGTACCTGCATATTCTCCCAGCCCTATAACAGAAGGTAAAGGACTTGATCCGTAACATGCTACAGAGCAACATGCTACAGAGTGTGGTAATCCGAGAGAGCCACAGCCCATGAGTCACCCCTGTCATCTTAGTACAGAAGATAAATGGAAGCCTGCAGTTTTGTGCGCACCATCAGAAGCTGAATGCCTACACACTCGACCTGGCAAGCGGCTACTGGCAAATCCCCGTGAGGGAACAAGACATGCCTCTGAGGCTGGTTGAGTTTAATCAAATGGCCTTCAGGGTGAGCAGTGCCTCCAGTACTTTCCAATGGTTGATGGAGAGGAGTTTGGGGATTAAAACTTTGAGATTATGCTAATCTATCTTGATGACTTCATTATTTTCTCCAAATCATTTGAGGATCACATCCAACACCTGGACCGGGTGTTCGTAAAGAACATGAAATAAGAGGCAGCAAATTGGAACCCAGATGGGAGCACACCCCCTATTGGGTGGAGAAGTAACCATTTTCACCAACCCCAGTGCACAACGTGGTCTCAGAGGGTTCTGAACCTAGCAAAAGATAGCTCCATTGAAACTTGCTAAGGTCCTGTGTACTGAGTGGGCATTGTTCTGCCAAACCTGCCGCAAAAAAAAGAGATGATGACCTTGTGGATAATTTGCCTGTACAGGAAGTCCCTTTCGAATGGTACTTGCCTCCCATTAAACCTGGGCCTTTTGCCTTTGTTGATTCTGAAGATGAAAACACCATTCACTCACCTAGAGACAGTCCCGAGGCACTGCTCCTAGAGACAGCCAGTCCTGCTTACTCCCTGGACTCTTCAGAGGGTACAATCTTAAGCTCAGGTGAAGGGCGTGTAGCTGGGCCTGTTGACCCCCAAACACCTGAGGATCCAGAATCAGTGAGGCTTGCAGCCAAATGCGGTCTAACTGCAGGAAACTCCCACTCTAAATATATTGTTTAAAATGCTTTTGCCATTGTCTTAATTATGTTTTGTGTAGTTACATGTTGTTCTTTACTGTGTTGTGATGCCAAGGACAGCCTCTGTCAAAGGGGGGAAGTGTACGCAGGTGCAGTCTGTATTCTTCACTGCAGGTGGCACTCCACAGCAGTGGCAATGCAGATAGTTGAGAGGAACTTGGTTCCTCTATCATTTCCTTGGTCATAGGGGGTCATGGTCATCTTAGGTCAAGCAGAGTCTATTTAAGGCTTAGTCTCCTTGGCTTGTCACACTTTATGTAGGGACAGCGTTGAGCTAAATCCCAATCCCTTGTCCTGGGGCGTACTTCTGAGCAGCCAGGTAGGCTGGTAGTTTCTGCAAGTGTTGGAGCGGTGTGAGGTTCATTTTGTGTGTACATGGAGAAGGAAGTTTGTCCTCATCTATTGTTCCTCAAGTCAATTTGGGCATCCCATAATCCCTATACCCTATACAAGTTGTTTCTCCCAATAAACAGGAAGAACAAGCCCATGGACTGATTACTTGCGTCTGAATAAAATTTGGAATGCGTGTTGCCTGGCTGTGCAGGAATAGAGGGAATCAAGATCCAGTGGCTCCTGCTGGGGGTGGCGCTACACTTGTAAGAGGCATCTCTGTCTACAGTGGTTCTAGGCCTAGTCTGCAGGAGGTCCAGTCTCATGAGACATGGGGGTGTAGGTTGCCAGGCGCACACACCCAGGGGAACTTTTCCTACCACTGCTAAGAAAACTGACCTTCCTCCATATCTTTACTTCCCAGTTATATGTAATTTTGCATAAGTAGCATAGGAAAAAGAGACAGAGTCCCATTTCAGTTATCCAAAGCATTTACTGAACCTCTCAGCAACAACACACCAAGTCCAAAGCTATATTTCAAAGTTATTATAAATAAATCGGAAGATATGATAATAGCACAAAAGCAGTATTAAAGGCTAAGTTCATCTTTTGGGAAAAAATAATGAATGTACATATTTTTGCAGGAAAAAAATGTGCATTTATTATTTTTTCCTGCAGGAGCCTGCAAAGCATTGATCAGTGGATCGTGGGTGCAATGCCAAGCTGCTGCAGAGAAGGCCTACAGCTTTCAGCCCATACCTCTGTACAGGTTGTCAGTTTGACGGCTGCAGAGCTTGTGAATGAACCACCAGCATGCTCATCAGCGCTCTTGCAGTTCATTGAGAACTACAAGCCATCTGCCACGGTGGAAGGCGGGATTTGCACTTCTCTTATTCACAGATTTTTGTGATTGAATGATGCTGCTGTGTGGGTGTTCCCCTAGGGGCAGGGCCGCCATCAGGGGGGTACAGCCCATACAAGTGTAAGGGGCCCGAGCGTCCTGAGGGGCCTGGTCCTTCAGGACACCGGGCTCCAAGTTGGCATCTCCCCTTTGCTCTTTTCTTCTCCCTACACTATTCCCGACTCCCATTGGTGTCGCCCGCTGCACTGGCTCCTAACTCCCAGCCAGTGACGTAGGGGGGGAATGTCAGTTGGTTTAGCTCGAGGGGCGCAGAAATAAGAAATCCCCCCGGATAACCTGTGGTTCAAACCACCTGATCCTCTCCTCCCCCTTCTTTTTATGGCCGCTGAGCAGCTCCATCCTCCTGACGATCCCTAGGCTCAATGTGCAGTGACAAGTGGCTCAGGAGGTGTGGTTGTCTTGGAAGGTGAGGATCCCCACGCTGCTCCATCCCTTCCAGCATGCCTGAGCTTTACACACATCCTGCCCTTCTCTCCCTGCCTGTGTGCTGCTGCGTCTGTAAGGGGGATGTGGGGGCGGGAAGATTAGGGAGCCGACATCCACATTGAGAGAAGTCACTGGGAGCCCCCGGGGACCATTCAAGTAAGTAAGCACTGTGGCCAGACCCTCCTTCTCTCCCCCCTCTATCCCCCCCTTGCTCTCTCCCTGCCCCCTCTCTCTCCCTGCCCCCTCTCCCCACCACCACCCCCCCTCTTTCTACCCCCTTGCTCTCTCCCTGCCCCCTCTCTCTCCCTGCCCCCTCTCTCTCCCTGCCCCCTCTCCCCACCTCCACCCCCCTCTTTCTACCCGCTTGCTCTCTCCCTGCCCCCTCTCTCTCCCTGCCCCCTCTCTCCCCTCCATCCCCCCCTCTTTCTACCCCCTTGCTCTCTCCCTGCCCCCTCTCTCTCCCCGCCCCCCCCTCTCCTTATCTCCCCCCTCTCCTCTCCCCCCTCACCTTATCTACCCCCTCCTCCTCTTCCCTCTCGCTCTACCCCCTCCTTCTCTCCTCCCTCCTTTTCTCCCCCTCACTCTCTCCCTGCCCCCTCTCTCCCTGCCCCCTCTCCCCCCTCCATCTCCCCTCTCCTTATCTACCCCCTCCTCCTCTTCCCTCTCGCTCTACCCCCTCCATCTCTTCTCCCTCCTTTTCTCCCCCTCACTCTCTCCCTGCCCACTCTCTCCCTGCCCCCTCTCCCCCCTCCATCTCCCCTCTCCTTATCTCTCTCCCTGCCCCCTCTCTCCCCCTCTTTCTCTCTCTCTCTCCCCCTCTCTCCCCCTCTCTCTCCCCCTCTTTCCCCTCTCTCTCTCTCTCTCCTTTCCAGCACTGGAAATAGCTTTACCCCAGTTTATTAAACTCCCATCATCTACCCATAGATGTAATGCATAATAGTATAACAGAATGACTTTATTAACTTAATCCACTTAAAGCGGTAATAAACCCCAAAGCAAACATTCATTATATTGCAGCTTACCAATTATTAAATGCAGTGGCTGCATTCGTTTTCTTTTTTAGGTTTTCTTTCTTTTATTTTCACCTGGTGATCCTGCTAGTAAGTCTATTGTTTTTCAAAAGACCGAGCTGTCTTGGAGACAAACCATTTAACACTGGCAGAGGTGCTTACAATGATAAGTTTCCATTTATTCATAAAACACCTTTATCCCAAAAGGGATAAAAAATGTTTACTGTAACTGATTATAAAGTGTGAGCTGGAGAATGGCTACAATTTGTTTAGTTAACCTAAACCTGCTAGTACATCTTACACCCCTTAACTCCCTGCCCCTCAGACTGCTGCTCAAAGGTGTCTCTGTTGCTCCTTCATCCAGAGTGGGGGGCATTCTAATACAGGAGTTGTGTTACTGACCAGATCACCAGGGGAAAACAGAAAATAAAAAGCCTAAAATAAAAACGAATGCAGCCACCACATCTAAGTATTGGTAAGCTGTAAATTGTATTCCTCTCCATTCACAGGGAGCATCGGTGGAATGACCAGTGGGTGGACCCTGGGGAATGTTGGTGGTCAGGCCCGGTGGACCCAGTCCTAAAGCTATGTAAGGAGCCCCAAAATTTCTGATGGCTGCCCTGCCTACGGGACAAGCATGTTAGAATGCAGTTCTCTACATGATCCGGTCTCTATGCCCAGAAACTCCTTGGCTTCTCTCACCAGGCCCCTTTATCTCCTCATAAGGAGTATGGTAGATAGACAAAAAAGCTACATAGAAACCCGTAGGTATAATTACCCATAAAAGAAACCTCACATAAGCGACACTGCATTGTACTTGCTTAACCAATCTCTTTTACATGGCTTTACCACCTTTTATAAAGCCCATTCTAAAAAAATTTAAGGTGTGTCTTTTGAGTTTTGAGGGAGGGTCATCACTGGAGCAGAATAGGATGACAAAAACAATTCAGTGGCTCCTCTGTGGTTAGCTCTATAAATGCAGCAATCCACACATACTGACACAGGAATGTTTAACCACTTCAGCTCCGGAAGATTTGGCAGCTCAATGACCGGAGCTCTTTTTACAATTTGGCACTGCGCTGCTTTAACTGGTAGTTGCGCGGTCATGCAAGGCTGTACCCAAACGAAATTTGCGTCATTTTTTTCCCTACAAATAGATCTTTCTTTTGATGGTATTTGATTGCCTCTGCGATTTTTATTTTTTGCGGTATAAATGGAAAAAGACAAAAAATTTTGACAAAAAATTATATTTTCTATTTTTTGTTATAAAATTTTTTTTTAACATACTCAATTTTAGTCATACATTTAGGCCAAAATGTATTCAGCCAGATGTCTTTGGTAAAAAAAATTTCAATAAGCATATATTTATTGGTTTGCGCAAATGTTATAGCGTCTACAAACTAGGGTACATTTTCTGGAATTTACACAGCTTTTAGTTTATGACTGCCTATCTCATTAATTGAGGTGCTAAAATGGCAGGGCAGTACAACCCCCCCCCCCAACCCATGACCCTATTTTGGAAAGTAGACACCCCAAAGAAATTGCTCAGAGGCATGCTGAGCCCATTAATTTTTTTTTTTTTTGTCACACGTGATTGAAAAATGACAAAAAAAAAATTACACAAAGTTGTCACTAAATGATATATTGTTCACACATGCCATGGTTATGTGTGGAATTACACCCCAAAATACATTCTGCTGCTTCTCCTGAATACGGGGATACCTCAGGTGTGAGACTTTTTGGGAGCCTAGCCGCATGCAGGACCCCAAAACCCAATCACCGCCTTCAGGATTTCTAAGGGTGTAAATTTTTGATTTCACTCCTCACTACCTATCACAGTTATGAAGGCCATAAAATGCCAAGATAGCAAAATTACCCCATTTTGGAAAGTAGAGACCCCAAGCTATTTGCCGGTAGGCATGTTGAGTCCATGGAATATTTTATATTTTGCCACAAGTTGCGGGAAAATGTTTGTTTTTTTTTTGCACAAAGTTGTCACTAAATGATCTATTGCTCAAACATGGCGTGGTTATATGTGAAATTACACCCCAAAATACATTCTGCTGCTTCTCCTGAGTACGGGGATACCACATATGTGAGACTTTTTGGGAGCCTAGCCATGTACAGGACCCCGAAAACCAACCACCGCCTTCAGGCTTTCTAAGGGCGTAAAATGGTGAATTCACTTCCTCACTACCTATCACAGTTTTGGAGGCCATGAAATGACAAGATAGCACAAAACCCCCCCAAATTACCCCATTTTGGAAAGAAGACACGTCAAGCTATTTGTGAAAAATGTATTTATATATTTATAACACTAAAAAGACAAAAATACAAAGAGCTGCTCCCCTAATTGGGTATAGCAATTATTCAAATGTGATTGTGCAGTATAAAGAGGGCGCTGAAGAAAAATTATTATTTGTGAATAAATCTATATACCAATAGCAAAAAAATAAATACATCAAAACAATTCATAAATAGCAGAAAAATTATTCAACTTGATTGGTCTGATAGCACATTAGTCAACCGCGACGGATAATTAAAGAAGTGGATAGTCCCAAACAACAGTTCATAATAAATTTCTTCTGTGTGAAAAATCTTCCAAAGATATATATAGTGAGTAGTCCTTCACCAGAAACGACACCCAACGTGTTCTAGATAAATAATCTGCTTACCAGAAACATTTGACCTCTTTAATTAAAAAGAAAGAAAATCACTTTGAAAGAAAGAAGAAAGAAAATTAAAAAGAAAAGAAAATCGCTTTGGCAGGATAGTGGCTGCGCACATAAATGCAGTCTGGAGATGTATAGAATCCTTCCTCCTCATAGTATATACATGGGATATATGAAAAAAATAATAGAATCCACAGAATAATCCTATTTATTGTAAAAATGACATAAAAAAGCAATAGCCGAATGGCCGCTTACATGTGGATGCGCTTTTACCCGGCACTGGGGCTGCTGGCTTGTTTATGCTAGTGGCTGTGTAGCGCCTTGCTTCCACCTCCGTGGTTCGCATGCGTTCCACAAGGTAACCGGAAACAACCAGAGGGACCGGAAGTAACATGGGATAGCGTGACCAGGTACCACCTCGAGGTACGTTTCATGATTACATCTTCAGGAAGCGTGCCTGGTCACTAGACAGAGTGTGATTTATAGTGTGAAGCCAAAGGGGACACACAAATCGAAAGGGAAATTTGATAATGAACAGCCGCGGTGCCCGTTTACAATTAATGAATAATAATGTTAACTACACATAACTAACAATGAATATGTCCACTCCAAAGTATTAGGTGAATCAATAAAAATGAGTAAAAAATAAAAAATGAAATGATAAAATAAAAAAATAAAAAATGAATAAAAAAATATGCATTATACATTATAACATACATTCATAAAAAATGTATATATGATCCTATATATGCCCCTAGTATGGGAACTAGATATGTATACTCCTATCCATGGACTTAATCATTGGCTAAAAAACAGTTTAGATTCAATTCAATATCCATGCCCAATGGCTGCATACGTCTCAGTTTATACAACCACTGGGTCTCATTCTGTGAGATTGCTTCATATGTGTACCCCTCCAGTGCGTAGATATTTTATCAATTCCATAAAATGTTAGAAGAGTTGGATCACTGTTATGAAAAAACTTAAAGTGTTTTGACACACTATGATTTAAAAAACCTTTTTTAATATTAGCAAGGTGCTCATTTATCCTAACCTTTAATTGACGTGTAGTTCTACCCACATATTGGAGGGAACATGGGCACTCCAACACGTAGGTAACATGATCTGAATTGCATGTAATCAGTGGTTTAATACAAAATTTTTGTTTGGTCACTAATAAATGGAAGTGGGTGATTTTTTAACTTGTTCCCAATCTTTCAGTAGTTCTATAGGCCTTGCATCTAGTGCAATAGTGGAAGCCTGAGCCCTCAGAAAATGTAGATGTTTTTGAGGGGGATCTGGAAAGTAACAGGCAATTCAATTTCTTAATCCTGGGGCCTTCCTATATATGAATGGCTTTGGAGGTATTGCAGATTGAAGATCCTTATCTTTTAAAAGAATGGGCCAAAATTTCTTCAACTTGTTTGTATTGTCTGTGAAACCCTGATATAAATGCCACTTCTCCTTTTAATTCGTTTTTTTTCCTGGTAATTAAGAGTGATTGTCTGTCCATTAAGGAGACCTGGTCACCTGAAAACCAATCAGGCTTGCTGAGGGCGTACATTTTTGATTTCACTCCTCACTGCCTATCACAGTTTCAGAGGCCATGAAATGCCCAGATAGCACAACACCCCCCCCAAATACCAAATTACCCCATTTTTGAAATTAGACACCCCAAGCTATTTGCTGAGAGGCATGTTGAGTATTTTGCAGATCTCGCTTTTTGTCGCAAAGTTTTGAAAATTGAAAAAAGAAAAAGAAAATGTTTTTCTTTTCTTTCTTCATTTTCAAAAATAAATGAGGTCTGCAAAATACTCACCATGCCTTTTAGTAAATACCTTGGGGAGTCTACTTTCCAAAATGGGGTCATTTGGGGGGGTTTTGTGCTATCTGGACATTTCAGAGCCTCTGTAACTGTGATAGGTAGTGAGGAGTAAAAATCACAATTTTACACCGTTAGAAAGCCTGAAGGTGGTGCTTTGGTTTAGGGGTCCTGTACGCAGCTAGGGTCCCAAAAAGTCTCACACATGTGGTATCCCCGTACACAGGAGAAGCAGCAGAATGTATTTTGGGGTGTAATTCCACATATGACCATGCCATGTTTGAACAATATATCATTTAGTGACAACTTTGTGTAAAAAAAAAAAAAAAAGAATTGTAATTTTCCCAAAACTTGTGGCAAAATATCAAATATTCCATGGACACAACATGCCTCTCAGCAGAAAACTTGAAGTGTTCTCTTTCCAAAATGGGGTCATTTGTGGGGGTTTTGTGCTATCTTGACATTTCAGGGCCTCCGAAACTGTGATAGGTAGTGAGGAAGTAAAATCACCATTTTACGCCCTTAGAAAGTCTGAAGGCGGTGATTGGTTTTCGGGGTCCTGTACATTCATTATTATTTTCATTATATTTTTCCCATTATGGGTTTACGTTAAAGAAATTCAGCAAAAATCTGAAGCATTAGTTATTCTGTTTTTTATAATTCAGTATATATATATATATATATATATATATATATATATATATATATATAATGTTTTTCACGTGTCTTAGCTAATAAATGTTTTACAGTTCAGTTAAAAATTCAGGTCTTGTATTTTCTGCTCTGTGCTGCAAAGTTTACAATAATTCTGCTCCCTGAATTTTAATTATAAATCACCCTACGTGACTCTACCACAATTCTAGCATACTGAGCATAAGTAAATTACATAATGAAAATAATGAAAAGAAGAGAAAATTGCTATTAAAATTTTAACATTTTAAAATTTTTATTGGTTTATGAATAATTATTCATGACAATTCAATGCTCAATTATGTATAAGTGGGTTTTAAATAAATGCCATTCTTACATACACAGAACAGAATAAGATATTTCTTATTCTTTTACTGAAAGATATTTCAGTAAAAGAGTTGCATTTTAGTAGTGACAAGGCAGCCGATTTAATATGACTGTTTATTTTCATATAAGGTTGGTTATCATATACTGTATTTTAATATTATCCATCAAAACATTAAAGTTGAACTTCAGCTAAAAACATTTTTTTCTCTACATACAGTACTTGGTTACACTACCTACCTGTAATGAATGTCCTAAAATGTCGAAGTTGCTGGACACGAGCAGGAGGAGTCCTCCTTGGACAGACAGTGCATGGCAGCAGGTCAAGAGAGGGAGTTTTGACCTCCAAAGTTGGATGGGGTGAGTCTGTGGAGGTGAAAGATGCTGACACTGATCCAGGGTCACCTATCTTTGGAAGGAGATGCACCACTGAGAATACAGAGGGTTATAAATCTAGTGAAGGTGAGGTCAACATCATCAGAATGCTCTTGGGAAGACCAAGGTAGGAAGTCAGATGCCAAGGATTGGGCAGAGAATAGTCTGGTGGCGCCAAAGGGAAAGCCAGATGAGCAGCTCTCGAAGGGTGCCAGAGAGCTGAAGGTGGAAGAAACTGTTAGTAGAAAATGTTCAACACCTCCCACTTCTGAAAGAATTACTGAAGCTCAGGAGCAGAGTGAAGGATAAAAGGGTTTTATTGCAAAGAGGTGTAAAATTCCTATATTCCTCCAGGAAAAGGTGAAAAAACTACTGTGTCTAGCCAGGCTGCAAAGAGTAATTCAAAGACGGATGGCGGATAAGGACGGATAAGGAATGACGGATAAGGAATAGAATATCCATGTTTTCCCAAGAAAGTCTTAGAGGAAGTAGAATACAAAAGACAAGAAAATCTGGGAATATCCCAAAGTACCCAAATCTGGTGGGAGTCAGGCTGTTCTCCCATACTGGGAAGAGTTTTGTAATGTCCTATAACTATGCTTTATCCTGAAAGACAGAATAGTTATCAAGAGAGTTGGGTGCAAGGACCAAGAATGGTCCATGAATGTTTGGGACCAGGATGGAACCACGTGACAGTCAAGTAGGCTTTTACAGAATATTTGGGATGTTATGCTCTGATTTGTTGGAGGATTATCCCTGAGGGGATAGTGCTCAAAGCCAGAACTATAGTGTTTTTGTTTGTGAGCTAACTCTGTTCTTTCGTAGGTGATAAGAGATCAGAGATAAGAGAACAAAGTGTTGATATTATTTTTGAATGTACTAACCATTTATTATTCGCTAGCGGTAGAGCTCTACCCAGTCAGGATGTACATCTGTGTAAATATCTGCTATAAGAGTTCTGATGCCAAACAGCTACCTACTTGGTCTGGTAGCAGTTTGCATTCAGGCCCGGATTTACTCCCTTTGCCGCCCCAAGGCCGGGTCCTTCAATGCCCCCCCTCCCCTCCCCACACACACACCACCATTCTCGTCCTTTATCGATGACTGCTACAATAGATCGATTAAAAACATATCTCCACACACGAGAACACTGAAAATAACTGGCTTTAATTGTACAGACTGAAAATACTCTGTAATGCAGAAAATGCCTTTTAAAGATTATAGCAGTAAGAAACTCCCTACAATTTTTTTAGTTCTAACTTTTCTTTTGGTAAACTCATTGATAATATCTTCGTAGGATAAAGTATTTAAAAGTTCTGACTCAATGGCAAGTAAAGCTAAACTGTTCAGTCTTTCTTGACCCAAAGATGATCGTAAATAGTTCTTTACTCGTTTCAGACATGAAAAAGATCGTTCTGCTGAACGTTAGTAACCAGAGTGCAAAGATAAATACGCATTGCTATATCAATATTAGCGTAAATAACCTGCAATTTTTCTGCTTTGAATGTTTTGTAGAGCTCTGAAATTGCAGCTTCATCTTTATCAATATTTTTCAAGTAAGAACAAAGGTGCAGACATTCATCAGAAAGTGACGTTTCCAAATCATCAGGATAGCTGTTACATAGGTTGGAAGCCTGAGATTGTATATCACTGGTTGCTAGTGTAGTAAGCTTTTCAATAAAATGAAACTTGTTGTAGACTTGTTCATAAGCCTCAGATCTTCTTTGCAGCTCATTGTTTAATTTGTCAAGAATTGCAAAGAACGTGTTTACCCTGAAATGGTCTGTAGCATTTAACTGTACGTCTCCTTCTTGACCTACATCAAATGGAAATTTTTTTTTTCTAGCTCTAGCGCAGGCAGTTTTGAAATGGTCAAGGCCAGAGAGTTCTTTGGCTTCTGATTCAAACCTTTCAAACTTATTTCTATAGCTTTGCATGAGGTGGAGAAGTGCCCCATAGAGCTTCACAACTGCTGAAATGTCTACATCTGCACTCTGCAATCGTTTGTTTGTTGCAGTAAAAGGTTCCAAAATGCTGTTCCAAAATACTGTCATGAAGGCGGTCTCCAGACAATTCAGACTTCTTAGAAGTGCTGCAGCCTCACTTCTTGTCACTGGCCTTTGAGAGTCATCATCCTCTATTGCTTCCAGGGCTTCAATAATTTCTGTCCATGATTTCCTCAGAGTACGACATGCATCACTGCGTGCTGACCATCTTGTGACAGACAGATTTTTAACTGTGGACTTGGCATTTAAATGAGAAGTTAAGACTTCCCATCTACTGGTAGAGCCAGAAAAAAAAAATTATAGAGCTGTTGGATGACTCCAAAGAATGATACTGCTTCTACGCAGCTTTCTGCAGCACATATTCCTACAAGGTTCAGGGAATGAGTAGAGCATGGTGTATATATATATATATATATATATATATATATATATATATATATATAGCTTGTGGATTTTGTTCTTTAAAGCGAGCCTGAAGTCCAGAATATGGGCCAGCCATATTGCTAGCATTATCGTATGACTGACCTCTATAATTCTGAAGGTCAAATTGGTGAAATTCTAATGTATCACTTACAGCTTTAAATAAACTTTGAGCTTTGTGGCCAATATGTGGTATGAACTTTATAAATCGTTCCACTGGCACACCCTGGTCATTCACATATCGTATAATGAAGGTTAGCTAATCCACGTGAGAAACATCTGGGGTTTAATCCACACTATCAAGTAATATTTAGCATCCTTCACCTCGACAATTATTGCATCTAACAGTCTGACTGCCAATATTTCAATGAATTCATAGCAAACAGTTTTGGACAGATAGGATGCTGTGCCAGAGCCAGCATTGCCATAGCGCTTAATGTGCTCGTCCATGAAGGGATCAAACTCAGCAATGAGTTCAAGTAACATTAGATAGTTACCACTTGTATGAGAGCCAAAACTTTCATCTGTGCCTCTAAATGCCAATCCACAAGAAGATAAAGCCTTCACAACCGCAACATGCCTGAGGACATTTCTCCAGTACTCTCTTTCTTTGTTTTGTTGCAAAATTAGCATGTTATCCATTCTGCCACATGCAGCGTTCCTGTTTTTTAATCTCATAAAACATGTTTTATGTTGCTCAGAGTCTTTGTGTTCTCTTAGGCGAACAGAAGCATTCTTCCACTAAATCCTTCTTGAGACAGCTGACATTTAGCAGATGAACTATCAAAAAGATGACAAGGGGCACAAAAAGCAGCTTTTGCTTTCTTAGAGTATACCAGCCAGGTTCTCTCATACAGTTCTCCATTCTGCAGTTTGCGTTTAAACAAGAAATTGGAGAATGACCTGGTCTGATCAGAATATTTGCAAGCCGATAAGGAAAAGTCAGCATTTTTATTTTGAGTTATGCCTTTTATAGCTAAATGGTCCTTCAGCTTTTCACTATTCCTATCCCAATCCACAGGATCAGAAGAAAATACTGAATCAATATTGGCTTCTTCATTAGCATAATTTATTTCAGAAGTTGCAACAGGCTCAGTGGTATTGTCTTCTATGTATTGCTGCCCTTCTGCCACCTGTTCAGTCTCCACAGGTACAGAACCTCCAGTATTGCCTCTGTTAGAGAAAAAACTTTGTATTTTTGGCATGTGCTTGAGCGTTTCTTTTATACATTCAGCTTTCTCCTTTGCATTTTGGCAGTAGCCATGACCACTCAATTTTCTAAATCAAGAAAATAGTCTTTTGTTAATGACACCTAATCTTTCTCTTACTGTGGCATTTAAAAATGTTCTCACTATTTAAATAACAGCCTCTAAGTTTCTAACATACAATATACAAAAGGGGCAGATCTTTGGCCACTGAAGGGACATGTGATCAATACAGTTGGGCTTTTCTTTCCACCTTAATGCATCCAATGCATTAAGGTGAAGAAACTAGGGATGCACCAAATGGGTTTTTTGGTGCCGAAACCGATACCGAAAATGAAAAATACAAGATGCCGAAAACCGAAACAGCACTGATACCAAAAGTAACTGTTTTTAAAAAATATTTTTACACAGGAGATGGTCAGAGACTGGGGACATGGTACAGGAGATGGTCAGAGACTGGGGACATGGTACAGGAGATGGTCAGAGACTGGGGACATGGTACAGGAGATGGTCAGAGACTGGGGACATGGTACAGGAGATTGTCAGAGACTGCGGACACATTAGAGGATATGGTCAGAGACTGGGGACATGGTACAGGAGATTGTCAGAGACTGCGGACACATTACAGGGTATGGTCAGAGACTGAGGACACGGTACAGGAGATGGTCAGAGACTGCAGACACTATATTATTATTATTATTATTATTATTAATAAACAGGATTTATATAGTGCCGACAGTTTGCGCAGCACTTTACAACATGAGGGCAGACAGTACATTAACAATACAAATCAATACAGGAGGAATCAGAGGGCCCTGCTCATTAGAGCTTACAATCTAGAGGGGAGGGTACATCACAGGAGATGATCAGAGACTATCCATTGGACACTCATACATATATGGCTGTGTCTGTAAAAGTGCCAGGTAATCAGCAGTATACAGTATAACTTCACAGGAAAATGAAGATGCTTTCACTAACCTACTAGATTCCAGGTTGTTGCCCCTACCTTTTGTATGTATGAATGTGAGTTAGGGACTTCAGATTTTAAGCTCCTTGAGGGCAGGGTCTGGTGTGAATGTACAATGCAGGGCTAAGAGTTAGGCCAGGCCTTAAGAGTTACTCGCCACCACTTGGCCCACCCAAACCCTACGCTACCCTGCCCCGCCCCTCCCCTAAACACACCTCACACCTAAACATATCACATGAAATGACACTGTTAAATGTTTTATGCAGAATTAAGTTCCAAAAATAAATATCAACAACAACTTTAACAATATCAGCATAAAGCATATCAGTACCCATCAGTGCAGCCTATCAGTGCAGCATATCAGTGCAGTCCTATCAGTGCAGCTTAAGATCTCCGCCTCATCTGTGCCTAACAGTGCAGCCTTATCAATGCCCATCAGTGCAGTCTGATCAGGGGCTACCAGTGCAGCCTTTTAGTGGCCATCAGTGCGTCCTCATCAGCCTCATCAGTGCTGTCTTATCAGTGTATTGTAAGAGTGCCGCCTCATCTGTACCCAACAGTGCAGCCTTATCAGAGCCCATCAGTACAGTCCCATCAGTGCTGCCTTTATCGGTGCTCATCAGTGCCGCCTACCAGTGCTCATCAGTGCAGCCTACCAGTGCTCATCAGTGCTGCCTATCAGTGCAGCCTACCAGTGCTCATCAGTGCAGCCTATCAGTGCCCATCAGTGCCACCTATAAGTGCTCATTAGTGCAGCCTACCAGTGCCCATCAGTGCAGCCTACCAGTGCCGCCTATCAGTGCTCATTAGTGCAGCCTACCAGTGCCCATCAGTGCAGCCTACTAGTGCCCATCAGTGCAGCTCACCAGTGCCGCCTATCAGTGCCCATCAGTGCCGCCTATCAGTGCTCACCAGTGCAGCCTACCAGTGCCCATCAGTGCTGCCTATCAGTGCATATCAGTGCAGCCTACCAATGCCACCTATCAGTGCCGCCTAGAAGTACCGCCTCATCAGTGACAATCAGTGCCGCCTCGTCAGTTTCAAAATATCACAGCTTACAGTGTATATTAATTGTGTTTTGATTATAGCATGGAGCACTTTGCAGTGCATGAATTTTCACTGAATGTGGATTGTTTAATGGGTTTGCATTGATTTCAGCATGGAGCACTTTGCATATGCTGGAATTTATGCAAACTTATTAGGCAGTCCCCATTCAGTGAAAGCTTATGTACTGCAAAGTGCTCCATGCATGCTGTAAACCTATGCAAACTTATTAATATGCATGCATCCCAATGCATAGGGATGTCTCGTGGAGGAGGGTAGGCTCCGCCTCCGCCTCTGTCACTGGAATGACATGCACCCAGTCTGGCCAGTCACCGGGCGTTTAATGGGGGCGTCATTTGCTCCCTCCCCCTGGCCAAGTCCGCCCCGTACTTAGTTTAGCAAGTGCCACGCTACAGGCCGCCACGCTGGGGGCTATATGTGTGCAGGAGCTGGAAGGTGGCCGCGGGAGGCAGCCGTGGGAGACGGGACTCATGGGGAGAGATCGGGGGGGGTTTTCATGCAGAGGGCGGCTTTGGCACCGCCTCTGCACCACTGCCGCCCCAAAGCCTGGCCTCAGTGGCCTTGTGGGAAATCTGCCCCTGTTTGCATTAAGATTTTGCACTTAGACCAAGCAATCATTTATTATATGGAATGCCATTTACATTTTGTTATTTCATTACTATCTTTCCCCACGCTTGTTAATATGGGATGCTCCGCTTTTAATTTTTTTCCCGGGCCATGAAGACATAGCCTATTTTTGGCAGGGGGTGGATGTAGCACCCTCTTAGTTAGGCTACTAGGATGTTGGGTAAATTTAATTTTTTGGGCTGTAGAACAGCAGTTTCTGGGTGTAGAACAGCAGTGTCTTCCTGTAAAACATACAAAAGAGAGTGCAAACGCCTAGTGCATTACCACCATACCATTTATTAAAAACACACAACAATATTATGCTTACAAAAGAAGATAAAATCAAGCTATTCATATACACAGCTCCAGCAGGTGGGATGGGTATCTACATCTAATGCCACACATTAGAGAAGCTTATGCGTTTCAGGGGACAGGCCCTCAGAGTCTGAGGAGGGCTGCATCGAGGAAGCCATTGATGGTCATAGTCTTTTTCAACAGTTCCTTAGACTGAGCGCTGGATAGTGCCTAATTCATTTGTAAGCAGTGCCTTTCTGTTGAAGGGATTCCACCTGTTCAGGTGGGGAGGGGGCTAAGGTCCCAGCTGGGGGGCCTACACCTGATAGTTTCTTGGACCCCCGAGACTTCAAAAAGGGATCCAGTCCACACAGCCTCACTGGAAGGCACCTGGTGGAAGCTGAATGGGCACAGCTGCTCCCCTGACCTTGTGAGTACTTCTTCATGCAAAATCCTGGTGACTGTGTAACTGTGTACTATTGGGATTGCTGAGCCACATAGTTCCTCTCCTGAGAGGTATATAGTGACTAGCCCCCTTTAGTTTGTGGAAAGACTTTACGCTAACTACCAGCTAAGAAGTTCCTCTTTTGAATGGTTAAATACAGTACTCTCCTCTAGTTTCTCATGGGAGAACCATCCTCTAAACCTGGGTCAAGTAGTTTCCCTCCAGATGAGTACATACCTCTCACCTCTACTAGTCTCTTATGGAAAGATTGTACTCCAAGTTGAGCAGAAAACTGTGCCTGAAGTTTGTTAGTTTGTTTCTGTTAGTGTTCTGGAGTATCCCATACTACCCTGCACTCCATTCCAGTTATTTAATATGCATACGTTTAGACATTAATGGCTAATTAGTGTGTTGAGTTATTTTGAGGGGACAGAAAATTTACACTGTTATACAAGCTGTACACTGGTAGCTGTGGCTGTAGCTGTGCAACCAATTTCTATTCCATCTTTACTGTGAATGCCAACAAAACAAATCCAACGGACTGTCCATTGTCTTTGAGTGTCTGGGAAGTGAATTCCAGGCTGGGCAGGGGGACAGGTGGGCCACATCACTTAGCAGCCCCTATGAGGGTATCGCTACAATTAGATTAAAAAGAATGCATGAAGCACCAAGTTAAATCCCATTTAGGGAATAAAGTGCTTAATGAAGGCCTTATCCTCATGACCGACTTAATGAACTGAAACACCACAGAATGTGATGTCCATCTTTTGCAAGTCAAAGCAGATACAACTGAAACCTGAACTGTAGATTCAACCATTTTCTAAACCAGAATGAAGAAACATAAAAAGTTGAGACACCAATGGCAACAGGGAATCAAACTGCTGAGAGGATTTAAAATGCAGAAAAGGGCACCATATTCTGTAATAAGTAGAGTTCTTGGAATTCTCCTTGCTTTACATAACATTTTGATGTCTGTATCTGAATAGTCTGGATTTTGGTACCAATGTCTCTCAATGTCCACTCCATCAATTTGAGACATCTGACATTTGGATGCTTTTGGAATTTGCCTTGAACTAGCTAATCTGGTGCTAGCAGTAGAGGAATTGGTGGCGCAATTTTCATCTTCTATAACAATGAGAAACATGGCCTCCTGGGCCGAAAGGGAAGAATGGAAACAGCTGAAATATACTTTCTCTGGATCCTCAGGAGGACTTGCAGGATCAACAGAACTGGAGGGAAAATATAGGCCAGATGAAACCATCAAACCACCATCAGAGAACCCTGGGTCATATTTTTAGAGAAGTACTCTGGTAGTCAAGTACTGGCAGCGGAGTAAATAAGATCTATTTCCAAATTTCCCAGGGCTTGACTATCTGTTTCATGATTGTTCAATGCCCATTTTTTGTGGTTGGAAAACACCCTCTGACCCTGGCAGAGATAATGCTCTTAGACTGAAGATACAATAACAGAAGACTTTTGGTTCCACCCTGCCTCTTTACGTAGGCCACTGCTGTCCTGTTATCTGACAATTCCCGAAGACTGGATGACAGGGAGCAACACTGTAACCAGAGGCCCTGAGTCTGGAATCCCATGCAATAAGCTCCCCAACTTTCCTGACTGACATCACTCAACACAACTTCTGAATTTAGTCCTAAAGGTCTGCCCTGGGACAGTTCACTGAGTTCCAATCACTTAGTGGCCTTCTTATTGTGATGGGAAGGGGAATCATCTTGGACAGGGAGGATCTATTTCCCTACTTAAGGAAGTTGTACTGAAAACTCCTGTGATGTCATTTTGCCCATGTCACAAATGATGGAAGCAGACTGAGAACTTGCATACAATCCCCTGTTATATGACATCTTCTTTATTACCTTCCAGACTGTCTCCCCAATTTTCTGATTTTTCTTAGAGGAAGAAGGACCATCAACCATGAGGTTTTGTAAGAAATGCCCAGGTATTTGTGTGATTGAGTAGGACAAAGCTAACTTTTCTGGACATTCACCAGACACCCGTAATGTGCCAACACCTTCTGCGGCACTTCAACATCCTAGGTAATTCTGTTAGCACTAGAATATTGTCCAAATAGTGGAAGATTCTGAGACCCTGACAATAAAGAAGGGCAATGAAAGAAGACAGCATATAAACTGGTAATGGCTCTAACCAAAAGCAAATCTTAGATACTTTTGTTACCCTTGCTTTTGATATAGAGATAGTAGTCAGCTATATCTACTGACACCAAACCGTTTGGTAGAAACACCAAGATGATGCTCTGTATTGATTCAAAAAATGGAATGTGGAACCCTGATGAATACATTGAGGAACTTGGGGTTGGGCACCAGCCTACACTTTTCTGAAGAATTTATTACTTAAAATCAAGGGGAATAAACCCTTGAGCTCCTCTCCTAAACTGGAACAGGGACAATTTCCTAAGACAATGACAATTCTTTGATATATTCCGCAAAGACTGACATTTCTCTAGAGATGCTGGAATTCTTGTTTTCGTAAAAAAAAAAAAAAAAAAAAAGTTAGTCATCCTGTTGGAAAACTTTAATTTGTATCTGATTTTTATAATGTTCACATTCTTCTATTGACTCCACCCAAGCCCTCCTGAAAAACAGAAGCCTTGCACCTTCAGGAACCATCTAATCAGAAGCATCTTCAGAATGATTTAACTGTGCTCTGTGAAAGCTGAGATGCCTTGAATTTGATACTCTTTAAAAAAAAAAAGATTGCCTGTATAATATTATTTCCTAGAAAGGTAGGCTTTGGATTCCTGAAATCAATCCCTGGATACACTATTTAGACTGTCAAGAGTTTTTTCTTCTGTGGAATCAAACTAGATTTTCCACCACATACTGCATGGTCTCTTCTAATGTCTTTCCGTAGAGAAACCTACCCTGAAACAGGATGGAACATAAGCTTTGTTTGGAAGCTGTGTCAGCTAACTAGTGCTTAAGCCATAGGGTTCCCCTGGCCTTTACAAAATAAGCTATTAGACAACCCCATCATCCACACTTCATCCACTGCTGCCTCTCTGATATAATCTTCTTCCATTGTTTCATAAATGTAATTATGAGTAATGATGTAACTTTTCTTTCCAACCACATGGGTCTTGCCTATTCACATGGTCAGATGAATCTGAAGACTCCTCCCATCTCTTCCATCCCAGGCTATCCTCCTGAAAATGGACAACAAAAAAATATAAGAACTCATTTGAAAAAAAAAAAAGGGTACTTATACACCAATAAGCAAAAGGTTGCTATTTTTCTTGGACTTTGAAGTCCCAGGCAGCGAGGATGGCAGGACTATATCAGGATTGAAGCTTAAGAAAACATAAGACAAAAAGGGAAACATTAAACCACAGATGAGATAAAATCACAAACCACTCGGAGCCAGGGAAAAACAAGTAATAAAACTTACTGCCTAGCAGACAGAGTAATGAAATGGCAGCCAGCACCCAAAGAAGGTGCTACCCATTTAAATATGCAGACGCAGAAAAAAGACACAGATTTCCACCAACATAAACACCAACAAAAACCACTGTGTACACCGCTACCCTAGCAATGCAACTTCACCCTGGCTGGATCTGCCCAGACCTCTGGCGCCTTGTAGCCATGCCAGAAGTGACACAGAAGCTGAGTTTCTTCATCCGTAAAGCAGCGTTTATGCCAAAACACACATGGGATATAGGAATTGCAATAAGCCCTTATACTTAACCAACCATTTCAATCTGCTGCAGGTAAGCAGAGGAGCCTTTGCTTTACACAGGAGACTGCCCATCCTGACATCAGGGATACTGTACCTCTTAGTGGGAGCCATTCACCTGGGAAAGTTTAAACTTGGAAAGGAAATGAGTAGAGAAGGAAAACAGACTGGACTAAAAAGAAATACATGAAAAATAAACAGCTAGGGCTGTCCCAGGATGAGGGCTCTGTACACCAAGTTCTGAATTTAAGGGTTATCTAAGGGGTTGTCCTCAGGTGGTCAGGTGGATGGAGCTGACCCACATTAGGCTGACATGAGGCATTCTATGGAAATCCTTTACAGGCCAAAAAATATAATAAAATGTTTTTTTACCTGTTTCTATTTAGTAGCTACTAATGCTTTAACAAAACCGACGTGGAACGCTGTCCCTTTAGCATATCTGTACATGTACAGGACCCTGGGCAAGTATTTCACCAAAGATAACCTCTTCATGCCAGCCGTACACATATATGTACCCTGTGGTCGTTAACACTGAGCGGCCACGTATATGCATACCTGAATGTAAATAAAGCTTTGCCTCCCGACACAGTTACTGGCGGCTAACGGAAAGCTCCCAATCTCTACTTGCGATCGGGAGCTTTCCAATCATGTGAATTCTGTGACAGGCAATCACGGCGGTCACATGATCAGAAACCCTGCCCTGCATCCGAGACCTCTTAAAAGGCTGGGAGGCGCCAGCGTTAAGGGGTTAAAGGATCGTTGCTGTAGACATAAGCATATACAATGCTGTGAAAAAGTATTTGCCCCCTTTCTGATTTTTTTTCCATATTTGTCACACTTAAATGACTCAGATCATCAAACAAATTTTATCATTACACAAAGATAACTCGAGTAAATACAAAATGCAGTTTTTAAATGATGGTTTCATTTATTAAGGCAAAAAAACTGTCCAAACCTGCCTGGCTTTATGTGAAAAAGTAATTTCCCCCTAAACCTAATAACTGGTTGTGCCACTTTTGGCGGCAACAACTGCAGTCAAGCGTTTGCGATAACTGGCAGCGAGTCTTTCACATTGCTGTGGAGCAATTGTGGCCCACTCTTCTTTGCAGAATTGTTTTAATTCAGCCACATTGGAGAGTTTTCCAGCATGAACGGCCTGTGTAAGGTCATGATATAACATCTCAATTGGATTTAAGTCCGGGCTTTGGCTAAGCCACTCCAAAACCTAAATTTTGCTTTGTTTGAACCATTTGGAGGTGGACTTGCTGTTGTGTTTCGGATCATTATCCTGCTGCATAACCCAAATGCACTTGAGCTTGAGGTCACAAACTGATGGCTGGACATTTTCTGGTAGAGCTCAGAATTCATGGTTCCATTAATTATGGTAAGTCGTCCAGGTCCTAAAGCTGCAAAGCAGCCCCTGGCCATCATGCTACCACCACCGTGCCTGACTGTTGGTATGATGTTCTTGTTATGAAATGCTGTATTAATTTTATGCCAGATGTAACGGGACGCACACCTTCCAAAAACGTTAAATTTTTGTCTGATCAGTCCACAGAATATTTGTCTAAAAGTCTTGGAGATCATCAAGATGTTTTTTGGTAAATATGAGATGAGTCTTTGTGTTCTTTTTGGTCAGCAGTGGCTTTGGCCTTGGAACTCTCCCATGGATGCCATTTTTGCCCAGTCTTTTTCTTATTGTAGAATCATGAACACTGATCTTACCTTAGGCAAGTGAGGCCTGCTGTCAGGTACCTTTGAGGCCAAGATGCTGACAGAGGCTCCCTTTGTGGCTAAGCATAGTATACCCCTGAAGGTGGTACAGGAGGTATAGGGCTCAAAGAAGCATGGGTTGCCAGCAGGTTGAGAAGGCTTGAGCTGATGATCACTTGGAGACTTTGCTTGAGAAGACGACAAGGAGTATTCCGGACACTTAGTAAAAGCCTGGCTCAGGGTAGAACACAGGAGAGCAGATTGGAGGCTGTGGTGAGGCCAGCTGAGGGTCAATCACAGGTAATAGGCAAAGTCCGTGAGCCAAGCCGGGGGTCAAACACTGGTAATCAGGCAGGTGCAAGCATAGCAAAGTCCGTGAGCCAAGCCGGGGGTCAAACACTGGTAATCAGGCAGGTGCAAGTATAGCAAAGTTTGTGAGCCAAGCCGGGTGTCAAACACTGGAGAGGAGATCAGAGCAGGTCAGGAGGCAAGCCAAGGTTACAAAAGGAATCACTCAACAGTATAAGACAGGGAAGAGCTGAAGACAATCCAGCAACTTGGGTCTTTTATAGGCCAGCAGGGGGAACCATCTGTCACATGATGCGCATTTCTTCTTCTGGCAAGATTGCCATTATTTCCACGGCCTATTCCCTGACACTATTTCTCTGACGCTTGCAGTTCTTTAGATGTTGTTCTGGGTTCTTTTATGACCTCCTGGATGAGTCGTTGTCATGCTCTTGGAGTAATTTTTGTAGGCCGGCCACTCCTGGGAAGGTTCACCACTGTTCCAAGTTATCTCTATTTGTGGATAATGCCCCCTCCCCCCCCACCCGTGGTTCACTGGAGTTCCAAAGCCTTAGAAATCACTTTGAAACCCTTCCTAGACCAATACATGTACATTACTTTCTTTCTAATCTATTCTTGAATTTTTTTAGATTGTGGCATGATGTGTGGCTTTTTGTGATCTGTTAGCATGCTTCACTTCTATTTAACAGGTCTGGCCTTAATCAGGCCTGGGTGTGGCAAGTGAAATTTAACTCAGCTTTCCAAAAAATTGTGGTTAATCACAGTTCATTCATGATTCAGCATGGGAGGGGGCAATTACCGTACTTTTCAAAGCACTGTAACTGGGGCTTATGTGGAGTAAGACACCACTGAAAACCGACCTAGTGCTTCACATGTGGATACATGGCTGTGTATGGCCTCAGCTGTTATCCTCCAGCTTTGAGCAACGCTCCGGGTCTACACATGATCACAGTGAGTAATTCAGTGCAGCCTGTCTCAGCTGAAGGCATTGTCCCTGAATGGAATCTCTAGTTCAGCACTCAGCTATGTTTAAAATTATATGGGCTCTGTGACAGGACTGTGGACTAGGAGGCATGGCCAGAGCAGTGCTGGCTGAGGCTATACACAGCCATATCCACTTTTGCAGCACTGGGTCGGTTTTGAGTGGCGTCTTACCCCACATACGCTAAATTAACAAAAGTATTGGGATGCCTGCCTTTACACGCACATGAACTTTAATGGCATTCCAGTCTTAATATGTAGGGTTCAATATTGAGTTGGCCCACCCTTTGCAGCTATAACAGCTTCAACTCTTCTAGGCAGGCTGTCCACAAGGTTTAGGAGTGTGTCTATGGGAATGTTTGACCAATCTTCCAGAAGTGCATTTGTGAGGTCAGGTACTGATGTTGGACAACAAGGCCTGGCTTGCAGTCTCCGCTCTAATTCATCTAAAAAAGTGTTCTATCTTGTTGAGGTCAGGACTCTGTGCAGGCCAGTCAAGTTACTACACCCCAAACTTGCTCATCCTTGTCTTTATGAACCTTGCTTTGTGCACTGGTCCAAATCATTTGGTGGAGGGGGGGTTATGGCGTGGGGTTGTTTTTCAGGGGTTGGGCTTGGCCAAAGGCATCAGCATACCAAGACATTTTGGACAATTTCATGCTGACAACTTTGTGGGAACAGTTTGGGGATGGCCCCTTCCTGTTCCAACATGACTGTGAACTAGTGCACAAAGCATTTTTTCTTACACAGTAGTCCTTTACTGTGTGTTGTGGTGCACTATAATGCATGTGCATTGGAGGTGCGTTACCTTAGTGTGTTAGGTTGCAATTCGAAATGAATGGCAACGCAACATGCTACTGCCTGTAAGGAAGAGTTTGTTAATGCATGTTATTGCAATACACCTTGGGTGGCTAGGTGTAAGGCATTAAACCTAAAACCAAAAATGTTTTATATTGCAGCTTTCAAATCATTAGATTTGGTGGCTGCATCAGTTTTCTTTTCTTAGGCTTTTTTCCCCTCTGTTTTTACCTAGTGATGTTGCCAGTAATATACCTCCTGTATTAGAGTGCCACCACTCTGGATGAAGGAGCACAGGGGGCACCTTTAGACAGCAGCATTGTCAGTCTAGGGGGAGGAGAGTGGTAAATGTACTAGCAGATTTAGATACACTAACAAATTGAAGTCAAACTCCAGCTAACACTCTACAGCAGGGGTCTCAAACTGGTGGCCCTCCAGGTGTAGCGAAACTACAAGTCCCATCATGCCTCTGCCTGAGGGAGTCATGCTTGTAACTGTCAGCCTTGCAATGCCTCATGGGACTTGTAGTTTTGCAACAGCTGGAGGGCCATCAGTTTGAGACCCCTGCTCTACAGGCAGGTACAGCAAACAGGTTTTTTCCTTTTAGGATAAAGGTTTTACATAAATAAATAAAATCTTTCATTGTTCATTGTAAACACCCCTGTTACTGTTAAATGCTTTGTTTTGTTTCTTTAACTAATACATTCTGCTGGAGAGCTTGTTCTTTTGAAAAACAATAGACTTACTGCCTGGATTACAAGGTAAAAATTGAAGAAGGCCTAAAAAAGTAAATGAATGCAGCAATAACGTCTAAGAATTGGTAAGCTGCAATTTAATGTTTGCTTTTGGGTTTTATACCAAGTTAAGGGCATTGGATGGTCACTTATTGGGCCCTTGGTATTAATGTATTACTAGGTGTTTATGTTATTTTGCCCAAATGTTTAACTTCAACTTATTAAACCAAAAGTGATGTCCTACTAAGCCCACTAATACATCGCGAAAAGATGTCAGTCTATACAACTCGGTTATGTGCTGCTGGGCACAGGCTTTCCTCATCTCACTTAGTGTCCAGCTTACTCAGATTAGTCTGAATAGGTATAGAAAATTATAGCATCTACAAAAGCAATTTTTTTGTGTTCGGCAAAAGAGTCATAACAAGATAGATATAACAAGAGTCATTTTCATTAGCAGTGTTTTTTAGACATGTGCGGTTCGTCTCATTCCGAATTAAAATTCGGGCGAATTTTCGTTTTTCGGCAATTCGGATGTATCTGAATTTCCGAATTACAATAGTACTGAATTTAAACGAATCCAAAATAACAGGTAATAAAAATGCGGACGAAATTCGAATTTGAATCGTTTTTGAATACTTTTCGAATTCAAATAGTTTTTAAATTTGAATATTTTTCGAATTTCCAAAGAGAATAAAATAGAATAGAAAATAGAGGAATAGAATAGAAAAAAATAATAGAATATAAAAGGGTATAACAGAAAATAAAAGAATAGACTAGAATATAATAGAAACAAATAGAATAGAATAACATAGAATATAACCATCTTCTGAAATTCAAATTTCAAATAGAATAAATTTGAATTTGAATACATAAGAAACATATAGAATAGAAAAGAAAAAAATTTAAAAAAACAATAGAATAGAAAGAATATACCATTTCCCAAAATTCAAATAGAATGAATTTGAATAGAATAGAAAAGGATAGATTGGAATAGAATAGAAATTAACAGAATAGTATAGAAAAAAACAATAGAATATAATAGAATATAACCATCTTCCGAAATTTGGATTTCGAATAGAATAAATTTGAATAGAAAAGAATAGAACAGAATAGAAAATAAAATAATAGAATAGAATAAAAAAATATAAAAATAATACAATAAAAAAAAAGAATAGAATAGAAAGAATATAACCATTTCCCAAAATTCAAATAGAATCTGTTCAGATTTAAATAGAATAGAAAAGAATAGATTCGAATAGGAAGATGGTTATATTCATTCTATTCTATTCTGTATTTTTCTATACTATTGTGTTATTTTCTATTTTATGCTACTGTATTCTTTTCTATTCTATTCAAATTTGAATTGATTTTATTTGAATTTTGGAAAATGGTTATATTATTTCTATTCTATTCTATTTTATTGTTTTTTTTAATGCTATTATTTTCTATTCTATTTGAATTTCAGAAGATGGTTATAATCTTTCTATTTAATTCCATTTTTTATTATATTCTATTCTTTTATTTTGTATCCTATTTTGTTCTGTTTTACTCTGTTATATTCTTTTATTCTCGGTTATATTCTTTTCTCATCTAGTATATTTTTTTTCTATTCTATTTTATTCTCTTTGGAAATTGGAAAACTTTTCGAATTCAAAAACGATTCAAATTGGAAAACTTTTGGAATTCGAAACCTATTAGAATTTGAAAACTATTCGAAATTGATTCGAAAAACGTTTGAATCTATCCGAATTTGAAAATTCTAATCGATTCGAATACAAATAAATGAAACTATATCTGAAAACGAATTAAACAAATTTAACTAAACAAATTTATGTAAATAACGAATTGAAACAAAACTAAACAATTGTTTTCGTTCTGCACATGTCTAGTGTTTTTTTACATGCATATAACAAGTGTATAGTATTAGTGGTGCACTAAAGTTTATGAGAACAAACAACATGTAACCCGCATTAACACTTAAATACATAGGGGGTTATTTACGAAAGATCTGAGGGGGACATGCAAGGAAAATAAAAAACAGCATTTTCCCTCAGATCTACAGTGACTGCACTTCCAAGTGGACTTTCAGTGCACGTGTAGTGCAAAGTGGATTTGCCTTTTGTAAATAACCCCCATAAAGTTCATCTTTTCATGTAAACAAAGCATATGTTGCAAATTTTTCTGATGTTATCCCAAATCTTTAAAGCCCAAATCCAAAAGAGACGTGGCACGACATCACTGAATCAGACAGCTTGTGGGGGACAGTGCAGAGGTGAAGGTTAGTACTGTAGCTACTGCTACTTTTTAACTTTTAAAGGGGCTGGGGACTAAATTTAGAGGTTTTTGTCCAGAATGTTAAATTGTATTTGAGTTACAACTACTATATTTCTAATATTATCTGGACTCCGGCTCACTACACACTTTGGGAATTCTCACATATTCTGAGTCATATGTTCACATGTTCATTGTTTACATCTAATGTATAACCACATGGCTTATGTATACACTCTTACCATATGTTTCTTATTGATGGTAATCCACAGTAGTGTACGGAATTTGTGGAGCCTCCTTCATTTTCTCCTTCTGATGTTGTAACGCCACGTTCCTCCGGGCCTCCTTGTTGTATTCATATAATTTCAAAAGTTTTTGTGGAATTATAATGTTATCTGAAATAATTATTATATAGTGTATTGTAGGTTACCAGTCCTTAGATGTTGTGGCTGCACTTGTTTTCTTTTTTCAACCTTTTCACTTTTTATTTTCATCTGGTAATTCAGAGAATAACACACTTCCTGTACCTGTAACATTTATACTTTCTGCTGTATTTGTAGAGGTAGTCATGGCTGTACACAAAAATCAGAATTAAACTGTGTATGCAACTATGCCCAAATCCCTATCTTCCCCTACCAACCAGCACTAACAACAACAATGCTACTCTCTGATGGAGTTCCATATGGCCGCAACACGTCAGGTTAAGCCATGCTGATGACATCATCACGCTGAAGGAGAATCGCCATGCAGTTACCCTTGAAGAGCTATACAAGTCCCTATCTACAGTGCTCTGCTAAGTATACAACTATTTGGGTATTTGGAGGCTTGATCTTTCCCTCTGATCTTACATGTGAGTGTTTTTATTTGCGTGAATGTGTTTTTAAAATCATGGCAGTGAGCACTATACTATCTCTTTTTTTTCTCCAAGATATGCTGTGTATGAGGAGGCATTGGAAAGTTTAACCCTTTGAACCATTTATAGGACCCCTGTAATTTAACCACTTGCCCACTGGGCAACTAAACCCCCTTCCTAACCAGACGAATTTTTAGCTTTCGGTGCTCTCACATTTTGAATGACAATTACTCATGCAACATTGTACCCATATGAAATGTTTGTCCTTTTTTCCACACAAATAGAGCTCTCTTATGGTGGTATTTAATCACCACTGGGTTTTTTATTTTTTGCACTATAAAATAAAAAAGACAGAAAATTCTGTAGAAAAATAAATTTTTCTTAGTTTCTGTTATAACTATTTGCAAATTTAGTAATTTTTCTTCATAAATTTTGGCCAAAATTTATACTACTACATATCTTTGGTAAAAATAACCCAAATCGGTGTATATTATTTGGTCTGTGTGAAAGTTATAGAGTCCACAAGCTATGGTGCCCATCTCTGAACATTTATCACACCTGAAGTACTGACGGCCTCATTTCTTGAGACCCTATCAAGCCAGGAAAGTACAAATACCCCCCAAATGACCCCTTTTTGGAAAGTAGACATTCCAAGGTATTTAGTAAGAGGCATGGTGAGTTTTTTGAAGTAGTAATTTTTTCCCACAATTCTTTGCAAAATCAAGGGGGGTTTTTTTCTGTTTTTTTTTTTTTTTCACAAAATTGTCATATTAGCAGGTTATTTCTCACACACAGCATATGCATACCACAAATGACACCCCAAAACACATTCTACTACTTCTCCTTAGTATGGCAATACCACATGTGTGAGACTTGTACACAGCATGGCCACATACAGAGGCCCAACATGCAGGGAGCACCACCAGGCATTCTAGGAGCATAAATTACACATATAATTTCTTAACTACCTCTTGCACTTTTGAAGGCCCTGGAGCACCAGGACAATGGAAACGCCCCCAAAATTACCCCATTTTGGAAAGAAAACACCCCAACGTATAATCTTTGAGGCATAATGAGTCTTTTGAACATGTCATTTTTTTCTACAAGTTTTTGGAAAATGTGGAAAGAAAACTAAAAGGCATTTTTTTCTACACAAAGTTGTCCATTTATACAATATTTCTAACACATAGCATGTACATACCAAAAATTACACCCCAAAATAGATTCTCCTACTCCTCCTGAGTACGGCAATACTACATGTGGGAGACTTTTCCACAGCCTGGCCACATACAGAGGCCCAACATGCAGGGAGAACCATCAGGTGTTCTGAGGGCATAAATGTAAAATCTAATTTGACTACCTATTACACTTTTGTGAGACACTGATGGGCACTGTAGTGGCACTGATGGACACTGTAGTGGCATGGATGTTGCATGGATGTTGCATGGATGAGGTATGGTTGAGTATGGTTGAGTATGGTTGAGTATGGTTGAGTATGGTTGAGTATGGTTGAGTATGGTTGCGTATGGCTGGGTATTGCTGGGTATTGCTGGGTATTACTGAGTATTGCTAGGTATGGCTGAGTATTTCTAGGTATGGCTGAGTATGGTTGAGTATGGTTGAGTATTGCTGCGTGTTACTGAGTATTGCTGGGTATGGCTGAGTATGGCTGGGTATGGCTTGGTATTGATGAGTTTTGCTACATATGGGTAGGTATAGCTGGGTATTTCTAGGTATGGCTGAGTATGACTGGGTATTGCTGAGTATGGCTGGGTATTGCTGAGTATTGCTGGGTATGGCGGAGTATGGCTGGGTATTGCTGAATCTGGTTGGCTATTGCTGAGTCTGGTTGGCTATTGTTGAGTATGGTTGGCTATTGCTGAGTATGGCTGGGTATGGCTGAGTATGGCTGAGTATGGCTGGGTATTGCTGGGTTTGACTGCATGCCATTGCTGAGCCTATCATGCAAACTGTTGGATGCATGCTGCCACTGGACTCTAGAGCAGTAGAGAAGTGTTCTCTGGGTAGACGAATCATGCTTCTCTGTCTGGCAATCCGATGGATGTGTCTGGGTTTGGCAGTTGCTAGAACGGTACTTGCCTGACTGCATTGTGCCAAGTGTAAATTTTGGTGGAGGGGGGATTATGGTGTTAGGTTGTTTTTCAGGGGTTGGGCTTGGCCCCTTATTTATAGTGTAGGGAACGCTTAATGGGGCGTACACACGGTCGGACTTTTCATCTACAAAAGTCCGACAGCCTGTCCGACAGACTTCCGGCAGACTTTCGGCGGACTTGCGGCGGATTTGCGGCAGACTTTCTAACGAACGGACTTGCCTACACACGACCACACAAAAGTCCGACGGATTCGTACGTGATGACGTACACCGGACTAAAATAAGGAAGTTGATAGCCAGTAGCCAATAGCTGCCCTAGCGTGGGTCTTTGTCCGTCGGACTAGCACACAGACAAGCGGATTTCGGGGTCCATCGTAGTTACGACGTAAAGATTTGAAGCATGTTTCAAATCTAAAGTCCGTCGGATTTGAGGCTGAAAAAGTCCGCTGAAAGTCCGGGGAAGCCCACACACGATCGGATTACCAGCCAGCTTTAGTCCGTCGGCGTCCGTTGGACTTTTGTAGCCGAAAAGTCCGACCGTGTGTACGCCCCATAAGGCGTCAGCATACCAAGACATTTTGGACAATTTTATGCTCTCAACTTTGTGGGAACAGTTTGGGGATGGCCCTTTCCTGTTCCAATATGACTGCACACCAGTGCACAAAGCAAGGTCCAAAAGACATGGATGAGCGAGTTTGGGGTGGAGAAACTTGACTGACCTGCACAGAGTCCTGACCTCAACCCGATAGAACACCTTGTGATGAATTAGAGAGTAGACTGCGAGCCAGGCTTTCTCATCCAACATCAGTGCCTGACCTGACAAATGCGCTTCTGGAAAAAGGGTCAAACATTCCCATAGACACACTCCTAAAACTTGTGGACAGCCTTCCCAGAAGAGTTGAAGCTATTATACAGTCAGGTCCATAAATATTTGGACATCGACACAATTCTAATCTTTTTGGCTCTATACACCACCACGATGGATTTGAAATGAAATGAACAAGATGTGCTTTAACTGCAGAATTTCAGCTTTAATTTGAGGGTATTTACATCCAAATCAGGTGAACGGTGTAGGAATTACAACAGTTTGTATATGTGCCTCCCACTTTTTAAGGAACCAAAAGTAATGGGACAATTGGCTGCTCAGCTGTTCCATGGCCAGGTGTGTGTTATTCCCTCATTATCTCATTTACAAGGAGCAGATAAAAGGTCCAGAGTTCATTTCAAGTGTGCTTTTTGCATTTGGAATCTGTTGCTGTCAACTCTCAATATGGGATCCAAAGAGCTGTCACTATCAGTGAAGCAAGCCTCATTAGGCTGAAAAAAACAAAACAAACCCATCAGAGATAGCAAAAACATTAGGTGTGGCCAAATCAACTGTTTGGAACATCCTTAAAAAGAAAGAATGCACCGGTGAGCTCAGCAACACCAAAAGACCACAGAAAACAACTGTGGTGGATGACCGAAGAATTCTTTCCCTGGTGAAGGAAACACCCTTCACAACAGTTGGCCAGATCAAGAACACTCTCCAGGAGGTAGGTGTATGTGTGTCAAAGTCAACAATCAAGAGAAGACTTCACCAGAGTGAATACAGAGGGTTCACCACAAGATGTAAACCATTGGTGAGCCTCAAAAACAGGAAGGCCAGATTAGAGTTTGGCAAACAACATCTAAAAAAACCTTCACAGTTCTGGAACAACATCCTATAGACACATGAGACCAAGATCAACTTGTACCAGAGTGATGGGAAGAGATGTATGGGCAAGGAAAGGCTCCATGATCCAAAGCATACCACCTCATCAGTGAAGCATGGTGGTGGTAGTGTCATGGCGTGGGCATGTATGGCTGCCAATGGAACTGGTTCTCTTGTATTTATTGTATACAAAATAAGTGCAGCGCTAAACCAAAACTGAAACTGTGTATCAAACAAAAAATAAATAAGTCTGTGACTTTAAAGCAACTATAAAAAATGTGAATCAACACAATAAAAACATGTGAGGTGTAAATGAATGTCCAAATGTAATGTGCTAAGCTCTGCAGCCAGAGTCCATAAATATAAATAGAAGGAGTCTTCTCAAACAGAGGGGGTGCTTGGACACAGGATGTTGACTGAAGACTGGAATGCACAGCAACCACAGGCAACCCGTCATAAACATCTAGAGTTAGGTACTCTTACCGGATCCAGTAGGACGTATCTGCCATATAGCAGTACGTCTGTCAGAGCTTGTGGAGGTGGCCTCCCCTGAAATCTACCCAGATGTTCTCCCTTCGGTCACGATCTCCGATAGGCAAGGTTGTCACTTGGGTCATGGTCACCGATAACCAGGATTGTCACAGGTGGGGGTTGCCATAACATCCTATTCAGGGGCGCGCCACTCTTGAATTTATTGATGATGTGACTGCTGACAAAAGCAGCAGGATGAATTCTGAAGTGTTTCGGGCAATATTATCTGCTCTTATTCAGCAAAATGCTTCAGAACTCATTGGACGGCGCTTCACAGTGCAGATGGACAATGACCCGAAGCATACTGCAAAAGCAACCAAAGAGTTTTTTAAGGGAAAGAAATGGAATGTTATGCAAAGGCCAAGTCAATCACCTGACCTGAATTCGATTGAGCATGCATTTCACTTGCTGAAGACAAAACTGAAGGGAAAATGCCCCAAGAACAAGCAGGAACTGAAGACAGTTGCAGTAGAGGCCTGGCAGAGCATCACTAGGGATGAAACCCAGCGTCTGGTGATGTCTATGCGTTCCAAACTTCAGGCTGTAATTGACTGCAAAGGATTTGCAACCAAGTATTAAAAAGTGAAAGTTTGATTGATGATTGTTAATCTGTCCCATTAGTTTTGGACCCTTAAAAAGTGGGAGGCACATATACAAACTGTTGTAATTCCTACACCATTCACCTGATTCACTGCTGAAAGTCTGCAGTTAAAGCACATCTTGTTCGTTTCATTTCAAATCCATTGTGATGGTGTATAGAGCCAAAAAGATTAGAGTTGTGTCGATGTCCCAATATTTATGGACCTGACTGTAGCTGCAAAGGGTGGGCCAACTCAATTGAACCCAACGAACTAAGACTAGGATGCCATTAAAGTTCATGTGCTTGTAAAGACTTTTGGCAATATGGTATATATATATATATATATATATATATATATATATATATATATATATATGTATATATATATATATATACAGTGCCTTGAATAAGAATACATACCTCTTGAAATTTTCCACATTTTGTCATGTTACAACTAAAAACGTAATGTATTTTATTGGGATTTTATGTGAGAGACCAACACAAAGTTGCATATAATTGTGAAGTGGAAGAAAAATGATAAATGGTTTTCAACATTTTTTACAAATAAATATCTGAAAAGTGTGGCGTTCATTTGTATTCAGCCCCCTTTACTCTGATACCCCTAACTAAAATCTAGTGAAACCAATCGCCTTCAGAAATCACCTAATTAGTAAATAGAGTCCACCTGTATGTAATTTAATCTTAGTATAAATACAGCTGTTCTGTGAAGCTCTAAGAGGTTTGTTAGAGAACCTTATGCCCTGTACACACGGTCGGACTTTCCGACGGAATATGAGCGATCGTGGCTTGTTGTCGGAAATTCCGACCGTGTGTGGGCTCCATCAGACTTTTTCCATCAGAATTTTCGACACACAAAGTTTGAGAGCAGGCTATAACATTTTCTGACATCAAAATCCATTCGCGTAAATTCCGACCGTGTGTGGACAATTCCTACTCACAAGTGCCACGCATGCTCAGAATAAATTTTGAGACTGAACTGCTCGGTCTGGTAAAATTAGCGTTCGTAATGGATATAGCACTTTCATCACGCTGCAATGTTTTAAATTGTTGAATGCAGCGTGTTCTTCTTTATAATGCTAGAAGAATTAAGTTGTTTTGCTGCTTATATTCACACAGAATTCTCACAAACTTCTTTCTTTATTATTTCTCGTGATTTCATGAATATAATATTTGTATTCGTCAGATCTAACTAATTCTTTGGGGGTTTTATGTATTTATATTTTTGATAATTTGTTGTTTGCTTTTTTAATCAAGATCTCCTGTTTTTGTTATTTTTTTTGGTGATCTCCATAATTATTTTTGTGGATTTTGTGGGTCAAGTTACCACAACACCATTATTATATTGTATTTTAGAATCTCAAGGAGATTGGTTGGTTACTTTTTGAAGTAAGTCAAGTATTTGTGAAAAATAAATAGCCATTTATTCTGGGTCATAACAAAATAAGGAGGAAGGCAACGCTGGATAAACTGGTGAAGTTTGCAAAGCCTTTGTACCCCAGGGCACACATCAATTATTTTACAGTCAAAATTGGTGCCCTGAGGATTCCTTATAATAGTGAGCACAATCCGGTCCAGGACTACAAGGGATCAGGAACAGCAGCAGATGACATATATGTCCCCAGGCTGTGGTACTACCACAGCCTGCATCTTTTTCCAGACCAGACTAAACCCAAGACCATCACTCTCTGGTCTTCCTTAGACGCTTCCTTCCAGGCTGTGGCTGTGGTGTTGGAGGTGTGGCAGGAGGTAGAGGAGGAGGAGGAGGACCTTGAGGACCTGGAGAAGGAGGAGGACCATGGTTGAATTCACAAACGTGGCTTTGGCTTGTGAGTTGGCCCCTCAACCCCTTATTTAGAGCTTGGAAGATTAAATACTCACATATTAGGCATTGGCCCTCCTCCATTTCCAGCATTTTGCAGGCTGTAATATATGCAAAGTCCTCTTGAACATTGTGGGGGGTCCTGAGGGCCGCAGTAGCCTTTCAAAATAGGGCAATTGCTGCCTCCTCCAGGTTACTCCTCTTCCTGCCACTTTTTTGTGGAAGGCGGAGGGGAGGGACCTGGGTATCGGGCAGGCTACTGGGCCCAGCCACCACCTGGCTGCCACTTACCCCGCCACCTCCTGGCTGCCACTTACCCCCACCACCTCCTGGCTGAGACGTTCCTGTGTATGAAAAAGGGACATCGTTTTAGTTTTTTGTTCATCAATCACACACAATTTTCATCTCATGACTGTTGCAAATTGAATGTTTATAAATAGAAAAGACTATCATTCTGACCCCAGCATTTTTCATTCTTGTCACAATCATTTGTAGCCACTACTATCTATTGATATGTAAAACACTTTGTGAAATCAGAAATTAGTTATCAAAACTAACATAGATTTAACATCATGGTCCTCCTCCTTCCTCCACCTCCTGCCACACCTCCAACACCACAGCCACAGCCTGGAAGGAAGCTTCTAAGGAAGACCAGAGAGTGATGGCCCAGGGTTCAGTCTGGTCTGGAAAAAGATGCAGGCTGTGGTAATTTGACAAACAGAAATATTTAGAAGAATGCTATACCTGGCTCAAGCTGGGCTCCTCCACATGTTGCTGCCTGAAAGGCCCAGGTTGGTCGTCAGAAGCCTCAGCTGGGAGGGAAGGAAGTGTGGAAGGAAGACTGGAGAGTGCTGGCCTGGGTTCAGTCTGGCCTGCCAGAAAATGCAGTCTGTCATACTACCACAACCTGGGGACATAAATGTCATCTGCTGCAGCTCCTGATCTCAGGGAATCCTGGACCTTCTTGACCTCTCTTAGATATGTGCTCCTCATGCCACCAATTAGGGCCTTCAAATAGGGGATGTCTGCCGTGGGGATCACCGGCTTCACAAATTCCAGCAATTGATCCCCGCTGCCTTCCTCTTTGTTTTATTCTTATAATCAGGGTGGTTTACCTGCCACAGAAAGGGCAGCTCCCTGAACATATCAGTGAATATTGGCATAAAGTCATGATCAATGACTAGATCTATTTTCTCTGCAAGACACAACACAAGACAAACCCCAATGTCAGGCTAAACTCTCCTAATCTTGTCCCAATATAGGCCTCAATCTATAAGCAGTATAGGCCCAAGTTCAAATGGTACCTTCATTATCACGATCGGCGCTTCCGATACTCCTTCCTCTGCTCACAGATCGTACGTACGACGCACGCGTGTTACGATTTATATTCACTGCGCATGCGTGAAACTCTGCCCGCCCCTGACGTTCTTTCTAGTCTATTCCCTGCCCCTTCTCTTTCGGCGCAGGGGGAGAGCACATGGCGGAGAAACAACAGGTGCTTGATAATTCCAGCAACGAGGAGGAGGAAAGCCCGGAGCCAGAAACGTCAGGATCCCACAGGCGATTTAAGGCCTCAAATATGGCCTTTGTTGAGATGGTGGAGATGGTGGACATATTGAAAAGGACCGACTATGACGGGAAGTATGGACCTTACCCTAACCCAAATGTGAGAAAGGCCAAGATCATGGCTAAAGTTGTGAAGAGTCTGCACCGGAATTTTGGGGTACGACGATCCAAGGATCAACTGAGGAAATGGTGGTCGGACCTCAAATTGAGGGAGCATGATCAGTATAGAAGGATCAGGAGAGTGCTGCAAAAAAGTAAGTAGTTGTCCTGTGTTCCTATTCTTAATTTTTATTACGTTTGTGCTGTTCCATGTGCTTTTCTTTACTGTTGTACAGTTTAAAATGGCAACTTTCATGGGTACATTAATCGTTCATAGGAAACATTGTTCGTTCAGCCACTAAAATACGATGTTTTTGGCAGATGCAGTTCAATACCGTTTTTCTGGCCTACTTCGATTAAAAAAAAAGTTTGTTCTCTAGATGGGTTTGTAACTAGAATGAAATGCAAACTAGATTCTGTGTAAGGAGAGGACACTCAGCAGCTGTTTACACATCTGGACTCTGGAGCACTAGTGTGGGACACCAGAACACCCTTTTTATTAGGGGGCCCACACAGGTGCTCCAGTGTATACTATAGGAGTGTCTCCATCTGTGAAGCTTGCACAAAACAGGTAAGTATTCAAGCTTTACAAAGGACAAAAACATTTCTGCTGCTTGGAACTCTGCCAAAATAGACAATTGTACCCCACTTCCAAGCAATGTTTCATATTCCTATTTCTGCCATCAAATATCTGTGTGCTAAGTATACCTATTTTTGTTCACATAGGGTTTGAAAAGACTCGGAAGACACCACTCATCAGAGGACACCAGGGACTCCCCATCCCAGGAAGAAGGGGAAATCCCCCAAACCCAACCAGAGGAGGAAGAGGAGACGTTGTAGAACACAACACAACAGGTGAGTGTCTGCGACCACAGCCTCAGGTAAGAGATGGATGCCTGCATATTTAGAATACATGGTGGTTTTTTTTTGTAGGCGATCTGGATGTTGTGGAAGAGGAATGTCATTTCAACAGTGAAATGTCATTTCACCAGTGAAAGTGCCCAGATCCTCATCGGGGAGAAAGAACATCATTGATGTTTTAGGGAGAATCTAAAACACCCAGAAATCCCTAAATTTCTTCTGCTTTTTTTTAATGACTAAAATTGTTGACGTATGTTAAAGGCCAAATTTAGAAGATGCACACAGTGTGTCTTTGTAGTGCAAAGTGGATTTGCCTTTAGTAAATAACACCCAACAGTGCTTTCTAATTTTACACAAACACGCCATTTTCATGACTACCCAAATTTCGGTCATGCTGCTGAAAAATATTAATATTTTTGGCAGTAATGCATTACATACATTAACCACAAAAACAAGGTGTGTGTAGCAGACCCACAACATAATAATAATAGTTAGCCGAAGAAGAGATTGTCATCTCATGTGTCAACGAAATTTCGTTTGCACTGTTGAAGAAAAAGGCCAAAAAAATATAAAATATAACACTATATAATAAAAGATAACAGAGGAGACAGCTAAAAGAAAAAGAAAAAAAATATGAATACACATTGTACAAATTGGAGCACAATTTTAACATTCTGCAATTACCTATCAAGATAATAATAGGATACAAAACTTTTAAACAGTACCATTTGAAAGTATTCAGGCAGGCCCTTGCACTACATGCTTTGGGGAATTCATCCATAAATATGACCACAAAAGAGGTAGGTATAGTGTGTATGGGTTTGGCAAAGTCAGCAGATAGAGGATTGGTATTGGTTGACTTAGCGGTTGGGGGGAGGGAGGGTTCCAAATGAGTTTGGGACCCAAAAAAAAGCCTCTGGCACTCTGCCAGAATTTAAGGACACAAATAACATTTGTACACATTTTAGGGGGTATTTAGGGTAGAGCACTACAATGGAGCTGACAAAATACATTGTTAAGTGACTAGGCGAGGTGGATATAGGCCCAGGAGAGCTTGCTGGGGAGGTAGTGAAGGCAAATATGCATGAAGGACAAAAAAAAGTTTAACCACTTCAATACCAGGCACTTAGACACCTTCCCGCCCAGCCCAATTTTCAGCTTTCAGCGCTGTCGCAATTTGAATGACAATTGCGCGGTCATGCTACACTGTACCCAAACAAATTTTTTATCATTTTGTTCCCACAAATAGAGCTTTCTTTTGGTGGTATTTTTTGGGCACCGATGAGGTGGCACCGATGAGGTGGCACTGATGAGGTGGCACTGACGGGCACTGATGATGGGCACTGATAGGCGGCACTGATGGGCACTGATGGGCACTGATAGGTGGCACTGATGGGCACTGATAGGTGGCACTGGTATGCGGCACTGATGGGCACTCATAGGTGGCACGGATGGGCACTAATAGGTGGCACTGGTGGGCACTCATAGGTGGCATTGATGGGCACTTGTAGGTGGCATTGATGGTTACTTATGGGTGGCACTGATAGTTGGCACAGATGGGCACGGATGGGCACTGATAGATGGGCACTGATGGGCATGGATGGGCACTGACAGGTGGCATGAATGGACACTGATGGGTGGCACTGGTGGCATTACTTGTTTGCAGTGATGCCCCTAAGGGTGGCATTGCTGGGCATCACTGCAACATAATTGTGCCAATCAGTGCCCATTTGTGGGCACTGATTGGCACAGATTTGGCATACTGGGCACATGTGGATGGCCATGGGGTACATACCTGGCCATCCACATGTTGCCCCTTCCCTGGTGGTCCTAGTGGTGATCCCTGGTGGTCCAGTGTGGTGATCTGCGGGGGGGCTGCGCTGATAAACAATCAGCGCAGACCCCCCCTGCCAGGAGAGCCGCCGATCGGCTCTCCTCTACTTGCGTCTGTCAGACGCGAGTTAGGAAGAGCCGATCAACGGCTCTTCCTGTTGACAGCGTGATCAGCCGTGATTGGACACGGCTGATCACGTGGTAAAGAGCCTCCGCCGGAGGCTTTTTACCAAGATCAGTGTAGCGGTGTGTCAGACTGACACACCGCTCCACCGATCGCCGCGATGCGCGCCCCCGGGGGCGCGCTGCGGCATGTTATCCTGAAGGACGTCATATGACGCCCAGTCAGGATAACACAACCACTTCCCGGACGTCAATCCGCCATAGGGCGGGCGGGAAGTGGTTAAACATTCCAGCATGCATGAGGACAAAGGGGACATTCACAGCATATTACAATCATGGTAATTAGGGAATGATGAAAGAAATACAATACATTATCAAACATTAAATACAATAAAATGTGATGTTAAAGGATAAATCTTACCTTAATATAGTCCTTCTGCAGGACCTGTATGATGGCAGAACAGGTCTCCGGGATAATGATCCCCAGAGCCTGGGGGGAGATGCCTGTCGAGAACTTGAGGTCCTGCAGGCTTCTTCCCGTCGCCAAGTACCGCAACGTGGTGACTAGCCTCTGCTCCAGGGGGGATGGCTTGCCTCATATAGGTATCCTGCCTGCTGATATAAGGGGTCAGCCAAGCCAACAAATGGTGAAAAACAGGGTCAGTCATCCTGAGAAAGTTCCTGAAATCATCAGGATTATCCTCACGGATCTCACGGAGCAAAGGCATGTGACAGAAATGGTCACGCTGAAGCAACCAATTCATGGTCCATGAACTCCTCCCCACCCTGTTCATGGACTGGGCTTGTGTCAAAGTAAGAACCCCAAAACCAAGCCCCCGCACAGCACGAACTCTACGATGAGTATGTACGTGCAACATGGCCTCAAAACGGTCTGCTGGTCAGAACGAAGTAACAGAACGCACCGAAGAACAGCAAGGCCTGTGAAGAGCGACCTGAAAATCAGTAACGAACGGACAAGAACACACTGAATAAACCAATGGGAACTCACTGCACGCACTGAAGACCAGATACAAACCCACAAGCACAAACTGAACAGCAGAAAAACGATCTGAAAACCACGAGTCTGAAAAAAGCACGAATCACTTCTCACCAAACTTTTACTAACACGAGATTAGCAAAAGGAGCCCAAAGGGTGGCACGCTTAGTATTGAACTGCCCTTTTATAGTCTCGTTGTACGTGGTGTACGTGACCGCGTTCTTGACGTTCGGAAATTTCGACAACTTTATGCAACCATGTGTATGCAAGACAAGTTTGAGCCAACATCCGTCGGAAAAAATCAGATGGATTTTGTTGTCGGAATGTCCGATCAATGTCCGATCGTGTGTACAGGGTATTAGTGAACAAACAGCATCATGAAGGCCAAGGAACACACCAGACAGCTCAGAGATAACTTTGCAGAGAAGTTTAAAGCAGGGTTAGGTTATAAAACAAGTATCCCCAGCTTTGAACATCTCACAGAGCACTGTTCAACCCATTATCTGAAAATGGAAAGAGTATGGCACAACTGCAAACCTATCAAGATATGGCCGTCCACCTAAACTGACAGGCCGGGCAAGGAGAGCATTAATCTCAGGTGAAAGAATCTGTCCTCTCTTTAACCATGTGATCGGCGGTGCCCAATCATAGCAACTCACATGTAAAAACAGAGATGCCGGTAATCGGTGCTCCTCGCCTCACACTGACAGAGTGTGAGGAGAGGAGAGCCGATCAGCGGCATTGCCTCACAGAGGACATCTAGGGATCATCAGTGCCCTGATTACAATTAAGTGCCCACCAGTGCCAGAAATGTGTGCCCACCACTGCCAGCAATCCGTGCCCACCTTTGCCCACAAGTGCCAGAAATCAGTGGCCATTAGTAGCCACTGATCCTGCTTGCTATTCCACTACACTGATTCTCTTGTTTCCTGATTTCCATGGCTTGTTCTGAAGTACGCTGATCCCTGGCTCCCTGACGTCCTGACTTGTCTCTGACTATCTGTTCCGGTTACCGAACTGTGGCTATGTTTTGACTACGTGTGCTCTGTTTACCTTTTACCATTATTATTATTATTATTAAACAGTGTGATTTTTACTGTACTTCTGTCTCTGATTCATGGTTCCTGACAGCTGGCAAGTTTTAGAAGAGCAAAACTCCTATAAGGTTGTTGTTAGTGATTAGTCTCAGTGAGAAAGATATTGCTGTGGAAAACACCTTCATAGTTGAAGACCACCCTGATCTGGCTTATAAGTAGCCTTACAACCTTTAGCATGGTGTCAGACTTGCACGTACCTGACTGACAAACCCGGTATAGCAGGGGAAGGCCTCCCGTACGTATCTGGTTCCCGGCCCCTGGTAGTGTAAACAGAAGGCACAGGAGCGCAGAGTGGTAAGAGAGCCTGGCAGGGGACTTGCGGAGGTAAGGCCCAGGATCCTGATGCGAATGGTCTGGAAGTCCTTAGCAGGCTGGGGCATAGGCAGCCGGTGCAGAGCAGGAGCAGAAAGGGCAGGTCCGGTCACAGGCAGAGTTGGCAACAAACGGTCAGCAAGGTACAGAGGAACAGGCAGGCTCAAAGTCCGGGTCACAGGCAGGGTTGGCAGCAGGCGGGCAACGTGGTACAAAGGAGAAGGCAGATTCGTGGTCAAGGAAAGCCGGGGTCAGGTGCAGGCAGATAGCAGAGAAGAATCCAAAGACAGGCCGGGGTCAAAAGGAGATCAAACAAGCAAACAGGTAACAGGAACTCAGGAACTGGGAGCTGCAGATCGGACAGCACCGGGCAGAAAGTTCCAGCAAGCTAAATAGGGTGATTGGCGCCAAGCGACATGCGCGCGCCCGCACAACGGACCGGCACGAACCGGCGCACACCAGAGTGCCCAATAGCAAGTCCATTCCGAGACCTCCTCTGACACATGGTGTTCTGTGGAAGCACAAAATTTGAAGCAAACCCCAGAATTCTTTAAAAGCTCTTTGTGTTCTTGTAAGGGTTTCTTTGTAAAGCCAATACACTTCCTAAGTGGGCGTGGTTTGTTAAGCATGGGACATTGGTGACTTGGGTTCTTAATTTTCGTGTTCTGATCAATCCTTTCGGGGATTGTAGTAGGTATAGGTAGAATATCAGTCCTTTCCACTGACCCTGGACCTTTACAATCTCTATAAGAAATGTGTGAGCTTGGAGGATTGGATTCGCCATAGGAGACGTTTAAATCATTCTTAGTATCTGCAGTTTTTCCAATGAACTCACAGAAGTAGAAAAAGGAAGGAAATTAAATGTTATTCTCTTCCTTGTACCTTGATTCAAGTAATGCCTATTTTTCCTACATGCCATAAGGTAACCTGGAGACTCTTGAAACTTTAGGTTGTCTATTTAGATATTTTTGGGAAGCTTTGTAACCTTTAAAAAAAAACATTCTCAATGGCTTCTGGGTTGTCGTGGATATGTTCAGGTCCCAAACACCATTAAGAGTCTTGTCATTTTGAGCAGCTTTAAGTCTTTTGATATATTCAGCAGATTGAGGACCTAGCCACCTGATAAGCAGCTCCAGTTCTTCTGTAGTTGTGATAACTAGTTCACTGATGGTGGATTTGAAGGTGGATTTCCAGTAGGGTTGCCACCTGTCCGGGATTCACCCAGACAGTTCAGGTTTGGAATCATGTGTCAGAATGCCTGAAACCCGGACACATTATTTAGACCGGACTATGGCTTCCCAGCAGGGTTGCTGGCTGCAGTTGTCTAAGCTGAGAGTGGCTGTTACACTTTCACACTTCCCAAAGCCAGCAATAACAATCCCCCCAATACACACAGACGGGAGAGGAGAGAGGGCTCTATCTGCAACTCTTCCTTCCGCCCCTTCACCTCTGTGTCTGCCCACACTCCAATGCCGGTGCTGTGCCTCAGAAAAGGAAAGTGGGTGTTGGAAATTTTAAATCTGGATGAGAGGTGCTGACTGCCAAGGGATGAGTGAGCTCACCATCCATCCCTGTCTGTGACTGAAGCCTCCCCCTTCTCTCTCCTGTCTCTGAGTGAGTAAACTAAGGTAAATCAGGATTCTCAGAGCACCCCTTACATCAGAGTTCCCCTCTACACCAGAAGCCATAGTGTCCCCCCTTACATCAGAGTTCTCAGTGTCCCCCCTTAAATCAGAGTTCCCAGAGCATTCCTTATGTTAGAGTCCCCAGAGTTCTTCCTTACATCAGAGTCTTCAGAGTCCCTCCTTACAGTGAAGGGGAACTCTGTGGATTCAGATGTAAAAAGGGAACTCTGTGGACTCTTATGTAAAGGGGGACTCTTGTTATTAACTTCATATGATTAGAAATGTTATTTAATAGCAAAATATATGTATAGTTTATACCAGTGATGGCGAACCTTGGCACCCCAGATGTTTTGGAACTACATTTCCCATGATGCTCCACTACACTGCAGAGTGCATGAGCATCACAGTTTTGTCATCACTGGTTTATACTATAAAACAAAGTTGTGCTCCGCAAAAGTGTTTGGGTTTGACTTGAAGAAAAGGTGGCAACCCTAATTTCCAGCCTCTGTAGATTTCTGGTTTGCCATCAATAGACAAGTGCGATTTGTTTCAGTCGAAATTTGCGTGATTCAATAATTCATTTGTATCCGAATCTCCAAATCACAATAGTAATGAATTTCAACTAACCCGAAATAAATTAAAAAGAAAACAACAAATTCATATTTATTTGTTTTATTAGGATGACATGATGCAATAATTTGGGCCTTTTTGTAATGTTTGAAGCATCCGAAATAAGGTACTGAAATAATGAATGATTGATTCAGATCTATTAATTGTTATTCTAGTGAGTATAGCATGAATACAGTATTCTAATAAGATTATTTTTGTATTTTGGGTTGAGAAAACCCAAAGTCAGTTGAGAATTGGGAAATTAATTTAACTTAATAACAACATAGCGCATGCATACGCAAAAATTTGGATTCATTTGTTTTATTCCGATGAGAGTGGCACAGTAGTCTTAAAGTGTTACTAATCCCAGGACCCTGCATTCATTATCTGTCCTCCACAGTACACAGAACATGTAAATGCAATTATTTTAAAATTTTGATTTTTAATAACATTCTATTACTATATGGTTTGTGTAGCAATTGTATGTGATATATATATATATATATATATATATATATATATATATATATATATATATATATATATATATATATATATATATATATATATATATATATATACATACATATATATATATATATATATATATATATATATTTTTTTATCTGCTTTTTCTTTTTCCTACAAAAGTGGAGTTACCCTTCAAGAGCCATCACATAAATGAAACATTATATAGAATCAATGTATACAGATATAAGGAAGGTAGCTGATCAAAAAGGAAAATTGCTGAGATGTAAGAACGATACCATTTGCAACTTGGTTTCTAAGAGTAATGTCAAATATGAAGGAATATTTTTAAATTAGGGGGCTGTCTGGAAACCATTTCTAATAGTGATTTAATTATTGTGACCCAACAAATGTTTTGTTCATGGTGGAAAATTATAAACAGTGTAACTGGTAAGAACACTGCTGTGTAAAAACCGCTGTGCCATTATGGAATGTCGTGTGTGAAAAACACTTCTATAGAGAAAAAGCAGCATACATTTCTACTACAAAATCTATAAAGAAATTAAATTCAGGGAAGCAGACCTCAGACCTGGAACTATTCCAAGAGGTTTTCAAAGAACAGTGTCATGCAGGAGGATGTTAAAATCCAATTATTAAAGCTTTACAAGACAAAAATATTCAATACAGCTTTAAATTTGGAAAGCAAGACAACCTTCCACCATGTTCACAATACCAAGGTCATTTGGTAATTGTTGATAAATGATCATGCCAATTCAGTAGATAGGAGAAGCTCTAAAGGTCAAATTTCAAGGAGCTCTCTCTCTCTCTCTCTCTATATCTATATCTATACCTATAGATATAGATATAGATATAGATATAGATATAGATATATTAGGAAGCACTCAGCAGAAGTATGTGTCAAAAAAACTGAGCAAGAGTATGTATCCAAACAAAAGGAATTTACTCTGTTCAATATTTCAGTGGATCACAGTTCATCTAGGTCTAAGCCAACTATTATTTACCTACCTACTGATGCTACTTTGCTGCAGTGCACCTGGGCAGATACTCCCTGGACAATGTGTAATATACTGTATAAAATGGTGATGGCAGCGATAAACCAAGCACGAGACAGGCACATCTAAGGACAGTCCCAAAATGTTTGACCTGCACTTTTATTCAAGCAATGTCATAGCATAAAACAAATGAACATCTGTTCATCTGAGCTTCTCCGGTGCAGTCCAATATTTCTGACACTGAGGCCGTTTCCTCTGATTTCCCAACAATGACAATGGGAAATTGTTAGTTACCTGTGATGTAGGGTTGTCAACATCCCCACAATGATAATGTTGAGTAATATACAGTATATATGGAGAGACTATTACTATTACTCATGAGTAAGCACTCTGTATGAGTGTGAAACGCATCAGCTGTTGAGCTGTATCACTCCAGCGGTGTCTCATGTACCCTATGATCTTATTTTACCAATAAAGAAGAATTTAATCTGCTTATCCCGGTGTGTGGCTGTCCAGATCTTCCTATCCTACTACATCCTTAAAGTGGATGTAAACCCAAATTTTTTTTTTTTTGTCATAATGTAGAGTATAAGATTTTCTATCATTTGAGCCCAGTCTTGCCACACAGAGTTAATCCAGCTCTGAGCAATCCTCTTTTATTGTCCAGTAAGATAAAATTTGACAGAGAAAAACTTTGTCAAATCCTCCCTCTTGCTGTGAATGACAGGTGATTTACATCTCGTGCACTAGCCTAAGACATGCATTATTTTTTAATTGCCACCCCCACTCCTTCCTTCAGCAGCTCTGCAAAGATTGTCTGTTCCACACCTCAGCATGATTTGGCATGCTGAAGTCATGTGGTTACTTTCCTGTCTTTTCACTGGATGTTAGAGATCATAGCAGAAACAGAAGTTCAGTGTAAGAAATACACATGAGAAAATGCATATTGACAAGGGGAGTGTAGAGGTGGGTGGGGGGTCTACTGACATCACGACTCCACCCACCGAGCTCCAGACAACAGACCCACCCAGAGAATCTGCATTTTTCCAGTCTCATTACAGACAGAGGGGAGACATTTGACAGGTAAAGATACATGCAGGAGGCATGTATATCCTTATAGATAACCCCTATGGCAGTAGTTTAGAAAGGATGACATTGGGTTTACATCCACTTTAATCAGTACAGGATAAAGTAATGATGTAGGAACTGGGGATAAAAGAAATGAGCACAAATAGGGCTTGGGCCATCAACACTCCTGGAAGTGCCAAATGCTTAAGACTCTGCCAGAGGCTGTACCAATTAAAGTTGAATTCAGACAAACCGCCTGGCAGAGAGGTGGGTATTCAGTCTTCTATTGCAGTCTTCTATCATTTTAAAGCTCATTTAATGCTTGATAGGAATATGTAACTATTTAAATGTGCATAGCCTGTCTATTCCAGCGTTTTTGTTTTGTTTTTTAACCCCCCCCCCCCCCCCCCGTGTTGTTTGCACATAATCAGATATCAATTGGCAATATTTAGTTAAGCTTTTGTAAATGTTATGTATTTGAAAAAACGTACTTAGCAGTCCCTCCTGAGCGCGCTCCCATCTTCAGTGTGGGCAGCTGAAGCCCACTGGTATCTTGTTCTAGGATATGGTGTTGCTGGCTACCCAGTATGCACCTCCCGATCTTGCTCACAAACAACAAAGCGCGGTGCATCGCTACAAGTGGTGGCAGAGACGCTTGACTCCTGGGATTGATGACACTCATATCCTAGGAGCCAGTGGGCGTGCGGATGTGACGTACCTCTCCACAGTGAGGTACTGCGGAAGTGGGGGAATACAATCAAAAAAAAGGTATTTGCACTGCTCAAAAAGAAAAAAATGCAATTAGAATACAGGAAGTGTAAATGCCTGGAATTCTGCTTTAAGTAAAAAAAACTTACTTGTAGAGGAAACTTAAAAACATCTGTGATTATACACACCTTTTATCAGGAATAAAGAAGAAGCTTAACAATTAGGCCCTTTTTCCAAAAAAGTTAGTGCTTCAGAATGTTTTGGGTGTATTTGTATTTATTTGCCCACCCATTGCTAATCTTTACCTATGTTGTAATTGGAAGCTGATTGATAACCTTTCTTTCCTTTACTTCTTTCCTTACATTCACTAAATTCACTAGTAAATCACAGATTAACTGAGCACAAGGTATCAGTAATTACCCATAATTAGCATAAAGATGTTTGTATATAATGGTGCTGATAGTACCAATGTAGAACATTTGCATTCATTTAATTAAAACATGACACCAAGGAGGATGCTTTTGCATTTCAGACACGACTTTATGCATACCAAGGGAACAGCATTGACACTTACAATCACATACCTATTTTAAAGCTAGTTCACACAGAGCACAGTGAGTAATTCAAGTAAACTAACCAGAACAGTGGAATTTAGAGTAATAATGAACATCCAGCTGATTCTCTATTACAGCAAGGAGAAAACTGATTACTTCAAAGTGTATTTAGTAATTAGAGACATTTAAGTGCTATTTGATTTACATACTAAGGCTCATAAAACATTATCTGTTGAGAATAACCTTTTTGTATGTGTAATCATCTTTAAGTAACCTTTCAATTCAAAACTGGGCTCTGTTTTGTTTGATGTGTAAGGTGATTGTAGCCATATTGGTGCACAGTTAAGTAACGTACATGATGCTTTTTTTCATTTGCACTGACAAGTTCATTTTTTAGGACAAGCTTTCAAGGCCTTACGCCTTCTACTAGGTCAAAGCCGTTCTGATACTGCTGAAGCTGAGTATCAGCACTGCTTGGACCTAGAAATGGCACTTAACCAAGCAGTACTCACAGTACTACAAGAAGGGGATGGCCATCTCCCTAAAGGATGGGCATGCCCTTCGTCAGTCCTAGGGATTAGCCCTGACCAATGCTTTACTCCAGATACCCATTCACATTGATAAACTTGACTTATGACAGTCACACCACATTAGCTGATGCCTCAATGATTAGCTAAATACAGGCTCAATGGATCTCCTTTTATTCTGTTTCTCTGGAGGTGTCTTCACTACTTGCGGCACCACTCACACCCTGAGCTCGTGTGGTCCTCTGCTTGGCATCCAATAACTACTGTATAGCTCATTGTTAAAGTTTGCATACACTTTAATAATATGGTGCTATGAGTAATAAAAATTCACATCTGTACAATTAAGTAATAATAAAAAATCTGGTTGCTATAGATGGTGCATTACTTCTTTTTGTGCTAAGTTCCTATATAAGTAATATTTTAGTTAACTGATTGTTGTTGAAAAGTCCCCACTTTTTAAGGTAATTAACATGTGCAGTCTACATGCAATCAGGCAACGTTGTTTTTCTGTGCTTGTTTTCGTCTGTGTGGATTATTTGTACTACAAGGACGATTTCTCAAGAGGAGCGGATAAACATATTTACAAGCTGTTGGATGAATACAGAATGAGGCTTTTGTCTGAATATGTTGTAGAAAATATGCTACAAACCAAGTTAGGCATCTCAAATGGCTACTGGTCCTCTTCAAAGGTGACTAAGATACTGACAGGCCATAGACAGAACAATTTTTAATCCAATCTGGCCTTGTATTGTAAAAGTTATCAACCCCAAACATGTTTAAGAGGAACTTCTATCCATTCTTACCTGGTCAAATGGGTTAAGCTGAAATAGCATACTCATCCTCCTGGTGAATCCAGTGTTGCCCTGCTGTAACCTGCTGAAAGCTATTGCATGCTGGGTAACATGCCACCATCTTCTTTGTGACAGCACCAGGAGGCTGACTGTCTCTTCCAGGTCTTAGCAGTCGACCTCCTAATGATGCTACTCTATGCATATGCAGTGTGTTTGACACAGCCCTGAAGCCTGCTGGGATGCGTAACATGGCTTTCCTATGAGGCTCTAGGTAAAAAGCACTTCATTCTTGCTTAGTTGTACGTGCTATACCATGTACATCTGTTTATAAATAAAACAGAGTTTGTGAATACCTGTGTTTGCAAATTACAAAATGTTATGCAGTGAAATAAAGTTCCTACAAGATGGCTTACAGTACATACTGACTTTTTATGTGCTGTTCATTGGTCACCTACAAGGCAAGTAAGGTGCTGGTAGGTTAAAATGAGAAGCTGGTAGGTTAAAATTTGGCTGTACTTCTCCTGTGGATCACAGGAGTGCAGGTTGTTCTACACTCTGGTGACCCATTTTTAGCAGATAGCGGGTTAGAGCCCACTGTTGGCTGATATCACAGACCAGGTCCAGGCTCAGGAATGATGGTCGAGATCTGCCCACATGCCTGGACCAGCACCCAGTTCAACCTCTCAGCAAGCCGCTTAGAGCATGAGCTGGCCACACCTGCCCCCTCCACAGCCCAGTTCTCCAGTGAGCGAGGAGGGGCAGAGCGGAGAGCCGGTGACTGACAGTCACCAGTTCTCTGCTCAGGGAGCTTTGAGAACCGAGCGAATGGTGGTGTTTGATCACTCAGTTCTCAGTGTTAGAGCCGGCAAGGGACTAGGTACCGCTAAGTATGATTCTGAAATAAAGCAAATTCTCCTTTATATAGCTCAAATGAGTGTGCCCATAATGGCTACCTCAGATTCTAAGCACTTTGAGTTCCCCAGGAGAAAAGTGCTACAAAAGTATAAATTAAAATTAAATTAATTTTGACAAAATGTAAAGTACTGTATGTGCGGTCTAAAAACATGCATGTGTAATGTGGGTCCACATTGGCTGGCTGTTGGCACCATGTGGACCCTGGACCCGACCCACTTTTTCCTGCACAGGACAGTCACCCACCTGCTGTTTAGAGAAACTCTGCCATATTGTATCATCTTCTCCTGGCCTGAAGCATGCTAACACACATATTCCTGGCCTGAGGCCTGTTATCCAGAATAAACAAATTCCAGATAAGATGCATTTTTACTACTTTAGGGTTCATGCACACAGGACTTTTAAAAAATGCCAGTGGTGCTGCTAGGCAGCTGTTGGCCGCGTTTTTGATAAGCGTTTTTGGACTTTTTTCCACGTTTTTTATTAAATGCACTCTCTATAATGTAAAAATGCCTAAAAACGCCAAACGCTCAACAGCCTCTGCCCCTGGACGCAAAAACGGTCATTTTTTTCCTACTGCCCCTAAATGCTTATGCCGCCCAGCGCCTCTGAAAGTTTACGTGTGCATGGACACATAGGCTAACATGGAGGGGCATTTAGGGGCAGTTAAAAAACGTTAGACGCCCCTGACAGCAGCTGTAAAAACGTCCTGTGTGTGTGAGCCCTTACTGTACAAATGTCACTCCAGCACAATTCTAAGGTGTTAGGCGCATTAACATTAACACTCACTGATAACAGTTCACAGTGCAGAGCACTCTCCTCTTTCTTACAATGTGCTACCCAGAGGTCAAACAAGTGCAGAACACTTCAAAGCCTCCTGAGTCAGTAAAGCCATCTTCCCTAGTTGTTAAAGTCTAGTTAGCAAGGTGGTACTCAAACAGAGTAACTTTTCTCACATATTAAGCCACATACCTACATTTGAAGGCCAGGTCTAGCAAGGTCTCTCTTTTAGTCTGCTCTCAAGTACCTTTATTTCTGCAGAGGGCTCTTTAGTTCTTCTTCAGCACAGCACTCCTTGCTAATCTGTGGTGTCCTGCTCCCATACCCCAAGTGCACTGGGCCCCATCCACATCAGGCTTATAAAGAGGCGTTATCTCCACCCATTACATCACTACAGGAGGGGCATCAACTAAAAGGGCACTAACACCTACCAACACATGTATTATACAATGTAAAGGGAGTACAACTGGGTGAGTAAGGGATCTGGGAGTTCAACTGCGGCTTCTAGAAGGAAACTTTTTATTAAAAACATGATCTTGCCCTGTACAAGGCAGTAGTAAGACATTATCCTAAATACTGCATATAGTTCAGTTTTGGGCAAGATTTCACAAAATCAGATGTAACTGAACTGGAAGGAGTGCAGAAGGACAGCCAAAATAGTGAGCAGCGTAAAGGACCTTAGCCATGGGTAGATATTAACTGAACTGAATTTATTTTCCTTGGATCAGACAATAATGCACATAAATGGTGCATGTAGGAAACTTGGTTTACAGGTTAGCACTGCAACAGAGAATGACATTTTGCGACCCGACTTTGGGGCTCCGTATCTCGTGGTCACTTCGTGCTAGGAACCCCAGCTTTGGATATGTTGTAGTGTTAGTTCCACTGTGTTAGCACACAGTTGGGGTTCCTAGCACCAAGTGGCCCTGAGATACGGGGCCCCAAAGTTGGGTCGCAAAATGTCATTCTCTGCTCTGCACACGCTTCTAGACTCAAACGCAGTAAAACGCTGCTAAACGCGGCATGCAAACACGGCAAAATGGGCGTTTCTAAACAACGGTTTCAGCTTTTAAAAACATGTGTTCTGCAGAGTTTGCACCGGCGTCTTGTGTGCATGAAGCCTAAGGAGCATTTTTTTCAGCTGCCCCTGAACTCTCCTCTATGTTATCTTATCAGTACATGTACACAGGGTCGTTTATAGTTGTTTATAGGCATTTGAGTTTAAATGCGTTCAGGATGGATGTTCAGAGGCATTTGAAAAGCCAAATGCCTGTAACAGCTTGTAAACACGTGTAAACACAGTAACTCACGCTTAGCCGCGTTTCGCTTACAGGCATTTTTAATTTTTGACAATTTTTTCAAAGAAAGGCTTCTAAACGCAAACGCTGCTAAACGGGCCATGTAAACATGGTAAAACGGACGTTATTAAATGTCGTTTACTATCTGTCAATTTGGGTTGTTCAGGAGAGGTTGTAAAACATCCTGTCTTCATTAAGCCTAACAAGTCTGACCGTTATGAAAGGTCTGTAATACCTATTGTCACACAGACAGGACTATCTGAGAGATTTACACTATATTAAGGCCCTGCAAAGAGACAGGAATTGTCTGAGTTCTGGTTTATTGCATTAGAGATAGGCCTAATGACTTTAAAATAACAATAATACAACAGCAAAACAAAAGGGATTAAGACTGAAAAAGTACGGTTCCGCTTAAAAAAATTAAAAGTCAGCAGCTACTTTTAATAATCGGACACTTACCTGTCCCAGGGTCCAACGATACGGGGGATCAAAGCCCCGCTCGTCTCCTCCTTCGCTCGGCGGCGCCGGCATCGTTACTGTGGGCGCCCGGCTGTGGCTTCACAGCAGGGCACCCACTGCGCATGCGCGAGCCGCGCCGCACGCCGTGTCTGGCTGTGCAATCATCTGGGACCTGTGACGTGTCCCAGATAATTGCCTAGAGCAGTGGCTCTCAACTCCTGTCCTCATGACCCACTAACAGGCCAGGTTTGCAAGATAACTGAAATACATCACAGGTGATATAATTTGCTGCTCAGTGATTGCAGTATTCTAGTCTGCATGTCCCCAAGGTAATACATAAAATCTGGCCTGTTAGTGGGTCCTGGGAACAGGAGTTGAGAACCACTGGCCTAGAGGGAGGGGGGAGAGGTGATCTTCCTTCCAGTGCAGAGGGAAGTGACGTAAGTAGCCGAGGTGAGTAAGGAGGCAGATTACGAGGGACCCCCTAGCAACAAGCATTAAGAGGTGAGTAAAAAAAATTTTTGATTCCAAATTTTATTAATCGTTTTTTAATACAGCTGAAAAATGCTAAAATAATTTTAGGAGTGGAACTCCACTTTAACAAAGTCCTGGATTTTGGTTTGGGATTTCAGAGTCCTTGGCCTTTAAGAAATATGACTCTTTGCACTAGTTCTTTGTTTTTATGGTAACAGAGAGTTACCAAGAGGCAGATGCAGCCTTTTTTTTCTGGTCAGTTAGAAGGCCATTTACTGACATGATATGACCAATCATGCTGTATGAGGAGGGGCTGAGGGGAATGGGAATGTGACTTACCAAAGAACCTGTCAAAGGAAGCCCTCCAGTGCTGCTCAGTGTGGGGGTGCTTAACCACTTCAGCCCCGGACGAATTTACCCCCTCCCTGACCAGAGCACTTTTTGTGATTCGGCACTGCGTCGCTTTAACTGACAATTGCGCAGTCGTGCAATGTTATACCCAAACAAAATTGACATAATTTTTTCGCACAAATAGAGCTTTCTTGTGGTGGTATTTGACCGCCTCTGCGGTTTTTATTTTTTTGCACTATAAACAAAAAAAGAGCGCCAGGGATGCTGCTCAGGGTGGCGGTGTCTTCTCTCTCTCTCTCTCTCTCTCTCCCTCCTGGGCTCTTCCCTGTTTGATCCACTGGACCAGCGGCGAGACGCTCCAGTCCAGGAGTCCCAGGCCAGGTCCCACAAGCACTAGCGCGGAGGAGGAGGAAGTGCAATCCTCCTCCGCTTTGAATGGGCAGTGTGGGCACCATTCTCTGCAACATAGAATATTGCCCAACACTGCCGGAGGCACAAGAAACCCAAGGTTTAAAGTGACCAGCGAATAGACATTGGAAAAATGGCATGTATGAAAAAAATGTTAAAAAATGTAATATGTGGGAGGGTTTCTGCAATGAGGAAGGGGTGCTGGCCAATCTGGAGTTGAATTCTAAAGCACTTCTGTCACTCCTACTAATTGATAGCAATAACTGTACAAATGTAGATACAGTATGATACTGCTAGAGGCCAGTCAGTAACCCTTACAGGAGAATCTGATTCTGCAGGGCACTCTGGGAGCCTTGGGAACAGAATCACCTGCAGTATTGAATCTCTGAATATAGAAATTTTAAGGCTGAATTATGTCCCCAACACATACCACAACTTCTCAGTAGAATTTTGAGGCTCCATGTTGCAATGTGGAATACATTAGGGAGATCTGCATTATGATATTGCAGGTGTACATGTGTTAGGGGCTTTAGAGATGCCATACAATATCAAATTCTCATGTATGGTACCCAAACGTTATCTGATAGAACGCAATTTGCTTTTGTAAACATATTTCTATCAATCAAGATCAATGCTAGGAGCAATTTACTCAAGGTATTGACAGTATGAAGGATTGCACATTTCATCCATGTCTGATTTATTTTTTTTTCTGTGTGAGTGGGGCTATATTTTCAATACATTATAAATGTTAAGCAGTATTTCCCAAACATGCCAAAATTGAGATGCTACAAAGCTCCACCCCTTTTGCTGACATTTTCTAGAGAGTATAGAAACCTGATCTGGCAATATATATATACAAAAGAGGAAGGTGTGGTAACTGGATTGTAAACAACACTTTGCACATGCTCATTTATCTTTTTTTTAGGGTTTGTTCACATGAGGAGAGTTCACCACCTGCTGTACAAAATGTGTATTGTGCTATACACTGTTTACCAGTGATCAGCAACAAATGTGTCCATTCTGCTCAGTGCTGAATTGAAGGAAAAGATGTTGTAAACCTACTTTTGGCTTTTTCAAACATACTCTGGAAGAGATACAGTAAAACCTTGGATTGCGAGCATAATTCGTTTTGGAAACATACTTGTAATCTAAAGCACTTGTATATCAAAGCAAATTTCCCCATAAGAAATATTGGAAACTCAGATGATTCGTTCCACAACCATTTATTTACAGGTCTTTCAGTTTATAAGCAAAACAGAAAAAAGGGGGAAAAATTAACTGCGCTTCAAAAACATATGAAATAAAAGCTGCGATGTCCTAAATGTGACACAAACACACAATGTAAAATGGGAAAATTGGTGACTTGCGCTAACTCAATTAGTGTGTATGTGGCTGAAGGGTGCCACGGTCTTAAGAAAAACAAGAATGCAACAAATATATGTAAATGTGATGGTGTAACACACTATAGAGAATTGGGGGAATACACAGACCCCCCTGGTGGATACATATACAATCTATGCAATAATATATTACAATTAGTGCAAAGAATATTTAAAAAAAGTCTGTGTAGAATATAAACAAAATTAGAAATATAAATGTGAAATATTAAAGAAATAGTCCATATGAAGAAACACCCAAAAAAATGTGTGATTGACAATCCTGGGTTGTTCAATTGTGTGGAATCCTAGGTGTATGGGTCCACCACCATAAATAAAGAGCCTGGCTGCTTACCAGAACCCCATGACTCCCCCGTTACAGAGGGTCTAAATGGGCTGGGAGATCCTGCTAATCCGGAACTCCCAGGAGTGAAGATGGAGGCTGGAAAGGGGCATCAGGAACTGTGGTGGAGATGAATGGGTCCACAGGGAAGGACACGGCCCTCAGCAGAGTGTTGTCTTCCAGGGGCACGTGCCCCTGGAAGACGCAATTTTTTTTGCGAAACGCAGCGTAGGGCTGAGCGGTATCATCGCGTCACCTCCCACTGTCGCTGTACATCCAGCAGGACGGGCTATCTGTGGTCATCCGGCCGGTGCCACAGACTGTTCTTCTACTGATGAGGCTATTTCCTAATCTACATGTGAGTGTTTACTATTTTTATTTTAAGTAAATATCATTTGATTTTACACTATGGGAGCCCTCCTTTTTTTCTCCTTATGATGACAACACTCTGCTGAGGGCCGAGTCCTTCCCTGTGGACCCATTCATCTCCACCACAGTTCCTGACGCCCCTTTCCAGCCTCCATCTTCACTCCTGGGAGTTCCGGATTAGCAGGATCTCACAGCCCATTTGGACCCTCTGTAACGGGGGGTCATGGGGTTCTGGTAAGCGGCCAGGCTCTTTATTTATGGTGGTGGACCCATACACCTAGGATTCCACACAATTGAACAACCCAGGATTGTCAATCACACATTTATTTGGGTGTTTCTTCATATGAACTATTTCTTTAATATTTCACATTTATATTTCAATTTTTTTTTATATTCTACACAGACTTTTTTTAAATATTCTTTGCACTAATTGTAATATATTATTGCATAGATTGTATATGTATCTACCAGGGGGGTCTGTGTATTCCCCCAATTCTCTATAGTGTGTTACACCATCACATTTACATATATTTGTTGCATTTTTGTTTTTCTTAAGATCGTGGCACCCTTCAGCCACATACACACTAATTGATTTAGCGCGAGTCACCAATTTTCCCACTTTCAGTTTATAACCCATATTAAAAGATTACAGAAATGTGATAGGTTGTGTATAAAATGTCCATCCACAAACGGCAGCCCCTACAAGGGGATTAGAAGCAAAATCCAGCAGGAGCTACAGAGTATAAAAGACAAGAGAGGTGCCTCTAAGTGTAGCAATATGGTTACATTTAATGAAGGTACAACATTTAGCAACTCACATGGTTGATGATTAAAACAGGCACATCTAAGTATGCAGGCATCCGGGGTAAAGCTGTCCACATAGACCGTCCTCCGCACCGCCAGCTCTCACCGCTGTCAGTCTGCAATTGTGACCTGGAAAACTACCCTGCAGTACAGCGATCTGAAATCGAGGCTTGAAGCAATCGTGGAGTGCAGCGTGGTAGGGATGACCTGAATGGTGGTGCGGAGGATAGTCTGTGTGGACAGCTTTAAAAAAAAAGTGTAATTTTCCCAAAACTTGTGACAAAATATAAAATATTCCATGGACTCAACATGCCTATCAGCAAATAGCTTGGGGTGTCTACTTTCCAAAAAGGGGTCATTTGGGGGGTTTTGATCTGTCCTGGCATTTTATGCACAACATTTAGAAGCTTATGTCACATATCACCCACTCTTCTAACCACTTGAAGACAAAGCCCTTTCTGACACTTTTTGTTTGCATGAAAAAATATATATTTTTTGCAGTAAAATTACTTTGAACCCCAAAACATTAAATATTTTTTAAAGCAAAGGCCCTACAGATTAAAATGGTGGGTGTCGCAATTTTTTTTTTCCACACAGTATTTGCACAGCGATTTTTAAAACGCAATTTTTTGGGGAAAAAACACACTTTTTTAAATTTAATTGCACTAAAACACACTATATTGCCCAAATGTTTGATGAAATAAAAAAGATCTTATGCTGAGTGCATGGATACCAAACACGACATGCTTTAAAATTGCGCACAAACGTGCAGCAGCGACAAACTACACACATTTTCAAAAGCCTTTACAGGTTATCATTTTAGATCTACAGAGGAGGTCTACTGCTAAAATTACTGCCCTCGATCTTACCTTCACGGTGATACCTCACATGCATGGCGCAATTGCTGTTTACATATGAAACCAGACCAACGCTCGTGTTTGCCTTTGCACGTGAGCACGGGGGGGACGGGTGCTTTTTTTTTTTAATTATTATTTATTTTGCTTTTTTATTATATTTTTAAACTGTTCCTTTCATTTTTTTTAATCATTTTTATTGTTATCTCAGGGAATGTAAATATCCCCTATGATAGCAATAGGTAGTGACAAGTACTCTTTTTTGAAAAAATTGGGGTCTGTTAGACCCTAGATCTCTCCTCTGCCCTCAAAGCATCTGACCACACCAAGATTGGTGTGATAAAATTCTTTGCCAATTTCTCAATGGCGCTGTTTATATCCGGAGAAGTCATGAAATGCTCATAGCTTCTGGCTTCTTAAGGCAATAGAGATGATTGGAGCCCTTCTGGTCTCTGATCAGCTCTATGGTCAGCTGGCTGAACCACCGGCTGCATTCTCAGGTTTCCTGTTGGTACAGGAGAGCCCGAGAAAACCATGGAAGACGGTGGGGGGGGCGCTCCCTCCCACTGCTTATAAAAGCAGTCTAGAGGCTAATTAGCCGCTAGGATTGCTTTTATATGAAAGCTGACCACTGGCTGAAAAGAATGATACCAAGATGATACCTAAACCTGCAGGCATCATTCTGGTATAACCACTCAAAGTCCAGCAACATACCAGTACGTTGCTGGTCCTTGATGGGCATACATTGTAATGTTCTTTTTTTCATGCAGCCTGTGGCCTGAACGAAAAAAAGAGATTGATTGGTTGGTATGCCCACCATTAGAATACCGCCCTTCATCCACCCACTTCTAATGATGGGCATACATGCACCATTTTTTTTTAACTGTGGTGGTGAAATCACCTCCGACAGGGCTGGAGTCACGGCTTTACATATCGTGGGAGCAAACGCTGTTGCTGTCAAGATAAATAAACCTGTTCTGCAGCTGAATGGCGTACCTGCTAAGCAAATGAAGGTTAACAATAAAACAAAGTAACATTACAATATAACAGTAATGCTGCGTACACACGATCGGACATTTCAACAATGAAATCCTGGGATTTTTTTCCGATGGATGTTGGCTCAAGCTTGTCTTGCATACACACAGTCGTACAAATGTTGTTGGAAATTCAGATCGCCAAGAACGCGCTGACGTACAACACGTGCCATTTGGGCTCCTTCTGCTAATCTCGTGTTAGTAGAAGTTTGGTAAGAGACGATTCGCGCTTTTCAGCCTGGTGCTTTTAAGATCGTTACTGCTCTTCAGTTTGTGCTTGAGGGTTCGTATCTGGTTTTCAGTGTCTGTAGTCAGTTCGTATCTGGTTTTCAGTGTGTGCTATTTATAGTACGTATTTGATTTGCAGTGCGTTCTTGTCCGCTCGTTTCTGATTTTCAGTGCGTTCTGTTAGTTCGCTCTGACCAGCCGACCGTTTTGAAGCCATTTTGCGGGTACATACTCATTGTACAATTCGTGCTGTGCAGGGGCTTGGTGCTGGGGATCTTACTTTGACCCAAGTCCAGTCCATGAACAGGGCAAGGAGCAGTTCATGGACCAAAAATTGTTTGCTCCAGCGTGACCAATGCTATCATATGCCTTTGTTGCGGGAGATCTGTGAGAATAATCCTGATGATTTCAGGAATTATCTCCAGATGACGGACCCCGTAGTTTCACCGTCTGTTGGCTTTACTGTCCCTTTACATTCCGAAGCAGGACACCTGCATGCGGCAAGCCATCACTCCCAAACAGATGCTCGTCGCCCCCTTGCGGTACTTGGCGATGGGGAGAAGTCTGCAGGACATCAAGTTCTCTACAGGCATCTCCCCCCAGGCTCTGAGGATCATTATTCCAGAGACCTGTTCTGCCATCATTCAGGTCCTGCAGAAGGACTATATTAGGGTAAGTTGTATCCTTTAACATCACATTATATGTATTTCAATAAATGTATTTTTAAAAGAAATTTGTATTTTAAAATGAAAAATATTTCCTTTGATTTACTGCTTGTGTTTCTTTTAGCTGTCTCCTAGGTTCTCCAATGGGCTTTTTTTTGGCCATTTACTTCAATCGTTCCAACGTAATTTCTTACATGAGGTACATGAGGTGACAATCTCTTCTTCAGCTAACTATTATTTATGTTGTGGGTCTGCTACACACACACCTTCTTTTTGTTGTTAATGTATGTAATGCATTAATGATAATAATATTCATAATTTTTAGCACCCTGAATTAATTTTTTGTAGTGACGATAATGGCCTGATTTATGCAAATTTTAAAGCACTGTGGGTGTTATTTACTAAAGAAAAATTCACTTTGCACTACAAAAGCACTGCAAAAGTGCACTTGAAAGTGCACTGTAATTGCACTTAAAGTGCACTTGTAGTTCAAAGTGGATTTGCCTTTAGGAAATAACCCCCATTGTCACTGTAAACACCAACTTAAGCAAAAAACTGCTATTGAGCATTGAAAGAAGAAGCCACACATTGTTGAATAGAAAATTTTTTACTCTGTGCGCATTCACATGTGCATTTAGAAAAGGGTTTTTGAACAAACCAACATATTTTTTGGAATCTTTTTTTTGGGGGGGACAGTAGAAATATCCTTTTTTGTGGTAAACAGGCAATACATAACTCAGGAACTTACAAAGTTCAACTTTGATCAATTGAAGGCAATATCAGACATTGGTATGTCCAAACTGTGTTAATATTGCCTTCATCATATGGGGTTATGTTACCCCTGTGAAAGACAAATTTTGAAGATGCACAAAAATTGAGAGTCAAAATGGGGATTTCCCTCCTGATCCCATGCCTAAGGTAAACATGTGATAGCTCCCAGCATGGGACGTTTTTGGGGGGTACTTGGGTTGCGAGAAAGGGGTTGCACCTACAAAACGCGTACATTGATATCCTGTGATGGCAGATAGCACATGTTGACACAATGTGTACATCTTCAAAATTTGGCTTTCAACATTTTTTAGAAAAGTTCTACTAAAGATCAAAAAATTATAAAATTTTGGTGTGTTTTATATTCTGCCTTAAACATCATTGATGTTTTTGAGTCTTTTTTCAACATCATTGATGTCTTCCTTGATCTTCTGTAAATCCTGATTGCACACCATGATCTCCCCGATGAGGACGTGTGCACTTGCACTTGTTAAATGAGATTCTTCTTCCACAACATCCACATCACCTAAAATAAAAAAACACACCATGTATTATAAATATGCAGGCATACATCTATTACCTGAAGCTGTGGTCTCAGACACTCACCTGTTGTGGTCACTATTTCGCCCCACTTCATAAACCTCTCCTTCCTCCATATCCTCAGGTTTTGGTTTTGGGATTTCCCCTTCTTTAGGAGGTTGTGGGTCCCTGATGTCCTCTGACGTCCAGATTCTTTTCTCCCCTATGTGAATAAAAAAAGGCCAGAAATAGCAATATGAAACATTGCTTTGAAGTGTCATACAGTTGTCGGTGTTGGCAGAGTTCTAAGCTGAAGACATGATTTGTTCCCTTTATTAAAGCTGAACACTTACCTTTTTGGGTAAAGTATCACACATGTAGAGACCCCTAGTATCCACTGGAGCACTTGTGTGGGACACCCTAAAAAGTTTGTTCAGGTGTCCCACACTAGTGCTCCTGTGTCCAGATGTGTAAACAGATGCTGAGTGTCCTCTCCTTACGCTAAATCAAGTTTGCATTTCATTCTAGTTACAAACCCATCTAGACAACAATGTACTAAACTTCTTTTAATACAAATAGGCCTGAAAAAATGTAGTTAACCTGCACCTGCCAAAAACATTGTATTAGTGGGCGAACAAACGATGTTTACTACGAACGATTACTGTGCCCACGAACCTGAAACTTGCCATTTTAAACTGTACAACAGTAAAGAAAAGCACATGGAGCAGCACAAACATAATAATAAGAATAGGAACACAAGATAAAATACTTACTTTTTTGCAGCACTCTCTCGATTCTTCTGTACTGATCCTGCTTGCTCAATTTGAGGTCTGACCATCATTTCCTCAGTTGATCCTTGGATCGCCGTACCCCAAAATTCTTCTGCAGACTTTTCACAACTTTAGTCATGATCTTGGCCTTTCTGACATTTGGGTTTGGGTACGGTCCATGCTTCCCATCATAGTTGGCTCTCTTCAAGATGTCCACCATCTCTACCATCTCTACAAAGGACATTTTAGAGGCCTTAAATTTCCTCCGGGAACGGGACGTTCGTGACTCCAGGCTTTCGTCGTTGCTGCTGTGTTCGTGCACCTGTTGTCTCTCCTCCATGTGCTCTCCCACTGCGCCAAAAGACATGGGACCGGGAATATACTAGATAGAAGGTCAGGGGTGGGTGGAGTTTCGCGCATACGCAGTGTATATAAAGCGTAACACGCGTGTGTCGTACGTACGATCTGTGAGCGGAGAACGGAGTAGCGGAATCGCCGATTGTTCTAACCAAGGTACAATTTTAACTTGGGGCATCAGTAGTCTATACTGCTTAGAGATTGTGGCTTATATTGGGACAACATTATGCGAGTTTAGCCTGATATTAGGGTTTGTCTTGTGCTGTGTCTTGCAGAGAAATTGGATCGATTCAACGATCATGATTTCCTCCCGCAATTCATTGATTTGTACAGAGAGCTGCCCTGTCTGTGGCAGACAAAACACCCCTTTTATACAAATCGACTATAGAGGAAGGCAGCACTGGATAAATTGCTGGAATTTGTTAAGCTGCAGATCCCCACGGCAGACATCAACTATTTGAAGTGCAAAATTAGTGGCATAAGGAGCATATATAATAGGGAGCGCAAGATGGTTCATGATTCCCAGTGATCAGGAGCAGCAGCAGATGACATTTGGGTACCCAGGCTGTGGTACTATGACAGACTGCGATTTTTGTCAAACTAGACTGAAATCAGGCCATCACTCTCAACCCTTCCTTCCACTCTTCCTTCCAGCCCAGCTGAGGCTTCCGATGTCCAACCTGGGCCTTCCACCCAGGAAGAAGATGTGGAGGAGCCCAGCTTGAGTCAGGTATAGCATTGTTCAACATATTTCTCAAAATTGTGTGTGATTGATGATCATTAAACTAAAACTATGTCCCTTTTTCATACACAGGAAATCCTCAGACAGGAGGAGGCTGTAGAAAGTGGCAGCCAGGAGGTGGCAGGGGAAAGTGGCAGCCAGGAGGTGGCGGGGGTAAGTGGCAGCCAGGAGGTGGCAGGTGTAAGTGGCAGCCAAACGAAAAAAGTACTCTTGCGCACTGGTGTGTTAGCTAAAAAAGTTCAAGAAGGACTATGGACTTCGGCTTTGCTGCTCTCGAAGGATGGGATTATCCTAATAGTGAAAAACAAAGAAAGAAACAAGAGAGCGCACCAGCCTAGCGCATTATCCTTAGCAAGTTTAATGAATTGAAAACAAGGTAAAAAGCTACTCACAAAAGTCGCAGGTAAAATTGCATATCGAACGCACAAAGGCAATAGTTCCAGTGGTAGGCAGCTGTCCAGGTCCCAGGAGGGAGGCACACGGACCGCCGCTGGCTTACGCGTTTCAAAGGTTTGACCTTCTTCCTCAGAGCCTTAGTGGTGGCAGTCTCCTGCCGACTTTTTATATATACACATGTTAGGCTGAAGCAGACTGATCAGGTTGGTATCGGGACTCCTCCCTTAATTGATGGGCGGTCCTCTGGGGGAGGGAGGGAAGGGGGGGGGGTGTTATGGATCTTGGCTAGGTGAACATTGTTGAAGGGCCATACCATATTGATTTATTGATATCATTTGATAATTAATTGGTGTACTTCCATATCCATCAATGTTATCGCTAATACAATTAGTCTAACACATAAAGGGTGAGCTGATAGGGTCGTACCAGTAGTTACCCATACACAATTTGCTCTTTTACCCTTGCATTCTTATATCACATAAATGATACAGAGTAATGTGCAGTGATCAGAGGGTTAGGAATATGAGAAAGGGGGGTGTACCTTATCATCTGTAGATCTAATGCCATCTCCTCTGCTCGAGTGCGTTTGTCTTCTGCAGGGGCTGTGTCTGTGTGGGCTGCCATTGCTGACACGTTCGCTCCTGTGCCCCATGGAACTGGGTGGAACGCACGCCGCCGATTAACTTCCGGGTTGCGGTCCACAGGGCGGAAGTGCGGTCGTGATGTCACATCCCGTGCGCCATACGGCGCCTGGGATGTGACTCAATAGAATAAACAGTGGCCTCCATCTTGCTGTAGACACAGATAGAGGTCAAAGTCAGACTGATAGCGTCTGACTTCGACTAAAAAGAGTGAAAATGTTTAAAATGTGTAACTAGATAGATGACAACAATAAATAGTAGTGAGCAATAGTATGCAATTATAACAGGGAATTTCAAGGGGGACCATGGAAGGGGAGTGGTGGAATCTGGTCTAAAACAATAGTTAAAAATAGCAATGCTCAAAACATGTGTATTTGAAAGCCAGCAGGAGACCCACTTACATTGTATTTAAAATAAATGGTAATAAAATACATATAATACACCTTCTATAAAAAGTTATAAATATATGCATACACATATATATAGAAAGTAAAAGCCTTATACACATCCATCGCATATCCATATATGTGCATACGGTGATTATTAAAAAAGACAAATCTTTTTTTATATATATAAAAAGGAATTTTTTGTTAGTTAAAAATAGAATCCGTGTATAAGTACAACGGACTGTGTACCTTGCCTGTCTATTCTAAAAAGAGAGAGAGGGGAAGGGGGAGGGGGAAGGGGGGGGAGATTATTGTTGCTATCACCTCATATAGACATTCCTATAGTGATTTTGTATATTAGAGCAAATAGCCCAGAGGTTATTTTAGTAAAAATCGGTGAACGAGATATAGTATGGGAGGGGAGGGGGGGGGGGCGGGGGGGGGTCGGTTCGAGGGACAATCCACAACATTAAATGCCAATAATTATACTCCAATAATTATACTATTTTATGTACTTCTGGATCCTCATTTAGGCCTCCTGGAGTGAGACTACCGAGGGTAAAGATCCAGAAGGCTTCTCTTTTGCAAAGCCTCTGGTACCTTCTTCCTATATCTAGCTCCCTTCCAATCGACTCAATCCCAAATACTTTCATACCTGCAGGGTCCCCCTGATGGACTTCTACAAAATGTCTAGGGACTGGGTATTTGTCTCTTAGATTTATTATACCACATTTGTGTTCACCAATTCTCACTCGCATTGGGCGTTGTGTGCGGCCTACGTATAGTCGCCCACAAGGACATACTATACCGTATACCACATATTCTGTTCCGCAGTTGATAAATTGCTTGATTGGGTGGATTTTTCCGTCTCTCCCAACCACCGTTTTTTTTCCTATGCCACATATACATGCATGTGCCACAGTTCCTGACGCCGCATCTATAGCAACCTTTTTGATCGAAAATTGTTGCCCAGCTATTGGTTGGTTTGCTAGTACATGTTTTTACCCTGCTTGGGGCTATCAGGCTCCTAAGATCTTGGGGTTTCCGAAAAACTATATTAGGGTGATCGGGGAGTGTCTTACCCAAAACAGGGTCGTGCTTCAGAATATTCCAATTCTTTTTGATAATATTCTGAATTTCGAACGCTTTGCTTGTGTATTGGGTAGAGAAGCAGGCCTGATGAATAGCTGGGGTGGTCTGGTGTCGGGGTTCTGTGTTGTTCAAATCTTTACTAGATTGTTCGTCGTAGAGAGCCAGATATTTGGAAAAGGCTGATTCTATGTGGTTGGCTTCATAGCCCTTCTCACTGAATTTCTGCATAAGAAGTTTGCTCTGTTCTAAATAATCCTCTTTCTTGGTACACGTTCTTCTGAGGCGGCAAAATTCTGTATCCACCTGGGGTGGTGGTTGCTTTTAGCATGTAAGTATGAATTGCCCCCACTGGGTTTAAAATGAGTTTTGGAAAAGATGTTACCATCTTGGTCACTCTGTAGTTCTAAATCCAGGAAGACTAGACATTTCTCATCTAGGACATGAGTGAATTCTATTCCAAATGGGTTGTTTCTGCAATGTTCCAGAAAGCTCTGGAGACTTTGATCTGACCCATCCCAGATGATCAAGATGTCATCAATGTATCTCGCATATAGAACCAGGTTTGCCCCAAAGGGATTGTTCTTCCATATGAAATGTTCTTCCCAAAATCCCATAAAGATATTCGCATAACTGGGGGCAAACCTGGCTCCCATAGCTGTACCTTTTATTTGCAAATAATGGTCGCCTAAGAAGGAAAAATAATTGTGCGTGAGAGAGAATTCCACACAGTCCAATAGGAACTTAGCCTGCCGAGGATTCATCCTGTCATCCTTTAGTAAGAAATGGTTAATGGCTCTTAGGCCAAATATATGGTTTATTGATGTATATAGTGAAGCTACATCCAAAGAGAGCCATCTGTAACCAGGTAGCCATTTGTAGTTTGACAGTATCTCCAGCACATGGCCAGAGTCTTTGACAAAGGATGGCAACTCGAACACTATATCCTGCAGGAAGTGATCAATACAGCACCCCAAGTTACTAGAGAGGCTGTCAATCCCAGATATTATAGGTCTACCTGGAGGATTGAGGAGGCTTTTGTGTACCTTCGGTATATGATAGAAATGCGGGGTGGCAGCATGTCTATTATACAAAAAAAGGTACTCATTCTTGGTGAGGACCTCTTTGGATAAAGCATCATCTAGAAGTATTTTAAGCTCCTTAGTGTATTCCAGAGTGGGATCTCTTTTTAATACAGCATATGTTTGAGTGTCACCCAGGAGTCTTCTTGCCTCAGATAGATATTCGTCTCTATTTTGAATGACTAGACTCCCACCTTTATCAGCCTTTCGGATAATTATATCCTTATTTTGTTTGAGGGCATCTATAGGTACAGCATTTTTGTCTATATTCATATTGGTCTTCATAGGTTTATCGAACTTAGCTTTAAACGTGTTAAAAACCGTATCGTAAAAAGTGGAGATGAATCTCCCTTTGGCCCAATGGGGAAAGAAGGAGGATTTTGGTCTAAAAGAGGTATGGACCATAGCACTTTCACATGGGGGGGCAAATTTGGGTTCGAAAATTGTTTGACCCTCGAAGTGTGCTTCTTGGTAGAGCTCTTCGAGAATATTAAGTATGGAGTCCTCTTCCATACTAATATCAGATGGTAATGGCTCTTCCAACTCTACTCTCACACTATCCGTGCTATTCACATTCTTAGCTTCTTTCAATGTGTAGTATCTTTGTATAGTGAGCTTACGAATATATTTATTTAGATCTATAAATAGTTCAAACAAATTTGGTACACTAGGTGGGGCGAAGTTAAGGCCCTTCCTAAGGAGGTCTAGCTCGGTTTCAGAAAAAACTGAGCTAGAGAGATTATAGATCTTAATAGTAGAGTGAGCGGTATCTATAGTCTGCCTCTTTTTGTATCTCTCTCCTCCCCTTTTTCCTCTTCGTGTTCTTCTTCTCTTTTCCTTATTTTCTTCCCCGTGGACAGTAAATGTGATAGAGGATCCGGTAAAAGGTTTGTTGCAGACCCCCCCAGGGTTGCAACTGCTTGCTCTAAAAAAACCAAAGGGGGTGTGATGTCTGAAATGCTTGTACTATTGGCTTCTAGATCGCCAAGAGTGGAAAAAGGATTATACGTGGGAATGTCCTTTAGCAATTGACTATCAATATCAGAGACAACATCAACATTCTCAGGTAAACCACCTAAAGTGCAATTAGCGAGTAAAGGTAAAATATTCATCCCATTGGCTGATGGTATGATGGATGTTCCTCTCTCTAATTGTGGGTTTTTACTGACATTAGCGGTGGTTATATTTATGGGGTCTCTTGTCATTGGAGGATTCTCTGTTAGTGATTCTTCAGGTGGATTGGCCTTAGTATCCATAATATTAATCTTTTTACTGTTACATACAAATGATCTATTCGTAGTAGTTGTGGCTACTCGATTAGGTATAGTGAGGTTGGAGTTTTGTTGGTTTTTAATAATAGAGTGTTGTTGATGATGGGGTCTATTGTGTGAATGGCCTTCCCCTGAAGTGGTCTGATTCGCAGGGGGATCTTTTTTGTGATCAGTTTTAGTTTTATTGCTTGTTCTGTTCCTATTTGATTTTGCTTTGATATTGTGGTTTCTTGGTGTTTCTTTTTGATGTTTTCCCTGAATCTGTGTACCATATGTGTTGTGTCCTGACAATTGTTCGTTTGTCATACCCTTTCTATTTTTACTTCTATTGTCGTTTCTATTTCTACTATCGCTTTCCCTATTGTTAGGCCTTTTCCAATTAAATTCTCGATCATTTAAATAGTCCAATCTATCTCGTTCAAACTTGCCCGATTTTTTACTTATGAGATTGGTCTCGTAATCTGTTATCTGTTTGTTCACTTTTTGGTCCCAACTTTCAAAGGAACTGACGTCAGAGAAAGTGGATAATTCCTCTTGAAGAGTATGTAAGTCTGCCCGAATCGCAGAGAGATTGCGTTCTCTTTGGATGATAATAAATTGTAACCATTTCTGATTGTACTCGCGCAGACTTAGAATCCACTTTTCTCTGAGGTCTAGGTCTAAAAATGTACATATTTTAGTGATTCTTAAACCTCTGGGTATTCTTTTAAATTCTAGGTATTTCTGCAGAAGTAGTATATCCCACCACTGCAGCATCTCTCTTTCTAGTAGATCTTTAAGTCTGTGAAACAATGATATCATTATATCTTCCCTGGCTGGAGTCTGTTTCCCAATGGCTTCCTCTGTGATTTCTTCGTTCATAGTCGTTTCTAATTCAAAGGTGTTTATACTGGTTGAAAAACCTTTCGCTAGAGAGGATCTTCTTAATTGTCTTTCCTCTATTGATTTGACCTTCGCCATTTGTGAATTGTATGTAGCCTTGACCAATGGGGTCGTTGAAGCTTGCACACCTTGCTGCTAGAGCTCCCAAAAATTGTATAGAAAAACGAAAAAAGTACTCTTGCGCACTGGTGTGTTAGCTAAAAAAGTTCAAGAAGGACTATGGACTTCGGCTTTGCTGCTCTCGAAGGATGGGATTATCCTAATAGTGAAAAACAAAGAAAGAAACAAGAGAGCGCACCAGCCTAGCGCATTATCCTTAGCAAGTTTAATGAATTGAAAACAAGGTAAAAAGCTACTCACAAAAGTCGCAGGTAAAATTGCATATCGAACGCACAAAGTGGCAGCCAAGAGGTGGCCGGGCCCAGTAGCCTGACCAAATCCCAGGTCCCTCCCCTCTGCCTTCAACAAAAAAGGCCCAGGAAGGGGAGGAGCGTGGAGGAGTCAGCACTTGCCTGCATGGCTGCCAACAAAATGCAGGAAATTGAGGTGGGCCAACGCCTCTTTTGAGATATATATGGCCCTAAATAGGGGTTGAGGGGCGAAATCACAAGCAAAACCCACCTGTGTGAGTTGGACCATCCTCCTCCTCCTCTTCCACCTCCTGCCACAACTCCAACACCAGAGCCACAGCCTGAAAGCCAGCGTGGAAACAAGCGTGGAAGGAAGAAAAAAGGGTGATGGCCTGGGTTCGGTCTGGTCTGCCAAAAGACTCAGGCTGTTGTAAGACCACAGCCTGGGGACATATATGTCATCTACTGCTGTTCCTGATCTCTCGGAATCCTGGACCGGATTGTGCTCCCTATTAACCGCTTCCCGACCGCCTCACGCAGATATACTGCAGCAGAAGGGCACGTACAGGCAGAATCACATACCTGTACGTTGCCCTTTAAGAGGCAGGTTGCGGGCGCGCCACTGGCGGCCCGCGCCCGCCGGGAGCTTCGTGTGCACGATCGCGGGTCCAGCGGACTCAATGTCCGCGGTGGTACCTGCGATCGTCTCACGGAGAGGAAGAAAGGGGAAATGCTAATGTAAACAAGCATTTCCCTGTTCTGCCTATTGACACTGTCACTGATCACAGCTCCCTGTAATCGGGAGCGGTGATCAGTGATGTATCGCACACAGCCCCTCTCCCCACAGTTAGAATCACTCCCTAGGACACACTTAACCCCTACAGCGCCACCTGGTGGTTAACCCCTTCACTGCTAGTCACATTTACACAGTAATCAATGCATTTTTAATTGCATTGATCGCTGTATAGATGTGAATGGTCCCAAAATCGCGCCAAAAGTGTCCGATCTGTCCGCCATAATGTTGCAGTCATGATAAAAATCACTGATCGCCACCATTACTAATAAAGAAAAATATTATTTTATTATTATACAGGAGTTATATAACGCCAACAGTTTGCGCAGCGCTTTACAACATAAGGGCAGACAGTATACTTACAATACAAATCAATACAGGAGGGATTAGAGGGTCCTGCTCATTAGAGCTTACAATCTAGAAGGGAGGGTCAAGTGAAAATAAAAGGTAATAACTGTGGGGGATGAGCTAATGGAGAAAATGAAAATACAGTTGTTAGGTGTGGGTAGGGTAGGCTTATCTGAAGAGAAGGGTTTTCAGGGATCATCTAAAAGCTAATAAAGTAAGCGATAAACGGACAGATTGGGGTAGGGCATCCCATAGGATTGGAGAGGCTTTGGAAAAGTCCTGGAGGCGAGCATGGGAGGAGGTGACGAGGGAGCTAGAGAGCAGGAGGTCTTGAGAGGGACGAAGAGAACGAGTAGGTTGGTATTTAGAGACTAGGCTAGTGATGTAGCTGGGGGCGAAATTGTGGATGGCTTTGTACGTAATTGTTAGTATTTTGAATTTAATTCTTTGGCCGAGCGGAAGCCAGTGGAGGGATTGACAGAGAGGAGTGGGAGACACAGAGCGATTGGTAAGGTGGATGAGTCTGGCAGCAGCATTCATGATGGATTGAAGAGGTGATAGACTATGTAGAGGTAAGCCAATGAGATGGGAGCAGTAGTCGAGGCGAGAGATGACCAGCGAGTAAATTAAGGGCTTTGTTGTGTCATTGGTTAGAAAGGGGCGTATTTTGAAGTTGTTGCGGAGGTTGAGGCGACAGGATTTGGACAGTGATTGGATGTATTGCTTGAAGGAGTGTTCAGAGTGCAGGACTACACCTAGAACCGTGGCATGTGGGGATGGGCTTATAGTTGTGCTATCGATTTTGACAGAGAGATCAGGGGAAGGGGCATATGGGGGAGGAAAAATCATAAGTTTGGTTTTGGACAGAATGAGTTTGAGGAAGTGGTGTGACATCCAGACTGATATATCTGATAGTAAATTAGTGATACGTGAGGAGACAGAGGGAGTGGGCTTAGGGGTAGAGAAATAGATTTGCGTGTCGTCAGCGTAGAGGTGGTATTGGAAGCCATGGGAGGCTATCAGTTGACCCAGGGAGGAGGTGTAGATTGAAAATAGGAGTGGTCCAAGAACAGAACCTTAGGGGACCCCAACAGAGAAAGGAAGAGTAGAGGAGGTGCAGTTGGATAAGTAGGAAGAGAACCAGTGAAGAGTACAGTCACAGAGACCAAAGGCGTGGAGTTTTTTGAGGAGGGGGTGGTCAACCGTATCAAAGGCAGCAGAGAGGTCCAGGAGTAGGAGTACAGAATAGTGTCGATTGGTTTTGGCCGTTAGTAGATAGTTTGTTAGTTTTAGGAGAGCAGTTCCTGTGGAGTGTTGAGGACGAAATTCAGACTGAAGGGGATCAAGAAGGCTATTATCAGCGAGGTGGACGCTCAGTCAGTTGTGGACCAGACGTTCAAGGAGTTTGGATAAGAAGTGGAGCAAGGAAATGGGGCGTAGGTTGTTAAGATTGGATGGGTCCAGTGAGGGCTTTTTAAGTATGGGTCTGACAAGTGTATGTTTTAGAGAGTTGGGGAGGATGCCAGAAGAGAGGGAGAGATTAAAGATATGGATTAGAGAGTGTAGCATAGAGCCAGAGGGTGAACGTTAAAATTATTAATAAAAATGCCATAAAACTATCCCCTATTTTGTAAACGCTATAACTTTTGCGCAAACCAATCAATAAACGCTTATTGTAATTTTTTTTACCAAAAATATGTAGAAGAATACGTATCGGCCTAAACTGAGGAAAAAAGAATTTTTATGTATTTTTTGGGGATATTTATTATAGCAAAAAGTAAAAAATAATGAGTTTTTTTCAAAATTGACGCAATTTTTTTGTTTATAGCGCAAAAAATAAAAACCGCAAAGGTGATCAAATACCACCAAAAGAAAGCTCTATTTGTGGGAAAAAAGGACGTCAATTTTGTTTGGAAGCCACTTCGCACGACCGTGCAATTGTCAGTTAAAGCGACGCAGTGCCAATTTGCAAAAGGTGCTCTGCTTTTTGGCCAGTCAAATGGTCCGGGGTTTAAGTGGTTAAATGGACTCCTCAGGCTCCCAATTTTGCTTGTCAAATAGTTGATGTGTGCCCTGCGGTACAAAGGCTTCACTAATTTCACCACTTTATCCAACATTGCCTTCCTCTTTATTTTGTTATGACCCCTAATAAATGTTTATATTTTTTCTTAAATCATTGGCTATGTGTTATAATTAAAAAAGGACAGTTTGTTTGTGAATAGGCAGGTACATTTCAAAAATACAATGTCAAATTAACAAGGGACACCAACACCAACCAATCTCCTTGAGTTTAAAATATACAAGATAATAATGGTGTTGTGGTAACTTGACACACAAAACGAAAATACTATGGAGATCATTAGAAAAAAAAACAAAAAACAGGAGATCTTAATTGCCAAAAAAAGGAGATGACTATAAACAAAAATTAAAAACATTATTCTGGAGATCTGGCGGGAAAAAAAATGATATTCATGAGATCACGAGAAATAATAAAGAAATCAGTTTGTCGGAACTGTGTGTGAATATCAGCTGCAAAACAACTTCATTATTATAGCATTCTAAAGAAGAAGAGAATGCGCTGCATTGAAAGATTTCAAAATTTGCAGCGTGACGAATGTTCTATCTCCATTACGAACGCTAGTTTTACCAGACCGAGCGCTTCAGTCTCATACTTGATTCAGAGCATGCATTGAATTTTGTGCGTCGGAATTGTGTACACATGCTCGGAATTTCTGACAACGGATTTTGTTGTCGGAAAATTTGAGAAAAAGCTCTCAAATTTTTGTTGTCGGAAATTCTGACAAAAAATGTCAGATGGAGCCTACACACGGTCGGAATTTCCAACAGCAAGCTCCCATTGAACATTTGTTGTCGTAAAATACGATCGTGTGTACGCAGCATAAGACTTACCATACCTGCAAAGCAAATAAAACATTGTAAAAATGAAACATTGCAATCTGTGCCTAAAAAAATATATGCCGAAGCATGGGGGCAATCCGCCCCTAATGTTAGGAGCAAATCGCTCCTCCACCTCTGCCCCCATGCTTCGGCATATATGCTCTTTTTTTTTAATTGTGGTGGTGAAATCACCTCCAACAGCGCTGGAGTCACAGATTTATGCATCGTGGGAGCAAATACTGTTGCTGTCAAGATAAATAAACCCGTGCTGCAGCTGAATGGCGTATCTGCTACAGTATAGCATACCATACCTGCAAAGCAAATACAATAAAATATAGTAAAAATAAAACAGAGAGAACGATAGATATAGAACAATAGTGAGCGAACTGTAGAGCGGACAGCAGAGATCGAACATAAGAGAGAGAACAATAGAGAGAGAGGAGAAAAATAAAACCACAACTATTTTTGGAGGGGCCGAATTTTGTAGAGCCGGTCAAATCCAGGGTAACCCCGAGCATGACAGAGTTCATTGTCATTGAAGTGCATGAACCGCAAGATCTGCTCGTATCATGTCCTGGTCATGGAGGCAGAGAACATGGGCATATGGTGAATTGGGTCAGTGGACCAATATGACCGCAACTCACTCTTTTTAGTTATGCCCATGAGGAGGGATAGGCCCAGAAAGGTCTTGGAAATCGTAATTGGTTTCCAATCTCTGGCAAGGGTCAGCTGGGAATTAGCGGCGATGAATTGACCAGCATACAAATTGCTTTGGTCCTCAATAGATCTATAGAGATCTTTGGTGAAAAACAACAAATAAAAATCAAGTGACGTAAAATCAACTGTTTCCACCTGAATTCCGAGTTGGCCAGTGAATGGGGAAGTACAGGTGCTGCAGAAGTGGTGGGTTCCCAATTAGGATTGGCCTGTGTTTGTCTTCTTCTTGGTGGCAGCGGGACACTACTCGTGCTTGCCACCTCGCCAGGTTGAACTGCACTTAAGGGACTCGCCTCATCACCAAATGTTACTGCAGTGCTGGATGTATAACCAGGATGCACTAGGCCGCTGGTGCTTGGCAGTTCACCAGAAGGAATAGCGGCACTAGTACTGGCTCTCTGCTCCATACGAGAGTCCTGCGGTTCTTGCACCTCAATGACAACAGAAGAAGATTGGGGTCTGGTACGCCTGACCTTGGCAGGGACCACAACTCCGTCGTCAGAACTATCTGTCAGGGTGCCGCTGTTGTCTACAGGTTCGTATTCTGAGCCTGAATCTGACAGATGGGTGACTTCCTCTTCACTATCTGTCATGCTCAGAAACATGTAGGCCTCTTCACTAGTGTACCTTCAATTTGACATTTTGGTCTCTAAATTTACTGGTACACTAGTGAGACTCACAGGTAAAAAAGCTCCTGACAAACATACACAAGGGCTCAACCAACGTCACCACCCAGGAAAATGGGTATAAAATTCAGGCTAGATGGTACCATACCCCAGTACTAAAATGAAAAATAATTATTCCCGCGCTATCATGTGTGGGTATATGAAAGGATGGAAAAGCTGCTTGCACCGGGTCCAAGTCAACCCTACACTAACAGAAAACTCAGTAAAAGGTATGGTGCTGCGCTAATCCAATAGCTGATTATGTTTTACAGAAAAAAACAAAAATCAAGCTAGTGAACACAAATAAAGTGCAAAGGGCAATGGCGGTGTATCTCCCAATAGTAAAACGCCAAATAAATTGATAAATAAATAAATAAAGGGGCCTAGTGCAATAAATCAAGTGACAGAGGTTCAGTCCATATTGTGCCAATATAACATCCAGTGACTTCACACCAAGCAAGATGATTCTCCAGAGTATACAATAGAGTAGATGGACACCGTGATGTGTATAAACCAGGAAAAAAGCAGTGGCTCCTCTTCGTGACAGAGATCCTACACTGATAAGTAATGGCCCCTTACCTCATAATAGTGAGGTAACAGCGTTACCAGCAATGCTGGTACTGGCTCCTTCTCATAAACCTTAGTGTAGTAATTTTGAAAAGCAAAGCCGAAGTTTATTGTAACATGGGTACTCACATGAAACAGAGAAGAACTCGTATAACACCAATAAGCAGTCGTACGCGTCAGTCAGTGATGTCACGTACCTCGTGACTTCATCAGGGGATCACAAGGTACGTGACGTCATGCGTAGGGACGGGACAGGCACATCCCACTGATTGACGCGTACGAGCCCGCTGCTCGTTGGTGTTATGCGAGTTCTGCTCTGTTTCATGTGAGTACCCAAGTTACAATAAACTTCGGCTTTGCTTTACAAAATTACTACACTATGTGGCATCCCCTTCTTTTCATTAACGGCTACTGCACCCTTGGAGGGACTTAGATGTTTGGAGGACAAGAGTCGGGTCCAGGTTTATGAGAAGGAGCCAGTACCAGCATTGCTGGTAACACTGTTACCTCACTATTATGAGGTAAGGGGCCAATACTTATCAGTGTAAGATCTCTGTCACGAAGAGCAGCCACTGCTTTGTTCCTGGTTTATACACATCACGGTGTCCATCTACTCTATTGTATACTCTGTGGAGAATCATCTTGCTTGGTGTGATGTCACTGGATGTTATATTGGCACAATATGGACTGAACCTCTGTTACTTGATTTATTGCACTAGGCACGTTTATTTATTTATTTATTTATCAATTTATTTGGCGTTTTACTATTGGGAGATATAGTTTTGCGATTTGTCACTGCGTTTATTTTCACACTGGACACGCTGGTATTACAGTGTGCCCTGATGTGTGCATGACACACACATTACTGCATTATTTTGCACTGAATTGCGCTGCACTTTCTTCATTGTCTGAATTTACTATGCACCACTATTTGTTAATGTACTAGTGTTTTAACCTATTGGCATATAATTTTACATTGCGTCCTTATATGAGCATTACACACATAGTATTGCATTAGTTTGCACTGAATTGCTCTGCACTCTGTCACATTTTTTTTTGAATATTATATGCACCATCATCTGTTATGTATTAGTATGCTAATATATTGGTATTTATTTTAATTTTACTATCCATACACCGCCATTGCACTTTATTTGTGTTCACTAGCTTGATTTTTATTTTTTTTCTGTGAAACATAATCAGCTTATGCATTTTCCCATTAGGGACTTCTATGCATACTGCTACCTTTAGCTGTACTTTCAGTTTACTATTCGATTAGCGCAGCACCATACCCCAGTACTGTTACATAAATTTAAGCCCAACATCCCTGAGACTTGCTGGAGGTGCCATCAAGAAAGAGGTACCCTTCTTCACATTTGGTGGTACTGCACCCCCTTGCAAGCTTTCTGGTCAGAGGTCTGCCGCATAATCACTCAAGTTACCACATACAACCTAGACTTCACCCCAGCTCAATTCCTTCTACACCTTTCATCTTTACCACATACTGCCTATTATAAATCGCTAATGATGCACATGATTAATGCAGCAAAACAATGTATCCCCATACATTGGAGTTCAAAGCAAATACCTACTCTCAAAGAATGGTTTGCCAGAATACACAAAGTAGCAGAAATGGAAAAGCTCATTCATATCTCACGTGACACTCCGACAAAATTCAGTCGAAAGTGGGCCTGCTGGATACATTACCAAACGTTACCTCAATACAAGGCCATACTAAACCACATAAAGGAGATCTATACCTGTTGATCTAACCCCCATATGATCTAGCCTTCTAACCACTAATTCTTCCTTTAACCAGGAATCGCTCCCCAAACTTATCCAATGCCCCTTCAAACCACCATAGCCGAACGCCATTTGTCAGGGGAAGTCAGAGACCTCCCATCCTACCCTCTCTCCCCCTCTCCCATTTTCCTATCCTTCTCCTTCCCTGTCCCCCTGCCCTTCCCATGTCCCCCTCCCCCCTCTCCTCCCCCATTCCCTACGCTCCCCATCTAGACACCCACGTAGGCACACAGTCTTCCCACTTCACGTCATTAAATACCTAACCCAAAAGACGAACTTAAGACACACACGAAGCTACTCTAAACACCCACTAACCATGTCCACATATACCCAGTGATGTACACAAAATACTTCCGACATATGTCTTACTCCAATCTCACGTTACAAGACCTGCATCTCGGTACTTCCACTGCACGTATAACAGATTTCCCTCAGAGTGTCTGTTATCGGTCAATTACGGCCCACTTAAAGGCTTAGGTTGGGTCATTAACCCCTTCCACATTTAATCCAGTATGGAAGTGATTGTCAATACTAGCTGGGACATTCTGTTACTGTGAATCTCATAATTATTTCATCAATGTTTAAGATTACTGTAAGGACTTTCTATTCTTTAATAAAATACATTTTTTTGAAAAGAAAAAAAAAAAGCTCCTAACTGTTAGCAACTAATTCAAATGTTACCAAAAAAACCTGTTAGCGTTCGCAGGGATCAGGCCTGACTCTGTGAACGCTGCAGTTATGTGTTTTGTGTTTTGTAGATGACAGTGATCGATCGATACTGCACTTGGGTAGGCTGGGCGGAGTGACTAAACGCAGGTGCTAGCAGGTATCTGGGCTCATCCCGCTAACACTGTGTTTTTGGGAACCCTAAACTGCTGGGGACGCTAGTATAGATCTGATCAGATCAGATATTGATCCGTTCAGACACTGTACAACTAAGGGAGGCGTATGGTGCATGTGTGGGTGTTAGTGGTACTGGCACTAATCTAACGCTGCCTGGGGCGAAGCAGACCCTGTCTGACGCTAAAACCTAACTTTGATCACCCGCCGGGTGATCAGGGAGTTAAACCTTTATTGGGTAAAATAGGACGGGAGCCCTGGCCCTATAAAAAATAAACTAGCTAAACTGCCTCACCCGTGATACTTATACTGTGATCACAAGTAACAGGGGGTAATCAAGGGATTAAACCTTTATTGGGGGGGGGGTTGGGGGGGTCCCTAGACCTATCTGGGCCTAAGACTAATTACCCTAACACTGATTTTTGTCACTAATGACACCAGTACAGCGATCAAAAAAAAATCTGATTGCTGTACTGGAGCATGTGTCTGCAGCATGTGTGGTGGGACTGCATTGGGCGGCTATTCAATTGAATTCAATTGAAAATGAATGAGATGTCTCTGTGACATCTCAATAAAGTTTGTATAAACTATTTAACGTTTGTTTTAAATTATTCAGCTCTTCTCTGACTCTCTCCTCCTTTGGGATGAGTGCTACAACTGTATACTCAATATTGCTGTATACAGTATAGCTTGCTGTTCTGAATTCCTGATATGATCTCCATACACATTCATGTAATCGTTTAATGGCTATACTGCCTGGAGACGTCTTCTATTGAATGTTGTTTTGTTGCTTTTCTTTGGCTCTCTTTGTACTACAAAAAAGAAGTGTTAGGATGGCATGTTTCAATTAGAAAAACTGTATGTGCAAAATTATTTTAATAAAATGTATCTGAGCAAAAAAAAATATATTCAGCTCTTAGAATGTCTTGCAGCTTGGGACACAATTTGACGCTGCATCCTTATCACACGATCTGTACTTACTTACTATTCAACAAAATCTTCCTAGCTCACAACAAACATTACCAAAAGAGACAGAACTGTGTCATTTTTATTTGGTGACACCAGTAATTCGTTTACAGCATCTTTCAGTGAGTGCATATTAACAAAATGGGTTCCAGATGGAATATTCCATTAAACATCCTGCTCATGTAATGCAGATAATATAAATGTAAATGACATATTAAATTATTGGTGTAACAGACATAAGTTGCCACTTACAAACTAGAGAGAATCCACACTCACATTGTCATTTTTGATAGGACAGGCTTACAGTATATACTGTATACTGTATGTAGCACCCTCCTAGTTAGGTGCTAGAAATAGCTAGATTTAGTGTTGGCTCACTGTGTTTTTGATCGGTAAATTTAGCTTGTCACATTGTATTCAGTGTGGCTGCAATTGCCATGTTAGGTAAATTTAGTTACTGTATTCAATGCAGCTGCCTTTGATTAGTTAGGTCTGTGCAGTGTTATCAGCTGCTGCCAGTCTGTTTATTCCCTCTTCTTTCCAGAAATGCTGTGAAAACATTCTGTGTCATAGGTGTGAAGCTATGCAGATGGCATAGCCATCTGCCCTGAAGGCATGCTGGGTGACTGTATATATTTTCTAAGCACACCAAGTTCTGGGTCCTTTCCTGGAGAGGATCAGTCCAGCCTAGAGGGCTTGCTGCCCTCCAGGGCAATGCTGCCATGTGCTTGCTGTTCCTGAGGCCTCAGGTGGGTGACCTGAGGGCCTGGTTGCTGGGATCCCACAGAGCTGCCTGAGGGGTTTTCTGCTGAAGATATGGACTGGTATCAATGGGGAAAGGTGTTGCTTGGAAGTTGGAAGGAGGGAACTGGCTGTCCTTGGACCTTGTTTAAGTACAAACAGTTCTGAGAGATCTTAGAGACATTTGGGCTGCTGCCACCCCTCTGGTGCTAGGGAAAGTCAATTGTGGGGACACTGGCTGGTGTTCTGAAGAGCTTAGTCCACCTAGTTCTCTGAAAAGGGACTCTGCTCTTGTGGCTTGAAAGAAAGGAGTTTGCATTTAACTGTTTCTACCTCAAAGCTAAGTCCACTGTTTGATACAAGCAAGGACCTCTACCACAGCTTTTCAGAAAAGGAATTCACTGTCCTCAAACTGTATATACGTAGTTCCTGTTTTTGGAGTATCCCACTAAATTCCATCATCCCTATCCAAGCTCTCCAAAAATAAAAACAACAAAAACAACATCCCTAGACTGGTCATTGGGGGAATGTATGGCTGAAATCATGTACCTGGCTGTGGGGCTATCCATTAGGGAAAATCCTGGGTATAATTCCAGTGGCTCCTACATGAGTAGCGCTACATGTAGAAAACAAGTTGCTGGACTTGTAATATTTTATTCGGAAGACCAGTGTTTGTAAGAGAAGGGAAAGGTTGCTAACTCTGTGAGTATAATAAAGCTAGCTATGTCCCCACTGAAATTTCATCTCACTTCCTCTACTGCTAACCACATGGGAAGTGCAAGAAAATGTAGTAGTAAAAGATTTAGACAGAGGGTGGGTATGCTGCCATGGGGAAGCACCAGGAAAATACAATTATGGAAAGTATTTGATACAATTTTCAATTTTCCTTGTGCCTGTGCTGCAGCATACTATTGATAACTAGCTGACAGAGTGGCAGAATGGAAAAAATATATAATGTTGAACAGAAGAAACTAAAGTTTTGATGGCTGTTCTGCTGAATTACATTGTGAATAAGGTGCCAGGATAAAATCTGTAATTCTTGAAGGCATAATTAATAGACACTCTAGAACATGTGCCAAACACAAGGCCCACTGGCCAAATCTGGTCCACCTGGTCATTTCATGTGGCCCTCACGCCCAGGGCTTTTTTCAGCCAGAACGTGGTGGAACTCCACTCCGCCACCTCCGGCTTTCGCCCTCTGCTCCCCTCTCACAACCGTCACTTGTAAACAGAGCCTTCTGTGTTGACAAGGACAGATTTCCTCTTGGTAGCTCTCACAGATCCCTGCCTGTCCTGCACTCATGGCGGGGACAAGGTAGGTGCAGGTGCAGTGCGCGATGGAACATCACATGGTAGGCTGCACTGTGATCCCCATCTGTGCCTGGGTGCACAGTAGGGACCAACTTCGAGTTCGAGTCGAACCCATGTTCGGCTCGAACATTACCTGTTCGATTGTTCATCAAATTGCGAACGTTATGGGCCGTTCATGCCAAATTCGAGTTGCGCCTCACGGCCCATAATTCATTGCGGCATCGCAGTGCATTGCTGGTTGATGATTGGCCAAGCATGCACTATGACACGCATGCTTGGCCAATCACAGCGCCGTCTGTACAGAGAGCCGTAATTGGCCAAAGCCAGGGTGGCTTTGGCCAATTATGGCTCAGGGGGTTTAGTACATGCCCCACACTATATAAGGCCGCCTGCGTGGCGGCCTTTTGTAGTGTGTTGCGGCGGCGGAGAGAGATGGACAGAGAGACAGTGTCATTTGATTTAAGTTAGAGTAGGCAGGTGAGTCAGTTAGCTGCACTTACAGTGTATTGTGTATATATATGCATCCTAGGTGTTGTGTATATATATATATATATATACACTGTGTTCAGTTTAGCTAGATCCATTCCTGTTATTCTCTTCCTAATATACTGACAGGCAGGCAGGTGTTTTTACAGTATTTACAGTTAGTGTACTGTATCATTTGCACAGTGTGCACCTAAAGCTACCTGAAGAAAATTGCTGGTGTTCTTCTGATCCTATTAGTACCACAGGCAGGCAGCTGCAGTATTTACAGTTAGTGTACTGTGTCCTTTGCACAGTGTGCATCTAAAGATACCTGAAGAAAATTGCTGGTGTTCTTCTGATCCTATTAGAACCACAGGCAGGCAGCTGCAGTATTTACAGTTAGTGTACTGTGTCCTCTGCACAGTGTGCACCTAAAGCTACCTGAAGACAATTGCTGGTGTTCTTCTGATCCTATTAGTACCACAGGCAGGCAGCTGCAGTATTTACAGTTAGTGTACTGTGTCCTCTGCACAGTGTGTACCTAAAGCTACCTGAAGACAATTGCTGGTGTTCTGATCCTATTAATACCACAAACAGGCAGCTGCAGTATTTACAGTTAGTGTACTGTGTCCTCTGCACAGTGTGCACCTAAAGCTACCTGAAGACAATTGCTGGTGTTCTGATCCTATTAATACCACAGGCAGGCAGTTGATTCTGCTAGCTGCAGTATAATCAGTATATATATATACATCCCAGCTTTGTGCAGCTACATTTCACTGCAGGCCATTAGTATGTCTGGAAGGCCAACAAGGAGAGGCAGATGTTACAAGCCAATAAAAGAGGGTAAGCAGGCTCTGTGTCTAGAGGCAACAGTGCAGGTCGTGGACACGGTGCATCCTCATCAGCACGTGGCCGTGGGACACGCTTGTCCTTTTTTTCAGCAGCTGGCCGCATTGAGCCACGAAGACTTGGTAGAGTGGATAACCAAGCCGTCTTCCTCCTACTCATCCTCTCTCACCCAGGCTCAGGGTACTTTGTCTGGCAAAGCAGCTGCCAGCTGCTTGGGCACCACATGCTTGACCAGACATATGTCCACCTGGCATGCAGTTCGTTGGCATACGTACCTAAAAGACCCACACTAAAGAACAAAGCAGACCTCTCCTTGCTCCTCATCAGCTGGAATCTCCAACCCCACTATACAGTACCTTCAGTCCTCTGAAACCTGCACTGAGAGGAATGAAGGTGTAGAATTAGGTGTGTCACAGCCAAGTACTTGCGTTCAATCTGCTATCGGTACACCAACATCAGATTGTACCAGGCAAATTTCCCTGCCCCAGCTGCTGCACCGCAAAGAAGTTCGCTCCCAGCCATCCACATGCCCAGCGGTTGAATGCTAGCTTGGCTAAATTGCTAGCACTTCAACTGTTGCCTTTTCAGTTGGTAGACTCTGCCCCCTTCCGTGAGTTTGTGGAATGTGCGGTTCCTCAGTGGCAGGTTCCCAAACGCCACTTTTTCTCCTGGAAGGCGATTCCGGCTCTCTACCAGCATTTGGAAGGCAATGTCTTGGCTTCGCTGGACAGGGCGCTCAGTGGTAAGGTGCATATTACCGCTCACTCATGGTCCAGCAGGCATGGACAGGGACGTTACCTATCTTTCAATGCGCACTGGGTGACTCTTCTGGCAGCTAGGAAGGATGCAGGACAGGGTGCAGTAGTGTAGGAGGTTGTTCCGCCACCACGCCTCCAAAATTCTAATAGTGGTGATTCTGCCACACCTCTCTCCTCCACCCCTCCTCTTCTTCTTCCTCCATGGCCTCTTCCTGTGCTGATTTGTCCTCGGAACCAGCGGTGCTCCGTAGGTGTTCAAGGGGCTACGCAAGCATGCAGGCAAAAAGATGCCATGCGGTGCTTGAGCTGGTGTGCTTGGGGGACAGGAGCCACACTGGGGCAGAGATTCTGTCAGATCTGCAGGGGCAGGTTCAGAGGTGGTTGACGCCATGCCAGCTTAAGCCAGGAATGGTGGTTTGCAACAATGGCACCAACCTCCTCTCCGCCCCCCGACAGGGACAACTGACCCATGTGCCCTGATTGGCTCACATCTTTAACTTGGTGGTGCAGTGGTTCTTGGGAAGGTACCCGGGCTTACAGGATGTCCTGAGGCAGGCCAGGAAAGTCTATGTGCATTTCCACAGGTCATATAATGCCAGTGCTCGGCTGGCTGACCTCCAAAAGGAATTTAACCTGCCCAAGAACCGCCTAATCTGTGACATGCCCACCAGGTGGAACTCAACGTTGGCCATGATGCAGCAGCTGCACACGCAGCAGAGGGCCATCAATGAGTACCTATGCGACTATGGCACCAGGACAGGTTCAGGGGAGCTTGTTTTTTTTCCACACACCAGTGGGATATGTTCACGGATGCATGTACTGTCCTGTCACCATGTGAGGAGGTCATGGGGATGGTGAGCAGTGGCAGTGCATGCATCAGTGACACTGTCCCTCTTGTCCACCTGTTGGAGCACATGCTGTGTGGAATAATGGACAGGGCACTTGAGGCAGAACAGAGGGAGGAAGAGGAGGACTTCCTTACATCTCAAGGCCCCCTTTATCCAGACAGTGTTCCTGCATGCCTGCCAATCACACAGGAAGAGGAGGAGAAGGAGGATTGTGTCAGTATGGAGGTGGAGCCTGGCACTCAGCATCAGTCTTCAAGGGATCATTTACAGTCCGAAGAAACCCATGGACTTGTACATGGCTGGGAGGAGGTGGCTGCGGATCATGTCGTCTTTAGTGACCCAGAGGACTCTGGACCGAATGCCTCAGCAAACCTATGCTGCATGGCCTCCCTGATCCTGCAAAGCCTGCGGGAGGATCCTCGTATACGTGGTATCAAGGAGAAGGACCAATACTGGCTGGCAACCTTCCTTGATCCACGTTACAAGTGTAAGGTTGTGGACCTTATCTTGCCATTGCAGAGGGAGCAGAGGATGAAACATCTTCGGGAGGCCTTGCAGAAAGGTTTGTGCAATGCGTTTCCAGAGCCTGGGAGGTTACAATTTCCTGGTCCTCCTGGACAACGTGTTGCTGAGGTTTCGGTCAGTCACAGAAGGAACGGTGGAGAAGGTGGCCATCTGACCGTGCGTTCAGACAATTTTTTAGTCCGCAGCCCCAAGGTTTGATCGGTTCCAGCAACCATCGCCAGCGTCTGATTCACATGGTGCAGGATTACCTAGGGGCAAGATCAGACTTGGACACCTTCTCCACCGAAATTCCTCTGGGTTACTGGGTCTTGAGGATGGATCACTGGCCAGAGCTTGCACAGTATGCAATTGAGCTACTGGCCTGTCCTACATTCAGCTTTCTTTGGGAACGCACATTCTGTGCTGCTGGAGGCTTTGTAACCGATCACAAGGTGCGCCTGTCCACCGAATCGGTCGATCGGCTGACCTTCATAAAAATTAATCAGTCTTGGATCACCAGCTACCAAGCACCTGATGGTGATGTAACCGAATAACTTTTTTTTTAATGTGAGATCCCTTCAAGACTGCCTATGCTGATGCTGAGTGATTATCCTGTTATGCTGAGTGACAATCCTCTTCCTCCTCAATTTTCATGCTGATAACTTGTAAGAACATTTTTAGTTCTGGGCACTGCCACCAGTGGCTAGGGCCCAATTTTTCTGCCCCTGTTTGATGCAATATTTTGCAGCAGGGCTCATTCCTGCGCTCCAGCTATAGTATCTGTGAGGGGTTGCAGTGTTGTGGCACCAGCACCAGTGCCCAAGGCCCAATTTTTCAGCCCCTGTTTAACAGGGGCGTATAATTACAATTTTTGATGTAATACTTTGCAGCAGGGCTCATTCCTGCGTTCCAACTATAGAATCTGTGAGGGGTAGCAGTGGCTAAGGCCAAATTTTTCTGCCCCTGTTTAACAGAGGGATGTAATTACAATTTTTGATGCAATACTTTGCAGCAGGGCTCAATCCTGCGCTCCAACTAGAATATCTGTGAGGGGTTGCAGTGTTGTGGCACCAGCACCAGTGCCCAAGGCCCAATTTTTCAGCCCCTGTTTAACTGGGGCGTTTAATTACAATTTTTGATGCGATACTTTGCAGCAGGAGTCATTCCTGCGCTCCAACTATAGCATCTGTGAAGGGTTGCAGTGTTCTGGCACCAGTGCCTAAGGCCCAATTTTTCTGCGCCTGTTCAACAGTGATATGTAATTACAATTCTTGATCTAATATTTCACAGCAGGGCCCATTCCTGCACCCACCAAGAGTAACTGTGAGGACTTACAGTGTTGTGGCAACACCACCACCACCACCAAAGGCCCAATTTTTCTGCCCCTGTTCAACAGGTACTTGTAATTACAATTCTTGATATAATATTTCACAGCAGGGCCCATTCCTGCGCCCACCAAGAGTAAGAGTATATAGGGCAGGCCCCTACTTTCAAACATCCAACTTACAAACGACTGCTACTTGCAAAGGGAAGGAGACAACAGGAAGTGAGATGAAATCTACCCCTAGGAATGGAAATTCTCTCCTGTAAGAGTTAATATGGGAAAAATGTGTCTCCTCTCCACTGATGCTTTATCACCAATCCTTGTTTCACTAAAAACCCCAAATTTTCAAAAAAAACATTTTTCATTGGGACAGAAAGTGAGGTGAAATCTTCTGAAGAGGTGGACAGATAGAAAAACAAATGTTACAGGGGGTGACAACCCTTCCCTATGTTTTCCAAAAAGCTTAAAAATTGATTTTTTGGCTGGAGCTACACTTTAAAAATGTACCAGTTCAAATTACAAACAGATTCTCCTTAACAACAAACCTACAGTCCCTGTCTTGTTTGCTCCGCCTGTATACTGCTGTTCAGAGTATGTAGGGCCTGGGGGCCCCACGCCTTTCCTTTTTTTAATTTGGGTGCGGGGTTCCCCTTAATATCCATACAAGACCCAAAGGGCCTAGTGATGGACTGGCAGTGGGGGATACCCATGCCATTTTTCTCACTGATTTTCATCCATATTGCCGGGACCCGACATTACATTAAAGCCGCAAGCAGTTTAAATTACTTTTATTCCTTTACAAATGTAATTTTGTGCAGGGACTGTTCTAAGCACGGGAAACACGCGCCACTTTACAGGCATACTATAGACACCCCCCAGGTAGGATATTTAAAGGAATATTTCACTTTTTTTTCACTTTAAGCATCATTAAAATCCCTGCTCCCGAAAAAACATCAGTTTTTAAAACTTTTTTTTGCATTGATACATGTCCCCTGGGGCAGGACCCGGGTCCCCAAACCCTTTTTAGGACAATAACTTGCATATTAGCCTTTAAAATTAGCACTTTTGATTTTGAACGTTCGAGTCCCATAGACTTTAACGGGGTTCTAAAGTTCGCACAAACTTTCAGTCCGTTCGCAGGTTCTGGTGCGAACTGAACTGGGGGGTGTTCGGCTCATCCCTAGTGCACAGATGCCGACCATTGATCTCCCTGAAAGTGAGCGAGAGAGGCGGGGCTGTCTACACTGCTGGGAGGTACTAGAGCCAGGCCAGGTAGGTGAGATGCAAGGAAGTTTTTTCTTGGGGGGGATGAGACCCCTGGAGAGAGGTGTGCAGAGATGGGGGAGAATGGTATAGAGGTCAGAGCAGAGGAGGGGTGGAAGTGAGATGTAGGCAACCTGTGAACGAAAGCTAAACCCTGCATACTGTGCATAGCACACCCCTAAACCCTGCATTCTGTATGTAGCACACTCCTTAACCCTGCACAATGTACATAGTGCATCCCTGAACTCTGCAACTCTGTACTCTGTGCTTAGGGCACCCCTGAAACTGCACTCTGTACATTGCGAGTCTCTGAACCCTGCACTCTGTACATAAAGCACCCCTGAACTCTACACTCTGTACATAGTGCATTCCTGAACTCCACACATAACACAGTCCTGTTATTGCCCCCTTTAAGATCCTCCCACTATTAGTGCAATTTTGCCACACTTACTATGCTATGAGATTTGGTGGGGGGCGTGGTTGAGCTCCTTTACCTATTGTCTGAGAAAAAAGCCTTGGATAAATTTATATAGTCTTAAAGATACAACCGGCCCTTTGATGGCAATCATAATGCAGATGCAGCCCGCAATTAAATTGAGTTTGACACTCCTGCTCTAGAATATGCCACCCAAGATGCCAAAACTGTTAAAGTGTGGAGGGTGCCCTCACCAAAGTAGGACCTAGCTCGACTGCCCTATATGCTTTCTGGTTGAGTTCTATTACCCATGATGCCAAAATCCTGGAGGTTGCTTCTATTTCCCTGTACTTTCCTCCTGGCCATACAAACAGCCTATCTGAGGATCCGAATTAAGCTGTAGCAGAGCGATATGTCCTCAGTGTTCTAGACACATCAAGCTCATGTAAAGCACATTTTTGTGAGTCAGGAAATGTGGGCAAGGCCTAGTTATGCAACATATGGAATGACAAAGTTACTTTAGGAATAAAGTATTCCAGTGGAAGTAGTTCCACTCTATCTGGGAAGAATGTAATGTCTGGTTATTTTGCTTCTAAAGCTTTTAATTGTGACACTCTTCTACCAGAAGTTATTGCTACTAGGTTTACCACCTTATAGGTGATGTTCCATAAAGAGCATTCTTACATTGGAGCAAAGGGAGGGTTTAACATGGCATCCAAATTTAATTACAGATCCAACTGTGGAAAGGAGGATCTATGTTAAAGAGGAGGACCCATTAAAAAAAAAAAAAAAAATTAAAAGTCAGCAGCTACAAATACTGCAGCTGCTAACTTCTAATTGGACACTTACCTGTCCCAGGGTCCAGCGATGCGGGGGATCGAAGCCCCGCTCATCTCCACCTCCGTTCGGTGGCACCGGCATTGCAACTGTGGGCGCCGGGCTGTGGCTTCACAGCCGCGCACCCACTGCGCATGCGCGAGCGGCGCCGTGCGCCATGATTGGCCGCTCAGTCACCTGGGACCTGTAATGGGTCCCAGATGATTGACAAGAGGGAGGGAGCAGAGCTGGGCCCTTCCTGTGCCGAGGGGGAAGTGATGTCACCAGTCCAGGCACTGAAAGAGGCAGACTACGAGGGACCCCCTAGCAACAGGCATTTAGAGGTGAGTAAAAAAAAAATTTTCCAAATGTTTTTTTGTATTTTTTTTTAGGAATTTTCATGCATTTATTTTTTTTTTTTTTTGGGTGGAACACCACTTTAAGCACAGCTTTCAGGAATTTAATTATTAGATACTTGTTGGTCCTTCTCCTTTTGGTAACTGTGCCAATATTGCATAGGTCTAAGGAAAGCTTGTGTATGGGGCAAGGGCCACAAACTTCCCTAATATAGAGCACCTATCTCTGAATAGATGCTATTTGTTGAGGACTTTTTCAAGTTTATCATAGTAGCGATTACCCCTAAGTAGACGGGTCTGATACCTGTTTTCCGATTGGCTGAAAGGTCAGGCGATCCTATTGGACACCTAGGAGGAGGAGGGGGATGCATGGTGGAAGGCGTCGTGATCCACACCACAAGGGGAGGAAGAAAGCCTCCGGACACGCTGCCACAGCCCACCAACCGGGGGGGCTGTTTGCTGCCACCCCAAAAGAAGAAAAAAACACCAGCCACCACTGTGTCAAGTCAGAATAATTTAACCTCTTTGCGCACATCATTCTGTTATATGGTGGGCGGGTAGTGGTTAAAAAAAAATTGATCTTTGAGTCTGATGATATGTACCAGATTCAACCTCTAATAGTATATACATGTCTGTTATTCTCAGAGTGTATTAGATATTTTGTTCTCTAACCATATAGCTGGTTATTCATATTTACCACTACATATAGATATTCATTGTCTTTTTTTAAACTTTACATATTACACACCAAACTTTTTTTGAGGTTTTTATCAGATTAATCAAAACAATAAACGGCCAACTAATTGATTAGTCGCAAATAAGTTTACTTGGGGAACATACAACAGCTGGGTAATCTGAATATGTGGGATGGAGATTCTGCTAATTGTGGTCTGGGAAAATCTGAGATATGTGTAATTAACTCCTTTGTGGCATTAAAACCATTAAAAGGGCATTGAAGGAAGTGATTTTTTTTTCGAAACTCGTCAATCCCCAAAATGTCACACAGGAGTCAATTACATGTACCTAATGTATCGCTGTACAAAATCCATACAAAAATAGATCATTTTTCAAGTTTTATAGACGTATTGGTGTAAGACCTCTTTGTGGCAAGTTTTTTTATCTCTTCTTTCCCCTCACCTCATTGATGGGAGAAATTACATTGTTGTTTAGAATGATGGCTGGTGCCCATAGACAGATATAATATTAATACAGGGGGGTTCCACCATAATTATATTTTGGGAAAGTATGAGATAGTCTATCCACTCCTTTTGAGAAACATTGCTCTTAGATCCAAAAGAGTTGTTGCCACCAAGCAAATTAATGGTTCAACTTCTTATAGAACTTCTTATAGAAGTGTGTGACTGTGGGTGCCCCCTTGTCTTTGAATGCGGGGCAGTATAGAAGTCATCTGACATGAGGCAAGGGGGCTGAGAATGGGTCTGATAAATCTTGCTAAATACTGAGAAAATGCCTGGCTAGGCAAGCAAGTAAATGATTCTGACAATGATTCTTACACCACTTGTCTGAGAAGGGATGCTACTTGCTGACTCTTCTGCTATGGTTCCCTGGAGATCTCTCAAATACAGATTCCACACAAAGCTTCTCAGGTAGGGGTGTTGCAAAACAGGCCCTGCACGATCTCCCCTTTGGTCAATGTGAGCATTCAGAGGATGAAGAACAGTGATGACATTTTCTTGATTTTATTCTGGCCTTTAGAATGGTGTCTGGATCAAGAACTGCATGGGATGGGTGACTCTCTGTCATTATCAGACCTATCGTGATGCCGCAAGGATCATTTCATGGAGCATGACTGAGCAAGGTTGGAAAGGGGAAAATATACAACATCACAGGCACTCTTTAAGGTTCCTTGTACTTACCAATTCAGATGTCCCTTACTTAGTAGGCATATGAGAATCCCGAAAGTGTGGTGAGAAGCTCATGATAGAAAGGACTGTGTTTGGCCGACCTCTATGTGAGTCTTTCATTTGGAGGTTCTTTTCCCTCAGTAATCCAGTAATCACTATATGAAATCTTTGATGTCTGGGTTGTTTGTCTATCTACTCTTTGTACAATTATACAGTGAGGACCTGTGTTGAATTTTAGCAATTAGATACTTGAGTTCTATTCTCCTGAAGAAGCGAGTTTCATCCAAGAAATGCTTTATTGAAGAGAACACTGGTTTATGATTATGCTCTGTTTGATACTATGCTTTGTTTTATTATGTATCGCACCTCTGGTATAAATGTTTTTTGACACACCCTTATAAGTTCATGGAGTGATTCATGGAGTATCTACAGTACATGTTCTTTAAACATTATATATTCTTTTTTATCATTGGGATGGATTTCATCCTTCTCTTGTAAATATTTTTGTAAAAATAAAATAATTTATTTTTATGTTTAATTTTTTTTCTTGTTGTAAGTTTTTTTTTTGCTGATGTTTATTTGCTTGACTACCTGAACATTTTTCAAATATGACATGAATGTGTATTTTTGGAGGTGATCAACTCAACAGATAAGAGTCTGGTGTGGTTCCCCAATTGTCCATGTAGGACATATGCTCTTTACATTATTTTTATCTTAATTTTTATCACTATACAAGGCATTACTGCAAATGATCCTTAAGCATAACATCTATACATTCCACAACAGTGAAAAAATGAAAAAAAAAATGGGAAAAATAGTAAAAAAAATGGGTGTGGCGCCAAATCCAATATCAAGCACTATCAAAACCTGATGCTGCTCCTAAAATTAATAATAACTAATAAGCAAAAATATAAAACAGTGAAGGATGCAACAGTAGTGCAATACAAACACACTTAAAACATATAAAGTGAATATAAATGCAATTAATATAAAAGTTCATATTGTATCCAATATTGCTATAGAACAAAAACAATGACAATAAATCTTCTTATATGTGCTCCAAACACCATGTGATGCTAAAGTGCAAATGCTTCAAAATAAAGTGCTTCACCCGAAGTGGTATGTCAAAGCACTCACCAGATGATATCGGCCAACAAGTGACCCCCAGGCATGTAATAAACCAGACAGACTTCTTTCCTCTGATGTTCCCTTTATGGATGTGGCAGCATGAGTCTGCTGTATATGGACGCCCAGATCTCAATCCAAGCGGGATTTATGTATGTATATATATATATATATATATATATATATATAGGACTCCTTATTACACTCAGCTCACATCCAATTCCTCCACAACATCTGCAAATGGTGGCTCCTCATAAAAAGCCACAGAAAGGCATGGATAGTGTAATAACGTCTTTTTAATGACTTAAAACAACACTTACAAATCCAAGTTCGTATGACGTAAGGTACAAGTAAAGGCAGTATGCAGCTGTAGAGGGAAGCAGAGTCTGGTCCGGCAACTTGCGGTTATGTATGACACTCCGCATGTGTCTCGGCGTGCGTCCCAGCTATATGCAGGAACAGAGGACTCGTGTACTGCATGTTGAGCCTCATTTTCAATACAATTCATGCTTGTGCGCGCGTCATCAGGAAATGGGCTCAGCGCCATTTTACTGGAGCCTAAATACAGACGCCTTCCTTGTAATTGGTCAAAACAAAAAATATGTCATCTGGGCAATTAGACCGATTTTCAAAATGTTTCCAATTCAAAAACCTTTCGTTACCCTTTCAGTCGCATCCTTACAAAGCAAAAACAAATCAATATTGACACAATCTCTAAAAACCATAAAAATTAAAAATTAAAAAAACTCTAAAAAGGCATTACTGCAAACGATCCTTAAGCATAAGATCTATACATTCCACAACAGTGAACTAACGAGCAGCGTGCAAGATTGGCTGTGGGATAGAATGTTGTCACTTAGGACAGTCACTGGAGTGATTGGAGAAATAAAGGGAGGTGTTGGAAGAAGTGCAATATTTCCCATTATACTATAATTTAAAGGTTTGAGTTCTGGTAGATCAAAGAGGACATGAGGTTTATAGTTCCTGATAATTCCTTTCTGTAAATTACTTAAAAACAACATTGCATTTGATTTTGCAACCATCACTGTGCTTTTGGTAAATGAGGAATTGAAAATGTTATAACCCTCATTATTAGTCACTGATTTAATATGCCACATTAATAAAACAAAATTGACTAAATACCCAAATACTTATCCAAATGTAATTATCTAATGCCCTGGTTCCTGGATATTCTTTGTCCTGGACTGCAGTGTAGACAGGTCCTTCTTCAGGTGCCCATATCATTCTCCACATTGCAGTACATCTGGTTGCCTCCTGGTTTTTACTGCCAGGGGACTTTAATTAGCTAGTGCTAAGAACACCTGTAATAAATTATAGAATATATGTGCCAGGACTTCCTACTAAACCAGTACCACCCTCCCACATGATACTGCAAAGACATTTCTAGTGGCTACTAGCTAATCTGCTTAATTACATGCTATGCCATATGGCAAAGAGAATATGCCAACACTTAAAATGCTGACACAATTCCCACCTCACAGAATGCACTGTCAATAGTAACTCCATTATGTTGCATAATTTTTCCAGAAAAAGTATAAATCCAGAAAAAGGCAAGCATAAACATAAGGCCTGCAGGGAACAAGGCTGTGGAAATTTGACATAATGTAAGTATTCCCCTTTGTTATATTCCCTTAGACCAGAGGTCTCCAAACTTTCTAAACAAAGGGCAAGTTTACTGTCCTTCAGACTTTAGGGGGCCAGAAGGTAGCCAACATGAGTACAAAATGTCCCAGCATCAGTAGGATAAAACAACCCCACATCATTGGTGTCAGTGGGAGGAATAGTGACCCCTTATTGGTATCACTAGGAGGAATTGTGCCCCATCATTGTTGTCATTGGGCCCCCATTGTTAGGGTCATTGGGAGAAATTATACCCTTCACTGGTGTCAGTCAATAAAATAGTGCCCCAAGGACCAGATAAAACCAAGCAAAGGGCCACATCTGGCCCCCGGGCCGCAGTTTGGAGACCACTGCTTTACACTAAACAAATATTGTACCCTTAGTATACAGGGAGGGCACACAAATGTTATTTTTATAAGTTCAGCTTTAACGCAGCAAATGCAGACTTTTGGTTAGCATGAATGCTAGAGTTAAAATCCTGGCTAAGGCTAATAATGTCACCCAATTAACATTTTATTAAAATTAACATTTTATTAGAATTACATCTTATTTTATTAGAATTATATATACTTACATTTTTATGAGGGCAGCCCATCTTTATATTTTGCCAGAAAAGCTTATTTGGCTTTCGTTAAGATTAACAAATAGTCGCATTACACAAAATGAAACATTTTGTTGCTCTACAGTGCCATATATCCAGATTGTTTAATTGCTTTAAAATGAAAAGGCTGTAGGCCACCACAGTGTGTTAAATAAGGTCCAGTTAAGTATGTAACCTGGGATAATTATACATGCGTGCAGTTTTAAAGTAATTTATTAGTATTCAAAATAATATATTTTTTTGAAGTGCATGATGCTCTTGATTTATGAACATACTTGTTTTCAATAAACATAATTAAACTAAGATTGTTTTTAAATGTTTGGCGTTATTGTCTTTCGAAGCACATTTGTATTTCCTTAAATTGTATCAAGGAGCCAAGATTAAAGTAAAAAAATCTGGAAAGGCATTGGTTGTCTGCCAATAAACATGACGTACAGCACTCTGATTAAACCACTAAGCAAACATGTTCATTCCAGAGAAATTCAACTGAGAAATGATACATAAAGAGCCAGGAGTTGTAGTGCTGGTAAAATTATAAAATCATAATTATTTAATGGGGATGTTTTTATTATTTAGTATATTGGAAGCCAACAGGGTGATCGTTGTATTTGGTATTTTTCACTTGGTAAAATATCTTTCCTACTGCACAGTAGGCACTCATACTACTGTAGCAAGGTCCCGGACCTCCAAAGGCCTAATGGTGACCTTCAGAGTCAGGGAGAGCTGACATCCTTCTATGTAGAGTGGGCTACTAGGCATAGTGGGTGTAATGCAAGTTAGAATGATTGGACGCCAGTCACTTTTTGAATGCGAACAAAAGAGGTTTATTGTCTCTTAACAAGGACTGCGGGAGAGAGGGTTAGGGCCTGAACACCCTTAGGCAGACGCAATAGCAATTGGCAGACTCAGAGACAAAATAGGCAGACAGCTATACAGGTCGAGGGCCTTTAAGCTGGTTGCAGTACTGTATTTGTAGAACTGCTGTCTCCAATGGCAACTGAACTTGTAGGTTGACTTCAACATAGATCTTAGATCAGACTTGGTATCCCCGTTGTGTAGGACCTGACCTCCATCTCACAGCCTCCCGCTGTAGCTTTTCTCACTGAGCTCCCAGTCTTCTCACCAGACCTTCAGATCCCAGCCGCCCGCTGGATCCCCTGAGCTCTTACACAGTTAACCCACTGTACACTCCAAGCATCACCCACGCTACCTGCTGGGTCCCGGGCTTGGCTCTCAACTAACCTGCTGAATCTTCTTCAAGTGTCACCCACTCTCACCTGATGTGTCCCTTACTTGAACGCTGAAGCTTTCCCAACTTGTTCACCATCCCCGGCTAGTGAAAAAGGCTGCTCTGGTACTTCTTCAAACTTCACAAACCTGGCCTCTGATAACAGGAGTAGTTGTCCCTTACTGGTGATGGTGTCTCCTTTAACTCTGACCTCTGTTTCTCACTTGCCTCTGGTAACAGAAGTGGTCGTCCCATGTGGCAACTGCTTCTCCTTCACCTCTGGCAACACTCGGTTCACCGTCCGGCTGAACCCCTGCAATGATCAGGCTCTGGCTGAGCCTCTACACACATGGCTAGGCCTCAGGCTTAGGCCTAACCTTCAGCTGCTGCCTAACACACAGCCCCCAGGCCTCAGCCTGGGGCTAAAAGAACACTGATCACCTGACTCCTTCCCCTTAAATAGACTCTCCAGCATGCTTAGCCACAAATATGATTGGCTGAGAAATTATGTCTATTCACAACCTGAACTCACTGTGGTCTTGTCATTCTGATGCCAAAGGCAGCAATGCCACCTATTGACAGAAGAGGGAAGTGCAGCAATTCCAGAATTAGGGGGAAGTCGGTGGATCTCCTAACAATTAGACAGGACAATTACTACCTGGCAAACTAAATTTGTTAGCAGCCCTGCCTAAACACCAGGATGCTACATCCTCCCCCTGCCTAGGAAACTACGTCTCGTAGTTTGAAACAAAAAAAATTTAACTCTCAAGCCTGAGAGTGGATGTCCAGGCATAAACTGGGATAGGTGGGGTAACAGGAAAGGACAAACAAAGTAAGAATACATGTGGCGTACCACATGAAGTAGGTATACATAACATATGTACATAGGCAAGGGGCATTTCACACAAGGGCAGATAAATAGAGGACAGTATTTACAGTTTTACGTGTGGCGTACCACCCGAACAAATGAGAGAAAAATACCATAACAATAGCCTTATATCCTAACTATCTATCTACTATATACACCTGTAAACAACAGAAAGTTTAGCATTGTTATATAAGCTGGGGTCATTGTCTCTCCTTAGCCAAGGAGGATGCGATGGGTGCTAGAACACCTAAAAGAGAAGAAAATAGAGAGTATAGAAACACATCCTATTCCTATAGCAATACAGTGCAATATGTACATAAGTAAAGTTTGTTCACTCTCATCTGAGAGCAACAAAGTGGTTCAAAAAAAATGAACACAGTAATATATGTCAATATACATTTATATACTTTAGCAATGACTATACCTAAACATATGTACGGTTGAAAATGGGCCCAACCCCCTCAAGGGTGCCACCCCTTTCCATAGCAATACCGGAAAATAACTTTTACTTATCATTCTACATTGAAGCTGCAATCACAACTCACAACTCACTCAGGTTGGCACTCTCACGCCACCTAGTGGTCAGTATCAATAGAACAGTCCTTGTGTGAATTTAATTCAGTAATCTGAATTTCAAGGTGAAACTTGCCCTTTTTTGCCATAGCATATCCTACCTAACTAATTAAACACCCCCAGTGTCCTTGGAGCCCCAAGTCCATCAATCTTCCCACCGATGGTGCAGCAACACAGCAACAACTTTGCCCAGCAGTTTCCCTTCTTCATAGGGACAACTCCGGGGACAGGGTGCATGGCTGTATACAAACAACACTTTAGCCATGCCAACATGCAAGGGACTATAATTCTTGAAAAACTTGTCCATCTTCATGGTCAACGGGGTCCCCTTGCAATTTTAGGTTATATCAGTCTGTCCTTAGCACAGCCGAGGACTGAGAATAATTTTCCTCATTAATGAAGAACAGGACATGCTGAATTCTTTCAACTTCAAATCAGCATGTCGATTTTCAGAGGGAGGCACCCTGGCAATTTCTATTCACAGGCTAGCATGACTCTTGTGGGGCACTTCCTGCAACTGCTGGGATTTAGGAACACAGTCCAGCAGAACAGCACAGGCAGGAATGTCCCCGAATAAACATTTTCCCAGTGTGGAGCAATTTCGGGCAAAGTCAACACAACACCACTAGCACACTTTGTAATCCACTTTGGTCAAGATGAACTTGTCAAAGGCTTTTAACCACGGGCAGGCATAAGGGCTTACCTGTAGGTCCCTGCCTGCCCGCGGGCGGGGGGTCCGATCGGATCCCCCGGTGCCTGCGGCGGTCAGATTACCGTCAGGAGTGATCCGAGGTGAGGGGGAGGCTGCTCCCTCACGATCGCTCCTGGCGAATGGAATGCTTCCTCTGCTGCTGTAATGTAAACAGCGGCAGAGGAAGTGATGTCATCGCTCCTCGTGAAGCCTTTTCGTTCCGGCTTCCGAGGAGAAAAGACATCAAGTAAGTCTGCACCAACACAACACTTACAGTAGAACACTCTAGGCACACTTTTCACCCCCGACCACCCCCCCATCACCCCCTTGTACCCCCTGTCACAGTGACACCAATAGCAGTTTTTTTCTGATTATTGCATTGGTGTCATTTTGTGACAGTTATAAGTGGTAGGGCAGTTAGTGTTAGGCCCCTTTAGGTCTAGGGTACCCCCCTAACCTCCCATAATAAAGTTTTATCCCTTTGATCACCCCCCATCGCCAGTGCCACTAAGCGATCGTTTTTCTGATCGCTGTATTAGTGTCATAGGTGACGCTAGTTAGGGAGGTAAGTATTTAAGTTCGCCATCAGCGTTTTATAGCATCAGGGACCCCCATATACTACCTAGTAAATGTTTTAACCCCCTGATTGCCCCCTAGTTAACACTTTCACCAGTGATCACTGTATAACTGTTATGGGTGACGATGGTTAGTTAGTTTATTTATTATAGTGTCAGGGCACCCGCTCTTTATTACCTAATAAAGGTTTAACCCCTCAATTGCCCGGCGGGTGATATAAGTTAGATTTTAGGGTCAGATAGGGTCTGCGTCGCCCCAGGCAGCGTCAGGTTAGTGCCAGCACCGCTAACACCCACGCACGCAGCATACACCTCCCTTAGTGGTATAGTATCTGAACGGATCAATATCTGATCCGATCAGATTTATACTAGCGTCCCCAGCAGTTTAGGGTTTTCAAAAAATTGCAGTGTTAGCGGGATCAGCCCAGATACCTGCTAGCACCTGCGTTTTGCCCCTCCGCCCAGCCTAGCCCACCCAAGTGCAATATCGATCGATCACTGTCACTTACAAAACACTAAACACACATAACTGCAGCGCTCGCAGAGTCGGGCCTGATCCCTGTGACCGCTAACAGTTTTTTGGTAGCATTTTGATACAGTCGCTAACAGTCAGGAGCTTTTTTACCTGTGAGTCTCACTAGTGTACCAGTAAATTTAGAGACCAAAATGGCAAATCGAAGGTACACTAGTGAAGAGGCCTACACGTTTCTGAGCATGACAGATAGTTAAGAGGAAGTCACTCATCTGTCAGATTCAAGCTCAGAATACGAACCTGTAGACAGCAGCGGCTCCATGAAAGATAGCTTTGACGACGAAGCTGTGGTCCCTGCCAAGGTCAGACCCCCCATACCAGACCCCAATCTTCTTCTTTTGCTGTTGAGGTGCAAGACCCGCAGGGCTCTCGTATGGAGCAGAGAAGTACTAGCGCCGCAATTCCTTCTGGTGAACTGGCAAGCACCAGCGGCCTAGTACACCCTGGTCGTACATGCAGCACTGCAGTAACACTTGGTGGCGTGGTGAGTCCCATAAGTGCAGTTCAAGCTGGCGAGGTGGCAAGCACAAGTAGTGTCCCGCTGCCACCAAGAATATGAACACAGGCCCGTCGAGCCCATAGTGCCCTTCCTGCTGCATTCGCCAATCCTAATTGGGAACCCACCACTTCTGCAGCACCCATACTTCCCCCATTCACTGGCCAACCCGGTATTCATGTGGAAACAGTTGATTTTACGTCACTTGATTTTTTTTTCGCTGTTTCACCGAAGATCTCTGTAGATCTATTGTGGACCAAAGCAATTTGTACGCTGGTCAACACATCACCACTATTCCCCAGTCCTCCCTTGCCAGGGTATGGAAACCAATTACGGTTTCCGAATTTAAGATCTTTCTGGGCCTTTCCCTCCTCATGGGTACAACCAAAAAGAGTGAGTTGCGGTCATATTGGTCCACTGACCCAATTCACCATATGCCCGTGTTCTCTGCTACCATGGCCAGGGCACGATACGAGCAGATTTTGCAGTTCATGCACTTCAACAACAATGAACTTTGTTGTCCTCGTGGAGACCCTGGATACGATCGGCTCTACAAAATTAGGCCCCTCGTAAACCACTTCAACCAACGTTTTGCAGACTTGTTTACTCCCTATTAAGTTGTCTGCGTTGATGAGTCCCTGATTAAGTTTTCTGGCTGCTTGTCATTCAAACAGTATCTTCCCAGCAAGCATACCAGATACGGGGTCAAGATGTATAAGCTCTGTGACAGGGCCACAGGCTATACATGTAGTTTTATGGTTTACGAGGGAAGAGATAGTCACCCTTATTCGGAAAGGGGTACCATTTGTAAGTGGACAATTATTACACGAGCGTGCCACTTTTTTAGTCACTTGTTTGATCATCAGATTGGAGCATGGGGCACCGTGCGATCTAATCTGGAGGAGAGAGGTGGACCAGCTAGAGGAGAGAGCCTGCTTGAAGTGTAATAACTTGCTCGCTATGAAGTGGAGGGATAATAAGAATGTTTTCGTTCTTACCTCCCTTCATGCAGACACGACGGTCCAAATTACTATGGCGACTGGTGTTGTGGAGAAATCCCTCTGTGTCCACGAATATAACCAAAATATGGGGTGAACCTCAACAACCAGTTGTTGGCGCCATACCTAGTTGCCCGTAAGGCCAGACAGGGTATAAAAAAGTGTCTGTATACTTATTTCAATTGGCTTTGCTGGACGCTCATGTGCTATACAGAGCTTCAGGACGGACTGGATCCTTCCTTAAATTCCAGGAAGAGATCGTCAGAGCCCTTCTGTTTCCATATGGTGCTCCACCTCACTAGGCACACTTTCACAGGGTCTCCCAAGATGTCATCGCATTTTGAGAGACCCGAACCTGGAACCGGTTACAGTTACAAACTTACAGTTATAAAAAAAAAAAGTAAAAAAAAAAAAATACACAAAAAAAATATAAAATAAAAAAAACAAAAATAGTTGTCGTTTTATTGTTCTCTCTCTCTTTATTGTTCTGCTCTTTTTTTACTGTATTCTATTCTTCAATATTTTATTGTTTTTATGTTTTATCATGTTTGCTTTTCAGGTATGTAATTTTTTTATACTTTACTGTTTACTGTGTTTTATTGTTAACCATTTTTTTGTTTTCAGGTACGCCATTTACATACGCGATTTGCTCCTAACTTTTGGGGCGGATGCCCCCATGCCTCGGCATATATAAATGGTGCATGTATGCCCATCATTAGAAGTGGGTGGATGAAGGGAGGTATTCTAATGGTGGGCATACCCACGATCAATCTCTTTTTTTCGTTCAGCCCACAGGCTTCATGAAAAAAAAGATTACAATATATGCCCAACAAGGACCAGCAACGTACTGGTATGTTGCTGGACTTTGAGTGGTTATACCAGAATGATGCCTGCAGGTTTAGGTATCATCTTGGTATTATTCTTTTCAGCTAGCGGTCGGCTTTCATGTAAAAGCAATCCTAGCAGCTAATTAGCCTCTAGACTGCTTTTACATGCAGTGGGAGGGAATGTCCCCCCTCCCACCATCTTCCATGGTTTTCTCTGGCTCTCCTGTCCCAACAGGGAATCCGAGAATGCAGCCAGGGATTCAGCCAGCTGACCATAAAGCTGATCAAAGACCAGAATGGCTCCAAATATCTCTATATCCTAGGAAACTGGAAGCTACGAGCGTTTCATGACTTAGATTTCGCCGGATGTAAACAGCGCCATTGGGAAATTGGGAAAGCATTTTATCACACCGATCTTGGTGTGGTCAGATGCTTTGAGGGTAGAGGAGAGATCTAGGGTCTAATAGACGCCAATTTATTCAAAAAAGAGTACCTGTCACTACCTATTGCTATCATGGGGGATATTTACATTCCCTGAGATAACAATAAAAATGATTTAAAAAAAAAAAAAAATGAAAGGAACAGTTTAAAAATAAGATAAAAAAGCAAAAAAAATAATAAAGGAAAAAAAAGAAAAGAAAGCACCCCTGTCCCCCCCTGCTCTCGCGAAAAGGCGAATGCAAGCGTCGGTCTGGCGTCAAATGTAAACAGCAATTGCACCATTTGTAAAAGGGTAGGGGTAGTGGCGCTCCCTAAGACGGGGTACCCTGTGAGGTGTGAGTCAGAAACACCTAAATGTGTGGTGCTGAGACCATGTGAAACCTAAACCTCATATATATACTGTAAGTGAACTAATGATAATAAATGTATCTCATACCTAATCAGATAAACATAATCCAATACACATAATTGAGAATTGTGTACAGGAGTGACATAAATAATCTATTTGCAGTGAGAGAAAATGTGACCATCAAAATCTTTACCTGCTGACCCACAATAAATACGTCAGTATTCAGAAAAATATATAAACAGAAAAATGTAAAAAATATATGAAAGCTTGTAATATTTAGTCCACGTGATAAGTGTCCACTCCAATAAAAATAAAAAACAATATTATATGGAATACACCATATCAGATATATATGTGAGCAAAAAACCCATAGAAAATGTAAACAAAATTAATAAAAACTTTAAATAGAAGTGACGCTCCAGAATGGCAAAGTGTTCATAAAAGATGCGCGACTCTTGTGCTAAATCAATATCCGGTGACTTCCGTGATCCCCCTCAAGGGTCCCCACTCACCGGCTCCTTGTACCCCTGCAGGGGTGATAGGCATGTAACGGCAGAGATGAAGGGCTTCCCAGGTCAAATGCGGGCGTCCACACGTATCCTCTATGCAACCCAGCTCCAAGCATTAGATGGTGCACCAGCTTCTTGCATCACAGCCTCATAGCAAAAAACAGGGCTCCCATAGTGTAGTAGTTTTAAAAAGGCTTTATTAAAAGGCTAAGGTTAAAAACAATCGTTACTCCCCAAAGGGGGCAGCCAAAAAAACACACTACAACGTATAGTGGATAGCATGAAAATAGGGAGCTATGAGAAAAGCCGGCTGATCGGCATGCGCCTCAGCTGCGCTCCAAGCTCCCTCTCCCTTCTGGGTATGACGCAAGTGCGTAGCTACGTAGCTAACACTTTGCCATTCTGGAGCTTCACTTCTATTTATAGTTTTTATTAATTTTGTTTACATTTTCTATGGGTTTTTTGCTCACATATATATCTGATATGGTGTATTCCATATAATATTGTTTTTTATTTTTATTGGAGTGGACACTTATCACGTGGACTTAATATTACACGCTTTCATATATTTTTTATATTTTTACATTTTTCAGTTTCTATATTTTTCTGAATACAGACGTATTTATTGTGGGTCAGCAGGTGAAGATTTTGATGGTCACATTTTCTCTCACTGCAAATAGATTATTTATGTCACTCCTGTACACAATTCTCAATTATGTGTATTGGATTATGTTTATCTGATTAGGTATAAGATACATATATTATCATTAGTTCACTTATATATGAGGTTTAGGTTTCACATGGTCTCAGAACCACACATTTAGGTGTTTCTGACACACACCTCACAGGGTACCCCATCTTAGGGAGCGCCACTACCCCTACCCTTTTACAAATATTACATTTCACCCTCCTCAGGGAGGTGTGACTCAGGGGAGGCTGCACACCAGTTCTGACCTAAGCGCGGAATTTTATTTCCTTTTTTTCTATAGCAATTGCACCATGCGTGTGAGGTATCACAGCTAAGGTCAGATCGAGGGAAGTAATTTTAGCAGTAGACATCCTCTGTAAATCTAAAGTGGTAACCTGTAAAGGCTTTTAAAAATGTATGTAGTTTGTCGCCACTGCATGTTTGTGCGCAATTTTAAAGCATGTAGTGTTTGGTATCCATGTACTTGGCCTAAGATCATCTTTTTTATTTCATCAAACATTTGGGCAATATAGTGTGTTTTAGTGCATTAAAATTTAAAAAAGTGTGTTTTTTCCCAAAAAAATGTGTTTGAAGAATCGCTGCACAAATACTTTGTGAAAAAAAAATGAAACACCCACCATTTTAATCTGTAGGGCCTTTGCTTTAAAAAAATATATAATGTTTGGGGGTTCAAAGTAATTTTCTTGCAAAAAAAAAAAAAATTTTTCATGTAAACAAAAAGTGTCAGAAAGGGCTTTGTCTTCAAGTGGTTAGAAGAGTGGGTGATGTGTGACATAAGCTTCTAAATGTTGTGCATAAAATGCCAGGACAGTTCAAAACCCCCCCAAATGACCCCACTTTGGAAAGTAGACACCCCAAGCTATTTGCTGAGAGGCATGTCGAGTCCATGGAATATTTTATATTGTGACACAAGTTGCAGGAAAAAGACAATTTTTTTTTTTTTTTTGCACAAAGTTGTCACTAAATGATATATTGCTCAAACATGCCATGGGCATATGTGAAATTATACCCCAAAATACATTCTGCTGCTTCTCCTGAGTACAGGGATACTACATGTGTGAGACTTTTTGGGAGCCTAAGAGCCTAGACGCGTACGGGACCCTGAAAACCAAGCAACACCTTCATGGTTTCTAAGGGTGTAAATTTTTGATTTCACTCCTCACTGCCAATCACAGTTTCAGAGGCCATGGAATGCCCAGATGGCACACACCCCCCCCCCCCCCAAATGACCCCATTTTGGAAAATTAACAAAAGACCAGACTGACACTCTCTCATGAGCAATGAGACACATTGGTTCTTCCCCATATTTTGGTTCTTCCCCACAGTTGAAATGGATAATAACACAGTCTATGCAGAATAAAGATGTTACTTGCCACCTTCCCATGGAACCAGACGAAATCCCGATGTAGCTGTAGCCGGTTGCTAGGAAAGACCACTGCAGGAATAAAGCCTTTGCCACACGCTGGGCTCCAAATGTAGTCCCGGACCTCCAAAGACCAAATGGTGACCTCCAGAGTCAGGGAGAGCTGACATTCTTTTTTGTAGAGTGGGTTACTAGGCATAGTGGGTGTAATGCAAGATAGAAGGATTGGGCGCCAGTCACTTTTGAATGCAAACAAAAGAGATTTATTGTCTCTTAACAAGAACTTGGGGAGAGAGGGTTAGGGCCTGAACACCCTTAGTCAGATGCAATAGCAATTGGAAGACTCAGAGACAAAATAGGCAGACAGCTATACAGGTTGAGGGCCTTTAAGCTGGTTGCAGCGCTGTATTTGTAGAACTGCTGTCTCCTATGGCAACTGAACTTGTAGGTTGACTTCAACAAAGATCTGTACACATACCAGACTTGGTATCCCCATTGTGTAGGACCTGACTTCCATCTCACAGCCTCCCGCTGTAGCTTTTCTCATTGAGCTCCCAGTCTTCCCACCAGACCTTCAGATCCCAGCCGTCCCCTGGATCCCCTGAGCTCCTACACAGCTAACCCACTGTACACTCCAAGCACCACCCACGCTACCTGCTGGGTCCCTGGCTTGGCTCTAGGCTAACCCGCTGAATCCTCTATGTGTCACCCACGCTCACCCACTGGATCCCTTACTTGAATGCTGAAGCTTTCCCAACTTGTTCACTGTCCCCAGCTAGTGAAATAGGCTGCTCTGGTACTTCTTCAGACTTCAGGCTTAGGCCTAACCTTCCGCTGCTGCTTAACACACAGCACCCAGGCCTCAGCCTGGGGCTAAAAGAACACTGATCACCTGACTCCTTCCCCTTAAATAGACTCTCCCAGCATGCTTAGCCACAAATATGTTTGGCTGAGAAATTAATTATGTCTATTCACAACCTGAACTCACTGTGGTCTTGTCATTCTAATGCCAAAGGCAGCAGTGCCACCTGTTGACAGAAGAGAGAAGTTCAGCAATTACAGAATTAGGGGGAAGTCAGTGGATCTCCTAACAATTAGCCAGGACAATTACTACCTGGCAAACTAAATTTGTTAGCAGCCCTGCCTAAACATCAGGGTGCTACATCACTATACAGAGTATGCTATCATATTTAGATATTATCAACAATTTCAAACATTAGTCAATTTTTATTTAAAGGTTGCCATTTACCAGAAGTTATAATTGTATTCATGGGTTATGTGACCGCACAGACTCCCGACCGAGTGTTGGGGTGGGGATGTGGTTACATAGCCTGGATACGGGCTGGAGGTGGAGCTGCTCCTGTGACAGTCAATTTTGGATCCTCTGCACTCTAGGCCCTAGCGAGGCCTCCCCTTTGCTTACACCACCAAAAATACCTTGACTGGGAACTCACAGCAGACACACAAATCTGCCCTTTAAAAGATAAGCAGACTGTATTGGCAGATTAAGATCACAAGTATAACAAACAAAGCAGAAATCAATGTCGATGCACATAACTACAACAAAACAGGTACAATACACTCAACAGGGGTACCTCTAAAACCTGACCCAGCATATACTGTAGTACTTGGAGCGTAAACAGTAGCTCTCTGAATGAGAGGTTACACCCCAAAAGACCAAGAGGATTATAAGAAGATGTAACAGGCTAAGTAACTTAAGTGCTCTCAGACAAATGGGCTAGACTTAGGCCTTGGTAGTTAGCTTGATAACAACAACCTAGTTCTGCCCACAGGAATGCAGTAATGTGAGCAGTCTTTAGGGAGAGCTTCTTCTCACCCTAAAGGTGGGGGCCTTTAAGCATTGGTGAGCAAGGAGAGTGATAATGACTTGACTTGGGGCGGGGGGGTGACATTCAACAGCAATTTAGTGCAAAATTAGGCTCAGTAGGTGGGTGGAATCCTTAGTAAAAAGCAGTTGGGGGGGACCAAATAAAAAGTAAATCAAGGTCAGCATTCTCGGATACTGATAGCTTTGGGCTTTGTCTTTGGCATTGATAGCTGCGGTTTAAAGATAGATGCAGCAGCAAAAGTAAAAGGTCTTTGGTGGCGAAGTGTTAAGGGAAAGAAAAGTGATGCGATACCATGGCAGCCAATCAAGACAGTTAAAGACGGACACCTGGAGAAGCCAGGGAGAAAATGTCAGCACCATTGAGGGTACTCATGGAGGTCGTATTGTTAGAACTAAGGTAAGTATTTTTGCTTTAGTTATGCTTCAAGAATTATTGAAGCAAAAAATATTGTATTTTGGTAACTATATGAGGTTAATGTCAGTAATATTAACATTACATGCTTGTATTTACATTTCTCCACATTTATGTGGAAATCACACCTTTCAGCAAAGTTGACAGTTACAGGGTTACTGGCAACAGTCAGAATTTATTCAGATGATTTAAACTTTTTTCCCCAAAAGAAAAAAACTGCTGCTTTAACTGCTTTAAAATGTTAGCTGGATCTGTGCTTCAGTTTGTTTGTTGCTTACTAACAGTTATATACTACACATCCCCAACACTCCACTCATCAAAGTGCTGGTTTCAAAAGTCTGCTTTGTAATGGCACACTTTTATGACTCAATTGACCTTAAAGTGGTGTTCCGGCCGAAATTATACTTTTTAAATAAAAATACCCCTATAATACACAAGCTTAATGTATTCTAGTAAAGTTAGTCTGTAAACTAAGGTCTGTTTTGTTAGTTTATAGCAGTAGTTTGTTATTTTATAAACTTACAGCAGGCTGTGGCCATCTTAAGTGTGGGCATCTGAAGCCAGACTGTATTTCTTCCTGGATCTCATCCTTGCAGATCTCGCACATGTTCAGTGCAGCACAAGCAGTGTAATAGGTTTCAGGTCAGGTTTCCATAGCAACGGCAGTTTTAGAGGAAGTTGCCGCCCCATGTGCTCAGTGCAGCACAAGCAGTGTAATAGGTTTCAGGTCAGGTTTCCATAACAACGGCAGTTTCAGAGGAAGTTGCCGCCCCTTCCCAGAAGGCATTGCAAACAGGAAATGATGCGATGGGCCGCGGCCAGGGAGGAGGAAGTGAAAAATGAATACAGCAGATATACAGTAAGTGCTGAGAAAAAAAATAAAAAAATATCCAATTTGTTTACAGTGCACAGTTTAGTGAGGGATGCTGAAGAGTTGTAAAAGTGGGTGGAACTCCACTTTAACACAAAGATAAGGTTCTTTATTTTCACCACATGACTGTAATTTTTTAATCTAATCGGCCTCAGCTGTAAATAACTGTCATTTTTTTTGAAAATGAGGGTCCTCCTTATCCTGGTATCCTTAGCTTTGTGAAATTAGCCTAAAGCATGCTATGAAAAGCAGCACTGCATATATCAAGATTGCAAAGGGAACAGCAGTACAGCCTTGTTGCTAAACACGTCCACATTTTTATTTATTCAAACTACTAAAACACAATGTACCTTTGCTGAGCCTCCGCAAGGTGGGCACAAGGTGGCCCATGAAACTATAATACAGTCTCTGATAGTGCCTCCATTAAATTGAGCCCTGTTTGGTGCAAGTGGAACCTCTAATTTTCATTAACTTTGCCCCAAGACATAGTACTCATGCAGCTATATTTTTTGCAGTAAAGGCAGTCCAGTCTATGGATGTCTTTTAGTGGTATATAACACAACAAGGAAGAAACAGTACCACATCTTCTAAAAGCTAGCAATCCTTGAATAGTAGCCTCAGAGGGCCAAGGCTATTTCAAACTTGTTGAATTGTGATTGTGGGCTTGCTCCATGCAGGGTATGGAAGAACTTTAAAGGAGTTGGATGCCAAACTCAAACGTCATTGAAGTCAATAGTAGCCACATCTGTCAAATTAAAAATGTCCATTTTCTGGGCTAATAGGCAAAGTATTGTAACAAAATAGCAGGGGGTGGACACTGCCCTGGGAAACATGTACCAATGGAAAAAAAAACAGAACACTACTCCCACATGCCCCCTGGGGCATGCATTGGGCACGTGGCCGCTGTGTTCTTTGAAAACAGCTGATTACAGGATTGAGGTAAAGGGCCAATCACAGTAGCCCTTTACCATGTGATCAGCTGTGTCCAAACAAACTTGCCAATTATAGGGATTCTTTTACTCATGCACTGTCACAGCATGAGCAAAAGAGAGCCAACTGGCAAGTCTGACAGGGCACATGTACACTGATATACAGCGTACTGATTATCAGTGCTCTGATTATAAGTGCAGCCCCATCAGTTAAAATCAGTGCCCATCAGTGCACCTTATCAGTGCCCATTAGTGGTGCCTATCTTTGACCATCAGTACCGCATATCAGTGCTCATCAGTACCGTCTCATCAGTGCTTATCAGTGCAACCTCATCAATGCCCATCAGTGGACATCAGTGCAGCCTCATTGGTGCACACCAGTGCAGCCTTACCAGTACCCATCAATGCAGCCTCATCAGTGCCCATCAGTGCAGCCTCATCAGCAAAGAAGAGAATGTACTTATTTGCAAAATTTGATAACAGAAACTAAGAAAAACTTTTTTAAAATATTTTTTGGTAGTTTTTTGTTTTTGTCTAGCAAAAAATAACAGATAAACAGTGATTAAATACCACCAAAAGAAAGCCTTATCTGTCTCAAAAAATTGATGAAATTTTCATTGGGTTACAATTTTGCATGACTGCGCAATTGTCATGCAAAATACAACACTGAAAGCTGAAAATTGGCCTGGGCAGGAAGTGAGTGAACGTGCCCAATATTGAAGTGGTCAAACAGTATTTTTTTCTTCAATTAAGTCAGTTTTGCTGGTACATGTTTCCCAGGGCAGTGCCCAGCCCCCCATGTCATTTGATTGAGAATTCCTTGCATATTATCCTAGAAAATTACCATTACTGTTTTTTTTTTAACATTTGACTACTATTGATTTCTATAGTCTGGCACCCAAACTTTAGTAATGTTCACTAAACCCATCTCCGAACAAACACAAGTGGATTTGGCTCATCCCAAGTGCTATGCAATGACACAGTCTGAATAAAAAAATTAATAAAAATTAATTAAAGGTTAGAGGACTCTACAGGCTCCAGAGTCTCAAGTTGTTAAATCTTCAACAGCTTGTGTTTGTATCAAAGATTGCCTTTCCCTTGCTAAATTTGCACATTCCTATTTACCATTCAGATACCCTAACAAAGTAATGGGCCAATAGGAATGTGAGGGAGGCTGGGTGAAGTGGTCAAGCTTTGACTTGGAATACCTAGAAGTGTCAGGCTTTATGGATCACAATAGCCCAGAATTTGGTCAAAGCGGAAGGTTCTTGCAGGCTGCTGTAGGTAGGCTTGCACTTTTTACCTGGCATCTGTTTTTTTAGTGACAGGCTTACTTTAATTAAATTAAATGGTCATACTGTAAATATTTGTGTACATGAGGATGGTTGTCTAGTACATAACATTGTTTCATAAATACATAGCTGTATATATATATATATACCGTATTTATCGGCTTATAACACGCACTTTTTTCCCCTAAAAATCAGGGGAAAGTCGCAGGTGCGTGTTATACGCCGATCCCCGCAGATGCCGAGCTGTCAAAATGTCAAAATCGCGGACCGCGATTTGAAAATGGCGCCGCCGGCGCCGAAGTACACAGAGCCGGTCCTCGGCTCTTTCCGGCGGCTCTCGTTTACTTTCGGCTCCACTCGTAGTCCCGAGCGGAGCTATCCGAACCTACTCGGATAGCTCCGCTCGGGACTACGAGTGGAGCCGAAATTAAACGAGAGCCGCCGGAAAGAGCCGAGGACTGGCTCTTTCCGGCGGCTCTCGTTTACTTTCGGCTCCACTCGTAGTCCCGAGCGGAGCTATCCGAACCTACTCGGATAGCTCCGCTCGGGACTACGAGTGGAGCCGAAAGTAAACGAGAGCCGCCGGAAATAGCCGAGGACCGGCTCTGTGTACTTCGGCGCCGGCGGCGCCATTTTCAAATCGCGGACCGCGATTTTGACATTTGGACAGCTCGGGATCGGCCTTGAAGCCCTGGAAGCAGGGACAGGGGATCCCAGGCTGCACTGGGGGAAGGCTGCACAGGGGAAGGCTGCACAGGGGAAGGCTGCACTGGGGAAGGCTGCACTGGGGCAAGGCTGCACAGGGGAAGGCTGCACAGGGGAAGGCTGCACTGACAAGGCTGCACTGGGGAAGGCTGCACTGACAAGGCTGCACTGACAAGGCTGCACTGGGGAAGGCTGCACTGACAAGGCTGCACTGACAAGGCTGCAATGAAGAGCATTTAAATGTAAGTTTTTTTCCCTTCAACTTCCCTCCTAAAAGTTTTTTTTCCTTAAAATTCCCTCCTAAATTGGGGTGCGTGTTATACGCCGGTGCGTGTTATACGCCGATAAATACGGTATATATTTGTGCTTTTTTATTTCCAAAAAAGTTGCGCAAACACAGTCATTTTAGCTTACTAGTATTAAATAGTAGGTTTGACCTCAGCTCATATTTAAGAATAAAATAATCAATGGGATGCCATCAATTCATCAAATTCAACAATCTCAAACAATATAAATAGAAAATGTTTCAAACTATGCCTTTGGAGCCAAAAACCACATGTAAGATATCAAAACATAATTTATTTAGCAAAAGTACAAATAATGTTGCTGTTCTAAGGGATAACAACAAAGAAGTTTGTTTTTGTTTGTTTTTTTGTTTGTTTGTTTTTTTTTTGTTTTTTTTTTAATGTAGAGAAAGGGTACAGCAAATTTATTATCAAAACAACAAGTTTTGATTATATTTTCTATTTATCACACCTAACATTACCTCACCTCATCTATTCAGCACATTGAAAGAACTATTTAGAGCCATGAAGCCTATCCATGAACCATCACAAGGGTTTCTAAAGATTTACAGTGATTACACAAGAATCATGCAATTATACTCATGTGAATGTAACTAGTGGTGTTGCATGGGGATAGGGGTTTGCTGGCATTAAAAGGTATACTTCAATGAAACAAGGCGTGGAAGTCCACAGAATCCATGAAGATAATCTAGGAACTCCATAAGGCATTAAACAAATCCTAGGATAATAAAGGGTAGTAAATGCGCTATACCTAAAAAATTCAAAAAAGAGCTGCTACAAACAATGTGACAAACATAAAAAATACAAGGTGGGTAAATTGTAGCGCTAATGTGGAAACAACATATAACACAATATAAAGTGATGTATAAATGTCTATCAAAATATGTAGCTGTACATCCCAAACGAAAAGAGTGTACTAAAAATATTTCTAAATAAAGTCTGTGCAGAAGTGATGAGATGCAGTGAGTCAAAGGTGAAGTTCCATCAACAATCTGAATATCCAGTATGGGACCATCAAAACAATGGATAAATGAGGGTACGCTTACCAGAACCGGTGGACTCTAGTGCCAGTAGCATAGAGTCTATCGAGCAGTGTACCACCACGGGCAGATGCAAAGATGGTCACGGAAAGGATGGATAATTTCCGGATCGCCTCGAGCCACTCAGCTGGATCTCCACGGGGAAGCAGGAAAGATCTCAAAGTGCAGACGTCATCTCACAACAGGGAGATATGTGAAACAAATAGAATGCCTCCACATAGTGCAAATCAGGGTTGTTTATTAACTAAAAAACCGCAATGCATAAAAGTCATCACAGAATAAAATCCCAGGGAACATGGCCCTGAAGGCTGCTGGGAACTGCATAAATACTCTGAGAGACTGAGCTTCTGGGTCTTTTTCCTGCAGAGGATCTTGTTATAGAGAGTCAGCTGTGTGTTTGCTAAAGGGGACATCTGCTGGTGCCCTGAAGAGCTTAGTCTATGTGATTCTATGTAAAGGGACTCTGCTCTTACATAGTTACATAGTTAGTAGGGTTGAATAAAGACACCAGTCCATCTTGAGTGAGTGTGGGTGCCTTGTCTACAATTGTCCCTTTCCCTGTACATTGTGTCTCATTAAGATGCTCATCCATTATATTATTATTTATTTAAGGTACCCATACAGCGCAGTCAATTTACGCAGCGCTCCACACATACATTGCACACTCACATCGGTCCCTACCCTCAAAGAGCCCACAATCCAAGGTCCCCAACCCACATTCATATACTAGGGTCAATTTTTAATTTTTTTTTGGACAAAAGCCAATTAACCTACCAGCATGTCTTTGGAGGGTGGGAGGAAACTGGAGTACATGGAGGAAACCCACATGGGCACAGGGAGAACAAGCAAACTCCAGGTAGGTAGTGTTGTGGTTGGGATTCAAAGCAGCGACCCTTTTACTGCTAAGTGAGAGTGCTATCCACTACACCACTGTGTCGCCATGCTGCTCTAAAGATTATTATTATTATTATACAGTATTTATATAGCGCCAACAGTTTACGTAGCGCTTTACAACTTAAAGATAGAAGCTTGTGTGCCTTTGCTGCTTCTACTAAAACACCAAGTCCACAGTTTGCTATAAACGAGGCCTTCTGCTTGTAGGAAGGGGGCACATGTATTGGTAAGGTCTAAAACTTTTTTAAAAAGTGTAAAAAAAAAGTCCATCTTACAAAAGCAATCCTACAAAATCATAAATGTTTTTAAGGAAGTTTATTGTATAAGGTGACTGGAAAAACATCACAAAAAAGAGTAACATAGAAGGAGAGAAATTGGTACTTTTAAAGTGCACACATATACAAAATTTAGAAAAATAGAAAATATTTATTAAATTAAAAATACATATGTGAAAAAAGGGTAAAACCACAGTATATCAATAGAATTAAATTGTCAACAGACAATTTATCAACAGAAGTAAATTGTCTCTCTACATGTTTTGCCGTTCACGGGTTCTTCAGGAGATTCTGTTACAATAAACTGTGTGTATAGACTGATCACTATAATAGAAAAGTATACAAATCAAAAAACACAATATAGAAAAAGAACATACAAAAACAAAGCAGCAAACAAGAATCCATAGAGATTTTAGTATCATTGACTGATAAACAATGAACAGTAATGCCCCGTACACACGGTCGGACATTGATCGGACATTCCGACAACAAAATCCATGGATTTTGGTTTGTTGGCTCAAACTTGTCTTGCATACACGCGGTCGCACAAAGTTGTCGGAAAATGTGATCGTTCTGAACGCGGTGACGTACAACACGTACGTCAGGACTATAAACTGGGCAGTAGCCAATAACTTTATGTGTCGGAAATTCCAATGGAAAATGTGTGATGGAGCCTACACACGGTCGGAATTTCCGACAACAAGGTCCTATCACACATTTTCCGTCGGAAAATCTGACCGTGTGTACAGGCCATAAGCATGTTCTAACCACGGCACCAACCTTCAAAATTTCAAAAATACGGTCATCAATAGTGGAGGAAGGGCAAGCAGGGCCAATTGGGAGCATCATACAGAAGGGTAATAGACTGGGAAGAACAGAAAGTCCATCTAAATTGAAGGTAAAGATGCAAAAAACATGAGTATAAATAAATATTTGAACATTTGGACAGAAAAGAAAAAAAAAAGGAGAAGATTACAAAAGTAAATTCCCTAATAATAGCCTACCTCAATACATTTTTGAGCCAGTCAAGATCTTGATAGCAACAGCAGGTTATATTTGCTCCATTTGCAAGCAAGGGAAAAATTAGACTTTTTGAATCAAAAAGATTCTCAAAGTATTCCAAAATTCCCTTAAAAAGAAATACAAAAACAAAATTGCAATAAAAAATATTTTTTGAATGAAGACTTAGGTAACAAAGTCCAAAATAATCTTTACCTGGTAATTTCTGAAGCCCTAGGCAGCATGCCTCCTTCCATGGACCGAACCTAACAGTAACTGAGGATTACTTCCGTATATACCCCCCTCCAGACCGTTTTGGCACCAAAAATTGGCTCCAAAAATGGTCTGAGGACACATGATTGCTGGATTGGACCAGAGGCCTGTCGCACAGGAAATGACACTTCCATCCAGAAATAACATCATGGCAGCCAAGGGAGCAGGAGAGGAAGTGGAGGATCGCATAGAGTAATCCCTCAACTTCCTCTACAGCAAGATGGAAAAACCTATGGTAGCTGGGAGGGGGAAAAAAATCAAATAATGCGGGGATGGAACAACAAAAGAGCTAAACAGCCCAGCCAGTTGGAAAGAATATAAATAATTTAAAATAAAAAAAGGGACCCAGGAGAAAACCAGCTGAGGTAGCGTTCACCCTTAGATAAACGCCTTGGGTGTCCATATGATGCATCTAGCCCACAGCCAAAAACCTACAACATCAAAAACCAAGATAAATATCCACGAAAAGTGAAATAAGGATTCACGGGGGAAAAAAAAAATCTTTTTCTCTTTCCTTTCTCTTTCCCTTCTCTTCTTTTCCTTTGTTATTATAATCTCAATTTTTAATAATAAGGTGCTGTGAACAGTTAGACATACACAATGTTCAGAGCAAAATCAGTCTGTACCAAATACAAAGTAAATACAACTCAATTTAACAATAGAAAATCCACAAAAAATATTAGAATAAAGACAGAGAAATATTAATTTCTCAATAAACAATGCCTGAATCCCTACAGAAAAGGCTTAAAGCTCAAAACCTCATTCAGGCCTGGATACACCGTAGCAGATAAGTTGTGTATCCATTTTGATTCTCGTTGAAGAAGTATTTTGTCTATATCCCCGCCCCTACCACAATCTGGTATATGTTCTAATGCAAAAAATTGCATCTTTGAGGCAATTGGAGTTTCCATCTTTTTTTATTTAGTAACTTAACATGATCTCTTATCCTGTGAAAAAAGGGCCTTTTGGTTTTACCCACATAAAATGCATTACATACACACTTCATGTAGTAAACTACACCAACTGTTTTACAGTAAGCAAAAAAATTGGGTTTATAGACTTGGCCATTAGGAAGAACCACCTCTGAGGTATTGGTGAGCAAATGAAAAAATTCACATCTTCCACAGGCATAGGTTCCTTTTCGTTTAGTATTAGTTCTAGGACAGAGATGGCTATGTACTAATTGATCTTTCAGAGATCTAGATTTGCGGTAGGTAATTTGAGGATATTCCCCTACATATTTTGACAAAATTTCATCCGTAGCAAGTAAATGCCAATATTTTAGAACAATTCCACAAACCTTTTTATGTTCCCTAGCAAATCTGGTAATAGGGCATACAGATTGTCCACTCCTAGAGATTTTTTTAGAGTGGATTAGGCTTTTTCGATCCTTCTGTTTAACTCTCCGATAGGCTTTTTTTAGGCAAGTCTTGGTATGCCCTCTATTTAGAAGACGAATTTGAAGTGCCTTGGCCTCCCGCTCATAGTTCCCATCCACACTACAGTCTCTCCTTAGTCGCAAATATTGACTGTATGGGATGCTCTGGATTAAAGAGTCAGGATGCAAACTAGTGGCGTGTAGAATAATATAACCGGCTAGTGGTTTCTGATAGATGGATGAACCAAGAGTACCATCTGGGTTTGCAAAAATTGTCACAAGACAAGGTAAATTTCAAGTTGTAAGTATTTGATTCCAACTTTTTTTTTTTTTTAACCATTTTTATTGTTTTTTCCAAAATATACAGGTACAAAAATAAATAAGACATTTAATATGCAATTGTTACCATAGGCCAGCAAAACACCAACCGAAGGCTCACATTTTTATCATCATACCTTTTTAATTTACCCATAACCTTTATCCCTCCCACCCCCAACCCTTAGGCTCTATCCGAGTAAATCTACAATACCAATCTACAAAATTCTAAAATACAGCTGAAAGATATTTCAGCAACTACACTTTACCACTCTCCTCCTTTCCCACATACCGTTTCCCATCATTCCTTTTTGCCCACCTTACAGGATCCCCAGGTCATTGCTCGAACTCTAAAACCATGGTTCCCACATATTCCTAAACTTCCTGTAGGCTCCTCTTCTAATACAAATTGTCCTCTCTGTTCTCACCAGTACATTTATTGTTCTAACCCAGTCCTCCGGGGTAGGGGGGTTCATTGACATCCAGGACTGTGCTATCAGTTTCCTCGCTTGATAGAGGCATCTCACCACTGCTGTGACTTTAAGCCTATTTCCCATGTTCTGACTAATTAGACCCAGCACACAGATCTTAGCCTCCGATTCCAGTCTTATCCCAAACCTGGTTTCGATAACCTTCAGGATCTCAGACCAGTATCTGGCTAATTTCGGGCATCTCCACATCATGTGTATGAGATCGCCCGTCTCAAGACATCTGGGACATTTATCATCTAATCTACGACTGAACCTGAACAACTTCTTTGGGGTATAATAAGCTCTGTGTACCAGCAAGAGGTGGGAGGCCCGCTGCGACGGAGAAACCGACACCAGAGGACCCAAGAGCCAACACCTCTTCCACTGGTCATCTGTCAACTCCCCCACATCCGCCTCCCACCCCTCCCTGGCCCGCCCAAGCACACATATATTTGTCATTCTGGTCATCAGTTGTCCATAGATCACTGAGATCATACCCTTAAGGTTAGATGTTGATACCACTCTATTAAGGAGAGGGGTCTGGCACCATTCCAAGTTCCTAGCCTTAAATTGTTTATCCAGGGCATGCCTAAGCTGGAGGTAATAATAAAATGTTTCCTTTGGGATACCAAATTCTCTTCTTAGATCCATAAAGGACTTAAGAATCTTATCCTTAAACAATTGGGCCAGCCAAACCAAACCACACTCTTCCCACCACTTATTTTTTCGAACAAATTTTAGTTCCTTCAATTGCTCATTGTTCCATATAGGTGAGAACTCTGTAAAACCCCCATATTCCAACTTCTTTAGGAAATGCATTAGTTCATCCCTCGTTCCTAGCCAGATGACAAAAATGTCATCTATGAATCTTCTCCACAACAACACCCTTTCAAAATCAGCAGAGAATTCATCCGAGGAAAGATCTCAGGCTCCCACCCCCCCAGGTACAGGTTGGCATATGATGGGGCACATTTGGTCCCCATCGCAACCCCCTGCACCTGGAGGTAGTAGGAGCAGTCAAAAACAAAGATATTGTTGGAGAGAATAAAAAGCAGGAGGTCCAAAATAAAGTTGTTGTAGGCCTTAGATTGAGGTCCTCATTCTGATAGGAAGCCATCGACAACTCGAACCCCCAACTTGTGGGGACTTGAGTTGTAGAGGGCCTCCACATCGATTTCAACAAGCCAAGCTTCCTTTGGGATGGGCAAACCATCCAAGGAATGCAGGAGATCTGCCGTATCCTGAATGTAGGAGCTTAGTGACTTTACATGTGGTCTTAGGTAATCGTCAACTAGCTTACTAGCTGGCTCAGTCAAACAGCCATTGCCAGATACTATAGGATACCCTGGTGGAAACTGGGTGTTCTTATGTATTTTTGGCAAGGCATATAGAGTTGGCAGCCTGGGAGTTTTTACAGACAAAAATTCACAAGTTTTTTTATCAATTAAGTTGCTGAAGAAGGCTTGATTAATCTATGTATGGTATTTGGTTTGAGCATATTGGACTTGAGCAAATGGAGTAGGGCGATACCAATGCTGATTGGTTAGAATGTCCATAACCATCTTTTTATAGTTGTTTAAATCCATCACAACTATGTGGCCTCCTTTATCAGAAGGCTTAATGATCAGCTGTTCATTATTCCTCAGAGACATTAAAGCTTGACGTTGGACAGAATCATATTAGAATCAGCCCTAGATCGTTTCCACTTAGTGCTTAAAATTTCTTTCGTTACTTGCTGGGTGAAAGCCCAAATGTTTGGATTCCCCTGCAAGATAGGGAAAGAACACAATTTGGATTTGTATAAAGATGGGGGGGGGGAGATCTGTCAGACTGAGAGTCAATGGACAACAGGGAATCAGGACCTGGGTCCAATCCAGAGGATTGCTCTCCTCCCATAATTCCATAAGTTCATTTATGGATCGGATTTCATTAATAGTTTTATCTTTCCAAATTTCTTCGGAAAGGTTTTTGCTGGTGGAAGCTGAATGTTCCTTGTCATAGATGACTTTAAACATCAACTTCCGAGCAAATAGATTGATATTCTTAATGATTTCAAATGAATCAACCTCCTGCTCTGGACAGAACAATAGACCAAGGCTGAGAACCCTGATCTGATCATCCGTCAAAGAACAGGGCGATAAGTTGATTACCTGGAAGCCATTTTGCTTGTTAGCTTGGAAAGGACTAGTGCAGTGGGAGCCTTCTTAAACTAAAAAGGAGGCTGTAGTGAAAAGATTGGGGCATTGCGCTGTTCCTCCACAATATATTCTTTCCAACTGGCTGGGCTGTTTAGCTCTTTTGTTGTTCCATCTTCGCATTATTTGATTTTTTCCCCCTCCCGGCTACAATAGGTTTTTCCATCTTGCTGTAGAGAAAGTTGAGGGATTACTCTATGCGATCCTCCACTTCCTCTTTTGCTCCTTTGGCTGCCATAGGTTTTTCCATCTGGCTGTAGAGGAAGTTGAGTGATTATTCTATGCGATCCTCCACTTCTTCTCCTGCTCCCTTGGCTGCCGTGATGCTATTTCCGGCGTGCTGTAATGGATGGAAGTGTTATTTCCTGTGCAACAGGTCTCTGGTCCAATCCAGCCAATCATGTGTCCTCAGAACTTTTTTGGAGCCAATTTTTGGCGCCAAAATGGTCTGGAGGGGGGTATAAAAGGAAGTAATCCTCAGTTACTGTTAGGTTCGGTCCATGGAAGAAGGCATGCTGCCTAGGGCTTCAGAAATTTCCAGAAACACAAGTACAGGCGCAAAAGACTGGAGAATAAAAGTAAATATAAAACTACCATGGGGGCATCATAACATAAAAGGAATATAATATATTATCAACAATGTATAAAAGAAGAGAAGGGGGAAGGGCAGAGAGAAAAGTCCATGACTAATACAAGTCCATGTATGAACCAAAAAGTTAATTAAATATTAATGGGGGAGAGGGGAAGGAGAAGAGGAAGGGGGAGGGGAGATGATGGTGATGGATCCACACACAGGGCTGCCTTCAGCAGAGAACTGAAACCATGTTCTAATAACCTAAAAAAGAGCACAAGGAGAGAGGCGCCTCTGGGTGTAGAAGTTTTAAAATCCAGTTTAATAAATATATATACACAGGCAACTCACAAGTGTGAAGTCGTCAAAAACGTGTAGTAGCAATATCCATCGTGTAGACATCAGATCGGTCATTGGCGTCCTCCTGCCTGCCACGTGTGAGGCTGTATGTTCTCCGGACACCGCTTGAATGTGGAAGCCGCTGCGGTGGATGCGGACTGAAAACGAGGCCTGGAACGCAGATGGATGGTAGGCGAGGGGGAATGACGTCACTGGTGAGCGATGCGTTTACTGAGCTTACGGGCTGCAATGACGTGGCAGCCGCGCTCCTTCATCAAACTGCGGGAGAATGGGGCGCTGGGCATTAAATTCTGACAGAGGGGGGGGGAGTGCCCATCTGGAGATTGCTATGATTGGTTCATACCTTGTCTAAGGGTTTAAGCAAAATACTAAGTAAAAACAATATACGTGGCAATAAGAACATTATTGTGAGGAAGTCTATTTAAAAATTTGTGAAAAAGGAAGTGTGATGATGCCTCAAAACAGCGATACCAAGGGGCATGTTAAAAGCAATATTGGACACTGCATTGTTCTAAATATCAGAGGGCAGTATGAAAAAACATATAAATTGGGCAATACAAAATATATGAAATTGTATGTGTCTATAAATGTAAAAATTAAGTAATCAAAAATAATAAATGAAAAATAAAAAATATATAAAAGCAATTCGCATAATCTTTATAACAGATGAAGGGGCATAATTAGATGGGGAAGTAGGAATTAAAAATTATTATGACATTCCTGGGATCTTCAAGATACAAAAGCTAAGGGAGCAATGTACAATAAATATTACACAAAGACAGTGACAGATTGTAGAGAATAAGATGGTATGTATAGGTGTAAAATGAAATGAAAATAAAAATAAAAAATATAATATATATATATATATATATATATAGGAAATCCACTTGGGGAAGTGGCAACTCTCAAAGTGTAGGTAGGAATTACCTGCCGTGTGGTACTCGCTAGATGTGTGCTCCCTATACACCTCAATCCCCCATAGCTTTGGACTCAAGGCATTGGAATATTTCCTGTCCAACGACCCCTTGATCAATATGCACCAGGCAAGGTTTATCCTGGAGGCCACAAGTTTCTGCCTGACGCATAATTATTTCACGTTCAATAACGAATACTATCAGCAAATACAAGGTACAGCAATGCTGGCTAATTTTGCTCCCTCATATGCCAATTTGGCAATTTTCATTTATTATTTTTGATTACTTAATTTTTACATTTATAGACACATACAATTTCATATATTTTGTATTGCCCAATTTATATGTTTTTTCATACTGCCCTTTGATATTTAGAACAACGCAGTGTTCAATATTGCTTTTAACATGCCCCTTGGTATCGCTGTTTTGAGGCATCATCACACTTCCTTTTTCACATATTTTTAAATAGACTTCCTCACAATAATGTTCTTATTGCCACGTATACTGTTTTTACTTAGTGTTTTGCTTAAAACCTTAGACAAGGTATGAACCAATCATAGCAATCTCCAGATGTCCACACCCCCCTCTGTCAGAATTTAATGCCCAGTGTCCCATCCATCCGCAACTTAATAAAGGAGCCCGGCTGCCACGTCATTGCAGCCCGTACGCTCAGGAAACGTGTCGCTCAGCAGTGACGTCATTCCCTCTTGCCTACCATCCATCTGCGTTCCAGGCCTCGTTTTCAGTCCGCATCCACCGCAGCCGGCTTCCACATTAAAGCGGTGTCCGGAGAACATACAGCCTAACACGCGGCAGGCAGGAGGACGCCAATGACTGATCTGATGTCTACACGATGGATATTGCTACCACACGTTTTTGATGACTTCACACTTGTGAGTTGCCTGTGTATATATATTTATTAAACTGGATTTTAAAACTTCTACACCCAGAGGCGCTCCTCTACTTGTGCTCTTCAGAAATTACCAGGTAAAGATTAATTTGGACTTTGTTACCTTAGTCTTCATTCTAAAAAAAAATTTTATTGCAATTTTGTTTTTGTATTTCTTTTTAACGGAATTTTGGAATACTTTGAGAATCTTTTTGATTCAAAAAGTCTATTTTTTTCCCTTGCTTGTAAATGGAGCAAATATAACCTGCTGTTGCGATCAAGATCTTGACTGACTCAAAAATGTATTGAGGTAGGCTATTATTAGGGAGTTTGCTTTTGTAATCTTCTCCCTTTTATTTAATTTTTTTTCTTTTCTGTCCAAATGTTCAAATATTTATTTATACTCATGTTTTTTGCATATTTACCTTCAATTTAGATGGACATTCTGTTCTTTCCAGTCTATTACCCTTCTGTATGATGCTCCCAATTAGCCCCGCTTGCCCTTCCTCCACTATTGATGACTGTATTTTTGAAATTTTGAAGGTTAGTGCCGTGGTTAGAACATGCTTACTGTTCATTGTTTATCAGTCTATGATACTAAAATTTCTATGGATTGTTGTTTGCTGCTTTGTTTTTGTATGTTCTTTTTTCTATATTGTGTTTTTTGATTTGTATAATTTTCTATTATAGTAATCAGTCTATACACACAGAGTTTATTGTAACAGAATCTCCTGAAGAAGCCGTGAACAAAACATGTAGAGAGACAATTTACTTCTGTTGATATTTGTTACTGATATACTGTGGTTTTACCCTTTTTTTCACATATGTATTTTTAATTCAATAAATATTTTCTATTTTTCTAAATTTTGTATATGTGTGTGCTTTAAAAGTTCCAATTTCTCTCCTTCTATGTTATTCTTGCAATAAGGGATGTGGCGCCTAAATTGAGTCTTTCCAACAGACTGGCTCTAAAACTGTACATCTCCTCTGTGATCACAAAAAAGAGGTAAGTAATTAAGTTCATATTGATGGGAAAGATCAGGGGTATTTAGATGCCAAAACCCTGATGTATTCCATTACAAATATGTATGTTTTCTGGCATTATCCTATTGACTCTGATTCAGACTGTGGTCTCACAATACAAGGCCATGATCTTGTCTATAAATTGTGAAGGAAGATTATTCTGGTTTAGTATAGCCTGTAGGAAGTCCTTGCTCAACTTAACAAATTATTCTTCAGCATCAAAGGATACTACATACAAAGTGAGCCCATGTTTAGTTATGTATGAGATCAAGGTCAGGGTTTCATGATGCTGCCCCTGGGTTCCATGCCAGGGACAAAACCTATTTGCTATCTAAGCATAAATGAGGGTATGTACAATTTGAGCCTATTAGATAGTTTGACATATATCTTGAGGTCTATATTCTTTAAAGAGATGGGCCTATAGCTAGCACATCTAGTGGGATTCTTGGAGATAATAGTAATATGTGCTTCCTGCAATTTTTTTGTAGCAATCACAAAATAGTGAGGGGAGCGAGGCAAATCATTTGATAAAGGCTTCTGTGAAGCAATCTGGGCTTGGAATCTATCTTACTGTATGTAAAGAACCTGTGATCTTATCATTGGGCTATTATTATCCTTAACATTGAACGGGTACAAAAGAAAAAGGCGATATGTTTTAAGTTGTAAGTGGCTGAGAGAATGTGGACAAAGTCCCAGGATGCACAGCAAAAGTAAAGAGGGGAGTTGGGAGCCTAAAAGACATATGGAAAGTGAAAGATACAGGGCAGCAAGAAGGAGGAAGCAAGAAAGTAAGTATAGTGGGGTTCATCAAAGCTCAGCAGGGGGAGAAAGTTAGAGAGAACATCCTTCAATTAGAGTCAAGTCTTCAAAGCATAAGGCCTTGTTCTGAGCCCTATGTAGGAGTGAATGTTTACCATCACTACAGCTCCTTCAATCCATAGCCCAAGAGCAATACGAAGGAAATGATCAAATATCCCAGTATTAATTGAGTGTACAGAATTAGCCAGAAAACTTATAGTATAACAATATAAAAAATGTTAAAACAAGTCATGTACAATCCCCAAAAAGCAATCACACAGAGGGAAGGGTTAGTAAATGTAATATGCTTTTCTAATTGGACCTAAAGTTATGGAGCTCTTGACAGAAGAGAGGCAGGTTATCAATGGTAAGTGATGAACACGTGGGGAAGGAGGGAGAAAGGGGGCCACCTGCAGAGTTTCCAAAGACACACACCCCCCTGTTATCACTGCTGAAAGAAAGACAAATTAAGCATATTTACATAGCTTGAAAATAGGTAAAATAACATTAAAAGGTAATATTAATACTTTGTTGGTTAAGACAAGGAATCAAATCAGCATCCCAAAAATGGGCACATAAAGTCTAAGGCTCCACGGATCGTCTACTACCCAGCTGTTCCCCAGGACCAAAACCTAAGCATGTATATGATGTATGAAGTCATTAGGGCAGCACTCTGGGTGTGGACACATATAACGGTACACAGAATACAAAATGATGGGTCCACCACATATCCAAGAGTCGGGCGAGCATGTAATAAAAGTAATCAAACAATGAGATCAATGAGAAAGCATAGACCAGCCAGTATGTCGGGAATTCTGGGCCTTTCCAGTATGCTAAGTTTCCATAAAACGTCCAGCTATAAACAGTGAAAAGAAGCAACCAGAAGGTCAGTCTCAGCTAGGATGGTGCCCAAGTATCGAAGGCAACATTATCCAAACATCAAAGTACAATGTTACATAGTTACATAGTTAGTCTGGTTGAAAAAAGCCCCAAGTCCATCCAGTTCAACCAATAGAAGGGGAAAAAAATGATACAATCCTATACTATATTACCAAAAGTATTGGGACGCCTGCCTTTACAAACACATTAACTTTAATGGCATTCCAATCACACACACGATCGGATTTTCCGACAACAAAACCGTGGATATTTTTCCGATGGATGTTGGCTCAAACTTGTCTTGCATACACACGGTCACACAAATGTTGTCGGAAATTCCGATTGTCAAGAACACGGTGACATACAACACGTACGACGGGACTATAAAAAGGAAGTTCAATTGCCAGTGCGCCACCCTTTGGGCTCCTTCTGCTAATCTCGTGTTAGTAGAAGTTTGGTGAGAGACAATTCACGCTTTTTAACTTCATGCTTTTCAGTTCGTTTCTGCTTTTCAGTTTGTGCTTGTGGGTTCGTATCTGTTCTTCAGTGCGTGTTGTCAGTTCGTTCCTGTCTTTCAGTGCGTTATATTTAAAAGTTTGCTTCTGTTTTTCAGTGCGTTCTTGTCCACTCGTTTCTGATTTTCAGATCGTTCTTCTCAGGTCCTTTCTGATTTTTAGTGCATTCTGTCAGTTCATTCTGAGCAGCCTACCGTTTTCAAGCCATGTTGCGGGTACGTACTCGTCGTAGAGTTCGTGCTGTGCTTGGGCTTGGTGTTGGAGTTCTTGTCTTGACCCAAGTCCAGTCCATGAAAAGGGCGAGGAGGAGTTCATGGACGAAGAATTGGTTGCTTCAGCGTGACCAATTCTCCCACATGCCTTTGTCGCGAGAGATCCAGGAGAATATATCCTGATAATTTCAGGAATTATCTCCGGATGACGGACCCCGTTTTTCACCATCTGTTGGCTTTGCTGCCCCCTTATATTATGAAGCAGGACACCTGCATGCGGCAAGCCATCACTCCCGAGCAGAAGCTCATCGCCACCTTGCGGTACTTGGCGACAGGGAGAAGTCTCCAGGATATCAAGTTTACGACTGGAATTTCCCCCCCCGGGCTCTGGAAATCATTATTCCAGAGACCTGTTCTGCCATCATACAGGTCCTGCAGAAGGACTATATTAAGGTAAGTTTTATCCTTTTACATCACATTCTATGTATTTAATTTTTGCTAATGCATTGTATTTATTTAATCATTCCCTAATTACCATGATTGTAATATGCTGTGAATTTCCTCTTTGTCCTCATGCATGCTGGAAGCTTTTAATGCTCCTTTTTTGTCCTTCATACATATTTGCCTTCACTAACCTCCCCAGCATGCTATCCTGGGCCCATACACACCTAGCCTAGTCACTTAACAATGTTTTTTGTCAGCTACATTTTAGTGCTTACCCTAAACACCCCCTAAAATGTGTTCAAATGTTATTGTTGGCCTTAAATTCAGGCACAGTGCAAGAGGCTTTTTTTTGTGGCCCAAACTCCTTTGGAATCCTCCCCTCAACCGCTAAGTCAGCTGATACCAATACTCTATCTGCTTACTTTGTCAAACCCATACACACTATACCTACCTCTTTTGTGGTCGTATTTATGGATGAATTCACCAAAGCATGTAGTGCAAGGGCCTGCCTGAATACTTTCAAATGGTACTGTTTAAAGTTTAGTTCTTCTATTATCTTGATAGGTAATTGCAGAATGTAAAAATGTGCTTTCATTTGTACAGTGTGTATTTATATTTTTGTATTATGACACTTCTTACCTGTCCAGTGGGCTCCCAATAGTGTGAGTAAGGAGGGGCTGGCCAAAGTAATACACATTATTTATGCATTCATCTCTCAATGAAGTGGAGAGGGTTACCTGTCCAAAACATCCCCCCCCCCTAAAATGTTTACAATAATTGAAAAAGTGCTCAATGTCACAGAATACGCACTAGATTATCCCACATCCTGAGTAACAAGACATTGAAAAAATAAAATTTCCTTTAGGTGGGATATTTGGAAAGGGATAAATAGTTCAATGAGGTATGAGAGTAGTGTAAAAAGTATATACATTTTTATTAAGAAACAGGTTTAAAATAAAGAGCACATATATACACTATACATTCATGATATTTTGTGATATGTATAGTGTATATATGTGCTCATTATTTTAAACCTATGTTTCTTAATAAAAATGTATATACTTTTTACACTACTCTCATACCTCATTGCACTATTTATCCCTTTCCAAATATCCCACCTAGAGGAAATTTTATTTTTTCAATGTCAACATTTTTACAATGGGCCATCAGAGGGGATGAGGAATCTGATAAGTGGACCTTATTATACTTTTGTCTTTAAATACTCATTTCCATAAATGTTATACTTATGCTGGCCAAGAATGTTTGTGTCTAATCTGCTTGCAATATTATGTGCAAAAGTACAATTTTTTTTTTTCTTGTTTGACTTCACAGTTTCCTTCAAACACACGGGAATGGCAGACTGTGGCCTCCCAGTTTGCCTAGCAGTGGGACTTCCATAACTGCAGTGGGGCAATAGATGGGAAACACATCCGCATCATCCCACTTCCCAACTTGGTGTCATACTATTATAATTATAAGGGGTATAGTAGTATAGTGTTGTTGGCGGTGGTGTTGGCGACGTACGAGTTTTTGTATGTGGACGTGGGGAAAAATGGCCGGATGTCGGATAGTGGAGTCGTCTCCCAGACAGAGTTTTACAGACGGCTCCAGAATGGCAGCTTGAAGTTGCCACCTCCGGAAGATAACGTGGCAGAACTCCCGTTCGTCTTCATAGCGGATGAAGCATTTGCGCTGGGGGACCATCTTCTGCGGCCATTCCCGATGAGGACCCTCTCCCCGGACCAGAGGGTTTTTAATTACTGGCTGGCCAGAGCCAGAAGAGTGGTGGAGAATGCCTTTGGAATAATGGCCAGCCGGTTCCGCCTATTCCTCACAGCTATTAATATGGCGGAATATAAACTCAATCACATAATTCTATGCTGCTGCATTTAAAATAACTTTTTGCGCAAAAATGCAGCAAACTATGTGGCCTCAGTTAGGACTGAGGCCGGCTTACTGGATCCAACAACTATGACGGATCTTGAACCTGGCCATCCTGGCTTGCCCCCCCAAAGCGCTTGCGAAGTACGCCAAAAGTATCTAAAGTACTTTTCTGGTAGGGGGGGCATTGATATGCCAGAGAATGTCTAAACATGTTTTGAAAAAAACTTTTTATTATAAACTGAACTCATATTTTATTTGATTTACTGCTTGTGTTTCTTTTAGCTGTCTCCTAGGTTCTCCAGTGGCCTTTTTTTGGCCATTTTCTTCAGTAGTGCAAACGTAACTGATTTGATACATGAGCTGACAATCTCTTCTTCAGCTAACTATTATGTTGTGCTATGGGTCTGCTACACACACACAATGTTTTTTTTGTTATAGTATGTAATGCATTAATGCAAAAAATAAGCATCCTTTTCAGCTCCATGAATTAATTGCTTTGAGTCCCTAAAATGGCCTGATTGGGGCAAATTTTAGAGCACTCTGGGGGTTATTTACTGAAGGCAAATCCACTTTGTACTCCAAGTGCACTTGGAGTGCAAAGTGGATTTGCCTTTAGTAAATACCTCCATTGTCACTGTAACTACACCAACTTACTCCAAAAACTGGTATTGAGCATTGAAAGAAGAAGCCACACATTGTTGAGTATAAAACATTTTACTCCAAGCACATTCACATGTGTGTTATAAAAGGGTTTTTTTAACAAACCAACATCTTTTATTTTCTAACATTTATGTTTGACAGTAGATATAGCCTTTTTTGGCTAAATAGGCATGTTTAAAACCATAACATACACAACTCAGGAACTTACAAACTTTGAAAAAAAGTGAAGGTCATATGAGACATTAGTATGTCAAAACTGTGTTGATCTTGCCTTCATCAGATGGGGTGATGTCACCCCTGTAAAAGCCAAATTTTGAAGATGCACACAAATTGGGACTCATAATGTGGATTTCCCTCCTGATCCCATGCTTAATGTCAACATGTGCTAGCTCCCTGTATTATAAATATGCAGGCATACATCTATTAGCTGAAGCTGTGGTCTCAGACACTGACCTGTTGTGGTCACTATTTCGCCCACCTTATGAACCGCTCCCTCCAAATCTTCTTCATGGTGTGTGGGGATTTCCCTTTCTTCATGAGTAGTGGGGTTCCTGGTGTCCTTAGATGTCCTAATTCTTTTCTCCCCTATGCGAATACAAAAAAGGTATACTTAGCACACAGATATTTGAGGCAAGAAATAGTAGTATTAAACATTGCTTGGAAGTGTCGTACAATTGTCTGTTTTGGCAGAGTTCCAAGCTATAAACATGTTTTTTTTCCCTTTCCAAAGTTGGAATACTTACTTTTTTGTTAAAGTTTCACACATGGAGAGACCCCTAGTATCCACTGGAGCACCTGTGTGGGACACCCTAAAAAAGGTTGTTCTGGTGTCCCACACTAGTGCTCCTGCGTCCAGATGTGTAAACAGCTGCTGAGTGTCCTCTCCTTACACTGAATCAAGTTTGCATTTCATTCTAGTTACAAACCCATCTAGACAACAATGTACTAAACTTTGTTAAATACAAATAGGCATGAACAAATGTAGTTAACCTGCATCTGCCAAAAACATTGTATTAGTGGGCGAACGAACGATGTTTACTACGAATGATTACTGTGCCCACGAACCTGAAACTTGCCATTTTAAACTGTACAACAGTAAAGAAAAGCCCATGGAGCTGTACTAAAGTAATAATAATAATAATAGGAACACACGACAAATACTTACTTTTTTGCAGCACTTCTTGATCCTTCTGTACTGATCGTGCTCCCTCAATTTCAAGTCTAACCAGCGTTTCCTCAATTGCTCCTTGGATCGTTGTACCCCAAAATTCCTGTGCAGACTTCTCACAACAACAAGTCATGATCTTGGCCTTTCTCACATTTGGGTTGCTGTACGGTTCATACTTCCCATCATAGTCGGCCCTCTTCAAGATTTCCACCATCTCCACCATCTCTACAAAGGACATATTTGAGGCCTTATATCTCGTCCTGGATCAGGACATTTCTTGCTCTGGGCTTTCCTCCTCGTTGCTGCTCTCTGCATGCACCTGCTGTCTCTCTGCCATGTGCTCTCCCACTGCGCTGAAAGAGAAGGAGGAATACACTAAAAAGAAGATCAGGGGTGGAGTTTCACGCATGCGCAGTGTATATAAAGCATAACACGCGTGCGTCGTACTACGATCTGTGAGCGGAGGACGGAGTACCATATGCGCCGATTGTGCAAACGAAGGTACAATTTTAACTTGGGGCATCGGTGGTTAGTGGCCTATACTGCTTATAGACTGAAGCCTATATTAGGGCAAGATTAGGAGAGTTTAGCCTGACATTAGGGTTTGTCTTGTGTTGTGTCTTGCAGAGAAAATGGATACATTTACTGACCCAGACTTCCTTCCAAACTTCATAGACATGTACAGGGAGCTGCCATGTCTCTGGCAAGTCAAAAACAAAGAATACTCCAACAAGCTAAAGAGGAAGGTAGCGCTGGAGCAACTGTTGGAATTAGTAAAGCCGGTGACTCCCATGGCAGACATCCCCTATTTGAAGGCAAAAATTGGTGGCCTGAGGAGCACATATAATAGGGAGCACAAGAAAGTCCAGGATTCCATGAGATCAGGAGCAGCAGCAGATGACATTTATGTCCACAGGCTGTGGTACTACGACAGACTGCGTTTTTTGTCAGACCGGAGTTAACCCAGGCCATCACTATCAACGCTTACTTCCACACTTCCTTCCACATCAGATGAGACTTCAGAAGTCCAACCTGGGCCTTCCACCCAGGAAGAAGATGTGGAGGAGCCCAGCTTGAGCCAGGTATAGCATTGTTCAACATATTTCTTGTCAAAAATTGAATGAAGTTAACTAGATGCTATTATTGATCGCTAATTTCTGATTTAACAAAGTGGTTTACATATCAATAGACAATAGTAGCCAAAAATGATTGGGACAAAAATGGAAAAAGCTGGGGTCAGAAGGATAGTCTTTTCGATTTGTTAATATTCAATTTGCAACAGTCATAAGCTCAAAATTGTGTGTGATTGATGACCAACAAAATAAAACTATGCCCCATTTTCATACACAGGAAAGTCTCAGCCAGGAGGAGGCCGTGGAAAGTGGCAGCCAGGAAGTGGCCGTGGAAAGTGGCAGCCAGGAAGTGGCCGTGGAAAGTGGCAGCCAAGAGGTGGCCGTGCCCAGCAGCCTGACCGAATCCCAGGTTCCTCCCCTCCGCTTTCCAACAAAAAGGACCAGAAAGGCGATGTACCTGGAGGAGTCAGCGACTGTTTTGATTCGGCAGGCTACTGCGGTCCTCACAACAACCCCTGGTGGCCCTGAGTCATATGGCTGTCTAACAGCCAGTAAACTGGGACAAATGGAGGAGGGCCAACATCTCATCTGTGAGGAGGTAATACTTCAGGCCTTAAAAAAGGGGATGAGGGGCCAACTCACAACTAAAAGCCACGTGTGTAAGTTGGACCATATTACTTCACCACCTTCAGTAACACCACCACCGCCTCCAGCAACACCTCCAACAACACAGCCACCCAACCCATGACAGCAGCATGGAAAGAAGTGTGGAAGCAAGTGTTGAGCGTGATTGCCTGGGTTTGGTGTGGTCTGGCAAAAGACACAGGCTGTTTAAGACCACAGCCTCGGGATATATATGTCATCTGCTACTGCTCCCGATCTCTCTGAGTCCTAGACCTTATTGTGCTCCCTATTAAATGGACTCCTCAGGTTACCAATTTGGCCTGTCAAATAATTGATGTCTGCCCTGGGGTACAAAGGCTTCACCAATTCCAACTTGATCTTGAGAATTTTTTTTTAAAAAAAAGGAGATCACTATAACAAAATAAAAAAAAAATATTCTGGAGATCTTGATAAAATAAACAACAAAAACAAACATATGAGATCACGAGAAATACTAAAAAATCCATTTGAATATCAGCAGCAAAGCAACTTAATTATTCTAGCATTATAAAGAAGAAGAGAATGTGCTGCATTGAAAGATTAAAAAATTTGCTGCGTGACAAATGTGCCATCTCCATTACGAACGCTAGTTTTACAAAACCGAGCGCTTCCATCTCATACTTGATTCTGAGCATGCGTGGACTTTTGTGCGTCGGACTTGTGTACATGCGATCGGACTTTCCTTTGTTGTCGGAAAATTTAAGAACCTGCTCTCAAACATTTGTGTGCGGAAATTCCCACAGCAAATGTTCGATGGAGCAAACACATGGGTCAGACTTTCCGACAACAAGCTCACATCAAACTTTTCCCGATCGTGTGTCTACGGTGAGTCCGTAGGGTTCAATAATGAGTTGGCCCACCCTTTGCAGCTATAACAGCTTTAACTCTTCTGGGAAGGCTGTCCACAAGGTTCAGGAGTGTGTCTATGAGAATGTTTGACCATTCTTCCAGAAGCGTGTTTGTGGGGTCAGGTACTTATGAAGGCCTTGCTCGCAGTCTGTGCTCTAATTTATCCCAAAGGTGTTCTATCGGGTTGAGGCCAGGACTCTGCAGGCTGTGCAGGCCAGTCAAGTTCCTCCATCCCAAACTCGCTCATTCGTATCTTTATGGACCTTGTTTGTTCACTGGGGTGCAGTCATGTTGGAACAGGAAGGGGCCATCCCCAAATTGTTCCCACAAAGTTGGAAGCCTGAAATTGTCCAAAATGTTCTGGAGAGTTCCTTTGCCTGGAACTAAGGAGTGAAGCCCAACCCCTAAAAAACAACTCTACACCATAATCCCCCTTAACCAAATGATTTGGACCAGTGCACAAAGCAAGGTCCATAAAGACATGGATGAGTGAGTTTGGGGTGGAGGAACTTGACTGGCCTGCAGTCCTGAACCAAATAAGTTTATCTTGGTCTCATCAGAGCACAGGACATGATTCCAGTAATCCATGTCCTTAGTCTGCTTGTCTTCAGCAAACTGGTTGCAGGCTTTCTTGTGAATAATTTTTAGAGGCTTCCTTCTGGGATGACAGTCATGCAGACCAATTTCATGCAGAGTGTGGCGTATGGTCTGAGCATTGACAGGCTGACCCCCCACCCCTTCAACCTCTGTACTGCAGCAATGCTAGCAGCACTCATACCTCTATTACCCAAAGACATCTGGATATGACGCTAAGCATGTGCACTCAACTTCTCTGGTCGACCAATGGCGAGGCCTGTTATGAGTGGAACCTGTCCTGTTAAATTGCTGTATGTCTTGGCCACCATGCTGGTCACATGCCAGTTTCAGGGTCTTGGCAATCTTCTTATAGCCTAGGCCATCTTTAGCAATAATTCTTTGTTTCAGATCCTCAGAGAGTTCTTTGCCATGAGGTGCCATTTTGAACTTCCAGTGACCAGTATGAGAGAGTGAGAGAGATAACACCAAATTTAACACACCTGCTCCCCATTTACATCTGAGACCTTGTAACACTAATGAGTCACATGACATCGGGGAGGGGAAATGGCTAATTAGACCCAATTTGGACATTTTCAATTTTGTTGCCAGCGGTTTAGACATTAATGGCTGTATGCTGAGTTATTTTGAGGGGACAGCAAATTTACACTGTTATACAAGCTGTACACTCACTACTTTACATTGTAGCAACATGTCATTTCTTCAGTGTTATCACAGGAAAAGATATAATAAAATATTTGCAAAAATGTGAGGGGTGTACTCACTTTTGTGAGATACTGTGTGTGTGTGTATATATATATATATATATATATATATATATATATATATATATATATATATATATATATATATATGTAGCACTAACCCCCGAAGGAGCTGCTGAAATAAATCGGGTTGTTACCGTCACCCCTTTAGTTGTAGTTTCACCACATCAGGAACCTGTTGAGCTTTGTATCCAACATCCAATGTATGCACCAGTCACTTTAGTATTTTTCCAATGCTTTAATGGAAAACTTGAAATAAGTAGCAGTGAAGAGGTAGAAAGGGAGTTGCAGGGAAGTTCAAATACCTTTTTCAGATCACTGAGGGATTGAAGATCTTAGAGACGATTATACCTTTAGTCCAAAGATCTTTGCCCACCCGGATAGGTCTCTCTCACTAACCTAGCAGCCGGAATGGAGCACAAATAAAAAGTCTCTGTCACAGACTTTATAGGAACAAAATAGTATACGATCCTCTGCCACAGGACGTAATGGTTTTAGATGAACAGCGACACAGTACTAGAACCTTTAAGCCGACCTGGCAGTACTGTGCGGTAAGTTAGGTCAGGATGCATCCTCCAATTGAGTCACCAGGCCCCTCTTGAGACACCAGCCTTCCGCACGGTTCTCTCCAAGATGAGTCCTCCCCTGGATCTTCTCAATTGCTTGGCTTCTTCCCGCAGGACAGACAGCACAGGACCACCTCTAAACCAATAAGCCCCAGACGACCTCTGGGCCCACTCATAGTAATGCAGTCTTGGGCCAGCATGGTCCCGAGGCTGAAAGGAAGCCGTCACATACCTTTAGGCCAGGAGGGCCAGCAGGTAAAAGAGAACCAAAAATGGCATCTGCCCCTTAAGTACTCTCTCCCAGAATGCATAGCAGTGGACCACCGATGCCGAGTTACCTGTGAGAAAGAAGAGCACTCAATACACTTCAGCCTGTTGCTTTTCAACACTGGCCTGTGGTGACAACGACACCTACAGGCAACAGTGGGAAACTGCACACAACACAGCCAATGCTGGGACAGAGGCTAATTTAGCCATAGATTAAATCTGAACTATGTACAGAACAGACAACCCACTAAATTTACATATAAGTGCCTAATCAACAGGTGCAGGGCGCTATATATATATATATATATATATATATATATATATCCTCAAGACCAGCCTGTTAAGTAGCTTTGAAATCACCCCAGAAGTGAATGTTATTATGTCAATGCCGATCTTCAATTTCATAGAGGAATTTAATATAAGCATGCTATGAAGCAACTATATGTTGTAATTCAGTTGTGGCTCACAAGTTTCTCCATGTCATGTCTATGTTTATTCTCAGTATGGAAAAGCTCCTAGACAGGGGGCAGGAAAGTGATAAAATGAGAAGCAAAAGGCATGTGCAATAAAAAATATAGTATGGAATACTGAGAAGTACAGGGAAGGACAAGAGAGAAGCTGATGCTTTTACCATCGATCTCCAGCATGGTTCACCACAGAATCTCCTATCCAGTGCCACTCCCCTTCTAGGTTGAACGACATCCAGCATCATTCAATCCAGTTACTCCAAGTCCAAGGCAGGGGAACCCAATCCCTGGTGGCCTTTGGGATCTGCCTACCACTGCAGGAATAAAAGCTTAATTTTTTTTTTATGCCGTTTTAAAGTAAACTTAAATTGATAGGTATAAACAGTGCTTACAGGATGTGATTGAACCACACACCTTGCTGAAAATGCAAATAAATTGAGTGCCCAAAAAGTGAATAGACACTAACTGTGATACACAATCAAAAGCAAATGATAAATAGACACAATCTATTTACAACGTACTAAGTGCTCCAAAAGAGTGCATATGTGCTCCAAAATATAGCTGGGATCAATATAAAACAAATATTAGAAAGACACAGTCTATTGATAAAGTGCTGTGTGCTCCAAAACAAATTGTATATGTGCTCCAAAATATTGTTGGTGTCATGTGCCACACTACCCTCTTGTGACCCCACTCACCAAAATTCATGAACCCTCGGCTTTGCAGTCTAGGGTCAAAAACGCTGTGATCTATATGATGTGGTATGAGACGAACAAATTCTCAGAATTTTCTTTCAAAAGTTGCTCTTTGGGGACATTCCAAGTAAAACGACCATGCTTGGAAAACAGGAGACAGAGAAGGAACTAAGTTCAAAAAGGTAAGAAAATGCTAACAAATGTTTTCTCATGTTGACAGGTAAGGTATATTCATTTGGAATTCAGACCCCCTGCAAGCCACAGCCAGATTCATTTCCTTGTGCAGGGAAGGGTATGTATCTCTATAGTGAAGATTTGTTTTTTCTTCTTCTTCTGTCTGACATCAGTCATCTAGACAAAGACAGGTGGAAATTTCCCTCATAGCAATACAGACAGCAATAAAATCCTGACAGCGGTTCCAAACCTTTTTTTTACCCTGCTAAACAATGGGTTTTATCGTTGCTTTTGTATCTCTTCAAATCTCCAAAATCACTACACAGACTGCAATAAAAAGTAGCTAACTTATTTCTACTGTACTGTAAATGATAAAAAGTCTGGGCTAATTGGTGGGGGATGATCAAAAGAGCTTTCTACCCAAGCATCAGACTGTGGACAATGTCAGAAAAGCTATCCACTTGATACAACTTCCCAAATATTAGGGACAAGGTGCCTTTCTTTTGTCTTTGGACATTCAAAAGGAATTTGATAGACTTCTATGGCCATATTTAATCTTACTGTTGACAACATAGAGATTTGGTCCATGTTTCATGTCAATGAATAGTGGCCTTCTATGATAATCCTAGGGCATTTGCACAATACATGGGATTTAGGTCACCCCTCTTCCCCATCTACAGAGGCACAGATCAGGGTTGTCTACTTTTGCCTCTATTGTTTGCAGTTGCTATGGAACCTCTAGCCCTATCAGAACTAACCCAGATGAGAGCATAGAAATCACTGAATATCAACATAAAATGTGTCTTTTCGCAGATGACCAAATCTTATGGTCTCCCTCCCTAATCTGACCATACTCCTTGCTAATTTCACAGCTTTCTTGGGCTTGAGTATCAATGAATCTAAATCCAAAGCTTTGAATATCTCATTTGCATCGGATCAGCTTCTCTCTTTCAAAACACATTTTTCTTATCAATGGGTCCAAGATACGCTGCCTGATTTGGGAGTATATCTTACAACAACCGTTTATGCAGCAAACTATGGGTCCCTTCTACTCCTAACCACATGGACCTTCAAATCTTGGAAAAAAATCTTGAAAAAAATTATCAGATATTAGATTTCCTGGCTAGGAAGAATAGCAATACTGAAGATGCTGCTGCTCCCCAAGTTGCTATACACCTATTCAGAACCCTACTCTCTGTTTCTTCACACATTTTGATATTCATTCAATTGATCTGTATAAAATGTATTTGGCAAGACACAAGTCCGTGGGTATGTAAGTGTAGCACCCTGGAGTTTAGGCAGGGATGCTACTCACAAATTTGCTTGCCAGGAGTAGTTTACCTGGTTAATTGTCAGAGATCCATTGATTTCTCCCTTAGTTTAGCATTATTGCACTTTTCCTTTATACCACTAGGTGGCCAGGTACTTGGTGGTACTAGATATGTGAAGGGCAACTCAAGGTCAGGTTATGGGTATGTGGGTATCTCAGCCAATGGGCAAGGGTTTCTTTGAATCCCGTGGCCTGCTGGGAGCACCTATATATTTTTGTGGAGTAAGGTGATCTATGCTCTGGGTGGACATGTGTCGCGTTGCCCCGGGCTGCTAGGCCGGAGATTGGGCCTATCCCCGGGGTATCCGGCTGCAAGGCTGTTTGAGGGCCTATCCAGAAGCAAGAGAGCAGCTCAGGGTTGGGATTGCGGCTTGCAGTCCAGCCAGAAGTGACGGTTCTGTCAGCTGGGGAACCTGTCAGTGGTCGGGGGTAAAGGGGAAGCTGTCGCCAGAAAGGGACCATCCACCTTATTACACCACAGTGAATAACTGAAGCAAGTACCGGAGCAGTATTCTCACTGAAAGGGCACGGTGGTGAATAGGGAAACTTCAGACAGTGATCAAGCCAGAGACCCAGCCAGCGGAGGTGATGCTTGCAGAGCAGCCTTGTGTGTCAAGCCAGGGACCAAGCAGGCCAGCAGGGGTGAAGCAGGGGTGAAGCAGGGGTGAAGCTTGAGAAGTATCGGGAGTGCCAAGCTAGCTACCCAGCAGAGAGGTGGGGGTGACACTTGAGGAAGATACCACCGTGAAGATTGGAGGAGCTCAAGGAATTCAGTGGCAGTGAATCAGTGGGTCTAGCGAGAGACCGGGAGTTCAGTGTGCTGAAGGACTACAAGGAGAAGTTGTAGTGAAGGTGAAAGAATTATTACGCTTTGTGTTAGGAACTGTTAAAGACTGTTGCCATAGGAGACAGCATTCCTGCATGTGCAGATGTGGCTTCTTGCTGGAGGCCTTTCCCTACACGGCTGTCCTTCTATTGAAGTCTCGGAGTCTGCTAATTGAACTTGCAACTACTCAAGGGTGTCCTGGCCCATAAAAGTTTGTAAGAGAAATAAACATCTCTTTTGCATTCAAGAAGTGTCTGGCGCCCAATAGCTTCCACCTTACACCCACTATGCCTCACAACCCACTACATACAGAAGGATGTCAGCTATCTCTGGCCCTGGAGGTTCTCATTAGACTGAAGGAGGCCGGAGACCTTGCCACTTAAGAAAATCCTATTTCGCCCAAGACTCCACTGGGGCCTAGCAATACTGCAGATCACAATCTATTATCCAGTGGCACAAATTGCCCCCTCAGCAGCTTACCATGCGGTCGTCGATGTTCCTTTATGAGTAAGTATTGAAGCCTATCTGGCAGCTCCAGTGGCAGTGCTTACAATCCTGCGGCTCACTCCAGACAGACATAAGCACATAACTAAACAGTTACTCCTTAAAATGTGGGACTTGGTAAAATCATTAGGTAGACTGCTTTCACCATACATGCCACTGGACACTCTACTACATAACTCTTCTTTCAGTCCAGACTATGAGGAAGGTTTCTGAAGTAAGATAAGTTAGACTTCCACCGTGTGTGTGAGTGATCTGCTTACCGTGAAAGATATACTAGATTTTAATACATTACAGACATAACACAAGATCCCTTCTACAAAACAGTTCCAGTACGTCACTATGTAAAAACCATGCTGAAATACACAGACTCACCTATAACACTTACCTCTTTCAAACACACCTGTCGCAGCAACCCGTTGTCTAAAGGCACACTGTCGTCAATCTACAAATCACTCTTGGCGAACTATACCTCAGACACCCTAATGTATATTTTCTAAAGATGTAGGGTCTTCATTAGAACTACAATAATTCACGCAGATATTGGATACCACCACTCATGGGTCACTGAACTCCTCCTTTATAGAAGCTAACTTCAAGCTCCTTCCACATTGGTATATGGTACCATCAAGAATAACAAAATTAGCACAGGGAGCTTCAGCTTGTTGCTTTCACCATGTGTGGTGGGAATGCCCAAAAATTAAAAGATATTAAATAAGGGTTTATCAACTTATTTACATGGTTTTGGGTAATGGCTTACCTAAAAACCCGTTATGAAGCCTTGCATTGAATCTCAAACCTATAGCCTGCACCTCCAAACAAAAAAGTCACATTCAACAAATAGCTAGCTGCTATACTACATGTTAAAGTACACACTTTAAAAACACAAATTGAGACCCATGGATCTCTAATTACATGGGGGGGGGGATTTCAATGAAATTGTATGGTCACTTAAACTTGAAGTTAACAGGGATTTTTACCTGCTCAGGGGAACCCAACCCGGCCTTGACCCAACTTTCCTTTTACTTCTCTCCTCTAGTTCCTCATCTTCTTCTTTCTTAATCTTTTTTTCAGTTATTGAACCCCTCGTTTTACACTGGATACTCTTGTAATGAGGGTATTATTCTTTTTTTTTTTTTTTTTTCAAATAACATTTTTTTTTTTATTGTAGATTGTAGTAATACAATATAAAGGAACATGGACATTCACAAACATTGTACTGTATATCCATTTGTGGTATTAAACATGTGTTTTTTATGGCTTAGCTGATATTAGTTCCTATGGTAAAACAAGTAAGCAAATATAAGCGCTCATTCAGTTGCTGAATAGGATAGGAAGAAAGAAAGGAAAGAAGGGAAAGAAGAGGATAAGCCTTCTAATTGGTGTTGTTACCTGGTCATGGTGGGTCCTCCCGGAGGTGCCACAGCTCCCATGAGGGTATTTTTCCTTGTCAAAAGAAGTTTATTGAGTATACAATGTTATAAAGATACATAAAGTAAGTTTACAAGGATCTATAAAGTAAGCTCATTGTTTTACAGTAGGGTTTATATAGGTAAATATCATGAAATTTCAAATATTAAACATTGGGTTCACGTAAACCTAAATTAAAGATATATATCATTTCCTTAGTTACTTTTGTAGGTATTTAAATGATTTATACCTACTATACATATTGTTTACAAGTAGAGTGTATATAGGTCAAATAAATTCTGATAATGAGCTTTAATCGTAAGGTGGAGAAAAGGAAAGAGAAAGAAGAAAAAGGGTTGAAAGGTAGAGGTATGGTCCACAAGGTTGTCCCGCTCGTCAGTTTATTATTCTTTTTAGTTCTCTTTGAAGCCTTAGAATGGGTGTCTCTGTAAGTCATTTAATCTGTTACCATGGCAACAGGACAGAGTCATTGAAGTTTGACAGGAACTGTTGTTTTATCCAAGGATGCCAAAGTTTTTCAAATTTTGGAATGTGATTTTGATCGATGGCTACCATCTTAGCATGGGACATTGTATTATTCATTCTGTGAATTGTTTCTGCTAGTACCAATGTAGGAGATTTTCATGCCTTGGCCACTGTTTGTTTTGCAGCCGTTATTAGTTGGATCATAAGTTTGAATTGAGAGAGTGTTAACCATTCCGGTTTTAGATTGAGTAAAGTTAAATATGGATCTGGTTGTATTATTTTTTAAAATATTTTAGATGCAATCACGAAGACTTCCTTCCAGAAGGTTTGGATTACTGGGCACGTCCACCATATGTGTAAATATGTGCCTATTTCTGGGCATCCTCGAAAACAAAGAGTTGAGGTATTAGGTGAATATTTTGCCACTCTAGCGGGTACAAGGTACCAGCGAGTTAGGACTTTATAATTTGTCTCCAGTGCTAAGATGTTGGGTGAAGATGACTTAGATGTGAGCCATATGTTAGACCAGTCCGTGTCTTCTAAAGTTCGTCCCAGGTCCTCCTCCCACCTCTGAACGTAAGAGGGTCTATTAAGATTTGCTACTCCATATAATTGATTATAAAGTGATGAAATTGTACCTTTAGCAAATGGATCTTTTGTACAGATTGATTTAAAAATGGATAATTGGGATAATGGTGTATCCCCCTTTAGGAATGGTGTATAGAAATTTTTGATTTGGAGATATCTAAATATCTCAGAGTTTGGTAGATCATATTTTTCTCTAAGCGATGGGAATGAAAGGAATGATTTAGATGCTATGAAGTCATTTAGTGTCTGAATGCCTGATGTTGTCCAAGCTTTAAAAGAATTTGGGTAGATCCATGCCGGATAAAAGGCCGGATTTCTGATAAAAGAAAGGAGAGGATTGTGTGGAGATTGTAACTGATATTTGGTTTTTAGTTTATCCCAGAGAGATAAGAAGTGTTTAGTTATGGGATTATGAATTTTAAAGCGGTCTTTAGGATCAATCCATAATAAATTTGATATTAATAGAGGGTCATTTTCTGAAGCCTCTATAAATACCCATAATGGGATTTCCTGTTTTGCATGGTATTTGGACAGACTGGCCAAATGTGCTGCTTTGTAGTAGTTAGTAAAATTAGGGTATCCCAGGCCTCCTTTATTTTTGGGAAGATGTAGTGTGTGTATAGGTATACGTGGTTTAGAAGAGCCCCATATAAACGAAGTTGCTCTTTTTTGTACTATTCTCAAAAAATAGGAAGGAATTGGAATAGGGAGGACTCTGAATAGATAAAGCAATTTGGGTAGAATAGTCATTTTGATTGCATTAATCTTCCCTATCCAGGATAAAGGAAGTTGCGACCATTGTTTTATTAGATTTGTGATCTGTCTTAATACAGGAGGATAATTGGTTGAGAATAAGTCAGAATGAGATGCTGTTAAATGAATTCCAAGATATGGGATTGATTTTTCTGCCCATGTGAATGGGAGTGCAGCCCTAGCCGGATCAATTCCATGTTTGTGAGTGAAATATTAAGCACTAGGCATTTCTTAGGATTAATCATAAGGCCGGATAGGGCTGCAAATCCATCAAGAGCTGGTATAAAGTTAGGACCAGAGACCTGTGGTGATGATAGAAAAAGTAATATATCGTCTGCAAATATACATAATTTGTGTGTAATACCTCCTACTTCAATGCCAGTTATAGTTCGGCTTGTTCTGATGTATTGGGCCATGGGTTCGAGTATAAGGGCAAATAATAAGGGAGATAATGGGCAACCCTGTCGGGTACCTCTTTCGATATTAAAGACTTCAGATTTGTATCCAGCATATTTTATATAGGCTTTGGGTTTATTATATAATGCCTTGATCCATGTTAAAAAGTGGGGTCCAAAACCCCATTTTTGTAATGAATATTGCATATATTGCCAGGATACTGTGTCAAATGCCCTCTTAATATCGAGAGATAGAAAACATAAAGGGATTTTCCGTTTTTTAGCAATATGTGCCAATAACACTGCCCTGAGTATATTATCGCCTGCCTGTCTATTTGGCATGAAGCCTACTTGATCTCTATGTATTAATTTTCCTATAATGCTATTGAGGCGTTTTGCTATTATTTTTGCTAATAATTTAATATCGAGGTTTAACAGAGAGATAGGCCGATAATTCACACAGGAAGTATCATCAGAAAGGGGTTTTGGGATCATACAAACAATTGCCATTAGTGTTTCTTGCCGAAAAGAATGTCCATCTAGAAGTTTGTTAAAAGTTTCAGTGAGAATGGGAGAGAGTATTTCTGAGAATGTTTTATAGTATAAAGCCGAGTAGCCATCTGGGCCTGATCTTTTGTTAAGTTTTAGGTCTTTTATGGCGTTAGCAACTTCATCTATAGTTATAGGCTCATCCAAACTGCTTTTTTGATTCTGAGATAACTCAGGTAAGGTTATTTTTGAGAAGAAGGATTCAGCTTCTGTAGGATTAAATTCATTGTTTGTCTTGTATAAAGTTGCGAGATGTGAGTGAAATTTATGGACTATTTTAACTGGATTACAAGTGTAAACATTTTTTGATAATTTCAAACGTATTGGTTTGAAAGATTTGTTAGTTGAATTTAATGCCCGAGCCAAATATGTACCTGGTTTGTTTGTATTCATGTAGAAATAGTGTTTGGAGCGTTTGAGGGATTTATCAACTGACTCAGTGAGAAATAGATCGTATTCCAATCTAGATTTTTCCAGATGAGATTTTGTACTCTGAGATGGATTATCTTGAAATGATATGTAGGCTGCATTAAAATTGAGTTCTAGTTTTTTTGCTAGATTTTTGCGTTCCCGTTTAAATAGTGCCATTTGTCTTTGTATTGTACCACGCAAGACAGGCTTATGAGCTTCCCACAGTGTTATTGGGGAGATGTCTGTTGTATTATTAATTGATATGTATTCCTTTAAAGCTTGTTCAATGGCCATCTGATGTAGTGGGTGTTTGAGCATTATGTCCGGTAAGTACCACGTTGGGTCATGCGCTTTTGGTATGGCTGAGGCTATAGTAGTGTATACTGCATTATGGTCAGACCACGGAATCGGAATTATATCTGATGCAATAATTTCTGGTATCATTCCTATTGTTAGAAAAATATGATCTATTCTGGTGAAGGTTTGATGAGGGTGCGAGAAATAAGTGAATTTCTTTTTCATTGGGTTACTTTCTCTCCATGAATCTACCAGATTGTATTTGGAAAGAAGTTGAGAAAAAGGTAATCTAGAGGTTATTTTGGATGGTGTAAAAGGTGATTTATCTAGAAATGGGAGGAGGACCTGGTTCGAATCCCCACACATTATCACTGTTCCTATTTTGTGTGTATTAATCACTTGTAATATATGTGAGAGGAATGGTGTTGGTTGTTTGTTAGGAGCGTAGTAGAAAATCACTGTGATTGCTGTATCCATTATATAACCCATGAGTATCAGGTATCTACCTTCTGGGTCTTTAATTTCTGATGATAAGGTGAATGGGGTGGACCGGTGAAATGCAATTAGAGTTCCCCTTTGCTTGGTACAGGCAGAAGCCATGTAAATTTGTTGATAAAAAGGAGAAATATATTTTGGAGTAGAATCTTTGGTGAAGTGTGTTTCTTGGAGGCATACTATGTGAGCCTTCTTGTTATGGAAAGTACGGAAGGCTTTGGTCCTTTTTTGAGGGACATTTATTCCCTGAACATTCAGGGAAAGTATATTCAGTGGTGCCATGGCAATAGATCAAATAGTTTTGACTTACTTTTTGTTATGCAGAGCTGACTGCGCAGATCAACCTGTGTGGACTGAAGAGATGAATAGATAGAAAAGAAACCAGTGAATTCTAGAGTAAAGAGTAAACAAAAAAACATATGAGATTAGATGATACATTGTATAAATTATTTTTTGCAAGTAATCACAATTTACCCGTGAAAGAGAATAAATCTCTCTCTCAGGGGAATAAGTGCCTTCGTCACACTCCCACATAATATGGTTGGGAGAATGAGGAGGGCTAATGGGGGTACAGGGATCTTCCGCTTACAGGAGAGAAGTGCTATGTCAAAAGACATCAAAATGATGTTTCATTATTGGAGTGCAGAATATAGTTTTTGTTGAAATTATTTATTCCAGCGTGGTTGTATATGGTTAGTCTTGCCCTAGGCTAAATAATTCAGTTAGAAAGGTACTGTTAATAACTTTGGTATTGATGAAGATAGTTTGAATTATTTTGGGATTTTAACCCTTTTAGAGTAAACAATTACATATTTTATTCATATGTAACTGTTTAGATATGTTAACTCATAAAATTGAGGTTGTATTGCTTCAGATTAGAATAAACAAAAACATAATTCTAGGAACTAGTTAGGTAATAATATATTTGTTTTAAGAAAAGAAAGAAAAAGCTTCCATTACTTCTGGATTATTTGTCCTAAAAAGTAATAAATCTATTGTTATTACCTGATAATATATAACTGAACAAGAATTTCCTTATTTCACTTATATATTCTAAGGCTATATGAATCAGAAGTAATAAGAAATATAACTGGAATGTAACATGATCCCACACAGTGTGTGACTATCAGAATGCAGTTACATTCAGTTATAAATATAGGTTTTTTATAGAGAACCATCTCTTAGTATAATAAATGAAGAGATATCAGGAATTAGGATGTCAGTCCATTGAATCTTCTTGGTCCATGGATGATGTGGCATAACGGCCTCTTTTGTGAGAATGATGATTCCCATTTTGTTCTGAAATTTTCTGGGTGCTGCCTGAAGGTGAAGATGACGCCATTCTTCTGCATGTGGGAGTGTTGCTGCTTGTGGGTTCTGTCAGATTTAATTTTAAAAGGGTTTGTTGTAGTTCATCTGCTGATCTGCTTCTGTAAATTGTACCTTGGTAGTTAAATCTGACTGAAAAGGGGAAGCCCCATTGATACATAATGTTGTGGCGTTGCAGTTCCATTAGTTGGGGTTTCATGGATCGTCTTTTAGTAATAGTAAGTTGGGATAGGTCAGCAAAAAATTGATAATTGTGTCCTTGAAAATTAAGTTCCTTTTTTTCTCTTGCAGCAATTAGTATTTTTTCTTTCGTTCTGTAATAATGAAATTTTGTGATTATATCACGTGGGGGTCCATCTTTCTTTTTGGCTGTGAGTGCTCTGTGTACTCTGTCCAGTTCTAAACGTTCAATAGGGATATCTGGCTTTAGTTCTTGTAATAGAGCAGTAATAGTAGATTGCAGGTCTGTCACAGTTTTAGGTATTCCCCTTATGCGCAAGTTTGAACGTCTGGCTCTATTTTCGTAATCTTCAAGCTTAGTTTGAAGTATTAAATTCTCTTTTTTTAATTGTTCCAATTCTGTTATATTTTCTTGGGTTGTAATTTCAATTTCATCCATTTTTATTTCTAAGGCTGCGGTGCGGTTTCCCAGCTCTCTTATTTCTTTGGTTAGGCCTTTTGTTATTTGGTCTGAGGTTTGTTTTAAAGCCTTATGAAGCATCTTTTCAAATTGTAATAATATTACTGGGGATACTGAGGAGGCTTGTGGAGAAGTTTGTGAGAGGATTTGTTCTGTATCTGACTCAAATGGAGAGTCTTGCTGTGACATTTTCTGTCTGTGAGAGCGCCCTGATGCTGTATCTTGTGAGGTGACTGGAGCTTCTTCAGCTGCAGTGAGTGCCTGTGAGCTCTTTGTGAGGTGATTTTTAATTCTGCCATGGTTTCCTCCCAGTACCATATTTCCTGCCCAAACTTTCACAGTTTGTTCCCTGGGGCAAAAAGGTTCAAATGGATACCTTTTGAGCCTGCAGGCTCCGCTTTGTCCTTCTCTTCTCTCCTCAGCGGTGTGGAGCTCTAACAATGCATGTCTGCTCCGCTAGGCTCCGCCTCCTGCCCCCCCCCCCATGAGGGTATTTTTCAATAACACTATGAGGTATTAAGTGTCAGAAACCATGAATCAGACTAAGACAGAAGTACATTTAAATCACACTTGTTTAATAATAATAATAAAAAGGTAAACAAAGTAAATGTAGTCAAATCTCGGAGGACAACGTTAATAAATTCCTGGAAAACTGCTGGGGCATTACAAAGGCTAAAAGGCATTACAAGGTACTCATAATGGCCTGTTCTGGTATTAAACTCAGTTTTCCACTCATCACTCTCCTTAATCCTCACGAGATTGTATACCCCTCTCAAATCAAGCTTTATGAAAACCGTTGCTCCCTTGAAGCGGTCAAATAACTCCATAATCAACCGAATCGAATAGGCATTCTTAATCGTGAAACGATTGAGACCTCTTACTACATTGTAGCGACCAGGAGAGAACCTCAGCACAGAGCCAATCAAAAGAGCGGTTGTGCCTCTGTAACCAAAGATAACCAATAACCAGCGGAAACTTAGGTGAGAAAATAACTTGGAATTGGATTATCTCATGGTGAAGAGCCCCTTCAGCCACTGACAACGGAACCGTCTCATGAGTCACATGGGCAGGCTGTAGAGGAGAGAGCCTCAATGGCAAGTAAAGTGTCACGCAGCTGCAGCGGAATCGAGTGCTTTGATACAAAGGTAACATCAATGAACAGGCCTGCAGCCCCAGAGTCGATTAGAGCCTGTATCTCGACGGATGACTCAGCCCAAGAAAGGGTAACCGAAACCAGGGGCTTATTCTTCTGGATAACTGGGGACGAAACAACGCCACCTAAGGTCTGTCCATGACAGGACCTCAAGGTTCGGGCGTTCCCTGGACGGGTAGGACAAGACTTCAAAAAGTGACCTGCCTGGCCACAATAAAGGCACAATCTCTTCCTCCCCCTAGGGTTTCACTCATCCGCAGAGAGATGCTTGAAGCCCGAGTGCATGGGTTCATCTTCACAGACTGACTCGGTACCAGGAGGAATGGAAGGTGAAGAGACAAGGGTGGGACTGCAAAGTTTGGAGACAAATGTACAGGAGGCTTCCGCAAGTGCTCCTTAAATGGAGTCTTTCTCTGAGTCTGGAGTCAATGAAGATGGCAAACGTGATCAACTTCTCCAGCTCAGTGGGTATATCTCGGGCTACTATCTCATCCTTGATGGTATCCGAGAGACCATGAGAAAAAGCAGCCACATGGGCCTCATTGTTCCAAGCAACTTCTGCTTCAAGAGTACGGAATTCAATGACATAAATCGGCAACAGTTCTCGTACTCTGTTTGATGGACATGAGGCACTTGGCAGCATAAGCGTGATCCTGCTCATCCAATCTGGAAAAAATATTACCAACAAGTGGATTGACTGCATCTTTTGAATTCATGGCCTTCGCCTACTGTCAGAAACCATGAATCAGACTGAGACAGAAGTACAGTTAAATCACACTTGTTTAATAATAAAAAGGTAAACAAAGTAAACATAGTCAGAACATAGCCAGAGTTCAGGAACCGGAATGGATAGTCAGACAAGCCAAAACGTCAGGGAGCCAGAGAACAGCAAAGTAGAACAGCAAGCAGGATCAGAAGCCTGAAGGAATGTCAGCCAAGCAAGTCTTTAACAGGAACACAGGAGAGCGTCTCTAGAGATGTGACCAAGGCGAAGGCAGAGATCATCTGGGCTGAACGGCTTAAGTAGGCAGGACTTACAAACAGGATATCATCAACAGGTGAATCCCTGTGGAGAGAAAGGAGCTGGCAATTAGCCGACAAGGAAGGGCTGAGCCCAGCCCTGACATTAAGATGTTTATTATCATGAAGCAGGTATATCTGCACCATATACCTCTTTATGATGACATGCTTTTGGTGTTAAGGTTTACCCTCTGGGAATACTTATTGTGATCATACGCTGCTTTGTAGGGAAGATCACCATTCTAAGTATTTGAATGGAATAATGTAGAGTTGTTCAATCTTTGTCATTAGCCAACTGTAACTCATATTTTCAAAACATATTGATATTGATAATGTTAGCCTTTGTGAAACTGAAATGTTATAATGCAATTGTAATTATATCTTATAAAAGCTATTTATTTGTCAATAATTTTTATTGAAGTTTTCAAAACTTACAAAGGGTGTACAATAAGAAGGGTTACACAGTAAATCAAAGGATAAACACGGAGCCGAGTCCCATAACAATGATGGCCCCATAACAATGACGACACATTGAAAGATAGCACAAATACAGTTTGGTATATTAAAACTAGTAAAACATGAGGAACATAAAGAGGTGGGTAAGGGAACAAATAACGCTAGGTTTTAGTGTCAAGTTCATGCAAAGGCTATTCGCCGCAAGATAGGAGCACCAAAATTTATGTCGAGTAATGGGTTTGACGCCATCGAAGCCAAAGTTGCCAGAAGGAAAGTGATTTCCCATATTTGCCCTTACTGGATGCCATCATGAGCTCATAGGAGCAATGTGTATGATCTAAGACAAGAGTATCTGACAAGTTGGGAGGTTTGGGTTTTTCCAATACCTAGAGATGCAAAGTCTGGCAGCCAGGAGGATATGGACTACAGTGTCGGCTTAATACTATCAATATATAGGTTTAACCACTTGACCACTGGGCACTTAAACCCCCTTCCTAACCAGACCAATTTTCAGCTTTCGGTGCTCTCACATTTTGAATGACAATTACTCAGTCATGCAACACTGTACCCATATGAAATTTTCACACAAATAGAGCTTTCTTTTGGTGTTATTTGATCACCTCTTGGTTTTTTATTTTCTGTGCTATAAATTAAATTTTTAAATGAATTTTTCTTTTTAAAAAAATGAATTTTTCTTCATTTCTATTATACAATTTTGCAAATAAGTAATTTTTCTTCATAAATTTGGGCCAAAATGTATACTGCTACATATCTCTGGTAAAAATTACCCAAATTAGTGGATAATATTTAGTCTGTGTGAAAGTTATAGAGTCTACAAGCTATGGTGCCATTCACTGAAAATTGATCACATCTGATCACACCTGATGTACTAAGGCCTATCTCGGTTCTTGAGACCCTAACAAGCCAGGAAAGTACAAATACCCAAAAAATTACCCCTTTTTGGAAAGTAGACATTCCAAGGTATTTAGTAAGAGGCATGGTGAGTTTTTTGAAGTTGTCATTTTTTTCCCACAATTCTTTGCAAAATGAATATTTTTTTATTTTTATTTTTCTTCACACCAAATTGTCATTATAACAGGTTATTTCTCTCACATGGCATGTACATTCCACAAATGACACCCCAAAATATATTCTGCTACTCCTCCTGAGTATGGCGATACCACATGTGTGAGACTTTTACACAGCCTGGCCACATACAGAGGCCCAACATTAAAGTAGCACATTCAGGCGTTCTAGGAGCATAAATTACACATCTAATCACTCAACCACCTATTACAATTTTGAAGGCGCTGGAGCACCAGGACAATGGAAACGCCCACAAAGTGACCCCATTTTGGAAGGCAAACACCCCAACGTATAATCTATGAGGCATAATGAGTCTTTTGAACGGTTCATTTTTTTCCAGAAGTTTTTGGAAAATGTGGAAAAGAATTAAAACGCATTTTTTTCTACACAAAGTTGTCCATTTCTAAGATATTTCCAACACATAGCATGTACATAGCAAAAATGACGCCCCATAATATATTCTGCTACTCCTCCTGAGTATGGCAATACCACTTGTGTGAGACTTTTACACAGCCTGGCCACATACAGAGGCCCAACATTGAAGTAGCACATTCAGGCGTTCTAGGAGCATAAATTACACATCTAATTTCCTTACAATCTATCACGTTTTTGAAGGCCCTTCATTTCTAACACATAGCATGAACATACCAAGAATTACACACTAAAATACAAAAGATTACCTGTGGTTTTAGTAGTGCAGTTGTCCACAGGAGGAGAGCCCTGATCCAGGCAGCAGGCAAGGACATGGTCAGCGACAGTGAATGGAATTGTCCAGGCAGCAGGCAGGAATATTGTCCATAGTCAGTACAGGCAGGGATACTGTGCATATACAGTCCAGGGTCAGTGCAAGTAGAGACATTGCCAGCAGTGCTAAAATATTGGTCCTGGTAGTAAGCAGGAACATGGTCCAAGTAGCAGGCCAGGAAAGAATGGGGACAGGGGTAGAGGCTTCTCCCACCCAAATCTCTTTGAAGCCTCTGAGTCTCCAGACCCTAAATCTGGGAATGAGAAAACTAACAAATTTGTTTTCCTCATCCAGAAAAACATTTCTGGAGCCCCTCACATATGTGAGACCCCTGTGTTCCCACTAGCATAGCAGGGTAAATGATCAGTCCAAGAGGCAGGCAAAAAACGTGGTCAAACAGTCCAGGGTCAGTTCCAGAGCAGGCAGAGGTAGGTATAATTTAGCTTTAGGCAGAAGCTTGGTCGTATAACAGGTCAGGGTCAGTTCCAGGGAAGGCAGAGGTATGTTTATCATTAGGCAGAAGCTTGGTCATATAACAGGCCTGGGTCAGTTCCGGCGAAGGCAGATGTAGGTACAGTTTGGCGTTAGGCAGAAGCTTAGTCGTATAACAGGCCAGGGTAGGCCTGACAAGGCAGAGGTATGTACAGTTCAGTGCAGTGGCATAAGGGGTGTGGAGGAAAATGACAGGAAATGAGAATTACGTTTACCATACTTCCCTAATAATGTAGAGAAGTATGGTAATGGTGGAAACATTCACCTATACAGAGGCCTGGTTGGGAAGGACATTGGGGACAATAATCCGTGGTGGTGTCTCTTCTAACTCCTCCTCTGGAGCACACCCGGCATTTCTTCTGACATCTGTGGTCTGTTTCACGGGAGGGATTTTGTCAGAAAAAGTGGCGTTCATGGAGTCTGCTCACGGAATCAGAGCGAATAGTTTCTGGTGGGCTTTCAGGGTACAAAAGGCCGGAGATTACTTGTTCCTGGTAGTGCAGATAGGATACGGGGGTCTCAGTAGATTTTTGGTAAATAACATAAGTGTTATACATGGCCAAACTGAAAAAATAAATGGACACTTTTTTATACCAATGACGGGATTTTCTTGTGGGAAGGTAGCGTTCAATCATCTGATCATTGAAGTCTATTCCCCCCAAAAACAAACAAATTATAGTCATAGATACAAGCTGGTTTCTGGACTGGGCTGTTTCTCCTGGAGACTTTCACATAGGTGTCATTATGAAATGTCGTGAGCATGTGGACATTTCGTTTGTCCCTCCACTTGACAGCCAATAGCTCCTAGTTCCGCAAAGACGCCGTCTCCCCTCGTTGTAGCCTTTCATTGACCAGTTTTTGCGGGAAGCCCTTTCTATTGGCTCTTACGGTACCACATGCTGGGGTGTCCTTCCGGTGAAGATTGTGGAAGAGGGGCAAACGTGTATAAAAATTATCCACATAAAGGTGGTACCCCTTTCCAAGGAGTGGATAGACAAGCTCCCAAACAACTTTACCGCTGGCTTCAATATACTCTGGACATTCAGGGGGATGCAGTTGGGAGTCCCTCCCTTCGTACACTCGGAAGGCGTAAATGTACCCCGTGGCTCGGTCACAAAGTTTGTACAATTTAACCCCATATCAGACCCTTTTGCTGGGGATAAACTGTTTGATGTCAAGCCTGCCTGAGAATTTTACAAGGGACTCATCAACAGAGATAGGGGGTCATTTACTATAGAGCTGTGGCGCTAATTAGCACGAATTAGCGCTAATTAGCGCTAATTAGCATTAATTAACGCTAAAATGGTATTCACTATAGCGCTGGTGAGAAAATACTCCCAAAATCTAATTTACTATAGTTCCCTGAAACCAAATAGCGCCCAAACCCTTACTCTGCTAAAACCTGGAGAATTGCCCATGTAAATAATGTTTAGAGCATGATATAATTGCGTAAATGGTACTGAAATATGCGGTATATTATTTAAAGGTAATCTGCTTTTAAACTGTGTGAAAAAGTGATTTCTACAGTGAAATATCTTTAAAAGTCTGAGAAGTGAAAAATTCCCGTTTTGGACAACTAGGTGCCAACACAACTGAGCATGCTCAGACCTGAAAATAACTCTCATTTTAACTCAAGTGTCTTTTTTACCTGGCGCTATAGTAAATACCAAAATGAGAGCTAATTAGAGAGCATTTTTTTGAAGTGAAAATCTGCTCTATTCTAGTCCAAATCAAGTTTCAGCCATTGATTCTAATGGAACAATTCTAACTTTCACAAAAAAAACTTTTAATGTTGAGTTGTATCTTTCTCTGAAATAAATTTTCCTTTGCAACATTGTTGCTTCTACTTAAAATATTTAGTTTTTAAGAATGCTAGAATGTGGAATGTTTTGATGTTTTGGTAAAATATATTTTTCTCTGTCACTTTCACTTGTTACTCTCCATCTCACAACAATCTTTACCCAAACTCACACAGGTGTCTTTACAATCCACAAATAATACTATTGTTGATGCAAATTTAAAATGAATCACTTTTTTGTGCTTTTTATTATTTCCAAATATTCATAATTTGAGCCCAAAAAATGTGATATGTGTACCAACATCAGAAAGCAAAATGTAATTTCCAAAAATTTGAGGGTAATATTCTACTCTCACCCACAAAAAAACACCAAATATCACAGAATAAATCAAGAAGAATAACTCTTGAATAATGTAATTCCATCACCTGTATGTCCAAAGAAATGCAGTATTTATGTGTTTTTATGTGTAGTTATGTGTAGGAAGTTCTTGCATGTGGCAGCTCTGTGGCTTAGAGGTTAGAACTTCTGCTTAGTATCCCTGAGGGTCTGGGTTCATATCCCAACCATGTTGCTTCATGTAGAGAAGTTGTCTCATCTCCCAGGTCCTATAGCTACTGTATGTCTAAATGTAGTAATTATGTGTAGGAGGGTTCCACCACCATTGTAAGTCTTTTCCAGATACACTATTTAGCCAAAAGTATTGGGAAGCCTGCCTTTAAAATTTGATTTGGCCCACCCTTTCCCACTAGAACAGCTTCCGGGAAGGCTGTCCACAAGGTTTAGTGTGTCTATGGGAATGTTTGATCATTCTTCCAGAAGTGCATTTGTGAGGCCAGGCACTGATGTTGGATGAGAAGGCCTAGCTCGCAGTCTCTACTTTAATTCAGCCAAAGGGTGTTCTATCGGCTTGAGGCCAGGACTCTGTGCAGGCCAGTCAAGTTTCTCCACCCCAAACTTGCTCATCCATGTCTTTATGGACCTTGCTTTGTGCACTGGTGTGCAGTCATGTTGGAACAGGAAGGGGCTTTCCCCAAACTGTTCCCACAAAATTGGGAGCATGAAATTGTCCAAAATGTCTTGGTTTGCTGATGCCTTAAGAGTTCCCTTAACTGGAACTAAGAGGCCAAGCCCAACCCCTGAAAAACAACCCCACATCATAATCCCCCCTCCACCAAATCATTTGGATCAGTGCACTAAGCAAGGTCCATAAAGACATGGATGAGTGATTTTGGGTTGGAGGAACTTGATTGGTCTGGACAGAGTCCTGACCTCAACACAACAGAACACCTTGGGAATGAATTAGAGAGGAGACTGTAGGTCAGGCCTTCTCATCCAACATCAGTGCCTGACCTCACAAATGCACTTGGAAGAATGGTCAAACATTCCCATAGACACACTCCTAAACCTTGTGGACAGCCTTCCCAGAAGAGTTGAAGCTGTTATAGCTGCAAAGGGTGGGCCAAATGAGTTTTGAACCCAATACTAATACTGGGATGCCATTACAGTTCATGTGCATTTAAAGGCAGGCGTCCCAATACTTGGGCCAATATATTGTATATTGCTTGTGATACTGAGCATGGCTAAGGGCTGGTTCACACCACAGAGATGCAGAGAACAGGTGTGAGGCTGCCTGGTGGCTAAGTGGGTAGCAGTTCTGTCTAACAGCACCTGGGATGTTGGTTCAATTCCCCAACATGCTAATCCTTGTGTTGAAGTTTATATGTTCTCCCTGTGTGGGTTTCTCACCACAATCCAAAGACATGCTGGCATTTTATTTGTCTCCTGTCGAAATAGGTTCTAATGTAAGAAAGGTAATTTTGGACTTAATATTGGAAGCTCATTGCAGCCAGGGACTGATGTTAATGTTGATTAGCACTAATCATGCCCAGGGACTTGGACATTTCAAATTTTAGGGTTTACACTGCACAGGTACATATGCTTAGAAAACTGTTGCTTTGTTGCAACTGGACTTTGATGCAAATGGACTTTGATCTTTGTCCTGTAGTTGGAGATTTGATGCACATAGCCAAGGGCTAACACAGTTGCGAATAGTATTATGTGTTCCTGCTCATCAGGTGCAATCACTTTAGACATACATGAAGAGATAGGTTGAAAGATACTGGTGGGGGTGTACTTCTATTGGGTTGTCAGTGTGCTAACAATACAACCTCTCCTACATAAAGGCCTGCAGTAGGGGGGTTTGTTTGGCCTGAGAAGGGCAGGTTTTTTGCTGTGATTTGTGGGGGAGAAGGAATGATATTGTGCATATTGACAAATGCCCAACTAGGGATATTTGATTAAATTCTTGTGCATTTTTTCAATCAAAAGTGGGTTTATGTGGCCATGCTGTCAATGTTGTGTGTGTATTGTTCCTGTGTGATCATGCAAACATCGTTTGGAAGCATCTGCTGACCTTCTGCCCTTTATAATCTCGTTTAATTGTGTACACCGAAATGCAGCTTCCAGCAGAAAATTGTCACCAATGTATGTATTTGTGGATTGTAGGCTGGTGGTGGGTGTTTTGAATAAGTCTTTTGTAATATTATGTTGGAATGCTTTGTAAGAATGACTGTTAAGTATGTTTCTATAATCTTGCAGATAAAAATGTGATGTGTTGCCCATTATAGACTGAAATTAAAGCTTTGTCCACTCTAAGGTTTTGCCAAATTTTAGATTGTATCCTGTCCAAATTTTTTTTAAAAGCTAGTAAATGAATGTAATTTTTTTTTCTGCTTTTAAAATAAAAGTACATTATTGAGCTTTGTTGTGGTGTTTTTTTTTCTTCTACTTTTCTTTCTCTTTAGTTTTTGTGGGTGGCGGTTTTGGGAAAGTGCAATATCTCTTATATTTTATTTGTGCACCAAAAAACGAATCTCTTTGCCCTGATTCACATTGATGTTACTTTGAAATTGCACTACTTCACTTGAAGTAGCACGATTTCAAAGTAGCAAAGTCAGCGTGATTTCAGGTGCTACTTGATAGACATCCATGTGACTTCATACAAAAAAATGTCTGTTGAAGTCGCACCTGAAATCGGCAAAAGTAGTGCAGGAACTACTTTAGCAAATGGGTGCGGCCCCACAAAATCGGTGTCGCATCGATTGGAACAGTGCCATTGCTGCCAATAGTTATGCGATTTGATCTCTCAAATCGCATGACAAATCGCTCCAATGTAAACCTAGGCTTCTGCACACCTGCAAGTTAATGATAAAGGTGGAATCTTTATATATAACAGCTGTGGAGAATTGCAGGTAATGAATTTAGATGGTGGATAGGCAGTGTTGTATGTGTCAGCTTTAGTTCACATTGGTGCGATTTGACATGTCAAAGCGGTGGCAATTGCACTGTTTTAATTGGTGCAACTTTGGGTTGCAATTTGTATTGATATCAGTGCAGAAACCTGCACAGATGTCTCTGAAATCCCCCCTGCAGTCGGGACTGACATGCGGGAATGAAACTGTGTGATTTCAGCTGAATGATTTCCTCCCTCTGTCAGTGTGAACCAGGGCTCAAACTGGGCCTTTTGTTTTTGTCATTCACCTGCTGCTAACCCCGGGACCCCATTTCTTATCGAACGCCTTTAAATATCATAAGTAGAAATACAAATTTGCATATCTGCAAATAAACAAAAATAATAAAATTCTAATTGTGATTGCAATCAAATATTTGTAGCAGCGATTAAAAGAGTGTGGTTTCACCTTCTGACCCAGAAATAAGTCATTGTAATCACCCGGAAGTTCCTGTGCTGGTCAGGATCTCCATCTAGGTGGACATGGTGAGGTCCCTCTTTAGCAAAGAGGAGGTGCTGCTCATTTTCGGGATAAGGGTATGATATGTACTTGTGCTTAATCAATGTGGGGTGGATGTGGTAGTTATATTTGGTGTGGGTGGGGTTCATTGATTTGTTTGGCATCCCCACACATTTAATTGATGAGTATAGCCTCACATAATATTCAATTAATTGAAGTAGGAAAGTACCATCATCCAGATTAGCATATGTGATGGGGGGGTTGAAGATGTGGGGATAGTTGCCAAAGCTAACCCATACACATAGACACCCAAGGAAATTGAATGGACTTTCTCGGTACTGATATAACCACAAAATTAATGTGGTAAAATAGGATTTTTATTATGTAACAATGTACAAACAATGTATTAAAAGCAAAGAGCTATACACAGAAAGTTATAAAATATAATATACACCACACAAAACTAACTTATAACAGGTTACCCCGCTACAGTTACTGTTAAGGTGGGGTATAGATATTCCTCTACCAGTTTCGTGGTATAACCGCTTCTTCAGGAGGATGAGAGGTCTAAAGGATATATTAAAAGAAAAAATAATAGTACAAAAATAGTACAAAAGGAAATCAAACAATTACAAGGCATAGCAATAATAACGTAAGTATGGAAAAGTCTGCTCACCCAAATGGACCAAGACACGGCTAACAATAGGATCCCAAAAAATCCCCCCGCGGCGGACAAGGGGGAGTGCAAGGAACCATCTCTGATTAAAGTAAATCAATATAATAGGTATAAATTATAAATATATATAAACACGAGCAGACATAAGAATACTCATAGGTGAGCATAGGTGAGAAGGGGTGGTGACAAGGAACCGATTAGATGTGCATATGTGGACTAGAAGGAGAACCGAGACGATGGTGGAGGTGGGGGAGGGGAACAGGAAAGGGGAAGGAAAAAAAGGGGGGGAAGAAAAGGGGGCGTAAAGGGAAAAGAGGGAGGGGGGAAAGGAAAGGGGGAGGAAGGAGGAGGAGAGAGGGGGAAGGGGAGAGGGGAAGGGAAAAAGGAAGAGGGAGGGAGAGAGAAGGGGAAAGGAAGGGCGAGGAGGGAGAGGGGGAGGGAGAGAAACCAAGGGAAAGGGGGGAAGGGAAGGGAAGGGAAGGAAAGGAGGGGGGAACAGGGAGGGGGGGGAGGGGAAGGAAGAAGAGGGGGGGAGAGAGGAAAGGGGGAGGGGGGAACAAGGGATAGGGGGAGGGACGGCCAGGTGGGGAGGAATGGGGGGAGGGAAGAGGGGAAAGATAGCCCCTATCCAAAAGAAAGTGAGAGGACTGAACATCCCAAAAAGGATAGGAAGGGAACACCACACCACACACTAAGTAAGGATCTCACCAAAATAAATTATGGTAATGATAGGAGTTGCTGGGGCTAAGTGCTTATGCAGACGGGCGGACTTGAATGTGGGAATACATTGTCTTGGGTGACTATCCAGTTTAACAAGGGCCACCCAGTGGATAGCCACCCAAGATGATGTATTCCCACATTCAAGTCCGCCCGTCTGCATAAGCACTCAGCCCCAGCAACTCCTATCATTACCATCATTTCCCCCCCCTCCTCCTTTCCTCTCTCCCCCCCTCTCCTTCCTTCCCCTCCCCCCCTTTTTTCCCCCCTCCCTGTTCCCCTCCTCCTCCCTCCCCTCCCCCTCCTTTCCTTCCTCCCCCCCTCCCCTTGGTCTCTCTCCCTCCCCCTCTCCCTCATCGCCCTTCCTTTCCCCTTCTCTCTCCCTCTTCCTTTTTCCCTTCCCCCCTCCCCTTCCCCCTCTATCTTCCCCCTTCCTCCCCCTTTTCTTTTCCCCCCTCCCTCTCTCTTTTTCCTTTTCGCCCCCTTCCCCCCCTTTTTTTGCTTCCCCCTTCCTTTTCCCCTCCCCCGTTCCGCCATCGTCTCGGTTCTCCTTCTATTCCACATATGCACATCTCATCGGTTCCTTATCACCACCCTTCTCACCTATGAGTATTCTTATGTCTACTCATGTTTATTTATATTTATAATTTATACCTATTATATTGATTTACTTTAATTAGAGATGGTTCCTTGCACTCCCCCTTGTCCGCCGCAGGGGGAATTTTTGGGATCCTGTTGTTAGCCATGTCTTGGTCCATTTGGGTGAGCAGACCTTTCCATACTTACGTTATTATTGCTATGCCTTTTTTGTACTATTACTATTTTTGTACTATTATTTTTTCTTTTAATACATCCTGTTATAAGTTAGTTTTGTGTGGTGTATATTATATTTTATAACTTTCTGTGTATATCTCTTTGCTTTTAATACATTGTTTGTACATTGTTACATAATAAAAGTCCTATTTTACCAAATTAATTTTGTGGTTATATCAGTACCGAAAGTCCATTCAATTTCCATGGGTGTCTATGTGTATGGGTTAGCTTTGGCAACTACCCCAAAATCTTCCCCCCAATCACATATCCCCACACATTTGATTCTGGCCCATGTGCACCAGGGATGAGCCGAACACCCCCCGGTTCGGTTCGCACCAGAACATGCGAACAGGCAAAAAATTTGTTCGAACACACGAACACTGTTAAAGTCTATGGGACTCGAACATGTGTAATCAAAAGTGCTAATTTTAAAGGCTAATATGCAAGTTATTGTCATAAAGTCATTTAAAAGTACTTGCGGCTATATGAATTGTCGGTCCGATAATACACATAAAAGTTCATTGATAAAAACGGCATGGGAACCCCGAACCAAAATTTTTTTTAAATGGCGTGGGGGCCCCCCTAAATTCCATACCAGGCCCTTCAGGTCTGGTATGGATATTAAGGGGAACCCCGTGCCAAAATTAAAAAAATAAATGGCGTGAGGTCCCCCCAAAAATCCATACCAGACCCTTATCCGAGCACGCAACCTGGCAAGCCACAGGAAAAGAGGGGGGATGAGAGAGTGCCCCCCCCCTCCTGAACCGTACCAGGCCACATGCCCTCCCCCCCCAAAGCACCTTGTCCCCATGTTGATGAGGACAATGGTCTTATCTCCACAACCGGTGGTTGTGGGGGTCTGCAGGCAGGGGGCTTATCAGAATCTGGAAGCCCCCTTTAACAAGGAGACCCCCAGATCCCACCCCCCCTGTGTGAAATGGTAAGGGGGTACAAAAGTACCCCTACCATTTCACAAAAAAGTGCAAAAATGTTAAAAATGACAAGAGACAGTTTTTGACAATTCCTTTATTTAAATGCTTCTTCTTTCTTCTATCTTCTTTCTAAGAACCATCAGAAGACGAGAAGCGTCACACAGTGGGAGCCTCCCATCATGGATGCGGAGCGGCCCGAGAAGAAGAAGGGAAGAAGACGCCACAGAGGAAGATGCCGGACGAGAACACCAGAGGAAGAACCAGAAGAAGAAGAAGAAGAAGGAGGAAGAAACCGAAGGAAGATAGAAGAAAGAAGAAAGAAGAAGCATTTAAATAAAGGAATTGTCAAAGACTGTCTCTTGTCATTGTTAACATTTTTGACACTTTTTTTGTGAAATGGTAAGGGTACTTTTGTACCCCCTTACCATTTCACACAGGGGGGGCAGGATCTGGGGGTCTCCTTGTTAAAGGGGGTTTCCAGATTCCAATAAGCCCCCCCGCCCGCAGACCCCCACAACCACCGGGCAAGGGTTGTGGGGATGAGGCCCTTGTCCTCATCAACATGGGGACAAGGTGTTTTGGGGGGGACCCCCCAAAGCACCCTCCCAATGTTGAGGGCATGTGGCCTGGTACAGTTCAGGAGGGGGGCCGCTCTCTCATCCCCCCCTCTTTTCCTGCGGCCTGCCAGGTTGCATGCCCGGATAAGGGTCTGGTATGGATTTTGGGGGCACCCCACGCCATTTTTAAAAAAAAATTTGGAGCGGGGTTCCCCTTAAAATCCATACCAGACCTGAAGGGTCTGGTATGAATTTTGAGGGGGACCCCCACGTTTTGTTTTTTGTCGCAGGGTTCCTCTTAATACCCATACCAGACCTGCAGGGCCTGGTATTGAATTTTTCGGGGACCCCCATGCCATTTTTTTTAACATTTTGCTTTGGGGTTCCCCAGTGGGGAAATCCCATGCCATTTTTATCAATGAACTTTTATGTGTATTGTGGGACCGACAATTCATATAGCCGCGAGTACTTTTAAATAACTTTTTTTCCTCTGAAATGCCACTTTGCTGTCAGACTGTTCTAAACACGGGAAACATGCACCCCTTTACAGGCATACTATAGAAACCCCCCAGGTACGAAATTTAAAGGAATATTACACTTCTTTTATTTCACTTTAAGCGTTATTAAAATCACTGTTCCCGAAAAACGTCAGTTTTTAAAAAAAAATTTTGCATTGATACATGTCCCCTGGAGCAGGACCCGGGTCTCCAAACACTTTTTATGGCAATGAACTTGCATATAAGCCTTCAGTGAAAACTTTGGATTTTGCAGGTTTCGAGCCCCATTGACTTCCACTATTCCAGCATATGTGATCTGACAGGCAATATTGCTGGCAATAGCGCTGCTTTCCATTTGCATTAGCGCTGACTTTCTGAGAGTTGAAGTCTTCCTGGCCTTTTTTGAGAGCTATTTTTTGTTACTGCAGGATAATTGTTTGGCGCTATAGTAAATTACCCCTATATTCTGTTTGGGGGCATATAACTGAGGAAATTTTTCAGAGAAATAATTTAGGAGTGGCCGAATTTTAAATAATTTGTCAAAAGCTGGGTCATTTCGGGGAGGGCACTGGGTGTTGTCATTGTAGCGGAGGAAGCACAAAATCATAAGGTATCTTGATCTTGGCATAATCGATGAGAAGAGTGGCATCTGGTGGATGGAGTTGGTTGACCAACATGAGTACATTTCGTCCCACAATAAAATTTAGGCCTAAGAAAATTTTGAATTCCTCTATAGTAAGCTCTCTCCACTCAAAGGGACAGCATAACTAGAGCCAGGGTTGCTTACTATGTACTGCTGTGCATAGAGGTTGCACTCTGCCACAATGGACGATAGTAAGTCTTCGGTGAAAATCAAATGAAAAAAATCAAGCATGAAAAAATCAGCGGTGTTCACCTGGGCACCTGGCTGGGCAGTAAAAGGGGGATATTTGCTGGAAGCCACAGGGGGTTTTGAAGGGCATAGGGAAGGCTGACATGGCCCCTATCCCTTTGGGGCTGAGATGACACCCTACTGGTGCCTGGCCTTTGTTGCAGTGGCACTGCGCTTGAGGTGGACGGCACTGCGCTTGAGGTGGACGGCACTGCTCTCAAGGTGGATGGCACTGCTCTTGAGGTGGACGGCACTCTCTCGAGGTGGATGGCCCTGCGCCGCTGGTAGTAGGCTGCTGCTCCATGCCAGAACGCCTTCTTTTTACGGGCACACGTTCCTCTTCTGATTCTGTATCAGACCCACTGCTTGTCATGGGTTCATAGGCCGAATCAGACTGAGACTCAGAGAGCTCCCCGCTGCTCTCATCGGTCATGCTTAGATGCTGGTAGGCCTCCTAGGTCGAAAAATATTTTTTTGCCATACTGGTGGCTGGTGAGGCTGATGTGGCACTGCAGTGGCACAGATGGGCACTGATGGGCACAGGTGGAACTGATGGGCACAGGTGGAACTGATGGGCACAGGTGGAACTGATGGGCACAGGTGTGGCACTGGTGTGCACTGTAGTGGCACTGGTGTGGCTCTGGTTGCACTGGTGTGGCTCTGGTGGCACAGAGGTGGCACAGGTGGGCACTGGTAGGCGCAGGCGGCACTGATGTGGCACTGCAGTGGCGCAGATGAGCACTGATGGGCAAAAGTGGCACTGATGGGCACAGGTGGCACTGGTGTGCACTGTAGTGGCACTGGTGTGGCTCTGGTGGCACAGAGGTGGCACAGATGGCACAGATGTGGCACTGCTGTGGCACTGATATATGTAAAAAAAACTTACAGATTGGCACAGTATAGCTCTCCTCTCCTCTCACGCTGCATCGGTGTGAGGAGAGGGATGAACTCCTGATGACCCAGCATTGTTTACATTTGTGATCGCTCCGTCATTGGACAAGGGCCGCTGTCATTAGCTCTTTACCACGATCCGTGTTGCACCAGGTCCCGTGAACCCGGTGAATATGGATGTTCCCATGTGCGTGCCCCCGGGGATGCGTGGGAGCGGTTTTCTGGGAGGACGTCATAGTCCACCCTCCCAGAGTTATCCAACCGCCCTGTAGCCATCATTCGGCTATGGGCCGGTTGGTAACTGGGTAATAGTGCTAGATCTGGCGATGAGGGGATCTAGGTTTGCGTAAGGTCTGAGATAATTTGGAAAATCGAAGACCAGAAGTTGGAAAAAAGTGGGCAGTGCCAGAAAATGTGAAAAATGTCCCCCGGTTCCCCGCAGTGCCTCTAGCAAAGAGGAGAGTATTGGTTGTTAAAATGCGCTATTCTAGCTGGGTTAAGTTATAAAAGCTGTTTAAAAAAACTTATTGAAACAACAGTTTTTTATTTTTTTTAAATACACCATTTATTCATTTAAAGTCAATCTTCATAAAAATATTTCCATATTGTTTCATAAAATATCATAAGGCATCCAAATATAGTACAAACATTAAAACGCAATTGTGACAGAGCAATACATTATACCACGATCGACTGATTATTATATATGTATACGAATTGTATAACATTTTCCTGGATTGCAACAGCACTGCTATTTTGGTACATAGTTGCATTAGCGAGAGATACACATGTGTGCGGATGAAAACATTGTTGCATCAATTGAAGTCATTGGTCCCCCCCAGATTTTATTAATCCATCTTGATTGGGCATTGGTAGCCTTTTTTATTTTTCATCTGTGCTGCTAATTTAGGCCTTTCTCGAATACTCTGAATAGTTTGTCTGTGTTTGGTGACCTTGGAAGGAAATATATTGGTTTTATTAAGATCACGTTGTAAATAAGCACATTGATGGCTCCTGGAGAAGTGTCTTGTGTCCATGAAACGTGTGGGGGCCACAAGGAGTCAGTCATTCATGACATAATGTATTGCTCTGTCCCACTTTATTACACCCTCTTTTTGTCCGATATCCTTATAGGGATGTGACACTATCTTTTTAAAACAACCCCAATATAAATGAATCAGAAGAGGGACACATTTCCTACCCCTCTCCTTGCAGGGATGGTGTCTGTCTTGATCTTCAATGTTCAGATGCTATTAACAAGAGTTGCACTGGTGCAGGTATTTCTTATTAGAAAACTGTAGCATAGAAGATTTTTGTATTAAGTGTTTATTTGCTAAATAGAATTCTATTAGGGATTAGCCCGATGTTCGAGTCGAACGTAACATCGGGTGTTTGCCTGTTCGCCGAATAGCGAACAATTTGGGATGTTTGCGGAAAATTTGAAAGCCACGTAACACCTTTAAAAACTATGGGAGAAATCAAAAGTGCTAATTTTAAAGGCTTATATGTTTGGTATTGTCATAAAAAGTGTTTGGGGACCTGGGTCCTGACCCAGGGGACATGTATCAATGCAAAATAAAGCTTTAAAAATGAATGTTTTTTCAGGAGCAGTGATTTTAATAATGACTAAAGTGAAACAATAAAAGTGAAATATTCCTTTAAATTTCGTAACTGGGGGGTGTCTATAGTATGCCTGTAAAGTGGCCCATTTTTCCCATGTTTAGAACAGTCCCTGCACAAAATGACATTTCTAAAGGAAAAAAAGTAATTTAAAACTACTTGCGGCTATAATGAATTGTCAGGTCTCGGCAATACAGATAAAAGTAATTTTAAAAAAACGCATGGGGGTCCCCCCAATAATCCATACCAGGCCCTTTGGGTCTGGTATGAATATTAAGGGGAACCCCGAACCAAATTTTTTTTAAAAAATTGCGTGGGGGTCCCTCCAAATTCCATACCAGGCCCTTCAGGTCTGGTATGGATATTAAGGGTAACCCTATGCAAAATTTTTTTTTTTAAAATGGCGAAGGAGTCCCCCTCAAAATCCATACCAGACCCTTCAGGTCTGGTATGGATTTTAAGGGGAACCCCGCGCCAAAATGTAAAAAAAAAATTGCGTGGGGGTCCCCCCAAAAATCCATACCAGACCCTTATCCGAGCACGCAACCTGGCAGGCCGCAGGAAAATAGGGGGGACGAGCGAGCGCCCCCCCTGAACCGTACCAGGCCACATGTCCACAACATGGGGAGGGTGCTTTGGGGTAGCCCCCGTGGCATCTGAGGGGGCGGGGCCACCCATTTACGTACCCGGGTGGCCCTGCCCCTCCGACACCACGGGAAAGCCATTGGGAAGTCCCCGTGCGTCAGAGGGGGGCGGGGTCACCCAGGTACGTCACCATGTGGCCCCGCCCTCAGTTATAAAAGAACTGTCATTGTCCTGAAGTGTCATAAGGCGGGTGCCTCCCATGGAGGCAGATCTTTTTTATTTATTTTTTCTGGTCCGTCGGTGAAGCGAGAGAAGAAGATGAATGGACTTCGTGGGACATTTTTATTTTTTTATTTTTTAATAAAGGATGTGTCCCAAGATGTGTCTTGTGGTTTAACATTTTGACACTTTTTTTGTAAAATGGTAGGGGTACAATGTACCAGTTACCATTTCAAACGGGGGGTGGGATCTGGGGGTCCCCTTGTTAAAGGGGGCTTCCAGATTCCGATAAGCCCCCCCGCCCGCAGACCCCCAAAACCTCGGCAAGGGTTGTGGGGATGAGGCCCTTGTCCCCATCAACATGGGGACAAGGTGCTTTGGGGGCTACCCCAAAGCACCCTCCCTATGTTGAGAGCATGTGGCCTGGTATGGTTCAGGAGGGGGGCGCTCTCTCATACCCCCCCTCTTTTCCTGCGGCCTGCCAGGTTGCGTGCTCGGATAAGGGTCTGGTATGGATTTTGGGGGGACCCCCACACCATTTTTTTTCAGCGCGGGGTTCCCCTTAAAATCCATACCAGACCCTTCAGGTCTGGTATGGGTATTGAGGGGGGCCCCTACACCATTTTTTCAAAAATATTTGGCGCAGGGTTCTCCTTAATATCCATACTAGACCTGAAGGGCCTGGTATGGAATTTGGGGGGACCCCCATGCAAAGACAAGGAACGCCGGCGACCAGGCGTACCCTGTCTGCATAACCAGGCTGACTGGACCCATACGGGGATAATAGAATGACCAGAACCCCCACAGCCATGATCCTGCGTAAAAGCCACAACAGAAGCTTGAGAGGAGGAAAGGCATAGGGAAACGTCACTGGCCCCATGGGCCACCAGAGCTGCCAGAGCAACCCGTGACCTTACCAGAAACCTTGGTACCATCCAGTTGAACCAGGACACCAAAAGAACAAACCCGAAAAAACACGGCCCGGTGAAGGGCCCATCCATGGTCCAACTCTTGCCAACTGAGGTATCTGCCTGTCCACTCCTGGAATGCCTACACCGGAAAAGTGGTCGAACGAAACGTTCTGCCCACCAGGGAATACTGGCAACAGCCAGGGCCGCCATAGCCTATTTGACCTGCCCTGGCGACGGGCATAAGCCATCGTAGTTGCCTTGTCTGACTAGAACCGTACTGGGAGCCCCCGAAGTTGAACCGTTCATGATCCAGACCTAGCCTGATCGCTCGAAGTTCCAGGATATTACCTGGTAGTCCGGATTCGACCAGCATACAATGACCCTGAGCAGGGCTCAGTCCCAGGATATCCTACCCGGACCAACTGGCATTGGTGGTCAATGTTTAATACAAGGGGAGAAAGGATCGATCCCGTCGAAGAACCGGAAAGCGAGCCACCAGACCAGGGTTTCCTAACTTGAATCCGATTGTTCTGAGACCTCAGGCATTTGTTTCATGCCAGGATCTCCCTGAAGGGAGCTTGTATGGAACTGCACAAATTGAATTGTTTCAAAAAGGTAGAAACTCTCAGACCCAACACCCACACACAGGTCCACAGAGGGCCTACCTGCCGGACAGAAAAATAAAAAATGCAGCATGCAACTTCTGGAGTTTGTTCAAGAGAAGAAAACATGCTGGCCAGAGCTGAAGCTCGGGCTCAGATAATCCGACGTTCTGGAAGGGCCCAAGCAGACTTCAGATAGTATAGATGCCTACTGAAATCAGTCAAGGCCTGTACAGAAAATACATTGCCCCTCGGGGTAGTTGAGGAGTGGCAGAAGAAGATCGTCCAGGTCAGTCAGGACCGCTAACCCCCACTGATGCAACCACGCCCAATCTGGGGCTAAGACCTCGCGGACACCCGAGGAGTGGTGGCCAGACTATGCGCTGATAATGCGCCACACCAAAACGGAGGAAGTGCTGTAGTCGGGCACATAACGGAATGCGCAAACAAGCATTCGTTCATCCTGACATTCTGTACCCACACAAGGCCGGTCAGGGCCTTAAACTGTTGCCGCCAGGGTAGCCCCCAAAATACCTGTCTAAGTACCATTGAGGAGATCTTAGAAGCTCAGCAACCAGGGGACTACAGCCAAGAGGCGTAGCTGATACACTGCAGTGCCTAGACCAATAGGTCCGGCAATGCAGCAAAGGCAGAGGAATTCCCAAATGGGTACCTCACAGCAAGCGTTTTTTTTTTGTTCGTTTTTTTTTTAGAAACACAAATGCACTCTAGACCCTCCCAGTCTTCAATTTTGATAAGAGGAAAAAGGGGGCGCTTTCACCGCGCAAGACGACTTATGAGGCATCGACTCTCCGTTGCAGCCACCGCTGCATCCCCCATCTTGAAAGGTTACTGCACAGATGTAATAAGTGTGATAACCAGCGCCCTACTGCAGTCATCCTTACTCCCTGACAAGATAGGGAGCGTGGCCACCACCCCGCAAGGTGGGCCACGTCCTCAGAGCCAGATAGGAGACAGAGGGGGGAGGGGAGGGCAGGGGTGCCATATACTAGGCTATATGCCTAAGCGCTACCCCAAAAAACACAGGGGGAGGGGGCCACCAACTAGAACCCCGCCCGCCAGAGGTCGACCGAGGCCCCGCACAGGGGGCACCACCAAGGCCCCGCACAGGGGGCACCACCAAGGCTCCTCACAGGGGGCACAGACCAAGGCCCCTTCACAGGGTGCAGAAAACAGAGCACCTAACAGGGGGAGCAGACCGGGGCCCCTCACAGGGGGTGCAGACCGGGGCCCCTCACAGGGGGCGCAGACTGGGGCCCCTCACAGGGGGCGCAGACTGGGGGCCCCTCACAGGGGGCAAAAACCAGGGCCCCTCACAGGGGGCACAAACATGGGCCCCTCACAGGGGCACAAACCGGGGGCAAAAAACCAGGGCCCCTCACAGGGGGCGAAAACCGGGGCCCCTCACAGGGGGCAAATACCAGGGGCCCTTACAGGGGGCAAATACTGGGGCCCCTCACAGGGGGCAAATACCAGGGCCCCTCACCGAGGGCACATTCCGGGGACCCTCACAGGGGGCACAGACCGAGGCCCCTCACAGGGGGCACAGACCGGGGCCCCTCACAGCGGGCACAAACCGGGGCCCCTCACAGGAGGCCACAGAAGCTGTGGCCCAATAGGTAACAAAAATGCGGGCCAGTAAGCCGCAAATGCCGCGGACTAAAATTTGGCCGCTCGCCGCTAGCGCGCACCCACGGGGGGACCGGACCGCCCAACCGGCCCAGTCGGTAGGCCGCAAGGCCGCAGACTAAACTTTCAGACCTCCAAGGCGGTAGGCTGAAAAGCCGCGGCCTAAATTTTTCGGCCCGCCGGTCGCAAGAGTGGTCCCCCAGCTGGTAGGCCGCAAAGCCACAGTCTAAATTACAGCAACCGCCTCACCTCCCAGGCCCAACTAGAAGGGGGGCCATGTCCTCAAAGCCCCTAGGCTGGGAGACTGGGCCTCACCCGGGATGGGGGGGAGGGGGGAAGGAAGGGGGTGGAGGAGAACCCCGGAGGGACCAACCACCCCAGTGAGTACTCGGGCCCCACACCACTCCGGGGAAGGAGAGGAGGGGACCCCTTACCTCTCCAGCGAAAAAGCGCTGGTAACGCTCCCAGACAGATCCTCCTCGCCACTGAAGTGGGGAGGGCTGTCGGCCATGAGGAACGCTGCGACACAGGCCGAGACCCAGTCGTATGCGACCTCGCGAGACGTTTAACTCAGAGTTAAACTGAGTGGTCTGCACGTGCTCACTGGCCAGACTGGGGTGACCACTGGATCAAGCGTCCAGCCCGTCGCCCAGCCCGGCAGTTGATTGTAGATCTCACCGGAAAAAATCCAGGAAAAAGAGAAAATTACAAACAACAAAAAAATTCCCAGAACTAGAGATTCCATCAGGTAACTAGGTCCTTACTCCTGACTAGGCAGAAAAAAAACTCAATACCTAGAGCAGGGAGGGGGTTATATACTGATGGAGGACACCCAGGGGTTGTTTTTTTGTTCTTCCTAGTCCTACTCCTGCGGAGATGATATAACTCTACAGTTCTGAATAAAGAAGGCTGTGTCTGTCAATGAACGAATGAGAAATGTCATTTTGTGCAGGGACTGTTCTAAAAACGGGAAAAAATGTGCCAGTTTACAGGCATACTATAGACACCCCCCAGGTACAAAATTTAAAGGAATATTTCACTTTTATTGTTTCACTTTAAGCATTATTAAAATCACTGCTCCCAAAAAAACTGACATTTTTAAAACTTTTCTTTGCATTGATACATGTCCCCAGGGGCAGGACCCAGGTCCCCAAACACTTTTTATGACAATACCATGCAGATAAGCCTTTAAAATTAGCACATTTTATTTCTCCCATAGACAATCTATTATAGCCGCAAGTAGTTTTAAATGACTTTTTTTCCTTTAGAAATGTCATTTTGTGCAGGGACTGTGCTAAACACGGGCAAAAAGCGCCACTTTACAGGCATACTATAGACACACCCCAGGTACGAAATTTAAAGGAATATTTCACTTTTATTGTTTCACTTTAAGCATTATTAAAATCACTGCTCCAAAAAAAAACGCTGTTTTTAAAACTTTTTTTTGTATTGATACATGACTCCTGGGGCAGGACCTAGGTCCCCAAACACTTTTTATGGCAATAACTTGCATATTAACCCTTAAAATTAGCACTTTTGATTTTTCACGTTCGTGTGCCATAGACTTTAACAGTGTTCGCGTGTTCGAACATATTTTTTGTATGTTCTGTTACAAACCGAACCGGGGGGTGTGTGCGGCTCATCCCTAGATTCTATACAGTATATCACCTTATAATCTTGTGTAATTTAAAGAAAATAAATAAAACTGTGCAAAAACAGCCATACTTATCACTAAGATAAAGTTCCACACTGAAACCCGTCTCTTTGTATTACCAGGCTCTTTTTTTTTTGTTTTGTTTTACAGCTGAGTCTATATAATTAATAGATGGTTTCTCCTCTGTTATATTTTACTCTATTTTTTAGCCTACAGCACTTTCCCACCAATATCATCTAATTTTAGTTTCTGAAATATATGAGTATCTTGTTCCCCAATCAGACAGAACTTGTTTCTTATCTCCTGCCTCTATCAGTTGGCTGTTGTTAGAGCATCCTGTGAAAGAATTCCCTTTTAACCCCTTCTTTTCTCCTTTTTCTCTTAGCATGCAAAATGTGAGAAACAAAAAAATATTGTTTTCCAAAAAGCACATAGGGTCCAGTCATGGTAAGATTATATATTTTTTTCCAATATGAATGTCTAATGCAATCTGAATCACTTCATTCAATACAAGAAGCCTAAATATTTCACAAAAACATGCACAAATGACATCCTGATGCAACATATACTCACCTTTTCTTAGCTCCAATGCCATTTAGCCACCAGGAGTGAAACAAATTGTTTGGGTTTTGCAGTGTACTACTCTGTCGGGGTGGGAATCTAATAGTATTGCTCTGTTGGGATGAAGGGCTCATACTACTCCTCAATTGGAGTGGAAAGCTGATGGAATTGCTCTTTCAGGGCAGGACTGATGCTGTTTGGTGACTTAGAAGTAAAATGCCAGTTCTTAATAGGAATACATTCATACACGCAGGCCTTTGGCTGTAGTACAGTACTAAGGTGAAGTATAGAAGCAGGTTTTTACATTCAGACTGTCTCTCTCCAAACTGAAATTCTGAACATAGCATAAAGAAAAAGGATGGAGAGGGTGCTATGTCAGTCATTCAATAAGCTGTGTATGTAACTTGAGCTTTAGCAAATATGCTCTAAAGAAAGGCTTTTTCTACAAGGCATTTAGGGGTTGATTTACTAAAGACAAATAGGCTGTGCACCTTGCAAAGTAGAGTTGCACTCTGCAAGTGCTGTTGCTCCAGGGCTTAGTAAATGGGGTAAAACTTCACTTTGCAAAGAATCATGTGCAAGGAAAATTAAAAAAAACAGAATTTTTGCTTGCATATGATTGGATGGTTAAAGTCAGCAGAGCTTCTGCTCATTTACTAAGCTCTGGAGCAACAGGACTTGCAGAGTGCAACTGCCCTTTGTAAAGTGCAGAGTTTATTTGCCTTTAGTAAATCAACCCCTAAGTACCAATAAACATGTGATAAGTAGCCAGGAGCTTAATCTGCTGGGTGGAAATTATAAATAGGTGATTATCTGACTGAGACAATGCAATATATTTCAAAATAATTATTTTATTCTTAACACAAATAAACATGTACAAACAAATACAATACATTCTTTATAAAGATAAATGGGCTTTAAAGAGGACCCATAGCCTAGGCCAGCCCTTTTCAACCAGGGTGCCTCCTAGGTTCTTATGGTGAACCTTGGAAAAATGTCTAAAAATTGCCCAAAATTGCCCCAAAAATGTGTAAAAGCCAGCACATAGATCAAGCCTGACTTTTTTTACACAATTCCACAAGTTTTTATTGGGCAGCATTACAGCCACCAGCATCCTATCAGCTGATTGCATCATAGGTTAATAAGGAGGATGTTAGGTGCCTGCCCAGCATCCTTGTTTGTGCCTCCTCTGCCCTTCTTTATTAGCATTGGGGTCATAGCTTAGTGAGGAAGAGAAAATAAGGGAGAAGAGATGCTGGAATACTATTCAGTACCAGTGTGCAAATGTGTATTTGCTTTGTAAGACTATATCACCTCTAATGTTGGGTGTTCTATGTGTGTGTGGATGTTGCAATATCTAAAATGATTTATTTAGTTTTTTTAAAATTACATTAGATTGGGGTGGGTTGAGATTGTGCTAAATTTGTTAAGGGTGCCGCGACTGAAAAAAAGGTTGAGAAATACTGGCCTAGACAAAGTGCACTGACATCAAGTTACAGATGCCACTACTTCACACCTGAGCATTCCAATACCCCTGAAAACAAAGAGCAACCAGCTTTCATGGGTAATGGCTCTGGCAGGGTCAATCAGACAGGCAGTTACTTTATCCAATAGTAGGCAAAAGGATGGGTGGGCCAGGGTAGACAACCATGGATGCTGGTCTTTCTTTGCATTTTAGAGGTTCCCTGTTTGTAGAGGTGTTGATCTTTGCAGAGGATCAGCTGGAGAAGAGTGCAAGTGCTTAGAGGTAAATATCAGGCTGAGCACTTTATTCTGCCGACAGGTTTTCTTTACATATTGACCTTAGACCTACTCTTCTGCCTCATTGAACTCTATGACCCAGAAGACACAAGAACACTAAGATGCTAAGCTGTTCTTCAATGCCAGTGTGGTAACTCACGATAGTGCATTGTGGGGGGGCGTGGCCGGCAGCGCAGAAGAGGGCCGCAGTGTAGGAGAGCTCCGGGACACACAGGCTTCCTATAGCAGCACGCAGCGACTCAGGGCTTAGAAAACATCATCCCCGTGCAGGAGAAGCACTTGGCCCGGCTTCGGAGAGAGAAAATGAGCAAGCGGGAATACCAGAGCGGCTCCCGCAAGCTTGTGGACATATTCACTCAGGTCCGGAACCCCCGCAGTCAAAATGGCGCTGCCGTCTCAGCCACTGTAACATGAGGCAAGTACCGCTCCGGACCACACAGGATGGACACACAAATGAAACAGACTCCTCATCACTTGGAGCAGGCAAGTAACCACAGCTCCCCTTCCCACAGCCCCCAGAAATCCAGACCCAGACTGGACCCTGTCCTGCATGACACAGATGGGGAGGAAGGGGAGGGGGGCAGCATGGAGGAGGCTGCAAATTCTACGGACCCCATCACACAATTCCCCACCACAGGGCAACCAATTGTGGACACTACATTGAAAAGCATGTTAGTAGCTCTTCGGAGCACACTGCACAAAGACATGCTTTCAGCAGTCTCCTCATTAAAAGCTGAAGTAGCAGAGCTAGGAGACAGGGTCGACCACATGGAGGACAGAATGGGAGAGTATGCAGATGCCCACAATGACTTAGTGGATGCACACAGAGATACAGGGGACGCCATCACACAGATCAAAATGAAAATCGCAGACCTCGAAGACCGCTCTAGGCGAAACAACCTTAAATTCAGAGGGGTGGCCAAGTCTGTACTGCCGGGCGACCTGAAATGTTACATACATCAAATGATGACCACCCTACTACCAGAAATCCCAGCGCAAGAAATTGTTATCGACAGGGCACACAGACTGCCCAAAACTCCATATCTCTCGGAACATATTCCTATGGATGTTATCGCTAGAATACATTTTTTTTATGTCAAAGAGAAGTTACTCCAACTCACCAGACAAGCAAACCTGCTCCCAGACCCCTACGCAGGGATTAAACTATTCGCTGGCCTCTCCCAACACACCTTTATGGCCCGCAGGCAACTGGTCTCTGTAACAAAAATGCTACAAAACCACAAGATCCTATATAGATGGGGCCCCCCAGCTAAACTAGTAATTAACAGAGGCAACAAACAACATATAATCATTACACTAGTGGCCTCAACCTCCTCTGATCATGGAACCTCTTACCACCCCCCGATGACCACGATCAACGAAGAATCAGTGATACTCAGCCCAGACACCTTGATGACATCTCTGACCAATGACAATCTACTGAGGATTGACACAACCCTCACTCTAGAGAAAGCCTCAGTTTACACAGGAATCAATAGGGCTTCTCCCTTCCTAGTTCTTACTACCCTAATGAAAGACTCTAAGGAAGCTGTCCCTAAAGAGCTGGTAGTTATCCCCATTTACCCGTTGAGTAGAGGCCGCTACTCAGTAATCTACCGGATTACCTACATAGTTTCATGTTTACCACATTTGGAAAAATGTTTTCTTTCTGTTCTTCTGTTAGCGCAACAATGGCACAAACTTCTCTTTTTCTGCTCTGTTCATTCCTTGCTACCTGGATCTCACCACCCACAGAGAAAATATCACCTGTACATTTATATTGCATTAACTTTTTCTGTTCTCAGATGACGTCAATTCCATTGAACCAATGCCCACACACTCTGGAGGATGTGGGGTACTTGCATTACTCACAAGAGGACCCCAGCATCTCATGGCTCAAGATGATCATTTGCACACTCACTACTCAAGTGTCCGGTAATCTACTTCGCTTTATAACTATAACCCTATGATATGACCATATCACTTGCTTCACTTAACGCCCATGGGCTGAATAGTCCCTTTAAGCGCAAAGCAGCTTGGAAAGAAGCCCTTAAGCTACAAGCAGACATCTTCTGCGTCCAGGGGACTCACTTTCATGCAACCTGTCACGTACCTTACAGCAGAGCCCGAAATGGTGAGGGTGGCCTCTTGCACGGTTCCGGTTCCTGGTGGTGGGTACAGGGAGTGCGAGGGCAACGAAAGGGTGCAGGTGCCTGCAGGCAGGATTGAAAAAAGGAGGGGTGTGGAGGCGCCAACTGTGGTAGCTTGTTTATGCAAAAATAAAAGTTAGTGTAACAATTACACTTACTGGTTCGCAGGGTGGAGGTGTTTCTTTGAGATGGAAAAGTGTCCTGGGATGTGCTGTTATCTTGTTTCTGGCTCAGATTTCATTCCTTCAGGCATCTAGGTGTGGAGTCTGTACACAGGCTGAACTGCTGCATCCAGTGCATGGAAAGCTCCACGCTGACCACTCTGGAGTGCAGAAGAGGAAATGACGTCACTGATGCACGGCAAACGTCCAGGCTGGTGTTGGGGATAATGCAGGGATAGTACAGGCTACGCGCTCGGGGCTCACAGCTCCTTCTACTGGCCTTTTTGCTCCCTGGAGGAGAGCAGCTTGAATATATAGTGGAGGCAATTAGGTTAATTAGGTTAATTAGGTTAAGGTGTATGGGCTGGAGGTCTGTGGCTGTGGAACCACAACAGCCAGCAGACCAACAATCTTCCAAAAAGCACAAAAAAGTTGAAAGTAAAGTATGAAGAATTAAAAATATGATGAATTGGGGGAAAGTTTAATAAATATAAGGATAATAATAGTAAGTGGAATTAGAGTTAAAACATTTATTTAGAAGATGAAAAAAATTGTGGAAAAAAAAATGAAATAAAAATAAATATAAAAATGGCAAAAAAACAATGAAATAAATAAATAAATAAAAATAAATAAATAAATAAAAATAAATGTAAAATTAAAATAAAAAATAGGATTGAAAAGCACTGGGATACACATTATGAGGATGAGCTCAGGGGGACATGAGGGAAGGGGGGGGGGCAGGGGGAAAGGGGGTGAAGTTGTTATATAGAACGATGGAGTTGCTATCTGGGTCCATGAGGGGACAGCGGTCCCTCAGGTGACTGGATGATATGACAGCAAAGGACCATGGGGGTATTTTTATGTTGTAAGAAACTTCTACATGGTTTGTATAGTGATGGGCAAGGTGTATATATATATATATATATATATATATATATATATATATATATATATATATATATATAATAAGAAAGTGAAGAATGAATGTATGATTGGAGAGGGGAAGGGGGGGGGGAAACTACAACAAAGAATGTGTTTCCAATGAATATATCCAGTAGGCCTCCTGCTGACACAGGCGTTTAAAACATTCCGCAGCAGGAAGACCTCTGGGCATGGCCTCGATGACCCAGACTCTGAGGCCCAGGCAGGAGGCTGGAACTTGGAGATACAGGAACCTCTGCTGAGGAGATGTGGAAATTGATCACCAAACTTCTTCAGCGGGAGCCAGATCAGGATCAACTGCAGAATCAGGAACAGGCAGGAGTCGGCAACAGGCTGGCAGCGGTGTACCAAGTCAGAAGGCAAAACTGTAGTTAGAAACAGGCAGAGGTTGGCAACAGACGGGCAGCAGGGTACAGAATCAGGAGGCAGAGCCGTAATCATAAGTTCAAGCCAAGGTCAGTATTGCAGGTAGAGGCAGGTTCAGCAGGCAGGGGAGATCCAAGAGAATGGTCAGAAGATAGCCAGGTTTTCAGGAACAAGGTCAATCAGGCAGAGTAGCAACAGGAACACAGGAACAAGCTGAAGACAATCCAGCACTGATGCTAGGCAGACGCTCTGTTTATATAGGTTGCTGTGTGTCAGGATTCACGCCAGCGTACGTGCATGCGCGCATGCGCATTAGCACCTTAGCACATTGGCACATGCGCGTTAGAACATTAGCACCTTAGCACATTGGCACATGAGCGTTAGCACATTAGCGCTTTGGCACTCGCGTGCACGTTTGCATAGAGGCGCCATTGTGCATGCCCACCCTGGATCTCATTTGTCTCTGGCTATGGTTCCATGCATGCACATTGGCATTAGCAGAACGAGGATTAGCAGCTGCTGCACAGAGACGGGTGCTTGCTGTGTGAGTTCTCTGACACAACCAAAGCATCACAGTGCTCCCACCACCTATATCCACACGTTTTCACTGCTAATTCCCCAGTCAAGAAAAATGGTGTCCTTATAGCTATTAGCTCCTCAGTAGCATTTACAATGCACAAGGTCCACACTGACCAAAAAGGCCGATATATAATCCTAATCTGTACTATTAATAATTAATATACTATTGTAAATCTGTATGCACCTAATGTTGGCCAACTTAAGTTCTTAAACTCCCTTTACAGGAAAGTAGAGAAGATTCGGAAGGGCTCACTCCTGCTTGTAGGTGATTTCAACACCATAATAGACCAAAAAATGGATGTCTCAAAACCAAGTTCCCATGTCAGACAAACCTTGCAAGACTTCCTTAAAAATAACCTTCTATATGATCCGTGGAGGTGTATGCATGCCACTGAAAGAGATTTCACCTACTTTTCAGCTCCCCACGGATCATATTCAAGGATTGATTGATAAAGTCCTTAAATCGGAAATTATGTCTATAACTTGGTCAGATCACGCTCCCATCAAATTAACTTTGACAGAGGTCCACAGAGCCCTTCCGACTCGTATCTGGCACAACAATGCATTTCTATTTAATAACCAAACATATAGGGAAGGACTGACTGTACAATTAGAGGAATTCTTCCACCTCAATTTAACCCCCGAATCAAACATATCTAATGTATGGTGCACTCATAAGGCATATACTAGGGGGCTGTTGATACAGCTGGCTGTCATCGTTATGCAATAGAGTTTTCTGTCAGCTTACCTGTCTCCATGTGTTCATCTCTAAAGACCAGCTGCCTCTCACCTGACTGGTTTTATAACCTCTCCTCTTAGCATGGCCCCACCCCAGGCCCTATCAGGGAACCCTATATTAACCTGTGCACTGCAAGCCAGCAGTGCTGATCAACCATTGTGTGTTAGCCTCCGTGTGTACTTGCTGTGTTTCCTACGTCTGATTCCTGTTACCGACTTTGGCCTGTTCTCGACTCTCCCTGTCTGCTTGTTACCCTGACCTTTGGTGTGTTATGTTTATCCTTGTCTGCTAGTCGCCCTGACCTTTGGCTTACCCCTTACTTCCCTGTCGTTCCAGCCTGCTGCCTCCTTCCTCTTCTCCTGTAAGGCTACGGTGAGCGTGAGCTGTGAGACTCTGGGGGCCGCGACCTGGAGCCATACTGCAGCGCAGTCCATCCTCACCACTAGAGGCTCTGGTGAATACCCGCTGGCTCTTAGAATCCGCGCCCTAGGGAATCTATGCTCTAGCTCCCACTGGGATCCATGTTAGTTATCCTGTAGACCTGCTTCCTGAACCTTCCAGGGTTCAATCCGCAGCAGTCAGTCCTAGGGTCCACTACCTTAGCGGTGCACTTCCGACTCCTACAGAGAGCATCTGTCGCCTGGTCTCAGGTGACCTGACAGTTTGATCAGCCATGGACCCAGCTGATGTGCTGCTACCCGTAGATGATCCGTTGCAGGGCTTAGTTCGCAGACTTGAGACCCAGGAATCGCATCAGATCCAAGTGATGCGATTCCTTCAGGATTTGGCATCCCGTTTTGAACAGGTTCAGGCCTCATTTGGACCCCCGGTTCAATAACCTCAACCGCTATCTGCTGCTGCACCTATCGCACCAGTCGCAGCCACATATTCATTACAACTGCCAGCTCTGGCCCATTTCTCTGGGGACTCCAAGGCTTGCAGGGGATTCCTTAGCCAGTGCACAATTCATTTTGAACTTCAGCCTCAAAACTTCCTGTCCAATTGGGCGAAAGTAGACTATATTATATCCCTCCTGTTCGGCGAGGCGCTAGCTTGGGCTGCCCCTCTGTGGGAACTGAATGATCCAGTGGTTTCTAGCCTGTCTGATTTCTTGAAACTTTTTCGGAATATCTTTGAGGAACCGGGTCGTGCCTCCTCAGCGGCTAGCGCTCTTTTACGTCTCTGTCAAGAGTCTGCTTCTGTGGGACAGTATGCTCTTCAGTTCCGTATCCTCACAGCTGAATTGAGCTGGAATAATGAGGCCCTAGTTGCAACCTTTTTACATGGCCTCTCTGATACAGTGAAGGATGAATTAGCAGGAAGATCCCTTCCTGCTGATCTGGACGGTGTCATCACCTTGTGTAACCAGATCGATATTCGCTTTCCGGAGAGGGCCCTGGAAAAAAGACGCCAGCACTCCCCGTTCCTTAGGCAGCTTGAGCTCCTAGTCCCTTCTCTTCGATCCGAGGAGCACCCCCTGCCCGCTGAGGAACCTATGCAGCTGGGCTGGACCAAGTTGTCTCCTGAGAAACACGCTAGGCGCAGAACTCTGGGCCTGTGCCTCTATTGTGGGGCCAAAGGTCATTTTCGTGACACTTGTTCTCTTCGTCCGGAGAAACGACCGGGGCTAATACATCTGGAAGATGGAGTATTAGACCCTGAAGTATCACCTTCACCTTCTCGTCTTCTTCTTTCTGTGTTCCTTCATGTCGGCGCTTCCTTTCATTCGGTCTTGGCACATCTGGATTCCGGAGCTGTTGGCAATTTCATGGATTGGGAAACTGCATCTTCCATGAGACTTTCCCTTTTGCCCCTTTCAACACCATTGGTGGTCTTGGTGATTGATGGCACTGTTCTCCCAGGGGGTCCTATCTGCTTCCAGACCCTCCCTGTTAAGATGTCGGTAGGGACACTCCACCAGGAGTGGATATCCTTCCTTGTCTTACCTAAGGCTTCATCTCCTATCATATTAGGTCTTCCTTGGTTACAGTTCCATTCTCCACACATTGATGGACTGCTGGACGGATCCTGGCTTGGGGTTCCTCCTGTTCCTCTTCCTGCCTACTCAAGGTTACCCCAAAAGAGTAACTCCCTGTTGCCACCATCCCAGTATCTTCTGCTCTTCCCGCTGCATATAACGATTTCTGGAATGTCTCCTGCAATAGTCGGGCTGAGGCACTCTCTGGGTCATGTGGCACTCTGGGTGAGGAGCCCACCTGTGAACTTGAGCCGATCATTCACTCCAGTTTGCATGGTCATTTACCTTTGCCTGTTCCTGGACCCCCTTGGACGCACGCCCAGGCTGACTCGTCTACCAGTTCCACAGTCGCTACGCCCTGTGATGCGATTCTGGTGGTCGCTGCACCTGGCAATGCTGTTCAGTCGGCCTCTGCACCAGTTCAGCCTATGCCCAGTGAAGCTATCCAGCTTGACTTCTGTGACACGTCACTTTCTAACCAACCTGGTCTCAGGGATCCACTGACGTCTGCCCAGTCTGATGATCCTGTGTTGGATGTCCAGCTCATCTTTAAGGGTCTGGGGGACCCTGCTCAGACTCCTGATGGTCTTCTTATGCCTTTACCCATTCCTAAGAAGCCTTTAGCCCTCAATAAGTCCTCTCGTCCTCTCCCTACCTCGGTTTCGGTCTCTGAGGAAAATCTTAAGTACGAGGTTAGTCAAGTTCTCGATTCCCGGCGTCGTAGAGGCATTCTTCAGTATCACGTACATTGGGAAGGGTTTGGTCCTGAGGAGAGGTCTTGGATCACTGCATCTGAGATTTTTGCGCCTTGTCTGTTGAGATTTCATCTGGAGTTTCCCTTTAAGCCAGGGCCCAGGCGGGGGATGGGGAGGCCTCATAAGAGGGGGGTACTGTCATGGTTATGCAATAGAGTTTTCTGTCAGCTTACCTGTCTCCATGTGTTCATCTCTAAAGACCAGCTGCCTCTCACCTGACTGGTTTTATAACCTCTCCTCTAAGCATGGCCCCACCCCAGGCCCTATCAGGGAACCCTATATTAACCTGTGCACTGCAAGCCAGCAGTGCTGATCAACCATTGTGTGTTAGCCTCCATATGTACTTGCTGTGTTTCCTACATCTGATTCCTGTTACCGACTTTGGCCTGTTCTCAACTCTCCCTCTCTGCTTGTTATGTACTAAAGATAGAGGGCGCTATAGGCTAAAAAAATTGTCTAAATAGACCAATACAAAAAAAACTCAAACAAATGTGTTGAATTCAAAAACATAGCAATCACAGTGAATGAATAGGTTGAAAGAACAAACAATAAAGTGATGACAGTATTAATGATAAATTGTCCCAATCCAGTGAAGTATTACAAACTAAACTGAGTGATATCTTCAAATTATGTTCAAAAATATGTGCCAAGTTCTTGCCGTTGATAGAATTCCGTCACCAAATAAGAAAGATTACACCATGAAGTATAAGATATCTGCTTACCAGATACCAATAACCCCTTTACTTAAAAAGAGAGTCACTAGCGCTTGTGCAGGATTGTGCCTGCTCACATGGAAGGCTGAATACCCGGATGATGCTTTAGGCATGGATCTCTCCCGTCCCACTAATTCAAGACAAGGATATAGGGAAACAAACACAGTCTCCATAGCGTAAAACCATTTAATATAAAATTAAAATACCATAAAAAAACGCCAAATTTGAAGGTGCCCACCCGGCACTGGGGCTGTTCGTATATCAGGGTAGATTGGTGTCATGAACCCATCACATCGCCTCGTGAACGGCGTGCGTTCCACCTAGTGCGGATGTACCACCAGAGGATCCGGATGTTGGATGGCGAAGGGAACACACGTAACCACGTACCGCTCCTTAGGTATCTATTTAAGTGTACACCTTTCATGGTTAGTACCATTTTTTAATAAATTTTTTGTTTACAAACTATGATGATTATAATTTATGATTTTAAAAAAAAAACACTATTGACACCATTGGCGCGAAGGCTACTGTTTTCCACTCTCTGCTTGTTACCCTGACCTTTGGCGTGTTATGTTTATCCTTGTCTGCTAGTCGCCCTGACCTTTGGCTTACCCCTTACTTCCCTGTTGTTCCAGCCTGCTACCTTCTTCCTCTTCTCCTGTAAGTCTATGGTGAGCGTGAGCTGTGAGACCCTGGGGGCCGCGACCTGGAGCCAGACTGCAGCGCAGTCCATCCTCACCACTAGAGGCTCTGGTGAACACCCGCTGGCTCTTAGACTCCGCGCCCTGGGGAATCTATGGTCTAGCTCTCACTGGGATCCATGTTAGTTATCCTGTAGACCTGCTTCCTGAACCTTCCAGGGTTCAATCCGCAGCAATCAGTCCTAGGGTCCACTACCTTAGCGGTGCACTTCCGACTCCTACAGAGTGCATCTGTCACCTGGTCTCAGGTGACCTGACACTGGCATCTAGAGAAAGGAAACGCAGGTTGCAGTCGATTGAAAACCTACTCGCCAAAATACAAAACCTTAAAACACACCACAAACCAACTCACGACCCAAGCTCTATCACCGACCTAACAACATGTAGACACGAACTGAGACTTATGCTCTCAGATCACGAAAAACAGACACAGAGTCAAAGCCATGTAGTACTCACAAGGTGACAAGGCTGGCAAGCTTTTAGCAAATCAACTTAAAGCACGACGCACAAAAAACGCAATAGCATATCTATTGAATCCAGGATCTCACGCTAAAATATTCTATTCAAGAGATATAGCAAACTCCTTTCGAGAATATTATCAAACGTTATATAATCTTCAGAATGACCCAGATTTTATACAACCCAAAGATAAAGCGATTCAAAAATATCTGGCTGACCTTCAACTCCCAACCATAGACGAAGACACACTCTCACAATTGAACTCCCCTATGACTGAAGCATAAATCTCTAGAGTCATTAAATCCCTTCCTAATAGTAAGTCCCCAGGAGCAGATGGCCTATCCTCAGAATACTACAAAACCTTCCAGGCTAAATATCACCCAAATTGACCTCTCCGCTCTTCTCAAGACCTCCTACTTTCAAGCTCTCTCATCTCCTCCTCCCATGCTCGTCTCCAGGATTTCTTCAGAGCCTCTCCCATCCTCTGGAACTCGCTACCTCCATCTATCCGGCTATCCCCTATTCTTGCTACCTTCAGGCGATCCCTGAAAACTCATCTCTTCAGGAAAGCCTATCACGTCTCCAACTAATCTCCTACCACTTCCAACAGCTCATTCCCCACAGTTACAACCTTTTGTACCACCTGCCCCACCCTATTAGTTTGTAAGCTCTTCTGAGCAGGGTCCTCTTAATCCTCTTGTATTTTATTGTATTATAACTGTATTGTCTCCCTTTTATATTGTAAAGTGCTGCTATATAAATCCTGTATAATAATAATACTCTCACACCACACTTGCAAACACTATTCAATGAAGCTACAGCCTCCAGTTCATTCCCTGAGGAAATGCTTAAAGCCATCATTGTTACTTTGCCCAAACCAGGGAAGGAACCAACATATCCGCAAAACTTCCGCCCAATTTCGCTTTTGAATACGGATCTTAAGATCTTTTCCAAAATTCTAGCTAACAGATTAGCCGAAATTACGCCCTCCCTAATAAACATGGACCAAGTAGGCTTTGTTAAAGACCACCAAGCCTCAGACAGTACTAGGAAAATGATCAACCTTCTCACAATATTAGAATCCAAAAAGGAACAAGCAGCCTTCTTAACACTAGATGCTGAGAAGGCCTTCGATCGGGTCCACTGGGGGTACCTCAAAGCTACTCTCAGTAAGTTTGAAATTCAAGGCACCATATCGAGGGCAATCTCAGCACTATATTCCTATCCCTCAGCCCATGTATATACGCCCAATACATTGTCAGATCCATTTAAGATCACAAATGGAACTAGACAAGGATGCCCTCTGTCCCCCATAATCTTCACCCTCATAATAGAACGATTTGCTGAAACTATTTGACAAAACTCACAAAATAACCACTTCAGCCCCGGAAGAATTTACCCCCTTCCTGACCAGAGCACTTTTTGCGATTCGGCACTGCGCCGTTTTAACTGACAATTGCGCGGTCGTGCAACGTGGCCTCCAAACAAAATTTATGTCCTTTTTTTCAACAAAAAAAAAGTTTCTTTTGGTGGTATTTGATCACCCCTGCGGTTTTTATTTTTTGCGCTATAAACAAAAAAAGAGTGAAAATTTTGATAACAACACATTATTTTTTACTTTTTGCTATAATAAATATCCCCCAAAAATATATAAAAAAACTATTTTTTTCCTCAGTTTAGGCTGATACGTATTCTTCTACATATTTTTGGTAAAAAAAATCTCAATAAGCGATTATTGATCGGTTTGCGCTAAAGTTATAGTGTTTACAAAATAGGGGATAGTTTTATGGCATTTTTATTAATAATTTTTTTTTTCTTAAATGGCGGCGATCAGTGATTTTTATCATGACTGCGACATTATGGCGAACACATCGGACATTTTTGACACATTTTTGGGACCATTGTCATTTATACAGCAATCGGTGCTATACAAATGCACTGATTCCTGTGTAAATTACACTGGCAGTGAAGGGGTTAACCACTAGGTGGCAGTGTAGGGGTTAAGTGTGTCCTAGGGGCGTGTTTCTAACTGTGGGGGGCATGGCTGTGTGTGACACGTCACTGATCTCTGCTCTGATGACAGGGAGCAGAGATCCGTGACACTGTCACTAGGCAGAACGTGGAGATGCTTGTTTACATTAGCATCTCCCTGTTCTTCCTCCCCGTGAGGCGATCGCGGGGACTCGCGACCCAACTCACGGAGCTTGCCTTGGGCGCGCGCGCCTGCTGGCCGCCTCTTAAAGGGGAACGTACAGGTACGTGATTCTGCCTGTACGAGCCCTTCTGCCGCAGTATATCTTTGTGAGGCAGTCGGCAAGCAGTTAAAGGTATCAACACTGCAGATTATGCCCACAAAATTGGACTTTTTGTGGATGATGTCCTACTTACTCTGACTAATGTGGCTCCTTCCCTGAGGATGGTACAAGACGAAATTGAGAAGTTTGGTAAAATTTCGTATTACAAAGTGAACATAGCGAAATCCTCAATTCTCCCTGTTAATATCAATAAAAAGGCCATCAAACACTTAAAAAGAGAGTTCCCCTACTCCTGGGATAACAACAAAATAGCTTATCTAGGTACCAAACTTACCTTCCCCATATCTACACTATACGAAGCAAACTTCCCTTCACTCCTACAAGATATCAAGCAAGACTTGCTTAAATACAGGAAAACGGAAATCTCCTGGTTGGGCTGCAAAGCGGCATTCAAAATGCTGTCCCTCAACAAAATACTATACCTCTTTCGCACTATACCAATCAGAATCCCCACTAGTTTCTTTACCACTGTAAATAAGTATATTAATGCATATGTTTGGAAGTCAGGTAAGCCAAGACTGGCACGTAACATCCTTTTTAGAGTGAAACAACAGGGTGGAGTGGGCCTACCTACCATTCAACTTTACCACAAAGCAACAATACTGGACCAACTTAAAGCATGGTTTGAACCTACTCCTACCAAGCCCTGGGTCAATATAGAGAAAAGTATTCTATCAAATAGGAACCTAACTTCCTTATTAATCATGAGTGCCACACATCAGATAATTTATATAAACAGTGCAGCCACTATCCTGGCAGCAGTTGAAGCTTGGAACACATCACTACGAGAGCTTCCCTACAATGATTCCCTCAGGGACATAACCATCCCTATAACAGCCTACGAATACCTCATCCCAGCATTTTCAATAGTCTCCAGGTCCATTACGGTTAAACTATCCATAGACAAGATGCTAACGTTCCAAGATATGCAAACCTTATATAAAGCAGCACAAATAAAACATTTCCACAGAAATCACCCTAATCCCTATGTCAAAGTGAATAATGCAATCTGGACATACTATCAGAGTACAGCACCACACAAGAAAGGAATATTGTGGTTCTATAAGTACCTGAACAACCAACAGGGCACATTTAAACCTCCTCAAATTATTAAATGGGAAAAAATTATAAAAAAGGAATACCCCCTAGCAGACTGGAATAAAGCCCCTTATGTGACACTGAGCTCTTCCCATTGTACCTCTCACTGGGAGAATGCTATAAAAATAACCTACAATTGGTATTTGACACCAGCCAAACTTTATAATATATACCCCGATACACCTGCGGTATGCTGGCGCAACTGTGGACAAAATGGTGACCTACTCCACATTTTATGGTCATGCAAGTTTATTAAAACATTCTGGAGATCAGTGTCCACTTTAATCTCACACATTACTAAAACGAGCACTAATCTAAGCCAAACTACGGCTATCTTTGGAATGAAGCTAGATAGTTTTCCCAAACAGTCCTTAACAATAGTCTCCCATATCTTAATAGCAGCCCGAATGGCAATAACAAGTAAATGTAAACAAACGATAGCTCCCAATTAGGGATGAGCCGAACACCCCCCAGTTCGGTTCACACCAGAACCTGCAAACGGACTGAAAATTTGCACGAACGTTAGAACCTCATTGACGTCTATGGGACTTGAACGTTCAAAATCAAAAGTGCTCATTTTAAAGGCTAATTTGCATGGTATTGTCCTAAAAAGGGTTTGGGGACCCAGGTCCTGCCCCAGGGGACATGTATCAATGCAAAAAAAAGTTTTAAAAACGGACGTTTTTTCGGGAGCAGTGATTTTAATGATGCTTAAAGTAAAAAAAAAAAAGTGAAATATCCCTTTAAACATCGTACCTGGGGGGTGTCTATAGTATGCCTGTAAAGTGGCGCATGTTTCCCGTGCTTAGAACAGTCCCTGCACAAAATGTCATTTTTAAAGGAAAAAAAAGTCATTTAAAACTGCTAGCGGCTTTAATGTAATGTCGGGTCCTGGCAATATGGATGAAAATCAGTGAGACAAACGGCATGGGTACCCCCAAGTCCATTACCAGGCCCTTTGGGTCTTGTATGGATATTAAGAGGAACCCCGCACTCAAATTAAAAAAGGAAAGGTGTGGGCCCCCCAGGCCCTATATACTCTGAACAGCAGTATACAGGCGGTGCAAACAAGACAGGGACTGTAGGTTTGTTGTTAAGTAGAATCTCTTTGTAATTTTGAACTGGTACATTTTTAACGTGTTTAGCTCCAGCCAAAAAAATCTATTTTAAGCTTTTTGGAAAACCTAGGGAAGGGTTATCACCCCTATGACATTTGTTTTGCTGTCTGTGCTCCTCTTCAGAAGATTTCACCTCACTTTTTGTCCCAATGACAAATGTTTTTTGAAAATTTGGGTTTTTTTGTGAAACAAGGATTGGTGATAAAGCATCAGTGGAAAGGAGAAAAGTTTTTCCCATATTAACTTTTACAGGAGAGAATTTCCCTTCCTAGGGGTAGATTTCATCTCACTTCATGTTGTCTCCTTCCGTTTCCAAGTAGGAGTCATTTGTAAGTTGGATGTTTGAAAGTAGGGGCCTGCCCTATATACTTAGCAGAAATGTGGGCTCTAGGTGTTGTTGTGGCCACAACACTGTAAGCCCTCACAGGGCCCTGCTGTGAAATATTAGATCAAGAATTGTAATTACATGCCCCTGTTGAACAGGGGCAGAAAAATTGGGCCTTTGGTGGTGGTGGTGGTGCTGGTGCCACAACACTGTAAGTCCTCACAGATACTCTTGGTGGGCGCAGAAACGGGCCCTGCTGTGAAATATTAGATCAAGAATTGTAATTACATGACCCTGTTGAACAGGGGCAGAAAAATTGGGCCTTTGGTGGTGGTGGTGCTGGTGCCACAACACTGTGAATCCTCACAGATACTCTTGGTGGGGGCAGAAACTAGCCCTGCTGCAAAGAATTGCATAAAAAATTGTAATTACACGCCCCTGTTAAACAGGGGCTGAAAAATTGGGCCTTAGGCACTGGTGCTGGTGCCAAAACACTGCAACACCTCACAGATACTCTAGTTGGAGCGCAGGAACTAGCCCTGCTGCAAAGAATTGCATCAAACATTGTAATTACACGCCCCTGTTAAACAGGGGCTGAAAAATTGGGCCTTAGGCACTGGTGGCGGGACTGGCGGCGCCCAGAACCAAAAATGTTCTTACAAGCTATCATCAAGATCATTGAGGAGGAATAGGATAATTACTCAGTAATACAGGATAGTCACTCAGCATCAGCATAGGCAGTTTTTGAAGGGATCTGACATTTCAAAAAAATGTATTCGGTTACATCAGCATCAGGTGCTTAGTAGCTGGTGGTAATCCAAGACTGATTCATTTTTATGAAGGTCAGTCGATCGACCGAGTCGGTGGACAGATGCACCTTGTGATCGGTTACAAAGCCTCCAGCAGCACTGAATGTGCGTTCCGAAAGAACGCTGGATGCAGGACAGGCCAGTAGCTCAATTGCATACTGTGCAAGCTCTGGTCAGTGATACATCCTCAAGACCCAGTAACCCAGATGATTTTCGGTGGGAAAGGTGTCCAAGTCAGATCTTGTCCCTAGGTATTCCTGCACCATGTAAAACAGACACTGGCGATGGTTGCTGGAACCAATCTTACCTTGGGGCTGCAGACTAAAAAATTGTCTGAACGCATCAGTCAGATGGCCACCTTCTCCACCGTTGTTTCTATGACTGACCGAAGCCTCAGCAACACGTTGTCCAGAAACAGGAGTTTGTAACCTCCCAGTCTCTGGGAACGCGTTGCACAGACCTTTCTGCAAGGCCTCCCGCAGATGTTTCATCCTCTGCTCCCTCTGCGATGGCAAGATAAGGTCCGCAACCTTACCCTTGTAACGTGGATCAAGGAGGGTTGCAAGCCAGTATTGTTCCTTCTCCTTGATACCACGAATACGAGGATCCTTCCACAGGCTTTGCAGGATCAGGGAGGCCATGCAGCGTAGGTTTGCTGAGGCATTCGGTCCGGAGTCCTCTGGGTCACTAAGGACGACATGATCCGCAGCCACCTCCTCCCAGCCACGTACAAGTCCATGTGTTTCTTTGGACTGTATATGATCCTTTAAAGACTGCTGCTGATGCTGAGTGCCAGGCTCCACCTCCATACTGACACAATCCTCCTCCTCCTCGTCCTCTTCCTGTGTGATCGGCAGGCACACAGGAACACTGTCTGGATAAAGGGGGCCTTGAGAGCTAAGGAAGTCCTCCTCTTCCTGCCTCTGTTCTGCCTCAAGTGCCCTGTCCATTATTCCACACAGCGTGTGCTCCAACAGGTGGACAAGGGGGACAGTGCCACTGATGCATACACTGTCACTGCTTACCATCCTTGTGGCCTCCTCAAATGGTGACAGGACAATGCATGCATCCCTGATCATGGCTCACTGGCGTGGGGAAAAAAAAAACAAGCTCCCCTGACCCTGTCCTGGTGCCATAGTCGCACAGGTACTCATTGATGACCCTCTGCTGCATGTGCAGCCGCTGCAGTATGGCCAACGTTGAGTTCCACCTGGTGGGCATGTCACAGATTAGGCGGTTCTTGGGCAGATTAAATTCCTTTTGGAGGTCTGCCAGCCGAGCACTGGCATTATATGACCGGCGGAAATGCTCACAGACTTTCCTGGCCTGCCTCAGGACATCCTGTAAGCCCGGGTACCTGCCCAAGAACCGCTGCACCACCAAGTTAAGGACATGAGCCAAACAGGGTACATGGGTCAGTTGTCCCTGTCAGAGGGCGGAGAGGAGGTTGGTGCCATTCCTGCCTTAAGTTGGCGTGGCATCAACCACCTCTGAACCGGCCCCTGCAGAGCTCACAGAACCTCTGCCCCAGTGTGGCTCCTGTCCCCCAAGCACACCAGCTCAAGCACTCCATGGCTTCTTTTGGCCTTCATACTTGCGTAGCCCCTTGAACACCTACGGAGCACCACTGGTTCTGAGGACAAAGCACAGGAAGAGGCCATGGAGGAAGAAGAAGAGAAGGGGTGGAGGAGAGAGGTGTGTCAGAATCATTAGTAGTGGCATTTTGGAGGCGTGGTGGCGGAACAACCTCCAACACTACTGCACCTTGTCCTGCATCCTTCCCAGCTGCCAGCAGAGTCATCCAATGCACGGTGAAACTTAGGCAACATCCCTGTCCATGCCTGCTGGACCATGAGTCAGCGCCCTGTTCAGCGGCCTTCCACATGCCGGTAGAGAGCCGGAATCACCTTCCATGAGAAAAAGTGGCATTTGGGTACCTGCCACTGAGGAACCGCACATTCCACAAACTCACAGAAGGGGGCAGAGTCTACCAACTGAAAAGGTAGCAGTTGAAGTGCTAGCAATTTTGCCAAGCTAGCATTCAACCGCTGGGCATGTGGATGGCTGGGAGCAAACTTCTTTGGGCGGTGCAGCAGCTGGGGCAGGGAAATTTGCCTGGTACAATCTGACGTTGGTGTACCGAAAGCAGATTGCCCACAAGTACTTGGCTGTGACACACCTAATTCTACACCTTCATTCCTCTCAGTGCAGGTCTCAGAGAGGACTGAAGGTATAGTGGGGTTGGAGATCTCAGCTGATGAGGAGCAAGGAGAGGTCCTCTTTGTTCTTTGGTGTGGGTCTTTTAGATACGCTTGCCAACGAACTGCATATGTCAAGCATGTGGTTCCCAAGCGGGAGATGTTTTGGCCACGCGAGATATGCTTGAGACATATGTTGCAAATAGCAGCGGTGCGATCTGATGCACTCGTCTCAAAAAAGGCCCACACCAAAGAACTTTTGGAATAACGCACAGAGACAGCAGCGCCCTGCACATGCGGAGCTTTGCGGTGTGATGCAGTCAGTGTGCTGCCCTTAGGCTGGCCCCTGGAGGGCATCCTGCCTCATTGGTCATGTGCCTCCTCCTTCTCCTCCTCCTCCTCTCTCCTATCAGGCACCCACATTGAGTCAGTGACCTCATCATCCGCTCCCTCCTCATCACTGGAGCAAACCTGGCAGTATGCTGCAGCAGGGGGAGCATTACTGCCAGATTGCTGTCCTTCTTTGGCACCCCCTCTGTCCGTGCTCACGTTACTGCCTTCATCTATCTCAGTATCATCATCAGAGCCTTCTAAAAGCTGAGCATCCTCCTGGAGCATGTACCCAACACTGTGGTCAAACAGTTCGAGGGACTCCTCAGGAGGACATGGTGGGGCTAGGGAAGGAGTCACTGATGCCATTGAGCCGAGGGAAGAGGCTACATTGGCAGCTGCTTTGCCAGACAAAGTACCCTGAGCATGGGTGAGAGAGGATGAGGAGGATGAGGATGGCTTGGTCATCCACTCAACCAAGTCTTCCGCATGTTGCGGTTCAACACGGCCAGCTGCCGAAAAAAAGGCCAAGCGTGTCCCATGGCCACGTGCTGATGAGGATGCACCATCTCCATGACCAGCACTGTTGCCTCTAGACACAGAGCCTGCTTGCCCTCTTTTATTGGCTTGTGGCTGTCTGCCTCTCCTTGTTGGCCTTCCAGACATACTAATGGCCTGCAGTGAGATGTAGCTGCACTAAGCTGGGATATATATATATATATATATATATATATATATATATATATATATATATACATACACACTGATACTGCAGCTAGGAAAATCAACTGCCTGCCTGTAGTATGAGAACACCACCAATCTTCTACAGGTAGCTTTAGATGAACACTGTGCAGAGGTCGCACTACACTAACTTGTAGTTTTGGCTGAACACTGTGCAGAGGACGCACTACACCAACGTTACAATAATGTAGCTGCCTGCGGTAGTGATAGGATCAGGAAAACACCCCCAACCTTCTAAAAATAGCTTTAGCTGAACACTGTGCAGAGGACGCACTACACCAACGTTAAAATAATATAGCTGCCTGCGGTAGTGATAGGATCAGGAAAACACCACCAACCTTCTCCAGGTAGCTTTAGCTAAACATTGTGCAGAGGTCGCACTAGACTAACGTGTAAATAATGTAGCTGCCTGCAGTAGTGATAGGATCAGGAAAACACCACCAACCTTCTAAAGATAGCTTTAGCTGAACACTGTGCAGAGGACGCACTACACCAACGTTAAAATAATATAGCTGCCTGCGGTAGTGATAGGATCAGGAAAACACCACCAACCTTCTCCAGGTAGCTTTAGCTAAACATTGTGCAGAGGTCGCACTAGACTAACGTGTAAATAATGTAGCTGCCTGCGGTAGTGATAGGATCAGGAAAACACCACCAACCTTCTAAAGATAGCTTTAGCTGAACACTGTGCAGAGGACACACTACACTAACGTTAAAATAATGTAGCTGCCTGCGGTAGTGATAGGATCAGGAAAACACCACTAACCTTCTACAGGTAGCTTTAGCTGAACACTGTGCAGAGGTTGCACTAGACTAACATGTAAATAATATAGCTGCCTACGGTAGTGATAGGATCAGGAAAACACCACCAACCTTCTAAAGATAGTTTTAGCTGAACACTGTGCAGAGCTCGCACTACACTAACATTCAAATAATGTAGCTGTCTGCGGTAGTGATAGGATCAGGAAAACACCACCAACCTTCTACAGGTAGCTTTAGCTGAACACTGTGCAGAGGTCGCAGTACACTAACTTGTAGCTTTAGTGGAACACTGTTCAGAGGACGCACTACACTAACTTGTAGCTTTAGCTGAACACTGTACAGAAGTCGCATAACACTAACTTGTAGCTTTAGCTGAACACTGTTCAGAGGATGCACTACACTAACTTGTAGCTTTAGCTGAACACTGTGCAGAGGTCGCACTACACTAACTTGTAGCTTTAGCTGAACACGGTGAGGAGGTCGCACTACACTAACTTGTAGCTTTAGCTGAACACTGTGAGGAGGACGCACTAGACTAACTTGTAGCTTTTGCTGAACACTGTGCAGAGGTCGCACTACACTAAATTGTAGCTTTAGGTGAACACTGTGAGGAGGACACACTACGCTAACTTGTAGCTTTAGCTGAACACTGTGAGGAGGACGCACTACACTAACTTGTAGCTTTAGCTGAACACTTTGAGGAGGACGCACTACACTAACTTGTAGCTTTAGCTGAACACTGTGAGAAGGACGCACTACATTAACTTTTAGCTTTAGCTGAACACTGTGCACTACACTAACTTGTAGCTTTAGATGAACACTGTTCAGAGGACGCACTACACTAACTTGTAGCTTTAGCTGAACACTGTGAGGAGGACGCACTACACTAACTTGTAGCTTTAGCTGAACACTGAGCACTACACTAACTTGTAGCTTTAGCTGAACACTGTTCAGAGGACACAAAACACTAATTTGTAGCTTTAGCTGAACACTGTGCAGAGGTCACACTACACTAACTTGTAGCTTTAGCTGAACACTGTGAGGAGGATGCACTACACTAACTTGTAGCTTTAGCTGAACACTGTGAGGAGGATGCACTACACTAACTTGTAGCTTTAGCTGAACACTGTGCAGAGGTCGCACTACACTAACTTGTAGCTTTAGTGGAACACTGTGAGGGGGACGCACTAAACTAACTTGTAGCTTTAGCTGAACACTATGAGGAGCACGCACTACACTAACTTGTAACTTTAGCTGAACACTGTGCAGAGGTCACACTACACTAACTTGTAGTTTTAGCTGAACACTGTGAGGAGGACGCACTACACTAACTTGTAGCTTTAGCTGTACACTGTGAGGAGGACGCACTACACTAACTTGTAGCTTTAGCTGAGCACTGTGAGGAGGACGCACTACACTAACTTGTAGCTTTAGCTGAACACTGTGCAGAGGTCGCACTGTGCAGAGGTTACACTAAACTAACTTGTAGCTTTAGCTGAACACCGTGAGGGGGATGCACTACACTAACTGTAAATAGTCTAGCTGCCTGACTGTGGTATTAAGAGGATCAGAAGAACACCAGCAATTTTCTTCAGGTAGCTGTAAATACTGTAACAACACATGCCTGCCTGTCAGTAGGAAGATAATAACAGGAACGGATCTAGCTAAATTGAATACAGTGTGTGTGTATATATATATATATATATATATATATATATATATATATATATATATATATATATATATATATATATATATACACACACACACAACACCTGGGATGCATATATATACACAATACACTATAAGTGCAGCTAGGTGCAGCTAACTGACTGTCCTGCCTAATCTATCTAACTTAAATCAAATGACACTGTCTCTCTGCCTCTGTCTCTCAACGCCGGAACACATACTACACAGGGCCGCCGTGCAGGTGGCCTTTTATAGTGTGGGGCGTGTACTAAACCCCCTGAGCCATAAATGGCCAAAGCCACTCTGGCTTTGGCCAATTACAGCTTTCTCTACAGACGGCGCTGTGATTGGCCAAGCATGCAGGTCATAGTGCATGCTTGGTCAATCATCAGCCAGCAATGCATTGTGATGCCGTAGTGAATTATGGGCCGTGACGCGCCACACGAATTTGGCGCGAACAGCTCATATCGTTCGCAATTCGAACAGACGATGTTCGAGTCGAACATGGGTTCGACTCGAACAGGAAGCTCATCCCTACTCCCAATGTAGCTGAAGTTATACGTAGAGTGAATACACACTACATATGTGAAAAGTACATAGCAAGTCAAACTAACTCAATTCACTCGTTTGATATAAAATGGTTGTCTTGGACCCAGGAAAATAACTTGACCCAATTCTGAAATAGAATTTAAATGAATAGAATTTAAATGATTCCCTCTGATTCACATGGGCAACTCCAGCTCTTCGCCCTCCCCTCCCCCCCTGACCGTCTGAGCGCGGGGAGAGGGCTGAGGGCACCAGACCCATCAACAAGTTAACAACTTAAATCTATATAAATGACACCTCCATACCCAATATGCTTGTGTAGCGCTGGTAGATTTTTTTTAATCTACCGCTTATAGGTAAATTTAGTGGGTCATCTGTGCTATACATTGTTCAGATTTAATTTCATGTTAGTTTAGCCTCAGTTCCAGCTTGGCTGTGTTGCGTGCAGTTCCATATTGTGCCTGTGGGTGTCGTTGTCATCGTGGGTCAGTGTTGGAAAGCAACAAGCTGAAGTATTTGGGTGCTCTTCTGTCCCGGAGATAACTCGGCGGAGGTGGTCCTCTGAGTTGCATTCTGGGAGAGGGTATTTATGGGACAGACGCCATATTTCGGGGAGCTTTTTGCCTCGTGGCCCTCCTGGCCTAGAGGTATGTGTCAGTGAGTGCTATCTCGTGGCCCTCCGGCTTGGAGGGTTGCGTTGCTGCAGCCGGGCGGGTAGACCCAGAAACATGTCTGGGGCCTGCTATGCCTGGGATGGTCCTGTGCTGTCTGTCCTGCGGGAAGAAGCCGGACAATCGGGAAGATCCAGGGGAGGACCCATCTTGGAAGAGATCATGCAAGGCTCACCAGAAGGGCCTGGTGACTCGATTGGAGGACATATCCTAAACTACACTACCGCACAAGTACTGCCGGGTTGGCTTAAAGGTTCTGGTACTGTGTTTGCTATTCATCGAAAACTACTACATCCTGTGGCAGAGGATCGTATGAGTTTGTTCCACCCAAGTCTGTGGCAGAGACTTTTTGTTCGTGCTGTGTTCCAGCTGCTAGGTTAGTGAGAGAAACCTATCCGGGCGGGCAAAGATTTAATCCTAAGCTGAGGATACATCCATCCTAAAGATTTAAATTCCTTGACGCTACACCAAGAAAAGGTATTTGAACATCCCTGCAACTCTCCTTCTACCTCTTTCCTGCTACTTCTTCCAGTTATCCCCATTAAAGCATTGAAAAAGTACTTAAGTGACTGGTGCCTACATTGCCTCATAGTAAGCTCAACGGGGACCCCTAGACCCGGTATTGGTGAAATTACAAGTATTAAGGTGACGGTAACAGCCCGCTTTAAATCAGCAGCTCCACCGTGAGTTAGTGCTACACTTGGATAAATATTTGGAACAGAAATGTATACCAGACTAAATAGTTATGTGTGATTGCAGGACAAAGTTGTGTGTTATCCAGTTTTTGAAATTTGTATTGATGGTAATAGTTTTATTATACTTAGTTCAATATATAGCTTAAGAAAGCAGACGCAAGGAACTACTTAGTTACCTTATTTCATACTGTATATATGCCAATATCTGTACTATGTGAAAAATACCAATAAAAATAATTTGAAATAAGATTGCATTATGGTGTGCTGCAATACATGTGTGTTGGAGGTGCATTGCAGGTGTGTAACTCCAGGGGTCATAGGGGTCACAATTGCAACCTGCCCCTATGTTCCAGAGGGCCGAGCGGCTCCACTGTACACATGGATGAAGGGGTGGCAGCATATAGAGGAACAAATCCCCTCCATTTTCCACCTGCAACTTCTGAATGCCGGCTTCTCCTCCTCCTGCAAGCATTCAGTGGCTGCAGATGGAAAATGGAGCTTCTTTCTGCTGCCCCCAGGCCCCTGTGCTCTCTCCAGGCCCCTCCTCATCCCCCGTAGTTCTGCCGGGTTCCCCCTGCCCCTCTCCTGTTGGCTGCTGTGGGAGATGTGTCAGGATGGAGAGCGGGTAAGGGGCTGGTAAATATGTCATTTACCGGCCTCCTCCTTGTCTGAATGAACAGAGTCAGTGATCTGTACTGATCACTGACTCTGTCCACTCATAACTAAAACATAGTAAATGTGTTTAGTATGCCTCAGTTTGTAAATGAATAGGAAGCCCTGTCCATTCATTCTGTGCAGCTAAGACTGTAGAGATGGAGATTGAGGGCTGTCTCATATGTGGAACATCAGAGGTCTGTTTAGACCCCCGATATTTCACCTAAGCCCCCAAGAAATTTTTTTAAAAATAATATTGTAGAAATAACAATAAAATAAAATGTTAAAAAATAATTTAAATAAATAACAAAAAAAAAAAACTACTGACACCAGTGGCAGAACTACCAGGGTCACAATGTCTCATTTGCAAACAGGCCCTGGCATTCTGCCACCAGGCACAGACGGAAGGGACCACTGCTGGGGCTCAGGGGAGCCCTTCATGGTTTCTTGCACCAGTTCCAATTTCACCTCTGGTGCATTGCCTTAGTGCTCTAAGGTGCCTTTCAAAATGAATGCTACCACAATACACTAATGCACATAGCAAGCATTGTGGTAATACGTGTGTAACAGCAAACTCAGCCTCAATCTGATGGCTGCAAGAACTTCATAGTAATCACTATTGTTTTATATCAGGCATTCTGTACAATAAGAGACAACAAGCAACAAATATTCTGTACAACAGAGATAACAAGACGTCTGCAGGAGTGTTTAAGAATTCAGTTACACTTAGAAGAGGCCAGTGGGCACAGTGTAACAGGCATAAAGCTATTATCACAGCATTGAGCTTCTTCTTTAAAGAGCAATATCTGGCGACAATCAGTGACCTACTAATAATGATATCTAGCAAACATTGCAACTTTTCTAATGTCATAAGGTCCCCTCACTTATCTTTCTGTGAGTTTTCTGTATTTAGTTTTAACCAAATTTCACACAGCTTCTCAAATATGGGCTGGATGAACCTACTTCATGAAGCCAGTGCTCTGCAACTTGCATGCTCTTTGATTGCTATATAAACAATCTGATTCTAAGTATTGACACTTTGATACATCAAGTTTATTTGAGACAGACAGCAAGGAGCCAAAAGTAGGTGTGTTTGTGAATACCTCTCCTGCAGTGCCACACAGCGGCTATATGATCCAGGGCAGAGGGTGAGCCCTATCATTACCAGGAGGTGTGAGCTGTACCTAGGGGTCTGTCCACCACTCAGAAATTTATAATCCCCCCATCCCAGATAAAGTGTTGACAGTGTGCACAAATATAACCCGCCTGGCCCCCCACTGCCTGTGGAAAGGAAGGGAATGATGATTAATTACACAGCCACTAATGAAAATGAGGGCTCAATAAAACACTTGTGATGGGCCCCTTGATATCTAGTTACACCCCTGTTTTTCTGCATTACTAGTAAGTCACAAAAAGTAATTCCTAGATCAGTGACAAAAAGAATGGGGTGCACTGGTACCTTAAAGCTATACATTAATGAAGAAATTAAGTACTGAGCATGTAGGCTGGGCTCCTTATGTACCAATCTCATTCTAATATGTAATTATTGGGGTTGTTATTTTGGGATTCTTTACGTTAATTTTTACTTTATTTGCACATTTAATATTAAACTTCTCAATGACCTTTATGTTTTACCAATGCATAACTACCCATACATACTATAAGTAAGGATGAAAATGTAATGTTTATATGAATTCCAGTGCAAGCATAGACTAACATCACACAAGAAAGGTAACGTTCCACCTGAAACTCTTTATGACATTAGCATCAGAGTGATATAGCATACTGTAATCACCTGTGCCAGTGTTGGTACTGAATTCGTAGGGTAGTTTCAAAACTGCCCCCCTAAGCTAGCACAGAGATGGAGAAGCCCGAATAATAATGTACTTAATGCATAGATATGTGTGGTTGCGTCTGTGATGTTTCAAAATACAATTTACACATTTTGGTTAGGTAGCAAAAATCACCAAAATACATGCGACCTTTCATTATATAGGCTAATATAATGCAAAGTCATCAATGACTGTTGTAGTGGAAATGAAAAGATCTTGTTGATTCTGGCAGTCATATTATTTCAGATACATATGAATAATGCTATGTTCACTTATTACATCAACTATCCCTTAGTGAACTGTGTTGCAATAAATCTGAAGTTCCACAGCTTTTGTCAATTGTCTGGAGCTGCTTATTCAACCAATTATTAATTAGTGGCATTACAGTGTGAACATTGTAACTTATCCAGTGACGTTGGCCTCTCAAAATTTTTTCCGATGTTTGTCACTTATATGATATCTTGCCAGCAGTGTATAATCTGATCTGGAAACTATTTATCCAGTTTGTTATATCCATCTGAACAGCCAGGGATTTTGTTCAACCGTTAATGGCTATAACGTTTGTTTGGTACAGTTTGCCTTCTCTTCATTTAAGTAGATCTATGCCTCAACTAGATTACTGGATATCATTAACAATTGTCATGTTTTTGTCTTTTAAAAAATGTATTGCTTTTCACCTTTGTTTCATCCTTTTTTTGTATATACAGTAAGAGCGCTTTCACACTGGGGGGCGATATCGGTAAAGCGCCGCTAGTTTTAGCGACGGTTTAGCGCTGTTAAAGTGGTGCTTTGGCTATTCGGGTGGGAGCCGGGTCTTTTTAACACCCTAGAAGGGGTTAAAAAGGGGTTAAAAGCACCCGTGTAGCGCCGAAGCGCTTTGCAGGCGCTTCGGCAGCGCTGCCCATTCATTTCAATGGGGAGGAGCGGTGTATATATGCAGTTCTTTTTCTAACGTACTGCAAGCACACCGCTCCAGTGTGAAAGCACTCAAGCTTTTACACTGGGGCTGCATGGGAGGCATTTTTCAGGTGCTTTACAGACGCTATTTTTAGTCCTTTAGCGCCTGAAAAACACTTCAGTGTGAAAGGGGTCTAAGTGCTGTTTATACTCTGCCGTCCTTATTGCAGCCACATTGTGTGTACAGTACATGCATACACTCCAGCAATGTGGCTACACATTATTGCTCAGGACCAGCTACCATGATAGTGGCAATTGAGAAACATGCTTGTGCAATATCTCCACCAGGGTTTCATCTGACACTTTGTTACTCCACAACAGGAAGTGGCTGAACAAAGATTGTTGTGGCAGGATCACCATGTATAATTTTAATGAAAGTTAAAGGATTAAAAAACATTTAAACATTACTTTTGAAATTACATTGACTTGGTAAAGGTTTTATGAGATTTTGTGATTAGGTTTACATCTCCATTGTTTCAAAATCTGCCTTGGTAATAGATACATACAGTACTTACAAGGTACATACATACTTCTGTTTGCACTATCACTTTCTTCAGGTACACAAAATGTCTGCCATCATTAGGATATACATTGCCTTGAAAAAGTATTCATACCCCTTGATATTTTCCACATTTTGTCACATGACAACCAAAAACGTAAATGTATTTTATTGGGATGTTATATGATAGACCAACACAAAGTGGCACATAATTGTGAAGTGAAAGGAAAATGATAAATGGTTTTCAATTTTTTTTACAAATAAATATGTGAAAAGGGTGGCGTGCATTTGTATTCAGTCCCTCTGAGTCAATACTTTGTAGAACCACCTTTTGCTGCAATTACAGCTGCAAGTCTTTTTGGGGATGTCTCTACCAGCTTTACGCATCTAGAGAGTGACATTTTTGCCAATTCTTCTTTGCAAAATATCTCAAGCTCTGTCAGATTGGATGGAGAGCATCTGTGAACAGCAATTTTCAAGTCTTGCTACGGATTATCAATTGGATTTAGGTCTGGACTTTGACTGGGCCATTCTAATACATTAATACGCTTTGAGCTAAACCATTCTATTGTAGCTCTGACTGTATGTTTAGGAACCTTTGCCCCAGTCTCAAGTCTTTTGCAGACTCTAACAGGTTTTCTTCTAAGATTGCCCTGTATTTGGCTTCATCCACCTTTCCATAAACGAACCAGCTTCCCCATCCCTGAAGAAAAGCATCCCCACAACATGATGCTGCCACCACCATGTTTCACAGTGGGGATGATGTGTTCAGGGTGATGTACAGTGTTAGTTTTCTACTACACATAGCATTTTGGTTTTAGGCCAAAAAGTTAAATTTTGGTCTCATCTGACCAAAGTACCTTCTTCCACATGTTTGCTGTATCCCCCACATGGCTTCTCACAAACTGTAAATGGGACTTCTTATGGCTTTCTTTCACCAATGGCTTTCTTCTTGCCACTTTTCCATAAAGGCCAGATTTGTGGAGTGCACAACTAATAGTTGTCCTGTGGACAGATTCTCCCGCCTGAGCTGTGGATCTCTGCAGCTCCTCCAGAGTTGCCATGGGCCTCTTGGCTGCTTCTCTGAATAATGCTCTCCTTGCCCGGCCTATCAGTTTAGGTGGACAGCCATGTCTTGGTAGGTCTGCAGTTGTGCCATACTTTTTCCTTTTTGGATAATGGACTGAACAGTGCTCTGTGAGATGTTCAAAGCTTGGGATATTTTTTTATAACCTAACCCTACTTTAAACTTCTCCACAACTTTATTCCTGACCTGTCTGGTGTGTTTCTTGGCCTCATGATGCTGTTGGTTCACTAAGGTTCTCTAACAAACCTCTGCGGGCTTCACAGAACAGCTGCATTTATACTGAGAATAAATGACACACAGGTGGACTCTATTTACTAATTAGGTGACTTCTGAAGGCAATTGGTTCCACTCGATTTTAGTTAGGGGTATCAGAGTAAAGGGGGCTGAATACAAATGCACGCCTCGCTTTTCATATATTTATTTGTAAATAATTTGGAAAACCATTCATCATTTTCCTTCCACTTCACAATTATGTGCCACTTTGTGTTGGTCTATCACATAAAATCCCAATAAAATAAATTTAAGTTTTTGGTTGTAACATGACAAAATATAGAAAATTTCAAAGGGTATGAATACATTTTCAAGGCACTGTATACTGTACTTTTACACAAAATATGGCTTTGGGATAGATGTGTAGACATCACCACAAGAATTTTCTTCCACTATTGGTTTGTAAAGTAGACCCTAACCTGCCTTAACCAGTTCAGTTCCAGAGCAATTTTTTTTCATTTTTTGCACATATGTAAAGATCTTAATTTTTAGCAATAAAACTACTTAAACTCCCAGAACATTATATATTTTCTGAAAGCAGAGGCCCTGTAGAATAGAAAGGTAAAAGTTACAAATTTTTATGTCACATGATATTTGCGCAACTGTTTATTAAACCCAATTTCCTGGCCCACCTCACGTCAGCACACAACGGGTTAACACCTCCTCCAAAACCCCACATGACCACCTGTACCTAGCTGAATAAAAGACACCCCCTCACACAACTAAGATGTTCTTCTTTTTTGGTCTGCTCTAGGCCACCTGTTGATAATGTCATTTGCTTGCTGCATCCCCCCTGCCGGATCTACACCTCCATGTTCAGCCTCTCATGGAGTTGGAAGACTCTGAATGCTGAAGGTAAATCCTTCTAAAAACTGGGTGCCTTTTTGTGCCAAGGCTGTGGGCAAAATGATGCTTAAACAGCATTGACATTGTACAGGTGTGGTATTTATAAGAGCTCTGCAATGTCATCATTGCCTCTTCCTGGGGTTTTTCCTGTCTTTTTATATGCAGTGCACCGCTCTGCTCTCCTGGCTTTATTGTCAGTCTGAGAGCAGCTGTGAATGGTGTCACAGGGTGCAGGGAGATGGGCAGCACAGAATGGGCCAGACGCCATGCAATGGTGTCAATGGTCTTGGAGGTCTGCAGTTGGGAGGGCTATTCTCCCTCTCTCTCAGCAGTCCTGCCAGGTAAAGGACTTACCTCAGATTCTGACTGAGTCTCCTGTCTGTCTCTTGATGTGCTGTCCTAGCTCCCTTGTTAAGCTGTGTACTTCTGTGGGTTTGATAGTCTGACTGTTTTTTGTCGCAGACTCTAACTGTGTCTGCTGTCTGTCTTTGGAAGTGCTGTCTGGGCTCATCTGCTGATGCTCCTAAAGTGAGTGGATGAAGGCAGATGGCTCTTAAAGAGACAGTGTACCTGTTTTTTGGTGAGAGGTAATATGCTTTTCTCCATATATTTTGTGCAAATATGAGCTTCCAACACCTGTTAGTGGCACAGAAGATTAGCAAAGGTAGGAGGGGGCGACGTGGGACATGGTTCTTAAAAGAGTGCCCAAGGAAATTATGAAAATTAAGGTGTTTTGCATTATTTTAGGAGCAAAAACCCTGAACGCAAATGCTCAAAAAAACATAAGACCCACCAACGATCACAGGATGACGACACCTAACAGGTTGTCACATTCATTAAGCATGTGGTCAATACACATGTGCAAAATTCTAAGCCCTATTAAAGCGGCTATAGCAGAAAGTATGCTGCAAATATCCATTCCACAAGCAACACCTATAATGATAGAGCGTAAAGTGCTCATTGATGAAGGATGGTCTTTTCTCACAAGTATAGAGCCTAAATCGCTCGTTAATGAAGGATGACAGAGACCTCGTCAGAAGACCAATTTACAGTAACAAGTTCTCTAAGCTTTATCCAAATAGGATGGCTGATGTATGTTTATGCACTGCACTTCCAGGTGTGGATGCTGCCCTCTAGTGTCTGGGGCAGCAAGTGTCTTTGCCTTTTTATAACTCTGTTACTTTCAGAGATCATATGGATGAGAAAGTGGACTTGTTCACACCAGAGGCAGTCCAGTGCGTTTTTATTCTGCATCAAGAACGCATGGACAGTGTCCAACTTTGATTCCAATTATCTAGTTCACACTAGTACAAAGCATTCTAGTGCAGTCAACAAAAGTAGAATGTTGCATTGTTTCTGTATGGAACACATGTGGAAACTGGGAAAACGCATTGAGAATGCATCAAAAACACTCATGCAGAAACACATCTGGAATACAGAAATTGTGTTGATCTGGCCATCAGGCTTGCACGGAATCTATAAAGTGACAGATTTTGCCTGCCAATCAGCAATAGAGGTAACGTCAGTATATAAACTTCAGAAATGGCATTACATTCAACACTGGAAACTACAAGATTTGGCACAGTTTCTGGAAAGAGTGGAACCTAGCAACTGGTTGATGCTTTTGATAGACCTAGTACAAGCACTGGCGCACTCAGTCACTGCTATGGGAGCATTGTGATTACGTCACTGGAGGGCAAGTGGAACTTCTACACAAGCCTTTGACATTTCCTATAATGGAAGGTTATTGTTTGGCCAAACGCTGTACAACACTTAAGCGAATGACAGGAGGAAAAGTCTGGACGGTGGCCACAGACTATTAAGAGGAAGCTGGCATCCTTCACTCAAGCCCAGTGGCAGCTGGTGTTCGAAATTTTTTTTGGGGGGGGGGCGCAAACAAACTGAAAAATTTTGGAAAAAAAAAACATCAATTGCAGCCTCACTGTACCATCAACTGCAGCCTCATTGTACCATCAAAGGCAGCCACTGTGCCCATCAACTACCATCACTGTGCCATCAAATGCTGCCACTGTGCCCTATCAAATGGTGCCACTGTGCCCTATCAAATGGTGCCACTGTGCCATTTCAAATGCTGCCACTGTGCCCCATCAAATACAGCTACTGTGCCCATCTTATACAGCCACTGTGCCCCGTCTTATGCAGCCACTGTGCCCCATCAAATGCAGCCACTGTGCAGCATTGAATGCAGCCACTGTGCCCATCATATGCAGCCTCACTGTGCCCATCAAATGCAGCCTCACTGTGCCCCATCAAATGCAGCCTCACTGTGCCCCATCAAATGCAGCCTCACTGTGCCCCATCAAATGCAGCCTCACTGTGCCCCATCAAATGCAGCCTCACTGTGCCCCATCAAATGCAGCCTCACTGTGCCCCATCAAATGCAGCCTCACTGTGCCCCATCAAATGCAGCGTCACTGTGCCCCATCAAATGCAGCGTCACTGTGCCCCATCAAATGCAGCCTCACTGTGCCCCATCAAATGCAGCGTCACTGTGCCCCATCAAATGCAGCGTCACTGTGCCCCATCAAATGCAGCGTCACTGTGCCCCATCAAATGCAGCGTCACTGTGCCCCATCAAATGCAGCGTCACTGTGCCCCATCAAATGCAGCGTCACTGTGCTCCATCAAATGCAGCTTCACTGTGCTCCATCAAATGCAGCCTCACTGTGCCCCATCAAATGCTCCCACTGTGCCCCATCAAACGTAGCCACTGTGCCATATCAAATGCTGCCAGTGTGCCCCCCGCCCGCCGTCTGTACTTACCCTGTCTCAGTGGCGGTGGGACAGCTCCTCGATGTCTTCTCCCGTCCTCTCTGCCCATCCTCTGCTATGATTGGATGCCTGATAGGCATCCAATCACAGCGCCTGTCGTTTCAGCCAATAAGGTGACAGGTAACAGATCCGAGCATCTAATTGGCAGAGAGGCGGTTTAGTGTTAGGAAAGCGAATATTCATTTGCTTTTCTATCATAGCTGAGTGACCTGCGAGTGACCTGCTCGCAGGTCACCTTTTTTGACGCCTATTAAAGCCTATGGCTCTAATCAGGTGCTTCAATAAAAACCTGCCACTGTAATGTAATTCAGGCGCCCGGCACCTGAAAAGGGGCCGGGCACATGAATAGGGGGTGGCAGCAGTGGCCATAGATAGATAGATTCATGCATTGCATGAATCCATCTATTGGTGCTAGAGGGGTGGCTGGAGAGAGGGGGCGGCGCCCGTGCGCACTGCTCAAGCCTACTGAAATTCAGAAGGTGCAGGAGGCCAAATCTTATAGGACAGACTGCAGATTTGACAGATCACAGTGGAGGTGTCTCAAAGTTATTTTAACATGAAATCAAGTCAAGAGCAAGCTGCTAAGATGGCTGGAAAGTCTTTTTGAAGGTGCATCCAATCAGTCTCTTCCAGTTGAGGCCAGGGGGCCTGAGTAAAGTTAATGATTGTAGCGTCCTTCTGGAGAGTTTGGACGACAATCACCAAAGACCAGTGAGTCCAGAAGACAGGTGGGAGTACAAGGGAGATTTCCAAAGTTGACTACTGAATTCATTTAATTTATGTTCAATAGATCTCAGAGGAGAAAATGTTTGCAAGATATTTATACTGCTACAAGGCCATCATGTCAGTGATGCCAGAAACATAGAATCATCTGGGGGCCTTTCACCCCAGTTTTTCTAGTACTTAAGGCAGGAGCCTTTTGGCCTGGTTCAGTTTGAAGATATCGAATGTGTTCATACACATCAAGAGGTTCAAGATGGAGTCCATGCAGACTAGAAACAGGGACAGTTCAGCAGGAGGACCAGTTGGTATCAATTGACCGCCGACTCATACTTCCATGTACCGATCAATGCCAAGCACCAGAGGCGTGTGAGATTTGCAGTGGCCAGATGTCACTTTCAGTTCAGGTGTCTGCCTTTTACAGAATTGGCACAGCCCCAGGAATCTTTTGAACATCTTGTTGGCAGTGGTGGTACCTTGGCCAGGTGGCATATGAGGGCATTTCAATTTGCTTTCTTTAACCTATGAGCTGGGCTGTCTGTAGATCAGAAAATCTATGTTCCTATACAAATTCAACAAGAACTGGAATTTTGGACATCGGCATTGTGCTTCTTTCGGAGGCATGCCTCTCAGCCCAGGAGATAGGATAATTCTGATGCCAGTTTCTGGGGCTGGGGAGTCCACAATTTGAAGAAACAAGTGAATGGTTATTTGAGCGCTGTGAAGCACAGACTCCCCAATTATCTTGAATGGAAGGAAGCCTTTTCTATCATTGCAAGCCTTTCAGGATCTTTAAGGGGGCTGAGTAAGGTTGACAACAAGACAGTAGTAGCCTACATTGCCTGACAAGGGGACACCAAGTCTTTTCTCGTTACATCTTGCAAAGAAACTTTTCATGGGGCAGATAACCACTTATTCAGTTAAGGTTGGTCTTCTTGCAGGGAAGCAAATTTAAATTATTGGTTCAGTTAGGCAGAATATTTTGTAAACAAGGGCCTCATACCAATATTTGCCCTATGGGGCATTCCAGCAGTAGTTCTCAGGGAGACTTCACTGAACATGCAGCGTCTGATATTTGCAACAGGATACCAATGCAAAGATTCCGTCGTACAAGATAGGTTCATAGTGCCATAGAATTTTCTGTTTGATCTTTGGGTCTGGTCAAATTAAATCTTTTATGGCAAGGTCAGTAACAGTATCCCAGTTCAATGAGACTACTTTTTAACCACTTAAAGGGGTTGTAAACCTTTGTGTTTTTTCACCTTAATGCATCCTATGCATTAAGGTGAAAAAAAAAATCTGTCAGTGACCGGCCCTCCGGCCGCCCCCCTCGTTTTACTTACCTGAGCCCTCGAACTTGACCTGGCGGGGACGCGCTGTGTCTCTGCCCGGAGTTCTCAGCTCTTGATTGGATAGATTGATAGCAGCGCAGCTATTGGCTCCCTCTGCTGTCAATCAAATCCAATGACACGAGCGCCGGGGGCAGGCCGAATCCTGCATTCGGCCTCTATGGACACCGAATGTTGGACTCGGGAGCGCGCCCACAAGGTAACGCCCTCGGGGAAGTGTTTCTCCGAAGGGGTTATCAGATGTGGGGAGGAGCCGCGACCCCAGAAGTGCAGGTTCGGGGACACTCTGTGCAAAACGAGCTGCACAGTGGAGGTAAGTGTGATATGTTTGTTATTTAAAAAAATTTAAAAAATGCACTTTAAGGACCAAGCCTCTTTTTGAGATTTGTTGTTTACAAGTTGAAAACAGTTTTTTTTGCTAGAAAATTACTTATAACCCCCAAATTTTATAAAAAAATTTTCTAACACCCTAGAAAATAAAATGGCGGTCGTTGCAATACTTTCTGTCACACTGTATTTGCGCAGCAGTCTTACAAGCGCACTTTTTTTTGAAAAAAATACATTTTTTTTTTTAATTAAAAAATAAGACAACAATAAAGTTAGTCCATTTTTTTTATGGTGTGAAAGATAATGTTACGCCAAGTAAATTGATACCCAACATGTCACGCTTCAAAATTGCACCCGCTCTTGGAGTGGCGACAAACTTTTACCCTTAAAAATCTCCATAGGCAACTTTTAAAAAATTCTACAGGTTGCACTAGAATTATTGCTCTCGCTCTACCGATCGTGGCAATACCTCACATGTGCGGTTTGAACACCGTTTTCAAATGCGTATGCGTTCACTTCTGCATGCGAGCTCGGCGGGACGGGGCGCGTTTAAAACATTTTTTTTTTTTTTATTTATTTTACCTTTTATTTTTTATTTTTGCACTGTTCTTTTAAAAATAAATTGTGTCACTTTTATTCCTATTACAAGGAATGTAAACATCCCTTGTAATAGAAAAAAAGCATGACAGGACCTCTTAAAAAGACCTCAGATCTCATATTTACACAAAAATGCAATAAAAAAAAAAATTGTAATTTAAAAAAAAATAAATAAAAAAAATGGCCCTTTAAGAGCTATGGGTGGAAGTGACATTTTGACGTTGCTTCCGCCCTGCAATGGTATGGAGACGGGTGGGGGCCATCTTCCCCTCACTCATCTCCATACCTAACACCAAGAAGGATCCGATTGCCTCCGCCACTGCCGACGGCTCCAGTAAGCGGCGGAGGGCACCAAAGAGCTGCGGGAGTGCCCCTCTCCCGCTGCCGATAAAAGTGATTCGCTGGGAATCTGCCGCAGAGAGCACTATTATCGGAAACCGGACCCCTGGCCGAAGAAGAGGATACCGGGGTTAAGGCAGCTAGCTGCGTGCGGCGTTCCGGAAGTGGTTAATAGCCTGGCTATGGCATAGGCTACACTAGAGGTGCAGGCATTCTCATCTGAGGTTGTTCAGACCTTGGTGACCACAGAATCATCCATGAACGCTACATATGAGAGGATATGAAAAAAGGTTGCTTTGTTTGCTCAGCAAAAGCTTTTGCTCCTGTGTTCCGTGCTCTAGCCAATATTCTTGACATTTTACAGTCAGCGCTAGAAGCTGTGGTCTGTCATACAACTCCATTTAAGGCCAGATCTCTACTTTATCTTTTCACAGGCTACAGATGGGTTCAAAAGCCAGTGATCTTCATCTATATATGACCTTGAGGGAAATCCTTGTTCCCTCTGTGGGACTTATGCCGCGTACACATGGTCGGACTTTTCGTCTACAAAAGTCCGACAGCCTGTCCGACAGACTTTCGACGGACTTTTGGCGGACTTGCGGTGGACTTGCGGCAGACTTTCTTACGAACGGACTTGCCTACATACGATCACAAAAAAGTCAGACGGATTCTTTTTTGATGACGTACACCGGACTAAAATAAGGAAGTTGATAGCCAGTAGCCAATAGCTGCCCTAGCGTGGGTTTTTGTCCGTCGAACTAGCACACAGACGAGCGGATTTCTGGGTCCGGCGTAGTTACGACGTAAAGATTTGAAGCATGTTTCAAATCTAAAGTCCGTCAGATTTGAGGCTGGAAAAGTCCACTGAAAGTCCGCTGAAAGTCCGCTGAAAGTCCGGGGAAGCCCACACACGATCGGATTGTCAGCCAGCTTTAGTCCGTCGGACTTTTGTTGACGAAAAGTCCAACCGCGTGTACGCGGCATTAGGCTTGGATCTAAGAGCACCCTTTGCTCCAATGATTTCATTTCCATTGAAGTAAGTACCTCATGGTAAAACTAGTTCTCCTGACAGCAACTACTTCAGACAGAAGGATGTTGAAGATTGCAACACTTTCCTGCAAGGGCCCTTTGGTGTCTTTTTTTTTTCTTTTCTTTTTTACCAGAGATAGGGATACCATGTCTATCTTCAAAGTTCAATTTTAAAGTGGTATCCAGTTTCCAGAAAAATTGGGAAGTAGTCCCTCTGAGTTTTCACACAAGAGTCATTGAGTGCACAGCAGGGATACTTCCATTTTCTTACACATGGTCGAATTACTAACCGTGTCTCTTTTCATTTGTTCTCTCCTGCCTTATATTAGCTTTGGTATATTCCGTTGTGTGCTGACATGAGGTGGACCAGGAAAATTGTTATTAAATACTGTAATTTTCCTTTCCTGGCCCATCCTCACGTCAGCACAGGACTCCCTCCCTAGTGGCCTGTCGCAGGCTAAGTTATCGAACATTTTAGTTGGGGGAGTAGCTGTCTTTTATTCAGCTAGGTACAGTGGGTCATGTGGAGTTCCAGAGGAGGTGTTAACCCATTGTGTGCTGACGTGAGGATGGGCCAGGAAAGGAAAATTACAGTAAGTATTTGATAACAATTTTCTGTTTTTTTCAGGAAAAAATATAAATGAATGTTAGTGCAAAAACACACAATATAATACCCATTTTGGTTAAAACATAAAAAAGAGTTTGCATCAAGTAAATAGATACCAAATATTCCATATCATGTGCACCCGCGATATCGCCAAATACTATGATGCCCAAAAGTAAACAAAATAAATTAATTTTTACTTAATTGCTATCACAAGGGGTTAATAAACCCCTATGTGATCGCATCGGGCAGGTGACAGGTAATATTAATGGAGACATTAAAGGTGTAATAGACCCCAATGTCTCCCCTGCCCTTCACACTATCTAACCAATGTGCAGATCGGCTTGGCTAGATGTGTCCCCTGGCTGTACTGGCCAGGAAATGGTGCATCTGAAACTGGAAGTGACATCACTTCCGGTTTCATTGTTTGCATGTGAGATCAAGGCATGGATTTGCCTCGGGCTCACAGCGCTCTCCCTCCCCAAGCCAGCGGATCTGTTCCCAGGCTCCGATAAGAGTGGGAGAGCCCGGGAACCGAGGGAGGAGGGGGGTTGCTGGCGGGAGGGAAAGCACCACGCTGCCAGCTTTGTAAAAGTGATGGGCAGCTACGAAGCTGCCACATCACTTTCACTTTCAAGCAGGCTAAAAAAAAACCAAACAAGCTCATGGTTGCATCAGCTTGTGATTAAAGGTTCACTTTTTGGACGTATGTAGTATGTCCCAGGAGCTGAAATGGTTAATGGTTGAGTGTTACCATGAAATAAATGTAAGACTTAAAGGGTAACTGCATTTTTGTTGGGAAAAAAAATAGCAAAAAAAAAAAATAATTACAGCATATATAATTGCTACATAAGTCATATTGTAATTGGATGTTACTAAAGGTACCTTTCCTTTTCAATCTGCAGCTCTGTAATTTTCTGTAAAATGCAATGTAATATTGCTACCTGGAGGCATTCTGTACACAGATGGTGTATAGAACGCCCCTCAGATATGTCACTTACTGTTTGTGTGATTGGCTTACTGATTTTCCCAGAAGTCTGCACTAAGATACAAATCGGATTTTGGGCATCCCCGCAACATAAATGTAATTTTTGGTGAGATACTTCCAAAGGGAAATCACATCTAAAGAAATGCAGACCCTGACACTTTCCTCATTAGAGCAAGCGCTGATAATTGATAATTATAAAATCACTCCCATACAGATTTACTTTCCACAAAGACACACATTTCTTCAGAATAACAAAAGTAGGAATCTGCAACAAAATGTGTTAAAATCCCTGCAATGTACATAGATCTCCTAAAGGGAAATTTTTTTATCAACAAAAGTGGAGTTACTTTTTAAAGTGTTACTAAACCCACAACAGTAAAATCGGTGTGCATATGCAGTAAAGCATGCTTGTTATACTCACTGTGGAACCTAAGGTGTTAATCCTCTGCATTGTTTAACAACTTTAGCCCCGGAAGAATTTGCCCCCTTCCTGACCAGAGCGTTTTTTGCGATTCGGCACTGCGCCGCCTTAACTGACAATTGGGCGGTCGTGTGGCGTTGTACCCAAACAAAATTGACGTCCTTTTTTCCCACAAATAGAGCTTTCTTTTGGTGGTATTTGAAACGCTCCTTGGTCTTTAATTACCTTAAAAAAATACTCTCCCCAACTAGTTGTGCTTCAGGAGACCCATCTGCTGGGATCTCGGATCCTGGGCCTGAAGAGGGCATGGGTTGGGGCACACTACCATGCCACGCACTCCAGCTACTCTAAAGGGGGTCAGTATCCTAGTGCGTAGAAAACACCCTTTCCAGCTTATTGATATAAAAACGGACCCGGAGGGTTGCTTTATAATAATGCATGCCCTTGTATCTAGTACTCCCTTGGTCCTGGTGGGTCTCTATTTGCTACCCCCCCATTGATGTTTCAGTGCTTAACACTGTTATGCAGAAAGTACTCACGTATGGTGTTGACGATGTTATGATTATAGGGGATTTTAATATGACCCCCGTCCCCTGATCTGGACAGACTCCCCTCCACCTCTCGGTGGGCCCCTGGTTTGGCCCAGTGGATGGGCGCGTTCGACCTGGTGGATGTCTGGCGTCACTACCATCCTAATGACAGAGGTTTCTCCTGTCATTTAGCATCCTTCCGGGTGTTCTCGCGCATTGACTTGGCCCTAGCTTCCAGATCCATGATGCGCAAGATCTCTGAGGCCAGTATGCTCCCGAGAAGATCCTGTCATATAGGAACATATTCAGGAGGGTGTTTGTTACTATTGGCTTGCTAAAGCAGACTCTGCTATTCCTGAGATTTTGTGCGATGCCTTTAAAGCCTGGGCCCGTGGAGCCTATATATCCCGCATAGCTGCTGCACGCAAAGCTTCTGCACAATAGCTAATTGAGCTGGAGAGGGAAGTTGGCCAAAAAGAGGCAGCCTACGTGGCCAACCCAAACCCCATTGCATATGGGGCTTGGCAATTTGCACTGCAGCAGCTATCCCCGTTAAGGACAGATGTGACTCACAAATCCCGCCTACACCTAGCTCAGAGAATTTTTGAGTTTTGGAATAAAAATGGTAAGATGCTGGCTTGGCTAGCGAAGGGTGAGTTTGCAGTGACTACCATTAGTGGTGTTAGGGACCATACTGGCACCATACTACGCACACCCTCTGAAATAAATGACCGCTTTCTCCTTTACTATAAACAGCTCTACTCCACCAAGGTTTCCTATACTGCCTCGGACCTGCATTCCTATCTCAACAGAGTTATCTTCCCTAGAAATGGCGACAAGACTCATACTGACCTGGACCAGGAAATAACTTTGGAAGAGGTACAGAAGGCCATGGCCCAACTTAAGCTGGGCAAAACGGCTGGGGTTGATGGTCTACTTGTAGAGTTCTACACACAATATCTAGACCTACTTGCTCCTAGGCTCACCTCTCTGTTTAAACAATTTCTACTTCTGGGGGAGCTGCCAGACTCTATGTCGGAGGCGGTGGTGGTGCTGGTGCCCAAGCCCGGTAGGAATCCTGAGGACTGTTCCTCATATAGACCAATATCCCTCCTTAACATTGATGCGAAAATCTTAGCCAAGATACTGGCAAATCGACTTTCAACAGTCTTGGAAGACATAATTCATGTTGACCAAACTGGCTTCATACTGGGTAAGGGCACTGACATTAATCTCCGACGCCTCTTTCTGAACCTCTCGGTCACTCACATCAACAGTGGAAGCAGAGTCATAGCCTCCCTTGATGCCGAGAAGGCTTTTGACTCAGTTGAGTGGGAATTCCTGTGGGAGGTGATGGACAGGTTCGGGTTTGGCCCCCATTTCTTTCATTGGATGAAAATGTTATATAGCTCCCCCAGGGCCAGAATACACACTAATGATAGATTATCCGAGTCCTTTCCACTACAGAGGGGCACAAGGCAGGGTTGTCCACTTTCCCCTACCCTGTTCGCTCTGGCCAAGGGAATCTGTCCTGGTTGAGGGATTGAAGGTGGGCCCGCTGGAGGAGAAGCTCTCCTTGTACGCCGATGACACGCTGCATTATTTACAGGATGCGGGCGGCTCTCTCGCAGCGGCCCTAGACCTGTTTAACAAATTTGGACACTACTCGGAAGTGCATATCAACTGGGATAAGTCAGTTCTTCTCCCCCTTGACCCCCATGCACGAACTAGCGCCCCAGACAACAAGTTGGTGTGGGTGGAGCAGTTTAAATACTTGAGCATCCAGGTCAAGAGAGACCCAGCCAGTTACTCTGACCTTAATATAATCCCTATACTTTCCCAATTTAAGGAGAAATGTACGGCGTGGTCTTCATTACCCCTGAATCCTATGGGCAGAATTAACCTCCTGAAAATGATTTTCCTCCCCAAGTTTCTCTGTTTTCCGTAATTGCCCGACCTGGATGCCCAACCTGTTCTTTAAAGAGGTGGGGAAATGTATGGGCAGCTTCATATGGGGAGGTGCACTTGCTAGAATAGCAAAGTCTACCCTGATCCTTCTGGTGAGATCTGGAGGCCCGGCGCTCCCAGATCTGCGTGTTTATTTCTGGGTGGCGGTGCTGGTCACTGTCCGATGGTGGTTCATGCGGTCACGAACAAATGCTGCGGTCTGTCTTGAGGCAACAATTTTGGGCTCTCTTCAGGAACTGGGGAATCTGAGTTATCGGGGACCCCGAGCATACGCTGCGTTACCTCATTCCACTACACTCTGGGTCTGGGTTGCTGCGAGGACAAGATTTACCTGCCCCAACAGATGGTCTCCCTTCACCCAGCTGTGGGGTAATCCCAATCTCTCACATCCCCATACCATCCCTGACCCCCAGATCTGGGCCAGGTATGGGATAAAGACTTTAGGGGATATTCGAATGACTGACAGACTGCTCTCACTGACAGAACTCAGAACCCAATTCCGTCTACCCGGAAGGATGACATTCAGTTACTTCCAGCTAAGTCATGCCATGTGAGCTCAGTTCCCTACTATCCCAAAGCTAGATATGGACCCGATAGAAGGTAGACTGGCCCTAGAACAGCTGTCTAAGCCTTTGTCCACACTGTATTTTGACCTGCTAGGATGTCACTCCCCCAGGATGGAACGCCTTTGGGAAAGGTGGAGGGCGGACATACCAGACTTAGACAGGGAGGACTGGGATGACTGTTTTGAAGAAAGTACCCAGGCATTAATTTCATCTAGGGACAGGCTGATCAAGTCAAATTCTTACAGAGTTTATTTTACAACCCGAAGGCTACATAGCATTTACCCAGAAAGATCTGCAAACTGCACTCGCTGTGGTGGAGAAGATGGCACATACATGCATATGTTCTGGAGCTGCCCTAGAGTACTTTTTTTAGTATTAGGTTCAAAGTAATTTTCTTGCAAAAAAAAAATATTTTTTCATGTAAACAAAAAGTGTCAGAAAGGGCTTTGTCTTCAAGTGGTTAGAAGAGTGGGTGATGTGTGACTAAGCTTCTAAATGTTGTGCATAAAGTGCCAAGACAGTTCAAACCCCCCCCCCAAATGAACAAATTTTGGAAAGTAAACACCCCAAGCTATTTGCTGAGAGGCATGTCGAGTCCATGGAATATTTTATATTTTGACACAAGTTGCGGGAAAAAGACACTTTTTTTTTTTTTGCACAAGTTGTCACTAAATGATATATGCCATGGGCATATGTGAAATTACACCCCAAAATACATTCTGTTGCTTTTCCTGAGTACGGGGATACCACATGTGTGAGGCTTTTTGGGAGCCTAGACGCATACGGGACCCCGAAAACCAAGCACCACCTTCAGGCTTTCTAAGGGTGAAAATTTTTGATTTCATCCCTCACTACCTATCACAGTTTCGGAGGCCATGGAATGCCCAGATGGCACAAACTCCTCCCCCCCAAATGACCCCATTTTGGAAAGTAGACACCCCAAGCTATTTGCTGAGAGGTATGGTGAGAAATTTTCAGATCTCGCTTTTTGTCACAAAGTTTTGAAAATTGAAAAAAGAAAAAAAAATACATTTTTCTTTTCTTTCTTCATTTTCAAAAACAAATGAGAGCTGCAAAATACTCACCATGCCTCTCAGCAAATAGCTTGTAGTGTCTACTTTCCAAAATGGGGTAATTTAGGGGAGTTTTGTGCTATCTTGGCATTTTATGGCCTTCGAAACTGTGATAGGTAGTGAGGAGTAAAATCAAAAATGTACACCCTTAGAAATCCTGAAGGTGGTGCTTGGATTTCGGGGCCCCATATGCGCTAGGCTCCCAAAAAGTCCCACACATGTGGTATCCCCGTACTCAGGAGAAGCAGAAGAATGTATTTTAGGGTGTAATTTCACATATGCCCATGGCATGTGTGAGCAATATATCATTTAGTGACAACTTTGTGCAAAAAAAAAAGAAAAGTTTGTCATTTTCCCCCAACTTGTGGCAAAAAATAAAATATATCATGGACTCAACATGCCTCTCAGCAAATAGGTTGGGGTGTCTACTTTCCAAAATGGGGTCATTTTGGCTGGGTTTTGTGCCATCTTGGCATTTTATGGCCTTCAAAACTGTGATAGGTAGTGAGGAGTGAAATCAAAAATTTATGCCCTTAGAAATCCTGAAGGCGGGGCTTGGTATTCGGGGCCCCTTACACGGCTAGGTTCCCAAAAAGTCCCACACATGTGGTATCCCTGTACTCAGGAGAAGCAGCAAAATGTATTTTGGGGTGCAATTCCGCATATAACCATGGCATGTGTGAGCAATATATCATTTAGTGACAACTTTTGTAAAAAAAATTTTTTTTTTGTCATTATTCAATCACTTGGGACAAAAAAATAAAATATTCAATGGGCTCAACATGCCTCTTAGCAATTTCCTTAGGGTGTACTTTCCAACTAATTTCCAAAATGGGGTCATTTGGGGGGGGGGGGGTTGTACTGCCCTGCCATTTTAGCACCTCAAGAAATGAGATAGGCAGTCATAAACTAAAAGCTGTGTAAATTCCAGAAAATGTACCTGTCACGGAACGTCCCACACTCCGCTTGAGTGCTTCCGTCAGTATACCACTTCCTTGTAGTCTGGATACAGATATCAGATATTCCAAACGCTTCCAAGCACAAAAGAGGGCGACACTTGCTTCACTGCTAACATGGACTGTTTTATTTAGAATCAAAATTACAAGACTTTATATGCCGTTGGAACCTTCTCTAACAATACAACTGTAACCTAATTAACATGAGCTAATTATCTAAATCATTTACCCAGACCAGATGACTCAGACACATGACCTGTAGGGCACAGACTTGTGGGCACCGAGCTTCACACAGTAGTATAAACACAATAGCAGGAGCTAATTACAATTAACAATACAAACAACAATCTCCCCCCTCCTCAGCCTAGTCATCAACAACTATAGTAGGAGTAGACTGTCCGTCTCCTTGCCAGTCCTGGAGGCTAATGTGATCAGCTCACTCAATTAACAGGTTGAGTTCAGAATCAAACAAACCAATAATAGTCTCTACATACATCCTGGGAGATATTGTGGACAAATATTACTGTCCGATTTTAAGTAGTCCAAGATATATTTTCTTACTCACCCTGTGCCAGGATAGCACAGGGTGACTTAGACATAAGAGGTGTATGGGGAGCTGAAACAAGGGCATCCCCTACTTTCCAAGGGATTCTGAGTTCCACGGGCCCTCCCGTCACATCTCTCCCCTTTCGGCAGAAGACTAACACAGGAGGAGACCTCAGACGAGTTCACTCCGAAGTTAGTCAGTAGTTCCAGTCCTCTAATGCCTGTACCCACACAGTACCCCAAATAAATTCTTCCAAACAAAGCATTACTCACCCAGCCAACCTCTGCCTCTCTCAGAGAACATATCTGCCGCTGGGGAGAGGCCTGGACTGACCCTTCTCCCTGGAGTCCTTTCTGCCGCTGGAGAGAAGACAGTGTGACTGGGCTCACTCTGTCATGCTGTTGGGGATCTGGGCCGACTGCCCAGCATCCCTGGGGTATACAGGTGGAGACTGAAGTCCCATCCACCTTCACAGGAAATCCATCCTCTGTTAGTTGAGGGCAGAGTCCAGCAGTACTCGGCCCTGTTGCCAGCCCTTCTGCTGGAAACCCCACACCATCTGCTCCGGCTAACTGTTGGGGCAGGAGGCAGGCTTCCTCCACTCCCAAACTGTGTAGCTGCCATTGGGGAGGTGAACCGGCTGCTTCCTTTTCCATTCCCTCATCTGGCTGCTGGGGCGACATGTTTATGGTACTGTCTCCCAGGTGCACTGATCTTTGCTGGGGAGGGAAGGCCGCTTCCTCCACCCTAGCCAACTGTTGGGGAGGGACAACACACACCTCCTCTCCCTTCTCCCCCTGTATATGCTGCTGGGAAGTGATTGCCACCTTCTCACCCTGAGCCTCCGAAACTGCCACAGGTGTGGGGCAGAGGTCTTGGACCCTCTGTCCGGTTGCCAGCACTTCTGCTGCGGGTTTGCTAGGTGGTTCCTCCTCTACAGAAACGTCTATTAAATCCCCAGTCTCTGGAATTGCTGAAAGTGTGGGGCAGAGGTCTTGGACCCTCTGTTCAGTTACCAGATTTTCAGCTGGAGAAGTTTGTTGTAACTCCACAGATACTGCTGTTGGTGCTGGGCAGAGCACAGTGAAGTTTGGCCCTAATACCAGCTCTTCTGCTGGAGGCTCATCAGGTTGTTCTTCCTCAGCAGAAAAGTCTATTAAATCCCCTACCTCTATAACTGGTGTCTGGGGATAGAGGTTCACCATCTCCTGTCCATGGAACCCAGAAGATGTTATCAGTGCTGGACAGAGGTTAGCAGAGCTCTGCCCTGTGGTCAGCACTTCAGGTTTGGGGACGCCAATCTTCAGATTTTCCACTGCCGATTCTCTGGCATGCTGCTGAACGCGTTCTAGCAGTTTCCTGTATGCCCTTTCCAGATGCTGTTCCTTCCTTAGCAAATGGTCCAGATCAGGTTTGAGCTCTGAGACCCCTGCAAGACCGAGCATAGCCTCTCTATATTCTCGCAGGTCCTCAAGGTCAGGTTCCCCTTCATCGCCAAACATAAAATGATCTGTAAGGCTCTCCCACAGCAATCCAGGGCCTCCAAAGTCATATCCCTCCAGAGAACAGAGAGGTGATAAGGGCGCTCTGGTGGAGGTGGGTAGCTGGTCAGAGGGATGATAGTGATGAGATGGCACTTCTGGCAGCACTTTGGTTAGAGGAGAAGCAACTCTGAAGATATAAAAAAGGAAAAGAAAGGCGCCTCTAAGTGCAGTATGTAAAATTTAATAAAGTGCACAAAGGGTTAAAAGCACTTACAAGATTGTTGAGTGTTAAAAGACATGATAAAATCAGGAGTCCTCATCTGTGGCATGTGTCCATCCTCAGCACGGTGGTAGAGAGCAGTGTAGAGCCGTCCAGCAGCTGTAAAGCGTTCTCATGCGTGTTGGAAAGAGGAGGCAGCAGGGAAGCCTGTATTCACTGCGGGACACACAAGGCTGATGATACACTAAAGACAGATAGAGGAAAATAGTGGATGCTTATACAAGTTGTACGAATTGTGCAGATTATGCCTGTAGCAATAATCTCACAGTGAGAGGTATTACTCAACTGTGTACTAGAATATAGAAGTGTTACAGGGGCGGCTGGGCGGCTCTAAACTACAGAAGGATAATAGGAGGTGGTGGATACTTATACAAATAGTGCAGATTATGCCTGTAGCAATACTCTGCCGATAATAGATAATAATAGACTATAAATAAGTATGCAAGTGTGTTACAGGGGCGGCCGGGCATTTGCACACCCGCAAATAAGGTCACAAATCTACTATAAGGAATTAACTTATAGAAATAGGTAATAAGATGTAATGGATGCTCTACAAATAGTATTTGATTGTGACAGATGGCAGATATGCACCTTCATATGCTAACCTAACTGTGGGTCTTTGGGAAACGCGATACATATGGGCGAATAACCCTTTCATGGCCAAAATTATATTTTACGGTCGTTATATTGATGACATCATTATTATTTGGGACGGTAATACCGATGATATTGAATCTTTTGTTTCCCATTGTAATAATAACTACATGGGCCTATCCTTTACATCTGTTCACGATAAAACACATTTAGCATTCTTAGACCTTGATCTATTTCATGATACTGGTCGCATCCATGCAAAAAATTATTGCAAACCCACTGCTGGGAATTCCTATCTACACTTCAATAGTTGCCATCACCCTCGTTTTTTTAAAAAACATTCCAAAAAGTCAATTCTGCCGTCTCAGACATAATTGCACCATGCAGTCAGACTATCAGACACAAAGCATAAATCTCAAACAAAAATTCATTGAAAAAGGCTACCCTCCTTCACTCATCGAACAAGCCTACACCACATACATCAATCCTGATACTCATGCCCATAAAATGAATTCATCAAAGGACATTCGGTTCACGACTCAATTTCATAACAAATACGAAATATGGAACACATAGTTCATAAACATTGGCCAATACTACTGCAGGATCCCCATCTCAAAGACAGTATATCAAATAAACCTAAATTTTCATACAGGAAAGCACCTAACATTAAGGGAAAGATTGCCCCAAGCAAACTCAAAAAGAAAACAAATACGTCATCTTCACTCCAACTCTTTTTTATGATTGGGATGTATCAATGCCGCAAACCCCTTTGCCTTACATGCAGTTTTGTACAACATGGTCGAAAAACATTCACGATTAAAAATAAAACATACAAAATTTCAGAATTCTACACCTGTTCTACAGACCATGTAGTATACTGCCTGACCTGCCCCTGCGGCCTCCACTATGTAGGTCGAACTATACGCCCCCTACGCCAGCATTTTGGAGAGCACCGCCGATTCATCGAGGCCGGTAAAGACCATCATAGCGTCCCACGACATTTCACCCAACATCACCCTAAATCTACCGTAGGCCTAAAAGTATGGATCATCGAATCCATACCAGCCACTCTCCCTGCGGCAGAGAGATTTAAACGTCTTTGCCAACGGGAGACTTATTGGATATACGCTCTTGACGTACTTTCGCCTGGAGGTATCAATGAAGAATTGGAAATTAGCACCTTACTCTAGATGATACCACATTTAACACACAGACTGTAATATTATGGTTCATTTATCATTCATCCCTCCTTATTATCATATCCATACGTCATGGTGTTTGCCTGTTATACATGTACATATCTGCCATCTGTCACAATCAAATACTATTTGTAGAGCATCCATTACATCTTATTACCTATTTCTATAAGTTAATTCCTTATAGTAGATTTGTGACCTTATTTGCGGGTGTGTAAATGCCCGGCCGCCCCTGTAACACACTCGCATACTTATTTATAGTCTATTATTATCTATTATCGTCAGAGTATTGCTACAGGCATAATCTGCACTATTTGTATAAGTATCCACCACCTCCTATTATCCTTCTGTAGTTTATAGACGCCCAGCCGCCCCTGTAACACTTCTATATTCTAGTACACAGTTGAGTAATACCTCTCACTGTGAGATTATTGCTACAGGCATAATCTGCACAATTCGTACAACTTGTATAAGCATCCACTATTTTCCTCTATCTGTCTTTAGTGTAATGACGCCCGGCCGCCCTTGTAACACACCTATACACTTATTCATAGTAAAGTAATATTCATCACTGTTTTATCATTGTTACAGACATAATTAGTAATCGCTTATTCCTTTTTTTTTTTTTTTTTTTTTTTTAATCCCCCTTACAACAGATTTATTACTTTATTTGCATGTGTACAGATGCCTGGCCGCCCCTGTAACACAGGTGTATAGCTCCCCGGCTGCCCTTGTAACACAGCTACATATTTATTTATTCATTGTTAATTCAACATTAGACTTACTACCTTATTTGCATGTGTACAAACGCCCGGCTGCCTTTGTAACACGTGCACATAGATGCCTGGCTGCCCCGGTAACACATGTGTATATACGCCTGGCCGCCCTTGTAACACGGCTGTAGATTTATTCATTGTCAACTCAACATTAGACTTACGACCCTATTTGCATGTGTACAAACGCCCGGCTGCCTTTATAACACATTCATATAGACACCCGGCCGACCATGTAACACACCTGTATATTAATTCAATGTCAACCTTATGTTTGTATATTTATTTATTATTGCTAATTTAACCACTGCCATCTGTGCCCTGTATCCCTGTGTCAAATTCCTTCAGGACTTCATTGTATATAGCACTGACATTAATAATCCATTTTGCGAGTGCACGGTCATCTTGGCCGTCCTCATAATACATCTGTCACTTCCCTTATTATTGTGTATTTAGTATCTGCCCACACTCCTCCCCTTGCTCCTCCCCCTCACCATTTATAAGCCAGCTTGTGGAGTGTGGGCGTAGGTCTGACGAAGGAGCCGCACATGCTCCAAAACGCGTTACCACCCCCTTCTCTACACTGACACCATCAGCCTTGTGTGTCCCGCAGTGAATACAGGCTTCCCTGCTGCCTCCTCTTTCCAACACGCATGAGAACGCTTTACAGCTGCTGGACGGCTCTACACTGCTCTCTACCACCGTGCTGAGGATGGACACATGCCACAGATGAGGACTCCTGATTTTATCATATCTTTTAACACTCAACAATCTTGTAAGTGCTTTTAACCCTTTGTGCACTGTATTAAATTTTACATACTGCACTTAGAGGCACCTTTCTTTTCCTTTTTTATATCCCTCCAGAGAGCATTCTGTTGTCTCCCCTAAATATCCCTCCTCTGCGTGCCATTGCAGAGCCTGATAATGATTGTCCAGCTCTATCTCCTGCTGGACCAGCCTGTCCAACTCAGTCACCCATTGCTCCTGGGGCCGCTCTCCCAGGAATGCCATCCGCAATGCCCCTTGGTCACTGGCCCGTTGCTCTTGGGTTGGAAAGCACTTGCCCTGTTTTATACCAGCGAGCTGGAGGACTCCAATCCAGAGCTCCACCCAAATTTGCTGCCTAAGCTCCAGGTATTCATCCTCAGACACAGTCCTGGTGTATGTTGAAAGGATGATCCGCAGCAGCCCCGGGAACTCTGATGCCAGGTCCATATCTTCGCTGGGGTGACTGAAGTCTGCTATCCTGATCTTGGATCCAGGTGGAGGTTTAGATTTCCCAGACTTCCGGAAGCGTCCCACACTCCGCTTGAGTGCTTCCGTCAGTATACCACTTCCTTGTAGTCTGAATACAGATATCATATATTCCAAACGCTCTCAAGCACAAAACAAGGCGACACTTGCTTCACTGCTAACATGGACTGTTTTATTTAGAATCAAAATTACAAGACTTTATATGCCATTGGAACCTCCTCTAACAATACAACTATAACCTAATTAACATGAGCTAATTATCTAAATCATTTACCCAGACCAGATGACTCAGAGACATGACCTGTAGGACACAGACTTGTGGGCACCAAGCTTCACACAGTAGTATAAACACAATAGCAGGAGCTAATTACAATTAACAATACAAACAACAATCTCCCCCCTCCTCAGCCTAGTCATCAACAACTATAGTAGGAGTAGACTGTTCGTCTCCTAGCCAGTCCTGGAGGCTAAATGTGATCAGCTCACTCAATTAACAGGTTGAGTTCAGAATCAAACAAACCAATAATAGTCTCTACATACATCCTGGGAGATATTGTGGACAAATATTACTGTCCCATTTTAAGTAGTCCAAGATATATTTTCTCACTCACCCTGTGCCAGGATAGCACAGGGTGACTTAGACATAAGAGGTGTATGGGGAGCTGAAACAAGGGCATCCCCTACTTTCCAAGGAATTCTGAGTTCCACGGCCCCTCCCGTCACAGTACCCTAGTTTGTAGATGCTATAACTTTTGCACAAACCAATAAATATACGCTTATTGACATTTTTTTTACTAAAGACATGTGGCTGAATACATTTTGACCTAAATGCATGACTAAAATTGGGTTTATTGGATTTTTCTTATAACAAATAGTAGAAAATATCATTTTTTTGTCCAAATTTTTTGTATTTTCCATTTATATCGCAGGAAATAAAAATCACAGAGGCAATCAAATACCATCAAAAGAAAGCTCTATTTGTGGGGAAAAAAGGCCAATTTTCGTTTTGGTACAACATTGCATGACCGCGCAATTACCAGTTAAAGCAGCGCAGTGCCAAATTGTAAAAAGTCCTCTGGTCTTTGGCCAGCCAAATGGTCCGGGGCTGAAGTGGTTAAACTGCAAGACCACAGGAAAAATTGCCTTATAGTCTCTGCTTCTGGACTGGGATATGCAACAGTTCTTCCATAGACAGGGCATGTATCTCAAACTTTTTCTCTCTCTCTTCTTTCTCATTCGTAAGTTTCCAATCCAACAACCCAGAGACAGGATTTGCTATACATAATTAATTCTGTGATAAGCAGCACAGCTTTTTCCAAATACAGACAGCAGAGGGCAGCAGATCCCTACACAATGAACTCAACAGGACTGCTTGTGGAGTTATATGCCCGGGTTAACATATAGATAATTAGAAAAAATACCTCCAGATAAAAGTTACAGCAAAGTTCAGTTGCAAGGGTCCCTGGGAGATTATTGTAGGTGCGATGTCCATTCTGGTTCTTAATAGCTGAATACTCTGTCAGTGGTGAGGAGGAGATCCTCCAATCAGCGCTCAATCAGCTTGGGATGCAGCTCTTTACTGACAAAGTCAGTTATCTATTCTGCTTCTCAGTCCCTAACAGTTTTTAACTTGCCATGTAATTGTACCTCTAGCTACCTATTGGCCATTAGATGCCTAACCTGGCTGTACCCTATGCTGTTTACCGAGCCCTGAGCTAAAGCTAGCCAAAGAATCTCAGGCCAGAAGGGGCAGTAGTTAACTAAGGTTCCAGAAGCTGCATATAAACTCTATTTCAATAAAGAGATTCACCTAATAAAATACTGCAAGGTGACCTCCACGCACATTCAGTAGCACAGACTATCTGGTCCTGCCTGTGCTTGTGAGATAACAATAGGGAAGAGACACTTCTGTCACCAGACTTCAGATCCACACAGAAGCTTTAACAGTTAAACTCAGAACACGAGAACACTTGTCTAATAGTCTCTGCTTCTGGTCTCCTGCTCCTGCATGAAAGGTCATGTGATCCAATTATCTCTCTCTCTTCCTCCTGTAAACTCCCCTTTAAAAGGTATCACAGTTCTTTAGTCAGGGTTTCTGTCACAGCTAGCAGGGAAATGAAGTACCTGTCTATAACCACCTAAATGTGATAATGTCAGCTATTTAAAAAAAAAAGCTGAAACTAGAGGGTAGCAGTTCCCTACAGTATTGTCACATACCTTGTCGGAGTCTGAAGTGACAAGGTCAGCCTCCCTTGTATCTCTAACCCGGGTCCCGCTGAAGATAGAGACAGAAGGACCCAAGGGATAGGAGGAACACGCCTGCAGATGTAGCCCTGGAAGCTTGAGGCAGGTGATGCAACTTTGGGAATGCAGGAAGTCGCAGCAGATTGCAGGAGCTGAGATGCAGCAACACGGCAGGCAGCTTGGAGCCAAACAGGAGACAGGAGTGAAGTCACAGGAATAGCTGGGATCGGAAGCAGGCGGGCAGCAAGGTACCAAATCATTAGGCAGGAGCAGAGTCAAATAGGAAGCCAGGATCAGGAACCAGTAATCAGAGATGTGGGAGAGTCCAGGAGCAAGGTCAAGCCAGGGGTTCAGCAACGGATATCAGGCAGGCAAAAGCAGGAATCACAGGGTACGGGTACAGGAACAGCTGAAGATCAGTTAGCATCTTTTACCAGTCAGTGCGCCCCTTAAATAGGCCGTCTGGCACCAAAGGGGCACGTGGACGCACTCCTTTGTGCACGCGCATTGGCGTGTCTGTGATCTGAAAAGTCCCTTATGCGCGCAGTAGTTCTCTTACATTGCCCCCTCTATACGGGCAGCCTCTGGATAACCTTCAGGGGCTTCTTCTCTGGATGGTGTTGAAAAAATGCTCGTACCTTTTGTGGGGCATGTACATTAGAAGCTGGTTCCCATAAATTGTCCTCAGGGCCATAGCCCTTCCATTTAATCAGAAACTGTGTTTGGCCATTCCTGGTTCTACAATCAAGAACAGCTTCTACTTCAAACTCCTCACTGCCCTCAACGAGCAGTGGAGGAGGGTTTTCCAGATCCCGGTTGGGAAAGGGATTGGGCACTGTTGTTTTCAATAAAGAAATATGGAAAACAGGGTGAATCTTTAGGTTCCTTGGTAAGATTAGTTCAAAGGCCACAGAGTTGATCCTTCTCTTTACAGGAAAGGGCCCCAGGTATTTCGAACCAAGTTTCTTGGAGGGACACTTAAGTTTCAAATTAGCAGTGGATAGCCAGACCTTGTCTCCTGGTTTCAGATTCAAGTTACCCCTCCTCTTTTTGTCAAAAAATCTTTTGTTGTTAGCCTGAGCCTTAGAGATGGTGTCCTGAAGCAACTTGTTGTTGGCGTTGAACAAACTCAACCTGTCTTGGACAGCAGGCACAGAAGATTCCACGGATATTTCAGGCAAAAAGGAAGGATGGTATCCATAGTTGGCGAAAAAGGGTGTTTGTTTAGTAGCAGAATGGATGGAATTATTGTATGCAAATTCTGCAAGCGGAAGCAGAGGTGACCAATCGTTCTGTGAGAAAGAGGAGAAGCAACGCAAGTACTGTTCCAAAGTCTGGTTGGTTCTCTCCGTCTGTCCATTAATTTGAGGATGGTAAGCAGTGGACAGACGGAGCTCGATGTTCAAGGCTTCACAGAGAGATCTCCAAAATCTGGAAGTGAACTGTACCCCTCGATCAGAGGTGATATTGTCAGGGATACCATGTAACCTTACTATCTCTCGGATGAACGTGGAAGCAGTCTCTGTGGCAGAAGGGGTTCCTTGCAAGGGTACAAAGTGTGCCATCTTGGTCAGACGATCAACCACGACAAATATGGTGGTAAAGTTCTCAGACGGGGGAGCTCAACAATGAAATCCATGGATATCATGCTCCATGGTTTCTTAGGCACAGGAAGACATATCAATAGACCCCAAGTCTTGGCTCGATCAGTCTTGTTGTGTTGACAGGTCACACAGGATTTGACATATCTTTTGCAGTCCTGAATCAAGTCTGGCCACCAAAAAGAATGGGAAATTAGGTCGGTGCTCTTGTGGATCCCAAAATGGCCTGCCAAGGTATGATCGTGGCAACGCTTCAGGACAGAAACTCTAAACTGCTCCGGGACAAAGACCTGTTCCTTATGGTAATAGAGCCTGTCCTTTAGCTGGAGGGATACGTTTTGAGAAGGGGGGGTGTTCCAACAACTCAGTTCTTATTTGGGACATCAGATCTGTTTGGAGAAGAAGAAAGTTCTTGGCCGGTAAAATGGTGTCTGATTCCGAGGGATGAACAGGATCATGGAACATGCGCGACAGCGTGTCTGGTTTACCATTCTTTGAACCAGGGCGGAAGGTTATGTGGAATGTAAATCGGGAGAAGAACAATGCCCATCTTGCCTGCCGGTGTCTGAGTCTTTTAGCTGTTCTCAAGTACTCAAGGTTCTTGTGGTCGGTGAAGATGAGTATAGGGTGCAGAGCACCTTCTAACAGGTAACGCCACTCCTCGAGGGCAGCTTTAATGGCCAAGAATTCCCGGTCCCCTACATCATAATTTCTCTCAGATGGATTCAATTTCTGGGAGAAGAAAGCAACGGGATGGAGTAGAGACTTAGGACCCTGTGATAATATGGCCCCCACAGCGTTTTTAGAGGTGTCCACCTCCAGAACATAGGCCAAGGATGGATCAGGATGCTTTAGGATGGGGGCTGAGGTGAACAAGGCTTTTAACTGCTCAAAAGATGCTTGTGCTTCTGTACTCCACCGGAAAGGAACATGCTGTTTAGTCAAAAGGGTAATAGCAGAGATAATGCCAGAAAAGTTCTTAATAAATTAGCGAATCCCACAAACCTTTGTACCGCCTTCCGATCTCTAGGGGCTGGCCATTCCAAGACAGCAGCTACTTTCTGGGGATCCATGGAGATACCATTAGCGGAGATGACAAGCCCCAGAAACTGTATTGTCTGTCTTTCAAAGTCGCACTTTTCAGCCTTGGCATAGAGGTGATGTTCATGAAGTCTACTCAAAACCTTTTTCACATGGATACTATGGACTTCGATCGAGTCAGAGAAGATAAGAATGTCATTGAGATAGACAATGATGAACAGGTCAAGGAAGTCCCGAAAAACGTAATTTACCAGGTGCTGAAAGGTGGCTGGGGCATTGCAGAGACCAAAAGGCATGACTAGGTATTCAAAATGCCAAAAACATGTCCTGAAGGCAGTCTTCCATTCATCTCCCTCCCTCATTCGAACCAAATTGTAGGCACCTCTTAGATCGAGCTTGGAAAATACTCGTGCCACACGCAGTCTCTGGAACAACTTGGGGATTAATGGAAGTGGGTACCGGTTCTTGATAGTTATTTTATTAAGATCACGGTAATCAATACAAGGCCTCAGGGAGTGATCCTCTTTCTCCACAAAAAAGATACCAGCCCCTGCTGGAGAGGAAGAGGCCTGAATAAAACCTTTTTCCAGGCTTTCATCTATGTATTTTCACAAAGCCTCCAGTTCGGGTTCCAAGAGAGAGTAAATCCGGCCGAAAGGAATCTCTGCCTCTGGTAAAAGTTCAATGGGACAATCGTAAGTCCGGTGGAGAGGAAGAGTCTCTGCATTCTTTTTATTAAACACATCCAGGAATTAATAAGCTACGGGTACTAACTTCATAGTTTTGGGGTCAGAGTGGATGCTGAGGAGAGGAGCAGGAGTAACAGACTTTTCTGGGTAACAATGTCTCTGACAATAGAAGAAAAGGAGATATCTCCAGTGAGCCAGTCAATATGAGGGTTATGGGCCTTCAGCCAGGATGAACCCAGGATAACAGGAAACATGGGGGAAGTTATGACATCCAAACAGAGAAGTTCCTGATGTTCCAAGAAAGTCTGGCAGAGAATGGGTACAGTCTCTTGTGTAACAGGCCCAGATTTGAGACCAGAGCCATCTGCAAGATGCACAGTAAATCCCTGCCTTTTGGTGCATACAGGAAGTTGATGTAAAGTGACAAAGGCTGAGTCCACAAAACAACTGCAGGCTCCAGAGTCTATAATTGCGATTAAAGGAATAGTCCTCACCAGCAACTGAAGCTGGAGCAAAAGAGGGAGATGTAGCAGATTCCTCCCAGGAAGATGCATCATGTGAATTGGTGTAGGAGCAGGCTTGGCAGGTCTTATGGGACAAGTCTGAATGAAATGGCCTGCCACTCCACATGAAAAAGCACAGTCTGTCATGTAGTCGCCGGAGGCGTTCAGAAGAAGACTGAGGTGGTCTCAGAAAGCTTCTGCAGGGAGACTCAAGGTGCTCCTTATTCTTGTGGGGTCCCCTTGGTAACCTGGAAGTGACTGCAGAAACAGAAGCAAAAACTCTTGAGGTAGTAGGTGGCTTTGTATTAGCCTTCTCAGATTGCCTTTCACGCAGTCGAAAGGTCGATTTGAATGACAAGATGGATCAGATCTTTCAGGGATGATGGTACTCCTACTCAGGCAAATTCGTCTTTTAATGTCTCAGAGAGTCCAAGACGAAATTGATGGTGGAGAGCAGCTTTATTCCACTGAGTATCTAAACTCCAGACACGGAAATCAGTTACATAGTCCTCTACGGATCTTAAGCCTTCTTGGAGTTTACCAAGTGTGGATTCAGCAGTCTGTTGGAGGAAGGGATCAGCATAAAGTTGAGATAGATGAGAAGAAGGAGTCAGTGGTAGATAAAGCCGGATCATGATGTTCTCTAAGACGATGAGCCCAGGAGAGTGGTTCATTTTGTAGGAGTATAATGATAAATCCCAATTTAATGCCCTCAGATGAGAAAGTTCAGGGCAGCAAGGAAAAATAAAGTTCACAGGCATTTTGGAAAGTACGGAATAGTTTGTGATCCCCTGAAAAATGCTCAGGCAAGGGCATTCTGGGTTCAGGAGCAGGAGAGGTTTCACTGAGCAGGCAAAAGTCTGTTTGCACAGAAGAACTCACAAGAGCAAGGTGGGTAGAGGCAGGTGGAACAGGTTCGGTAGACGATCTTCCATCCGGCCCAGGTCCTCTTGGAGGTTCCGTATAGTACGGGCTAGTGCAGAAATTGATTGGCAGATGTCCATAACAGGGGAGGCCTTGCTTTCAGACTCCATTGCTGCGTGACTGATACTGTCACGTAGCTTCTCGGAGTCTGAAGTGACAAGGTCAGCCTCCCTTGTATCTCCAACCCGGGTCCCGCTGAGGATGGAGACAGAAGGACCCAAGGAATAGGAGGAACACGAGTGCAGATGTAGCCCTGGAAGCTTGAGGCAGGTGATGCGACTTTGGGAATGCAGGAAGTCGCAGCAGATCACAGGAGCTGAGATGCAGCAACACCGCAGGCAGCTTGTAGCCAAACAAGAGACGGGAGCAAAGTCACAGGAATAGCCGGGTTCAGAAGCAGGCGGGCAGCAAGGTACCTAATCATCATACCGGAGCCGAGTCAGATAGGAAACCGGAATCAGGAACCAGTAATTAGAGATGTGGGAGAGTCCAGGAGCAAGGTCAAGGAAAGCCAGGGGTTCAGCAACAGATATCAGGCAGGCAAAAGCAAGAATCACAGGGTACGGGTACAGGAACAGCTGAAGATTAGTCAGCATCTGTTACCAGTCAGTGCGCCCCTTAAATAGGCCATCTGGCGCCAAAGGGGCGCATGGACGCACTCCTACGGACGCGCACACTCCTTTGCGCACTCACATTGGCGCGTCTGTGATCCGAAAAGTCCCTTATGTGCACATTCGTGCGCGAGTGTGCCCGGAGCACGACAATAGTTCTCTTACAAGCATATTGTCAAGAACCCCACACATTTACTGTGTTGCAAATTTCACAGGGCCTGCCTTCAGAACTACAAAGGTTTAAGAAGAAAAATAAGTACAGGAGTTACAGCTTGCAGGCAGCAAGTTATAATGGGATATGTAGTCATTAAAAAGTCAAAAATCAAACGTAAACCAAATACAAGAGCAGAGGAGAAGCCACAATGCCTACAGGGAGTCCAGGAAGTTCATGACAGAGATAGCCAACATATAGGCAATCACATTAAAAGGAGGTTTTTCAAGTGAGCTTATATTCACACCTGGGAACAATGCTGGAATTTTAATTGTGTATGTATCTGTGTGCAGTGTGTACAATGTGTATGTAAGAGCATAGCATTTACTGCTGTGCTATGTAAGTAGTGGTGGTGAAATGAATCATAGAAGGTGCTGTGCCCTGGGCTATATATACTTCTGACTCCAGCACTGTGTATGTTACATAAACCTGAATCCTGCACTCTGTGAGTTGACCACTCCTGACCCCTGCACTATGTGCTTCACCTATTCCTGACACCTGCACTGCACTCTGCACATTACCTACACCTGACCCCTGCACTATGTACATCACCCACTCTAGACCCCTGCACTCTTACACATGATTGGATGATAAAATCAGCAGAGCTTCCCCTCATTTCAGAGCTTCCCTTCAGATTTACAGTGACTGCACTTCTAAGTGTACTTTCAGTGCACTTTTAGTGTAGAGTGGATTTGCCTTTAGTAAATCAACGCCAATGTGTCTCCCAAGCAAACATTGCCCTCTTCTCTATACAACCCCCTATGACAAAACCACCTCCAGCAAAAATTCACCAGACCTTGGCATTGCATTGCATCTGCTGGTAAGTTCGTCGGGTCCCAATGCCAAGACTGCCCACAATTATGCTGCAATTGTTGCAATACTTGGGCAACAAATGGATTATCATGACAATACATGAGCAACAAACAAGCAGCCCAGACAATACGCAGACAAAAGGGGTACAAAGGAGGTCATAATGACATGCTTCCAACCACTGGACAGGTCAAGTATGAGTGCAGGTGTTAGTAGTAAGTAATGCAGAGTTTAGAAGTCAGTAGTATTTAACACAGGGTGCAGGGGTCAGTAATAAGTAATGCAGAGTTCAGAGGTCACTATTATGTAATGCACAGTTCAGGGGTCAGCAGTAAGTAATGCAGAGGTCAGTAGTAACACACAGTGCAGGGATCATTAATATGTAATACAGAGTTCAGAGGTCAATAGTATGTAGTGCATAGTGCAGGGGTCAGTGGCAAGTAATGTAGAGTGCAGAGATCAATAGTAAGTAATGCAGAGTTCAGGAGTCTGGTGCAAAACACTGTGCAGGGGTCAGTAGAAAGTAACGCAAAGTTCAGGAGTCAGCAGTAACACAGAATTCAGTAGTAATGCAAAGTGCAGTGGTCAGCAGTAAATAACACAAAGTGCAGAGGTTAGTAGTAAATAATGCAGAGTACAGTAGTAAGTAAAACAGCGACCAGAGGTTAGCAGTAAATAATGCAGAATGCAGAGGTTAGCAGTAAGTTACAGTAATCTACCAGGCAACATTTTTCTTATTGGTTGTTTTTCACTCTGTAGCCCAGGGGTCGGTGATGCAATTGGAGAATCGGGGACAAATTTGGGGACACTTTGGTCATGGGGACAAAAACAGGGATGTCTGGTCATCCTGTTATAGATTTCTTTTAAATCTAAACCTTCACATTCAATGTGCATAGATATTTAGGAACAAATAAGCACAACTAATAAGTTAACGTATATGCAGATATAAACTTGTTGACAAAGACGATGGTAATTATGTTTTATGAACAAAAATTGCAAAGTGTATGTACTGTATCTTAAAAAAGAAGTTGTGTAAATCTCACAAAATGGCTACACCCACAAAGACTGGAGATTAGGGATGCTCTTGAACAAAATGCAAATCATGTATCTCTACAACAGCTTAAATCAGGGGCAGCCCGGTTAATCCCCGCTGCCACCCCCTATTCATGCGTCCGGCCCCTTTCGGGACGCCAGCAGCATAAATTACAGCAGTTAGAGGCTCTAATAGGCTTCAAAATAGGGTGGGCTCCGGTCGCAGAGCATTGCGCTAGGTGTGTTAGAATAGCGAATGAATATTCACTAGTCTAACACTGAATTGCCTCTCTGCCAAATAGAAAGTGTGGGTCTAAAACCGTTTTCCGATTGGCTGAAAGGACAGGTGATCCTATTGGATGCCTAGTAGGAGGAGGAGGAAGATGCACGGCGGAAGCTACCGTAATGCACAGGAGGAGGATGAAAGAAAGCTGCCGCTAGCCGGACATGCTACCCACCCACCAGTTTCCTAGATGGGATAAGTGCGGGGCTTTAATGTCCCAACCGTGGGGGATTTGCCACTGACCAACTGACCGGGGGGGGGTTTGCCACCCCCCCAAAAAGAGAAAAACACCAGCTGCCACTTAAATATACATAAAGCTACTAAAATTTATACACTTATGCCACGTACACACGGTCGGAATTTCCGACAGCAAATGTTCGATGTGAGCTTGTTGTCAGAAATTCCGACTGTGTGTAGGCTCCATCGGACATTTGCTGTCGGAATTTCCGACAACAATAATTTGAGAGCTGGATCTCAAATTTTCCAACAACAAAATCTGTTCTCGTAAATTCCAAGTGTGTGTAGACAATTCCAAAGCACAAAATTCCACACATGCTCGGAATCAAGCAGAAGAGCCGCACTGGCTATTGAACTTCATTTTTCTCGGCTCGTCATACGTCTTGTATGTCATCGCGTTCTTGACGTTCGGAATTTCCGACAACATTTGTGTGACCGTGTGTAGGCAAGGCAAGTTTGAGCTAACATCCATCGGAAAAAAATCCAGGATTTTGTTGTCGGAATGTCCGATCATGTGTACGCGGCATTAGATTTAAAAAAAAAAAATAAGCTATAGGAGCCCATACAATAACTGGGTTAAGAATCCATATATAATACAAATACTGCAGCATCTTTGATTATTTTGGATAATTCAGGTAAGCTTACAAAACTTAAGCGACCTCAACAACTATAGAGAAATAGAGCAATAACTTTGGCTGGTGACACATATTTCCTATTAGACTACACTGTAGGAACTTTCATTTAGGATCTGCGGGAAGGCATTGCTATTATCCTTCGAAAGAGATTATATGGCCTTCCTTCATTTATTTTCCGCAGCTGATCTACTCTAGTGAAATTACTTGCAAGCGACATTTCTGTTGCTTTTGTAGAGTGTAAACGTTTCTCTGAAAATTGATGATAGTGATAACCCTGGGTACCTCTACGTGTTACAATTAGGCTGTACTCTATGTTGCCATCTGTCCAACTATCAGACTAATACCATAAAGCTGCTTATAACTACTGCTTAACTTATTTCTCATTCTCTTGCAAGGAAAAGCCTGAGTCACAATGGTGCCCTGGATTGGAATCTGTTTAAGACAAGATTACTATAGTGAGTCAGTACACCATTCAGATAAGGACTTCTTCTTTGGCAACTGTAAATATTGCACTTCTGGTAAAATTTAATGTTTGCGTGGAGCTTTGAAATTCTATATATTTATATTCTATACAAGAGTAACTCTGGTTTTCTGAATGGCAGTATCACAAAATACCAACTATGAATTGCCAAAGGGAATGTAATACACTATATTACCTGTGCAGGCCAGTCAAGTTACTCCACCCCAAACTCGCTCATCGATGTCTTTATGGAGCTTGCTTAGTGCACTGGTGCACAGTCATGTTGGAACAGGGAGGGGCCATCCCCAAACTGGGAGCATGAAATTGTCCAAAATGTCTTGGTATGCTGATGTCTTAAGAGTTCCCATCACTGGAACTAAGGGGCCAACCCCAACCCCTGAAAAACAGCCCCATACCATAATCCCCTCCCGTTAGGGTTAATTCTGCTCAGTTTCTGGACAATCAATGGTAGTTCTGTTTCAGAGCTCTGGAAGCATTCAATGCACAAGACAAAATAGCCGTTTCAATGAGAGCTTAGTTTTAATGGTAAGGGTTGTACTTTTATACAAAATAGAGACAAAGAAGATTGAACAACTTAAAGAGAAAGGAGGGAGGGAGGAAGGACAAAGTTCATCACATGAGACATAACATTTCAGACAATTTCAATTTTAAAACCAGTTCTTACCAGAACCCACTTAAACTGTGACCATTGGGACAAACAAGATCCTAAAATAAAGATATTCGTCTGTCAGCTATTTCCAATGTCTCAGTCTTGTTAACTCTCTCACCCTTCGATCCCCTCTTAAATCACAAAGTGATTTTACCATGATCACATGTTGAATACAGTTAGTGATGATCCATGTGGGCAGAAACACCATCAGTGCCAGCATACAGAGTAGGCACAAGGCTTTCCCAAAAGTCTGTGGTGAGAAAAGTGAGGTAATCTTTTTCAGAGTCTTTTATCACCTGTTTCACTCGCTCTTCGAGGATTTGCATCACCTGCTTGACCTCCTTTATCTGTGTCTTGCTTCTGGGTCCTTTGTGGTACTTTCTTTATCCTCTCGCCGTGGATCCAGGCTCCGGATTTTTCCGTGAGGACAGCAATTCTGGTCACTGCGACTACGCAGATGGGCAGGCCAAAAGGGTAATCTTGCTTCTTGGTCCAGTTCAGATGGTGAATTATGACCACATCTTGTGTGTTGGTTCCTGTGAGGGTAATGGAAAAGAAGAGAATACTTTACCGTAGATGCCATTCAGCTTCATAATTAAGTTTCTACAATATTCTTCTTGTATCAAACTCAGATATCCCTGCTCTATTACCATGGGTTTCTTAATCCAGGACGTGGGAAAAGGTCGACCCATCAAGATCTCAAAAGGGGATAAGTGATTGGTCTTGGAAGGGGCCATTCTTAGTTCTGCTAAAGCCGCAGGCAGCACAGTTTTCAATTTTGCAAATGTTCCACCCGTAGCCTTACTTATAGGGTTGTCCCAATACCGATACTAGTATCGGTATCGGCACCGAGCATTTGCCCAAGTACTTGTACTCGGGCAAATGCTCCCGATGCTTCCCCCGATACCTGGAAGTCAGCTGTGATCGGCGCGTAGGGGAGTTACAAGATTCTCCCCCAGCGGCTTTCAGCGGCTCTAGTGACATACAGCGGTGATCGCTCACCGCTGACTGTCACTGCATCCTCCTCCATGCCCCCTCCGTTCCTCTGTCCCCCTCCTCTGTCCCCCTCCGTTCCTCTCTCCTTCTCTGCGCCTCTCCGCTCTCTCCTTTTCTGTCCCCTCTGCTGTCCCCTCCGTTCTGCTGTGCCTCTCCGCTGTCCCCTCCGTTCCCCTCTCCTTCTCTGTCCCCCTCCGTTCCGCCGTCCTCCTCCTCCTTCCTTTGTGAATGGACAGAGTCAGCTGACTCTGTCCAATCACATAACTGAAACATTGTAATCTCCTGTGATTACGATGTGTCAGTTTATGAATGGAGAGGAGCCGCTGTCTTCTCTCCATTCATTCTCAGTGCAGCTGAGGCTGCAGAGAAAGGGACTGGAGAATCTCTATCCTCTGTCTCTTTCTCTCTCAAGAGGGAGATATCAGAGGTCTGTTAAGACCCCTGATATCTCACCAAAGCCCTCCAACCGGGCTGATAAAAAAAAAAAAAAACACATATTGCAATAAAGAATAAAAAAAAATTATTGTAAAAAATAAAAAAATTGTAAATTAAAATAAAAAAAAAACACACACACACACACACACACACACACACACACACACACACACACACACACACACACACACACACACATACACACACCGTTCACTCCCTCCCCCCCTCCCCCAAAAAAAAAGCACTGTTAAAAAAAAAAAAAAAAACACTGTCACGTGACATAAAAAAAAAGTATCGGTGTTCTGTATCGGCGAGTACTTGAAAAAAAGTATCGGTACTTGTACTAGGTCCCAAAAAAGTGGTATCGGGACAACCCTACTTACTTATTTTATCTTTAATCGTTCAGTATATTCTTTCCACTATACCTGAACTCTGTGGGTGATATGGAATGTGGAACTTCCACTCTATTTGCAAAGTCTTGTGTTAACATTTCAGCTGTAGCTTTCCATCCTTTATGTCTTATGCCATGTTACTGTGAGATGAATAAAAGTGCACTTTCGTTTGGTATGCCTGGTTTCCCCTCTTTTGCAATGAGTCCAGTCTCAGGACTCATTATCAGTCCCTGTTTATGCCAATAGGCCAGATCTTCTGGTGAAGCCATAGCCTGTAGGTCCTGCAAAACCTGTTCCCAGAGCAAAGTTGGGGGTGTAAGTGGGGGCATTTGGATAAAAGCTGGGACCGTCAAAACAGCTTGTTTAGCAGCGGCATCGGCCAGTGCATTTCCCTTTGAAATATCATCAGTACTGTGTGTGTGTGCGTTTTACAGTAAATGATTGCTATCTTAGTAGTGTAATAGCATAAAGGAGGTTGGTGACTAGGGAAGAATGGGAGACAGATTTTAATGCATTATAATGTAATCACGCCTCTGCCAAATTACTCCGAAGTCGTGTGCGACTCCGATAGCATATTTGGAATCCGTGTAAATGTTCACTTCTTGTCCTGTAGTGAAAGCAAAAAGCTCTGCTGCTTGAGCTGATTGATAAGGGATAGGTTGTGCCTCTATTACTATGTCAGGTAGTGTTACCACTGCATAGACTGCATAGTAGGTGTGATCATCGGGGCGAGAGCAAGACTCATCCATAAACACAGTGGGGGTTATTTACAAAAAGGCAAATCCACTTTGCACTGCAAATCTAAGGGGTACATCTGAAATGAGTGGAAGCTCTACTGATTTTATCATCCAATCATGTGCAAGCTAAAATGCTGTTTTTTATTTTCCTTACATGTCCCCCTCGGATCTACAGCGACTTTACTTCCAAGTGCACTTTCAGTGCACTTGCAGTGCAAAGTGGATTTTCCTTTAGTAAATAACCCTGAGTGTGTGCTCCTCCTATGGGACTTCAAAGTAAATCAGCTTGAAGTGATGTGTCCTGATGTACAATGTCTATACAATCATGGGCGGGGACTAATTCATCTGTTTCACCTTTTATCCCAAGATAGGGGCAGGACCTGCCGTGGGGGTACCTGATCTGCAGGGAGGGGTTGCTCATGAGAATGACTTCATACCCACTTAGTCGTTGCGCAGACACGTGTTGGGTATTAAGATTTTTTAGCAGATACACAATCTGGTGTGTAGTTCCATAGGGTGGCCTTAGTGTGAATGATGTAGCCATTTCTACAGCCATGGCACAAGAGGCCAAAGCCCTCAGACACGCCGGCATGCCTTGTACCGGAACTGGGACTACTCTAGAAAAAAAAGGCTATGAGTCTCAGCTTTCCTCCATGCTCTTGTGCAAGGACCCCAGCCATGGTTTTACAGTTGTCCCTTGTAAACAAATGAAACACTTTACAATATTCAGGTAATCTCAAACCAGGAGCCTTAACCCGGAGAGCTATTGAGTAGACTGCAGGTGAGTCTATATAGCCATGGCAAGCAATTCCACCCTCTATAGGAAAAAGCTAGTAGTAGTTGTGTCTCTTCGTCAACAGGGACTGAGAGAAAGCATTACTTAAATCAATAACTGAAAAACACACTGCCGAGGCAAGTATGGAGGTAATGTGAGATGGCACATCAGGTACAATAGGTAGGGGCAATTGGAATCACAAGGTTATTTATGGCTCGGAGATCCTGCACAAACCTGTATGATCCATCACTCTTTTTGACTGGGTTTATGGGGGTGTTATAAGGTGCTTTGGGTCCTAAAATGCCACCTTTCAGGAATTGGTCAATAATGGGTCTGATGCCTTCCTCCTTCTCTTTGGAAAGATGGTAAACTGGGGATACTCCTTGTTTTAGTCTGGCCTTGTAAGGGGTGCATGAAATGTATCCTACATCAAGGCTGTCTTTAGCCCAGAGGAGGTGGTCCTGGGGAAATGGGGGAGGGACTTCAGTTTGAAAGAACAGTGTTGATTCTATGGCTACTCCCCCTCTTCGAGTCAAGAAAATTTCAATTCCTAAGACTCCTATTAAATCTCTTCCTAAAAGATTTACCGGTGGTATAGGAAGTGCTGCGCTGGCCCTCAAAACGGGTGAAAAAAATAGTGAAAAAATAAATAAAAGGTTAAAGCAGCCCAATGGGAGAGGTAGAGGCAACGTGGGTGACAGAGGTAGAGGGTCCCACCAAGGGTCTTATGGTCCCAGATATGATACTAGAATGGATCATCCAAATGAGGGTTATGGTTATGGTACCCCCATTCATGTGAGTAACCGGTATGCTGTGCTCCGGGATGGCCAGTCCCGGGAGACACATTATGACTATTCTTGTCAAGATGACCATGGGAATGTGGAATATAGCAGAGTACCATACCATTACAACCATTACAACTCCGGGTTTTCACAACCCCCCCCCCCCCCAAAGTGCAAAAACGAGAGAGGGTGTAGAGGAGGGTGGCGATTACAATGGAGGAAAAAGAAAAAGGTCACATTAGGTGCCGGAATTTATAATCTGAGTAAGGTCAGCCTCACTGACCATGAAAAATATGTTCTTGATAAGGGACTCAAATTTGTCCCCCCTAAGAAGCTAAATAAATTTTCCACCTTTGTGGATGTACACAAATATATCCGCAAGCTTAGTATATAAAGGCATTTTCTATCCAAGCCTATATCTAACCCCAGAGATACCAGACAGAGTGATATTACACACTCTGGTCTCTCGAATTCATCACTTTTCAATCCCCCGAATAATACATCCCACTCTATTAATGTTTTCAAAGACTTAGTCCTACACGACCTTGAGAAAATCCCTGTTAAGCGTATGTATCGAGATCCGGCCATTACGGCGGGCATTGACTCTCTCTGTGATAGATACAATCTAGTCATCCGCCCGGCCGATAAAGGTGGTGGGATAGTTGTCCTAGACAAGGACGACTATATCGCAGAAATGAAACGTCTATTAGATGACCGAACTACATATAGTATCCTTCCTAATGACCCTATGAAAGAATATAAACTAGCCCTTTCGGCCCTTATAGATGAGGGTTCCTCTCTCAATATTCTTAACCAGAAAGAGAGAGAGTTTCTTGTACCTGTAGCTCCTCGAATACCTGTCATCTATTACCTTCCGAAAGTCCTCAAAAATCGTACCAATTCCCCTGGCCGCCCCATCGTGAGTGGGATATATTCGGTCACCTCACGAATCGGAAGGTACATAGATTTCTATCTCCAGCCCCTAGTCAAACGGATGCGCTCCTATTTGAAAGACACAAGGGCTGCGATTAACCTAATAGAAAGAGTTGAATACCAGGATGGTCTTCTTCTCGCAACTGCTGATGTATCTGCACTATATACATCCATCCCATTGGATCAGGGTCTGGCGGCCGTCAACCTGTTTCTCTCTAGGGATTCCGGCCTTCCCCCCATTCACCGTAATTATGTTATGGAACTACTTAAGTTCGCTACAGAACATAATTACTTCTGGTTCCAAGGAACATACTATTCTCAGATCAAAGGTGTGGCCATGGGGGCTAAGTACGCCCCCAGTTTGGCCAACCTTTTCATGGCTTTATGGGAGGAGGATGTTGTCTATTCCCACAGACCACCTCAGTTGGTACTGTGGGCTAGATATATAGACGACATCCTCCTCCTCTGGAAGTGTGACCTCAGATCATTGCAGAAGTATATGGAATACTTGAATACCAACGATAGAAATATCTCCCTTTGTTTCGAGGCCAGCTCTGAGACCATCCACTTCTTGGACTTAGAGGTGTCTGTGGTCAACCGACAACTGGTTCTCAAAACGTTCTTCAAGCACACGGACCGCAACGGGTATATCACGGTAGACAGCTGTCACCATCAGCAATGGCTCAGATTGGTCCCTAAGGGACAGTTTCTCGGGTTGCGACGTAACTGCAGTAACATTGAAAACTTCCAGTCTCAATCTCAGATCCTTAGAGAAAGATTCGTGGAAAAAGGGTACAGACCCTCCGACCTTGATGCCACCATTGGGGAGGTTAGGAGAGTGGAGAGGAATTCACTCCTGGTTGATCGTCCCAAAGCACAAGGGGAGAATAATTTTAAATGGTCTTTTTTCACTTCATTTTCTACTAGACATAAAGAAACCAAGAAAATCAAAGACAGGCACTGGAGGGTTTTGAAAAATGATCGCGTGTTGGGCCCTGTCTTACCGGACCAGGCTGGTGTCATTTTCCGAGGCGCACGCTCCGTCCAAGGTGAAATCACTCCCAACACCATCAATCCTCCCTGGCCTGTTTCCTTTTTTCAAGACTGCAAGGGATTTTTCCCTTGCAGAAAGTGCAATGTGTGTCTGCATAACATTTGTACTCGGAGTCAATCTGTGGATAGTGTAGGAAAGGAACAAAGAGCAACAGAGAACATAGACCTTAAGTGTGCCTGGGTCACGTGGTCAGTATGCCTAAAGGAGGGCATACCCAAGTATGAAATAAAATGAAATGAAAAAGAAAAAGGGAATGGGTGGGTGGGACACGAGATCCTACGACTACAAGGAAGGAGGGAAAGGAGGGCAGGCTTTATGCAGCCTGACTCCTCCTATAATTACAGGCTGACCTGCGGTCAGCCTTACACTTGTACTCAGAGTCAATCTGTGGATAGTGTAGGAAAGGAACAAAGAGCAACAGAGAACATAGACCTTAAGTGTGCCTGGGTCACGTGGTCAGTATGCCTAAAAGGGGGCAAAAATAAACCCACTGAATAAACGTACAATCTGCCAAATTGACAACCGCTTGTGGCATCTCAGAAGTGGCTCTGGGACATACCCAGAGAAACAAGACGACTTCCATCTACCCAAATAAGGGCCGGGGCCCCCAGCACGAATTCACAGAAGCTGCTCCTATCTTGAATAAATGCCAAAGTATGCCTTAGGGTCCAGACCCCGATTGGCCAAAAAAGGGGGCGGCAATGAAGTATGCAAAGAGCTATGGAGAGGGGAGTGCTAGGAAAAGGCAATCGAGGACCACCCCTGGGTTTATCAGATGTAGCACAGCCGAGCTGGTTTAAACCAACACCGGGCGCCACGCCTTGCCAGGCTCCAAAAACCTGATAGTGCCGCCACCCGATTGCCGCGTCTTGCGAGCATGCAGATGTAAACAGAAAAGGCTGAGGTGCAAAACCAGTTGATATGGCCAAAAGTAAGAGAGACCCTGGGCCAGTAGAGCAACTCCCCTGGCCTCAGGACCCCCAAAAGGCGGGTATAGCGCTGCCTTGAGCACCAATCTGGTACCCAACGCAAAGGAGACCTTGAGAGTATGACGGATACGACACGAAAATATGACCCATGGCGAGAAATCTGCTGAGCACAGCAGGAGGGCTACTCTTCAGGATCCCTGAGGACGGCTTAATGGAGTGCGTAGAAAATAAAGAAAGGCCTGTCGGAGTCTACCAACAAGATGAAATGCTGAGTCCCAGCCAGATACGCCCTGATAGTGCTGTAGGCCGATATGAGCCGAAAGAGGCAAAAAACAAAAAGCAAGTAGGAACTGGATGTTAACCATCAGGACTGGGAAATTCTGACTGGAAAACATCCCAAGCAGTGTCATGAGCCCTCCTGGTATTCAAAATAAAGACTTAACGATCAAGGCTGTTGCAACAACCCAAATAGAACCCAATCCAACACGAATGCTGGAACCAAAGAGAAGGCATGATGCCAGCATCTGTGTCTGAGACCTGAGCCTACTAGTACTGGCCTAGGCACTGAGAAGGTTCCGGAATCCGTAGAGGCTGCTGGAGCTGCCATAGGCTGACTTACCAATAGTTCTATACTATTGCCACTCCTGGCCGGACGTAACTAGGAAGTAAAAGGTAGTGAGCATTGGGACAGGAAAGAAACCGCAGTCCGCTGGGTAACCAGCTCCGCATTTGCGCTTGACGAGCAAGGGATCAGTAACTTAAAAAGCTGGGTTTCCTGCGCCGAAGCCGGGAAAGCAGTCCACTGCGTAGGAATACCGCCATTGGGTCAAGAGTTGAAGCTAGTCGAGTGTGAAAAAATGAAGCCTTGGGACGGACCAGGTTCTGAGAGAGGGTGAGCTACTTGATAAATTGATGAACAACGTGAGAAACATGAGAAACGAGAGTAACATTGGGAAAACATGATAAACCTGGGAAAAAGAGAGAAACATAAAAAAAATGTGAGTTGGCATAGAAACAACAAATTGCATGAGAAACGTAAATCGCATAAGAAACGTAAATTGCATGAGAAACGTGAGTTTGAATGAAATATGTAAGCAGCGAAAGAACAGATGAAGAGACTTGCCACCGAACAAGCCAATTAAAAACGATCACCTCAATGTGATAACCCATAGACGTGAAGGGTAACCTGCAGTGAAAGAACCTGGACAACCCAGCTGTGTAAAAGTGACCAGAGAACATTACAGACAATCAGCCCATGACATAACACCCCTACTACCTGACAAGTATGAGGATGTGGGTGCAGACATGACAAGACCAACAGCACATGAATGTGAACCTAATGACAACACCACCCTACTGAATGCAGCAAGCCAGCCCTAGCAACTTGCAGCCCCAAGACAGGAGATTAAAAACGAACACTCAGGGCTAAAGTCCCCACAGACTGTGGTGGGTAGTAGTAAAAGGTGTAATGGTGAAGAGGACGTATGACGTATGAACTACAGGCGAGAAGATTGTTGGACGACAATCAATTAAAAACGAAACCTCAGCCTGTATTGGATCTGTAGACGTGAAAGATCCTGGATGCAAGCACTAACTAACGGAAATGCAGTGAACGAAAGACAATGACATGAAGTGTGAGAAACATGGGAACGTGAGAAACACGAGAAACATGAGAAACGTAAGGCACATGGGAAACATGAGAAACATAAGGCACATGGGAAATGTGGGAAACAAGAGAACATGGGACACGTGAGAACATGGGAAACGTCAGAAACGTGGGAAACGTCAGAAACGTGGGAAACGTCAGAAACATGGGAAACGTCAGAAACATGGGAACACTTGAATATGCACGAGAACTGTAAATTGCATGAGAAAAGCGAAAAATTGCATAAGAAAGCGAAAATCGCATGAGAAAAACCCTAAAACTGCATGAGAAATTGTAAATTGCATGAGAACATAACAGCATGAGAACGTAAATAGCATGAGAATGTAAATAGCATGAGAAACCGTAAAATTGCATGAGAAATCGTAATTTACATGAGAAATCGTAACTGACATGAGAAACTGTAAAATTGTATGAGAAATAGTAATCTGCATGAGGAATCGTAAATTGCATGAGAAAAAACATAAATTGCATGAGAAAAACCGTAAAATCGCATGAGAATGTAAATTGCACGAAAAAGTGAAAAATTTCATAAGAAAGCGTAAAATAGCATGAGACACTGTAACTGCATGGAAAACTACATGGAAAAACCATAAAATTGCATGACAAAACCGTAAAATTGCATGAGAAATCGTAAATTGCATGAGAAAATATAAATTGCATGAGAAAACCGTAAAATCGCACGTGAAAACCGTAAAATCGCACGAGAAAGTAAACTGCGTGAGAAACCGTAAATCGCATGAAAAGCGAAAAATTTCATAAGAAAGCGTAAAATTGCATGAGAAACTACATGAGAAAGCCTAAAATTGCATGCGAAAAACCCTAAAACTGCATGATAAAGCCGTAAAGTTGTATGAGAAATCGTAAATTACCTGAGAACGTAAATTGCATGAGAAAAACATAAATTGCATGGGAAAACCATAAAATCGCATGAGAATGTAAATCATACTATGCCAAAGACCCCCAAAGAACCTAATAAGATGACTGGCGATGAGCAAGTGTCATCTCATCCGCCTGAATTAACCCCTGAAGACCCACACTATAGACCAGGTGGAGCTTGGGGGGGGGACACGACCCACTACGTGGCACTCAGGAGGGGGGAACCCATCAAACGAAGCTGAGGAGGGGGGGAACCACCATGAGGCTAAGGAGGGAGGAGACCCTGCCCATACATACCTATGCTGCAACCTAACAGTGGTGACAGCGGACCCAAATACCAAAAAACACTAAATGCAATGACCTACACTATTTCAACTGGACAAACATGGGTCACTGCTAGAAAAAAGATGTTTCATTGGATTGCTAACCTGTACTCCAGGAATAAAGATGTGCTATGCAGTGCTAGTGACAGAGGCAGGACATCGTGTCATATGAGACTCTGCCGTCATCTTCTGAAAACCCCCAAACATACTCCCCCCAACCTGCAACCCCAACACATGGTGCTATCTGAACCTCGAGCTGACCGGAGTAAAGTGAAAATGGAGAGAAGAACACTACCCCTATCCCTGTGCCCGCAGTGCACAAGACCCTGCCGCATGGTAACGCTGCCGAGACCTGCCACGAGCAGAGAGAGCAGCCGCCGAACATCCTCCTTGTTCAATCCGCGACCCGGAAGTGATGTCAGAGTCACCCGGAAGTGATGCTGACAGGAGATCCTACGACCACAAGGAAGGAGGCAAAGGAGGGCAGGCTTTATGCAGCCTGACTCCTCCTACAATTACAGGCTGACCTGCGGTCAGCCTTACACAAATGGGAGACGTAAAACAGTGATTTTGCATTCCACAGTGACATCTAAGGATTACAATATGAAACATTTTACTACGTGTGCTACCCAACATATTGTATATCTCATCACGTGCCCATGCAAGAGGCAATATGTCAGGCGCACAACCAGGGCCTTTTCCATCAGGGTCAATGAACACATTGCGAAAATTACAAAGGGCTGTATTAAGCACAGTGTTCCCCGTCACTACCTTGAGTGTCACAATAGGGACCCTACGGGTACTTCTTTTCTGATCATTGACAAATTCGTCTCTCATTGGAAGGTCGAGTCTCGTCTCAGGGGTGTGTCATGGCTTGAAACGTATTGGATTTATGAGCTGAGGTGCTATTCGCCGCACGGCATGAATGTAGAGTGGGACATTAATAGTTTCATCAACCGTGTGTGATGCGCACCCCTGTTCTTGAGCCGTGACACACCTCCGGTTCTCTGTCTTTCAATATATTATATTTGTCTTACATCAACGTGATGGTTAAGGGGTTTTCTAAAATTTATAATTTATCATTCAGTATATGCTCTGGGGAATATGATCTTGAATTTCCCCTCCCCCCCACCCTAGTGTTTGGCTGTTCATGGGAGTCATATTTTGTGGCCACCCAGCCCCACTCCAACGCCCTATGATCATGTACCTTCCTATCTTTAGTTCTATTTAGGTGGAGATATAGTATAGGCTTGGTCTAGATGAACTGGGTTTGAAGAATTGCCAGGACATCTAGTTTGTAGGAAAGTGAGTCTGTTGTGTCACCCGCAATATATATCCGCGTTAGTTTATTCATTTCTGATTAGTTGGATGATACCTTTATGGGTACATCCGGTGGGGGGTTCGATCATAATTCAGGTCCTTTCTTACGTTCTTTTGATCAGAGGGTGACCTGACTTGTGGCACCTGTTGAGTGGGGGGTCAGCTGTCTATGGAGGTGCACTTATCAGTTATCCCGTGTTTACACTAATACACCTACGACTACTCATTCTACTATAATATAAATTAATTTGTTCCTTTTAAACCTTCATTTTACGGGTATTATATTTTTGTTTTCCTAGGTTTTTGGGTTTTCTGTGTCCCCTCCCCTGTCAGGTTGACACTGTGGCGCTGCTCTGCACCTATTGAGGGGGCTTGAGCGTGTATTACTCTGTCTTGGCTGCAGAAGTTAGGCGACCTGGTTACTCCTTTGTGATCATGTAATTTTTTGGATTTAGGTTGCCGGTTTATGCATTAGGACGACTTATGAGTGACAGCCTATGTGCACGAGATTGCTGCCGTCTCGAGTCAGGTTTACACTGCGATTCGACACAAGGGGGTGTGATGGGGCCGCCCTTGAGCTTGCGACCAATCAGTGTGTGCTGGGCATGATTTGGAGTTCGTCGTCGTTCTGGCGCCTTCTCCACGCATGCCTGGTGTGGAACGCAAGCTCCTTGTGTGGGAGTTGTTTCTACTCCAGCTGACGATTGGTGCTGATATACGTCCTCTCCCTATAGCGGAGATGACGTCAGCCTCAGCGCTGGCCGCTCTCCCCCTTTACACAGGATGCTTGGAGCGCACACTCCACGTAGAGTGACGGACGACACACCAGCGGCAGATTGGCTGCCGGCTGTTGTCTCCTCCCCAGTCACTGTGTCTGTGAGGCTTGGAACGCAAGCCGTGCGGATTATACAATGTCCGAGATTTTTACTTTGAACTGTACTCCTGTCAGACTTGTGATCCTCTCTCACATACTTTGGCCACATGTACCTTGTTATTATATATGAAATGTATTTTGTATAAGATTGTATTTGAATGTTTATGTCCTCATGACTCTTTACTTCCACCATGATGGGCGCGGGCCTGGTCAATTTTAAATGGTTTGTACAGTCTATAAATAAGTGCAATGTGGGGGGCTGTTTTTATGCCCCTGTTGAAGACTTTGCAGTCAAAACAAGTAGGGCTGGCGTTTTCAGCTTCCCACGTTGCCATTTTTATTTGTTTGTGATCACTTTTATCTTGCAAAGGTTTTTATTCATTAAAACCCCTAATTTTTTGACCTACACCATGAGGAGTCCTTTTTTTTCTTTTCCTCTATTGTTCCATCTACAACTAGCTCCTCCTGACCCTTTTGTTCCGGAACTGGAGAGCGTGCGTGATAGCGGTTCAACTTCCACCCAGGATAACCACTCCTCGTCGGTGATCGGGACCTACAGGATACCATTCGGGTGGATATTACGGGAGGTCACCTCCTCATGCCTAAACAGACGTACTGCTATACGGCAGGTACGTCCTACGGATCCGGTAAGAGTACCCAATCTCTTTCATTTTGATGATGTTTTATGGCGTGTTACCTATGATTGCCTTACATCTGAGCATCTATTCACTGTCCAGTGTTCCAGCACACCTTCCCCTTTGAGAAGATTTTCCACTGATCCTACCTTTATGGACTTTGGTCCCATGTTACCCCACATTTCACTACAGACATTTTGTTTACACCTTACTGGTTTATTTTCACTGTGTTTAATTCTTTTTAGAATTTTATCCAACCTTTCACTGTTGTATACATGTTTTACCCATGTTCCTAGTTTACACTGGGCGACTTTAGCGCTGCACTATATTATTCACATAAAAGATTTACCGGGCATGAAGGTATTATTCATGAACGAATGAGTCAGAAAGTCAGTTTTCTCCTATCTCCTTCATGTACTTCATGTCCCGCTCGGGGTCTCCTGTGTACCATGGGAAAGCTTTCTTTCCCTCAAACAGAGTCCCCTGACCATATCCATATGGAATTGGTCATTTGTGCTTGTGTTCGTGAAGTGTGAGCTACTGTACATACTTTCAGTCCATCTGGCCAGATTGTCTATGAAAGTATTTATCAAAAAATAATCTGTTCCACATACTCTGGCCACATAGTCTTTACATGTCTCTCTGGGATTAGGTGGTGGTGGGGGGCGTATTCTTTACTTTATCCCTTACCCATTCTTAATTTGGTTACAAACAACTTAAACAAACTTACCGAGGGTCGTTGTCTCACTTTACTAGACCCTTTTTGCAATACACAACAATAATAGGCATGCCTGCACCCTTGCCCCTTCTCTCAGCACCCACACACTTGCAGCTTCCCATTCTCTCAGCACTCACTGCTTATGCAGAATACCTTCCCTCGGCATTCCACCATGCCTGCAGTCCCTCTACCCTTAGTACCCATCACACCTGCAGTCCCCCTTCTCCAATTACTCCTGCACCCCTACTCGTATCTCCCAGCACCCACCACACCCGCAACCCCTCTTTCTCTTAGCACTCACTGCACCTGCAGCTCCATGTCTGTCTACACCCGCTATGCCTGCAACCCCCTTTCTCTTAGCACCCCCTGCCCCTGCAGTCTCCTTCTCTCTGTACCCATTGTACTTACAGCCCCCTTTTTCACTACCCATTGTGCCTGCAGTGATCTTGTCACTCAAGGTGCCTGCGGTCACCCTTCACCCAGCAATTACCACACCTGCAGTTCCATTTCTCCCAGTACCCATTGCACTTACACCTCCCACTCCTCTCAGCACTCAAGGTGTCTGCATCCCCCCTTCTCCCAACACTCAACGCACCTACCGCTCTTCTTCTCTCAATACCCATGGTATGTACAGCCCCCTTTTTATCACCACCCATTATGCCTGCAGCTACCCCCCTTCTATCAGCACCAAAGATACCTGAGCCTCTTTCAGTAACCACCACGCTTGCCCTACACCTTCTCTCACTCACCACTGTGTCTTCACTCCTTGCATCGCCGCATATATAGAGAGGTAAATGAGAAATCCTGGACAGCCGCACTCAAAAGTAATCTTCGATCTTTATTTAAATATGATCATAAAAATACATGCCACAGCATCACAAAGCAGGAAAGCTGACGCAATTCACACTGTAGTCAGTGCTTAATCATGATTAAAGTGATTAAGCACTGACTACAGTGTGAATTGTATCAGCTTTCCTGCTTTGTGATGCTGTGGCATGTATTTTTATGATCATATTTAAATAAAGATCGAAGATTAATTTTGAGTGCAGCTGTCCAGGATTTCTCGTTTACCTCTCAATTACCAGCATTGCCTGCACCGGTTACTTCCAGCATGGGGAAAATGTTTGTTCCTCACAGACCTCTTACCACTTCACTTGAGCTTGCTTTCCCCCCAATTTACCCAGGAACCTGCACAATGGTCCTCTCTCACCTCTGGGCCTGTACAGCCTCCCGCACATGCATCTCTTACCAACGCACTACAACAGCCTCTGCTGCTGCATCTATTACCAATTCCTGCAGCCCCTCCTGCTCCCACCAGTACCTACATGCTGCCCACCTTTCTCTCACCACCATACTTTCACCCCCAGCACCAACATGCCTGCAGGATTTTCTCTAGCCAATTGATCCCATACCTTCACGCACCCCCGAGTTCTTATAACTGAATCTGCAGGCCCCCAATTCCCCCACTGTGCCTATGCCCTCTTGCTTTTACTACCATGCCTGTACCCCCTTTCACAATTGTACCTTACCCCATCTCTCCCCTCACTCAAAATTTGCACAAAGCACCCCCCCACACACACACACGCACACACACACATAACAGTGCATGCTTCGCTATGAGGCTATAGACTGTCCCAGTCTACCTGCTACTCTTACTTACCGAGAAGTGTCCTCTGCAGACTGTTCTTAATATTTTGGAGTATCCCTAACCATGCCAAAATCTATACTGGTACACGTTTCTACAAGCAAATAAAGTAAGTATACAAGGACATCACGAGACTGTTCAATGAGCCAGAGTGAATGGATTGTTGCTGTGTGCCTGGGTGACTCTGCACTGTGTGGGGATATATTTGGAGTAGATAGGGAGTAAAATGCTAGATTGTGTCAGTGTTCTCCTGAATAATTAAAACATTTTACAAATCAATAAAATACCTAAAGGTAGTACACCAAGCAAGTCACAGTAACCACATGAAAAAGTCAATACACACACGGCAATGTAATTGTGCCTGAATATCAAGCGGTGCAAATATAAAAGTCTTTGTGCCACAACTCATCGGTACATGCTTCATCACACCCACACACCGTTCACTGCGCATTGCAGCTATATTACAATCCTTATTAACTAAGGCATTGCCAAAAATCCCACTAACTCAACATAGCTGATTGGTTACACACAGATTTGAAAAACCACAATTTTATTTTGTTCTTTACACCCACTTCTAATTTATACAGGTTAAACACAATTATAATTCAGAGGTATACTTTTTGCTTTAGCTAGATGAAGGACAGGTATTGTATGCACCTTTTCCCTGTGGATAACTGTCCCAAAAAATACTAGGATTAATCATGCTGGAAGAAGCTTGGGGTTACTTTCTGGCCACAGGAGAATCATATGCTATCATAACTTAAAGTGACACTAAACTCCAGTGTAAAAAAACATATTCCATTCCAGTATGTATTCTTAATTAAGTGCCTTTTATTGCTCTCAGCCTCCTCAATCAATATACTATAACCATACTTCAAAGTGCAATGGGTATTGTAAGAGAACCATATAGATATATATTTTAGCAAGCAAACCTTATACATCATTTCGCTAAATAAGCTATCGCATAAGCAACAAAAGAATGACAAATAACAGGAGAATAGATATAATTTGGTTTCCCTTTTCAGCCCTTTGGATTCGTAATCAAGAGGAAAGGGGAAAACATGACAGCATGACCATGGGGCCACCGTCTATATACCCATTAAATATGAAATTAGTGGAGGGTGAGAAATCTAGGCAATAAGTTAAAGCAACGAGAGGGGTACTGTCTCTTCCCCCTCAACACCTTATTTGCTAAAAAAAAAAAAATCTCAAAATGTACATCTCCCTGGTAGATCAGGGGAGCAAAAAGACAACATAAGGGGGAAAAAATACAAGAAAGAGGTGGAAAGGAAAAAAGAAAGGGAGACAGAGTAAGGCTGGGTTCACACAGGCTCATGGAGAGGATCACAGCAGGGGGTCTAGTGAGTCCCTGTTCATGGTTTCAGGTCTGATTGCAGTCTAAATTTTTGGCTGAATTCGGACCTGAAACAGACCAGAAGACACACAGGACTCCTGTGCAATTCGCTCTGGAACCGCTCCGGAAATGTGTGAACCGGCTCCATAGAGAGCCGGCCACAATCTCCTGACATGCAAATTGCATGCGGGGAAACCTGCATCCAGTTCACAATAGTGTGAACCCAGCCTAAGGGGAAGAGAAAAAAAAAAAGTGCACTCCAAATAGTCTGAACATGTCTGGTTATAGTGCATAATAAGGGATCCGACTAGTACTTGATCCAGGGTTCCCAAACTTTATCAAAGATGCCCCATTTATCAAGTAATATTGCCGAGAGGCGTTCATTAACCATGACTCATTTTCACCAAACTGAAGGGGATCGTGGGACGACTTCCAAGACCTAGCTAGTGCAATCCTGGCAGCCATAAAGATAAATGCTATAAGTTTCCTTGCGGGTCCTGGAGTCCCTTCTGCTGGGCATCCCAATAATGCTTGCTGTGGTGATTTTATAAGATTTACCTGGGTCAGTTAATATATGAAGTTATAGATGCGGGCCCAAAATCGTTTGACTTTCAGGCATGTCCACCTTATGTGGAATACAGTATCTTCCATGCCACACCCCCGAAAACATGAGGAGGAGGTCACCAGGACATATGCAGCAACTCTCACCGGTACCATGTACTGTACCACTGCAACAAAACTTTATAGTTTGCTTCAATCAATTAAGTATTAATGTATGATTTTGAAGCATATTGTGTCATTTTAAGCCATTCATCGACTTCAAATGTCTCCCCAATATCTTTTCTCAAAGTCATCCAAAAATGTACAATGTAGGGTTTGTTTCGATAAGATACTCCTATGGTCACACAAATCAGCAATAAATATCAGACCCTTGTTTGTCCACCAGGCGAAAGCTTGGGGGTTGAGACCTGGGGTTAAATCAGGATTGCAATGCAAACTAAAGAAGCCAAGAGAGTGTGCGGAGACTAAAATCCGTACGACTTCGTTAGTCTATACCATAAGTTCAATGAAAAAGATAGTGTGGGACACATTATGACCGGTCTACATCACATCTTTTGACTAATTGGTTTTGTGGGATGGAGAGAAGATTAAATTTTCATCCATAAAGGTTGAGGTGACAATGAATAACAGCGGATTAGCTGTGCCAGCTGCGCAGCATAGAAATATTTGGCAAGATCCGGCACTCCCAGACCGCCCCTCATCTTGGGTGTATGTAAGGGGCACTTATTCACCCAAGGTCTCTTATCCCCCAAATACATTTCAATACCTGTTTTAATTAATTAATTAATTAATTAATTTTTCTGTGCGAGTACACAGTTCGCACTGCGATCTGTAAACCGATCTGGGGGTGTCAATAACATTGTAATGACACCTGCAGCGGTTCGCCGAGGGCAGTGTGAACCGCCTGGGGGAAAGATGTGATGCAGGAACCAGCGCTGTAATCCAGGCTGAAGGAGAAGGATCATCTCATAAATCCAGGGCTGGTGCTCCATGCTTCTAGATTAGAACCATCCACTATTTTAGAATTTGCCCAGGAATTTGGAATTTAGAATTCAACTGTTTGTTGAACCCGGGTGTATTACAAGGATGAGGATGATGATGGGTGTATCATACAATGATGAAGATGATGATGATGATGATGATGATGACGGTGTATTATACAATGAGAATATCGATGACGGGTGTATTATACAATGATGATGTGATGATGACTGGTGTATTATACAAAGATGATGATGGGTGTATTATACAATGATGAGGATAATGATGACGGGTGTATTATACAATGAGGATGATGACGACGGGTGTATTATACAATGATGAGGATAGCGATGGCGGGTGTATTATACAATGATGATGACCAGTGTATTATACAATGAGGATGATGATGAGAGGTGTATTATACAATGATGAGGATAGCGATGAGTGGTGTATTATACAATGAGGATGATGATGACGGGTGTATTATACAATGATGAGGATAGCATTGACGGATGTATTATACAATGATGATGATGGGTGTATTATACAATGATGAGGATGATGATGAGGGGTGTATTATACAATGATGATGTATAATGATGTATAATACACCAATTGTTTGCCTTGTTTACATAGGCAGACCGCTGCTCCATCACTCCACAGAATGATCGGCAGGTCGCGACAGCCATCGCAGGCGCCGGACCCGCTGTGACCCCCTATATCACGTGCAAAAAAATCACATACAGAAAAAAAAACGCAATAGTGTATATACAGGTAGAATACTATATGGTGATACCCAATACCATAAATGACTGTACAATAAGATCAATTCAGTAACAGTTGATATGGAAAGGGAGCCGGGTGACGTCACTTCCGGTCATGGCCGAGACCGGAAGTTCGGATTGTGTTAGCGTCTAGCTCGATTGTGACCCCTTGATCATAGCTTCCCACTGCATGTTCTAATTCTAACTGTAAAGCCGCATACACACGATCGGATTGTTGGCCAACACAACCGTGGACTTTTGTCTGAAGGGCGTTGGCCCAAACTTGTCTTGCATACAAACGGCAAGGAATTGTCGGCCAACAAATACGAACGTAGTGATGTACTACGTTGGTTTTCAGCGCCACCCTTTGGGCTCCTTCTGCTAGTTTCATGTTAGTAGAAGTTTGGTGAGTGTTGATTCGCGCTTTTCATTTCGCTCTTTTCATTCCGCGCTTTTCATTCCGCGCTTTTCATTTTGCGCTTTTCAGTTCGTTTCTGAACGGCCGTTCGTCAACCAGCCATGTTGCAGATTCGGAGGAGATAACGTGTTATTTATTATTGGCCTTGAAGTTATTGCTTTGACATTATTTTTTTGGTTGAATAATAATGATTTGATTTGTTATATTTTCTATATTTTTGGACGCATAGAATGCACTTTTTGGTTAAGTTCTATTGGCAGATAGCATGTCTAATTTTATTTATTTTCTTTTTTTAACGCACAATAAAAAAATTGTGGAGAATAATACTTGTTATGTGTTTTAATTCAAATAACAGTTTGGGAGTAGGCAGTTACATTTAAAAAAATACAATGTAAAATTGACAAGGGACACCAACATAGTTGTATCCAGGGCTTTTTTTTAGCGGGAACGCGGGGGAACGCAGTTCCAGAACCTCTTGGACTGACTGTATGTAATGACAAGGGATGCTGGGGTGTGCTGCAGGGTATTAATGCTCACTTCTGGGGATCTATTTTTTGCAAGGGGGGTCTGTTGTTGCTGGGGATGTCTATTATTGCTGGTGGGGTTCTTATGTTGCTGGGGGGGTCAGTTGTTGGTTGTTGCTGAAAGAGATCTACTGTTGGGGGAGGGGTCTATTGTTGATGGCAGCCAGACAGTCTATTAATGCTGGCTGTGCGGAGATCTGTTGATGCTGCAGGGAGTCTATTGTTGCTGGCCGGGAAATTTTGTTGTGGTTGGTCCATTGTTATAGGGGGATCTATTGTTGCTGGCTGCAGGGGATCTATTTTACTGCTTTTCTTGATATCATTACCAAATTCCATACAAATTACTAAGCACCTCAAAATGATACTTGGTTCTATATTGTCTAAAAGGGACGGTACTGGGAGGTAGGTAGGGGCAGAGAAAAGGGGTGACTCAGAAAGGGGGGCTTCCTGCTTCTATTGTCTAAGAAAAAAAGCCCTGGTTGTATCTTTGATCTTAAAAACTATGGGATAATGGTGTTGTGGTAACAAATTTTTTAAAAAAAGCATAATAATATTATTCTTGATATCACTAGAAAAAAAAAGCCTTTGAAAATTTGTTTGCAATAACTACATCGGTATCACCAGCAAAGCAGCTTTATTATTATCCCATTAAAGAAGAAGAGAATGTGCGCTGCATATCAAGATTTCATAATTTGCCACGTCACGAATGTTAATTCTCCATTACGAACGCTAGTTTACAAGAACCGCTTCTGGCTCGTCCTTGCTTCCGAGCATGCGTGTTTGTACTTTGGACTTTTGTCCGACGGACTTGTGTACACACGCTTGGAAATTCCGACAACAGACATTTGTCCGTGGAAAATGTTAAAACCTGCGATCCAACATTTGCCCGCGGAAAATCCGACAACAATTGTCCGATGGAGCATACACACGGTCGGATTTTCCGCCAACAGCCTGTCATCACACATTCCCCTTCAGAAAATCTGATCGTGCGTACAAGGCTTAAGTCTCTACAATTTTGTGTGACAGAGACTGCATGGAGATTGATATAATACCCATTGCCTGTTATGCCTTGTTATTCTTATTAAGGTGAGCGGCCATTTCACACATTGGTGGATTTCACTTGTTTCTCCTGGACTGAGCACTGGATTGCATGAACATTATTTGTTTACTGGATTTTGTATTTTTCGGCACTGTCATGCAGTATTGCATTTTACATGTTATTTCCTTGCACTGGACTGCATGAATACCTATTGCTTCACTGGATTTGTAACTTTTTTAGCATTGTCCCGCAGAATTGTGTTTTATTTTGTGAACTTCTTTTTGCACTGGACTGTATTTTAAAACATATATCTATATTTTTATTTTTAGTCACGTTGATGCTTATTGGCACTTTTGTGTGTTTTTTTCTGCACTGGGTTGTTACTATATATACCATCTATGGTGGTCACCGTATGAGGTTATTTTTTTCACGTTATCATTTTTTTTGTTTTTATATTCGTGTTACATTTATTGTTTATTTATGTTGATTTAGCTCCTTTCCACTAAATGTGATTATTAATATTTGTATGTGGGGACACTACAGGGAATGGCTGCTTTATCTTTCTCACATTAATATCGTTACACTTGGACAGCAATATTATTGTTTTAAAACACAGAGTAGCACACAAATTCATACACCTTTATTACTGTAGGTTAATTGTTATATATTTTAATGAATTATAATGTATGTGATGCAAAAGTTTTTAGTGTAAGAAAACAGTGTAAAAAATAATTCAAAGTAAAATGTTTCAACATAAACACAAAATCCACTGTTGCTGGTGGGATTCACTTCAGTGCATACCAAATGAAGGTAGTAGAACATGTTCAGAATTTAGGCCTTATTCACATGGCATTTTAACTCCAGCTACGGCAAGAATCCAACAGGTTTCTGCAGCTGGATTCAAAGGTGCTCAGCCCATACAAACCGGTGACAGGTTGACCGCAGATGCAGCTGTCCTTTGGTGTTTTCCTATGTAATCTCACATGGAGTGATTACCGGGGGTTTGGGATAGGCGATCACTCCTGGACACAAACAGCTTGTGTCCAGGGACCTTCATCTGTCCCTCACCATAGATCATGTTTGTAAAAAGGAATTTTAGACTAGAAAGTATCTCATCCATTTGCAAACACTACCAAAAAACAAGAACCTTATTATATTGGGCTTTACTGGTACCAAGAGAGGAACGGCCACACCTTATATTGTATAAAATAATAATGTTTATTACAAAAAAGTTTAAAACTCTTTCATAAAATCATGAACATATGCTCTCCTTGGACGACGTTCGCCATATAATAGAACACTACCAATACGTCTTTGCTATATGTTTCATGAGGTTGACGCGTTTCACATCTAATCGCTTCCTCAGGACCTCAATATGTTAGCAGCAAAGAAATTTGGCCTATCCAAGAGAGAGGGTACAATAATCAGTACATTTACATATATTAGAAAAACTAAGTAACATGCTGTGTCTACTGCATTCATACTTATATCACCATAAGAGCGTTGCACAAAGATGGTGGTATAACATGCGGTGCAGATTAGAAATATTGTATGGGATATCAGGATTAAGTGTATGATTTATACACCTGCGGTCCTGTATATAGAAACAAAGATCAATAACCCATTGAACAACAATAAACTGGCTCAATTCTTATGCCATCAGGATATGTCTATATTACAATCACTTACTTAAATGTAAATCATGCAGATGGATCAATACAACAGTTTTAAAAAAGATTTTATTCCCAACATTTCTCCAACGGGATTGATCAACCTAAAATAATATGTTATATAGTCACACACCATCTAGCATATAACAGTTATCAACAGGACAGGCCCATAGTTCAAACATCTTTACCTGTGTTTGTATAGTGTCACTAGAATAAGTCCCCCATCATAGATAATCATTCTATAAAAGGATTACATGTAAACATCCGTGGACAGCTGTGGCTGCTATCATCCTGTCATTGCTTTGTACGGCCTGAGCAGCTGCAACTGTCTGCAAGCATCTGCAACTCCAACTACAGAAGTCCACTGGATTCCTGGTGCAGCTGAAGTTAAAATGCCATGTGAATAAGGCCTAAACATTGACATAAAGTCCTTCCATGTTCAGAAAAAAAACATCCCATAGTAGGCTAAATTTGCAAAGCTAAAGGGCCCAGAAACGAAGATTCATTTTTAAATAAGTGACATTTATTTAGAGCCTGGCAAGATATAGCATCTTTGCCAAACATTGGTTGGTCACCGGATCACTGTTGGGTGTGGCCACATTTTATATGTTTAAATCAAAAATAAACATCTCTTTTGCACCAAAGCTGGACATCTTAGACCCCTTTCATACTGGGGCGCTTTGCAGGCGCTACAGCGCTAAAAATAGCACCTACAAAGCGCCCTTAAAGAGCCGCTGCTGTGTCTCCAGTGTGAAAGCCCCAAGGGCGGAAGAACGGCATTTCCCGTTCTGCCTAGTGATATGACAGAGATCACTGCTCCCTGTCATCGGGAGCAGTGATCGCTGTCATGTGAGTAGTAGCCCACCCCCCCGCCCCACAGTTAGAATCACTCTTTAGGACACACTTAACCCCTTGATCGCCCCCTAGTGTTTAACCCCTTCCCTGCCAGTGTCATTTACACAGTATTCAGTGCATTTTTATAGCACTGATCGCAGTATAAATGACAATAGTCCCAAAATAGTGTCAAAAGTGTCTGATGTGTCCGCCATAATGTCGCAGTCAGGATAAAAATCGCAGATCGCCGCCATTACTAATAAAAAAATTAATAAAAAAAATGCCATAAAACTATCCCCTATTTTGTAGACGCTATAAACCAATCAATATACGCTTATTGTGATTTTTTTTTTACCAAAAATATGTATAAGAATACATATCGGCCTAAACTGAGGAAAAAATTTGGTTTTTTTATATATTTTTGGGGGATATTTATTATAGAAAAAAGTAAAAAATAATGTGTTTTTTTTCAAAAATCTTTTTTTGTTTATAGCGCAAAAAATAAAAGCCGCAGAGGTGATCAAATACCACCAAAAAGAAAGCTTTGTTTGTGGGGAAAAAAAGGACGTCAATTTTGTTTGGGTGCAATATCGTACGCGCAATTGTCAGTTGAAGCGACGCAGTGCCGAATCGCAAAAAGTGCTCTGGTCAGGAAGGGGGTAAAACTTTCTTCGGCTGAAGTGGTTAATAATTACTGTATATACTGTATATCTGGGTATATGTGCACAATTCAACCAGGACTCCTATTGATACCTTTGCTGTTATACCTGTTTTTACACTGACTGTATTCCCCAATTTTTGATCTTTCTTATGTAAAGCTTGTATTATCTCCCTATTGGTGTGCATTTATATACTCATGGGTAATGTTATATGCTGGTTGCAGTAGTTCCTCTGCTTCCAAATACTTTGATTAGATTACTGATTAAATTCCCAGGAAGGGAAACTCCTCTGTTCACAGAGGTCCTGTCCTGGGTGGCAACATTGACAACTTTTTTATCAATCCCTCTCTTCTATCTAGCGAAGGTTCTGGTTCTCCTATTTACTTACAGTTTTAGCGCAATATCCTGTTTGGGGAGAGCTATTTCTCATAACCCCCCCAAAAAAAGCTGCACTTGCCAAATTGTGTAAGCAAGACTCGCACATTATGACAACATACCACTTAGTTTGTCATCCTTCACATCACGTTTTCAGAGAGTCCTGTATTTCACCTGAAATTATTTGTGGGTTTTTCTTTGCATCCCGAACAATTTTCCCGGCAGTTCTGGCGGAAAAATTAGATGGTCCACCTGACCGTGGTTTGTTTCCAACAGAACCCCTCATTTTCCACTTCTTGATTAGAGTTTGAACACTGCTGATTGGCATTCTCAATTTCTTGGATATCTTTTTATAAATTGAAAACCGGCATGGGTTCCCCCTCCAGGAGCATACCAGGCCCTTCGGTCTGATATGGATTTTAAGGGGAACCCCCTACCCTGAAAAAATGGCATGGGGTCCCCCCAAAATCCATACTAGACCCTTATCCGAGCGCGCAGCCCGGCCGGTCAGGAAAGGGGGTGGGGACGAGTGAGCCCCCCCTCCAGAACCGTACCAGGCCGCATGCCCTCAACATGGGGGGCTGGGTGCTTTGGGGCAGGGGGTGCCCTGCTGCCCCCACCACCCCATCTCAAAGCACCTTGTCCCCATGTTGATGAGGACAAGGGCCTCTTCCCGACAACCCTGGCCATTGTTTGTTGGGGTCTGCGGGCGGGGGGCTTATCGGAATCCGGGATCCCCTTTAACAAGGGGCCCCCAGATCCCGGCCCCCCACCCTATGTGAATGAGTATGGGGTACATTGTTCCCCTACCCATTCACCTGGGGGGAAAGGTGTCAATAAAAAAACCACACTAGACCGGTTTTTAAAGTAATTTATTAGGCAGCTCCGGGGGTCTCTTCCGACTTCTCTTCTCCGGCCTCTTCTCCCGGTCTCTGGTTCATTTCCTGCTCTCCGGTGTCTTTTGATGGGCTCCTCCGCTATCTTCTGCTCTTTTGCTGGCTCTTTTGCTAGCGTTGGCCCGATCTTCACCGTCTTCCCCTTATGACGTCACCGCCCGGGGCATGATGGGGTGGTGACGTCATGAGGGGCGGGGTCACCGGATGACATCACCCTTTGACCATGCCCCATGCCTATATAAGTTGTTGCGCACTGCGCACACTGCTTTACAGCGGGAGAGAGCGTTGTGTCAACATCGGAAGAAGACCGGAGGGAAGAAGACAATAGTGAAGACCGGGCCAACACTAGCAAAAGAGCCAGAAAAAGAGCAGAAGATAGCGGAGGAGCCCGGCAGAAGACACCGGAGAGTGGGAGAAGAACCGGAGACCGGGAGAGAGCGGTAGAAGTCAGAAGAGACCCCCGAAGTCGGGAGAGACCACCGGAGCTGCCTAATAAATTACTTTAAAAACCTGTCTAGTGTGTTTTTTTTTATTGACACATTTTTCCCCAGGTAAATGGGTAGGGGTACGATGTACCCCATGCTCATTCACATAGGACTCTAACCCAGCTGACCGGCCGGGCTGCGTGCTCGGATAAGGGTCTGGTATGGATTTTGGGGGGACCCCCACACCGTTTTTTCAGTGTAGGGGGTTCCCCTTAAAATCCATACCAGACCCAAGGGCCTGGTATGCTCTTGGAGGGGGAACCCATGCCGTTTTTTTATTTAAAATTTGGTGTGGAGTTCCCTCTTAAGATCATTAGAGCACAAGTCGCATGCCAAAGTCGGATTATGCAAGCCGGCGATCCGACTTTGATCCGACTTCAATGATAGTCAATGGGCTGAAGTAGGATCAAAGTCGGACCAAAGTAGTACAGGGAGCATTTTCAAAGTCGGACTGACTTGTGTCGGACCAGTTAAGACGGCTCCCATAGGGAAACATTGATTTTCACACGTCATGCGACATGAGCTCCCAATGTTGGAGTGTTTGTCACACCAGTGTAAATCCAAACTAAGGCTGGGTTCACACTGGTGCGACACGACAGCTGTCCTACTTTGGATCCGACTTTGCTCTGAGGCTGGGTTCACACTGGTCCGACAAACGCTCCGACATTGGGAGCTCATGTCGCATGACGTGTGAAATTCAATGTTTCCCTATGGGAGCCATCCTAACTGGTCCGACACAAGTCGTTCCGACTTTAGAAATGCTCCCTGTACTACTTTGGTCCGACTTTGATCCTACTTCAGCCTATTGACTATCATTTAAGTCGGATCAAAGTCGGATCGCCGTCTCGCATGATCCGACTTCGGCACACGACTTGTGCTCAGATGATCTTGAGGGGGAACTCCGCGCCAAATTTTAAATAAAAAACCGGCATGGGTTCCCCCCCAAGAGCATACCAGGCCCTTAGGTCTGGTATGGACCTTGAGGGGAACCCCCTACGCCGAAAAAACGGCGTAAGGGTCCCCCCAAATCCATACCAGATCCTTATCCGAGCACACAGCCCGGGCGGTCAGGAATGGGGGTGGGGACGAGCGAGCGCCCCCCCCTCCTGAACTGTACCAGGCCGCATGCCCTCAACATGGGGGGGTTGGTGCCCTGGGGGAGGGGGCGCGCTGCGGCCCTCCCAACCCAAAGCAACTTGTCCCCATGTTCATGAGGACAAGGGCCTCTTCCCGACAACCCTGGCCGTTGGTTGTCGGGGTCTGCAGGCGGGGGGCTTAATAGAATCCGGGAGCCCCCTTTAATAAGGGGGCCCCCAGATCCCGGCCCCCCACCCTATGTGAATGAGTATGGGGTACATCGTACCCCTACCCATTCACCTAGGGAAAAAGTGTCAATTAAAAAAAAACACACTACACAGGTTTTTAAAGTAATTTATTAGACAGCTCCGGGGGTCTTCTTCCGACTTCGGGGGTCTCTTCGGTTCTTCTCCGCACTCTCCGGGTCTTCTGCCGAGCTCCACCGCTATCTTCTGCTCTTTTGCCGCTCTTTTGCTATAGCGGAGGAGCCGGTCTTCTGCCTTCTGCCCTCTTCCCTTCTTCTGATGTTGACACGACACTCTCTCCGGTTGGAATGCACTCTGGGTGCTCCGCTCTGACTTATATAGGCAGTGACCCCGCCCCCTTATGCCGTCACAGTCCCTGGGCATGCTGGGACTGTGACGTTTTAGGGGGCATGGTCATCACCTGATGACCACGCCCCCTTATGCCATCACCATCCCAGCATGCCCAGGGACTGTGATGGCATAAGGGGGTGGGGTCACCGCCTATATAAGCCATAGCAGAGTGCACAGAGAGCATTCCAGCCGGAGAGAGCGTCGTGTCAACATTGGAAGAAAAAAAGAAGGAAGAAGGCAGAAGTCCGGGCCACCGCTAGCAATAGAGCTGTAGAAGATAGCGGAGGAGCCGGGAGAAGATCAGGACCCCGGGAGGAGACGCCGGAGAGACCCCGAAGTCGGAAGAAGACCCCGGAGTGGTCTAATAAATTACTTTATAAATCTGTGTAGTGTTTTTTTTTTAATTGACACTTTTTTCCTCCAGGTGAATGGGTAGGGGTACAATGTACCCCATACTCATTCACATAGGGTGGGGGGCCGGGATCTGGGGGCCATCCTTATTAAAGGGGGCTCCCGGATTCCGATAAGCCCCCCTGCCCGCAGACCCCGACAACCAACGGCCAGGGTTGTCGGGAAGAGGCCCTTGTCCTCATCAACATGGGGACAAGGTGCTTTGGGGTGGAGGGGCCGCAGCGCGCCCCCCTCCCCCAAGGCACCAACCCCCCATGTTGAGGGCATGCGGCCTGGTACGGTTCAGGAGGGGGGGGCGCTCGCTCGTCCCCACCCCCATTTCTGACCGGCCGGGCTGCGTGCTCGGATAAGGGTCTGGTATGGATTGGGGGGACCCCCACGCCGTTTTTTCAGCGTAGGGCATTCCCCTCAAGGTCCATACCAGACCTAAGGGCCTGGTATGCTCCTGGGGGGGGACCCATGCCGTTTTTTTATTTAAAATTTGGCGCGGAGTTCCCCCTCAAGATCATCTGAGCACAAGTCGCGTGCCGAAGTCGGATCATGCGAGGCGGCGATCCGACTTTGATCCGACTTCAATGATAGTCAATAGGCTGAAGTAGGATCAAAGTCGGACCAAAGTAGTACAGGGAGCATTTCTAAAGTCGGAACGACTTGTGTCGGACCAGTTAGGATGGCTCCCATAGGGAAACATTGGATTTCACACGTCATGCGACATGAGCTCCCAATGTCGGAGCGTTTGTCGGACCAGTGTGAACCCCCCACCCCAAAGCACCTTATCCCCATGTTGATGAGGACAAGGGCCTCTTCCCGACAACCCTGGCCGTTGGTTGTCGGGGTCTGCGGGCGGGTGGCTTATCGAAATCCGGGAGCCCCCTTTAATAAGGGGGCCCCCAGATCCCGGCCCCCCACCCTATGTGAATGAGTATGGGGTACATCGTACCCCTACCCATTCACCTAGGGAAAAAGTGTCAATTAAAAAAAAACACTACACAAATTTTTAAAGTAATTTATTAGACAGCTCTGGGGGTCTTCTTCCGACTTCAGGGGTCTCTCCAGTTCTTCTCCGCGCTCTCCGGATCTTCTGCCGGGCTCCTCTGCTATCTTCTGCTCTTTTGCCGCTCTTTTGCTATAGTGGAGGAGCCCGGTCTTCAGTCTTCTGCCTTCTGCCCTCTTCTCTTCTTCTGATGTTGACACGACGCTCTCTCCGGCTGGAATGCACTCTGGGCGCTCCGCTCTGACTTATATAGGCGGTGACCCCGCCCCCTTATGCCGTCACAGTCCCTGGGCATGCTGGGACTGTGACGTTTTAGAGGGCGTGGTCATCACCCGATGACCACGCCCCCTTATGCCGTCACAGTCCCAGCATGCCCAGGGACTGTGACGGCATAAGGGGGCGGGGTCACCGCCTATATAAGCCATAGCAGAGCGCACAGAGAGCATTCCAGCCGGAGAGAGCGTCGTGTCAACATCGGATGAAGAGAAGAAGCTGCGAGACAGCGGTGACAACACAGAGGCAGCAGACCTGGGCCCCCTGCTGGCAAAAGAGCTGGAAGAAGATAGCGGCAGGGCCCGGGAGAAGAGGCGGAACACCGGGAGAAGTCAGAAGAAGACACCCCCCCAAGTCTGCTAATAAATTAATCTTGAAACCTGTGTACTGTGTTTTTTTTTTTTGTGACACTTTTCCCTAGGTGAATGGGTAGGGGTACCCCCGGAGCTGTCTAATAAATTACTTTAAAAACCTGTGTAGTGTTTTTTTTTAATTGACACTTTTTCCCTAGGTGAATGGGTAGGGGTACGATGTACCCCATACTCATTCACATAGGGTGGGGGGCCGGGATCTGGGGGCCCCCTTATTAAAGGGGGCTCCCGGATTCCGATAAGTCCTCCGCCCGCAGACCCCGACAACCAACGGCCTGGGTTGTCAGGAAGAGGCCCTTGTCCTCATCAACATGGGGACAAGGTGCTTTGGGGTGGGGGGGCCCGCAGCGCGCCCCCCCTCCCCCAAGGCACCAACCCCCCCATGTTGAGGGCATGCGGCCTGGTACAGTTCAGGAGGGGGGGCCGCCCGCTCGTCCCCACCCCCATTCCTGTCCGGCCGGACTGTGTGCTTGGATAAGGGTCTGGTATGGATTGGGGGGGACCCCACGCCGTTTTTTCGGCGTAGGGGGTTCCCCTCAAGGTCCATACCAGACCCAAGGGCCTGGTATGCTCTTGGAGGGGGAACCCATGCCGTTTTTTTATTTAAAATTTGGCGCAGAGTTCCCCCTAAAGATCCAAGTCGGATCCCCGTTCATTGAAAGTCGGACACATGCCGGCTTCATGACGCAGGGCAAAGTCGGATCCAAAGTAGGACGGCTGTCGTGTCGCACCAGTGTGAACCCAGCCTCAAACCCCTTTGGCTGGGTTCACACTGGTCCGACAAACGCTCCAACAGTGGGAGCTCATGTCGCATTACGTGTGAAAATCAATGTTTCCCTATGGGAACCGTCCTAACTGGTCCGACACAAGTCGGTCCGACTTTGAAAATGCTCCCTGTACTACTTTGGTCCGACTTTGATCCTACTTCAACCCATTGTCTATCATTGAAGTCGGATCAAAGTCGGATCCTTGTCCTAACCATCCGACTTTGACACCCGACATTGTGTTATTTCCTGCCCTCACTGTAGCCCCTCCCATTCTGTGTTAGTTTTGATTGGTCAAAGGACAAGTGTACTATCTGAAAAGTCGGATCAAAGTAGTATCCTGTTCATGAAAGTCGGATGGATGTAGGACCAGTGTAGGATCAATGTAGGACTGATGTCGCAGAGCAAAGTAGGATGAAAGTCGTACTACTGTCGTGTAGTATAGTGTAAACCCAGCCTCAGGCTGGGTTCACACTGGTGCGACACGACAGCCGTCCTACTTTGGATCCGACTTTGCCCTGCGACATGAAGCCGGCATGTGTCCGACTTTCAATGAACGGGGATCCGACTTGGATCCCCGCCAATGCCGGCACTGTGTTTGGTATGAATCTTTAGGGGGGAACTCCGCGCCAAATTTTAAATAAAAAACCGGCATGGGTTCCCCCTCCAAGAGTATACCAGGCCCTTGGGTCTGGTATGGACCTTGAGGGGAACCCCCTACACCGAAAAAAACGGCGTGGGGGTCCCCCCCAATCCATACCAGACCCTTATCCGAGCACGCAGCCCGGCCGGACAGGAATGGGGGTGGGGACGAGCGAGCGCCCCCCCCCTGAACCGTACCAGGCCGCATGCCCTCAACATGGGGGGGTTGGTGCCTTGGGGGAGGGGGGCGCGCTGCGGCCCCCCCACCCCAAAGCACCTTGTCCCCATGTTGATGAGGACAAGGGCCTCTTCCCGACAACCCTGGCCGTTGGTTGTCGGGGTCTGCGGGCGGGGGGCTTATCGGAATCCGGGAGCCCCCTTTAATAAGGGGGCCACCAGATCCCGGCCCCCCACCCTATGTGAATGAGTATGTGGTACATCGAACCCCTACCCATTCACCTAGGGAAAAAGTGTTAATTTAAAAAAAAACACTACACAGATTTTTAAAGTAATTTATTAGACAGCTCCGGGGGTCTTCTTCCGACTTCGGGGGTCTCTCCGGTTCTTCTCCGCGCTCTCCGGGTCTTCTGCCGGGCTCCTCCTCTCTCTTCTGCTCTTTTGCTAAAGAGGAGGGGCCCGGTCTGCTGCCTTCTTCTCTTCGGGGGTCTGCTGCCTTCTTCTCTTCGGGGGTCTCTCCGGTTCTTCTCCGCGCTCTCCGGATCTTCTGCCGGGCTCCTCCTCTCTCTTCTGCTCTTTTGCCGCTCTTTTGCTAAAGAGGAGGAGCCCGGTCTTCAATCTTCTGCCTTCTGCCCTCTTCTCCTGATGTTGACACGACGCTCTCTGGGGCTGGAATGCACTCTGAGCGCTCCGCTCTGACTTATATAGGTGGTGACCACGCCCCCTTGTGCCGTCACAGTCCCTGGGCATGCTGGGACTGTGACGTTTTAGGGGGCGTGGTCATCACCCGATGACCACGCCCCCTGTATGCCGTCATAGTCCCAGCATGCACAGGGACTGTGACGGCATAAGAGGGCGGGGTCACCGCCTATATAAGTCAGAGCAGAGCGCACAGAGAGCATTCTAGCCGGAGAGAGCGTCGTGTCAACATCAGGAGAAGAGAAGAGGGCAGAAGACCGAAGACCGGACTCCTCTGCTTAAGCAAAAGAGCGGCAAAAGAGCAGAAGAGAGCGGAGGAGTCCGGCAGAAGACCCGGAGAGCGTGGAGAAGAACCGGAGAGACCCCCGAAGAGAAGAAGGCAGCAGACCGGGCTCCTCCTCTTTAGCAAAAGAGCGGCAGAAGAGAGCGGAGGAGCCCGGCAGAAGACCCGGAGAGCGCGGAGAAGAACCGGAGAGACCCCCGAAGAGAAGAAGGCAGCAGACCGGGCTCCTCCTCTTTAGCAAAAGAGCGGCAGAAGAGAGCGGAGGAGCCCGGCAGAAGACCCGGAGAGCGCGGAGAAGAACCGGAGAGACCCCCGAAGTCGGAAGAAGACCCCCGGAGCTGTCTAATAAAATGCTTTAAAAATCTGTGTAGTGTTTTTTTTTAAATGACACTTTTTTCCTAGATGAATGGGTAGGGGTACGCTGTACCCCATACTCATTCACTTAGGGTGGGGGGCCGGGATCTGGGGGCCCCCTTATTAAAGGGGACTCCCGGATTCCGATAAGTCCCCGCCCGCAGACCCCGACAACCAACGGCCAGGGTTGTCGGGAAGAGGCCCTTGTCCTCATCAACATGGGGACAAGGTGCTTTGGGGTGGGGGGCCACACTGCGCCCCCCATGCCCCAAAGCACCCCCCCCATGTTGAGGGCATGCGGCCTGGTACGGTCCAGGAGGGGGGGGCCGCCAGCTCGTCCCCACCCCCATTCCTGACCGGCTGGGCTGCGTGCTCGGATAAGGGTCTGGTATGGATTTTAGGGGGGACCCCACGCCGTTTTTTGGCGTAGGGGTTCCCCTTAGATCCATACCAGACCTAAGGGCCTGGTATGCTCTTGGAGGGGGAACCCATGCCGGATTTTTATTTAAAATTTGGCGCGGAGTTCCCCCTCAAGATCATCTGAGCACAAGTCGCGTGCCGAAGTCGGTTCATGCAAGACGGCAATCCGACTTTGATCCGACTTCAATTATAGTCAATAGGCTGAAGTAGGATCAAAGTCGGACCAAAGTAGTACAGGGAGCATTTCTAAAGTCGGAACGACTTGTGTCGGACCAGTTAGGACGGCTCCCATAGGGAAACATTACATTTCACACGTCATGCGACATGAGCTCCCAATGTCGGAGCGTTTGTCGGACCAGTGTGAACCCAGCCTCAGTGTCAACTTGTGTGCATGTTATCAGGCCAAAATCACCAGGGTATGTAAACTTTTGATCAGGGTCATTTGGATAGTTTCTGTTGAGATTATGATTAAAAAAAAGTAAACACAGTTGATTGATAATAAATGGCTTCAGCCAAAAACTAACCATGAGTGAAAGAAATGTTTTTGTGTTACCATTCATATTCTCTGAAAAATGGCCAAGAAATCATAAATTCTGCAAGGGTATGTAAACTTATGAGCACAACTGTATGCATATTATTTGTTGTTTGTACCCATAGTAGGGCCTAGAAACATTAATGCACAATTTGCTTTTTTATCCTATCTAAAACACCAACACTGACACCAACTGACACTAATACTAAATTAAAATGTTTTCTAATTCTACTTAAAATACATTAACCCTGACTATTAACTCTGACTTTGACTCTAAACCTAACCCTGACCTTTTTTTTTTATTTTTACACCCACTTTATTTATTTTTTTACACTTTTCTCCTCTACCACTGTATCGTTTTCTCCATTTAAGAGGAGAAAAAAACACACAGGTGCAGGTTATAAAGCGACTGATCAGTGTGATAGCCAATCACAGGCTAGTGATTGGTACCTAGTCCTCTCAGTTTTGAATTGTTAGTATGATACCCAGAGATGTCTGTGACAGCTCAGTCTCTCTGCTGGAAGCATTCTGTGTAGCACACACCCAACACAAACACAGTAGCGCACTTCCATGAGGCCACATATGTGCATAACTTTAGTGGGAAGGGATTAAGATATAAAAACATTTTGTGGTTGAATTTTGGGTTGCCACCTTTTCTTCAAGTCAAACACGAACACTTTAGCGGCGCACAGCAATTTTGTTTATAGTATAAACTATACATATATTTTGCTAGTAAATAACATTTCTAATCATATGAAGTTAATAACAAGAGTCCCCCTTTTACATCAGAGTCCACAGAGTTCCCTTTCACTGTAAGGGGGGACTCTGCAGACTCTGATGTAAGGGAGAACTCTGGGGACTCTGATATAATGGATGCTCTGGGAACCCTGATTTAGGGGGAACACTGAGAACTCTGATGTACAGAGAGGACTCTGATGTAAGGGAGAACTCTGGGGACTCTAACATAATGGATGCTCTGGGAACCCTGATTTAAGGGGGAACACTGAGAACTCTGATGTACAGAGAGGACTCTGATGTAAGGGGGAACACTGCGGCCTCTGGTGTAAAGGGGAACTCTGATGTAAGGGGTGGTCTGAGAACCCTGAATTACCTTAGTGTACTCAGAGGCAGGAGAGAGAACGGGGGGAGACTTCAGTCACAGACAGGGATGGATGGTGAGCTAACTCACCCTTTGGCAGTCAGCACCTCTCATCCAGATGTTTCTGAGGCTACTGGACTTCACATTTCCGACCCCAACTTTCCTTTTCTGAAGCACAGCACTGGGGATTGGAGTGTGGGCAGACACAGAGGGGTAGGGGTGGGGGGAAGAGGTGCAGATCGAGCCCTCTCTCCTCTCCTGTCTGTGTGTGTGTGGGGGGAGGGGGGATTGTTAGTGTTGGCTTTGGGCAGTGTGAAAGAGAGTGTAACAGACAGTCTTAGCTTAGACAACTGCAGCCAGCAACCCTGCTGGGAGACCATAGTCCAGTCTAAATAATGTGTCCAGGTTTCAGGCTGTCTGAAACCCGGACACATGATTCCAAACCCGAACTGTCCAGGTGAATCCTGGACAGGTGGCAACCCTATTTGAATTACTAAAGGCAAATAGACTGTGCACTTTGCATATACAGTTGACTCATTTCCCCCAGAAGCTTAGAAAATGTAGTTAAGCGCGGTTTATTTCCTATATTCAATCATCTGCAAGCAAAAATACTGTTATTTTTGTTTTCCTTGGGTATTTTTTTACAAAGCAAAGCTTCACCACGCTCACTAAGCTCTGGGGAAAATGAGTGCAAGTGTACTTGCAAAGTACACAGTCTATTTGCCTTTAGTAAATTGACCCTTTAGATTGTAGTACCACTTCAAAGTGATTGTAAATGATTACCTTGTAAAACAGGCCATTCCGTTTAAAACTGAAACAAAAGGAAAAACATTTGTGTATAGATATAAAAAAAAATTATAAATACATTTTCCCGCCTTCTTTTAAATGATCACATACCCTCTGTTCACTATGTTCTCAGTTGGTGGGAGGAGAAGCAACAGTACACTGAGCTTCCCAGAGAATGGCTGGGGGGGGGGGGGGGTAGTGTCAGGACAAGTCTGATCATTGGAGGAGAGCAGGCTGAGTTCCCAGCACAGCTACACGTTGTGTTCTCCAGCTTAGTGTGGTCAGTTTCTTAACAGGAAAGCAGAGGGACTAGCAGGAACACCATGGATTTTACACAAAGAAAGCAATACAAAGAGAACAGGATTATTATTATTATTATACAGGATTATTATTATTATTATTATTATACAGGATTTATATAGCACCAACAGTTTGCGTAGCTCTTTACAACATGAGGGCAGATAGTACAGTTACAATACAATTCAATACAGGAGGAATCCGAGGGCCCTGCTCATTAGAGCTTACAATCTAGGATACTTTCTCATACATGGTACAGCAGCCACATATTAGAAATATGAAATGCTGGGGTAACAAACACTTGCCGCCTACCCACCGTCAAATGACGGCGGAGCGGTGCGGCTCAAGTTCTGGGACAACGTCAAATGATGGCATGATTAGCAAATGGCAAATGATTAGCAAAAAAAACAAAAAACCCAGCGATGATTAAATACCAGCAAAAGAAAGCTTTATTTGTAATACAAGGAGGAGGGTATATTGGGACTTTAAATGAGGCACATAGGACATGCACCTCCATCCCTATTCATAGAATTACAGAAAAGGGGAGATTTGGGACTTTAAATGAGGCAGGTAATAATCAATTGAATAAAATGATGTTAGCACATTCATTGGCATAAAACATTGAAAAACCATAACAATGGGTACATACATATATGATAGATAATAGTAATCTCTTGTATGCAAGACACACCATGAATGAATTGTACATGGATAAAAAGTAACACAAAACATTTGACCGTAATGCAAGACAAGTTGTATCATGTCATAAAGTCAATTGTGTGATAAAACTAGGCATAATATAATTGAACTGTAGATTAAGATAAAAACTTGTAATATAATGTAGTTAGAGCCATGTGCTGGGATAAGGGCTGCATCCTTTATAGCTCGACGCGTTTCGTTGGTTCAATCCTACTCACCAGGAGCGGATGCTAAAGAAATCTGTAAAAATGAGTATATACAGCATTATGATCTAAACAGAGGTCCAAATGATAAAACAAAAAAAAAGAGAGTCGGGAGGGAGGAACTTATCCAACCTGAAGTAACTTACATACGATACAGAGTTAAACCTCTCCGATATCGGCAAAATAGAGCCGCCATGGAAGTCTATCCCGGGAACTGAGGTAATTGAGACCTGCATTAACATCGGACGCACACATAACTATCCCTAGAAAGATGAAGGCCACCATATTGTGCTAGGTAATAGTGCCAAAACCTGGCTACAAAAATATCTATAAAATAAATTGCCATGTATAAATAGACCAATCGGGTGCTAATACCTCGGAATAGTGTAGGAAGACAGGTGCCCATTGCCCAGGAGCCCAAGAAAGCAGGGGATGTGGGAAGCTATCCGATAATGTGAACAGAAAGTGGAACAAGTGCAGTAGGGAAAGCATGTAAAGATTACTTTTACCAAGAAAAGGATAGGAAATAAAATAAAGAATGGTTTTTCAATGTTTTATGCCAACAAATATGCTAACATCATTTTATTCAGTTGGTTATTACCTGCCTCGTTTAAAGTCCCAAATTTTCTTTTTTCTGTAAAGCTCTATTTGCGTGGAGAAAATAATTAAAAATGGATTTTGGTACAGTGTTTCATGACCGCGAAATTGTCATTCAAAGTGCGACAGCTCTGAAAGCTGAAAAATGGCCTGGGCAGGAAGGGGGTGAGAGTGCCCGGTATTGAAGTAGTTAAGGCCTCAAGAACATGGGCAGAAAAAAATGCAGCTGTTAGAGGCGCCTGGCATTTTTTCATTTAATGTTTTTTGTTTTTTTTGTAATGCCTCTGAAAGCAGCTCTAGGTTATCTAATGTGCATATGCGGGGATCTTCCGCTTACCCAGCGTGGACGCAGTCACACTAAGTCCCGCCTCCTGGACCAGCTCCTATGATGGATGTCACACGTCCCGGCATTGGACCAGTGTGACATCCGTCATAGGAGCCGGTCCAGGAGGAGTCATTCTGGTAGTCCGACCCTGTATAGCCCCAAGTTCCCAGCCAACCCCAGTCCTTGGGACTCAGGGCTAATAATTGTCAATAACCAATACCAGACCCGGGGCTTTTTGGGGGCCCACTCAGGGCTATAGCCCTGGTCAGCTCCCCCATATCGCAAGCATAAACAAATTTTTAGTTATTTTTTTTTTATTGAAGGGATCAGTTAGAATGGGTGGAAAGGGGGGGGGGGGGCATTTTGATCCCAGAGGGGGGCTTGAATAAACAATAAGGGTGTATTTATTATTTTATTTTAAAAAAGGCAGACCATGTCTTTAACCGCTTGCCGACCAGCCGCCGTCATTATACTGCGGCAGGTTGGCATGGCTGTGCGAATCGCCGTAGGTGTACGTTGGGCGCTTTAAGAAAAATATCAGGCGTGCCCGCGGTGCCGATGCGTGTGGCAGGTGGCCACAATGTTGGCTGGCCACCCGCGATCGCTCCACAGAGAGCCAGAATGGGGATTTGTCAATATAAACAAACAGATCCCCGTTCTGACAGGGGAGTGATCAGGAACAGCGATGTCTCTCTACTCCCAGTCAGTCCCCTCCCCCCACCATTAGAAACACCTCCCTAGGGAACACTTAACCCCTTGATCGCTCCCTAGTGTTAAGCCCTTACCTGCCAGTGTCATTTATACAGTAATCAGTGGTTTATTTTTAGCTCTGATCACTCTATAAATGTCACTGGTCCCAAAAAAAGTGTCAAAAGTGTCTGATCTGTCTGCTGCAATATCGCTGTCCCACTAAAAATTGCAGATCGCCACCATTAGTAGTAAAAAAAAAAAAAAAAAATAAAAATACCATAAATCTATCCCCTTATTTTGTAGACGCGATAACTTTTGCGCAAACCAATCAATATCCTATTAGATTGTAAGCTCTTCTGAGCAGGGCCCTATTAATCCTCTTGTATTTTATTGTATTATAACTGTATTGTCACCCTTTTATATTGTAAAGCGCTGCGTAAACTGTTGGCGCTATATAAATCCTGTATTATAATAATAATAATAATATATGCTTATTGGGTTTTTTTATTTTACCAAAAATATGTAGAAGAATACATATCGGTCTATGAAGAAATTTGTTTTTTAAAAATAAAAACTGCAGAGGTGATCAAATACCACCAAAAGAAAGCTCTATTTGTGGGGGAAAAAAAGGACATCAATTTTGTTTGGGTACAACGTTGCACGCCTGCGCAATTGTCAGTTAATGCGATGCAGTGACGCAAAAAATGGCCCGGTCATTAAGGGGGCTGACGTGGTTAAGCAGCCCCTCTATCACCCTCGTGTACAGGAAATGTCTGGTGATCACACATTTGGTGAAGTAGAACATCCTGTGCTGGGTAACACACAGGTGCTGCTGTACACTCTTCGGGCAGACAGTTGTGCTCCCCATCCTTCCTCTATGTGGACTGCTATACCGAAGAGCAGCCGCTAGAGGGGGTGTGCTGAGCAGAGGGAGGGAGCGCGCAGAACATACAGAACATAACCCCGAGCTGTCATTAGGTCCAAGGTACAGGCAGCTTATCTCCTGCGCTGTGTGGTCTATGAGAGAGAGAGAGAGAGAGGAAGGAGACCTGTTGTTGTGGAGTCCCGGCTCAGGCTCTACTCATGTAGAAGTGAAGGAGGAGGACAATCTATGATCCTAGGGATCGGAGAGGGCGACCAGTGACCGTGCTGCGTACAGAGAGGTGGAGAGGAGGAGGAGGAGAGGGGAGGAAGGAGGAGGAAGAGGGCAGGCGAGGTATCCTCACCACTACTCCCAGTACTAGGATCCCCGCTGTCCTCAGAGCCCACAGCCAGGGCTTCCGCCGCCGCTTCTCCTGCCTGACAGTACGCTGCTGTGCGGCCCCCGGCACTCCGACCCTGCACCACCCCAGGAGGAAACCCGGGGCAGGAGGAGGCATGGCTTCTACCACCTGCACCAGGTTCACCGACGAGTACCAGCTCTTCGAGGAGCTCGGCAAGTAAGACATTCCTTCACTTCTCATAATCTATGTCTGTCTGTCCATAGAGAGGAGGCTGCAAACTTACACCCCCCCCCCCACTATATACAATGTATATACAAGAGGTACTAATAATACACATACAGTATATAGGATATGCATCCCACCATATGCACTAATAGTAATATACAGATAGATATATATATATATATATATATATATATATCATCTACCTATATGTGTATATATAGATCTATCTATCTATCTATCTATCTATCTATCTATCTATCTATCTATCTATCTAGAGAGAGAGAGAGAGATCGATATATCTATATATATCTATCTTTATATATATAGATATATATAGATAGATAGATATATGGTAGATCTCTCTCCTCTCTCTCTAGATGATATATATATATATATATATATATATATATATATATATATATATATATATATATATATAGAGAGAGAGAGAGAGAGAGAGAGAGATCGCTCTATCTATCTATCTATCTATCTATCTATCTATCTATCTATCTATATTATATAGAGATGTCACAATGTTATATAAAATATGGACCCCACTATATGCACTATTATTAGCACGCGACTACAAACTATTGAGACCTCATTGTTCTCATTGGTAGGACACACCCCTCTGTATTTATAACGATATCTATACATTATAAATGACCTGCTATATCCTGAGCTTCCACCGTACCACCTGATGGGCTATGTGTATTGCATACATGTAAGTCAGCCTTTTCTCAATCTCTTTAACATGGAGGAACCCTTGAAATAACTTTTAGGTCATAGGGAACCCTAGCTAGTAATTGGTATGATTATAGCTCACTGTGCATTAGCATGATGGTCATGGGGAAGAATGGTGCTTGCATTGGTGGTGATTGGGAGACTTAGTGAGAGAAGGGCCCTGTTATGTTGGTGGTCAGTGGGAAGAATGAGCGAATGAGCCTTACACTGGCAGTCTGTAGGAAGAATGATCCTTACATTGGTGGCCAGTGGGAAGAATGATCCTTACACTGGCGGTCAGTAGCAAGATAGATCCTTGCGTTGGTGGTCATTAGGTAGAATTATCCTTACACTGGCGGTCAGTAGGAAGAATGATCCTTACATTGGTGGCCAGTGGGAAGAATAAACCTTACGTTGGTGGTCAGTAGGAAGAATGATCCTTGCATTGGTGGTCAGTAGGAAGAATGATCCTTGTAGAAAGAATGATGCTTATGTTGGTGGCCAGTTATAAGAATGATCCTTACATTGGCCATCATTGGGAGAGTGATTGAGAGAAGGGCCTGTTATGTTGGTGGTCAGTGGGAAGAGTGATCCTTACACTGACAGTTAGTAGCAGGATAGATCCTTGTGTTGGTGGTCATTAGGAAGAATGATCCTTACGTTGGTGGCCAGTGGGAAGAATGACCCTTCCATTGGTGGCCAGTGGGAAGAATGACCCAATGGAAGAATGACCCTTCCATTGGTGGCCAGTGGGAAGAATGACCCTTCCATTGGTGGCCAGTTGGAAGAATGATCCTTCTATTGGTGGCCAGTTGGAAGAATGATCCTTCTATTGGTGGCCAGTGGGAAGAATGACCCTTCCATTGGTGGCCATTGCGAAGAATGACCCTTCCATTGGTGGCCAGTGGGAAGAATGACCCTTCCATTGGTGGCCAGTGGGAAGAATGACCCTTCCATTGGTGGCCAGTGGGAAGAATGACCCTTCCATTGGTGGCCAGTGGGAAGAATGACCCTTCAATTGGTGGCCAGTGGGAAGAATGACCCTTCCATTGGTGGCCAGTGGGAAGAATGACCCTTCCATTGGTGGCCAGTGGGAAGAATGACCCTTCCATTGGTGGCCAGTGGGAAGAATGACCCTTCTATTGGTGGCCAGTGGGAAGAATGACCCTTCCATTGGTGGCCAGTGGGAAGAATGACCCTTCCATTGGTGGCCAGTGGAAAGAATGACCCTTCCATTGGTGGCCAGTAGGAAGAATGACCCTTCCACTGGTGGCCATTGCGAAGAATGACCCTTCCATTGGTGGCCAGTGGGAAGTATGATTCTTCCATTGGTGGCCAGTGGGAAGTATGATTCTTCCATTGGTGGCCAGTGGGAAGTATGATTCTTCCATTGGTGGCCAGTGGGAAGTATGATTCTTCCATTGGTGGCCAGTGGGAAGAATGACTCTTCCATTGGTGGCCATTGCCAAGAATGACCCTTTCATTGGTGGCCAGTGGGAAGTATGATTCTTCCAATGGTGGCCAGGGGGATGTATGATTCTTACGTTGGTGGCCAGTGGGAAGTATGATTCTTACGTTGGTGGCCAGTGGGAAGTATGATTCTTACATTGGTGGCCAGTGGGAAGTATGATTCTTACATTGGTGGCCAGGGGAAAATATGATTCTTACATTGGTGGTCAGTGGGAATTATGATTTTTTTACATTGGTGGCCAGTGGGAAGTATGATTCTTACATTGGTGGTCAGTGGGAAGTATGATTCTTACATTGGTCAGTGGGAAGTATGAATTTTTACATTGGTGGCCAGTGGGAAGTATGATTCTTACATTGGTGGTCAGTGGGAAGTATGATTCTTACATTGGTGGTCAGTGGGAAGTATGATTTTTTTTACAATGGTGGTCAGTGAGAAAAATTACCCTTACATTGGCCATCATTGGGAGAGTCAGTGAGTGAAGGGCCCCATTACATTGAAGGTCTGTGGGAAGAATGCTTCTTTACATTGATGGTCAGTAGGAAGAATGACCCTTACATTGGCCATCATTAGGAGAGTCATTGAGAGAAGGGCCCCATTACATTGGTGGTCAATGTGAAGAATGCTCCTTTACATTGGTGGTTGTTGGGGGAGTCGGTAAGAAAACAGCTCCATTACACTGATAGTCAGTAGGAGAAACAATCCTTGTATTAGTGGTTACTAAGAAGAATGATCCTTACACTGGCTGGTCTTTGGGAAAGGTGGTGAGAAAAGGTGGTTTGTGGCAAGAAGACTCCTCACATTGGTGGTCATTGGAAGAATCCATCCCCCCACAGATAGCTTTTTATCGAGAGGCAGAAATTGCTTATTGCTGTAAAAACCCCTAGCAACCTCTGGAGGAACACTAGTTGAGAGGCTGATCTAAGCAGTCCCAGTCTCTCCTCAGTTTTACAACATGACCACATATTCCACCTCCTTATTCCACAGCCTTTCTCAGCCAGGGTTCCATGGAGTCTTAGGGTTCCTACAGAAGTTGCTAGGAGCTCATTGAGCAGAGGCAGTGCCACATTGATTTTCTGCCTTTCATTTCCTGCATAACAGCACCAATATCGCTCATTAGAGTAGAGCTCCTACTGACCATCAATGTAAGGTGCATTCTTCCCACTGATGACCAATGTAGCAGAGAATTATTTACTAAGACGACCTCTGTTTGACAAGCAATGTAAGGGGGGGTTTTCTCCCATTCACCAGCAATGTAAGGGGAGCCCTTCTTTCACTGATGAGCCATGGGGAGCCTTTCACTGACCAACTATGAAAGGGGAAACTTTTCCTACTGACCAGCAATGTAAGGGAGGCCCTTTTCCCGCAGCCAAGGTATGCAAGGGGGGCCTGTTTCTTTACTGAAAAGCAATGTATGGTAGCCTTTCTCCCACTGACCAGCAATCTAAGGGAAGCCCTTTTCCTCCTGACCAGCTATGTTAGAGGGGGCCTGTCTTTTCACTGGCCAGCAATGTAAGGGGGGCCCTTCTCCCATACCCCAGCTATGTAAGGGCTACTTATCACTGGCCAGCTGTGTAAGGGGGCCCTTCTCCCACAGACAAGCTATGTAAGGGGGGGCTGTCTTTTCACTAGCCAGCAATGTAAGGGGCCTTTGTCCCATAGACCAGTCATGTAAGAGGGACTCTCAACTGACTAGCATTGTAAGGGGGGCCCTTCTCCCACAGACTAGCTATGTGAGGGGGGCTTTTCCCATAAACCAGGTATGTAAGGGGGACCCTTCACTGACCAGCAATGTAAGGGGGGCTCCTCTCCCATAAACCAGCTTTGTAAGGGGGGCTCTTCGCTGACCAGCAATGTAAGGGAAGGGGGGCTCTTCTCCCATAGACCAGCATTTTAAGGGGGACTCTTCAGTGACCAGCAATGTAAGGGGAGGGGGGCTCTTCTCTCATAGACCAGCTTTGTAAGGGGGACTCTTCACTGACCAGCAATGTAAGAGGAGGGGGGCTCTTCTCCCATAGACCAGCTTTGTAAGGGGGACTCTTCACTGACCAGCAATGTAAGGGGTGGGAGGCTCTTCTCCTATAGACCAGCTTTGTAAGGGGGACTCTTCACTGACCAGCATTGTAAGGGGAGGTGGGCTCTTCTCTCATAGACCAGCTTTGTAAGGGGGACTCTTCACTGACCAGCAATGTAAGGGGTGGGGGGCTCTTCTCCCATAGACGAGCTTTGTAAGGGGGACTCTTCACTGACCAGCATTGTAAGGGGTGGGGGGCTCTTCACCCATAGACCAGCTTTGTAAGGGGAACTATTCACTGACCATCAATGTAAGGGGGGGGTCTCTTCTCTCATAGACCAGCTTTGTAAGGGGGACTCTTCAATGACCAGCAATGTAAGGGGAGGGGGTCTCTTCTCTCATAGACCAGCTTTGTAAGGGGGACTCTTCACTGACCAGCAATGTAAGGGGTGGGGGGCTCTTCTCTCATAGACCAGCTTTGTGAGGGGGATACTTCACTGACCAGCAATGTAAGGGGAGGGGGGTCTCTTCTCTCATAGACCAGCTTTGTAAGGGGGACTCTTCACTTACCAGCAATGTAAGGGGAGGGGGTCTCTTCTCTCATAGACCAGCTTTGTAAGGGGGACTCTTCACTGACCAGCTATGTAAGGGGAGGGGGTCTCTTCTCTCATAGACCAGCTTTGTAAGGGGGACTCTTCACTTACCAGCAATGTAAGAGGAGGGGGGCTCTTCTCCCATAGACCAGCATGAAATGAAAGCCTTTCTTCCACTGACCACTTGTCCAAGGACACCCTTTTCCACTGACAACCAATGTAAGGTGTCATATCTCCATTGACTATCATTGTATAGGAGCACTCAGATATGTACCACCTGCAGACCAACATTATTACATGATTCATTTTATGGCTATTACTAAAATAATGTTGCCTTATAGAGTAGGGATGTTAAAAATGGTTGTGCTCTGGGTGTCCAATATGCTACATTGTTTATTCTTTAATAATGTATCTGTCATGTCATGTACCATGAGCTGTAGATATAATATTTTGCCAGGTAGGGGGAGGGGCGGGGCTCCAAGGAGAACTAAAAATGATCTCCTGACTCCCTCTGTGTCAAAATAGGTTGGAAAAGGCTTCTCTAAAATGATTTTGCAGCAAGGTTTTTTTATATATTGTTTGTAATGTCTTCCTGTATATTGTTGCACGTATCACATAAGTCCAGGAAATAGTTCCTGATATGCCCAATGTTATCAGCATACACAGAGTGTGTCTGTAATAGGAATAGCTACCAGATGAATGCAAAGTCATTTTATGGGTTTAGGATGAAAGCACAAAAGTGAACGCTTCCTGCGAAGGGAATCCCTAGCCTCAAGGTCCTCTTACAATGTGAGCAGCATAGACACAAATACATGTCATGGAACGTAGCTCTTATTCTCACAATCCATGACAAAGACTGGAATGTGAACGGCAGGTCACTTCTTGATCACAATGTAGAGGAACGTAGACATTGGAGCCTTGCCTCGCTTTATCTCTGCATATGAAACAAATCATTTGCTTCTGGAGCTGCTGATTCAGTCTAAAGGAATGTGAGACTGAGTGGAATTACTTTCTCCTCCAGGCATTGATATTCCTCGTACCTCCAGCAATATAGTCCCCGTAATGATCAGGAAGTTCCCTGCTGTCATAGGAGACGATGGCATTCATGCTGTATTCACAAGCACCCTCTTATCCTCTTACCTTTTCAGGGCCGTAATAAATATCTTCCCAGATTTTAGCATTTCCAGAGGATTTTCTTTTCTAGCAAGAGCAGCTAGATTGTATTGGTTAATAGTCCGGGTTGTAATTAAACTGTATTGGCATTGGAATGGTAACTGCATTCCTGGGAGCACCAGGGGGGTAATCTACAGTCCATGTTCTGTTCATGGGAATGGGTCATTCTTCCACCCCGTGTCCTGATCATAAGATTTTCTACATTGATCCCCCTCCCCTACTCAGTATTTAGTCCACACTGATTTTGGCAGTAAGATTGTTATTATACCACACCCCTATTACAAGGGGATATTGCTAAAGGCAGCGTTTCCTTTGTTAAATAGAATTATCAAATGTTCGGTTATCAGCTGTGAACACCCATTTTAATCTTATTTTAGGCTTTTAGAATTTTTTTCTCACCCCATGATTCTCCTGAGATAAGCATGTCAGCATACACGTCTGCCAATGGATGCCTGTAGATGGGTTATAATATAAGGGATGCCTGTAGATGGGTTATAATATAAGGGATGCCTGTAGATGGGATATGATATAAGGGATGCCTGTAGATGAGATATAATATAAGGGATGCCTGTAGATGGGATATAATATAAGGGATGCCTGTAGATGGGTTATGATATAAGGGATGCCTGTAGATGGGATATGATATAAGGGATGCCTGTAGATGGGATATGATATAAGGGATGCCTGTAGATGGGATATGATATAAGGGATGCCTGTAGATGGGATATGATATAAGGGATGCCTGTAGATGGGATATGATATAAGGGATGCCTGTAGATGGGATATGATATAAGAGATGCCTGTAGATGGGTTATAATATAAGGGATGCCTGTAGATGGGTTATGATATAAGGGATACCTGTAGATGGGATATGATATAAGGGATGCCTGTAGATGGGATATGATATAAGGGATGCCTGTAGATGGGATATGATATAAGGGATGCCTGTAGATGGGATATGATATAAGGGATGCCTGTAGATGGGATATGATATAAGGGATGCCTGTAGATGGGATATGATATAAGGGATGCCTGTAGATGGGTTATAATATAAGGGATGCCTGTAGATGGGTTATAATATAAGGGATGCCTGTAGATGGGTTATAATATAAGGGATGCCTGTAGATGGGTTATAATGTAAGGGATGCCTGTAGATGGGATATGATATAAGGGGTGCCTGTAGATGGGATATGATATAAGGGATACCTGTAGATGAGATATGATATAAGGGGTGCCTGTAGATGGGATATGATATAAGGGATCCCTGTAGATGGGATATAATATAAGGGATGCCTGTAGATGAGATATAATATAAGGGATACCTGTAGATGAGATATGATATAAGGGATACCTGTAGATGGGATATGATATAAGGGATACCTGTAGATGGGATATGATATAAGGGATGCCTGTAGATGGGATATGATATAAGGGATGCCTGTAGATGAGATATGATATAAGGGGTGCCTGTAGATGGGATATGATATAAGGGATCCCTGTAGATGGGATATGATATAAGGGATACCTGTAGATGAGATATGATATAAGGGATGCCTGTAGATGGGATATGATATAAGGGATGCCTGTAGATGGGATATGATATAAGGGATGCCTGTAGATGGGATATGATATAAGGGATGCCTGTAGATGGGATATGATATAAGGGATGCCTGTAGATGGGATATAATATAAGGGATGTTATGGAAATTTGGCTGTAAGCTATGCACACAGCCATATCTCCTGTGCTAATAAGCATCCATTTCCGTCTTAATGGTATAACGTACCTTTTGATCATATGTCTCCCCTCTGGTTCCCCATTCCCCAGTAAACAGACATTACCACATTCTTACGTTCTCATCTCAGCGTCTCTGACTTTCCCTCGCTAGCAGGCTCTTTTTATTAACACAAAAGCTTTCACAAACAGGAAGTGATGGTTCCAACAGCCAATCACTTCTTACATGGGAAGTGACATCACAGGATATGACCATATAAGGATTTAACAACACAGGAAAATACAACAACCAATGAACAATGACTACAGGAGTCTTGTGGGCGTGTCTGAGCAGAGACAGGGTACATGCATGTTTTTAGAAGCCACATGGTTTTCAAACATTGACTCTGTCTCCAACCATAAGACCCAAAAGACTCCCATATTTCCACTGATAGTAATCCTTATTATACATTGTTCCAGAGAACAATGCATACCTGGACTATTCTACTGTCCTTGTGGACGAGGGGTTATCGGCAGGTGTACGTCATGGCACCCCAAATATGTTGATCAGGCATACAGGGGTGACAAAAGCGCACACCCACTAAAACGATAATGTCTTTGCAGAGCGAACACACCCCCACCAGACGATCGTTCTGTGCATCACACAGGGGCCCTTAGCTGGCAGACATGTCCCCACTCCACAAACACTTCTCTACCTCCCCAAGGAGCTTTCCACTACCAAACGGAACTCAACTAGCGTCAGTCTGTCCCAGTCAGTTCTTTAGAGCAGGCTGCAAGAGAACAAACAATGGGAGACTTATGATAATACATTAAAATACATCTTCATAAAATTGTTCACAACAGGGATGCCTGTAGATGGGATATGATATACGGGATGCCTGTAGATGGGATATGATATAAGGGATGCCTGTAGATGGGATATGATATACGGGATGCCTGTAGATGGGATATGATATAAGGGATGCCTGTAGATGGGATATGATATAAGGGATGCCTGTAGATGAGATATAATATAAGGGATGCCTGTAGATGGGATATGATATAAGGGATGCCTGTAGATGGGATATGATATAAGGGATGCCTGTAGATGACATATAATATAAGGGATGCCTGTAGATGGGATATGATATAAGGGATGCCTGTAGATGGGATATGATATAAGGGATGCCTGTAGATGAGATATAATATAAGGGATGCCTGTAGATGGGATATGATATAAGGGATGCCTGTAGATGGGATATGATATAAGGGGTGCCTGTAGATGGGATATGATATAAGGGATGCCTGTAGATGGGATATAATATAAGGGATGCCTGTAGATGGGATATGATATAAGGGGTGCCTGTAGATGGGATATGATATAAGGGGTGCCTGTAGATGGGATATGATATAAGGGATGCCTATAGATGGGATATGATATAAGGGATGCCTATAGATGGGATATAATATAAGGGATGCCTGTAGATGAGATATAATATAAGCGATACCTGTAGATGAGATATAATATAAGGGATGCCTGTAGATGGGATATGATATAAGGGATGCCTGTAGATGGGATATGATATAAGGGATGCCTATAGATGGGATATAATATAAGGGATGCCTGTAGATGAGATATAATATAAGGGATGCCTGTAGATGAGATATAATATAAGGGATACCTGTAGATGATATATAATATAAGGGATGCCTGTAGATGGGATATGATATAAGCGATACCTGTAGATGGGATATGATATAAGGGATGCCTATAGATGGGATATGATATAAGGGATGCCTGTAGATGGGATATGATATAAGGGATGCCTGTAGATGAGATATAATATAAGGGATGCCTATAGATGGGATATGATATAAGGGATGCCTGTAGATGGGATATAATATAAGGGATGCCTGTAGATGGGATATGATATAAGGGATGCCTGTAGATGGGATATGATATAAGGGATGCCTGTAGATGAGATATAATATAAGGGATACCTGTAGATGGGATATAATATAAGGGATGCCTGTAGATGGGATATGATATAAGGGATGCCTGTAGATGGGATATGATATAAGGGATGCCTGTAGATGGGATATAATATAAGGGATGCCTGTAGATGGGATATGATATAAGGGATGCCTGTAGATGGGATATGATATAAGGGATACCTGTAGATGAGATATGATATAAGGGGTGCCTGTAGATGGGATATGATATAAGGGATGCCTGTAGATGGGATATGATATAAGGGATACCTGTAGATGAGATATGATATAAGGGATGCCTGTAGATGGGTTATAATATAAGGGATGCCTGTAGATGGGATATAATATAAGGGATGCCTGTAGATGGGATATAATATAAGGGGTGCCTGTAGATGGGATATGATATAAGGGATGCCTGTAGATGGGATATGATATAAGGGGTGCCTGTAGATGGGATATGATATAAGGGGTGCCTGTAGATGGGATATGATATAAGGGATGCCTGTAGATGGGATATGATATAAGGGATGCCTGTAGATGGGATATGATATAAGGGATGCCTGTAGATGGGATATGATATAAGGGGTGCCTGTAGATGGGATATGATATAAGGGATGCCTGTAGATGGGATATGATATAAGGGATGCCTGTAGATGGGATATGATATAAGGGATGCCTGTAGATGGGATATGATATAAGGGATGCCTGTAGATGGGATATAATACTAGTATTTGTCGCAATATTTGTGATTGCCTTTGATCCATATTGACTTCTGTTCCGGTGAAAACTCAGAGTATCTAAGTAAAGTGATGGTTTGCTATGCATAGGTTTCAGTAAACCTTTTCCTGCCAGCTTCTGATTGCATACACTAGAATAGAAGGCAGAAGACACATTCAGAGGAAGCGCCTAGGAGTACAGAACCCTTGGGCTAAGTTCACACTGCAACAGTCTCTGCAAATCGATCTACGATAGATTGCTTTTCAGAAGGTGACTAAGTAGCAGCTTCCTTAAAGTGGAACTAAACTGTATCTGATCACCACAAATCAAACACTATTTAATTCATTTTTAATGTTCAAAGCAAACTCCCCCATCCATCCATGTCTCCATGCCTTATTTTACTAAGAAAATACCCCCTAGCAATTCTGGCTGTGGCCATCTTGAATAATGGCATATGCTTTGTTTAGCATTTACTTCCTGGAATCCATCTGCCCTTAGCTCAGGCATGCAGGCAGGAGGTTGTTCTCAACTAAGAAAACACCTCCTCCCCTCCAGAAGACTTCTGGGGTGTATGCTATCATTTGCCTAGGCCTGGAAACCAGGAAGTAACTGAAGAAATGTAAACGAAATATGATAGTCTTTCCTATCTAACCTACTAGTTAGCAGCATAGGGATTAAAAAATGTCATGGTTGACTGAGAGAGTAAAGTTCAGCTTTAAGTTCAGGAGATGGTCCTGCCACTTCCTGAATGACTATTGTTTTCTTTTTTTAAGGAATGAACATACAGCAAGTCAATCATTTATCTTGTGGTTACAAAATTCACAGGCAGTGATGCTTGTTAACTCAGCAAGGCATGTTGAATTAGCCACAGTCAGGATGCAAAGCATTGCAGCTGCGGCAATTTTTTAGACTCTTTGATTTAAGATGGGTGGTCAGGGGTGGTAAAACTGTGGCTCCAGCATCTGCATTTGCTGGCCCCTTAATCTCCCCCTCCCCCCGGCTACCTCTGTGAAAGAGTGCTTAGGACTTCTTTACACCTCCCTGCATTCACTGATTCCACATGTGCAATAACATACCTCCAAACATTTTGAGATGGGAATGAGGGGCATCTATTAGCAAATGTATGTAGGCATAGGACACACCCCTTGCCACACCCCCTTAAAGGAGAATTAACCCAAAAAAAAGGTTCATTAAATCCGCAAGGACTTTTTTTTACCACTACTATTCCTTTATATTGTCTTTTAAAATGTACAAATGAAGCAATTTAGAAATTGGATGAAAGGTTTTGCACTGGGAAACACTTTTTGAAAAATAAAAAGTGCATTTTATATACAGCTATATAGATCAGACCAAAGTGAGGGACAAATGAGGAGAAATGAGGGACAGAGGGGCATTGTTCCAAATCAGGGACAGTCCTTCTAAATCAGGGACAGTCCTTCCAAATCAGGGACAGTCCTTCCAAATCAGGGACAGTCCTTCCAAATCAGGGACAGTCCTTCCAAATCAGGGACAGCCCTTCTAAATCAGGGACAGTTGGGAGGTATGCAATAAGGACTCATTTACACCGTAATGCATTCATATGGCAATGCTTTTTTTGTAATACGCTGACATGTGTTTTACATGCATTGGGGTTGATTTACTAAAACTGGAGAGTGCAAAATCTGATGCAGCTTTTCATAGAATCCAGTCAGCTTCTAACTTTGAACTTTAACTCTAACTTTAGCTGCTCCAGATTCTACACTCTCCAGTTTTACTAAATCAACCCCATTGTTTTCTTGTTTTTTTTTTTACTTGTTTTCCTTGATGCAACATCCAGTGCATTGTGTTTATGTGCGTTTGTGCACGCTTGTGCACATTTGCTTGAATTTGAATGTGTTGCGTTGCACTGAAAAAAAGTAGTGCATGTTGTACTTTTTTTTTTCAGCGCTGGGCAAATGCAATGCAGCATGCTGGTGTGAATTGCATTCATAGGGAACCATTTTTTAATTTTTTTTTTGGTTGCCACACATTGGGAATGTGCTCACAAATGCACCATTCTGCTGTGAATGAACACTTGCATTGTTTGTAATGAATTTGTAGTGCATTTTTGTCACATTTGTGTAGTGCATTTTTGTCACATTTGTAGTGCATTTTTGTCACATTTGTGTAGTGCATTTTTGTCACATTTGTAGTGCATTTTTGTCACATTTGCAGTGCATTTTCTTTTCTACTGAGACTTGCATTTACATGCTTTTGTAGGACCTTGTCTAGCATTCCAGTGGAAACAAATGAAGCAAGCCATACTTTATTTAAACACACATGACAGCACTGCAGTGGTGTAAACTGGGCTCATTGAAGGACTTTCATTTTTCTTCCAAAGGCATTTGTAGTGTGTTTATAAACTCATTCAGCTGTATACGGTGTAAATGAGCCCTTTAAGGAAAGTCCAAGGTAATGAAGTGTGATGCGTGACTGAAGGAAGGGATGTAAATGACATCCACCTCTAAATCCCCAACTCTCCCAAATCCTCCCGGTGTGCCAGGTTTTATCCACATAGATGTCTAGGTGGAAATTCCTGACACCCAGTGAGAGAAAGAGAAAGAGTGAAAGAGCCCAGCAGACAAAAACAAGGCTAATTTAATAAACATTGTATTATTTCAAGACTGAAATTGTAACCTGATTGTGTTAGGCTGTAATTGAGAGGTCTGGAACTGCAAGCCCTTTCCTCCGCCTGCTAGCTTACCCTCTTCTGGATAATAGTGCATGCAGATGATGTGCATATATAGGTCAGGAGCTGAATGCAGTGCAATCAACAGAAGGTACACAAATAAATGTGCCTAAAAATAGATCCTAAAGAGCTAGACTAGAGGTCCCTATAGACATTAGATTATCGCCTCCTCATCCAACTAGTGACAGACTGATCGATATGGAAGAATAGATGGTCTTTTCCCAATAGCTGTAGTTTTCCCTTGAGACACTGCTGGCAAGATCTTCCCTTTCTATTCAGTATGCATAACACACTCTTCAAGGGATACAGGTGTGCATCTTAATGGAATGATCTTTCTCAAAAAGGATATTTTAGTGGTTGAGTCATGTATACAAGTCAGATACAGTATCTCACAGAAGTGAGTACACCCCTCACATTTTTGTAAATATTTGATTACGGTATATCTTTTCATATGACAACACTGAAGAAATGACACTTTACTACAATGTAAAGTAGTGAGTGTACAGCTTGTATAGAGCTAAAAAGAAGACTGGAACTCCTTTTTAGTCCTGGTTCACACTTGTGAAATGTGGAAACCAGCGAGATTCCTGTGTGGGTTCCTGCATCGCATATCATTCGCAAGTAGTTCACACTGCTCTCTGCGAACCGCTGTGGGTGTAAAGGGATGTAAAGGGATGTAAAGTTGATGGCTCCCCCAAATTGGTTCGCAGATCGCAGTGTGAACTGTGAAATTGGACAGGAATCAGATTGCATTTTATTTTTGCAAAAGACGGACTATACCTTTTTCAGCTTGATTTACAATGATGCAGTGCGATTTTGTTCCGATTTTCAATGCAATTTTCAAGTGCAGTTGCAGTGTAATTTGAATGCAGTTTTGGCATGATTTGGGTACAGCTGTGATTTCAGTGCTGGGGAAGAAAACCTGCTGGAATAGTATGATAATAGATCAGACAAGCCAAAAAGGCACAGGACCCTTTCCCAGACTCAGATGGCAGCTTCGCTGCATTGATGTGAATGGACTCTTAAGGAACAAATGCAATTTAGTGTGATCCAATTCACATTTGAAATCTCATCGGAGTGCACCGGGGCTTAATGGGGTAAGCATCCATAGGAATAATGAATGAATTAATGTGTTTGACCTTTTCAATCTATTAAATGAAATGGTAAATATAATGAAATAATGCATTGATTCCTTGTGTTTACTAAGTGACACTTGTGGACTATCTGCAGGTGTCATTTAACACAGAAGCCGCTGCATTTTAATAGCCCTTTCGCTGTGTAATATAAAGCAACTAATAGCTTGCCATTGCCAACTTTATACAGCATAGCATATGTAGTGCAGTAGTCAGGTGTATGCAAGATGCAGGGGTCAGAAGTATGCAGCATACTGCTCCTTAGATTGCTTGTCAGTGGAAGGAAACATTTGCCCAGTGCAGGAAGAATTCAAGATTTACACCCCCGCTGATATTCAGTGAACTGCCCGTGCCTGCACAGTAGCTTTACATAGTTTTCTATTGTGCTGCCTCTAGGTGCCCTGAAGATTAGTGGCAGGATGTAAACAGCCCCAGTAGCACAATTTCATGGTATGCTTCTGGGAAGTTAGGAAGGGGAGGGGGGATGGATATAATTAGCAGATGGGGCAAAACGGATCAATGCACTTTGTGTGAAAGTGCACTTATTCTCTATGGAAGAGTACTGATCTGTTTACTGCTCTCAACAGGGAAGAGAGAACAGAACAGCCGGCGTGGACAATGACACCAACACTGCCTGCCCTGGTGATCGGCTCAGGGAAGTCTGGAGTTTTGGTGGTGTGTGGGAGCCCCTTTGGGACTTAAAGGCCCTAAGAAATTGCCTGGTTTACCAACCCCAACCCCCTTACTGGCACTTAGGTCTAACCTAGGTCTTTTAAGTGTCTAATGCCAAAGTTTCCACTGCAAACTCGGGCTCCCCATGTGACATATTAATGAAAACATCCATAAGAGAATAGGTCAGGTTCACTTAGGGGGCCACACACTGTAACCCCATTGCTATTACATAACAGCCCACTGTACAGTACACGTTGAATCATCCTTAGGCAGAGAACCAAATTATTCCACTGCCAACCATAAACCATGAGGATTGATTCACCCATTTCTAACTATGAGCAAGTGTTCTCAGAAATTCTAGCTGAAAATGATAACTTGTTCATGTATTACTGTACTTGTCTGGCATCTTTGATGAGTTTGGTATATCCAAATAACTATACTTCAATTATCTGCTGTGTAAAGTGTTCAGTTGTAAAACAGGAAACCAGTATTGACTTCACCGTCTGCTGCCATTCTAGGTCACTACCTAAGGGATCTTAACTGAAACAGATGCAAATATTTAAGTGTCACTAAACCCTTGTACAAAAAACAGTGTACCAATTAAATATAAAATATATACCTTCACCTCATGATTAGTTTTCTGGATCAAGCTTAAATTTAGCATTAAGATTATTTGACCTGCCCCCTCAATCCTCATAGGCAATGGTCTTGAATTTCCAGTATGAGGGCTCAGCAGTGCAGGTATAATCATACATGCACTGTTTGTCTCAATCTACACATTGTGTCAGCATTCAGCAATGTACCCCAGGCTGATTACCAGTTGGAGAAGGTTGTATGTGCTGCTTCGTGGCTGTGCTGGTATATAAAATTGTAGTCCTTAACAGAAATGCATCAAGGAAGGTAGCTACGTTTGACAAGGTTGCCTTTTGTCCCCACTTTGAGTGGTCTGTCCCTGGGAAACAAATGTCCCTGTCAATGTCCCCCACTGGCAGCTAATGCAGAGGAATTAAAGTCACACCTCACTTCAGTCCATCAGCTCCAAAAACACTTGAACAGATATACGGCAAACTAAAACAGCTTCAGTGGCAGTTAACTTGCTGCCCTCCTTGCCTTACTACTGACCCCTGCACTTTGCCTTACTACTGACCTCTGAACTATGCATTACATGCTACTGACCCCTACACTTTGCCTTACTACTGACCTCTGAACTATGCATTACATGCTACTGACCCCTACACTTTGCTTTACTACTGACCTCTGAACTATGCATTACATGCTACTGACCCCTACACTTTGCCTTACTACTGACCTCTGAACTATGCATTACATGCTGCTGACCCCTACACTTTGCCTTACTACTGACCTCTGAACTATGCATTACATGCTGCTGACCCCTACACTTTGCCTTACTACTGACCTCTGAACTATGCATTACATGCTACTGACCCCTACACTTTGCTTTACTACTGACCTCTGAACTATGCATTACATGCTACTGACCCCTACACTTTGCCTTACTACTGACCTCTGAACTATGCATTACATGCTACTGACCCCTACACTTTGCTTTACTACTGACCTCTGAACTATGCATTACATGCTACTGACCCCTACACTTTGCCTTACTACTGACCTCTGAACTATGCATTATATGCTACTGACCCCTACACTTTGCCTTACTACTGACCTCTGAAATATGCATTACATGCTGCTGAACCCTACACTTTGCCTTACTACTGACCTCTGAAATATGCATTACATGCTACTGACCCCTACACTTTGCCTTACTACTGACCTCTGAACTATGCATTACATGCTACTGAACCCTACAATTTGCCTTACTAATGACCTCTAAACTATGTATTACTTGCTACTGACCCCTGCACTCTGCCTTGCTACTGACCCCTGCACTCTGCCTTGCTACTGACCCCTGCACTCTGCCTTGCTACTGACCCCTGCACTCTGCCTTGCTACTGACCCCTGCACTCTGCTTTGCTACTGACCCCTGCACTCTGCCTTACTACTGACCTCTGAACTATGCATTATTTACTACTGACCCCTGCACTCTCCCTTACTACTGACCTCTGAACTATGCATTACTTACTACTGACCTCTGAACTATGCATTACTTACTACTGACCCTTGCACTCTGCCTTATTACTGACCTCTGAACTATGCATTACTTACTACTGACCTCTGCACTCTGCATTACTACCAACCTCTGAGCTCTGCATTACTTACTACTGACCTCTGAACAATGCATTACTTATTACTGACCCCTGAACTATACATTCCTTACTGCTGATCTCTGCACTCTGCATTACTACTGACCTCTGAATTATATATTATTTACTACTGACCTTTGAACTGTGCACTACTTACTACTGACCTTTGCACTCTGCCTTACTACTGACCCCTGCACTTTACATTACTTACTACTGACCCCTGAACTCTGAGTTACTGCTACTGACCTTTGCACTCTGCCTTACTACTGACCCCTGCACTTTGCATTACTTACTACTGACCCCTGAACTCTGAGTTACTGCTACTGACCTTTGAACTCTGTGTTACTTACTCCTGACCCTTAAACTATACATTATATACTACAAATAGGAGCCACTTTATTGGCCATGTCTTCAGGTATTTGGTGGGCAGTGCATTACATGGCTACATTTTTCTTCTTGATACCTTCAAGGCAACTAAGCATGCATATCTTGGTGGCTATTTGAAATCTATTTGTTTTAAACCTTGAATGTCTGTCCCCTTGTTCTTAAAGTCTGTGGTCAATTGTTTGAGGGCATGTTATGAATCAGGGTTTGGTTTTGTGGGCATGATACAAATGGGTGGTTGGTGGTGGTTGTGGTGTGGTTTTTCTGGGTATGTTTTAAACATTGGCATTGTCGGTAGGGTGACCCATCTTTGAAAATCGGGTAACCTTAACATTTAACTTACTGTAAGACCATGTACGGCTAGAACAGTAGCCCTCAAAAGAGAAGTTCAAAGGTCTGGTTTTTAAATGTATTCTATTTTTTTTCTAAGCCTATTGACACTTTAACATATACAGTAGTCTATTTCTTAGTTTTCCAAGCTGTTGGGATGAATTGTGTGTCAGGCAGACAATAAACTCTCCTTTTTTTAGTGTATGCACTTTTTTTTTTGTGAATTAAAAAACGACTTTAAGAAGTGCTAGTACTGGGGCAGGTCTTATGCATCCTATGCTATGACCTCTTAGTCTGTTGTCACCGCAATTGAAAATTTCCCCTCTATTCCTATTCTGATACTTCCAGTCCCAGAGGAAGTATGGATGTCTTTACACAGACAGCAATTGTTAGTTTGTATGCTATACCAAGAAGATGTCAACCTGCTTGTTCTAAATGGAGAGCTTCTCAGTTCTTTGCTTTTGACACTATATAGCACTCATGAACTGTCCGACAGATATGGATATTTTATACATAGTTACATCTGTCAAGCTTGAAACATTGTAACCGTGTATATACCATACCTGGGCAATACCTCTGGAAGCTGGAAATCACCGTAGACAGCCTTCTCTCAGGGATTTCCACTTGCATCTTGTGCAGAGCAGCCAGCCTGGTGCATTGTGAACACAGGTTGTCGGCCGCACGGCACAGGCGCCATTTAGAGAATGCTTTGCATTTTTGTGAATGAATGCCTTGCATTTATTCAGAAAGTGCAAAACATTCTCTAAAATGATGCCCATGCTAAGTGGATGGCCTCCTGTGTTCACAATGCAGCAGGCCAGCCCCTCAGCATGGGAACCAGAAGCAAGTGGAAATCACTGAGATAGAGGTGTCTGCTTCAGTGATTTCCAGTTGTCAGAGGTATTGCCCAGGTATGATATATACAGTATATAGTTACATTGGTCCAAGCTGGACAAATGTAACTATTTCTAGAATATCTGTACCTGGAATTCCTCTTTACAAGGTCATTCACACCAGTTGGTGCTCTGGGATCGTGCTGGGCAAGTCTGCAGTCTCAGCGCAAGACAAGGCAATAAAGTCTTGTTCCCTATGAGGACAGTTCACACTGCTATGTCACAATGGGATTGATTTACTAAAACTGGAGAGTGCAAAATCTGGTGTAGCTGTGCATGGTAGCCAATCAGCTTCTAACTTCAGCTTGTTCAATTAAGCTTTGACAAAAAAGAAACTGGAAGATGATTGGTTTCTATGTAGAGCTGTACCAGATTTTGCGCTCTCCAGTTTTAGTAAATGAACCCCTGTGGTCTATGATGAAAAAAGGAATGTATATAGTACTTTTTTTCAGTGCAGCATGGTGCAGTGCAGGACACTGCTTTGCGCTGCTGGCAATAGAACCAAATGAAATGTCGCTTCAAAATTTAAATACATTTAAATAAAGGTCTACATGTCACATGCCTATTGCTGTCACAAGGAATCTTTACACTCTTTGTGACAGCAAAAAAAGCGATAAAAAAAATGTAAAGTGACAGTGTAAAAATAAATAAAAAATGTACAGATTTTGTTCTTAAAGTGCCCTCACTCCCCTGTGCTCATGTGCAGGGTGAGCATACGGCGATCGTCCCACATGTGAGGTATCGCTGCGATCATCCGATCATGGGCAGTAATTCTAGCTCCATACCTCCTCTGTAAATCTAAAGCGGTAACCTGCAAATGCTTTTAAATGCATTGCCTATGGATAGTAAAATTTACGCTGTTTGTCGCCGTTGCCCAGGCGTCCGCAATTTTAAAGCATGACATGTTTGGTATCTATTTACTCGGCGTAACATCGTCTTTTATATTTTAATAAAAATTGGGTTGAGTATTGTGCTTTTTTTTTTTTTTGTATTAAGATTAAAAAAAGTGTATTTTTTCTTCAAAAGAAGTTGTATTTGAAAAAACCCCTGTGCAAAAAACATGTGACATAAAAAAAATTGCAAAACCCACCAATTTATTCTCTAGGGCTTCTGCCTTAAAGTGGTTCTAAAGGAAGAAGTTTTTCTTTTTATCTTAATGCATTCTGTACATTAAGATAAAAAACCTTCTGTGTGCAGCAGCCCCTGTCAACCCCCCTAATACTTACCTGAGCCCTCTCTCGATCCAGCGATGTTGCATGAAAGCCTGGGCAGTGCTTCCTCCTGATTGGCTGAGACACAGCAGCGGGCACCATTGACTCTCGCTGCTGTCAGTCAAAGTCAGTGAGCCAATGAGGAGAGAGAGGCAGTGGGGCTGAGCTGTAGCTCTGTGTCTGAATGGACACACAGAGTAGCAGCTTTGCTCGGGTGCCCCCATAGCAGGCTGCTCTGAATCCGAGTGGTGTGGCCTTGTGTAAAAGGATCTTTAGCGTCCCAAGTATCATGTGTAAGAAGAAGCTTACTCTAGTACAAGGATATGCAATTAGCGGACCTCCAGCTGTTGTAAAACTACAAGTCCCATCATGCCTCTACCTCTGGTGTCATGCTTGTGGCTGTCAGAGTCTTGCTATGCATCATGGGACTTGTAGTTCTGCAACAGCTGGAGGTCCGATAATTGCATATATTTAGTCTGCCTGCTTTTATTTTCTTTGACACGTGCAACAATAAAGGATTAAGGTTTAAAATAAAAGAAGGAGCAACTCTTGATAGTTTTTTTCTTTTATTTCTTTATTTAATATTAATAATGCTATGTGAGACACTTATACTAAAAGTCAGGCAGGCTTGTCTGTTTTTTGTAGGTTTTCCTATTTTACATGACAACTATTCATTAAGTGTCTGTTTAATAGCTAAAGTGGGCGTAAGAATGTGAAAGATGAGCTGGTTGTAATGCAGTCAGGTAAGTGAACAGAAGGCATTTTGTAGGAGAGGTAGAATGTGTGTTGAGTAATCGGAGATTGGTTTACATTACCATGTATCACCATTCAAGAAAGTCAACAAACAGCATTTTGAGCTAAACAAAGACCACGTGAATCGCCCCTGATCACGTTTTAGGTGCGTGTATTGAGAAATGACTGGACGATGGTAATAAAGCAATAAAAAAAGCAATGATCATGTCAAAAAGCTTGGTAACTCTCAGAGCCTTCATCCGTTAAAAGCTGTCATGTAAAGAGGGTGACAGCACTTTACACACCGATGTGTACTTTGTTAGATGTATGGGGTATGAATACTTGTGGGACATTTTATTTATTTATTTCAGGTGCTTATATAGCGCTGTCAATTTATGCAGCACTTTTACATATACATTGTACATTCACATCAGTCCCTACCCTCAAGGACAGGGATCCTCAAACTAGCTGTTGCACGTCCCATGAGGCATTGTAAAACTCACAATGACAGCATGACTAGACATGATGGGAATTGTAGTTTCTGAACAACTGGAGGGTTGTAGTTTGAAGACACCTCCTCAAGGAGCTTACAACCTAAGGTCCCTAAAACACATTTATACATACACTAGGGCCAATTTAGACAGGATCTGATTAACTTAACCTACCAGCATGTCTTTAGGAGGAAACCCATGCATGCACAGGGAGGACATGCAAACTCCAGGCAGTTGATGTGGTGGATTCGAACTAGCGACCCTTTTTACTGTTAGGTGAAAGTGCTATCCACTACACCACTGTGCTGACATATTAATGAGACAGGAGGTGGTGTCAGATGACTTCTGAGAAACACATTTCCTCCACACGCCATTAATCCTAAATGCCTTCTAGAAAACCATGAAATGCAGTCGTCCACTATGGGCAACATTTCTCCATGATCAGATCAGACAATCTTTTACTGATGAAACGATTTCAACAGACTTGTTTTTGTTTTTCAGGGGTGCGTTCTCTGTGGTGAGGAGATGCATGAAGATTACCACCGGACAAGAGTATGCAGCCAAAATTATCAACACCAAAAAGCTGTCAGCAAGAGGTATTCATCAAAATGTGCCTATTATTATTATAATTAAATGGTCTGTTACCCAAATGTTTTATATCCCTAATGTGTATGTTGTACCATGTACTTCCGTTAAAATGTATCCTGTTCTCTTTGCATTACTCCCTTTATGTGAAATACCTGGTGATCCTGCCAGTCACCGTGCTTTCCTATTTCAAGTTGACCACACTTGGCATGGAGGCGCATCCAGGGAGTGATCGGTTTGCTTTTATGCATTCTACTTGGGAGCGCCCTCGTAATTCATTCGTAAGCCCTGCACCCTTCAAACTGGCAGCCCATACGGAGGTACGGGCTGAAAGCTGCAGGGCTTGTCTGCAGAAACCTACCCATGCTGCAAAAAAGATCACTGCTGTCAATGCTGCTGTTTTAGCAAGTAGTGTCGGCCCTGAAACTATACCGGCATCATCAAATGGAGAGTCAGTAAGCCACAGCTCAAGCAACCTCTGGAGGGACCCTAGGGCTACACAGAAAACCTGCTTGAGGATGGCTGCTTTAATGGCTTGGACTGACAAAAATCATTTTTCTTTGTTTTAATAACAAGGGCAGATGAAATGGATAACTGAAATGGCAAATTAGCTGTCTCTGCCCAAGGTTGTATTAAAGTGGCTGTAAACCCTTACGTATAACCAGTGAAGTGACTGACCTCAGGTGATACACAGAGATGAAACAAATTCTAAATAAGTTGTACCTGGTTTTTCTGCAGTCTTCTCTTCTCTGCATCCATTCGAAGTCCAGAATTAATAAAGTATGTCTGAAATGTCAGAAAAAGGGGGTGTGGAGAGCTGAAATTACACTCTGCAGAGCTCAGTGAGGAGAGCTCTGAGAGCTGATTGGAGGGAAGGGATGCCGTTCACACAGCACGCATGAACAGAACTGAGGCTGTCAATCAGCTGGAGATCCCTCCCCTGTTACCATTTTTCTCTTTGTGTCAGGAAAACTTGTGAGAAGTGACTCTTGGTAATAGCAGAGGAATGAAGCAGCAGAGAGAAATAACACTCGGTGCTGTTAATTGAGGCAAGTTCACACTATAGAGGGATATGCTTTGTTCATACACTATATTGTCAAAGTGTTGGGACGCCTGCCTTTACACGTACATGAACTTTACTGGCATCCCAGTCATGGCATTGAGGGTCCAATATTGAGTTGGCCCACCCTTTGCAGCTATAACAGCTTCAACTCTTCTGGGAAGGCTGTCCACAAGGTGTAGGAGTGTGTCTATGGGAATGTTTGACCATTCTTCCAGAATTTGTGAGGTCAGGCACTGATGTGGATGAGAGCCTGGCTTGCAGTCTCTGCTCTAATTCATCTCAATAGTGTTCTCTAAGGTTGAGGTCAGGACTCTGTGCAGGGCAGTCAAGTTCCTTCACCCCAAACTCACTCATCCATGTCTTTATGAAGCTTGATTTGTGCACTGGTCCAGATCATTTGGTGGATGGGAGATTATGGTGTGGTGTTGCTTTTCAGGGGTTGGGCTTGGCCCCTTAGTTCCAGTGAAGGGAACTCTTAGACCCCTTTGACACTGGGGTGTTTTTCAGGCGCTTTTGGGCTAAAAATAGCGTCTGTAAAGTGCCTGCAAAACGGCTCCCCTGCAGTCCCAGTCTGAAAGCCCGAGTGCTTTTACACTGGGGCTCTGTGCTGGCAGGACGTTAAAAAAAGTCCTGCAAGCAGCTTCTTTGGGGTGGTGGAGGAGCGGTGTATACACCGCTCCTCCACTGCTCCTGTACATTGAAATCAATTGGCACTGCTGCCGAAGCACCTGCAAAGCGCTTTGGCAGCGGTGCTACATGGGCGCATTTAACCCTTTATTCGGCCGCTAGCGGGGCTTAAAAGCTTCCCACTAGCGGCCAAATAGCGCCATTAAAATGACGGTAAAGTGCCGCTAAAACTAGCAGTGTTTTACCGGCATCCGCCCCAGTGTGAAAGCAGCCTTAAGGTGTCAGCATACCAAGACATTTTGGACAATTTTATGCTTTCAACTTTGTGAGAACAGTTTGGGGACGGCCCCTTCCTGTTCCAACATGACTGCGCACTAGTGCAGAAAGCAAGGTCCATAAAGACACGGATGAATGAATTTGGGGTGGAGGAACTTGATTGGCCTGCACAGAGTCCTGACCTCAACCTGATAGTACACCTTTGGGATGAATCAGAGTGGAGACAAGCCAGGCCTTCTCGTCCACATCAGCGCCTGATCTCACAAGAGATCAGGCGCTGATGTGGACGAGATGTGGAAGAGTTGAAGTTGCTTTTGCTGCAAAGGGTGGGCCAACTCAATATTGAACCCTATGGACTAAGACTGGGATTCTATTAAAGTCCATGTGCGTGTAAAGGCAGGTGTCCCAATACTTTTGACAATAGTAGATTTCATGTCTGAGGTTTATAACCTCTTTAATGAAATACAAATGATTTAGGTAAACTTCAGGAACTATTTCCTGTAATTGGGTACGACCTACTGCAATACGATTGTGATAACTCGGGTGTTGTGAGCCAGGATCCAATGTGCTGGAAATTGCCATCTGATTCCCAGTTGTTTTCAGCAGAGACAAACTTCCCACAGCCAGTGTAAAATGGGTGCGCGTGTTACTAAAGAGGTGGGGGACGCATTATATGATGTACTTAATGCTGCCATTCTCTTAATATGGATAATGGCTTATGGAGATGACCCCTTGCTCGAAATAGGAGATCCTATGACATGTATACAGTCAGTATGTATATATTACAAGCCCACTGCAGCCATGCAGCCAGAAAGTACTGCTGTAGCTTAGGGCTCATTAGTGGGCAGTCGTCTGCCTGAAAGGCATCCTGCAACATGGGAGTAAGATGCTTCTGTAGTATGTTGTGAAAAAAATAGGTCAGCGCCTAATTGAATCATATTCCTCTTCATTATTTACAAATGAACTTGCTCCATTAAGGCATGCTGTATTTAACAGTAGAGCTTCACAGAATTCTTCAGAGATAGGAGCACTCAATCAACAGCCAGTTTAATGGAGGATATGTTCTTCTAAAATAGGAATATGTTCAGGAGGCCTTGGAGAGATAAGGATTTGTTCTGCTGATAACACTAACATTGTCATTTAATCCAGAATGTGGTACACTCTAGAAATATGTATAGTGCCAGCCTCCAGGTTATGAACAAAGTGTGTCTGTTGTCCTAACGCATTAGAGGCGGCCTAGTGATAGGACCAAGAGATTGCAATCTATTCATTGTCACAGAAACCAATGACACTGATGTGGAATAAGCATGGCATGCATGTTTTGTGTGTGTGTATATATATATGTGTTTGTGTATATATATAATCAGTATGGCTTATAGATCTACCTTAAAGTGGTTTCCTAAGGCACGTTGTTTAAACTTGCGAGCAGAAGAGACAAAACACATTTCTAAAGGTGTGAATAGGGCCTAACACATCAGTCTTTGTATTTCTAAATCCCTCTTGTAACATAGTTTTATTACCTGTTGATCCTGTCAGTAAGCCTGATATATTTCATCTTCCTTTAACAGACCAAGCTGTCCAACAAAAGTGACAATTAGGGCTCATTTACATGAGCTTCAACCTCTGTGGCAGATCGCTGTTCAGAGGGTGTTTGGCAGGCGGTGAGCAGGTACCTTTGCAGCATTAGGAGTAGTTGTTGGGGAGTGGTAAAAAAACATGGCAGTGTATGAGGTGGGGTGGCCTGTTCATACAATTCTGGCACAATCCCCTATGGAAACATAGTGGGAAGAAGAAGTGTTTCTCAAGAATCTCCTATAAAAAGGGGGTTCATGGGAGATGGGGATTTTAATGTGCACAGATATTATTAGTTACTCAAAAAATAGTCCATATAAAATCAATACATTTTATTTGTACAAATCCTCTGAAAAGAACATTATATTTTAGCACTTTAATATACAATACACAAGTTCCGCATAGGGATAAATCCCAGGAGGTATATGAGTCTGAATCCAGATTCATGGACTAATTTTTGAGTAACTATTAATTAAAATCCCCATCTCCCATGAACCCCCTTTTTAAAGATTCTTTAGAAACACTTCTACCCACTATGGTAAAAAACATGGCTCAACCACCTCTTTTTACTGAAAGGCAAATCATTTAAAAATGTTAGGGGTGCCTACAATGACCAGCTTCTATTTATTTAGGTAAATCCTATATGCCAAAAGAAGAAAAAGTTTCCGTAACTGCCTAATAAGCTGGAGTTGGGCTGGACCAGGCCTTTTTCTGACGCTTGTTGTTTACAAGTTTAAATGAGTATTCTTTGCTAGAAAATTACTTAGAACCTCCAAATATCATATATATTTTTTAGCAGAGACCCTAGAGAATAAAATGGCGGTTGTTGCAATATTTTATGTCACACTGTATTTGCGCAGTGGTCTTTCAAACGCAATTTTTTGGGAAGAAATACACTTTCATTAATGAAAAAAAAAACTGAAAAGTTAGCCTAATTTTTATATATAATGTGAAAGATGATGTTACACTCAGTAAATAGATACCTAACATGTCACGCTTCAAAATTGCGCATGCTCGTGGAACGGCGACAAACTACGGTACTTAGAAATCTCCATAGGCGACGCTTTAAACATTTTTACAGGTTACCTGTTTAGAGTTTCAGGGGAGACCTAGTGCTAGAATTATTGTTCTCTCTAACAATAGTGGCGATACCTCACATGTATGGTTTAAACACCGTTTACATATGTGGGCGTGACTTACGTATGCGTTTGTTTATGCGTGCAAGCTTGGAGAGACGGGGAACTTTAAAAAATGTTTTTTATTTTTTACTTATTTATTTTACATTTTATTTTTACACTGTCCTTTTTAAAAAAAAAAAAATTGATCATTTTTATTTTATTTTATGTAAACATCCCTTGTAATAGAAATATGCACAGGTCCTCTTTATTGTTAAATCTGAGATCAAAAAGAAATAAAAACACAAAAATTCCTTTATTAATAATAAAAAACAATGTCCCCCGGTGTAGATCCATCGTCATTTACGATGCCCGCCGCCACCGCTGAAAGAAAAAAAAAAGCTCCGCTCGTACCTAAGGGTCTGATATAGATGTAGGGGGGCCACGCTTTCTTTTTTGGATCAAATTTGTGTACAAAACTGATCCGATGTGCAATTCAGAGCATTCTGAAGAATGCAAGAATTTGCATCTGAATCGCAGTGCTCAAAAAATGCACAGGACTCTTTTGAAATCCACAGCGAATTCGCACTACCGCTGCACGGCATATATATGAACCGGCTCCATAGAAATCCGGCTTGATTCACATGTAATGCGAATTGGATGCGCTTCAAAACTCATCCAATTCATCACATATGTGAACGGAGCCTTAAGTACTACCCCAGCCAGCCCTGCTGTTCTACAGACAGTCAATTCTTTAGGGATCACAGTAATATTGTACTACAGTGATTATTGATGGAGATGATGGATCTCTGTTGTTACATTGTAATTAGATGCAGCTGTTACATGCAATTAACATGGCAAATTTACATCTGCTCTGCAACTTTAGCAGCAGCAATCCTGTAAAGTGAAAGTGAAAGAAAATATTTTTTAATTCAATTATTTTTTACTATTATGCCTAGAAACTGTAATTACACCTAATTAACTCCTACTTCTTCTTTCTCTCAGAAGAGAAATAACATTTTATGGTGTGATAAATAGGAACGATTGCAAAGAAACATTCGTAATTTTAAAATGATGACTAGTCAAACTGTTATAAAATCATTTTGACTTTTTTTTTTCTGTTTTGCCTCTAACATTTAATGAAATAGCCAGCATGGTGCCACACACCTTACTTCATTCTGTTCAGTAAGAGTGCCCTTAGGGCTGGTTCACACCACAAAAACGCACTCCTGATCCGTCCGGATGTGTTTCTCTATGCGCTTTTTTTAAAGCGGTTTTAAAGCGTTCCAGTCAGATTTTGATGCATTTCCAGATGCATTGCACATGCTTTTTTTTCTTCTTTTTCCCTGGGTATTTTTCACTGTACTGGGGTCTGGTGCATTTTTGGTGCGTTCTGGTGCGCATTTGATGCTTTCCACTGCGTTCCAGTACAGTCCAGTGCAGGAAAAATTCAGCATGTTCTACTTTTTTTTCTGGAACTGGAATGCCCTGGGACTGACTGCACTAGTGTGAACTATGCCAACTATGCCATAACTTTCTATGCATTTTTGGTGTAGAAAAAATCGGACTGGACTGCATGTGATGTGAACTGGCCCTCCAAAGTGCTCCAGGAATAATCCTTCTTCCGTTCTTACACTAGTTCAGCTTGACTTGATGTAAGTAGGCTGAGGGCTGCTGGGGATGCTGTAAATCACTGAAGTAGTCTGCGCACCATACAGTGGTAGCGGGAATCTTCCAGGTGCTGCTTAAGCAGCTTCCCCTCTGTATGCTGACCACAGTCGGTTTGTTGTTCAAGAGCGTCATTAGGCTTGTATTTTGTTCATTTAATACAAGGTGTTCACTGATTAGACGAGGTAGAGAGGTGGGGCAGATGACATGATGACCTCCGTCTCATCAGAGAAAGGTTTGTATTCATTGAAGAAAGGCATTCTGTGAATGTGCCGAGCGAGTGATTGTCAGTGTGCAGAGGGGTGCAGCATTGTATGTTGCTATATGAACTACTACATACATATTTAGGATCTTCGGGGGGCCCTCTGGGTATATGTAATGGATACTTGCATCAAACCAAGCTGGAACAATGTAAGTATGAAAAAGAAATTTTTCCTAGAGTTCTGCTTTAAGGTCATTCTTATTTGACAGGATGTAGTAAGTTAGGTGGGTAGACCCCAAATCTGGAAAGCCTAGTAACAAACCGTGGAATTAATGAAAGTGTTTGCAAAAGAATTCACTGTCAGCCCCTCTCCTTTATCCAGTGTTAATGCTCAGTGCAAGTGTTTACTGAAATAGATGCCTCTAAATACCTTTTTTTTTTTTTTAGATCTATAGGCCGGTCACGTGACTTTCCGGCCGCTTTGCTTTTCTGATCCCCAGGCTACAGTGGGAGGGCTGAGCTCTCCCTCTGACATCAGCTTGGAGGTCACGTGACCGCTGTGCTGGCTGCTCAGCCCCTCCTGCTGTAGCCCAGGGATCGGAGTAGCAGAGTGGCCAGGGGTCACATGACTGGCCTGAAGATCTCTAAAAAAAGGTGAGAGGGGCAGGCAGTGATATTTGTTAAAATTTTATGCACTACTAATAGCGGCGGGGGGTTTGCGGAGACAGCTCACACAGACACAAGAACTGACAGGGAGGGGGGAGGGAGAGGACAGAGATGGACAGAGGAGAGCTGCAGATGACGGAGGCACGTAAACTGAACACGGTGTCAGGGCTCAGCAGCCATGATATACCGTGGTCAGTTTATAAAGGGGAGGGCAGAAACTGGCAGGATCAGCCAGGTATTTTACATCTTCCAGAGGGGCAGGTTAGACAGCACAAGCACTGTGCTGTTTAACCTGCTATAAGGGAACAGGATCCATTTTTTCTTATTTAGGGTTACAAACACTTTAAGCTTCTTTTGAGGGCCAGTTCACCCCACAATGTCTGTGTTCCAAATTTATTTTTGCATACGTGTTTTTCTGGCTCATACCACAATTTCTGTGTTTCAAATGTGTTTCTGCATAGGCATTTTTGATGTTTTCTGCTGCATTTTTGATGCATTCTGGTACATTTTTTCTTCATTTCAATTGAGGACATGTGCGTTCTGGAGCGTTTTTGATGCGTTCCAGTTGCATTCCATACGGATAAAATGAAACATGTTCTGCTTTTGTTAACTGCACAGGAACACACTGCACTGAATCCATGTTATACAGTCTCCATGCGTTTTTTTTGCCCTAACTGAGCAGATAAACCTGTTTCAAGTCTGTGCCACCTCCACCAGTTTCTATTTCAGAGTGAAACTAGTGAAATAGAAACTAGTGCAAATCTGCCCATAATTAACAAAGGGAATATATCAGTTTTCCATAAAGAAAACTGCTGTAGATTCCCACCAGGTGTGACTTTTTGTATGAGTAGACAGCTCACGTCCCTCTCTGCTTGTGCAGTGATTACACTACATGAGCAGAGCCTGCAAGGTTAGCAGTTCTCCTCCTCCTGTTATGATCCAAGCAGGGGTGGCAGGGATGGTAGAGAGATCAGGGCATGCAGCTTAGACTGCGTTCTCTGTGCTGTATCTCTCACAGCCACAAAACAGGAAACTGATTGCTCCTAATTAACAAAGGGGTTTTCACCGCTTTTTTTAAGTAGGAAAAGAATCCCTTCCATTTTTTATGTTTAGAAGAGTGGTGCATGCTTACACAACTCTGTTATTTCTCTGTAATTGAGCATAGGAGCACATAGGAGAGTTGCCTGGTTACTACAAGTAATAGAAGACATTTGTGGTGCCTACACTAATGCCCCGTACACACGGTCGGACTTTGTTCGGACATTCCGACAACAAAATCCTAGGATTTTTTCCGACGGATGTTGGCTCAAACTTGTCTTGCATACACACGGTCACACAAAGTTGTCGGAAAATCCGATCATTCTGAACGCGGTGACGTAAAACACGTACGTCGGGACTATAAACAGGGCAGTGGCCAATTGCTTTTTATCTCTTTATTGATTCTGAGCATGCGTGGCACTTTGTCTGTCGGATTTGTGTACACACGATCGGGATTTCCGACAACGGATTTTGTTGTCGGAAAATTTTATAGCCTGCTCTCAAACTTTGTGTGTCGGAAAATCCGATGGAAAATGTGTGATGGAGCCTACACATGGTCAGAATTTCCGACAACAAGGTCCTATCACACGTTTTCCGTCGGAAAGTCCGACCGTGTGTACTGGGCATTAGACAGGACATTTAAAATGGATGGCAGGCTTGCTTCGGCTGAGAATTCAGCTAAGGGTTTGGAAAAGAGATGGGTATTACTCAGACAAATTTACACGATGTATTGATACTAAAAGTCACGTGACGAATACCTCATCCTCTGGTCAATTATGCAAAGAGTGTCTCAGATTCTTTGCTGAGTAAATTGATTGGGGAACGGCCCTCACTATAGACAGGTGAGTCTGGAGGAAGAAGCGGTACATGGTGGGGTACTTGTGCAGTGTGTGTATTTCCTTTGTGGTGTGTGCAGTTCACTGCAGGTTTCCACAAACAATATGCTGCTGTTCTAGTTTACACAGGAAACGCGTAGAAATCTGAAAACATCTGTTACATCTTTGTGTCATATTGGGCCAGTCTGCCTTACCCTTTATTTGTTCATGAAATGTTTATGGTGCAGTGTAAATGCAGGTGTGACTATGAGAGGCATGTTGTATATGCATCATTTAGCTAAAGGAACAGATGGGGCTCTTTTATGATCTTCATATTTGAAATCTGAAGGGATTTACCCAGCGTGGGTATGTTTTGTACTTTAACCTCTTCAGTACCTGATGTAGACATTCAGGTAGCACAGGGGGTTCATACCAAAATATATGCATACATAGAGTGTGTGTGTGTGTGTGTGTGTATAGATAGATAGATAGATAGATAGATAGATAGATTAATAAATATATCTATATATAGAGATATATTAATAAATATATCTATATATAGAGATATATTAATAAATATATCTATATATAGAGATATATATATATATATATATATATATATATATATATATATATATATATATATATATTTTTTTTTATTCTTTTTATTTATTTTTTAGATCAAATTCATTTAAAGATATCTTGTGTGGGTTGCCGGTCTCTGTAAACACTATTTAGAAATGATATGGGTAATGATATGGAATGTCAGCTGCCATTTTATTTACATGATTGGTAAATAGAAGTAAAACTACAAAATATATTCATAAACAGAGAAATTAACAAAGCTTCCTCAGTCATTATAATGGCACTGGAAACTGGTGCAAGTGGCATGCACCACATTAACAGAGCAGACTTAGAATAGACCTTTTATCTGCTTTACCCACACCAGTTACTACTTTGGAGTGAAAGAGAAACTAATGCCGCAGTTTTAAGTATAGAAAACTGCTGCAGATCTCCATCAGATGAGACCTGACTTTAGGGGATGTGAACAGTTTGTTGGCAGACAGCTCTCATGCTTCCCTCCACCTGTGCAGTGAACACCAGTGGCAGCTGGTGGGTTCTCTTTTGGGGGGCGGCAACCAAACAACACACCCCCTCCCCCTCCCGAGGGCGTGGCACGGCACTGAAACAGCACCCGCCTGCGGGCGGTCTGTCACTTACCCGCCCACGTGGTGGGGCTGTGGTCTGCTCTCCTGGAATGCGGACAGCGGCCGCGGCAGCTCCGGCGTCCACTCCTCCAGCTTCCAGCTTCCTCCGCCGTTTCTCCTCTTCCGCCAAAGCACTAGGCATCCAGTAGGATTGCCTGACGCTTTGGCCAATCGGGAAACAGGTTTTACAGACCTGCCTTCTGATTGACGGGGAGGAACTTTAGCGTGATAATAACAAAAATGAATTTTCTATGGTCACACAACTGGGTGTCCTCGGAGCGCAATGCTCTGCAGTCCTAGGCCACCCTTTTTTGAAGCCTATTAGAGCCTCTGGCTCTAATCAGGTTCTTTAAAAAAACACCCCCCATTAGAATCCATAGTCCGGCGCCCTGATATGTAGATCAGGGGTCCGAACGCATGGGGGAGGCGGCGCCCGTGTGCCCTCTATGGATGGAACACACTACACGGGCAGAGTCTGCATATGGTGAAGGAAAGTGTCTTTCCTTGCCTGTATTCCCTGCTGTTTCGCCCCTGGCATATACTGGGTTTACAGCCTTGCTGCTTTATCTCACTTTCATTTGAGCAAGCAGCTCCAGCTCTTCTGCTCTCTATGCCAGGATTGCTGTGTTTCCTCAGTTTATAAAAGTGGTACAGGCTTTATGATGATGCCACTCTGTTCATTCCCACCATTGTATTCATAAAAATTATTTTATACCCTATAAAACAGTGCAAGAGCGGTGAGCATGTTCAAAGTGCAGTAACCAAAAATCTTTTGATATGATGCCAGTAATCTTAAATCTGGTTGAATGAGTATGCAGTTTTGTGTCTCTCCCTTTCACAGCCAGCAATTTGAACATAAACTTGGTTCAAACCTTGGTTCTGACCTGAGTGCAGGGGTAGTTTCATTTAGTCATAATATGGTCTGTGTTTGTTTCATCGTCAGAAGTAACGCTTATACATATCTGTTTGCATTACCCAGAATTCATCTGCCCCTTAGGCCCCTTTCACACGGACTGTCCGATCAGGTCCGCCTGTCAGTTTTTTAGATGGACCCAATCAGACCCTCCAGTCTCCTCATGGATGTCAGTGGTGACATATTCGCTGACATCCGCCGCTATTCAATCCGATCCTGTCTGCAAAATCCAGACGAATGGTGGTCCTATTTATCATCTGTCTGGGGGATCGGATTGGATATGATTGCATAAAAACGGACAGGCGGTCCATTTTCACCCGATCTCCCCATAGAGGAGAGCAGGACTGTGTCCGTCTCCGCTCTGCGCAGTGAGCAAAGACGGACCTGTCATCCACCTGCCTCCGCCGTATAATGGAGGCGCCCATGTGAAAGGGGTCTTAGGCTTTCATAACAGCTTCTTTACTCTTTGAGCTGTGACTTGAGTTGCACAGAATCGCATGACAATGGAAATCACATAGTTTCAATGGTGCTCGTTCACGTCAATGCAACTCAGTATTTTTTGGAAAAGGTTCTCATATTACTTTGTTACAATTCTGGTGCGATTTTGGCCCCATAGAAAATGCAGACCAGTTGCATCCAGGCTGTATTTCATAATTGCACTGAAAATTGAAACAAAGTTGGATTACAGCAGTGTGAACCTAGCCATAGTGTGTCTCAAAAGCCTTCACAAATCCAGTTATTAGGTCCCACTCCTGTGTTTGTGATCTACCTTACAAAACCTACACATGCTGGCAGTGGAAAGGGGTTATACCTGACTGTCCCAGCTGACTCTGAATACCGGTAACTGAATTCTGTGTTCCCTAATCAACTCCAACAATTTTGTCGAACTATCCTATTTTTCTTTAGAAAGAGCTATAGTCTTTTTAATGTGTGTGTGTTTTTTTTTTTTAAAGGATAAGTTCACCTTTAAAAAAATAAATAAATGCACATCTTTTTTGCAGGTAAAAAACGTGCATTTATTATTTTTTTTACTTGGAGCTTGGAAAGCATTGCACTCATGCTCAGCAGATCGCCGGTGCCATGCAGGACTTCTGCAGACTTCTCAGTGTATCTGTCTGCTCGTACCTCGTACGGGCAAACAGATACACACAGACAGGAAGAGACAATGAACTACCAGAGCGCTCAACAGCGCTCAAAGCAAAGGCTGTCGGGACTTGTAGTTTCCCATTCACAGAGGACTGTGAATGAATGACGTGGCCAGGCGGAGCCCCCACGTCCACTTTATTTTCAAACAGTGACAGTGGGCGCCCAGTGAAGATGCCCGCTTGCTGTCACTGGGGAGAGGACTGCAGCTGCTGGAATATGTTACATGTTCCACCCCAAATATGGGTGGAACATGTAATATGTTCCAAAAGGTGAACTTATCCTTTACCCTCCCTGGCGGTATGATTATTTCAGATTTTAGATGCTGAAAGCGGTACCATTATTTTGCATGGATATTTGGTGTTTTATATTGTAGGCCTGTAATTCTTAGGAATAACTCACTTAAATCTGTCCAAACCAAAGTCTAGTAGACATCCCGGGTATGATAAAGTTTGAAAAACGAAATCATAAATTATATAACTATAAATAATGATACCAAATAATAATATAATAATAATAAAAATTATTCAATGATATAATGAAATCAAAAACACTGAAATTTGCTCAGTTGCAGAATTGTCTCTGTCATTACTTTTCAGTGTTTGATGACGGATTTCCCCACCAATCACTATCGCTCAATTCTGCGAGTGATTCTAATTTATTATCGCTGTTTTCTAGCTGGTCTAAAACCGCTTTTGATGGGAAAAAGGGACGGTTTTGGTTGCTATGGACAATCTCCAGTTTCCAGGCAGAAAGAACATTTTTTATAATATAAAACTGTATGCAGGGCACTGGACAAACCACTAGGGACAAAGGGGATGTGTAATTATTTGATACAGTACTGTAAGATTACAGTATACTGTATCTATATTATGTGTTTTACTTTTTGAATTTGGCGCCGAACTCCGCCCCCGTGCGTCGCAGCGCTCGCAGGGAATGGAGCTCGGCACTGTGAATCGAACGAGACATGGTGGCTCGCAGATCACAGCGGGGAGACATCGCAGGATCCAGGAGACAAGGTAAGTAACCTCTACATGGATCCTGCGATCCTGATTCTGGCTCGGGGATACCGCTTTTGGTATTGAAAATCCACCCCGAGCCAGACTCGGGAATACCGCTAGGGGGGTTAATAGTCATATGAAAGGCTAGGTTTGCCACCTCATCCCTTTGAAACCAAACACATATTAATTGCACAGGTTCTGTGGCTGATTAAGGTGGTAATTAATCTCACTTGGTGCCTTATCTGCAATAAATTAGCCTCAGAACCTGTGTAATTCATATGTGTTTGGATTTAAAGGGATGAGTTGGCAACCCTAGTGAAAGGCCTTGCTTAAATGGGGATACTTAGGCATACACTTGTCCGAGTTCTGTATTTGTCTGCATAGGGATTCACAGATGTTCCATGCATCCCTGTGCAGGCAGTCCCATTCATGTCAATTGGGAAACAGTAGCTGCGCAGACAAAGCCACTTCTCCCAAGTTGACATCCTGGTGGGTGGGTTCTCACATCCACACAGATGAAATTGGGAGAAGAGGTTGTGTCCATGTAGTTGCTGCATCCCAACTGACATAAATGGTACTGCCTGCACTGGGATACATGGAACATCTGTGAATCCTGTGCGGGCAAACATGGCCTTGCATGGGTTTACACTTAGGGCCCTTTCACACTGGGGCGGTTTGCAGGCGCTATTGCGCTAATAATAGCGCCTGCAAACCGACCCGAAAGTGCCGCTACTGTCATTCCAGTGTGAAAGCCCCGAGGGCTTTCACACTGGAGCGTTGCGCTGGCAGGACGGTAAAAAAAGTCCTGCCAGTAGCATCTTCGGAGCGGTGAAGGAGCGGAGTGTATACCGCTCCTTCACCGTGCCTGCCCATTGAAATCAATGGGACGGCGCGGCTATACCGCCGGCAAAGCGCCTCACCATTTCTCGGCCGCTAGCGGGGGGTAAAACTGCCCCGCTAGTGGCCGCATACCGACGGTAAAGCGCCGCTTACAATAGCGGCGCTTTACCGCCTGAAGCCACCACCCGCCCCAGTGTGAAAGGGCTCTTAAAGCGGAGCTCCATTTAAAAGGGGAAGCTCCGCTTGTTTGCTTCCTCCCCCCCTCCGCTGCCACGTTTGGCACCTTTTGGGTGGGGGGGGGAGCGGATACCTGTCAAAACCAGGTACCCACTACCACTTCTGGGTAAGATCACTGCAATCGTTGTGCGGCTATCTGCGAGATTTGCACCTCCCCCCGCTGCCTTCTGGTGGACACACGGGGACCATTCAGAAAGCGCAGTGCGACTTGCACATGTGCAGTAGGAAACAGGCTGTGAAGCTACAAGACTTCACTTTCTGTTTCCCTTAGTGAAGATGCCAGTGCCTGCACCCGGAGCTGACGGACGGATCAGCTTGGGGTCCAGACATTGTGGGATACCTGGAGAGGGAAGTGTCCTTATATTAAAAGACAGCAGCTACAGTATTTGTAGCTGCTGACTTTTATTTTTTATTTTTTTACATGCTGGAACTCTTTAAGTACGCCTTTGTGAACAAGGCCAGAGAGGTCAGCCTATTGTAAATCTATACACAATCTCACCAGTGTGTGTGTTAGCGCCTATTCACAATAAAACATTTAATTGAAGCGCGTCAATTCACATATGTTAAATGGACTTTCATTACTAACCAGCCATAGCAGATCTTAAGAAAAAGAAAATTGAATGGGAAGGTTATGTAGTTGATGATGTATAAATAGTCAGCCCGCATCCCATTTGAGTGGGAAGACAGAACAGCATCTCACCGTATAGCACATAACAGCTTGCTAAATATGGCACTGAAAGTGCTACCTTCCTTCTTGGTTCATGAAATCACCCATTACTGTGCGTGGGGGATATGCTTCTGAACGTGGAAATGACAAGCAGCATTGTCAGAAATGTGAGACAATTTGAAACATGTCAGCGAGGTGGCAACTAATTAGTACAGGCCCAATCAATGGACTGGAATATGTTTGCAGTGCTGGAGCTAAACAAGGTGCATATTTTCATGGATGGCATTCACCTCTGCATGTCGTTGGGGATTATCTCTGATTGATAAGCTCCTTACCCTGACTGTGTTTTGCCTCTTTCTCCTACTGCCGCTGCTGCTCTGCGGAGTTATATTTAGAATGTGTGCAGATTGAGCAGGAGACTGCTTGCTGAGCCAGTACCTTTATGTTTTCTCCTTTCTTTTCCACCCCCCAGCGGCTACATTTTTTTTTCATTTTATATATATATTATGAAAACTGTATATGCATCCTGCATGCATATGTAGAATATGTATGGCAAATATACACATTTGTTAACATATGCATCTATCTCTATAGCAGAAAAAGAGAAAAATGTGCATTTGATTTTGTTATCATTGTGAATGTTGTATTCTAACCTGTTTTTTCTTTTGTAGATCCAGCATCAATCGTGTTTTGTGTTTTGTTATATTTCCTGTACCATTTGAATATAAACAGATGCACTGTAGAGCTGTGTAGACCTCAGCAAATGCCATTTGTTTGCCAATAATGTATAGAGCTGAAAATCAAGGAGCATGCAGATGACAACACTGGGTGCTCTATAGATACCCACCCGCTGAAGGTGGCAATTCTACAGACCAAAAATTCTATAAAGGGGCGAGCTCTGTTTTTTTTAAGCAAGTATGATTATACACTAAGCAAACTCCCCAGGTGCTAGTATTGTCTTGAGGAGACATTAGCATATGGATTAGAATATCCAATATGGTAATCTCCAGGTTTTATTGTTTATTAAAATACAAGCATGTTATACTCACCTGCTCTGTGCAATGGTATTGCACAGAGTGGCCCTGATCCTCCTCTTCTGGGGTCTTCCTCCCGACTCTCTTGGCTCCTCCTTGTCTGTGTCTGTCCACATAGCAGGCGCTTTCTATGGGAGCAGACACTTGGGCTCATTTCTGAAACGGGCTCTGTGTTTCCATAGACACACACAGCGCAGCGTGGACACACCACCTGATCCCTCCTCACAGGATTTTATTGACAGCAGCAGGAGCCAATGGGTCATGCAGCTCCCATTGTACCTGTGAGGAGAGAGAGAGCAGCAAGGGGAGGAGGCTAGGGGGAGACTGATACTGCAATGTTTTTTACCTTAATGCAGAGAATGTATTAAGGTAAAAAAAGCCTAAAGTGGATGTAAACCCAATTCATGAAATTTGAGCTGGGCACATATATCTGTAGTTTTTTCTTATCTCTCTCCAAAGCACTGAGTACTGTGGCTGTCTCCTGCTCAGTAGCTCAGCTTAATAACTTCTGACAAGTTCTCTGACACAGGAGATAAAAGCAGCCTGAAATTTGTGTTGTGGAAGGTTGCTATAAATAGATTGCCAGAGAGCTTGACTTGTTAGAGCAGAGCTCTGCACATTGCTTCCTTCCTTTGCCAATGTGGCCTGGGGGTGTATGCCAACCAGCTGTCTTGGCTGTATGCCAATAATTCACTCCAGTGCTGAACAGGAAGAGAAAGATCTGTAACACAATGTGCACTTTCTAAAAGATATATACAGCTGAATACAGCAGATATACATGTAAAACTTATGTAGGGAGATTTGTTTAATCTCTGTCTATCATCTGCGGCTGTTCTCTTTACTGGGTAAAGAAGAGGGTTTACATCCACTTTAAAACCGCTTTTACACTGGGGCCTCCTGTTCGTCCGCAGTAAAGCACCGCTCGTTTTAGCGGCGCTTTACCGCTGCTTAATCAGCACTTTTCAGCCGCTAGCGGGGCACTTTTAACCCGCGCTAATGGCTAAAGAATGGGTTAAAAACACCCGTAATGCAGCGCTCCCAAAGCGCATTTTAGGCGCTTCGGAAGGGCTGCCCATTCATTGCAATGGGCAGGGGGCGGTGTATACAGCACTCCCAAACCACCCCAAAGATGCTGCTTGCAGGAATTTTTCTAAAGTTCCGCAAGCACGCCGCTCCAGTGTGAAAGCATTCAAGCTTTAGCATTCAGGTGGCATTGGAGGCCATTTTCAAGCGGTTTACAGGTGCTATTTCTAGTGCTAAAATGCCTGAAAACTGCCTCAGTGTGAAAGTGGTTGTAATCCCTTACCTATACCCAGTGAGAAGGGACTAGCCTCAGGTAATACACATAGATAACACAAACGCTCCTACATAAGTTGTATCTATCTGCAGCCATCTCTGCTCTGCATATATTTAACCTCCCTGGCGGTAATCCCGAGTGTGGCTCAGGGTGAATTTTCATTACTAAAAGCGGAGCCACACTCGGGATCGCATCGCAGGATCCAGGCAAAGTTACTTACCTTGTCCCCAGGATCCTGCGATGTCTCCCCGCTGTGTATGTGGTCTGTGTCCTCCATTCGATCTATCACTGTGCCCGGCTCCGTTCCCTGCAAGCATTGCAACGCACAGTGTCGGAGCCCGGCGCCAAATTCAAAAAGTGCAAAAAGCATAATACAAACAGTACACTGTAATCTTACAGATTACATTAATGTATCAAATAATTTCACCTCCCTTTGGTCCCTAATGCTTTGTCCAGTGCCCTGCATGCAGTTTTATATTTTATATATACTGTTCTTTCTGGAAACTTGAGAATGTCCATGGCAACCAAAAATTGTGCCTTTACATCAAAAGCGGTTTTGGACCTACTAGAAAACGACTATAGTAAATTAGAATCACTTGCAGAATTGAGTGATAGTGATTCATGGGGAAATTCGTCATCAAACACTGAAAGTGACGACAAAGACAATTCTGCAAATTTCAGTGTTTTTGATTTGATTACATTATTGAATACATTTTATTATTAATATATTATTATTTTTATATTTATAGTTATTTATTATATTATAATTTATGATTTTGTGTTTCAAACTTTATCATACCCGGGATGTCTACTAGACTCTTGTTTGGACAGATTTAAGTGAGTTATTCCTAAGAATTACAGGCCTACAATATAAAATGCCAAATTTCCATGCAAAACAATATACCGCTTTCAGCATCAAAAATCAGACATAATCATATTGCCAGGGGAGGTTAAAGTACTATATTTACAAAACTTGTCTGAGAGTTCAAAAATGGGGGCGGAGAGTTGAAATTACACTCTACAGAGCTCAGTGTGATCTCTAAGAGCTGATTGGAGTGGAGGGGAGGGAAGGGACCCCCCCCCACACACACACACACACAGCACACAGGAACAGAGCTGAGGCTGTCATTCAGAAAACTTGTCAGGAGTGATTCATGCTGATAGCAGAGGAACGAAGCAGCAGACAGAAATGATACTCAGTGCTCTTAATTGAGACAGGTACACACTATAGAGGGATATGCTTTTATCTTCATATTTTATATATGGACTTTATAACCACTTTTAGTCATTATTGCAAAATTTGCTGTTATAGGTGCGACTTTTACATTTATAAACGCAATATAGCGATTTATAAATGAACTACAAGAGGTACCCATATTTATATTTGACTCAAACTCCCTGCTTAACCACTTGCCGACCGCCTCACGCCTATATACGTGAGCAGAGCGGCACGGGCAGGCAAAATCACGTACCTAGTACGTGATTGCCTTCCCGCGGGTGGGGGGTCCGATCGGACCCCCCCCCTGTGCCAGCTGCGGTCGGCATTTGGTTGGGAGCGATGAGAGACGAGGGGGAGACCATCCGATCGTGGCCCCCCCCTCGCGATCGCTCCCAGCCACTGACAAACATCCCCTGCCTCTGTATAGTACACAGAGGCAGAGGATGTGATGTCATCTCTCCTCGGCTGTCAGTTTCCGTTCCAGCGCCGAGGAGAGATGACATGTAAGTAAGTGCACAACACAAACACACACAGTAGAACATGCCAGGCATACATTACACCCCCGATCCCCCCCCGATCGCCCCCCGATCCCCCCCCAATCACCCCCCCCCCCTGTCACAAACTGACACCAAGCAGGTTTTTTTTTTTTTTTTTTTTTTTTTTCCTGATTACTGCATAGTGTCAGTTTGTGACAGTTAGCAGTGTTAGGACAGTTACTGTAACCCCCCTGTAGGTCTAGGGTACCCCCCTTACCCCCCCTAATAAAGTTTTAACCCCTTGATCACCCCCCCTCACCAGTGTCGCTAAGCGATCATTTTTCTGATCGCTGTATTAGTGTCGCTGGTGACGGTAGTTAGGGACGTAAATATTTAGGTTCGCCGTCAGTGTTTTATAGCGACAGGGACCCCCATATACTATCTAATAAATGTTTTAACCCCTTGATTGCCCCCTAGTTAACCCTTTCACCACTGATCACCGTATAACCGTTACGGTTGACGCTGGTTAGTTAGTTTATTTTTTATAGTGTCAGGGCACCCGCCGTTTATTACCGAATAAAGGTTTAGCCCCCTGATCGCCCGGCGGTGATATGCGTCGCCCCAGGCAGCGTCAGATTAGCGCCAGTACCCCCCCTAATAAAGTTTTAACCCCTTGATCACCCCCTGTCGCCAGTGTCGCTAAGCGATCATTTTTCTGATCGCTGTATTAGTGTCACTGGTGACACTAGTTAGGGACGTAAATATTTAGGTTCGCCGTCAGTGTTTTATAGCGACAGGGACCCCCATATACTATCTAATAAATGTTTTAACCCCTTGATTGCCCCCTAGTTAACCCTTTCACCACTGATCACCGTATAACTGTTACGGGTGACGCTGGTTAGTTAGTTTATTTTTTATAGTGTCAGGGCACCCGCCGTTTATTACCGAATAAAGGTTTAGCCCCCTGATCGCCCGGCGGTGATATGCGTTGCCCCAGGCAGCGTCAGATTAGCGCCAGTACCGCGAACACCCACGCACGCACCGTACACGCACCATACACCTCCCTTAGTGGTATAGTATCTGATCGGATCAATATCTGATCCGATCAGATCTATACTAGCGTCCCCAGCAGTTTAGGGTTCCCAAAAACGCAGTGTTAGCGGGATCAGCCCAGATACCTGCTAGCACCTGCGTTTTGCCCCTCCGCCCGGCCCAGCCCAGCCCACCCAAGTGCAGTATCGATCGATCACTGTCACTTACAAAACACTAAACGCATAACTGCAGCGTTCGCAGAGTCAGGCCTGATCCCTGCGATCGCTAACAGTTTTTTTGGTTGCATTTTGGTGAACTGGCAAGCACCAGCCCCAGGCAGCGTCAGGTTAGCGCCAGTACCGCTAACACCCACGCACGCAGCGTACACCTCCCTTAGTGGTATAGTATCTGAACAGATCAATATCTGATCCGATCAGATCTATACTAGCGTCCCCAGCAGTTTAGGGTTCCCAAAAACGCAGTGTTAGCGGGATCAGCCCAGATACCTGCTAGCACCTGCGTTTTGCCCCTCCGCCCGGCCCGGCCCACCCAAGTGCAGTATCGATCGATCACTGTCACTTACAAAACTCTAAACGCATAACTGCAGCGTTCGCAGAGTCAGGCCTGATCCCTGCGATCGCTAACAGTTTTTTTTGTAGCGTCTTGGTGAACTGGCAAGCACCAGAGGCCTAGTACACCCCGGTCGTAGTCAAACCAGCACTGCAGTAACACGTGGTGACGTGGCGAGTCCCATAAGTGCAGTTCAAGCTGGTGAGGTGGCAAGCACAAGTAGTGTCCCGCTGCCACCAAAAAGACAAACACAGGCCCGTCATGCCCATAGTGCCCTTCCTGCTGCATTCGCCAATCCTAATTGGGAACCCACCGCTTCTGCAGCGCCCGTACTTCCCCCATTCACATCCCCAACCAAATTCAGTCAGCTGCATGAGAGGCATTTTCTTTATGTCCTCCCGAGTACCCCTACCCAGCGAACCCCCCAAAAAAGATGTCGTGTCTGCAGCAAGCGCGGATATAGGCGTGACACCCGCTATTATTGTCCCTCCTGTCCTGACAATCCTGGTCTTTGCATTGGTGAATGTTTTGAACGCTACCATTCACTAGTTGAGTATTAGCGTAGGGTACAGCATTGCACAGACTAGGCACACTTTCACAGGGTCTCCCGAGATGCCAACGCATTTTGAGAGACCCGAACCTGGAACCGGTTACAGTTATTATAGTTAGTTACAAAAAAAAGTGTAAAAAAAAAAAAAAACACAAACAAAAATATAAAATAAAAATAGTTGTCGTTTTATTGTTCTCTCTCTCTCTATTCTCTCTCTATTGTTCTGCTCTTTTTTACTGTATTCTATTCTGCAATGTTTTATTGTTATTATGTTTTATCATGTTTGCTTTTCAGGTATGCAATTTTTTTATACTTTACCGTTTACTGTGCTTTATTGTTAACCATTTTTTTGTCTTCAGGTATGCCATTCACGACTTTGAGTGGTTATACCAGAATGATGCCTGCAGGTTTAGGTATCATCTTGGTATCATTCTTTTCAGCCAGCGGTCGGCTTTCATGTAAAAGCAATCCTAGTGGCTAATTAGCCTCTAGACTGCTTTTACAAGCAGTGGGAGGGAATGCCCCCCCCCCCAACATCTTCCGTGTTTTTCTCTGGCTCTCCTGTCTCAACAGGGAACCTGAAAATGCAGCCGGTGATTCAGCCAGCTGACCATAGAGCTGATCAGAGACCAGAGTGGCTCCAAACATCTCTATGACCTAAGAAACCGGAAGCTACGAGCATTTTATGACGTAGATTTCGCCGGATGTAAACAGCGCCATTGGGAAATTGGGAAAGCATTTTATCACACCGATCTTGGTGTGATCAGATGCTTTGAGGGCAGAGGAGAAATCTAGGGTCTAATAGACCCCAATTTTTGCAAAAAAGAGTACCTGTCACTACCTATTGCTATCATAGGGGATATTTACATTCCCTGAGATAACAATAAAAATGATTTAAAAAAAAAAAAAATGAAAGGAACAGTTTAAAAATAAGATAAAAAAATAATAATAATAAAGAAAAAAAAAAAAAAAAAGAAAAAGCACCCCTGTCCCCCCTGCTCTCGCGCTAAGGTGAACGCAAGCGTTGGTCTGGCGTCAAATGTAAACAGCAATTGCACCATGCATGTGAGGTATCGCCGCGAAGGTCAGATCGAGGGCAGTAATTTTAGCAGTAGACCTCCTCTGTAAATCTAAAGTGGTAACCTGTAAAGGCTTTTAAAGGCTTTTAAAAATGTATTTAGTTTGTCGCCACTGCACGTTTGTGCGCAATTTTAAAGCATGTCATGTTTGGTATCTATGTACTCGGCCTAAGATCATCTTTTTTATCTCATCAAACATTTGGGCAATATAGTGTGTTTTAGTGCATTAAAATGTAAAAAAGTGTGTTTTTTCCCCAAAAAATGCGTTTGAAAAATCGCTGCGCAAATACTGTGTGAAAAAAAAAAATGAAACACCCACCATTTTAATCTGTAGGGCATTTGCTTTAAAAAAAATATATAATGTTTGGGGGTTCAAAGTAATTTTCTTGCAAAAAAAAATTATTTTTTTATGTAAACAATAAGTGTCAGAAAGGGCTTTGTCTTCAAGTGGTTAGAAGAGTGGGTGATGTGTGACATAAGCTTCTAGATGTTGTGCATAAAATGCCAGGACAGTTCAAACCCCCCCCAAATGACCCCATTTTGGAAAGTAGACACCCCAAGCTATTTGCTGAGAGTCATGTTGAGTCCATGGAATAATTTATATTGTGACACAAGTTGCGGGAAAGAGACAATTTTTTATTTTTTTTATTTTTTTTTGCGCAAAGTTGTCACTAAATGATATATTGCTCAAACATGCCATGGGAATATGTGAAATTACACCCCAAAATACATTCTGCTGCTTCTCCTGAGTACGGGGATACCACATGTGTGAGACTTTTTGGGAGCCTAGCCGCGTACGGGACCCCGAAAACCAAGCACCGCCTTCAGGCTTTCTAAGGCCGTAAATTTTTGATTTCACTCTTCACCGCCTATCACAGTTTCGGGGGCCATGGAATGCCCAGGTGGCAAAAAAACCCCCCAAATGACCCCATTTTGGAAAGTAGACACCCCAAGCTATTTGATGAGAGGTATAGTGAGTATTTTGCAGACCTCACTTTTTGTCACAAAGTTTTGAAAATTGAAAAAAGAAAAAAAAAATTTTTTTTTCTCGTCTTTCTTTATTTTCAAAAACAAATGAGAGCTGCAAAATACTCACCATGCCTCTCAGCAAATAGCTTGGGGTGTCTACTTTCCAAAATGGGGTCATTTGGGGGGGGTTTGTGCCACCTGGGCATTCCATGGCCTCCGAAACTGTGATAGGCAGTGAGGAGTAAAATCAAAAATGTACGCCCTTAGAAATCCTGAAGGCGGTGCTGGGTTTTCGGGGTCCCGTACGCGGCTAGGCTCCTAAAAAGTCCCACACATGTGGTATCCCCGTACTCAGGAGAAGCAGCTAAATGTATTTTGGGGTGCAATTCCACATATGCCCATGGCCTGTGTGAGCAATATATCATTTAGTGACAACTTTGTGCAAAAAAAAAAAAAAAAAAAAAAAAATTGTCACTTTCCCGCAACTTGTGTCAAAATATAAAACATTCCATGGACTCAACATGCCTCAAAGCAAATAGCTTGGGGTGTCTACTTTCCAAAATGGGGTCATTTGGGGGGGGTTTATGTCATCTGGGCATTTTATGGCCTTCAAAACCGTGATAGGTAGTGAGGAGTAAAATCAAAAATGTACGCCCTTAGAAATCCTGAAGGCGGTGCTTGGTTTTCGGGGCCCCGTACGCGGCTAGGCTCCCAAAAAGTCCCACACATGTGGTATCCCCGTACTCAGGAGAAGCAGCTAAATGTATTTTGGGGTGCAATTCCACATATGCCCATGGCCTGTGTGAGCAATATATCATTTAGTGACAACTTTTTGTAATTTTTTTTTTTTTTTTTTTTTTTTGTCATTATTCAATCACTTGGGACAAAAAAAATGAATATTCAATGGGCTCAACATGCCTCTCAGCAAATTCCTTGGGGTGTCTACTTTCCAAAATGGGGTCATTTGTGGGGGTTTTGTACTGCCCTGCCATTTTAGCACCTCAAGAATCGACATAGGCAGTCATAAATTAAAGGCTGTGTAAATTCCAGAAAATGTACCCTAGTTTGTAGACGCTATAACTTTTGCGCAAACCAATAAATATACACTTATTGACATTTTTTTTACCAAAGACATGTGGCCGAATACATTTTGGCCTAAATGTATGACTAAAATTGAGTTTATTGGATTTTTTTTAGAACAAAAAGTAGAAAATATCATTTTTTTTCAAAATTTTCGGTCTTTTTCCGTGTATAGCGCAAAAAATAAAAACGGCAGAGGTGATCAAATACCATCAAAAGAAAGCTCTATTTGTGGGAAGAAAAGGACGCAAATTTCGTTTGGGTACAGCATTGCATGACCGCGCAATTAGCAGTTAAAGCGACGCAGTGCCGAATTGTAAAAAGTGCTCTGGTCAGGAAGGGGGTAAATCCTTCCGGGGCTGAAGTGGTTAAGGGCTGCTCACACACAGTGATATTTCATTAAGTTCTAGTAAGTGCACATTACCACAACACAGGGGTGTGAACTGGCCAGGTAGGACACAAAGCATTTTGCCTTGTCTTGTGGTTGGACTGCACTTGATTAGCCACCCAATGCAGTCCTACCACATCTAGTGTGAATGGGCTTTGAAAGCTAAACTCCAGGCAGAAACCTTTTGCAGATCTTTTTGGTGTTTTCTTTACTTTTTAATGAATATGTTCTGCTTTCCAGTCATTGGTAAAGTGGCAGTAAGAAACCTATACTTCTGAACTCCAGGGATCAGCCCCCCCACACATCCATGTTATAAGACCGGTGGCAGCTATACCCAGCTATTTTCAATGAGCAGTGACATAATTATGTACTCACTTGATGGAGTGGGTGGACCCACGTCTGAGCCAACCACTGTAATAGCCTCATTTGATTGACAGGCAAGGGCAGTCCTGGTACGTCCCACCTCCAATAACCTCACACTGTGGTTGACAGGCCAGGGGTCTCCTAGTCTGCGATAGGCTAAGCAAATTGTCACCTGTTCACTATGATTCCAATGACCTCATTATTACTGTAGTCTTCCATAGTGGTGCTTGGAAAATAGTTGATGTCACATATCTACCCCCATTATATCTCCTCTGGGTGTCCAGCTGAAGCTTTTTTTTAATGAATTGCAGTAGTGACATCTCCATTTTTTTTTGTCCAAATTAACAGCTAAATGTTGAGGTTGTTTAGTAACTGATTTGCAGCTTTTATATTTACGCAGCCAACACCAGTAATAGATGATTTTTACTTGCATTTTAGAGTTAAGTGCCCTTTCACACTGAGGCGCTTTTCAAGTGCTTTGGCTCTGAGAAAAAGTGCCTGAAAAGCTCATAAAAACCAATGAATGCTTTCACACTGGGGAGGTGTGCTGGCGGGGAGGTGGAAAATGTTGGGAGAGCTGATAAAGGTGCCTCAAAAGTTGCCCCTCTCCATTGAAATGAATGGGAAGCGTCTCTAAAACGCATCAAAATTTTGAGTCACGTGACCTTCAAAAAAAGTACACCGCTAAGACCTCAAAAGTGCTTGAAAAGCGCTGCAAAAGCGCCTCAAAAGTGCTGCAAAAGCGCGCAGTGTTTTATGGGCAGTTTTCAAGAGCCTCAGTGTGAAGGGGGCCTTAGACCCCTTTCACACTGAGGCATTTTTAAGGGGCCTTGGCCCAACCCCCAGACGACGTCCTATCGTGATGAAACGCGTAGGGTGTGGCCTGTGACGTTGACGTCACTACGTTGTTCTTCTCTGCCGAGATTGATGGGAGGTTTGTGCACAGCGGGAAGCCTGTGGAGATGCCGAAACACCTTGATAGCCTTTGTGCTTGCTTATCTGATTGGATTCTCTTGTAAGTGTACTCCTTTATTCATTAAATTCTCTGTTTGGAACGATTACACTATGGGAGCCTTCTTTGTTTATATTTCCCGAGTCATGCAGATTTAGCCGCAAACCCAGATGCCGCTATAGGTTGGTGGGAAACCTTAACATCCCATATGCTTGGTCAGACCACCGGTGTGGTCTTTTGAGTCGGTAAGGAGCCTCATTACTCACCTGGGTGCATTCATCTATTGGGAGATTTTTTATCACGAATTCTGGATTAGCTTCTTTATCATGTTTATGGACTTTTTTATCTTTTGATTTGCACTAAGTGTGATGGGACTTTTATTTATGGATTTTTTTTCTTTTTATTATGATTATTATCACCTAATTATTATGTGACATATTTGATTTTACTAATTGCATACTTGGTGTTTTTGGTGACTACACTATTTCTATGTGGCACTGATTCATGACACATTGCGTTGCATTTATTTTCATATTTATTTTTAGATTTTATTGGCTTTGTAAGTCTCCTTTACAGTTTGTTCACATGATTTTTTCACATATTGCTTATCCTTAGCGCTGCATCGTTTTTTTATTACTTGTATCTGGAGTTTGTGTCTGACTCTTTGATGCTGGCTGCTTTGGTGTTATAGGGTTAATTCTGTTTTATTTAGTACCTATTAATTTCAATTAGGTGTATAAGGTTCATTCTTTATAGCATTCAATAATTTACTAGGCTTCCAGCGCAGCGTTAACCCTTGTTGGTTTTTATACATATTTTTAAGGGGGTTTGGGGCTAAAAATAGCACCTGTAAAGCGCCTGAAAAACGGCTCCCCTGCAGTCTCAGTGTGAAAGCCTGAGTGCTTTCACACTGAGGCGATGCGCTGGCAGGACGTTAAAAAAACTCCTGCAAGGAGTAAAGGAGTGGTGTATACACCGCTCCTAAACTGCTCCTGCTCATTGAAATGAATGGGCAGCGCCGCTGCTGCGGCGTTTTGCGGGTCGCTTTAACCCTTTTTCGGCCACTAGCGGGGGTTAAAAGCACGCCACTGGCGGCCAAAAACCTCTGCAAAAACGTGGTTAAAGCTTTACCGCCGACGGCACTGATGCCCCAGTGTGAAAGCAGCCTTAGGCTTTAGCTTAGTGTTGCCACCTGTCTGGGATTCACCCAGACAGCTCGGGTTTGGAATTATGCGTCCGGACTTCCTGAAACCCAGACACAATATTTAGACTGGACTATGGCTTCCCAGCAGGGTTGCTGGCTGCAGTTATCTAAGCTGAGAGTGTCTGTTACACTCTTTCACACTGCCCAAAGCCAACACTAACAATCCCCCCCCCCCCCCCAAACACACACGCAGACGGGAGAGGAGAAAGGGCTCAATCTGCATCTCTTCCTCCCGGCCCTACCCTCTGTGTCTGCCCAAACTCCTTAGAAAAGGAAAGTGCGGGCTGGAAATGTGAAGTCCAGCAGCCTCAGATACATCTGGATGAGAGGTGCTGACTGCCAAGGTATAAGTGAGCTCACCATCCATCTCTGTCTGTGAATGAAGTCTCCCCTCTTCTCTCTCCTGCCTAGGAGTGAGTACAGTAAGGTAAATTAGGGTTCTCAGAGCACCCCTCACATCAGAGTTCCCCTTTACACCAGAAGCCACAGTGTTCCCCCTTACATCAGAGTCCTCTCTGTACATCAGAGTTCTCAGTGTTCCCCCTTAAATCAGGGTTCCCAGAGCATCCATTATATTAGAGTCTCCTCCAGAGTCTGCAGAGTCCCCCCTTACTGTGAAAGGGAACTCTGCGAGTTCAGATATAAAAGGGGAACTCTGTGGACTCTAATGTAGAGGGGGCTCTTGCTATTAACTTCATATGATTAGAAATGTTATTTAATAGCAAAATATATGTATAGTTTATACTGCAACAAACAAACTACTACCGTACTTACATACTGTATACAGTTTCAAGCTGTACATAGATCTAAAGACTAAAGAGTATATTATTAGCCAAAACTAAGCCATACTTTCTAATACGAGGGGTCTTCAAACAGTTTCTGCACTTTTCTATATGCTAGATTTTAAAAAAGTGCGCAAACATTTTGAAGAACCCTTGTAGTATAAGAAATGGTTGAAAGCACCGGCAGGATTTTATTGCTGTCTGTGTACCCATTGGAAGGGATGCAGCGTCTCTATTTATTCTGGTGACCCTTGTCACTAGAGCAGAAAGTGATCTAAAATTCAAAATGTTACAGGAGTCACCAAACCAGCAGCCAAGGGAAAATTTTTCAATAGGGACACCTGTTTCAGCAATGGAGGTTTAAGTTGGGATTTCCCCTCACTTTGCAGAGATTTCTGCTTATTTCTGTTGTTTCTACTGGACAGGAAGTGTGGGGAAATCTCCCTAACAGGCCACAGACAGCAAAAGACAACCTGACAGGCCTTCCAGCCTTACCTATTCTATCTAAAAGTAAGACAATGGTTATAGATACTCTTCTTAAAATATAGTACACATTCATAAAATCATTTTCTTTATGGCAATCTCCTGTGTGTATATAAAAAAGGATTACTGTAAAATCTCTGTACCAGGGCTGGATAATTCCCAGGAGCCAGGAAACCACTATTTCTTAAATTACATCTGGCACCTCGCTTTTGTTTTCCTCTTTGAGCCTGTTCCTTTGTGTGTATTGTTGCCAGAGAAAACAGTTTCCTGGTCTGCTGGCTTCGGAGTTGTACCCAGCCTTCTCCACCCTTGCTGTAAGCACATTGGCAGCAAGTGTGTTTACTATTAGAAAGAGATAAGGCACAATACAAAGGCCTGGATATTGCCTAATAGAATATCTATCTTCATGTGTACCCACTAGCACTATACAGTATAAGTTCTGTGCATTGCTTTTAATGAATAAAACATTGTCCTGGTCTGCTTAACTTCTAACTTATACCCAGCCGTCTTCACCCCAGGTTGTAAGCATAACGCTTCACTTCTAGCCTCACTGGACTCACTGGCCCCCCTCACTACACACAGAATCAGGACCCGACCCCTTCAACCTTGGCAAACAGATGATACTAGAAGTCTGAAAAAACCTAGTCGTGCTTTTGAGCGCCTGTGGCATAGGACTAAGTCTCAGAGAGATTTCAGCCATTATAAATCTGCCCTCCAAAAATACAATTCCAGCCTCCTCTCTGCCAAGCAGACCTATTTTACCACTCTCATTAGCAACTTGTCCCCGTCAACTCTTCTCCACCTTCAACTCTCTACTTTGTCCTCCACCCGCCAACTCACTCACTGCCCAGGAGATCACCAATCACTTCAAACAGAAGATTGATAAAATTTGCGCGGAGATCTCTACTGTTCCGGTACCCTCCACGCTTTACACTTCATGCCCACAGGCACAATCATTACTTCCCTCTTTCAACCCCACCACTACAGACGAAGTTGCTAAACTACTTGCTAATGTCCACCTTACCACGTGCCCTCTGGATCCTGTTCCCTCACAAATGCTACGTTCACCCTCTGGCCCTATGCTACACTCTCTTACCCACATCTTCAATCTCTCCCTCTCTTCTGGCATCTTCCCCAACTCTCTAAAACAGGCACTTGTCAGACCCATACTTAAAAAGCCCTCACTGGACCCATCCAATCTTAACAACATACGCCCCATCTCCTTGCTCCCCTTCTTATCCAAACTCCTCGATTGTCTGGTCTACAACCGACTGAGCGTCCACCTCGCTGATAACCTTCTTGATCCCCTTAAGTCTGGATTTCGTCCTCAACACTCCACAGAAACTGCTCTCCTAAAACTAACAAACGATCTACTAACGGCCAAAACCAATCAACACTATTCTGTACTGCTACTCCTGGACCTCTCTGCTGCCTTTGATACAGTTGACCACCCCCTCCTCCTCAAAAAACTACACACCTTTGGTCTCTGTGACTGTACACTTCGCTGGTTCTCTTCCTACTTATCCAACCACACCTTTAGCGTTTCTTACAACTCTACTTCCTCCTCTCCTCTTCCTTTCTCTGTTGGGGTCCCCAGAATTCTGTTCTTGGACCTCTCCTATTTTCAATCTACACCGCCCCCCTGGGTCAACTGATAGCCTCCCATGGCTTCCAATACCACCTCTACGCTGACGACACCTAAATCTATTTCTCTACCCCTCAGCTCACTCCCTCTGTCTCCTCACGTATCACTAATTTTCTTTCAGATATATCAGTCTGGATGTCACACCACTTCCTCAAACTCAATCTATCCAAAACCGATCCTATAATTTTTTCTCCCCCATATATCCCTTCCCCTGATCTCTCTGTCAAAATCGATGGCACAACTATAAGCCCATCCCCACATGTCAAGGTTCTAGGTGTAGTCCTAGACTCTGAACTCTCCTTCAAGCAACACATCCAATCACTGTCCAAATCCTGCCGCCTCAACCTCCGCAACATCTCCAAAATACGCCCCTTCCTAACCAATGACACAACAAAGTTCTTAATTCACTCACTGGTCATCGCTCGCCTCGACTACTGCAACTCCCTCCTCATTGGCTTACCTCTACATAGTCTATCACCTCTTCAATCCATTATGAATGCCGCTGCCAGACTCATCCACCTTACCAATCGCTCTGTGTCTGGCACTCCTCTCTGTCAATCCCTCCACTGGCTTCCGCTCGGCCTAAGAATTAAATTCAAAATTCTAACAACTACATACAAAGCCATCCACAATTTCACCCGCAGCTACATCACTAGCTTAGTCTCTAAATTCCAACCTACTCGTTCTCTTCATTCTTCTCAAGACCTCCTGCTCTCTAGCTCCCTCGTCACCTCCTCCAGAGCTCGCCTCCAGGACTTTTCCAAAGCCTCTCCAATCCTATGGAATGCCCTACCCCAATCTGTCCGCTTATCTCCTACTTTATTAGCTTTTAGATGATCCCTGGAAACCCTTCTCTTCAGATAAGCCTACCCTACCCACACCTAACAACTGTATTTTCATTTTTTCCATCAGCTCATCCCCCACAGTTATTACCTTTTTGTTTGCACTTGACCCTCCCTTCTAGATTGTAAGCCCTAACGAGCAGGGCCCTCTGATCCCTCCTGTATTGATTTGTATTGTAAGTGTACTGTCTGCCCTCATGTTGTAAAGCGCTGCGCAAACTGTTGGCACTATATAAATCCTATAAATCCTGTATAATAATAATAATATTGGCATCAGGCATGTTTACTATTACTAATGAGATAAGGTGAAGTACACAGGCCTGGACTTTGTCTAATAGAATATCAATTCATGTCTTCCCACTACTGAGCTGCACCCACTAGCCCTATAAGTTGTTTTGGTTTTGATGAACAAAGGTTATAGATAATAGTATAGCAGATGACCAACAGCAGTACTAAACCCAAAATCAAACATTATTATTTTTTGCAGCTTACCAATTCTTAGATGTGATGCCTGAAGTCATTTTCTTTTTTAGGCTTTCTTCATTTTCTTCTGGTGATCTGGCTGTTGTTTTTTTAAAATAACAAGCTCTCTTGCAGAAGTTTCAGTTAAAGGGATGAGACAAACCATTCAACAAGGGTTGGGGTGCTTACAATGATCAGCTGTTATTTATTTGCTGTGTATAAAACCTTTATCCCAAAAAGAAAAACAGGTGTTAGCTGGAGTTTGGCTTAAATTTATAATTGCATTTAAATCTGCTAATACATTTAACACTCCCTTTTCCCAGACTGACAATGCTGCTGTCCAAATGTGCCCCCTCATTTGGGGGGCACTCTAATACAGAAGGTGTGCTACTGGCCATATCACCAAGTGAAAACAGAGCGATAAAAGTAAAAAGAAAAAGAAAACCAATGCAGCCACCACATCTAATGATTGATGCATTGCTATATATTACTTTTTTGGATTTAATACCACTTTAACCACGTCAGCTCCAGAAGGTTTACCCTCCTTCATGACATGGCCATGTTTTGCGATACTGCACTGCGTTACTTTAATTGACAATTGCCCGGTCGTGCAACATTGTACCCAAACAAAATTTGTGTCCTTTTTTCCCACAAATAGAGCTTTCATGTGGTGGTATTTGATCACTTCTGCGGTTTTTATTTTTTGTGCTATAAACAAAAAAAGGCCAACAATTCTGAAAAACAAAAACAAAAAAAAACAATATTTTTTTACTTTCTGCAATAAAACATATCCAATAAAAAAAATGTAAAAAGTAAAATTTCTTCATCAATTTAGGCCAGTATGTATTCTGCTACATGTTTTTTGGTAAAACAAATCCCAATATTGACTGATTTGCACAAAAGTTATAGCATTTACAAACTATGGGATATATTTTCTGAATTTTTATTTATTTATTTTTTTTACTGGTAATGGCGGCTATCAGCAGAGGTTAAATATTAGAAAAAAATATATGCTACTCTCCATTCACTGATAATTAATGAAAGTGGATATTAAGGCTAAAGGTTTTTTACCTTCTTGCATTCTATCTATGAAGGTAAAAAAAAACCTGTGTGCAGATCCCTCCCCCTCAGCACCCCTTTAAACTTACCTGACCCTGATCTTGATCCAGAGATGTGCAAGTGAGCAGCATCTCTCCCTCCTCATTGACTCAGGCACAGCAGCGGGAGCCAATCACAGCTAGAGAGAAGGGGGTGGATCTGTGCCCCATTCTGTGTGTCAATGGCTAAACAAAGACAGCTTAGGAGCGAGTATGCACGAGTGCCCCCATAGCAAGCAGCTTGCTATAGGGGCACTCAGCAGGGTGGAGGAGCCCAGACGCCAACAGTGGACTCCAGAAGAGGAGGATCAGGGCTGTTGTGTGCAAAACCATTGCACAGAGCAGGTAAGTATGACATATTTGTTATTTTTTAAATGAATTTCCTTTACTATCACATTAAATGCTCATGCACACTGCAACTCAAAAAAAGATGCTTTTACAGGCATTTGAGCTTTTATTTCTCTGCCTAAAAGCTTGCAGAAGCTTGTGCTTTGTTGTGCTCTTTTGCACATTGTTATTGAGCTTCTTTGAGCTTTTTTGAGCATAAGGGCTCATGCACACTGCATCTCAAAGAAGAAGATCAAAGAAGCGTCTCCTACAGGCTTTTGAGCTTTTTTGAGCTCTTATTTCTTTCTGCCTGGTAACTCCCCTCCATGTTAGCCAATGTGTCCGTGCACACCATGAATCTTTTAGGTGTTTACAGGCATATGCTCTTACAGGCAGACCCCCCCCCACTAAACTCATGTTTTTGAGAGGAGCTTTCGAGCAGAAAAGACACCTAAGTGCCCAAAAATGTGCAAAAAAGCGTGAAAAAGCTCAAAGCAGCTCGAAAACGCACAAAAAAAAAAAAAAAAAAAGGAATGATGAGCTGAGGGGAGGGTTGGTGAAAAAAAATGCTTAGGCCTCATGTACACTGCTGCAGGTAAACAGATGTTTGGAGGCAGTTGGATGCTTTTTTTTTCAGCTGCCCCTGAACTCATCCAATTGTTTTATGTGTACATCTACACAGGTTAGTTTAATGTCGTTTTTAGGCAGTTACGTTTTAGAGGCTTTTTTTTAAGGCAAAAAAATTAGTTCAGACGCCGAAGTCTCTGACGTTTCCGACGTTAAACGTGGTAATTTGCATTTAACCGCGCTTCGTTTACAGGCGTTTTTCATTTTTGCCTATATTTTTTTCAAACACTTTTAAATGCAAACCCACGTTTTAAACGTGGGTTATTATCTGTCAAGTTAAATCGTTTAGGAGAGGTTGTAAAAACGTCCCGTGTACATTAAGCCTAAGAAACCACAGCGTACAAGCATGTTGGCAGCCTGTGTAAACTGATAAATCCTGCAAAGAAAATCTTTTTTAGGTGAGAGGGATTGGTTTGTGTCCCTCGTTGAATCATTCAGCTCTGACCCAAGATCAAATGTAGCCATATCTATAGGTATGATTTAAAGATCAATGGACATAATGAGTGTATGTATTCTAATTTACATGCTGCTCCCATGAAGTGGGTTAGGCAGTTCAGCAACCTTTCTCTAATCTTTTATAAATGCCTCTTCTCGTTAGCTGACCTGTACAGGATTATGCACACTGATAATTCATTGAAGGGTTGATGTGTTGAAGACTGCTGTCATTCATCTTCATCCATGCCTGCCACTTCTGTAAAGCTCTTCTGCAGTTCCCGTGTACTTACCCATAGAGGTCAGCCCTATGAAAGACTTGATTTCAGGAGCAATGACTTACTATATGTTCCTGTACATGCTTTAAAGTGGTTGTTAACCTCAGACATGAAATAGGAGCAAAGCATATTGCTCTATAGTGTGTACTTATCTCCATCTAGAGCATTAAGTGCCATTTTTGTCTGCTGCTTTGTTCCTCTGCTATCAGCATAAGTCACTTCTGACAAGTTTTTCTGACACCAAGAGAAAAAAAAGGTGACAGGGGAGGGACCTCCAGCTGATTGACAACCTCATCTCTGTTCCTGTGTGGAGGGGGGTGTGTCTCTTCCCTCCAATCAGCTCTGAGAGCTCTCCTTACTTGAGCTTTGCAGAGTGTAATATCAGCTCTCCCCACCCTGCTTTCTGAACCCTCAGACAAGCTTTATACATTCTGCACTTTGAACGACTGTAGACAAAAAATGGCTGCAAATAAACAGGTAAAATTGATGTAGGAGGACTTGTTTTATCTCTGTGTATCACCTGAGACCAGTCACTTCACTGGGTTTACAAGCACTTTAACAGTCAGAAAATGTTTTTTTTTTCTTTTTCTTTTTTTAATATGGGAGAGCTTTTCATTTTGCAGAATCGTTGGTAATTATATGGTTATCCAAGATTTGACAATCAAGGGATGTATCTTACAGGAGAGCTTCTCGTACATTTGTGCTATCGTTTTGATAATGTGTATGATCAATTAGAGGTTTTCTCCCACCTCCTAATCCCAAGATCAGTCATCCAGGTATAGATGTTTACAGACAAAGAAACATTTCCCAATCCACCATTAAAAGCGACTCTGCCTAATCAAAATACATGTTTTGATAATCATAACTAAATGTTTGATAAATAAATGGCTATTCCATTTACCCGATCAATGGTTATGGCGTAACAGTCACAATATCACCAGCGACATGATCATTAGTGAGACATGGGTCTTAGGGACGACTTGTCAGGTGACTTAGCCGCCTGACAAGTCGCCTCCCGTTCTGTACAATGGAACCGTTCTAATAGGAGCGACTCAAGTCGCTCCGACTTAGAAAAAGGTTCCTGTACTACTTTGGGGGTGATTTGAGGCGACTTGCATTGACTTCTATATAGAAGTCGTTTTGCAAGTCGCCGCTGAAGTCGTGTGCAGGTTGCCTGAGGCAGTCGCGCTGCAAGTCGTACTAGCCTTTCATTTTGCCTTTTTTTATCTGCTTCTATATATATATATATATATATAAATATCACATTACTTCTAAGGCAAAATATTGACTCCAACCAAATCTTTGAAAATCTTTAACAAACATGTGACTATTCTTTTCTATTAATTCAATGAGTTTCTATGTACATTTTAGTGAGTAAACAGCTAAATAAGTATCAATCCCTGTAAGACTGGGACAAAGGTTGGATTTGGCTAAATCCTTGTCACTCAGACTTCTGGCCTTCACAAGATAACAGATCTCCACAAGGTACACACAGTAGGCTAACAATGCCTTGGCTTTTATCTACCTTTGTGAGGGCTGGTTCTTACTGGACTTATGTTTGCTTTTGATAAATTGTACCCTTGTACCTTTCTAGAGTTCTTACTAGCAAATTTATTTTTCCATTTCCTATGAATAAATCATACATAAAGATTTCCAGGAAAAAAAGTGCAGTTTATTCAATTTGCCCAGAACATATTATCTAGAAACAAATAACCATCAGTAACAGTGTGATCTACCAAAGCAGGGATCAAGCTACTCTATGCATGTTCTCTATTGTTGGGCACTAGTAGGAACAAAGCGAGGCTTACTTGCAGTTGACAGGGAGGAATCCTTAAAGTATATTTAATACCAAAAACAGAAAACATGTTTAAACATTATTATTATTTATTATTATTTAAACTTGCCAGCCCTTGTGGAACTATAGCCCTTGAAGAACTACAGTGCACAGTGGGGGACCAAGCGTCTGACATACCCAGAAGTATATTTGGTGCTAAAGATTTTTCAGCCACTGTAGAGGCTGAAATAAGGACTCGCCACCCGCAGAAGAGATAAGTATTAAGAGTCCATTTTTACAGCCGCCATATTTTATTTACAGGCTACAGAGTTGCTTTAAGTTAGTCGTACGTGAGTCATACTTACTGCACAAAATTTTTCTTGCATTATTGTGCAATATGCTCTATAATATTGTGAACACTCCACAACATCGAATTGTGTGCAATACTCCCCCATGGAGTGAAAATTTGGATTGGGAACCTGAACTGGTTTCACTATATATATATCTATATATATATATATATATATATATATATATAGATAGATATATCTATATATATATATATATAGATAGATATATCTATATATATATATATATATATATAGATAGATATATATATATATATATATAGATAGATAGATAGATAGATAGATAGATAGATAGATAGATAGATAGATAGATAGATAGATAGATACATAGATCAATATATAGATAGATAGATAGATCTATATATAGATAGATATATATATATATATATCTATATATAAATATATCTAGATATATATATATATATATATAGATATATATACACATACATGTACACACACATGTGCTCTTAACTTTACATACCCTAGCAGAATTTATGATTTCTTGGCCATCTTTCAGAGAATATGAATGACAACACAAAAACTTTTCTTTCACTCATGGTTAGTGTTTGGCTGAAGCCATTTATTATCAATCAACTGTGTTTACTCTTTTTAAATCATAATCACATGAAGCTTTTGCATAGGGTATTATATATATGTATTCCATGCTTATATAGGTCTCCAAACATGTACATATCAACATCTGGTCTGTTCTTTTCCCTTAAATGACAACACATTATCACTTTGAGTAATATGTGCCTATAAGGGTCACATCTGGCTAACCAGCTGGACCACCTTGGGCTATACCATATATAGTCCTACAAACAGCTATGGAATGTGATCAACTAGTGAACCACAGGCAAAGGACAGATTCAGTATCTGGGACTACATAACTAAATCACCACTATTTAACATATCTGCATTAAAAGTTACATTTTTAAAGAAAATGATTGTTTAGGCAACAAAATCTATTAAATCATATATCAGACAAAACACAGATACAAATGTGTATTTTTGTACATAAAAAGTAAGTTTATTATACACTAAAGCTAGCTATACATGGACAGAGTGAGGGGATGAATTGGCCCCACCCCCTGCACCCTCATCACATAGTTTGATTGACAGCAGCAGGAGCCAATGGCTCCCTCTGCTATGGATCTGCCCTGTGAGGAGGGACAGAGCAGAGAGAGCCGCTGCTCTTGTGCACCTCGCTAGATCATGATGGGGCGTAAAAGGGGGGTCTTTGAGGGGGGAGCTGAATACAGAAGATTTCTTATCTTCATGCATAGAATGCATGAAGGTAAAAAAAACTTCAGCCTTTAGAACCACTTTTACATTTGTGCAAGCATATTGACCACTTCTATATATGGTCAATAATGTCCCCTAGAGACCCCCGTCTCTTTGTTAATATAGCGGTGCCATCGTGCCTTATTTCTAGGATGTTGCCAAGATGCTCCCAATCACTACTGCTCACCCCCACCATCACAGGAGCCCCCCTCTTCAGTTCAAATCCCTGAAAGCAGTTTCTTTATCGCAGATTCTCTGCCTGCAAAATTTGGACTGGCCCAAACAAAATGCCTGCTGCATGCAGCAATCCCTCCCAAAAGCATCCACCAATCAGCAGACCACAACATGTCTTCAGAACACTCCCAAACTGGTTATATCTTTTAACACCTTTGAAAAATAAATTACCCCCATCATTTCCTTTCAACCCTGTTACAGCATTTCTAGGTACTCTTTTTTGTGGGGTAGAAAAAGTTACTTGCAGCAGGTAAAAAATGTTGATAATTTACCACTTAAATTTACCACTTACCATCATTCTGATGCCGCGTACACACGAGCGGACTTTTCGACCGGACTGGTCCGACAGACCTAGTCCGGTGGACAATTCGACCATGTGTGGGCTTCATCGGACCTGCAGCTGAATTTTTCGGTCGAAAATCTGATGAACTTTAGATTTGGAACATGTTTCAAATCTTTACGTTGGAACTCCGCCGGACCCAGTTCCTATCGAAAAGTCCGCTCGTCTGTATGCTAGTCCGACGGACGAAAACCAACGCTAGGGCAGCTATTGGCTACTGGCTATGAACTTCCTTATTTTAGTCCGGTGTACGTCATCACGTACGAATTCTTCAGACTTTGGAGTGATCGTGTGTAGGCAAGTCCGTTTGTTCGGAAAGTCCGTCGGAAGTCCACCGAAAGTTCGTCGGATAGACCGCCAGACCAGTCCGGTCGAAAAGTCCGCTCGTATGTACGCGGCATGAGATTTGGTGTTTACTGGTTTAAAACAGGTTTTTTGCTAGAAAATTACTTAGAACCCCCAAACATTATATTTTTTTTTTTTCTAACACCCTAGAGAATAAAATGGCCATCGTTTCAATACTTTCTGTCACACCGTATTTGTGCAGCTGGTCTTACAAGCGCACTTTTTTGGAAAAAAAAAAAACACTTTTTTTAAATAAAAAAATAAGACCATGGTAAAGTTAGCACAATTTTTTTTTTTATATTGTGAAATATGATGTTACGTCGAGTAAATTGATACCCAACATGTCATGCTTCAAAATTGCGCCCGCTCGTGGAATGGCGACAAACTTTTACCCATAAAAATCTCCACCGGCGATGTTTAAAAAATTCTACAGGTTGCATGTTTTGAGTTACAGAGGAGGTCCAGGGCTAGAATTATTGCTCTCGCTCTAACGATCGCGGTGATACCTTACATGTGTGGTTTGAACACCGCTTACATATGCGGGCGCTACTCACATATGCGTTTGCTTCTGCACGCGAGCTTGGCGGGACGGGGCAAGTTAAAATTGTATTTTTATTTTTTGTATTTATTTTACTTTTTATTCTTTATTTTTACACTGTTCTTTAAAAAAAAAAAAAAAAAAGTGTCACTTTTATTCCTATTACAAGGAATGTAAACATCCCTGGTAATAGAAAAAAGCATGACAGGACCTCTTAAATATGAGATCTGGGGTCAAAAAGACCTCAGATCTCAAATTTATACTAAAATGCAATAAAAAAAAATGTCCCTTTAAGACAGTGGTCATTAACCCTGTCCTCAGGGCCCACTAACAGGCCAGGTTTGCAAGATAACTGAAATACATCACAGGTGATATCATTTGCTGTTCGGTATTTGCAGTATTCTAGTCTGCATCTCCCCAAGGTAATACATAAAACCTGGCCTGTTAGTGGTCCCTGAGGACAGGGTTGATGACCACTGCTTTAAGAGCTATGGATGGAAGTGACGTTTTGTCGTCGCTTCCGCCCTGCAATGGTATGGAGCCGGGTGGGGGCCATCTTCCCCTCACTCAGCTCCATACCACACAGGGAAAAGGATCCGATTGCCTCCACCGCTACCGCCAGTGTTCTGCCGAGAAAGTTCCACGCGGCGGATAAGGACCCCCCTGTACTGCGCAGGCGCTGCGCCTGCGCAGTAGGATCCGGCGGAGATAGCCGAAGGTGAAAAGGGAAAAATCAGCTGTACACGGCGCCTGTAAGAGGGCCCCTCGTGGGCTTGCTTTGCTCGCCACGCTTCAGGCACGGCCTCGCTTCGCTCGGCTCTTTTTTATTCCCCCACTAGGTCCACTTGGATGGTGGGGAAGGAACCTGGACCTAGGGTGGAGGCCTAGCTGATTGAACATTTTGAGCTTCGGCTATCTCCGGCAGCTGATAGTAGTTCGTACTGCGCAGGCGCTGCGCCTGCGCAGTACAGGGGGGGTCCTTATCCGCCAAGGGAACTTTCTCAGCAAGACACCGGCTCCGGTAAGAGGCGGAGGGCCCCTCTCCCGCCACCGACAAATGTGATCTTTGTGGCAAATCCGCCGCAGAGACCATTTTTATCTGAAAGCAGACCTCTAAAGAAGAGGATATCGGGGTTATGGCAGCTATCTGCTGTCATAACAATGATATTCCTCTTCAAAGTGCCGGCGTATAACGACGGCGGGCAGTCGACAAGTGGTTAATAATAGCACTGGGGTTGATTTACTAAAGCAGCTGTGCAAAGTAAAGGAAAACCTGAAAACATGGACCGTTGGGGGTACTTGACGACTGAGGTTGAGAACCACTGTCTTAGAACACAGTGGAGTTGATATACCAAAACTGGAGAGTGCAAAATCTGGTGCAGCTGTGCATAGAAACGAATCAGCTTCCAGGTTTTTTTTGTAAAAGCTTTAAGCGGTTGTATACCCCGCTTGGTGATTTTTACCTACAGGTAAGCCTATAATAAGGCTTACTTTAGGTAGAATTAATATCTCCTAAACCTGCACTGTTTAGGAGATATTCACCCTGCATTCAGCCGCTGACGTCAGTGGCGCATGCGCTCTGAAGGTCCGACGTATTGTATCGGAACTTCAGAGCTCCTTGCCAGTATGGAGGCCCCCTGCGCATGCACGGGTGTAACGTCGTCGTGGCTCCCACCACTCGCAGCGTTGGAGCCCACGAACCCGGTAGACACGCTGGGGAAACATGTCAGCCCCTTCAGCGGTGACCGGGCACTGCTGTGGGGGCTTTGTTCTAAGGTAAGCATTTTATAATGTGCTAGCGTGCGATGCATACTAGCACATTATGCTATTGTCTTGCAGGGGTTTTAGGGGGGTTTTCAGCGGTTTTCTACCGCTTTAACCAAACAAGCTGAAGTTAGAAGCTGATTGGCTACCATGCACAGCTGCACCAGATTTTGCACTCTCCAGTTTTGGTATATCAACTCCACTGTGTTCTAAGACAGTGGTTCTCAATCTCAGTCGTCAAGTACCCCCAACGGTCCAGGTTTTCCTTTACTTTGCACAGCTGCTTTAAATCAATAATAATGACGTGGTATTGATAAGAGCTATTTTATCTAAAGGAAGTTGCCAAAAAATGGCCCGTTGGGGGTACTTGAGGACTGAGGTTGAGAACCGCTGTTCTAAGAGACACAGACCAACATATTTTGTGTGCAAGGACTGGGGCACTTTTCGGGAATCCTATTCCACCAATAAATAAACCAATGAATATCATAAATAAATAAGATCAGGCTGCTGACTCGTCACAAACACAAAGCACTATTAAACTCATCGGGGAGCCACCACGGGGTTTATCTGCATTGTATTTTCTTCACCTTCCACATGACAAGTGCTGGTACTATTTTAATACAAATGAGCCCAGGGAAAAACCCAGGTCATGTTTGCTTTGCTGTTGTTAGGCAACAGAAAAGCTTGACTCCCTTTTGGCACTTCTTTTGTATTTTACTGAGGTGGAAGCAAATAGGCACAATTCACTAGAAAACTAATTACATTTTAAAAAATGCTGGCAGAGGTTTATAAAAAGCATCAGTAAAAAATAAACACCAAGTTCTGGATAAACATTTCATGATTATTAAATGGACCTATAATCAAATAATCAAATAAATAATAGTAATTATATAGTAGTAATAATAATAATAATAATATCATAAAAATGTCTATATGTATAATTCCCTTTTAACTTGGCAATTTCATTAGGTTTGAATAAGCATGCAACAAACATTGTGATTTAAACAAATATTTATCTCACATTCATTTAAAGAGAAGTATGGGGTTTTTGCAGATTTATACTTATCTACATGGATGCAGCATCGGTCCAATGCTGCATCTGTCCCCCACCAGCTCTAACACTGAGAATCGAGCAATCAAAGACCACAGATCGCTTGGTTCTCAGGGCTCCCTGAGCAGAGAGCTGCTGAATGTCAGTCACCACTCTCTGCTCTGCCTCCTCTTTGCTCCAAGGAGCACTGGGCGGGAGTGGCCGGTATACGCTCTCATCGGCTCGCTGAGTGGCTGAGCCGGGTGTCAGTCCAGGCATTTGGGTGGATCCTGACTCCTGGCTGTGTGATGTCAGCAGACAGCAGACGTCAGCCCGCTGTCTGCTGAAAACAGGTCACAGGATTGCAGAACAATTATCCACAGGAGAAGAGCAGTCAAACGAGCATTGGCTGTACTTCTCCTTTAAAGTGGTTGTACACCCTGTACAACCACGTTTACCTACAGGTAAGCCTATATTAAGGCTTACCTGTAGGTGCTGGAAATATCTCCTAAACCTCCACGGTTTAGGAGATATTTACAAAAAAGCCGTGCGCCAATGTCTACGGCGAATGCGCCGATGTCTACGACGCATGCACACTTTAGAAAGGACGCATCATGATGTTTCTATTAGGGATCATACCGTGACTGGGAGGTCCCGCGCATGTGCGGGAGTGACATCACGCGACTCCGGCCAGTCACAGAGCCGAAGTTTGTGGCCCCGGAAGGAAGAGGGGTGAAGATGGACGCTCGCTGCTAGTGGGACAGCGGTGACATGACAGGCTTCGGTTTCAGGTAAGTGACACATAATGGGCTACTATGCGATGCATAGTAGCTTATTATGACTTACCTTTGCAGGGGAATAAAGAGGGAGTAAAACCCACCAGGGTTTACTTCCTCTTTAATAACCTTTACTATCTTTATTAATTTTCATATACTAAATAAGTAAAAGTAGGGAATGTTTTTGTCTCACTCCTTCTTTGTGGCAATCCCCAGTTGATAATAGCAGCATGTCCTTATGTAATTTTGCAGCTCAGATCTTCAGAAAATGTTTTAAGGCCTGTTTTCCAGAGATAAAAGATTGAAATCGTTACTATGATGGTACATATCAAATTGCTATCATCAATTTCTGAAATAAGGTAACCCTGACACTTTATAAAAGCAACTAAAGCATAGTATAAGGAGATAAATGCTCAACTTTCCTGCTACCATTGGTGGCGAACACCAGTTCGGTCCTGAGATATTTCCTGCTGAAAAATACGGGGAAACCAACACTTCAGGAAGTGTAAATCTTCTGGATCCCCTGCAGCCCTCACTCATTCCTCCTACTTACCTCCACATTACAGGACTCTGCAGTGAAGTGGAAGTCAGCAGGAGAAATGAATGTGAGCTGTGGAGGACCCAAGAGATCGACAATTCCTGGAAGTGCTGATTTTCCTGCAGACATTAGCAGAAGACTTCTCAGGATTGCAGCAGAATTTCGAAAAATAGCCAGCAGGAAAGAGGAATATTTACTTCTTTCACAGGCATGCCTTGCTTCAGTTATTTTATAGCATCAGGGACCCTTTAAGTAGCTATGATCTTTATTAATACCATTCAATGAGGACACTTGTTTCAGCTGAGTTTAACATGCCTAGTATAAGGTATGAAATTAAAACACCGTGCCACATGAGATATGTAGTAGAATACAATTTATGCCCTGTACACACGGTCGGACTTTCCAACGGGAAATGTGTGATAGGATCTTGTTGTCGGAAATTCCGACCGTGTGTGGGCTCCATCGCACATTTTCCATCGGATTTTCCAACACACAAAGTTTGAGAGCTGGCTATACAATTTTCCGACAACAAAATCTGTTGTCGGAAATTCCGGACGTGTGTACACAAATCCGACGCACAAAGTGCCACGCATGCTCAGAATAAATAAAGAGATGAAAGCTATTGGCTACTGCCCCGTTTATAGTCCCGACGTACGTGTTTTACGTCACCGCGTTCAGAGTGATCGGATTTTCCGACAACTTTGTGTGACCGTGTGTATGCAAGACAAGTTTGAGCCAACTTCCATCGGAAAAAATCCTAGGATTTTGTTGTCGGAATGTCCGATCAATGTCCGACCGTGTGTACGGGGCATTACTATTGCAGGACACTAAAAAAAGGTCTAATTACCCTAAATAAATATTTAATTAGATGGTGGAATAACAATTTCTCCAAGGGTTTGACTGTAAGTAGCACAGACACACACAAGGTTGTATTTACCATAAGGGCACTCATGGGCCAGTGCACAGGAAAGCACTAAGCGTAACATTTTACAAACTGTGGAATCTTCTTCCTTGTGCTGTTTTTCTCTTCTGTTCACCTCTAAATACCGTATTTGTGGACACACACTTGGGGTCTTCAGCTGCCTTGTGAGGATCTGGACATTTTTTGTATTGCTGTAGTTGGAGCTACCTCCCAGGCAAGCCTGCTCTCATTTCATTTCCCTAATGTCTTCCTTACTTGGGTGCTGCCATAAATGAAACCTTAGAAATGGGTCTTGTCATGGTGATGTAGCTTTACACATTTTTTAAAATGAATACATCAGCATATTTCCTTTTTAACCAGAATATTGATAGGTAAATTTAGTGTTCTAGCTCGATTGAGTGGTTAGGTTTTTTGTTTTCCTCACTGAACCTAAGAGAAAATGTATCCAGTTTCTCTGATATAAGTGATGTGATATGATTTGGGAGACACTTGTCATGAGTGAGTGACCTTTTTAGCTAACCATACACCTTAAGTTTTTTCTTGTTCAGACCCGTGAGCTGAACAAGAGAAATCAATAGTTTCCATCAGCCACTTTAAACAACATAGATGGAGTTATCTTTCTGATGGCTTTTGTACTTTGGCATGCGCTGCTCTCTCGGCTGGCAGAATACAGAACACTGATTGCACCTTATTGTATACACAGGCACCTTTTTGCCAAGAATGTTCCATCTGGCTCCTTTGATTTTTAGATTGAAGTTTGTTGAGACTGGTGGTGCAGACAAAACTACCCACTTCTTGAATTTTGAATCAGCTGAAATTCAAGCTGTGTATGACCAGCATTAGCAGGGCAGAATTTGTCTATAGCTCCATCGATAAGCACTACCGGGGAGGCTGGTTATTACATACATACATTTTCCAACTCCGCTCCTATAGAGTGTTTTTGTACAGACGTTTAGGAATGGGGTTTTTTTTGCCTCTAAAAGCTGAGCTTAAAATATGCCTCTAAACGTCCTAATGTGCATAAACACATAGGATAACATTGAGCTGCTTCTACAGGCAAAACGCTAAACTCCTCTAGAAGCAGCATTTTTTAAGCCTGGTGTGTATGGACCATAACAGTGTCTATTAGTCTTGGAAGATAAATGAAGCCAGTGGGTCAATCAGTTTCACCTATAATATGGAGATCATATGTAAGCTATATTGTTCAAATAAACTGTATGACTAAATGTTAGATAACACTTCAATTCATTTTGTTTTAAATCTACCAGTTTATGCAATAGGACATTCGTAGTAATAGGACATTCGTAGTAATAGGACATTCGTAGTAATAGGACATTCGTAGTAATAGGACAATCGTAGTAATAGGACATTCGTAGTAATAGGACATTCGTAGTAATAGGACATTCGTAGTAATAGGACATTCGTAGTAATAGGACATTCGTAGCAGTAGGACATTCGTAGCAGTAGGACATTCGTAGTAGTAGGACATTCGTAGTAGTAGGACATTCGTAGTAGTAGGACATTCGTAGTAGTAGGACATTCGTAGTAGTAGGACATTCGTAGTAGTAGGACATTCATAGTAGTAGGACATTCGTAAACCAGATGAGGTGGAAAACCCTAATAAAATTCACAAGTCATTGTAGAAACTGAGCAGTTCCCTGAGCCAGTGATCCTGCAAATCCATTTATGTGGCTGGCCTTACATTCTCCCAGCTGAGTTACATTTTTGTAGTAGAGATGTCTGACATTCCAGGATTAGGATGAAAATACAGTACATTTTCATTCAGAGTTATACAATGCATTGTAATGTAGGTGTATAGTACCTACTATAAAAAGCCAGCATCACCATCAATCAATATGATTATCTTCCCATGAACTGTACAGCTAATGTTAGAAGCATTGTTGCCGACCAGATATCTCCACCTGAAGGTGTATGTCACCCTCACAGACATTTATCATCCTTTTTAGTAAGTACAGCTCTGACCTACCAATTGATTTGAGCTCAAACACAAAACTGCTATATGTGACAGATTCTAAATATATCTAGCACTGCTGCTAGCAATAGGCTGGATGAAATGAGGTAGCTCTTACTCTTCATTTTCCCGAGGGAATCTCTACATACAAATATTTTCAATTGGATGATTCACAAAGTAGGTCAAGAACTGATGCCGGATACAAGTGCAGTTACCCCGTAAAGGAATCCTAATAGAAATACAATAGGTGCTTTCAAACTGAGCTATTAAAACAACCCTATGGAAGCGAATCTGTATGAAACAGCACCATATAAACCAGCCAGCTAATTATATTAAAATGCTGATTGCTAATTAAATAACATTTAAAGTAGGCATATCATTAAATTCTGCACTTGATATGAATCATAAGGGCATGTGTCAGAATTATTAAATTTTGCTAATATTTTGAGTAAAGAAGTACTTCTTTCTTGCTATATATATAAAATTAGCTTTTTCCCAGCCTTATCAATCATCTGACATCAGCCTTAAAGTGATTATAAAGGATTTTTTTTTTTAAATAACATACATCTCGATACTTACCTGCTCTGTGCAATGGAATTGCACAGAGTGGCCCTGAACCTCCTCTTCTCAGGTCCCGCGCTGACGCTCCTGGTCCCTCCTCTCTCTCCTTCACTTTCCATGGGGACTTGCTCCCGAGCCCTGCTGCTGCATCCATTGACACAGACAGCCGGACTTGGCCTTACCCCTCGCTCCCTCGTCAATGGTTTTGATTGACAGCACTGGGAGCCAATGATTCCTGGTGTCCCAGAAAAGCCAGTGAGACTCATGCAAGGAATGCATTAAGGTAAAACATGTTTAGGCTTTAGAACCACTTTAAAATGGTGGAAAAGGCAGAAGGTTTTTCTTTACTTTACTGCATCATTTAAAGTAAAGTAAAATAAAAACCTACTGCATGCAGCTTCCCATGCAGGCCCCCCTAAATACATAACTAAGCCCGATCTCAATCCAGTAATGTACATGAGAGCCGAGGCTCTCTCAATTCTCTCCCTCCTCATTGGTTCCTGCTGCTGTCAATTACAGCCAGTAATGAGGGCGCGGGGGGGGGGGGGGGCAGGGCCGGTCCCACCCTGTGTGTCCTATGAACACTCATGCCCCGTACACACGGTCGGACTTTGTTCGGACATTCCGACAACAAAATCCTAGGATTTTTTCAGACGGATGTTGGCTCAAACTTGTCTTGCATACACACGGTCACACAAAGTTGTCGGAAAATCCGATCGTTCTGAACGCGGTGACGTAAAACACGTACGTCGGGACTATAAACGGGGCAGTGGCCAATAGCTTTCATCTCTTTGTTTATTCTGAGCATGCGTGGCACTTTGTTTGTCGGATTTGTGTACACACGATTGGAATTTCCGACAACGGATTTTGTTGTCGGAAAATTTTATAGCCTGCTCTCAAACTTTGTGTGTCGGAAAATCCGATGGAAAATGTGTGATGAAGCCTACACACGGTCGGAATTTCCGACAACAAGGTCCTATCACACATTTTCCATCGGAAAATCCGACCGTGTGTACGGGGCATCAGAGTGGGGCTCAGGAGTGAGTCACTTGCTATGGGGGCACTCGGTGGAGGGGGGGGGGCCTGAAGCACCAGTGGAGGACCTGACAAGAGGAGAATCAGGGCTGCTCTGTGCAAAACCATTGCACAGAGCAGTTAGGTAAAAAGCAAACAAACATTCTTTCAAACCTTTATACTAAAATGCTCAGTACATTTGTTGACTTGATGAGTGTTGTTCAAAGTACTTCAAAATTGCGTTTGCTTTTAACATTCAATTTTTGACTGAATGTGATTTCCAAAATGAAAACTACAAAAAACTGTTAGAAATTTGGTGTTCCAGAAATGTTTTCTGTCTTGCTCCTTCAAATATTCTGATTACTATGGTTGATAACAAACATTGATTTGACCCCTCCTACCGATTGGAAAATTGAATGAATCTTAAAATCAAAAATTTCAAAACAAAATTCTGTTAGTGTAGACAGCTTTATGGACTTAACGATGCCAGCATTTTTTTCTTTCCACAGAAAGGGTGTTTTTTTTTTTTCTCTATAACTGCATTCAGCCTGTTACAGTCAAGTTACAGTAAACCGTACACAATATAATTGTACGTAATTCAACTGGAAGATTCTATCAGGGTAGCCCAAAATAGTCAGTCCAACAACAAGGACAATTTTAGTTACATGTGGATCCTGTGGAGACCGTGTACATTTCCATGTTGTTATACTCTGTCTTGAATACTCCAACAGGCAGATAATCCCTTTCTCAGTTCCCAGACCAACTTAAAAATTTGAGAGTCACCATAATATAACACATAGAATCCAACAAAAGGAGGAAGCCTCTTTTTCATATCCGCAGATATGCAGACCTTTATCTTTCCAAGTAAGACCCAAAATAAAAAGGAAATGGTCAGCTGATTAAACTATTGAACATTTACTAAATGCTGTTTTGGTGGACTGAGTCGTTGAAGGCCAGCCATCCAATTATATTTTTTACAGTTATACAAAAATATTTAATCATAAACTCAAATTTTATAGACACATGCAGCACATATATTTTTCTGTAAAATCCCTTTAAGAAAGTTTTTTGTGGCATAACATTGGATATCAGTTTTAGCATCTGAGGGAAGGGTTATGTACATGCTACAACTTTCTTATTTTATCTCTTACTACTCCTCTTCAGTTATTCCCCTGACCTATTTATTTCCCCTTTTTTTCTTCCAGTTAAGACTCGTACACTTCCCTTTACTGTTAGCCCATACTGAAACCAAAAGTGCTTTGGGCTGTAAAATGATTGACATGATATTGTTCTCGGAAATACCTAAAAAGAGGAACTTCACCCCCCCCCCCCTATATTTTTTATATTGTATTCTATCTTATCTTACCATCCAGCGCTGCCTGCTATATACCGTTGCTCCACTGACACATGCCAGGTTCCACACCATCATCTTCTCTTCTATGCCACAAGGGGGACAGCTTCCTATTCCTGATGGCATCGGTCCTGATAATGTTGCACAACATGTGCATAGTATGCTAGATAATTTCCAACACATGCACAGAGTGCCAATATGTCCTGGTAGGGATGCACCAATACCATTTTTTTAAGACCAAGTACAAGTAGCGATACTTGTTCTCAAGTACTCGCCAATACCAATTACCAATACCTATTTTTAGTCCTGGTTCATATATGCGAATTGGATGCGTTTTGAATTTGCATGACATGTGAACCAAACTGGCTTTCTCTGGAGCCGTTTTAAATAAGTGCGGGCCGGCCGCAGTGCCATTTTAAAAAGAGTCAGGTACGATTTTCAGTTCAGACTCTTTTTACAAATCGCCCTGAAACCGGTCCCGCACAAGGTATCGGTTTTAGTATCAGAGCATGTACAAGTACCCGTGCAAATGCTAAGTATCGACATTAATACCGGTATTGGTGCAATGTTAGTTCATGGTGAATGCACAGTGTGGCAAGTATTGTCTGAAGCCTATTGGGATGCAGTGACATGGGTATCCCAGGAGGCTGTGGGCAGCTGGGGCTACTTCATTTTCACCAAGGCGAGAAAGACGGAAGTTTCAGCAGTTTTAGTAAAAATAAAAAAGTATTTGTTAGAAGAAAAAAAAAGTTACCTGCAAATGAGGGATAGAGCAACATTATACAAAGTAGTACAGAAGTATGCTTTAGCTATCAGATTTGTCCTGGTGTTTCTTTGTATTTGTCTACAGGACTGTCAGGAACAGTACAGGCTCCTTTAAGGCACTCTAATAAAACTAGTCCAATTCTCTCTGTAAAGGGCCAACTGACCTTGCTACTATAAGTAGAACACATACAATGAATGCATTCCAGTCATCAGCAGAACTGTAAAACAAAAACAGTTAACACATCTGAAAAATAAGTCTAGTCTTAAGTAGAACTATCCTTCTGATAGTGGAACCTCTTGTTGAACATAAGATTTTTTTTAGAACTACTAAACTTATGAGGTCATTATTTTCAGGTATGGATTTGTGGTCATGTGACACCTTGCAGCTGATTTCAGGGTCAAATATGGACAGGCTGGGAGGGTAGGGTTCATATGTTGCTACATGGATAAGGGCAAAAGTATAGGCAAGAGTCAATGTATTTGTATATGTAATTCAGATTTTTTGCACAGTGCCTGTAGACATAGTATTACTATTAGATTTAAGTGATCTATAATGCCGCGTACACACGAGCGGACTTTACGGCAGACTTTGCCCGGCGGACTTTTCGACTGACTTTATGACGGACTTTCCGAATGAACGGACTTGCCTACACACAATCAACCAAAGTCCGTCGAATTCGTACGTGATGATGTAGGACCGGACTAAAACAAGGAAGTTCATAGCCAGTAGCCAATAGCTGCCCTAGCGTGGCTTTTTGTCCGTCCAACTAGCATACAGACGAGCGGACTTTTCGACCGGACTCGAGTTCGACGGATAGATTTAAAACATGTTTCAAATCTAAGTCCGTCCAACTTTTGGGAAAACAAAGTCCGCTGGAGCCCACACACGATCGAATTGTCCGACGAAATCCCGTCCGCCGGGCAAAGTCTGCCGTAAAGTCAGCTCGTGTGTACGCGGCATTAGACTTAAACATATATTGTGTGATGCCAGAATGGAATTCAGTTTTTAAGCAAATCTGTACTCTGCCCATAAGTAAAAAATACACGCCGCAAAATAGGCACAATGAGGTAACTGTTGATCCTACCAGGGTTCTCATGCTGCTCTAATCCACTGCTGCAGGTCAGAGAAACATTTGCAACTTTTAGATCTGGGACAAACAAGGAACTTCCCTGCCACCTTTTACAATTCAGTACTCAATCCCTGGCCTCAGTGCCATCCGGTGAGGCGGGTGATAGGCACGTTACAGGTACTGACTTTCAGGCAATTCTTGTATAGGAATTTTAGGGGCTCTGACAATTGAAGAGAATTGCGGGGGAGTGTGGGAGAGGTAGAATCAGGCTACTGATGATGCTTGATGTGCTGTGTGCCTGTTGCTTGTATTGCCTTGGTAAAGTATAGGTTCACTTTAAAACCTGTTAACCATTGTTCTGAAACGTGTAGTCTAGCCAAACTTTCTTCAACCAGAGTGCCGTGGGACCCTGGGGTGCCTTGACAAAATGCCTAAAAATTGCCCAGAAATTGACAACAAGTCAGCGGGTGGATCAAGCCTATCTTTTTCTAATGTGTGCATTACAACTTTGGGCAGTAGGACCAGCTGCTAGCATCCTAACAAATGATGTCATCGGTTGACAAGGAGGACTTCTGACACCTGTACAGCACCCTTGTTTGCCCTCTGTGCAAAGGTGTATTTGCTTTGCAAAGCCTGGTAAACACAGGCCTAATATAGGCCGGCTCAACAGAAACCGGCTGACATTCAGCCCGTGCGTACACCAGCCTGTCCGACAGAAGCCAGCAGCTGGAGAACGGGCATGCTGGAAAACCGGCATCCGATCAGCGCTGGCAGCCAATGTCTGCGATTGCTGACCAATGTGTTCTGGTGGGGGGACAGTCTCCCTGTCAGAACACAATAGTTCAGAGGAGGGGAGATTGCTGTACTAACATTGGATAGTTTGTACAACAATCTCCTCCCGAGCTCCTCTATTTTGTTTTTTGTTCTTTGTATTCAGCCTGCTGGGGGGCTGATAGTGTGTACCAGGCTTAAGAATAAACCACCTCTAATGTTGGGTGTTCTATGTGTGTGGATGCTGCTGCAATGTGTAAAACTATTAGTTCAGTTTTTTACATCTTTGAATGGGATGCCTCATGACTGTGCAGAATTTTAAAGGGTGCCTTGATTAAAAAAGGAACACTGGTGTAGCCTACATAACACTATTGTCATTAGTATTAGTACATAATATGACTTATGTATCAGCAGGAGAGGACAAAAGAGGTTACATGAAGGACAAGGCCCCATTCATTTTCAGAGAGTTAAGAATTACTTTCGAGCTGAATCTAATATTATCCACCACTGACAAAGCAATCCAGTTGTCATGCATAGCACAAATGAGATTTATTATTTAAATACTGTATAGAACTCAAACTAGCATTCCTTCTTTGTTGATCTTCACAAGCATGTTAATGAGGCGTCAGGAAATAATTTACAAACTAGCTGTTAAAGCCACCAAGGGAATCCTTAATGCTATCAGATTTAAACTAGTCAACGCCTTTTTTTCATTTCATAATACTATATCATAGGTGTGCACAGCCTATTGCATTAGGGTGTGCACCCCAAAGTTGTGTGTGTGTGCATGTGTATATATACAGTGTCAGTGGGGCAGAGAATGGTGTCAGTCAGGCAGTGGATGGTGTCAGTAGTTTTTTTTTTTTTTTTATTATTTTTTACAATTTTATTTTTTTTAATTTTTTTTTTGCACGTTTTTGGGAGCCCCGTTAGGAGGCATTAGTGGAATATCAGGGGTCTTAACAGGGGGAATCTACACCACACGGGGTGATTAGGGTGTGCCCAGGCACACCTGGAACACCCTGTGCGCACGCCTACGTACTATATATTTATGAACCTTTTTTTTTTAACTTTTTTTTTTTTTTTTGAACTTCACATTACATTTATAAATCTGTGATTTGGAAACTTGAGGGAAAAAAAATCTTCAAAATTAGCAAGGTGGCCTTACCTCATTCAAAGAATCAAGGTTCTCTTAAAGTGGTTGTAAACCCTTACATATACCAACTAAAGTTACTGGAGTGATGGGTAATACACAGAAATGCAACAAATCCTCCTACATTATAAAGGTGTATCTGTTTATCTGCAGAGATCTCTTCTCTACATCTATTCAAAGTCCAGAATTTATAAAGGTTGTCTGAGAGTTTAGAAAAAAAGGGGGGGCGGGGAGCTGAAGTCACACTCTGCAGAGCTCAGTGAGGAGAGCTCTGAGAGCTGATTGGAGGGAAGGGACAAACCCCCTTCACACAGCATACAGGAACAGAGTTGAGGCTGTCAATTAGCTGGAGATCCCTCCCCTGTCACCATTTTTCTCTTGGTGTCAAGAGAAAACTTGTCAGAAATGACTCATGCAGAGGAATGAAGCAGCAGACAGAAATGACACTTAGTTCTCTTCTTGGAAAAAAGTACATGCTATAGATGCTTTGTTTGCTTTGTTCATTTTTCATGTCTGAGGTTTACCACCACTTAAAATCTTGGATCGTTATTATGTTTATTGCTAGCCCTTGACATTAAGTGAATATCCTTCAGTCCTGCCACAGTAATGGTTGAAGATATGTTCATTTGTCTTCTGCGACCTCTTGTAGGCACAGGCCAGCCTATCTAAGGGACAAATCAGTCATCTGAATTGAATTTTCTCAGATGATCAACAGTGCTCCTTTGAGATAAGAAAGTTGCTAGGAAGTTCTGTTCGGTGCATAGGCATGACCAATGAAATGGTTGTGCTCACCATCCTCTCATATCAGTGGTGACATCGGGTATAGTACAGGATCGTTTTGGGGCAGAATGAAATAGCAGAGAGAACATGGAAATGTGCTCTGCATGGGGCTTTTTTTGTATATGGCCAAAGCATTCCTTCAACATAATTACAATTTTACATGGATTGCTGCATTTCCAAACAATATGTATCAATAGAAGTAATGAATTATTTCTTATGTGCTACCATGATGATGAAATCATCCAGGAAACATTTGTCCTGTTAAAACAATAACATTTGGTTAGGGTCACAATCTATTGGTCATAATTCAGTAACACAGCGAAACTGTTAATTGACAAAGTGTAGTCCATCATGTATAACAACTAAAATATTATGGACTATACTTGTTCTTAGCCGTAAATCATTTTGCATGTATTTTGTTGCTGTATTGCAGACTACAGTATAAGTTCAGATCTGTGGAGCTAATCGTATCTTAATAAAAAATACACTCTGACATGCCTAGCCCTTATCTGCCATTTTGGCAATTGAAATGATAAGCCCGTGTGATTTTTCCACTAAGACCTTATGCAGATGTGCTTTTTCACTGTGTCCCTATAATCTAATGCCCTCTTAACCCACATTACCAACACACATTAGTTCATGTATAACGGCTCCCATTCACCTGTATGGAGTGTAGGCTGTACTGCCCAGTGTTGCACTGATAAGATATATTAAAATAAAATACAAGCGATAGTCCTTCACAAGGGCTTATAAAGTTGATCCGAGAGCCTTGTGTTTTTTGAGGTACAGTCATGACTTGCCAGCCATACACAGAGCGAATTTAAAGCGGAGTTCCGCCAATTGTTTTTTTTTTTTTTTTTTTTAAAGTCAGCAGCTACAAATACTGCAGCTGCTGACTTTTAAAATAAGGACATTTACCTGTCCAGGGCGCCAGCGATGTCAGAACCCGAAGCCGATCTATCCCTCGGCTTTCGGGTGCTGCCGCCGCCATCCTCGGTAAGGGAATCAGAAAGTGAAGCCATGCGGCTTCACTTCCTGTTTCCTTACTGCGCATGTGCGACTCGCGGTCTCGCGCTGCGCTATCCCACTGGTCCCTGCTGTGTTCTGGGACCTGTGCGTATCCCAGAAGACAGCGGGGGGATGGGAAGTGGCGTAGATACCCAGGGGTGGCTCGAGTATCTATGCCCTGAAGTGGGAGCAAAATACCTGTATTAGATAGGTATCTGCTCCCCCCTCCCCCCTGAAAGGTGCCAAATGTGACACCAGGGGGGGGGGGAAAGCAGACAAAATTCTTGTCAGCTGTTTCCTACCTGACATCCTTCAATTGAAAAATTGGAGAAGTTGGCCAGAAAAAAATTGGGCCAACTATCAGAACACAATAGCTGCAGGGGGAGATTGATTCTTTTGTGCTGTGTAGCCCTAGTCCTGAAAAATAGTAATTGTATGTATACATTGATATATTTGTGCAGCATACTTGTATCCACTCCTCACCACCTGCTTTATCCCCTCGATGGCCACCCCAGTGTGCAATGCTGAAGCAGGAATGGTAGCTGAAGCTTGTATGTACACTTTGACATGTGGTTGATATACATAGAAAGCCGCCCGGGGTTTGTATTGCTGTGGATGGGCAGAGCAGGACGTGTTTCTTGAATGACCAGCGCCTGGAGTAGAGAGAGAGAGCCAGTGGAATGGTATGCAGGAGTCTTTGAGCGGTGCCTTATCGGTCAATCATTCCTGCATTGTGGCCCCTGGCTTGTCCCAGGGCATGATCTTTTTATACATACCCAAGTCATGTTACTGAGCAAATTTTAGGCATGAATTTAATTATTTTTAAGCCCACTGTTTGTTACATTGCATTGTTGTGAACTATGCATTGTTAGCTATATTACTATTTTTGTTCCCATTGTTGGTGCTAGGCATTATCCTGGCCAAAAAGCTTTATTTGGAGGTTTATAAATAGTAAATCTAGCACTGATTTATGCTTGAAACCATGATGCGTTTGATAAAGTACAAAGAGCTATTGCTTTTTTGGCTGTAATGATTGTGAATTTTTTCCAGTATTGCCTATTTGTATTGGTTTCTTTTTTTTTTTTTTTAAAGGATGGAAAGTATGGTGTGGGTTAGAGCTCCACGATGAATTGTTAGAAAATCGTGATCTCGAATCAACCTCCCTCATGATCTCTATGCAGAATTTCCAGATTCATTCATGTAACAAGTATAAAGAGTTCCCTGCTCACTCAGATTTCAAAAGAAAAAAAAAAGTTTTAACAAAATTGTCCACACTGGTAGATAACTATAATAAACATTGTAACTTTTCATTCTTAAATCAAAGGAATGAACTTCTGTTTGTAAATTATGTAAATGAGGGAAGTTAACCACTTAAAGACTAAACCTTTTTCTGACACTTGTTTCTTACAAAGTTAAAATCAGCATTTTTTGCTAGAAAATTACTTGGGACCCCTAAACTATATATATATATATATATATATATATATATATATATATATATATATATATATATATTAGAGGTCGACCGATATATCGGCCGGCCGATATTTGGCTTTTTTACTTAATCGGCATCGGCCGATTGTGCTGATAAAAAAAGCCGATTCAGCGGGACTTGCAAATGACTTCTGTAATTGAAGTCAATTGCAAGTTGTCTGAAGTTTTCTTCTCTCCTCCTCTGGGCAGCCTGACAAATCTGATAAGAAGATACATTGTATCTCTTTCAGGTTCTTTTATCAATAGACTGAACTCCATGGAGAAGTTTTCAGTTTAACCATTTAAAGACTAAATCTTTTCTGACATTTGTTGCTTACAAGTAAAAATCCTGTATTTTCTGCTAGAAAATCACTTAGAACCCCCAAACATTATATATATTTTTTTTAGCAGAGACCCTAGGGAATAAAATAGCGGTTGTTGTAATATTTTATGTCACACGGTATTTGTGCAGCGGTCTTTCAAACGCAATTTTTTTAAAAAAAATACACTAATGAAATTAAAAAAAAAAAAAAAAAAAAAAAAAGCAGTAAAGTTAGCCCATTTTTTTTTGTCCAAAAGTTTTGATTACCTGTTTTTGTGTATTTAATATTTAAGATATAGTTATTTTTTTTAAATCTAAATTCTACATACAAGTGAACTGATTGGAGGTTTGTTTTGTTTAATAAATGTTTAAATATAAAAAAATTTCTGTATCACTTATTACTTAAGGCTGCTTTCACACTGGAGCGGGCATGCGTTGATGGTAAAATGCTGTTAATTTTAGCGGCGCTTTACCGTCATTTTAGCGGCGCTATTCGGCTGCTAGCGGGGCATTATAACCCAGCTAGCGGCCGAAGAAGGGGTTAAATGCGCCCCTAAAGCGCTGCTGGCGAAACGCTTTGCAGGCGCTTCGGCAGCGGTACGCATTCATTTCAATGGGCAGGAGTGGTGGAGGAGGGGTATACACTGCTCCAAAGATGCTGCTTGCAGGACTTTTTTTTAACATCCTGCCAGCGCATCGCCTCAGTGTGAAAGCACTCGGGATATCACACAGACTGCAGGGGAGCCGTTTTACAGGCGCTATTTTTAGCCCAAAAGCGCCTGAAAAACGCCCCAGTGTGAAAGGGGTCTAACTGTTAGATTTTATGAGATGAAGGGGAAAAAAAAAAAATCGGCCTAATATATCGGCCCAAAAAAATCGGCATCATATATCGGCCATCGGCCACCGCGATTTCTAAATATCGGCTTTGGCATCGGCCAGAGAAAAACCCATATCGGTTGACCTCTAATATATATATATGTGTATATATATATATATATATATATATATATATATATATATATATATATATATAAATTTTTAGCAGAGACCCTAGGGAATAAAATGGCGATTGTTGTAATATTTTATGTCACACTGTATTTGCTCAGCGGTCTTTCAAATGCAATTTTTTGGGAAAAAATATACTTCAATGAATAAATAAAAAAAAATATAAAAAAACAGTAAAGTTAGCCTAATTTTTTTGTAGAATGTGAAAGATGATGTTACACCGCGAGAATTGTGATAGAATCGCGATCTTTACAAAATTGTGATTCTCATGTTAGCCAGAGCTCTGGGCAGAAGTGATGTTTTGATGTTGCTTCCGCCCTGCGATGTCATGGAGACGGATGGGGGCCATCTTCCCCTCACTTGTCTCCATGCCAAGGAAGGAAGAACATCTGATCACCTCTGCTGCCGCCGGTAAGTGGCGGAGGGCACCGGAGGGTGGCGGGAGGGGGGTGCGCTGATAAAAGTGATCTCACGGTGAATTTGCCGCAGAGACCACTTTTATCTTGAAGCGGACCACCGGCCAAACATGAGGATACCTTGGTTATGGCAGCTAGCTGCTACCATACCAGCGATATCCCCCGTCAGGACGTATATCGCCGTGCGGCGGTCCAGAAGTGGTTAAGTTTGCTTTTCATAAGCATCAGCTGTTGTGAACCATTCCTCACAAAAAAGAAGTATCCTAAAGACATACAATCAAGAGTAGCTGTAGCCCTCGTTCACACCGGGCATATTTGACATGTCAACGGATGCCAAATTGGAGCCTATTGCCGGCAACGGCACCGTGCGAATTGGTGCGACATCGCACCAATTCCCAAAAGTAGTTCCTGCACTATTTTTGGCGACTTCGGGGGCGATTTCAATAGACCTGTGCATGAACCCACACAGATGTCTCTCAAATCGCCCCTGAAGTCGGACTGAAATGCCGGTTTGAGATCGTGCGATTTCAGCTGAACTCAAACGATTTCAAACCCACATTCAGCGTGAACCTGGGCTTAAAGACAGCAGTTATGTTGTGTAGGGTAGGTGAGGTTTAAACAGCCTTAAAGCGGAACTCTCTCTATCAACATTAACTATTTGTTGCCAGGGACTAGTAAGTACCACTTTTTCAAACGTGGTACTTACTGTAGCTGCTGACTTTTATTTTATTTATTTCGTTTTTTTAAGGGTGGAGTTCCTTTTTAAGTAACCTGTTAATATGTTACAGGTATTTTCATGTTCTCAGAGAGCAGTCATTTATATGTAGTTATAATAGTATTGCAGCTTAAGGGTAACTACATGCAGTTATAGAACAAGCAATAGTGTGACTGGAATTTGAAGTGACAGTTACACTATCCTTAATTACAGGGTTAAGTGAAAGCAATTGCTGCTAAGCTCATCATGATTCTGGAAGAGCTCACCATATTCACAGTTCTTCTGTTCTTTGACACTCCTAGGACTCTAGGCCTTCACTAAAAAGCCTAATAATATAATTAGCACCTCTGTCATTTTCTAAACCATTGAGACATTTCTGTTCAACTGTAGTAGTTAAATGGCTAGGAAAAACATATACTGCATATTCAACATTATATACATTCAGATTTATTAAAGCAACGACATGTACTATATTGCAGCTTAACAGTCCATAGATGTGGTATCTGCATTCATGTTTTCCAGGCTTCTGTTCCTTTATTTTCTCCTGTTGATCCTGCCAGTAAATTGTGTCCTGTCCTAAGGTATTAACACTTGCTGTACTGTATCTATGAAGCAGAAGTGTTATCACCTCAGGAAGTGTGTTAGGACTCTGATCACCCCCCTTTTCCTCTCCTCGTGTCTGTAACATAGGGGGAGGTGTTCTATAGTTCCTAAAGTTAGGAACAACGATTTCTGGCAGGTTCAACAGGTATTTTGTTGAACTTATCAAACATACAGTATACAACAAAAGCCATTTAAAGTAGTTGCAAACCCTTACTGTACATATACCTAGTGACGTAACTGGCCTCAGGTGATAAAACAAATCCTCCTACATAAATTGTACCTGTCTATCTGCAGTCTTCTCCACTCTACAGCCATTCAAAGTGCAGAATTCATACAGCTTGTCTGAGATTCAGAAATCAGGGGGCGGAGAGCTGAAGTTACACTCAGTGAAGAGCTGAGAGAGCTGATTGGAGGAAAGGGACACACCCCCTTCACACAGCACACAGGAACAGAGCTGAGACTGTCAATCAGCTGGAGGTCCCTCCCCTGTCACCTTTGTTCTCTTGATGTCAGAAATGATTCATGCTGATAGTAGAGGAATGAAGCAGAAAACAGAAATGATATTTAATGCTCTAGTCTAGATAGAGAAAAGTACACACTATAGAGGGATATATGTTATTCATATTTCATGTTTGAGGTTTACAACCATTTTAATGGTATATTAAAAAGGGGGAGAAGCAAATGAGAGAGAAGGAAATTAGAGATGTTCATTGTTAAGAGTTTATATACACCTAAAATTTACATTGGACATGGGATGTTGAAAAGTCACATAATGGACCTGCTATGCTTCCTTTTTTTTTTTTTTTTCTCGCTTAAAGTGAACATTTCTAATTACCAATTATGTGTCTAGTTTTAGCTATAGACAAGACAGTGCTGGGGCTGATATGAAAACATCTTCTATTTGTCAAAATCAGCACCTAAGCCCTCGAATGTTACGACTGTCAATGGAAGGTTATCTTTGAAGTGCAGGCTGCGACTGTCTTGTGTGCTGTGGTTGCTATAATCCTTAATCCCGGATACCCCCGCAGCTGTTATCTGAAACGAGAGTCTCCCCAGTCACAGGCACCCGTCAAAAGAGCCGACTATGCCCACCCTTTCTGCCTCCCTTCTCCATTCATAGATGTTCTACCATCAGTTCCCCCAAGAAAGTCTCGCTATGAATAGAGGTGATGGACCTTTCATTCAACTGCCAGTCTTCCATTCATAGAATGCTTTGCTTTTCATTGTGGGACCTGATAGCACAACTTCTATGAAGGGACCGGGGGCAGAAATGGTGGGCATGGTTGGGACTTTTGAATAGTGGAACTATTGAATTCAAGGAACAGAGCAACCACTAGTACAAAGGACACTCATCCACCCTGGCGCTGATTTAAAAAAGAAAAAGAAATTTCTAAATTTTAGCTTTCATTTTCTTTCTTAAACTAGAACTGGAAAATATTTTTTGTAAGTAGGGTATTTTTGATTAACGTCAAATATAAATGTATATGGGCGCTGGCTATAATAACTGCATTTCAGAAATGTTCCCTTTTACTTCTGCATGCAGTCATATTAATCATTATCAGAAAGGATACTTCACCTGTGGCACACCAAAAACTGTTTGATATCAGCAATGTAGCCTGTATAGTAGTAGTCCGAGAAGTGCCTGTACCTTAGGTCATTGTTACAAGGAATTTAAAGGCTGCTTGTAACACATACTTACTTACAGTGGGCTGCCTTTGTTAACCCCTCCTGAAAGCAATCATTTCTTTGCCTTGGCTAATTTCTTTACTACAACTTCACTTGCTGTTTGCTCATCCTGGGCCATTGACTCAGAATCTATAGACAGCCAGACAATAAGCATTTTCAGAAAGTGGTCAGCAATGGCAGCCTACATATTTTTCACTTGACTTGTCTTTTAAAAGTATTAATAAAACTCATGGGTACGTACTGTAGGTCATGGAACTCATAGGTACTTACTATAGTTCATGGAACTCATAGGTACTTACTGTAGGTCATGGAACTCATAGGTACTTACTGTAGGTCATGGAACTCATAGGTACTTACTGTAGTTCATGGAACTCATGGGTATGTACTGTAGGTCATGGAACTCATAGGTACTTACTGTAGTTCATGGAACTCATGGGTATGTACTGTAGGTCATGGAACTCATAGGTACTTACTGTAGTTCATGGAACTCATGGGTATGTACTCTAGGTCATGGAACTCATAGGTACATACTGTAGGTCATGGAACTAATGGGTACATACTGTAGGTCATGGAACTAATGGGTACATACTGTAGGTCATGGAACTCATGGGTACATACTGAAGGTCATGAAACTCATGGGTACATACTGTAGGTCATGGAACTCATGGGTACATACTGTAGGTCATGGAACTCATGGGTACATACTGTAGGTCATGGAACTCATGGGTACATACTGTAGGTCATAGTATGCATTAAGATCCCTTCTGCTGCACCCTGGCCTGGCATACCACTTTCTCCAGTTAGTGGAGGCTTGGTTTATGATTAGTTTGAGAAAAAACCTGAATATGGGCTGCACAGTGGCTAAGTAGTTAGCACTTCTGCCTATCAGCACTGGGGTCGTTGGATCGAATCATAACCATGCCACTTAAATTTCAAGTGCACTTTTCACTTGTAGTTTGCACTTGTAGTGCAAAGTGGATTTGCCTTTAGTAAAAACCCCCTGTGTCCATTCTCTTGTTTTTTGGAGAATTGGAGGAGAGCAATAGAAAATACTTTTGAGTTAAAGTGGTATTAAAGGTTCAGCTTTTAAAAAAATAAAAAAAATTAGAAAAGTGTCATATTTACCTGCTCTGTGCAATGGTTTTCCTCCTCTTCTCAGGTCTCATGCTGGTGCTCCTGGCTCCTCCCCCTTAACCAGTTCCTCCAATAGCAAGCCGCCTGCTATGGGGGAGCACTGGTGCGTGCTCACTCCTGAGCCCTGTTCTATATGTCCATAAGACACATAGAGCTGCGGCTCAGGCCCACGCCCCACTCTCTCCTCATTGGCTCACTGGCTGTGATTGCTATGGGGGCACTGGTGCGTGCTCGCTCCTGAGCCCTGCTCTATGCGTCCATAAGACACATAGAGCTGCGGCTTAGTCCCACGCCCGGCTCTCTCCTCATTGGCTCACTGGCTGTGATTGCTATGGGGGCACTGGTGCGTGCTCGCTCCTGAGCCCTGCTCTATGCGTCCATAAGACACATAGTGCTGCGGCTCAGTCCCACGCCTGGCTCTCTCCTCATTGGCTCACTGACTGTGATTGGCTCCTGCTGCTGTCTCAGCCAATGAGGTTAGGGAGTCCCAGGACAGCAGAGACTCTTGTGCACATCGCTGGATCAAGAGGGAGCTCAGGTGATTATTAGGGGTGAGCAGCACACATCCCTTACAACCACTTTAAGAATACGTACTTGAATATCATATGGTTTTTAAAACAGACTTTAGCGTAGCTTTAGAAGAGATTGCCCAGCATTCACTTATTTATCATAGTGTGTCCCATATGAAGCTTGATTATCGGTGCTGAAAACATCCCAGGATTTTTTCAGTCTGTAACTGTTTTTACAAGGTCTATGTGTAGGATTTTCAGCCTTGATGAGTGCTGCCATTGCTGTCTATACCTAAGGAATACTGCAAGGAAGTTGTGAAGTTACGGTTTCAGTACGCACTACATGGATGATGGAGCATTGTTTCTACAGGCGTCCTTTATGAAGATGAGGCAATTTGCTAGCAGGTGACACATGGACAGCGTGCTGGAACAGACACTAGCCTAAAGTCTGGTGAAATGAGAATATTTATCCAGGCATCTTGCCATGTATGATGGGGATTTGCAGCCAGCTACCTTATTAAAGCAGGTGGATAGATAGTAAACAGATGTCAGAGTTGGTTAGATCATTGTGCTAGGTTTCCAGGATGTCTCTAAAAAGTAAATAAGAAACATTTACTTAGCTCTGAAACTCTGGGTTAAAGACCCTAAGTCACTTCAGTAAATGTATGGTGTTACAGTGACACAGAGGCAGCAAGGCATGTGCAACTAAGTAAAGCAAAGCAGCTTGTGGAGGTGCCTGCTGGTGCCAGAGAACATACCATACATCTGTGGTCAGACAGGAGGATTAACATCTGCTGGGCACTTCATCACTCGGCTTTCTTTAGTTTGCCCACTTGGCATTAGCTGCTATTTACTTATTTTTCATCCAGTAATTCTTGCTGTCCAGATTTTTTATTTACAGTCTAAAATGTCCATGCATGCCATTAATTGAATCCGTACCGTGCATTCAATGTGACGTTTGTACATTGTATATTTTTCATTGTGTTTGGAGGCATATATTATGAAATCAGTGTATCATTTCTGTGTCAATCTGGTTTTTCCAGTTTATATCTATTGTTTGTGTTCACATCAAATTTTGGTAGAATCAAGTTATGAAATATGTGCATACATTAAGGTTATCCTTGTAGAATTGAACTAAAATACATTAAACATGTACAGTATCTCAATATAAACTGCAGATTTAGGGAGGTATTAAGTCAGAAGCTTGAGACGAAATGCCAGAAGAATGTTTTTCATTAGACAGAATCAGATTAAAGAGACCCTGCTAAATGAAAATAGCTTGAGCTTTCCTAGTAAATAGTGGAATGATTATAAAAAAAAACTCTTTCTCATAGCAATCAATCAAACTTCAAGGCTAAATTCACCTTTATTAAGAAATTATGCACACGTTTTCACAGGTAAAAAAAAATGTGCATTTATACTTTTTTTTTAAACAAGAACCAGTAAACCATTGCACCTACAATTAGTGGATCAGGGGTGCAATGTCAGGCTCCTGCAGGTACTGCCTGTACCTCCATACAGGCTGCAAGAAATGTGCACAGTAGTGGATAGCACTCTCACCTAGCAGTAAGAAGGGTCGCTGGTTCGAATCCCAACCACGACACTACCTGCCTGGAGTTTCCATGTTCTCCCTGTGCCTGCGTGGGTTTCCTCCCATACAACGACATGCTGGTAGGTTAATTGGATCCTGTCTAAATTGTCCCTAATATGTATGAATGTGAGTTAGGGACCTTAGAGTGTAAGCTCCTTGAGGGTAGGGACTGATGTGAATGTACAATGTATATGTAAAGCGCCTTGCTAAATTGAAGGTGCTGCATAAGTACTTGAAATAAATATATATCAATGGATTATGATGGAACTGATCAGCGTCCTCATAGTCTCTCTATATTCGTGCACGTCAGCAGCTGCTGCTCTGTGTTATTCAGCTCACAGATGGGCTCTTTACTGCCACCTCTGGCTGCTTCATGCATGTGCACCCTTCGTGTGCACTATATTTTGGATTGCAGCTCCTCTCGTGTTTCACAGGGACATGTAGAAACAGGACCTGGGACTAGGAAGACCACTTTACAAGTGGGGGCTGTGAGTACAAGTAAAGGGAGGAGGCTGTTTGTGTACAGGGGGGGGGGGGGGGGGGGCAGCTAAGTGTGTACAGGTAGGTGTAGGTGTGTGGGCAACTGAATATGTACGTGTGTGTGTGACTGAGTGCCTAGAGGTGTGATGAAGAGTGTGTACAGGTGTGTGAGGGGCTGAGTGCGTACAGGTATGATCAGTGAAGGGGGGGCAGATATAGTATCCGCCCCGGGTGCTAAATGCTCTAGGTACACCCCTGAGGGGAGGTTAAAGGTGGAGGGGTAACGGAAAGGGTTCATGGGAGTCTACTGAAAAATAGTTTGGAGAGCAAAAAGAAATCAAGCTCAAAAAGTAGTTATCACGGGAGCTGAATGGAGGCGTAAAAATGTGGGAGAAGATGGAGGTCCACGGCTGCCAGATTTTAGCATAATTTGTGACTGCCTCCTTCAACTTTAGCATGGACCATAGATTACGTAACTCTATTTTTGGTCTCTAATACGAGAGGTTGTAAACTCCATGAAAAAAAAAAAAAAACCTGCAAGACTAAGGCCCCTTTCACACTTATACGACTTGTCCCACGATTTTGTACTGCAAAATCGTATGACAAGCCATTCTCCATGATTTTCAATGACTACCATTCATATTGGCACGTCTTTAAGTCGTGCCGACATGAAAGTAGTCCCTGCACTACTTTGGTCCAACTTCTATGCGAGTTGTACTCCATAGACTTCAATGTTAAACCCTCAAGTAGCATGCAAATCATGCCTGAATAATATAGACATGATTTCAGTACGACTTTGTAAGCACAAGCCTGGCTTGCTGATCGGGAAAGGAAAACTTTTTTTCCTTTCGCGATGAGCGACAGGCAGTGCTGATAGCTGTCTGGTATGAATCCTGAGGGGGAACGCCGCGCCAAGTTTTAAATGAAAAAAACGGCGTGGGTTCCCCCCCCCCGGAGGCATACCAGGCCCTTAGGTCTGGTATGGATCAAAGGGGAACCCCCTACACCGAAAAATCGGCGCGGGGTCCCCCCAAAATCCATACCAGACCCTTATCAGAGCACGCAGCCCGGCCGGTCAGGAATGGGGGTGGGGACGAGCGAGCACCCCCCCCCTTCTGGACCGTACCAGGCCGCATGCTCTCAACATGGGGGGTGGGTGCTTTGGGGCATGGGGGGCACCCTGCGGGGCCCCCCCATCCCAAAGCGCCTTGTCCCCATGTTGATGAGGACAAGGGCCTCTTCCCGACAACCCTGGCCGTTGGTTGTCGGGGTCTGCGGGCGGGGGGCTTATCGGAATCCCGGAGCCCCCTTTAATAAGGGGGCCCCCAGATCCTGGCCCCCCACCCTATGTGAATGAGTATGGGGTACATGGTACCCCTACCCATTCACCTAGGGAAAAAAGTGTCAATAAAAAACACAGTACACAGGGTTTTAAAGTAATTTATTAGGCAGCTCCGGGGTCTTCTTCCGACTTCAGGGGTTCTCTTCTGACTTCGGGGGTCCTCTTCCGACTTCGGGGGTCTTCTTCCGACTTCGGGGGTCCTCTTCCGACTTCGGGGGTCCTCTTCGGGGGTTCTCTCCGGCGTCTCCTCCCGGTGTCCTGATCTTCTGCCGGCTCCTCCGCTATCTTCTGCAGCTCAATTGCTAGCGGTGGCCCGGACTTCTGCCTTCTGCCTTCTTCTTTTCTTCCAGAGATGTTGACACGACGCTCTCTCCAGCTGGAATGGTCTCTGAGCGCTCCGCAATGGACTTATATAGGCGGTGATCCCGCCCCCTTATGAGGTCACTGTCCCGGGGCATGCTGGGACTGTGCCGTCATAAGGGGGCGTGGTCATCACCCGGTGACCACTCCTCCTAAAACGTCACAGTCCCAGCATGCCCAGGGACTGTGACGGCATAAGGGGGCGGGGTTACCGCCTATATAAGTCCGTTGCGGAGCGTTCAGAGACCATTGCAGCTGGAGAGAGCGTCGTGTCAACATCTCTGGAAGAGAAGAGGGAAGAAGACAATCCAGAAGTCCGGGCCACCGCTGGCAAAAGAGCTGCAGAAGATAGCGATGGAGCTGGCAGAACATGCGGACACCGGGAGAAGACGCCGGAGAGACCCCCGAAGTCGGAAGAGGACCCCCAAAGTCGGAAGAGGACCCCCGAAGTCGGAAGAAGACCCCGGAGCTTCCTAATAAATTACTTTAAAACCTGTGTACTGTGTTTTTTATTGACACTTTTTTCCCTAGGTGAATAGGTAGGGGTACCATGTACCCCATACTCGTTCACATAGGGTGGGGGCTGGGATCTGGGGGCCCCCTTATTAAAGGGGGCTCCCGGATTCCGATAAGCCCCCCGCCCGCAGACTCCGACAACCAACGGCCAGGGTTGTCGGGAAGAGGCCCTTGTCCTCATCAACATGGGGACAAGGTGCTTTGGGGTGGGGGGCCCCGCAGGGTGCCCCAAAGCACCCACCCCCCATGTTGAGGGCATGCGGCCTGGTACGGTCCAGGAGGGAGGGGGGGGGGCGCTCGCTCGTCCCCACCCCCATTCCTGATCGGCCGGGCTGCGTGCTCGGATAAGGGTCTGGTATGGATTTGGGGGGACCCGATTTTTCGGCGTAGGGGGTTCCCCTTACAATCCATACCAGACCTAAGGGCCTGGTATGCCCCTGGGGGGGAACCCACGCCAGTTTTTTTATTTAAAACTTGGCGTGGAGTTCTCCCTTATGATTCATACCAACTACTGTATGTTTTCATTTGTTAATGCCAAAAATGTGGCAAAGTCGTATAAAGTAGTACTGCTCCCAAATTGCGGTAAAATCGTGGCCGCGAAATCGCGGTAAAATCGCGCGACTTTGAAGTCGTATAAGTGTGAAAGGGGCCTAAGGCATAATGAGCTAGTGTGCATCACATACTAACTCATTATGAAATACCTTAGAATGAAGCCTTGCAGCGGTGCCCGCACACTGCTGACACGACCGACATCTTCCCCGGTGTTAATTCCATCACTCCCGTGCAGCCGCTGGTCACGGAACAGGCCCTGAAGAAACGGCACGGGCGGCTGTATCTTCAGAGCGCATGCGCCAATGACGTAATCGCCGCAGTATGCAGAAAATATCTTCTAAACGGTGCACGTTTAAGAGATATTTACAGTACCTATAGTTAAGTCTTATTATAGGCTTACCTATAGATACAAACAGAACAGAGGAGTTTACTCTTTAAGTCTAGTTCTTCGCTATGGTTTAATTTGCAGCTGTAGACATCTGCAAGAGCAGCTTGAATTGGGTCAAAGAAAAGACTGCTGAACGGTGATTCAAGAGGGCTACGAAAGGTACGGGAGCGGTGGAAAGAGATTTCAATGAGTAAATTTTACGTTTTAGATTTTCAGTGCAGAGCCTGGGGTGGCATACCGAACACCTTTAGAGTACATGTACTGTAGATGACTGTGTGAAAATGCAGCATCTAGGACTTAGGATGTTGATGGCAGCAAGATCCCTGTACTCATGCAATGTTTGAGCGAGTTTTACATGCATTCAGAGCTGTAAGTGGCCTTCTGTGGTAAGGATGCAGGTGGTCATCTAGCATCCTTTTATTTTTTGCTAGGACCCAGGCAGCTTCTGAAGGAAGTCACCTAGTGCCTTTCTGTTGCTAGGATGCAGGCGGCCCCAATAGAGTGCATTTGCACTGTTCTCATGTAAACGTTGTCATAAAAATTTAGGCAGGACATCAGATGCAAAGTTTATGGATCTGAATTTAGAGCAAGTTAAAACAGAACAAAAGCCACAGAAACACTCAGTGATGTGGCGATTAATACCTAGGTGACCACTGTCATCTTTTCTACAAGCTACTTCTGAGTGCCAGGTTTTTGGCCTCATGTTTGGCCTGTCAGGGGATGATGTCATCTGGCGCATTTGCACAGGAGTCCGTCATTCCAGCACATCTCAGTGTGCGTTCAATAAAAGACTTTGAGCGGGCATGTAAGTGTTATTGCAGAAGAGACATATGACTATATTGCAAAAAAAAGTTGCCTGCTTGCAGTTTCTTAGTAGTCAAGTGTAGTTCCACTTTAGCTGATCTTTATGCATAGGTCCATAGAATACAGCTGCATTTAGATCCGTAGAAAAAAAATGCTGAAAAAATCCACGCTATATTTTTTGTGCCATCGTGCATAGGCCCTTAGAATAAATATGCATAGCTTTAAAAAAAATCCAGCCCCCCTACCCAGTACAGTAAACTGCACCCTGCCCAACGATCTTTAATTACATTCTGTAATGACTGCCTCCTTATGTGCTGTCCGTGGCCCAGCTGGTAAAAAAACTAGTGGTATGTGCACCTGTGCAGATATACTTCAATGCAGTATGGGTATGTCATATACCAGTGTATGAGAAGTAAATCTGACAATAGATGGTGCGATTTTTTTTTTCCTGCAACCACAGGTTGCAGGAGAGAATATCACTCTATTCTCCCATCAACACAGTCAGTGTTGATGAGGGAATCCTTCCCACTGAGCTATTGTGTTCTTCCGGCAGGGACGACACTCCAAAAACCATACACCCCCTCTCCCGCTTAAAACGATCGATGGATAAACTTGGGTACAATCAGCCTTCCTATTGATAGCTCAAAACTTGGGAGGTCCCTGATAAAACGGCCAAGATTCAAACGGTCTATGGCCAGCTTTAGTGTGCAGGTGGGGGCAGCCCAATAAGTAGATTTTTATTGGCTGTGTTGCAGGCTATACGTATCACGCAAGGTAAGTAAGGTCCTGTAAGTAAGGGGTCAGAGCTCGGTGACCTGGGGTCACAGAGACCCCAAATTTGACTGAGAGGATGAGCTCACAGCACCTCTGACTTCTTGTCAGAGGCACTAAGCTCAATGGACAGCTTAGAACCTTAGACCAATGGTAAAGCACCATTGGTCCAAGCTGTCCTATAAAAATGTTGCAGTGGAGGCTCTGCTCTCACTGCAGTGTCATAGAAGGCGGCATGTGTCTAAAAGACACATGCTCTCTTCCAGCTCAGCCCTCTTAACTACAAGGAAAAAACATGTGTTTATGGGTATAAGGTTTACCCATAATCCCATGTTTTTCTCATACAGTTAGACCCCTTTCACACTGGGGTGGTTTTCAGGCACTTTAGGGCTACACATAGTCTCTGCTAAGTGCCTGAAAACCGCCTTCTATTCATTCCAGTGTGACTTTTCACACTGGGGCGGTGCGCTTGCAGGACATTATGGAAAGTCTTGCAAGCAGCATCTGTGGGGCGGGTTGGGAGCGCTGTATTTAGCGCTCCAAAAACGCCCTGCCCATTGGAATAAATGGACAGCAAATTGAAAGCGCTGCAAAACGTGAGTTTTTAACCCCTTTTTTAGGGTTAAAAGCGCCCTGCTAGTGGCCTAAAAGTGGCGCAAAAGTGCCACTTAAACAGCGCTAAAACGAGCGATGCTTTACCGCTAACAGCCGGCGCTTTCAGTATGAAAGCAGTCTTAAGAGGGAGAATCTGCTGCTGCTGAAAAGATACTTTTTTAATCAAGCTAAATAATATATTATTATGCTATATGTTATAACATAATTTATTATTTATCTATTTACTGTGAAATTACTGGTCAAGCTTCAGTAATTTGTCTGTTAAGCCACCTGCTTGAGTACAGTTTTTGAAAATATAGTAAATTACCTTAAAAACAATATATAATAATTATTTGTATATTACTTTCTTATGGTAATTAACCACTTGCCACCCAGGCCAATTCTAACACTTCTACATGTTAAAGTCATCATTTGTTTGTTAGAAAATTACTCAGAACCACTCAGTGTAAATTTGTTGCCCCCTCAAAATAACTCAACACACAGCCAATAATGTATAAACCGCTGGCAACAAAAGTGAGTACAACCCTAAGTGAAAATGTCCAAATTGGGCCCAATTAGCCATTTTCCCTTCCCGGTGTCATGTGACTCGTTAGTGTTACTAGGTCTCAGGTATGAATAGGGAGCAGGTGTGTTAAGTTTGGTGTTGTCGCTCTCACTCTCTCATACTGGTCACTGGAAGTTCAACATGACACCTCATTGCAAACAACTCTCTGAGGATCTGAAAAAAACAATTGTTGCTCTACATAAAGATGGCCTAGGCTATAAGAAGATTGCCAAGACCCTGAAACTGAGCTACAGCAGCACGTTGGCCAAGACCATCCCACACAGAACAGGCCTCGCCATGGTCGAACAAAGAAGTTGAGTGCACGTGCTCAGCATCATATCCAGAGGTTGTCTTTGGGAAATAGATGTATAAGTGCTGCCAGCATTGCTGCAGAGGTTGCATGGGTGGGGGTGTGGGGGTCAGTCTGTCAGTGCTCTGACCATATGCGGCACACTGCATCAAATTGATCTACATGACTGTTGTCCCAGAAGGAAGCCTCTTCTAAAGATGATGCACAAGAAAGCCTGCAAACAGTTTGCTGAAGACAAGCAGACTAAGGACATGGATTACTGGAACCATGTCCTGTGATCTGATGAGACCAAGATAAACTTATTTGGTTCAGATGGTGTAAAACGTGTGTGGCAGCAACCAGGTGAGGAGTACAAAGACAAGTGTGTCTTGCCTACAGTCAAGCATGGTGGTGGGAGTGTCATGGTCTGGGGCCGCATGAGTGCTGCCGGCACTGGGGGGCTACCATTCATTGAGGGAATCATGAATGCCAACATGTACTGTGACACAATGAAGTAGAGCATGATCCACTCTCTTCGGAGTATTCCAAAATGATAACGACCCCAAACACACCTCCAAGACAACCACTGCGTTGCTAAAGAAGCTGAGGGTAAAGGTGATGGACTGGCCAAGCATGTCTCCAGACCTAAACCCTATTGGGCATCTGTGGGGAATCCTCAAACAGAAGGTGGGGGAGCGCAAGGTCTCCAACATCCACCAGCTCCATGATGTTGCCAAGGATTGGCAACCTGTGAAGCTCTGGTGAACTCCATGCCCAAGAGGGTTAAGGCAGTGCTGGAAAATAATGGTGGCCACACTTTGGGCCCAATTTGTGTGTTGTTATTTTGAGGGGACAGCAAATTTACACTGTTATACAAGCTGTACACTCACCACTTTACATTGTAGCAAAGTGTCATTTCTTCAGTGTTGTCACATGAAAAGATAGAATAAAATATTTACAAAAAAATGTGAGGGTTGTGCTTACTTTTGTGAGATACTGTATATTTTTTTTAGCAGACACCCCTAGGTTATAAAATGGTGGTCGTTGCAACTTTTTATGTCACACGGTATTTGCACAGTGAGAATTGAATACATAACTTGTGAATATGTAACTTGTGTGTGTATCTGGCTCTGATACTAGCCAGTGCCTCACCGGCCACTGACCTCACGCAGCAGCAGCTCACTGACACAGGGAAAATTGAGCAGCTGGATCACTTGACCACACCAAATTAAAAATAGGTATATACACAGATCTTTTTTATACAGGGTATGCAGACTAGATAGGGATGTGTGTGTGGGGGGGGGGGGGGGGGGACGACATCATTTTTAACATTTTAAAGTGTTACTAAACCCAGGACCCTGTATTCACTATATTTGGTCTCCCACAGTACACAGAACATGGAAATGCTCTTTTCCCATCAGCAATATATAGAAGTCATATGATTTCTATTAGTGTCTGATTAAAGCTTGTAGGAGGAGTTTTAATTCTTCTATGACTGCCCTATGAGGCTCTAAGACCCCTCACCCTCTGTCTGCACAGTGCTGATTGGCCCTGTGCTGATCACATGCACCCTCCCAAAAAAAAAAAAAAACTAACAATACACACCAAACTAAGCATGTGCAGAGTGCCCCCAAGGCTCTGCTCTATCAGGTGGGTTGGGGACAGTGGAAGAAGGGGAGGATCAGACAAGACAGGATCAATCAAACAACCTTTTTCTTTAACGCACAAGCAAAAACAAGTATGCTTTACTGCGTATACAGACTGATTTTAATGTTGTGACACTTTAAGTATAGTAGCTTTTCTTCTGCATTAATTGAAAGTATGGATGCGTGTTTTTATATTCAAACAGTGGGCCACATAATATCTTGTTTTTATTTTTGTATTTTTCTGTGTATAGCCAGCGTTAGCATGATATTCTTGTATATTGCATTTGACAGTGTCATTTACCTAAGCCTATTTAGCGGTATTGTACAAGAACCAGCAAAGCGCGGTAACAAAGTGCCTCACAATCTTGGTACCTCATTCAGAATACCCATCCTCTTAATAAAATAACAATTGTACAGAGATCAATATACATTATGCCCAGGGCATTGTAAAATTCCTTTTATTTTCTATACCTCCTATGCTATCTATTCTTATCACTGCACTCTCAATTTTTATTACTCAAAGGCAATTGTTCTGAGTCATTTGAAGTATGATTTCCTTTTCGAGTGTTTACTAGTAGTCTCCGGTGTCACTTCATGTGCCGGGTGTGAAATAACAGAACCTGCACAAACTACAAGTAGAAATATTATTAAATCATTTCCTTCTGTAATTCCAGTGGCCTATCTCTAGTGCTGACATTTCATTATTTGCTGGCAATTCTTATTATTATGTTGTGCTATGGGACTTTTTCTGATCCCACTAAAATGAAATATTTTGCAGCAGCTGTAGTTAAATGTTATGGCAAGATCAAAGCGTTGTATAGCATTTTGGAAAGGTACATCAATTGTTCTGAGTTTTTTTTACATTTAGAGCCCTATCACACTGCCAGCACCCGGGCGTTGGCAGTAAAGCACCGCTAGTTTTGTAGCATCGCTTTACCGTCTTTTTTGCTGCGCTTTTTGGGCGCTTTTAGCCCCTGCTAGCGTCCAAATAAAGGGTTAAAAGCTCCCGCAAATCGCCGCTGCCGAGGCACTTGCAGGTGCTTTGGCAGCGCTGCCCATCGATTTCAATGAGCAGGGGCACTACCGCTCCTAAAGCTCCTCAAAGAAGCTGCTTGCTGGACTTTTCTTGCCATCCTGCCAGCGCAGCGCCCCAGTGTGAAAGCTTTCACACTGGGATTGCAGATGAGGCATTTTTCAGGCACTTTACAGGCGCTATTTTTAGCGCTAAAGCGCCCTGAAAAACGCCTCCAGTGTGAAAGGGGTCTTATTGCTGGGTAATTGGTTTTGGAAAATATAATAGATAATGAATGATCTGTCTAAATAACTGTTTAGCAGAGAGCTCCAGTGGCTTGCAACCTCTGGACAATGCCCCGTGCTGAATATTGAAGGCAGTTACATGATATTGTTGTACTCACAAATAATTTAAAAGAGAAGTATGGAAATGCAAATAAATAAACATTATACTCCCCTAGGTGGCTGCAGCATTGGCCTGATGCTGCATCTGTCCCCCGCTGCTTCTAAGACTGAGAACTGAGCGATCACATGACCGCTGATCACTCGATTCTTGGTCTTCAGTAAGCAGAGAGCTGGTGACTGTCAGTCATCTGCTCTGCTCCATCCACTCGCACTGGAGTATTGGGCTGTGGAGGGAGTGGGAGCTACTGGCTCAGGCTCTCATCGGCTCGCTGAGAGGTTGAATGAGCTGCTGGTCAATCATCTTGGTGGATCCCGATATTTAAGTCGGGATCCCCCAGAGTCTGGACTGGCTCAGTGATGTCAGCTGTGACCTAGAAAGTGTATGTGTGCTGCTCAGGCTCAGTAAGGAGAGGGTATGTAGACGGTGCATCCGCAGCTGCTGTTAGAGTGCTAACAGGGGATGGAGCCCGGCTCCTGCGAGAGTTCAAGGGAAAAAGGGGTAGCCCCTGGAAGTCGCACATCTAAGGTGTCCTAAAGAGGTGAATGGAGTGGTAACCTCAGCCTGGACTCCGACCAGGCCACAACACCAACGCGTTTCACTCTGCTCCCCGGAGCTTAGTCGTGGTGTTGATGTCAGCTGACAGCGTGCTTTAGCACTCTCTCGCCTCAATATGGCAACAGGCATACAGAACTAAGTACACTCCTTTACTTTTCACTCAAGTATGAAGCACGTGTTTTTTAAATAATTTGGTGACAGATACCTTTAAAGCAGTATTAAACCCAAAAACAAACATTTATAATCCTATTTACCTTCCCCTGCCATAGCCTATGTCATTACTCCATTGCATTTTGTTTTTACTCCTCAATAAACATTTTTCATTGCATCAATTTCGGGAATGCAGCCATCCTATTTTCGGTCTTCCTTTTGCCTTCAGCAGTGACAGGTCGTGCACCTCATTGGATGCGAGTTCATTTGCAGCCTAGCAGTTTCACCTGGAGCAGTTTTTTTGTTCAAACATTTATTATATTGCAGTTTAACAATTCTTAGATGTGATGACTGCATTTGTTTTATTTTTTAGGCTTTCTTTCTTGTCATCTGGCGATCCAGCCAGTAAGTCTGTTGTTTTTCAAAAGAATAAGCTCTCCAGCAGAATGTATCAGAGAGATATGACAAGCTATTTAACACTGGCAGGGGTGCTTAGAATGATCAGCTTTTATTTCTTTCTGTAAAACCTTTGTCCCAAATGAAAACAAAAATTGCTGTAACTGCTTAGAAATTGAAGCCAAACTCCAGCTAATACTTTATAAGTAACACTCCGCTCCCTCCAAACTGACAAAACAGCTGTCCACAGGTGCCCCATGTGCTCCTTCATCCAGAGTAGGGGCACTCTAATAAAGGAGGTGTGTTACTGGCCATACCTTAGCAAGGCCATAGACGTGCTTGCAGGAAAGTCGCTCCATTCCCCCATCAACACAGCCAGTGTTAATGGGGGAATCCATCCCTGGGAGCCAATATTTTCTCCTTGCGGGAGAGGTGGGTTCCTCAGGGAAAACCGTCCCCACTGGGAGAACACAGTAATTACTGCTAGCGGCTATAATAGCTGCTAGCAATAATTGCATGTAAAATCTGACAGGCTTGTTGTACCCAAGTTGATCAATCAATCAACTTGGGTACATTCAGTTTGCCCATACATGGATTGAATCTCGGCCGATCCCTGCTAAACTGGCCGAGATTCGAACTGTCTATGGTTGGCCTTTAAAGAAAAAACAAATTCAGCCACGACATCTAATGATTGGTAAGCTGCAATATATTACATTTTTGGTTTTGGGTTAATATCGCTTTAAAGAGAATCTCCCTGGAATCAAATCTGGAAGCTGCCATTCACAACATGTTCTAGAGGTGAAGACTCCAAGTCTGTCATCCTTATATGTGCTTCATACTTGAGTGAATCACTGACTGAACATGTATGAAGGTTGGATATTCTGACTTTAATGGCTGCATGCTTGCTCCAGTCACTCACTAGGGGTAGTGAAGCACAAATGGGACCACTGAAAAAGCAGCCTTTATTCGTTAGGTATAAATATGCCTATAGACGTGGGCAGTCTATAGATATAAGATATTTCTTATTAGGCTTGCTGACGAGTCGTTAAAGCAAAACAAAACTTTCTCAATCAGCATTAAAGAGTATGTAAAACCAGAATTTAGTTTTCCTGATATGTGCCTGCTGTACGATGTACTTTTATGTTCTTTTTGTATTGCTTCTTTTATGTGAAATCCCCAGTGTTCCTGACAGTCCCTCTGCTTTCCTATTAAAAACTGACCACACTAAGCATGAGAGCACAGTGTGGTCAGTTCTCTAGCTGTGATCGGTAATCAGTCTGCTTTTCTCCAATGATCAGACTTGTCCTGACATACCACCTTGCACAGCCTTTGATCATTTACAATCACTTTAGCTATTTTTAACTCTTATGCTGCAAGCCTTCGTAAATAGATAGGAAGATATAATATATTTACCTGTTTAAACTTTATTTTTACGTTTCTTTAGTTACTTCCTGGTTTCTGGTCTAGGCCAAAATGTCATACGTCCCAGGAGTTTTCATAGGCATTTTTCTTCTTTTGTCTGGAGGAAGGGTTTTCTCAGCTAAGTACACCCCCTGCCTGCATGCGTGAGCTAAGGGCAGATGGATTACATGAAGTACATACTACATCTTCTGCCCTTGTTTGAAATGTCTACAGCTAGAAAAGCATTGGCGTTTTTCAAAGTGCTTTCTCAAGAAAATAAAACACGGAGACATGAAGGGTTGGGTGAGTTTGCTTTGAATATTAGGAATGAATGAACCTGTTATGGACCCCCCAACGCAGATATACTGTGGCAGGGTGTGCGAAATCATGTACCTGTACATGATTTTGTGCACTGGGTCTTGGGTGCGGGCACGTGCTGCCGGCAAAATTCTCCCACTGTGGTTGGACACAGTGGGAGCCAGTCAACGGGTCCAGCAGGTGTGATATCCGCTGGGACACGCCGATCGTTCTCAGGAGAGGCAGAAGGGCTTTCTGTGAGAGGGGAAGATGGAGATCTTGTGTTTCTGCTAAGCAGGAACACGAATCTCTGTCTCCCACCAGTCAAAGCATCCCCCCCCCCCCACACACACACACACACAGAGTTAGAAAGCACTCCCTAGGAGCACATTTACCACTTTGATTGCCCCTGATGTAACCCCTTCCCTGCCAGTATAATTAGTACAGTGACAGTGTTTTTTTCTTTTTAGCACTGATTACTGTATTAGTGTCACTGGTCCCCAAAAAGTGTCACTTGGTGTCAGATTTGTCCATTGCAATGTCGCAGTCCTGCTAAAAATCGCTGATCGCCACCATTACTAGGAAAAAAAAATTCAATAAATATATCCCATAGTTTGTAGACACTATAAGTTTTGCACAAACCAATCAATATTGGGATTTGTTTTACCAAAAATATGTAGCAGAATACATATTGGCCTAAATGGACAAAGAGATTAGATTTTTTACATTTTTTTATTGGGTATGTTTTATAGCATAAAGTAAAAAATATAGTTTTTTTTTTTCCCCAAATTGTCGGTCTTTTTTTGTTGCTAGCGCAAAAAAATAAAAACCACAGAGGCAGGGGCGTTGCTAGGTCTACAAAAGATCTGGGGCTAGGGCCAACAGCAGCGAAGTAAAGAAAGTCATATGCTTGGGCGGGCATTCACATGTATATAATATATATATGTGTGTGTGTGTGTGTGTGTGTGTGTGTGTGTGTATATATATATATATATATATATATATATATATATATATATATATATATATATATTGTATATTACATATATTATCATTACATCAGGGTTCCCAGTGAGCCTCCCCCTTACATCAGAGTCCCCAGAGAGCCCCCCTTGCATCAGGGTCCCCAAGAGAGCCCCCCCCCTTACATCAGGGTCCCCAGAGAGCCCCTCACTTACATCAGAGTCCCCAGAGAGCCTCCCTCTTACATCAGGGTCCCCAGAGAGCCCCCTTCCTTACATCAGGGTCCCCAGAGAGCCCCCTTCCTTACATCAGGGTCCCCAGAGAGCCCCCTTCCTTACATCAGGGTCCCCAGAGAGCCCCCTTCCTTACATCAGGGTCCCCAAGAGAGCCCCCCCCTTACATCAGGGTCCCCAGAGAGCCCCTCACTTACATCAGAGTCCCCAGAGAGCCTCCCTCTTGCATCAGGGTCCCCAGAGAGCCCCCTTCCTTACATCAGGGTCCCCAGAGAGCCCCCTTCCTTACATCAGGGTCCCCAGAGAGCCCCCTTCCTTACATCAGGGTCCCCAGAGAGCCCCCTTCCTTACATCAGGGTCCCCAGAGAGCCCCCTTCCTTACATCAGGGTCCCCAGAGAGCCCCCCTTACATCAGGGTCCCCAGAGAGCCCCCCTTACATCAGGGTCCCCAGAGAGCCCCCCTTACATCAGGGTCCCCAGAGAGCCCCCCTTACATCAGGGTCCCCAGAGAGCCTCCTCCTTACATCAGGGTCTCCAGAGAGCCCCATCTTACATCAGAGTCCCCAGAGAGCCCCCCCCTTACATCAGGGTCCCCAAAGAGCCCCCCCCTTACATCAGGGTCCCCAAAGAGCCCCCCTTACATCAGGCTCCCCAGAGAGCCCCCCCCTTACATAAGGGTCCACAGAGAGCCCCTCCTTACATCAGAATAACCAGAGAGCTTCCCCTTACATCAGGGTCCCCAGAGAGCCTCCCCCACTTACATCAGGGGCCCCAGAGAGCCTCCCTCTTGCATCAGGGTCCCCAGAGAGCCCCCTTCCTTACATCAGGGTCCCCAGAGAGCCCCCTTCCTTACATCAGGGTCCCCAGAAAGCTCCTTCCTTACATCAGGGTCCCCAGAGAGCCCCCCACTTACATCAGGATCCCCAGAGAGCCCCCCCACTTACATCAGGGTCCCCAGAGAGCCCCTCCTTACCACAGAGTCCCCAGAGATCCCCCCTTGCCTCAGGGTCCCCAGAGAGCCTCCCCCTTACATCAGGGTCCCCAGAGACCTCCCCTTACATCAGGGTCCCCAGAGAGCCTCCCCCTTACATCAAGGTCCCTAGAGAGCCCCTTCCTTACATCTCTCTGCTCTCTCGCCCTCCCAGCTCTCCCGTACTGCCTGCCCACTCTCTGGTGCTGCCCGCCGCACCAGCGGCCCGGCTGCAGAGAGGCCATGACCACGGCCGTCTCTGAGAGACTCGGGGCTATGGGCCCCAGATTCGGGGCTATAGCCCCAAAAGCCACCCCCTAGCAACGCCCCTGCACAGAGGTGATCAAATACCACCAAAAGAAAGCTCTATTTGTGGGAAAAAGGGACATAAAATTGTATTTGTGTACAGCGTCGCACGACTGTGCAATTGTGCTATATTGTAAAAAATGGCCTGGTCACGAAGAGGGGTAAACCTTCCGTGCTGACGTGGTTAAACTGTTTTTTTGGGGGTTTTCTGTGACACCCAGATACAGTTTAGTTCTACTTTAACTATAAGAAAAGACAAATGAGGATTTCTTTGCTAAACATTTAGAATATTTTTTTTTTTTGAGGTACAGTCACCCTGCAAATGCTTGTTTCTTGGGGCCGCTATGTGCCTATTTTCCCATCCCCCGTACCCCCCGTACCCCCGTACCCCCTGCAATCTCCTATCTTTGGACAAGTGGTATACATGGGCTGAATGCATTCCCTATCCCATGTAATAGAAAGACTAGTATTAATTCACAGAGAGAATTACTCGTTGCTGTGCTTCCAATTTGATTCCCTAAAGGGATTGAAAAGCACGGCAGAAAATATGCCAGTCCCTGTCTGCTTGTATATCTGTTCTCATGAAGATTGAATTGGGGGAAATGAAATGACAGATGGGCATGCATGGAAGTATACAGAGATTCTATAGTGACTCATAATGGCCTATGGTCAGAAGTTCAGTGCAGTTGTGTGGAAGATTGTGATCCGTGGCAATCTGTCATAGTTTTATTTATAACACGTCACACAACAGATGGCGATTAGAACAATTCATTCATAACATTTCATTCACAAAAGGGATTATTGCCTCTTCCAAGCATGCTCGCAGGCTTTAACTAAATCCCACCATGGTTTGTATTTGTTAAGAGCGGAAGCATTTGCGGCATTGACCTTAATGAACCTCTTGAGTTCCACATTAAATACCAGTAAGTGTTTGTCCATTCATTGAAGAGTAGAATCAGAGGAGAAAAGGAAAGGAATGCTTAGAAATTGGGATTCATATTTCTAGGGACACTACGCTTTGAAATTGGGTAGAGAGGGACCCAGATTTCCAGATACAATGAGCCGAGCAACTGCAGAGTCAGGGAAAGGAGGGAGAGTTATTTCTAAGGACATGACATCAGATTGATACAGATGCCTTAAAGTATTCATACCCTCTTGAAATGTTCCACATTTTATCATGTTACATAAATATATTTTATTGAGATTTTATGTAATAGACCAACACAAAGTGGCACATAATTGTGAAGTTGAAGGAAAATAATAAATGGTTTTTCAAATGTTTTTACAAATAAATATGTGAAAAGTGTGGCATGCATTTGTATTCAGCCCCATTTACTCTGATACCTATAACTAAAATCTAGTGGAACCAATTGCCTTCAGAAGTCACCTAATTAGTCCACCTGTGTGTATTTTAGTCTCAGTATAAATACAGCTGTTGTGCAAAGCCCTCAGAGGTTTGTTAGAGAACTTTAGTGAAGAAACAGCATCATGAAGGCCAAAGAACACACCAGACAGGTCAGGAATAAAGTAGTGGAGAAGTTTAAAGCAGGCTTAGGTTATAAAAAATATCCCAAGCTTTGAACATATAATGGAGCACTGTTCAATCCATCATCCGAAAATAGAAAGAGTATGGCATAACTACAAACTTACCATGACATGGCCGTCCACCTAAACTGACAGGCCGGACAAGGAGAGCATTAATCAGAGAAGCAACCAAGAGACCCATGGTAACTCTGGAGGAGCTGCAGAGATCCACAGCTCAGGTGGGAGAATCTATCCACAGGACAACTATTAGTGGTACATAGGGGCAAGGCACTGTATGTCATATTGTAATGTATAGAATTGTATCCTACACCTGGGAAAGACGCATCTTGATCAACCAGGTCTTCTTATATAGTTTTAAATAATAATTGTGATAATAACAAGTAACATGCATTAAAACAAAGGCAGGAACTAACTACAATGAACTAGAAATAGTCAATGTTTATTGAGAGAGAGAAGTTCCAGTTTAATAAAATAACACCTCCGGCACTAGGCTCCATTCACATCTATGCATATTGCTTTTGAGCATTTCAGCAGTGCTTTTTGCTGTGCTTTCTGCGTATTCGGGTTTTTGACGCGTTTTTAATGTGTTTTGCATTTTTTATGCTTTTTTTTTTTTTCTTTTTACTTGGCCAATTTGCTGTTGGGCAGATTAAATAATGCAAAACGCATCAGAAACACGCTAAAAATGCACTATATGCTTTTCTGCAGCGTCTCCATTGAAGTCTATTGAACCAAAAAAACAAAAGAAGCAGCATTTTGCATTTAAAAAAAAAGGACTGACCCTGTCCAAAAATGCAGTGATGTGAACGTGTTACATAGGAATACATAGGAATCCATGTTAAAAAAACATGTCCTGCTTTTCTGCAAAAAAAACATGAAGAAACGCATTGGTGTGAATGGAGCCTAAAAGCAAAGCAATAGCACTATATAATCTTTGCATGACAATTATAACCTGATTTTATATAAGCAGAACCAGATGGGCCTTGCTAGTATTTGTAGTTTTTCTGGTATTGCTTTAATGCCCAGATAGAGTTATAGTTTTCATAACCTTATTCTTTAGTTTAATCAAAAATTGGATGTACATGATGATGAGATCTATAGTTCTGGCCATTCTTTGGGCTTTGCTGTATTTCCTGTATAGCATTACAACCCAAAAGCAGGCATTTATTATATTGCAGCTTACCTATTCTTAGATGTGGTGGCTGCATTCATTTCTTTTTTTTAGGCTTCCTTTCTTCTGTTTTCATCTGGTGATCCAGCCAGCAAGTTTGTTTTTCACAGTGTAAACGCTCCAGCAGAATGTATCAGTTTACATGGATGAGACGAACCACTTAACACTGTGACAGTGGTGACTTAAAATGATTAGCTTTTATTTTATATTTATTAATGCAAAACCATTTTCCCAAAAGGAGAAAAACAGTTTGCTGTAACTGATTAAAAAGTGTGAGCTGGGGTTTGGCTTCAAATTGTAAGTGGTTCTAAATATACTAATACATTTAAAGCAGAACTCCAGGCAATTTTTTTCACCATACAGTTGGGGCTGTGATTAGAGGAGTCGCGGACGAACCTTACGATCTCTCTTACAAAGACTCTACAGTGGGCTTTCAGTTACTTTCTAACAGCCTATTCACACTATTGTGTTGTGGCAATGTACATTAGATGTGTTGGTGAGATACGGTGCCATTCATTCCTAATAGCACCCAAACATACCTTGGGAATGGATGTACATTGCAGTGCAATGTAACGCACTGCCATCATTCTGATGTGCTGCCAGTAGCTCACTTAATTTAATAGGCTGCTTTAAGGCTGTTTTCACACTGTGGTGTCAGCGGAAAATCGCCACTATTTTTTGCGGCGCTTCACCGTCCTTTTTGCATAGGTTTTCGGTCGCTAGCGGGGTGCTTTTAACCCCCTACTAACGGCCGGAAAAGGGTTAAAACGACCTGAAGTGACGCTTTGCCGCCGGTTCGGCGGCGCTGCCCATTTATTTAAATGGGCAGGGGCGCTTCACCACTCCAAAGATGCTGCTTGCAGGAGTTTTTTAACGTCCTCCCAGCGCATCGCCCTAACAGCTTAAAACCATCTACTGTTTGTTTAAAACTACAAATACTAGCAAGGCCCATCTGGTTCTGCTTATATAAAATCAGGTACATCATCTTTAGAAGAGGCTTCCTTCTGGGACAACAGCCATGCAGACCAACTCTTTGGTCGACCATGGCAAGGCCTGTTTTGAGTGAAACCTGTCCTGTTAAACTGCTGTATGGTCTTGACCACCATGCTGCAGCTCAGTTTCAGGGTCTTGGCAATCTTCTTATAGCCTAGGCCATCTTTATGTAGAGCAACAGTTCTTTTATCAGATCCTCAGAGAGTTCTTTGCCATGAGGTGCCATGTTGAACTTCCAGTAACCAGTATAATAAAATATTTACAAAAATGTGAGGGGTGTACTCACTTTTGTGAGATACTATACCTAGGTGGATGATGCTGCATCTGTCCCCTGGCCCCTCTAAGACTGAGAACCGGGCGGTCAAACACTGTCAATCTCTCGGTTCTCACAGCTTCCTGAGCAGAGAGCTGCAGACTGTCAGTCACCGGCTCTCTGCTCTGCCCCTCGCGCCCACTGGAGTGCTGGGCTGTGGAAAGGGCAGGAGCGGCCAGCTCTTGCTCTCAGCAGTACGCCGAGAGGCCGAGCCGGGTGCCGGTCCAGGCATGTGGGTGGATACTGACTCTATTGTCACGATCTTGCCTTAGCCTGGACCGGCTCTGTGATGTCATCCGACAGCAGGATTCAGCCTGCTGTCTACTGAAAACGGGTCACAGGAGTGCAGAACGAACTACACTCCTGTGATCCACAATAAAAGTACAAACGAGCTTTGGCTGTACTTCTCCTTTAATTTTACTATTCATAGAAAATCCAGCCAGCCTTCATCTCCCTCAAAAAAGGGACACGTAATCACAAGGCCCTTTTTTATGCTCTTAATAAAATTGCCCCCAAACCATTATAGTTTTACTTTAAAGCCTTTCATGTAACACAGTGAAGTAGTTGAAGTTGTATAGGCCTTTATATTAACCACGACATCAAATTTTGAATTTGTACCCTGTTGTGTTTTACATTGTTAGATGGTTGAGAATAAGTAGCAATTTTAAGATTATGGCAGCTGTACAAGTTGCATACCTAGTGCAGCAAAAGAAGAAACTTGCAGACCCATTTTAGGCTTGTATTGTTAGCTTTGTTTCCTTGTGAAAGCAAAGGCTTTTAGATTTTTGGTTGTCTTGTACAAGTGATTATTTTATCCTTTCAAAATAATGACTGTGTATTATGCCATTAAGTTGTTTATCTTGTGGCCCATGCCTAAGCTGCTATGGAAATTTTTGGTGGTGTGGCATTATATGCAGTTTAGCTTGTCATGACCTGCCAGTTTTTTTGTGGGATCCATTGAAAAGGTATAATGGAGAAAAGCTCCTTTTTGGTTTATTAAACAAAACTTTAACTAAAGAATACCCCCTTATCACCCACAGACATGGAAATGATTGAAATTAACTTCTTTGTCACTTTACAATTCTTTCCCGTACCACCTTTATCATCCAGGTTTTATATAATCTTATTACACATAGACTAAGCTAGCTTTGGCTTCCTGTGGGCAGATGGTACAGGACCTTATTATACAGTATCTAACAAAAGTGAGTACACCCCTCATATTTTATTATATCTTTTCATGTGACAATATTGAAGAAATGATACTTTACTATAATGTAAAGTAGTGAGTGTACAGCTTGTATAACAGTGTATATTTGCTGTCCCCTCAAAATAACTCAACACACAGCCATTAATGTCTAAACTGCTGGCAACAAAAGTGAGTACACCCCTCAGTGAAAATGTCCAAATTGGACCCAACGTGTCAATTTTTGTGTGGCCACCATTATTTTCCAGCACTGCCTTAACCCTCGTGGACATGGAGTTCACCAGAGCTTCACAGGTTGGCACTGGAGTCCTCTTCCACTCCTCCATGACAACATCACAGAGCTGGTGGATGTTAGAGACCTTGCGCTCCTCCACCTTCTGTTTGAGGATGCCCCACAGATACTCAATAGGGTTTAGGTCTGGAGACATGCTTGGCCAGTCCATCACCTTTACCCTCAGCTTCTTCAGCAAGGCAGTGGTTCTCTTGGAGGTGTGTTTGGTCGTTATCATGTTGGAATACTGCCCTTAGCCCAGTCACCAAAGGGAGGAGATCATGCTCTGCTTCAGTATGTCACAGTACATGTTGGCACTGTAGCTGCTCAGTGCAGCCCCAGACCATGACACTCCCATCACCATGCTTGACTGTAGGCAAGACACACTTGTGTGGATGCCAGATGCTGCCACACACGCTTGACACCATCTGAACAAAATAGGTTTATCTTGGTCTCATCAGACCACAGGACATGGTTCCTGTAATCCATGTCCTTAGTCTGCTTGTCTTCAGAAAACAGTTTGTGGGCTTTCTTGTGTGTTTCATCCTTAGAGGCTTCCTCCTGGGACGACAGCCATGCAGACCGATTTGATGCAGTGTGCGGCGTATGGTCTGAGCACTGACAGGCTGGCCCCTACCCCTTCAGCCTCTGCAGCAATGGTGCTATTTCCCAAAGACAACCTCTGGATATGATGACCATGGCGAGGCAGACAATAACACCAGATTTAACACACCTGCTCCCCAGTCACACCTGAGACCTTGTAACACTAATGAGTCACATGACACCGGGATGGGAAAATGGCTAATTGGGTGCAATTTGGACATTTTCACTTAGGGGTGTCCAGTGGTTGTCCAGCGGTTTAAACATTAACCACTTAAGGACCGGAAGAATTTCCCTCTTAACGACCAGACCATTTTTTGCGATACGGCACTGTGTCACTTTAACTGACAATTGCGCGATCGTGCGACGCTGTACCCAAACAAAGTTGACGTCCTTTTTTCCCCACAAATATAGCTTTCTTTTGGTGGTATTTGATCACCTCTGTGTTTTGTATTTTTTGCACTATAAACATTTTTGAAAAAAAAACCAATATTTTATACTATTTGCTATAATAAATATCCCAAAAAATGTAAAAAAATTAATTTCTTCATCAGTTTAGGCCGATATATATTCTTCTACATATTTTTGGTAAAAAAAATCACAATAAGTGTATATTGATTGGTTTGAGCAAAAGTTATAGCGTCTACGAAATGGGGGATAGATTTATGTTTTTTAAAAATTTTTTTACTATTAATGGTGGCAATCCGTGATTTTTAGCGGGACTGCAACATTGTGGTGGACAGATCGGACACTTTTGACACATTTTTGGGACCATTGACAGTTATACAGCGATCAGTGCTATAAAAATGCACTGATTACTATGTAAATGTCACGGGTAGGGAATGGGTTAACACTAGGGGGCGATCAGGGGGTTAAATGTGCTCTCTGCTAGGTGTTTCTGACTGTATGGGGATGTGACTTACTAGAGGAGGAGCCAGATCGCTGTTCCTACTTAGTAGGAACAGACGATCTGTCTCTCCTCTCCTGACAAAATGGGGATTCGTCAGGAGAGAAGACATAGATAAGCGAGTTAGGGTAGAGGAACTTGACTGGCCTGCACAGAGTCCTGACCTCAACCCGATAGAACACCTTTGGGATGAATTAAAGCAGAGATTGCAAGCCAGGCCTTGTCATCCAACAGCAGAGCCTGACCTCACAAATGCTCTTCTGGAAGAATGGTCAAACACTCCCATAGACACACTTCTAAACCTTGTGGACAGCCTTCCCAGAAGAGTTGAAGCTGTTTCTACAGTAACTGCAAAGGGTGGGCCAACTCAATATTGAACCCTACCGTCTAAGGCCTCATATACACTGCTGCTGGACGTTCAGAGGCAGTTGGGTAATTTTTTTCAACTGCCCCTGAACTCATCCAATGTTATTTTATGTGTACATGTACACAGGTTAGTTTAATGTCATTTTTAGGTAGTTGCGTTTATAGGCTTTTCTTTGAAGGCAGAAAAATTAGTTTAGACACCGAAGTTTCTGACGTTTGAGACGACAAACATGGCTAAACACGTTAACTCGCATTTAGCCGTGTTTTGTTTACAGGCATTTTTCATTTTTGGCAATTTTGAAAAAAAATTTTTTTTTTTTTTCCTTCCAAACGCTTCTAAACGCAAACGTGGCTAAACACGGCATTTAAACGCGGCAAAACTGACGTTTTAAATGTGTGTTACTGTCTGTCAAGTTAAATCGTTCAGGAATGGTTGTAAAAACATCCAATGTACATTAAGCCTTAGACTGGGATGCCATTAAAGTTCATGTCCCAATACTTTTGGTGACATAGTGTATATATACCAGAACGAGTGCCTGCAAACAGCTGATAGTATAGTGGAGGTTCCTTACTGGTTTGGAGCTGCATTGCTGCAAATGGAGTTGGAGAGTTGGGCAGAGGTAATGATCTCTTTAATGCTGAAAAGTACAGGCACTTATCCATCATGCATTACCATTAGGTATACTTCTGATGAGTCCCAAATTGATTCTTCATCAGAACAATGGCCCCAAACATACAGCAAGTCAAAAAGAACTATCTTTAGTGAAAAACAAGAACAAGGAGTCCCTGGGACAAGACAAAAACAACTTAAGATACCTTAAGGCCTCCTTCACACATGTGTTTACCCACATACACCAGATTCTAGTGGCAAGAATCAGTGGATTCTTGTGGCTGGAATGACGTGCTTGTGAATGCCAGTGGCTGCCTAGCCTGTAGAAAGTAATGACGGCAGCCAACACTGTTCGCTTGTAGCCAAATACCAAGCGATTTACCGCCAGGTGTCCAAGCCTGGATGCGGTCAGATGCAGGTATCTTATATTTGTAGATATCTTTGGTCTGCTCAGATCAGTTGGAAGTTTAATCCCAATCTGATTAGAAAGTTTCAGTTCTTGGGAATTTTGAATGTGTATAAAGTCAATTTCAGTAGGTTAATTGCTAGCTGTTTCTTGTTGTTTATGGTCTACTTCTATGGCTTTTTTTATCTATGCTAGCACAAGTTGAGATGAGATGGTGGGCATTATGTGTGGGAGAAGAGTGTGGAGGGTACAACACCAAGTGGTATGTGCAAGGGAGAAATTTGGAGAATATGGCACCAGGTGCCATTTGCAGGGAAAGAATTTAGAAGGTATGATGGTGGGCAGTATATACAGGGGAGGTGTGAGGAGGGTAGGACAGTGGGCAGTATGTGCAAGGGAGGAGTGCAGAGGGCATGGGGGAGGGGTGCGGAGGCTATGATGTTGAACAGTATGTTTGTGAAGGGGTTTGATGGCAGGCAATATGTGCAGAGAGGAGTGTAAAAAGTATGGCAGTGGGCAGTGCACCCAATAGTTTGTAGAGGTAGTGGGGAAAGATTTCTTTTTTAAACATTGAAGTTCTATTAGACCCCTGATGCCTCCTCTGTGTTTCTCAGGTAAAGATCTGGGACAGGAAGTGTGTATTCTGGCTGCGTTGTGTGATTGTATATGTGCATGTGTGATTGTTTTCTAATGCATCATCTTTAGAAGAGGCTCCCTTCAGGGATGACAGCCATGCAGACTAATGCGATGCAGTGTGCGGCGTATGGTCTGAGCACTGACAGGTAGACCCCCCACCCCTTCAACCTCTGCAGCAATGTTGGCAGTACTCATACATCTATTTCCCAAAAACAACCTCTGGACATGATGCTGAGCACGTGCACTCAACTTCTTTGGTCAACCATGGCGAGGCCTGTTCTGAGTGGAACCTGTCCTGTTAAACTGCTGTATGGTCTTGGCCACCATGCTGCAGCTCAGATTGAGGGTCTTGGCAATCTTCTTATAGCCTAGACTATCTTCATGTATAGCAACAATTTTTTTTCAGTTCCTCAGAGAATTCAACACTGAACACTAAGAAATGACACTTTGCTACAATGTAAAGTAGTGAGTGTACAGCTTGTATAACAGTGTAAATTTGCTGTGCCCTCAAAATAACTGAACACACAGACATTAATGTCTAAACTGCTGGCAACAAAAGTGAGTACACCCCTAAGTGAAAATGTCCAAATTGGGCCCAATTAGCCATTTTCCCTCCTCGGAGTCATGTGACTTGTTAGTGTTACAAGGTCACAGGTGTAAATGGGGAACAGGTGTGTTAAATTTGGTGCTAATGCTCTCACTCTCTCATACTGGTCACTTGAAGTTTAACATGCCACCTCATGGCAAAGAATTCTCTGAGGATCTGAAAAAAAAATTGTTGCTATACATGAAGATAGTCTAGGCCAGGGGTCTTCAAACTACAGCCCTCCAGTTGTTCAGGAACTACAATTCCCATCATGCCTAGTAATGTCTGTGAATGTCAGAGTTATACAATGCATCATGGGATGTGAAGTTCCGCAACAGCTGGAGGGCCGTAGTTTGAGGATCCCTCGTCTAGGCTATAAGAAGATTGCCAAGACCCTCAAACTGAGCTGCAGCACGGTGGCCAAGACCACACAGCGGTTTAACAGGACAGGTTCCACTCAGAACAGGCCTCGCCATGGGTGACCAATTTGAGTGCACGTGCTCAGCATCATGTCCAGAGTTTGTCTTTGGGAAATAGACGTAAGAGTGCTGCCAGCATTGCTGCAGAGGTTGAAGGGGTGGGGGGGGGAGTCAGCCTGTCAGTGCTCAGACCATACACCGCACACTGCATCAAATTAGTCTGCATGGCTGTCATCCCTGAAGGGAGCCTCTTCTAAAGATTATGCATTAGAATACATTTACACATGCACATATACAATCACACAACACAGCCAGAATACACACTTCCTGTCCCAGATCTTTACCTGAGAAACACAGGGGAGGCATCAGGGGTCTAATAGAACTTCAATGTTTAAAAAAAAATCTTTCCCCACTACACCACAGGTGGGGATAGAGAAACTTTCAATACACTGTTGTACCCAGCGGATGGCTGTACAGGCTGGGACATGTCAGCCCAAGCAGTGGCATCACTAGAGGGGGTGGGGGGTGCGGGCCACACCAGGTGACACCTGCCAGAGGGGTGACACCCGCAGGCATCGGCACCACTAACGCCGCACGGTCCTCACCCCCTACCCTGATCTCTCGCATCTCTCCAGCTGTCTCCCTGTCTCTTACAGCAGAGCAGACCAAAGCCGCCTCCCACATCTACACAGGAGAAGGGGGTCCAAGGGACACACTGCTGTGCCTGTCCCACGCTGTTCTGAGGTCTGTAAAAATGTAATGCAAATGGACATGTGCTGGGGGGCACTATGGGAGGGGAGGGTCTGCACTGATGGAAGGGGGGTCTGCACTGAGGGGGGGGTCTGCACTGAGGGGGGTCTGCACTGATGGAAGGCGGGTCTGCACTGATGGAGGGGGGTTGGTCTGCACTGAGGGGGGTCTGCACTGAAGGAGGGGAGGTCTGCACTGAGAGAGGGGAGGTCTACACTGATGGAGGGGGTGGTCTGCACTGATGGAGGGGGTGGTCTGCACTGATGAAGGGGGTCTGCACTGATGGAGAGGGGGGGTCTGCACTGATGGAGAGGGGGGGGTCTGCACTGATGGAGAGGGGGGGTCTGCACTGATGGAGTGTCTACACTGATAAGGGGGGTCTACACTGAGGTGGTCTATACTGATGGAGGGGGGGTCTGTATTGTAGGGGGGAGGGGGGTGGTCTGCACTGATGAAGGAGGGTTGTCTGCACTGATGGAGGGGGGGTCTGCACTGAGGGGGGTCTGCACTGATGGAGGAGGGGGGTCTGCACTGAGGGGGTCTATACTGATAGATGGGGGTCCGCACTGAGGGGGGCCTGTACTGAGGGAGGGGGGTCTGTACTGATGAGCGGGGTCTACACTGAGGGGGTCTATACTGCTGGAGGGGGGTCTGTACTCTGTACTCAGTGGGGGGGGGTCTATAATGAGGGAGGAGGGTCTGTACTAAAGGGGGATTATAGTTGGTGGAGGGGGGTGACACCAATTTTTTCCGCACTGGGTGACACCAACCCTAGTGACGCCAATGAACCCAAGTCTGATCATTAGAGGACAGGCAGGCTGTTCTTCCAGCACAGTAAGGATGAGCTCAGGCGTGTTCGAAACTCCACGTGCCTGCCAGGAAGCTGACCCCCCTGCAGCACTAATCACAGGCAGTGAGACATTTCCAGATCCGTGGCTGCACAGATTTGGAACTGTCTCACTGCCTGTGATTAGCGGTGTGGGGGGGTCAGCTTCCTGGCGGGCATGTGGAGTTGCAAACACGCCTGAGCTCATCCTTACAGCACAGCAAGAAAACTGGCCATACTCGGATGGAGAGGCTCTCATGCTTAGCATGGCCAGTTTGAAATAAGAGAGCGGACAAACTAGCAGGATCACCAGGTATTTCAGACATAGGAAGCAATACAAAGAGAACAGGATACTTTTTACCACAAGTAATGGTACAACGTACACAAATCAGGAAATGTTGGGGTAACATATTCTTTGAATGAAGAAATTGCACACTGGTCAAAATTCAAAGTATGTGCTTTAGGTGAGCAAATCTTTACAAAACGTTTATTTTTTATTTTGATAAAATGCCTGTTCTACCCCCAAAGATACCTGCCTGACATACCAGGTGTATTGATTAACATGACGAAAAGAAAGAAGGCCCATTGCTGTATTGATATGTGAACCTGTGTGCCCTTTATTGCGATACAAAATTTAAAAAAGAGGATCCATCTCTTCCAGGTCTACGATGTGCAGAAGAGTATATTACCAACTGCGCTAGGCTGGTGTTTTGAGAGTGTGACCTTATTTATTTGTAAACTATATGGGCTGGTGTCATCAGTGCAGAAGACCCAAAAAACACCAATACTGTGTACTTGGTGTGCTGTGCTGAAGCATCTTAAGCTGGGTATACATGCATAGATTATTTTCTCTCCATAGGCTGCACAATATAATCTAACAGAGTCCCCCATCCATGCTATAGAATCTCCTGCAATGCCTGTTGTATCAGTTACTGTTTAGCCAACAGCGTCTCGCCCGGCTCCTTCGATTCTTCTAATCAAAGGATGTTGGGAGGGAGGTGGTTGACCAGGGCACGCACATAGCGAATTTTGGTTGGTTGCTCAGGAACTGGTTGAAATTTGCAGTGCGTGTACCCAGATTTAGGGATAGGGAGAGCTTTGCTTATTTCTATTTAATAAAAATATGAGGTCCCACAGATCAGGTCATGTATGTGGCTCACTTTATACACATCTGTTTTCTCACTTTAAGTGACCGGTAATGGTAAAATGTTTCTCTCTCTTAAATTGTTTCTTTTTTCATTGACAGATCACCAGAAACTGGAGCGTGAAGCAAGAATCTGTCGTCTCCTGAAGCATCCTAATATTGGTAAATAATACTCAGTCTTGTAAACCATTCATTAAATGTGTAATTGTGACTAATGTGGTCATATATGGCTCAATCCTACCCAATTATGGTGTAAAGTAATCTGTGCCATGTTAGCTAATAAACTTGGCTATCTCTAAACACTCATTTTCCCTGTCATATCCTCCTTTTGGCCAGAGCCCAAAGCAGTAATATTTTAGATGTGCTTCAGACAAATATGTTTTACAATGGTTACATTCTACTTCCTTTCATGCAGCATTACTTTTTTAATACAGTACGGGGTTTTGTTGGCCTTTTCATCAATGGCTGCTAGTATTAAAGTGGCTGTAAACCCTTACATATACCCAGTGAAGTGACTGGCCTCAGGTGATACACAGAGATGAAACAAATCATCCTTTATAAGTTGTACCTCTTTATCTGCAGCATTCTCTTCTTTACATCTGTTCAAAGTGCATAATTTAAAAAGCATGTCTGAGCTGTCAGAAAACAGGGCCAGGCAGTTGAAAATACACACTGCAGAGCTCAGTGTGCAGAGCTCTGAGAACTGATTAGAGGGAAGGGACACATCCCCCTTTACAGGACACACAGGCTGTCAATCATAGGCTGTGTGCTGGAGCTCCCTCCCCTGTCACCTTTCTCTCTTGGTGTCAGAAGTGACTACGCTGATAGCAGAGTAACAAGGCAGCAGACAGAAACGACACTTAGTGCTCTTAATTGAGACAAGTGCACACTATAGAGGAATATGTTTTGTTCATATACCATGTTTTAGGTTTACAACCACTTTAAGCCTTTTGCGCCGGCTCCTCCCAGCCCTCCTAGAATTTTCAGATGCTGGGAGGTGGGGTAGGGTTTATGATCATGTGACCGCGGTGATTGGCTGTCACGGCAATCACATGATTGGAGGTCTCCCGATTGCAAGAAGCAATCGGGAGATTTTCATTAGTCGCCACAGGGTGCGTGCTCTCGGCACAGCTGTGTTGGCTAATAGGTACGCAAATATGCGGCCGCTCAGTGCCAAGGACAACCCGCAGAGAGGCCGCATATTTGAGTACTGTTGGCACCTGGGGGGTAAGCTGATTTGTGTTCTCAGCTCTTATTAAGTTGTAGCCCTGGGTCCTGGAACCCAAAAGCTTTGTAGGGCTTTCGGTGCTATAATACCTTCAATCATAGGACCACAACTTTTCTGGTAGCTAGACCTCAATAATTAGTTGGCTGCACTCAGGCCTTTTCATACAGTATATGAGCTGACCTATGATAAGGGTTCTCTCACTCTCTGAGCCTGCATATGACAGAACACGATGTATGGTTAACTCTATTATTGGGGTATGGAGTCTGCCCACTGCCGTCTGGGCTCAATCACAAGAGAGGAGGACCAGATGGGGAACTAGTTTCTCAGAATTCCCCTTCAGGCTCCTCCCACCCCACAACAAACTTTTTGGCCAATTCGCCTGTCTGTGTGACAAATCAGGGATAGCAGAGAAGGGCTGTCCCCTATTTCTACCACATTAACACACCAAAGAATGGCACCAAAATGTAGACAAAGAGCGGACATCATGGGCACAATTGCAAGGTATCTATGCATCTGGGGGGCAAAAGGGGATAGATTAGCATAGTGGAGGAGGATAAAGGAACTTCGTTTGAAAGTGCTTTTAGAACACAAATTGAAATAACTTTAACAATGAATAAATAAACCTAATCCCAACTCCAGGCTCCTGTTAAATCTACCCTCCAACATTACATGAATTAAATGCTTGTTTAGCTTTTCCTCACTCCCCTGGCAGCCAGCTCCAAAATCTGACACTTCAGAATGTGGGCAGGCCTTTGCTGTTGTCCTGTAAAATACATGACTTCTGTTCCTGCATTGTACATGAATATGTCAGAGTTGGTTTCAGGTTGATGTTTTCAAGCCATTACCAGCTTGTAAAGCATCTGATCAAACCAATCTCAGATTGATCAGATGCTTTTGAGGGCAGAGCAGAGATCTAGGGTCTAATAGACTCCAGATTTCCCAGTAAAGTGTACTTGTCACTACCCATGCTCTCACAAGGTATGTTGGTCATCCCTTGTGATAGCAATAAGATGATAAACAAAAAAAAAATGCAAAGTCAGTGTAAAAAAAATGCAAATAAAATAAATGATAAAATAAAAAAATAATTCTTAAAGTGCCCCCCTCTCACGTGCAAATACAAACGCATACATAGGTCCCACAAGCATATGTAAACAATGAGCACACACACATGTGAGGTATCGCAGTGAATGTCAGAGTGAGAACAATAATTCTAGCACCTGGCCTCCAGTTTAACTCTAAACTGGTAACCTGTAAATGCTTTTAAAGTGTTGCCTATGGAGATTTTTAGATGCTTTAGTTTATCACCATTCCACCAGCGTGCGCAAATTTAAAGCATGACGTATTATGTATCTATTTACTCGACATATCATTTTGTTATATTTTACCCAAAAAGGGTATTATATTGGGTTTGTGTTCACTAAAATTCCTTAAAGTGTAATTTTTCCTGAAAATTTGCTTTTGAAAAATGGCTGCTCAAATATCATGCAACATAAAAATTGCAACAACCACTTTTTTTATTCTTCGGAGTCTCTGCTTTCAAAAATATATAATGTTAATGTTCCTAAGTAATTCTATAGCAAAAAATGCTTATTTTATGTGAGAAATGTCGGAATTGTCCTGGTTTTCAATGTCAGTTCCTTTAATAGAGCATCTCATTGCATCAATAAAAGGCACTATCTTTTACTGCATATATCAAAGCGTCTTTCTTTTATACAGTCCCAAGATTTTACTAACTCGCACAACAGGTGAGTTAAAGATAGCTGTGATGAGCCTGGTTAACACTCTTCCTATATTTAGAAAATGTAAAGCTGTGTGTGAACATGCACACGTTCAGTTTTCCCCTCTCACGTTCTTGCTTTTTTAATGTCTTTCTTCCCTTTGGACTGCCAGTGTTTCTGCCTATTAGACAATCAGACAATGTGGGTATTTGGCTACATCATTAGAAGAATCTGGCTGCAAAGCCACAACTCTGCCATTTGCAATGCCAGTTTACACTGGCCCACAGCACTGGGTGTAGCTGCCATCTGCCCTATCATCTTTAGAAGCTCCAATTTGCATAGAGCTGTAAACTGTATGTTTCATGTGGTGAAAGAACTTCTGATTTAGTTGCCAGCTATGTCGGGAAAAGCATAGCATCTTTTTTTTCCAGAGGCTTAAAGCCAACATTTTCTTAAGCTAGTTGGTGATTTTGACATGTTGTATAAAAGGGAATACATTTCAAAGTGTACAAATTTCCTTTATCTATTTTAAGATGAAGAAAATAAATAAAGTAACAAATCTAAAGAAAATATACCATATAATTCAGGTTTTCTGGTTGCAGCTAAATCCGTTTGTCCAGGAACCTTTTATTTACTGTAAGAAAGTGATCATTTGTCCTTAATTAATCATGCATTTAAGCTTTGATGCAAGCCCTTACTGACCTCTGTAGCTGCGGACAGTCTGGAGCAACTCATCCTCCAAGTTCTCAAGAGCTGCTATGAAGTCCTTTAAAGAGGAAGTAAACCCTAATGGGTTTTACTTCCTCTTTGATCCCCGCAAGGCCTGCACATGAAAAGCATAATGGGCTAGTTTATACGACACTTACCTGCAAAAGAAGCTCACGATGTCCCTTGAGCAGGCCGCGTCCATCTTCTCCCCTCTTCCTTCTGGGGCCACGGACTCTGGCTCTGTGACTGGCCGGAGTTGGGTGATGTCACTCCCGCACGTGAGCCGTCAGTCATGACACATGCTGTGGGAAGTAACGGCACGGAGGTCCCTTTCTTCACAGCGCGTGCTCCGATGACGACATCGGCGCACTACAAGTGAAATATCTCCTAAACGACGCACGTTTAGGAGATATTTCCACTACCTATAGGTAAACATTATTCTAGGCTTACCCATAGGTAAAAATCAACAAAAAGGGTTTACAACCACTTTAAGTTGCGTCTCAGCATTCTGATTTTCCATGCTTTTTGTGCATCTACCTGCTCTGTGTTTTCCTTAGGCCACCCAATCATGATTCGAACCATTAACCTCTTGGCGCCGGGGCCTCCCGGCCCTTTAAGAGGTTTATAACGCCGGAGGGGAGGGACGCAGCTTAAGCCCTGATTTGCTGTCACAGTGGTCACGTGACCCAAATACTGGTTGCGATCAGGAGCTTTCTGTTAGACGATGGTAATTGTGCTGGGAGTGTGCAGCGTGCACTGGGGGACTAGCAAGGGGGGGAATGACCTTGCTGCTCTCTTAACACGCAACAGAAGTGCATCAGCTGAGCGATTAAATGAGGCGCCGGCCCCAATAAGAAAAGAAAACACTTTATTCCTTCAGGGTACCCTTGCACAGGAAAGCACTTGGGTGCTCAGTACCAGCACATGCTAAGTAGCCAAATCAAGCTCTGGTGTCCATTCCGTTAAGGGGCAAAAAAAAAAAAACCCTGCTGCTTGCCTGCCACAGGGCTAAATTTAAAAAAAACCCACCTGCCTGGTGCCTGAAACCACATGTCCCGGGCATCGGGCCATATGATTTGCACATCCCTGTACACAACAGAATGTTTGCGCTCCACATTACCTATTAAATCATATCAGGTAGAGGAGAATGCTAAGAGTGTTTTCTTCCCTCTATCACACATTTTAGTCACATGCTGCCACCGCAGTGTCTTCATACTAAATGGCATACTGACAATGTGTTTATTTTCTCTCAGTATAGGGAACATTTGCAACTTCTCTGATTGAATGCTAAATGTGCTGCTAGGAGAAAGCTAACATGTCTATTTTCTGAGTTGCACAAATTGTTCCTCATTGAATTCCTGCTGCGAGCATAACTTTCAATACAGAATGTGGCACATATATATAATACAGAGCCAGGCAAAAGCGTTCGCTAAGTAGGGCAAAAATTACTCCACTCTAGGTCTTCCACATTAATAATTGATATTTGTCTTTTTTTTTCTTCTCCTGGCTGTAACAGTCTCTGGATTCTGTCAGAAAATAGGGGTCAGAGCTTGTTATTGCATATTGCATGAAGCATCACTTAAAAAGCCTGCAAAATACTAACGATACAAAGAATAATATGTGCTGAGAATTGGATATGGGGATCATTTCTGACAGTTTGTGTATCCATACACAAGCAATGGATGTAATGTTGTCAGTCATGATATTAGTATGTTGTCATGCACACAGAAATCCTTTCAAATAGAACTATGGCTGTGAACATTCAAGTGTTTACATATCTTAAAGCAGTAGTAAACCGTTGTGTGTTTTTTTTTTTTTTTTCCCTTGATTTTGCAAGGTAAAGCCATAATGTGCTAGTATGCATCGCATACTAGCATATTATGTGAAACTTACTTTAGAACGAAGCCCTTACAAGGCTTCCACCTTCACCCATCTTCCTTTGGGTTCACGGAGTCCGGCTGTGTAAGTGGCTGGAGCCGCGATTACATCACTCCCACGCATGTGCGCGGGAGCCGGCGTTTATGGCACAGGACTCTGAAGGAATGGCCCGGGTGGCTGTACCTTCAGAGCGCATGCGCTGGTGACGTCGTCGGCAGCATGTACAGTAAATATCTCTTAAATGGCACATTTAGGAGATATTTACAGTTCCTAAAATAAGGCTTACCTATAGGTACAAATTATGCGTGTGAGTTTACCCCCACTTTAACTAGCACTAAATACATATTGAGGGACCTTTTAAAACCAATTGCATTGCAGTAACACATAAAATGTTAGTCATGTTACATGCATTAGTGTGGTGTTGTACCATTCAGTGTGACCATTCATTGTGAATCCACATGTACCGCAATGCTCCACAGCACAGCAAAGTGCACAGTGTTACTGATTGGCTAATGGTGTCCTGTGCATTATGCGGCAAGAAATTGTAGACTGCACCTATTTTTTGTGTATGAGCTAAAAAGAGAGAAAGTGACCCACTCGTCCCCAAAACATAGCAGAGACATGCTTCCATCCCTGAACATTTACAAGAAAAAAGAAGGAATGGATATGGGACTTTACATCAGGCATGTTTCTGTTGATGATAATTTATGAAATACCTAGTTATAAATTGCTTGAGTGTCACAACCCCCAAAGGGGAGTCCATAGATCCATAATGAATTCAATAATAATTTTGATAAATCAATAAATACGATATATAATGCATAGTCTAAAAAAAATACATAGGGTAAACAAAGAAACCATAATAAATATAATAGTAATAACATATTTAATATCAATGATAGATGGACATGATTGGTACAAGCAATAACAATGAATATAATAAACACAAGAATTAAATCATCATGTTAATTATATGTACCGGTATTTGATTCATGTGTTTATTATATTCATTGTTATTGCTTGTACCAATCATGTCCATCTATCATTGTTAATAAATATGATGTCATTATTATTATTATTATTATAGTTTCTTCGTTTACCCTATGTATTGTTTTTTTTTTTTGTTTTTTTTTTTGGACTATGCATTATATATCATATTTATTAATTTATCAAAATTATTATTGAATTCATTATGGATCTGTGGACTCCCCTTTGGGGGTTGTGACACTCGATCAATTTATAACTAGGTATTTCATAAATTATCATCAACAGAAACATGCCTCCCTCATGTAAAGTCCCATATCCATTCCATCTTTTTTCACAAATTTTTTGTGTATGTTGAGGTGAAACGCTACCCACCCTCTCTTTTTGGTTCCAACTTTTAATATAAAATTGTAACACTTTCATGAAGGAGGGTAAAATATAAATCTAAAACTGTACATATCATCACAACTACTTAGTGTATCCAGGTGGATTATACCTTGTTTTTTCCTTTTTTATTATCTAAGGGAAACTGGCACAAAGTACTAATTTTTTTTTAAATGTAGCTGCATATTTCTTGCTATTACCATAACCTACCACCAAAGAACAACCCAAAATAAATTCTGTTGCTCCTGACAATTACAGCAATGCCACATATGTGTTATTTGTTGTTTGTACCCATAGTAGGGCCCAGAAACATTATTGTGTTCATTTTGTTTTTTTTCCTACCCACACACGCTGACACTAATGCCTCGTTTCCACCGAGCGGATCGGTTCGGTTCGGTACGGTACGCTATTTTGGGTGTTTCTGTTATGAAAGCGGCCTATACAACCGAACCGTACCGCTCCATTCAAGGTCCTGCTTCAGATGTGGGGTCATAGAAAATGGAACGGTTCGGTTAGGGCGGAGCTACGATACATTCCACTGATTGGTGGACGTGTGACGCCATGCTAGGTATTTTTTCTAAACCCACGTATGGCCCCTGTCGGTCCGACTTGCAGTGGAAACGCGCACCTGAAAAGGCCGGACCATTCTAGGCTTTCCAAACTGTACCGACCCGAACCGATCCGCTCAGTGGAAACGAGGCATAACTGACACTGATACTAAATTAAAAGCATTATTACTACCTAAAGTTCACTGGCCCTGACCTTTGATCCCAACCTTTGACTCTGACCCTGACCTATGACCCAACTCTAACCCTAAGGCCCCTTTCACACCAGCGGACTGCTTGGGTTCTCCTGTCCGTTTCTCAGGCAGACCCGATCAGACATCTGCTGGCATCCAATCCGGTGTGCTAAAAACAGACAGATGGGATACGTTCACCATTCATCCAGCCGATCAGGTGACAGTCAGATGGAAACAGACAGGTAGTCCATTTCCATCCGACTGCTCCATGGGGAACAGTGTCCATGTCTGCTCTGCATAGCGGAGCGGACACGGACCTGCCAGTCGCCTGCTCAGAGGGAATCAGCGGAAAGATCCCCCGTGAGCAGGTGGATCCGCTTGATGGAGTCATTCCATCTGAAAGGGGCCTTACACTGACCTCAATCAAACCCTTTTCTAGCAAACTTATCTTTATTTTTATTACTTTTTTATTCTTATTTTATTTTTTTAAAGTGGAGTTCCACCCAAAAATGGAACTTCCGCTGATCGGGTTCCTCCCCCCCTCTGGTGTCACATTTGGCACTTTTCAGGGGAGAGGGGGGAGCGGATACCTGTATAATCCAGGTATTTGCTCCCACTTCCGGGCATAGATCACCGCAGGCTCCGCGGTGATCTATGCCATGTCCGGCCCATCCTCGGTCCCCCCCGCTGTCTTCTTGGAGACACACAGGTCCCAGAAGACAGCAGGGACTAGTGAGAACGCGCAGCGTGACTCACGCATGCACAGTAGGGAACTAGGCTGCAAAGCAGCAAGGCTTCACTTCCTGATTCCCTTACCGAAGATGGCGATGCCTCCACCCGAGAGTCGAGGGATAGATCGGCTTTGGGTGAGGACATTGCGGGCACCCTGGACAGGTAAGTGTCCATATTTTAAAAATCAGCAGCTGCAGTATTTGTAGCTGCTGACTTTTTTAAAAAAAATTTTCGGGCGGAACTCCGCTTTAACACACTTTTCTTTGTTTATAATTTTCTCCTCTAACAAGGAGAAAAAGGTACAATGCATCTTTTTCTCTATTCAGGAGGAGAATACAAGCTATCACATCAATCAAGGGGCAAGGGGCAAGCTATCACATCAATCAGATGATTGTGACAGGGCCTTCTGGTTCCTGACCATCCATTCAAGGCCCGGAGCTTTCAGGCCCACTTTCATGAGGCCGCATACATGTGTACTGCACCCATTGAATAATTTCTTTAGATATTCATGTGCACTGTCCATTGCTGTTGGCAACCTGTCATACTCTATGAGGGCTTGACAGTGCTGCAGCTGGACAGGGCTGGTTGGTAAACTTAGAGCTATTTCCATTTAGGGCAATATGTGCCCAGGAATCAATCAACTTGGTACATTTTAGCCTGCCCATCAACAGTTCCTGCTGAACCGGCCGAGATTCAAACTGTCCATGGCCGGCCTTAGATACTCGGGTGGATTTACTAAAGGCAAATAGACTGTGCACCTTGCAAGTGCACTTGCACTCATTTTCTTTAGAGCTTAGTAAATACGGTAAAGCTCTGCTGATTTCCATCATCCAATCACGTGCAAGCAAAAAATGCTTTAATTTTTATTTTCTTTGCACCTGATTGGGTATGCTTAACAAAATGAAGCTGCACCATATTTACATTTACTAAGGAAGATGAGTGCAACTGCACTTGGAAAGTTTAGAGTCTATTCGCCTTTAGTAAATCCACCCTACTGTGTCCTGTATAGTAATCCAAAGACAAAATTCTTATTTTTGCTTGCATGTGATTGGATGATGGAAGTCAGCAGAGCTTCATCTCATTGGCTAAGCTCTGAGGATAATTCCTGTGCAATATGAACAACCTATTTGCTTTTAGAAAAACCAACCCAAATGAGCAGTGAACTCTAATAACCTGTTGCAGCTTTCGGTCCCCTGCTGCATTCTGAATTCTGATGGGGCAAAGCTCCAACACTTCCTGGCTGTAATGGAGCCTACCTACCCACCACCCCCTTTTATTACTATTGTACTATCACTATGATAGGCCGTCTCACTGGCCAGAAGAAATGTGTCAGGGGGGTGGGCAAGCTTCAGAACTACCAGGAGGTTACCAAAGATTTGCCTGATTAGAACAGCCTGGAATTTGTATGGAATGTGGGGGTGAGAGGACTGAATGCTCCTGCAGGCAATTCTAGGCAGGTCTCTAGTGGTCTCTAGGTGCCTTATAGCTGACAGCAACTGAGCCCCCCCAATCCCACCCCCCGTTAAAATTCAGGAGTCATTAGGACATTAGCTAAGATAATTGTAGTAGCTAATCTACCCGGCATCTAGAAGTTCAAATCATATCAAGGTTCAAATCTCAAGATTTAATACAATAGTAAAAAATTTCAAAAATATATGGAAAAGCATGTAAAATGTTTGAAGTTACACATAATACTTATTGTAAGCTCCCAGGAGAGGGGCCCCCCTAACCCTCTTGTATTGATTTGTATTGTTGCTGTATTGTCTCCCTATCTCCCTATATACAGTCAGGTCCATAAATATTGGGACATCGACACAATTCAAATTTTTTTTGGCTCTATACACCACCACAATGGATTTGAAATGAACAAGATGTGCTTTAACTGCAGACTTTCAGCTTTAATTCAAGGGTATTTACATCCAAATCAGGTGAACGGTGTAGGAATTACAACAGTTTGTATATGTGCCTCCCACTTTTTAAGGGACCAAAAGTGATGGGACAATTGGCTGCTCAGCTGTTCCATGGGCAGGTGTGTGTTATTCCCTCATTATCCCATTCTATTGCATTTGGAATCTGTTGCTGTTAACTCTCAATATGAGATCCAAAGAGCTGTCACTATCAGTGAAGCAAGCCATCATTAGGCTGAAAAAACGAAACAAACCCATCAGAGAGATAGCAAAAACATTAGGTGTGGCCAAATCAACTGTTTGGAACATCCTTAAAAAGAAAGAACGCACCAGTGAGCTCAGCAACACCAAAAGACCTGGAAGACCATGGAAAACAACTGTGGTTGATGACCAAAGAATTCTTTCCCTGGTGAAGTAAACACCCTTCACAACAGTTGGCCAGATCAAGAACACTCTCCAGGAGGTAGGTGTATGTGTGTCAACAATCAAGAGAAGACTTCACCAGAGTGAATACAGAGGGTTCACCACAAGATGTAAACCATTGGTGAGCCTCAAAAACAGGAAGGCCAGATTAGAGTTTACCAAACAATATCTAAAAAAGCCTTCACAGTTCTGGAACAACATCCTATGGACAGATGAGACCAAGATCAACTTGTACCACAGTGATGGGAAGAGAAGAGTATGGAGAAGGGAAGGAACTGCTCATGATCCAAAGCATACCACCTCATCAGTGAAGCAGGGTGGTGGTAGTGTCATGGCGTGGGCATGTATGGCTGCCAATGGAACTGGTTCTCTTGTTTTTATTAATGATGTGACTGCTGACAAAAGCAGCAGGATGAATTCTGAAGTGTTTCAGGCAATATTATCTGCTCATATTAAGCAAAATGCTTCAGAACTCATTGGATGGCGCTTCACAGTGCAGATGGACAATGACCCGAAGCATACTGCAAAAGCAACCAAAGAGTTTTTTAAGGGAAAGAAGTGGAATGTTATGCAATGGCCAAGTCAATCACCTGACCTGAATCCGATTGAGCATGCATTTTACTTGCTAAAGACAAAACTGAAGGGAAAATGCCCCAAGAACAAGCAGGAACTGAAGACAGTTGCAGTAGAGGCCTGGCAGAGCATCACCAGGGATGAAACCCAGCGTCTGGTGATGTCTATGCGTTCCAGACTTCAGGCTGTAATTGACTGCAAAGGGTCCATGTTGGATCACTTGTTAAGGGGCAATAGATCCGTGGCTGCCAGGAATTCTGGATGTGACACTACCACCTCCTGAACACCTGTTTTTTTTTTTGTTCTTTTTTTGGATGGCCTAGCGGGGATTTTCTTTGTAAATAACACATTGTAACCCCAAGCCTCAGCCTGTGTAAGTTCCTTGACCATGGCTGTTTTTACTGCTGCCTGTGTGAACAAAGCCTTCAAATTATAATTTTGCTGTATAATGTGACATGTCAGGAGTTCATTTTTGCAGCCTTGTAGAGTTATGCCGCGTACACACGGTCGGACTTTCTATCCTACTTGGTCCGGCACACTTTTCGACGGACTTTGTCCGCCAGGTGCTCCGGACTTTAAAACGGACGGACTTGCCCACACACGCCCTGACTTTCCGGCGGGCTAAGTCCGCCCGTCTTTCCGACGGACTTTCGCCGGAGTTCCGGCGGACTTTCAGAATGAACGGACTTGCCCACACACGGACAAGTCCATTCATTTTGAACGTGACTCAGGTGCAACGGGACTAGAAAAGGATGTCAATCTTGCCGCTTTTATCGGCGAGATTGACACCTTGCGAGCCCCGTCGCGGGTCATACCAGGCCCTTAGGTCTGGTATGGATTATAAAGGGAAGCCCCTACGCCGAAAAAACGGCGTGGGGTCCCCCCTAAAATCCATACCAGACCCCGATCTGAGCACGCAGCCTGGCCGGTCAGGAAAGGGGGTGGGGACGAGCGAGCGCCCCCCCCCCTCCTGAACCGTACCAGGCCGCATGCCCTCAACATGGGGGGTGGGTGCTTTGGGGGAGGGGGCGCCCTGCGGGGCCCCCCCACCCCAAAGCACCTTGTCCCCATGTTGATGAGGACAAGGGCCTCTTCCCGACAACCCTGGCCGTTGGTTGTCGGGGTCTGCGGGCGGGGAGCTTCCCCCAAAGCACCCACCCCCCATGTTGAGGGCATGCGGCCTGGTACGGTTCAGGAGGGGGGGGGGGCGCTCGCTCGTCCCCACCCCCTTTCCTGACCGGCCAGGCTGCGTGCTCGGATCGGGGTCTGGTATGGATTTTAGGGGGGACCCCACGCCGTTTTTAGGGGCTTCCCTTTAAAATCCATACCAGACCTAAGGGCCTGGCATGCCCCGCGCTCGCCGCAATAGGAAAATTTGTTTTTCCTATTGCAGCGAGCACGAGATGCAATACCCTGCCCTCGTGTTGTATCTGGTCCGTCGGACCAGCATACACACGAGCGGGCTTTCCGTCGGACCAGCACACAGACGAGCGGACTTTCCGCCCGAAACTGAGTCCGACGGAAAGATTTAAAACTTGTTTCAAATCTAGGTCCGGCGGGCTTTTGGGAAGAAGTCCGCCGGAAAAGTCCGCTGCCGCCCACACACGGGCGGATTGTCCGGCAGACTCTGGTCCGCCGGACCAAGTATGCCGGAAAGTCCGACCGTGTGTACGCGGCATTACTGATAAGTCAACTTTGGGTTGTGGATTTTATTGGCCATGTCTCTTTTTCTTGGAATGCATATGCTTTGGGAGCTTAAAGTAGTACAATAATAACAAGAAATGTACGGTAACTCACATAAAAAAAGAGACTTCAATTTATTCTCAGACAAGTGAAATTGGTAAATTTTGATTGGTTTCTAAGGTTCACAAGTTATGTACAAGTCTGTAAATAGACAAAATGGAGTGGATTTACTAAAGGCAAATAAATTGTGCACTTTGGAAGTGCAGTTGTTCCAGAGCTTAGTAAATGAGGTGAAGCTCTGCTGACTTCCATCATCCAATCATGTGCAAGCAAAAAATGCTCCTTTTTTTTTTTTTTTTTTTTCTTGCACGTGATTGGGTATTCTTTGCAGAGTGGAGCTTTACCTCATTTACTATTTACTCTGGGGCAAATGCACTTGCAAAGTCTATTTGCCTTTAGTAAATCCACTCGGATGTGTTTTAGTTTATTATGTAATAAGATATTTTTAGAAGCAGTGTGATGTGTTTCTTTGATGTGACAGTAAGCCCTTTTTTGCATGGAGCTGCAGGTCAGTACAGCAGGAGGTCAAATGAGGGCACTTTTGGAAACTGTTAGACTTGTAACGATCTCATAAATGATTAACTCTGAGTGCATGCAGTATTTAAGAATGATATCATTAAATGCTTTTAGCAAGTCTCACAAACCATTCAGACCAAATGAGAGATGTGTCTGGCCAGTTAAAGGAAATGCTTTTCACTAGACCATCTGAAAGTCATTAAAACCCATTTCTCAAGGTACTGGGGTAGTTTTTACCCACTATGAGTTGTTTATTAAAGTGTGTGGCCATAACTGTTATGCTGGGATCCATGAAAACTAATAAAAACACTTTCAGTTAGAATGGTGAAGATAAAGAAATGAGAAGAAATTCTTTTGCCTTTTTTACTATTACATGTGCAGATGCCGATACTTTGCCTACATTTTTGCTGGAAAAAATGTTTTGTGGCTCTCTTTTTATAGAGAATTTCTTCTAAAATTGTTTATGATTTTGTCAGTAAGTTTATACAGTAAGAATTAAGCTTTCCTTCCTTAATAAAGGCTCATTTAAACATGTGGTGGGGGGATTGAGCTGCATCTTTACTGCCCCGCTTAAGCTGAAAAGGCAACAGGAAGTGATTATACACACGCCTTGGCGAAGATTATCTCTACATCATATTTGGCAGGCAGTACCACTGCTGAATGTGACCCATTAGGCCCATTTCACACGGGCGGCTGTTCTGCCGCTGTTAAAAGCATGTTTTGTTATTTTGAAATTCAGAGAATCCTGGCACAGCGTTCACTTACAGTTGTACATTGCGATTAGCTGCGTTTACGTGCATTTACATGCGGCTGTGTTTGGAACATTCTTGCCATTTCTGATGTGCTTCTTGTTGTTTTTCTTTCCTTGTTGCCATTGCTATCTGCAAGAGAAATAGTACACTGCGATTACCTGCAGTTATGTGCAGATAGCTGCGCTAAATCGTTCCTGGACGCAGTCAACTTTATTTTTTCTATTTGCACAAAACCACATGTAACAAAACCGTCACCAAACGCAGTGTGTGAATGGCACCATAAAAGCATTGTGTGCATTTAGTAGATAACTTCATCTGTCCGCAGCTAAAAGCACAATTCTATCCGCCCGTGTGAAAGGGGCCTTAAAATGAACAGGGCCATGCTTTAACTGCACTTCAACTGTGTGCAGTTGTGTTGCAGGGATGCGGCATTTACAGGCAGTGATGAGGAGATTAAAGCAGAATTAACCAGTTCCCGACCGGCTCAAGTAGATATACTGCTGCAGAATGGCTCTCCTGGGCGAAACCCCGTAGGGTACAGCTTTCCCTTTAAGAGCCATCAGAGGGCGCGCGCGCACGCTGCATGGCGGGGGACCCGATGCGCTTGGCAAGCGGATGCGATTGCTGCCGGCCACGTGCAATCGCGTGCACGAGAGCCAGCATGGGGATTTTTGTGTGTAAACACACAAATCCATGTTCTGTCAGGGGATAGGAGACATATTGTTTGCTCCGACTAAGTAGGAACAACAATATATCACCTCCCCGAGTCAATCCGATCTCCATACAGTTAGAACACATCTATGGAACACACATTTAACCCCTTGATCGCCCCTTAGTGTTAACCCCTTCCCTACCAGTGACATTTACACAGTAATCAGTGCATATTTATAGCACTGATCGCTGTATAAATGTCAATGGTCCCAAAAATGTGTCAGAAGTGTCCAATCTGTCTGTCGCAATGTTGCAGTACTGCTAAAAACTGCAGATCACCGCCATTACTAGTAAAAAAAAATAAAAATGCCATAAATCTTTCCCATAGTTTGTAGACGCTATAACTTATTGCGATTTTTTTTTTTTTTTTTTTTTTACCAAAAATATGTAGAAGAATATATATTGGCCTAAACTGATGAAGAAATGTGTTTCTTATACAATTTTTGGGGGGATATTTATTATAGTAAAAAAAATTCAAAATTTTTTTTGTTATGTTTTCAAAATTGTCGCTCTTTTTTTGTTTATAGCGCAAAAAATAAAAACTGCAGAGGTGATCAAATACCACCAAAACAAAACTCTATTTGTGGGAAAAAAGGACACAAATTTCGTTTGGGTACAGCATTGCATGACCGCGCAGTTGTCAGTTAAACCGACGCAGTACCAAATTGTAAAAAGTGCTCTGGTCAGGAAGGGGGTAAAATCTTCCGGGGCTGAAGTGGTTAACTTAGAAAGAAAGATGGCTGACAGGCAGGATGGGTTCCCTTCTGTCAAGACTGCTTCTTTCTACCTGTCAGTGTTTGTGTACTCTGAGCCGCACGCGTGCAGTTCAGTGTACATTTACGACATAGCTCTGTGCCATGATGATGTGACCCCCAAGCACACATGAGAACCTGGCTAATCAAGAAGCTTCAGGTGAGCTCTAATTAGCACTGCTCAGCACTCAGGGGCTCCGTTGCCGTATGAACAGGGCACATAGAAAACAATTGTTTTCTGTGTGCTCTTGCAGAGACCTGCATTTTTCTAGTCTAGATAAACTCAGGTCTCTGCACAAGTGTGATCAAGCCCTAAGATAAACAGAAGAGCTTCATTTATATATTCCCTTTTCTGATGACCTAAAGTAGCCTTGCAACATTCATACCCGTACATTCTACATGAAAAAAAGAAATCTGTCCCATTTAATTTCTAGTTAACTTACCTGATGGGCCTGCCAGTATTTCATCTGTAAAGTAGCTGTAAAATAGTGAAGGACTGCAGCTTTGTCACCCTATTCTCTAGTATGTCCTTCATAAACTAACAACGTGTAGGCAAGGCCATCCTTTAACATTAGTGTGTTGTACTCTGGAGGAAGCGCTGGGTAAAACCTACACGAATCTTAAATCCAGAGTGGTCACATGGCCACTTCCAAAGGTTCTTTTTAACACTTCTCAGGGTAACTGCAAGCAAGTGAATATCCTGCTATTCCTAAACCACATAGTGATTTTGTGTCATTTAGCTGTGCATCTACATAAAATGTTATCTCAGATATGTCTATGGCTCGGTTCACACTGCCACAACTTTGGACACTTATAAAGAGTCCTAGAAATCTTAGGATCATGAACGGACGTTGCATGGACTTATAATGCTTTTCAGTATGCGCTACTACCATTGTATCTGTAAGTGTACAATTCTTGGCTTATGATGTATTTCCATTGCCCTTGTATTTACGAACTTGTAACTATAACACCACGTTTCAATTGGCAAATTTTCAGCACTTCAACAGATTGCATTACAGAATTAAAGTGTGTTGAATTGATTTTAAAAACCATATCTGGGAAAGCCATCTGCAATGTTTATTCCACAACTTTTTTTTCCAAGACTTTGAAACTTTTTGCATCAGAACTATTTTGATTTTGAGGAGCAGTGTAGGAGCACTTGAACTTATTATAAAATGATTACGTTTCTGTAGTGGAATTCCCTCATTCCAGACCTCTGACCTCAAGAAAAGGATGAAATCATTTTGTAGTTAAGGGAGTTTTGTAGGTCAGATATGTACACTTCAGTATGTTGTACTGAATACAACGTTTATGAGCGATTTACTGCTGCTAATAATATGCCATGTTATGTTTCCTGGGAGAGTATGCTAAGACTGACCATACATTAATCGTTTTGTTTTTTTTTTCCGTTCAACCAGCAAGCTGAAGGGGAAAAAAGATTTGATTCTTCCATCCACAATTTGTTCTATTCGCTGTTCTATTGTGTTCTGATGGCAGGGAGACTGTTGTCACAAAAAATGTTTCTAAAATTGCATTGATGTAAATGGGCAACATTAAAAATAAGGTAATTTCTTATCATGTTATCCTTTGCAACTCATGTCGCATTTGAAATCCCACTGGCATGAACCAGGCCCAAAAGGGCTTTAATACAAGATCTCTCAAGCTACTTTTTTTTTCCAGTCTCCAAGATCCTCAAAGATCACAACAAAGATTTCAAGGTCCCCGTTCACACCAGAGCATTTTGTAGCTTGAAGCTCAACTATGGAACTCACTGCAACCAAAATCCCATGCTTATCAATTGTCCCTGTTCACATTTTCACATTCAGGCTTCTGTAGCTCAACACCTGAAGCTCGAAAAGGTACATGAGCTACTTTTGAAGCAGACTGGGGTGTTTTTGGCCCCATTGACTTCCATAGGAGCTTGTGAAAAAGCAAGCAAAAACGCGATATGCACTTTTTTAGATGCTGCCGTAATAGGTCACTTCTATTGTAAGCCAACGCAATCGCCACTTGGATTACTTTTACTTTGTAGAGCTTCACCAACTCTAAAAATCAATACCGGTGTTATGGCTGACAGCTGCAGCCATACCCATTATTTAACCCGCGGTATAAACACTTGCAGTCAATCACATACATGTACATTGGTGGCAGGTGGTTGAAAGGTGTTTCTGCGTGTGGGACAATCACATCAGTCCCCATTAAAAGTTTACCCAATAACCAATGGCACATAAACATGTCATTTTCTATGGATACAGCCTTTTTAACCTGCATGATTTGTACTGTGGAAATCTCATGTGGGAGCACCTTGAAGAAACCCCATGCATACCGCGACAAATTAATCTAAAGCGAGTCTTGGACCTGCAGCTGAATAAAAACCATAACTGAATGCCATTTAGTTTGCTACAAAACTGCGCATTTAAGCAGTTGTCATGTTTCTTTTTTTCCCATCAAATACAGTTTTCATCTTTTTTTTGTCATCCTTTGTAGCAGCTTGGTGCTGATCTGCTGCTCCACTTCCTGTCTACATGCATGTACTCCAGCAATGACTGCATGGGGTTTCTTGGGATGAGGGGGTAGGGGGGTTCTGGATGGTGTCAACAATGGGCCATGTGCAATGTGTTTTGCCACATCTACTTTTAGTCTGCAGTTTTCCTTAACCTTTTTACCATGGATGAACCCTTTAAATAATTTTCAGGTCTCGTGGGAACCCCTGGTAAAATGATTTTGTTTGCAACTCGTGGTACTTTAGCCATGCCACATTGGTGGTCAGTGGGAAGAATGCCCTGTAACACTGATGGTCAGTGGAGTGCCCCTAATAGTTGGGAGACATTGAGGAGAATGGTCCTTACATTGGTTTTTAGTGGAATGGATGCTCTTTAAATTGGTGGTTGTAGCAAAGAATGCCCCTTTACATGATCATTGGTGTCAGTGGTTACTTACCTAAGAATAGAGAGGAGAAGCTCTACTGGTCCCATGCTGTTGGCTCTACCAATTGGCATTGGTGCCAGGCATTATCAGATGAGAGTTTAACCCACCTCCACTCAAGGAACCCCTAGAAACATCTGGAGGAACCCTAGATTTCCACAGAACCCTGCTTGAGAAAGGCTGGTCTACAGAGTGTATGCATATTTAAAAATCTTAAAAGTTGGGTCCCTTTCACACAGGCTTTCCGATCAGGTCCGCCTGTCGGTTTTTCAGGTGCACTTAATTGGAAGCTCCTTGCAGGTCTATGGTTAGGTCTACCTCCGAGTCCATCCAGGTCTGGAAGCGGAGCATGCCCATGTAAAAAGATACTTACCTTTTTTAATTACATTAACATAGTTGGTATTTACAAGTTCCTGGCACTCCAGTCTGCTCCTTTAATACAAATATGCTCTTGACATGGTCATGCAGCTAAGATGGTATCTAGTTGTGTCCAGAAATATGCTTTTTGTGTACAGGCAGCCTGATTTTTCTAATATTTAGTTCTGGTACACTGAATGCATTTTATGTGGAAACATTTAACTTAGGGTTCATGCATACAGACAGTATAGCCATTTTTCATGCCTAGTGTACACTTCTCTATGCTTTCTCACACTCTGGGAGCCACTCATTCCATGTACAGCCTGACATAAGTGGCCTTACTCTTGTAAACACAGATACTTTATTGCATCAACATTTACCCGTGCATGCATGTGTGACATCACATTCAGGAAAGTCATTGAATGTGCATTCACAGGTAATCACTAATGCAAAGAAGTATCTGTGTTTACAAGAGCATGGCCATTTACAGGCTTTACATAGAAAGAGGGGCTCCTAGAGTGTGGGAACGTGTAGAGAAATGTACACTAGTCATGAAAAATGGCTTTAACTGTCCATGTGCATGAGCCATTAATGATCTTGCCTGAATTTGTCAGTTGATATATATCTAATATAAAACTTTGTTCACTGAATAGAGTGCTCTGTAGAAGTGTTGGAATGGCCTGCATGCTGACATTTCCTGCAGTGAGCTGATAATTGCTTATTTTAATTAAAACCAATTTAATTTACCACAAACAACCCTCTGGTGGTGTGTATGTAATTAGTTCATTATTGCTTTTATATCTTTAAGCAAAACCTGGCAGTGTAGTAATACTGAATATTTTATTGTCTTTATCTATGGTCTGCTAATGGCAGTATTAGTTTTTTTAAATGTAACGGCTATCTAATAGCTTTGAAAATGTACTGCAAAACTGCTCTGTGACTTCAAAGTGTTCTTAGAACAATTTTAGATACACATTTCTGGTACAAATATCAGCCTTGTTCCTTTTGCCTTATATGTTCCTACCCCTGTCAACTCATTTATTATCCAATATCAATTAAGACATTCCAAATATTGCAATCAACTATCACCATAAGAGTTTGACAAGAAGAGTCTACAGCTCTGATACAACATAAATACCAGTAGGCAGAAAAAAATTAAGCCTCATGTGTGTTTGCCTAGCTCTCTTGAATGCCTATCACCTGGCAGGAGAAAATCAGCATCAAAGCACGCATAAAGCCGCATTTATGCAAACGCGTTTAGGCGCATCAAGAGCTTTAGGATTATTTCATTGGCCAGAATATGTATTTATTCTGGCCATTGAAATGAAATAAGCCTCAAACTGTAAACACACCTAGCGTTAATGTGCGTCTACACGTGTTTAGGTGCATCAAGCATTTTTTCTGCCAAAATGCTGCTGCTCCCGAACGTGCAGGTAGTGCGGTTTTTACTCCCTTTTAACGTCTGTGTGTGCATGGGCACAAGACTAACATTTTGAGTAGGGCTGCAACTAACGATTATTTTCATAATCGATTAGTTGGACGATTATTGTTTCGAATAATCGGTTAATAACCTTAAAAAAAAAGTGTGGTATATAATTTAGTTAATATGTAAAGTTTTAAAAAAAGGCAATTTATTCTTAAATATCTCTATGCAGTGGTAAATAAAAATAACCAACTATATGGTTAGGGAGCAAAATATCTAATCCACTCTGAGAATAACAGACAGAAGAGATATACTGTATATACTATTAGAGGAGATATACTATTAGAGGAGGTTTGTTCGATTTTCTAATCGTTAGTGGGGTCAAATCGATGTTCATTTTCAACCACAGTAATGGGAAAATTTGGAAATAATGAAAAGACTTCTTGGTGAAAGGAATTATCAGACCGTGTATGTGGTTTTCGTTCAGAAATTACAATTATTTTAAAAACAGAATGGTAAAAACAAGTGAAAATTTCAAACATTCTTTCATTCATCGAATGTACAAAGATTTTTCGTCTAAATATTCTCATCTGAAAATTGATCCGTGTGGCCAGCATAAGGCTCGGTACACACCTATGCAGTTTGCTTTTGATCTGTTTCTGCAGTGCTTTTTGCTGTGCGTTTTGATTTTTGTGCACGTGATTTTGCTGCGATTTGCGGTTTTTGCATTTTTTTTGGCCAATTTGTTGTTGGGCAGATTAAAAAACACAAATTGCTGCAAAAACGCATTACATGCTTTTCTGCAGCTTCTCCATTGAAGTATGTTGAACCAAAAAAGCACTGTTTTGCGTTAAAAAAAAGTCACTGACGCTTTCCAAATACGCAGTGGCTGAAAAAGCATAGACATGTGAAGGTGTCCCATAGGAAACCATGTAAATGAACTGTAGTCCGTTTCTGCAAAAAGCACCAAAAAACACATAGATGTGAACCAGGTGTAAGACGTTTAGTAACATAATGGGGTTAAAAAAACGAATATTAGCCCTTTATAGTACAAAAAAAGCAAATAATCACTACTGCAAGGGGTTCATTTTTTTTTTACTGTGAAAGAAATAGTTACAGTAGCGATTATTTGCTCTTTTTTGTACTATAAAGGGCTCATTTTAGTTTTTTTTTAACCACATTATGTTACTGGCCGATTAATCGATTATGAAAATAGTAATCGATTAATTTCATAATCGATTAGTTGTCGATTAATCGATTAGTTGTTTCAGCCCTAGTTTCGAGGCATAAAAAGAAAATGTCGAACACTCCTAAAAGTGGCATTTTTAATGCCCTGTGTACATGAGGCCTTAATCATAAACTAGTTATATAAGATAATCTAACATACTGGAAGATCGCTGACCCACTCTGTCTGCCACTGTGGGGTCTGTCATGATTGCCTTTTGACAAGTACTGCAAGGCTTTGTAATAGCTTTCCATTGTAATTTCAATTGTTTGGTCACTCAAAACTGGAAAAATCATTAGACCATAATTAACCGATGGAAATCTTCAGAATCGCCAACAAAACTGCCAAGTAAATGTCTAGCATAACAGCTAAGTGGTGGTGCAGTATGATTACATTAAAACATACCTGTCACATTTTATGAAGCAAAGTGGTCCGGCATATGCAGATTACAAATCTGAACATCATATGCAAATGCGAAACAGGGAAGATGAAAGAAGAGGAGAGGGAGAATACAGGAGAAAAAAAGAGGTGGAGAGGGAGCTCTTGTCCAATGTCTATAATAGAGCTTTATATTATTGAGGTTTTTTGGTACTATTTATTAGAGTAGTTTGTGTTTTTTTTCGGGGGGTCCTCAAAAGTGTGTTCAAATATTCTGTCGATGTTTAACAAAGGAGTTAGGGATTGTAATCAGGAGCGTATGTAGAAGGTGCAAAAATGGGGAACAAGGTTAATATTCAAAATACTGTCTCTACTTAGTAGAAAGGATGCCTTTATTTACAAGGGTCAAGATAATGTTTAAAGCCACTGATTATTTTCCAAGTTCAGTTTATAAATTTGATGAGCCAGTTTGGTATTGTTATTTCTACTCATCTTTCTTCTTTCGCCCTGGCAGACTCTGCCAGTGGATCCACCTGCTCAGCGAGGGATCTCTGCTGATACCCACAGAGCAGGCACATGACAGTTCTGTGTCTGCTCCACTTATGCAGAGTGAACATGGACACAGCCTACTTTCCTCTATGAGTTGGATGTAAACAGGCCTCCTATCCATTTTACATCTATTCAATCTGCCAGATGAGTGCGGAATGGGATCCCCCACCCATCTGTTTTTAGCAGATCGGACCAGATCGGATGTCAGTGGGTGTTAATGGATCTGCCGCTCCATAGAGGCCAATGGATGGTCCGATCAGGTCCACCTAAACAACTGACAGACGGACCCAATCGGTTTGTCTCTGTTAAAGGGGTCTTCCACATATGCTTCGACTTTATAATGGTTGTCCAATTTTGCACCTTTTTGTAATATTTATATTTTGTCTGATGTGCTAAAGAAAGGGTCCTGTGAAAGGATTAAAGAGAAAGAGAGTAAGAAGCAGCCTTGTCGCAATCCATTGGGCAGATTAAAGAATTCCAATAAGGATTCATTAACTAAAGGAAAAAATTTGCGCTAGGTGTACAAAAAACTGAAAAATGTGAATATAAAACCTATGACGAAGGTATCCTGCAGCTGGACACTATAACCCTGATAGGGGGCACCACTAAGTATATATAAAGAAAAGTGCAGCGTGGATATAGACAAACACTAAAAAGGAAAAACCACACACGTACTGCGCATGCGTGGACTTTCGATATCTGTCGGAGCTGTTTTTAAACTCCTTGCAAGGAACTTGTTTATATGGATGCCTGTATGGCAAATTTTAATAAAGGAGAGTCAAACCTTTTTACACTATTGGAGCATTTCTTCTTTTTTGGATACTCATTATCGCTGTGAGTGAACTCTTTCCATTGATGACCGTCTGCTGTTACTTATTCAAAGCTTCCGGAGGAGACCCATCCACAGAAGGGACAACATCCAAAGTGGAGGTTTTTCATGCCTTTTACTAAGGGCTGTCTGGTAAGCCTTTAATCTTCCTATGGTGACGGGTCTATTGCGGTGGAAGTCACGGATTTACCCAAACAGGGACTCACATATGTGTATTTATGGACATTATCTGACTATTAAGCACGATTTATTTTAGTGTGATAAAGCTTTGCGGTGGGGACAGCCGCAAACTTAATCCAACACCCCAGTTTGCTACTATATTGGAACATGTATGGTCAATATGTACTAATTTGATTTTATTTTATCACTAGTGAATCCTTGTGCACTGTGGTTTTTCTTTTTAAGTGTTTGTCTATATCCAGCGTTGCACTTTTCTTTATATAAGGATTCATTAACTGTAGTTACTGCCACTGGTTGAGAAATGTCTATATATATTCCCTGCATTTAAAGCGGAACCATACACCACAAACTGAAAATGCTTTTTAATTCATTTTTAATATTTAAAGCAAACTCACCCGGCCATCCATGTCTCCATGCTTTATTTTGTTGGGAAATCACTCTGAAAAACAGTCCTCTAGCATTTTTAGTTGCCAGCATCTTGATAAAGGCAGATGATTCATGTAGCATTTACTTCCTGGAATTCATTCTGGCCTTAGCTCAGGCAGGAGAGTGTGATTAGTTGAAACCCATCCTGCAGATGAATGGAAAAATACCCATGTAGACTCCTGGGATGTATGACATCATTTTAGCCTAGGCCAGAAACCACAAGTAGGCCCATATTCCCAATATGAAATGTGCCAGGCTCGTGATTTTTCTCTTGGATTGACTAGCTGAAAAAGTAAGGGAAGACTGTTAGCAGGCTTTGTGTGCACAGGCACTCCTCTTAGCGCGTCTTATACTTTCCCGACAACCCACTGCGGGCAGGATGTAAGGACCTACTTGACACTCATGAAAAAAATGATTAATTTTAGCCTGTTTCTACACAAGGAGCAGCTCAAAGCTCAAGCCAATCACAATGCAAGTACAGTGAGGAAAAAAATATTTGAACACCTGCTGATTTTGTATGTTTGCCCACTGACAAAGAAATGATCAGTCTATAATTTGAATAGTAGGTTTATTTTAACAGTGAGAGACAGAATAACCAAAAAAACGCATCTCAAAAAATTTGCATTTTTACGAGTGAAATAAATATTTGACCCCTTCGAAAAACATGACTTGGTGTCAAAACCCTTGTTTGCAATCACAGAGGTCAGACGTTTCTTGTAGTTGGCCACCAGGTCTGCACACATTTTAGAAGGAATTTTGTCCCACTCCTCTTTGCAGATTCTCTACAAGTCATTAAGGTTTTGAGGTTGACGTTTGGTAACTAAAACCTTCAGCTCCCCCCACATATTTTCTATGGGGTTAAGGTCTGGAGACTGGCTAGGCCACTCCAGGACCTTAATGTGCTTTTTCTTGAGCCACTCCTTTGTTGCCTTGGCCGTGTGTTTTGGGTCATTGTCATGCTGGAAGAACCATTCACGACCCATCTTCAATGCCCTGGGTGAGGGAAGGAAGTTCACACTCAAGATTTGATGATACGTGGCCCCGTCCATCGTCCCTTTGATGTGGGAAGTTGTCCTGTCCTTAGCAGAAAAACACCCCCAAAGCATAATGTTTCCACCTCCATGTTTGACGGTGGAAATGGTATTCTTGGGGTCATAGGCAGCCATCCTCCTCCTCCAAACACAGCGAGTTGAATTGATGCCAAAGAGCTAGATTTTGGTCTCATCTGACCACAACACTTTCACCCAGTTCTCCTCTAAATCCTTCAGATGTTCATTAGCAAACTTCAGAGGGGCCTGTACATGTGCTTTCTTGAGCAGGGGGGCCTTGGGGGCACTGCAGGATTTCAGTCCTTCACGGAGTAGTTTGTTGCCAATTGTTTTCCTGGTGACTATGGTCCCAGCTGCCTTGAGATCACTGACAAGATTCTCCCGTGTATTTCTTTGCTGATTCCTCACAATTCCCAGGATCATTGAAACTCCACAAGGTGAGATCTTGCATGGAGCCCCAGACAGAGGGATATTGACAGTTATTTTGTGTTTCTTCCATTTGCGGGTAATCGCAGCAACTGTTGTCACCCTCTCTCCAAGCTGCTTGGCGATGGTCTTGCAGACCATTCCAGCCTTGTGTAGGTCTACAATCTTGTCCCTGACATCCATGGACAGCTCTTTGGCCATGGCCATGATGGAGAGATTGGAATTTGATTGATTGCTTCTGTGGACAGGTGTCTTTTATACAGGTAACAAGCTAAGATTAGGAGCACTCCCTTTAAGGGAGTGCTCCTAATCTCAGCTCGTTACCTGTATGGAAGACACCTGGGAGCCAGAAATCTTGCTGATAGCGGATTAAATACTTTTTTCACTCATTATAATGCAAATCAATTCATAACTTTTTTGAAATGCGTTTTTCTGGATATTTTTGTTCTTATTGTCTCTCACTGTTAAAATAAACCTACCATTAAAATTATAGACTGATCATTTCTTTGTCAGCAGGAGATCAAATACTTTTTTCCCTCACTGTGGAAAGCAGCCTTTCCTGAGCAATGTTTGGAAGTCACTATTATTAATATTAAACTAAATTCAAAAATGGTAAGGGAGATTTGATCAGCCTGCCCTGAACTCATCCATCAGGAAAATGTCACCCTTACATAGAAAAGTATACATTAATAGAAGCTATCTGAATGTGCCATCAAAGCACAGTAGAATACCTAAGTACTATTTTATTACTTTATAAAATCATATGCACCTGGAGTGTCAGTTTTATTTCAGATGCTTTTGTTATCTATTTTTAGTGGATTTTTCTTTTCAGTATTCCGATATGGCAGTGCTTTGTGTTTCAACTTATCACCCTTGTTTAATGTGCAAGGACCTGTAAAATACTTAAGTGAGGAATGTTTACCCCAAGAACATTCCATGGATGACAGAGATATCTCAGTGATAAGTGGACTTGCTGAGATCTGCTTCCCGCTATGCTATTATTCAGTTATGACAGTCTCGATATGTTTAGTAATGACTACCTGCAGCAAAGACATGGGCAAAAAAACATTATCAGGCTGGAGGCTCCTCAATACTGTTTATTCAGAAAATAGATCTAGCTTGTAAATATCATTTTACTTTTTTGGTACAACCAGCATCTTTTATATGCCCTTTTTAATTTTTTTTATCTTTAGCATATATTTCATATAACTTTTATAATTAATTCAGCATCATACAGCGCTGACAGTTTACAGTGTTTTGTACTCGGACAGTAAAAAGCACAACAAGCAAGGTAACATATGTGGAAAAAAAATATAATGAAAATGTTCAAGAATAATACAATTTTGTATCAATGTAGAGAGATGCTGTGGGGTGGATTTAATATTCACTTTGCAAGAGCATTTTCCTTAACTTACTGAATGTGATAAAAATTCCCTTTGCAAAGAATACCTAATTATGTTAAAAAAATTTTTTTTTTTAAAAACTGTATTTTTGCTTGCAAGTGATTGGATGATGGAAGTCATTTGAGCCTAACTTCATTTACTAAACTAAGGAAAAATTCCCTAGCAAAGTGAAAATTCATTTGTAAAGGGAACAGCCTATTCGCCCTCAGTAAATCAAACACCGTGTGTGCATTTTTAAGTTACCTTCTTGATTTTTTAAATAAATTCTTTATTCTAACAAAAACGGCATTACCATTCGACAGAACAACAGATAGCTCATGATTGGGATGAGCCGAACACCCCCTAGTTCGGTTCGCAGCAGAACATGCGAACAGGCAAAAAATTTGTTCGGACACGCGAACACCGTTAAAGTCTATGGGACACAAACTTGAAAAATCAAAAGTGCTAATTTTAAGGGTTAATATGCAAGTTATTGTCTTAAAAATTGTTTGGGGACCTGGGTCCTGCCCCAGGGGACATGGATCAATGCAAAAAAAAGTTTTTAAAACGGCCGTTTTTTTGGGAGTAGTGATTTTAATCATGCTTAAAGTGAAACAATAAAAGTTAAATATTCCTTTAAATTTCGTACCTGGGGGGTGTCTATAGTATGCCTGTATGGCCTGGTATGGAATTTGGGGGCACTCCCACCCAATTTTTTTTTTAATTTTGGTTCGGGGTTCCCCTTAATATTCATACCAGACCCAAAGGGCCTGGTAATGGACTGGGGGGAATCCCATGCCGTTTTTTTCAATGACTTTTATCTGTATTGTCGGGACCCGACAATTCATTATAGCGCTAGTAGTTTTAAATTACTTTTTTTCTTTTAGAAATGTCATTTTGTGCAGGGACTGTTCTAATCACGGGAGAAATGCGCCACTTTACAGGCATATTATAGACACCCCCCAGGTACGAAATTTAAAGGAATATTTCACTTTTATTGTTTCACTTTTAAGCATTATTAAAATCACTGCTCCCAAAAAAATTAGTGGCGTCTCCAGCTTTCATATTTAAGGGGGGCACATGGGGGAAAGGGACAAAAGTTAGGGGGCAACTATAAAATGCAATTATATATTCTGGGGCCCTTTACTACGATCCCACAACGGGCCCTTTCACATGTTCTGCAGTGAGCTCCCTTCCTACTGTATTGGGGCCCCCCAGGGTGGCAGAAAACAAGAGATATATGTCACCAGCATACCAAGAAAATATAAGGGTCCAAAGCAGTGGGAGAACTATCATGGTTGCAAAGGTTGTATTGCCTTTTTGTAAAAAAACAAAAACAAAAAAACAAAACATTTTTTTTAATGGGGGGGGGGGCACATGGTGGGGCACAGCATAATGTTGGTGGGGGGGGGGGGGGTCAGGGCCCCCTCTGCCCCCCCCCCCGCCCCCCCCTAGGGATGCCATTGCAAAAAAACAACTGAAACTTTTTTTGCATTGATACATGTCCCCTGGGGCAGGACCCGGGTCCCCAAACACATTTTATGACAATAATTGCATATAAGCCTTTAAAATGAATACTTTTGATTTTTCATATTAATGTCCCATAGACTTTAACAGTGTTCCGGCGGCTTTCGAATTTGCCCCGAACACCGCATATTGTTCAGTGTTTGCAGCACTTCCGAACAACCAAAGTTCGGCCCGAACTTATGCTCGGGCCGAACCGTTCGCCCATCCCTACTCACGACAGAACACACACTACAAAGTGATTTATCAAATCATGAGCCTAAGTGTACTTCTGTACCTCAGTAACATCAACATATATAATATTACATTGAACCTATACTGTGATCATCAGCGAGCAACACTGTTTCTCTCATTTGTAATATTTTTAACATAACAAAACTCAAGGGCCTATCTAGGTCCAAGTGATAGAAAGTTGAAAGAAGGTAGAAATGAATGTGGGAAAGAGGAGGGGAAGAAGAAAAAAAAGAGGGGCAGAGAGGAGAAATGTACAAGGAGAGGACCCACTCGACCCCCAAAGACTTGTAGGATAATCTCTGTGAATCAAGTTGATGGAGATACTACTGCTGAGAGACTTGGGGGGGGGGGGGTCTGTTCTTTTTAAAAGAAAAAAGGAGTCCAGACTTTCCAGTATTTCTCATTTGGCTCTTTCCACACCATAGCATAGTTACTTCCCCCCTTTGTTGGATTCCAGTTATCCTGGCTAGCCAGTGAGATCTGGCTAGCGCAATGGTATTTTTCCACATTGCCGTGATATATGCCTTTTGCAACAGTTAAATGTTGTTTAAGAGTGAATTTTTGTATTTTTTGATAGACAGTGGGGTATCATGTAATAGGTAATTTGTCTGGTTACCTTCAAGGGACATGCCTGTGATTGTGTTAATGGTTCACTTTCATGATTTTCTCTTATGTGTGTGTCGTTTTATTAGTTGCATATAAAAAAGAAAAAAAAAATCAAATGAAGGCTCTCTGAAAATTGATTGTAATTTAGATTGAATCAAAAAGAACTGCAAGTGGCAAATTAAAATGAATTTTCCATTACATTGGAAAATTCTGTTGAAAATCAAGAAAAAATCAATATAAAATAGATGCACATATCCAGCCTAGATATAGCCGGAAGTCATGGGGGAACTTTCGTATGTAAAATATGCAGTATGAGGCAGGTTTATAAAAGCCTAGCAAATGGGGTAATTGAGGAATGCTATTAAATGTAGAGCAACAGTGTAGTGAATGCATGGCAAACGTGCAGTGGACAGATTCCTAGAGGAAATAATGAAATACCCTCAATCGCAGGAGCAAACGAGGATCAGTAAATCATGTCCGATACAAATGATGGCCAATGTTTATAACATGAGCAATCAGCATCCCAGCAGATATGTTGGGATGAAGCAGTTGAAATGTGGTGAATGCTTACTTTCACCCCTTTCAAAATATAGATCTATATTGATGGTTACAATTCATTCCACCAAGCAGTGTTGATAACAGAGATCTTTTTTAGTATTCTTTTATAGAGGCCTACAGGAGGTGGGGACCTATCCATATTGCTACGTACTGTAAAGGCCCCCTGAAAGGCAGATAAATTATTCTGCTAGTTTGTAGAATCATTTTTTTGTGTAATACCCAAAATCCTGTTAAAAGCCTTGCAACTTCCATTAGGTGCATAGGATAGTAAGTAACGAGGCTTGAATCATAATCTATTTTGTATCCATTTGAAAATCCATTGTTTAAGTTTAACAACATGTGAGAAGTAAATTGATATCACATTTTTAGAAATTATGTTCCAATTGATTACTTTAAGAAAAAAGCTGTGTCTGGTTTGGAACAAGCAGTTGATTCACTGTGCAGTTTTCCTTGTTTTTTAACTGAAGTAATTGAAAGCCTTACCCACATATTTCAGGTTTTCCGATTTTTAATTTTCCTATGTCCTTTTAAACACTCATTATTGGCCAAATTACCAATCTATGAATTAAAGTCTGGGGTTGCTCTGCTGTTTGCCCACACCCTATTTGAGCAACAATGCATTCTTTAAAAAAGACCAATATGCATACATTTTTTTGCCTGGTGTCTTTGGTGTATTAATATTATATATAATACAGGATTAATATAGTGCCAACAGTTTGCACAATGCTTTTCAACCATCTTATGTTGAAAAGTTTGTAAACAAAAACAAAAAAAACAATATTAATGAAGGCAGTACCGTTACAATAGATTAAAATACAAGAAGGTTAAGAGGGGCTTGCTCATAAGAGCTTACAATCTAATAATAGGGTGGGGCAAGTGGTACAAAAGGTGGGGGATGAGCTGGTGAAAGTGATAAAAGCTCAGTTCGTTGGAGGTGTGATAGGCTTCCCTTAAGAGGTGAATTTTCAGGGATTGCCTAAAGGCAGCCAGAGTAGGAAATAGTCAGGTAGGCTGAGGTAGAGAACTCCAGAGCATGGAAGAAGCTATGGAGAAGTCCTGGAGATGAGCATGGGAGTAGGAGACAAGGGAACTTTAGAGCAGGATGTGTTGAAGAGTGGAGAGGGTGGTTTGGGTGATATTGGAGACAAGAATGTTGATGTAGCTCGGGGCAGAGTTGTGAAGACTTTGTATGTTGGTAATATTTTGAAAATAATTTGCTGGGCAATCGAGAGCCAGTGGAGGGATTGGCAGAGAGGGGTGGCAGACACTGAGCTGTTGGTAAGGTAGATGAGTTTGGAGAGGACATGCAGTAGTGATGTCACATATCTTCTGCACTCCGTTCTTTATCAACCAGTGAGCTGATCCTAAAAGGGGCATGGTACCACTCTTTGCAGCATTCTCCTGTGAGTCCAGTGTGGGGGTTGCCATGATGCCCTTAATTTACAGGAAGTTTATTTAAATAAGACCAGGCTTCATTCAACCCAAAAGGGGAGGAGTGGTAAGCAGATTTGGGGGGCAATACTGCGTGAGTACAGCAGCTGAAAATGCTTTTTTATTGTTTAAGCTGCTGGGAAATGATCCTTGCAGTTTTTTGTCCAAGTTGATAAACTGGTTTAAACATGGTTATTGTTACTACCTTCCCAATATATTACTGGTCAGGTTGATACAGCATGGTACCTGTAAACTTTAAGTGCCTATTGAGGGTCGCTAATTTTCTGTGTTTAATGATATTTATTATTTTGCGCAATAAAAGTTTTACAGACATTTGTCCAGTTGAGTAATTGAGTAAACCATGCTGGTGATCAGTGGCTCATAAAATATGTACATGTAATAGGAAGTCATATCCTACTATAAAGCATGCGGTAGGGTTCCAGACAGGGGTGGCACCACCTTCTGCACAAGTAACTAGGGTAAGATAGTGACATGTTCTTCCCGTATTTGCCATCTGGAGTCCAGCGTGAGGGTCTGCCCAGTGACAAAGAGAACATAGAAGACTTTAATCATTACTTCTGCTTCCAGTCGTGCTATGGCTTGTGAGCTGAGAGATAGGAAAAAATGTCTGCCACTCAGATCAGTTTATACCTAGCATCAGTACTGTAGGATGCACATGGACAGGGCAGTTCTCAGAACAATACAATTCAAAAAGGATTCCAGCACAGTAAACAAAAAGAAAAGTCTAAACTTCTCAAAAATGTATGTAAAAGAAAATTGAATGCATACATTTCCTTGTCAATCAAGGATAGAAGGCTTCTGCACCAATTGGGCGTAAAAATTGTCCTGGCGTCAGTCTTTGGTATTAGGGGGAGGAATAGTGCCCCATCTTTGGTGTCAGTGGGAAGAATAGTGCTCCATCATTGTTGTCAGTGGGGGGCTGGTATAGTGCACCATTGTTGGTGTTAGTGGAAGGAATAGTGCCCCATCGTTGGTGTCAGTAGGAGGAATAGTGCCCCGTGGTTGGTGTCAGTGGGAGGAATAGTGCCCCATGTTTGGTGACAGTGGGAGGAATAGTGCCCCATAGTTGGTGTCAGTGGGAGGAATAGTGCCCCATCGTTGGTGTCAGTGGGAGAAAACGTGCCCCATTGTTGGTGTCAGTGGGAGGAAATGTGCCCCATCATTAGTGTCAGTGGGAGGAAATGCGCCTAATCATTGGTGTCACTGAGAGGAAAAGTGCCCCATAGTTGGTGTCAGTAGGAGGTTTAGTGGCCAATAGTTAGTGTCAGTGGGAGGTATAGTGCCCCATTATTGGTATCAATGGGAGAAATAGTGCCTCTAGCCTAGTACACACTGTAAGAAAATCAGACAGATGATCATCCCATTTTCTACGAAGGTGCATACCATGATGTAACCAAAAATTATCTTAACTTGTACAAAAATTGGTGTCAGTGGAAGGAATGGTGCCCTATCATTGGTGTTAGTAGGAGAAATAGTGCATGTTGTTCATGTCAGTAGCAGGAATATTGTTCCATTGCTGGTGTCAGCGGGAGGAATAGTGTCTTGTATCATTTGGAAGAAGAGTGTCCCTAGTGGCGGATTAAGGTAAGCAAAGGGCGGGCGCAGTTTGAAAACCACTGCTCTAGACCAGTGATGGCGAACCTTGGCATCCCACATGTTTTGGAACTACATTTCCCATGATGCTCATGCACTCTGCAGTGTGTTGAGCATCATGGTAAATGTAGTTCCAAAACATCTGAGGTGCCAAGGTTCGCCATCACTGGTCTAGACCATTAACTGTAGTATTTTTTTTTTTTAAAGCAAATTTGAACATTAAAGGAGAAGTACAGCCTGAGCTTTTTAGGCTGGGCTTCTCCTATGGGTCACAGGAGTACAATTCGTTTTGCACTCCTGTGACCTGTTTTCAGCAGAGTGGTCTGAATTCCGCTCTCCGCTGACGTCACTGCCATCAGTCGAGGCACCACGTCATCCCGACTTCCAAGTTCGGATCCGCCAGCTGCCTTGACTAATGGCAGTCTCAGCGCACTGCTGAGATGGCCACTCCCCGCCCCTCCACAGCTCAGTGCTCCAATGAGTGTGGAGGAGCAGAGAGGAGAGCTGCTGATTGACAGTCAGCATCTCTCCGCTCGGGGAGATGAGAGAACTGAGCCACTGGCAGTGTTTGGTTACATTTAACATGGCTCATACCTGTTTCACTGAGAATTATGTGCAACCTGGCCTTCTGCTGGTCATTTAATCATAAGATCATTTTGGTGAATTGCTGTATTCTAAATGTATCAAGTCTCTTTTCAATCTTTGACATTTTTATATAGCCAAGGACAGATGGACGTATTAGTAAAGTCGGCCAGAAATCTAGGAGATGAACACATTTCCTTGAAGCCGCAAGCTGCAAATAGCACAGCACCAAAACATAAAAAAAATTAAAAAGTTGGCTGCCATGGCAAATTAATTCCTTCAGTTTAGCAACATTTCATATGTTCATGGTAAATAACAACTGACAGTTTTATAATGCTAGGCAGCAGTACCTAAGATTGATACTATAGCTCCAGTTTTGTTGCAAGAAAAACAATCCCCTTCAGGAGAACTATAATTGCATGATCATTTTAGGCCCCTTTCACACTGCTGCAATTTGAAAGTCGCATAATGTTACTGCAATTTTATGGCGATTTCGTGCCTGCGATTTTGCAGCGATTTCAGGGAATTCCTGTGTAAGCTTGAGGTCTATGGACCTCAAAACACATCAAAGTCAGGCCTAAAGTAGTACAGGGACTACTTTGAAGTCGGTGCGACTTGAAGTTGCACAGATATGAATGGTACTCATTGGAAATAATGGGTACAACTTCTCATGTGACTTTGCAGTCCCAAGTCACAGGACAAGTCGCACAAGTGTGAAAGGGGCCTATCTTTTTTTCAGATTCAAACCCTTCTATGTCTGTTTTATCATGTCCTTTCTTAAACTGACTTATAACTGGGAGGGTCTGCCAAACCACATGAGCAGTCTTGTGTTTAATAAGAAAATCTGCAGTATCTGTATTACTTTAGGAGTCAGCCTCACAGTTTGAAAACCAGTGCTCTGCATCAGTGTTTATTAGACTGATACCAACAGATTAAACCAAGTGGTCCCCATGTATAGTGTTTGCTGCTTTGACTGTGACATGGCATCAGTTATTCTGTATGTGCACATTACGTTCCAGAAGCTCCAAATAAGAGGAAACATATCCTTGTCATTTTTTTAATAAAAATTCATGGTCAATAAACCTCACTTTTTTTTTTTTTTTAACAAAATGTTACAAATCAAGTCACTTGAAATTACTGATTACATTCAGGATTCTACACATCAGATTAGGATTTAATTTGACAAGTCCTATTTGGTGTCCCCTAGTTTCTTGAAATTAGGTAATATTCTCTGTAGAACTCCCCCCGCAGGGGCTGCTGGTAACTGTCTCTCCTACTCATGCACAGCCAAGCAACAGGCAGTCTCCGCTTGCATCCAAACACAAGAAGTCAGTCTCTTGGTTTTGTTCTTATGTTTTATTAGGGGTAACAACTTGGATAGGGTGTAGGGATATATGGGATGGCCAACTAGAATTAAAGTCTTGGTTTTTTTTGTTAAAGATAACAAACCTGTTATACTTACCTGCTCTATGCAGTGGTTTTGCACAGAACAACCTAGATCCTACTCTTCACGGGTAGCTCTTCGGTGCTCCTGGCCCCTCCCTCCTGCCCCCACAGCAAGCATCTTGCTATGGGGGGCACCCGAGCTGAGCTGCAGCTCCGTATGTTCATTCAGACACGGAGCCCCAGCCCGACCCCGTCCCCTCTCTCTCCTCGTTGACTCACTGACTTTGACAGCAGCGGGAGTCAATGGAGCTTCACTGCTGTCTCAGCCAATGAGGAGGGAGAGACAGCCAAGTCTCTCGTGCAACATCGCTGGATCGAGATGGGGCTCAGGTAAGTATTAGGGGGGCTGCTGCACACAGAATTATTTTTATCCTAATGCATAGAATGCATTAAAATAAAAAACCTTCTGCCTTTACAACCACTTTAACCACTTAAGCACCGGAAGGATTTGCCCCATTAATGACAAGGCTATTTTTTGAGATACGGCACTGCGTCGCTTTAACTGACAATTGCGCGGTCTTGCGACATTGCACCCAAACAAAATTTATGTCCTTTTTTTCCAAACTTTCTTTTCGTGGTATTTAATTGCCTCTGCGGTTTTTATTTTTTGCGCTAAAAACAAAAAATAGTGCCAATTTAAAAAAAAAAAAATATATATATATATATATATATTTTTTACTTTTTGTTATAATAAATATCCCCAAAAATTAAAAAAAAAATGGGGTTACTGTTGTTGATGTTTTATGATGTTCTTAACATTATTCTTTAATAAATTACTATACTATATTTAATTTTTACATATGATACGGTGCCCATAAAGTCCCTTATTTTTTGGTCTCTCTTGTTCTCTCATACTTTTCAGGGACGAGGCATAGCGTACCATCAAATGTCCATGGTAGCCATGCCATGTGTACATAACCCAATTTGTTTCAAATTTCTTCATCAGTTTAGACCAATATCTATTCTACATATTTTTGGTAAAAAAAATCCCAATAAGCATATATTGATTGGTTTGCACAAAAGTTATAGCGTCTACAAAATAAGGGATAGATTTATGGCATTTTTTATTATTTATTTATTACTAGTAATGGCAGTGATCTGCGATTTTTAGTAGGACTGCGAAATTTTGGCAGACAGATCAGACACTTTTGACATTTTTTTAGGACCAGTGATATTTATTCAGCAATCAGAGCTAAAAATAGCCACTGATTACTGTATAAATGTCACTGGCAGGGAAGGGGATAACACTAGGGTGCGATCAAGGGGTTAAGTGTTCCCTAGGGAGATGTTTCTAACTGCGGGGGGAGTGTACTGACTGGAGGAGGAGAGAGATCGCTGTTCCTGATCACTAGGGACAGCAGATTTCTCTCCACTCCCCTGTCAGAACGGGGATCTGTTTGTTTACATACAAAGATCCCCATTCTGGCTCTCTGTGGAGCGATCACAGGTGGCTGGCGGACATCGCGGCCACCCGCATTGGCTCCGACGTCGCTCCACGGGCCCCCTATCGCTCTTAAAGCGGCCGACGTACAACTATGGCGATTCACGCAGCCATGCCAACCTGCCGCAGTATAATGACGGTGGCTGGTCGGCAGGCGGTTAAAGATCAGAAACCAGGGACAACTTCTTTTCTTTGTACAAGGTCTTGAAATGTTCAGACACTGACACTAATAAATAATAATAAAAAAAGCTCTTCAAGGACTAGGAACTCTGAGTCCCTTAGAAGTAGTACAAAGTGTTGTAGGTTGCATACAGAAATATCTCCAACTCCACTGTAGACACTGATCCCAGTTCTACTGACAGCAGGAACTACCAGCACACCTGGCCGCCTCTTCACCAGGCCACCTGGCTGCTATCAAAGAACTCCTAGGACAAGGGAAAGGAAATATTTGGGCATAATGCTGTATTCCAGAAAGGCTTGCTACATGTGGCAGTCTTTCCCTTTGTAAGTCCCTGTCTGTGCTGATGTACTCACACCTCCTCCTTGCTCCCGCTGCTTCTTAGCTAAGATTCCTTTCAAACTGCATTGCTGTCAGGATCATCCCAAAGCCAGCCTCCCTTGCTGCTAAGACTCATCCATATTTAAGGGCCGCCTCAACCACCAGGCCAGGCCCACTGCCTGATGATTGGTCAAGTTCCCCTAAGTATGCAGATCAACCCTCCTGGCCTCCGCCCACTAACTTCTATAAGTTTCTCCTAACTTCCAGAATCAGGGGGAGGCACCAGAGATCTGCCTGTATGACTCATCCAGCCTGACATGCAATAAACTGTTGACCCAGATTCAAGACTCATTTTACCATGAGCCAATACAATTGCCTGCTATATTCTAGTAGCACACTAGAGGGTGCTACATCTCTATATAATACAACTAACAAGAAAAGCTAAAACATACTTTATTATTTAGTGTGACACATGCGCCCTTTTAAAACAAGTATTAACAAATTATAAAAAATAAATGATATAATTTACAGTACATCTCAAACACCAAATAGTGTCAAAACAAATAATTATACTCAAACAAACAGCGCTTGCACTTTATAAGGTCCAATAAAGTAATAATCCAATAAAATATATAACAAATTCTTGTGTGCTGTGTCCTTAACTGATAACCTGATATAATAATGATGTTAAAAGAGCAGAAAGGAGAAATCTCCAATAAAACCATTTATTAGCAACCATGGAGATTAAAATTGCACTTACAACTTTATAAAAATTATGTGCATATGAATGTAAACAAGTAGGAAACGCCACCTGTTTACCCAGTTTGCGTTCCACAGAAACCAGAAGTGACTTAACAGAAGTCCTGCTCTACGTGTTTCGCCATCAATTTGCAGCATCTTCAGGTCTCCTGCTTCTAAAGACCTTACACAGATGATGGAAAAACACATAGGGCAGGACTTCCATTACATCCCTTCTGGTTTCGGTGGAGTGCATGTTGGATGAGTGGCGCCATTTCCTACTTGTTTACAGTCATATGCACATAATTTTTATAAAGTTGTAAGAGCAACTTTCATCATTATGGTTGCTAATTAATGGTTGTACGCTAAGTGGATCTACTGGAGGCATTAGTGGGATCGCCTTGAGTGTTTAAAATACCTCCAGAACATAATTTAATAAACCATCTATATTCAGGTTAATACATGGTAATACAATAAATAAAATAAGTGCAGGGCAAAAGGAATGATCAAAGGATAATGAATGGTCTAATCATACATTAGAAATAAAATAGTTCATGTGTAATAGAAAATAGCTCTCTTCTGGGGACACTCATACAAGGCTCTAATCCAGGCGGTATGTGTGGAAAAAGATTGTGCTTACCAGATCCAGTTGACCCCTTGGTTATAGGGGGTCCAAAACAGCATGAATGGATCCGTGGCAGACTGCTGGGCTAGCTGTCATCTGCAGAGATCTCCTCAGGTCTATGGTGTGGAGCTGATGCACTGCTATATGTTCTCTCTCACAGTGTGGCGATATCCTTGGGAGAGGGGGGTCCGTATGGAGAGGCCAGGCAGAGAAGCAGAAATCCCCAGGGAGAATGAATGAAATAAAAAACATCTAAGAGCGATCCATAGATAACCAATATTCCAAGTTTATTTGGTAACGGTGAACGGAGAGGACGCTAGCAGAGCGCCACTATATAAAAAGTACTATGCGGCAGTGTGGCGCTCTGCTAGCGTCCTCTCCCTGTTCACCGTTACCAAATAAACTTGGAATATTGGTTATCTATGGATCGCTCTTAGATGTTTTTTATTTCATTCATTCTCCCTGGGGATTTCTGCTTCTCTGCCTGGCCTCTCCATACGGACCCCCCTCTCCCAAGGATATCGCCACACTGTGAGAGAGAACATATAGCAGTGCATCAGCTCCACACCATAGACCTGAGGAGATCTCTGCAGATGACAGCTAGCCCAGCAGTCTGCCACGGATCCATTCATGCTGTTTTGGACCCCCTATAACCAAGGGGTCAACTGGATCTGGTAAGCACAATCTTTTTCCACACATACCGCCTGGATTAGAGCCTTGTATGAGTGTCCCCAGAAGAGAGCTATTTTCTATTACACATGAACTATTTTATTTCTAATGTATGATTAGACCATTCATTATCCTTTGATCATTCCTTTTGCGCTGCACTTATTTTATTTATTGTATGTCACTGAGGTTGGTGTTATCCTCTTAGTGTTCAGCCTGCATTTTTTTTATATTTGGTTCGCGCTGATTGTCCTTTTATTTTATCTAATACATGGTAATAAAATATTCACAAAGAGAGCACATTAGTACATTCTTAGTTGCTGCTCCTATATTCCAATAATCAAGCGTTTTTTTATCTCACGTCGCTTCAGGCAAGATAAAGTAGATATTTTTTTCCCACAAAGAAATAGTCAATACTCTTTTGTTTCCAAATGTCACCTGGCAGGTCCTATACATATAGGGTAATCTGGTGTTACAAAGAAAACAGAGTACACCGGTCCCACGAAGCGCTCTCTACCATTTATTTGGATAAAGCCATAAATATATACTGATAAACATAAGGACTAAACTAAGCCAGCATATAGACATACAATTCTACTGACTGACAGGAAATGAACACTAAGGCATATACCTTTTCAGTGTTAATTTCCTATGACAAAACGTGCTTCACAAGGCCAGGCTGCTCTGGTTTTTTTGTTATGTTCCAATAATAGTGGAGGTCATGCAGGTGGGTAATGTAGCATAACAAATGGCTGCGTTTTCCCCAGTTAGACATTGGCTGTGTGGATATAAAGGGTGCATTTACTCATTTAGAACAGCTTTACGCCTGTGCTATAACCAGCTCCTAAAATGCTAGAATTTTATGATTAATTTCTTTATGTGGGCAATAAAACTCCATTCTTAAACCCATAAATTTGTAGATAGGGCAACTGTATGTAAACTGTGTGGCGTTTTTTATAGATCTGAACACAGGCGCACAGTTGTCTATAGAAGGATGCAAAAAACTGAGTGATGATCTGTAATGCAGTGATAGTTCAGAGCCATAAAAAAAAAAAATAGAACATTTTACATTCAAGTGTATTCATTCACACTTATATTCAAGTACATACAAGCATATAGGCGTAAATTGAAACACTGGCAGATAGAGGAAGAATTTTTACGTGTCTTTACATGTACGCATGTACGTGAGCAATTTATGGAACCTAACTTGTGTCTAGTGCATTACATCTCTGAGCCTGCGCTACTTTACACAAATTACTGCATATAACCACCTTCACCCATTCCTATCTATGGACAGCTGTATGCAGCCTGGACAGCATAACATCCAGGACATCCGAGACAGCATAACATCCAGGACATACGGGACGGCATAACATCCAGGACATCCGAGACAGCATAACATCCAGGACATCCGGGACGGCATAACATCCAGGACATCCGGGACGGCATAACATCCAGGACATCCGGGACAGCATAAATATGCAGTGTGATTACACTGCATGGGATGTGCACTCATGTACATGTATCCTTTTACTCAGGATCTTTCTGCCAGTCTCTGGCAAAACAACCTAAATATCAGTAAAATATTTTAGGAATAAAGATAGGTGATAGAATACATAAAATTGGGCTATTTGCCGATGACATCATTCTATCTTTAACTAGTCCCAACAAATCCCTGCATGTGCTAAAATCAATACTTAACTCCTTTAGTAAAGTATCTTATTACAAAATTAACAATAGGAAAAGCTTTGCCCTACCTATGAATATATCTAACGATACCTCTACCATCCTCAAAGAAAAATATAATTATAATTGGGATGCATCTTCGTTCACCTATCTAGGTATCAACCCTATATTTCCTGCAAAAAAACTATATGCAGCTAATTTTCCTAAGTTATTAGACTTGATTTATAAAGATTTTCAAAATATAAAACAAACGCACTTATCCTGGATAGGCAAAATTGCAGCATTTAAAATGAAAACCCTACCCAAGATACTCTACCTTTTTAGAGCCATACCTATTCCAATACTTTCAAGCTTTTTCAAGATTCTAAATACTAAATTGAGAAACCTGGTCTGGAAAAACAAAAAACCAAGGGTAGCTTTCTCTATTTTATCATCTTCTAAAAACAAAGGGGGTATAAACTTATCTGATATGCATAAATACTACTACGCAACACTTTTGGATCAAATGAAATACTGGTTCTTCCCAAATGACGATAAGCTGTGGTTATCCATTGAAAGAGAAATCACCAAGGGAAATGATTTATTTGCCCTGTCAGTGGCTTACATGATATTCCCTAAGGTCATAGTTCCTAAATTGCTTTCCATTAAAGCTACCCTGTTAGCATGGAAGTTTCTTGTCTCAAACTTCCATGCTCTAGGGCATTTACAAAAGATACCTATACCACTCAGAGCCCTTGACTACTGTAAAGGCTGACTCTCGATGAACAAATGGATTTCTGAGGGCTTTAACTTTTACGTACACCTTCCCTTAGGATACAAAGCCACGATTGATGATAAGTTAAATAAGCTTAATCATCTGCAAAGCTTAAATCCACATCAAGATTTTGAAATTCCATCTTTAATTTGGTCACACCTCACCATTAACAAACCTGTAAAACATAAAAGTATAGCTTTATTCTATAAAGTTTTTTCTCAGTGTCCTAAATATGAGAAAAACCCTAATATGTATAAATGGGGAAAAGATTTAGGACAATCCTTTTCGGATGAATGTTGGTACAATGCTATGAGAATAAACCAAACTGCAACATCCTGCTTAGAACATTGGGACAACTCTCAGAAAATATTGAATAGATGGTACCTAACTCCTTACAAATTAGCTAAAATATATCCATCTACATCACCACTATGCTGGTGTTGTACAGATCAAGTTGGTTCCTTATTCCACATTTTATGGAGTTGTAAAAATCTGACCAGTTTCTGGAACTCGATATCCACCTATATTGCCTCTCCCACAGGCAACTTGATAAAACTATCACCTGCTATGGCCCTTTTAACTATCAACCTTGACACTTTCCCATTTCAATACAGAATATTAGTGGCGAATATTCTTATAGCGGCTAGACTTACCATAACGAAAATGTGGAAATCAATTGAGGCCCCTAACCTGTGTGATGTCATTCTTAGAGTCAACACCCAGGCATACTATGAATTACTGTTAGCACTTAAAAATTATGACGCAATTCACTTTAAGAAGCACTGGCATGTATGGATCATACATCCTAAAGCATCTACAGTACTAAAAGTCCTGTACGCTCAGTCTTAACTATCACTAGGTAGCCTGTTGGTATCACTTATTCCTTGTAGAGACTTATGCTGCTTTCATTTCCTGATTGGTTTGACTCGCTAGAATACATTGATTTACTAGACGACATCCTTTTGTTTATTCAAGTTAGAATAGACCTGTTCACAGTTTGCTCCCCTAGGGGTGAATAGGTTTATTCTTGGAGGTTTACTAGCTAGAAACTGAATTAAAGATATGAATTTGAAGGATTATTCACAATTATTATACTGACTTAATGTATTTATCAAAAATGCATTCGCTATACTATGTAACTGTAATAGTGTGAATCCTGTTATACTTTTCTTAATGTCTTTATGTGTTATTTTATGTTCCGATAACTAAATAAAAAAAAAAATTTAATGTTAAATATCAGTAAATTATTACATCCATGGGCAAGAGGCTTTGGGCTTCCTGCTCACAGCCGTAAGAATTGTACTAATCATATAGGCATGTTTTTTTGCCACACATTTTCCTGCATAAATGATCAGCTAAAGGGGGAGCGGTTGGGAGGCTGTTAAATCTGGGGCTAATCTGCAGCCTGCCAACTGTTATGCCCTGTACACACGGTCGGACATTGATCGGACATTCCGACAACAAAATCCTAGGATTTTTTCCAACGGATGTTGGCTCAAACTTGTCTTGCATACACACGGTCACACAAAGTTGTCGGAAAATCAGATCGTTCTAAACGCGGTGACGTAAAACACGTACGTCGGGACTATAAACGGGGCAGTAGCCAATAGCTTTTGTCTCTTAATTTATTCTGAGCATGCGTGGTACTTTGTGCGTCGGATTTGTGTACACACAATCGGAATTTCCGGCAACGGATTTTGTTGTCGGAAAACTTTATAGCCTGCTCTCAAACTTTGTGTGTCGGAAATTCCTATGGAAAATGTGTGATGGAGCCTACACACGGTCGGAATTTCCGACAACAAGGTCCTATCACACATTTTCCGTCGACCGTGTGTACAGGGCATTAGTGTGAACAAGCCCTAATGCACAGACCACTTTAGCCACTTCAACTCCGGAAGGTTTCAACTCCGGAAGGTCCCTTCCCAACCAGGCCATTTTATGCGATACTGCACTGCGTTGCTTTAACTGACAACTGCTCGGTCATGCGACACTGTACCCTAATAACATTTATATTCTTTTTTTCCCCACAAATAGAGCTTTTTTTGGTGGTATTTGATCACCTCTGCGGTTTTTATTTTTTGTGCTAAAAACAAAAAAATACTGACAATTTTGAAAAAACAATATTTTTACTCTCTGCTATAAAACATATCCAATAAAAAAAAAAAAAATCTAGATGCTTAATCAATTTACGCCAATATGTATTCTGCTACACATTTTTGGTAAAAAAAATCCCAATAAGCATATATTGATTGGTTTGTGCAAAAGTTATGGCGTCTACAATCTATGGGATAGCTTTATGGACTTTTTTTTGTTGTTGTTTTTACTAGTAATGTCGGCGATCAGCGATTTTTAGTGGGACTGCGACATTGCCGCGGACAAATCTGACACTAAGTGACACGTTTTGGGGACCAGTGACACCAATACAGTGATTAGTGCTAAAAAAATGCACTGTCACTGTATAAATGACACTGGCAGGGAAGGGATAACATCAGGGGTGAGCAAAGGGTTAACTGTGTTCCCTATGAGTGTTTTATAACTGTGGGGGGATGTGCTTAACTGAAGAAAGACAGAGATCCGCGTTCCTGCTTAGCACTTAGTCACGCTTAGTTTTTCTTACTAGCAGAATGGCGGTCTGCCTTGTTTACCACGAAACCCGCTGATTGGCTCCCACTGTGATCCCGCACGCGTGACCCAGACCCCAAGGAAGGAGTCATGTACAGCTACGTGATTTTGTGCTGCCGCAGTAAATGTACGTGGGGCAGTCCTTTAGCGGTTAAAGAGTGCAACCAAAATGACCACCTCTGCCCAGAAACATGTGATCGGTTCACCTCTGCAGTGTGGCCCACAATGTAAAACTGCTGTTTGGCAATTTAAAATGAAAAGTTGTTGAGGAGGTGGCAGTAGTGCCTCCTGAAAGCCTTTCAACCGATGCTGAAAAAAGAGTCAAAGATCACTTTTAGAGGGCAGTAAACAGTACCACCAGTAGGTAAATGTGAGGTCTTGGGGGTTACATTAAAGGTTTAGTTAGTTGTGGTAACCAAAGGGTTCAGTTTAATGTATCATTTTAAGATCTTACGTAGAGGATGGGCTGACATGTTAGGACTAGGTCATATTTTGGAGTAGGGGCATTGTTTATAATGAAATTGTTGGCACAAAGGGTCCTTTACCCAAGTATACTGTGTCAGGCTTCTAGCTTCTGTTTTTTTTACATTCACAGACTAGCAGAAGAAACAAGCTGTCATTTGACATTCTTATATAAAAAAAGCAACAAAGGAAATGGTTGACTGCGCATTGACTGGATCTTGTCAGGGGGTCTCTATTTTTCAAAACAGGTTTTTAAAGCTGATAAGTAACAGGAAGAAAGTAGAAACATGCCAGTGTTGCTGGGCCAACTTTTGTCACTAGTATTCTCAGCAGAGCTAAAAGTTTGTTCACCATGCTAACTGGAAGATTACATTTCATTATTATAGAATGGTCTGTCACCAGTCCTACAGCAAACACTCATCAGCGAGCCAGGCACTTAGGAACTGTAATTTGGTTCTTGGAAGGAGCGGGCATTTACTTTGAAGTGAATTTGTTTGCTTGGACTTGTGCTGTAAACGGATCTCCTTCTCACCTTTTGGAAGTGATTTTATCATTAGTTAAAGTGTGATAAGCCAGTAATGGCCTGCTCTGATGGTAACAATATCATGGGGCTACAGAGTTTCTTCGGAGGTGAAATTTATTTGTTTCCATCTTGTACTGTTCTCTCCAACAAATTTCAGAGCAGGTTTTACCCGGCAGTTGTGTTCTTATTTGCTTTGGTTTTCCCATAGTGTAATTGTGCTAAGGATTATTACTGTTCTCATTTTAATTGCTTATGTGGCAAACTTCGCTTTTGTACTCAAAAGTATAAACATGGCAATCTCCTATCGACAGTTTATAAGCCCCTCCAAAAAGAAAGAGGACTTCCGGGTAATTTTTTTGCATGCCAACTGGTGCACAGTACTGTTCTGGCTTACTGGGCTGTAACTGGACTGGTAACAGTTTTGCATGATGACCACAAGGCAAACTAACTTCCTTCTTGTATGTTTATTTTTATATTGGGAATGCGGGTAACAAAGTGAGTGGCCGCAACAATTGGCCAGTAAGGCAATGTAGAAATGACAATGTACAGTTTGTCAGTATACTTTGATGATGAAATAGGAGTACTGAGTGTTAGGGTAGACATTACAGAACATTTGGATGAGTTGGCAGGGGCCCTCCACTATCAATTGTGAAGTGTGTCATGAATCAGTAGAAGGTAGGACGTCAATTGGAGGGTCGTTGATCAATTGTCTGGTTTGATACCTTGAAGTGTGTTGAAAACATTATACAATAGACTGTTGGGTAGCAGCAGGCAAAGTGTTAAAAAAAGATTCCCAGACATCAAAGTGTTTTTGGACCTGTGATTCCTTGCATAAGGAGGCCTCCATCCATTCCATACAAAAAAAACATAAGATAGCTTGTCTAAAGACTCCCAGGCTAAAAGCTCACAGCACCTTGTAAATCAGTTTTGCTTGCCACAAGCTGAATGAAACAATGGGATTGATTTACTAAGGACAAATAGCTGCTTTGCAAGGGAATCTTCCCCAAAGCTTAATGAATACGGTGCAATTTCACTTTGCAAAGAATACCCAATCATTTGCAAGGAAAAGAACAGCATTTTTGCTTGCACAATATTTGGATGATGGAAGTCAACAGAGCTTCACTACATTTACTCTGGGAAAGATTCCCTTGCAAAGTGCAACTTCCTTTTTAAAGGCTAAGTTCACCTTTCTGAACATGTTACACCCGTATCTACTAGTGTGTATTTAGGGTGACACGTTGTCACAATTTGAAAACCATGCATCCGTGAGGGGCTCCTGCAAATTAATAGACTACAAGTACCGTCAGCTATTGCGGCTGACGGCTTGAAATTCTTAATGAACTACGAGGGCTCTGGTGAGCATTCTCATAGTTCACTGATCTTCTTACTCTCAAGTACCTATCTGCCCATTATTGAGGTACAGCTATCCTGAGAGTCTGCAGGAGCCTGACATTGCACCAATGACCTGCTGACTGCAGGTACAGTGCTCTGCAGGCTCCTTAGAAAAAAGGAGCACATAACAAACAAACATATAGGGGCACTTTCTCAAATTTGACTGCAAAAGTGGAGATATGTTTTAATGTGACATGGTAATAAGCTTTATTTAAAGGATATTTTGCTACAGTTGGTAAAATTATTATTCTATTTTGTTTTTATTTTTCCTACAGTTCGACTCCATGACAGCATATCAGAAGAAGGGTTCCATTACTTAGTCTTTGACTTGTAAGTATACCATTTAACAGGGTTACTATTTAAAAAAAATGTGTTTATATCCTGTTTGTTCTGTACACAGCTGAAGAGAGAAGCAGCAGACCACCAGGCCTAGCTGCCATCATTGAACCTACCTAGCTAATCAACCTGTACACATACATACACACACTCCCTTTGAGTTATTTGAAATTGACTCAGATTCACGTGTTGCTAGGAGCATTTTCATAGGTAAACTTCAACCAAAACAACTTATTTTGTTTTTGGATAGAGCGTAAGGGTTAGAGCTTCTAGCAGGTTTTTGTTACCCTATATGTTCATATTGGGTGGAGGGGGACTCTCCTCATTTAGACCCCTTTCACACTGGGGCGGTTTGCAGACGCCATTGCGCTAAAAATAGCCCCTGCAAACTGACCCGAAACAGCCGCTGCTGTATCTCCAGTGTGAAAGCCCCGAGGACTTTCACACTGGAGCTGTGCGCTAGCAGGACAGGAAAAAAAGTCCTGCTAGCAGCATCTTTGGAGCGATATATACACTGCTCCTTCACCGCTCCTGCCCATTGAAATCAATGGGACAGCGTGGTTATACGGCCGGCAAAGCGCCTCGGTGGTTTTTAACCCTTTCTCGGCCGCTAGCGGGGCGGTAAAACCGCCCCGATAGCGGCCGAATACCGCCGCTAAAACGACGCACCTCCCACCCCAGTGTGAAAGGGGCCTTACTGTCAGGATGGGATATGATGGGAAGTCTCTCCAACAGGCACACAGCCATAAACAGAAACCCATTTTTAGTAGAGTAGGGAAGAGTTTTATTGTTTGATATATTGTTGCTGTCTCTACTTCCAATCATATATAAATGGTTACATAGTTTATAAGGTTGGAAAAACACACAGGGCCATGTAGTTCTACCTTTGTGTATATTCCCTCCTTACCCCATATAGGCAATTGGATAATCTCTGGTTCAACTACTATCAAAATTCAAGAATTCCTATAGCCAAGTATATTCTGCTGGCAGAGGAAGATATCCTAGTTTGTTTGATTTTATCAACACTCTCTGATACCACTTCCCGGGGAATAGGAGTTCCACATTTTCTATGCTTTAACTAAAAAGAACCCATTTTGCAGTTTCAAATTTAACCTCTATTTGTCTAGTCTTAAATCATGGTCATGTTCTTCTTAAGGGACTTTAAATTTAAAAGTTACTACCGTCAATTTGATATATCTCTACATTGTGATCATACATCCTTATAAAGTAGTTGTGAACATACAATGCTATAGACACTTTCTAATCCACTTATATTTGTTCAGGCATCATAATTGCTTTTGCTTAGTTTAAGAAATTATATTTCTTACCTTTTTTTTACAAGGTTAAAAGGTTCTGTCATGTGACCATCATGATAGTGGGGGGGGGATTACAGGACACTGTGCAGACATACAGCGTGCCTGTATTCCCTAGTGTGTTCAGCCTGAGGCAAGGTAGGGAAGGCTGCGATTGGTTGAGGTTGTGGTGGCTGAACAAGCTACCTAATATAGGCAAGCTGTGTGTCTCCACCGTGTCCTGTACCTCTGAATGACTAGCCAAAGGATGAAAACTGACCACGCAAGAACAGATAAGCTCTGTCCTTTGTGTAATCAGCTTACAAAAGAGGAAGAAAGGTAACTGGCAGGAATACTTCAGATGGAAGAAGTACATAAAAGGGATTTATAAAATACACATGTGAACACACACATAGAAAACAAATATTCAGAGTAGCATACACTTTGAGTGCCTCTTCTCCAGAATAATTAAATAAAATTAGAATCGATCACAACTGTGACCTGCTCTATACAGGGTTCTGAGACAATAACAAAGCTATGTTTGGTTCATTCGTACACATTGACAGTAGAGCTGCATGATTAATCGTTAAAGAATCAGATAGTGATTCTACCCCCTCCCGATCTTATCAAAGCATTTTCCTGATTCAGTCCTCCAAGGTGACAGCTGTCAAAAAAAAAAAAAACAGGCAACCTGCCAAGTTTGACAACATCTCTTATAGGGCGTACACACGGTCGGACTTTGTTCGGACATTCCGACAACAAAATCCTAGGATTTTTTCCGACGGATGTTGGCTCAAACTTGTCTTGCATACACACGGTCACACAAAGTTGTCGGAAAATCCGATCGTTCTGAACGCGGTGACGTAAAACACGTACGTCGGGACTATAAACGGGGCAGTGGCCAATAGCTTTCATCTCTTTATTTATTCTGAGAATGCGTGGCACTTTGTCTGTCGGATTTGTGTACACACGATCGGAATTTCCGACAACGGATTTTGTTGTTGGAAAATTTTATCTCCTGCTCTCCAACTTTGTGTGTCGGAAAATCCGATGGAAAATGTCCGATGGAGCCCACACACGGTCGGAATTTCCGACATCACGCTCCGATCGGACATTTTCCATCGGAAAATCCGACCGTGTGTACGGGCCATTAGAGGGAGATAAAGAGAAAGAGTTAGTACTTTTAGATCAAAGGAATGAACTTTGGTCTGTAAATGAGGGAAGTTTAACGACTTAAAGACTAAACCTTTTTTTTAACATTTGTTGCTTACAAGTTAAAATCTGTATTTTTTGGTAGAAAATTACTTAGAACCCCCCAAACATTATATATAATATAATTTTTTTTTTTTTTTTGCAGAGACCCTAGAGATTAAAACGGTGGTTGTTGCAATATTTTATGTCACACTTTATTTGTGCAGCGGTCTTTCAAACACAATTTTTTTGGGGGAAAAAACACACTTTAATGAATTAATAAAAAACAAAACAGTAAAGTTAGCCCAATTTTTTTGTATAATGTTAAAGATGATGTTACGCCACGAGAATCGTGATCTTTATTCTAAGCAAAAAAATAGTGATTCTCATTTTGGCCAGAATCGTGCAGCTCTAATTGACAGTAAAACTGACCACCTTCTATAGTGCATTAGGCAACATGCATTACTGCAGAATTAAAATTAGGCAGAACCTGATGACAGATTTTCTGTGTAGACATGACAGTTAAATACATCATATAAGTGTCTCAGTTCATGTATTATTTTCTGTAATTTTATAGTTCTGTTTGAAAATGAAATTAAAACAAACAAATATAATACTACTGTATATGTATTTAGCAATGTGAAATCTAAGCTGACATGAGCTGAGATTTAAAACCCTTCTTTACACATATATGGATCTTTTTTCCCAGAAATTATTTGAAGTATGATGAGCATATTGTTCTGGTTGGCATGGTAACACATTTTTCTAAGATGTTTTAAAGGTAGTGTGGCATTTTCCCATCTGTAAATCGTTTTCTCAGCAATTTCCATGCTTTTCCTTGCTACGTTCCGAAGTGGCTAAAAACGAAAACACATAAGAGAGTTGCTTAGAAGGAAACCGTGTTAAATTATGCTTGGAATGTGAGATTGGGACGCTGGTCCTGTTTTCTCTCTCCGTCCCCCAGGCTCTATGTATAATTACTGTCCACCTGCATCCTTAGAGGTTCTCAGGAATTAGAGAATTTCTGGATCAACCCCTTTACAAAGACAAATGTGAAAACTGTCATGTTAGCAGTATGTGAGTCATTTAGATGGTAACAAATAAGAATCAAAGAAGAACTCCACAAAACTCTTTGTATCTGAATGACCACATAAAGTAACTCTGCATGTACATGCTGGAACAAAAACAGCATTGAATGCCATATCCTAGCAAGTCAGAACCAGGAAAAAAAGTTTTCATGATTGAATGGGGATTCCTTCTTTGCTTAGAGTAGAGTTTTATCAGTCACCCTGACATAGGGGAGTGTGGGCATATGCACTAACATTTGGGAACGTGTCAGGTACTGGGCTGCACATCAAGGGCTCCTACACAAAGCTATGTTTATGGGGTACAACTCAAGTCTTCCGCTTTCTTTGCCCTAAAGTGGCATAAAAGTACTTTCTCTGTCTGTGCTTCAGCTAAACGTTTTGCAGCCATTTGCACTCTACCCACCACATCTTCTGATTGGTGACAAAATGACAAACCAGGGAGATCACATTTTAGCCATTCTGTATCTCAGAGTCATGCAACAGCTAATGCACACTATGGAGAAACAGCCACTGATTTTTCAGTATCTCACAAAAGTGAGTACACCCCTCACATTTTTGTAAATATTTTATTATATCTTTTCATGTGACAACACTGAAGAAATGACACTTTGCTACAATGTAAAATAGTGAGTGTACAGCTTGTATAACAGTGTAAATTTGCTGTCCCCTCAAAATAGCTCAACACACAGCCATTAATGTCTAAACCGCTTGCAACAAAAGTGAGTACACCCCTAAGTCAAAATGTCCAAGTTGGTCCCAAAGTGTCAATGTTTTGTGTGGCCACCATTATTTACCAGCACTGCCTTAATTAACCCTCTTGGGCATGGAGTTCACCAGAGCTTCACAGGTTGCCACTGGAGTCCTCTTCCACTCCTCCATGACGACATCATGGAGCTGGTGGATGTTAGAGACCTTTCGCTTCTCCACCTTCTCCACCTTCCATTTGAGGATACCCCACAGTGGTCATCTTGGAGGTGTGTTTGGGGTCATTATTATGTTGGAATACTGCCCTGCGGCCCAGTCTCCAAAGGGAGGGGATCATGCTCTGCTTCAGTATGTCACAGTACATGTTGGCATTTATGGTCCCCTCAATGAACTGTAGCTCCCCAGTGTCAGCAGTACTCATGCAGCCCCAGACCATGACACTCCCACCACCATGCTTGACTGTAGGCAAGACACACTTGTCTTTGTGCTCCTCACCTGGTTGCCTCCACACACGCTTGACACCAACTGAACCAAATACGTTTCACTCACTGGATCGCAACCCAATTTAGCATGCATTTCACTTGCTGAAGGCAAAACTAAAGGCAGAAATGCCCACAAACAAAGAACAACTGAAGACAGCTGCAGTTAGAGCCTGGCAAAGCATCAGAAAGGAGGAAACCCAGTCTTTAGTAATGTCCATGGGTTCCAGACTTCAGGAAGTCATTGCCAGTAAAGGATTCTCAACAAAATATTACAAATTAACATTTTATTTATGATTATAATAATTTGTCCACTTACATTTGAACCCCTGAAAATGGGGGAACTGTGTATAAAAATGGTTACAGCTCCTAAAATTTGTACTTGATATTTGTGTTCAACACCTTGAATTAAAGCTGAAAGTCTGCACTTTAAATTAATTTGGATTAAAATATATATATGTGGCACTACCCCACATAAAGTGCAAATATCTGCTGATCCTGAGATAAATGATATGTGAATACAATAGAATACAAAAACAAATGATCAATAATAAATGCAATGATCAAATATAACACTAATAATAATGAAGTGCAAAAAAAACCAATAGAGTGAGCTCAATCCTTAAGGTGCAATGTGCATACAAATAAGAGCAATACTATGAATAACTGAAAATGTTGCAGAAGATGTGTGAACTAATACGAATATGTAGAATAACACTGCAATCCAAAAAAGCATACGGTGCGACTCCTAAATAGCAATGATATAATGAACTCAATCCTTAACCCCCTGGCGGTATTCCCGAGTCTGGCTTGGGGTGGATTTTTAATACCAAAAGCGGTATCCCCGAGCCAGACTCGGGATCGCATCGCAGGATCCAGGAAGAGTTTATTTACCTTGTCCCCTGGTTCCTGCGATGCCTCTCCGCTATGATCGGCGAGCCGCTGTGTCTCGCTCGATTCACAGTGCCGAGCTCCGTTCCCTGCGAGCGTTGCGACGCACGGGGACGGATTTCGTCGGCAAATTCAAAAAGTGAAACACACAGTACAGATACAGTATACTGTAATCTTACAGATTACAGTACTGTATCAAATAATTACACACCCCCTTTGTCCCTAGTGGTCTGTCCAGTGTCCTGCATGCAGTTTTATATTGTAAATACTGTTCTTTCTGCCTGGAAACTGGAGATTGTCCATAGCAACCAAAACTGTCCCTTTACATCAAGAGTGGCTTTAGACCAGCTAGAAAAAAGTGATAATAAATTAGAATCACTCGCAGAATTGAGCGATAGCGATTTGTGGGGAAATCTGTCACCAAACACTAAAAGTAACGAAAGCGACAATTCTGCAACTGAGCAAATTTCAGTGTTTTTGATTTGATTACATTATTGAATAATTTTTATTATTATTATATTATTATTTGTTATTATTAATTATAGTTATTTATTATATTATCATTTTTTATTTCATTTTTCAAACTTTATCATACCCGGGATGTCAACTAGACTCTTGTTTGGACATATTTAAGTGAATTATTCCTATGAATTACAGGCCTACAATATAAAACGCCAAATTTATGTGCAAAATAATGGTACCGCTTTCAGCACCTAAAATCTGAAATAATCATACCGCCAGGGAGGTTAAAGTGCAATGTGCATACAAATAATGTAAATAACTGAAGATATTGCAAGAGATGTATAAACTAGTACACAATGAAATAAATTAGATAGAGTATCCGAAAAATAAAATAGCAATCCAAAAAAGCATACAGTGCGACTCCTAATAACAGTACACAAAATCTTCCAAAGCTGATAAGAAAAGTGCAAGTGCAATATAAAACATGAATATCGGTGTGCAAAAAATGTGTATACGATGCTACATATGCTATAAAAATAAATGTCCAAACAGACAAAAAAATAGTTCAAAGATGCATATAGTGCGACTCCCGATATCAGCCCGGTGAAATCTTCTACGGATGATACAAAGGTGCGGGTGCAGTGAGCAAACACTGTAACGGCCAGTGTCTAATATCTATTACGTTGATACGATCTTGTTCCGGAGTGCGGCAACAGTTTCCCCAGCCTCTCACCTGTAGTTGCAGCCCCCAATGGGCCGAATTGAGCATGTACCAACAAGTGGTGTGATTGTATACAGGGGATCCGCTTCTAATGGTTGTCACAGCTTCCGGGAACACACGTACAACAGACACTCTCCTGCACTCTATAGATGACAATATACCGACCAGCCTGGCCTGGAAGTGTCTTCTGCTCCCGACACACACGCTGATAAAGTCCTAGCTGGGGAGCCGCAATATCCAGTGTATAGAGAGACATCAGTGGAGGAAAATGCAGTTGACTGATGCTGTAAATCCTGCCCTATACACACCACTGACCCCCGAGGTGAAAAGCAGATATTTGCACTTTAGGTGGGATAGCGCCACATGTATATATTTTACAAGGGATAAGGGCTGAATTGCCCGAAAGAAGGGGAAAAGGACTTTTAAGGTGCTGTTTACATCAAAGATATGATCAAAAATTCTGTACAATCATATTAAAAAATGAAAATTTTATTGAATTAGGATTAAAATATTCATGTCTCTCATAGAAAGTGGGACATGCTTTTAAGAACAATATGACATTAATAATATCACCCAAAATTGTTCACATTGGACAATGCAACATAAAGCAACTACTCAAAGGTGCCATGACAATCTGCCGACATGTTTCGCTCTAATACGAGCTTCTTCAGGAGCTACCGGCGCTGTTCAATGGAGGCAGCGTGAAGCTCTCCCAAGTCTGCATACCGGACTACTGCCCACAAAAAAACATCGCGGTTGGTTATCGTTTGTGTAGTCACCAATGACCAGTTTGATGAAACTATGGTACCTAGCCATATCCATCTGACATACATTTGCCGTGATGCTTTTATGCTCTAGGGCCATTATATAACTTTATGTTCCCCTGTGGTCACACTATGGCAGCGATGTCCCTATATATATGAGAGAACTTCCCGGTTCGAAATCAGCACTAATTTGCCACTCTATTGAAACATTTATGTCGCATTGATGCATTACAGCCTGAGTCCACTACAATCATAGCCTTTAAACTCCTTAAAAGTCCTTTTCCCCTTCTTTCGGGCAATTCAGCCCTTATCCCTTGTTTAGTACTTTATCATAGGATGTGGTGCTTACAGTTGAGTATCTCTGTCCTTCCTATATCCTAATAATGTATTTATTTTAATTATCTTCTGAGTTATGTGAGTACACTTTTATTTGTAGGCGGCTTCCTGTGTTTTACTAGCGAGTGGTTCCTTGCGCACTAGTTGCATCTTTTGAAATTAATTTGGATTGTTTTGTTTTAATTTCATTCTGGAGGCATACAGAGCCAAAAGTATGAAAATTGTGCCTGTGTCCAAATATATATGGACCTAACTGTATCTTGACTCGGAAACTAGGTACACACTAGAAGGCATAAATGGGAGAATTTTTGAGACTTTAAATGAGGCACATAGGACCATGTGCCTTCATCCCTGGATATATAAAAAGGAAAAAAAGGGGGGGGGGGAAGGTATCCCACCATCCCCCCCACCTTTTCCTTTCTGGGGTACACGCTAGAAGTTGCTTGCACTGATCGGGTGCTGGTTGCAATATAAAACATGAATATCGGTGTGCAAAAAATGTGTATACGATGCTACATATGCTATAAAAATAAATGTCCAAACAGACAAAAAAATAGTTCAAAGATGCATATATTTGCCTTCATCCCTGGATATATAAAAAGGAAAAAAGGGTGGGGGGGGATCCCACCATCCCCCCCACCTTTTCCTTTCTGGGGTACATGCTAGAAGTTGCTTGCACTGATCGGGTGCTGGTTTTCCAGCATGCCCATTCAACAGAAGCTGGTCTGAAAACTGTACACACGGGCTGATATTTGGCCCTTCTGTGCTAGGCTTTACTCGCAGAACTATGCTATGTTTTGTTCTTTTGCCTGGTGAATGCAATAAAAATAACAATAGGAGCAGAAACTTGGATTCAGCTATTTTTACTGTATGTAAGAATATATAATGCACAAAAATAATAATATAGGTTTTGCTTTTTGACCTGAAAATTACAACGTAAAACCACTTGTTCAATTAATGAGAAAAAGTGTTTGCCTAGCAAAGGTGATTGTGTAAAGCAAGCATCATAATTTGCAATTGCCTCTCTGACATGTTGCAGTAATTGTAAGACATGTCTGAGGTTACTGTGCTAATAACTCTGCGCTTGATAAAAGCCATTTACAGCCCTGTGTGAGCGATGCCTCTATCTGATAAGAGCCCATCATACTTTTAAGCATTGTTCATCTCATTAATTCATTGCTTATGAACAAGCCGCCCGCAGTGCTTATTTTAATGATAAGGCATGACAGTGCCGTATTGCTGCCATTCCACCCCCACACAACTGTTTCTGACTTAATGGTTACTTTTAGTAGCTGTGGGAATTAACCATGTAATAGTGAAGTATCTTGTGATAGCATCCTACACTGAGATGAGGGGACCTTTAATTATGAATAGATAAACTCCACCAATAGCCTCTGACTGCTATGGAATTAGTGTCAGCGATAATTGTTTTGTGCTTCAAATGACGACACTTGCCTCATTTGTGTGCTGCCCAAGTGCTGCTGCTTGCTTTCATTTGCACATCCATGAATATTTAATGCTTAACCATTTATTAGAATATTATGCCTTTTGCTTTTCCCCCTTTTCCCCCTTACGTTGTCATAGCTCAGAAGTGCATTATATGACTACCAGTAAGTGTTATCTTGTAATGGCAATGAACTTCTACACTCTTGCCCTGTGCACAGATAACATAGACATATAATACATGTCTTTATTCATTGCAGATTCATGCCTGCTCTCATCTATAGTCGTTATGCCTTCCTAGTTCTGTATGACAGCATAAAGCCCAACTCCAGCCAGTCAAAACATATTCAGTCTGGGATCAAAGGGAAAAGGGTATGCTAGCCATGCCAAACCATTGTATTTCTCATCTAAAGTGGGTCAAAGGGAGTGTAGGCCTCCCTAGTGGTGTGCGGGGTGAATTTAAATCATCTTAGTGTAACGTCTATGTATTGAATTCTGTATAATGCAATATTTTTTTAAAGCAAACAGGTCACCATTCATCAGGGTTGAATAAACTCATAAATTTGTATACATAAATTAATTAAAGTAATTGTAAAGTCTCTTTACAAAAAACATTTCTTTTTCGAACATCACGGGACACAGAGCCTCACACACCCTAACCAGGAAGTTCAACCCCCTATATAATCCCTCCCCTCACAGGGATACCTCAGTTTTTATGCCAGTGTCTTAGGTGATGGACGTGTAAAGATGTCCTGTGCTGAGCTCCAAAGGGAATATCCTATATTCTATACTGGGGCAAGCCAGGCGAACCGGATCCATTTCAAAATATCTTTTTCTAGGCCGAATTGGATGGTACCCGGGCCTCGTGTCCGAAAAAACGAGGTTTTACCTGTAACGCTTCCTCTTTTTAGAGAGCTGGACCCCGCATATCAGAAAATGGTTTTCTATCCTTATTTCTGGCCGGGTGCTTTACAGGCCCAGAACTGTGGATCCCCCTATCCGTAGGGGGCCCCAGTCTCTGAAGGTTTTTTCCAACGGAGCCCACCGTGAGAGGTGAAGATTGGGTCTGTATAACAGAACCCTGCGGCTGGATAAGGTAAGGGAGATTCCACAGAATTTTTTAATTCTAGTAGGTTTTCTCCTTTAAGGTAAATGCATGCTATGCCTATTGTCACCACCGGGGGCTGCCAAGAGCACATACCTTCTAATGCTGATGTCTGTCTCAAGTGTTCTCACGCTGCACAAGATCCTCCGGCCGGCTCCAGGTAGGAGGAGAGGAGAAAGAGGAGGAAGAGGAAGAGGAGAAAGTCTTAGAACAGATCCTTACTGGATTGGTCCGCTCCACATTTAAGTTGCCCATATCTGAATCAGTTAAAGAACCCTCTTCTTCTTTAGGGTCACTGAAACCTCCTCAAACAGCACATGCTTTTCCTGTTCATAATTTACTTGAAAAGCTCCTTTATTCTGAGTGGGATCACCCAGATAAATGTTTTTTTCTGCCGAAAAAGTTTTCAACACTTTATCCTATGGAAGAAAAGTTTATTAAAATGTGGGGAATACCGGCCATTAATGCCGCCATTTCCTCCGTAAATAATAGTCTGAATTGTCCTGTAGACAATGCTCAGATGCTCAGGGATCCTGTGGATAAAAAGATGGAATCCCTATTGAAGGATGTTTTCTCCTTAGCAGGTTCAGTGGCCCAACCTGCAGTAGCAGCGATTGGAGTCTGTCAATACTTAAGAGACCATGTTAAGCAGGTCATCAAAGTTTTACCTGAACAGCAGGCCCAGGGGTTGGCTAACCTTCCAGCGGCCTTATGTTATGTTATGTTGTTGACGCCATCAGAGATTCTATCATGCAAACCTCTCGTCTTTCACTGGGGTTGGTGCATATACGTAGAATCCTATGGTTGAAATATTGGTCAGCCGAAGCACCATGTAAGAAGCTGCTGGCTGGGTTTCCATTTCGTGGTGAAAGGTTGTTTGGAGAAGACTTGGATAACTATATCAAGAGAATCTCTTGTGGGAAAAGCACTCTCTTACCTGTTAAGATGAAGAGTAAGCGTCCCTCTTTCAAACTGACTCTTTCCCCAGCGCCTGGGGCTTCAGCCTCCAGGAAGTCTCAACGGCCTCCTCCGTCTGGGTCAAGAAACAAGAGTCAACCCCAGGGACAAAAGAAGTCCTGGGGGAAGAAGCCTACTAGGCAAGACACTAAGACCTCTTTATGAAGGGGTGCCCCCGCTCGCTCGAGTGGGGGGAAGACTGCTACAGTTCTCAAGGCTCTGGCAGGAGGACTTCCAGGACAGATGGGTAATCTCCACGGTAACCTTAGGGTACAAGCTGGAGTTTCAAGAATTTCCCTCTCCTCGTTTCCTCAGATCAAGTGTCCCCAGAGCGTTAGAGCATTAGAGGGTTAGAGCGACTTTTGTCGCAGGAGGTCATTATGGTGGTTCCCGCGAAGGATCAAGTATTGGGCTTCTATTCCAACCTTTTTACGGTCCAAAAACCAAATGGGGATGTCAGACCCATTCTGGATTTAAGGGATCTGAACCGATTCCTAAGGATTCAGTCCTTACGCATGGAATCAATTGAGACAGTAGTCTCCATCCTGCAGGGAGGAGAATTTCTGGCATCGATAGACATCAGAGATGCATATCTGCATGTGCCCATTTTTCCTGCTCATCAGAAGTTTCTGCGCTTCAGGATAGGAGGGCGCCATTTCCAGTTTGTGGCTCTGCCTTTTGGGATAGCCACTGCACCTCGAGTGTTCACAAAGATCTTTGCTCCTCCTCTGGCCAGATTAAGGGCTCAGGGTATAGCTGTCATAGCATACCTAGACGACCTGCTTTTGATAGACCGGTCGGTAGCCTCCTTGAACGGGAACTTGAGGACCACAGTCAAGTATCTGGAACACCTAGGTTGGATCCTCAACCCAGAAAAATCTTGACTAAAACCAGTAAGAAGACTGGAGTATTTGGGTCTGATCTTAGATACAAGCCAGGAGAAAATATTTCTACCTCAGGCAAAGATCACTGCTTTAAGGGAGCTGATTCTGGTAGTCAGGACCAAAAAGGGTCCTTCTGTCCGCCTTTGTATGAGGCTGCTAGGAAAGATGGTGTCTTCATTCGAAGCAGTTCCCTATGCTCAGTTTAATTCAAGACTGCTGCAACACAGTATTCTGTCGGCCTGGAACAAGAAGGTTTAGGCATTAGACTTTCCGATGCACTTGTCTCATGCGGTGCATCAGAGCCTCAATTGGTGGCTAATACCCGAAAACCTGCAGAAGGGGAAATCCTTTCTACCGGTTACCTGGACAGTGGTAACAACAGATGCCAGTCTGTCGGGTTGGGGAGCAGTTCTGGAACAGTCTGCGGTTCAAGGGGTATGGTCCAAGACCGAGAGGACCTTACCCAACAACATTCTGGAGATCCGTGCAGTATATCTAGCCCTAAAGGCCTGGACTATCAAGCTACAGGGTTGCCCGGTCAGGATCCAGCCCGACAATGCCACGGCAGTGGCTTATGTCAATCATCAGGGAGGCACCAGGAGCCGAGCTGCTCAAAAAGAGATGAACCAGATCTTACTCTGGGCAGAGAAGCATGTGCCATGCATATCGGCAGTTTTCATCCCAGGGATAGAGAACTGGCAGGCGGACTATTTAAGACGCCAGCAGTTACTTCCAGGGGAATGGTCTCTGCATCCCGACGTCTTTTGGGCCATATGCCAAAGATGGGGGGTTCCAGATGTAGATCTCTTTGCATCCCGATTCAACAAAAAGACAGATTTGTGGCAAGGACAAAAGATCCTCTTGCATGCGGGACGGATGCGTTGGTGATTCCGTGGCATCGGTTCTCACTGATTTATGCATTCCCGCCTATTCTGCTACTGCCACGACTCCTTCGCAGGATTAGGCAGGAAAGGAAGTCAGTACTTCTGGTGGCCCACGCTGGGCCCAGAAGGACTTGGTATGCGGAAATAGTAAGGATGACGGTAGGTTCCCCTTGGACCCTACCGGTACGCCCAGACCTGTTATCTCAAGGTCCAGTGTTCCATCCTGCCTTACAAACGCTAAATTTGACGGTTTGGCTATTGAAACCCACTGTCTGAAGAGTCGTGGGCTTTCAGGTCCTGTGATATCTACCTTGATCAATGCAAGGAAGCCAGCTTCCAGAATGATTTATCATAGAGTCTGGAAAGCTTATGTATCCTGGTGTGAATACAGGGGTTGGCAACCCAGAAAATATGTAATAGGTAGAATTCTTGATTTTCTACTTTCTCTATTTTCTTGAGTACCATCAAGTGCCAGGCCTCGGCCTTATCAGTATTATTTCAACGGCCACTTGCTTCGCATTCTTTGGTCCGAAACTTTATGCAGGGGGTGACGCGTCTTAATCCTCCGGTTAAGGCGCCCCTAAACCCCTGGGACTTGAACTTGGTTCTGTCTGTGTTACAGAAACAGCCTTTTGAACCAATACGTCAGATTCCTTTGGTCTTGTTGACAAGGAAGTTAATTTGTCTGGTAGCCATCTCTTCTGCTAGAAGAGTATCAGAATTAGCAGCTCGACAATTGATTATTCAAGCTTACGGTTTGAAACAGAAGATTCCTCCGTTTCAGATCAAGGCACATTCCACAAGGGCTATTGGTGCTTCTTGGGCAGTGCATCACCAGGCCTCTATGGCTCAAATCTGCAAGGCCGCAACCTGGTCTTCAGTCCATACATTCACCAGATTTTATCAGGTGGATGTGAGAAGGCATGAGGATATCGCCTTTGGGCGTAGTGTGCTGCAGGCAGCGGTACAGGGTCCTCAGGTCTTATTGCACCCTACTTGGTTGTGTTTCCCCCCCTCAGGTGGCATTGCTCTGGGACATCCCATCAGTTATTACTGAGGCTCTGTGTCCCATGATGTTCGAGAAAGAAAATAGGATTTTTTATAACAGCTTACCTGTAAAATCATTTTCTTTCGATGGACTTCACGGGACACAGAGGTCCCGCCCCTCTTCTAATACCCTTATATTGCTTTGCTACAAAACTGAGGTATCCCTGTGAGGGGAGGGATTATATAGGGGGTTGAACTTCCTGGTTAGGGTGTGCCAGTGTCCAATCACCTAGTGATGCCTATATAACCCATCAGTTATTACTGAGGCTCTGTGTCCCGTGATGTCCATCGAAAGAAAAGGATTTTCCAGGTAAGCTGTTATAAAAAATCCTATTTTCTAAACTTACCTGCTCTGTGCAGTGGATTTGCAGAGGGCAGCTTGTATCCTCCTCTTCTCGAGGTCTCTCTTCCCTGCTCCTGGCCTCTCCCTCCTGTCAAGTGCCCCCACAGCAAGCAGCTTGCTATGGGGGCACCTGAGCCGAGCTGCAGCTTGATGTGGCCATTCAGACACAAAGCTGCAGTTTGGCCCTGCCCCCTCCCTCTCCTGATTGGCTAACTGACTTTGACAGCCGTGGGAGCCAATAGCCCCACTGCTGTGTCTCAGCCAATCAGGAGGGAGAGTCCTGGACGGCCGAGGGGCTGTGGACATTGCTGGACAGAGAGAGGGCTCAGGTAAGTATTAGGGGGTTCTGGGGAGGATGCTACACAAAGAAGGCTTTTTATCTTAAACTATAGAATGCATCAACCTCCCTGGCGGTATGATTATTTTGGATTTTAGGTGCTGAAAGCGGTACAATTATTTTGCATGGAAATTTGGCGTTTTATGTTGTAGGCCTGTAATTCTTAACAATAACGCACTTAAATCTGTCCACCAAGAGTCTAGTAGATATCCCGGGTATCATGAAGTTTGACACACAAAATCATAAATTATAATCTAATAAATAAATATAAATAATTTAAAAACATAATAATATAATAATAATAAAAAAAATTTCCCCACGATTCACTATCGCTCAATTCTGCAAGTGTTCTAATTTACTATTGCTGTTTCTAGCTGGTCTAAAGCCACTTTTGGCATAAAGGGACACTTTTTGGTTGCTATGGACAATCTCCATTTTCCAGGCAGAAAGAACAGTATATATAAAACTGCATGCAGGGCATTGGACAAAGCACTGGGGACAAAAGGGATGTGAAATGATTCCATACAGTACTGTAATCTGTAAGATTACAGTACTGTATGTGTTATGATTTTTACATTTTTTGAATTTCCCGCCAGGCTCCGCCCCCGTGCATTGCGACGCTCGCAGGGAACGGAGCCTGGCACAGAGAGGCTTCGGAGGAGGACACAGCCCGCAGACACCGCGGGGGGACATCGCAGGATCCTGGGGACAAGGTAAGTATACCGCACCAGGATCCTGAGATGTAATCCCAAGTGTGGCTCGGGGATACCGCAAATGGTGCTGAAATTTATCCCCAAGCCACACTCGGGCATACTGTCAGGGAGGCTACGATAAAAAACCATCTGCCTTTACAACTCCTTTAACTTTCTATAATGGTTTTAAATGCAAAATTGGCACAGATAGTGTTTTTTTCACACCTTTTTATCCTGGGAGCTCTGTGGCTTGTGTCTTCTTATCTGCCTTAATAAAGGGGAGCTGCTTATCTACACGTGTTGATTTATATGACATAAACTACATCAAAGTGCTGACTGATATTTCACTTTATTCACCCAAAACTCACAGCTTGTGTGTGTTATCTGTTTACTATTTTAGACGTCTAAGCTCTTATGGAAGGATCACATGGTGTCCATCAGCCACCTAACCATCCTACAAAGCCAATAAATCTTTTGACTCTATCCAACCAGAGACCCAATCTGTTTGATATTTTTCACCTCCATAGTATAGTTATTTTTTTCTGTAGTACTTTTTTTGTAAATAACTATAATATCTTACGGTACGTGCCATGTTTAGTAGGAGTATGAGGTCTTCCATCTGTTTTATATCCTCTATTCTATGCATCCACAATGATATTGAGTAAATAGAGGAATTTCTCCATGATACAGGGATGCAAGTTTGGCAGCATTCAAAAGATGGCGATGGATAAACTTCTTATAAATTTTAGTGGATATGCTTTGATTTTGTCAAAGGAAGAAGACCAGCTAATCCAGTATGTGATAAAATGTAAACCCTTTCTGGGAAAGATCTGACCATACTTCAAAAGGGTTTAAGTTTAAAGCAGGACCACAGATGTGGAGAATCTTCATCCAAGCTGCAACAGTCAGCAATTATTTGAGGTATTTAGGTAGCATGTGTGAATGACTGTCAGAGTTCTGTACCATCGAGATAGAACTTTATAACTGGTTTCTTGGAATGTGGCACTTATACAGGATTTCAGAATGAAGTGACTTTTGGTACTGTTTTGATGACATGGTGATTTGTGGACCTTTTTCCCAGAGGCTGGGGTATGGCATCATTTGGCCCACCTTCAGTTTTGATAAGAGTGTGACGAGAAGGAGAGTCAGTGCCTTAGTCTGCTCCTTGCCAGAGCAAAGAGTTTCAAAGGGGGTAATTGATCTTGAAAAAGATGTGGGGGGATACGAGTAAAAGTTAGTTCCTGAGTTGTAAGGCCTGCCCTCGGATGGGATTATAGGAGCCTGCAGCAGATGTCTGTGCATGGCCAATGTCTGGCTTGAAGGAAATAGGTTACTTAGAAAAGATTATTTTCTAGTAAATGTTAAAACCGCCCATCCAAGAAACCGAGCTTAAATTTGGGGTTGTCATGGATTAAAAATAGGGGAGAGTGGGTAGCGGTAAGGGTATGTTTCTGAAGGCCCTGGAACAGATTTGTAAAGAGGTGCCAATCAATGAGTGTGCGCTCAGATGTGGTGGGTATGCAAGTTGCATAAAGGGAGTCCTGTCAACTGGGCGGTTAAGAAGCATTGCTCTAGTGTGTCCCATGTTTCATGTTGTCATGTCATGAATATGATTTTATCTAGTAACGCTAGTCCTTTTTGTGCTTTGAAAGGGGGAAGAAGTTGAAATTGTAGGCGAGGGCCTTAAATTGTTAAAACAGCAAATTTACTGACTTGAGGTAAGAGGTGGGAATGTGAATTGGTAAAGTTGAGAGAAGGTAAAGAAATTTCGGAAGGATGGTCATTTTGAGGATATTGCATCAGCCAAACCAGGAGAACAAGATGGAATTCTAATTATGCAGGAGGATCTTGTCTTTTGAAGGAGATGTGGAAAGTTTACAGAATAGATGCCTTTCAGATTTTTGGGGAGAAGTGTGCCAAGGTATCACTGTTTGTCCACTTAAACAGGAAGTTTGGGGTATTTAAAAAAAACAAACATCCATACTCACTTCAGTGCTGTAACATCGGTCTGATTCTGTAGCTGTCCCCTGTCAGCCCTAAGCCCGAGTGGTCACCAATTTAAAAGAAGTAAAACGCCTGTAATTTGCCAAAAAAGAAGCTCATGTACTTTTTAGAGCAACGGGCGTTTTACTGTAGACGACAAAACACTCAGATGTGAACAGGGGCCATTGAAATGAATGGGATTTGTCTTGTTGGGCATTGTTAGAGCTGAGGCTTGGAGCAGAAAAAACGCCCAAAAACTCCTAGATGTGAATGTAGCCTAAAGGCTTTTTGTAGCAATGTTGGTCCGCTTCTTGACTAACTGCTTTCTTATTGTCATTGCTATTTTTAACTTTAATGTTGTATGCTTTAATGTTTTTAGTAGGTGGTGTTCTTCTGTCCATAAAAAAATATCTATTGCTAATATAAAACTGAGGCCTTATGGTTTTGCTGCTGTGAATAATGTTTTTACAGCAAGTGCTCTTGTATACTACTGCTTAACATTATTCCTCCTACCTCATAACCAGTTTTACCAGTAATTCTATGCATACATTGCTTTCCATTGTCTCTAGGTTTGTTTCTGTATGCATTTAGTATGTTTACTTTATTTTCCTCTCTATTTCACAACTGATGTGTGCCTTCATAGGATAATAAAGAATATATGCATGGTGAATAAAAATCGATATAAATGTGATTGTAAATAAGCTGCTGTCCTTTTAAGTGATTCCACTTTCACCTCCAAAGCAATAATAATAATACAAAATACAGTGCTGCGCTACTAATCCTCAGAACAATATAATCAACAAATATTGTGTATACAGGCATATCCCACTTTTAGGTACACAATGGGGTTTATTTACTAAAGCTGGAAAGTGCAAAATCAGGCTCACTTCTGCATAAAAACCAATGAGCTTCCAGATTGTTTTACCAAAGCTTAACTGAACAATATGGGGTTAGAAGCTCATTGGTTTCTATGCAGAAGTGAGCCTGATTTTGCACTTTCCAGCTTTAGTAAATAAACCCCATTGTGTACTTAAAAGTGGGGTATGCCTGTATTCAAAATAAATTTGTATTATCAAAAAAAAACTATATAAATATATGTCTCAAAAGTTCATGCATAAAGCGACTGATTTAAGAAAATCCAGCCGTATTCCACTGGTATCACAAGCCGCTCACCTCATAGACAAGTAAAATCAGCAGTTGTCCCCGCTGGGGATAATCAAGACACCCGGTGTTCTGCCGAATAAGTTCCGCTCGGCGGATAAGTTCCTGACTGTACTGCGCATGCGCAGTACGATCCGGCGGAAATAGCCGAAGCGGAACAGCTGAAAATCAGCTGTACACGGCGCCTGTAAGAGGGCCCCTCGCGGGCTCGCTTCGCTCGCCACGCTTCGGGCACGGCCTCGCTGCGCTCGGCACTTTTAGATTCCCCCTCCAGGTCCACTTGGATGGTGGGGAAGGAATCTGGACCCAGAGCGCAGGCGCCGTGTACAGCCGATTGTGGATTTTGAGCTTCGGCTATCTCCGCTGGCTGACAGCAGTTGGTACTGCGCATGCGCAGTACAGGGGAGGAACTTATCCGCCGAGGGAACTTTCTCGGCAAGACACCGGCACACTCTAGCTACAAAGATCTCCTCAGGCAGAAAGACTCCTTAATGGGTTCCAAAGACCCTGATCATCTTACTCATCAGGTATATATGCAAGAAAAAGGCAACATATAGTGCTCTCTCTTTTATAAAACAAATTTAATGGTAAAAAAGTAATGGATACACTCACAAGGATAGCACAATAAGCTTCTGCAAGCTGCAAAGCATTGAAATCACAAGATGGCCACAGTGTGATGTCAGTCCACAAGCTCTGCCCCTAGACGCGTGTAGTTAGGGTGTTGACTTCCTCAGTAAGCGGTGAACTTGCGTAAACAGAGGTCCACCCCTTACTGAGGAAGTCAACGCCCCAATGAGTGTATCCATTACTTTTTACCATTAAATTTGTTTTATCAAACAGAGAGCACTATATGTTGCCTTTTTCTTGCATATATACCTGATGAGTAAGATGATCGGGGTCTTTGGAACCCATTAAGGAGTTTTTCTGCCTGAGGAGATCTTTGTAGCTAGAGTGTGCCGGGTGTCTTGATTATCCCCAGAGGGGACAACTGCTGATTTTACTTGTCTTTGAGGTGAGCGGCTTGTGATACCGGTGGTGGAGAGCACTTGCCTTTATCTGCACTTGGGGTGGAATACGGCTGGATTTTCTTCAGTCACTTTATGCATAAACTTTTGAGACATATATTTATCATTTTTTTGGATAATACACATTTATTGTGAATATACACAATATTTGTTCTGAGGATTAGTAGCACAGCACTATATTTTGTATTAATATATGCATGGTAGTTACAATAAAGTTATTGCAAACCTTACATATACCCACTGAAGTAACTAGCCTCGGGTGATGCACAAAGATGAAAAATTCCTCCTTCATAAGTTGAACCTGTTTATCTGCAGTCTTCTCTTCTCTACATCTGTTGAAAGCGCAGAATTGATCCAGTTTGTCTGAGCTTTCAGAAAGCAGGGTGAAAGGAGCTGAAATTACACTCTGCAGAGCTCAGTGAAAGCTGACTGAAGGGATACCACCTTTCCCTTCACACAGCACACAGGAACAGAGCTGAGGCTGTCACTCACATGCTGTGCGCTGCAGCTCCCTCATCTGTCACTTATTTACCTCTTGGTGTTGGGAAAACTTGTCAGACTTGACTGACAGACAGAGGCATGAGGCAGAGGACAGAAATCACGCTTATTAGTACACTGGAGTAAAATATGGCACAATATTAGTGTGAACAGTTCAGCATGAGTATGAGTTTGGGCTGAACATTGGCTGTTCGACCCGCTCGTCCAACACCCATATTTACAAGGTGTTCCTCCCACTGAACGCCCTGCAATGCACTGCTCGCTGCACAGTGCATTATGCGCCATGATTGGGTAAAGCTTTGCCCAATCAGGTCATAGTATAAGCTGGTTGTTAAGGAATGGGGCCAGGAAGCCGGCCACGGCATCCCGAACAATCAAGTCATCAGCTGTCAATGGACTTCCCCACTGGTAGCTGAATAAAAAAAAATGCCACGCTAAATAAAAAAAAATGGCATGGGGCCCCCCCCCAAAATCCAAACCATACCCTTATCCAGGCATGCAGCCTGGCAGGTTAGGAAAGGGGGGGCAAGTGAGTTCTCCTGAACCATACCAGGCCACAGGCCCAACCCCAAAGCACCTTGTCCCCATGTTAATGGGTAGACGGGCCTCATCCCCAGTGGTTGTGGGGGTCTGTAGGCGGGAGGATTTATCTGAATCTGGAAGCCCCTTTTACAAGGAGGCACCCAGATCCCAGACCCTCCCCCCCAATGTAAATGAGTATGGGGTAGATAGTAACCCTAGCCATTCACCAAAAAAGTGTCAAAAAGTAATAAAAACCACACATACGGTCTTTGTGAATGCATCGGTCCGTGACGTCCAAAGGAAGGGGGCAGTGCCACAAGGTGACATCCCCAGTTGACCCGCCCCTACCTATATAAGAACTGTTAAACAGTCTTTATAGATGCCGAGAGGGTTTTTGTTTCTTTATTTTTCTCGTGCCGCGTAATTGGCGATGGATTTACATAGAGGGACACTCTTTTTTATTTTTTAATAAAAGGAATTGTCAAAAACTGTGTGTGTGTTTTTATTACTTTTTGACACTTTTCTGGTAAATGGGTAGGGGTATACTTATTCACATGGGGGGGGGGCATGATCTGAGGTTCCCCTTGTTAAAGGTGGCTTCCAGTTACCGATAAGCCCCCTGCCCACAGACCCCCACAATCACCAACCACGGTTGTGGGGATGAGGTCCTTGTCCCTACATTCGGACAGACAAAAAACAGAAAAGAGAGGGCGCACCGGCCTTGTGCATTATCTTTAAAAAGGTTTATTAAAACAGAAAAAGTAAAAGTACTACTCACAAGGGTAGATAAAAATCACGCATAATAGTCAAATGATGGTAGCAGTCTCCAGACCTATGGACAAGACGTGCAGACCGCTGCTGGCTGACGCGTTTCGAAGGTAGCACCTTCTTCTTCAGAGGCTCTGAAGAAGAAGGTGCTACCTTCGAAACGTGTCAGCCAGCAGCGGTCTGCACGTCTTGTCCATAGGTCTGGAGACTGCTACCATCATTTGACTATTATGCGTGATTTTTATCTACCCTTGTGAGTAGTACTTTTACTTTTTCTGTTTTAATAAACCTTTTTAAAGATAATGCACAAGGCCGGTGCGCCCTCTCTTTTCTGTTTTTTGTCTGTATGTTAGGATTTCCCTATCCTTGAGGGCAGCAAGGCTGAAAGCTACCATCCATCGAGAACTTTGAACTGTCGGGCTTATACATTTATGCGCAAGAGTTTTTGTTTTGTTGTATTGCCTACATTCGGACAACCCGCCCCCCTATGTTGAGGGCATGTGGCCTGGTTTGGTTCAGGAGGGGGAGGGGGCGATCGCTTGCCAGGCTGCATGCCTGGATAAGGGCCTGGTATGGATTTTGGGGGGACCCCACACCATTTTTTTTTATTTTGGTGTGGGGGTTCCCCTCAAAATCTATACCAGACCCCAAGGGTCTTGTATAGACTGGGGGGGCAACACATTTTTTTCTTCGTTTTATTTTTTTTTTCAATAGCCGGGTGTCGGCAATTGCAACCACGAGTCAATTTAAATGTGACTCTTTTTTTTTTTTTTTTTACTCATCTCTTTAGAAATGTAATTTTTGCTAAAGCATGTTCTATGTATGCTACCGATGTGCCACTTTACAGGCAGACTAAGGGGACCCCCCAAGCACTATATTTAAAGGAAGTTTTTGTTTTTATTTTTACACTTCTACTGCTACTTTCTTGTGGCATTAATGAATAGTTGATAAGGCAGCAAGTGTCCAATTTGCCCAGTTAAGTCTGCTACTATATTAGCTCTTGATGGTTTTGATTGCGGGCAGTGTGATCAAACCCTTAGGGATTAATCACTTTTATTCAATTAGTGCCAAGCAGCTCTGAGTTAAAGTAAAATTATGCCCTGGCCAAAAAAAAAAAATTAAGGTGGGGCCCCTTATGCTAAAATTTTATAGGGGTAAAATGGATATATCACTATATTATATTTTGCTTTTTCCAAGCGGAACTTCACCCAAAAGGGGAACATTTAGGACATCATTTTTTTGGGTGGGGGCAGTGGGTACCTGGTTTTGATGCCGTGCCCCCCCCCCCCTCCTTCCGCCATAGCCTTCTGGGACTTGAACATCTACAGTGAGCACCCAGCTGTGAAGCCACAAGCAGTCACAGCTGGATGCCCACAGTTAGTATGCCGGCACCAGGGACCGAAGCCCGGCCGGTTGAGCACAGCGCTGGATTCTGGGGCAGGTAAGTGTCCTAATTTTAAAAGTCAGCAGCTACAGTTTTTGTAGCTGCTGACTTTTATTTTTTGAACAGATGACTGGACAACCGCTTTAAGTGATAATTTATTTGGCTGCTGTTAAAATATCTATGAGCAGGTGGTATTCAGTTTTTGTGCAGCCTAGTATGTTATTTAATAGTGCTTTTATGGGGTTCTTCCTGAATGAGCACCCTAATGCTGTTAGGATTAATTGGTATGTATGAAACCAGAACTGCTACCTTTTGGGGCAGTTCCACCATACTGTATGTATTCTGGAGATTATTGAATTGGCAAAATAGGTCATATTTTTCAGAGAATAGGATTTAGATGTTTTTACTATATTATGAATAAGAAAGTTGTTTGGTAGCGAGCAATTTGCCACCTGCCACTATGTTAATCTTCTGGTCTCATGTTGAGAAGAATAGTGGACTGCTTTGGATGGAAGACAGGGTTAGCAGTATGCTAGGGTATTTGGCATTGTCCTATGTTTTCAAAGACTGAGAAAAGGTTGGAGAGAAACTGACTATGAGCCGATGGGGACCAGATTATATTGTTAATAGAGATAGATGCTGTAAGCTTTGCCTGTAATAGGGTTGCCTGGTATATTTGGGATATAGGGTTGTCTGGGATATTTGGACTGCATAAGAGATGTTGAACTCCCAGATGTTCAATGGGTTTCATCTTATTCATGAAGGGTCATACAAAACCAGCACTTCTAGGAGTATTGATCTGCTGTGTCCCCCACTGTGCTCAGTGGTTCCTCCTACAGACCTCCACATTACTATAGGACACAGTAATAACGTGAAAGTCAGTAGGAAAAAACACTGAGCTCCGCAGAAGATGAAACAGATCAACACTTCCAAAAGTGTCAGTTTTTAGGGGTTTTTTTAAGGACACTTTGGTCAGAAAATTTCTCTACAGAGGATCAGCATTCAGATGTGCAGGCAGCTAAGGGAAGTAGTCTTTATTTTATTCTTTTACAGTGTAACCATTGTTCAGAAATTTGGGGTCAATGACAAAGAACCAAAAAAGAAAGAGACAAATTCCCCACTTGGGGTTTTTAGGCAGCGGAATGAAAGGGTAAAAAGCCAATTCATAAAAATGTATCTTTATTGTACAAAAAACTTTAACACACTGGTTAAAAAGAATGAGCTCCCATAGGGTGTGTATCAATGCATAACACTCAACACATACACTGTCTATATATGTTTATGACAACATGACATGTGCGTTGACTTGGGCAATAATATAATGGACCTGACGCGTTTCGACCTGTTCGAGGTCTTCTTCAAAGGTCAATTTTGCTAAAATTATATCAAGAAATGCATGTGTCAAAAAGAGTCAGTGATCATTGGAAACAAATACATAACATATCAGTACAGCATATTTACCCAGTAATGAGTGTTCTAGGCCCAGGAGCTTCTTGTTGGGTAGATCCCTTTAAAATTAAAAGATTGCCCGTTCGCCTTCCCCCGGAGGTCTCCGGGCATCCCCGCCACAACCCCCGCTACCAGGGGAGGGGAATCCCAAGGAGATGTGACTTACAAGAGGTCACACTGTGAGGCATCCCCTATATACGCAGACCACCCGGTCGGTCAGATAGGGAAGACACCTGCAATAACAACCCAGGGAAAGAGAGAATAATAAAAGTGAAAACAGTGTATGTAATGTATTGGTGTGCACTCCAACATAAAATCTAATAGGTGCAGGAAATGTGTATATGTTTGTATCTGCTTGGTTATGAAAACCAAGACTACCTATATCCACCCACTGCATGGGCGATGGCCCATGCGTACTGGATGTATGTGTCTGTGCGTGCGAAAGTCCGCACAGGCATGTATGTACGTGTATGCATACATACATATATATACCATAATCGTAGTTTTAAAATACCTATTTGATAAGAGAGATATGGCGGAGTGCACACTAGGGTAGAAAAATTATCTAAATCAAGAAGGGGGTAATAGACAATGAAATTAATACCTCAACCCTATAAAAATGTGTAAAAGGAATAAAGAATGTGATTGATGGCAGGTGAAAAAGGAAGATGAAAGAAATTGTGGAAACCTGGGACATGAATCCACTGATGTGGACATGGGGCTGTGTGAGAAGTGAACACACGAAAAAAAGGGGGTGAACAACAAAAACCAATGCAAAACGGTGAATGTGAAAACCAGGTGAACAGTGCCCATTAGTGAGGGAAGAAATATGTATCAGGTGTGCCGGGTGAATTACCTTATAGGCGAGGTAAAGGTAGTGCAAAAATCACACTATGTTGCCCAATATTACTTGCACTCAGGTATGACCTGACCCGGGATAGGTCACTGCCTAGAACTGGCTGAAAGCGCCTGTCCAGGTTACCATTTGGCAAGTCTGAAATTGTAAAATAAAATAGAAAGTATTGTATACATTTGAGTATTTGGTGTGTATATATATATGGTCGTAGTAATCGACCAATAATTGGATTATAGGGCAACAAAAGTGCAATGATGTGAGCAAAAAGTGTACTTACGATGTGAAGCCGTAGCGGAGACCACCAGCTGGACAGGAAGTGTGCAGAGTGATGAAAAGGGGATGAGGGAAGGTATATAAGCCCTTAATGTTGGGGCGGAGCTCCAGTGTAGGTTGATTGATGGCAGGTGTCAATGTGCCACTAATGAGACCGCTCCGGGGGGACCCAGTATGGGGGCATGGCGGCCGCAAAGCGGCCTCGTGTGATCTCCTCGGCGTTCAGGGCGAGCAGGCGCCCCGTCCACTGACGTCATCGCCGTCGCAAATGCGTGACGTATCCGCATCACGTGGCGCGCGCGGGGCCCCGCGCATGCGCAGTGAGCGGAGACGTCCGGGGATGTCCCTGAACGCCGCCGGCAAGGGGGAATCCCCGATCTGGCACCCAGGTCCACCCTGGGTGTCCAATGGGGAACGGCGGGAGGGGGAGCCAACCATAAAGGAGTCCCGCCTCCCCGCCTTACCTTGCCGGGAAGACACATCTCGGGGAGCCCACCCCGATGTCGGGGCGGCGCAGGCAGCCACGATGGCTACTCCTGGGGGGGGAAAGGGGAGCAGGCTAATCAAAGGGACAACATTTCCATAATTATACAAGAACAATAACGTACAAGAATGGTAAAAAATATAAATGTAGGCGTATCATCCTATATTGATACATACAATCTTGGCAGAAATAATTTTCATATAAGACATCCATATATGCAGGGCAAATTCACATAACTAGGTATAAGGAGGTAACATAGGGTACGGAACACATTCTAGAGCAGAAAAGGAAACAATATAAATTCAAAACAAAATTGCATATACACTGCACATCAAAAGATGTACACAGAATAAAATAAATACATAGATAATCATGAGTGTCCCTGAGCTATCAGAAAGGGGATGGGGAAAAAGGGGGGGGGGGGGGGGGGGGAGGGGAGGGGGGGGAGGGGAAAAGGGGGGGAAGGGCGGGGGAAGGGAGGGGGAGAGGGGAAGGGGAGGGAAAGACGTGGGAACCGATGAGGCAGGGGAGCCCCCTAGGGGGCACCATTACTTACTAAGGTTAACAAAGGGCAAAAAGACCTTATTGGTTCTTACCCGAAACAAACCCTTTTAGGAACGGGGCAAAAGATACGGCATCATTAAGTCCTGGGAACGAGGTGGCATTTAGTTGAAATATCCACTTTTGTTCGTGTTGCAACAGGATTTTGTTCCAATCACCGCCTCGATTTGGTATGTGTACCCTATCGAGAGCGGTGAAGGATACTTTAGGCATTTTGTAATTGTGCACTGACATCACGTGTCGGCCCAATGGTAGATAGTAGTTGCCAATTTGCATATGATAAATATGCTTGGACATGCGACGATGGAATTCCTGTTTGGTCTTACCAACATAATAAGCCCCACATTCACAAGACATAAGATAGACGATCCCTCTAGTTTGGCAATTCGTGAAATGTTTGGGCTTGAAAAGTGCCCCATTTGGGAGGTGGAAGATTTTCTCCCGTCTGATGTATTGGCAGGTAGAACAGTGTCCACAAGGGAAGGACCCCAAGGTTACACAATGTTTAAGTCTCTTTGTTTCATCTTTGAACTCGCTTTGAACTAGTCTGTCTCGTAAAGAGGTAGCGCGTTTATAAGTAATTGATGGTTTGTTGGAGATAAAGTTGCGGACTTTTGGGTCATTCAGCAATATAGGCCAATGTCTTTGGATGACATTGTTGACCATCTGATGTTGTCTAGAGAACCGCAAAATGATCCTAGTGGGGCCAATGTTGGTACCATCACTTGGCTTTTTATTGTATTGAGATAAAAGTTCAGACCGAGATTGTGCAATTGCCCTATTGTATCCCCTTCGTAAACAGGAGCGGCTATAGCCACGTGCCAGCAAGCGGGTTTGTAGCTTATAGGCTTCCTCTTTGAAGAGGGTATCACTTGAGCAGTTCCTGCGTAGGCGCAGGTACTGACCATATGGTATCGACCTCTTTAGGACTGTGGGGTGAAAGCTTTCGGCATGCAACACTGTGTTGCCGGCCGTGTTTTTACGAAAAAGAGTGCTTGAGATCTTATTGTCAGGGGTACGTATCAGTTTTACATCCAAAAATGTCATTTGGTCAGGATCATAGGTCATAGTAAACTTCAGATTGTGTTTGTTTAGATTAATATGATTCAAAAATTGAAGCAACATTTCCTCCGAACCCTCCCAGACGATGAGGACATCATCAATGTACCGTAGCCACAATTGAATGTGGCCCGTGTACACCGCGAGGTCCCCATCGTCTCGGAGGGCCCTCTCCCACTCCCCCAGGTACAGATTGGCGTAAGCCGGGGCACAACAAGTGCCCATGGCCACGCCCTGCACCTGGAGGTAGTGGGAGTTATTGAAACAGAAGAAGTTGTGGTGTAGAATGTAGTCAAGACCGTCCACAATGAACCCGTTCAGTGCCTCATCATATTTTTGGTTTCGATGCAGAACCGCCCGCACAGCAGCGATCCCCTGACTGTGGGGGATCGAGCTATACAGGGCCTCGACATCGATAGCTACCAGGAAGGAATTCGCTGGAAGGGTAAACTCTTCAATTTTTTGTAGCAAGTCTATTGTGTCCTTCAAAAAGGAGGGCATACCAAGGACAAAGGGTTGCAGAAAAGAGTCGATAAGTCGGCTCAGATTTTCCGAAATGCCCCCATTGCCCGAGACGATGGGTCGTCCAGGGGGATCTGTCTGGCTCTTATGTATCTTGGGCAAACTATAAAAAGTTGCCACCCTTGGATATTTAATACACCTTACAAGGTAAGGCGGGGAGGCGGGACTCCTTTATGGTTGGCTCCCCCTCCCGCCGTTCCCCATTGGACACCCAGGGTGGACCTGGGTGCCAGATCGGGGATTCCCCCTTGCCGGCGGCGTTCAGGGACATCCCCGGACGTCTCCGCTCACTGCGCATGCGCGGGGCCCCGCGCGCGCCACGTGATGCGGATACGTCACGCATTTGCGACGGCGATGACGTCAGTGGACGGGGCGCCTGCTCGCCCTGAACGCCGAGGAGATCACACGAGGCCGCTTTGCGGCCGCCATGCCCCCATACTGGGTCCCCCCGGAGCGGTCTCATTAGTGGCACATTGACACCTGCCATCAATCAACCTACACTGGAGCTCCGCCCCAACATTAAGGGCTTATATACCTTCCCTCATCCCCTTTTCATCACTCTGCACACTTCCTGTCCAGCTGGTGGTCTCCGCTACGGCTTCACATCGTAAGTACACTTTTTGCTCACATCATTGCACTTTTGTTGCCCTATAATCCAATTATTGGTCGATTACTACGACCATATATATATACACACCAAATACTCAAATGTATACAATACTTTCTATTTTATTTTACAATTTCAGACTTGCCAAATGGTAACCTGGACAGGCGCTTTCAGCCAGTTCTAGGCAGTGACCTATCCCGGGTCAGGTCATACCTGAGTGCAAGTAATATTGGGCAACATAGTGTGATTTTTGCACTACCTTTACCTCGCCTATAAGGTAATTCACCCGGCACACCTGATACATATTTCTTCCCTCACTAATGGGCACTGTTCACCTGGTTTTCACATTCACCGTTTTGCATTGGTTTTTGTTGTTCACCCCCTTTTTTTCGTGTGTTCACTTCTCACACAGCCCCATGTCCACATCAGTGGATTCATGTCCCAGGTTTCCACAATTTCTTTCATCTTCCTTTTTCACCTGCCATCAATCACATTCTTTATTCCTTTTACACATTTTTATAGGGTTGAGGTATTAATTTCATTGTCTATTACCCCCCTCTTGATTTAGATAATTTTTCTACCCTAGTGTGCACTCCGCCATATCTCTCTTATCAAATAGGTATTTTAAAACTACGATTATGGTATATATATGTATGTATGCATACACGTACATACATGCCTGTGCGGACTTTCGCACGCACAGACACATACATCCAGTACGCATGGGCCATCGCCCATGCAGTGGGTGGATATAGGTAGTCTTGGTTTTCATAACCAAGCAGATACAAACATATACACATTTCCTGCACCTATTAGATTTTATGTTGGAGTGCACACCAATACATTACATACACTGTTTTCACTTTTATTATTCTCTCTTTCCCTGGGTTGTTATTGCAGGTGTCTTCCCTATCTGACCGACCGGGTGGTCTGCGTATATAGGGGATGCCTCACAGTGTGACCTCTTGTAAGTCACATCTCCTTGGGATTCCCCTCCCCTGGTAGCGGGGGTTGTGGCGGGGATGCCCGGAGACCTCCGGGGGAAGGCGAACGGGCAATCTTTTAATTTTAAAGGGATCTACCCAACAAGAAGCTCCTGGGCCTAGAACACTCATTACTGGGTAAATATGCTGTACTGATATGTTATGTATTTGTTTCCAATGATCACTGACTCTTTTTGACACATGCATTTCTTGATATAATTTTAGCAAAATTGACCTTTGAAGAAGACCTCGAACAGGTCGAAACGCGTCAGGTCCATTATATTATTGCCCAAGTCAACGCACATGTCATGTTGTCATAAACATATATAGACAGTGTATGTGTTGAGTGTTATGCATTGATACACACCCTATGGGAGCTCATTCTTTTTAACCAGTGTGTTAAAGTTTTTTGTACAATAAAGATACATTTTTATGAATTGGCTTTTTACCCTTTCATTCCGCTGCCTAAAAACCCCAAGTGGGGAATTTGTCTCTTTCTTTTTTGTTTCAATCATCAGGGGTGAGCAGCATTTTCCCTTCTTCCCTGTGTCCCCCCTCTTTCTAATGACAAAGAACCAGCATAATTGCCAAAAAATTAGGAGCTGTTTTCAGCCTCATGGACTACCTGACACATGGCCCTGGTTAGTTTTGTTTCTTCACTAGTGGAGGAAGGATTTCCTTTGTGATTTGCATGTTCATGTGAAATACAAGCTTGATATATTTATTTTGTGAAATTGTGTCTCCACAGTGATTAAAACAGCTTGCATTCCCCCTACAGCTTCTTCTAAATGTCTGTAATTCTTTAAAACTTCCTACTCCTCTGTGTACCTAATTAGGGTACACCTTGTCACTGACAATGGAAAACATACTTTGACAGAAACAAGCCACCTCTATTGTCTGTCAGCACTTACAGCACCAGCATGGCATTCTCTTGTATTAACGTGGCCAAAATGCTTACAGGCATGGTATCTAAATCTAATGTGCATGCTGAAGAACACAGGCACAGTTAATTTACTATTGAAATAATTAGCAGAAAAATATGAACTCGGTTATATGAAATGACCTTTTGGTCATTTATAGATCCTACAAGATACAGTATCAGTTAACCTTTGGTTATTTTGTGATTATGATGTGCCATAAAATCCGTTCCTAATAATATAGGTAGGAAATATATTTTTTTAACTCTAAAAGTTAGTATTTTGTCATAATGTAAAGCTAGGGGTCATGTTTTTGCAGAATTCTATTTCTAGCCCAACGTATTTGAATTTGCAGAGACACTGTTACTAAGCTTATAGCCTAACTGAAGTCACAGAAATATTGCAGCCCAATAGACATTGTTCAAACAACTTTGGTTTTCATTGGGAACTGCATTTGAATCGCACGGGATCTCACTATGTGCTCCTGTGCGATTCACATGCAGGTCTCTGCAGTGCATGCACTACTTTTGGAAATGCACAGCAACCGGATTGCATGATACATTTGTACTATGCAGTCCAGTGCAGACAAACGCACTGCGTTTGGGGGTGTCAGTAAGTTTGCACTTAAAACAAATAGATATACCAAAACAGTGCTGCGCAATATACAAAAAGAATATTATGTGGCACTGTTTTGGCATATCTATTTGTTTTAAGTGTGGGTGAGAGCACTCATAGGGGTTGATTTACTAAAGGCAAATAGACTGTGCACTTTGAAAAGTGCAGTTGCACTCTGCAAGTGCAGTTGCTCCCGAGCTTAGTAAATGAGGTAAAGCTTCACTTTGCAAAGAATACCCAATCACATGCAAGAAGAAAAAAAACAGCATTTTTGTTTGCACATGATTAGATGATGGAAGTCAGCAGAACTTCTGATCTTTTCCTTATCTCTGGAACAGCTGCACTTTGCAATGTGCACAGTCTATTTGCCTTAAGTAAATCAACCCCATAGTGTCAGCTGTAATACCTATACACAGTATAGTTAGTCATACAGTTACCATATTTGCATACTTGCTTATGATTGTTAACTTTACACTGACACCCGCTGTAGATTGTAAGGGCAGTGTGATTTAAATGTGGTGCTGGAAATCGGCACGGAACGCGTGTTTCCCACATGACATTCTAGTATTACCTCCACTTTCCTGTTGTGCAAACTCTGAATATGACTGTACAGTCGAATATGCATCAGGAAAGACCCAATGCTCTAGGTAATCAACATTCAATAACATTCTCTCTACAATAGGCTGTCAATCAGATCCTGTGAGGAAGGAGTAGGGGGCAAGGAGTAGGGGGCAAGGCCGAGCTGCGCTGTGTGTGTCAATAGATGCACACATCCCGCCTCAGAATCGATCCTGCATGAGTGCCCCCATAGCAAGTGACTTGCTATGGGGGCACTCAGAAGGGAGGAAGAGCCAGGATCGCCAGTGGGGGGAACCCGAGCAGAGGAGGGTCGGGGCTGCTCTTTGCAAAACCATTGCACAGAGTAGGTAAGTATGACATGTTTATTAATTTAAAAAAATATATACCTTTACAATCACTTTAACTTTATTCTGTCACAATAAAGCTTGTTAAACCCTTATGTGGTGGCATTGGGCAGGTATCAGGTGCTCTTTATGGCAACATCAGCAACCTATTGGACGCCTAATGTCTTGCCTGTCCTTGCTACAGCCGATCGAGCAGCAGTTGTGCTTGACTCGCTGTTTCCTGGCGAGGCAATACTCAGAGCTGAGTGTTTCCCGGGTTTATACCCTGCAGAGGTCATCAGGGGAATGAATGTTTCTTAATGTCCTTCCACCGGCCTTCCTGACACTGTTGTGGTCCCAGGTTCCCAAGAGGAGGGGGAGAGTGTGGGAACAGCGAAGGAGAGTCCAACCTTGAGCTTTTTTTAAGTCCTTTAAAAGAGAAGTATGGTAATTAAAAAAATTTTTTTTTTACGTATACGTAGGTGTAGGCGGATGCAACTGATTCAGGCTCAGTGGCGTGCAGAGAGGCTGAACCAACTACCGATCAGACATCTCGGTGGATCTCAACATTATAGTCGGGATCGCTCCATAGTTTAGACCAGCTGAATGAGCTGACATCAGCTGACAGCAGACATATGGGTCACAGGCAAGCAGAGCAAAGTGCACTCCTTTGACATACAAGAGAAGTAGGACCAAAAGAGCTTATTTAAAAGCTGCAATACAACAGAACGCATTATTATCATTATGTGCTGGTGATATTTCCATTGTAAGCGAGCCTTTGGCCGCAGAGAGGGGACTGTTTGACATACTTATTATTAAGTAGGAGAAGCATTCAGATATGTGTTGGTATTGTTTGTTATGAAACAAGGGAGGAGTTCTGCCATGTGCATTCATTTGTCAATTGAAAGTTGGCTTTGGTTGAAAACTTGTATTTCTTTCACTGTAAATACATAGTTGTCAATTTACTGGTTGTACTATGAATTTAAAAAGCTACTTAATTGTATTTGAGCTATTAAACAGATTGTTCAGAAAGGGCATATTTTGTATAAAATGCATGTTTTTTAAGAAAATAATAAGGAAGTACTATATAGGTTTGTACACTACTGCTAGAATTAGCCGGTGGGTCATATACACTTAATTTTTCAATGTACGTTTATGTACCCCTCGACTTATGAAAGTGGTGGTGTTTGGGAAGAATGGGGTGTGGGGACATTGTTAATCTGCATGCAGTGTTAGGGTGGTTTAAGCATCAGCTGATTCAGAAACAACTGTCCGAAATTTGAACCATGTACGGGCAGGCTGAATGTACCCAAGTTGATCAACTTGTGTACAACCAGCCTGTCTGATTTTACATGCTATTATTGCCAACAGTGATTATAGCTACTAGCAGTAATCACTGTGTTCTCCCGGTAGAGGCAGCTTCCTCCACCCCCGCCGGGAGAACACAATGGCTCTGCAGGAGGGACTCCCCCATCAACAGTGACTGGGGTTGTGCAAAATCTGGTGCAGCTTTTCATAGAAACCAATCAGCTTCCCGTTTTTTTCTTCAAAGCCTACTTCTACAAGCTGAAGTTAGAAGCTGATTGGCTACCATGCACAGCTGCACCAGATTTTGCACTCTCCAGTTTTAGTAAATCAACCCCACTGTGTTTATAGGGGAATCAAGTGTTTTTCTTACCTGCAACGTGTGGTAAAGGATAACCGTTAATTCCATCCCCACCAAAGTACTTCTTACATTGTATAACTGTAAACTTTACACCACTTCTGTAGCTTTGTCCCTTTATTTGAATCCACTAGTCTTAAAGCCCTTTCACACTGAAAGCGATGGGGCGTCGGCGGTAAAGCGCCGCTAGTTTTAGCGGCGCTTTATTGTTGTTTTAGAGGCGCTTTTCGGCCAAAATCGGGGTGCTTTTAACCCCCGTTAGCGGCAGAATAAAGGGTTAAAAGTGCCGCTGCTCAGGCACTCAGGCTTTCACACTTGGATTGCAGATGAGGCATTTTTCAGGCGCTTTATAGGTGCTATTTTTGGTGCTAAAGCACCTGAAAAACGCCTCCAGTGTGAAAGGGGTCTTTAGTATTTCTGGTTGCTCTTCTGGTATGCCATTTTCTTTCAAATATAGCTGTATCTGTGAGATAACAGTACGTATTTGTTTAAGAGCATTGCAGTTATATTTTTCAGCTTTGCCATACATAGCCTTTGATATACATTTCAAACTCTTAGAAGCCCTAGAAGGTTAAAATTGGAATACGGAGAATGCTTTATATTTATGTAATTAACCCTATCCTTGGAAAAATGTTGTAGAGTTTGATCTATATAGGTATGGTACAAAAGACTCACAAATTTGTTCTACAAGGGACTTTATTTGCTTCAAAAATACAGTGTTTATCCACCAGATGGAGCTCTGATCGAGTCCTGAAATGTTTTACTGCAATCACAGATTTCACCAGCTGCACTTTTTTTTAGTGTCATTACAGTCAGTGGTTACACTTTGCCATGCATACCTGCTTGCTACTGCAAGTAACCAAATAGTGATTGAAGCAGAACTACAACCAAAATAATAAGGTATTCATATTCAGCTTCAATCCAGAGATCTCTAACTCATTTTTTTTTCTGATGCTAGTTGGCCAGCATCATCTCACTCACTTTCTCTGAGCTCAGGTCATCTCAGGATGTAACTAGACAATGAAAGGAGAAGCAGCACAGTAGTGAGCTCATCTCTTTGTCACTCTACTTTCTTTTCCTATCAGCATGATCATTGTCAGCATATGAACTTGGCTATGTGCTGCTTCTTCCTCTTACATCTCAGCTCTGCTGTTCAGGGACTGCAGGAGGCTGATATCAGGTCAATGTCAGGTTCTTACACTGATTGCATTTAAAAGATGTACTTAATTATGTACTGTATTAATGATTACAGGCTGCATTAATTTGTCACCTTATATCTGCCCAGATATGGGCTTTAATGTGGCTGCAGCTCCCTATATAATACATGCAGCTAGAGTTTCAGTTGATGCATAATATTGGAATAGGGAAGATATGTGATCTAAGCTACTTTGACCAGGGAGTGAATGTTGGTGTCATAAGGTGGTGGTTAAAGTATCTCAGAAAATGCTTATTTCCTGAGATTTTTACACGCTGCCATACAAAAACGGAACAGCCATTGAGGCATTGAGGAGCACTCTGTTACCAAAATTAGCTTGTTACTATTGAATTCTGTAGAATTTAATTTGCCTGAGGTACCCTAATTTAAATGAGGGACAGCTAAATCTTAAAGTGGTTGTTTTTTTTCCGGATCTGCAAGGTAAAGGCATAATGTGCTAGTAAGCATCGCATACTAGCAGATTATGTTAAACTTTCCTGAAAACTAAGCCCTCCAGTGATGCAATATCATTGCTGGAGACAGTGTCCATCTTCACCCAACTTCCTTCTGGGTCCACAGACTCCAGCTATGTGATTGGCCAGAGCCGCGCTGACGTCACTCCCGCACAAGCGGGGGGGAACTGTCATTCACAGCACAGGACTCTGAAGGAACGGCGCCGTTGCCTGTTCCTTCAGAGCGCATGCGCCAGTGACGTCATCAGCTGCATATACAGTAAATAGCTCCTAAACAATGCACTTCAATGCATGTTTAGGAGATATTCACAGTACCTATAGGTAAACCTTAGGCTACTTTCACACTGGGGCATTGGGGGCGCCAGTGGTAAAGTGCTGCTATTTTTAGCGGCACTTTACCGCCATTTTTGCTGAGGTTTTCGGCCGCTAGCGGGGAGCTTTAAACCCCTGCTAGCTACCTAAAAAGGGTTAAAACCGCCTGCAAAGCGCCGGCGGTTCAGGAGCGCTGCCCAGCGGTGGAGGAGCGGTAAACACACCACTCCTTCACCGCTCCAAAGAAGCTGCTGACAGGACTTTTCCTGACGTCCTGCCAGTGCAGCGCTCCGGTGTGAAAGCCCTCGGGCTTTCACACTGGAGACAATGCTGCAGCTGTTTGAGGGCGGATTGCAGGCGCTATTTTTAATGCTATAGCGCCTGCAAAAACGCCCTTGGTGTGAAAGCTGCTCAGCATGCCTTCATTAGTTGTTTTAGGGTCTTCATCTTCCTTGTGATCCCCCCCAAACGAGTAGAAATCTTTCCCCTTCACAGCTGGCACCAGAACAGATGTCACATTCGGGAGATTTCCTCTCACCTTTTATTTTAAAAACTGTTTTCACTGGAACTAAAATGGAGGGGGGTTCTCCCCAATGAGTATACAGCACCACAAAATACTGGTAGAGGTTCTAAATCTAAGGTGGTCTTCAGGTGGTCACTTTTCTTTTTCTGTAGAAAAATAACATCTGTAGATAACTTACAGTGGAAGGTGAATTTGTATAAAAGGTTGTTCTTTACAAAGAACCTTGAGACAACATAGAGGGCAGGTAAAGTCTCTGTTGGTTGGAAGTAATTCCACTTGAGGTGCAGTAAGGTCTTTCAACCCTACTAGGGATATAAAGTAGACCTCTCGGCAAAGTCCTTGTTTGACCCAGGTGTAATTGTTAAAGTAAATGAAACCTAACTTTCACCTGTTTTATGAAAACTTACAGAAATGCATAGGGTTCAAGTTCCTATGTACTATGTATGGCTTTTATCACTTTGTATTCAGTGACAATCACTGCAAACCATTTGTTGGGACGAAATGCCTGTATGTACTGTACTTTGATATCTGGTGTCAGGCTGAAAATAACATACCTACTAACATCACATGCTAATTAAATGTCCCCTTATATACTGCACTACATGAAACCTGTTTGCAATACAGGGTTAGTGCCTGCAGAAAATCAAAATTGCTGAATGCTTTGAACCCCAATGTTGATTATTTTCTATAGCAATTACACCAAAGCATTGCCGTTGCAGTATGTACAATGAATACATAAAACCAATTGCAAGATAAAGAAATTTGGAAAGTATTTACAATGCACTGCAGTGGGTTTTCAACCTGCTTTTTTCGGTGTTAAGATCAATCACTAGAAATAAAAAGATATGATTTACTAAAACATTATACTCTGTTTGAGTTCTGGTTTATTTTTTATTTTTTGGTGACTTAAATTGCATTAGTAAAAATTGTGAATGTCCATCATATAATCGGAAGAAGATGATCAGAGAATGTTTAGACAGGCCGTGAATCACTTACCACCATGCGATGCAAGATTAAATAACTCCCATTGAGTGTGCCTATTTCAAGAGAAAAATCTATGTCTAAATTGGAGATAAAAGCTTTGTTCAAAGGCCCTTTTAACCTTTGACAACCGGACAAAAGACATTACTTTGAAGCATTGCAAAGAAATAGAACAACTGCAGTGTAAAAAAATCCATTATAAATATAAAAATCTAGGCAGCAGGATATCCATTTTTTCATAGTAGCAAATGCTTCCAGTTGAAACGTTGCAGCTTCAAAAATGGGAAATAAAATTAGTTACATCACATGTGCTTATTAGTTTCATTTAGATATATATTTAAAGCAGCATCAAACCCAAAACCAAACATTTATTTTATTGCAGTTTACCAATTATTAGAAGTGATAGCTGCATTTGTTTTCTGTTTTTAGGCTTCCTTTCCTTTATTCTCACCTGGTGATCTGGTCAGTAAGTCTGTTATTTTTCAAAATAACAAGCTCTCTTGCAAATGTATCAGTTACAGGGACAGGACAAACCACTGATTGGGCTGCTTAGAATGATTCACTTTTATTTATTTATTAATGCAAAACATTTATCCCAAAAGGAAAAAAAACTGTTTGCTGTAACTGCCTATAAAGTGTTATCTGGACTTCAGCTTCAATTTGCTACTGTATTTAAATCTGCTAGTACACCTAGCATCCCCTCCCCCCAGATTAACAATGCTGCTGTCCAAATGTGCCCCCTGTGCTCCTTCCTGCAGTGGAGGCACTCTAATAGAGGAGGAATGTTACTGGCTGGATCACCAGGTGAAAACACAGAGAAAAAAGTCTAAAAGAAAGAAAACCAATGCAGCCACCACATCTAATTGTAAGCTATATATTACATTTTGGGTTTTTGGTTTAATACTGCTTTAATTTCCAATATTTGTTATCCCTCTATAATTTTAACCACTTGCCAACCTGCCACAGTACATATACTGTGGCAGGGCAGCATGTGCAGGCACAACTATGTACATGTACGCGATGTGCCTGCACTGCGTTTAGGAGTACACTGCTTACCACGGACACAGCGGATTGTGGATCCCAGTACTCAGGGCTATGCGATCACATTGTCAACCAAGCTATTCTGAATGAATGAATTCATAAGAGCTGTGTTGCCTATGTTGTGATTGGCTATTAGCTATCACATGGTACCTGGGTCAATCACAGCGTCCTGTAGCCAATCACAGATCACTAGTGATCACAGCTGTTGTGAATGGTTAACCCGTTCATGACAGTTGTATACTTTGCTGTTACAATGATCTTCATTGTAACAACAAACAAAATGTAAAAAAAAAAAATCCCCCCCACACTTCAAAAAGCTCACCATGCCTTTTACTAAATGCCTCAGACTGTCTGCTTTCCAAAATGGGGTCATTTGGTGGGAATTTGTACTGTCCTAGTATTTTAGGGCCTCAAGAAATGAGATACGCCGAAAGTACATCAGAATTGACCAGTTTTCAAATATATATCAGAAAATCTAAAATTGTGTTGCGCTATCAATACAAAGTACATAAAGTCATGATAACAATCATCCAATCGAGTAAAGAAGGTCTATATCGAAAAACATATGTGCAATAAAAGATGTTTTTGAAAAAAAAATCATAAATAGTCCAATCAAGTCCATAAAAAAAAAAGAAGAAAGTGCTCTTGTGCAAAAAGTTCATATAAACACATATGTGTTATCTGGATCCCATTCTCCAGTGTGAATTCTTCAGACCTAAATGCACACTCCACTCACAAACTGCTTACCAGCTACTATGACCACAAGATGGAGGTCTGGCTGCACTTTATCACAGTGTCCCCATGGGATGGATTGCTGTCAAGAGCCAGAATTCCAGGATGGATTACCATACAGCCAGGATGACCCTCAATAGACTCCGTAAGGAAGGGAAACAAATGAGGAACTTATAGGAGACTATTCACTAAAGGCAAATCCACTTTGCACTGCAAGTGCACTTGGAAGTGCAGTCGCTGTAGATCTGAGGGGGACATGCAAGGAAAAAAAAGCCCAGAATTTTAGCTTGTACATGATTGGATGATAAAATCAGCAGAGCTTCCCCTAATTTCATATCTTCCCCTCAGATCTACAGCGACTGCGCTTCCAAGTGCACTTTCAGTGCTCTTTCAAGTGCACTTGCAGTGCAAAGTGGATTTGCCTTTAGTAAATCAACTCCAGTGTGTAGTAATGAAAGGTTCAAGCTTTTAATGAAGGTTAAAACTACTTACAACAGGCAGGAGTAAGTTCACATATAGTACAGTCATACTCGTGCAACTCCCGGCCGGGCATGAAGACGTCACCGCTGTAGCTCCCCCCCGACACGTTTCATTCAAATGAACATCATTAAAGGGTAAAGGAGTTTTTTTCATATTCATTTTATTTGGGTGGTGACACTTTTGAGCAAATTATTCTTGGTTTAGCATTTCAAATATATATACCATAGTTTGTTGATACTATAACTTTCACACAAACCAAATAATATACACTTGCTGGGATTTTTGTTATCAAAGATATGTAGCAGAATACATTTTGGCCCAAATTTATGACGTTTAATTTGATTGGATATGCTTTATGACAGAAAGTAGAAAATATTGATTATTTTTAAAAATGTTGGTCTTTTTTAGTTTATATCGCAGATAATAAAAAAAAAACAGTGGTGATCTAATACTACCAAAAGAAAAGTCCATTTGTGTGAAAAAAATGATAAAAATTGTATTTGCGTACAGTATTGCATGATCACGCAATTACCAGTTAAAGTAGAGCAGTGCTGAATAGAAAAAAATGATCTGGAGATGAAGGGGGTAAAACCTTCCAGAGCTTAAATGGTTAAAGAGACACTGGGGGTTAATTACGAAAGGCAAATCCACTCTGCCCTGAAAGTGCAGTCGCTGTAAATCTAAGGGGTAGATCTGAAATGAGGGGAAGCTCTGCTGATTTTATCAGCCAATCATGTGCAAGCTAAAATGCTGTTTTTTATTTATCTTGCATGTCCCCCTCGGATCTACAGTGACTGCACTTGCAGTGCAAAGTGGATTTGCCTTTAGTAAATAAACCCCACTGTTAGCTTGTGCATTGTGCAGTATGTTCCTAATAAAGGGAGATCCCTGCAGGACCTCTGTATATATAGGGCAATGTGCGCACAATATACGTGGTGCAGCTCAGAGCAATGCACCATGTATAGAGTGTTGGACCTATTGTCTGAGATAGTGGCGGCTGGTGTTTTTTTTCTGGGGGGGGCAATGGCGCCTCTCCCCCCCGCTCGCTGTCTTAGGGTCGGTCCTGCACCTACCCCATCTAGGTGGCAGGTGGCAGCATCGGGCAGTGGCTCCTGTGCCCTTTCCTTCATCACGGCGTGCGTCTCCTCCCCTCCTCCTAGGCATCCAGTAGGATTGCCTGTCCTTTCAGCCAATCACTTCCTGAGGAAGGAGGATCAGTGTTACAATAGCGAATATTCATTCGCTATTGTAACACATCTGAGTGGGCTCGGTTCACAGTGCTTGCGCCCTAATCCCACCCTAATTTGAAGCCTATTAGAGCCTCTGGCTCTAATCACTTGCTTAACCCCCCCCCCTATTGGAATTATTGCATCCGGTGTCCTGCAAGGGGCCGGACGCATGGATAGGGGCGGCGGCTCCCGCGTGCCCTTAATGGACAAGCCGCTCCTGCATTTACTTATAGACCTGTATTTCCCTCTGTGTGCAATAATGAGCACTGGGAAAGTGCTTATTATCACCTGCTATAATATTCCTTCATCACTTGACTCTAACCTCATTGCTTCAAACTGTGCCCAAATTGGACCTATTTCTTATCAGGGAATGGCCACCCTAAAAAATTCTCTGATATCAGATAAATATTACAACACTTGTGCTATGCCGTGGTAACAGTATCTTAAATCAAATGAGCTTTGTTGTCTATTTAAAATGCCTTCTTAGGATGAGCAGAACCAGGAAAGTGCCAGATGCATCTTGTCAAAGTGGATAATAGATTTAATAGAACCTAAAATGTGATGTTATTCGCAGCTTGTTCCAGAGTGAGCCGTAATCACAAAATGACATGCTTGTTAATAGATGAGCATAGTGGAAATAGGATCGGTCATGGATATTATTGTATGCACTCTGTAAAGCATTGCCAATTTAAAAATAATGATCTAGGAGTAGAAAACATACTGTTCTTTAGATCTGTATTTGTAAACTGTGTGTAAGAAAGAAGTAAAACATCTTTTGAAATCTATTTGTTTAAGAAAAATGGTAGCAACACCAATCAGAAATCAAACTCATTGTTCTCATGCATTAATGACTATAATAATGCTTTACATTTAAACAGAATCCCACTATCTTTAGTCTGTGCTCATTAATACCAGTTTTAGTATAATTTACCAAAATCTGCCCTTAACTTTCTACAAACACTTGGACCAAAAAAGTCAGTGGAAGGTTAGGTATCAGACTAAAATGTTTCTCAGGATTGTCCCTTAAGCCGGCCATTCATGGATCAAAATATGACCGGTTCAGCAGGGAATAAAAATACAGCAAGATCGCCTTGTCAATTTACGGAGCTCCGTTCCCTGAATGACGGTGCCAATCAGTGGGTGCTGGCGAACAACCATTGGCCAGCACCCGCTGATCGGGTTGTGCTGTAACAAATCACAGCCACCCACTGTTAGCCTTACAATATTGTAAGTGGGACAGGAAGTGATGGAAAATCTCTAATGACAACACAGACATCAGTAAAATTTGATAGGGGTTCAAACCCTTCCGACTTTATTCAAAGATAGGACATCTTTTCTAAGGGAGAACATGATAAAACACTTATTTAGTTACTTATGTTTCTATTTCTCAACAGAGTTACTGGTGGAGAATTATTTGAAGATATAGTAGCAAGAGAATACTATAGTGAAGCAGATGCCAGGTAAGTTTACAGGTATTTAAGTTTTCCCTACTCTGTGCATGCATTGAAAGATGTTCCACTGGAAAATAAGGAGCCCCCAAGTGTTGTAGTACCATTGTTAGAAGCACTTGGTATTCATATTATTGGCCTGTTTGGTGATACGGAGGATACAAATGACAAGGCTTACCTTGTTACTATTAGCCTATTGATCTTTCATTTCAAAGGCTTTCAATGTGAAGCTTTGTGGATAGATTTACAGCCCCATTCACACCTGAGCAATTTAAAGCATGATTTGAATATTCATCAGAAATGCGTTGTGAATCTTGTGTAGACATTCAACACTAGGATTTCCATTATTTTTCAGTGATGCCCATTCACACCTGAGTATAATGTCGCTTGAAGCTCACTGCTAAAAAAAAAAAAAAAAAAAAAGTACATGAGCTTCTTTTGAGTCAGTGCCATGTGTTTTGGCCACAATATACTTCAGTGGGAGAAACACACAAAACTTGTTTTTTTTTGCATATTTTCTTGATTGGTAACTAGCTTTTTATTGGCTTAAAATAATTTAAAAAATATATATACAGTGGAGAGGGAAAGTATTCAGACCCCCTTAAATTTTTCACTCTTTGTTATATTGCAGCCATTTGCTAAAATCATTTAAGTTCATTTTTTTCCTCATTAATGTAGAATTAAGGCCAAAAAGTTATATCTTGGTCTCTTTAGACCAAAGAATCTTATTTCTCACCATCTTGGAGTGCTTCAGGTGTTTTTTAGCTCCATGCAGGCTTTCATGTGTCTTGCACTGAGGAGAGGCTTCCGTCTGGCCACTCTGCCATAAAGCCCTGACTGGTGGAGGGCTGCAGTGATGGGTGACTTTATACAACTTTCTCCCATCTCCCGACTGCATCTCTGGAGCTCAGCTACAGTGATCTTTGGGGTTTTTTTTACCTCTCTCACCAAGGCTCTTCTCCCCTGATAGCTCAGTTTGGCTGGACGGCCAGCTCTAGGAAGGGTTCTGGTCATCCCAAACGTCTTCCATTTAAGAATTATGGAGGCCACTGTGCTCTTAGGAACCTTAAAGAGGAGTTCCACCCAGGGGGCCCATGAAAAAAATAAAAATAAAAGTCAGCACCTACAAATACTGCAGCTGCTGACTTTTAATTGGACACTTACCTGTCCCTGGGTCCAGCAATGCGGGGGATCGAAGCCCCACTCGTCTCCCCCTCCGTTCAGCGGTGCCGGCATTGCAACTGTGGGCACCGGGCTGTGGCTTCACAGCCTGGCACCCACTGCGCATGCGCGAGCAGCGCCGCATGCCGTGATTGGCCGCTCAGTCACCTGGGACCTGTAATGGGTCCCAGATGATTGACAGGAGGGAGGGAGCAGAGCGGAGCCCTTCCTGTGCCGAGGGGGAAGTGATGTCACCAGCCCAGGCAATGGAAGGGGCAGACTACGAGGGACCCCCTAGCAACAGGCATTTAGAGGTAAGTAAAAAAAAAAAAAATATCCAAATGTTTTTTTGGTTTTTTTTTTAGAATTTTTTATGTATTTTGGTTTTTTTGGGTGGAACCCCACTTTAAGTGCAGCAGAAATTTTTTTGTAACCTTGGCCAGATCTGTGCCTTGCCACAATTCTGTCTCTGAGCTCTTCAGGCAGTTTCTTTGACCTCATGATTCTCATTTGCTCTGACATGCACTGTGAGCTGTAAGGTCTTATATAGACAGGTGTGTGGCTTTCCTAATCAAGTCCAATCAGTATAATCAAACACAGCTGGACTCAAATGAAGGTGTAGAACCATCTCAAGGATGACCAGAAGAAATGGACAGCACCTGAGTTAAATATGAGTGTCACAGCAAAGGGTCTGAATACTTAGGACCATGTGATATTTCAGTTTTTCTTTTTTATTAAATCTGCAAAAATGTCAACAATTCTGCGTTTTTCTGTCAATATGGGGTGCTGTGTGTACATTAATGAGGAAAAAAAATGAATGTAAACGATTTTAGCAAATGGCTGCAATATAACAAAGAGTGAAAAATGTAAGGGGGTCTGAATACTTTCCGTCCCCACTGTACAAGCCTAAAATGAAGGTAGAAAAGCTAAAAAATGCCTCTATTTGGGATAAAATGGAAAATGCCTGACCTAAACATAGTTCCTTAATTAGGGCTCAACAGCTCCTAAATGATTCTCAAAGCCTATGTGTACTGTAAATGTACACATAGGCTTTTGAAGAGTTGAGTTTAGGAGCTTTGGCAAAAAACGCCAAAAGCTCCAAAACTCAAGATTAGGAGCTGCTTGTATACATGAAGCCTAAAAATATCTACACAGTTTATCAATTTAAAAAAAAAAAAAAAACAGTTTTGTAGGTGGTAAGCATTTGCATGCTTGTTTTTAATACAAGGCTTACATGTCGCCTATACACAAATGGTCTTGTATAAAAGTTCTAATAATTGCAACCTGGATTCTTTTGTAACCCAGGGCATCTCTGATGCTACAGAAAAATGTACTGGTGTGGCTGCCATAGTGGGCCTGCGCTCACCTATCAGCAAAGCATCTATCCATTTTTTCACTTTTTTTCACTGCAATCAGGAACTGAAATCTAATTATGCCATTTTTTTCTGCTGCCTCTATCTATTCAGGAAGAATCCCACCTACTTGTTGCTGGAAATATTGCCACTGTGACAGAAATTTGAGGGACAATTACCAATGGGGACAGCAAAAAAAAAAAAAAGACAAAGATTCTGACCTTCTTTATGCTATCCCCATCCGTAAATAAAAAGTTTGGCTGCGGTTTTACTTTAAGTTTACTAAAAACAAGCAATTCCATGTCCACCCCACTCTCTTTCTGTAGTGTACATTTTTTTACAAGAGCTAAGTGTGGTCATGCATTTTCTTCTCTCAGCCATGGAGTTCCCTTCTCATGACTTCAGTTATCAGAATGCAGTAGTCATTGATGTGACAATGATTCTTCAATCCATATGCATATATGGTACCTGTTACTTACAAGAATGTGTGTCTGTTATGTACATATATGTATATGTAATGGCGATAATGTACCTGCCTCAGTAAAATACAAGGCTATTAGAGGTACCATATAAATATAATGCATAACACTGCTTTTCCGAGAGTGATTACATAGGCCTTGGCTCTAAAATCTTCTTATTTTACAGAAACAGGAAGTACATTATCCCATATATTACACAAGTTTCCCTTTAAAATGGAGAACAATTATTATATTTACTGGTGTATGTTTAGATATTTTCTTTATTCATTCTTTCATGAAATACATTCAGAGTTATGTGAAATGATCTATACCCCATTCACTGATAACATTACATTTTTTTTAAATATCTGTTACAGGAGCATACTTTTCTTCTTATAAAACTTTTAATATGCGGAAATTGCATCCTTATAGTTGGTATTAATTTTGGCTCGGCTATCGTCAAAATGTATTATTTTACAATACTTTACATATGTTCATAAAACTTGTGTAATATATGTATGAAAATCTATCATATGCATATATCTATAATGTAAACATTACCTTGTAATCCTGTGCCCGATATGTGTTTCAGATCCCAAGCACTACTTGGTACACCCAAGTTTTTTTCTTTTCTTTTTTAACAAGTGAGGTTATTAAACACAGCACTAATCACACATAAACAAGTCAAAATAATGTGTATGTTACATTAAATTAATAAGCCTATTGTTTTTAAAAGGACCTGTAGCAAATGAACCCCTTGGCGTCAGCGCCACCTGGCCCTTTAGGGGTTTCAGATGCCTGGAGGTGGGGCATGGATTAATGATCATGTGACCACTGTGATTGGCTGTCACGGCAGTCACATGATTGGAACGCTCCCAATCACAAGCAGCGATCTGGAGCTTTCCGTTAGCCGCCAGTAACTGTGTCAGGAGCGCGCAAGGGGAGCACTCTCAGCACAGCTATGTTTACAATGTGGTACATAAATATGACGCCAAGGCCCACCCACCAAGAGGCCACATATTTGTGTGCCATCGGCGCCAAGAGGTTAAAAAGGTGTGACCTTTTCAATGAAAGCATACAAAATGCTGATCTTGCAGATTTCTGCTGTTAATTTGCCTTTATGCTATTGTATTATGCTTTATTGGAACATTTTATAGATCCCTAATGCTGACTATATATGTAACAATGGAGGGAGATTTACTAACTAATCAGCTTCTAACTGCAGCTTATACAATTCAAGTGCTTCTGGAGGCAGAAGGTTTTTATCTTAATGCATTCTATGCATTAAGATTAAAAACCTTCAGTGTGCATCAGCCCCCCTAATACTTACCTGAGCTCCCTCTCTATCCAGCAATGTACATGACTGTCTCGGCCGTCTGGGGCTCTCCCTCCTGATTAGCTGTGACACAGCAGCGGCGCCAATGGCACCTGCTGCTGTCAATCAAAGTCAGTTAGTTAATCAGGAGAGAGAGGGGCGGGACCAAACAGCAGCTCCGTGTCTGAATGGACACAGGGAGGTACGGCTCAGCTCGGGTGCCCCATAGCTAGCTGCTTGCTGTGGGGGATCTCGACAGGAGGGAGGGGCCAAGAGAGCCAGCGAGGGACCTGAGAAGAGGAGTATCTGAGCTGCTCTGTGAAAAAAAAACACTAAACAGAGCATGTAAATATAACATGTTTATTATTATTTTTTTTTAAACGAGTCTTTACAATCACTTTAATCTTTGACAATAAGGCCCCTTTCACACGAGCGAACTGAACGGATCCGCCTGTCTGGTTTTCAGGTGGACCCGATCGGACCACCCATTGTTCTCTACGGGGAGGCAGATGTAAAAGGATGTGTCCATTTACACCCGCCTGCATCCAATCCATCTGGTCCACCAAAAACAGACGTCTAGTGGATCGGATTGGATGGAAGCAGACAGGCGGTCTGTTTCCATCCACCCACCCCATAGAGAACAGTGAGCTGTGTCTGTGTCTGCTCTGCATAGTGGAGCGGACACGGACCTGTCATCCGCCTGCTCAGCGGGAATCAGCAGACAGATCCCCTGCTGAGCAGGCAGATCCGCTTAATGGAGTCCACTCCGTGTGAAAGGGGCCTTAAACTTAGAAGCTAAGGGCTCTCTAAATGTGTCCGCACAGGAAAACAGATACAAAATTTATTCAAGGTTGTACAGGACTCCCGATAAAATACACAAATTTCACGCCAGTGTCCCCCCACTATGTTGGAGATGCAACAGGGCTAAGGGAACACTACTACATATATGGTGGGACTGCCCCCTAATCCAACCCTACTGGACAGAGATAGACCGCCTTACTTCAAAAATCACGACCTACACTCCGGACTTTAACCCTGCCCAATACTTACTCCACCACACATCCATCCATCCAAAATCCCTTATACTACATCTGATTGATGCAGCAAAACTATGCATACCCACCCACTGGAAGGCTACCTCCCCCAGCATACCAGAATGGCTCCATCGAGTGGGAAGGATAGCTGAGATGGAGGATTTAATACACCAGGCAAAAGACACCTCACTCAAATTCCATAAAATATGGGCTTGCTGGCTTTATTTAAAGAATCCGCAGAATATAGCTCACTACTTGAAACTCCATAGCTTGACCTGAGGGGTTGAATCTGCCACCTACCTCATGGGCCCGGAAATGGTTAACACTCCCACCCCATCACCCTCATATCCTTCCTACCCCTCACCTTTCCCCTCAACCCCACATACAGCCATACACTGGCTTCACAGACGCCATTTTAGTACACTACCGTCACACCAAGAACGTTCGATAACGTCTAGACCAGTGTTTCTCAACTCCAGTCCTCAAGGCGCACCAACAGGTCATGTTTTCAGGATTTCCACTATTTTGCACAGGTGATTTGATCAGTTTCACTGCCTTAGTAATTACCACAGCTGTTTCATCTGAGGGAAATCCTGAAAACATGACCTGTTGGTGCGCCTTGAGGACTGGAGTTGAGAAACACTGGTCTAGACGGATCCATATTCAATGACCTTTTTTGTATAAAACAGATCACAATTAGGAGACAAGTAGATTGGTCACTCGAATCAGGTAGGCAAACCCTCCACTCACACACAGTTAGATCCCGACAGAGGTGGGGGGGTGATGTGGTTGACTACCGGCTCTCACTGAAACACTCTTGACATAAATCAACACCGAGCCCTCCATGAAATACTAAAGCACCTTCTCAGCTCTAATTACCTATTGTAGGTTTACGGGCTATAGCTGAGATTTATGGTTAGTAATTTACTAATTGTATTTCTTCTACACTTTATAGGTATATTGTTGATAACCTTGTTGTTCAAAAGTGCATTTCAAGACTGAATGAGCTGTATTAATACCTTGCTCCATGCCTGCTTGTATGTACTGTAAAACTCTTCAATAAAAACATTGAAAAAAAAACTTAGAAGCTGATTGGTTACTATGCACAGCTGCACCAGATTCTGTGTGCACCAGTTTGAGTAAATCTCACTCATTTGACCATTAGAAATTGTAATAGATTTAATGAAGTTATATTATATTTAAAAAAGAGTTATTAAATAAGCAGTTTAATTAAATGATCATTTAATCAGACCAAAATGATTGGCCTTCATGGAAAATGTAATCAAATGCAGGTGCCTAATTCTTTTCAGTTGTTGTAACAATCATAGAGGTTGGGTATAAACTGGTAGATCTTGCAGGTACATCCTGCTGTGGACTTGTTGTACCATAGCAATTATCACCATGTGTTTTCTTAATAAGCAATAAAAGAATCACATTTTATGTTTTCATGGAAAGGGGACATGTCAGGCTCAGTACTTGAAACACTTGGATCACTAATGCAAAATGTGCTGTACATGGTCTGGCTAGTCAGAGTATATATCAAAATGATTTAGGGTCCGTGCACATGCTTTTAGAGGTGTTTAGCGTTTTGCCTATAGAAACAGCTCAGTGTTATTGTATATGTCCATGCACATTAGGACTATTACAGCCATATTTTGGGCTCCGCGTTTAGAGGCAGTAAAAAAAAAAACTTCTGGGATGCGTTTTTGAGAGGAAGTTTCTGGCAGAAAAAAAGCTAAATGCTCCTAAACACAAAAACGCCATATGAGCATTTTTTTCTGCCAAAAGAACTGGCGACTATTTCAAACTTAGTGTGCATGGACCCTAAGGGTGTGTTACCAGTTGGCAATTGGCAAGGCTTTCTCAGACCACATGTGCCCTAAGTTTTCCATCTCTAAATGATAGAAATCAAATTTAAAAAGAAATATTATCCAGTTTAAGTATAACTGAAGCTTTGTTTAGGAAATTGTTTCTCACTTTACTATGTTCTTACTGAGAGAGGAGGTAAAAGAAAATATAAAAGCTGGGAAACTGATAGCAATAAAAAAGCTTCCAGATTCTTCCTTCCTCTGAACCCATACTACAGTTTTCAAATTGCTTTCTGTGGTGCTGTTGGAGATTTACCCTAATTTCCTGTCCTAGTGGCAGTATGGGGCAAAACCCAAGACGGCTGTAGGTCTAATAAACTGTAATCTGACAAAGCTTCTAAAGCTGACAATACAGTGAATGAAATTAACTAGAGAAAAGCAATCTACCTAAATTTGTTTAACTGATCCTTTTGGTGAATTACCGGTAATTACTTCTATCCCATCAGATTAGTGTTAGCTTAATTAATAACTATATTGGGATAATTTTTTTTATCCCAATTGGGATACTTTTTTATTAAAAGTTGTGTTTGAAGGGAAAGTTGTAATTATATAGCAGAATGTAAGAAAAAAAAATGTGTTGAAAAAAGTTTTGAGTTTTTTCTAATTTTATTAGACTGCAGTACGAGTCAGGCTTTAAAATTCTATGTTGTTTAAATACCAAGAACAGGCTCATAAGCTTCAGAAATCGTTGTATATTGATAGAGCCAGAATTCTAGTGATGGCCTTTGGTGTAATAAATATTGGATTGCTCAAGATATCCTTTAGTGCTTGTAACTAGGGATGGGCCAAACAGACCCCTGTTCGGTTTCGCACCAGAACGTCTGAACACCATGAAAGTTCGGACCCGAATAACAAACCCTATTTTGCGGTATAAACCAAAAAAGAGAGACAATTTTCAAAAAAACGCAGTATTTTTTACTTTTTGCTATAATTAATATATAAAAAAAACATTTTTTTTTCTCAGTTTAGACCGATATGTATTCTTCTACATATTTTTGGTAAAAGAAAATCGCAATAAGCGTATATTGATTGGTTTGCGCAAAATTTATAGCGTCTACAAAATAGGGGATAGTTTTATGGCATTTTTATTATTTTTTTTTTTAAATTAGTAGTATTTTTATCAGGACTGCAACATTACATCGGATACATCGGACATTTTTGGGACCATTATCATTTATACAGCGATCAGTGCGATTAAAAATGCATTGATTACTGTGTAAATGACACTAGCAGTGAAGGGGTTAACCACTAGGGGGGCAGTGAAGGGGTTAAGTGTGTCCTAGGGAGTGATTCTAACTGTGAGGGGGCTGGGCTTGAACACACAGGACAGTGATCACTGCTCTCGATCACAGAGAGCAGTAGATCACTGTCCTGTCACTAGACAGAACAGGCAATGCTTTGTTTACATAAGCATCTCCCTGTTCTTCCTCTCCGTGACACGATCGTGGGTACCCAGCGGACATCGAGTCTGCGGGACCCACGGTCACGGTGACTGCGGCGGGCGCGCACACTTGCGGCACCGCTTCTTAAAGGGGATGTACCTGTATGCCCTTTTGCCTGCCAGTGCCATTCTGCCGACGTACATCGACGTGCGCTGGTCGGAAAGCGGTTAAAGTCAATAAGACCCGAACGTTAAAAATTAAAATTGCCCATTTTGAAGCCTTATATGCAAGTAATTGGGCATACAATGGTTATAGGGGTCCGGGTCCTGCCCTGGGGGACATGTATCAATTAAAAAAAAGTTTGTGAAAACTTTTGATTTTTAAAGTGAAAGCCTAAAAATGAAAAATTCCTTCCAATATAGTGCCTGGGGGGTCCCCTTAGTCTACCTGTAAAGTGGCAGATCTGCACCATGTCTAGAATCTGCTGCAGTATTAATTGCATTTATAAAGCCAAAAAAATGACATTTTCCCTGCAAGCTGCCTTTATTTTGCTCAGCAACAGCTGGGGAGCCAGTGTGTATGATGAGGCCACAATGTAGTGCACTGGGAACAAGATTAGAGATTTTTTGGATACATTCTGGTGTCATTTTGACTTTGTATAGAGGTAACGGGTGCGTAAAAATTGGTCTTTGGGTGTCGGTGGCGCCTTCCCACCGTAACCCTATAGAGTTACTCTTGATGAAAGCAAGAATTGGCCTTGCTGTAAAAAATTGCAATGATATGCACCTGTCAAACAATTGCAGAAAAATTACTCTTTGGGTGTCGGGGCCCCTTCCCACCTTAACCCTATAGAGGTGCTCTTGATGAAGGCAAAATAAATTGCAATGATATGCATATGGTTGGTGTTTTTGCCACGTTTGATGTGCCTGAGACACAGTTTGCACATAGCAACAGTGCGATCTGCTGCAGATGTGCTGAAAAGGGCCCAGACAGCTGAGTTTTGGGAAGTGGGCCGGGAGATAACAGCTAAAAGAAAAGAAAAAAGAATTGCGCTAGGTGCATAAATCTAAAATGAAAAAAAATGAATAATATATTGACCGTGAAGGAAGTCCTGCTGCTGAACACTATAACCCCAATAAGAGGGCACAAGAAATAGATGTACAAAACACAGTGCAGCGCTGGAAAATTGTCACAAGTGTAAATTGTGTTATGTCAAAAGTACAAAGTGACCAACAACAGTGAATGACAGCAGAAAATTGCCAATATATGATCAATCAATTAAGTGCTTATGAATAATTTAAAAAAGATATAGTGAAAACAAATATGATAAAAAAATTATATAATAAAAAGCAGTTCATATAATAAATGTGAGGGTGAAAAGTAAAGTCCAAAAATTATGATGTTCAATGTAGGAGTTCTGGATCAATATTCCACCACTAGTGCTGCCCACCACCTGGTGATGAAGTAATGGAGGCTTATCGGAAAGCCTGCGACCGCCCTTATTCAGGGGGGTCAAAACAGGCCTAATAGAGATGTATGGATCTCTGGAGATGTCCCGCTGGAAGCTCTGTGTGATGTCCTGCCACCCTCCTTCATGGACGGATAATCAGCAACAACAGGGCGCCAGTTTGGAGAATATAGTCCCAGGGGCACTTCCTATGTGGCAATCAATGTTGCTTCCAAAGAAGTCCGGCAAAGGTGAACTGTAGATGCCAAAAAGAAAGAAGGGACTCCAATAGTGTAGAAGAACTAAGACTGCGTTTATTTAAATAAACAATATAAAAAAAGACATAAAAATCCTAGCAGGAACAGCATAAAAACTCCTCTGCCGTTTTAAAATGGAATCGCGCATGCGCGATGTGTGCTCACGTTGTGACCCAATGTTCAGCCCGAACCGTTCGCCCATCCCTACTTGTAACATTTGGATCAATCACGCAAGAGGAACCTTTTAATTACTGCATTAAGAAGAAGGTCCTGAAAGGAAAGGTTTTATTGACTTGTTATATTTCCCCAGAATGCAGATTATAATATGTTTCTAGAAGTGCAGGGGTCAACCCAACTCTCTGAAGTAACTTTCACATAGAAATGTTTTAAAATAAAATTGGCTAAAATTACTTTCACAAAAGTGTGATTGCTCCAGTATAGCATGGATAGATGTATTTTACATCATGTTGAGTGCTGTTTAATTTGTTACATTGCTCTATTGGAAACAATATTGCTGCTTTACTAAAACTGGAGCATGCAAAACCTGGTGCAGCTCTGCATGGTAGCCAATCAGCTTCTAAGTTCAGCTTGTTCAATAAAGCTTTGACAAAAAGCCTTGAAGCTGATTAGTTTCTATGTCGAGCTGCACCTGATTTTGCACTCTCAAGTTTTAGTAATCAATTCCACTGCCTATTAGTTCATTCATTTACTGGATACACTGTAGCTTGCAACAATAACTTGTAGTATATTAAATATAAGTTTAGCCACTTCAGTGTAAATGTAAAAAGTGCAGCGATATGGGGGTTACTTCAGAAACTATTGCTTTAAAGATAGTAGAGTAGGGAATACCTATAGAATGAAGTGGGGTTTTTTTTGGGTTAAGATAGGTCTGTACAAATATGCCTATTCAGCAATCCTCCTGGTCGGTTAGATCATGTGACTGACTTTTATTTTACCTTTTCTTTTGTAGTCTGGGAAAGCTTATGTCTCTTATTGCTCTTAGCGTTCTCACTGACTAGACTAGGTTGATTGGCTAAATAGTTATGCATTCTGAATTGGCAAATATACTTAAAATACTGTGAGGTGTCCTTACCAATGCTGTATCCCGACCTAGGCCGGCAAGGCCCAGGCCTAGGGCAGCACTTTGCAGGGGGACAGCACAGACAGAGTCCCCGCTGGCTTGCATTACAATGTTAGTGTAGCGCCAGTCTTATGGGGCGGACTGGGCTGAGGCAGATTAGTCTAGCGCCCCCATAAAGCGTCCGCACTGCTTCCGGTAATTGGAACGCCTGGCATTCCGCAACTGGGGGGCGCTTCTATCTTTGACTTTCCTATCATCCTGGACCACAGATCTTCCTCACTGTGCTATATGTTTTCTGCTGCCACATTGGCATGATTATATCTTCTTCGTCCTCTCCATAAATTTATCAGAAATTCTTGCTTAAAGTAGAATTATAGGCAACACTTTTTTTTTTCATTTTGGATAGAATTAGGGAGGGTTGTAGCCCCTTTCCTGCCCCATAGCCAAACAGGAAGTGAGAGGAAATCTATGCAAATTAAGGAAATCCATTGTTCCCCCCCAGACCCTCGGAACTAGTGTCCCCACTTGAAAATTTCAGGGCGGGTCTTAAACAGCAAGGGGTGTGGCCTTGACAGGAAGGGGTGGGTCCTATTTAAATTAGGAGGTGCATGAGTTTAGTCAGTCCTAGGGCAGCACAAAACCTAAATACACTACTGTTCCTTACTTATGGTAGAACACCACATTCTGGCACTAAAAGTGCCATGCTGCTGTGACACTACATTGTGGAAAATGTGAAAGGTTAGTGCATTCTACTTTAAGTCCCCTTTCACACTGAAGTGCCGCTAAAACAGCGCTAAAGTGACGTTCATTGTTGCGGTGCTTTAGCTGTGCTTTTCAGCTGCTAGCGGGCCAGATTTTTTAAGGTAACTTGACCTTAAAAAGAAAGAAAAGAGATCAGTTTTGCAGCTCTTTCAAAGCTCTTTTAAGGCGATTTGGAAGCGCTGCCCATTCAGTTCAATGAGCAGGGGCGATATTTATAGCGCTCCCAACCCACCCCAAAGATGCTGCTTGCAGGACTTTTTCTAACGTCCCGCAAGTGCACCACCTGAGTGTGAAAGCCCTCATTGCAATGAATGGGAGGCAGTTTTCAGGCACTTTTCAGAGGCAATTTCTAGTGCTAAAATGCTAAAATGCCTGAAAACTGCCTCAGTGTGAAAGGGGTCTTACATAGGAGTGTATCAGGTGCTTCCTAGGCCTGCAGCCACATCCACATATACCATAGCTTGCTCTAATACCCTGCTGACTAAGTTCTGTCCTTTTAGAAAATCATATTTAGAATTAAAAGTATGGGCTTTATAACAAATGTTTTTGTACAAGCTGAAGTATGAATTTTGAATCTTATAGAAAATGCACAAATTCAATATACATTCTTGTTGATTTACTAAACCTGGAGAGTGCAAAATCTGGTGCAGCTGTGCATCGTTGCCAATCAGCTTCTAGCTTTAGCTTGTTCAATTAAGCTTTAAAAAAAATCCTGAAAGCTGATTGGTTTCTTTGCAGAGCTGTACCAGATTTTGCACTCTCCAATTTTAGTAAATCGACCCCCTTTGTGTTTAGTGTTCAGTATTTCATGGGAATCACTGTATGTATCCAGACTCCGTTGTCTCTTGTTCAGATACACAACGCAGCCTCTGTAGACCAAGACTGCCTTGTATTCTCTATAAGCCATCAGTGTTGTATCATGCTGAGCTATACCATCCTCACAGACCAATTGCACAGGTTTTCTGTATTGGTTTCTGAGCATAAATACTCTGCATTTGACATCAAACAAAGCTATCATTAGCTCTATCCTGATTTAAGGTTGTAAGTCTGCAAACTTTCTTTTATTTATGTATTTTTTTAATCTTTTAGAAGATTAAAATAGTTCCTCTGTTCATTTTTTTTCTGATGTTTCTCACAAAGTTCACATTTCCATAACCCTACTGTGATCAACCCTTGATTAACTGTGAAAAGTTATTTTATAAAAAAAAACAACACAGTGTTGAAAATGTACTTATTATTCATTGGCCCCTTCTTACTAAGCATGGAATGTGCATGTTAATTTTCCTGTATGTAATTCCATGTATAGATAATAAGTACAATTTCATGTATTTCCTGATCACATGATAAATGACAGCACTGTTATATGTCTGATGTGTGCATGTTCTGTCCAAATACAGTGTAATTCAATTCTGCCTGATACATGCAAATGTCTTTGTGTATGTTTTCTGTTGAATGTACATTGTTAATATTTTGCCTTTAATGTTTCCCCTTCCGTTCTGCCCTTGTATCTTCACAGTCATTGTATACAGCAGATTCTAGAAAGTGTAAATCATTGTCATCTTAATGGCATAGTTCACAGAGACCTAAAGGTCAGTATCTGGTGCTAACAAGTTGCCTAATGCTGTGCTTAGGGTGGAAATGGCTGAATTGTATCTTTTTCTGCCCGTTCTTACCCTTCCTCTCCTAAAATGTTACATCAAGGTATGTGCATGATGTCTGCAGGCTCCATATTCATCATGGCTAGCAGGATAATTAGATAATAGGTATTATAATTGGGTGGTATGTATATATTGTGCATGATGTATTTTAAGAGTTAAGGTTTGTCATGACATTTTATGCAGTCTGCAGACTTCACCCCCACTTCTGTCCTCAGACATTGGGTTACGATTGCAAAACAACTGGCAACATTTAAGACTTGGTTATTTCATTAAAAAAAAAGGCCATTTTAAGTTATTGAAGTAATGCACTAAAAAAACCATTGTTGAATACAAAGCCATTTAAATACCCTTGCGGATTTCCTTGGCATTCTTCACATTATATATATATATATATATATATATATATATATATATATATAATTTTAATCTCGTGATTTTTATGTAGCACAGATAAATAGAGAGTCATTTTATAGAATGCCAGTTGTTTGCTTGTTGTACATTTGAACCAATTCTTCTGAGAGTGTACAGACAGTGGGTGTAAGCTTGGAACTAACACACACCCCCTGGTGTTTGCATGCAGTCATTGCATTCAGCAGATCTTGGAGGCTGTGCTGCACTGTCATCAGATGGGCGTAGTCCATCGAGATTTAAAGGTAAGTGACCGCTTCATGAAATGTTATCTTTGATGGAATGGCAATGTTTGGCTACTGTTCAGCATGTGTGACTCTGCATTGTGTATCGTTATTCTAGCTTTTCTGATTTGCTAAAATTGTTGAAGCATTGACTATAGTGTAACATATTTTTTAAAACCACTTGAGTACTAACTAGCCCGTGCAGGCCTTTTTTTTATTAGCTGACCATTTTTTACTTTTCAGCTCTGTGACAATTATTTCATCATGTAACACTGTACCCAATTGAATTTTATAACATTTTTTGTGAGATTGAGCTTTACTTTGGTGATTTGTATTAACTTTTGGATTTACTACATAAAGGAAAAAAGACTGAACATTTTAAAAATAATTTTAATGTTTTGGCTGTCTATCACCCTAAAATAGCAGGACATGGCAAAAAAAACCCTTTTAGTAGATACCCCAAAGTCAATTTTTTTTTCCATACATTTTTGGAAATGAAAAAAACATGCTGATATTGAGGTGGTGAAAAGTTTCCCACTAATGCCAAGTAGTAGCAGTAAAAATCCTGCTCTGAAATCCTTTGTGGTCTGTGGCATTTTTAAACCCATCATTGTTGGTCAGCACCACTTTAAAACCCAACATACCTGAGTCAAACAGGATGTAATCCTTCTTCCACCATTGTGAGAGGAAGGAGAGGACGCTCATATATAAACACAGGCGGTGTTTACATTTGTAGTTGCTGTGATCAAAAGGCACAGAGTCAATCTGGTTTTATGCATTTTGCTTATGACCTTCACTGTCTAATGACATCACAGGCATCACTGGTTGCTCATGTCTGCCTGCCTCTCTTTCTTTTATAGTAGAACTAAAGACAAAACTTTTTTTTAAATTTTGGATAGCATAAAGCCAGCCATAGACAGAGCAAATTTCTTTCCTGTAACCACAAACAGTGTTGACAAGGGAATCCCTCCCACAGAGCCATTGCGTTCTCCCAGCAGGGGGCGGAGGAAGCCATCCCCACTGGGAGCACACAGTGATTATTGCTAGTGTTTATAACAGTAAATAGCAATAATCGCATGTAAAATCCAGCAGGCTGGCTTACCAAAGTTGATAAATTGATCAATTTAGTACATCCAGCCTGCCCATACATGGTTCGGATCTCAGCCGCTTCCTGTTGATCTGGCAGAAGTTCGAACCGTCTATGGCCGGCTTAAGGGAATGGTTTTAACCCCTGTAAGGTTCATTTTTGCCATCTGTGTGGCATTGGGCAGAATTCCCTTCACTTACTGTCCCAAAGCCAAAACAGGAAGTGAGAGAAAATTCCTCTAAAGTGAGGCAATCCCCGGTTGTCACCAGGGTCATCACAACTAGGGTCCCCATTGAAAGATATCTGGGGACAACCCAACATTTGGGATGACCGTTTACTTTCATTGATAATGCTAAACGGGATGGATAGAGAGTGTGGTTCTCCGTAACGGGCACAGACTGCAATCTGACAGGTGTTCTAATCCAGTGGTTGTCAACCTCAGTCCGCAAGTACCCCCAACAGGCCATGTTTTGGGAATTTCTCTTAGATAAAATAGACTGTACAAAATATCAAGCTATTGACTCTGATTTAAAGCACCTGTGCAAGATGAGGGAAAACCTGCAAACATGGCCTGTTGGGGGTACTTGAGGACTGAGGTTGAGAACCACTGTTCTAATTCATCTCCACTCTATCCAAAACTAAACAAAAGGTTTTGCCTTCAGTTATATTCTAAAATACAGTGTTAGTAATGTGAATAAAGTATCCACAAAATATAATTTTAATCCTATGTGCTTTTAAAACAAATTACAGTGTAATTTAATTACCCCAAAAAAATGGCCAAATGGACCGTTTAATAGTTTATACAAAATTAAGAGTCCTTCTTATTTAGTTTTAAAATGTAATTAATATAAAGTCAAGTCTAGTGCTGTGCAGCTAATTCTCAGATATATTTGGAATGTTTGATTCTGTTAATGGTGCCAGCTAGTGGTTTCTTTAATAGTATAATTAAAAACTGGAAAACTATTGAGATGATGTCCTTTTAATAGAGTTCTGAACACTTGAAGGCTTTGTGTACATAGTCATACATAAATGCATACCTTGTCCAAAGCGCTGTTATTATAGTTACTGAAAGATAAGTAATGTGGTATGTCAGGGTGCCCATTTCTTTTCTGATATACAGCACTGCCTGTACACTTCATATTATGGTTTTCTTACCTGTTATGGGTGCAGGAAAATAAGATGAGGAGTGTGTCAATTAGTTAACATATATAACAAACTTAAAAGACATGTTTTATGTCCAGATATAGATGTAAAAAGCTGTAGCAGTAAGGAAGGAGGGCCATGGAGATTACCCTACTAATTAAATTGCTAATGAAACTAAATTGTTAGTTCACCTTTACAGAAAGAATGCAAAGGTGAACTAACACGGTACACCCTCCCCAGTCCCCACCCACGGGGGTTTCAAATCTCCGGACTGCTGGACTGGCTGCGCTGGCACTGACAGCTCATTATGGCCTGTAGTAAGTACAATAGGATTCAGGGGTTGAGGGATAGGTAGCGTGTACTGTGTCATATGACGTCCAGTCAGGATAACTTAACCACTTTGCGCACGTCATATTGCTATATGGGAAGTGGTTAAGAAAGGTTCCAGTTGTTGACCAAATCTTTGCTTAATATTATGTTTTGGGGTGCATGAATGATTGCTACTTAAAGGACTTTGGCTATAATTCTCCTATGGATCACAGGAGTGCCGTTTCTCCTCCACTTCTGTCACCTGTTTTCAGCTAACAGCGGGCTAAAGCCCAATGTCAGCTGACGTCACTCAGCTAGTCCAGGCTCGGGAAAGATTTTGACTTTGCAGCCGGGATCCACCCAGAGGCCTGGACCGGCAGCATGCCGCTGAGAGACTGAGCTAGCCCTTCCCGCCTCCTCCAAAGTCCAGCGCTCCAGTAAGTGAGAACTGAATGATCAGCAGTGGAGAGCCAGTGGGGGACACTGCAACTGGGATCTCTGCTGCAGCCATCCAGGTGAGTATGATTTATATTTTTTGCTATTCCCTTACTTCTCACTTAAATCCCAACTTCTGCCAAAAATGTACTCTTTTTGATAGACTTGGGAATAGTAAATTCTTCTATTCAGTTGGTATTGCTTTCAGTGAACCTGCTAGGACGAGAAATAAAGAGCAAGCAGTTGTCAGTGGAACAGGAAGACCCAGACAGTGACAGCCAGTGTTGAACGTTCCCTACTTTCTAAAATAGCTTTTTTTGTTTCTTGTTGCGGTCTGTCATCTTAATGAGGAATTTTCCTAAAACCACACATGCTCGGAAACAGAAAAATACAGTACAATACAATTACATCACTTCCGAAGTTGTATTCTGTCATATGACAATTTTTGTAACTTTAGTAACTTCTTCCTTTTCGATATGAAACTAGCATGCAAAAAAAAAAACGAAACAATCATTCGTCTGATATTCTCATCGTGTGTACGAGGCTTAAGATTTTCTGTCCAGACAGAAACTGAGGGAAGGCTCCCCAATAAGGACGTAGACCACAGATAAAAACCTGAAAAAGATTTATGCACTCCCACTCTTGCCAAGTCAAAAAAATAGAAAGTTTTGGCTGAATTTTGGCTTTATCTACAAAATTATTAATGTTTTTCTGCTAGATATACCTGCTGTGATGCAGCAGCAATATGGAATTTTTTTGTGTTTAACCCCTTCTTTACACTGCTCACATTGCTATGCTAGTCAGCATTAGACACGATTCCATATAGATTTTACCAGTGCCTGTTATAACAGTGTGAGCTGTGATGGAAGGACATTTACTCAAAACCTCACACTTGCAAAGTGACACTCCTTAGGCAAATATGATGGTATCATCATTCAACTGAATAGTTTTGAGTAACGTTTTAATTGATTCCTTGTTATTGAAGACAAGTCACTAAAGCTGGCCATACATTGATCAAAATTCGTCCAGTTCAGGAGGGACTGGTGATTTTCAGTACATGTATTGCCACATGTGGATGAACAGAAGTCAGTCTAGCAGCCGACTTCTGTTCAACCACCCTGTTGGATAAAAGCTGTTCAACCAGCACAGCAGGCTATAGATTGCAGTGCTGATCTATGTATTCTGACGGCACAGACGTCTCCCTGCATGTCAGAATACGACACGGCTGGGAGGATTCTTTAATCTACCTTGAATGTGTGAATGGGGGAATTGGGTCAGTTTGAATGAAAAACTGACCCATGTATGCCCTGCACAACATATTCATATTTAGGTTTACTTTTTCCCCATGCTATTGTGTGTTGTGTGAAATGTGTGTAAGCATTACTGTACTTAGAGTAGAATGTATAATTTGCCATATTGTAAACATCACCAAAATGAATGTAGCCAGCCTGGGCGGTAAATTAACACGCACAAAAACCTGTTCTCATTTAAAGTATACTTCCTACTAAGCTTGAATTAAATGATTTATTGGCTCCAGCATATTGTGTGTATTTAGTAGCTATATATCAATTTATAACCTGTATTGAGTAGTCGAAAAATAATTATAACACAAAACGACAGTAAATAGATTGTCAAAAAAAATTTCCTTTGAGCACAATGGTGTTCACAGCTGTATTTCATAAAGAATACATTTCATTTTATTTCCAAATGCTCTAAACTTTATTCCAAACACCAGTTCAAATAGCATACAGTCAGAAATCAACTTCCTTTATCTGACTGCAATAACAAAAATCTGATGGGCTGGTATGGGTAAAATATTTGTTCATATATCTTCACTGATATTTGCATGACATTATTATTGAATAAGCCCCTCTACTCTATTTTAGGTTTGGTTTATGCATGTAATTCTAGTTATTGTGATTATTTTATAGAATGTAATAAGCCAACTAAATTCTTTTTTAGGGAATTATAATTAACCTTAGAAATCACCAATAAATTTAAGTGTGAAGAACATTACATTCCCGTTGAAACCACAATTGTACATGAGATTCACAGTAATATATACTTGTATTGATCTGTATAGATTCTCTTCTTTAATCACATTTTTTCTCCCATTTTCTTTATAAATAAAAGCCTGAAAATTTGCTCTTAGCTAGCAAATCAAAAGGTGCAGCAGTAAAACTTGCAGACTTTGGCCTAGCTATTGAAGTTCAAGGAGACCAGCAAGCATGGTTTGGTGAGTATTTGCAATTTGTTTTACTGATTCAAGTTCAGTCAATATTTTTTGTCTGTTGAGCTGCCCACAGGCCATAACCAAATTAAAGGGTGGGAATAACGCAGACACTTGGGTATGAGAAATATGCTTGGTTATGTGGTCAGGTAGTAGCCTGACTCATCCAGGACCCAGTGACATATGATGTTTTAAAAGAGAAAGTGGTATATACATTGAAACCACATTCTTTTACTAAAGATCTTCTTGTGCAGACGGCATATTTTTGTTTGTTTTTCTTTATTAGTGAATGCTTTTAGAAGTGTGGTAATCAGTAGCAGACTGTGGTTTTGAGGGCCTCTAGCAAAGCACATTGACGCTAAATGTCCAAATACCTCTTACCCAACCAGACCTACTTGTCAGCCTGCTGCTCCTGTAAAGGAAATGACAACCAGATTCTAATGTGTTCTGCATCATGTGATATGTGGATACTTGATTGCATGAGGCAGAAAAATGTGCGTAATGTTTCCCCAAAATTTAAATAAGGTACCACGCTGACAAATAAGTTTAAGTAAGGAGCCTGTATTATGTCAAATTCATAATAAAGAAATATATATATATATCTGTTGCCGGCTCGTGCCCTGGATGCTTAGGTAATACAGCTCCAGAGTCTGAAACTACACTACTGGCAATGCAGCTTTGCATGTGAAATTGCTGTTAGGGTCCGTATACACTGGCTACTTATAGAGGCGTTTAGCATTTTTTTAGTGTCTTTAGAAGAAGCTAATGTTATCCTATTTGTTCATGCACATTAGGTAGACTAGAAGTGTTTTTTTTAATCTCAGCATTTAGAGGCAGAAAAAAAAACCCTTTGTTTTGCATTTTTGAGAGCATTTTTTCTGACAGAAAAAAACGCTAAACATTCCTAACGCCGATGCCCGGCTTTTTTAGTTTCCTAATGTTTTGATGTAAAAACGCTTATAATGCTTCTAAACACTGCTACAAGCTGCTCAACAGGGGCACAAAAAAAAAAAATGTGAGCTTTTTTTTTTTATACAGTGTTTTCTGGCAAGGTAACAGGCTTTTCTTTTTTTTTTAAGCCAGTGTGCATGGACAGTTCATAGTTCAGCTAACAGACGTAATAGTTAACACTAGGTCAACTTTTTGAATTCCATTCTTGCCTTGTCAAAAATTGTGGATATCCTGTGCTACTATCTGCTCCAACATCCACCTGTTCTTACACCAAATATAAGCAGACTAGTTTTCATCCTGAAATGAAACATTTCATAAATAATGGCTCCTCACACTTAAGTTAAAATATAGCGATCGGTATCATTGTTTCAATATATATATTTGTATACAGTGGAACCTCAGATTGCGAGTAATGCGGGTAACGAGCGTTTCGCAATACGAGCACTGTATTTTTAAAAATCGTAACTCGGTTTGCAAGTGTTGTCTCGCAAAACGAGCACGATTCAGGCCAAGGCGGTTTGCAGTACCGCTTTTGGCCTGGGGTGGGGGGGGGGCGCCGGAGCCGAACATCACGTTCGGAAATGCACAGAAAGGCCAGAGTACAGCTAGGCTGACCTTGGCAAATCTCGGGTAGGAAGTCTTTCCGAAGTTTGCCGAGGTCAGCCGAAGTGTCCTCGGGCCTTTTCGGCCGTTGCCAAGGCTCTCCGGCACCCCCGCCTCTGGCCGCATGCGGTATTGCATCCCATTGAAGTCAATGCGGAACAAATTTTTTTCGTTTCTATTGACTTCGATGGGAAAACTCACTTTGATATGCGAGTACTTTGGATTACGAGCATACTCCTGGAATGGATTATGCTTGTAATCCGAGGTTCCACTGAATTTCAAATCAACATTTTATATTCTTGTATGGTGCTTTTTTCCAGCAGTTTAGTGCAGTCTTGCAATAATAAATCTGACAGAAAAAAACTGTATGGTATGTGTCAATATTGTGTGTTTTTACATACATTGTAACACACACTGCTATGTGACAAAAGCATGTTTTTTCCCAAGCACATACTTGTTTCTCCAAGAACAACATGCGTAGATACTCAGACCATCATCATTGACTTCCAAGCTTCCGTGGTGGATTGGATAGGTTTATAAATATATTTTGCCAAAATTGGTAGCAGCAATTTTACTCATTTACTTATTTTGGTACATTTTAAAGGCAGGTGAGACTTTTTTTTTATATACTCTTTAGATAATGCAATCCCGTATTAGACATTACAGTGCCCTTCACTGTGTTCTAGCTAGCAGTGTTATTTTATGCAGCTGTGGAATAATCACATAGCTGTAGCTGAAAATTCCCTTTTAACTGAGATAGGCAGTCTTCACAATCTCTCCCCATCCTCTGTTTCTTGCATGCTGGTTGTAAGCCAGAAGCCAATGAGTCATCTTGTGTGCATATTTACCATTCAGCAAACTCATTTGGCAGGCAGCACTTTATAAACTTTGCCTGAATGTGAATTGAATGATCTCAGTATTGTTACTTTCAAAAGCGCTTTTTATCCCTTTACCACTGACACTTGTGTACTTTTCTAAAAAGTGGAAGATGGAAATAATGCATAGCAATACATTTCATCTTGGTCATAATCAGAGTGGTTATCTAATATACATAAGTCATGTGCATTCCTGTTGGCCGTTCTGTGAACATTCATTCTGACATGCACATTTCTATTAGACAAACGTCTTCTGATAGCTGGTTGGTATTCTCATGTACTGGACATTTTCACATTGCTTTTAGGGCCATTTTCCTGCCTCTAAACTCCCCTGCGTGTTGATATATGTCAATGCGTACCTAGGCTTTTAGCAGCATTTAGTGGCAGGAGAATTGAGGCAGGACACAAAAAAAAATGCTGCCAGAGCGTCCAGGAGCAACACAGTTTAAACACGATGTGCGTTTAACACTTCAGTATTTATTTCTTTTAATAGCCAGAATAAATTCAAATTCTGGCCAATGAAATAAAGGTTCAAACGCTGCTCAACTCTGCTAAACGGGTTTAAAAAAAGCAGCTTAGGTGATTTTTTAACACTGAAACGGCGTTTTACAATAAATCAGTGTGTATGAGGCCTTATGAGCAGCCTGCAAAAATTTTATTCTTTATTCTTTATTACCTATTCTCACTGCCAGTACATTGTGGAGTTTATGTTATTGACAATCTCCTTGTAGAATGCAGAAGCTATACTAGAAAAATAGATAATTTACTAGATGGTTGTTCATTAGGAACCCACATGATCTTTCAAAAAATACCTAAATTCGTAGAAAACTCTCAAAAACACTAAAACATTTTAAATACACTCTTATAATTACTAACTGACCACACCAACATAAACAAGTCTTACAAATCACATAATCTGTATATATTCTCGTGGACATACTTTTCACACATGTACATATCTAGTAAGTTATATACCTAGCGACATGCTGTATCTGTTTCCAGGTGCAATATACAGCTCATTAATGTAGACCTAAACAGATAATAAAAGATATTAGGGATGTTAAGAGTTAAGTTTAAGGTTAGGCATTCAGGTTTCATTTAGAGGAGGGATAGGGTTAAGTGTTAGAGAATCAAATGTAAAGTTAAGTGTTGGGGATTACAAGTTGATGTGGAAGAAAAGTCTAACACCCACTATACTTAAAAATGTTCCCTCCTTCTCCTCCTACCTATCCTGCATACAAAAAGAGCTGTGTACTTGCCTCCTTTGAATCCACTCTCGTGATCCTGCAGCTCCGGCTCCCCTTTGTTAGTAAAAGGCTGCTACAGGAGAGAGGAGAAGGTGCCAACAATGGCTGGGTCATTGGAGCCTGATGTCATGGCTCCCAGAATTCACAGCCGCTGTTGACCACTTCCTTACACAGGGGAGCCCGAGCTGCAGGACCAGGTGACCACACTGGACCGGATTAAAAAAAGGTAAGTTTGCAGATCTTTTTTAAACAGGGTATGGGGGATAATAGGTAAGAGGAGAGGGAAGGGGATGTTTTTAAGAATAGTTAGTGTTAGACTTTTATTTTTTATTTTCAACGGTAGCTTAGGGTTATGATTCATGGTAGGGGTGTGGTTTAGGGTTAGCTGTAGGAGGTAAGTTAACCCCCCTGGCGGTATTCCCGAGTCTGGCTCGGGTTGGATTTTACATACCAAAAGCGGTATCCCCGAGCCAGACTTGGGCTTGCATCGCAGGATCCAGGAAGAGCATACTTACCTTGTCCCCTGGATCCTGCGATGTCTCCCCGCTGTGATCGGCGAGCCGCTGTGTCTCGCTCGATTCACAGTGCCGAGCTTCGTTCCCTGCGAGCGTTGCGACGCACGGGGACGGAGTTCGGCGGTAAATTCAAATAGTGAAACACACAGTATAGATACAGCATACTGTAATCTTACAGATTACAGTACTGTATCAAATAACTACACATCCCCTTTGTCCCTAGTGGTCTGCCCAGTGTCCTGCATGCAGTTTTATATATATAAAACTGTTCTTTCTGCCAGGAAAATGGAGATTGTCCATAGCAACCAAAACTGTCTCTTTACATCAAAAGTGGTTTTAGAGCAGCTAGAAAAAAGCGATAATAAATTAGAATCACTCGCAGAATTGAGCGATAGTGATTTGTGGGGAGATCGTCATCAAACACTAAAAGTAACGAAAGCTAAAATTCTGCAACTGAGCAAATTTCAGTGTTTTTGATTTGATTATATTATTATATAATTTTTATTATTATTATATTATTATTTGTTATAATTATTTATAGTTATTTATTATATTATAATTTTTTATTTCGTTTTTCAAACTTTATCATACCCGGGATATCTACTAGACTCTTGTTTGGACAGATTTAAGTGAATTATTCCTAAGAATTACAGGCCTACAATATAAAACGCCAAATTTCTGTGCAAAATAATTGTACCGCTTTCAGCACCTAAAATCAGAAATAATCATACCGCCAGGGAGGTTAAGATCACACCAAACAAAGTATTTGGTCTGATGTCCACAAAGTTTCATTTTGATCTTATCAGATCATAGAACTTTCATCTTGATAACTTCAGAGTCTCCCAGCAAACCATAGGCAAGATGTTATGTGAGTTTAATTAACTATTTATTTATTATTTATTTCAGGTACTTATATAGCGCCGTCAATTTACGCAGCGCTTTGCATATACATTTACATTGTACATTCACATCAGTCCCTACCCTCAAGGAGCTTACAATCTAAGGTCCCTAACTCACATTCATACATACTAGGGACAATTTAGACAGGATCCAATTAACCTACCAGCATGTCTTTGGAGTGTGGGAGGAAACCAAAGTACCCGGAGGAAACCCACGCAGGCACAGCGAGAACATGCAAACTCCAGGCAGGTAGTGTTGTGGTCGGGATTCGAACCAGCGACCCTTCTTACTGCTAGGCGAAAGTGCTACCCACTACACCACTGTGCCGCGAATTCCTTTTGAAACTCTCTGTTATAATTTGTCCTTTCCACATTGGCATCTGATAGCTACTATTCATTTATTTTGCCTTGAAAATATGTATTTGGCACATTTATAAGTTTTTCATTTTTATTGTTCCATAGGCTTTGCTGGAACCCCAGGTTACCTGTCTCCAGAAGTTTTACGAAAAGATCCCTATGGGAAACCTGTGGATATGTGGGCATGTGGTAAGCCATTATTTGTTGCAAGATTGTTTTCCAAATACTACAAAGTTATGCTTGCAAATAGATCAAATCTACGTAACATCTGATGAGTAAACCAAACATTCAGTATAATATTATGTCTGTTCTAGTTCCCCTTTGATCATTAGCAATTGTATTATATAAGTCTAAGTATGAAAAAACATTTAACGTGGGAAAAAAAATAAGACAATTTTGTGGTCATGTGTATAATAATATAAATGTTTGAGTAAAATGGAATTAAAGTTCAGTGGACCATTCCTTGTGGAAACATTTGTTGTTAGTTTCCTCTCAGACTTCCAGAACTTTTTGGTTCCTTACAGTATTTAGTAAAAAGCTGATGGTAAAAAGTTCATACTTTGTAATGCAAACATGCTAATATTGCAAGTTAAAAGAAAAAAGCTGCCGGATCTAGGATTCTCACAAGACAGTGATTCCCCCTCTTCCCTGTGATCTTTGCGTTATTCTTGGAACCACTTGCCAAACATATGAGATCTAATCCCAATATTTGTGGACGATGCCATTCTGATGCTCACTAACCCTTATGATTCCCTGTACACTATACAATCTAAATTTAGTGAGGACTGTTACTACAAACTCAATGCAAATAAGTCACAGGTACTATGCCTCTGTCTGGGCTAGTGAAGTTATTACGTTGTTTTGTATAGAGCTTCTGTCCTCGGCTTCACAGGTATTTGATCTTAAATACAGAAAAGTTCTATCCTCTTTACCCCCAAGAACGCCATAGCCTACAATATTGTGAGCATTCTAGAGCTGGCAGAATAATGATTTTCAAAATGATCAAAACTCCCCAAATTGCTCTATTTATTTAGAACAATTTTATTCCTCTACCAGCCTCATTTTCTCTTCATTACAAAAGACAATCAACCCTTACATTTGCGTTGGTAACTGACTAGGTGTCCCTTTTCCACCAAATATAATTAAAGGATGGGACTCTCCGTCTACTACGTAGGTTCAACATTAGGTCAAATACAGTGCTGGTGAAACCCTTCTAGTGGTAAATCTGGTCATATACAGACTCCTCCTTAGTTCCTGAACATGATCCTCAACTGCTTCTTCTGGCCATTAAACAAGGCCTTCCCATTTCCCATCCATCAAAGCAACCCTCAGAGTGTGGGGCGACATTTAAATTTGCAACCATCTATCCCAACCTACTTATGCTTGTCCATTCAATGGGCCACCTCAAGTTCTTTATCCCCAATCTTGGTTTAACTTCCTGTAAACTTCATGATATCATCACAATCAAACAACTACTTTCCTCTCAAGGTGTTAAATCTTTTTTTTTTTGTCATTCAATTTTTATTAGAAGTAGATTAAATAGTAAATAGTAAAACTCTTGCAAAAAAATAAAAATAAATTGATTGTAAATTATATATAACACAGATCACTAATATCTCAAATAAGATTTAATATGTTATTTCAAAAGCATTTCAAAAGCAATTTTTCAATATCTTTATATCTGTAGCTTTTTTTTTAATCATTAAAGAATGTTTATTGAAATTTCCATACAAATAAAAGAAAAATTAAAGGCAGCTGGTTTTGGTATATAACAATCAGTTATAGCAGTAAAACATTTACATACTAATCTCAGTCAAAGTAATGGACAGTAGTCATACAAATGATCAAATAAAGCATACATAAACAGTATAGTAACATCCCTGTTTACCCCATTGGGTTCTAACTGTAAACAGGCGCTAACTAATATAATGACAACATTATCATGGACGATTCGAAAAAGAGAGAACAGTGAAGCCTTGATATCACTCATGGAATAGTACTGAAATATGGTTTAAGAACTGCAGCTCATGTTTTAGAAGCTCTAGGGCAGTGTTTCTCAACTCCAGTCCTCAAGGCGCCCCAACAGGTCATGTTTTCAGGATTTCCCTCAGATGAAATAGCTGTGGTAATTACTAAGGCAGTGAAACTGATCACATCACCTGTGCAAAATAAGGGAAAGCCTGAAAACATGACCTGTTGGGGCGCCTTGAGGACTGGAGTTGAGAAACACTGCTCTAGGGTGACTAGTCCATATTTGCCACAATTTCTCAAACTTGACCGTGTTGTAATTTTTATTAATTTTATACGCCAACATTAACTCATATTGAGCTTGTGTATTCAATCTTATAACAACATCAGATAAATTTGGTGCTTCGTTAGATTTCTATAGTTTTGTTATAGTCAGCCTTGCTGCTAATAATACATTTGCTACTACTGTTCTATATTCTACAGAGTAAAGATCTAGATTTATTCCTAAAAGGGCCATTGCAGGAGTAAGGGGAAGTAAATTACCAGTGAGGTTAGCAATAAATGTCGAAACTGATTTCCAAAAACTACTAAGATTTTTGCAGTTCCATAAAATATGATAAAGGGAACCAGTTTGTTCATTGCATCACCAGCAAGTTGGGGAGAGTGATGGGTAGATTTTGGAAAGTTTATATGGTGTAAGGTACCATCTGTTTAATATCTTTTGGGCATTATCCCAATGTTCAACGCAGGCTGATGCCTTAGTGCTCAGAATTATGGCCTTATTCCATTGTTGCCAAGAAATAGATAAGGAAAGATCCTTTTCCCATTTCAGCATATTATTGGTTTTAACAGATTTAGGGAATTCTGAGAAAAGTTTGTAAAATAAGGATATTCCTTTCTTATCACAAGCGTATTTGTTCAGTAGGAACTTCCAGATTATTGATGGGATATTCATGCTCAATTCTGGTTCAAGTTTCTTTAATCTTTCAAAATGTCTAAGTTTTTTTAACACCAACTCTTTATAGTCTAGGGGTAGGTTGACATAGTAATTAAACCCCTGTGAAATCAAATTATTCAATGAGATACGGGCTCTACAGTAGTCCAGCACTCTCAAGGGCACAGGGATTTTAATTAGTTCACCTAGTTCTTTTGATTTAGATAATATGTGTTTCCAAGCTATCAACATGGATTTAACAGTGATGAGTTTTGGTATTATGACTTTAGGAAGCAAAGCATACACTATAGCTAATGCACACATGCCATTGCCCTTAGTGACTTCTTTTTCAATATTTACCCAAAGTTTCTCATCTGAATTAGAAAACCAAAATTTAATTTGATCAAGGAGTGACGCATAGTAATATTGTCGAATATCTGGGAGACCCATTCCACCTTTATTCTTAGTAGTGGTAAGAATTGAGAGAGCTACTCTAGGTTTTTTATCATTCCAAATAAATTTTTTAAGCTTTAGATTCACCTGGTTGAAAAATGTATTGTTCACTGGATGGGGAGCGAGCGGAAATAATAAAGAATTTTAGGAAGGGTCTGCATTTTTAAAGCCACTATTTTCCCTACCCAGGAGAGTTGTGTTTTATGGAAAGATTGGAGATCCTTGTTTATATTTTCTAGTAGTTTAGGGAAATTTACTTCATATAATTTCGCTGTTGGATAGGTAAGTTGGATCCCCAAATAAGGAATGGAGGGCTGGTCCCAATTGTAAGTCGTTTTTTCCATTTTTAAAGGTCATGTAGCTTTTTGTGATATATTCATAGGCAGGACATGACATTTGTTGCTATTAATTTTGTAGTATGAGATTTTCCCAAAGGATTCTAATATATTTTGCACATTGGTGAAAGAGGTTTCAGGATTGGATAAGGAAAGTATTATATAATCGGCGATTAATCCTAATTTGTGTTCAATATTGCCCACTTTAATACCTGTAATTGATTCATTAGAACGGATTAGTTCTGCCAAAGGTTCTATTGCCAATGAAAATATTATAGGCGAAAGAGGGCAGCCCTGTCTTCTGCCATTAGAAAGGTCAAAGCTTTTGGAAAAATTTCCTGAAGGGAATGCTTTAGCAGAGGGCTTTGTATAGAGGGACATTATGGCTGAATGAATGAAACCTGTAAATCCGAATTTCATAAGTGTTGCCGATAGATAGCCCCAATGAACTCTATCGAATGCCTTCTCTGCATCTAAAGCAAGAAGCAGAGAAGGCACTCCACTATTCTCCACTTGTTGAATCAAATTAATCATACGCCTTGTTCCATCAGGGGCCTGCCGACCTTTAACAAAGCCCACTTGATCCAATCCGATAAGATAGGGAGTAATTTCCAACAGTCTACTAGCTAGTATTTTAGCATAAATTTTAATGTCGGAGTTTAATAATGATATTGCCCTATAATTGGCCGGTGAAGTAGTATCTTTCCCAGGTTTCGGTATTGTTATTATAATAGCTTCCAACATTTAATTTGGGAAATTATTACTACTAGAGGCTGTAAAATTGTACAATTTAGTCAGGTGGGGTACTAAAGTAGTGGCAAATGTTTTATAATATTCACCAGAGAGGCCGTCGACACCTGGTGCCTTATTAATTGGGATGTCTGTAATGGCCTTTGATATTTCCTGTTCTGTAATCGGCTTATTTAGATTATCAAGGGTAGCAGCATCAATCTTTGGGAGCTTGATATTATCTAGAAATTTTGTTATGTCCTCCTAGGAAGTTTGGGGAGTATTCTTATCCTCCTTTAGATTATAGAGGAGTCCATAATAATCTGAGAAGTTGTCCGCTATATCTTTGGGATTGTAAATGACCCTTCCATTGTCCGTTGTCACGATGGACCATTTTATGAATTCTACCTTTGATTTGTTGTTTTCGAAGTTGGGAGGCTAACAACTTCCCTGCTCTGTTACCTTGTGAATAAAAGTTAAGTTTTAGTTTCTTAAAATAATCGTGGTTAGTTACTAGAGTAGCTCTCAATTCGTTTCTACAGTTATTAAGTTGGTGTAACAACTGTGGGTCATTAGGTCGCTTTTTATGATCTTTTTCTAGGGTTTTAATATTGCTCATTAGTTTATCTATGCAAATACTAGGCTGCGCTTCCAAGAATTAGACGTGGTCATAAATGGTAAACCACATGAATGACATACAGCATAAACCAAATGAATAGTAAAAAAATGATATCAACAAAGTGGGGATCACACTGATGGGATGGTGGGGATACAAAGGATCAACAATCAAATGCAATTAAAGTGAGTCCATATGTTGGAAAAATAAAGTCCTTGAAGGTACAGAAATTGAACAGAGAGAAGGAGAAAAACACCCGTTCTTCCAGTGATAAAAACATGCAAAAAAGGACTGTCTCCCTAAGGAGCGTGATGTTGCTGGGAGATCCTCCACCTCAAATAAAGGGGCCCCTTACCAGATCCAAAGATCTCCTGTCACAGAGATCTTACGCACAGGTGGCTGTGTCCCCCAGCCACTGGGTCTCTGTTGCGGTATATGTCACCGACCACCACTCCAGGGAATCAGCCAAGTGTAGTAGTGTCCGCTCCCAATCCACAAATATGTGAGAAAAGAAAATGCCTCCAAGTAGATGAAAGGGATCGCTTGGTTGAAAGAGCAGGACCTTAAGATTGCAGCTGACCAAACCCTCAAGATGGCATATTCAGGATACAAATAATCCAGCATGCCCCTGGGAGACAGCAATACACTGCACACTCCACTTTGTTGATATCATTTTTTTACTATTCATTTGGTTTATGCTGTATGTCATTCATGTGGTTTACCATTTATGACCACGTCTAATTCTTGGAAGCGCAGCCTAGTATTTGCATAGTTATTTAGGTGTGGGTTGTCTCAAATTAGAGGTTGCAGCTGTCTTTTTGGAGCTCTTAGGTTCACTCCTCTTTTATTATTCACATTTTTTTTGCATATTTGCATGTTAATACTATTATAGGGATAGCGCAGTATTTTTCTTTTTTGGTTTTCATTAGTTTATCTATAGTGGTAGATTTCCTCTTTTTTCTCCCTAGAGGCTAGTTGAATTAGCAAACCTCTAATGTAGGCTTTGTGGGCACACCAAAGAGTAGTGCTCGACACAGAATCATTATCATTTACCATAAAGAACTCCTGTAGCTTTTCTTTCATCACAGACATGTGCTTCTCTTGTGATAAAATATAAGTATTTTTTCTCCATAGAAATGTGTTGTTGCATTGCTGGTCCACCTGTATTTCTAATGTAATTGGTGCATGGTCTGGCCAGGTAATATTATGAATTTTGGCGTCTATTGTTTTTTGTAAGAGAGTTTTGTCTGTGATGAAAGGATGTGTGTTGGGTGCATAGACATTGGCAATTGTATATGTTATGTTGTCTATGGTAGCCACTAATATAATGAATCTTCCGTGGTCGTCTGTAAATCCAGCATCTTAAATGTTACGGTGTCTCTTACTGCAATAATTACTCCTTGTTTCTTTTTGTGATTGTCTGAGTGGAAAATATGTGGATATTTGTTGTGAGTGAACTTCGGTGAATTGTTTTTAGCAAAATGTGAATCCTGGACGCATACTATGTCACTTCCAAACTTTAAGGCGTCAGTCCATAGAGCTTTCCGTTTGTGAGGACTGTTGAGTCCTTTTGCGTTTAATTATAGTAGTTTAAGCCCCATTAATGTGAAACCAATAGATAGCACTGCTATTCTTAGGATAAACCAGATTATTCCAGTGAGGTTATGCATTATACAGCAGAATGTTGGAGAGAGCCATAAGTCCATGAAGGTAAAGCAAAACCAACTTCTTAACACAACTGAAGAAAAACTGTAAAAAACGAAAAACTGTAAAAACAAGGAGGAGTTGTAAACAACTCCTGTGTACTATTATGTTAGTACTTGCAGTTGGGGGAAAAGTAAATCTTTGGGAAAGGTGTTAAATCTTTTGATCCCCTCCACAGAGAATTTTCAGTCCCTGCTTCTGGCTACTTCCATCACTTCTCTATACGCACACTGGACCACCTTCTGTATCCTATGTATGTACAGATGGTTGTTGTTATTCGATATGCTAAAGACTTTGGCAGTTATGTCTCTTATAAGTATGGGATGTGCTGTGTGTAAGCTGGACTGGTGTAGTCCCTGTTGGACATGTACAAATGTATTTGACTAAATAAAAACTTTGCCTGATTTAAAAAAAACATAAGCTGGACCATGACATTTTTATGATCAACACAATATACACATTCTTCTCTAGCCCCAAACCTCAAAAGAAGGGAATTTCCCTATTCTATAATATCCTTAACAACACCTGTTCGATCTAAAAAAACACAATGATTAAATGAGAAAATTAGCTGGATCTTGAATATACAGTATGATCAACCTTGGAAAATAGCAATATCCTGCACTTATAGAGCATCTTAATGCATGAGCCATTGGGAAGTTTCAAAAAATAATACATACTGTACATGGTACCTTACATTTTAAAAAATCTTGAAATTCGATTGCTCACATCCCTCGAAGGCAGGGGCCTCAAACTAGTGGCCCTCCAGCTGTTGCAGATCTACAATTCCCATGAGGCATTGCAAGGCTGACAGTTACAAGCATGACTCCCATAGCCAGAGGCATGATGGGATTTGTAGTTCCGCAACAGCTGGAGGGACGCTAGTTTGAAATCCCTGCTCTAAGGGCTGGAGAAAGTACAGAGAGATGGGTTCTCTCTACCATATATTCTGCTTCTGCAAATCCCTTTGCTCTTACTGGAACAAAATGTTATCCCTGATCTCTGATATTACAGGTACTCTTGAGAAACTTTCTGCGGCACTTACCTTACTACATTTGGAAATTGAGCATTTTCCCTCTTCATATAGAACTTTTGTAACTCACCTCTTGCTAGCTGATAAATTGAAAAACACTAGATTATGGGATTCTGCACAACAACCAAGCTTCCTCAACACCTTTAAAGATCTAAACCTCAGATTTTCAGTGAAACAAATGATTGCACTGAAAAATCACTCGTACAAGCATTTCACCACTTTCTGGTGCACCTGGCTAAAAAAACCCAATTGTTCTATCTACTCACACTCACTCCGTAATTAGGCATACTGGTCTTAAAGTTTTCTCTCTATTTATTACCCATTAGTTACCCTTTGTTCTTCTTCTCCTAAAATTCCTGTTTGGACTGCAATCCTGATGTCACCTTTACTATTTAACACAGCATTATACATCTGTTCTTGACACGCTTGAAGCCACTTGTTAACATTGTATGTATACTCGGTCTGCACCTTGTAACCTGTGATTTGTTTATTATATTTCTGTACCAGCAGTGGCATTAACTATCACTATTTAATATGTATGACAACGTTTTGTGACCTCTAATAAAGAACGAGTAAAAAAAAAGCAGGAGAGCAAAAGGATAAAGGTGGACATAGAACCCTCTTATTACTAACCCAATCCTGGCAAAAAAAAAGATCCTGCAGAGGGGAATGATTACTTCTTTTCCCTTAGATAAAATTATAAAATTACCACCATTATCACCTCCCACCAATGCTGAGAAGTAGTAATAGAACAGACTTTGTAAGATGGCATATGGATAACATAAAATATGGATGAGGCAGAAGGTAACAGTTTTGCAAGCATGCACAAATTTAAATATGCAATTTCAGAGTGTTTGCATAAAAAGATGCTTTAGTTCTGCCTTAAAGAAACATGTTATGCTATTCTATGTAGCATGTAACAGACTTGTTTTGCTTTTCTAGGTATTAGAGATGCTCGACTATTTCTATTATATTCATAAAGAGAATTCATCTGAAGTACTGTTCATACAGCAAATATTGTTTCAAGAGCATATCATATAACATTAATGCTAAAATCTTGCCTCAGATTTTCATAGTGAAAGCAATAAAGTCAAATGGGGATATGTAGTTTATTTAAAGATCAGCTTGCTTCCTACTGCATAAACACTGGAAAACAAATAACAGTTCTTAGGCATTTCAGTTAATAAAGAGTAAAACACCACATGGATTTGTGTCTTCATGTTATAACCAATATGTTGGTCTTGCTGACAATATCCTTATTATAAGCACACATTATTCTTTCATGTATACCTAAATTAAATCATGTAGTGAAAAGTATATTATTATTATTATTATTATTTTCGAGATAATGTCAGATAGACTTTGATAAAGCCATAGTACAGGGCCGGATTTTGTTTCACTGTAAGAAATATTTATGTAATTTATATGTTAAAGCTACTTTTCGTAATATATATATCACAAGACACAGAGGTCTTGATATGCATGACTACTTGGTTATACTGCCACCTTCAGGTAAAGGGACACTTGCCAAATAAAGGCAGGAATCCCTGCCCAGGCATACCACCTTCCAGTCCACTAAACCTGAGTTTTTTTCTAGTGTCCTTAGATGATGGATGTGTCTCCCTTTGTCTCTCTGAAGATTTCTGTAGTAGACTTTGCTCCTGCAAATCCTGGCCTGTTCCTTACACCCCATGTGAAGCTCAGTCCAGATCAGCACTATGGCCAGCAGGCCAAGAGGGACTGTACCTGGACCCCACATACAGGAACAGGGAAGCCTATAATGTCTGCTGGTCATTGTAGTGTATCTGGTGACCTCACTAGCAGGATGCTCTACAGGTCTAGTGCGGTGATCCCCTTGGAAGGTGGACGAGTCCCCAAAGGCCCTGCGGGGCACGCTCGCCATGATGAATAAAGATTTTCGTGGTATTTGTGCACATTGATGTCATTATACTTGTCTCCATGGGTGCCAATTTCTCCGGTTCCTGGACACAGTTCACTTAAAATGGAGCTCCTGAGCTACAGATTACCAATGGCACCACAGTCTACTAACTCAGCACATTCTGGTTACAGTTCTGCTACTTCTTCATCTCGACACAGGAAGTATTTTGATTTGTGATGATGTGATGTATGTCTACTGAGGGTGAGTGCCCTGCAGCTGTTCTGGCTTAGGCTGACACTCCTTTCAGCTGGGTGGTAGTTTCTTTCTGGTGTCCACAGGCCTTTTTAACCCTCAGCAAGGCATGACCTTGCACAGGCAAGAAGTGGGGTGAAGGACGAAGGAGTGGGCTCCCAAATTCCTCCTATCAGGTAGGGAGAACCCTTTTGGCCCTGTATTGGCTACCCAAAAGATCAGACTAGTCCTAAATCCTTGGCCTTATCTGGTATTTACACTGTTTGAGTGGGACAATCCTGCACTTCTTATGTGTTAAGGGAGGAATTTTCTTCAGCCATATCTGGGCTACATGATCAGCTCTCAGGGATTTTTTACTAGCTTGGAACGCCTGCGACTTTCCTTCCCTCCTACCCTTTTGTGAGAGGATGAAGCATCCGAAAGAAGAAGAGGTGAACGTTACGGACAGATCCTCCCAGGAGGAATCCCAGAGGCCAAAGTTGTCTCAAACACAGGACAACGATGGGCTGGTATGCACTAACCTTAATTTACCGCTGCCGGAATCCTCTGCCCCTAAGTCACTGGTTTTGGGTCATGACAGCTGCCAAACAATCCTTTCCAGTGCACCCTTGCAAGAATTGATGTATGCAGATTGGCTAAAACAATGGATAAGAGGTTAGAGGTCCTCTTTAAGGCTTCCTACTCTGGTAGCGGGTCTGATAGCTGTGGTGGGAGTTTTCCAGGCCCCTGAAATTTGGGTGAGGTCTTTGCTCAATTTCAGACGTTATTAGACATTGCAGATCCTCCCATTTGACAGCTGCAGTGTTCTTTCTGAGAGTATTTCTTTCTTAACTTTCCTGGTGGATGCCTAAAGAGGCAAGGCAGCTTTCACAGGTGGGCACTACGTTTGTCCACATGAGAGAGATTGTATGGTTCAAGCGTTGGTCAAGAAAACTTCTTTACAATAAGCAAATTGAGAGGCTGTCCTTTGAGAGCGAATGCTTGCTTGGACTATCCTTGCCATCCAGAAGGTGATGGTGGGAAGAGCACTCTCTTGCCTCTTTAGAAGAAGAAAAAGATGACAGGTCAGAAACTGGTGACACCTTTGGAATCAAGAAAGAGTTCCTTTTCATAAGCAGCCAGTCTTGGGCTCTAAACAAAAGCCAAATTCCTTTTCCTTAAGAAGAACTGGACCCCCAAGTCCTCCAGTTCCAGAGGCAATCCTCCTCACAGTAAAAGGGCACTCTAACTCGCACATATGCGGGACATCTATTGGCCTTCACGTCCACTTGGAATCACAAAAGACTGGGCCTGCAGCATCATGTACAAATGCTAGAAGTCAGAATCACACTGCTCCCCCCTCCATGTTTTATGCGCTCAAGGTTATCTTCAGAGCTACAAAAAAAATCATGTTTTTTTCAGCCCTAGAGAGTCTGCTGTCTCAGGGACTCATTGCACCTGTAGCAGCAGATGAGAGGTTTCATAGCTTCTATTCGAACCTGTTCTCAGTTGCCAAGCCAAATAGAGACATCTGCTCTATTCTAGACCTCAAGGGTCTCAATAACTTCCTGAAAGTAAAAAAAATCAGGATGGAATCTGCCTGGTTGTTGATTGCTTTGTTTCATCAAGGGCACTTGCTCACATTAGTGGATATGAAGGATGCCTATGTACTCTTCCTGATTTTATGGCCCTGCCAGCAGTTTATGCGATTCCCAGTGGAAGATCGCCACTATCAGTTTGTTGCATCGCCCTTTGACCTCTTCACAGCCCCCAGAGTGTTTACTGAGGTGTTGGTTCTGGCGTTGTTGAGAACCCAGGATATCACTATTGCGGGACACTTGGATGACCTGCTTCTCAAGGAACAGTCAGTTCAGAGGCTGATGTCAATTGTCCAGCAGAGGATACGAGTCCTGGAGAGGCTTGGCTGGACACTGATTCTTAAGAAGTCAGCCTTGGTTCTGACACAATGCTTGGAGTACTTAGGCTTAGAATTCAACACAGCATGGGTGAAAGTACCGCTTACAGAGGATAAATGCCTGTCTTTCCGAACCCTGTTTCTGTCCCTTATGAGTCCCTGAAGTCATTGGGAAGTCTCTCCTTTTGGGCCTGCATGAAGGTGCTGGAGAAGATGGTAGTCGACTCGCCTTTGATACAGTCCCCTATGCCCATTTTCACTCCAGAGCTCTATATCTCAATATCTTGTTGGTGTGGAACAGGCATTATGAGTCCTTGATCTGCCTATGCATCTGACTCCCAAGACCTGGTTAGTTCTGAAGCTGGATACAAAGAAATCGTTTCATCAGATGAATTGGAAGGTCTTGTTTGATCTTTAACTGCCATGATGCTGCACATGTGATCACTTATGAAACCAGTCATTTAATGATTTGACAGTTTGGTTGAGAGAAAAACCAATGTGACAGTTCCATTCAAGTCATATAAGACTAACTTTTTTTTGAAATTAAAAAAATTAATGGGTTTAGTTTAGCTTTAAAGTTTTTGTGCAGAATGTATAATGGATTTTTCTGCCTGTGCGTACTCCCTTGTCTCCATTTGACCTGAACTTGGTCTTGTTTATTTTGATGACTTCCCCTTTGAATCTCTGCAAGAGATTCCCTTGTTGTTTTTCTGTGTGCATGGTTATATTTTCTGTTGACCCTTATCCTGAATTGCAGGGTCTCAGAGTTGGCTGCGTATTCCTCCAGGGAATCCTTTCCTGGTTCTTCACCAGGATAAGGTGGAATGGAGGCCTTGGTCCTTATTCCTACCTAAGGTGATTTCCACCTGAATCATGGCATTGTGTTGTCATCTTATGTCCAAAACTTAGATATCCTAAGAAAAAAGTGTTTCACTCTTTGGATATTGTTTGAGCTGACAAAAATTACTGCACACTGATATAATGAAAGTCCTAGGTTATGAGTAAGCACAATGTAGTTGTGTGAAATGTGTCAACCTCTGTACCAGCTGTTGTTCTTGTGGTGTGTCATGCATGCAACCTCAAATGGAAATAATGTCACCCCCAAGTGACAGAGCTTTCATTGGTGATGTCACTTCAGCTCAAAGTGGAAAGCACACTGGCTCCATAGAGAGCAGTCAGAGCAGCGACGTGCCCCCTTCATCAAGCGTGGCTCCATAGGACACTGCAAGAGAAAGGAGCCACCCTGAAACTGAAAACCCTGGGCAGCAGCTTAAAGATGAACGTATGCAGGATAAAAAAATGAAAAGCTGCATACTCAGTACGTGATTAAATCAGGCGCTGAAACTGCTTAAAAACACTGAAGTTTAAATATCACTTTCAGGATACACTTGTGTAGCAATGATATACAATGGCTTTATTTAGAAAATTGTAATCTATTTTACAAATATTTTATTGTTGTCCTTATGCAGGTGTGATCCTTTACATTCTTCTGGTGGGTTATCCTCCCTTCTGGGATGAGGACCAACACAGACTGTACCAGCAGATAAAGGCTGGTGCTTATGATGTAAGTTTTTATTAGTTTCTGCCTTCGTGTGTTATTTGAGAAACTCCTCAATTCACTTTTCATCACAGAGAGGTGGGATTTCACCTTTTGCATCTTCCAAATAGCTTTTTTTGTGTAGAGCCACCAAGCAATGCTATCACAACTGTCAGCCTCTGGTCTTCCTTAAAACAACTTATCCCAGCCTTGAAAACCCATTGTTTTTCTTTAATAAGAATGTTACATATATTTATGTGTTTAGATGTTTATATACACTATATATATGTATATATACTATATAATTTGTTTTTTTTCCATGCTCATTTAGTTTCCATCACCGGAATGGGACACGGTGACTCCTGAAGCCAAAGATCTGATTAATAAAATGCTCACCATTAATCCAGCCAAACGAATCACTGCATCAGAAGCTCTGAAACATCCATGGATCTGTGTAAGCAATATCATATAAATAAACAACAAATAATGTATTTGTATTTTGTTATATAAAACAATATTAGCTAAACTCAAACATGAAACTATAGGTGATATATTCTGTTAAGTCCTACAAACATTCAAGACTAGAAATGGAAATTGATACAGCACTGTTGTGATACACTGTATAATTATTATTAAAGCGGTTCTAAAGGCAGAAGGTTATTTACCTTAATGCATTCTATGCAATAAGGTTAAAAACCTTCTGCAAGCAGCTCCACCCAGCTTAGATGGGTGGGACTCCTCACACGGGTGAACACCTCGGCTCGCCAGCCGTGTATTAGAAAATATGATGAAAATGACTGCACACTGATATAATGAAAGTCCTAGGTTATGAGTAAGCACAATGTAGTTGTGTGAAATGTGTCCACCTCTGTACCAGCTGCTGTTCTTGTGGTGTGTCATGCATTTTATTGGGATTACACAATAAGAGTACTTTCGTTATATCCGTGTGCAGCCATTTTCTTCTTATTTCCCTCTTATATCTACCTGAGCCCGATCTTAATCCAGCGATGTGCACCAGAGCAGAGGCTCTCTCTCTCTTTAATGGCTCAGACACAATAATGGGAGCCATTGGCTCCTGCTGCTGTCAATCACAGCCAGTGAGGAGGGAGCAGAGAAGAGCCATTTTGCCATGATCTGGAAGCAAGCATGCATGAGTGACCCCATAGCAAGCGGCTTGGGTACCAGAAGCGCAATATTAAAAATTTAAATTGTAAACTAAAGTGATTCCATGAGGTGGAATATACCTTGTTGGACTTAACCCATAGTAATCCAGCACATTTTAGAAAAGATTGGATACAATTTTAGTAGATTAATGTGTAGGACTCTACTACATTGTTTTGATAGATCTAGGAGAGGAGGCCGGACAGTGATCACACATTCAAGAAAATGTCTGTACGTGCAATAATATGTAGATATGTTTCTGCTTCCTTATAGTCATGTGATGTGTTTAATTTTTTTTCCAGCAACGTTCTACTGTTGCCTCCATGATGCACAGACAGGAAACTGTAGACTGTTTGAAGAAGTTTAATGCTCGGAGGAAGTTGAAGGTAAGCACCATTCTTGTAGTGGTCCTAAAGCCTAAACAATTTTTTCCTTGATGCATTCCCTGCAAAAATGTCATCACTTGCTCCAGCAATGTGCCCATCTGTAGCGGCTCTCCCCGTTCTCACAGGCTTTTCTGAGGCAGGAGCCATTCATTCTTTCTGCTGTTGGTTAAACTCTGTAGCAGAAGAGCTGAGCCACGCTGTCTGTCTATGTACGTAGGCAGCGTGGCTCAGGAGCAAGCCTGCAGGTGTGACCCCATTGCAAGCAGCTTGCTATGGGGGCACATAACAAGAGGAGGAGCCAGAAGCACCAGTGGGTGAACCCAAAAGAGGAGGATCATGAATGTAGGAGGTATAAATATGTTTGCTATTTTTTTACTATTATTATTAGTTTACCACCACTTTAAATAGTACTTCACAATCCTTTTGCAGTAAATAATTATTATTACTTTTTTTTATAGGGCCAGCATTTTTGACCAACAATACTATGCTATGTATATGTTACAACTTTATGAACTGCAAATCTATATCCTTTAAACTACCAAAATAGCCAAACGTAAAGATGTAATTTTCCCAAACTTAAAGTGGAAAAACTTGCAAATTTTAATGGTATAGACCAGAGATCTCCAAACTACAGCCCTCCAGCTGTTGCCGAACTACATGTCCCATTAGGCATTGTAAAACTCTGACATTCACAGACATGACTAGGCATGATGGGAATTGTAGTTCCTGAACAACTAGTTTGGAGACTCCTGGTATAGACTGACTGGTTCACCAGTGTAATGTCCATTATAAATATGTATGCATTCATAGAGCAATAGTTAAAATTTCATTTTTTTTTTATTTTAAATGGCTCAGTCATACAAAAATAAAAGTAAAGGAGTATGGGTCTCATGACCTATACTGGTTCAATGGTGATGTGGTCTTTGGCAAAGAGTTTTCCAGACTGACATTCAGGAAGAGCCAGACAATCACTGGTTCAGTGTCAACAGTATTCTTTGCTGTTGCCAGATAGATGCTAAAGCTTGGAGCCATGTGTGAAAGAAATCACTGTTAATGTAGAAGGTATGAGAAGTTGGTGGTTGATACAGTCTACCTTAGTACATGCTTTAATTGCAAAAAAACATTTTTGAGTGGGCTTTAATTAGCTAATTGCTGATTTAAAAAAAATTCTGTATTACCGTGGAAAAAATATTATTGTAGCAAAAATGCCATTTTCCATTGTTACTTCATATGTGGAAACCTAAGAAGAAGAATTATCAAAGGTTTTATTTAATACCATACTGTAAAAAAAATCCCCTCACTTAAAGCGGCAGTTTAGGTGTGTTTTTTTTTTTCCATAGCTTAGACCAGTGTAAGCATGTACATCTCCTACCTGACTGATCCCTGCAAGACACTGTAGTATAAAAATTCAAACAGTGGAGCGCTTTCAATCTCTCCTTAAAGTGACATATATAATTTATAAAGTGACATATGCAAAGATCAAAATGCAAAATGATCTCCTCAATAATATATCTCAAATCACATTCTGTGACTCCTTATGCATCAAAAACAAAAACGACATAAAATATTTATATATGAAATGTGTAGCTATCAGGGCTGGGCTCAGCCCTTCCTTCTCAAAGCTTGGCCGCTCAGCTGTCGGCTAATTGCCAGCTCCTTTCTCTCCACAGTGACTCACCTGTTGATATCCTGCTCATCAGTCCTGCCTACTTAAGCCGTCCAGCCCAGAAGATCTCTGCCTTCACCTTGGTCACATCTCTAGAGACGCTCTCCTGTGTTCCTGTTAATGACTTGCTTGGCTGACATTCCTTCTGGCTCCAGATCCTGCTTGCTGTTCTACTAGGCTGATCTCCGGCTCCCTGACGTTTTGGCTTGTCTGACTATCCGTTCTGGTTCTTGAACTCTGGCTATGTTTTGACTACTTTTACTCTGTTTACCTTTTTATTATTATTAAACAAGTGTGATTTAACTGTACTTCTGTCTCAGTCTGATTCATGGTTTCTGACAATAGGCGAAGGCCATGAATTCAGAAGATGCAGTTAATCCACTTGTTGGTAATATTTTTTCCAGATTGGATGAGCAGGATCACCGCATGGATCAGTTTGCCATGGTGTTACAAATGCTCCTGAGTGGCACAGCTCACCTGGAATCTCCCACTGTGGCTGCTCCATTACAACCTTTGTTGCAGGCCATCCCTACTGCTGCTCCAGTCTCTGTGCAGGCACCCACCTCGAGTATCACCTCTATGAGAGGTATGTCTGGTTCCCCTCTGCTTTCCCAGCGATTTGGGGGCGATCCAGTCCAATGCAGAGGGTTTCTCAACCAGGTTAAGATATACTTTTTAGATGCTGCCCCAGGCGTTTCCCACAGACAGAAGCAGGTTTTGTGATATCTTTGCTTTCTGAGAGAGCCTTGGCCTGGGCAAACCCTCTATGGGAGATGCAAAAACCTGTTGTTTTGAGTTACCCAGAGTTTGTGGCTTCTTTTTAATTTGACGTTCCTGGATGCTCCGCTTCTGCTGCTAAGTGCCTCATGTCCATCAAACAGTATGAGAACTGTTGCCGATTACGCCATTGAATTCTCGTAGCAGAGGTTGCTTTGAACAGTGAGGCCCTCGTGGCTGCTTTTTCTCATGGTCTCTTGAATACCATCAAGGATGAGATAGCAGCCCGAGATATACCCACTGAGCTGGAGAAGTTGATCACGTTTGCCATCCTCATTGACTCCAGACTCAGAGAAGGACTTCCTTTTAAGGAGCGCTTGCGGAAGCCTCCTGTACATTTGTCACTGAACTTTGCAGTCCCACCCTTGTCTCCCTCACCTCCCATGCCTCCTGGTACCGAGTCGGTTTGTGAAGATGAACCCATGCACTCGGGCTTTATGCGCCTCTCTGCGGATGAGAGAACCCTTAGGAGGAGGGAGAGATTGTGCCTTTATTGTGGCCATGCAGGTCACTTTTTGAAGTCTTGTCCTACCCGTCCAGGGAACGCCCGAACCTCGAGGTCCTGTCACGGACAGACCTAAGGTGGTGTTTCGTCCCCAGTTATCCAGAAGGATAAGTCCCTGGTTTTGGTTACCCTTTCTTGGGCTGAGTCGTCCATCGAGATACAGGCTCTAATTGACTCTGGGGCTACAGGCCTGTTCATTGATGCTGCCTTTGTATCGAAGCACTTGATTTCACTGCAGCTGCATGACATTCAACTTGCCATTGAGGTTCTTGACGGGAGACCTCTACAGCCTGCCATTCTGACTCATGAGACTGTTCCGTTGTCCATGGCCGTAGGGGCTTTTCACCATGAGATAATCCCATTACAAGTTATTTCCTCACCTAAGTTTCCGCTGGTTATTGGTTATCCTTGGTTACAGAGGCACAACCCCTCTTTTGATTGGCTCCGTGCTGAGGTTCTGGTCGCCACAATGCAGTGAGACATGCTTCCAGAAGGTAGCCAAGGTCCTGTGCACCTCTTCACTCTCCTCCCTGCCGGAGGAGTACCATGATTTTAGTGATGTCTTTGACAAAGGTCAAGCCGGTAGTTTGCCTCCACACCAGTCATATGTTTGTGCAATTGACCTATAACCTGGTGCCATACCCCCTCGTGGCCGGGTTTACCCTTTGTCGGTCTTGGAGGATAAGGCCATGGAGGAGTATGTTGCAGACGCACTTGCTCAAGGTTTCATCTGCAAATCCTCATCTCCTGCTGGTGCTGGTTTCTTCTTTGTGAAGAAGAGGAGTGGTGAACTGAGACCTTGAATTGATTATAGGGGTCTCAGTCGTTTCACGATTAAGAATGCCTATCCGATTCCGTTGACTACGAAGTTATTGGACCGCCTCAAGGGAGCAACGGTTTTCATAAAGCTTGATTTGAGAGAAGCATACAATCTCGTGAGGATTAAGGAGGGCGATGAGTGGAAAACTGCGTTTAATACCAGAACAGGCCAATATGAGTACCTGTTAATGCTTTTTGGCCTTTGTAACACCCCGGCAGTTTTCCAGGAATTTTTTAACGATGTCCTCTGAGATTTGTTGCAGTTATGTGTGGTTGTTTATCTCGACGATATCCTCATATTTTCCAAGTCCCTGGAGAGCCACCACACAGATGTATGTCGTGTGGTTCACAAACTAAGAGAACCATCTCTATTGTAAATTGGAGAAGTGCGAATTCCACCGTGAACAGGTTAAATTCCTGGGTTATGTGATTTCCACTGCTGGTTTTTCGATGGACCCAGAGAAACTTTCAGCAGTCCTACAGTGGCCCCGACCCATAGGTTTACATCCTCTGCAGCGTTTTCTTGGCTTTGCCAACTATTATCGGAAGTTTATTCGTAACTTCTCGTCTCTGGTAAAGCCCCTGACTGATATGACCAGAAAGGACAGTAACACACAGAGTTGGTCTCTGGAGTCCATTAAGGCCTTTGAGAGTCTCAAGACTGCCTTTGTTTCTGCTCCTGTGTTGGTACATCCTGATCCTACCTTTTACCTTTTATCCTTAAGGTTGATGCTTCTGAGACTGGAGTTGGCGCCCTTCTGTCTCAACGTCCTACGTCTGAGAGCGCTATGCATCCTTGTGGCTACTTTTCCAAGAAATTGGCACCTGCGGAGTGCAATTACGAGATTGGTGACAGAGAGCTGTTATCGATCATTTTAGCCCTGAAAGAATGGAGACATCTCCTCGAAGGTGCCACTGTGCCGGTTCTCATTCTTACTGACCATAAAAATCTCACATTCTTGTCTGAGACTAAACGCCTCTCTCCCAGAAGGGCACGATGGGCTCTTTTCTTGTCTAGGTTCACTTACATTGTCTCATTCTTACCCGGTACTAAGAATGTTAAGGGGCTGACGCTTTGTTGCGACAATTTTCCTCCACTTCCAAGATGGAGTCGTTCCGGTTCCTGTGATTCCTCCTGATCGTATTCTGGCTACGGTTCACACCAGTCTCACTTCTCCTTTGGGTAACAAAATTCTTGCCGCTCTGGTCCATGCTCCTGTTAAGAAATCTTGTGACCGCTGCTTTGTCCGAGATAGTCTCCATACTGCCGTGCTCCAGACTTACCATTCTCCCAAGGCTGCTGGCCACCCTGGGAAGAATAAACTCCATTTCCCAACAATTCTGGTGGCCTAGTCTATGTGCTGATGTAACCGCCTTCGTAGATGCATGTTCCGTGTGTGCTCAGAGTAAGACTCTACAACACCTTCCAGTGGGCCTCCTACAACCCATACCCAATGGAGAGAGGCCCTGGACCCACCTGTCTATGGATTTCATCGTGGAGTTACCCAACTCTCAGGGCAACGCAGTTATCCTTATGGTGGTTGACCAGTTTTTGAAAATGTCCCATTGTATTCCACAGTTGCCCACTTCTAAGGAACTGGCTTCCATTTTTGCTCGGGAGATCTTTCATTTACATGGGCTACCCAAGGTGATTGTCTTGGACAGGGGTAGTCAGTTTGTGTCCCGGTTCTGGCGAGCCTTTTGTACACAGTTGGGAATTCAGCTTGCTCTCTCCTCTGCGTATCACCCACAGTCTAATTGTTGACTCACGTAGGTTCCGTGGGTGCATACAGTACCTGGTGCATTGGAAAGGGTACGGTCGGAAGGAACGCTCCTGCGTCTCATCCTCGAACGTACATGTCTCGTCCTCCTCCGTGATTTCCATAGACGTTTTCCCCTCAAGCTGGGTGGTCCTCCGAGGGGGAGGAGTCATAGAGGAGAGGGTACTGTCAGGGCTGGGCTCAGCCCTTCATTCTCAAAGCTGGCCGCTCAGCTGTCCGCTAATCCAGCTCCTTTTTCTCCACAGTGACTCACCTGTTAATGATATCCTGCTCGTCAATCCTGCCTACTTAAGCCGTCCAGCCCAGATGATCTCTGCCTTCGCCTTGGTCACATCTCTAGAGACGCTCTCCTGTGTTCCTGTTAAAGACTTACTTGGCTGACATTCCATTCCGGTTCCTGAACTCTGACTATGTTTTGACTACATTTACTCTGTTTACCTTTTTATTATTATTATTGTTATTAATAAACAAGTGTGATTTAACTGTACTTCTGTCTCAGGCTGATTCATGGTTTCTGATAGTAGCCCAAACATATGAAGTGTCCCATACACCATCCAAACTTTGTGCAATCGGTAGATGATTTCCAAGTTCTTGCCACAAAAAATTGAAATCCTTCCACGTTAGTGAACACCCAAGTGATCTTCACTACACCTTATTGGTATCTTCTCACCTGGTAATGGGGACCCCACTGATAAAAAGGGTCGATTGTGCTCTTTTTACAGGACTCCTAGTCCTCTCCATGTGCTGAAACTCAATGACAAACAGTCTCCCCGGAGTAGAATTACCAAAAAGGAAGCATAAAGAACCAAATTAGTGCAGACTGCTATATAATTTTTATGAAGAAAAAAAAACTCAGATTGTGCTCACATGTTAAGAGATTTCAAAGGCATGTCATAAAGTACTGGCAAACTCAATTTCTCAATAACGGCGCCCAAACCCTGCCCAGTGTGATGACGTCACGCCTGATGCGTTGAGCCTGGATTGGTATTTTTAAAGGCCTTTTAGAAAGAAAATCTGGCGCAGCGTGTCAGTAGGGGCGGTGACGTCATTAGGCAGGGTGGAGTTTGGACGCCATTAATGGGAAATTGATAAACTAGCAGTCTGCACTATTTGGTTCTTTATGCTTCCTTTTTGGTCCACCTACTCCTGGGAGACAGTTTGTCATTAAGTTTCAGCACATGGAGAGGAGTGGGAGTCTATATATGTAAAGAAAGTGCAATTGACCCTTTTTATCAATAGGGTCCCCGTTATCAGATGAGACTACACATTTCAAATATATATATATATATATATATATATATATAAAATAAATAATAAATATATATATATAATTTTGTATTTTGACCTTTGCATATGTCACTTTATAAATTGTATATGCCACTTTAAGGAGGGGGCAGGGTAATTGGTAGATTACAGAACATATCTAACAAGGAAGATATTCTTCAGTGCAGCTCACTGGAAGTGACGAGGACACTCCATTTTTGGCAAGCTCCTCGGGTGTTTTCTGTGTTTGCCCAAAATGTTCCTAATTTGAGTAATAAAAAAAAAACTATAGCAGTCAGCACATCTAAGTACTAAGAGCTAAATATATTACAGCTTTTGTTCTTAGGGTTGTTTATTCTTTAATGCCTTAATCAGTCATCTGCTCTACTTTGCTAACTAACGAATGTGTGCATGTCTTCACCTAATTTTTTGTTGAGAAGGTCAAAATTTGTTTGAATATAATTTTGTACCCTTGTAGTCTATATTGGTATTGATATAAAATGCTTGCTTTTTATATTGACATATTGCATTGCCTGTTTTAAGGGAGCAATACTGACCACCATGCTGGCTACCAGAAACTTTTCAGGTATGTTATTAGTAGCTTTAATTCTTAAGATTTGTATAATTATAAAAAAGCCTTTCTTTTTTGTGTGCACAAATGTAAAATTTTGCAATAAAATACTTTTGATACCGCATCCACTTAATACACTAGAAGACTGTTTAAAACTGGAGAAAGGAAAATGAGCACAATGGGCACTGCCAGAGAAAGAGAGACCAAATAGGTCAGGGCCCGATACTGCAAGGAGATCCCATAATTATTGTGATTCTCTGAAAACCCTCTAGGAGAGCCAGGTTTAGTGACAATGGTCATAAGTTCCCAAGTCCTGTGCCAGACTTATATGGTCTATCTTCAGTCTCTGATTTTCATCGTAGTTCTTGTATTTAGTACATAATTTAAAGTTAGGATAGAAAACCAATAGACCATGGCAGGAATTAGTATTTTCACTTAAATTGTACTGATCCCAGACTGTAAGTCTAAACTGGGGATTTATGTCATGGAAGTGAAAGACTGCCCCATTACATTGAATTTATCAGTAGTGTAATAAAAGGGTGAGAGGAGATTTCTATTATTTCAACTCCCCAAAACTTGCTAAAACAAACTTGAGTAATCATAGTTACATAGTTAGGTTGAAAAAAAGACACAAGTCCATCTAGTTCAACCAAACAAAAAAAAACATATCCCATATACACATACCTACAGTGCCTTGCAAAAGTATTCACCTCCCTTGGCTTTTTACCTATTTTGTTACGTTACAGCCTTTAGTTCAATGTTTTTTTATTTTGAATTATATCTGATGGACCAGAACACAATAGTCTAAGTTGGTGAAGTAAAATTAGAAAAATATATACATAAACATTTTCAGAATAAATAATGATAATTGGCATGTGCATATATATATATTCACCCGTTATGTTATGACGCCAATACAAAGCTCTGGTGCAACCAGTTACCTTCAGAAGTCACATAATTAGTGAATTAGTGTCACATGATCTGTCATTACATATGCACACCTTTTTGAAAGGTCCCAGAGGCTGCAACACTTAAGCAAGAGGCACCACTAACTAAACACTGCCACGAAAACCAAGGAACTCTCCAAACAAGTAAGGGATAATGTTGTTGAGAAGTACAAGTCAGGGTTAGGTTATAAAAAAAAATCCAAATCTTTGATGATCTCTAGGAGCACCATCAAATCTATCATAATCAAATGGAAAAAACACGGCACAACAGCAAACCTGCCAAGAGACGGCCGCACAGCAACACTCACGGACCGGGCTCATTAATCAGAGAGGCAGCACAGTGACCTAATGTAACCCTGGAGAAGCTGCAGAGTTCCACAGCAGAGACTGGAGTATCTGTACATAGAACAACAATAAGCCGTATGCTCCATAGAGTTGGGCGTTATGGCACAGTGGCCAGAAGAAAGCCATTACTTTCAGAAAAATGGCACGTTTTGAGTTTGTGAAAAGGCATGTGGGAGACTCCCAAAATGTATGGAGGAAGGTGCTCAGGTCTGATGAGTATAAAATTAAACTTTTTGTCCATCAAAGAAAACGCTATGTCTGATGCAAACCCAACACATCACATCAGCAGTCGGGACTGGGAAACTGGTCAGAGTTGAGGGAAAGATGGATGGTGCTAAATACAGGGATATTATTGAGCAAAACCTGTACCACTCTGTGTGATTTGAGGCTAGGACGGAGGTTCACCTTTCAGGAGGACAATGACCTCAAACACACTGCTAAAGCAACACTTGAGTGGTTTAAGGGGAAACATGTAATTGTGTTGGAATGGCCCAGTCAAAGCCCAGACCTCAATCCAATAGAAAATCTGTGGTCAGACTTAAAGATTGGTTTTCACAAGCGCAAACCATCTAACTTGAAGGAGCTGGAGCAGTTTTGCAAGGAGGAATGGGCAAAAATCCCAGTGGTAAGATGTGGCAAGCTCATAGAGACTTATCCAAAGCGACTTGAAGCTGTGATAGCTGCAAAAGGTGGCTCTACAAAGTATTGACTTTAGGGGGGGTGAATAGTTATGCACATTGACTTTTTCTGTTATTTTGTCCTATTTGTTGTTTGCTTCACAATAAAAAAAAACATCTTCAAAGTTGTGGGCATGTTCTGTAAATTCAGTGATGCAAATCCTCAAACAATGCATGTTAATTCCAGGTTGTGAGGCAACAAAACATGAAAAATGCCAAGGGGGGTGAATACTTGCAGGGCACTGTATACCTACAGTTGATCCCAAGGAAAGCAAAAAACCCCAGCATGATCCAATTTGCTACAGCAGGGAAAAAAATTCCTTTCTGATGATCCCCTGAGAGGCAATCGGATATTCCCTGGATCAACTTTACCTATAAATGTTAGTACCCAGATAATAATAATAGTCCTTATTTAAATTACTAATGTTTTAACTGACCATTGGAGATTGATATAATAATTCTAACATTTCCCTGGCTCTGCAGAAAGCTCATTATTTATTGTTTTGTTTTTATTAATGCAACAGTTATGACCTCAACCTTGTTGAATAAAATTTATGTAATTATAAACATCTTTTTGTACTTCTGTTAAAAAAGGTGTGTTGTTATTTTGACTTTTCTTATATGTCTAAATAGCAAATTGTGCTCAATATATATTCAGCTTGCCTTTCATTTTTGTAAGATTTAGGTTTTGTTCTTTGTTGTTAGTTGTATTTCACACAAGAGACCTATTCAGTATTTAAAATCCTAATCAAAGAAGACAGATTTGGATATCTTATTATTCTTCATCAATAATCTTATACATGCATTTAATTTACATTATTACCATCAGTTCCATGATATGTTTATATAATTATAGTGTCTACAATTGAGCTTTCAGTTTGAAGATGCACACTCTCCCTTTGAGCTGACTCACCACCACATATCATGTTTGATGATATGTCAACTGTTTTTAAACAGATTGTGTTATCTTATTTAAAGCTTCATAGTGGTAGTAGTAGGTTATGTACTAGGAATGTGGAAGGATCTTGGGATTTAAAGCTTCATAGTGGTAGTAGTAGGTTATTTACTAGGAATGGGGATGGATCTTGGGATTTAAAGCTTCATAGTGGTAGTAGTAGTTAATTTTCTAGGCATGTGGAAGGATCCTGGTATTTGAAGAACCAGTTTGCAGAAACGGTGTGTCTAGTGTTTTTGAAGACTAGAATTTGCCTGCATTTGAGTCAGTGTTTGTATAGTGCTGAGCAAAGGAACATTTAAGCCATCTGTTGGCATAGATATTGGTCTCGAGTAGTCAGTAACTCATGGGGAGCTGCTGCTCAATAGTGAACACAGTAGCTGTGGAGAGCAAGGAAGGGACAACAGAAGTACTCCGGTATAGATGTAAAATTTCATTATGTTTCCTAGTTTGGCCAGGGCATACGGCCTGTAGAGAATTCTTTATAGGAAATGATTTAAATGATGCAGAGAGCTCTGGGGTTATACCTAGGTTTGCTGTGGCATCACTAATGTCATGTTAATAAGGTAGGAAAATAACATTTGCCTTGTTTTCATGATCTTCAGGCTTCCTTCAATGTGACTAAGGAGTAAAAAGTTTGTTGTATATTTGTACTATTTTTCCAATGAAAAGGAACTTTATTTGTCTTAAATAATTTTTTATACATAATTAAATATCTTATCGGTATTGAACATATGATGTACATTTGGAACATTAGTAGCATAAAACTAAAAAGAAGAATAGGGAAGCCTTGAACAGTAAGTCAAATGTGATAAATGATTGTAGATGGTTACAAAAATACTCAATAATCTTAAAGAACAAATGCTGATCTTAATTCAACTTTGTTCCCTAACATCAAACCTCAGCCGGGGTATGCAGAAAGTACAGTCTCTCCCTACCTCACCTTCCAAGGTCGAATCCCATATTAGTGAGGTAAAGAGACACTCTTTTTATTAAAAAAAGAAATACACAGAGGAGGTTTAGTAGAAAGGTGCAAGGACATGGGTAAATGCAATAAGCCTTTTTACATTTTTTTTTTTGCTTAGTGAAAGGCTTGGTGAATCAATTAATTTCAGAAAGGAAGAAAATTAATTCATCAATTTTTAATAAAATATGTTCCTCTTTGATCACGCAAATGTAATATTACAGCCTAAAATGCCACTCCTAGCAGTTTAACAGCATGAGGAAACTGACCTGTACATCAAAGTAAGTAGGTCTGGTACATCAAAGTAAGTAGGTGTCATAGATAACAGTGGGTTTGATTTACTAGCTAGAGAGTGCAAAATCTGCTGTAGCTCTGCATAGAAACCAATCAGCTTCCAGTTTTTTTTGTCAAAGCTTAATTGAACTAGCTGGAATTAGAAGCTGATTGGCTACCACGCACTGCTGCACCAGATTTTGCACTCTCCAGTTTTAGTAAATCAACCCCAATGTGTAATCTTCTGCACTTATTAAACAGTTGTTTTAACATATAAGTAACAAAACAAGGAGGGAGGGATTATAGCGGTGCCAAAGACAGTTTGAACACAATCGATATTATAATAATATCAAATCTTTAATAATATAAAGTTTTAAAATCAATTCATACAAAAATTTATTATAAACAAAATACAAAAGGAGCACTATACAATTTATCTATTGACCGACACCAGTGATGTTGAAATTTAGTAGCAGGTCAATTCATCCCTACTAGTTTTGCCAAAACATTGGCTTCATCAGGGGAATAGAAAATAGTAGAAAGTGAATAATGACACTAAAAAAGTCCTTTTATTACTATTGACACGGGCTAAAAAGCCTCAATACATACCAAAACTAAAAAAGTGAAAAAAGCGAAAAAGTGCGCTGGGCGTGTCAATATGTAGTACTTGAGTATGTTGGGACCAAAAAATGATGATTGAAACTGAAGAGACTGAAACAACAATAAGGTGCATAATATTAATGGCATAAATATAGATAATTGTGGTACTTTCAAAAAAATGCCCTATATATAGCACACAAAAAACTTAGGAGTATAAAAAGGCAAACGCTTACCCTAACGTAGCAATCGCCAGTGAGGGCAACTGAATGTACAATAGAATCCAAATCAGGCAGTGTGGAAAGCTGGAAACAGAAACCACAATATGCTGCCAAGAAGGTCCAAAGGGCTCAGTGGAAACCCACAATCCGCATAATAACTACCAATAAATCTATAAATAAAATAAGGAAAGGGGAGATAAGAACTCCAGCAGGATAAGGGATATATGAAGGAACCAATTTTAACTTGTTCAAGACTAACCAAGCCACAGCGCACAACAAAGTCAGCAATTGAATAAAGAACGTGTGGCAGCCTTTTGAACCCCCCACCCGATCAGCGTAGCTCATTAGCCAATCGGGAGCGGACAAAGTTGTTTTAACATGGTTAATCATAAAGACATTTGCCTAGGAAAAAAAGTAAAGTTTGCATTTTTTTTATAGGTTGTATTTTAAATTAAGGTCATAAAAAGAAAGATAACAACATTTAATTTCTTCACACAATTTTGTTTTCTTCTGTGGATACAGTGTGAAAGGTTTTGAAACATTTGTCAGGTTTTTATGGCTGGTCATCTCAATTTTGGAGATCTTCCCCCCCACCTTCTGTGTAACCTCAGGAAGCGAAAAAACAGTATCCAATTGGGGAAGTTCTCACCATTATCTACTCAGTCCAAAAAAGCACAAAATAGACAGAGTCCACTTAAACTGTTCAAGGACAACCTGTCATTTAGCTTCCACATTAGATATTTTTCTCTAAGGTGTATTTTATTATTTTTTTATTTCATGGTACTTCTCTTCCAAATCATTTTGCTTTCACTGTAATACAGCACACAAAACAAAGCACTAAGTCAGGATTTGCAGAAAGTTCCTTTTAAAAAAGGATGTAATAATTCCTGCCTACACTCATATTCAATAGTCCCTTGCTTTTACCTCATTCTGTGCTGGAGTTAGATTTACTAATAGGTATACAACCATTATATCTACATCTCTTTTTTCTGAAATTGCTGTTTCTGCAGTCTGAGTAAATAGTGATTTAATAATGTTTTTTCATTGTTAGATATTAAAACTAGTAAAGTAAAAAAATGTTTTAGAAATTATAGAGAAAGTACATGTTTTCTAGCTTCTTCTCTCTAATTTCCTTTTAGAAACATGCCAGCCAGTTAAATAAATTTGTTACAAATAAGACAATGACAACTTAGTAAATCTATCTCCTTGAAGTCATCAGATTTCATGTAACTTTAAACAACTTTTACTAATCCTATAGAGCATAAGACATATTAGTCTACTATACAAATAATTTATTGTCAATATTTGGGTGGTATTTGTTCAACACACATTTTATGTTCACTTTGGATGTATTGAATGGAAAGCACATGGGTCTCACATGGTTAATATACAGTTGCATCTCATAAAATTAGAATACAATTCGAAAAAAATAACATTTCCTTGTACAGGGCTGCACTGACTTTGGACTTGATAAAACACAGTGGACCAACACCAGCAGATGACATAGCTCCCCCAAATCATTATTTGAAATTATATTCTAATTTTATGAGATGCACCTGTATATACTGAATTATCTTCTCATGGGTGTACCTTATGATGGTTAGCAAAACCTGTGTTTAAAAAAAAAATTGTAAAAATTTCAAGTGCTTGATTTTGTAACGGTGCCTTTTTGGCATAGTTACTGGTCTGTCAGAAGCATACAGATGTAACTAAACATATTGGTGCCCCTCCAATTTTTCCCAAAAAATTCCAGTTTGCAGTGAAATAAGTTGAATCCGACACAAGAAAAAAACATCTAGCTTTTTTATTGCATGCTCTATTGAGGAGACCTTTGCTTTTTCTTTATGACTTAACATATTCTTTTAAATAGCAAAACAAATGAAAATGGCATGGACAAACACTACCGTATATACTCGAGTATAAGTCGTTCCGAGTATAAGTCGAGGTCCTAATTTACCACAAAAAAATGGGAAAAACTTATTGACCCGAGTATAAGACGAGGGTGAGAAATGCACAGCTACTGTAAGTGGAAAAGAGGGTCAACAATGCCCATTTGCAGCATCACTGTGCCCATTTGCATGCCTCACTGTGCCCATTTGCAGCCATAGGTCCCCTGAACTTCAAACTCGGTAGTTAAGGGTTCCTAGATGCCCCCTAGCTGCAGCCAAAATTTGGGGTTTCTGAACCCAAAGGGTCCCGAAATGACATTGCTGCAGATAGACACGGTTTACCGAATTTGGGGCCCTGTATCTCGGGGCCACTTAGTACTAAGAACACCAAATTTGGTGTGCAAACCCAATGGAACTAGCACCATAAAATTTCCAAAGCTGAGGTTTCTAGCACTAAGTGGCCCCGAGATACAGGGCCCCAAATATCAGTTCAGAAAATGTCAAGCACTTTTCTGCAGCAGAAAATGACATTTTCCGAACCAGTTTTGGGGCCCCGTATCTCAGGGCCACTTAGTGCTAGGAACCCCAGCTTTAGATATGGTATGGTAGCAGTTCCACTGGGTTTGCACACAAAATTTAGGGTTCCTAGCACCAAGTAGCCCTGAGATATGGGGCCCCAAATTCGGTTCAGAAAATGTCAAGCACTTTTCTGCAGCAGAGAATGACATTTTCCGAACCGATTTTGGGGCCCCGTATCTCGGGGCCACTTAGTGCTAGGAACTTCCGCTTTGGATATGTTGTAGTACCAGGTCCACTGGGTTTGCATACCAAATCTGGGGTTTCTAGCACCAAGTGGCCCTGAGATACGGGGCCCCAAATTCGGTTCGGAAAATGAAATTCTTTGCTGCAGAAAAGTGCTTGACTCGAGCATAAGTCGAGGGGGGCACTTTCAGCACAAAAAAATGTGCTGAAAAATTCGACTTATACTCGAGTATATACGGTATATTGATTTGTGTCAGTTTCAGCTTATTTTACAACAAATTTGGATTCAGTAAGTAATTATAATGCAGGATCAGTATTTTGGCCATGTCTTTACATGTTTAATCATAATACCCCCATAAAACCAAAGTCTGCTGTACTTACATCCCCTCCAGTAATGCAACATCAGCAAGCTCCCTTGCCTCCTCTGATGTCATTGCCAATCTTCCTTGAGGTTCATAGTCTTCAGCCTTTGTAATTGGCTGACCCTGATTGGCATAACTCATGAATTCTGGCATCAAGGCATTCTAAGTTTGTGTGCATTTAGAAGCAGATGAGCAGGCAGACAGAAGAGACATTCAGGAGTTACATTACTAAAAGAAAATAGAATGGTTACTTTACAGGGGACGTTGCTGTGTGCAAGGGAACTTTCCCTAGAGCTTAGTGAATAAGGTGAAACAAAACATGCTATTTTGTGCAATCAAAAATGCATTTTTTTTTTATTTTCCTTGCATGTGATTGGGTATTTTTTGCAAAATGAAATTGCACCACATTAACTGAACTTTGTGGAAAATTCCCTTGCACAGTCCACCAAACCTTGTAATGTGAACAGCCTGTTTGCCTTTAATAAATCAACCCCACAGAGTATCTTCTGCGAGAAAAAAGCTTACCTACCAGCAATTTTTCTCAGTAGGGCTATAGTTCTACTTTAAGTTTGCAGGCCAACTCTAGTTGCCAGATTGCACATTTGCCTGATCTGTCCAATGCCTCTCTCTTGCACATACACAAATATGTGACAAAATCAGTTTTAAAACCAGTTAAATTGTTATCATGTTTTCATTTGAAATTCATGACTAGTGTTTGGGAACATTTAAATCTCCCAAGTCATACATATTGCATTACATCAAAGCATAATTTGGACATTGGAAACTCTTGTTTGAACTGCTGCAAGTCCAAGTGCTCTTTTTTTGTGGCAGGTTACCTTTGAGGCATCAATAACTCTTGATAGACATTTAGTCTAGTGAGACCAAACTTTCCATTCAATGCAACATATCTGTTTGTAAGGCATGACATTTACATCAGCTGCTCATAGTGCTGTAGTTATAATTGTGGTTTTTAATTTTCCTTTTTCTAATTTTCCTTTTATGTGGAATGTGTTTCATGTGAGGTAAGATTTAAAGAACCTGCTGTTTTACCATCTTTCTTCATTTTATTCTGCACCTGATAAAGCTTTTTATTATTTTTAATAAGTAATAGGATATTTCCTTATACTTTCTGCTTCAATACTAACATATTTTATTTTTTCAATTAATTGTTAACCTTCTTCCACCTATGCTTTCAAATGGGGGAGGGGGTTGTTTCTAAAATTAATTTGTAATTGTAATTGTGCCAATAGTCCATCACAGAAGCTCCTTGGAATTACAAGAATAAAAAAACAGAAAGTTTTTATTATTTTAATCAAAGTGGTTGTAAACTCTCTCGTGTACCCAGTGAAGTGAATGGCATCAGGTGATACACAGAGATGAAACAAATCCTCTTACATAAGAGTTGTAACTGTGTTTCTGCAGCTATTTTTTTCTGTAGATCGTTTTGAAAACACACGAAAAAAGAATTACTCTTTAGTTCTAGTCAAAGGCTGAGTGCTGCAGCTCCCTCCCCATCATAATTATTTTAATTTGTGCTAATAACAGAGGAACCAGGCAGCAGAGAAAAATGACACTCAGACCCCTTTCACACCGAGGGCGTTTTGCAGGCGCTATAGCGTTAAAAATAGCGCCTGCAATCCGCCCTCAAACAGCTGCAGCATTGTCTCCAGTGTGAAAGCCCGAGGGCTTTCACACCGGAGCGCTGCGCTGGCAGGACGGGAAAAAAAGTCCTGCCAGCAGCTTCTTTGGAGCGGTGAAGGAGCGGTGTGTTTACCGCTCCTAAACCGCTGCTCCCCATTGAAATCAATAGGGCAGCGATGGGATACCGCCAGCAAAATGCGGCTATTGCGGCGCATTGCGGGGGCGGTTTTAACCCTTTCTCAGCCGCTAGCGGGGGTAAAAGCGCCCTGCTAGCGCCCAAAATGCGCCGCTAATCCGACGGTAAAACACCGCTAAAAATAGCGGCGTTTTACTGCCGACGCTATGGGTGGCCCGATGTGAAAGGGCTCTCAGAGCTTTGGAAAGAGACAAGTACACAGTATGAATGGATATGCTTTTTTTCATATTTCATGTCTGAGGTTTGCAACCACTTTAAGATTTGAAAATCATCTGAAAAATGGTAAATTATTTATATGTGTATGAAGATATGTTTTTTTAAAATGACTTGAACACAATGAACCATTTTACATTTTGGGATACATAGGATTCATTGTCTCTGGCATTTCCGGCCTGTGAGTTGTCTTTGTGGGTGGGGGACAGTTTTATTATAAAACCATATGTGCTTAAGCTTAGTAGTGATAAAGTGTAGGACACTTCAGTAAGATGGTCACTGCTTGAATGTTCCCAATTTCAACCTAATGGATACCAAAGGTAAGAAGTGAAGCACAGCTAAACCTTCTGCCTGTTTCTGAATGTGTACAGCAAATGGTTTTCCTTCCCCCATACACCATGAAGGCAGACAGATATTTCTGTGGGAAGGGCTGAAAACGCAACTATTTAAGTTAATCAGAAATTCAGGTTGCCTAATGGCAAATCAGTCTCACAAGTTCCTGATAGATTGTTAGGCTTCTACCACTGAAATATTTTCATTGTCCAAAAAATAGCTGCTTCAATTTGTTGTGTATAACAGAAAAACTGTATAAACACAACATAGATTTGTTTGGGAGGACCTAAAGAGGAACTTGTCTTCTTTTTTTTACAAAATTAAAAGTTGGCAGCTAAAAGTACTGTAGCTGCTGACTTTTAAAAATCAGGTACTTACAATACCAGAGTCTGCCATTGTCTTTTCATATCTGGTTCTTCTTAGCACTGCAGGTCCCTGGCACCACCATCTTGATTATGGGTGCTGGCTGTGAATTCCTGAGAAATCACAGCTGACGCCACTTTGCATGCACAAGATCAGACAGCACTGTGGGACTGGTCCTGCAGCCTCCTGGGGCATGTGATGCGTCCCAGGAGACTGCAGGCGGGGTAGAGGGCTTTGGCAGATGACATACCTAGACATATGCTATTCTCGCCTTGGTGAGAATTGGGGAAGTGGGAGTAGATGGCTATCAAAAAAGTTACCCTCCACCGAAAAAAATTAATAAATGTTTAGAGAAGGGGTAGAGAGGAGGGAAAACAATACTATCCTTTTTGAGGGAAGGGCCCCTTTAAGAAGCCCCCAAAGTCTTGCAATTAACGTTAGTGAGAAGTTACTGCACTATATAATCTTTCTTTGTACGTGACACACCTAAAAAGATGTGCAAAGTGCATTGACAAAAAAAAAGTATTTTTTACACTAAGGCCTTGTTCACACTGGCGTACTATAGCCTACACCCATCTGAGGGCCATGTCTCATGCATGTCAGTTGGGATGCAGCTGCTGCATTGACACAGCCACTGCTGCCAATTCGACAGCCACTCGACTGCGCATAAAATCACAGTGATAAAAGTTATTACATTTTTTTGTCCTAAACATATCTACAGTATATGCATGTTGATAATGTTTCTACTATGTATCAACACTGAATATAGCTTCTGTAATGCTTGCTAAAAATGACTATTGGTTTTAATCAGAAACACATCAGTGATCCATGTTTGTTTATGGGAGTACTATTATAGGAGATGTTCAGAAATGCACCCACGTTTAGCCCTGCTGTGTGCCACTTTCATTAAATTTTATGTGTCCATTGTGTACTAACATGGGATTGCACCCTTCCCCCCTCATCTCCAAATACAATAAACAAATAATGAACACCACACTCAAATATTGGCATAAATTGGCCGCGGCACTTTTATTGGTTTTCAAATAAATTCATAACTTTTCATAACCATATCACAATTCTAAATAAAATCAAATTATCATTTGCAAAATTGCTTAGCCTTAATGACTCAAGCAAATTACATTTCATCAACTTTATAATAACAAGTCCCCCTTAGATGCAAGGTGACATACCACATAAAGTGCACACGACGCGGGGGGGGGGGGGGTGTATCTCTTCTTAATCCGGACCTTTGATTGGCAGCCAGAATTCTGGGACAGTGAGCCCTTTATATAATGAGCCCCACTGCTTTCAGACAATTCTACCAAATCTCATTGGCCCATCCCTACCTGCCCTCAGGTGAGAAGGAATATTTAAAGGGCCATTGTCCCTTAAATTACATTGTATACTATAGAATCCATTCTAACTAGTTTAAACACCCAGGGAAAGGCAGAGGCAACCCCATGAAGATGTGCCCAAAATAATTGTGCCCCCCTTTTACATTATAGTGTCAGGAGTTTCCTGAAAGAACATTGCTGTTATGGCCGTTACCTGAAAAATTCTTAGACACAAAATTCTTATACCTTTCTAAGATTTGATGTATAACATATCACCCATCATTTTTTGAGCTTATACTTTACAGTTACAACTGATCACATTAAAGTTAGCTTTTTAATCCACTGAAACAGGGACCCTGTTAGGTGTAAAAAGGTAAACCACCAAACCCATTAAAGAAATCACAGGTGGTGAGCTAAATCTTTGCTTTCAGGTGTGTTGAATTGCATGTCCCCTGCTGGGCTCAATGGTTTCACAATCCTGTGGGCGGGGTCTTCTGCACCCATGCATGTGGGGTGGCACTCCGTGCAGAGCACACTTAATAATGCCCAGGACCAGGCGGAGAATGCAGCCATGTAAAATGTCAAACATTAAGGCAGCTACCAGACTTAGAAATGAGCTTTCACTGTGTGCAACAATAAAGTGCAAAGTTCCTCTGAAAAGCAACTTGTCCCATGTCACTACAAGCTGTAACTTGTATGTTGCATTAGGAGGGATGTGCTGAGCCTGCACCCACTCCTCCAGTCCAGCGTACTTCAGTTACCTCACTCCCAGTAGCAGAATGGGGTGCTGCCAAGTACCTAACAGTGGTGTTACTGCATACCCCATAGTGCAATTACAGACCCATGTCCTTTGGAATATGCCAGAACCACCATGCACCCTTTTGAATACCTTCAGACTAGGCTTAGAGTGGGTAATCTAACTTTTATGGTTGCATTGGAGCATGGCAATACTATAACTGAATAACGTCCTATCCTTGAACCTAAGTAAAATAGCGTAGTGGCCCAGGCATACCTCTGTGAGGTGAGAGTCCATAATGGCATTGTCCATGACTTGGATGCTGTCCGTAACTCCTGGTATCTTTAGCGCTGTCCTTGCGCTTACAGGTGGGTCTCCATACCCCCTGCTCTACATTCTCCCCCCGGCTCGTGGTCTTAGTGCACCGCCAAAACATAAAGCCTGGGAAACTGAGCCGAAAAGGTTTAACCCCTTCCACAGCCTGGGCCGGCTGCTGGAACTAATTACATACGTTTCAATCCGCTATGTCACTACAAGTCAGAGTAGTGATGTAGTGGTCACAGAATGGTTAACTTTAAAAATATAACAAAGGAAGCTGTGCTGTATGATTATAGTGATCAAAAAAAATTTAGTGACATATAAGTGATATAGCTAACTAATACATAAATTGTACGCAACCACAAATGAAATGTGCAATAATAGAAAAAAAAAATTAAAAAATAAAAGAAGAAAATATTTTGGCAAAAGTTCTCCTAAAAGATCTACTCCACTCTGACAGGTTGTTTAAGAAGAAGTTCCACTGAGTATACAGTTCTTAATAGTATTCCAGGTGATAATTCCAGGTGATAATTCCTCAACCCGCTATTCAGTAGTGACATACGACCACAGCACCAAAGAAGATGTGATGAAGTGCGACAGGAAAGTCTCTCCACCAATAATAATACTGCCGCTTCATTGAAACAAGACCATTGTCTTTTTAAAGCAATGCTTAAAGTGAACATCAATCGTACAGAGGATACCCTGAGTAGAGAGTCCGGGAACACCTAGCTATCCATGCACAAAGACCCGGGGCTGAGGATAAAAGCCACAGGCATTTACGATCTCCTTAAGCAAGAGATCTAACAAGCTGGTAAGCGGCAGTATTATTATTGGTGGAGGGACTTTTCTGTCGCACTTCATCACATCTTCTTTGGTGCTGTGGTCGTATGTCACTACTGAATAGCGGGTTGAGGAATTATCACCTGGAATTATCACCTGGAATACTATTAAGAACTGTATACTCAGTGGAACTTCTTTTTAAACAACCCGTCAGAGTGGAGTAGATCTTTTTGGAGAACTTTTGCCGAAATATTTTCTTCTTTTTATTTTTTTATTTTTTTTTCTATTATTGCACATTTCATTTGTGGTTGCGTACAATTTATGTATTAGTTAGCTATATCACTTATATGTCACAACATTTTTTTTGATCACTATAATCATACAGCGCAGGTTCCTTTGTTATATGGTATTTTAGTGTGTGTGTCTCACATTATAGTTGCAGCCTTTTTTCAATTATTAGGATAGCGCAGAAAAATTACCTTTTCCAGGTTAACTTTAAAGCTGTTCACTGATTCTTATGTGACTGTAGCTATTTCAAACTCTGGCAGCTCTTGGCAGTTTGTCACCCTTCTCTAGTGCAAATGATTGGGTTAAAAGCCTTATTCTAATAATATTCTGTATAAGTTGGTTTATGCGTGAAGAAAAATAAGGATGCATTTTTTATAAAGTTGCCATTAGGTGTGAATAGCCTTTTGTGAAATCCAGAGCTGTTGAATTATTTAACACAGCTTTTATTGCAAGGAATATATTACATAAATGGCAAGATTTATCAAATGTCATATGTTCATGCAGTTTCATTGTGACATTTAAAATGCAGCATTTTAAACAGAAATTGCTGGTCATACAAATTTCTGGTGATATAGAACTAAATTGGAGGCAAGCAGTACAAGAGAGGGGCCTCCCAGAAGTTTATTGGCCTAGTGGAATTTCAATTCGATGTACAACTCAACTGATTGTTGTCTGAACAGTTTGATTAGAAACCTGTTGTGAGAAAATCTAATAATGCAGTTAGGTAATACTTCTGTTTTAGTCAATGTGAACTAATGTCCTCGTAGCACTGTAAGTTACACATGTATATTTGGTTCTAAACACAATTGTTTTTTTTTTATCTTAATGTATTTTCTGCGATACGGTAAAAAAAAAACGTTGCTCTGCCTGTTCCTCTCACCCCCCCAAAAGTTACCCTTTATCGATCCAGTGCTGTGCCCAGCTACTGGTCTTCTCTTCCCTCTTCTGGTCTCATAGGTTTTGCTAATAGCAGTATGAGCTACTGGCTCCCTCTGCTGTCAATCAAACCCAGAGAGCAGGGGGCAGTGCCGAGCAGCACCGTGTGTGTTAGTGGGTGCACCCAACCCGGCTTAAGAGCGAACCCACACATCTATTGCTATGGGGGGCAGACACAGAAGAGGAAAAGCCAATATTGCCAGCAGGGTACCCCAGAAGAAGAGGTTCAGGTGAGTATAAACCTGTTTATTATTTTAATTTTAAAAACATGATTTTCCAATCACTTTAAATACGTGACTTGCACTTAAATTTTATTTATTTATTTTTTTATAAATCTGCTATTTATGAAATATATGGCTATAATTGTATCTTTAAAAATATCAGTTCAGCTTTTCATATACGGTGGTATCCACTTTCTTCTCAAGTCACAGTACATTATTTTGTGTCTGTACTAAAATGCAAGAGCCTATAAAAAAACATATTTCCTAATCTTTTTAACACAGCTTATTTCTGTTTGAATTTGTTGTAACATAATTACTTTTTCCATTTACAGCAGCACGAAGTTTACTGAAGAAACCTGATGGAGTCAAGGTATGTTTGGATGAACTGAACCATTCTCTAATTCTTTGCAGGACATTTTTCATATTGCAGCAGCCTGGGTACTATGAAGGTGCTATGTGTTTCACACTAGACCAATACATTCTGACAAGATGATATTTCACCTGCTACATTTTCTGGGATTTATAACACATCTATTCTTTGACATTTCAAGATTTACAGATATTGTAGTAGAAAGTGAATGGCGTCCATAAAAGTAAGGCTGTTATAGATTTGTCTAGTTGTGCAAGTTCACTGCACTACTGCAAAAAGGAACCAGTGTATTGAAATAATCAACGTTTGCTTGTCTTTAAAATTGAAATAGCTCTTTGATATTTTTTGATGTCCTAATATTTTTAAACCAGACGAAGAAACTTTAAAACAGAACTATAGACAGATCAAAAACCCAAATCTGATCCAGTTTTGTGATTATTAAAATCATTAAATGTATACAAATGTCATCAATCTATATTTATATCAACCTTCAGTATTCTATGTAAGTAATTTAGGCTTCAAAGTTAAGGATAAGGAATTCCTTGACCAAGCTGTGTTAATTTATCTGCAGTAGGAAAGAGTAAAGTCAGGGGTCTGGCTATGCTACCTGGCTCAAGATTGGATGAACAGAATTACAAAGAGTTCTCACACTTACATTTCACCTGTGTATTTGGATGCTTGCCTATAGTTTTGCCTAAAATACATTCCTTCCATAATTTCCAAATTTCTTTGTTTGCTAACCTCAATAAATGTAGGTAGCTATTTTATCAGCTATGCTAATATTGAAGAAAATCTATTCACTTCTTCTGGTCCCAGTAATGTGATTAGTTTTTAATAAATTACCAGACTTATTATTTGCTATGTATACAAAATACTTGACTTTAGTTTGTGTTGGTATATTTTATGTTTATTTATTGAAACTGTTGAACCATAAAGCAATGTTGTTGATGGGAGAGTATATATTATTTTACTTAGTCAGTGGATACTTTTCATTACAAATATACAATCCGTAAGTATTAAACATATTATGACTCTCTAGAGCAGTGGTATTTAACTTTGGTCTAGCTCTAAAACTGCACTTTTGTGTTATACTAAATATGTCAAGTACAAAAAAATGTAAATTATATGTGATGATATATAAAAATAGGAATATATGAACCTATCCAACCATTACTGCAAAAAAGTTCAAAAAGAATATATATATATATATATATGGATATAGTACAAAAACACATTTGGCAGTATCTCTTTACAACCAATGTGTAATATTACTTAGGAGGCCTCTTGCACATAATACTTCTGTTTGAGCAACTACTTTATCAGACTTTTTTTTTTTTTTTTATGTATTTGCGCATATTTACACGCATTTTTGCGTTTGCATAACGCATAAATTACTGACCAAAAAAGCTGATTTTTCTATATATTTTTTTTTTTTACTGAAGAATGCACGGCGCTTGTTTACGCGCCTGTGTGCGTAGACACATTGCAATTAATGGCCTGTATTTTAGCAAAGGAAAAAAAAACTGTACTGAGCTTTTTCAAGCTGCAGTGTGCAAGAGGCCGAATAGTATAAAGTGTTTATATATATATATATATATATATATATATATATATATATATATATATATATATATATATATATATATTCTTCAAATAGTCCACAGTGAATAACACACCTGTACAAGTGAATCCAATTTTTGCACTAACCCTTATCAACCATTGATATCAACTTCTTCATGTAAATACTCAATAGTGTCAATTCCCAATCACAGTAAATGTGGTCTCTACCACGTGCCTGCTTGAGGCAACACACCATAAAAGATGTAACCTTATAAATATAAAGGTAATTTGCACTTTTTTCTACCATATGTGGGGTCCTGATGGATCATCCCACATGTCTCCTCAAATATTGCTTCAACCCAACATCATAGTATATCCAAGAAACGGAAGATCAACAAATCAGGTAAAAACTTTTTTTTTTTTAGAACTAGTTCAAGATATTAAAGGTGCTACACATGCCCAAAAAAAAGTAATTATAGAACATAAGGATGCATGTAGCACATTCAGTCCTTCTGTCCTACTGCCGGGAATCCCCTTCACAATACATAGCAATTCTCGGCTCTGATTAATCATAGCCGGAGTTGCTGTGCACACAGAGCAGTTCTGGCAGCTGTCAAAATCTGTCTGACTCAGTGTTTATTAGCAAGAGTGTTTAAATGGGAATGTTATGCCGCGTACACATGACCGGTTTTGCCGTGGGAATAAATTCCGAAGGTTTCTCCAACGGAATTCCATTGAAGCAGTCTTGCCTACACACGGTCAAACCAAAGTCCAACTGTCCAGAACGCGGTGACGTACAGAACGTACAACGGGACTAGAAAAAGGAAGTTCAATAGCCAGTAGCCAATAGCTTCCGTCTCGTACTTGCTTCATAGCATGCCTCGTTTTTGGTACGTCGGAACAGCGTACAGACGAGCTGTTTTCCTGATAGGAATTGGTTCCGTCAGAAATATTTAGAACATGTTCTATTTCTAGGTCCGTCAGAGTTTTCGAAAAAAAAAAAGTCCGATGAGGCACACACACGATCGGAATAGACGAAGAGCTTCCGTCGGACTTTTTCTGTCGGACATTCCACTCGTGTGTACGCGGCTTTAGTGCGTGATAGTTTATGTGAAATCTCCACTAACAGATGTAAATACCATTGTAATTATGAATAGATTTTAGTTTGAGTTTGATCAATGTGAGGGAGCATTATGTCTTCTAATATATCTACTTTCTGAAGATGGAGTGTAATTGTTTGCAAGAGGAATATTCTGTTAATATCTACTGCATGTGAGAAGACAATTCCTTCATACTATTTACCATTAAATTTCTGTTGTGTTGATGCTGGAAGTATTTTACGGCACACGCTAATTTTGATTACATAACTATTAATGTGGAATGTATGTTCTTTGCTAAATAACATTATTTTTTAAGCTGTTATGAGTAAGGTTCCACTTTAAGGCAATCTGACAATATAAAAAAAACGTTTTTAGTAATTAATATTTAAGGTTTTTTTTGTTTTTGTTTATTAATATTTTTACACATTTCACATTTCGAGAAGTGCACAATTGAAAACAAAAACACTTTTTAAACTAGAATCATAATTTTAGTGTCATTTTAAAAAGGACAAATTACAGAATACAATATATATTTTTTATCTGCAGTAACAATAGCAGTAACTATTTATTTTTTAACTAACGCTGGTAAAAAAAAAAAAAGTGTTTTGTTTAGGTTATATTATTACCTAAGGATTGTGAAAAAAAAAATATATTTTTGCAAGAAATAAAACAAAAAGAAAGCCTTGTTTGTTCTTAAAAACATAACCTTGTTATCTTAAGTAAGGAAAAAGTTATTGTTGAATAAATAGGTCCATAACAAAATTTTTAAAATTGCTCTGGTCCATAGAGGGGTGAACAGGTGTGCAAGGGGAAGTGATTAAATAAATTAACCTCCATGGCAGTAATCCCGAGTGTGGCTCGGGGTGAATTTTCATTGCCAAAAGCGGTAACCCCGAGCCACTCTCAGGATCACATCGCAGTATCCTGGGAAAGATACTTACCTCGTCCCCAGGATCCTGCGATGTCCCCCCCCCCCCCTGCTGTTTGTGTGGGCTGTGTCCTCCGCCGGATGTACTGTATGCCGGGCTCTGCCAAATTCAAAAAGTGAAAAAACAAAACACATACAGTACACTGTAATCATACAGATTACATTACTATATCAAATCATTTCACATCCCTTTTGTCCCCAGTGCTTTGTCCAGTGCCCTGCCTGCAGTTTTATATTATATATACTGTTCTTTCTGCCTGGAAACTTGAGATTGTCCATGGCAACAAAAAGCGTCCCTTTACGTCAAAAGTGGTTTAAGTCCAGCTAGAAAACAGCGATAATGAATTAGAATCACTTGCAGAATTGAGCGATAGAGATTCGTTGGGAAATTCGTCATCATCACTGAAAGTGATGACATCGACAATTCTGCAACTGAGCAAATTGTTTTTTGATTTGATTACATTATTGAATACATTTTATTATTATTATATTATTATTTGTTATAATTATTTGTAGTTATTTATTATATTATAATTTATGATTTATTGTTTCAAACTTTATCATACCCGAGGTTAGGGCCAGATTAACATAAATTAACAAATGACAAACAAAACAAAACAAAAAATCACAAAAATAAAAAAAAAGATTGACTTTGAGGGTTGTAGCTCGGTGGCCAGGGGTCACAGAGACCCCAAATTTGGGGGGTAGGTAGCTGAAGACCTGCCCCATTATTGGTCAAAATTGGCTCCTATCATCTATGCTTCTTGAGATATGGGGGCTCCTTGTGCAGCCTGTCAGAAGCTAAATACAGAGCGGCCAGTTTAAATAAAAGCTGGCACACTCTGTTTGCAGCAGACTGAGAGGATGAGCTCACAGTGCCTCTCCTCACTTCTTGTCAGAGGCACTGAGCTCAATGGACAGCTTGGAGTCTTGGACCAATGGTAAAGTACCATTGGCCCCAGCTGTCCAATAAAAATGCTGCAGTGGAGGCTCTCCTCTCACTGCAGTGTCATAGAAGGAGGCATGTGTCTAAAAGACAAATGCTCCCTTCCAACCCAGCCCTCTTAAGAAGGAGAAAACATATTTATGGGTATAAGATTTACCCATCATACCATGTATTTCTCACACGGTTAAGAGGGAGAATGGGAATCTTCTGCTGCTGAAAAGGTACAAGATAAATCATATATTATTATGCTATATGTTATAAGATAATTTATTATTTATCTATTTTTACTGTGAAATTACTGGTTGGAAGTTATAACTTCAAACTTCAGTAATTTGTCCGTTAAGCCACCTGCTTGAGTACAGATTTTGAAAATATAGTAAATTACCTTAAAATCAATATATAATAATTATTTGAATATTACTTTCTTATTTGGTAGTTAACCCCTTGCCACCCAGGCCAATTCTGACACTTCTCTCCTACATGTAAAAATCATCAATTTTTTTGCTAAAAAATTACTCCGGACTGCCAAACATTATGTATATTTTTTAGCAGACAACCTAGAGAATAAAATGGTGGTCATTGCAACTTTTTATGTCACGCAGTATTTGCGCAGCAATTTTTCAAACGTGTTTTTTTTGGAAAGAAATATTTATGAATAAAAAAAACAACAAACACTAAAGTTAGCCTGATTTTTTTTGTATACTATGAAAGATGATGTTACGCCAAGTAAATAGATACCTAACATGTCACGCTTTAAAATTGCGCACACTTGTGGAATGGCACCAAACTTCGGTACTTAAAAATCCCCATAAGTGACGCTTTAAAATTTTTTACAGGTTACATGTTTAGAGTTACAGAGGAGGTCTAGTGCTAGAATTATTTTTCTCGCTCTAACGTTCGCAGTGTATGTAACTTGTGTATATCTGGCTCTGATACTAGCCAGTGCCTCAACAGCAAATGACCTCACCGCACATCCCTGGCCCAAATCTTAAAAATACATTTTGAAAAGGGCTGTTGTACGAATGCCTTAGCTGTGATGCTTTACTTTACAGATGCAACTTTTTTATTTGTAATTTCTTTAGCTGTAGCATCTTTAACTCAGTCTGCAGAGTTTGACAAGCAGCACCGCCTGTCAAAACTCACCTATTGATTTAAATGGGGCCACTCTGCAACTGCAAGCCAAACTCGCTCACAGTAGCAGTATAGCCCAACAATGTAAAGATACCTTTCAGCAATGTAAAAAAAAAAAAAAAAAAACAAGGAGGCGGCAGTAGCACCTCATGAATGCTTGTCAGCTGCTGCTATACCACTTTTTGAAAAGCAATTTTACCACAGATCACTTTTCAGAGGACAGTAAGCATTACCGCAAATGTAAAAGAAACTTGAAACACATCATTCATTTCACACTCACCACCAAACAGGTCACTCCCCAGCCACTTCTCATGTTAGCCACCTCCCTTTTACTTATATCACAGGTGACCATTTCACACCCGCTGATTGATATCCCTCCATGGCCACCTCTCACCCCCCTGCTGACAGACCTCTCTCTCCAGCCTGTCCCAACACACCCTCTCACCTGCTGACCTGTGGATGGGGGAATCACTCCCACAGTGTTATTGTGTTCTGCCAGTGGGGAGCCTTCCCTACCCACAGAATATAATGATCAGTGTTGCTAACTATAGTTGGCAGCACTGATTGTTTTGAGAAAAACCTGACAGGCTGGTTGTACTCAAGTCGATTCATAGATATATTTGTGTACAACCATCTAGCCCATACATAGATCGACTATGGCTGGTCTCTGCTTAATTGGCTTAATTTCAATCCATGTATGGCCCGCTTAAACACTACGCAGTCCCTAAAAATCCTTCCCCAAACCTTTAAATGTTTCCTTCCCAGATTCCTTCATCCTCCTCACCTGTGCCCACTGTCATAACCTCCACACTCCTCTCCTGTACATGGCGCCCACTGTCATACCCTCCACACTCCTCTCCTATACATAGAGCCCACTGTCATACACTTCTCTCCTGTACATAGTGCCTGCTGTCATACCCCCCACAATCCTCTTCTGTACATAGTGCACACTGTCATACCCCCCACACTCTCCTGTACATAGTGCCCACTGTTATAACCTTCACATTCCTCTCCCTCACCTGCACATGCTTCCCACTTTTATACACTCCATACGCCTCCCTTATGCCTCCTATCCACAAAAACAGTTCTTTAAAATTATATTGAATATCCTCAATGTTACCAGCACTAGAATGGGCACACTTTTGTTAGTTCAACTAAAGGAAATCTTCTCAGTCCTCATGTTTGTTCTACCCATTATTAGTACTCATTTAATTTTGTGGTTACTACTGTGATGTATAGAGGAACATAGGGGATGTCAGCTACTCTAAATGTACCACTGGTAAAAAAAAAAGTGTCCCTGAAAATATTTTTGAAATGTTGGCAACTATGCACCTGGGCACTAAATGATATATTGCTCAAACACGCCATGGAATGCCAAGATAGCACAACCCCCCCCAAATGATCCCTTTTCAGAAAATAGGGTAATTTGAGGGGGGGTTGAACTGTCCTGGCATTTTATGCCTAACGCCCACTCTTCTAACCACCTGAACCACCAAGTTCTTTCTGACACTTTGTTTACATGAGAGAAATATTTTTTTTTTGTTAGAAAATTACTTTGAACCCCAAACATTATATATTTTATTAAAGCAGAGGCCCTACAGATTAAAATGGTGGATGTTGCAATTTTTTTTCATACAGTATTTACACAGCGATTTTCCAAAGCAATTAAAAAAAAAAAAAACAGCTTTTTTTAATTTTAATGCACAAAAACACACTATATTGCCCAAATGTTTGGTAAAAAAAAGATGATCTTATGCCGAATACCAAACACGACATGCTTTAAAATTATGCATGCCCGTAAAGCAGTGACAAACTACATACATTATTTGGAAGCCTTTACAGGCTACCACTTTAGATTTACAGAGAAGGCCCACTTCTATAATTATTGCCCTTGATCTGAAGTTTGTGGTGATACCTCACATGCATGGTGCAATTGCTGTTTACATAGGACATGAGACCGATGCTAACAGGGGTGGTTTAAATTTTGCTTTTTATCTTATTTTTACACTATCCCTTATTTATTTATTTTTTTTAGCATTTTTATTGTTATCACAGGGAATGTAGATATCCCCTATTATAACAATAGGTGGTGACAGGTATTCTTTTTTAAAAAATTTGGGATCTATTAGACTCTTAAAGCATTTGACCACACCAAGATCGGTGTTATAAGATGCTTTCCCAATTTCCCAATGGCACTGTTTATATCCGGCAAAACCGAAGTCATGAAATGCTTGTAGCTTCCAGTTTCTTAGGCCATAGAGATAATTGGAGCCAATCTGGTCTCAGATCAGCTCTATGGTCAGCTAGAAGAACCACCGGCTGCATTTTTGGGTTCCCCGGTGGGACATGGAAGCCTGAGAAAACCATGGAAGACGGCGGGAGGGGGGGTTTACATTCCCTCCCACTGCTTGTAAAAGCAGTCTAAAGGCTAATTAGCCATTTGCATTGCTTTTACATGAAAGCGGACCGCCAGCTAAAAAAACGATACCAAGATGATACCTAAACCTGCAGGCATCATTCTGGTGTAACCACTCAAAGTCCAGCAACATACTAGTATGTCGCTGGTCCTTGTTGGGCATATATTGTTCTTTTTTTTTTCATGCAGCCTGTGGGTTACATGAAAAAAAAGAGAACCTAACAGATTCCGCCATTCATATTGATCAATAGGTGGTATGCCCACCATTAGAATACCGCCCTGCATCCACCCACTTCTAACAATGGGCATGCATGCACCGTTCTTTGGGCTGCATGAAAAAAAAAAAGAATCAAACAGATTCCTCCATTCACATCGATCAATGTGGATGAAGAAATCTCTGCCAAGAAAAATATTTAGCATCCTGGAGTTTAGGCAGGGTTGCTCCTCACAAATTCACTTGCCAAGAATAATTATCCTGGTTGATTGTTAGAGATCTATTGATTTCACTGAGGAGGGGCAGGATTGCTTTCTAATTACTGCTAGATTTTAGCTAGTGTCTTGCCTTTCTATGTCTTTTTGGACCTCCCTTTCTTTATGTGCTCAATACTTTTTCCACATGTCATTCTATTTTATTACACAGAACTTCATGTCTGAACTTATTTGTTTTGGTGTCTTTGTATTGGGGTTATACTCATATCGGTATCGGTGCCGATACTAAGCATTTTCACGAGTATCGGGATTCGTGAAAATGTACTGATACTGTAAAACCGATACCTTCTGGCTCGGTTCTTTCAGCTGTCAGCGGGATTTCCCTGCTAACAGCTGAAATGTGAAGAAAAGAATGACGGTAATTATTGGTTGTTAAGGAGCGGGGCCACCGGGTCCTTAACAACCAATCACGTTTCAGCTGTCCGGGATTTCCCTCCTGCCAGCTGTCACCAGGCCCGGCCGGCCTGGTCGTGCCACGTGTACTAATAAAAGCTGGCTAATGTGACAGCAGAACCAGCCCCAGCATAATGCTGTGTAGAGAAAACAATAATCCTTGCAGCAGCTCACCCTATGCCCTCTCCTCTGCCCGCTCCACTGTGTTTCTTACCGCGTATTATGGGGCGTCCATTCTGTCAGCCAGCTCTGATTGCAACCACGAGATGCAGTCACCCACAGCATCCAGTCAGATCACTCGTCACAGCCCCAACCACACTAGCCCCCACCTACCCTACTATCACTTACCCCCCTACTCCCCCCCACCCTGCCCTCACTTGCCCTGCCCTCGCTTACCCTCCTACTCCTCATCACCCTGCCCTCACTCCCCTACCCCCCTACCCTGCCCTCGCTTACCCCACTACCCCTCTTCACCCTTCCCCCACTTACCCCCTACCCCTCCATCCTGCCCTTGCTTACCCCCTTGCTTACCCCCCTACTTCCCCCCACCCTGCCCTCACTTACCCCTCCTTCTCCCCACCCTGCCCTCACTTACCCCCTACTTTTCTCCACCCTGCCCTCACCCTCCTTCTCCCCCCTCACCCTGCCCTCACTTACCCTCTACTCCTCCGCCCTGCCCTCACTATCTATATCGTGGCTTCCCGAATCGTAGTCACTCAGTCATTGTTGGTGGAGACACCCCGGACGCTTCGTGACAGTGACTGAAGGGGTTGTGCTATCTATACCTAGGCTTTCCAAATTGTAGTCACTGGTCTCAGTCATTATTGGTGGAGACACCCTGGGGCCCTCCGTGCCAGTGACTGAAGGAGTTGTGCTATCTATATTTAGACTTCCCGAATTGTAGTCACTGGTATTAGTCATTGCTGGTGGAGACATCCCATCCCAGGGCCCTCAGTGCCAGTGACTGAAGGGGTTGTGCTATCGCCTCTGCAACTGCCCGTGGTTGCTTCATAGTTGTCCGGTCTTTTGGGGGCGATAACAGACTCCAAGGAGGGTTTTAACTAGTTCTGAAAGTTCTTCCTCCTCTTCTTGTCTTTTCTTCACTGCAAGTCTTTCTGTTATCGCTACAAGTCCTTCTTCTATCCTCTTTAGCCTGTCCCTCTCTGTTGGTCTGTCAGTGCAGTACCAAATTCTGTGGAGATAAAGAATAAAATGTTATAAGAATGTATCCATAAATCAGCAGAAATTTTCATAATTAATAGCTGACACAACCTAAATCTGTGTTTGATAGAAAATAAATAGTCACACGCCATCACCCCATTTGTTACTGTCACCATAGCCTCAGTTCATTCACCCCTCCCCCATAGAACAAGTGTTAGAGATGTGTTGATCTCATTATAGGGGCTTGTGCTGCTAAACCCCGGGCAATGCACAATGAAAACCCGCTGCCTCGGTCTGATCCACTGCCTGTCTGCAGGCAGGGAAAAGGTAAATATTTGTAGGTGGGAGCTCAGTAACAGCGGGTGATAACATGAAAACATGTAATGTAGAAAATAGAGAAAACTTTTGAAGAATGTACAATGACTTACCCAACGAAGCATTCTGTTGTACTGACAATGATCAAGATTAGAAGAAAGAGTCCAACTAGTAATAGAAGGTGGCCATTTATATTCATTTGAGAGAACATACCGATAAATTTCAGACCGGGAACGATGACTGGGATTCCTGAAATATAGGTACTGGTCTCAGTCGTTGGTGAAGACATCCCAAAGCCCTCGATGGCAGTGACTGAAGGGGTTGCGCTTTGTATATCTAGGCTTCTCAAACCATGGTCCCTGGTCTCAGTCATTGGTGGAAGCATCCTGGAGCCTTCAGTTTCAGTGACTGAATGGGTTGCACTATCTTTATTTAGACTTCCAGAATCGTAGTCACTAGTCTGTCATTGGTGGAAGCATCTTGGAGCCCTCAGTGTCAGTAACTGAATGGGTTGCGCCATCTTTGTCTAGGCATCCTGAATCATAGTCACTGCTCTCATTCATTGTTTCTGGAGACATCCCGGGGCCCTCCGTGCCAGTGACTGAAGGGGTTGTGCTATCTATATCTAGGCTTCCCGAATTTAAGTCACTGGTCCTAGTCATTGTTGGTGGAGACATGGTGGAGCCCTCAGTGCCAGTGACTGAATTGGTCGCACTATCTATATCCAGCCTTCCCGAATCGTAGTAAACATAGTCACTGGTCTTAGTCATTGTTGGTGGAGACATTGTGGTGCCCCCAGTGTCAGTGACTGAATGGGTCACGCTATCTATATCTAGGCTTACCAAATCGTAGTCTCAGTCATTGTTGGTGGAGACACCCCAGGGCGCTCAGTGCAAGTGACTGAAGGGGTCGTGCTATCTCTATCCAGGCTTCCTGAATCGTAGTAAGCATAGTCTCTGGTCTTAGTCATTGTTGTGGAGACATCCTAGTGGTCTCAGTGACAGTGACTGAATGGGTTGCGCTATCTATATGTAAGCTTTCCGAATCGTAGTAAGCATAGTCCCTAGTCTAAGTCATTGTTGGTAGAGACATCGTGAGGTTGTCAGTGCCAGTGACTGGGTCGCACTATCTATATCTAGGCTTCCCAAATCATAGTAAGCATAGTCACTGGTCTCAGTCATTGTTGGTGAAGACACCCCAGGGCCCTCAGAGCCAGTGACTGAAGGGGTCACATTATCTTTATCTAGGCTTCCCGAATCATAGTAAGCATAGTCACTTGTCTTCATTATTGTTGGTGGAGACATCCTGGAGCCCTCAGTGTCAGTAACTGAAGGGGGCCTGCTAGCTGTATATACAATCCCTGAACCATAGATGCTGGTCTCAGTAGTTGGTGGAGACATCCCGGAACCCCCAGTACCAGTGACTGATGGGGTCTTGCTCGGTTTTTGTAGGTCTCCATGGTGCTTCTTGACCGTCTTGGTATCAGCAGCCTCCAAAGTAGAATCTGATGGAAAAAAAAGGAAATTAGCTTAAATGTTTAAATAACGAACACTAGAGCTGAGCAAACCACTTTGCATTCATGACTCTACTCCAATGGGTTATGTATCAAAAACTAATCAGGTCTTTAAATTTTTGGATAGAGCAGGGCGGGGTTAGAGCCATACATTTCCTCTTACTTCCTGTACTGGGCACTAGGACCGCAGAAACAGGAAGTGGTGAGAAACCTCCCCAGTGGGGGCACACCAATAAAAATCTAACAAAATATCAGACTCTTCCCTACTGTATTGAAAAAAAAATTGCTCTCTGTGTCTCCATTGAATAGATTTCTCCTCAATTTCTCTGCCGAGGAATCCACTATAGGAATATAGGGGAGCGGAGGATCGAGTAAATAAAACTGCTTTTCTTGTCCCTCTAGACACAAATGTCCAATTAACCCTTGCAATGAGGAAGCAGCAAGGGAGGAATTTTACTTTTCCCGGAGTTGGGCGCTACGATATAGTATTCTATGTAAACCTTTTTCCCTGCCTCTGCTTTGATAATAGGATGCAAACAAGTTCACAGCTGCTACAGCAGCCATGAGTTTGTTTCCACTGTCAGTACCAGCGCCCTGTTGTACAGCTGCCCCACCACTTCTACAGGGTTTTCATGTATCTTTGTTCTTTGTTATAGTAATAGCGTTAAAGTGGAGTTCCACACACTTTTTGAAGTCCTCTGCATCCCAAGCTTGTGTCTGTGCTGAAACGATTTGGCATAACTTTTTTTTTTTTTTAACTCACTGTTATAATGAAGATTGAAATCTTCATTTCCTCCTCTCGGCCGAGCGCTTCATTTCCTGTCTGCAGTGCCACCTGGGAGATGTTTGTCATCAATCCAAGGAGACAATAGGCATCGCTGGGCTGTAGCATCACGTTATTTATAAAAGAGTACTATGATGGGGCAATTTTGATGGGCAGTATGATGGGGCAATTTTGATGGGGCAGTATGATGGGGCAATTTTGATGAGGGCAGTATGATGGGGAAATTTTGATTGGGCAGTATGATGGGGCAATTTTGATGGGGTAGTATAATGGGGCAGTATGCTGGGGCTATTTTCATGGGGCAGTTTTGATGGGGCAGTTTTGATGGGTCAGTTTTGATGGGGGCAATATGGGGCCAGTTTTGATGGGAGCAGTATGATGGGGCAGTTTTTAAGTGGCCAATTCTGATGGGGGCAGTATGATTGTGCAGTTTTGATGGGGGCAGTATGATGGGGCAATTTTGATGGGGGCAGTATGATGGGGCAATTTTGATGGGGGCAGTATGATTGTGCAGTTTTGATGGGGGAAATTTGGGGCAGCTCCTGCAGAAGGTAATTACTTTTTTTAAAGATGCTAATTGTAAATGATATCCCTTGATACACAGTATTTCACAAAAGTAAGTCCCCTTTTATGTGACAACAGTGAAGAAATGAGACTTTGCTACAATGTAAAGTAGTGAGTGTACAGCTTGTATAACCGTGTCAATTTGCTGTCCCCTCAAAATAACTCAACACACAGCCATTAATGTCTAAACTGCTGGTAACAAAAGGGAGTACACCCCTAAGTGAAAATGTCCAATTTGAGCCCAAAGTGTCAATATTTTGTGTGGCCACCATTATTTTCCAGCACTGCCTTAACCCTTTTGGGCATGGAGTTGACCAGAGCTTCACAGGTTGCCACTGGAGTCCTCTTCCACTCCTCCATGACAACATCACAGAGCTGGTGGATGTTAGAGACCTTGCGCTCGTCCACCTTCCATTTGAGGATGCCCCACAGATACTCAATAGGGTTTAGGTCTAGAGACATGCTTGGCCAGTTCATCACCTTTACCCTCAGCTTCTTTAGCAAGGCAGTGGTCATCTTGGAGGTATGTTTGGGGTCATTATCATGTTGGAATACTGTCCTGCGGCCCAGTCTCCGAAGAGAGGGGATCATGCTCTTCTTCATCACAGTACATGTTGGCATTCATGGTTCCCTCAATGAACTGTAGCTCCCCAGTGGTGGCAGCACTCATGCAGCCCTAGACCATGACACTTCCACCACCATACTTGACTGTAGGCAAGACACACTTGTCTTTGTACTCCTCACCTGGTTGCCACCACACACGCTTGACACCATCTGAATCAAATAAGTTTATCTTGGTCTCATTAGACCATAGGACATGGTTCCAGTAATCCATGTCCTTAGTCTGCGTGTCTTCAGCAAACTGTTTGTGGGCTTTCTTGTGCATCATCTTTAGAAGAGGCTTCCTTCTGGGACGTCAGCCATGAAGACCAATTTGATGCAGTGTGCGGCGTATGGTCTGAGCACTGACAGGCTGACCCCCCACCCCTTCAACCTCTGCAGCAATGAACCCCTTTTACATCTATTTCCCAAAGACAACCTCTGGATATGACGCTGGGCACGTGCACTAAACTTCTTTAGTCGAGCATGGCGAGGCCTGTTCTGAGTGGAACCTGTCCTGTTAAACCGCTGTTTGGTCTTGGCACCTGTGCTGCAGCTTAGTTTCAGGGTCTTCTTAAAGCGTAGGCCATCTTTATGTGGAGCAACAATTCTTTTTTTCTCAGATCCTCAGACAGTTCTTTGCCATGAGGTGCCATGTTGAACTTCCAGTGACCAGTATGAGAGAGTGAGAGCGATAACACCCAATTTAATATACCTGCTCCCCATTCATACCTGAGACCTTGTAACACTAACAAGTCACATGACACCGGGGAGGGAAAATGGCTAATTGGGCCCCATTTGGACGTTTTCCCTTAGTTATTTTGAGGGGACAGCAAATTTACACTGTTATACAAGATGTACACTCACTACTTTACATTGTAGTAAAGTGACATTTCTTCAGTGTTGTCACATGAAATGTTATGCCCCGTACACACGGTCGGATTTTCCGATGGAAAATGTCCGATCGGAGCGTGTTGTCGGAAATTCCGACCGTGTGTGGGCTCCATCGGACATTTTCCATCGGATTTTCCGACACACAAAGTTGGACAGCAGGAGATAAAATTTTCCGACAACAAAATCCGTTGTCGGAAATTCCGATCGTGTGTACACAAATCCGACGGACAAAGTGCCACGCATGCTCAGAATAAATAAAGAGATGAAAGCTATTGTCCACTGCCCCGTTTATAGTCCCGACGTACGTGTTTTACGTCACCGCGTTTAGAACGATCGGATTTTCCGACAACTTTGTGTGACCGTGTGTATGCAAGACAAGTTTGAGCCAACATCCGACGGAAAAAATCCTAGGATTTTGTTGTCGGAATGTCCGAACAAAGTCCGACCGTGTGTACGGGGCATAAGAATAAAATGTTTACAAAAATGTGAGGGGTGTATTTACTTTTGTGAGATACTGTGTGTATGTGTGTGTGTGTATGTGTATGTGTATATATATATATATATATATATATATATATATATATATATATATATATATATATATAAAAGGCATTTTTCCCAAACAAAGTGCCAGTTAATTTTGGCCAACTGAAAAAAAAAAAAAGTTGGACCTATTTTTAGCTGAGGTCAGTGAAATTTGAAAATTGAATATTATATATTATATATATATATATGTATATATATATATATATATACAGCGTGCGCCCGCATATGAAAACGGTGTTCAAACCACACATGTGAGGTATTGCCGCGATCGTTGCCGCAATCGTTGGAGCGAGAGCAATAATTCTAGCACTAGACCTCATCTGCAACGCAAAACTGGTAACCTATAGAAATTTTTAAAAGTCGCCAATGGAGGTTTTTAAGTGCCAAAGTTTATCACCATTCCACGAGCGGGCACAATTTTGAAGCGTGACATGTTGGGTGTCAATTTACTTTACTGTTGTCGTATTTTTTCCAAAACAATTGCGCTTGAAAGACCGCTGCGCAAATACAGTGTGACATAAAGTATTGCAATGACCGCCATTTTATTCTCTAGGGTGTCTGAAAAAAATATATATATTTAATGTTTGGGAGTTCTACCGGTAAATAATTTTCTAGCAAAAAAAAAAATTATTTTAACTTGTACACAAGAAGTGTCAAAAAGAGGCTCGGTCCTTAAGTGGTTAACACACCTGCTCCCCATTCGCACCTGAGACCTTGTAACACTAACAAGTCACATGACACCGGGGAGGAAAAATGGCTAATTGGACCCAGTTTGGACATTTTCACTTAGTACTCACTTTTGTTGCCATTTATGGCTGTGTTGAGTTATTTTGAGGGGACAGCAAATTTACACTGTTATACAAGCTGTACACTCACTACTTTACATTGTAGCAAACTGTCATTTCTTCAATATTGTCAGATGGAAAGATATAATAAAATATTTACAAAAATGTGAGGGGTGTACTCACTTTTGTGAGATACTGTATATATATTATATACAGTGCTCAGCATAAATGAGTACATCCCAACAGATTTGTCAGAAAACCTTTACTTTCCTTTCAGAATAAACATTTTCTATGGGACACTATACTACAAAATACTCCCACAAATGCGGGCCATTGATTGCAACCAAGATTTGTTAATTTGCACACACACGGAAAAGTAATTTTGCTAACAAATTCATTCAAGACCATGTTGGACAATGAATACACCCCAAAATAAATTCTTTGGAGAAATTTTAGACAACAAAATCCTAATTAACAAGAATTGAAATACCTACTTTTTCATTAACCACTTCAGCTCCAGAAGATTTACCCCCCCCCCCAGTACCTATGAGTGACTCCTCATCAGTGCTGCCTATCAGTTCTTATTGGTGCCCATCAGTGCAGCCTATCAGCGCCCATCAATAAAGGAGAAAAATTACCTGTTTGCAAAATTTTATTACAAACTATGAAACCTTATTTATTTTTTTATATTTTTTTAATTTTTAGTCTTTTTTTGTTTGTTTAGCAAAAACTAAAAACTACAGTGGTGATTAAATACCACCAAACAAAAGATTTATTTGTGTGAAAAAAAATGATAAAAATGGCATATGGGTACAGTGCTACATGACCGCACAGTTGTCATTCAAAGTGTGACAACGCTGTAAGCTGAAAATTGGCCTGGGCAGGAAGGGGGTGAAAGTGCCCGGTAGGCAAGTGATTAAACATTTTTTTCCCCAAATAAACAGCAAGTGAAAAATTGCTGTGCCAATACTGTGTGATATAAAAAATTGCCATGAATGTCATTTGCTCATCGGTCCTGCACACGAAGAGCCCCTCCTGCCCCATCAGTGCCACCACATCAGTGCCCATCAGTGCAACCTATCAGTGCCCATCGGTGCCACCACATCATTGCTCATCAGTGCAGCCTCATCAATGCCACCACATCAGTGCATCCTATCAGTGCCACCACATCAGTGGTCATCAGTGCCACCACATCAGTGCAGCCTATCAGTGCCCATCTGTGCAGCTTATCAGTGCCCATCTGTGCAGCTTATCAGTGCAGCCTATAAGTGCCCATCAGTGTAGCCTTATTGGTCTCAATCAGTGCAGCCTATCAGTGCTCATCAGTGCAGCAGTGATCACCAGTGCAGCCTGTCCATGCCCAGCGCATTATTTCTATTATTACATTATTATATAGGATGAAATAGTTCAACTCCCCATAATGCAGAATTAGTGGGAGCCCTGAGCATGTCACTTGCCACATCGCCTGTCACCAGATACAGATTGCCACTTGCCACTTCCCGTCACCAGATGCGGATTGTCACTTCCTACGTCGCCTGTCAACAGATGTGGATTGTCACCTGCCACACATTGCGGATTGTCACTTGCCACGTCGCCTGTCACCAGATGCAGATTGTCACTTGCCACGTCACCTGCCACATGTTGTGGATTGTCACTTGTCATGTCGCCTGTCACCAGATGCAGATTGTCACCTGCCACATGTTGCGGATTGCCACTTGCCACGTTACCTGCCACACGTTGCGGATTGTCACTTGCTACGTCGCCTGCCACCAGATGCAGCTTGTCACTTGCCAACGTCACCTGTCACCAGTTGTGGATTGTCACTTGCCACATCACCTGCCACACAATGCGGATTGTCACTTGCCATGTCACCTGTCACCAGATACGGATTGTCACTTGCCATGTCACCTGTCACCAGATGCAGATTGTCACTTGCCATGTCACCTGCCACACGTTGCGGATTGTCACTTGCCACGTCATCTGCCACATGTTGCGGATTGTCACTTGCCACACGTTGTGGATTGTTCCTTGCCATGTCGCCTGTCACCAGATGCAGATTGTCACTTGCCACGTCACCTGCCACACATTGCGGATTGTCATTCGCCATGTCACCTGCCACACGTTGGGGATTGTCACTTGCCACGTCATCTGCCACACGTTGCGGATTGTCACTTGCCACACGTTGCGGATTGTCACTTGCCATGTCGCCTGTCACCAAATGCAGATTGTCGCTTGCCACATCACCTGCCACACATTGCAGATTGTCACTTGCCACGTCACCTGCCACACATTGCGGATTGTCACTTGCCACGTCACCTGCCACACGTTGCGGATTGTCACTTGCCACGTCACCTGCCACAGGTTGCGGATTCTCACTTGCCACGTCGCCTGTCACCAGATGCGGATTGTCACTTGCCACACATTGCGGATTGTCACTTTTCACGTCGCCTGTCAAAAGATGCGGATTCTCACTTGCCACGTCGCCTGTCACCAGATGCGGATTGTCACTTGCCATACATTGCGGATTGTCTCTTGCTGTGTCACTTTCCTGCTAAGGTGGTCTCTTGCTGTGTCCCAGAGTCAGGCAGCAGATTACAAGTCAGGCAGCAGAGAGATGATGTCATCTCTCTGCTTCCTGTGGCTGCCTGCACAGTGAGGGCGGAACTGCACTGCAGGGATGCAGGGCGGGCGCCGGGCGGTGAGAGATGCCCCCTGCCCACTGGCTCCTTGTTTGCCCAGCTGTCCGCTCACCCACTGAGCCGCCCGCACTCTCACCCGCCCGCCGAGCCTCCTCCCGCCCGCTCATCAACCGAGCTGGCCAACAGCCCGGCCCACCCACGGAGTCGCCCGCTCTCACCCGCAGAGCAGCCTGCCGCCCACTCACCCAAATTCTTGGGGGGGTGGGAAATTGCCCTGTTGCCCCCCTGGATCCGCCCCTTAACCCAAGAGAATAAAATGGTGATTGTTACAATTTTTTAATGTCACACTTTATTGTGCTGTATTTGCAGCGGTCTTTCAAATGCAATTTTTTTGTCAAAAAATACACTTTAATGAATTATGTATAATGTGAAAGACAATGTTACGCTGAGTAAATAGACACCTAACATGCCATGTTTTAAAATTGCGCACACTGGTGGAATGGCGACAAACTATGGTACTTAGAAATCATTATAGGCGACGCTTTAAACATTTTTACAGACTACCTGTTTGGAGTTACGTAGTAGGCCTAGTGCTAGAATTATTGCTCTCACTCTTTAACGATCGTGGCGATACCTCACGTGTGGTTGGAACACTGTTTACATACAGTATTCGGGCTCAACTTATGTATGCGTTCGCTTCTGTGTGCAAGCTCGGAGGGTTGGGGGTGCTTTAAAAAATTTTTCTTATTTATTTTACTTTTTATTTTTTATGTTTACACTGTCCCTTTAATTTTTTTTTATCACTTTTACTACAAGGAATGTAATAGAACATCCCTTGTAATAGAAATAGGCATTACAGGTCCTCTTTATTGAGAGATCTGCAGTTGAAAAGACCGCAAATCTCTCATTTATCTTAGGCTTTATGTACACGGGACGTTGTTTTACCTCTCCTGAACAATTTAACTTGTGAGCTAGTAACCGGTGTCTAAAAACACATCTGTTTAGCCATGTGTACATGCCGCGTTTTTTTTTCTTTTGTTAAAATGAAAAACGTCAGTAAACAAATGCTGCTAAACGCGAGTTACTGCGTTTAGCAGCTGTTACAGGTATTTGGCATTTCAAATGCCTCTGAAAATCCGTCTGGAACCAATTTTTTGCATTCCCAAAAATGCTTCTAAACTCAACTGCCTATAAACAACTATAAATGACCCTGTGTACATGTACTGATAAGATCACATAGAGGAGAGTTAAGGAGCAGCTGAAAAAATGCCCAACTGCTCCTAAACGTCCGTTTACCAGTAGCAATGTACATGAGGCCTTAACAGCAAAAAAATATGAAATTTTGCTTAAAAAAAAGATTCTGCCTCCCTGAGAAAGGAAGTGAAATCATACATTGTTCCAGTCCTCCAAAGGCCCTAGAGCCAAATGAAGGCTATCTTGCCCTCTTTCGACATTCCTGCCTAGCCATCAGCCACGCCGCATCGTTTCCGGGCTTACCGCAGGTTCCAGTAAGCTCGAAAACAACCGGGAAGCGGCGGGAGGAGGGGGCACCTCTCCCGCCACCTATAAAAGTAGACTGCAAAGTAATGACATACATTTACAGTTAGGCGGTCAGAAAGTGGTTTAATGATAGAGACAGAATATCAACCAGAAATCCAGAAAAAACACATGATACAAATGTTTTAAATGGAGTTGCAGTTCAGTGAATAAAATAAGTATTTGATCCCCTACCAACCAGCAATAATTCTGGCTTCCACAGACTGGCTACAGTAGGTGCTTGTGTGGTACACAGATTAGTCCTGTCAATATAAGAAGGTTCTCCTAACGACAACTTGTTATGTGTATAAAAGACATCTCTCCACAGAATCTCTTTCTTGCATTCAAACCTCAGCATCATGGGCAAGACCAAAGAGCTGTCAAGGGATGTCAGGGACAAGATTGTAGACCCGCACAAGGCTCTAATGCTACAAGGCCATCAACAAAAGCTTGGTGAGAAGAGGACAATTGTTGGGGGATTATTCACAAATGGAAAAAATACAGTATAACCATCAATCGCCCTCGGTCTGGAGCTCCATGCAAGATTTCGCCTCATGGGGTAAGACTGATCATGAGAAAAGTGAGGGCTCAGCCCAGACCTACATGGGAGGAGCTTTTGAATGATCTCAAGGCAGTTGGGACCACAGTCACCAAACAAACCATTGGTAACACAATACGCCACCATGGATTTGAAATCCTGCAGCGCCCGCTAGGTTCCCCTCCTCAAGAAGGCACATGTACAGGCCCGTCTGAAGTTTGCCAATGAACATTTAAATGATTCAGAGAAGGATTGGGAGAAAGTGCTGGGGTCAGGTGAGATCAAAATTAAGCTGTTTGGCATTAACTCGACTCGCCATGTTTGGAAGAATAAAAATGCTGACTATGACCCTAAGAACACCGAGGCAACAAAGGAGTGGCTCAAGAAGAAGCACATTAAGGTCATGGAGTGGCCTAGCCAGTCTCCAGACCTTAATCCTAAAATTTATGGAGGGAGCTGAACCTTCGAGTTGCCAAGCGACAGCCAAGAAACCTTAAGGATTTAGAGAAGATCTGTAAAGAAGTGTGGACCAAAATCCCTCCTGAGATTTGCGCAAACCTTGTCACCGACTACAAGAAACATCTTACCTGTGCTTGCCAACAAGGGTTTCTCCACCAAGTACTAAGTCATGTTTTGCTTGGGGATCAAATACTTTTATTTTACTGAACTGCAACTCCATTTATAACATTTTGTGTCATGTGTTTTTTCTAGATTTTTGTGTGTTTTTTCTATATTTTTGGTTGATATTCTATCTCAGTGTTTCTCAACTCCAGTCCTCAAGGCGCCCCAACAGGTCATGTTTTCAGGATTTCCCTCAGATGAACCGGCTATGGTAATTACCAAGGCAGTGAAACTGATCAAATCACCTGTGCAAAATAATGGAAATCCTGAAAACATGACCTGTTGGGGCGCCTTGAGGACTGGAGGACTGGATATATATACATATCAAATATATATCATATAAAATACACCAATGATAAAATTTATAGACCCTTCATATATCAGTGCAGCCTATCAGAGCCCATCAGTGCCGCCTCATCAGTGCCCGTAAGTGCCTCTTATCAGTGCTGCCCACCAGTGGCACTCGTCAGTGCTGCCTATCACTGCCATTTATCATTGCAGCCCATCAGTGTCGCCCATCAGTGCTGCCTCATCAGTGCTGCCTTATCAGTGCCCATAAGTGCAGCCTATCAGTACCCATCAGTGCTGCCTATCAGTGCCCATTAGTGCAGCTCATTAATTCGACCTTTCAATGCCAGTGCCACCTATCAGTGTCCATCAGCACTGCCCATCAGTGCAGCTCATAAGTGCACATCAGTGCTGCCTATCAGTGCTGCCTAACAGTGCACATCAGTGCAGCACATCAGTGCCCATCAGTTCTGCCTATATTTGCCCATCAGTGTCACATATTAGTGCAGCCTCATCAGTGCCCAAAAGGACTGCCTATCAGTGCTGCCTATCAGAGCCCATCAGTGCTGCCTCATCAGTGCCACCTTATCAATGCCCATAAGTTATGCCTATCAGTGCCGCCTCATCAGTGCTACCCATCAGTGCAGCCTATTAGTGTAGCATCATCAGTGAAGAAGAAAAATTACTTATGTGCAAAATGTTTTAACAAACTAAGAAAAACTTTTTTTTTTCAAAAATGTCAGTCTTTTTGTTGTTTAAATACCACCAAAAGAAAAGTATATTTGTGTGAAAAAAATGATACAAATTTCATATGGGTGCAGTGTTGCATGACCGCGCAATTGTCATTTAAAGTGTGACAGCGCTGAAAATTGGTCTGGGCATTTCTATAAAAAGGCCCACTGAAATCCTCAGCACCAGGCCCATGATGCTCTTAATCTGGCTTGTTTGGACAGATTTAAGTGAGTTAACCCCAATAGGCCATACACACGATAGGATTTTCCGACAACAAATGTTGGATGTGAGCTGGTTGTCGGAAAGCTTGATCGTGTGTATGCTCCATAGAACAATTGTTGTCTGAATTTCCGCCAACAAATGTTTGAGAGCAGGTTCTCAAGTTCTCCGACAACAAGACTTATTGTCGGCAATTCCAAGGGTGTATACACAATTCCGACACACAAAAGTCCACGCATGCTTGGAATCAAGCAGAAGAGCCACACTGGCTATTGAACTTCATTTTTCTCAGCTCGTCGTACGTGTTGTATGTCACCGCATTCTTGACGTTCGGAATTTCCGACAACATTTGTGTGACCGTGTGTATGCAAGACAAGTTTGAGCCAACATCCTTCGGAAAAAAATACATGGTTTTGTTGTCAGAAAATCCTATAATGTGTACATAGCATTAGAATTACAGGCCTAAAATATAAAACGCCACATTTCCATGCGAAACAATGTACCGCTTTGAGACACAAAAAGCTGACATAATCATACCTCCAGGGAGGTTAAAGTGATTGTAAAGATTTTTTTTTTTTTAAATAACAAACATGTTATACTTACCTGCTCTGTGCAAGGGTTTTGCACAGAGTGGCCCTGATCCTCCTTTTCTGAGGTCCCCTGGTGGTGCGCCTGGCTCCTCCTCCCCATGGGAGGTTTTCCATGGCGGTACTTGTGCAGGCGCTCTCCCGAGTTCTGCTGCTGCGTCCATTGACACAGACAGCAGGACTCTGCCCTGGCTCCCATGTCACTGGATTTGATTGACAGCAGCAGGAGCGAATGGTTCCTGCTGCTATCAATCTGTCCAATGAGGACCCGAGACAGTGGCTGGAGTTCAAGTAAGTAAAAGGGGGGGCTCAGGGTGGCAGCTGCATCACAAAATGTTTTTCACCTTAATGCGTAGAATGCATTAATGTGAAAAACATTGAGACTTTAGAACTTCTTTAAATCAATCAGTCACACATAAGATTATGCTGAACCCAGAACTAGTGTAAGGCTGGCCATACATTATACAATTTTCTTGTACAACTTTCCTTTAGATTTTCCAAAATCATATAATATGGCCCTTGCACTACATAGTTGAAGGTAAATCTAAAGAAAATTGAATAAGAAAATTGTATGGCTTATGACCAGCTTAAAGTGGCGGTAAACCCAATTTTTTTTATGTCATAATATAGAGTATACAATTTCCTATCATTTGAGCCCAGTCTTGCCACAAAGAGTTAATCCATCTCTGAGCAATCCTCTTTTATTGTTCAGTGAGATAAATCCTAACAAACAGAGAAAAACGTTGTCATATCCTCCCCCTTGCTGTGAGTGACAAGTGATTTACATATCTTGTGCACTAGCCTAAGAGACATGCAGTATTTTTTAATTCCCACCCCCACTCCTTTCTTCTGCTGCTCTGCCAGGATTGGCTGTTCCACACCTCAGCATGGGCATGCTGAAGTCACGTGGTTACTTTCCTGTCTTTTCACTGGATGTTAGAGATCATAGCAGAAGTTCAGTGTAAGAAATACACAGGAGAAAATGCATATTGACAAGGGGAGTGTAGAGGTGGGTGGGGAGTCTACTGACATCACGACTCCACCCACCGAGCTCCAGACAACAGACCCACCCACAGAATCTGCAATTTTTCAGGTCTAATAACAGACAGAGGGGAGACATTTGACAGGTAAAGATACATGCAGGAGGCGTGTATATCCTTATAGATAACCCCTATGGCAGTAGTTTAGAAAGGATGACATTGGGTTTACATCCAATTTAAGCTACTCTAAGTTTGTATGCTGCCTCCAATCGTCAAAGCAAACATAAACCTAATGATGTTACCAAATCTCACTCAACATAATTCATTACATCTGAATTTCCTCAGGACATTTGCAGTGAGGCTTGGAGGCAGCAAACAAAGCTAGAGCAGCATACACTAGTGCTGCATTCATTATAATCCTATGTGAGTGTGACTATTTGTTTTTATTTGTTTTACACTATTTTACACGGGTTTTTCACTATTTGTGCATTCTCTTATGTTTTTTGCATATACGATGATGCTGGGTTGAAGCAATACATTAAAGGACACGTGTGATGATCTGTATATAAAAGGCCATACGACCATATCACTGTGATTGAAAATGGGCACTAATAAGTATTTGCACAAAGAATTTGATATCAAATGTTGCTAAGGGCTACTGTAGGATCTGGATTCACTTTTTTGGCACTATAAACAATATATATTTACATTTATTTTATCTTATTACACTAATGGTCAAATGGGTTCATTTATTATTGCTTTTTTATATTTTTTTATATACAACTTTAAAAGAATACTTCTTTTGCATTTATGTTGGATATATTTATTAATAAACAAAAGTGTAGGTATAGAGGTAGAACGCAGTGATATAAGAGGGTATTGTATCAATTTGCTGATGTTCAGCATAACATCCATTTGTATAGATTTAAGTATAGGAATATAGTGTGGACTTTTTTTTTTAAGAATACCTTGAACCTTGTTAACTAAGGCTCTCTTTACAGTGCATGTTTTTAATTTCTCTAAACAGGCAAACATGACATATTGTTTGTGTATTAACGAATAGCGTAGTTCTAATTAAAAGTGAGCAAAACATGCTCTGTTAGTGAGCCGAGAGCACTGAAATAAAGCGGCACTGCTTTACAACAAAGAGATAATAGTAGTTTTGATGAATTTAAACTGATAGACATTCACTGGGATTTTCTATCCCCAACTTCTTCGTAGCTGGTTTTAGCAGAGTGAAAATTGTTCTTTTTGGTGTAAAACAGTGCTTAAATAAAACTGCACTAACATGGGTATATGAGGCATCCGTTCAGTTAGTTTCTGCCCTTATTACAGAAATCCTTGTAAGAATTTTCCTGTGACTTCAGTTTACATCCTTGCATATCTGTCGTTTAGGTACTTATATTGCATACGTGTAATTGCACATTCCAATCTATTATTGTGTTCCTTTTTTTATTTTTATTTGCCCAATTTTTGACTCTTGAATTTAGAAAAGGAAGTCAAGTTCCTGTGTTCAGATGACGGTGAGGACATTTTCTGAATGCATCCTCTTAGTGCTTACAATAGAATTACTGTGTTTGAGCCTTTATTACTGATATACTGCATTGTATAGATAGTGCCATCTTGTTTCCTTTATTGAAAATCAGGCAATTCCATCTTGCTTCAAATCTTATCTCTTTTTGGAGAGGGGGATTTAGCATTGCTTATGGTGTAAGCTACTTTTACTACTGCTGCTTTTATTGTAAAACTAAAGTCTGATTTATGAAAAAATACTAGCAGGTAGGCGTTGTTGCAAAAGAGAATTTGAGGTTAATTCACTAAAGGTAAATAGGCTGTTCACTTTGAATGGGAATTTTCACTTTGCAATGGAATGTTCCCTTAGCTTAGTGAATGTGGTGAAAATTCACTTTGCAAAGAATGCTATATATGTAAAGAAAAATGCAAATGTTTTTTCAAAGATTCCATTTACTGGCGAATTGAAATGGCCTCCCTTGCATGTTTTTATGCAAACTATACAGAGACTGGATGTGCAACATCAGCCAACTAAATGTTTTTATATTCCGATAATAGAAGCAGAGACTGTTCCTTTCTCCTTCTTTTTCACATTATAAGATGATGAATAGTAGAGAAATAAATGGTGTGTGACTTCAGACAACATTACCATGTCAATATTAACTGGTACTACTTTTGTGGTCATTAAATAGTAAACATGTAATGATTTTGCCCTTTACTCTTTAAAATAATCTTATAAGTGAACATGCAAGTGACGGTACATTTGCATCTACTAGTTAAAATATGCAAGGCCCACTATAAAATTATGTTATGCAAATAGCTATGTCATACTATAGTACCTATTTGCATAACATATATTATAAGGCAGTCAGTTTTGTCAGTACTAATGTTGTAGACCACTATTAAGTTTATTGGCTAGGCAGACTTTGACTGTTTGATTGTCACAGATTCACAGAAAATCCCTTGACAGTCTAGGAAAAGGCTTAATATCAGATAATATTAAATGACCAATAAGTTAATCTAAAGGGGGAGATCGGTTTAGAGCTGCGAACCCTGACAGTAGAGTGGACACAGTGAAGGAGCAGTGACCCTGGAGCTGATTGGCCTGGAGAAGAGTATAAAATGTGTTTGGTGAACTTCAGGAACACAGTCTGCATTCTTTTCCAGCATTCTGAATGTTATTGTATGTTAAAAAAAAATTATATATATATACAGGCATACCCCACTTTTAAGTACACAATGGGGTTTATTTACTAAAGCTGGAAATTGCAAAATCATGCTCACTTCTGCATAGAAATGAATGAGCTTCTAAGTTATATTACCAAAGCTTAATTGAACAAGCTGGGGTTAGAAGCTCATTGGTTTCTATGCAGCAGTGAGCCTGATTTTGCACTTTCCAGCTTTAGTAAATAAACCCCATTGTGTACTTAAAAGTGGGGTATGCATATATATATATATATATATATATATATATATATATATATATATATATATATATATATATATATATATATATATATATATTGTGTGTGTGTGTGTGTGTGTATATATATATATATATATATATATACCCAGTGCTCAGCATAATTGAGTACACCCCAACAGATTTGTCAGAAAACCTTTCCTTTTCTTTCCTTTCCTTTCAGAATCAACATTTTCTATGGGACACTATACTACAAAATACTCACACAAATGTGGACCATTAATTGCACTAAGATTTGTTAATTTGCACACACAAAAAAAAGTTTTTTTCCTTAAAAGTTCATTCAAGACCATGTTGCAAAAATGAATACACCCCAATGAAAGTCTTAAAAGCAAAGCTACATTTTAGACAACAAAATCCTAAATAACAAGAATTCAACTACCGGTGAGTGTAATTATTCATTAAACAGGTGTCAAGCAGACAGTTGATTATAAAAGGGTGTTACTTAACCATTTCATGCTGTCAGCAATGGCACCACATGGAAGAGAAATGTCACAAGGCCTGAGAAAGAAAATAATTTCTTTACAAAATAAGGGTGAAGGCTGCAAGAAGATCAGCAAAGCTTTACTTATCAGTCGGAATACTGTAGCAAAAGTGATACAAAAATTTAACAAAGATTGAACTGCAACCAGCTCACAGAGACGACCAGGCCGTCCATGGAAATTAACATCCCGACAGGAGCATCTTATGATGAGAAGGGTTGAAGAAAAACACCATGCAAGTTCACTGCAGTTAGCTAAAAAGTAGAAAGCCAAACTGGGGTGATTGTTTCCCATGGCACAATACAGTGTACACTGCAGAGGAATGGCATGCATGGGTGTCGTCCACAAAGGAAGCCTCTCATAAAGCCAATGCACAAAAAAGCCAGCCTAGAATCTGCCCCTTGCCCATGCTGAAAAAGAAGAAGACTACTGGGACTTTGTACTCTGGAGTGATAAAATTAAGATAAATGTTTTTGGAACTGATGGCTTCAAAACTGTATGGCGTCGCAAAGGTGAGGCGTACAAAGAAAAATGCATGGTGCCTACAGTGAAACATGCTGGTGGAAGTGTCCTTCTGTGGAGCTGCATGAGTGCTGCTGGTGTAGGGGAGCTGCATTGCATTGATGGATTTATGAATTCACAGATGTACTGCTCTATATTGAAAGAGAAGGGTGCTACCATCACTCTGTGCCTTTGGTCGTCATGCACTTTTCCAACATGACAGTGATCAAAAACACACAAAGAAGAACAGGGTGAAAGTGATTCAGTGGCCAAGTATGTCTCCTGATCTGAACCCAATGGAACACCTATGGGGAATTCTGAAGAGACAAGTTGAGCATCACTCTACAAATAGCATCCAGGCTCTAAAAGAGGTCGCTTTTGAAGAATGGGAAAAGATAGATGTTGCAATATGTCACCGACTTGTTCATTCCATGCCTATTATTATTATTATTATACAGGATTTATATAGCGCCAACAGTTTACGTAGCGCTTTACAACTTTAGGGTAGACAGTACAAATACAATACACTTTGATACAGTAGGAATCAGAGGGCCCTGCTCCTTAGAGCTTACAATCTAAGAGGGAAGGTCAAAAGATACAAGAGGTAAAGACTGTGGGTGATGTGCTGATTGAGAAGATAAATGTACAGTTGTTAGGTGGGGGCCAGATAGGCTTCTCTGAAGAAATGAGTTTTCAGGGATCGTCTGAAAGTGGATAAAGTAGGAGAAAATCGGACGGATTGGGGTAGAGCAATCCAGAGGATGGGGGAGACTCTGGAGAAGTCCTGAAGGCGAGCATGGGATGAGGTGACAACGGAGTTTGAGAGCAGGAGGTCTTGGGAGGAGCGAAGAGAACGATTAAGTTGGTATTTTGTGACTAGGTTAGAGATGTAGCTGGGGGCCAGGTTGTAGATGGCTTTGTAAGTTATAGTTAGTATCTTGAATTTCATTCGGTGACTGAGTGGCAGCCAATGGAGGGATTGGCAGAGGGGTGTAGCAGACGCTGAGCGGTTTGTGTGGTGGATGAGCCTGGCAGCAGCGTTCATGACGGACTGAAGTGGGGATAGCCTATTTAGAGGTAAACCAATGAGGAGGGAGTTGCAGTAGTCGAGGCGGGAGATGACCAGGGAGTGGATTAGAAGCTTTGTGGTCACATTGGTTAGGAAGGTACGTATCTTGGAGATGTTGCAGAGATTGAGGCGGCAAGCTTTGGATAGTGATAGAATGTGGGGTCGAAAGGTTAGTTCAGAGTCCAGGATTACACCTAGGACCCTGGCGTGGGGAGATGGGTTGATAGTTGAGCCGTTGATATTGACAGGGAAAGCAGGGGAAGTGGCACCTGAGGGAGGAAATATCATGAGCTCGGTTTTGGATAGGTTGAGTTTGAGGAAGTGATGTGACATCCAGGCTGATATGTCTGCTAGTAAGTTGGTAATGCGTGAGGAGACAGATGAAGAGAGCTGGGGGGTGGAGAGATAGATTTGGGTGTCATCAGCGTAGAGATGATATTGAAAGCCATGGGAGGCAATCAACTGACCCAAGGAGGTGGTGTAGATTGAGAAAAGGAGAGGTCCAAGAACAGAACCTTGGGGGACCCCAACGGAAAAAGGAAGAGGAGAGGAGGAAGTAGAGTTGTAAGTGACACTGAAGGAGCGGTGTGATAGGTAGGATGAGAACCAGCGAAGAGTACAGTCACGGAGACCAAAGGAGTGGAGTTTTTTGAGGAGGAGGGGGTGGTCCACTGTGTCAAAGGCAGCAGAGAGATCCAGGAGAAGTAGTACAGAATAGTGTCCATTGGCTTTAGCCATTAGTAGGTCATTTGAGAGTTTAAGGAGAGCAGTTTCCGTGGAGTGTTGAGGGCGAAAACCGGACTGGAGGGGATCTAGAAGTTTATTCATGGTCAGATGGTCACTTAGTCGGTTGTAGACCAGTCTTTCAAGAAGTTTGGAGGAGAAGGAGAGTAAGGAGATTGGACGTAAGTTGTTGAGATTGGTGGGATCCAGTGAGGGCTTTTTTAGTATGGGGATGACTAGCGCATGTTTTAGAGAGTTTGGGAAGATGCCACAGGAGAGGGAGAGGTTGAAAATGTGAGTTAGAGAGTGTAGAATCGAGTCAGAGGGTGAGCGTAGCATTTGCGAGGGAACAGGATCCAGGGGGCAAGTGGTTAGATGGGTGCTAGATAAAAGTTTAGCAACCTCAGTAATAGTAGCAGGGTTGAATGAGGGAAGTAATGATTGTATCTGTGGACATGGGGTGTTGCATGGGGGAGGTTTTTGCGCATTGGTGATCTCCTCATGAATTGTATTAATCTTAGTTTTGAAGTGATTGGCAATCTCCTGGGCAGTGAGTGAGTTGGTGGGTGCCTAGAAGACTTGGTGCTGTCCTTACAAATCATGGAGGTCATACAAAATACTAGATGTAGTAGTTTTTGATGTGGGTGTATTTATTTTTGCATCAACTAATTTGAGTAAAACTGAAGATTTTGTAATCTAAATTATATGATTAACCTTACTTTCATGTAATGAGCCAAACAAATGTTCTATAAAACTCAGTTTTGTCAAAGTTTTGGAAATTGTTCTTGTGTTCATTGAGATACTAATTTAAATCTTACTTTTCAAAAAGGGGTTACTAATTTATGCTAAGCACTGTAATTTGCTTTATAAAATATAACATTAAATTGGTTTAGGCTGTGACAAACATAACAAAAATTTAATTCTGATCTTCAGTTGCTATGGCTTGAATGGGAAGAAGCAGGTACAGGGACATGATGATTTCTACTCATAAGGAATTAAGGAAGGGGCCATGCAAGGTCATTGTATGCATGTTTATAGGGTATGCTTATGTATTATGTCGTGCATGTTAGGTTATTCCTGCACACTGGGAAATTATACTGTACTTGTGAAAGGGAGATAATGCCAACAATAATCACTTCAACAATACAATTGAGTTAGCCTCATCTATGAGTGAGTTGTGTGCAATTTATTTCCATTGGTACACTCCCAGAACAAGTATAATTAAGTGGGTGTTGGATATTTTCAGCTTGCTATGATTTCCAGATGAGATTGTTTTATTGAGAAAGCTGCTCAGCCCAAAATAGTGTAAGTTTATTTGCTGCTTATCCAAGTCTTTGAATATCATGTTAAGGCTATTCTTTTGTAGTCTCTGACTCGCTAGCATTTGAGGATTTACGAATTCTAATACAATGAGTCTGATTTACTAAAGCAGTTGAGAATCCCCACTTAGTAAATTGTAGATGTGTTTAATTTGAATACCTGATTGATTGAAGGTTCTGAACTCCTTTAGTAGATCAGCCTCAATCTGTCAGCATAAGACTGCAATTGCATGATTAGACTATTAGCTCCTTTAACTGGACCTTTCATTAACTTTATAAATCTACATTAATAAACTCCTGGCATGTAATAATATACAGTAGCAGTATAATATTTAAAAAGCTGTACCTTTTTACTCTTTAAAAAGCAATGGTTTCGCTCTCGTCAAGTAACTTTGTCCTCAATCAGATGATATCAGTCTGCTGCAGACTTTCTAGAAAGTCACAAGGTGAGGGGCTATTGAGCTGATCTGTATCAGACATTTGTGAACACATCCAAGTTCTTGCCCCAGGATGATGGCCTTGACAGGGATGATTCTGTCTATCTGTGCAGAAAAGCTCATGGAAACATTGTCAGAGGAAGTATTGTGATTTCTTATTTTTAGTAAAGAACTCCTTACATTATTTAGAATGCATGAAGGTAACGCAATGACGTCAGCATGCAGCTCCGACCTACGAGTTTCGTCATAAATTACATTTTCCAGGGCACATGAAATGCGTATGGGCAGAGCTGCATGCTGAAGTCATTGCAATCTACCAATCCCAGAACTGCGGGTGTTTGTTTCTTTGCCGGCAAAATTTGTTTTACATATGGAGTTTTGAAATCTCAACCATGTAAGTGCACTTTTAAACTACTATTAAATGTTTATAAACATTTTGCATTATTGGCGGATTTTAATGACATATTCCAATACACAATCCATGAGGCAGAAGCCTTGGTGGAGGAATGTTGTACCTCACCCCTTTTGGAGAGCAGTTTAAAGTTGCCTCTAGGACCTGTATTGTGTGCATTCAGTTCTAAGCTCTATAGACCAGGTCATACCCATTTGGTAAGCGTGCAGTTTTACAATTTGTGGTGGAGGTTCTACACAAAGATATTATTCATATCACCGGTGATGGACACTGCATTTATAAACTTTTTATAAGAAGACTTTTTACTTTTACTTATAACTTATTTTTATTCATTTATTCTTATTAATTTTTTCACATTTATATTTTTTTACATTTTTTATTCATATAAGAAATTTGTCTTTTCACGTGGACTCTAAAGTGGATCTCTGCCCTAAGCCCCCCACCTCCCCAGCAAAAAATGTCACATGGTGCAGCTGCTGACTTTTAATATTAGGACACTTACCTGTCCCGGAATCCAGCGATGTTGACACCCCACCTAATGTTTCCATCGGCTCTTGGGTAAGGTAAATATGCAGTGAAGCCTTTTCGGTTTCACAGCCAGTTCCCTACTGCGCATGCAGGAAGTATGCTGCACCTTCAGAATAGCTCAGTGGCGGGGGAAGGAGGAGGGGGGCCAAACTTCCGAGTGACCTTGCCATGCTGATATCTCTCAGAAGTGGGGACAGGTACCCCCCCCCCCCTGAAAGGTGCCAAATGTGGCATCAGAGGGGGGATTAGGCATATAAGCTGAGCTTCCACTTTTGAGTGGAACTCTGCTTTAATGGTTTAGCATATTATAGGCTGAGAGATGGATCTCCCATTTGCTTATTATTTGTTTAATTTTTTTCACTGTGCATATATTTGATTACATTTTTCCGATGATAGCACAGCTCTTTATTCTATGATATGTACAATAATGTCAGTATCTAAATAGGTCTGAAATAACAAATGCAAATGTTAGTTTTAAAAATAGTGCCAATTTAAAACACTCTTGTATCAATCCATCATATAAGTATACAGTATCTCCCATACTCCCTATTAGATATGATTACATGCAAGTCCTTTCTGTCATTGGCTCCTTTACATTGGGGAGGTCACCGGGGCCGGATGGCCTTCCTATTAAATTCTATAAGGCTCATGGAGTGCTCATAGTCTTCTCTTTACTCTGATTGTCTGAAGGAGGGAGCCTTGCCAGACTCAATGAGTCATGCTCATATAGTTTTAATCTACAAGCATCCAAAAGATCCATCCTTCTGTGCTTCATATAGGCCTATTGCTCTTTTGAATGTAGATTTCAAGATTTTGACTAAGTTAATCTCCCGACGACTACAATCATTAATGTTGAATATTATCGACTCAGATCAGACGGAGTTCATGTCTGGCAGGGCTACTGATGTGAATGTGAGGAGATTATATACTAATATAATATTGAAAAGGCTTTTTATACCTTGGAGTGGCCCTTCTTGTGGGAAGTACTCCGCAGAATGGGCTTTCCAATGGTATTTCTAAAATGGTTGCAGGTCTTATATAGGAATCCCACAGCTGCAGTAAAAATGGGGGGAGGGTTGTCATTTCCCTTTCCGTTATTTAGGGAAACTTATGCAGGGTTGCCTTCTCTCTCCAACCCTTTTTGCGATTGCTATGGAGCCGATGGCGGAGGCTTTACGCACTTCCCCCAATATTAAGGGATTGTACACGGCATCCAATATAGATAGGGGTAATGAATCATAGTCTGGGTGTTCCCTATAGGGGATATCTGGTGCTATTGGTTATAGAAGGGACTAATGTTTGCTTTTTCCTTAGTATATGGGATGAGGATTGACATTTGAATGGATACATGGGATGGCCTAGATAAAATATCCTCTTCGGTGATTACTATATTTCTTTTTTCTTTTTTGTTATGCAATGTGATGGGATCTTGATGTTCTAGGTTCAATGTGTATGATATGATGTCGTGTTTTGTTTGTTTAAGAATTTAAATTAAAAGATTTATAAAAAAAAAAGATATGATTACATGCCATTTTCACATAAAAGGACAACATGCACAGCCCAGTGTTCGGGATCTCTAGAATGTTAAAAAATGGGTGAAAAGAGCTGAATAAAAAACATAAGCTGTTACTTTAGAGGAGTTATTTAGAGTCTGACATATTTTGGGGAGGGAGGTCAACGGAGAAGTCACGAATAGGAGGAGATCATCCGCAAAGAGTCCACATTTGTGGGTTTGATCTCCACAGGATACCCCTTTAATGTTTGGGTTGTGACGAATGGCTATTGCCAAAGTCTCTATAGCAATGGCGAATATTAGAGGGGAAAGCGGACATCTCTGTCTCGTACCCCTGGCTTTATTTATTGATTTAGAATAATGTCCTTGTAGACGATTTAGTGCCTTAGGATGCGAGTACAGTCTGAAGATCAACTACACAAAATCACAAGCCCTTAATGTTTCTCTCCCCCTGCCAACTGTATCCCTGTTAAAACAGACGTTCAAATTTGATTGGATTGATAGCTCCATCAAATACTTGGGTATCACACTTACAGCCCGCATCGAAAATCTCTATACAAACAACTATCCTCCTTTATATAAGAAATTAGAAAATGACCTTAAAATCTGGTCCAAACACAAACTCTCCTGGTTAGGTAGGATTAATTTCGATCAAAATAACCTTGCTCCCAAGAATTCTATATTTTTTCAGATCTCTTCCCATTTCAGTTAATAAACTCCATATGAAAAAACTCCAGAGCAAGATACTCATATTCACATGGGGTGCCTCTGGATATCGATTACCCCAACGCACCTTGTTCCTCCATAAAAGTAAGGGAGGACTGGGCCTTCCTGATCTGCACAAATATTATATAGCCGCTAGATTAGCACAACTCTCCATAATTTATTCAAAGCCTGAAAAACCAGACTGGATCAATATAGAACAAAAGGCAGTACCCCACTTATCCCTAGATTATCTAATGTGGTGTCCACCTAAGAACAGACCTTGCATAATGACCCCAACTATGTCCCAATCTTGCGCACTCTGGCATAGCCTCAGAAATCACCCAACCCTCATTTCCACAGGATGTCCCCTAGCATACCTATTCAACAATCCGGACTTCCGTCCAGGCTTAGATAGAAAAACATTCCAATGGTGGGTGGACAAGGGACTATACCGTATAGGACATTTCTCCAGATCTGGGAATCCCATAACCCTTAACTATTGCGTCAATACGATGAAACTCCCAGAATCTGAAAGACTCAGTTTTGATCTCATTTCTAAATTCTTACACCAAATTTGGAAGGATAAACCGCTTCCGCTCCAATTCACAAAATTTGAGATTTGGTGTGAACAAGCCATGGAACAAAAGGGAGGAATTTCCGTGATTTACTCGTGTCTCACTCACCCTACAGCTAAATCTTCTTATATGGAAGCCTGGGAAAATGATCTTCAATGCAGCTGGGACTTAGAAACCTGGCATACTGCCTGCTCAAAATCCTTCAGGGGAATTCTTAATGTTTCCCTGATGGAAGCTAACATTAAGGTTCTAACCAGGTGGTATTTAACCCCCACTAAACTTGCAACCATATATCCAACTGCTGATCCAACTTTTTTCAGAGGTTGTCAACTATTGGGGATGATGGTTCATATTTGGTGGGGATGTCCTAGGATCCGTCCATTTTGGAACAAAGTCTTTAACATGATATTTAAGGTGACTGGTCTTCAGATTCCTAGGTCCATTCCTGTAGCTCTTCTAAATGCCCATATACCTCTCATTTCCAAGTACACACAAAAATTAATCCACTTCATACTCACAGGAGTCAAACTTATAATAGCAAAAGCTTGGAAAAAAACCTAGGCCCTTCATGTCAGAGGTTAGAAGAAAAGTATCCTGGATAATGATGCAGGAAAAATTGGCCAGCATCTTAGCCAACAAGACCCTACAGTTCGAAAGAATCTGGGATCCTTGGGCTAAATATGTAGGGATTTCTATTTCTCATGGTGTCACACCAGCTCTCACCATTCCATAGCATTAGGATAGACCCGAATCCCCTTTCTTATCCCTCTTTTCCTCTCCTTCTCTTTTTTCTGTCCTTTTATTTACCTGTTTTGAGGATACCTGGAAATGACATTGGAAGATACTTATCTCCTATTTTATGTTATTATATTAAAAGTTATAGATAAGTTTAACTTATGTTCCTTCCTGTTGGGCTGGATATTCCTGACAAGATATCCTTTCTGGCCGGGGGGTGGGGTCATTGGGGGGGTGGAGGGTTCGCTCCCCCGTCACAGTATGATCCCGTCAGGGGTGCCGGGGGGTCGGGAATACCTCTATTTCCTGGGTGTCCCTCCCAGGGCGGGTTTGCCTATTAATTTGGATTAGCAGGAATGGAATATGCCTTCTCAATATGTTTCTAGTTGTTAATAGCTTATTTTTATGAACTAGTCATTATTCAGGATTTTGTGTTAAAGAAACTTTAAAACAATAATTAAATGTATCTAATTATATTCTATATACTTTGAAAATAAAATATTTTGAAAGTAAAAAACATAAGCTGGTAACAGTACAATAGAAAAAAAAGAAATCCCATACCTGAAACACTGAGAAGGGAGTCTCAGAAAAGAGCCCTCCTCAAGTGCTGTCAGCCTCTTAGCCTGGTGGAAAGGACTGATGATCTCATCCCCCTGGGCTCATGTAATCAGCCCTCCTGTACCGGCCCACCCTGGTGATTACCTCACCTCTGGAAATGTGGCCTGGGGCATCCTCTGGTCCCCTAACTCAGCACCATATTGGAGCACGAGTGCTAATGCCCTACTGCCCCCTGTTCCCAAAAAGCCAATGGCACCATATTGCTCTATGGTGAAATGCACAGGGAGGCTTTGCACCAACAAAAGATTACACCATCACGTGGAGGTGTCATTCGATGCCACACCTCCACAAGAGAGGATGCAGCATGCTGGCATCGCCAAGCAGCCAGGATGGCGTCAACCCCAGCAGACAGCCCTTGAATCCATCAGCCGGATACAGTGAAGGGGAGACAAAAGGGAGGGGGCCGTTTCCATGTTTTTGCTCCCTTCCTCCCCTTTGTTATATATGATTGTTATTATTATTATTATAAATACATATATTTGCATTGAATTATGTACTTCTTTACTGATTTAATTTGTATAGTGAGAATGATTTCTGCTTTTATGCAAAGGCCCGCCCAAACACACACACACCACAAAACAACACAAAAACACTGACACACGTACAACCTTTTTTTTTTAATTATTAAACCACCCTACAATCCATGTGTAAAAAGATGAAGTCTTGAGTAACAGGGACTACATTGCTGGATGACATGACTGGCGTGGATTACCTCACTGGATGCCATGATTGACATGGATTGACTCACTGGACACTGTGATTACTGCTGGTTTACTTCAAGGGACGTTAATAAACTCTATTTTAGGAACTACAGACATAAGTAAAAGCAACTCTTGCAGAGGCCCAGATAGAACTTCTTCAAAAGTAAAAATTTCTCCCAAGCTCAGAGTCTTGGAAGAACTGCAGAAGAAGAAACCTATCGTCCCATCTTGACAACCTCCGATGACCACATAAGACATGCATCCTGAGCCGGGACAATTGCACAGGGCACTTTTAATCCTCTACATCAGTGGTCCCCAACCTTTTTGGCACCGGGGACCGGCTGCGTAGAAGAAAATTGTGCCAAGGGCTGGGTGGGGGGCTCACGATTTTTCGCGGGCAATGGCTGGTGTTAGCGCTTCAATCATCTCGGCACCATGCCTGACATGGTGTCAGGGTGATTGAAGCGCATTATTTCTATTATTGCATTATAGTAATAAATTAAATAGTTCAACTCACCATAATGTAGAATCAGTGGGAGCCCTGAGTGCGTCACCTGCCACTGTTGCCTGCTACCAGATGAGGATAGTCACTTGCCACGCTGCCTGCCACCAGATGCGGAATGTCACTTGCCACATCGCCTGCCACGCTTACTGCCACAAGATGTGGATTGTCACTTGCCACATTGCCTGTCACCAGATGCGGAGTGAGTGGGCCACCCCTTGTGGTCTGTCAGGCAGACAGCTGAGGGGGTGAATACAAGTCCCAGCACACCCCACCTGTAGTCCCACACACAGCTCACCTGTCACTGATGATGTCATATCTCTATGGGATCACCCCTCTGGATGTCGCAGCTGTCTCCCTCCTCATGCTGCAGCCAGTCTCACCTGGCAGAGGGAGGATCCAGGACTCCTCCGGCTGTGACTCTTTGGCTCCACCCTTCTGCCATTCCTGGTTAGCTGTCTGGGGGGGGCAGGCAATCTGCACCGCTTAACACAATCTGTTTTCACACAGCGAGGAGCAACATGAGAGTGGTGATACGGGGCGGGCAGTATGAGATGATGTCATCTCTCTGCTCCCGCCGCACCTCCTACACTGACACAGAGCACTGGCTTTGAGGGCGGAAGAGCGGTGATGCGGGGGGCGGAGAGAGATTTTATCTCTGCTTGTCCGCCCACTCGCTTCTTCCATCCACCCAGCGCTGTCTCTTACTGGCGGCCCGGCTGCAGAAGCACCATGGCCCGGTAGTGGGCCGGGGACCGGGGTTGACAACCCCTGCTCTACATTAACCCACAGTACAATTACCAGCAGGAGAAGCTGCAACAGTCAATCACATAGGTCACCCTGGCAAATTGGACACTTCTCTACCACTCAAATTATGATCACCCAATGCAACAATTCATGCGCCACCACAAGCCCTCCTGAATTCAGCTCACCAAATCACCTTAAAACCTCCTGAGACCAGTAACACAGTTCTAGAAACTTAAACAGGTGTCAAGCCTACAACTGTACTGAACCCATCTGCTACTCCATTCTCTCCTCCAAAAAGTAAAAATTGTGTGTGTGCATTGTGTATGTGTTTTAGTGTATTTATTTATTTGCAGTGTGGTTTTGTGGTGTGTGTATGAGGGAAGGATTTTGCACAAAAGCAAAAAACATTCTGACGTAAATATAACAATCAGTAAAAAAATGTATAATTCACTGCTTATATACAGTATATAACTCTTTGAAGGCTAGGGGTTGTGACACGTGCAGTCAATCAGCATAAATGCCACCCTGCTGTCATTCTACATAAACTCTGCCTCGAGCATTACGAAGATTATAAAGAATATCGTGTTAAAGATACTGAGCAAGCGTTTCACCCATTTTTTTTGTTTTTCATTTTGTTGCAATACATTTTTATATATATATATATAGTCACATGACCAGCAGAGTACCAAACAGAGTTCACTTCCAAGAGTATCACATGGTCATAAATAGCTGGGGAAAAAATGCTGAAGCCGCACCACAGGACGCGCAGAAGTGCTCCATGTGCTAGCCAACTAGGTAGAAAAGAGGAATTGCAAGGCTTCCCCACACTGAATGGAGCATGCACAGAGCGGCAGCGCAAAAGACTGAGGTTTGGCTGGTACAGGGTTGCCACTCTACTAATCTATTTTATAAAGAAATGTTGACCACACATAATTAGGGAAATAGTTTTGGAGACAATGAGAAAAAAATATTGTTTTGATTTACTGACACTAATGATTTTTTCAATTAATACTTAGGTAGGTAACTATATTTATTGGTGCCTAATATATATGTCTAGAGTTATTTTTACAGTTTTCATGATAACGTTTTATACTTAAATTTATAGATGCTGTTGGCCGATTGGTCGGAGGCCGTCTCGCTGAAGGGGAGGCTGTGTCTCTCTCCCCTTCACTGCATGCCTACCCATACCTCTATATAGCTGCATTTATGTGCATTTATTTCCTGACACCATTTATTTTTGATTTGTTTAAATCAGCCAGCATTAAGTCTCCACACCACGGGAGATTTTAAGCTGCTGCCTCAATTTTGCAACAAGGCTTTGATAGCCTCAAGCAAACAACTTTTGATTTAACATAAGTTCCCCAGCAAGGATTCATTTATACTCAGCCCCTCTGTGACCAATATTGTTGGGAGCCTAGGCTGGAGAGACCTACCTATATTCTGAATGCTATTCATCACGTTCTCTAAATTCAAATTTATAAAATTTTTCTTATGTTCATCTATTATTCAGCCTGTATACCACATGTTTACCAGAACTCCTGATGATGCTCAAAACGAGTAAAACAGGTCGAGTGGTATTTACTAAGTGGCTTTTCTTCCATTGGCTTTGTTAAGTCAGATATGGATATTGAGAGACTTTTTAAACTTTTTTGTCAATATGTAATAAATTGAATAAATAAACTTTTGTATGGATAGATTTTGTATACATATATTTTTTTACTCTAATTACCATTTGATCTGAGCACCTTTAAAGTCCCTGGGGTTTCTTTACCCCATTCCCTTCTCCTTTGTGTATCTCTTTATGGGATGTGGTGCTAAGGCTGATTGTTCCTGCCCTCTTCATGTTAAAGTGTATAATTTTCTGATTTTAAGAAGAGAACAATATGTGTAAGCCGCACATCAAGACAGACCCGCTGTGTAGTGGTGAGTGGCAGGCTCAGCCTAGACTCCCACCAGGCTACGCTCCCTTTGTGTTTCACTCGAACTTTCCTGGAGCTTAATCATGGGGGTGGAGCAAAGCACAGGGGTGTGGCCTGGCATGGTTCTAGGCTGAGACTGCCACTCACCACTACACAGCGAGTCTGTCTGGATGTGCGGCTTTCTGGACACTTTGGATGTTTACTATAATTGTTTGGAGCATAGACCTTCCCGACCGGTACTCACGGTGGTGGGCACAGGATTAGTGTTCCTGCATAGCCTGAGCGGCTCACATTCACATCTTTTGGTTTGGGGTGTTATACTTTTATTTGTGTAAATTCACCATCAACACCAACATTTCTTTACTTTTGTTTAAACAAGCTCTGGGCTCAATGTAGATAACTTGAAAAGTGACGGTGTCTTCCTCTTGTCTATATCATATAAATGATTGCACGTTTTAGAGTGTACAGCCATTTACGTTTAGCTGATAAATGCTCTACGTACAAATCTTTTTTTCTTTCACACATACCCAGTGTTTAAGACCAGGATAACTGATTTAAAATGTACCGTATATACTCGAGTATAAGTCGTTCCGAGTATAAGTCGAGGCCCTAATTTACTACAAAAAAAATGGGAAAAACTTATTGACCCGAGTATAAGACGAGGGTGAGAAATGCACAGCTACTGTAAGTGGAAAAGAGGGTCAACAATGCCCATTTGCAGCATCACTGCCCATTTGCAGCCATAGGTCCCCTGAACTTCAAACTCGGTAGTTAAGGGTTCCTAGATGCCCCCTAGCTGCAGCCAAAATTTGGGGTCTCTGAACCCAAAGGGTCCTGAAATGACATTGCTGCAGATGGACACAGTTGACCAAATTTGGGGCCCTGTATCTCGGGGCCACTTAGTGCTAGGAACCCCAAATTTGGTGTGCAAACCCAGTGGAACTAGCCCCATAAAATTTCCAAAGCTGGGGTTTCTAGCACCAAGTGGCCCCGAGATACAGGGCCCCAAATATCAGTTCAGAAAATGTCAAGCACTTTTCTGCAGCAGAAAATGACATTTTCTGAATCAATTTTGGGGCCCCGTATCTCAGGGCCACTTAGTGCTAGGAACCTCAGCTTTGGATATGTTATGGTACCAGTTCCAATGGGTTTGCACACCAACTTTGGGGTTCCTAGCACCAAGTAGCCCTGAGATATGGGGCCCCAAATTCGGTTCAGAAAATGTCAAGCACTTTTCTTCAGCAGAGAATGACATTTTCCGAACCGATTTTGGGGCCCCGTATCTCGGGGCCACTTAGTGCTAGGAACTTCATCTTTGGATATGTTGTGGAACCAGTTCCACTGGGTTTGCATACCAAATTTGGGGTTCCTAGCACCAAGTGGCCCTGAGATACGGGGCCCCAAATTCGGTTCGGAAAATAAAATTTTTTGCTGCAGAAAAGTGCTTGACTCGAGTATAAGTCGAGGGGGGCACTTTCAGCACAAAAAAATGTGCTGAAAAATTCGACTTATACTCGAGTATATACGGTACTAACAAAATATATCAACTCTGGTTTTAGTTTAGGAAAATTGCAAAATTTCATCATCATGCACATGCCCATGAACATGAACTTGTGTCTAAAAATATATATTGTTATACAGGAAGATATTCGTGTATGTACAGCCATCTGCCATGTATCTAAACATCAGGGATTGTGTTATCTCTGTGGAAATATTTTAGCAATGTGATGTATTTTTGAGTAAACCCAATCACTAATGTGTCTCTCATAGTCAATTAAGCATACAATATTCAAAGGTATGTGCAGAACTACACTGAACGTGTCTTTATCAATGTACAATACATTGATAAATACAGGTGCAATTCAAAATCTGTTAGACACCACTCGCCACCTCCAAGTGCCTAAGCATGATTATTGTCACTGCGCAAACTCTGCCATTACACATTGCGTCTCTATGAGGGGACTTTCTCCCTCTGTTTCAGCTTGTGTTGGAAAAATCACTAATTTTGAATATTATATAATTTTCTGATGGAGACTACAAAGGGGTCATCCTGGCACACTTTTAACAGACATATTAAACTGTTGTCACTATCGGGAAACCTGCTTTGAGAAATTGCATGCAGCCATTGCTGGAGTGCATTTTGCCAGTAAGTGCCTGTAAACAAGCTGCAGAAGATCAGAAACACTAAAATGCATTAAAGGATGAAAATAGTATGTGAAAAATTGCAGTTTATCAAACACAGTCTTTTAGCAAGCTAATTGTCATCCATTTAGGGGTAACATCTACTTTAAAGCAAACCTCTCACATTGGTAAAAAAAAAAGGTTGTGTAAGCACAGTAAAAAAACACAATGCTTACCTTTTCTGTTGGGTGCACAACTGAACTCCATAGCTGAGAAAGTGTCCCTTAAAGTCTGCTGGAAACAGACACTCCCAGGTGTATCTCCTGGAGCCCTTGGAGCGTTTCATAGGTTCTTCCTGCTGATCTCCGCATCACTACTGTCTCCTGCAATGAAATGAAGACACCAGTGAGAGTGCAGGGGACACAGGTGATCAATACTCCTAGAAGTGTCTCATCAGAAATAGTATACAAACCTTTGCTCTCTGTATTAATTTTGTTTGCAGACATTTTTTTTTTTTGTAAAAAGAAAATATACTGCACATTTTCAGATTCTTTTTTAAACTACACAGTTGCTGAGTGGTATGTTGTAACCACTGAGCATCGCTGCTGCTCAGATTTTTTGAGGATAGACAGTACTAGAATGACACAGCTGTGCTGGGATCCTGAACATGCTTTGTAACTTTAGAAAACAGTTAGTTTTGTGAAATACCTGTTTCCTCTACTGTATGTAGGTTGGTGCTTTTAATGGCTGGTTTTGAAAAGTCCCACCTGGAGTACCCCTATCAATCAGCAGCAAGTGGGGTTTGTACCAAGGTTTTCCATATTTTTATGGAGGTGTAAACTTTCTTTAAATGCCATTTTTTGTAAAATTTAAAGCTGGATTCCAGGAATTCAGCCACTTTGTAAAAATTGAAGGCAAACTGTGAGATAAGTCGAAGGAGCTGTGTGACATCTTCTGGGCTTATCTCTATTATTTATATCTGACAGGTTTATTGCTTGCCTAGAAGTATACTCAACCCACTTGGGGCTGTGAGAGAGGAGAAAGCCACACATAGCCACTATTCACACCCCTCCCCTCTGCTGCCTATTCAAAGAAGTCTTTGTATTTTATGAATGTGTTCACATAATACAAAGGCTTCTGTAAGTGGTCAGGAGGAGGGGAGGGGCGGGCACAGCTGCAGTGACTCTCCCGTTAAATATGCATAGCTCAGAAGGATCAACGTCGGGCTACCAGAACTACAGCAAAAGCTTTCTTCCAGAAGTCATATAAACCTGCCAGATATAAATAATAGAGCTAAGTCAAGGAGGTGTAACGCACTTCGCTGGACTTAACTCATAGTGTGCCTTCTTTTTTACAAAGGAGCTGAATTCCTGGAATTCAACCCTAAGATGGAAATTTGAGAAAAGTAAAAAAAAAGAGTTGTTGATTGTTTGACCCCATAGAATGTTTGCTTTGTTTTTAAAAATGTGATTTAGGTAAAATGAAACATGATTTGATATCCCTGCTTCTTTTCCCTTCTTTAGTATCTGTAGTTCTTTCCATTGGCTGGAAATCGTTATTGACCATCAGCTAACTCCTAAGCACTGCGGTGTGTTATATATTTTGTGATCCTACATGTGCTTTAGATTCTTCACTATATACCTTTCTTTCTATTTTCTGCATATCCACAGATAAACAACAAAACCAACGTAATAACAAGTCCTAAAGATCCCAACCCACCTCTGGTATAATTAGCTTTTCCTCCCCCTGCATATCTTTCAGATTTTTTGGTTTTTGTTGTATTCTCTTTTGCTTTTATGTTAATTTTGCATTTGAAGGCCTAAAATCGTTGCATTTTTGTTGTGGTTTTGTGGGAAATTGCCTTGCGTAAGCAGTGTATTTTCCAATAAGCTGCCACAGCTGGGCATTAGAGTTAGTCAAAAGCTCATACACGTGCATGTGTTGTCCCAATGTGAGTGGAGTGTGCTTTGTGTTGCCACTAGCTCTCCTTTTGGTCAATATATCTTAATGTTCTAAAGTAAAAAGTATACTTATCTTTACATAAGCTTGGACATCAAGGAGAGCTAGCAAAAGTATCACTAGGCAACAACAAAATGACCTTATTCAGATATTGTTCTTGTTATCCAAGACACAGCAAGATGTTACTAAATTGGCTTAAACATGGCTACCTTATGGATTTATTTAAACGCATATACTGTCAACAATATTGTTTCAAGCTGTACACACTGACCACATATGCATTTAGAATATTTAGTTGTACTGTATAATCACACATTACAGGAAACCATGCTGCTTATTAAATGATAAAGAAGATTGGAAATAATAGGTGGCTTTTTTAAGCTGTTTCTGTAGTCAGGGTCAGAAGTTGTGATTTTGTGACCTGTTAGCTCTCTACTGAAGTAATGGCAGGAGTGATCTTTGCTCCTTCATCACACCAATCCTGAATAAGGTCTTTGCATGCTGCTCTGGTAGGTAACCTTTTTTTTTCTTCATCCAGGCAAAAGTCCTGGTTCATTCATTGGCAGCATTTCACCTGTATCCAATGCTGCCAGCAACATTCCAACATAGGTGTCTTTCTTTCTATGCTACTGTACTTACCTATAGGTACTCTTTTTCTCTCTGTTCTTACTCAGGAGCCCCAATCTACCGTAATCCACAATCCTGCTGATGGAAATAAGGTATTCAGAAAGAATCAACTCCATCTTGCTTTCTGGCTTGCATACCTCATACCTCAAAAACATTTGACAAGTCTCTTTCATTGTCCAAAGGAGGAGTTCAATAAACGTGAATACTTCACACATGTGTTTAACAGAAACATGTTTAATGAACACCTCCCATACATAAGTATTTATTTGTCCTTTAAGCACACATATTTAATTTTAACGAGCGTGCTCTTTGTCAACTAGCAAACTTACAAGAAAAACTTTAGAGAGATAGTATTTTTATTCATTATTTGAATGTGTTAGATTACATCTCTCCTGTTACCACATTGTTTGTTTTTTTAGCTGTGTTCTGTATGTTCTGCATGAACACAGAACTTATCGACCCATCTTTTGCTTTTATAACTAAAAGTGAACCAGTTTGTACATATATTAAAATCGTTTTACCCTTTGAGCTCAATAAGCTGTGTGCAATAAGAGAAAGAGCTACATCAAAAAAGAAAGGGCTGCACATTTATTGGATGTTTCATGGATCTGCCACCACTCTGGTTGATGGCTGTAATTTCCTTATACGGCTCCTTTAACCACTTGAGCCCCGGACCATTATGCTGCCTAAGGACCAGAGGTCTTTTTCCAATTTGGCACTGCGTCGCTTTAACTGCTAATTGCGCGGTCATGCAATGCTGTACCCAAACGAAATTTGCGTCCTTTTCTTCCCACAAATAGAGCTTTCTTTTGATGGTATTTGATCACCTCTGCGGTTTTTATTTTTTGCGCTATAAACGGAAAAAGACCGAAAATTTTGAAAAAAAATGATATTTTCTACTTTTTGTTATAAAAAAAATCCAATAAACTAAATTTTAGTCATACATTTAGGCCAAAATGTATTCGGCCACATGTCTTTGGTAAAAAAAATGTCAATAAGCGTATATTTATTGGTTTGCGCAAAAGTTATAGCGTCTACAAACTAGGGTACATTTTCTGGAATTTACACAGCTTTTAGTTTATGACTGCCTATGTCATTTCTTGAGGTGCTAAAATGGCAGGGCAGTACAAAACCCCCCCAAATGACCCCATTTTGGAAAGTAGACACCCCAAGGAAATTGCTGAGAGGCATGTTGAACCCATTGAATATTTATTTTTTTTGTCCCAAGTGATTGAAAAATGACAAAAAAAAAAAAAAAAAAAAATATTTACAAAAAGTCGTCACTAAATGATATATTGCTCACACAGGCCATGGGCCTATGTGGAATTGCACCCCAAAATACATTTAGCTGCTTCTCCTGAGTACGGGGATACCACATGTGTGGGACTTTTTGGGAGCCTAGCCGCGTACGGGGCCCCGAAAACCAAGCACCGCCTTCAGGATTTCTAAGGGTGTAAATTTTTGCTTTCACTCTTCACTGCCTATCACAGTTTCGGAGGCCATGGAATGCCCAGGTGGCACAAAACCCCCCAAAATGACCCCATTTTGGAAAGTAGACACCCCAAGCTATTTGCTGAGAGGCATATTGAGTCCATGGAATATTTTATATTTTGACACAAGTTGCGGGAAAGTGACACTTTTTATTTTTTTTTTTTTTTTTTTTCATAAAGTTGTCACTAAATGATATATTGCTCACACAGGCCATGGGCATATGTGGAATTGCACCCCAAAATACATTTAGCTGCTTCTCCTGAGTATGGGGATACCACATGTGTGGGACTTTTTGGGAGCCTAGCTGCGTACGGGACCCCGAAAACCAATCACTGCCTTCAGGATTTCTAAGGGTGAAAATTTTTGATTTCACTCTTTACTGCCTATCACAGTTTCGGAGGCCATGGAATGCCCAGGCGGCACAAACCCCCCCCAAATGACCCCATTTTGGAAAGTAGACACCCCAAGCTATTTGCTGAGAGGCATGGTGAGTATTTTGCAGCTCTCATTTGTTTTTGAAAATGAAGAAAGACAAGAAAAAAAATTTTTTTTTTTCTTTTTTCAATTTTCAAAACTTTGTGACAAAAAGTGAGGTCTGCAAAATACTCACTATACCTCTCAGCAAATAGCTTGGGGTGTCTACTTTCCAAAATGGGGTCATTTGGGGGGGTTTTGTGCCACCTGGGCATTCCATGGCCTCCGAAACTGTGATAGGCAGTGAAGAGTGAAATCAAAAATTCACGCCCTTAGAAAGCCTGAAGGCGGTGCTTGGTTTTCGGGGTCCCGTACGCGGCTAGGCTCCCAAAAAGTCTCACACATGTGGTATCCCCGTACTCAGGAGAAGCAGCAGAATGTATTTTGGGGTGTAATTTCATATATTCTCATGGCATGTTTGAGCAATATATCATTTAGTGACAACTTTCTGCAAAAAAAAAAAAAAAAAAAAAAAAAATTTGTCTCTTTCCCGCAACTTGTGTCGCAATATAAAATATTCCATGGACTCGACATGCCTCTCAGCAAATAGCTTGGGGTGTCTACTTTCCAAAATGGGGTCATTTGGGGGGGTTTTGAACTGTCCTGGCATTTTATGCACAACATTTAGAAGCTTATGTCACACATCACCCACTCTTCTAACCACTTGAAGACAAAGCCCTTTCTGACACTTATTGTTTACATGAAAAAGTTTTTTTTTTTTTTGCAAAAAAATTACTTTGAACCCCCAAACATTATATATTTTTTTAAAGCAAATGCCCTACAGATTAAAATGGTGGGTGTTTCATTTTTTTTTTTCACACAGTAATTGCGCAGCGATTTTTCAAACGCATTTTTTGGGGAAAAAACACACTTTTTTTAATTTTAATGCACTAAAACACGCTATATTGCCCAAATGTTTGATGAAATAAAAAAGATGATCTTAGGCCGAGTACATGGATACCAAACATGACATGCTTTAAAATTGCGCACAAACGTGCAGTGGCAACAAAATAAATACATGTTTAAAAGCCTTCAAAAGCCTTTACAGGTTACCACTTTAGATTTACAGAGGAGGTCTACTGGAAAAATTACTGCACTCGATCTGGCCTTCGCGGTGATACCTCACATGCATGGTGCAATTGCTGTTTACGTTTGACGACAGACCGCCGCTTGCGTTCGCCTTAGCGCGAGAGCAGGGGGCGACAGGGGTGTTTTTTTTTTTTTTTTTTTTTTTCTTTATTATTTTTTTGCTTTTTTAATCTTACTTTTAAACTGTTCCTTTCATATTTTTTTTTTTAATCATTTTTATTGTTATCTCGGGGAATGTAAATATCCCCTATGATAGCAATAGGTAGTGACAGGTACTCTTTTTTGAAAAAATTGTGGTCTATTAGACCCTAGATCTCTCCTCTGCCCTCAAAGCATCTGACCACACCAAGATCGGTGTGATAAAATGCTTCCCCAATTTCCCAATGGCGCTATTTACATCCGGCGAAATCTAAGTCATGAAATACTCGTAGCTTCCGGTTTCTTAGGCCATAGAGATGTTTGGAGCCACTCTGGTCTCTGATCAGCTCTATGGTCAGCTGGCTGAATCACCGGCTGCATTCTCAGGTTCCCTGTTGAGACAGGAGATCCAGAGAAAAACACGGAAGACGGTGGGGGGGGGGGGGGCATTCCCTCCCACGGCTTGTAAAAGCAGTCTAGAGGCTAATTAGCCACTAGGATTGCTTTTACATGAAAGCCGACCGCTGGCTGAAAAGAATGATACCAAGATGATACCTAAACCTGCAGGCATCATTCTGGTATAACCACTCAAAGTCGTGAATGGCGTACCTGAAGACAAAAAAATGGTTAACAATGGTTAACAATAAAGCACAGTAAAGTGTAAATAATTACACACCTGAAAAACAAACATGATAAAACATAATAACAATAACAATAACAATAACAATCAATAACAATAACAATAACAATAACAATAAAACATTGCAGAATAGAATACAGTAAAAAAGAGCAGAACAATAGAGAGAGAGAATAGAGAGAGAGAGAACAATAAAACAACAACTATTTTTTTTATTTCATATTTTTTTTTTTTTTTTACACTTTTTTTGTAACTAACTTTTATAACTGTAACCGGTTCCAGGTTCGGGTCTCTCAAAATGCGATGGCATCTCGGGAGACCCTGTGAAAGTGTGCCTAGTCTGTGCAATGCTGTACCCTACGCTAATACTCAACTAGTGTATGGTAGCGTTCAAAACATTCACCAATGCAAAGACCAGGATTGTCAGGACAGGAGGGACAATAATAGCGGGTGTCACGCCTATATCCGCGCTTGCTGCAGACACGACATCTTTTTTGGGGGGGTTCGCTGGGTAGGGGTACTCGGGAGGACATAAAAATGCCTCTCATGCAGCCGACTGCATTTGGTTGGGGATGTGAATGGGGGAAGTACGGGCGCTGCAGAAGCGGTGGGTTCCCAATTAGGATTGGCGAATGCAGCAGGAAGGGCACTATGGGCACGACGGGCCTGTGTTTGTCTTTTTGGTGGCAGCGGGACACTACTTGTGCTTGCCACCTCACCAGCTTGAACTGCACTTATGGGACTCGCCACGTCACCACGTGTTACTGCAGTGCTGGTTTGACTACGACCGGGGTGTACTAGGACGCTGGTGCTTGCCAGTTCACCAAAACGCTACAAAAAAACTGTTAGCGATCGCAGGGATCAGGCCTGACTCTGTGAACGCTGCAGTTATGCGTTTAGTGCCTTGTAAGTGACAGTGATCGATTGATACTGCACTTGGGTGGGCTGGGCCGGGCCGGGCGGAGGGGCAAAACGCAGGTGCTAGCAGGTATCTGGGCTGATCCCGCTAACACTGCGTTTTTGGGAACCCTAAACTGCTGGTGACGCTAGTATAGATCTGATCGGATCAGATATTGATCCGTTCAGATACTATACCACTAAGGGAGGTGTATGCTGCGTGCGTGGGTGTTAGCGGTACTGGCGCTAATCTGACGCTGCCTGGGGCTGGTGCTTACCAGTTCACCAAAATGCTACAAAAAAAACTGTTAGCGATCGCAGGGATCAGGCCTGACTCTGTGAACGCTGCAGTTATGCGTTTAGTGTTTTGTAAGTGACAGTGATCGATCGATACTGCACTTGGGTGGGCTGGGCTGGGCCGGGCGGAGGGGCAAAACGCAGGTGCTAGCAGGTATCTGGGCTGATTCCGCTAACACTGCGTTTTTGGGAACCCTAAACTGCTGGTGACGCTAGTATAGATCTGATCGGATCAGATATTGATCCGTACAGATACTATACCACTAAGGGAGGCGTATGGTGCGTGCGTGGGTGTTAGCGGTACTGGCGCTAACCTGACGCCTGGGGCTGGTGCTTGCCAGTTCACCAAAATGCTACCAAAAAAACTGTTAGCAATCGCAGGGATCAGGCCTGACTCTGCGAACGCTGCAGTTATGCGTTTAGTGCCTTGTAAGTGACAGTGATCGATCGATACTGCACTTGGGTGGGCTGGGCGGAGGCACAAAACGCAGGTGCTAGCAGGTATCTGGGCTGATCCCGCTAACACTGCGTTTTTGGGAACCCTAAACTGCTGGGGACGCTAGTATAGATCTGATCGGATCAGATATTGATCCGTTCAGATACTATACCACTAAGGGAGGCGTATGCTGCGTGCGTGGGTGTTCGCGGTACTGGCGCTAATCTGACGCTGCCTGGGGCGACGCATATCACCGCCGGGCGATCGGGGGGCTAAACCTTTATTCGGTAATAAACGGCGGGTGCCCTGACACTATAAAAAATAAACGAACTAACCAGCGTCACCCGTAACGGTTATACGGTGATCAGTGGTGAAAGGGTTAACTAGGGGGCAATCAAGGGGTTAAAACATTTATTAGGTAGTATATGGGGGTCCCTGACGCTATAAAACGCTGACGGCGAACCTAAATATTTACCTCACTAACTAGCGTCACCAGCGACACTAATACAGCGATCAGAAAAATGATCGCTTAGCGACACTGGTGACAGGGGGTGATCAAGGGGTTAAAACTTTATTAGGGGGGGTTAGGGGGGTACCCTAGACCTAAAGGGGGGTAATACTAACTGTGCCAACACAGTAACTGTCACAAACTGACAGCTAGCAGTAATCAGGAAAAAAAAAAAAAAAAAAACTGCTGGTGTCAGTTTGTGACAGGGGGGGGGGGGTGATTGGGGGGGGATCGGGGGGCGATCGGGGGGGGGATCGGGGTGATTTGTGTGCCTGGCATGTTCTACTGTGTGTGTGTAGTGTTGTGCACTCACATACTTGTCGTCTCTCCTCGGGCCGGAACGGAAAATACCGACCCGAGGGGAGATGACATCACTTCCTTTGCTGCTGTTTAGCATACAGCAGCAAAGGAGCGTTTTCATTGGCCGGCGGCGATCGCGAGGGGGGGGCCACGAACGGATGGTCTCCCCCTCATCACCGATCGCCGCTGGACATAGGACGACCGCCTCGGGCACCGGGGGGGGGTCCGATCGGACCCCCCACCCGCGGAAGGCAAATCACGTACCCTGTACGTGATTTTGCCTGTCCGTGCCACTTTGCCGACGTACATCGGCGTGAGGCGGTCGTCAAGTGGTTAACCTTGTACATATTGGGTTCATTAAGTTAGCATCAGCACCTGATTGAAGCAAGGAAACTTATTATAGCTTAGTAAAGGGCTGATGAGGACTCTAAAAACAATCTTCTTGTTTACACCTCAGAAAATTAAAAAAATCTTCTTTTCATACAATTTATATACATGCAGTATCTCACAAAAGTGAGTACACCCCTCACATTTTTGTAAATATTTTATTCTATCTTTTCATGTGACCACACTGAAGAAATTACACTTTGCTACAATGTAAAGTAGTGAGTGTACAGCTTGTATAACAGTGTAAATTTGCTGTCCCCTCAAAATAACTTAACACACAGCCATTAATGTCTAAACCGCTGGCAACAAAAGTGAGTCTACCCCTAAGTGAAAATGTCCAAATTGGACCCTATTAGCCATTTTCCCTCCCCGGTGTCTTGTGACTCGTTAGTGTTATAAGGTCTCAGGTGTGAATGGGGAGCAGGTGTGTTATATTTGGTGTTATCGCACTCACTCGCTCATACTGGTCACTGGAAGTTCAACATGGCACCGCATGGCAAAGAACTCTCTGAGGATCTGAAAAAAAGAATTGTTGCTCTACATAAAGATGGCTATAAGAAGATTCCCAAGACCCTGAAACTGAGCTGCAGCACGGAGGCCAAAACCATACAGCGATTTAACAGGACAGGTTCCACTCAGAACAGGCCTCACCATGGTCAACCAAAGAAGTTGAGTGAGCGTGCTCAGTGTCATATACAGAGGTTGTCTTTGGGAAATAGACGTATGAATGCTGCCAGCATTGCTGCAATGGTTGAAGGGGTGGGGGAGTCAGCCTGTTGGTGTTTGGACCATATGCCGCATACTGCATCAAATCGGTCTGCATGGCTGTCGTCCCAGAAGGAAGCCTCTTCTAAAGATGATGCACAAGAAAGCCCGCAAACAGTTTGCTGAAGACAAGCAGACTAATGACATGGATTACTAGAACCATGTCCTGTGGTCTGATGAGACCAAGATTAACTTGTTTGGTTCAGATGGTGTCAAGCGTGTGTGGCGCCAACCAGATGAGGAGTACAAAGACAAGTGTGTCTTGCCTACAGTCAAGCATGGTGCTGGTTGTGTCATGGTCTGGGGCTGCATGAGTGCTGCCGGCATTGGGGAGCTGCAGTTCATTGAGGGAACCATGAATGCCAACATGTACTGTGACATGCTGAAGCAGAGCATGATCCCCTCCCTTCAGAGACAGGCTGAAGGGCAGTATTCCAACAGAATAACGACCCCAAACACACGTCCAAGACGACCACTACCTTGCTAAAGAAGCTGAGGGTAAAGGTGATGGACTGGCCAAGCATGTCTCCAGACCTAAACCCTATTGAGCATCTGAGGGGCATTCTCAAAACCAAAGGTGGAGGAGTGCAAGGTCTCTAACATACACCAGCTCCATGATGTCGTCATGTAGGAGTAGAAGAGGACAACCTGTGAATCGCTGGTGAACTCCATGCCCAAAGGGTTTAGGCAGTGCTGGAAAATAATGGTGGCCACACAAAATATTGACACTTTGGGCCCAATTTGGACATTTTCAATTACAGGGAGTACTCACTTTTGTTGCTAGCAGTTTAGATAATAATTGCTGTGTGCTGAGTTATTTTGAGGGGACAGCAAATTTACACTGTTATACAAGCTGTACACTGATTACTTTGCATTGTAGCAAAGTGTCATTTCTTCCATGTTGTCACATGAAAAGGTATAATAAAATATTTACAAAAATGTGAGGGGTGTACTCACTTTTGTGAGATACTGTATACCCCTTATTTTAAACTCACCTTTGACTTTTGTACGTTTAATATTGTTTTTCTTCATTTTAACTTCATTATTTGATTCTAACAGTGCTATACATTTTGAATTTTGGCACATGATATCTTGTTGGAGTTTTTCGAGCAGCCATTTTGTTATGTCCCCATAAAGAGTGTTTGCACTTTGTTCTATTGAAACACATGTTGACACACACACTGCTTTAATAAATGGTTCCCAATTGCAAAGGGATGATGATAAGTCCCCATGCAGTGCAACCTAATGCTAGTGGAGACAGAGAGGAAATGTGTACATGGCTTCATTGGATAATATGAGAATCTTCCCTTGGCTATTTATGAGTGCTTGGAAATACACAAACAACAGATGAATACACCTAATGTCATTTTAGTGGATCCAAAAATATATGCTAATGAGGTAAGTAGAATTTGTTTGAAGCTTGCTTTTTTGAACTCTTGTCAGAAACAAAAGAACTTCATGGTATTGTTGATTAAACTGTTACTAATGTTAGCTAATTTTAAATAGATTCCATACAAGGCTGTGGGGAATAGAAATAAACACCAGAACTGCTATAATGAGAAGTAGAGAAAGATTTTGACAGCTTTTTTGAATATAATGTTGAAAGACTGTTGAAAAAAATAGTTTTTAATGTAATTCTGTAAGTCCTCAGCAAGAATTTACAAAATTTGTAAAAAAATATTATACATGGAAAGAACCCTTTATAGCAATATAACTGTGAGGAACAACTAACACAATATGGATTGATGAACTATAGGAATGATTGAAATAAGCCACAAGATTTAGATGCGGCACATCAGACATAAGGATAGGTATCACCACAGTAAGGGAGAGGTGACTGTGCTGCTCATCTGCTATGTTACTATCTCCCTATACATGCCTTTCAGCATTTGTGGATGCTTTAAAAGAGGGGTCTTCTTTTAGACCCCAGGCTGTGTTGGAACTTATGTGCATCTTACCTTCTACTTTATGTGTTTGTGGATGAGGCTGAGGCAGGACACCTCCCCCAACCCCTCTTTTTCCCTTTTCTTTCTTTTTACCTCCACTTATTTTCCCCTTATATCATATACAGTTTCCATTATCCTCAATAAGAGGTATGTTTGGTCTTATACTGGCGTTACCTGTTTATATCTCTTAATGGGTTGCCAAGTCATAAAGGCTTATGGTTACTGAAAGGCCCTAAGCCTCTATTGACGCCTTGTCTATGACTAATACTATGTTGAATGTTCAATACGCCTGGTGTCATCTTGTGTTTGTATAGTATGCCATCAAAGGACTCATACTACTGTTTTATTTCTCTGTAACCTGTATCTTGCTTTTCAATAAAAACGTATTAAACAAAAAAAACTTACCTTCTACTGTAAACAGACAAAGGGCCACAGTTAAGACAGGTATTTACAATTAGGTTTATTAATTAATATTAAGTTCCTTTTCATATTTAGCATTGACACAATTTATGCTATTTCTTGTTCATTCTATAGTAGGCCGTTACACGTTGTATTATTTATAGATGACTATATCTATAAGAAAAAACTTAGATTCAGTATGCACCTACTACAGTAGTTCATCTAGTGCCCTACTGAAAAGTGTTATACTGTTTGAAACAGTTGGTACAAAAAGTTGAAAACACACTGGTTCAGCTGCATCAAACGTCTTTAAATAAAATAGTATTGTATAAACCTTTGTTACTTTAGTTTTGTTTTTAACTGATATAACTCCAATACAAGAGCTTTTATATTATGTTTCCTACAAGAAAAAATCGGCAGTGGAACATATGGTGCATACATTTTTTCTTCAATCATTTGAACTAACAAAATATGCTTTTAAAAGCACAACACGAATATGAAGACAACTTTAAAGTTACTTGATTGGCAATGCAATTTAGTGAAGTCGCTGTTTAGCCCTGCATGGACAAAGACCATATTAATTTTAAAGTGTATCTAAAGCCAAACATTTTTTTCTTGGCTTGGATAGAGTAGTGAATATATAAAATCACTGTCCATTTTTATATATGTCTATTTTCTAGTAGAGGAACATTTCCTTTACTTTCTGTCCTAAAGCTCGGCATTTCCTATCCCATGGATTTCCATTTAATTTTCTTTACTAGAAACAATGATCACCAGGACCAATAGTTGTCACTTGGGCCACCTGACAGGGCTTCTAATAGCATCAAAAAAAGTTCTGGCTTTACATACACTTTAAGGCTAGCCATAAACGAATTAATAAAATATATTGATATTCTCTTTTTCAATTACCTGGCTACCTCTATTGTGTACGTCCTTTTTCATGCGCAAGCCCGTATGAAAGGGCCCTTACTCCTGTTTTTAGCAGAGGTCTGTGTTTCATTTTTTCATCACAATTCATACTGAGCTTTCAGTTGATTAACAGAAAATGTAAAGCAAGGAATACATGAACCACTTTATACTATTTAGTCAAGTCATTTCTGTTTCAAGATTTGCAATCTGCTGTATTGTACATGTATGTGTGTAACTAATATACTGTATGTGTGTATATATTATATATTGTATATACACATATAATATATGTTTTTTGTTTTTTGTTTTTTTAACATTTTACAATATATGACCACAGTTCTGTAAAAAAAAAATAGTTTTTTCCAGAGTTCAGTGAAATATGTGTAACCTCAACATTTCATGGATCTGTTCCTATTTTTTTTTTACTGAGGTTTCCTACTAAGAAACAAATGCTGCTCATACATTACATCATTCTCATGATCTGAATCTTCCTTTCAATAATTAGGTGCTGTAGGGGTGAAGGAAAGAGGTATAATAAAGATTGTGTGGCATGTTACTTCAGGTTTGTGTTGAAAGGAGTTTTGTACACGCATAGTATTCTTTCTTGTGGCTTTGCTTATTTGTTCTATGTTATGCAGATTCCATCTCTTTAAAGCCCAGTTAAAAAGTGTAATGTAAAATGTTCCAAACAATGCTGATATTTGAGTGTGGTTCTCTGCGTAACCTGCCCCATGAAAAATGTAAACCACTGTAACAATTTCTTTTTAAAAGTAATATAAAAACCTGCATTTTATTGGGGCGCTACTTATTTATTCTTATGTAAACTGTAATGGTTGTAGGTAAAGATTTATGTAAGGCAAATACAGTGTGTAACAATTTTGCAATGTCACCATGATGGAAGTGATTAAAGTGAGCTAAATCTAAAAAACATTTAGCACAGGTCTCCAATCCATACACACTTCACTCTGTATGTACCATATATACTCAGTATAGGACGACCTGAATATAAGCCGAGGCACCTAATTTTACCACAAAAAACTGGGAAAACTTATTGACTCGCGTATAAGCCTAGGGTGGGAAATGCAGCAGCTACTGGATAAACAATGCCCATCTGCAGCCTCACTGTGCCCATTTGCAGCCTCACTGTGCCCATTTACAGCCTCACTGTGCCCACCTGTATCAGTGCCCATCTGCAGCCTCACTGTGCCCATCTTCAGCCTCACTGTGCCCATCTTCAGCCTCACTGTGCCCATCTTCAGCCTCACTGTGCCCATTTGCAGCCTCATTGTGCCCATTTGCAGCCTCATTGTGCCCATTTGCAGCCTCACTGTGCCCATCTGCAGCCTCACTGTGCCCATCTGCAGCCTCACTGTGCCCATTTGCAGCCTCACTGTGCCCATTTGCAGCCTCATTGTGCCCATCTGCAGCCTCACTGTGCCCATCTGCAGCTGTACCTTTGATAACGAAAACAGCGGGTGTCTCCCGCTGTGTCATGCAGTCTGTTTGGCGGCCGTCCATTGTAACAAAGCCCTGCCTCCTCCTCGTCCGTGATAGACGGAACACTAATACAGTTTCCCAGCATTGTATCAGTGTTTCATCTATCACAGATGAGGAGGAGGTGGGGCTTTGTTACAATGGACAGCCACCGAACAGACTGCATGACACAGCGGGAGACACCCACTGTTTTTGTAATCAAAGGTACAGCTGCAGATGGGCACCCACACTCGAGACCCTCACTCGAGTATAAGCCGAGGGGGGTTTTTCAGCCTAAGAAATGTGCTAAAAAACTTGGCTTATAGGTGAGTATATACGGTAATTGTACAAATGCTGCATGTACTAAAAATACCTGAAGATCCTGCCAAAACTGCAACCAGTCATTAACTTTCTTTAGTGGATAGATAATGCTCCCTCTGCTGCACTTAAATAGCAACCAGGGCAGAAAAATAGGCAGTTGGTATGGAAATGAAGGGGATGCTGAGACTGTAAACAAGGAAGAATTATGGCAAGGAGGGGAGGGGAATTTGCTATAGCCCAGCAAGAGAGCCGACAACACTACTTGTTAGGAGCAGGCTGCATTTCTGGCAGGACCGTTAGGATTTTCTGAGTACTTGCAGTGTTTTTAAACAGACATATAAGTAAAACAGGTAAATGTTTGTGTGTATTGTACTAAATATGTTTTCTTTAGAAAACACCATAAACGTCAATGTTAAATGAGATTCCCTTTGCAGGGATCTCCTCTCACTTCCTGTTTGGACTATGGGACAGGAAGTAAAGGAAAATCTCGCCAATGGGACACAGATGGCAAAACAACAGATAGACGTTCTATCCAAAATGAAAAAAAAAAGTTTTGTCTATAGTTTAACCTCTCCCTATGAAAATGTTCGATGGCTGGTTGTCTTGTTGATCCAAAAGCTACAACTATTTCTGAGTGTTCAAACCAGAGACTGCCATCCCACTAGTATTTTAGCCTCTTTCCACCTCCTATCTGTATATACCTGGCAGGGTTTCCCATGTTGAGGACTCATTAATAAGCTTGTGTGCACTATGAGAGCCAATAGGCAGCACTTCACACTAATGCTGGTTTCAATCCCCACTTTCTCTGACAGCCAGGGCAATCAGGAATCAATCAGATGTTGCTAAATTTGACCTGGGCATCTAGGCATCAATAACCTCTGGCTACAAAGGGGCTAAGAGGGTTGTCAAAAATGGCAACCACAGATTTCTCTCAGGTTGTCAAATGTTTGCAGAGACCTTTACTGGAAGTATATCATTCTTTGTTGTCAATCATGCTACTGTAATAAAATTTGGATGATTTATGAAGCGCACAGCAGTTGGAAAAAGAAAAATCAGCATTCAAAAACAGTAGGTTTACCTGGTGAAAATCTTATGGCAACCTGACTGTGTGCTCTTGTATTGTTATGAAAAATGCCATGAATGCCACTAACCAGATTGCTATTTTGTGTTATTGTTATCTGACCCTGCCTAATAGGACATCATGTGATCCAATTGGGTTTAAGTCAGGGATCTGGCTGGGCCATTTAAGAACAGTCACGGAGTTGTTGTGAAGCCACTCCTTCGTTATTTTAGCTGTGTGCTTAGGGTCATTGTCTTGTTGGAAGGTAAACCTTTGGCCCAGTCTGAGGTCCTGAGCACTCTGGAGAAGGTTTTCATCCAGGATATCCCTGTACTTGGCCACATTCATCTTTCCCTCGATTGCAACCAGTCGTCCTGTCCCTGCAGCTGAAAAACACCCCCACAGCATGATGCTGCCACCACCATGCTTCACTGTTAGGACTGTATTGGACAGGTGATTAGCAGTGCCTGGTTTTCTCCACACATAGCACTTAGAATTAAGGCCAAAAAGTTCTATCCTGGTCTCATCAGACCAGAGAATCTTATTTCTCACCATCTTGGAGTCCTTCAGGTGTTTTTTAGCAAACTCCATGCAGACTTTCATGTGTCTTGCACTGAGGAGAGGCTTCCGTCGGGCCACTCTGCCATAAAGCCCCGACTGGTGGAGGGCTGCAGTGATGGTTGACTTTCTACAACTTTCTCCCATCTCCCGACTGCATCTCTGGAGCTCAGCCACAGTGATCTTTGGGTTCTTCTTTACCTCTCTCACCAAGGCTCTTCTCCCCCGATAGCTCAGTTTGGCCGGATGGCCAGCTCTAGGAAGGGTTCTGGTCGTCCCAAACGTCTTCCATTTAAGGATTATGGAGGCCACTGTGCTCTTGGGAACCTTAAGTGCAGCAGAAATGTTTTTGTAACCTTGGCCAGATCAGTGCCTTGCCACAATTCTGTCTCTGAGCTCTTCAGGCAGTTCCTTTGACCTCATGATTCTCATTTGTTCTGACATGCACTGTGAGCTGTAAGATCTTACATAGACAGGTGTGTGGCTTTCCTAATCAAGTCCAATCAGTATAATCAAACACAGCTGGACTCAAATGAAGGTGTAGAACCATCTCAAGGATGATCAGAAGAAATGGACAGCACCTGAGTTAAATATGAGTGTCACAGCAAAGGGTCTGAATACTTAGGAGCACGTGATATTTCAGTTTTTCTTTTTTAATAAATCTACAAAAATGTCAACAATTCTGTGTTTTTCTGTCAATATGGGGTGCTGTGTGTACATTAATGAGGAAAACAAATGAACTTAAATGATTTTAGCAAATGGCTGCAATATAACAAAGAGTGAAAAATGGAAGGGGGTTCAAAAGGAGCTGTCCATGTGAAACAGGCCAATGTAAGGCTTCCAAAATTAAACAAATCCATCAGAGAGATAGCAGCAACATTAGGAGTAGCAAAATCAACAGTTTGGTACATTCTGAGGAAAGAAGAACGCACTGGTGAGCTCAGCAACAAAAAAAGGCCTGGACATCCACGGAAGACAACAGTGGTAGATGATCACAGGATCCTCTCTATGGTAAAGAAAAACCCATTCACAACATCCAGACAAGTCCAGGAGGTAGGCGTATCATTGTCAAAGTCTACAATCAAGAAAAGACTTCACGAGAGCAAATACAGAGGGTTCATCACAAGGTGCAAACCTTTCATAAGCCTGAAGAATAGAAATGCCAGATTAGACTTTGCTAAAAAAACTTCTAAAAAAAAGCCAGACCAGTTCTGGAAAAGCATTCTTTAGACGGATGAAACTAAGATTAACCTGTACCACAATGACATGAAGAAAAAAGTGTGGAGAAAGCTTGGAACAGCTCATGATCCAAAGAACACGTCATCTGTAAAACATGGTGGAGACATTGTGATGGCATGGGCATGCATGGTTTCCAGTGGCACTGGGTCATTGATGTTTATTGATGATGTGACAGAAGACAGAAGCAGCCGGATGAATACTGCAGTGTTTAGAGATATACTGTGAGCCCAGATTCAGCCAAATGTATTAAAGTGGATTGGACGGCCCTTCACAGCACAGATGAACAATGATCCAAAACACACTGCAAAAGCAAGCCAGGAACTTTTGAGGGAAAAGAAGTGGAATATTCTGCAACGGCTGAGTCAATCACCTGATCTCAACCCAAATGAGCATGCATTTCACTTGTTGAAGGCAAAACTAAAGGCAGAAAGACCAACAAACAAAGAACAACTGAAGAGAGATGCAGGTTAGAGCCTGACAAAGCATCAGAAAGGAGGAAACCCAGTCTTTGGTAATTTCCATGGGTTCCAGACTTCAGACAGTCATTGCCAGTAAAGGATTCTCAACAAAATATTAAAAATGAACATTTTATTTATTTTATTCATTTTTTCAAATCACATTTGAGCCCCTTAAAAAAAAGGGACTGTGTATAAAAATGGTTGCAGTTCCTAAAATTTGTACTTGATATTTATGTTCATCTCCTTGTTAGCTGAAAGTCTGCACTTCAAAATTATTTTCGGATTGTTTCATTTTAATTTTATTCTGGTGGTATACAGAGCCAAAAGTATGAAAATTGTGCCTGTGTCCAAATATATATGGACCTAACTGTATGTGAACTGTCTGATCAGTCACTGAATTTGATTTGAAATGCTATTTGGTCACTTTTGTTATGCTTAAACCTCTGCCACTGAGCAAACCAAAGAGGGGGACATCGCATTCTCTGTTAAGCCTCATTCACACTGGCACTCCTGCATTTAGAAAAGCTAAAACTGGTGCACTCAGAATCTGGTGCAGCTGTGCATGGTAGCCAATCAGCTTCTAATTTCAGCTTGTTCAATTAAGCTTTGGTAATAAAACCTGGAAGCTGATTGGTTTCTATGCAGACGTGAGCCTGATTTTGCACTCTCCAGCTTTAGTAAATAAAACTTATTGTCTCTTGCTGCTGTCCGTAACTGTTTGTCCATGAAAATGAGGCCTAAACAACATTTTTGCTTCCCAGATTACTTTTTGCTGCATTTAAAGCAGGCACATTTAGCTGCATTTACGTACGTTTCGGTGTCCTAAGAATCTTTAATCGGATACTGGACACACAGAATTATATTTTCTCTAAACATAGCTAAACTGACACATAAACGCTTTGGGTGAATGGCACCATTAAAAAATAATTACGTGCATTTTTATGCATTTAGAAATGTCCTCAAAATGCACATAAACACCAGCTTAACAATGCCAGTGTGAAAGAGGCCTTAAGGGTTAAGAAATACATGGGTGTCTTTTCCTAAACCGAGCCTACCGACCTAACAATGAACAGGCAGCAACACACTGAGCTCTACTCTGCTTTCTTCTTCTGTCAACATGTTTCCTGTTAGCACATATGTGTCCAGCAAAGTCTGATTGTCTCCTAGTGCCCCCCTCTCCCAGTCTTAAGTGCTGCTGTACAGGGAATGTTAGGGACAGAGGCTGAAATCAGCCTCTGATTTGAATCTGAAAACAGATTCTGCTGATATTAGACCACAGTCTGCTGTTTTGATGCCTGAGCCAAAACCACCTTTGCCACGCCCACCCTTTTCTCTTCAACCGGTAACCGGTAAACCATTAGGTGTTACAGTCCTATACATAAATTGTATTAACATCGTTGGATGGTTTCTTATTTTATTATCATAGAATATTAAACACAGTAAACTTATCTTTGTTTTTGAAATATTTGAACTTTGAATCTGAAATATACTCTGATTTAAAAGTAAAAATTGATCTTTTTAATTATTCACAATGAAAAAATATAATTGGTTGTATCTCCTTTAATATGACATACCTAAATCATCACTGGTCCAGGCAATTCTTATCCAAAATCACATAATTAGGGGAATTGAGACCACCTGTATGTAGTCAAGGGGTTTCAATTAATTGTAGTTTATATACATGTGTATCTGGGAGGTCAAACTTTTGGTGAGTTAAGCTGGCCCTTAACTCACCAAACTATTTTCTTGCTCAATTTATTTTAGATGTACGTTTCACTATGTAGTACAAGGGCCTGCCTGATTGCATACAAATTGAAAGTGTTTAGCTTTGACCTCATATTATAAAGTTTTGGTAAATCGTAAGGAAAATTGTACAAAACATTGTATAATGTATGGCCAGCCTTAAGCCTCGTACACACGGTACGAAAATCAGAAGGGGATTGTCGTTTGACAGGCTGTTGTCCGAAGTTCTTACCGTTAGTACGCTCCTTTCAGCAATTGTTTTCCAATTATCAGCAAACAAATGTTTGATGACAGGCTAGAAGATTTTTGTCAAACGACAGTTCCACGTCAGATTTTCGGATGGTCAGTACACAATTCCGTCACACAAAAGTCGAAAGTACAAACACGCATGCTCGGAATCAATGCTCACCAAACACGAAATTAGCAGAAGGGGCCAAAAGGGTGGCGCTCAAGAGCTGAAATTCCTCGTAGTATGTCACTACATTCGTGTTTGTGGCACGACAATTTGTGTAACGTTAGTATGCAAGACAAGATCCTGGCACACGCCCTTTTGACAAAAATCAGACGCTTGGTTGTCCAACAATCATACCGTGTGTACGAGGCTTAAGTGTTGTGGCATAACACTCTGAGCAAGTCACTAAATAGCCTTTGGGTGCAGTTATAAAGAAATGGAGAGAGTATGAAACAACTTTAAAGCGGCTAAGAAAAAGCTGCTCACCAAATGTGAGTGGTCAAGGAGCTCCACAAGAGATCACTGCATGCTAAAAATAAATGCACCATCCTCAACATGAAGCATGGTGGTGGCAGCAGTATATTGCAGAACTGCTCTGCAGCAGGCCATGGAAGGTTGGCTAAGGAAGAATTAGTACAGCAAATTACAGGGAAAACCTGGAAGAAAACCTAAGGCAATCTGTAAGAAACCTGAACATATTGAACAGATTTGTCTTTCAACAAGGCAATGACCCTAAGCATAAAGACAAAACTACACAAGATTGGCTTAGACACAAATTAATGTGATGTATCCATGTCCAGATCTCAACCCGACAGAAAATTTGTGGCTGGATTGGCTGTTCGCTCACAATCTGCATAGAAGATTTAGAGACCCGTCCATACAGACTTAGGACTGTAATGGCTGCCAAAATTGCACCTACTAACTACTGATTTCAAGTACAGTGCATGCCTATGCAGTGCGTTTTTGATTTCTCATTGTAATGTAATTGAAGTAACTTTGCAGAGATCTGTTTTTTCTTTCTCACTTATACGTTAAAGAGTATATTTATGTTGATTAGGGTTACAAGACAAATACACTGTTACTCAATGTTCTGACAATAAAGCATAAAACCTTCTGAAGGAAGGAAATACTTTTTTTATAGAAATTGAATACTGGAAACACTATTCATGTATGGTGGAAGTGTTGGAGAGGAGTTTTTTTTTTTTGGTTCCAGCACAAACAAATTCATATACAGTACACTGCAGTGGGAATCTAATATAGTTTTCTTGTTTACTGTTGCTTGCTGTCTAATAGGGTAGTGAGGAGAAGTGTGCTAACAAAGGCAATTTAGGATACTGTAAGGACATGACACTTGACACTGATAGTATTGCAATAAGCAACTAATTTGGCACAAACCAGAAAATCAATTTTGTCAATGAGTGGGGGGGGGAGGGAACCTAGCTAGGTAAACGCAAGATGCAGTTGCTTCATAGCAGCACTAATTTGATTTCAAATATTTCAAATCTTGTGTCTGAATTGTCAGTGGGTTGTAGAAATAAAAGTTCTAAAATAGGGAGTGCCCAAAGTTTAGAAAACTGTGTCTAATAACATTAGACTTCTACAGTACATAAATGACATACAAATTGACAAACCTAGTAAGCTTGTTTGGCTTTAAAATCCACTATAAAAAGCATATACCCTTATACATTATTTCAGTGGTTAATATATGTATCAGCTAGGCTAGGCCTTGTGCTAATAACCCCAGGGAAAGTCAATTTTTATTTGTGGTTCATTGCATTATTGTCTATAGGTTTGAAATAACACATTTCTTCAACACAAACATGATTCTTGACCAGCTGCTTTAAGCACTTTGGACTGTACATCTTCCCTGTAGCAAAAGTTCATAAAAAAGAGCAAAGAACAAAAAAAATCAACTAAAGTTGCATCTCTTATTTTCTAATGAATATGCCATCTTTGTTATCTGAAATTCAATCATTTACCTATGGTTGAAACAAATTCACTTACATGAATGTTTTATGGTTTTGTTGTCTTTTGTCAATTGTGTTAAATCTAAAAATTGTGTTTGTGTTATTGGGCTACATTGCCAAGTGTACTTTCATTGATTTCACAGTGTAAATGTTGTTTGAGCCAATTTTTTTAAGTCTGAATTGTCTGTTTCAGTTTGTTTGAATGTTGCTTTACTCAGCGAGCTAATTGTTGCTAGGATGCCTTATAAATGACAGGTAGCAATGCAGGCAAGATATTACCACCAGAATTATTTTTTGCCATTCTTTTTGTAATTGTCCATACTTGGATTGCCTGAAAATGTGTATTAAGTATAGGTATGAGTGTAAAAAGGGTTGGGGAGAGAATACAAACTTATCTGGAACCAGATTATTTTGTTGAAAACAACAAAAGGCTGAGAAAACCCAAACTCCCTGATTACTTCTGTCCCTAAGATCATTTATCCTTGTGGTTTTCTGAGGACTCATTGCACCTATACACATACTGTACAGTTGTGTTTTGATTTGACCATAACCAGTTTGATCAGGGAATGTTCATCATTTGGCTTTGCCATCTTTAGCTCTGTAATCTAGAAATGTAATGGTAAAACTAGGAATCTGCTAGAGGTTGCCTATTAGCTTCTCAGTGTAGTCACAATATTTTGGCAGTTCCTAGAGTCTCTGTGTCACTGTATGATTTCTGTAGCTTTAGATTTAGCAGTAAGACTGTTTCCACTTCACTGAGTTCTCTTGTCCTCATTGCTTGTTTACTTTTCTGCAGGAGTCAACAGAGAGTTCAAATACCACCATTGAAGATGAAGATGTAAAAGGTAAGCCATAAATAGAAGGTATAACATCTACTTTACACAGGCCGTAGTACAGAAAAGGTAACCAGAAGTCTGAAATGCATTGCAGAGGTCATGATGGGTGTAACACTAAACAATATTGTTGTTTTCCAAAAATAATTCACACATATCCACCACTTAATGGTCCTGTAATCAATTTTTATGAAATTGTTTCTTACTGTGTCTTTCTGCCTCCTTGTAATGTCCTCTGTACGCTCCCGAACCTCTCTTTTTCAATGATGTGCACTGCCCCATGCACACTACATATGCCATAGTCCATCTAGGCAGCAAGTAACAGTGGGTGGCTATGTTCCTACATACAGTGGGACCAAGGAGGATGAATGTAGCCACCCTCTACCAAGAAGTCAGATCACAGCATCAAAAATGAAAAAATGTGTTTGGAGATTCGGAGGAAGCTATAAGCAATAGATGGTACATCTAGAGTTATAAATAAATAGATTTTTTTTTACCACAGTTTGGTGTCACTTTGATTTTGTAGAAGGAAAAGCATTTTCAAAACTTTCCTTACTTCCTTAACAATGCATTTATTAAGGACTAAGAAGCATATCTGCATTAATCAGTATGTCAGTGATTATGAGAGTTCTATTTCACTTACTAATTTACTCAGCTGCTAATTTCTGTAAATTGGCAAAATGTCTGAAGGCTTGTTGTGGATTTTATGATGTATATACACTGAAGTTGTTATAACTTGCAAGCCTGCTTGTGTTTAATGCCTTATACATGAGAGTTGTAGCCTTGCTTTTAATACTAATGCCCCGTACACACGGTCGGACTTTGTTCGAACATTCCGACGACAAAATCCTAGGATTTTTTCCGATGGATGTTGGCTCAAACTTGTCTTGCATACACACGGTCACATAAAGTTGTCGGAAAATCCGATCATTCTGAACGCGGTGGCGTAAAACGCGTACGTCGGGACTATAAACGGGGCAGTGGCCAATAGCTTTCATCTTTTTATTTATTCTGAGCATGCGTGGCACTTTGTCCGTCGGATTTGTGTACACACGATCGGAATTTCCGACAAAGGATTTTGTTGTCGGAAAAATTTATATCCTGCTCTCAAACTTTGTGTGTCGGAAAATCCGATTAAAAATGTCCGATGGAGCCCACACATGGTCGGAATTTCCGACAATACGCTCCGATCAGACATTTTCCATCCAATCCGACCGTGTTTACGGGCATAACTGCTAGCTTTTTATATTAACACAGTTCTAGCTTTATTTCTTACATTTGGACTACGTTGGATCAGCAAACTAACATTATGTTGTTAATATCAGTTTTATGTATAAACTTCTGTTCTGATGCCTGTGCCATTTTCCAGCTATTCCAAATAAGCTTTGCTTTTCTGTAGAAAAGTTTTATATTTCTATTTATTTCATTTTTTGATGATGTGTCCGGAAAGTCAAAATCATGCCATTTAAAACTAAAGAGAGATTTCCAATTTTGTTGGAAAAAAGAGATTAAATATCTGGGAATAATGCTTTCGAACTCCCCGGAAAAGTTATATAGGAAAAACTATATCCATCTCTTAGAGGAAATCAGGAGGGAAGGGAAAAAACTTCAGATAAAACCTCTTTCATGGATGGGGCGTATTAACGCCATAAAGATGGTCCTCTTACCTAAGATCACGTATAAACTCCAAATGTTGCCCATTAGACTCCCACAGGAATATATTAGAAAGCTGAAATCAATAATCTCTAACATAATATGGAAGAACAAAAGATCAAGAATATCTCTCAAGACACTAAAACAAGACAGAGCCAAAGGAGGCCTCGCGGTCCCAGATATCCTAAAATATTACAAAGCAATAATTTTGTCAAGAGCAATAGAATGGGCTAGGGATAACCAAGAAAAAAGATGGGTGAATATAGAGAATCACTACAGTAAAACACGCTTAGGATCTATAATTTGGAACCCTCCGAGTCACAGAACGGTAGATGAGGAAACACACGGTTTGACAAAAATAGTTTTAAAAACATGGGAGGTAGCATATAAACAGTTAGATAAGACTTTTAATTCTCCTCTGATAGAATTAAAGGAGAATGAATATTTTGCACCAGGGAAAAGAGACATAGGGGGGAACTGGATAAAAAAAGATAAAGTACAGCTTAGAGAAATACTTAAAAAAGGGAAAATAGTCACAATAGCTGAATTGAAAGAAAACACAGACACATGGGTGATAGATGAATGGAGGTACATGCAACTAGATCGCTTCGTGAAAAATTTACCTCAACCAATAAGATCTGGAGAAAACAGAATTAGAAAAATTATGTTGTGTGGAAAAGACAAAAACACAATATCTAAGCTATATAAACTATTATTAAAAGTAGAAGAAGCAGAGGTACCCACATTCATCAGAAATTGGGAAAAGGAGTTGGGAACACAAAAAGACACGAACACGATTAATAAAATGCTCCGTCTAGCCCATAGCTCAGCGGCAGATACAAAAACGGCCGAGATGAATTATAAATGTATGGCAAGGTGGTACGCAACACCAGATAGGATGAGTAAATTCCAACAGGGGAAATCGGCAGAGTGCTGGCGGGGATGTGGAGAGATGGGCACTATGGCTCACTTATGGTGGAGTTGCCCGGTAATTGGGAAATATTGGAAAAAAATCTTGAGTTTGATAAAGGAGATTACAAAAATAGAGGTGAAGGAGGACCCATGGGTGGTTCTCTTCCACGGCATAGAAGGAAGTGTGAAACAATATAAAACATCTCTGGTTCCACATCTATTGAATGCAGCAAAAAGATTAATCCCCAAAAATTGGTGGGGAAAAGAAAGTCCAGAGGTGTGGGACTGGATAAATGCCGTGGAGGAGACCCACACCATGGAGCAGTTTTCTTTGTATAAAGAGGAAAAGAGAGAAGTAGACAATTGGAAATGTTGGAAGGAGTTTAAAAAAACATGGAGTTATGCGGAAAAAATCAAGATGTAACTACCCACTAAATGAGACCATTGGCAGTGCACAGGGGTGGGAGGGGGAGGGAGGGGGGAGGGAGGGGAGGGGTTATATATATATATATATATATATATATATATATATATATACGTGTACGGTTTCTTTGCCTTTGCTTTTTCTTTGCTTTTAGATAGGTGAAACAGAGAATTTCATAAATAAAGATAAAATTTTAGAGAAGGAGAATTAAGGGTTACGCCTCAATAGGTGAGGCTAAGTTTTATATAATTATTCTATGTAAACCCCTGTCTTGACCCCCCGTGGGAAATAAAAATAAATACGCCACAGTGATGAAGAGATAAGAAGAGATACTTATGAGCGAGAAAGCTGAATTAGTCTCTCTAAGAATTTTCTGAAGTGGCAAAAAAAAAAAAAAAATCATGCCATTTAATGCAAATAATTTATCATATAGAAAAACATATCAGAATTAAAGGTAACTGTTTACTCATAATTCAGTTTAATTGGAGGCAAATTAAACAAAAAGGCAGATAGTTATTTGTTATATAGATATTTCAAAATGCAAAGCAATAGTTCATGCATACATTAATATTCAGTGAAAATTGTTTTGTGGGTTTGTCAGGAATTACTCAACTACACAGTATCACAGAGTCTAAAATTAGAAGAAAAGCAGTTTAACCTTGGAATGCAAAGAGGGTTCTTTACTGTAAGAGCGGTTAGAATGTGGAATTCCCTTTCGCAGGCGGTGGTTTCAGCGGGGGAGGGGGGGCATCGGTAATTTCAAAAAAATATTAGATAAGGACCTGAACGACCACAACATACAGAGATATACAATGTAATACTGACATAAAATTCCACACATACGGTAGGTTGGACTTTGTCTTTTTTCAACCTCGCCTACTATGTAACACAGTATATAAGAAATATAATCTATTGCAGTCCATGTGCAAGCCTCTGAAGTCTGATAATTTCTTTTCTACAGCTGTTTAGAATGCTTACACATATAACAATAAAAAAAGTTTGTAGTTTTTTTTTATCAACTGTCACTTATGGAAAAGAAAAAAAAATTAAAAAAAAATTAAAGAAGTTTGGTGTGGATCAGTTGGAAAACTCATGGCAGACAGTGATTCTGTAGCCAGAACATATGGAACCTTGGACTGGAAATACGCAGGTCCCAAGTTACATATTATTTTTCTAGCCCTGTTTGCACTTTGTACCATACCGTCTAGAGGGCATTTTTTTTGCAGACCTGAAGAGAAAACAACATTAGCATCTGCTTGATTGTTTCTGTGTCATGAATAGCAAACGTCATACAGTGCATCCGGAAAGTATTCACAGTGCTTCACTTTTTCCACATTTTGTTATGTTACAGCCTTATTTCAAAATGTATTACCAGTATCCTATAATGACAAAGTAAAAGAAGTTTGTTTGAAATCTTTGCAAATTTGTTGAGAATGTAATGAGTGCCAAAGGTGCTTCAACAAAGTATTGAGCAAAGGGTATGAATACTTATGTACATGTGATTTTTTTCAGTTTTTTTTTTTAACACATTTTTTGAGTATGTATAACAAGTCTTTTTGAGTATGATGCTACAAGCTTGGCACACTTATTTTGGGCAGTTTCTCCCATTCTTCTTTGCAGGACCTCTCAATTTCCAACAGGTTGGATGGGGAGCGTCTGTGCACAGCCATTTTCAGATCTCTCCAGAGATGTTCAATCGCGTTCAAGTCTGGGCTCTGGCTGGGCCACTCAAGGACATTCACAGAGTTGTCCCATAGCCACTGCTTTGTTATCTTGGCTGTGTGCTTAGGGTTGTTATCCTGTTGGAAGATGAACCTTCGCCCCAGTCTGAGGTCCAAAGCACTCTGGAGCAGGTTTTCATTAAGGATGTCTCTGTACATGTCTGCATTCATCTTTCCCTTGATCCTGACTAGTTTCCCAGTTCCTGCCACTGAAAAACATTCCCACAGCATGATGCTGCCACCACCATGCTTCACTGTAGAGATGGTATTGGTCAGGTGATGAGTGGTGCCTGGTATCCTCTAGACATGGCGCTTGACATTCAGGCCAAAGAGTTCAATATTTGTTTCATCAGACCAGAGAATTTTGTTTCTCATGGTCTGAGAGTCCTTCAGGTGCTGGGCTGTCATGTGCCTTTTACTGAGGAGTGGCTTCTGTCTGGCACTCTCTACCATACAGGCCTGATTGGTGGAGTGCTGCAGAGATAGTTGTTCTTCTGGAAGATTCTCCGCTCCACAGAGAGACGCTGGAGCTCTGTCAGATTGACCTTCAGTTTCTTGGTCACCTCCATGACTAACACCCTTCTCTTTGGCCCCGGTGGCCCGCTCTAGGAAAAGTCCTGGTCGTTCCAAACTTCTTCCATTTACAGATTATGGAGGCCACTGTGCTCATTGGGACCTTCAATGCTGCAGAGATTTTTCTGTACCCTTCCCTAGATCTGTGCCTCAATACAATCCTTTTTCGGAGGTCTGCAGACAATTCCTTGGACTTTATGGCTTGGTTTGTGCTCTGACATGCACTCTTAACTGTGGGATCTTATATAGACAGGTGTGTGCCTTTCCAAATCATGTCCAATCAACTGAATTTACCACAGGTCGACTCCAATCAAGTTGTATAAACATCTCTTGAATAATCAGTGGAAACAGGATGCACCTGAGCTCAAACTTGAGTGTCATGGCAAAGGCTGTAAATACTTATATACATGTGATTTTTTTTTTTTTTTTTATCAGAAGTAAAGTTTATTGAGTATAAACAGTCATACAGGAGATTACTTTCAGAAAAAGATGGTGCAATTAGCACCCAACAGTAAACAAAAATTAAGCAATAAAAGAAGTATTTCCCATCTCTTTTTCCATATAACGTGTTGCAATGGTACAGAAATATATGAACACTGCTCAATGTAAATAAGGCATAGCTGCCTGCGTTCCCTGTAGGCCCCGGCAATGGTGCCACATAGTAGGTAGGCATGGTAAGTTAGTAAAGACACATTCAAGTTCAGTCAGAACATGAGGAAGAATCATCAACCCATCTATCCCAAATCTTGTGGAACTTGCCCGAACAACCACGGTGGGAATTAAAGAACTTTTTTATACGGGAGGGTGAGATTAACAACCCTCTTCCAGTGCTGTACGGTAGGGGAAGCTGCCCTGAGCCAAAGTCGGGCTATTAACATTCTAGCTGTGAATAGTGTTTCCTGTAGAAAGGTAGACAAATATTACAGCTCCTCGGGGATGGGGAGGAGGCCAAGTAGGCATTGACGTGGGCATAGCGTCAAGGGAGAACCCATGTGATCGTGAAGAAATTTAACAACTTGCGACCAGTACTGTTGGATAGGTGGGCAAGTCCAGATTAAGTGATAAAAGGTGCTGTCTATACGCCGCATCTGGGACATGCTGGTGTAATATCTGGCTTGTACTTGCTTAAGCAGAAGGGAGTGAGGTAAGTTCTGGGAAGGATATAGAGGTGCGTAAGTCATAAAGACAGAAAGTTTGGGGGACACTTTTCTACATGAACTCAGGATCTCCCCCCACTCCTGGTCCTCCATCTCCCCCAGATCGTCCTCCCACCTGGACTTCACTCGGTATGCCTGTAAGGTGGCAGTTGGCAAAAGGAGTTGATTATATAGAGTGGAGATTAGTTTCCTAGGGTCCTCGCCGGGGAGCATTCCCGCAAGGGGGTCCAACCCCAAGACGGGGATTGAATCACCAAGTTGGGACTGGAGGGCATGACGGACCTGGAGAAAGCGAAATAACATGTGATTGGGTAAGTTAAACTCAACTTTAAGGGCCTGAAATGTCCTTACTGCGCCATCAGCGATAAATTGGGATAGGTAAATGACTCTGCAAAGTATCCACAGCTTGTGATCAGGGATAGTCATCAATTCAGGTAATTGAGGGTTAGCCCAGAGCGGCGTGTGAGCATGCAGGGGAGGAGCCCCCGTGATGGTTTGTGCCATGTGCCAGATTTTGCAGTGGTGGTTTAGCATAATGCGTCTATGCCCTGAGCGGGGAGAACCCCTGTGTCCGCAAAAAAGTATTTGGAAGGTGTGGGCCACAACGTCAGTAACCGATGTGCACACCAGTGTGGAGTAACAGAGCTTATCATGACGGTTGAGGTAATAGAAATGGGACAGCTGGGAGGCAATGTAATAGGATGCCAGGTCGGGAAGGGCCCCCCCCCCTGGATGCACAGGGCGTTTTAGAGTCAGCCACGAAAGTTTGTGCCGGGAGGAGCCCCAAACAAACGTATTGAAAATGGATTCCATATTTTTAAACATACGGGCGGGAATGTACAGAGGGGAGTGCCAAAATAAATAGAGCAGTTTGGGGAGAAGGATCATTTTGACTAAGTTAATGCGGCCCATAACTCCCAAGGGGAGTCTGGACCAAGTTTGTGTTTTGTTTTTAAGGAGATTGTAGATCGGTTCAATATTGAGAGGTGTGTATTCAAGGAGGGAGCGTGAGCACTGTATACTTAGATATTTGAAACTACTAGTCCTTACTAGGGAGAGGGCCGCTTCTTCGGGCGTGGGGGCAGAGAGGTCGATGGGATTTGGCCCAATTGACTTGCAGCCCCGAGAAGCTACCGAACCGTTGAATCAAGTGTAGTGCCGCTGTCAGGGAGGGGCCTGCATCCTCTAAATATAAAAGCAAAGCATATCGTCTGCATAAAGGCTAAGTACTTCAGTCACCTGTCCAAGGCGAAGGCCCTTGATGTCGGGATGTGCCCTAATGGCGATAGCCAAGGGCTCTACGGCTAATGCGTACAGTAAAGGGGAGATGGGGCATCCCTGGCGGGTTCCGCGGGTCAGGGAAAAGGCATCAGATATCTTGCCGTTAACCTGGGTCCGGGCGGTGGGAGCCTGGTATAGGAGTTGGAGCCACCTGATGAAATTGGGCCCAAAGCCGAATCTGCGGAGACATTTCCACAGGTAGCTCCACTCCACGGAGTCAAATGCCTTAGCGGCATCCAGACTGGCCAGTGATTTTTTATTTTTAATAAATTTGCAAAGATTTCAAACAAACTTCTTTCACATTGTCATAAGGGGGTATTGTTTGTAGAATTTTGAGGAAAATAATGAATTTAATCAATTTTGGAATAAGGCAACATGACAAAATGTGGAAAAAGTGAAGCGCTGTGAATACTTTCCAAATGCACTGTATATGATATTTTCTTTACCGCAGTACACTTAAGCAATTACTGGAGAAAAATGTTCCAAATTGCCAGAAGAAGACAATAAATGCTTAGCTAATCACCCCCAATTCCATTTGATTTTTGGAAGACCAGTTGTGAAAAGTAGAGTGCGCAACCAGCAAAATGTGATGCCTTCCTTTATCTTCAGTTTTGGTCTGCACACATATTGCTATCTACACTGTAAATGCAGACATCTTAAATGTAATCAAATCAGTGGTTACTCAGGCTTGGTTCTGTGCTGACAGCTCATAAAACACAGAAAAAGACAAGGTAGAGAGAGGTAAGAGATTATATTTGCATAGCTGCTTTCCCCTCATATATATTAAAAAGGCTTACATGTTTTACAGTACAGGTGTCCTTAAAGTAGAAAAACAAGAACGCAAAGGCATGTGTTATTTGTACCTTGCATCTATAGTCTGTCACCCCATCTCAAGTTTTTTTTCTTTTAATTAATTTCCATTAAGTTTCAATATGTGCAGTAAGACTGTGGGTTTATTATCTGCTACTCTGTAGCAATTATACCCACTGCCTCTTTTAAAGCGGGGGTTCACCCACACCGCCAAAAAAAAAAAATATTAAAAGCCAGCAGCTACAAATACTGCAGCTGCTGACTTTTAATACATGGCCACTTACCTGTCCCAGGATCCAGCGATGTCGGCAGGGGACGCCGAGAACCCGCTCGGTTCTCGGCAGCTGCTGCCGCCATCCTAGGTGAGGGAATCAGGAAGTGAAGCATTGCGGCTTCACTTCCCGGTTCCCTACTGCGCATGCGCGAGCCGCGCTGCACGTCCCAAATGGTCCCCTCTCTCTCCTGGGAGCTGTGTGTTCCCAGCAGACAGCGCGGTGGGGACGGGAAGAGGCATAGACTCCCATGGGAGTCTATGCCGGAAGTGGGTGCAAATACCTGTCTTAGACAGGTATCTGCACCCACCTCCCCCCTGAAAGGTGCCAAATGTGACACCGGAGGGGGGGAGGGTTCCGAAAAGCGGAAGTTCCATTTTTGTGTGGAACTCCGTTTTAATATGAAAATCTAACAAAGCCATCTAATTTAAAGTATTTAATACTTTCACTATTTAAAAAATGTAGGTGCATTATGTTCTTTAATTATGTTTACTCTTCCATAGATCCCAAGATCTCCTTATACCTACCAAAGTAAGGCAGTAATTACTTTAAAAGCAATTTTAATAATTGTAATGTGAACTGAAGTTAAACAAGTTCATAAGAAAGTAGAGGTAAACAAGCGCAATATTAACTCAATAATACAGTCCCATATCATCAATCCTGTTCTTCCTTTACATAGTTCTTTTAATTTCTCACCAATTCTTGTGACCCTTTATTCATGTGAGGGCCAAATAAAGCTTTTTATTGCAATCCAGGTGTCCGTGTTTTCTTCTTTTATACTGGGATCTTCCCCTCCAGAAGTTATATCAAAAAAAGGACAGAAACAAAACCATATAATGTAGTATGTTTTGTTTTTCTCCATTTTCGGTGTTCCATTATATGTTTTTGTTTTCTTAATTTTTTTTTATGTAACTTCTGGAGGGGAAGAACACAGTATGAAAGGAAGAAAACATGGACACCTGGATTGTGATAAAAAGCTTTATTTTTCCCTTGCATGCATTAAAGGTAACAAGGTTCAGTGAGAATTTTAGAGAACTTTGTAAAGGAAGACTAGGACTGATGATATGGGACTGTATTATTGAGTTAATATTGAAGCGCTGGTTTACCTATTCTTACTGTTAGCATAACCACCCGGGGTGGGCTGAGTAGTTCCAGCTGCTGGGGTAATTGTACAGTTTTACCTTGGAGCTGAATATCATTCTAATATATAGTAATTTCATTTAACAAAATGCAATTTTTTAAAACTAAATCTAAGATGAATCTACCAAATTCTGCATCCTACAGCATATTTGAAAAACTCATTCCATTGCCTAGTTTTTACAATTTTTATAAAAGTCCCTAAAACAAAAACTTTTTTTAAAACGAATAGAGGAATTTTGGTGAATTTTTATTAAATTACTTATGTAACCTTTTAAATTAGTTGTTTTTATAACTTGGACACATTTCTCATTGTACGAGTAAGCATTTAATACTAGGTGATTCCTTTTTGCAGTGTATGCAGGTCATACTTGTAAGAAAGTGTAGCACTAGCTCTGAACTTGTTGACAATTATGACCGACCTGAAGAACCAGGTCAACTATGTGTAACCTACTGTAAGTCCATCAGAAAGGGCTCACTCATAGCAAAGCACTCATTAGCACACGCAGTGCTGGTGTGCATTTTAATTTGCGCTTCCGTGCAGGTTGCTCCAACACACATTGCAGTTCAATTTTATAAATTTACTTCAGTGTTATTACTCTGCACTGCAGTGCAAAAATGCCACATTGTTGTGTGAAGTGAAATCTTAGTACAGGGGGCTATTTGCCTTGTCCTTCGGATGGGAATGATTGAGCTCACCTTCCACACTTGCTAGTTACAAAGAGGAAATTATTAAATATTTATATGCACAATTTATTATATTTACATATCGTAAATACATTTTAGATTCTAAATATATCATGTAAAGAAGTTAATGAAGAAACAGTGGACATTGTTTTTAACGTGCATCTATACTCTAGAAGAAAATATATTAGTTTACCAGACCTTGATGCATTCATTTGGCTTCATTTGTTTTATTTTAAGGGTTTCATTTTGTTTTTCACTTGGTATTCTTGCAAATAACATGTCTTGCCATAGGGTGCAAACACTCATTTACTGTCTGTGAATAATACGGTGTTGTCACCCTAGTACAGGAATTGTGTTAGGACTACAGAACTTCTCCTCGCCTCCTCTCCTCTTCTCCATAACATGAAGGGGGTAGGGAGTGGTCTGTAGTTCACAAAGTGAGCTGGAAACCGTTCCTATAAGCAACAGTAAACAGGGGCAGAGAGCATTTATGGCAGGATCAACAAGTATTTTATTGTAGTTATCAAACAGATATATCAGAATGCTCATTGGTATATTTACCAGACCAGAGAGAGCAAATAAGAAGTTCAGTGTAGGGTTTACATATACTGTAATGGTAACCTATTGTGCAAGAAATACGTAAGCTTTCCTCTTGTACCAACTGGTCCTAATTTACGTGATGCATATTTGTTCTAAGTCAGTGACGATAAGGCCCCTTTCACACATGTGGACCGTTTTGGCCGTTTTTCATCCACCCATCCGTTGATGGTTGAAAAACGGACACCAATGCATCTCTATGGAAAAAAAAGATGTAAATGGATGATCATCCATTTACATCCGCTTCCGCAACCACCCTTTTTTTGGAACAGTTCAAACTGATGACAAACTGATGTAAACTTCATCTGTTTTTTCTTTGAAAAAACTTGACTAAACTGATGAAACAAACAATCCACATGTGCGGAAGGGGTCTAAGTATTGAGGCCTGAGGCAGCCAAGCAAATAGAATTTTTAAAATCCATATATTTCTGATATGATGGCAAAGAGTGGCACACCAAATGAAGATATTTGATACAAAGTGCAGAAACTCACCACTAGTAGCCAAACCATCCAATAACATCTGGTCCCAATGAATGGGTCATTGCCTCCAAAAGCTTGTTCTGCATAAATCTCCAGTTAATAAGGAGACCCCCTGCCTCCAGCCCAACAAAAGCCTACATATTTCTCTCATGACAATTTTGTTAAATAAAAAACATCCCAATAAGTGTTTCTATAGGAAGTGCTAAAACAGATGCTGTTTACACAGAACTAATGCGCTACTCTTAGAACTATTATTATCCCCTTCAGCAAAAAGTGGGCATATCTGACTGCCGCTTCACACAAACATTTATACTATTTAATTACAAGGAAGCAGATATGTAACTGTGAAGCAAAGTAAAAATCCTTTGGTAGATGGATCACTTCTCAACTTTGCCTATATGCCATCTACCTCACATGAAATCTGCGTTACAATTATGATTTTTAAACCCTGGTCGCACAGTGCTGGCACCATTCAGACAAGAAAACAATATATTTCCAACAGCACTGAAAAACTAATTACACATTCCATTTTTCATACTACTTCAGTTTCAGTTAATTTAGGACATTCTCTCTGTTTTAGGTGAACATTTTTTTTGAACCTCTATTTCCTGGCATCTCAATTCTGCCACTTAGCCTGAACTCAGGACAAGTAAATTTATATGGACTTATAACATTTTTCTGTCTAATATTACGTCATATGACGCCCGCCCAGGATGGGAGAGTGTTCCTGCTGGTGTCATTTTACTATGGCCTGGTATGGAAGTGGTTAGGGCTCCATGCACACTAGCGTTTTTTTGTTTGTTCTTTTTTTAAGCTAGAAAATGCTGGTAATAGCTTTTTGTAGTAGCTTTTTTGAAGCATTTAGGAGCGTTAGCCTTTTATTAGCATTTTGCTGTTCTTTATAAAAAACAAGGGAAAAAAAGCTCAAAAAACGCTATTAGTAGAATTTAGCAGCGTTTTGGAGCTCCAGAAAATTCTACAAAAAAATGTTTTTTTTCTTCTTGGTGATGCTGAAGCGCTTAAAACGCTAAATAGCCAAAAGTAGTGTTCATGTACACATAGGGTAACACTATTTAGCTTCTAGGAGCAGAAAAAAATGCTAATAACAGCTTCTAGGAACCTAAAAAAAATACTAGTGTGCATGGAGCCTTAGTGACTGTACAGCTGCCAGAGAACTTCAGCATATACAGTAATGTTCCCCTGCAACCTGGGCATGAAGCAGGATACATGAGTAACATTAGGGGTCTAATAGATCTCTGATATCCCCTTAAAGTAAAGCTATCCTAAAAATGCTTTAGATTTTATTTAACTACCCAGGGGACCAAGTGCACTTGGTCCTATTTTGATTTGTGGCAGTATTTGTCCTTAAAGCGGTTGTATACCCCTTTAGCACATTTTTACCTACAAGGCTTACCTGTAGGTAAAATTAATATCTCCTAAACCTGTACAGTTTAGGAGATATTCACCTTGCATGCAGCCGCTGACGTCAGCCACTGACATGACCTCTGAAGGTCCGGTGGATCCTCCTGGAAAAACAGAGCTCCTTGCCGGAAATTAGACTCCTGCGTGCATGCGTGGGAGTGACGTCATCGCGGCTCCGGCCACTCACAGCGCCAGAGCCACGAACCCGGAAGAAACGCTGAGGAGAAAATGTCAGCTCCCTCGGCAGTGACCGGGATGCAATGCTGACGCTTCGTTCTAAGGCAGTGGTTCTCAACCTGGGGGTCGGGGTCAAATGACAATTTGCCAGGGATCACCATATCCTGGGCTGTTCCTGAAGCCCGCGCCACTCTCCCAGCCTTTTCGAGGCCGCCCCGAAGGGCTGTCCCTGGAGCCTGTGGCCGCCCAGCTGGGCTGTTCCTGGACCCGAGGCCGCCCACTCAGCCTCTTCGCAGCCGCCCATTCAGTTCACAGCATGGCTGGGGGGCAGAGACTAGAGGTCAGCTGACTGGTGAGGAATGCAGTGGATGGGGCTGGAAGAGACCCTATCTCCTGATTTCGGCATAGGTGTCACTGCTGCGAGACACCACAAAGTCGGACACACAGTGAAGCCGGAGACACAGTGAGTAAAACTACCTGTGATTATCGTTGCCATTAAAAGTTCCCGGGGGCGTGACCGGAAGCCGCTCTGGATGGCAGCCTGATCCCTCTGCTCTCTCTCAGCCCGGGAAACAACGGCGTATAGGGGACACCACACAGCACGCTTATGGGCAAGTCTAGGACCACCAGATCCACGGCAGCCAGGGGATCATCCCTACCTCCTCCGGGAACTTCCGCGGACCTCCGGTCCTTCTTTCCGCCGTCGGACATGCCACAGACCGGAACAGCCAAGATGGCGCCGGATCCACCTGCGGCCTACACTCAGAGCTCCGCCCGGACCTCTCCGACGCCGTATTCACCACAGCGGTCACCCACAGACTCCGGACCCGCACCGCTGGGCAACACAAACGGACCGCACAACCCGGGAGCGGTGAGTCCCCCCTCCAGCTCCCCGCCTCATGAGGCAACACAGCATGGCCCCCAGCAGTACACACAGTGCTCAGAGGCGTTTCCTCGCTTGCTGAGGACAGCATCAGACCCCTGTTTACATGGCACTGAACCGGACTCACCGACCTCCTCAGTTTTTTCTGTGGACTTTCCGGCCTTGCCGGTCCCCAAGCACCCAGCTAGTGGCATCCCTCCGGAACCCGCTGCACACTCAACATCCCACAGCCATGCAGAGCCTGCCTCACCGCCACCAAAGGCCCAAAAGTTAGCGCCTCCACAGGCGCTGGGCTTGCCCAGAGACTGGACAGTACCACAGACCACCTATGCCCAAAAAGTGAGCCTACCCAATCCCCACTCTCAGTGGACGGATACAACAGGGGCCACCCCACCTGCCCGGCCTTCAACCTGGAGTGGAACCTGGGACTCCCCACCGAGAACAGCGCACCAGGCCTTGGGCCTCACCACATCAGACCCCCCACCTCTACCACCCCGCACACCTCCGGCACAGCGGTCCACGCTAACAGAGCACCCCCAACCAACACCCCCACAGTGGCAAACATATTTGCAAGCGATCCCCACTAAAGAAGACTTCCGACAACTAATAGAGGATGTAAAGTCCACGTGTCGCTCGGAAATACAAGTGCTCCAGTCAGGCCTTAAACATCTAGCTGACAGAGTGGAAATGGCTGAAGAAGAGATTCAGGAGACCAAGCTGGCAGTCCACAGAACCCAACTCCAGGGGGAAGACCACCACATGATGTTAAGAGATATGCAGCGTCACATGGAAGACTTGGACAACAGAGGGCGCAGGAACAACATTCGGGTGAGAGGAATCCCAGAAGTTGAAGGCCCAGAAGACATCCAACATACTCTACAAGATGTGTTTAACAATCTCTTAGGTGAACCCGTTACTAAGTTCATAGAAATGGACAGAGCCCATCGAGCCCTGCGACCCAAGAATGCCACTACACAACCAAGAGACATTATCTGCAGGATTAACTCCTACCCCCTAAAAGAGGACATTATGCGACAGGCTCGCTTAGCACGCAGAGTGACTTACAAAAATGCTCAGGTGCAGTTATACCCTGATCTCTCATGGATCACACTACAGAAGCGTAGACTTCTTCAGCCTCTACTACGCATTTTACAAGAAGAAAATATCCCTTACCGCTGGGGTTTTCCCTTCAGCCTCACAGCCAAAAATCAAGGCAAATCTGCCATCCTACGTTACCCAGAAGACCTACAAACTTTCTGCAACACGGTGGGAATATCCGCCCCCCGTCTTCCAGAATGGGACCTGATCACTAATCCACCTGTACCACCCGCGACCTGGCAGAAGGTTTCTTCATCCAACAGATCCCGAAACAAAGATGCTTCACGCAAGAGTACCAAGCACGGAAATGGCTGACTTCAGTTGTCCCAACAGCATCTCAAGGATGCATACTAATGGCTTCTTTGACCACCAGATACCACTGGTGAACTTGCCCTGGACATTATAGTTTACTTAGTCCCCCCCTTATTACGCCTTAAGCTCACATTTCAGTTTACAAAATGGGCACATCTCCACGGAGATTTGAGAGAGTAGGAGGTTTCACCTCTGACCACCCCCCCTTGGTTAATTGATAGCAGTTGTAACTATTTTACAGTTCGTGTTTTTTATATGACCAAATTAGGGCTCCCTTGCATCCACCCGACGGGTCTGCCTGGGCCACAGTTGGGGGGATCCTTGGAATCCCGTACAGACCTAGGCCTTTTTGCCTCTCAAGGTCGTTTGTTCATGGTTCGAACTTATACCTGTTTGATTTGTACTAATCACGTGTTTATCTTTCTTCCTCTCTCTTCCTTTCTCCCTTTCTTTTTACCCGTCTCCCCCCCCCACATCTATCTGACATCAAGTGACTCAACGGATAACCTGTGGTACCCGCCTGACTCCACTTTTGGGGTAGGTGCGCAGCCAACCCACCGCCTTCTGGACATCCTCTCCACATCAGGTAAGACACCCACCTCCCCCAATCTGACACCATGGCTAAGATCTTATCTTTAAACGTTCACGGCCTAAATTCTGACAAAAAGAGACATCTGGCGATGAGGGAATTTAAACAATCTGGGGCAGATATCATATTTGTCCAGGAAACACATTTTGATAAGGGGGGCTCATTTTCATTTGCTTCCAAACATTTCCCCCAAATATACCACTCTTCAGGTCTACATAAACGAGCAGGGGTCGCCATCCTCATTAAAAATGGATCTCCCTTTAAATGTACGGCACAATATAGCGACCCAAATGGCCACTTTGTCATCATTCAAGGACAATGGCAAAAACAGGCACTCACTCTCTGCACCCTGTATACCCCCAATATTAAACAATATAACTTCCTGACTAAAGTATTTACCCGACTCTTTAAATCTGAACATGAATTATTAGTAGTGGGGGGCGACTTTAATCTAACCCACTCCGCAACTGCGGATCGCCAGGTGGTGGGCCCCAGGACAGTACCGGCTCGTGCCCTGAGGGACTCAAAGCTATTCCGCAAACTCTCTAGACGTTATGCTCTCTTTGATGCCTGGAGAGCCCTCCACCCTGGCGATCGGCAATACACGTTCTACTCGGCCCCCCACCAAATACACTCACGCATCGATTACTTCTTCGTAAATAATACTGCACTTAGACATACAAAAGAAGCACAGATATTACCGATTTCATGGTCTGATCACGCGCCTATCTCACTTAAGTTGGAGTTAGGTATCACTACCAGTAGACCATACAATTGGAAACTAAACACATTCCTCCTTCAACACATCCCATCGAAAACGGAATTACTATCCACTTTAACTCACTATTTCAAAGAAAATGACACCCCTGACATATCTATATCCACACTATGGGAAGCCCACAAGGCCGTGATCCGAGGCAGATGCATGGCATTGTCCTCTGCTATGAAAAAAGATGCTCTGGCCACAAAACTCCAAACTGAAAAAGAACTTAGGGCTTTAGAAACCCAACTACAACGGTCCCCAACCCTAACTCTCCTTAAAAAAGTCGTAAAACTGCGAACAACCCTGAGCGATCTAGCAATGGGGCGGGTGGAAAAAGCCATCATCAGACTAAGACAACTATATTACGATAAGGGCAACAAAGCACATTCCCTATTGGCGAAAAAACTACGTGATAATTCTCACACATGCACACCACACCAAATTAAGAATAACTTAGGCTCTCTATTATCCCACCCCAAAGACATTGCCGATACCTTTGCAGAATACTATCAGGACCTCTACAATAACCCCAATATCCCAAGTAATCCCGCCCCCCCAGACCTCCTCCACCGAATGCAGCACTATCTGGAGGAGAGTGGAGTCCCAAAGCTCCAATCCTCTGACCTGGCCACCTTAAACTTGCCGATCACTGAAGAGGAATTAGAACAGACTATAAAAACTCTCCCAACACACAAGGCCCCTGGCCCAGACGGGCTTCCCTACGAATACTACAAAGCCACCCTCCCCATCCTCTTACCCCATATGTGTAAACTCTTCAATGCCTTTTTCCGAGACTCCCCCATCCCGTCAGATATGCAGCGTTCATACATTACTCTGATCCCTAAACCAGAAAAAGACCCCACCCTATGTGCCAACTATAGACCCATTGCTCTGCTGAACTCAGACCTAAAAATTTTCACTAAACTACTATCACTCCGGTTGAACATGATACTCCCATCCCTGATTCACAAGGACCAGGTGGGCTTTGTCCCCCTTAGGCAAGCAGGGGATAACACCAGGAAGGTGATTGACCTAGTGGATGTGGCGAATAGGGAGAACACGGCGGCTTTGCTACTCAGCCTGGATGCTGAAAAGGCCTTTGACCGACTTGGGTGGCCCTTCCTGTTCGCCACATTACAACACGTGGGATTTCGAGGACCGTTCCTGAGAGCCATAAAACACCTTTATACAAATCCCTCCGCACAAGTTAGAACTCCCTTTGCTATTTCCCCAGCTTTCTCGATAACAAACGGCACACGCCAAGGATGCCCGCTGTCACCCCTATTATTCGCACTATGTGTCGAACCCCTAGCGGCATCTATCCGAGGTAATCAGGACATTAGGGGGATCCCCGTTAGAGGTCGGGAGTACAAGATCTCGTTGTTCGCGGACGACGTGATCCTCACCCTAACCCAACCTAGAATCTCCTTACCAAACTTACACGCAGAGCTAGACAGGTACGGTGCCCTGTCAGGCTATAAAATTAACACCTCTAAGTCAGAGGCCCTCCCAATCAACATCTCGGATACGGAAACGACACACTTGAAAGCAAATTTCACTTATCACTGGAAAACCACCTCATTAAAATACCTAGGGGTACATATCACTACAAAGTTCAACACTTTATATCAGGAAAACTTCCCCCCCATATACCGTTCCATCAGAGCCCTACTGACATCCTGGAAAAAACACCACATTTCCCTGCTAGGTCGGATCGCATCAATTAAGATGACAATCCTCCCAAAACTACTTTACCTTTTCCAGACTCTACCCATCCCTGTTCCCCGCAGCCACCTAAGTAAACTGCAATCTGACCTCTTTAAATTTACCTGGAACTACAAAAGGCATAGGGTCCCTCGGTCGGTGATGATGGCGGCACGCTCGGACGGGGGTCTCGCGTTCCCCAATCTCATTAAATATTACCAAGCCACCCAATTGCGAGCTATAGCCTCCTGGTTTACTCAACGGTCCTATAATAGGTGGACGGAGATTGAAAAAATATGGCTAGCTCCAACCCACCCTAATAACCTACTATGGAACGCGAGGGCAGAGGTCCCCCCTGAGCGCCTACTAGGAGCCGTGTCCCATCTTCGCCGACTGTGGAATAAAATATCACATGAACATGAGTTATCCTCAGAAAAATCGGTCTTAACATCCTTTATCTGCAACCCCAAAATCCCAGACAGCCTTACTCACCAGATGTCTCACCCGTGGTCGTCACGGAACCTTTTCCACTATGGACACATAATAGACCCTAGAACCCGCAGGCTATTGCCATACTCTGATCTCCAGACCAAATATGGCCTCCCGCGTCAAGCCTTCTACAGCTACCTACAAATACGCCATTATGCCCTGTCCATAGCGTCTGATCTACAGTTCTCCCCTCCAACGCCTTTCGAAAATCTGATCATGGGAGGTACAGCCCAGAAGGGCCTAATCTCTGATATTTACAAAATAATAAATGCCTACCCATTAGAAACTAAGGGTAAACACGCTTATATGATCAGATGGGAAAAGGCCCTCGAGGAGGAACTCCCTATGGAGCAATGGCAGACGATATGGACACAGGCGGCGAAAAGCTCCCTCTGTACGCTATATAAAGAAAACGCTTATAAAATAATCCTATATTGGTATATGACTCCGGATATCCTTCATGCCATATATCCCACCAGCTCCGACCGCTGCTGGCGCTGTCAGAAAGAAAAAGGAACACTCCTCCACATATATTGGAGCTGTCCACTGATCACTCCCTACTGGGCAGAGGTGCACCGATTGCTGACCGGTCTTTTGGAAATACAGGTCCCCATGACTCCCAAGTCCTTCCTTCTAGGGGTCCTACAACTAAAAATCCCTAAGCCATATAAAAAATTAATGCGCCATATTCTTACAGCGGCGAGATGTCTGGTCGCCCTACATTGGAAAAAAACTTCCCCCCCCACTCCTGAAGCCCTATACGCCAGGATTAAAGATGTGGAGTTGATGGAACAGATGACGGCCAGAATACAGGATAGGCTGGAAGCACATAATAAAATATGGGAACTGTGGCACCTCCGGGAGGACCCACCATGACAAGTAAACAAGTCACTATAACAACCACCCACCCCCCCTTCTTCTTTACCTTTCTATTCTTCTCCCCCCTCTTTTTTTTCTTTACATTAAATGTTTAAATGACTCTTTTATTAAATTTTATTACTCATTGCATTTTATGTAATCTTGTAATACAAATACAAAATAAAATGTTATTTGAAAAAAAAAAAAAAGTTCCCACTACAGTTCTCAGATCAGCAGATGACCTTGATCAAGAGCACCTAAGTTGGCTGATCAGAACCCCCGCCAGCACTGCCACTCATCCCATTCCCCCCACCAAGGAGTAAGAGAAGAAATAAAAGTAGAGAATACATGGAAGGGAGATGAAAAAAAGGGAGAGAAAGAATAAGAGAAAGAACAAGAAAGACGGCTAGAGAGAGGGATGGGGGGGGGGGGGACAAGAAATTAGGATAGCTAGAGATAAAAGGGAAATAAAGGAGAACAAAGAGAAAGAGTGGGACATCCTAAAATGTACCATAAGGGGTTTTAATACTATAAGAGTGGAAGGGACTCAGGGAGCGCTAAATATCCGTGGGTTAGGGGCGCAAATTACTTGTCTTGCCTTGGGAGCTGACAACCCACGCTACGAAAATAATTTTACTGTTAGGGGTCCCTACAACTTGGGAAATTTTATCAAGGGGTCATGGCACTATAATGGTTGAGAACCACTGTTCTAAGGTAAGTACTTCATAATGAGCTAGTATGCGGTGCATACTAGCTCATTATGTCTTTGCTTTATGCACTTCTGTATGCTGGCTGTAGCTCCAACCTCTTTTGAAGCCTAAATTATGTGCATTCCTGTGGGGGGAGGTACAGCCAGTACAGAACTCCTCCTACTCTCTAGGCTGAATTATCTGTCACTATCATGAATAAACAATCAGCACTGCTTGGTTGAAGCTGTGGTTCTGTGTATCTGCCAATTCCCTGTATGAAGTTAAAGTAATGGCATATACGTATAAATTGCTGCGGCTCTGAATGATCTTTTTACTGTTATAAATGAACAAGCAGTGCTGATCATTTATTCACAACAGTGATAAATCACTTAGCACTGTTGCTCTCTGTATCTATTAGCAACTTGATTTTACACATACAAGCTGACCACACAGCTTTGCAACACTGTGTGAGCTTTCCCTTTTATGATTGAACATGTAAAAGTGAAAGATCACTCAGAGCTGCAGCTGCAAAAATAAAATGTGAATGTAAGAATAAACTAAAAAAAAGAGCAAGAAAAGAATAGTAAAAGGAAAGAGATAATTATGGCTGATTAGGATAAAGTGTTGATAAGGACCTAAATAGAAATGATTTTATTTTTAAAATATTTTATTTTTTATTTGTTAGGTTGCCTTAACTGCTGTGCAGATCACATGGGATGTCTGTGTGATGCAAATTCAGCCATACAGATTGTATGGCTGAATTCACATCGCATTCAAACCAAAATCATGCATGACCCTTTTTTTCCGCACCAGAATCAGATCGCATTTTGTTGTTCACACCCATGCAATCCGATTCCTGTCCGAATTCACTGTTCGCACTGCAATATGCGGACCGATCTGGGGGTGTCATTTACTTTCTATTGACACTCCCAGCGGTTTGCATAGGGCAGGGTGAAATGCCTGCGAGTTCTACACGATGCAGGTACCGTCACTGGAATCGCGCTAGTGTGAACTCAGCACTAACTGTCATATGCAGATCCAAGCTGACCTCTTTGAATTTTAGATGAATGAGACTATGTACATACAAAAGTAACAATGTTACTTTGTTCTGAATAGTTTTTAACACTATATCAAATGCAGACGGTCCATTTTTTGACAACTGTAATAGCAATGTGTATAAACAGCAACTGTTCATGCTGACTGCAGGAAAGATTACTTTGTTTTAACTTTCAATAATATAGCATGGGATTAGCACTGACATCTGAACAGAAGGTTTGTTACTTTGTTAATCTTTCTGTCTATGCATTTTAATTCTGCTTGTCATGTTCTTGTTTCATACCTTTGTTTTGTCTTTCATATCATTTGTTCTTTTTCCTTTTCATTCTTGCATGCCTAAAGTACAGACTACACAGTGGAGGGTAGCAGGAAGAGCTTCTTTTCAGCTACTCAGTCTTCCCGCTGCTGTTCCTCCTCTACTTTGTCTACTGTTTCTTCCTCTTCATCATCTTGCTGGTCGCCATCCTTAGAATGCCCAAGTGGCCGCACCTGCTGCCAGTACCTGCTGAAGATTCTGGTTTCTCTGTACATCTTCATTTTCATTTGTTCATATGTTGTGTTTCTTTCCATCAATTCAGCGGCAAAGTGCACAGAAAACACAAACTCAAAGAGTCACTCGAATGAATCTGAGCCTTTTCAGGGCAACCTTTCATCTGTGCAGTGTAAGTTAAGGAGACAGGAATGTAAGCTGCACTTTGAATAATGCAAAAGACTAAAGTGCTGTACAAGTTGTTGTCTAGGTAGAGATTAAAATAAGTGTACAATGTCAACCTCTAAATGTGAGAAATAAAGCCTCATTCCACGTTTTAGCAAACGGACCTGGATCAAGCTCAGCTAATTACCCGTACTGTCTTCCGGCAGCAGAACTGGGACTTCCTGTTCCACTCCTGGAACAGAATTGAATTAGGTTGAGTGCTGCTCAGTCATTCACAGGAAGCTTTATATTGTCTAAATGAACACAAGGCTGAGGTGGAGAGGTGTGTGTCACAATCTCCACTTCAGCCAGTTAGAGGAAGCTTTGTATTCATTCATAAAATACAAAGCTTCCTGTAAATGTCTGAGCAGTGCTCAGCCAGACTCTGCTTTGTTCCAGGAGTGAGACAGATAGCCTACATTCAATTGCTGGGACACAGTGCTTTACAGCATATGTAGCTGAGGCTACATACAGCCGTTGCATGTGTTCGTGTAGGACATAGTCCATTTGGACCAGCTTGGTCCAAACAAACTATTTAAAGTTCTCTAAATTATGGAGTTAGGCTTTAAGAAATGAGCAGAGTTTTGCAAGAATACCATGCTACTGACTTTAATGAGGAAATCTTCTGATGTACTCCTGGAATTGAGTTGATAGAGCTTATCGTGAATGTGGTTTGAATAGAGCTTTAAAAGTCGCAAGCCTTAGGCCTAAACATTGTGTACATCTCCTTCCTTGGGTAGTTCACATTTAAATCTTCATTCTACCAAAAATTATAAATTCATAGATCTTGCTGACACACCCAGACTAAAAACGTTAAAGGGAGAGCGTATTCTTAACCAAAAGTGAAAGGTTAGTAAAGGCACTAAAGGCCTTGTTCACACCTATGCATTGTGATAATCCACTCATTACAACAACACATGGAAATGCAACATACACTCATTAATGCATTGTGGTGCTATTAATTTTTAATTACACCCTAAGAAACATGCAGTGCAGTATACCGCAACACATACAGAAGTAGCACATTACCATGTTTTTAAGTGTGCTGCATTACCAAAAATTGTGCAGGTTCAATTTCAAACATTCATACATTCAAACAAATGGGCTGTCTTAAAGTGGTTGTAAAGCCACTATATTATGATGATACAATCCCCTCTGTTAAATAAGAACATGTGCCCCACTGCATGTGTTTTATAAAAAAAAATGCAGATTTCTACCTGATTTCAGAGCGCCTCTTGGCACTCACATGACTGCTCGCCGCTATCCTCCCCTCCTCCCAGCTGACATCAGTGGGAGTTCTTGTCAGCCCAGGAGAGGAGAGCTGTCACATGAGTGCCAAGAGGTGCTATGAAATCAGGTAGAAATAGGCATTTTTTTTATGAAACACGTAGTGGTGCACATGTGCTTATTTAACAGAGGGGATTGTATCATCATAATATAGTTTTTTTTAGCAGCAGAAGGGGAGAGGCGGGCACTGTCACGAGCAGACTGGCGGGGGGGTTGGGGAGAAGGACTGAGGAGAGCTGCAGATAGCTGTCAGGCCCAGTAGCCAGGTCAGTTTACAGAGGGGAGGGCAGAACCAAGCAGGATCAGCCAGATATTTTAGGTTACCGTATATACTCGAGTATAAGTCATTCCGAGTATAAGTTAAGGCCCTAATTTACCACAAAAAAAATGGGAAAAACTTATTGACCCGAGTATAAGACGAGGGTGAGAAATGCACAGCTACTGTAAGTGGAAAAGAGGGTCAACAATGCCCATTTGCAGTCTCACTGTGCCCATTTGCAGCCATAGGTCCCCTGAACTTCAAACTCGGTAGTTAAGGGTTCCTAGACGCCCCCTAGCTGCAGCCAAAATTTGGGGTCTCTGAACCCAAAGGGTCCCGAAATGACATTGCTGCAGATAGACACAGTTGACCGAATTTGGGGCCCCGTATCTCGGGGCCACTTAGTGCTAAGAACCCCAAATTTGGTGTGCAAACCCAGTGGAACTAGCACCATAAAATTTCCAAAGCTGGGGTTTCTAGCACCAAGTGGCCACGAGATACAGGGCTGCAAAAATCAGTTCAGAAAATGTCAAGCACTTTTCTGCAGCAGAGAATGACATTTTCCGAACCAGTTTTGGGGCCCCGTATCTCAGGGCCACTTGGTGCTAGGAACCCAATCTTTGGATATGTTATGGTACCACTGGGTTTGCACACCAAATTTGGGGTTCCTAGCACCAAGTGGCCCTGAGATATGGGGCCCCAAAGTCGGTTCAGAAAATGTCAAGCACTTTTCTGCAGCAGAGAATGATATTTTCCGAACCGAATTTGGGGCCCCATATCTCGGGGCCACTTAGTGCTAGGAACTTCAGCTTTGAATATGTTGTGGTACTAGGTCCACTGGGTTTGTATACCAAATTAGGGGTTTCTAGCACCAAGTGGCCCTGAGATACGGGGCCCCAAAGTCGGTTCGGAAAATGAAATTTTTTGCTGCAGAAATTTTTTGCTGCTTGACTCGAGTATAAGTCGAGGGGGGCACTTTCAGCACAAAAAATGTGCTGAAAAATTCGACTTATACTCGAGTATATACGGTATATGGGGGCCAAATGGCACAGCACAAGCACTGTGCTGTATAACATGGTTTAAAGGGACAGGATCAATGTTTTTATTTTATCTTTAGGGTAACAAACACTTTAAAACTATACACTCAGTCAATCACTTTACAGAGGACAATGAATGACGGTTTGCGAGCATTCAGGAGCCAATTCTGCTGCCTTCTGATGCCTGGTTTGTTTGTTTTTTGGCATATTTTTTTTTGTACTGCCAAAAGGCAAAGATCATGGCACAATTGCAAGGCAAGTGCATGGCTCACAATTTCGGCACAGTCCTATTCACTTACATGACTTGACAGGTGGTGCCACTTTTTAAACTCTGAATGTTACGTTAAATTTGCCACACTGCAATGCAAAACCTTGCAGCCATAGCACTTTGTACTCTACCAGGGGGCACCGTGTCTGCTTGTAAGTGGTCGGTTGGGGGCAGTAAAAATACAGATCATCTGCCTGTTTTTAATGCCATCTGGCTGCCTGTATGAAGGGAGCTTAAAGGCTTTAGTGTAAATAGTCTGGGCACATGTGCACATTAAGTTCTTAGGTCTGCACACCTTCCATTGCAGCCACAAGGCACCCGTACTCCACGGTGGATTTTTCATCTATTTCATAGTATAGAGATTGCAACAGAAGGAGTTGTAAAATCTTTTAGCAGCAGGAAGAGTGAGACTTCAAGGTTGGTAGCAAAAGAACCAATAAGTATGTTGGTGACGTATTACTAGTCGAATCCCTAAGTGATATAAAAAGCTAATTTGTGACATGAAATGCTTATTATTGAAATATTGGTCCTTTAAACATTTTATATATATATATTTTACATATGATCAGTTGATTTTAGTATAATTTATATTATTCTGGGAAAAGCATTTCCCTGTGGTAATCGTCTAGCTAACTATAATGTAAATGTTTACACAATTACTGAATGTAAAATTGGCTGATCGCATGTATAGAGCTGAAATGTGCGCATTACATTGAAAGTATATCTTTTGCTACAAATAATTTATGCTAAAATATTTTTCTTTTGAAACTTTACTAAAGCTAAACATATGTGTGAATATTCATACAAACGTTGGTATGAACATTTGTACAAAAATTCTCAGAATATTAGATAAATTTGGGAATGTCATGCAAAAGTAATTTAAAATGTGGTGTCACAAGCTGTGTAAAGCATAAAGCAAAATTTAGTGAAGGTTCTATTGGACTTTAAAAGAATATGCATAAAAATATATATATATATATACACACATACAGCGGGTAAAATACATAAGTATTGAACACGTCACCTAAGTTTTCTAAGTACTGTATATATTTCTAAAGGTGCTATTGCCATGAAATTGTCACTACATGTCGGTGACAACCCATGCAATCCATACATACAAAGAAACCAAAATAAAGAAAACAAAATAAATTCAGAAATGAAGTTATATGTAATAAAATGGAATGACACAGGAAAAAAGTATTGAACACGCTAACTCAAATTTATTTAATACTTCGTACAAAATCCTTTGTTGGTAATGACAGCTTCAAGATGCCTCCTGTATGGAAAAACTAGTCTGCATTGCTCAGGTGGTATTTTGGCCCATTCTTCCATACAAACAGTCTTCAAATCTTGAAGGTTCCGTGGGCCCCTTCTATGAACTATGATATTTAGTTCTTTTGATAGACTTTTTATTGGATTCAAGCCAGGTTTTTGGTTGGGCCATTCTAGCAGCATTATTTTCTTTCTTTAAAACGAATTGAGAGTTTCCTTGTCTTTGTGTTTGGGATTGTTGTCTTGCTGAAATGTCCACCCTTGTTTTATCTTCATCATCCTGGTAGATGACAGAAGATTTTTATCAAGAATGTCTTGGTACATTTTTTCTTTCATCCTGCCTTCAATGATATGAAGTTTGCCAGTACAGTATGCTGAAAAATAGCCCCATACCATGCTGTTCCCAACTCCAAACTTCACAGTTGGTGTGGTGTTTTTTGGTGCAGTGCCATTTGACCTCCAAAGAGTTACATTTTGGTCTCAAGTGACCAGACTATATTCTCCCAGTATTTCACAGGCTTGTCTAAATGTTGTGCAGTAAACGTTAAACGAGCTTCAACATGCTTTTTCTTCAGCAATGGAGTTTTGCTTGGTGAGCATGCATACAGGCCATAGAGGTTGAGTGCATTACTTATTGTTTTCTTTGAAACAATTGTACCTGCTAATTCCAGGTCTTTCTGAAGCTCTCCACAAGTGATCCTTGGCTCTTGGACAACTCTTCTGATGATTCTGTTCACTCCTGTCAGAAATCTTGCGAGGAGCACCTGGTCATGGCCGGTTTTATGGTGCAATTCTGTTCTTTCCACTTCTGGATTATGGCCCCAACAGTGCTCACTGGAACATTCAGAAGTTTCGAAATCCTTCTGTAACCAGTGCCATCAGTATGTTTTGCAACAATAAGGATGCAAGAGTTTTGAGAGAGCTCTTTGCTTTTACCCATCATGAAATGTTTCTTGTGTGACACCTTGTTAATGAGACCCCTTTTTATAGGCCAGCAGTTGAGACTCAACCAGCTGATAATAGTTGCACTGACAAGGGGCAGGATTGCTTTCTAATTACTGATAGATTTCAGCTGGTGTCTTGGCTTTCATTGCCTTTTTTGCACCCTCATTTCTTCAATCCTTCTTCCCTGTGCCGTTCCATGTTATTATACATAACTTAATTTCTGAACTTATTTGTTTTGATTTCTTTGTATGTATAGGTTGTTTACCGACCTGTGGTAAACATTTCAGGTCAATAGCACCTTTACAAATATATTTACCTAGAAAAATGGTGACGTGTTCAAAACTCATTTTACCCACTGTATGTGTGTATATATATATATATATATATATATATATCTATAGATATATCTATAGATATAGATATATATTTAACTACTTCCCATCTGGACCAATTCTGGCACTTCGCTCCTATATGTCAAAATCATAATTTTCTTTCTAGAAAGTTACTCAGAACCCCCAAACATTATATATGTTTTTTTAGCAAAGACCCTAGGGAATAAAATGGCGGTTGTCACAAGATATTTGCTCAGCGATGTTTCAAACGCGTTTTTAGATGCCTAACATGTCACACTTTAAAATTGCACACAATCGTGGAATGGCGCCAAACTTCGGTACTTAAAAATTTCTATAGGTAATGCTTTAAAATGTTTTACTGGTTACATGTTCAGAGTTACAGAGGAGGTCTTGGGCTAGAACTATTGCTTTTGCTGTAACGCACGCAGTGATACCTCACATGTGTGATTTAAACTCCATTTACATATGTTCGCGCAAGTTACGTATGTGTTCACTTCTGTACGTGGGGACGGGGCGCTTTACATTTTTTTTTACTTTTATTTTTTTATTTTTACACTTTCTTTTTAAAAAAATAAAATTTTGATCACTTTTATTCCTATTACAAGGAATGTAAACATCCTTTGTAATAGGAATAGTGCGTGAGAGGTCCTCTTTATGGAGAGATGTGGGGTCAATGAGACTCCACATCTCTCCTCCAGGCTGGAAAAAGCTGAGATAAAAAATAAATAAAAACTCTCTGAGCCTTTCCAGCCGCGTCCTTGGCTTTGTTTACATCTGTCGACATCATAACGTTGCGTCCGTGCCTCTAAGGGTCACAGGGATGACTGGGGATCATCTGGTCCCCAGAAATCTCTATGGTAAATTTACGGCGGCGGCCAATTTATTTTCCGGCTCACCGATCTCACAGGTGAGTCAGGAGAAGCATCGGAGGGCAGCAGGAGGGGGGTTGTCTCCTCCCACTGCCTGTAAGAACCATCAAGCGGCTGAACTGCCGCTATGATTATTCTTACAGTGCACAGAATCACCAGTGGAAATAAATGATATCTGGATGATGCCTGTAGCTGCAGGCATTATCCAGATATCCCCAATCAAAGTACATGACGTCATATGACATACTGCCGTCGGGAAGTGGTTAAAAAAACTGCATTCTATATTTTATATATACGCACACAATAAATAAGCTTCCTTGTGAGCTGGTAAAAAAAAAAAAAACATGTTCTGAGCTTTTTATTATCTATTTTGTTTGTTATACAATATGCAAGCAAAGTTTGATTTATACTTTATTGTAATTTTGAAATGTAATCAGAGTGAAAAATGTTAATTTAAACAACAGCATTAAAAAAGTAATACATTTTTTTAATCAATATTTTTTCATTTGTGGTATCATGACATGCATATCTTATTTTAAGTAGCTCTATATTACCAATTCCCATCTATAGAAGATATGTTTAGTGCTCTATTTAAATACTCTACCACAAGGACTTGCTTTATATTTATACGAAGCGCAGAAAGTTATTTTTAGTGTAGCTCAAAGCCTAACTAAACTAAGATATTAACACTGTGTTAATATGCATGATCCTTCATACTACACTTTTAGCAGAAGTCTGATGTTAGCAAGTGGATAGTAGACACATGTAGTGACTTGTTTATCAGTGTTCTACTAGGCCGGGATCACACTGGTATGACATACGCTCTGACTTTGGGAGCACATGTCGCATGACGTGTATAAATCAATAGTTCTCTATGAGAGCCATCTTAACTGGTCCGACACAAGTCGGTCTGACTTTGAAAAAGGTTCCTGCACTACTTTTGGTCCGACTTTGGTCCTACTTCAGCCCATTGAATATTATTGAAGTCGGATCAAAGTCGGATCATCATCTTAACCGATCCGACTTTGGCATGCGACTTGTGCTGTGAGAATCTTGAAGGGGAAACCCATGCCAAAATGGGTCTAGTATGGATTTTAAGGGGGACTCCCACGCCAAAATAAAAAAAGATGACAGGGGGTCCCCCCAAAAACCAGACTCTTATCTGATCATGCAGCATGCTAATGGAGACAAGGGCCTCTTCCCCACAACCCTGGGTGGGCGGTGATTGTGGAAGTCTGAGGGCGGGGGACTTATCGAAATCTGGAAGCCCCCTGTTACTCCCAGATCCTATCCTCCACTATATGTGAATGAGTATGGGGTACATTGCACCCCTACCCATTCACCCAAAAAAAGTGTCAAAGAGAAAAAGAAATAAAGCTAGCACACAGGTTTCTGACAAAGTCCTTTATTTTTATTTTTTTTTTTTTAAATCTCTTTATTTGAAAAAGTTATCCATTACAGCATACACAAATCAAACAAGTCACAGAAAAAAAAATACAAAAATAGGGACTATCACTAAAATCATGAGCGCATTAATATCATCCGTTTTTCCCATATATTCTTATACATCTAGTAAGTGCCAGTTCAAGATACCCATAAGCTGTAATCTTCAAAAAGGGGAAAAAAAAAGGTTTCTTCACTTTTCCCCTCTTCCCCCCCATTCCCCCCCCCCATTCCCCCTCCCCCTTCCACCCCTCCCTTTTTCCCCCTCCCCCCACCTATTCTCACCCACCCGCCATGCACCCTCACATACGCCCTGCGCCAATCTCATCCCGTACCATCCTCACCCCACCTCCCCCTCCGATCCAGCCCTATCCTGATCCAGCCATGCTTTCCATATTTTCTCAAATTTCTTATAGTTGCCCCTCTTCTTATAGATGTACTTTTCCCTGCAAATCACCTCCCTTACTGCATTCTCCCATTCTGTCACTGTCGGTGCCTCCTTCCTCTGCCAGTGCTGTGCAATAAGCTTTCTTCCCTGAAACAGGCATCTCACTCTTGCCGTCTGTGTATCCTTTGAGGTCCCTCCGTCCCCCGTCAGTCCCAGCAGGCACTCTCTCGCCTCCAACCTCAGCGACGTCCCAAACACCAGGTTTATTTTTTCCACCACTCCTTTCCAATATCTATGCAGTTTGGGACATCGCCAGAACATGTGGATCAAATCCCCATGCCCCCCTCCGCATCTTTGACACTTCGAGTCGGGTCTCTTACCCCACTTGAATAACTTCAGGGGTGTATAATATGCCCTATAGGATAAATAAAGGTGAGACATCACTTGTGAGGGAGAGAGAGTGACCCTAGGCCCAGACGCCAAGACATGCTCCCATTGGTCATCAGACAGTGTTCCCACATCTTTTTCCCATTTAATCCTATTTTTATTTTCCACCGGGCCTTCCTGGGCTGCTGCCCTCAGGCATCCATACATGTCAGAGATCAATCCCCTTGTGGAGCTTGCATCCATCAACTTTCTCAAAGAGGCCATTTCACACCACACTGGCGCTTCCTTCCCAAATTGTGCCTCCAGGGCATGCCTAATTTGCAGATATCTGTAAAATGACCTGTTGGAGATCGCATACTCCTCTACCAGCTCCTGAAAGGACTTCAACCTCCCCGCCCTTTTTACCTGTGCCAGGTAGTGAATACCCTGACGGTCCCATTCCTCAAAGCGCCCCATTTTTTTAAGCTCATTAAGACTATTGTTGTCCCAGAGTGGGGAGAATTCCGCAAAACCGATATATCCCAGGGTTCTTTTAGCTTGTACCCAGGCTTTGACCATCATCTGGGTAGTGGGGCATTTAGTACAGAATGAATCTGCCTCTAATCCCTCTGCACTTGTATCATGTCTAGTGTCATTCAACAAAATGCTACCCCCCACTCCCTCTTCTCTTGGCCTATTACTGCCTCCCATTTGTTGCAATTGGGCTGCCAGGAAGTAGCCTCGTGGATCTGGTACCGCCAGACCGCCCTTCACCTCTGATCGCCGTAGCGCCCGCAACCCGATCCTGGCCACCCCATTTTTCCAAATGAGCTCCCTGAACACACTGTCCATTTTTTTGAACCAATGCTTGGGAATCCAAACAGGAGAGTTCTGCAGGACGTATAAAATTTGGGGTAACCAGACCATTTTAATCAGGTTGCAGCGCCCTGCGACTGAGAGGGGCAGGCGTCTCCACACTTGACACTTCTGTTTCAGCTTTTTCATAAATGGAACTAGATTTCCGGATATGTACTGGCCTGGATCTCTAGATATATTGATCCCCAAATATTTCATTTGCCTGACTACTTGGACTTGGGATGCCTGGTGAGGGAGAGGCCCATTCAGGGCATCTATGGGCAGCATCACTGATTTCTCCCAGTTAACCAGTAACCCAGAGAAAACACCAAACTCCTTTACTATCTCCATAGCTGTTTCCAGTCAGTCCTGCGTATCCGCCAAAAACAGCAAAATATCATCGGCATACAAGGCCACTTTGTCCACCCCTCTCTTTCTCCTAAACCCCTGTACACCCTGTGCCATCCTCAGAGCAACCGCCAAGGGCTCAATTGCCAAGGCAAAGAGCAGGGGGGACAAAGGGCACCCCTGTCTCGTACCCCTGCTCAACTGAAACCACTCCGAGCACTGCCCGTTGATTTTCACCTTGGCCCTCGGTTTATTATACAACAATCTTAGCCACTGAGCAAACCCAGGGCCAAACTGATATTCCGCCAACACCTTCCATAAGTAATGCCATTCCAAAGAATCGAAGGCCTTGGCTGCGTCTAGTGAAAGAATTGCTCTCCTACCACTATTTTCTATAGGGATTTGCATATTAAGGTATACCCGTCTTATGTTTGTGCTTGTAGATCTGTCTGGGATAAACCCGGTCTGGTCTGTGTGTATTATTTTGGAAATTATCTTATTCAGCCTTGCGGCTAGTACTTTGGCCAAGATCTTCACGTCCGAGCACAAGAGCGAGATGGGCCTATATGAAGACAATTATGTAGGATTCTACCCTTCTTTCAGCAAAATTATTACTATGGCTTCTGACATAGAGGGGGGCAAGGCCCCTTCTTCCCTAGCTTCATTGAATACCTCCAGTAGTAAGGGTAACAATACCTCCCCATATTTTTTAAATAATTCTATGGACAGGCCATCCGGGCCCGGGGACTTTTGAGCCGCCATATCTCCAACAGCCCTTTGCAGTTCTTTGAGAGTCAATGGGGCATCCAACATTTCCTGATCCTCGTTTGATACCGGAATTATCCCCAGCCCCTCAAAGAAGCCCTGCATTTCCCCCTCTACGTTTACCCTGGAGGAGCTATATAGCTTCTCGAAGTATGTCCTGAACTCACCTATTATGTCTGGGGTGTTTTTTTTTATTACTCCTTCCCTTCCCTCAATTGCTGGCACCGCACTCGGGGGGCCGTTTGCCCTAATTATCAGAGACAGAGCTTTCCTAATTCGCTCTCCTTCTCCCAAAAAGCTCCGCCTCTGAAAGGATCTAATCTTTTCTATCTTCTCTCGGAGTACCCTGCTATACTCTTCCTGTCTCCTCACCCAACACTCATAATTAGCTTGGGATGGTGTTACCACGAAGTGCGCCTCCGCCAGTCTTGCATTTTCTTTAGCTCCCAATTCCTCGGCTTGTGACTGTTTTTTAACATAAGCAATTCTCTGAATTAAGGCTCCTCGAAGGTATGCCTTCAGGGAGTCCCAAACCACCCCCAGTGGGGCCGATCCTAGATTTATATTAATAAACTCTGACAGCCCCTCCATCATTTTCTCCTCCTCTCCTATAAGTTCAAGCCAAAAGGGGTTAATTTTCCAGCTCCCTCTACTATATTGCCCCCCTACCTTCACGGCAGCAATAACTGGCGTATGGTCCGAGACGCCTCTCGGCTCATAGGTTATTTCCTCCACTACATTTAGTGCTTCCTCGTTACCTAGTACAAGGTCGATTCTGGATAAGGTGGCATGGGTCCTGGAGTGGCATGAATACTGTCTCTCTCCAGGATGCCTCCTCCTCCAGATATCCACCAGCCCTATTTCGTCACAGTATTGCGAAAGGGGGCTCCTGTTGGCCTCTCCAGCTCCGTGCTTTAGCGGGAACCTATCTATGCTCCTGTCCATCGTCATGTTGAAGTCTCCCAATGCTATTACTGGGGTCCCAGGGAAATCTGCTATGAACCTGGCTAGGTCTTCCATTACTTCCATGCTAAATGGGGGAGGGATATACACATTGGCCAGTATGTATCTTTTATTTTCTATTAAGCAAGAGAGAAAAATATACCTTCCATTTTCATCCAATCTACTCTGCCCGCAGGAGAAAGCCAAATCTGTGCTTATCAATACACTCACCCCTCTTGAATATGATGAGTGAGTGGAATGAAACTGTGTCCGAAACTGCTTATTACTTAAAGTTTCAATTGTATCTTTTACCAAATGGGTCTCCTGGAGGCAGAGTATCTTGACATTCCCCCTTTTGGCTATTGAAAAAATTACTTGTTTTTTGACGTTATCCTTTATCCCCCTAACGTTCCATGAGCATATATTAATCCGTTTTACCGTATCCGGGATTTTTCCACCCCTTCTTTCAATGCTCATGGCCTGTTAGGTCTGATGCCTTTACAGTACTTTGGTCTCCTATCAAATCGAACCATCCCCTATTGTAGGTACAATAGGGGAATGTACAATATACCACCCTACCTTTTTCCAGTCCCTTTGATCTAGCAACCTCAACCCACTCACATCCCCTCACAACAACACTCCCTACCTTTCGTCCCTGATTGTGTTCATGCATCTTCCCCCCCACCCTCCACCCCCCATTCCCCCTCTCCCTCCCACCAACCCACCCACACAGTACCCCCATGCCCACTTTTGGGCCTATCCCTCGAGCTTCTATTGTGACCTTCAAAACCTTTTGAGGCTTAAGAAAAAAACGTGAGCCTAACCCAGTAGGAGGGGACTTTCCCCCTAGAAATATTTGTGCTTATTATTGTGTGTATAATTTGTGCATTTATCTCTATAAATATATTATACTTCTATTTATTTAATCCCCCCCTCCCCTCCCTCCCCCACTCCACTCCCTCCCCCACTCCACTCCCTCCCCCACTCCACTCCCAATTTACATCATCAAAAACAAAAATCCAAAAATGAAAGAAAAATAAAAATAATCAAAGAAAAAAAAAAGAGAAAAAACAAGAGAAGAGCAGGACACCATACAAAGGGAAACCAAGTAAGCAAAAGTTCCAGAAGACGCCTAACTTCCTTCTCCTCGCTTAATTCTCTCTTCATTATTCTCTAGCCAGGTTGACACTTCATTGGGGGTAGAAAAAAACCTGACCTCCCCCAGAGCTGAGATACGCAGTCGTGCTGGGAACAAAAGCGCATAATTGATTCTGAGTTGTTGAAGCTTTCGTTTACATTCTCCAAATTTAGCTCTTTGTCTCTGTAGCTCGGGGGAAAAATCTGGGTAAATTGAGATCCTGGCTCCATTGTGCTGAATATTCCTTGACTCTCTTGCTTTCTGTAAAATAGTGACTTTGTCCCGAAAACATAAAAGCTTAAAAATAAAGGGCCTAGGGTGGCCTCCTGGAGCTAGAGCTTTAGGGCCTATTCTATGTGCGCGCTCGATAGCAAAAGTGTTAGAGAATGAGTCCCTGACGAATTTCTCCTTCAGCCAGTCCTCCATAAATTGAATGGGGTTGTTCCCCTCACAGCCCTCTGGGAGCCCAAGTACCCTCAGGTTCTCTCTACGTAGCCTGTTCTCCATACTGTCCATTTTCTGCAAACAATCCTTTAATTGGATTTTCATGAGTGCTACCTCTTGTTTTAATGGATACACATCATCTTCCATTTGGCTGAATCTCTCCTCGAGCGCTGTTGTACGGGTACAAACTGCACGCACTTCCCCCTTAACGGTAAGCAGTTCATCTCTAATGCCTTTAAGTTGCTCAGACAACTCGTTGATTGATTGCTTGCAAGTATTGATGGCTACAAGAATGTCATGCAGGGATGGCTCCCTCTCGTTTATCGGGCCACCCTGGCCTCCCCCTACCGCCCCCTCCAGGCCCAAGACCTGTTGCTTATCCAGGGCCCCCCTGCTACTGAACCCGCTGATGGTATAGCTGATGGTATAGCTGCCAAAGTCCCGTTTTCCTGGGTCTGACTTCTCCTCCCAGGGTGGCCCGCTTGTTGTTGACCCCCCTATGCTGCTAGGTTTATTAGGGGTTTGATTTGGGGTGTGCGCAAAGCGCTCTAATTTGGTGGCCACTTGGTTCCCCTTCTCCTTGGCGCTGTGGGTTCCAAGGGCCCCTGTCCCTTGTTGAGTTGGCCCGTCCTCCATCCCCTTCTTTCTTGACATTTCCGACAGTATGCTGTTAATCTCTGCACAGTGCTAGTCCCTGCCCTGGGACCTGGACCTATGTGTCCACCGATCCCCTGCCAAAATTGCAGCGATAATGTCTTTTTCCTGCTGGACCTTTATGTTATAGATATACTATATGTGAGTGTGCACACAGCCACCGACTCACCCCTCTAGTGCTCCGGGCGGGATCCTCTGCTGCTTGGACCCTCCAGGGGCTCTCCAGCGCCTCCGCTCGATCCCAGGTATCGGCGCCTCCCTCTCTCACTGGGACAGGGCCGCCGATGTTACACCTGGGAGAGCACCGTGCAGTTGGTCCGGCTCAGTACGGCGGCCAGTCACGTCCACGGCGGCTTCACTCAACGCTCCAGGCGTTCTACGGCAAGTCTCTTGGAACACACTGTGCCGAATGTCGGAGCAGGAGCAAGGAGAGAGGGCTGGGCTCAGTCACGGCATCCTCCCTCACCTCAGCATCCGGTCACGCCCCATCCCCCGACAAAGTCCTTTATTAAAGCAGCTCCAGCGTCTCTTCTCCATCCAATTTTATCTCCCTCCGTTTTTTTTCCTGCTCCCGCTGTAAATGTTAGCTCTAGCGTGTGCCATTACTTATATAGCTATGGGGCACGGCCACCTGGTGACCTCATCTGCAGACCCCCACCCCCTTGTGACGTCACTGCCCAGGGCATGATGGGGCGGGAGAGGAACCGGAGGAAGAACTGGCAGCAGAAGAAGTCATCAGCATAGCGAGAAGAACCGGAAGAAGAACCAAAGGAAGAAGACATCAGCGAGAAGAACCGGAGGATGAAGACGTCACCGGAGGGAGAAGAAATTGGAGGGAGAAGAGACGGACTTTGTCAAAAATCTGTGTGATGTTTTTTATTTTTGACACTTTTTTGGGGGTAAATGGGTAGGGGTACAATGTACAATGCAGAGCCCCCTACCCCAAAGCACCCCCCATGTGCTCAGGTGCTCACTTGCCCCCCCTTCCTGATCTGCCAGGCTTCGTGCTCGAATTAGGGTCTGGTATGGATTTTGGGGGGAGACTACATGCCGTTTTCTTTTTTTATTTTGGTGTCGGGGTTCCCCTTAAATCCATAACAGACCAAAGGTTCTGCTATGGTCTTGGGGGGACACCGTTTTTTTTTAAATTTTGGCAAGGGGTTCCTCCTTAAAATTCATACCAGACTTGAAGAGCATGGTATTGTCGGGATCAAAGTCGGATACCATTTATTGAAGTCAGACGGAAATCGACAATAAAGTCGCAGGGCAAAGTCAGATCCACAGTCATAGGACCGTTGTGCCGTACAAGGGGGGAGGGGGGGCGGCACAAAGAGGCAAACCTGTTTGCTTTTTGTGCTTTTTTTGTTTTCTCTTCCAAGAGTTATTTAATTTTCTGTATATTTTAATAATAAAAAGTAAATATAAGAAAATACACTTTTTCAATTTGGCCAGTGATATGTTCCGACCGATGTGTAGGCTACATCGGACATTTTCCTTTGGAATTTTCGTCACACAAAATTTGAGATCTGGATCTCAAATTTTCCGACAGCAAAATCCATTGTCGTAAATTCCAATCGTGTGTACACAATTCCGACGCACAAAGTTCCACGCATGCTCGGAATCAAGCAGAAGGAGCCCCACTGGCTATTGAACTTCATTTTTCTCGGCTCGTTGTATGTGTTGTACATAACTGCGTTCTTGGCGATCGGAATTTCCGACAAGATTTGTGTGACCGTGTGTATGCAAGACAAGTTTGAGCCAACATCCGTTGGAAAAAATCCATGGATTTTGTTGTCGGAATGTCCGATCGTGTGTATGGGGCATTAGACTACAAATAAAGTAACAAACAACATGACCGAAAACAAAATAATTTCTATGAACACTATACAATAAAAATAAATAATCTACATTAAAAATAATATTTAAAAAAATGAAATTAAATGAGGCTAGTTGGGGTTAACAATTCCATAACAATAGCCATCTGTTTGGTCTGAGTATTGCAAAGGCATGTATCCAGAATGTGTTAGTCTTTAAAGAACTATCATTACAATTTTTTAAAGTTGTTCTGCTGCCCATGGGACAAGGTATACTGTATGTAGTGTCCCATGTAGCTAGGTGCTTCTAAGTCTAGTTATGGGGGCCTAACTGCCCCCACTCCCTTTCCCCCCATGGCTGACCCAACAACAGCTAGGAAAAGATTGATACATCATTACAAAAGCTTGCCCCAGCTCAGAGCACGCTCCCCAGACAAGAAGAATGCAAAGGGAAGGGTGGGTATCAGTCTGTTGTCTCTCTGCATCCCTCTTGCCACAGCTTGTCAGGGGAAAGTGCTCTGAACCAAGGCAAAATGCTATTATGATGGGTCTGTCTCCTTCGTAGCTGTTGTCAAATTTGCCACAGGGGGAGGGGAAGAGGGCTGGTTTGACCTCATATCTAGACTTAGGAAGCACCTAGCTACATGGTACAAAGTACTAAAAAGTACTAAAAATACTACATTACTGAAATAGATGTGTTGTCTTTGAGAGTTGCCCAAGGACAAGTGAAAAAAAAGCATCTAACTGTGTTCTGGGGAACAGGAGTGTAACTAAAGGCAAAACTTTTTAGTTTTGGATTGCATGGAGAGGGATTAGAACACCTGTCAGTTTGTATTGCTGTTTGTGCCCACATTAGGGAGATTACCAAATTTTGGGCTGTCATCAGACCGCTAATAGATGGGAAATCCTCCAATGGGGACACCAGTTCTGGTGACCTAGGTGACACACCAAGATTCTCTCACTTTGGAGGGATTTCCTTTCACTTCCTGTTTTTGGCTATGGGACAGGAAGTGAAGGAAACTCTCCCCAATGGGTCACACATGAAAAAAAAATGACAGGGGTTATAACCCAATCTTACCCTATCCAAAATGAAAAAAAAACATATTGGTAACCTCACTGTGTGGACCTATTGTGTAATTTCCACATCCTGTGCAATTACGTACCCTGAAATGGCAGTTTCATCTCATAGTCTTGGTTCATTTCTTTGACATTGACAATAATTGGATGACATCTAGAACATCATTGAACTGCTGTTTGTGACATATGATTATGTCTGTGACATGTGATTATATGCAGAAAAAAACACCTGTAATGTTTTACACATTTTTCTCATACTTAGAGTATATACAAAGACAATTTGCTAAAGATTTCTACCAAGTTGCAATCCACTGGCCTAATATATGAATGTGACATTTATAAATAAAGTTCTTGTCAATAATGTGTATTGAGTTTTTCTACTGTAATACGTATTTTTTTCCTAAGGCACTCATAATTGCATAAAATATGAAAATGTGGTGCTCACAAATGATAATATATGTGTAAAACTACGTATAAATATGTGCAGATGTGAATAAAGCAAAATCCATATAAAGTAAAGTCCAAATCAAATATGAAAAATATATATTCAAATCCTCGATGGGAAAAAAAACCTCTCAGGGGCAGTGAGCCGCAGACGCTCCAGAACTTTTCAGGTGCAAATCAACACCCCCATATGTGTCCCCACTCACCAAATGACGATGACCCCCAGCTTTACAGTCTGGGGGTCGCTTCAGGTTTAAATGATGGTATCCAGATGAGTTCAGGGATAGTGGTGTGGACATCAGATGAAGGTTTATAGTAGAATTTCTCAGCAGATTCACCAGGCACCAGAAAGGAAAAGAATTGAAACTAATAGTGAAAGTACTGTTTGAAAGGGGATTTATTCCATATAAACATGGGTACTTACAACACAGCTGATAAAAACAGGCATGTAAAAAGGGTTGTAGATGTGTCCGGACGCCGCTCACAGGCGTGCGTTTCAGGAACCAGGAAGTGCGTTCCAAGGAGCAGGAAATGACGTCAGCGCCGCTGGAAATGCGTCAACAAGTTTCGCCCACCCACAGGGCGTTATCATCAGGTCTTTGATAACGCCCTGTGGGTGGGCGAAACTTGTTGATGCATTTCCGGCAGCGCTAACGTCATTTCCTGATCCTTGGAATGCACGTCCTGGTTCCTGGAACGCACGCCTGTGAGCGGCGTCCGGACACATCTACAACCCTTTTTACATGCCATCGAGGATTTCAATATATATTTTTCATATTTGATTTGGACTTTACTTTATATGGATTTTGCTTTATTCACATCTGCACATATTTATACGTAGTTTTGCACATATATTATCATTTGTGAGCGCCACATTTTCATATTTTATTCATTTCGTCTAGTGATCAGCACTTTGTGTGTGGGAGCTGCTTTAGTTTTCTTTTTTCACTGTTTTTTCACCATTCGTGCAAGTTTATATTTTAGGATATATCGTTTTATACTCATAATTGCAGTATCACATTCTTTCATTGCAGGATTTTTGAAAAGTTTAGAAGTGGCTTTGACGATTTTGTAAGGGAGCTTGCAGTGCAAGAGGCAGCCATGTTAACTGTGCCCACCTATAGCAGTCAGTCAGAATTAGAATGACTTTTGCCATATAACGTAAAAGAAAGACCTGATTGGTTTGTTGGCTTATTGCAGTTTGCATTTCCCCATTGTTCTTTGCATGGTCTTAGTTCAAATGGTCACATTCAGGTCTGTTCAGTATGGCAAAGTACAAATCAGTTTGGCAAAGTGTTGCAATCCATATTAATCAGATTTTGGGCAACTGAAGCCAGATAAATTCTGCCTTGTTAAGCAAACTACTAATGTGTATTACAAATGTTCAGTCTGATCTCTGCTGTTATAAAAATCTGGAACATTAGCTACAATTACTGGTTATTTAACCTTTTCCCTACCGCACTATAGCCAAAAGATGGCTACAGCACAGTTACCCAGTTCTGGGAGGACGTCCTTCCACGTCCCCCTAGGGCAGAGATATGCAATTAGCGGACCTCCAGCTGTTACAAAACTACAAGTCCCATCATGCCTCTGCCTCTGGGTGTCATGCTTGTGGCTGTCAGAGCCTTGCTATGCCTCATGGGACTTGTAGTTCTGCAACAGCTGGAGGTCCGCTAATTGTATATCCCTGCCCTAGGGAGAGCATTGGGCATGATCTGTGACCACTGCATCCTTTGGACAAAGCTGATCACAGGTCAGGGTAAAAGGCCAATCACATCGGCCCTTTACCATGTGATCAGCTTGTCACATGTAAACAGAATTGTCAGTTACCAGCATTCCTCTTCTCGCATACTGTCTCTGTGTGAGCAAAGGAGAGCCGATAACCGGCAAGCCTGACAGAGCACATTAAGTAAATTGTTTACACTGATAATCAGGGCACTGATCATCAGTGCCCATCATTGCTACCTATAAATGCCCATTAGTGCAGTCTATCAATGCCCCTCAGTGTCGCTTATCAGTGCCCATCAGTGCCGCCTTATTAGTAGTGCAGCCTCGTCAGTGCCTCTTCATCAGTGCACATTATTGCAGCCTCATCAGTGCACATCAGTGCAACCTCACCGGTGCAGCTTATCTGTGCCCATTTGTGCTGCCTCGTCAGTGCAGTCTCACCAATGCCCATCAATGCAGCCTCCCCAGTGCCCATCAGTGCAACCTCACCAGTGCCAATCAGTACAGCCTCATCAGTGCCCATCAGTGCAACCTTATCAGTGGCCATTGGTGGAGAAGAAAAATTACTTCCTCACAGTGGCCCTTTACCATGTGATTAGCTGATCATATGTAAACAGGCTTGAAGGTAATGTATTGCCATAAAAGCTGCAATGTAAGGCAGTGTAGCTTTAGTTAATCACCGCAATACACTGGAACGCAGTGGAGTCACAGATGGCGGAGAGCTAGACACTAGACATCTTGCAGCAATCCAGATATATTTAGCTGTAGTTCCTGCATGGAAATATATAGTTGGAAAACCCCCATGTGAATAACATGTCAGGCAGTGATATTCTAGGTGAGCAGATGGTAACTGAAATGTAAACAGGATTGTATGAAGTCAAAATAGCTCATTCATGACCATTAAACTGCTTAAAGTCAGAAAGTTCATGCCAAGTGCAGTTTTATCTTGGTGAAAAAATGGGGGATGATAAATGAGATCCGGTAGTTCTAGGGCAATAGCTATAATTCGCCTGGTGAAAGGCAGTATATACCTGTTGGTAGTGAGTGTCAAAAACAGAGACAGATTTGCGAAAGAGCATGAAGCAGATATTGCACACTCGCAAATGTTGATTCTATGAGGTTTGTCTATTTACTGCTCAGCCTACTTCATAAAATCCATGTCTCCAGTGTCTCATGCTAAATGTCCAAGTTGCTTGAAACTGTAAAACACCAGCTATATGCAACATGAGTGTAGATAGATTTAGAAGGGAGCAAAGTAAGTATAAACAGAGCTGCAAGATTGCAAAGATTGATGTCACAACTGAGTGATGTAGTTTACTTACTGCTCTACCCTCTTCATGTAATTCAGGTTTCCAGTCCTTCTTGGGCAGCTAGCTATATCGCTTATAGCTATAGTTATGCCGAAGTGGAGCAGTTACAGGTCTTTCCGATGTCTCTGTCCCGATTGGCGAGATGTCCTCACATATTGCAGATTACAAAGGAAGCCGGCTGGCTATTTAGTATGCTGTTTGCGTGTTTGAATCAGCATGGCCTGCTTCCGCATCCAGGTGTGATGACATCACTCCATTGGCGCTTGCGTTTCATGATCTGCGGACTTCCTCAGAACAGGGAGGGATTAGTTGAATGTTTCTTATATACCCATTCGGTACATGTAAATGAAGAACTCCCTCTAGTGTTGAAAAATTGTCACTTCAGTAAATAAAAGAATGCATTTAAACAGGATTTTGTGCTTTGAAAACATCCTCATTTTCTTGTTGCTTCTTACTCCATCCAGTGGTCACTCCATCCACTATGCTTCAGTGATAGCTAATTAGAGAATGTCAGATTGAAAATCTGTTCTTTCCCGATCCTCTCAAGAAGCCTACTTATTCAGGATAGGTCACTAAGAGGGTATCAAGTCGACACTACCAGAGAGACATCAATCAATACTATCCAGATGAACTGGGAATATATTAAAACTTTTTGGGTGATTGTAGGGATTCAAATAAAAATTGATACTAAAATACATATATTTCCTAGATTACATTCTGGTTATTAATAGATGGAAAATTAAACCTCAAGAAACATCTTAAGATTTAATTGTATATTTAGGCCCTTTGGAATCAGGGTATCTAAGTTTAGAGCATAGATTCCCTTTATTTTAAAGCCATTGGTTTTCCTTGCATGGAAATCCTTGAAATGTTGAGCTAGGGGATTCTCTTTACCTTTTCCTTTGTCCTGTTCAGTTTTTCCAGATGGTTTTTTAATATCTCTCAGATGTTCACCAATCCGGGGTCTAAGTTGTTGCTTAGTGTTCCCAATGTATATTTTATTACAGGGGCATTCAATCATATATATCACCTTGATCGAAGAGCAGTTGAGGAATTTTTTTATTTAAAAAGTTTTAGTCTGATCTGAATTGGTGAACATCCGAGTTTTATGTTTTTGTAGGATTGTTTGAATGTTGCCATATTGTCGTCCATATTTGGTTATAAATCTACCATATTTTCCAGCGTATAAGACGACTTTTTACACTTCGGCCACATACAATATATACCGCTGAGCCAATCCCGGTGAGCAATGTATTCAAATGAATACAGAGCCTGCTCGTATTGAAGTAACAACCTCTGCCAATCCAAGCAGGCTACATACAGTAGCCTGCTCGGATTGGCTTTGGAGTCAGAGAGGCGCAGGCTGACAATGTTACAGCCTCTGCCAATCCAAGCAGGCTTTGTATTCATTAATATAATATATCGCTCGCCTTGATTGGCTCCAGCTTCAGCAAGAAGGAAGAAGGATATGGCTCAAGCTCCAGCAAGAAAGAAAGATATGAAGCGTTGGGAAAGCCTCAGAAAGGGGGACGTCTTATACGGTGAGTACAGGCAAAAAATCTTAAAAACCTGTAAAATTAGGAGGTCGTCTTATACGCCCGGTCGCCTTATACACCGGAAAATATGGTAGTGTGGCTTGAGGTGTTATCTTTTTTGGGGGGTTTTTGTTCACCTCCTAATAGTGTTCTTCGATCAATATCAATTGCTCTCTTTTTGACTCTCCTTAGGACTTATTGTGAGCAGTGTTTGCTGCTGTTTCTTTTCTAAAGGTTCTTGAACTTAGGTGATTCCCTGTTTATGAGTTATTTAGATCCAGAGAGGGGATCTCTTTAGTGTCAAATGTAAATCCTAGTTTGATGTTTCTATCATTATTGTTTAGTTCTGTTATGAATTCTTTAAGCTGAGCTTCCCTGTAGCAAAATGTCATCAATGTACCTCAGCCAATGTAAAACATTGGCGACCAGTATACCTTTCCTACCTCCTACTATTTGCATTGCACATGGTTAGGCACCATTCATGCTCCATGCACAACAATTATTTTTCTAAATGATTACTTCAGAAATGTATGATGTGATAGTAGCTGAATGTAGATTATTTGTAGGCTTCAAAGTTAACACTGTGTAATTCTATACTGTTGTCGTGTTAGTTATATATACTATTTAACTAAGAAAACTTTCTATTTTTCAGCTCGCAAGCAGGAAATCATCAAAGTTACAGAACAACTAATTGAAGCTATTAATAATGGAGATTTTGAGGCCTATACGTAAGTGACATAATGCACAAAACTTTTCAAGGATATTTGGATTTATTCTATAAAGATTTATTGTTCTTATGTGTAACTAAAGGCAAAACTTGTTCTTTTTTTGGGATAGCGTAAGAGAGGGTTGTAACCCACGTCATTTTTTTTTTTGCCATCTGTGTCCCATTGGGGAGATTTCCCTTCACTTCCTGTCCCATATGCAAAACAGAAAGTGAGAGGAAATCCCTCCAAAGTGAGGGAATCCCGGGGGTCACCAGAACTCGTTGGAAAATATCCCCTCTATTAGTGTTCTGATGTCAAGTTGATGTCTGATGTGAAGTTTTTCCTTTTAGTGACACTTTAAAAGCTATTTCATAAATGCATCAACCCACAGTAGATTCAAGCCAATGCAACATGGATTCTGATTGATTGCTATTGGTTACTGCTCTTAAGAATTAGTACCTAAAGTGCACTCACTTTTAGGCAGTCTCAACCCCTCAAACACGAGAAATTGTGAATGATCTAGCAGGCATGAATATAGTAGGCATTCTGTGGCTATTATTACTACTAGAAGTCATAGGATTTGTTTATAAATTACAGGTTCTTATATAGTGCCGTCAGTTCATGCTGCACTTTACATAACGGCTTTACTATCTACACAGTATCTTTCCTACAAATTCTAGAGAAAATTAAGATAGAATTTAACTAAGAAGCCTTTCAGGGGCTCTTTTACATCCATCATTGGTATCCTCAGGAAATATATAAAATGACAAAAACAGTCTGGAGCCAGAAAAATGGGACATATGTTGCACTGGGAACCTTGTGAATGTCCAGCAAGAGCCCAAAAAGCAGCTGTGTGGGTGAGCACACCAGAAGGGGTGTGAATACAAGTAAAAACATTCAGGGGCAACCACAATTTGAAGCGCTGACAAACAATCAAAAAGCGAAATGAGATAAAATCATGTGCCGATTAAATAATGACATATGCTTAGATGAACAATTTTATAAAAATCTCCTTGCATAGATGGAGCAACTGCAAAGCGTTCTCTTCACTGTGACAGTACCTTGAGCAACAGTCGGTGGTGGACTGGCTTGGTGAAGCAATGCTGCGATGGCAAAACCTTCATGTATTCCTGGATGTCACTAGAAAAAGGGAAGCCAGCGTGTGCAGAGTCAGATGAACAATATGAGACCTCGATCGAAAACCCAATGATATGTGGCAGGATGGTGTAACAGCCATGGAACAAGGAAGGGACTGAGAGGCCGCCGGAACAACCACTGACCGGAGCTGGTGGATGGAAACACCCGACGTCTAACGATCAGGGAACACAAGTCCAAAACGAGGCTTGAAGCACAAATTGTGGAGAGCAAGCAGAGGAGAATGGAGAGAGAGGATAGCTGTCGCCACAATCAGCGCTTCCAATTGTGGTTGCCCCTGAATGTTTTTAGGAAATATTATTTGGAGACTATGGTGATTACCACTGAAAATGATATGTTACAGACTGAATCACATTACATTTTGAGATTTTTTTATAGTTTCCTAGCAGAATTGTACAGCACAATTAAACATTAGCTAAGGATCCTTTTGTTTAGTTCGGTTGTATGTAACCATCTTTACCATTTTTGTATTTTTCTGAATTTTGTACTGTAACTTCTTGCTTATCTTAACCACTTAAGGACCGCCTCACGCCGATGTACGTCGGCAAGGCGGCACGGGCAGGCAAAATCACGTACATGTACGTGATTTGCCTCCCGCGGGTGGGGGGTCCGATCGGACCCCCCCCGCCGCCCGAGGCGGTCCCGTTTTGTTCCCCGGCGATCGGAGACGAGGGGGAGGCCATCCGTTCGTGGCCCCCCCCTCGGGATCGCTGCCGGCCAATGGGAACACTCCTTTGCTGCTGTATGCTAAACAGCAGCAAAGGAAGTGATGTCATCTCCCCTCGGGTCGGTAGTTTCCGTTCCGGCCCGAGGAGAGACGACATGTGAGTGAGTGCACCAACACACACACACACAGTAGAACATGCCAGGCACACATTACACCCCGATCCCCCCCCCCGATCGCCCCCCGACCCCCCCCCCGATCACCCCCCCCCCTGTCACAAACTGACACCAGCAGTTTTTTTTTTTTTTTCTGATTACTGCTAGGTGTCAGTTTGTGACAGTTACTGTGTTAGCACAGTTACTGTTACCCCCCTGTAGGTCTAGGGTACCCCCCTAACCCCCCCTAATAAAGTTTTAACCCCTTGATCACCCCCTGTCACCAGTGTCGCTAAGCGATCATTTTTCTGATCGCTGTATTAGTGTCGCTGGTGACGCTAGTTAGTGAGGTAAATATTTAGGTTCGCCGTCAGCGTTTTATAGCGTCAGGGACCCCCATATACTATCTAATAAATGTTTTAACCCCTTGATTGCCCCCTAGTTAACCCTTTCACCACTGATCACCGTATAACCGTTACGGTTGACGCTGGTTAGTTTGTTTATTTTTTATAGTGTCAGGGCACCCGCCGTTTATTACCGAATAAAGGTTTAGCCCCCTAATCGCCCGGCGGTGATATGCGTCGCCCCAGGCAGCGTCAGATTAGCGCCAGTACCGCTAACACCCACGCACGCAGCATGCGCCTCCCTTAGTGGTATAGTATCTGATCGGATCAATATCTGATGCGATCAGATCTATACTAGCGTCCCCAGCAGTTTAGGGTTCCCAAAAACGCAGTGTTAGCGGGATCAGCCCAGATACCCGCTAGCACCTGCGTTTTGCGCCTCCGCCCAGCCCACCCAAGTGCAGTATCGATCGATCACTGTCACTTACAAAACACTAAACGCATAACTGCAGCGTTCGCAGAGTCAGGCCTGATCCCTGCGATTGCTAACAGTTTTTTTGGTAGAATTTTGGTGAACTGGCAAGCACCAGCCCCAGGCAGCGTCAGGTTAGCGCCAGTACCGCTAACACCCACGCACGCACCCTACACCTCCCTTAGTGGTATAGTATCTGATCGCATCAATATCTGATCCGATCAGATCTATACTAGCGTCACCAGCAGTTTAGGGTTCCCAAAAACGCAGTGTTAGCGGGATCAGCCAAGATACCTGCTAGCACCTGCGTTTTGCCCCTCCGCCCGGCCCAGCCCAGCCCACCCAAGTGCAGTATCGATCGATCACTGTCACTTACAGAACAGTAAACGCATAACTGCAGCGTTCACAGAGTCAGGCCTGATCCCTGCGATCGCTAACAGTTTTTTTGGTAGCGTTTTGGTGAACTGGCAATCACCAGTGGCCTAGTACACCCCGGTCATAGTCAAACCAGCACTGCAGTAACACTTGGTGACGTGGTGAGTCCCATAAATGCAGTTCAAGCTGGTGAGGTGGCAAGCACAAGTAGTGTCCCGCTGCCACCAAAAAGACAAACACAGGCCCGTCGTGCCCATAATGCCCTTCCTGCTGCATTCGCCAATCCTAATTGGGAACCCACCGCTTCTGCAGCGCCCGTACTTCCCCCATTCACATCCCCAACCAAATGCAGTCAGCTGCATGAGAGGCATTTTTATGTCCTCCCGAGTACCCCTACCCAGCGAACCCCCCAAAAAAGATGTTGTGTCTGCAGCAAGTGCAGATATAGGCATGACACCCGCTATTATTGTCCCTCCTGTCCTGACAATCCTGGTCTTTGCATTGGTGAATGTTTTGAACGCTACCATGCACTAGTTGAGTATTAACGTAGGGTACAGCATTGCACAGACTAGGCACACTTTCACAGGGTCTCCCAAGATGCCATCCCATTTTGAGAGACCCGAACCTGGAACCGGTTACAGTTATAAAAGTTAGTTACAAAAAAAGTGTAAAAAAAAAAAAAATATATAAAATTAAAAAAAATAGTTGTCGTTTTATTGTTCTCTCTCTCTCTATTTTCTCTCTCTCTATTGTTCTGATCTTTTTTACTGTATTCTATTCTGCAATGTTTTATTGTTATTGTTATTATGTTTTATCATGTTTGTTTTTCAGGTATGTAATTATTTATACTTTACTGTTTACTGTGCTTTATTGTTAACCATTGTTAACCATTTTTTTGTCTTCAGGTACGCCATTCACGACTTTGAGTGGTTATACCAGAATGATGCCTGCAGGTTTAGGTATCATCTTGGTATCATTCTTTTCAGCCAGCGGGCGGCTTTCATGTAAAAGCAATCCTAGCGGCTAATTAGCCTCTAGACTGCTTTTTAAGCCGTGGGAGGGAATCCCCCCCCCACCGTCTTTCGTGTTTTTCTCTGGCTCTCCTGTCTCAACAGGGAACCTGAGAATGCAGCCGGTGATTCAGCCAGCTGACCATAGAGCTGATCAGAGACCAGAGTGGCTCCAAACATCTCTATGGCCTAAGAAACCGGAAGCTACGAGCATTTCATGACTTAGATTTCGCCGGATGTAAATAGCGCCATTGGGAAATTGGGGAAGCATTTTATCACACCGATCTTGGTGTGGTCAGATGCTTTGAGGGCAGAGGAGAGATCTAGGGTCTAATAGACCCCAATTTTTTCAAAAAAGAGTACCTGTCACTACCTATTGCTATCATAGGGGATATTTACATTCCCCGAGATAACAATAAAAATGATTAAAATAAAAAAATATGAAAGGAACAGTTTAAAAGTAAGATTAAAAAAGAAAAAAAATAATAAAGAAAAAAAAAAAGCACCCCTGTCGCCCCCTGCTCTCGCGCTAAGGCGAACCCAAGCGGCGGTCTGTCGTCAAACGTAAACAGCAATTGCACCATGCATGTGAGGTATCACCGCGAAGGCCAGATCGAGTGCAGTAATTTTTCCAGTAGACCTCCTCTGTAAATCTAAAGTGGTAACCTGTAAAGGCTTTTAAAGGCTTTTAAACATGTATTTATTTTGTTGCCACTGCACGTTTGTGCGCAATTTTAAAGCATGTCATGTTTGGTATCCATGTACTCGGCCTAAGATCATCTTTTTTATTTCATCAAACATTTGGGCAATATAGTGTGTTTTAGTGCATTAAAATTTAAAAAAGTGTGTTTTTTCCCCAAAAAATGCGTTTGAAAAATCGCTGTGCAATTACTGTGTGAAAAAAAAAAAATGAAACACCCACCATTTTAATCTGTAGGGCATTTGCTTTAAAAAAATATATAATGTTTGGGGGTTCAAAGTAATTTTTTTGCAAAAAATAATAACTTTTTCATGTAAACAATAAGTGTCAGAAAGGGCTTTGTCTTCAAGTGGTTAGAAGAGTGGGTGATGTGTGACATAAGCTTCTAAATGTTGTGCGTAAAATGCCAGGACAGTTCAAAACCCCCCCAAATGACCCCATTTTGGAAAGTAGACACCCCAAGCTATTTGCTGAGAGGCATGTCGAGTCCATGGAATATTTTATATTGCGACACAAGTTGCGGGAAAGGGACAAATTTTTTTTTTTTTTTTTTTGCACAAAGTTGTCACTAAATGATATATTGCTCAAACATGCCATGGGAATATGTGAAATTACACCCCAAAATACATTCTGCTGCTTCTCCTGAGTACGGGGATACCACATGTGTGAGACTTTTTGGGAGCCTAGCCGCGTACGGGACCCCGAAAACCAAGCACCGCCTTCAGGCTTTCTAAGGGCGTGAATTTTTGATTTCACTCTTCACTGCCTATCACAGTTTCGGAGGCCATGGAATGCCCAGGTGGCACAAAACCCCCCCAAATGACCCCATTTTGGAAAGTAGACACCCCAAGCTATTTGCTGAGAGGTATAGTGAGTATTTTGCAGACCTCACTTTTTGTCACAAAGTTTTGAAAATTGAAAAAAGAAAAAAAAAATGTTTTTTCTTGTCTTTCTTCATTTTCAAAAACAAATGAGAGCTGCAAAATACTCACCATGCCTCTCAGCAAATAGCTTGGGGTGTCTACTTTCCAAAATGGGGTCATTTGGGGGGGTTTTGTGCCACCTGGGCATTCCATGGCCTCCGAAACTGTGATAGGCAGTAAAGAGTGAAATCAAAAATTTTCACCCTTAGAAATCCTGAAGGCAGTGATTGGTTTTCGGGGGGTCCCGTACGCGGCTAGGCTCCCAAAAAGTCCCACACATGTGGTATCCCCATACTCAGGAGAAGCAGCTAAATGTATTTTGGGGTGCAATTCCACATATGCCCATGGCCTGTGTGAGCAATATATCATTTAGTGACAACTTTATGAAAAAAAAAAAAAAAAGTGTCACTTTCCCGCAACTTGTGTCAAAATATAAAATATTCCATGGACTCAATATGCCTCTCAGCAAATAGCTTGGGGTGTCTACTTTCCAAAATAGGGTCATTTTGGGGGGTTTTGTGCCACCTGGGCATTCCATGGCCTCCGAAACTGTGATAGGCAGTGAAGAGTGAAATCAAAAATTTACACCCTTAGAAATCCTGAAGGCGGTGATTGGTTTTCGGGGCCCCGTACGCGGCTAGGCTCCCAAAAAGTCCCACACATGTGGTATCCCCATACTCAGGAGAAGCAGCTGAATGTATTTTGGGGTGCAATTCCACATAGGCCCATGGCCTGTGTGAGCAATATATCATTTAGTGACAACTTTTTGTAAATATTGTTTTTTGTTTTTTTTTTGTCATTTTTCAATCACTTGGGACAAAAAAAATAAATATTCAATGGGTTCAACATGCCTCTCAGCAATTTCCTTGGGGTGTCTACTTTCCAAAATGGGGTCATTTGGGGGCGGTTTGTACTGCCCTGCCATTTTAGCACCTCAAGAAATGACATAGGCAGTCATAAACTAAAAGCTGTGTAAATTACAGAAAATGTACCCTAGTTTGTAGACGCTATAACTTTTGCGCAAACCAATAAATATACGCTTATTGACATTTTTTCTACCAAAGACATGTGGCCGAATACATTTTGGCCTAAATGTATGACTAAAATTTAGTTTATTGGATTTTTTTTATAACAAAAAGTAGAAAATATCATTTTTTTTCAAAATTTTCGGTCTTTTTCCGTTTATAGCGCAAAAAATAAAAACCGCAGAGGTGATCAAATACCATCAAAAGAAAGCTCTATTTGTGGGAAGAAAAGGACGCAAATTTAGTTTGGGTACAGCATTGCATGACCGCGCAATTAGCAGCTAAAGCGACGCAGTGCCAAATTGGAAAAAGACCTCTGGTCCTTAGGCAGCATAATGGTCCGGGGCTCAAGTGGTTAAGTAAACGTTTTGCCTTTTTGGTAAAAAAAAATTAGAAAACATTAGCTAGGGATGGTCATGCATATTTAGTTTTTTTTGTTCATGATTGAGTATTTTTGCAATTTCTTGCAAAGTGTTAAATTTCTTTTCATATGTGCCTTTAGTAAATCAATTTCTTTAAGTTTTTTCAGATGTCTTTAAGAGGAGAGTTAATTCAGTTATCTTCAGTTAAAGCTCAGCTGCATGATAACTAACTATTTGATCCCCTAAGTAGAAAAAAAAAAACTAAATCCCTCTTACCTGAAGCCATGCATATGTAACATTGCTGGCCAAAGTCTTTTCCTCTAATGTTTACCTACTGGAAGGGTCCATCTTCGGGTGTTTGTTACTGTCTGTGATATGTGAACACTCCTGATTTGATGGCTGTTGGAAGGGTCCTCTCAGGACAGAGACAAGACCAGTGGTCTCAGGGGGTGGGGGTGCTAGCATCATAGCACTGGATTAGGGGTTCCCCTACACCATACACCTACACCATAACCAGCAGCAGTGAGTGACCTAAATAGGATACTTAGGTCAGTATATCTGCCTTCATCAGGTAAATGTGGGGGAAGGGTTAGATTAGAGAGGGGTGGAAGGAAGGTACTGTAAAAAAATAAATTTTACCTGGAGTGGCAATTTAAAACACGCAGCTCACATACAGCCAGAGCTTGAGCAGCTCTTAAACCAACCATATAATTATGAATTAGTGTCTAAATAATATTTAGCATTGATAACCGACAGACCAAGACTGGTACTAATTCAAAGATACGGACAGTATATAACTAATTTGTTTTATCAACCGATAGTTATTAAATTGAAACTTTTTCACAAATGTATTTCACTCCATCTAAATTGCATAAATTGGGATTGTTCACGTTTGTGGTCAAGAAGTGAATTTGTTTCACTCTTTATGGTCTTGTCTGATGTGCACAGTGGAATTGGATGGAGGTCAAATTTTTTACTAAAGATATTCTTAAACTTACTAATATATATAACCCTAAAACCTGTCATACGCATTCTCAAAAATATACAGTTTTGGAAATGTGCTAAAATCCCTCCATGCACGTTGCTTTTTTATGCAAAAACAAAACTGGAGGATAGTTCCTCCCTTGTCTGTCGGAATGCAGGAACTTGATAAAATGTGAGGTTTCCAGTTTATAAATTAGCTATGGACTTAGGGGTAAACCACAAGGCTTTTAAATATGGGGCCCTGGACTAGCTCCATCTTTATGCTTCCTTTACAACACTGGTGTAACATAACCATGTACAGTGACTTAGATTATTGTATGAATGTTCCCTGCACTGTCATTTCCCCCTTTTCTTGTGTGTTGTATTTCTATAATATGATGTTGTAACTTATTTTATACAAGAACAAATGACATTATAAGATTGCTGTAATTTGAGATACATCAATTGTTCCTGTATTACAAGAAAAAATACATAAAACATTTTTTATAAACTGACCATTTAATTTGTAGGATATATACTTTGCTATTTCTTTATAGTTAACAGAAAGGCAACAATTCAATTTTAATATAATACTTATACATTGTGGAATATGTCCAGTAACTTGTTAATATATTTACAGGAAGATCTGTGACCCTGGCCTTACTTCATTTGAGCCCGAAGCTCTAGGAAACCTTGTAGAAGGAATGGATTTTCATCGGTTTTACTTTGAAAATGGTAGGATATATTTTAGGGTTTACCTACCTTTCATTCACATTGTTTAAAAGAAAATGTTCCTGCGTCTGCTAAAGCACCCCAGCAGTGTTAGTTGAACTTCATGTAAATGTGGAGCCTAATAAAAAATAATGGGAAGTTAAATATAAAAAAAAAAAATTGACGTGGTAAATACTGTCATTCACTACTCGAATTAGTGTAGAGACACTATGATCGATGAAATCTTGCTTAAATTGTAGGTATAGGTAAGACCCTATTATGAAGAAAAAATAAGCAACCTTCTATTGTTCATATACCGGTATGTTATGTTCATTTATAAATACATTTTGCAAATGTAAATTTTGTATTTATTTTTTTATTTGATTTGCTATAATTATAGTAGATAATGATAGGGAAACCCCAGAACTCAAGGGGTTTCAATAACATGTTGACTGCTGAAGCCACATTCAACAAAGATGTATTTAATATACAAGCCTATAGTTTTAGTTATATGCATGGAGAGCAGCACAGCACACAGTACACAGTGTTGATTTGAAAAACATTGCTCTGAGTAGCTAGGGAGAACAATACAATTTATATGTTTTACCAGTGTTAATTTTGAAGTCAAATCTCAATACTAAGTCATTCACATAAGTTTGTCAACTTTAAGGCTATGTTCAAAGGGGCGATATAGCACTTTTATAGCACTTTAAGGTGTAAATAGCCTTTGAACACAATCAAGACAATTGTTACACTTCTAACAGAATATACAACCAATATATACACATTATATATGTATATATATAAATATTTATATATATATATATATACATATATATATATATATATATATATATATACATATACACAGTCATGGCCGAAATTGTTGGCACCCCAGAAATTTTTCCAGAAAATCAAGTATTTCTCACAGAAAAGTATTGCAGTAACACATGTTTTGCTATACACATGTTTATTCCCTTTTTGTGTATTGGAACAAAACAAAAAAAAGGGAGGAAAAAAAGCAAATTGGACATAATGTCACACAAAACTCCAAAAATGGGCTGGTGAAAATTCTTGGCACCCTTAACTTAATATTTGGTTGCACACCCTTTGGAAAAAATAACTGAAATCAGTCGCTTCCTATAACCATCAATAAGCTTCTTATGCAGTGTACACATGACCGGACTTTTTGACAGCAAAGGTCCGACGGAACGAATCCGCCGGACAATCCCATCGTGTGTGGGCTTCATCGGACCTTTGCTTTTAATAAATCAGACGGACTTTAGATTTGGAACATGTTTCAAATCTTTCCGACGGACTCAAGTCCGGTTGTAAAATCCATTCATCTGTATGCTAGTACGGCGGACTAAAACCGATGCTAGGGCAGCTATTGGCTACTGGCTATGGACTTCCTTATTTCAGTCCAGTCGTACTCTTAGCTTTATCACATTCAAAACAATCGGACTTTGGTGTGATCGTGCGTAGGCAAGTTCGATTCGTTGGAATTCCATCGGAACTCCGTTGAAAAGTCCTTCGGAGTTCCGTCCGACCAAAAGTCCAGTCGTGTGTGCCTTTTACCAACAGCAATTTTAAGATCTCTCCACAGTTGTTCAGTGGGATTTAGATCTGGACTCATTGCTGACCACTTTAGAACTCTCCAGCGCTTTGTTGCCATCCATTTCTGGGTGCTTTTTGACATATGTTTGGGGTCATTGTCCTGCTGGAAGACCCAGGATCTCGGACGCAAACCCAGCTTTCTGACACTGGGCTCTACAGTGCGACCCCAAATCCTTTGGTAATCCTCAGATTTCATGATGTCTTGCACACATTCAAGGCACCCAGTGCCAGAGGCAGCAAAACAACCCCAAAACATCATTGAACCTCCACCATTTTTCACTATAGTTACTGTGTTCTTTTCTTTGTAGGCCTCATTCCGTTTTCGGTAAACAGTAGAATGATGTGCTTTACCAAAAAGCTCTATTTTGGTCTCATCTGTCCACAAGATGGTTTCCCAGAAGGATTTTGGCTTACTCTGTGTCAGCAGTGGGGTCCTCCTGGGTCTCCTGCCATAGCGTTTCATTTCATTTAAATGTCGACAGATAGTTTGCGCTGACACTGATGTTCCCTGAGCCTGCAGGACAGCTTGAATTTCTTTGGAACTTGTTTGGGGCTGCTTATCCACCATCCGGACTATCCTGCAACCTTTCATCAATTTTTCTCTTCCGCCCACACCCAGAGAGCTACAGTGCCATGGGTTGCAAACAAAGGCAAATCTAGATCTCTGGAGAATGACTTGTAACCTTGAGATTGGTGATATTTTCCCACAATTTTGGTTCTCAAGTCCTCAGACAGTTCTCTTCTCCTCTTTCTGTTGTCCATGCTTAATGTGACACACACAGACACACAATGCAAAGACTAAGTGAACTTCTCTCCTTTTTATCTGCTTTCAGGTGTGATTTTTATATTGCCCACACCTGTTACTTGCCCCAGGTGAGTTTAAAGGAGCATCACATGCTTGAACCAATCTTATTTATCCACAATTTTGAAGGGTGCCAAGAATTTTGACCACCCTTTTTGGAGTTTGTGTGACATTATGTCCAATTTGCTTTTTTTTCTCCCTTTTTTTGTTTTCTTCCAATACACACAAAGGGAATGAACGTGTGTATAGCAAAACATGTGTTACTGCAATACTTTTCTGTGAGAAATACTTGATTTTCTGGAAAAATTTCTGGGGTGCCAACAATTTCGGCCATGTCTGTATACTAAATCAGAAATACATGTTTTGATAATCATAAATAAATGTTTGATAAATAAAATGTCTATTCCATTTACCCTATCAGTAAGCATGAGAAGGAATGTTGTTGGAATGTTTATAGTCTTATCAAATTAACTTTATTTTTAATAAAAAGGCAAGTATAACACCTAGCGTTCTTGAGTATCATTCACAGCATAAATAGATGACCTTCAGCATTCTCCCTCTAGAGTTCATCAGCCATGGCTGAGCATCAAGACACTGAGCATCAAAAATGTGCTATACCTAAATATCTGAATCTCATATTGTAAACATCCAAACAGGTCTTCAGCTATGTGCATTTTTCTATATTTTCTTATGTGTTTTTGTTCTTTTCTTTACTCTTAGCTTTATCCAAGAGCAATAAACCTATCCATACTATCATACTTAACCCTCATGTCCATTTGATTGGGGAAGATGCTGCTTGTATAGCCTATATCCGTCTGACACAGTACATGGATTCCACAGGATTGCCAAAAACTATGCAGTCTGAAGAGACCAGAGTGTGGCATCGCCGTGATGGAAAGTGGCAGAATGTACATTTTCACCGTTCTGGATCACCTACAATACCCAAGTAAGGCAGTTTACAGTTTAGTGTATTAATTCAATAAGTGTGCTGCTAGGACATACTGTAGCTGATAAAAGCATTAGACATCACAACCGATGACAGATTTTGGAAGTTTCTTGCACATTCAACAATTTATCTTCTATTCTTTGCCTAAAGCTCATATTTAGCACATCAAATGAAATGTGCTTTATAACAGATGGTGCTTATGCTTGCATATTTTTCATTTTTGTTTTTAGATTACTTTTGTGTTCTGTAGTTTGATATCTGGACTTTTTTTTTTTTTTGGAAGTTGTCTTGCATGTTTAATGTCAGGGTAGTGATAATACTTTAATACTGTAGGATGAATTGTCCCTTATTTTCATAAGCTCCACAATTACAAGGCCTGTAGATCCTTTGATAAAGAAACATGTATGATTTATATAATTTAGTTACCGATTTGGACCTAGTAGTACGTCTATAAAATAAAACCCCAGACTTTTTTGCCATCTGTATCTAGGTATTTATTAGATGCATATAATTCTCACGATAAAAGTGTATGTTTTTACAACCCCAATTCAAAAAAGCCAATACTGTATTCGCAATTGAAAATAGAAAACGTATTAAATGTTTAAACTTAAAATATACAATTTTAGGAAATAAAGTACATTTTGAAATTGATGGCAGCAATACATCTTAAAAAATTGGGACAGGGCAGCAAAAAGCTGGCAAAGTAAGTGGTACTAACAAAGAAGAACAGGAAGAACATTTTTCAACTAATCCGGTTAATTGGCAACAGGGCAGTAACATGACACTGTCCGTGAACACAGTTTGCCCCCCATCCAAAAATGCAAGTTAAAGCTCTATCATGCAAAGAAGCCATATCTGAACATGATTCATAAACGATTTCTCTGGGCCAAAGCTCCTTGAAAATGGTCTGTTGCAAAGTGGAAAGCTGTTCTATGGTTAGTCAAATCAATATTTGACATTCTTTGTGGCAGCCATGGGTGCCATGTCCTCCAGACTAAAGAGGAGAGTGACCTTCCAGCTTGTTATCAGCACTCAGTTCAAAAGCCTACATCTCTAATGGTATAGGGGTGCATTACTGCATATGGAATGGGCAGCTTGCACATCTGGAAATGCACCATCAATGTTGAAAGAGATATTCAGGTTTTAGAGCAGCATATGCTTCCATCCAGACAGTGTCTTTTTTAGGGAAGGCCTTGCATATTTCAGCAGGATAACGCTAAACTGCATGTAAGACAAAGACAATTCCATAGCTCAACTCACCAACCAGTCTGCTGACCAACCAAATTAGCCTGTCTAACCGTCTGTTAAAAGCAGGGGTTTAGTTAGCACACATTTGCAAACGCATGTGAAAGCTGCAAGTCCTCGTCAAGGCACCCTGTATTACTTGCAGTCCTAACACTACTAAATTTATAAGTGTCTCCACAGTGGAAGCACATGCATTGAATGGATAGGTGTGAGACAGGTGAGCCTGGAGGCGGCCCTAGCCCCCTTAAAGGGACAGGAGCACACTGGACACCCAGCAAGAGCACAATGGCAGCAAAGGTGTCCAGTGTGTCCCTGACCCACATTTACGAACAGTAACAAAACACTGGCCACCGCCCACACCCATAACTGGCCTAAACTGCATACCGCATCTATGACAACAGCACAGCTTCATAGTAGAAGAGCCCAGTTACTCAACTGACCCACTGGCAGTCCAAACCTTTCATCAGTTGGCAATATTTGGTGCTTCTTAACTAGTAGAAGACCAGGCATTTTGTGTCACTTTTTGTATACATGTGAAAATCTGGGGGTTTTTTTGCTAGAAAATAAGTTAGAACCCCCAAACATATATTTTTTTTAAGCAGAGGCCCTAGAGAATACATTGGTGGGTTTTGCAATTTTTTATGTCACACGGTATTTGCGCAATGGTTTTTCAAATGCAGTTTTTGGGAAGAAAATAGAAAAAAATTAATTTTTTTAATTTTAATGCCAAAAAAAAAATACATACCCCAATTTTTTTGGTAAAATATAAAAGATGATGTCACGTCGAGTAAATAGATACCAAAAATCCGAAAATGTTGCTTTAATTATTATTTTTTTATCGCTTTTATTATTATTAATAGGCACGTGACAGATATTCTTATGGAGATATCTGGGGTCTAGAAAACCCCAAATCCCTGATTGGCACTTGAAAGCATTCACAACGCCAAGATCAGCGTTTCTGAATACTTGTGATGCTTTAAAACTGGCACCTTTTAAGACTCCAGGATTCTGGAAGTGATGTCATGACATCGTTCTGGGTTACTACATCCGAGAACCGATCAAAGCCGACTCTGACATTCATCGGGTCTTTGGCCAGCCGGTGGACAGGCTGGCTGTTCGCTCTGGTCTCCCGATGAGACGAGAGAGCCCGGGCAAGCAGCAAAAGGCGGCTAGAGGGGGGCCATCCCCTCCCGCTGCTTGTGATAACAATTGAGCTGCTGCTAAGCCGCATCGGTTGTTTTTACAAGAGAGCCAAACAACACACAACCACTTGAAGTCAAATGGCGTACAGGTACGTAATTTGGTGGTAAGTGGTTAAAATGAAAAATAGGACAAAGAAGACCCAGGACTGTTGCGCAGTTAGAATCCTATTTCAGGCAAGAATGGGACAACATTCCTCTCCCAAAACTACAGCAACTGGTCTCCTCAGTTCCCAGATGTTTACAGAGTGTTGAAAAAAAGAGGGGATGCTAAACCATGGTAAACATGGCCCTGTCCCAACTTTTTTTTTTAGATGTGTTGCTGTCATCAATTTCAAAATTACCTTATTTATTCTTAAAATGGTACATTTTCTCAGTTTAAACTTTTGATATAGTTTCTATTGTGAATAAAATATAGGTTTATGAGATTTGCAAGTAGATGCATTCTGTTTTTATGTGGATTTTACACAGTGCCCCAACTTTGGGATTGGGGTTGCATCTTTGCATATAAAAATAAGGATTTTTTGAACATGCATAAACTCTCCCAGTTAAAATCATACATAGAAGACCCATTACAATCTCTTGATTACATGCCATCCATCATACAGTACATGCTTGTGCATATGGTGGTTTTCATCTAACAAGGGTCATAGAACAACGTTCAACTAGTGTAAAAATAAATAGCAGCTGTGCAATGTATGATATTCAACCCACAAATACAAACCTCATGTGATGGGTCTTGAATAAACCATTAATAGAACATCTCTGACCATTGGCAAAATATTGCAAAATCATTCATTAAGAGACAACAGGAATGAGGGACCACTAAAAGCAAGAGATAAAACAGGATGGTAAGAAAATCCCGTTATTGGCAATAAAATGGCTAGATTCTTGAAAATTTCCCTTTACTTCCTGAGCTAAAGATTCAGCAGGAAATGAGAGGATAATACTCCAGCATGAGGGAAATTCCCTCTAGAACAAGTGTATGCATTGGCAGCTCAAAATTTTGTATTTACCTTCACTTTTATTCCTGGGGAGATTAGTGATTAAGGAAATCAGAGAGAGTGAATCTTGCTAATGGGGACACAGACAACAATGGAAGCCTGACAGTGGTCCTAACCTCTCACCACTCTAAATATAAAAAAGAAAATAAAAATTTTTTCTTTAGTTATATTTTAACTCTGACAATACATATGATGTTCTCCAGTGTTAATCGCATGCAACAAAACAGAAACTCTACAGGTAAAGCCATGGAATTAATATTACCGTATATACTCGAGTATAAGTCAAATTTTTCAGCACTTTTTTTGTGCTGAAAGTGCCCCCTCGACTTATACTGGAGTCAAGCACTTTTCTGCAGCAAAAAAATTAATTTTACGAACCGATTTTGGGGCCCCGTATCTCAGGGCCACATAGAGCTAGGAACCCCAAATTTGGTGTGCAAACCCAGTTGAACTGGTCCCATAATATATCCAAAGCTGAAGTTCCTAGCACCAAGTGGCCCTGAGATACCAGGCCCCAAAACCGGTTCGGAAAATGTCATTCTCTGCTGCAGAAAAGTGCTTGACATTTTCTGAACTGATATTTGGGGCCCTGTATCTCAGGGCCACTTGGTGCTAGAAACCCCAGCTTTGCAAATTTTATGGTGCTAGTTCGACTGGGTTTGCACACCAAATTTGGGGTTCTTAGCACTACGGGGCCCCAAATTCGGTCAACTGTGTCCATCTGCAGCAATGTCATTTCGGGACCCTTTGGGTTCAGAGACCCCAAATTTTGGCTGCAGCTAGGGGGCATCTAGGAACCCTTAACTACCGAGTTTGAAGTTCAGGGGACCTATGGCTGCAAATGGGCACAGTGAGGCTGCAAATGGGAACAGTGATGCTGCAAATTGGCATTGTTGACCCTCTTTTCCACTTACAGTAGCTGTGCATTTCTCACCCTCGTCTTATACTCGGGTCAATAAGTTTTTCCCATTTTTTTTGTGGTAAATTAGGGCCTCGACTTATACTCGGAAGGACTTATACTCGAGTATATACGGTATATTAGCTAGTGTTGTTAAACAACACTACAAAGGCAACAGTAAAGAAAAACACGGTGTTCACTTTGCAAGTGTGTTTGCACTTTACAAGGGAATCTTCCCTACACTTAGTGACTGTAATAAAATTCACTTTGCAAAGAATACCCAATCACAGTATTGTTGCTTGCACATAATTGAATGATGAAAATCAGCAGTTTTCGTCTCATTCACAAATAGGGAATTTGCAGTTTACCCTTGTAAACTGCAAATTCCCTATTTGCTTTTAGTAAATCAACCTCAAATAGATGATAAATTGGAATATCCACATTCTAATCATTCCCTGAATCCATGTGGAGCCCCTCAAGTATTAGGCCAAGGCTGTACACATGGGTCCTCAAGCAGAAATTAAAAGAAAACTACCCTTTACTGGCATAAGCCTTGCCTCTCTCAGCTGTCTAATTCAGAGCCTCTACTACCTATACTGGATATTTACTAGGTGAGAATGCATTAGCTTTAAAGACCAGCACAGGTGTAGTTCCCCACTTTACCTGTAGTATTTATACATTTTGGTGGGTCTGACAGGTTTATTTTGCCTTGAAAACATATATGAACCCTTAAACTGTTATACATAGGAAAGGTAGTATATGCTATACGTAGTAAACTTGTATAATTTCTGTATACCACCATTGTGTTTCTTCAGAATTGATTTTCACAAATGCATAATGGTACTAATGAATACTAAATACATTCATGCTTTGCTTTTCCTTTAAACAGAAACTTGATTTGAATTGCCTATCCTGTATAGCTGTGGTGCAGAGGTATATTTGAAATTGCATATTATATAATTTACTTGTGTATAAAAGTATTCACATTGGGGAAATTAGCACTCATATATGTGCAGAATGTATTGGGACCTGGGGTGATTAGACTCAGTGGTAGATGTGTTTTTTAGTGAAGTCCATGCCAGTCCAAGCTGTGTTTTAAGGGCCTGATAGCCAACTTTTATTAAAACAGATTAACGTAATGTCTATAAGCTTGCCCACACAGGGGTTTCGGTTGCACATAGCATAAACAGGTAACAAAAATACCAACTCTTCAATGCACAGAGCTCCTCTTTAATGCACAAAGCTGCACAGCCTACACTTGGCCACTAGGTAGAGGTTCTCCTGACATCCCAGACCCCCTCTTTTGAGACTCACAAATTGGTCTGGTCAAACTCGTCTTCAACAAAACCTGGACATGAGGTTGGAGATTTCTTCCCACCCAAAGCACTTTGAAATCTTCAAAATACGGAGCCTAATCCAGGAATAGCAAAATCCAGAGAAAGCTGTGAAAAGTTTTCTCAGCTCAAAATCTACACCCTGCACTCTGTGTCTATTTCCAACGATTTTCCCAGTGGCAGTGCCTAGCACTGTCACAACATGTGCAGAAACAAGGATGGAAAAATGTGCACCAAATAAATAAACTATTATTCTATTTGAGAGAATAAGTGTGACTCCTGCACCAAATTAAGTACTTTGTCTAGTTTGGCAATTTTTAAAAGCGCTGTGTCTTTAACACCAAATTAGCAAAAGTTATTTGTTCAAATTCTATAGCAGAAACTGATGTACAGAAATGAGAAGTTATGAGTTCCATCTGTGTGTGCAGTGTTGTAAAGGTGTACCATTTTTTCTAAGGGCTTCATGTTATCAAATGTTCACAATTTTCTTTTTGAAAAAAAAATGAAATAAATATTGAATAAAGAAGCTCAATCTGAATGTTAAAAATAAGGATGTAAATGTCACATGTAAAGTAAAACAGCATTATATAATTAAAGTGGTTGTTAAGCCACTATCCTCTCTGTCTCCTAATCCTGTGTCCCCCTGTGTGTGCGATTTATAAAAAAAAAAGATGATTACACCTCATTTCAGAGCGGCGCTCCACAATCACGTGACAAGCTGGCTCTCTCCTTTCCCAGTCTGACAGCTGCAGTGGGCGGGGCCGAGATTCCCCCACTGACAGCTTGGAGGGGAGGAAGAGAGAGCCAGCCAGTCACGTGATCGCCAAGCGTCGCTCTGAAATGAGGTATAATCCCCATATTTTTTTATAAATCATACACACGGGGACACAGGATTAAGAGATAGAGAGGATAGTATGGTAATGTAAATGTTATTCCAGCAGCAGGAAGGCAGGGTGGACCTGGTACGAGCTGACAGGCAGGGAGGGGAGGGGGAAAGAGGGCACAGTAGACACAGAGAGAGCAGAGCTGCGGATGACGGAAGCACGTAAACTTGACCATGGTGTAAGGGCTCAGTAGCCATGATAAACCGGGGTCAGTTTACTGGGGGGAGGGCAGAACCAGGCAGGATCAATCAGGTATTTCAGGTGATACAGGGGGCCAAATTACACAACACAAGCACTGTACTATAAAACATGCTTTAAAGGGACAGGATCCAATTTTTTATTTTATTTAGGTTAACAAACACTTTAAGGTAAAATTAAGAGCGAAAGTAAATTATAAAAGTACAGAATATGTGTAAATAATTTTGACAGATAACTGGTGATTTGAATTGTGAGGTAACCATTCTTTGTTTTCCCCATATCTGTTATCGTTCTCTCACTAATGCCTATACAGTAAAACCTTGGATTGAGAGTAACCCTTGTCTGAGAGTGTTTTGCAAGACAAGTAAAAATGTTTTATATATTTTAACTAGATAAACGAGGGATGTCTTGATATACAAGTAGCGTCACATCACAACTGAGTATAAAAGAGAAGAGAGGCGCCTCTAAGTGTAGCAATATGGTTACATTTAATGAAGGTACAACATTTAGCAACTCACATGGTTGATGATTAAAGGCACATCTAATTATGCAGGCATCAGAGGTAAAGCTCTCCATATAGACCATCCTCCCCACCGCCATCAACATCATCCCTTCCACGCTGCACTTCAAACCTTGCTTTCAGATCGCTCTACTGCGGGGTAGTCTTCCCTATCACGATTGCAGAATGACAGCAGTGAGAGCCGGCGGTGCAGAGGACTTTCTATGTGGACAGCTTTACCTCAGATGCCTGCATACTTAGATGTGCCTCTTTTAATCATCAACCATGTGAGTTGCTAAATGTTGCATCTTCATTAAATGTAACCATATTTCTACACTTAGGGACACCTCTCTTCTCTTTTTTTATATTCTGTAGCTCCTGCTGGATTTTGCTTCTAATCCCCTTGTATAGGCTGCCAATTGTGGATGGACATTTTATGGTTACACAACTGCAACCCACGCATTGCTATAATCTTTTTATATGGACTATAACTGAAGGACATGAATAAATGGTTGTGGAACGAATCATCTGAGTTTCCATTATTTCTTATGGGGAAATTTGCTTTGATATACGACTTTGGATCACAAGCATGTTTCTGGAATGAATTATGCTCACAGTCCAAGGTTTTACTGTATTGATATCTCTAACCTCTATGGGATTAATTTTGTAAAATTGTGGTACATATGACAAATATGCACATTTAGCACCATCTATATATTTTGGCCACAAATAACACATATATATTTTACAACAAAATGCAATTTTCACACCACCTTTTTTCTCACATAAGTATATTTGGGTGCAAAATAGCTATATATTGACTATTACTACATTGCTCCTAAAAACCTTTTTACGCACTACTTTTTCTTCTTCTAAATCTCTATTTTATGTTTATATTTTCCTGCGTGCTAAATTAATCTACTTACACTACATTTATTGATTTGACACCTTTTGCTTAGGAATATATTCATTTTAGAAACTGGAGCACTTTTCCACGTGTGCCAGTCTTTAATTCCTCCCATTGTTTGAATATTTCGAACATGTAAAGTGATTGTAAAGCTTATTTTTTATTTTAATTTTAATAAAATAACTAACATGTTATACTTACCTGCTCTGTGCAATGGTTTTGCACAGAGCGGCCCTTATCCTCCTCTTCTGGGGTCCCTCGTTTGCACTACTGCCCCCCCCCCCCCCACCGAGTACCCCCATAATAGCAAGCCACTTGCTATGGGGACATGCGTACATGCTCGCTTCCAAGCCCTGCTCTGTGTGTCGATAAGACACACAATGCGGGGCTTAGCCCCAACTCTGTTCCCCTCGTCACTGGCTCTGATTGACAGCAGTGGAAGGAAATGGCTTCTACTGCTGTATCTGAGCCAATGAGGAGCGAGAGAGCCTTGACTCTTGTGCACATCGCTGTATCAAGATCAGGCTCGGGTTTGTATTTGGGGAGGGGCTGTGGGGGGAGCTGCATACAGAAGGTTTTTTACTTTACTGTATAGAATGCAGTAAGGCATAAAATCAACCGCTTAAAGAGACCTTTTGACCTGCAGTGTGCCCTGCCTGCATAAGACGTTGGAGCCCATAGGAAATTTCCAACAATCAGGCAGAGGAACCTTGCCAGCATACAGTAGCCTATAGCAACTCAATAACAGATCAGAAATTACCCCCCCCCCCCCCCATCCATCCTTTACAGAAAACCATCAGTCTTTTTCAAGTGAAGTTCCCATTTACATGTAAATCTATGATGCACAAAATAATTGCTAGTTATTCTGACGGATTTCTCTGCTTTTTTTTATAGCTAACGATAAGCCTTGCAAGCCTTTAACTGTAAACACTCAAGACAACTGGATGGACAAGCTGCATCCTTCCTTTGTGTCCCAATCACAAGTGTTTATTTGATCACAGAATGTCTCTATGTGTAATGCTTTTGTGTGGTATATATTTCATACTTTCATCTCAGCCACACCTTAAGATCTGATAAAAGACAATTTCACTTACACAGAAGACAATATGACATTTCCTTTCTAATTTTACTGTTTGATATGTCTAATTTTGCCAAGCTATATTAATGCAAATGTAAACTTTTATATTTTTTATGTTTTACTAGTTTGGTATATTATTGGTGGTAAACAACCCAGGCAAAAATAATTTCTTTAATAATTTAGTCCTGGTCTATTTAGATTAGTTTCAAGTGGTTAGCTTAGGGCCATTTAAATTTAAATAATACTTTATCTAAAATGCAGTTATCCCTTAAGTACTATCACTTCAATATGCAGTATGCTGACTGGGGATAATAACTTGTAACTACTGTATTATGCTAGAAACAGTTGTGCAAGTGTGTAGTATTCAGTAGTTGTTAGGCATTTTATATTTACAGAGGATATCTGTTGAATTATGTATGGTTAAATATGAATGGGTGATAGGTGGTTTTTAATAAATGGCAAAGAAAAATGCAAAGTCAAATTATAAAATCAGGGTAATTCTCACAAAATCTGTATTTTATGTGTAGTCCTAAAATGAGATAGAAATTGTGTACTGTATGTGATAAAAGTTTGAACTTTAATGGTCAGGTAGCACATATTAAATACCAAGGTATGTTGGAATAATTAAAACTATCCTCATTGCTTTAATTTTACACAAGAAAAATTTTCTCTTAATGTTACTTTTTTCTCTTTTTTTTTTCACTTGAAGTTGCAACTCTTATCATGTACCATCTTCTAGTAAGAAAAACATATAGCTATATAAATAAAAAGGCTTTTGCGTGCTATCTGCACAGAACACTTTGTTACCTGATAAAGGGCCACTAAACATGAACACAGGTTGTTTTGCATTTGGAAGCTAGTAATAACATTCACAAATGTGTTTATGTAAATTCTTTACCTTGGCAGAATTTGTAATGGTGCAAACATTTGCTGTTATTTTTTTTTTAATTTAATGTCTGTTTTAGGCTGAACAGGTTAAATGCAAAGTCTTTTGTTAAAATTATTCAACAGAAAGTCAACTATGTCTTGAAAAACAATTCTCCTTCATTTTTTTAACATCAATGTTACTCATAGCTCTGTTATGTAGGCCTACTTAGGTTTTAGGTTTACTGGCCCTTTAAAGTTTGTGAATAGAAACATTGTGATTGATTTTTTTCCTACTGATTATATTCTGTAACAGTATAAATATATTCTTACAGCCATATACGCAATAGCTTTTATTCTTCAGTTTAAATCTATAAGCTGTTTACGTCAGTGCTATGCATGCATGAAGGAATGGACTGATTGTTTTCTTTTTCTTGGTCTGCCACACCATGAACAGTCTTTTTGAAATTGTATTATTTCACTTTTGTGAATTATCAAACCAACTTTAAATGTTACTAAATAGTGGATGTAAATTGATTAATGCAGGTATATGAATAAGCAGTTCATTTTCTACAAATAAATAAAAAAAAAAAGAAATGTGTTGAGCCATTTTAACATGCCAATTAAATCCTGTGAAACTTTTTTTTTTGTTTTCTGTATATCTTTAATCTAAAAGTGATTCTGTTGTTCGCATCTAGTTATTATGTAATAATGTAATGTCCTGATTTGCTTTTTTATTAATTAAATATAGTATGGAATGCTGACATAGTACTGTAGACCAAATCTGTCTTCCACACAACCATATGACGTCAAAAAAAACATTTACAGACTGCACCATGGTGTCTTTATTTTGTCATCTTTTGAAACGTTGCAATATAAAAAATACACCATGTACATATCCCTTGCCATAAAATAATTCATATAAAAAATATATATATATATATAAAATAAATTTGTGTTTTCTGTTGAAATTGTAGTATTTGCATTTTGTCACCAACATGTTTATAGTGTGTGTACGTATGTATATGCGTATACAGTATGTATGTGTATGTATACAAATGTATTTAGTAAATATATTAGGCAGCCAGAATTGTTAAAGCAGATATAAAGCAAAATGAATCAACTGTTGATTTCTAGAAGTCTGGTGGTGAAAAAAAGCCCCTCCCAAGATACTTATTTTTATCCCAGAACATGGTCCTCTGAAGGCTCAGGCAAGCCATACACATTAAGATTTCTCTTGTTCAACCTTCAAACTTTTCCCTTATCCACTCTAAAGCTGGCTACTCATTGAACAATTTTCCTTTAGATTTGCCAAAACCATATAATATGAGGTCAAACGTAAACACTTGCAAATTCTTTGCAATCAGGCAGGCCCTTGCACTACATAGTTGAAGGTAAATCTAAAGGAAATTGGACAAGAAAATTGTATAATATGTAGCCAGCTTTAGCAGCATGGATAGAGGATTCCCCCCTGCCAGCTAATATATTCTGAAAGCCACTGCTCTTGCGGCTATCAGGATACCTGAACAGTGACTGCATTTGATCATTTGACTGGCTGCATTTACTGTCAACCAAGAATTTTCTGTTCAGCTACTTCAATTTCAGAGTTTGTCAAATTGGGTGGTGCTTATAGGGCTACCTAAGGCTTAAATTTCTGCTAATTCGAAGGATTCTCTACTTTACTCATATCTGAAACTTTTCCTTGGTTGGGAGAACAGGCAGGAAATTAGGTGGGGGATTCTGGCAAACCCTCTTCTGGGACATGGGTAAGTACATGGGTGATAGGGAACCCAGTGTTTTACTCTAGCTCTGCTTTAATGACAGGGCACTTGGTTAAAGGTATGCGGGTTAAATGTATCCACGACTTCGAAGGCCGAAATAAAGGCTTAACCCAGCAATGTGTTTTAATGTGCATGTAAAGCCAAAATAGTTTTTCTTTGTTTAAGTAGGGAAGGGTTAAAACCCCTGCATATACTATATCTATCTATCTATCTATCTATCTATCTATCTATCTATCTATCTATCTATCTATCTATCTATCTATCTATCTATCTATCTAAAGTTTACCCTGGCAGAATTTATGATTTCTTGGCCATTTTCAGAGAATACGAATGATAAAACAAAAACTTTTCTTTCACTCATGGTTAGTGTTTGGCTGAAGCCATTTATGATCAATCAACTGTGTTTACTCTTTTTAAAAATCATAATGGCAACAGAAACTACCCAAATGACCCTGATCAAAAGTTTACACACCCTAGTGATTTTGGCCTGATAACAAGCACAAAAGTTGACACAAAGGGATTTGAATGGCTATTAAAGTGGTTGTAAACCCTTCTAACACACTTTTTGCTACAGGTAAGCCTATAATAAGGCTTACCTGTAGCTAACCTGAACAGTTAAGGAGATATCCCCTGTATTTGCATGTGCCAACGTCATCGGGACATGCACACTGAAGCAAACCTAAGCAATGGCACGTTTTGCTTCAGTGCCATTGCTTCGCCATTACCAGCGGCTCCCGCGCGCATGTACGGGAGTGACGACATCACAGCTCCGGGCCAATCACAGCCCCAGAAGTAACTCCGGTAGCGATGTCGGCCGCCGGAGCGGGGTACGAGGATGGCTGCAGGGGCTTCGATTTCAGCTATATAGTTCATAATGAGCTAGTATGCATACTAGCTCATTATGCCTTTGTCTTGTGGGGTGTTTTTTTTGTCCTAGGGTTTACAACCACTTTAAAGGTAACTTGTGTGTGTGTATAAAAGATCAATGAGTTTCTGGACTCCTGACAGACCCTTGCATCTTTCATCCAGTGCTGCACTGACGTTTCTGGATTCTGAGTCATGGAGAAAGCAAAAGAATAGTCAAAGCATCTGCGGGTAAAGGTAGTTGAACTGTATAAAACAGGAAAGGGATATAAAAAGATATCCAAGGAATTGATAATGCCTTACAGCAGTGTTCAAACTCTAACACTTAAATGGGTGGGTGTTGCCGTTTGTGAGGGGGCGTCGCTACCAATTGGGTGTGGCAGACACAGGTACTTATGCACACACATATATACATCTATAGAGAGGCAATTTCGAGAGACCAGCCATTGCCCGTTCAGGCTCTGAAGAAGGGGGTGCTCCCCTGAAACGCGTTAGCCATTGGCCATTTGCACCGGTCAGACCCTCTTGGCAATAGGTCCTGGTGTGTCGATCCACAGAACAGCGCATTTGCGCCCTTTTCAAAGCTGGTTTTGATAGCTCGTTTGTGAGTATAATTTTTGCTGTTTTTATGCTGCAATAAAGTTTATCAGTGGTAATGGACTAGGTTAGTGCGCCCTCCTTCTTTTTCTGTTTTTTCTAGCTTGAATACCCATTGTTCAGAGGAGGGCTGCAAGACGCTAGGCAATACCTTGTTATAGGTGGTCGCACCACATGTTCAGTTCCTGGACACCTGAGCGCAGGAGAGATTTTTTTTTTGTTTTTTTTTTTTTTATGTTTCTTCTTAAACCACTCCTTTGTTGCCTTGGCGGTATGTTTTGGGTCATTGTCATGCTGGAAGACTCATCCATGACCCATCTTCAGTGTTCTGACTGAGGGAAGAAGGTTCTCATCCAAGATTTTACAATACATGGCCCCACGGGTCAAGTCCTAGGAAAAAAAGCGTGGAAACTCACCCCCCCTTCCCACATCAAAAATAAAAACGTGTATGCGTGTATATAGTATGCACTCCTTTTTTAACAAATAAAGTGCAACATTTATTGTAAAGTGCCAGTTTATGAGGACACTTCCAAAATAAATAGATACAGATGTAACAACAAAATAATTAACCCTGTATGCTATACTAACGAAAAAACACCACACTGTGTGATAATGGTTCCCTCGCAGAGAATTTCTAAAACAAGTTGCAATGACTGGGGGCCCCCTATAACAGTTTACACAAAAAAATATATATATTCAAATGAATTGAGAAATTCTATATACATAAGGTATTGAAAAATTCGTATTGCTAATAATACATAGCTGTAAAAACAATTTTTGGAGAGAGGTGATACAGCACACCACCCAATACAATCACCACAGATGGCAACCGTGGCGTCGAGTGGTGGATTTCCAACGCGTTTCAAGCCCCTCCTGCCCCAAGGCGTCCGCACACATGTGTTGGTCTGTGCAGAGGAGTGAGGCCGGGAGTGCTGAGTGTGCCAGGCTGGAGCCCCTCCTCAGGCTGCCTGTATTGATGCAAGTGGGGCCCAGGGCTGCTCACTCCTCAGTGCCCTTTATGTTGCATAAAGATTTTATTGAGAAAATACAAACTTAGCATGTACAATCACGGCTCAGTGAGTTATACACATCTGCAAATAAAACTAGACAAGTAGAGCCATGTTAAAATAAAACTATACATTTCTAAGTTGTGAGCAGTCAAATATGGCTACGATGCTTAGGTGTACGTATCTTCAAAGGGCGATATAAAAAAGGAGAAGGGAATGCAAGTGTAACAGATGATCATATGGGGATAAGGAGAGGGAAGAGGGAGGGAGGGAGGAGAGAGAGGGGAAAAAAAAAGGAAGGGGGGTGGGGAGGAGGAGGGGAGGGGGGATTGGGGAGGATGGAAAGAGGGCGAGGGGAGGGAGCACAGGGCTAGGAGTAAAAAGAAAAACAGGGAGTGTGGATGAGGCGAGGGGGTGAGGTCATCACCAACTACCTTCTCCAGCTTGTAGAGCCCATTACCCTTAAATATGTCACAACTGGGCTTGAATTTAATTTCAAAGCCGACTTGAGATCTTGGTATGATGAGGAACTTTTGAAGGTAATCCAGGGTTCCCAGGTGGTCGTGAATTTGGAGATGTTATCCAAGGCAGTATATATCAGCTCCTCAATCTCGGCGACACGATTTATTCTGTAAAGCCAGGGGGACCTCCAATGGGTCGGTATGCACATCCTTGCAGCGTTAATCATGTGCATGGCAACCAACTTAAAATAATGTTTTTTAGGAAGTTTAGTTTGATATAGGAGATATTGCGCAGGGCAGAACTCCAGTGGGAGTAATGACACTTGTTTTGTCAGGTCATGCACTCTGCACCAGAATGGTTGGAGTGCCGGGCAGTCCCACCAAATATGGAGGAATGTGCCCGTCTCCATACCACACCGCCAGCAGAGGTCAGGGACAGAGGGGGAGAATTTGTGTATCAAGTCCGGTGTTCTATACCATCAGGTTTTCAATTTATATCTATTCTCTTGAACAGATACATTCAGGGACCCTTTATGAATGTATAGGTGGATGCGGTCCAAGTTCTCCTCGTCTATCTCAGAGCCCAAGGCCGATTCCCAGTAGGAACATTCCGCACGCAGGAGTGTGGAGGGTTCATCAAACAACGACGGGTAGAGTGTGGAGATGACATGGCATTGGGGGGTCGAGCGAGTGCAGAGCGACTCTATGGTTGTGGGGGGTTTTGTAAAACTTTGTTTGCAGGATGGGTCAGCTAAGTAATGTTTAAGCTGAAGGTAGGACCAGAACGGGAATGCCCCCGTGTTAGAAAGCGTAGCGAGATCAGTTAGTCGTAGGAAGCGTCCTCTTTGGAAAAAGTGTTTAGCTAATATTTCCATGTGCGGCCATTCAGCTTTCAAAAAGAAAGAAACTTGATAGGCCTGGGGGGAAGTCCTGGTCACCTCTGACTGGAGTGACAGGGCAGAGTTTAGCTGAGACTGCATGTATAGTGCATGCCCTCTCAAATTCGTGTAAGGTGGCTCCTACCAGGAGATGGGTTAAGGCTTTTGACGAAATGTGTCTTTTGGATAGCCAGGGAGCATGACACAGATCTGAGTTGGTTACCAGGTGTTCTAAAGAGACCCAGTCTTTACATTGGTTATGTAGTCACCAATCAACGATTCACGATAAATGGACCGCCCAGTAGTAGCGTTGGAGATCAGAAAGACCAATTCCTCCACTCGCTTTAGGAAGCACCAATTTCGCCCAGCTTATCTGTGAGGGTTTCTTACACCAAAGAAAAGTCCTACACATGGACTTATACAGTCTAAAGAAGGAGGATGGTAAGCAAACAGGTACTGTTTGCATTTTATATGGGAGCCGGGGCAGGACTGTCATTTTAAGAATGGACGCTCTTCCAAACCAGAAGATGGTCAGTTTGTCCCACTTTTGGAGATCATGGCGTATATTATGAAGTTCCAGCTGAAAGTTTCTGCTGTAGAGTTCTGTTAAATCAGCAGGGAGTTGGATGCCCAGGTAGGTTATGTCTCCCGTTTTTCAATGAAAGGGGAAATTAAGTTGACATAGCTCGGCCAGTTCCGTGGATAGGGATATATTTAGCGCAAACGATTTGGAGTAGTTTATTTTTAAGTTAGATAGGAGTTTAAAGTGTTCCAGTGTATGTAGGAGATTGGGCAGAGATGTCAGCGGTGAGGAGAGGAAAAGCAGGACGTCGTCCACAAAAGCTGCGATCTTAAATTCCCGTTCCTGTGTCTGAATCCTCAGTGCTCTTTAAATGCAGCCTGATCAGTGCCCATCAATGCAGCCTTTCAAGTGCCCATCAAATGCAGCCTGATCAGTGCCCATCAAATAGCAGCCTTGCCAGTGCCCATCAAATGAAGCCTGATCAGTGCCCATCAAATGCAGCCTTACCAGTGCCCATCAATGCAGCCTTGCCAGTGCCCATCAATGCAGCCTTGCCAGTGCCCATCAAATGCAGCCTAACCTGTGTCCAGCAATGCAGCCTGACCAGTGCCCAGCAATGCAGCCTGATCAGTGCCCAGCAATGAAGCCAGATCAATGTCCAGCAATGCAGCCCGATCAGTGCCCAGCAATGCAGCCCGACCCTGATCAGTGCCCAGCAATGCTGCCTGACCTGTGTCCAGCAATGCAGCCTGACCTGTGTCCAGCAATGCAGCCTGATCAGTGCCCAGCAACGCAGCCTGATCAGTGCCGAGCAAAGCAGCCTGACCTGTGCCCAGCAAAGCAGCCCGATCAGTGTCCAGCAATGCAGCTTGATCAGTGTCCAGAGATGCAGCCTGATCAGTTTCCAGCAATGCAGCCTGATCAGTGCCCAGCAATGCAGTCTGATCAGTGCCCAGCAATGCAGCCTGATCAGTGCCCAGCAATGAAGCCTGATCAGTGCCCAGCAATGCAGCCCGATCAGTGCCCAGCAATGCAGCCCGATCAGTGCCCAGCAATACAGCCCGATCGGTGTCCAGCAATGCAGCCTGATCCCTGTCCACCAATGAAGCCTGATCAGTGCCCAGCAATGCAGCCTGACCTGTGTCCAGAAATGCAGCCTGATCAGTGCCCGGCAATGCAGCTTGACCTGTGTCTAGCAATGCAGCCTGATCAGTGCCCATTAATGCAGCCGGATTAATGCTCAGAAATGCAGCTAATTAGTGCCCAGAGATGCAGCCTGATCAGTGTCCAGCAATGCAGCCTCATTAGTGTCCAGCAATGCAGCCTGATTAGTGTCCAGCAATGCAGCCTGATTAGTTTCCAGCAATGTAGTCTGATCAGTTCCCAACAATGCAGCCTGATTAGTGCCCAGCAATGCAGCCTGACCTGTGTCCAGCAGTGCAGCCTGACCTGTGTCCAGCAGTGCAGCCTGATCCGTGTCCAGCAATGCAGCTTAATCAGTGCCCAGCAATGCAGCCTGACCTGTGTCCAGCAGTGCAGCCTGATCAGTGCCCAGTAATGAATCCTGATCAGTGCCCAGCAATGCAGCCTGATTAGTACCCAGAGATGCAGCCTGATTAGTACCCAGAGATGCAGCCTGATCAGTGTCCAGCAATGCAGCCTGATTAGTGTCTAGCAATGCAGCCTGATTAGTGTCCAGCAATGTAGCCTGATCAGTGCCCAACAATACAGCCTGATTATTGCCCAGCAATGCAGCCTGATCAGTGCCCAGCAATGCAGCTTGATCAGTGTCCAGCAATCCAGCCTGATCAGTACCCAGTAATGCAGCCGGATTAGTGCTCTGAAATGCAGCCTAATTAGTGCCCAGAGATGCAGCCTCATTAGTGTCCAGCAATGCAGCCTCATTAGTGTCCAGCAATGCAACCTGATTAGTGCCCAACAATGCAGCCTGACCTGTGTCCAGCAGTGCAGCCTGACATGTGTCCAGCAATGCAGCCTGATCAGTGCCCAACAGTACAGCCTGATTAGTGCCCAGCAATGCAGCCTGATCAGTGCCCAACAATACAGCCTGATTAGTGCCCAGCAATGCAGCCTGATCAGTGCCCAACAATACAGCCTGATTAGTGCCCTGCAATGAAGCCTGATCAGTGCCCAGCAATGCAGCCTGATCAGTGCCCAGCAATGCAGTCTGATCAGTGTCCAGCAATGCAGCTTGATTAGTGTCCAGCAATCCAGCTTGATCAGTGCCCAGTAATGCAGCCGGATTAGTGCTCAGTAACGCATCCTGATCAGTGTCCAGCAATGCAGCCTCATTAGTGTCCAGCAATGCAGCCTGTTTAGTGTCCAGCAATGCAGCCTGATCAGTGCCCAACAATGCAGCCTAATTAGTGCCCAGTAATGCAGCCTGACCAGTGTCCAGCAGTGCAGCCTGACCTGTGTCCAGCAATGCAGCCTGATCAGGGCCAGATTAAGAACATCATGGGCCTGGTGCTGAGGATTATGGTGGGGCTTTTTATAAAAAAAATAAAATAAAATAAAAATAATTTAAAAATGCAAACTTTTTTGTTATAGCAAATTAAATTAAATAGAGAGAGGGAGGTTGAAAGAGAGAGAAAGGGGATGAGCGAGGGATGAGGGGTAAGTGAGGGAGGATGAAAGAAATGCGCATGAGCATGCGTGAAAGTGACAGCAACACAGACCAGCCAAAGCAAGTGAACGAAGGCACAGAACCCGGAAGGAAGACCGGGTGAAAATGGAAGCGCCCGGGACCCACCGGATTGGTCACAGTGCAGGACTGGAGGGCTCAGTCTGACAGGGAAGTGTACCCTAATGTGCTAATATGCTGTGCATACTAGTACATTATGGCATAACCTACCTCAGGGCCTCTAAAAAGTAGTAATGTTAGCAAAATTTACTACCACTTTAATATCATGGGGCCGCCTACTGACCCGGTGGCCCTTGAGCAGTGCCCAAGTGCATAGCTGCCAACATTTCGAAAATATTTTCAGGGACCCTTATTTTTTTTCCAGTGGTATATTTAGAGTAGCTGACATCCCTTATGTTTCTCTATACATCACAGTAGTAATCACAAAATTAAATGAGTACTAATAATGGGCAGAACAAATATGAGGACTGAGAAGGTTTTCTTTAGTTGAACTAACAAAAATGTGCCCATTCTAGATTTGGTAACATTGAGGATATTCAATATAATTTTAAAGAACTGTTTTTGTGGGTAAGAGGCATAGGGGAGGAGTATGGATGCTATAAAAGTGGGAAGTATGTGCAGGTGAGGGAGAGAAATGTGGAGGGTATAACAGTGGGCACTATGTACAGGAGAGGAGTGTGGAGGGTATGACAGTGGGTACTATGTACAGGAGAGGAGTGTGGAGAGTTGACAGTGGGCACAATGTACAGGAGAGGAGTGTGAAGGGTATGCCAGTGGGCAGTATGTACAGGAGAGGAGCGTGGAGGGTATGATGGGGGAGTATGTACAGGAGAGGGGTGTGGAGGGTATGATGGGGGCAGTATGTACAGGAGAGGAGTATGGAGAGAAAGATAGTTGGCAGTATGTATAGGAGAGGCGTGTGGAGGGTATTATGGGGCAGTATGCACAGGAGAGGAGTGTGGAGGGTATGACAGTGGGCAGTATGTACAGGAGAGGAGTGTAGAGGGTATGACAGTGAGCAGTATGAACAGGAGAGGAGTGTGGAGGGTATGACAGTGGGCAATATGTACAGGTGAGGAGGATGAAGGAATCTGGGAAGGAAAAATGTAAAGGTTTGTGGAAGGATGTTTAGGGACTGCATAGTGGTTAAGCGGGCCATACATGAATTGAAATTAAGCCAATTAGGAAGAGACCAGCCATAGTCGATCTATGTATAGGCTAGCTGGTTGTACACAAGTCAATCTATTAATTGACTTGAGTACAACCAGCCTGTCAGGTTTTTCCCAAAACAATCAGTGCTGCCAGCTATAGTTAGCAACACTGATCATTGTATTCTGTGGGTTGGGAAGGCTCTCCACTGGCAGAACACAATAACACTGCAGGAGTGATTCCCTCATCCACAGGTCAGCAGGTGAGAGGGTGTGTGGGGACAGGCTGGGGAGAGAGGTCTGTCAGCAGGGGGGTGTGAGGTGGTCATGGAGGGATATCAATCAGCGGGTGTGGGGGGTAATTGGGAGTGATATCTTTTGGAGTAGGGTTTGTCATCTTGCTAACATGGGAAGTGGCTGGGGAGTGACCTGGTTGGTGGGGAGTGTGAAATTGATGATGTGTTTTTTCTTTCACATTTGCGGTAATTCTTACTGCCCTCTTAAAAGTGATCTGTGGTGGATTGCTTTTTTCACCGAGTGGTATAGCAGAAGCTGACAGGTGTTCATGAGGTGCTACTGCCACCTCCTTGTTTTTTTTTACATTGCTGAATGGTAGTTTTACATTGTTGGACTATGCTGCTACTGCAAGCGAGTTCAGCTTGCAGTTGCAGAGTGGCCCCATGGAAATCAATAGGCGAGTTTGACAGGCAGTGCTGCCTGTCAAACTCTGCAGGCTCCAAGCTGTCCAATGAGCTCAGTGCCTCTGACAAGAAGTGAGGAGAGGCACTGTGAGCTCATCCTCTCAGTCTGCTGCAAACAGAGTGTGTCAGCTTGTATTTAAATTGGCCGCTCTGTATGTAGCTTCTGACAGGCTGCACAAAGAGCCCTGTATCTCCAGAACCATAGATGATAGGAGCCCCAAATTTTGACCAGTGGTTGAGTAGGTCTTCAGTTACCTATTCCCCAAAATCGCCCTGGTCGCCGAGCCATGACCCTCAAAGTCGAACTTTTTTTTTTTTTGTTATTTATTTTTTTTAAATGGGCCTATCTTAAGGTAAGGGGCCTGGAGCTGCAGCTCCAATAGCCCCTATGTTAATCCGGCCCTGAGCCTGATCAGTGTCCAGCAATGCAGCCTGACCAGTGCCCAGCAATGCAGCCTGACCTGTGTCCAGCAATGCAGCCTGAACAATGCCCAGTAATGAAGCCTGATCAGTGCCCAGCAATGCAGCCTGATCAGTGCCCAGCAATGCAGCCTGATTAGTTCTCAGAAATGCAGCCTAATTAGTGCCCAGAGATGCAGCCTGATCAGTGTCCAGCAATGCAGCCTGATCAGTGCCCAACAATACAGCCTGATTAGTGCCCAGCAATGCAGCCTGTTCAGTGCCCAGCAATGCAGCCTGATTAGTGCTCAGAAATGCAGCCTAATTAGTGCCCAGCAATGCAGCCTGATTAGTGTCTAGCAATGCAGCCTGATCAGTGCCCAACAATACAGCCTGATTAGTGCCCAGCAATGCAGCCTGTTCAGTGCCCAGCAATGCAGTCTGATCTGTGTCCAGCAATGCAGCTTGATCAGTGTCCAGCAATCCAGCCTGATCAGTGCCCAGTAATGCAGCCTGATCAGTTTCCAGCAATGCACTGATCTGTGTCTGGATCTGGTATTTGAAAATCCCGGCCTGCCCATTGTCCTCTCTCTTGGTCCTCCTCCTCCTCCAGTGGCCGCTGTAACAAAGTCCCAGCTCCTATAATTCACATCACACTGATTCAGTTTGCCATTGGATCAGTGTTCCGCCTATCACTAGAGCCAGGACTTTGTTACAGCGGCCGCTGGAGGAGGAGGACCGGGGGAGAGGAGGACGAGTATGTTAGGATGACAACATGCCATGTGTGGCACCCCGCTTGCACGGACACCCTCTTCTTCCCGCACACCACCTGCCTCAGCTCCCATGCTTGAGGCCAGTCCTACAGGATGCGGCTGCTAATGGGAAAGGCGTTCCTGCTGTAGAAAAAGTACAGGAATTTCTCTCCCACGCGTTCCCGCAGGTTTCTAGCCCAGACTCTAGCCCATGCAGCAAAGTCAGTCTTTACCTTTAGCAGAGAAACAGCCCCAAAGCATAATGTTTCCACCTCCATGCATGAGTGTAGGGATGGTGTTCTTAAGGTCATAGTCAGCATTTTACTTCCTCCGAACACAGCGAGTCCCCCTCCTCAAGAAGGCACATGTACAGTCATGTCAATGAACGTCTAAATGATTCAGGGAAGGATTGGGAGAAAGTGCTGTGGTTAGATGAGACCAAAATTAAGCTCTTTGGCATTAACTCGACTCGCCATGTTTGGAGGAAGAAAAATGCTGACCATGACCCTAAGAACAGCATTCCTACAGTCTAGCACCGAGGTGGAAACATGATGCTTTGGGGCTGTTTCTCTGCTAAAGGTACAGGCTGACTTTGCCGCATTGAGGGGCCATTGGACCATGTAAAATCTTGGATCTTCCCTCAGCCAGAACACTGAAAATGGGTCATGGATGTGTCTTCCGGCATGACAATGACCCAAAACATACCACCAAGGCAACAAAGGAGTGGCTCAAGAAGAAGCACATTAAGGTTATGGAGTGGCCTAGTCAGTCTCCAGACCTTAATCCTATAGAAATCCTATAGAGGGAGCTGAAACTTCGAGTTGCCAAGAGACAGCCAAGAAACCTTAAAGTGTTACTAAATCCAGTAATATGAAAATAATTCAAACCCCCCCTCCTCCCCCGCAGTGCTCACAGCTTATAAATCTTCTTTTTACATTAAAATACTGCCACCACTATATACCTTTTTGACTGATCTGTATATCACGGTCATGTGATAAACTGCAGGGTCTGCCCAAATGCTGAGTGTTCAGGTAGGAGGAGATTTCCACTACAGCCTGTGTCTTCATGTTGTTATGGGAGACAGATCATCCATCTATCAAGATGTGACATCCCACACACTGTGTTCTTTTTTAGTTACTGTGCATGGAGGAGGGAGGGATTGGGCTGTCATTTAGGATCTGTATACATGTCAAAATGTGTGATGTCAATATCATGTGACCTGGCTAGCTCAGCTCAACAAGAAAATATTCTATCCAGCAATGGAGACCAAACTGAGCATTTGCAGCTTTTCTACTCTGACTGTGTATTATCTGGTCTTGTCCTGAGAGACCCTGCAGGAGGGTGAGGGTCTGTCCATATAGGATCAAAGAGCCTTTTTACACAATGCAGTGGATTAAACCACAGTGAGTATAAAGGCCCGTACACACGACTGGACTTTTTGACAACAAACATGCAAATTAGCTGTTTTAAGGCAACATCCGACCGTGTGTACGCTCCATCGGACAAACTTTTTCACCAAGGGGGTGGGGATGAGCGAGCGGCCCCCTCCTGAACCGTACCAGGCCACATGCCCTCAACATGGGGGGTGGGCGCTTTGGGGCAGGGGGTGCCCTGCGGCCTCCCCACCTCAAAGCACCTTGTCCCCATGTTGATGAGGGCCCCTTCCCGACAACCCTGGTCGTTGGTTTCGGGGTCTGCGGGCGGAGGACTTATTGGAATACGGTAGCCCCCAGATGCCGGCCCCCCACCCTATGTGAATGAGTAGGGGTACATCGTACCCTACCATTCACCTGGGTAAAAAAGTGTCAAAAAAAACGAACTAGACGGGTTTTTAAAGTAATTTATTAGACAGCTCCGGGGGTCTTCTTCCGACTTCGGGGGTCCCTTCCAACTTCTCTGCTCTCTCCGGCCTCTTCTCCAGGTATCCGGTTCTTCTGCCGGGCTCCTCCGCTATCTTCTGCTCTTTTGCCGCTCTTTTGCTAGCAGTGGCCCGGTCTCTTCCGTCACCTTGTTCCCTCTTCTCTTCTTCCGATGTTGACACGACGCTCTCTCCCACTGTAATGCCGTGTGCGAGGCGCGCAACGACTTATATAGGCATGGGGCGGGGTCACTGAGTGATATCACCCGGTGACCCCGCCCCTTATCACGTCACAGTTCCATCATGCCCCAAAACTGTGACGTCATAAGGGGTAGGGTCACCGGATGACATCACCCGGTGACCACGCCCCATGCCTATATAAGTCGTTGCGCACCTCGCACGCGGCATTACAGCGGGAGAGAACGTCCTGTCAACATCGTAAGAAGAGAAGAGGGAACAAGACGACGGGTGAAAAACGGGCCACAGCTAGTAAAAAGGCGTCAAAAGAGCAGAAGATAGCAGAGGAGCATGGCAGAAGAATCGGAGAGCGCGAGAAGAACCAGACACCTGGAGAAGAGGCCGGAGAGCGGGAGAAGTCGGAAGAGACCCCCAAAGTCGGAAGAAGACCCCCGGAGCTGTCTAATAAATTACTTTAAAAACCTGTCTAGTGTGTTTTTTTTATTGACACTTTTTTCCCCAGGTGAATGAGTAGGGGTGCAGTGTACCCCATACTCATTCACATAGGGTGGGGGGCCGGCATCTGGGGGCCCCCTTATTAAAGGGGGCTACTGAATCCGATAAGCCCTCCGCCCGCAGACCCCGACAACCAACGGCCAGGGTTGTCGGGAAGAGGCCCTTGACCCGGTGACCCCGCCCCTTATGACGTCACAGTCCCCTCATACCCTGGGACTGTGATGTCATAAGGGGCGGGGTCACCGGGTGACATCACACGATGACCACGCCCCATGCCTTTATAAGTCGTGTCAACATTGGAAGAAGAGAAGAGGGAAGAAGACGGTGGAGAAGACCGGGCCACCGCTAACAAAGTAAAATTAACAATAAAAAAATAAATAAAAATGTAAAGCACCCCTGTCCCCGTGTGCTCGCACGCAGAAGCGAACGCATACGTAAGGCATGCCCACATATGTAAACAGTGTTCAAACCACACATGTGAGGTATCGCCATGGACATTAGAGTGAGAGCAATAATTCTAGCCCTAGACCTCCTCTGTAACTCTAAACATGTAACCAGTAAAACATTTTAAAGCCTATGGGGATTTTTAAGTACCAAAGGTTGGCGCCATTCCACGAGCGTGTGCAATTTTGAAGCGTGACATGTTAAGTCTCTATTTACTCTGTGTAACATCATCTTTCACATTATCCACAAAAATTTGGGCTAACTTTACTGTTTTTTTTTAATGCATGAAACCCCAAAAAAAGCATTTTAAAAATTGCTGCGCAAATACCGTGCAAGATGAAAAGTTTCAACGATCGCCATTTTTTTCTCTAGGGCAGGGGTAGGCAACCTCGGCCTTCCAGCTGTGGTGAAACTACAAGTCCCATTAGACATTGCAAGACCGTCACAATCACAGGTATAACTCCTAGAAGCAGAGGCATGATGGGATTTGTAGTTTCAAAACAGCTGGAGTGCCAAGGTTGCCTACCTCTGCTCTAGGGTCCCTTCTAAAAAAAAAAAACATATATAATATTTGGGGGTTCTATGTAATTTTCTAGCAAAAAATTATGATTTTTACATGTAGGGGAGAAATGACAGAAATGGCCTGGTAGGCAAGTTATTAATTACAGTTTCTGTAAACCTGAAAGACACAGCCTGGCCCATGTATGGCTTTTGTTAGAAGTATCAAGCAATCATTTAGGTATATCTAAACTACCATAAATTGGAAAAAGATAATACAAAGTTTTTGCCAGGGAATTGAAGAACATTCATAGTTCCATAGGCCAATTACAATTTGGATGATGAGATTTAAAACTGGTTTTATCTTTGTTCTTGCTCCTCTATCTCGAAAAAGCCATTTATTTTTTGAAAGATCAATAGCTTTCCAAGATACAGCTATCATCTAGCAAGCTGCAGATAACATATATGAGAGAGAATTTTTAACTTGATTGAAATAGCATTGTATTTGATAACTTAATAAAACTGGTTAGTATCACATAAGTCTAAGCTTATAGAAAATGGGAAGTTCTATTTCATTCCAGAAATTAATGGCAGAAGGGCAGGTCCAACTTATGTGAAAGAAGTCACCTATGGCCCCGCAATTACAGAATCAATAAGGAGAAGCATAGGCATACAGTTTAGGAATCACTAAGGATTTAAGATGCCACCTTAGCATGAGCTTGTAAGAGTTCCTTATGCTGAAGGATCAAGAAATTTTTCTTGTGGCTGTTATTCCAAGATGTATCTTCTTTAGGAGCCTCACTGTTGAATCACAGTTGTTGGAGTACAGGATAATTTTTGTTATAAATTAGTGCATAGAATATAAAACAGCCTTTAGGAGGAAGTTTTTGGGTAGTTTTAAAGAGCATTAACACTTCAATGATAAAAAAAACTTCTGTAGTGTCTTGAGCACTCTTTGTCATCATATTTTGTCTTTACTAATGTCCACTCCCCACCCAAGTGTTGTAGTATTGCATGTTTTGTGTACCCAGCAGCACATATAATTGTGAAGATGTACAGCTTTGCTTTATTTGCACAGTCATAGACATATTGTAAACTTGAAAAGCGGATGGAAAAGAGCGCCCGGTGTCCAGTAAATGTGAGTTTGAAAAGACGTTTTATTGAGGGTAGCAACAAATAAGCCATGTTCTGGGAGAACAGCGACTCCCCCTTCTTCAGGGCTGTTGCTGTATGCTGTTGGAGAAGGATCCTAATCAGGTATGCCTGTGGCACAAGGATTAGACTAATTTGTAACCAAGTGCCAGCTGTTACTGCAAAGGCAGCGTATAAGCTTGGTATGAATTAATAGCAACTTGTTTTGGGAGCTTTGTGAAACTTGGGTGTTTTTTTTAAATATCTTTGAACTGTGATCTAGGTGAACTGTTGTAAGCAAGCATTTTGTTAAATAACCCCACACATATATAGCACTGCCTGTCTCACATGCAGCTCCACATATAATAGTTTGTTTTGGCCTTGCTGGACATTGAACAGTGTGCAACACACAGTTGCTGCAGATTTGTCGACTGCACATCCATGATGCGAATTTCCCAATCCACTACATCCCGAATCTGCTCTATTGGATTGAGATCTGGTGACCGTGGAGGCCATTGAAGTACAGTGATCTCATTGTCATGTTCAAGAAACCAGTGGTGAGATGATTTGAGCTTTGTGACATGGTGCATTATCCTGCTGGAAGTAGCCATCAGAAGATGGGTACACTGTAGTCATAAAGGGATGGACATGGCCAGGAACATGGCATTTAAACAATGCTCAATTGGTACTAAGGGGCCCAAATGTGCCAAGAAAATATCCCCCACACCATGACACCACCAACCTGAACCGTTGACACAAGGCAGGAAGGATCCATGTTTTCATGTTGTTTACGCCAATATCTGACCCTACCATCTGAATGTCGCAGCTGAAGTTGAGACTCATCAGACCAGGCAACGTTTTTCCAATCTTCTATTGTCCAATTTTGGTGAGCCTGTGCGAATTGTAGTCTCAGTTATTTGTCTTTAGCTGACAGGAGTGGCACCCAGTGTGGTCTTCTGCTGCTGTAGCCTGTTTCTAGGTTTAACGTGTTGTGCATTCAGAGATGGTATTCTGCATACCTTGGTTGTAACGGGTGATTATTTGAGTTACTGTTGCTTTTCTATCATCTCAAACCAGTCTGCCCATTCTCTTCTGATCCCTGACATGGCATTTTTGTCCACACAACTGCCACTTATTGGATATTTCTCTCATTTTCAGACCATTCTGTGTAAACTTTCAAAAATTCAAAATGCTAACCATAACATACAAGGCCATTCACAACATCGCCCCCATCTACATCACCAACCTCATCTGCAGATATCGCCCAAATCGCCCCCTCCGCTCCTCCCAGGACCTCCTGCTCTCTAGCTCCCTTGTTATCTCCTCCCATGCTCGCCTTCAGGATTTCTCCAGAGCCTCTCCCATTCTCTGGAATTCCCTGCCCCAGTATGTCCGATCAGCCCCTACCCTGTCCACCTTTAGGAGATCCTTGAAAACTCATTTATTCAGGGAAGCCTATCCCACACCCACATAACTGTCCCTGAGCCACCCCCATCAAATCATTCTTTGCAGCTATTACCTTTTGTACCACCACCCCCTCCCTTTAGAATGTAAGCTCTACGAGCAGGGCCCTCCTGTACCTTTTGTATTGAACTGTACTGTAATTGTGTTGTCCCCCTTATACATTGTAAAGCGCTGAGTAAACTGTTGGCGCTATATAAATCTCGTATAATAATAATAATAATAAACTTTAGAGATGGTTGTGTGTGAAAATCCCAAGAGATCAGCAGTTTTTGAAATACTCAGACCAGCCCATCTGACACCTTGACACCTTCAAAGTCACTTAAACCCCCTTACTTCCCCATTCTTATGCTTGGTTTGAACTTCAGCAAGTTGTCTTCACCACGTCTAGATGCCTAAATGCATTGATTTGCTGCTTTGTGATTGACTAACAACTTGTGTTACCAAGCAATTAAACAGGTATACCTAATAAAATGACCAGTGAGTGTTTATTCAGGCACATGCAGGTATTCATTCATAATACAGTATGTATACTACATTTATATTTATATACTGTCAGTGACAGTGTGTCCATAAGGGCACACGGGCGCCACCCCCACTCTCCAGCCACCCCCTCTATGACCAATAGATAGATTCATGCATAGCATGAATCTATCCATGGCCGCCGCTGCCACACCCTATTCAGGTTGCTGGCCCCTTTTCAGGTGCCAGGCGCCTGAATTACAGCGGCAGGGGGTGTTTTTGAAGCGTACAAAAATAGCATACCGCTAAACAAACTAAATAGTGTGGTTTTTAAACTGATAATATGGCCTGTATTGAAAGCAGCAAACAGCTACTAGTGTTGATTAGTCCAGGAAATCAGATTCAAGTTGGCCGTTTACAGCAGAGCTAGCCTCGGGTGGGATCTAGTAAGGTAAAGCAGTAGGTAGAAATTATCTACAGGTCAGAACAGGCATGTGTAAACAGAAATTTTGCAGAGTACAAGGACCAATGGTCCCACCATATTAGGCAAGATTCTACAAACTCTGGATGGTGTCGCAGGTGTCTCCAAAGACTTCCATTGTTCCAAAGAGTTCCATGTAAAAAGTACTATATAGAAAAAACTAAGAGACAACTCCGAATTTGTATCAGTGAACATCTGAGAAGTATTAAAAACTTAACTAAAGAGGGTAACAAGAAGAAAAGGGAAGATATGCCCGCACTAGCATTGCACTTTGCAGACTTTCATGGAGGCAGCATGGCTGGTATTAGTATCAAGGGGATCTATAGCCTCAAATGCCATCACGTAGAGGAGATTTTGATACCATCCTGCTGCAAAAAGAAAAAATGTGGATATTTAGACTCAAATCACTTGGTCCCCTAGGCTTGAATGTAGCTTTTAGCCTTTTCTTGAATGATAAGGCCAGTTTAATCTGAGCGGTGACAGGGTATATCTATATAATACATTTGAAAATGCTATACTGTGATCAGTTACCGCATTTATACTATTCTATTCTACCTATTTTATTTTTATTTTTCTGCTAAATTTCAGTATTTCAGAGAAAAAACACACAATAAGTGTAGCACTAGTAAAAATGAGAAAACGTCCAGTATAGAAAACGTTAAAACCACAGTTCCAAGTGTAAATATTGTAGAGGGATCATCAATATGTAAATGGAGGAAAGAATCTTCAGAAAACCGCTCCAAACAAAGATGTATATTATCTGAGATGAAAAACAGACACACCACCACCAATTATGAAGAGGCTTACCGGATGAAGTGGACCCAAAGGGGCGTACGCCAGATTGGGTCGGATACGCTTAGGTGATGGGTGGCTGGGGATGGCCCGGGAAGGCGATGGTGGTGGATGGACCCACACGTTGCTCTGTCACTCAAGGCGATGCAGGAACCCAGAGAAATGTGTACACCAGAACGCACATTGTTGTCTCACTCAAAATGATGTTGAAGGAGGCAGGTAGAGGGTGGAAAGAAAGGAAAAGGCCATATAGTGTAAATCCGTTTGGGGAAGGAATTTATTAAATAAAAAGGATGTACACTCACTTGTAAAATGATGACAGTGGGGTCCTTACCGACGCGTTTCGTCTTCATAGACGTCGTCTGGGGGGTTCCCCCCACTGTAGCCACCAAAACATATATAGGGGATGCATCTGTGTTAATGGGAATCAGCTCCATGAACATGAACAGCACTTCCGGTATCTGGCCAAAATGGCCGCCCGGCGTGCGTTCCAAGCCTCACTATGGTTAACATGTGGGCCCAGGAAAGAGAAGAAAAAAGGGATCATAAAAGCCAAAAAATGTGAAAATGTGCGAGAGCGTGTGATGTATATTAGAAAAATAGGTAGTGATGGTGATATGAAAGTGAAACGTTCATAAAGAACGGAGGGCGGCGCGGTGGTGTGCGCGCGCATTGAGGTATGTAGACAATACCGCGCGTGACGTACGTGACGTACGCGAAGTGCCGTGGCGGCATGCCCCCATGTGAGGTGGCGTGCGCGCACATCAAGGCATGTAAACAACAATCCGGCGTACGCCCCTTTGGGTCCACTTCATCCGGTAAGCCTCTTCATAATTGGTGGTGGTGTGTCTGTTTTTCATCTCAGATAATATACATCTTTGTTTGGAGCGGTTTTCTGAAGATTATTTTCTCCATTTACATATTGATGATCCCTCTACAATATTTACACTTGGAACTGTGGTTTAAACGTTTTTTATACTGGACGTTTTCTCATTTTTACTAGCGCTACACTTATTGTGTGTTTTTTCTCTGTTTTGCTTTGTTGGTTGTGTTAGCTGCTTGTTTTCTTTACGGCAGCGCAGAATTGTTTTGTATATAAATTTCAGTATTTCACCAGTGACTCTGGTGTTTCTGCTCTTCCCCTCTTCTGTGCACTAATCCCCTTACTACTTTTAAAGTCACTTGTTTGTTATTATATGCCTATCTGAGTGCTTCTGGCTAGCAGCAGAGAAAAAATTAATGTGTGGTGTCTAAATTGGGAGGTCGACATCTAGCGGCCGCTGTGGAAACTGCACCTCTAATCAATCATGTGTTGTGTGTAAAGATATGTATAAATAGATGACTGCCACTGATCCCTCCCATCCTTTAGAAAACCCACGTGATTGGGTGAAACATGTTGGCGAAGACATCACGACAGTGGCGCATTACATGTCATGCTGGAGCAAGCGCAACACATACAATGAAGCCAGCAGCAGCCATCTTTGGCTGGGGTATCAGAACGGCTCCCGAGAGGCACATACAAACGCTATAGTACGATTAACAGAACGGCAAGGGAAGCTCCCTAGACTTCCGTGCAGCAATAGAGCATCCTGGATGACAAGACTGATGCAGTGTGTGGTTCTTTTCCATCCAATGGAACTCTTTGGAGACACCTGGGACACCATCCAGAGTTTGTACAATCTCGCCTAATACGGTCGGGTGAGCGGACCATTGGTCCTTTGACTCTGCAAAATTTCTGTATAAACATGCCTGTTCTGACCTGTAGATAATTTCTACCTACTGCCGTACTTTACTAGATCCCACCCGGGGCTAGCTCTGCTGTAAACGGTCAACATGGATCTGATTACCTGGACTAATCAACACTAGTAGCTGGTTGCTGCTCGGGTCTGTTACCCGTTACCTGATTGGCTGAAATGACAGGCGCTGTGATTGGATGCCAGTCAGGAGGAGAGGGCGGGAGGGGACGCATGGAGGACACCGCTCGGCGCTGTCACCCGATGCCCCACCGAGACAGGGTAAGTGCCAGGCAGACGGCGGGTGGGCGAGCGGGCGGGGGGTGGTCACAGTGGTGGCATTCGATGGCACAGTGGCAGCATTTGATGGCACAGTGGCAGCATTCGATGGACACAGTGGCAGCATTTGATGGGGCACAGTGGCAGCATTTTATGGCACAGTGGCAGCATTTGATGGCACAGTGGCAGCATTTGATGGGCACAGTGGCTGCATTTGATGACACAGTGGCAGCGTTTGATGGCACAGTGGCTGTGTTTGGTGGCACAGTGGCTGCAATTGATGGACACAGTGGCTGCATTTGATGGGCACAGTGAGGCTGCAATTGATGTTTTTTTTTCAGAATTTTTGTTTGTTTGCGGCCCCGTCCCCCCCCCCCCCAAAAAAAATAATTTGGAGCACCAGCCGCCACTGTATGCTGTATACAGAATAAAATCAGTGGTGAAAGTCTCAAGAATTACAGTGAGAGATTTGGTTTCTTACTCTTGCTGTTCTGTGCTGTTTTCTGTTGGTTTTTCTGTTTTCTGTGCTGTTTTTCTGTTGGTAAATGCGGACAAACTATACACTTTGGGGTTGATTTACTAAGACTGGAGTGTGCAAAATCAGGTCCAGCTCTGCATAGAAACCAATCAGCTTTCACATTTTTAAAAAAAAATTTTATTGTCAAAGCTTAATTGAACAAGCTGAAGTTAGAAGCTTTTTGGCTACCATCCACAGCTGATTTTTCACTCTCAAGTTTTAGTAAATCAACGCCAGTATTTATAGATCCCTAGATGGTTAATAAGGGTATAGTCCAGTCATTCAAGGCCCATAAATACACAGGATAACAGAGTAAAAGAATACATTCACAATTGCACATGGCCCAGAGGGATTAATAAAATGATTCAAGGTCTACATTCACTTGTACTAAACCAAGAAAATGCTTTATGTGTGAACCAATCACAAAGAATACCTGTACATTTTTATTTCTCTTAAAACTGCTTAAGCTGACCATAGATGGATCGTTTTTTCAGCCTAATGGCTGAAAAAAACATATATTCCTCTATCCACACATTCAAGGTGTTTAGAGGAATTCTCTATCCTCTGATCAGTAATTCAGCCAGTTAGCTGCAGTGCTGATCGAAGGAAAATTTTCCACCATTCCCATAGATCAAAAATTGACTGGTTCTTGCTGAATTGGCCAATTTTCGATACATCTATGGCCTGCTTTGGGCTCAACCTACTGACTTGCTGTATAGGTTTGCTATAATCCCTGTCACCTGGGAGTTTCTCATAATGCATGGTAACAAAAGAGAGGCTGATTCCATTATTGTTGCCTAACGATCTATTTTGGACAGTGAAGCAGAGGGGTGCTTCCTTATGACTCCATGTAAATAAAGTTGGCAGCCAGGTGAGGATGAATGAAATGTCTCTTTATTTTGTCCAAGGAGTGCACATGTTCCCAAAAGAGCCAACACTAGTACGTTTCAGCCTTTCAAGGTTTAGCTTATAGTTCATAGTTCCTTGAGACTCACCTGTATTTTCCCACAATAGACTTGTCTGATGAAACAAAAAAACATTTTTTTAAAAGGGCGTAACAAGCAGCCAGATGATAAGCAGTATATCTGCAGCACATGTTTTGTGACTGGGTGAGCAAAGGTCTTTATTTCAAAGTACCTGCTGTGGAGGGGGCATGAGTGGCTGGCTCAGGCTCTCAGCTGCACATTGAGAGGCTGAGCTAGCTGCTAATCAGGCATCTGGGGGGATTCTGGTATTATTGGAGTATCTGAAACTGCTCGGTGACATCAGCCGAAGGGTTAAAGCCTGCTGTCCATTGATTCAGGGTCACAGGAGGGCACAAGTAAGTCCACTCCTCTGACCAAAAAGAGTAGTATGGCCAAAAGAACATTGGCCATACTTCTCTTTTAACTTCAATGGTCATGACAGGTTAGATTATGAATCCCTGCAATATACTGTATATCCTGATAAAGAGCTACTTTCCGCCATGTTGAGAGTTACAGTATCCCAAAAAGGCTTTGGGTATTTTTAATCAAAAACACTGAGCTGAAATGTATTCTTTGAAAGTATGACTTATCAGTGTGCCTCCCTAAATAAAAGCAAAATACTGTATTTATAGTGAAAAAATTCTACACCTTCTGATAATCTTTCTATTTCAGCAGGATAACTGTTTTGAGTGCATTCTGCTATATAATAGAAATGAATATGGATATCTTACATGCTTCTCTGTTAGCAATGCTTTACACCAATTCTCTGGGTACTTTCTTAACCACTTCAACGTTTGTATACAACTTATAGTATAAGAGCAATGTTTACATTTCTGCTATGGACGTATTGATTCTGCAATTACTTTTTAATTACTTAAGGGGTTAGTCTACCTTTTCACAAAAAGTTTTAATGTGAATGTGGTGTCACCACTGCACCTTATCTCCTTTGTCAATTATCTTCTGCTGTCCACACCTGCTGTACACAGCCAGCATTGTTCAGCACCGGCACATGACTGTGCTGACCAATGAGAACCTCTCTCAACCATCTACACATTCAAGAAGAAATAAGGGTGCAAAAGAGCATGGCTTTCAAATGCCTAGACCACTACATCAGCTAGCGTGGGCAGTGAAAGATAATCATCCAAAGAGGGAAATTGCAGCGGTGATCGGGCAGGGGGAGGGGTTGGGGCGGGAGGGTGTTGTGTGTTTGTTCACCTTTTCATGTTTTGTGATAAAAGAAAGTATATACAGCCTTGGCCAAAGTTTTGAGAATGACATAAATATTAATTTTCACAAAGTCTGCTGCCTCCGTTTTTATGATGGCAATTTGCATATACTCCAGAATGTTATGAGTGATCAGATGAATTGCAATTAATTACAAAGTTCCTCTTTGCCATGAAAATAAACTTAATCCCATAAAGAAAATAAACTTAATCCCATAAAGAAAATAAACTTAATCCCATAAAAAAAAATTTCAACTGTATTTGTGTATTTGTGATGAAGGCTTCAGGGCACCCAAGAAAGTCCAGTAAGGGCCAGGACTGTCTCCTACAGTTGATTCAGCTGCGGGATCAGGGTACCACCAGTGCAGAGCTTGCTCAGGGATGGCAGCAGGCAGGTGTGAGTGCATCTGCACGCACAGTGAAGCAAAGACTTTTGGAGGATGGCCTGGTGTCAAGTAGGAGCAGCAAAGAAGCCACTTCTCTCCATGAAAAACATCAGGGACAGACTGATATTCTGCAAAAGGATTGGACTGCTGAGGACTGTGGTAAAGTCATTTGCTCTGATGAATCCCCTTTCTGATTGATTGGGACATCCAGAAAAAACCTTGCCCGGAGAAGAAAAGGTAAGAGTGACCATCATTCCTGTCTCTTGTCAACAGTAAAGCATCCTGAGACCATTCATGTGTGAGGTTGCTTCTCAGCCAAGGGAGCGGGCTCACTCACAATTTTGCCTAAGAACACAGCCATGAATAAAGAATGGTACAAAAACATCCTTCGAGGGCAACTTCTCCCAACCATCCAAGAGCAGTTTGGTGACGAACAATGCCTTTACCAGCATGATGGAACACCTTGCCATAAGGCAAAAGTGATAACTCAGTGGCTTGTGGAACACAAGATCAAAATTTTGGGTCCATGGCCAGGAAACTCCCCAGACCTTAATCCCATTGAGAACTTGTGGTCAATCCTCAAGAGGCAGTGAAGAAAAAAAAAATCACAGATTCTGACAAAATCCAAGCACTGATTATGCAAGAATGGCCTGCCATCAGTCAGAAGTTGATTGACAGCATGCCAGGGAGAATTGCAGAGGCCTTGAAAAAGAAGGGTCAACACTGCAAATATTGACTCTTTGCATAAACTTAATGTAATTGTCAATAAAGGCCTTTGACACTTACAATATGAAATGCTTGTTATACTTCAGTATACCATAGTAACATGTGACAAAAAGATCTAAGAACACTGAAGCAGCAGACTTTCTAAAAATATATATTTGTGTCATTCCTAAAACTTTTGGCCACGGCTGTGTGTGTGTGTATATATTTGCAAACAATTAATTTTTTATACAATCTATAAGGAAAAATGCTGTTGTATAGTGCTGCTGTTAGTGCTGCTGTAGTTTAAAAAGTATACAGTTTACATACTATAATTAGTCCCTAATTATATGTTAAAATACCTGTTGGTATGAGTCATTCCAGCTATATTTAGGTTATTTCTAGTTTTACATAATAGCAGCTCCAGTGAGAGGACAAAGATCAGGGGTGACAGCGGGCACCCTTGCAGAGTGCCATTTCTAATCACAAAACATCAGATAGAGTTCAGTTAGTGGCAGAGGCTTTTTCTTATAATGGAGATCAGATATTACTCTCTTCTCTCCTTTGTCTTCTGATTGGTATGCAAGCTAGGGCCCACGCATTATTAGATCTGTGCAGCTAGCATTATATGGAGATTTCTCTGCTGAACACAGTACAGAGAGATATGTAAATTGTAGTAGATCTGGTCATGTGACTTTATATGACTTGACTCTCCTAGCGTTTTGTTTTTGTTTGTTTTTTTCAATTAAAAAAGGTCTGCTCATTTCCATTGTTCTGTAATAACTTTAAAACTCCCAAAGCGAGTGGAGTGCAATGCACATTTGAAAAACACATTGCTTTTTTAATTTGCAGTCTTTTTGTGTAAAAAAAAAAAAGGATGTAAAAAAGAATGTAAATTTGAAAGGCATTTCAATCATTGATGCATGTAAGCAGGCTGCAAAGAGGCTAATCCTGGGTTCACACTTGTGCAATGTAGACACCGCATGTGATTTGCACAGGAATCACACCACATTCCTGTGCACATCACATGCAATGTATGTGCAGTGCGATTTCGGCCATAAAACCATGTTGCATCCGCACCAAAATGGTGCAGCAATCTTTTTTTCCCCTGTATCTGAATCACATTGCATGGGTGTTCACACCCATGTGATGCGATTCTGGCAATCACACTGCATTTTGCGATCTGTGTCGGGTTGTCGTTAAGATAACATTGACACCTGCAAGAAGACAGGATTCACTGCGTTTACCGCATCACATAAGTGTAAACCAGAGCTGAAGGAGAACAGCAGCAATAAAGCATGAAAATAGGTATTTTATTTGTTAAAAAAAAGATTTTCTTTTTGTTTGTTAAGTTTATATTTTTAAACTGATGTATTACAGCTGTTTTCATTTTTTTTATGTATGTCCTTTTTGTTTTGCAAACATAAATTAAGTACATGAGAAAAGTTTTCCAGAGTACCGTCATGGTTATATAAAGAGAAAGCACAGCAAAATCAGCCACCTTTATAGCCAGCTTTGTCTGGCTAAAGCTTGGTACTGAGCTGTCTAATAAGGAAGGAATTACTGGGTATGAACTAAAGTTTGAGTTATAGGGCTCTGTAAACAACAGGCTTTTCTCTGTTGCTAATAAAGACCACAATAAAGAGAAACCACCATTTGTTCCACTTAAAGTTAAAAACTATTAGGTTTAAAGAAGACCTGCCATAAAAGAAACCAGTGATCTGGTTTGCTTAATTGTCTGGTTGTGAAGGACTTTAACATATCTAACTCACAGACCCAAAACAAGTATGCAGCCTGTGACAGTCAGGAAAAATCAATTCTTTATCTTTAAATTTGTTCTGACATAGTGTCTCAGACAGTTGTACAGCCAAAGCAGTAGCATGACATCAGGGCAGTTTTTAATGAGAGGTCAGCAATGGCAGCATACTTATTTTTTCAATGACAGATAGTAAATGCATAGTGGTTTTGTATACTTTTACAAAACCACTGCACTTGTAGCCCATTGATACTTCCTCAAGCTCAGTTTTTGACATCCCATACCTCAGTATTGACCTGTGGTGGGATGAATAGTCTGCAGGAGCCAGAGCATGCAGACTCCAAGGCAGAAAAATAAATCACAATATGGGTGCATTTATTACTTTTTTTTTGTTTTTTTGCAAAAGGTGGACTTAGACTTTATTTATTTGTAAGGCCTTGTTTACATAAACTTCACAAGAAGGAGTTTTTTAGATTTAGCTATATTAACCAATGCCTTCCTCTGTCTTTATCACTGTTGTGAATAAATGAGTACACATAGGAGGCATATTTCTCTCTGTATCATACTAAAACTACATTGCTTGCACCGTTTTCTACCCATGCCATTGGTTGTCAACACTTTTTATAGGGTTTGAAGTTAAAACCTATTAGGTGAAAAGATTTAGCATAATTAAATATTAATGTGTTAGTGAATATAGGGAGCACGTCATTGCAACAACACAGAACAGCGGAGCCAGACCAAAGCAGTAGCTGCTATTTTTAGTTCAAAAAAAGCAATTAAGGATTCCTATTTATTGCCTAGCTTCAATCAGGAGCAAGCTGCAGCTGTTTCCTTTGTGTGGGGAAAGAAACAATCTGCGTTCCTATTTTCACTTTAGCAGTCTACAGTCACTATTGTAGTGTATAGAACATATATTTGGTCTTTTCTTTGCCTTGCTATTTATTTTGCCGAAACAAATAATGCCCAAATATGATAAATGCAGAGAGAATTATATAAACACATCCAGACATTGGTGAATCTCTTTAAAATAGAAAAATAGATCAGCAAATAATTGTGATCAAGTGCGTTATACATCACACATCAATGAAGATATGTTGGCTTAAAGCAGAGTTTTACCTAAAAGTGGAATCTCTGCTTATCTGCCTCCACCCCCCTCCAATTCCACATTTGGCACCTTTCCGAGGGGGAGCAAGTTCCTGTTTTTGGAAAGATCACTCGTAAGTTCGGCCCCCCTCCTCCTTCCCCCGCCACTGGGCCATTCAGAAAGCGCAGCACGCTTCATGCTTGCGCAGTAAGGAACAGGCTGTGATGTCGACATCGCTGGATTCCAGGACAGGTAAGTGTCCTAATATTAAAAGTCAGTAGCTACAGTGACTTTTAATTTTTTTTTTTTTTTGGTGGGGGGTGGGCGAAACTCCACTTTAATCTGATATGTGATCCTTCATGGCGTTCTAAGAGGTTTTGTTTTTTTTATGACCTGTCAGTAAACCCAATTTTGTAGTCACATAACTGACATTATTGAGAGGAAATTTGCTGTGCTCATTCCATTTTAGTTTTTCATTCTTCAAGTTCACACGGACAGTAAACAAGGCTACTTGGCAAGCATTTCTGCATTCGCTGGGCATTGCATTGTGCCCCTTGGTCCAAGGCATTCATTTCTAGGAGTTGGAGCAATATTAGTGTATCCCAAGCACTAGTCGATACATGCTCTTTTCATCCAGTATCTTTCTGAATGCTTAAAATGTCTTAAAACGCAAAAACAAAACTTTTTTTATACTGCTGCTTACAAGTCTATAGATCTGGTGGCTGAATTTTTTTCTTTTTTTAGGTTCACAATTCAGATATACCTGGTGATCCTTTCAGTAACATGATTTTTGTCCTAGAGTGACACTGTTCACTCACCATACTGTATCTACAAAGAAGCAGCATTGTCACCCTTGGACATATTCCATACTACATGCATGCATACTACTTATACATACATGCAACATACATATGCACTGAATACAACATACATACACACTGCTTACAAAATACATACAAAACCAAACACTTACCTTCCTGGTGGCATCTTCAGTTCCCCTGTGTCCCCGCTCCTTTCAGCTAAATTTGTCTCGACCCTGGGGGCAGCTCACATCCTCATTCACAGGCACAGCTTCAGCCTCAGCTCCTCCTTCTCCCTCGGCACATGGTCTTTACTGGCAATTACTGGCATGGCACAGCGTTCATGACTAAGAAATCTCTGAAATAGAAATTCTGGAGGTGTAAGCAATCCGGTAATTCTGGTATTGCCAGGTCAATTCCAGCAAGTTCCCAGCTATGTTGATGATATGAGAAGTACAGAGGTAGAGATTTACACAGTACAAGCTACAGGAAATAGACTTCCCGCTGCCCTTCTGATCCTGAATACAGATGGCCAAACTTTACTGTTATTCGTTGCTCTGTTACTACTGAAAAGCATTTTTAACCTCTTCAATACAGGGCACTTTCCCCCCTTCCTGTCCAGGCCAATTTTCAGCTTTCTGCGCTGTCACACTTTGAATGACAATTGCACAATCATGCAATGCTGTGCCCAAACTAAATTTTATTATTTTCTTCCCACAAATAGAGCTTTCTTTTGGTGGTATTTGATCACCACTGGGGTTATTTTTTGCTAAACAAAGTAAAAAAGACCGGAATTTTTGAAAAAAAAAAAGTTTTTGTTTGTTACTGTTACAAAATTTTGTTTTCTCCTTCACTGACGGGCACTGATGAGCACTGATGAGTGCTGATGAGGTGGCACTGATAAGGTGGCACTGATGAGGAAGCACTAATATGCAGCACTGATAGGTAGCACTGATGGGCACTGATAGGTGGCACTCATGGGCACTGATAGGCGGCACTGATGGGTGGCACTGACAATCATTACTGATGGGCACTGATTGGCATCTGTGATGGGCACTGACAGGTGTCACTGATGGGCACTGATTGGCATTTTCATTGGCACTATTTGGCATTTTCATGGGCACTGACTGGCATGTTCACAGGCACTGACTGGCATCTGATGGGCAGTGATTGGCAGATGTGGTGGGCACCTGTGATGGGGCTAAGCTGATAATCAATGCGCTGATTATCAGCGCAGACCCCCCCCCCTGACAGGAGGGCCGCCGGTCGGCTCTCCCTGTCAGAGTGAATCGAGGAAAGCCATTTACCGGCACTTCCTGGTTACCGCTGTAATCTGATCACATGGTAAAGAGCCTACATTATAGGCTCTTTACCACAATTGGTGATATGGTGTGTCTGAGCGACACACAGCACCACCGATCACTGCGTACGAGCGGCTTATCCTGCTGACATCATATGACGTCCAGTCAGGCTAACGGAGCCACATTACAGACGTCAATTTACAATAGGAAGGACGGGAAGTAGTTAATTCTATCTCTGATGCTGTTCTGAAGGTCCTCTTAGTTTCTGATAAAACCTTGTCAACAGGACAAGAAGTGAAAGGAACTCTTGAACAGCAACAGAAGTAAAAATGCTTTTCTTTTGTAAATTATCGAAAGGCTAGAACCCCTTTTCAGATTTTTCTGTCTGTGTCCCTGTTGCAGATGTTCCTTTTTATCCAGTCTGGTGAAGTCATTGTCAGCAGGACAAAATGAGGGTAAATCACTCTAATGCCCCGTATTCGGATTTTCTGACGGAAAATGTGTGATAGGACCTTGTTGTCGGAAATTCCGACCGTGTGTAGGCTCCATCACACATTTTCCATCGGATTTTCCGACACACAAAGTTTGAGAGCAGGATATAAAATTTTCCGACAACAAAATCCGTTGTCGGAAATTCCGATCGTGTGTACACAAATCCGACGGACAAAGTGCCACGCATGCTCAGCATAAATAAAGAGATGAAAGCTATTGGCCACTGCCCCGTTTATAGTCCCGACGTACGTGTTTTACGTCACCGCGTTCAGAATGATCGGATTTTCCGACAACTTTGTGTGACCGTGTGTATGCAAGACAAGTTTGAGCCAACATCCGTCGGAAAAAATCCTAGGATTTTGTTGTCGGAATGTCCGAACAAAGTCCGACCGTGTGTATGGTGCATAACAGCGCCTAACAGTAAGGACCTAAGAGTTCTAATTCTTCATCGCTCTATAGAAAGCTAGAGAAAAAATTTTTTGGCTTGACATACACATTATGGTACATGAAGTTAACTTTCTAACTTGGAGCATATCTATGGTCAAAATGAAAACTCATAGATTTATTTCCCTAATTGTACTCCAATTATTTCTAACCCATTCCTATTACTCTGAATAATGTTGACATTTGTAAACTTACTTTATGAAGCTCCCCACTTTGAATTTTCTGAAACATATTCACTATGCCCTGTGAGTAAACATTGCTATGTCACACATTTCACAGAGTCTGCCTTCTGAACTACAGAGGTGCTGAGAGGAGGAGTTTCAGGAGATGGAGTCAGTTTGGGAATCACTGCTCGGTACCATGGGATATAGACATAAATAGCATGCAGGGAATTCAGGAAATTGTGGAAAGAGATGACCAGCAGACAGGCAGCACTGACAACATGAAAGGAAATTTTTCACGTAAGCTTTTATTGGATTGTCAGAAATAACTATTGTTTGTATTGTTTTTACGCTGCTGATGTTATCAAAATGAACATGTATGCTGTGACCATAGAGCTCCTTAAGCACAGTTGCTGTGTTTACTGGATAACTTTAATAAATTGCTAAATGCTTTTACTTTACGCCTGGAATATGTTTTTAGGTAACATTTGAAACCTACTAAATGTGTATTTATTGATTTATTTAGCAAAACATTTTACACAGTTACATTAAATATATTACATCTGAAATCTGTTCAACTAAGGGGTCTCAAGATATTCATACAGGCCTCACTGGGTAAGTGGTGGTTCTAACAGTGTAAATGAAATGTGGGATTGTGGCGGAAAGGTGGGAGTGCCTTCATCCCAGTATCCCAGTATCATATAGAAAAAGAGATACCCTCCTTGTTAAGGGACTATTAGAACAGCAACACAGACAAGTATGCTTCAAAATGATATAGAAATAATACAAATCTTTAACACGACATCAAAGTAATAAAAAAAGTGTGCAAAAGCATTGCGGCTAAAACTGTGTACAATGACCACAGCATAAATGTGAAAACATAACCTTAGTATTATATATGAGCTACAGAGACACCTGATGCGTTTCAAAAAATTGAATATTTTAGATCTTCTTCAGGGAAGCTCTTATGTAGATAAAAGTATGTTCTATAAAGTAAACATATAGGTAAGTATAGTTCTAGGATGATACAATAAACACAAAACCATATAAAAAAACAGATGGGATAACTGACCACGCTATGGTAATGTGCATAGCCGCGAGAAGATACAGTAAAAGCAGGGTAAAGATACAATATATGCAAGAAATACAGAAAAGAAGTCCCCACTTTTTTTCCAAAAACACACCGCACTGAACTGCATGGTGCATGTGCAAACGCATGTGTTTTCAGATTTGTGGGGTGCCATTAACAAATATTGGTACCGCTGTGCACCTGCTAAAGAACAGCATGTTTTTCTCAGTGTCGAGAAAGCACGCAATTTTTGTGCACATTCCCAATGCATATAGATGTGAACCTAGCCTTTATCTGAACTATTGTTTTAAGAAATTGGCATACAGCACTGTTGACTACACCTTCCGGATTTATGGTCCACAATAGTACAAGGTGTACAAGTATAGAACATGCAGTAACCCAAAGCAGTCAATCAAAATTCCTTTTTTTTGTTAATCTGACTGCAGCAAACCAGGAGTTGATTGGTTATTTTGGGTTACTGTTTTTCAGTATGCTCTCACTGAAAACGCCTGTGTACTGCAGAAGTTGAAAAAAGTCTTGTCATGGGACAAGTGTCTTTGATTGCAATGGATGGGTGAATATTAATGTGAGGCGAATGTTAGGATAGGACATCACTTTATGCTTTATTCATTTCATGCAGTGTGATGACACAATGTTGGTGTACCATATTTATACTGTCAACAGTCTTTTACCATTTTCATATATTTTATATGGGAATAAATAAATGTTTTTCTTTTAAAAAATAAAATGTTTTAATTGTTTCTCATATTGCCTTTAAAATCCAAATTCAGAGGTTTATTCCAATATTCAATTACAGGGTTGATGACAATTACACACATAGCCAGATGAGTCTTTAATTTTCACTTTATGTTCCAGGAACACTACTAGCACTGATCTTTCAGCAGTGAAAATGAACAACTTACAAGTATGGGATGAATCCAATGTCATGCGTGGCCGTGCTTTTTCTATTTTGCAAACATTCAGTAGCTATGAGTTGCTGGCAGTTGTCGATTTGCATGCTTTCCATATACATCAGTACTAGTAGGAAAAACAACTATATGTACTATTAATTTAGTTCTTGCATGATGCTTTCGTCTGTATCTGCTTTAATTGATGCTAACCAAAGCAGAAAAATCCATATGAATATTTTCAGAAAATATTTATATTCACATTCCTTTATAATAGTAAAACTTGATAATAAGAAGAGGTAATGAACAGCTAAGTCTTGGGGGAACCTGTTTTGATTAAATGTGTAATCTCCGTACAGCTTAAGGGTCCTCAGTTTGCAGCTATGTTGAATTGTACTAGTCATTCCCAGTGTTTCTAGGTTTATATTTAATGCAGATGTAAACACATTATCATTTATTTTGTGGCTGTGCCTGGAAGCGAGTACTGACTAGGGATTGTAAAATTCATTATCAGCTACCGCCAAAAAAAGTTTGTAAGCAATCCATTTATTCCACCTACGGCACATCATCAAACTGCAATCTATAGAGAAGCAATGTAATTTGGATCCTATCCCAGTGTGACATTTTGATGAATAATGAGAGATTGTTAAAAATGCACTTTGTCAGCTGACATATTAACAGCTGATAGAACTTCACTAGTAGTCTTTTCACATTGCCACTATCCTTTGAAATGTATCAGTTTTAATTTGTTAATTATGTGTTTACTGAACTGGGTAAAGGCCACTCAAAAGGCACACAGCTTTACAGTGCTGCGGGCAAGCTGGCATTCAAACATAACTTTTACAGGTATTTAGTTACTTGTGAAAATTATTGCCATGTTTAAAGTGGCAACATTTACTGAAATGTGTGTTTTCCACAAGGAAAGAACAATTTTCAAGCTAATGATACTATATGAAGGCGAGTAGACAATATGCAATGCCAATTTCTGCCCAGCCAATCTGAATATCACCCATTATAAACCATTCCTACATATTCATGAGCAAAGGTATATATATATATATGTTTATTATACCAACCATGTTTGTAACAGTTCCCATTGGACTCAACCATTGGCCAAGAATATTGTGATTTTTTTTAAATATGTCTGATTCCTTATTATTCTCTATTGAGCAGTGGTTGCATTTTGTGATTATGCAAAGTCTTTAAATACTTGTGTAGGTTAAGGGTTATAGCATTTGAATATAATTATGCAGATTCATTGTGTAAGCCATCTACCATGTTACTTATGAAAGAAATCACAGACACAAGTAATACATCTGAAGTTCACATAGCCTAATGTGATGGTAATTACAGCAGAAGTCGTGTTACAATCAGCCCAATAGGGGCTACATCTTGTGCAAAACTAAAGAACAAAGCGGTCAAACAGAATGTTTTTGTGCACAGAATATCTTTATTTAAACAATATACCATGTGCTTGATGAGCACCACCACTATATCCATACCCCCATGAAATTAAAAAAGCAACAATGTGATCTGCCAATAGACAACCATGCACTCAAACCACACATCAACAACACTAATAGTACCAGTACTGAAATAAAGTGCTAAAGTCTTTTGCACATTTATAATGGCCTTATATTTTTGAATGGCAAGATGCTTCAGTGTAGCAAAATGACTGTCTCTTTCAGTATAAATCACTGGGCTGGCCACTAATAACTGCTGATTCCAGCCACATTCACAACACTTTGTATATAGGGCATTTACTGCTTCTTAAATTATTTAATTGCAGATGACAGAAGCAAGCCCTAAATGAGATGAGTAAGCAATCGTGCAAGCACCAACAGTTCAAAAAAAGCTTAGTGTTGAAATGGCAGCAGTGACAGGTGTAAAGTCTCAACTTATTTTTTATTTCAGGTACTTATATAGTGCTGTCAATTTACGCAGAATTTCACATATACATTGTACATTCACATCAGTCCCTACCCTCAAGGAGCTTACACTCTGGAGCTTACACTCTAAGGTCCTTAACTCACATTCATACATACTAGGGACAATTTAGACAGGATCCAATTAACCTACCAGCATGTCTTTGGAGTGTGGGGGAAACTGGAGTACCCAGAGGAAACCCACGCAGGCACAGGGAGAACATGCAAACTCCAGGCAGGTAGTGTTGTGGTTGGGATTTGAACCAGCAACCCTTCTTACTGCTAGGTGAAAGTGCTATCCACTACACCACTGTGCCGCCCCACTTATATCAGCAAGCAAATGTAACAAAAGGTCAGATACACCAGGTGTAGCAAGTTAATATTTAGGGTGATCCACTAGACACAAACAGACCTGCATACCAAGCAGAAAATGAATCTCTGACCATTAGAATCCTCAGGCCTCTTTGCACGATAATTCTGCTCTACAACTGGTCATGGTCTTATGCTTTCTGGCTGTACAGTCCTTCACTAGAGCTGCCGCAACATTTAGTATACTAGAACCAGAGTGATGTCATTGAGCCAGTGAATACCTGAGTGTGAGCTGTGGATCCGCTAACCACTGACGCTTTTCGTCTATAACACCGCACCCATTTAAAGAGCCAGACTCACACGCCCAATAGTTTTTCATATAAATATAGCTGCAAGGCAGAATATTACAGCTACAGTACATTCTGCAATATTCATACCACAGGTCAGCCACCATTCCAGGGCCAAACTTAAATAGTATGAAGAGGGTATATATTATTAATAGTATAACTTTGAGTGGAGAGTAACTAACTGTCTAGTTGTAATAAACCCCAGAGACACAGAAATTCACTTTTAACAAGACCCTCATAAAATCGTTTAAGATATACTGGGTGTTTTAAATTTAGACAGATGTACAGTCAAAAATAAACATAACTGAAAAAAAATATATAGGGGAGCATGTCCCATAAGTACACTTGGAAGTCCATCTCATTGTTCAGGCCCCTGGGTCCCAGTGTCCCCAACATATACTGTATATCCACGTTATTTATTTTCTTAAATGTTCTTGATCATAGCCTCCACATCATGATGACCAATTAAGAACGTACATTTCTTTGACTTTTAATCCCCTGAGGACTTGAACTATGGTGCTTTTTGAATTGCTGTGCGAGTTGACTAGAGGGTTTCTTTGATGCTATATCATACAAATACTCTCCAGTTCTAATACATAACTCACATTTCGTTTTTTCCTATAATTTGCTGCACAGGTAACTTATCAAATAGATAACCTTTGTGGTCTTACAGGTAATGAGAGGCTTAAACCGGAAATTATGTGACCCATCCCAGTTGGTGTCAACACATATACAGTCATGGCCAAAAATATTGGCACCCCTGCATTTCGGTCATATAATGCACCACTTCACCCAGAAAGTTGTTGCAATTGCAAATGTTTAGGTATTCACATGCTTATTTTTTTTTTGTTTGTAATGGTATGACACAAAAAAGTGCCAAAAAAAAAAAGCCAAATCTGACACATTCCACACAAAACTCCAAAAATTAACTGGACAAAATGATTGGCAACTTCTCAAAATTGTAAGAAATAATTGCATTTTAAGTTTGTGGTGCTCCTGTAATTTATAATTAAACTCACCCATATGAATTAATACTAGTGCCACACAGAGCATGGAGAAGAGAAAGAGCAGCAAAGCATTGTCTAAGAATTTGAGAACAAAAATTGTGGAAAAGCATGGACAATCTCAAGGTTACAAGTTCATCCCCAGAGATCGTAATGTTCCTGTGTCCTCTGTGCGCAACATTGTCAAGAAGTTTTCAGCCAATGGCACTGTAGCTAATCTCTCTGGATGTGGACGAAAGAGAAAGATTGATAAAAGATTGCAACAAAGTATTGTTTGAATGGTGGATAAAGAACCTCCATCAATTTCCAGACAAATTCAAGCTGACCTTCAGGCACAGGGTACAAATGTGTCAGCTCGCACCATACATCGCCATCTGAATGAACATGGGACACTCTGGTAGGAGGCCCAGGAGGACCCCACTGCTGACACAGAAACATAAAAAAGGCCAGATTGGAGTTTGCCAAAACATATCTGTTGAAGTCAAAATTCTTTTGGGAGAATGTGCTGTGGACAGACGAAACAAAATTACAGCTTTTTGGTAAAGCCCATCATTCTATTGTTTTCAGAAAAATAAATGAATACAGTCCCTACAGTCAAACATGGTGGAGGTTCATTGATGGCAACCAAAGACTGCTGGGGTGCAATGTAAGGGCCAGTGTCAGAAAGCTGGGTCTCTGTCAGAGGTCATGGGTCTTACAGCAGGACAATGACCCAAGCACAAGTCAAAACGCACCCAGTAATGGCTTAAGACAAAGCGCTAGAGAGTCCTGATCTGGTCAGCAATGAATCCAGATCTAATGGAGCACCTGTGGAGAGATCTCAAAACAGCAGCTGGGAAAAGGAACCCTTCCAATCTGAGCGACCTGGAGCAGTTAGCGAAAGAAGAGTGCTCCAAAATTCTAGTAGAGAGGTGTAAGAAACTTAATTTCTTATATTGAATCCTGATGCATTAGGCTGGTTGGTATCTGAAAATTCTGTCAAGTCTAGATCTTGTGACCTCGGAATTGATGGTAACATTACACTGTGTTTTAAAGCTGAACTCCAAGCAAACATGTACATGAAGAGATAAACTCCTTTTACAGTGTGGGGGGTATGTTATCTGCTGGAGATTTTGTAATTCGCCCCATCCATTCCTGAGATTTATACATCCCTGCCACGCCACACAGCCCTGTCTGGCAAGAGAGAACACCTGAATTTTCTCTGTTGATGTTCAGTAACACTTACAGGTTTCCTCCCCATTTCTAACCTGTGACTGGACAGTGAAAAGAGAAGCAGCAGACTGGTGAGCTCATCTTTCTGTCTTTCTTTCTATCTGCTTTTTGCTATTGGCATCCTACTTGAACTGCAGCACAACTAAATGACTCCTTCTGCTACATCTCCCACCCCTAGTTTAAGCTTTGCTTTGCAGGTACTGCAAGAGGCTGATACCAAGTCAAATTCAGGTAATTCAATTAATGAAGAACTCCCAGAATGATGTGAATTTAAACGCGTATTTTGGGCAGCTTTGCTCAAACAAATTATCCAGATGCCATCTCTACAGGAACGGTGGTGAAACTGTAATTCATTGTTGTAGGCTATGCTCCATACAATGAGTGGCATCCTCATTTGGTGGTTGCTCGAGTGACTTCCACTTTGTAAACTAAACATTAAGTGTCACTCACTCCCACACCTTCACCACTCAGGGAGGTCCTGTTTTTTTTCAATAAATACAAGGCATTCTCTGATTTAGAGAATGGCTCAGCTAAACACACCACTTACAATAGGTAGCATTACAGCTTCACCATTGGCTACACAGAGGTGGCAATTAGATAATTTGTTTGCGCCAAGCTGGCCAAAAGTAAGTGTTAAAAAATTTGTTCAAAATGGATCTATGGCCTTCCATTCAAAAATATTGTGCTGTAGCACTTATTTAGAAATGCACCTACACTTACATTATTCTCTTCGTCCCTCTGGAAAGTTTCACAAATACCTGTTTATTCTACCAGTAAATTTCATCTTATGCAGTTCTCTGTGATGGTATTGCAAGAGTGCTCCACTGCTCTTGAATTCACAGCAGTGTTGCCAGTGCCACCCTTAGGCTGTGATTGCTTGCATTAGAGTAGGGTGATAAAACATTGCAGAGGGAGTTGCTATCAGCATCATGCCTGTTGATTTACAAATCCACCCTCCCACTGCTTTTGGATTGGTAACACTGCCTCTGTTGCTGAGGCCTTCTCACTGTTAACTGCAATTTCTGGGAGGGGAGTGTGTAAAGCCCAAGTAAAGGTGGATTTGGCTTAGTCAGGGAAGGTAAAGGAAGTTTTTTGTTTGCAGTATGAAGCTTGTGCATCACATAGTAACTGGATTTGGTACTTGTTTAGATGCACTTTAATTTGTGTCTTTATATCTCCTATACATTTTTATATAGGTCAATTGGCATGCTGCCAGAAAAGTGTAGTACCTCTCTTTAATACATTTCAAACAAAGAAAATAACCTGACAGCAATATACTAATGTCACTGACTGAGGTAGTTGCTGTTCTCCACCTCTTATGGGTTAATATACTGTAGTTGAGCTAATTTACGTCAGTATTTTAGAAAGTTAATATCACATTTGTTAATATTACAGAAGCTGAAAAAATGTCAATAACAGGCATTGTGCCCTTTAGCTTTGGGGAGGGTGATTTATTGAATAGTTTGCTGTCCCTTCCAATCTACAAGTGGAGTTTTAATAAAAAGCATGGTTTAAATACTAATACTCCTTGACCTTGTGGTACAACTGAGTTGGAAAAAAATCACTACCTGACCCTTCAATGGGTCTCCTAAAAATCGCCATTGAGGGTTCATTCTGAGGTAGCAACATTTTCCTGTGTTTACAGCGTGCTGTTACTCTAACATCTGATTCAATATTGTGAACAAATTAGTTATCAGTATCAGTAAAGAAGAGAACTCAACTCTAATGACTGCAGAATGCTTGGTTAAAGACTTGCATCTTTTGGGTAAACTTTTCTTCAATTCACTGAACATGAAAGTAATGATATCTTATGTCAAAATCTTTAAAGATCTACTGGTACATAAAATACTAACAGGATAGCCTGTGAACATCACAATACTGTAGATGTAGCTGTATGGTTGCACCATCACCTTCTTCTTGGTAATGGAAAAAGTGAGGCAGAATCTATTCCTAATTTATACTGTTAAGTACAGCTTTGTTGATACCGCTATACTTTAATTTTAGATCATAGGCAAATCTCAGATATTAAGAATGATGATCATAATTTCAGAAGATTACCAATTACCTCAACAGATAGATCATAGGATAAAGCTAATTGCATCTGTTCGAAAATCTGAGCTCTAAGAAGAGGAAGGAGAAAATAATAAAGATTTGAATTATAGCACACCTGGTAAGGCAGGCAGATTTTTTTTTTATTTACGAATATGCCTATGATTTGTGTTATGTTTTTTATTTAGGGCAGAATTGTTATTTACCCATAATAAAAAAAAATGGAGTTAGCTGTATAGACTTTTTTTTTATAGAGATATATTCTGTTACTTCACAAACAGCTGAAAATTGAAGAATTATGAAATACTAAAGAAATAAATGCTTTCTAGTTCAAACAAATTGGTAGATACTCTCTGAAAGCCAAGCTTTGGGTCTCATACAGTTGTAATTTTGACCAAGATGAAAGTATAGTGAAGATAAAAGACAAATAAGATTAAAGAACCCCGTGGAAGCCCAGTACAGAAAACAATATGTGCTCTGAATACACAATTACTCAAACACTGATAAAACTGCTAATTTAATTAATTTATTACCAGCTGCAATATTCATGCAAATGAATGAGGTGTGTGCTTATGAAAAAAAGGTAGTTTTGAAAAATAATTTGCCTCAATCTATATATCCTCTACATTATAGAAATGATTCATATAAAAGGTCCTATAACTGCGCTGCCATAATTGATGTTACAGTTGTATTGTTGTTCAAGGTGTAAAATTGTGGCAGGTGCATATTATTTTTACAGAGAGGGCCTTCTTTAAACTTTTTCTACTCATAGTCAGCATGTGCTTGGTCCCCTGCCAACTTCTGATGCCAAGAAGTATCCACCTAGGGTATTTGGTTCATGGTAACGGTTAAAGAATACATGTTTAAGAGGGTGTGGTGAAATAGAACTGAGCTCTTAAGTCAACATTATGTGTGTGCCACATTTGTTGAGCCTTTCTAAATAGGGGGCCAGAGTAGTGATGGATTTAATCACATAAAAAAAGACCTTTAGGTGTCCACACAAGCCATAAATATTGCTTTAGGTTCTGACAGTCCTGTAGATCTATGTAGCACCCTCTACCTAAAGGTAGGTGCTAGAAAAGGATTTTGGGGTTATCTGTGGGAGGTGCTGAGGAGATATGGGATTGGACCTAAGTTTTTACATTGGCTTGAACTATTATACAGGGCCCCTAGGGCTAGGATTAGGGTCAACAATACCCTCTCAGATTTTTTTCTCCTCCAGAGGGGAACCCGACAGGGCTGTCCTCTGTCTCCAAGTCTTTTTGCTCTGGCCCTAGAACCCCTGGCGGTCTTGGTCAGGGAGGCTGATAATATTAAAGGATTCAGGGTGGGCCCTCTGGAGGAGAAAATATCGCTATATGCGGACGATACTTTGTTATACCTGCAAGACGCTGGCCCCTCCCTGCAGGCTGCGTTAGCGGCCTTTGACAAATTTGGGAGATTTTCTGGAGTCCGGATCAACTGGAGTAAATCAGTTTTGTTCCCGGTTGATGCGCAAACCAGACAATCCGCGGTGCAATCGTCGCTGAGATGGGTGGAGGAATTTATGTATTTGGGAATCAAGGTAGCGAGAGATCCCCAGTCCTTCCAGCGCCTTAATATTCAACCAGTGGTGTCGCGCCTCAGGGAGCATTGCTCCAGGTGGGCCAACCTACCCCTTAATCTGCTAGGGCGTATCAATGTTCTCAAGATGATCTATCTCCCTAAGTTTATCTATTTATTTAGGAACTGCCCGGTCCTGCTGCCTCGTTCCCTCTTCCGGGAGCTGGACAGTTGTATCGGTTCCTTTTTGTGGAGGGGCTCCTCCCCTAGACTGGCTAGGTCGACTCTTCAGCTCCCGGTGGACTTTGGAGGATTGGCACTGCCCAGCCTGCTGATCTACTACTGGGCGGCCATTTTGGTCACGGTCAGATGGTGGTTAGAACAATCTAAAACCAATGCTGCGGTCTGCCTAGAGGCGACTGTAGTAGGGTCTCTCAAGGAATTAGGAAATTGATATATCGGGGAGTCTCAGCTTACCCCTCCTTACCGATACCTACCAAAACTACGTTAGCAGTATGGAGCCTGGCTAGAAAGAGATTTATCTCCCCAGGTAGATGGTCGCCCTTCTGCCCCTTGTGGGGGAACCCCTCCCTTCCACATTTCCGGACAATCCCGGACCCACAGGTCTGGGCCAGGTATAATGTTAAACTGCTAAAAGATATTGTGGTAGCCGGCTCTATCCGCCCCTTCTCAGAATTGAGTAGGACGTTTGGCCTTCCTGGGTGGATGATGTTCCGATACCATCAGTTGAGGCACGCCTTCCGTGCGCAGTTCCCGACCCCGCCAGATCTCACATCTGATGCGGTTGAGGACTTGTTGGCCCAGGAGGATCTGTCCAAGCCCTTGTCGGCCCTATATTTTACTCTTATTAAGAAGGACTCTCCCAAGATGGAGAAGCTTTGGACTATGTGGAGTGCGGATATCCCTACCTTGGATAGGGAACCCTACGAAGAAAGTTTCGAGGAAAGCTTTAAGCTTGTGATATCCTCTAGGGACAAATTGGTACAGGCCAAGTTTTTTCATAGGACATATCTTACGCCTCGGAGACTGCACAGAATATACCCCGATAGATCCCCGGAGTGTCCCAGATGCCGATCACCGGATGGTTCATATATGCATATGTTTTGGTCCTGTCCTAGGCTGCTGATCTACTGGTCCACAATAATGGAAAGTATTAATGCACGTCTTCAACTAGAACTCCCATTAACCCCCGAATTAGCGCTGTTAGGTATTCACGATGATGACCAGCGACCTAGATATACCAAGCTGTTGATATCCTTGCTGTTATTTTATGCCAAGAAAGGGATTGTATTGAAATGGAATTCTCGCAACGCTCCCACGGTAAAGGCGTGGGAAAACTCAGTCAATGCCGTCCTACCTTTGTACAAACTGACCTATATAAGTAGAGGGTGCCCTAAGAAGTATATGAGAGTGTGGCGTCCCTGGACAGACCCCGGATGTTGAGTATATAAATACTATGGTTCCAATGCTACATGGGGTGTTTTGGTATTGCTGGTCTTCCTCCCCCCCCTCCCCCCCCCCTCCCTTCTCCCCTTCCCCCCTCCCCCCCCTCCCCCCCCCCCTTCCCCTCTCCCCCTTCCTCCAGTTCCCCCCTTCCATCCCCCCCCTATTCCATCGATAAGATCAAGTCAATTGCTTATGTTATACTCTATGTAATTGTTTCTTCCTGTAAACCATGTCTGCATTATCTTGTGGCCACTTACTATTCTGTTTGATTCTACTGTATATGCCATTCTTCTTCAATAAAGACCAACCTTGTTGTTAAAAAAAAGAAAAGGATTTTGGGGTATGCACAGGTAAATGTAGGCAGGCTTATGTTGCACGCTGGGCCTGTCTGTTTTGATTCTGGGACTGGCAGTGTTCAGTGTAGTGGTGGGTGTGCTCTGATTCAGAAATGCCTCCCCTGCTTCCAGAAAGATGGTTCTGGAACAGGGGTTGGACCTGAAGTCTGAGTGGCAGGCAGCTCATGTGAGGAGCTCTTACCAATTATCTTTCGGTATTGGCAGGGGGCAGGGTTCCTATATAAGCTGAGGTCACATGCTACCAGGGAGGAGTTCTGAGAGCAGGAAAAGACAGAATGGAGTATTGAGTTGCTGTTCCGGGTGCCCCCCTGTGGGGATGCGTCGAGCGAGCAGAAGGGATGGAGGAACCACTAGGAGGGAGCCCTAGATAAAGATCTTCATCTCTAGGAGGTATCAAGCTGCTGTGACCGGGGAACACAGGACTTGCATGCCAGAGAAGATCAGTATGGAGCAAGTAGCAGTCAAGCAGAGGAGAGTAGATCAGCATTCTGTGACCGGGAACACAGAACTATCCTTTTGGAGAAGGGTCAGTGTGAGAGAAACAGAAGAAGATATCAAGAGTAGTGCAGAATGCTGTGGTCAGGGAACGCAGCATTGACAGTAAAGGACTGGCTGAGAACAGTAGTCTGCCTATTACCAGGTGTCAGGCCATCAGGGGGGGGGGTACCATGTATCTCTGGCTTGGTTAGCACATTGGTAATACCTTCCAAAGACTGGGGTGGCTGTCTGACTCATTGAGTTCCTGGGGAGAGGCTGTGTAGGTCTCTGACTCTTTGATTCGCTGAGGCAAGACCATTCTGGTCTGCAAGGTGGAATTATTCAGAGTGATTCTTTCTTGTCACAATGGAAGTAAAGGAGTAGTATTTCAGTAGCATTGCAGTAAAGGATTTGCACCGCTAGGAAGGAGCCACAGTCTGCAGAGAAGTTATGCAGAGGAAGTAAATTAGAGGTGCAAGATGTGCATCAGCTTGCAAGGCCAAGGCCATTGAATAATGTCTTACAATGTGCTAAATGCTATGGGCATCATAGGTCATCCCTTGTTCCACCCAAGTTGTATCCCGCAATAAACGTAACAAATCTATGCAAATTTTTTTTTTTTTAATTTATTTCAGGTGCTTATATAGTGCTGTCAATTTACGCAGCGCTTTACATATACATTGTACATTCACATCAGTCCCTACCCTCAAGGAGCTTACAATCTAAGGTCCCTAACTCACATTTATACATACTAGGGACAATTTAGACAGGATCCAATTAACCTAAGGGTTTATATCTAACTATCTGATATAAAGCTTCTCTTCATAATTTTGAAGAACATTGTGAAGGTAAGTGAGTGTTTATGTCACTAAGGAGGGACATGTACACTCAAAGAAAGCCCATCCCACACTGCACTACAGAAACCTACAACCTACAACAAACCTGCACTACAGGACCTGGCCTGTCACATGCTAACAAATATTTCTTTTAATTGCATAGTTAGCTAAAGGGGGTTTGGGTAAAATTCAATTGAGGGGGGAGGAGGAAGCCTGGAGATAAGCTTAAAGCAGTAGCATTATAAGAAAAAAATTAAGAAGAATAAGAAAACTTGCCCAACTACTCTAATGGTTTTGTAAGTAAGTAGAACAAGGGTGGGCAGCTGCATCCCTCAAGCTGTTGTGGCATTACATGTCCCATGAGGCATTGCAAAACTGACAGTTACATGACTCCCAAAGGCAGAGGCATGATGGAACTTGTAGCTCTGCAACAGCTGGAGAGCTGCAGTTGCCCACCTCTGAAGTAGAACAATTGATCTGTAAAACAAGTCTGATTTTTAACCACCACCAAAATTGTTCTTTTTATAGTTAAAATAATGCACAGGAAAATAATTTGCAAATTCAGCAGAACATATGTACATACAAGTGGTATACACTATGACAGGACTGCAGTGAAGATAATAGATATATATCTCTATCAGTTTGTATGGTTTCCAATCTATGGAAACCTGCTTGAAACTGGGACACCATATTCACACCAGGGAGCTTTATAATAAAAGAGGTGTAACGGGTATTAGGAGTGTACTGTGCTTTCAATGTTTTACCTAAGCAGTATTTATAGACATGTCTCTGATGGGCTTTTACCAGCCAGACAACATGCAGAGAAAAGAGGATATTTAGTGGTACTGGGTATAAATGACAGGGTAATAGTAATGGAGTGTGTCCAGGGCAACAGGCAGAAACGGCAAATGATTGATATATACACGCTATTTTACCAAAAGTATTGGGACCCCTGCCTTTACATACACATGAACTTTAATAGCATCCCAGTCTTAGTCCATAGGATTCAATATTGAGTTGGCCCACCCTTTGCAGCTATAACAGCTTCAACTCTTCTGGGCAGGCTGTCCACAAGGTTTAGGAGTGTGTCTATGTGAATGTTTGACCATTCTTCCAGAAGCACATTTATGAGGTCAGGCTCTGACCTTGGATGAGAAGGCCTGGCTCGCAGTCTCCGCTCAAATTCATCCCAATGGTGTTCCATCGGGTTGAGGTCAGGCCAGTCAAGTTCCTCCACCTCAAACTTGCTCATCCATGAGAGAAGTGGGCATTCTGTTAGATGCCCACAGCATGGGATTGTGGTGGTCAAAATAATAAAATAAATAAATAAATAATTTTTTTTCTGTTACCGTCTCTTTAATTGTGGACCTGACAGGACACAAGGTTTTCGGGTGGGAGCAACGTGACTTTGGGCGGGAAAAACACGTGTTTTATACGTGAGGGCTTTATAAGACCCCGTAGTTAGGCTCCTGTCAGAGTGTGACCCAGAGTGATTTGGCGAGCTCCACAGGCTATAATACAAGAGCTATAATACGGGAGCTCGCCTATCGTGTGAGGTCATGAAGACTCTCGGGAGACGGGTCCTGGAGAGAGCAGCATCGAAAGGAGGGGAGGAGTGGCTGAAGAGATGCCTGTCCAAACTGGAAGCGGAGTCGGTGCCGGATGCCGTACCAGAATATCTGTCGGCACATCATTCCACTGTCGGGAGGGATGTTGAGCCGGTCTTACCGCTGCCTATTCCAGCCAGAGCTCTCAACCCCGGAAGATACAGCGCAGCTTACCTCCGGAGCGTCCTAGATCTGCTATTGCCTCGCGTGAACATGAGGCATCCCGCCCATGTGAAGAAGAGGCTGATGTCGTCACGGCACAGCTGTGCAGTGGGCAGCGTGTAGGTAGGAAGAAGAGGACATTCTCTCCTTCCCCTGTTTTCGTCAGAGATGGGCGGGAACGAGCGCAGCAGTCTCCGCCTACGGCTAGCAGTGTTCCTCTTTCTTTACAGGTGAATCAGGGGCTAGCGTCAGCGGTTTCCATGCCAACAGCATCACAAGTGTCTAGACTATCACAGCTGGACACTGTGATGGCTCCTCAGTTGTCGGAATCCCCTGCAGCTGCTTCCGGTGCACAAACACAGAGCAGTATTACACTCAATGATCAGTCAACTAGTGGATTGGTTCAGACTGGTAAGTCAACACAACAGCATTTGTTTACACAGTTACTTCATTCTTTTTCTAGATTTACTGATTCTTTAAATAACCCTCAGTTTTCAGTACCTGTTTCCTCTGCTAATGTTTGGTCTATAGCTGTTAACCATACGATGCCTTTCAATCCAATTGCTTCTGTTAATACTGCTAGTGTTAGTAATATTCCAGAACATATTGGTGTATCGCCTGTTTTATCTCATGTTCCTGAAATATGTTATAAGGAAGTTCTACCATGTGATATTTCACCTTTGGGTTTTCATTTAGCGTCCAATGTAAAAGACAAAATTTGGAAAGGTGAGTTTGTTGAATTGTTAACATTGCTTCCTAACACAAAGGATTTTCCACTTAAAAATGATAAAACATCTGAGGATGTTGAAGACAGGTGTCGTACAGCACCAAAATCTTTTTACAGTTGGTTACAAGCCTTCTGTATTTTTTCGGCTATAATGGGTGAAAAATTCCCTGATAAATGCAGCGGGTTATTTCAACATCTTGAACATATTCTTGAGGCTTATAGGAATTTTGGCGGTTTTGGCTGGTATAGTTATGATGAGTCATTCCGTCAAAAAATGGCTATTTATCCTAATCTCAAATGGGGAATGAAGGATGTTGGGTTATGGTTGAACCTTATGCTTCCCCCAAAACCAGTTTTTACTAAACAACCGACTGTTAATCAAAATGTTTCTTCTGTTTATAAGAAGGGTGTGTGTTACGCCTTTAATGAGTCCCAGTGCAAATGGTCCACGTCGTGACGTTATAAACATGAGTGTTCTTTTTGTTTTGGGACTCATCACTTATCTAAATGTTTTAAAAGAACCAATTCCCATGCCCAAAACAGGGACAATTCCAAAAGCGTTCACGCCAGTGAAGTTGGAAAAAATGTACCATTGGTTACTTCGATATCCAGACAGGGTGAAAGCGGAAATTTTAATTGAAGGTTTTTCTATAGGTTTTAAGCTCCCAGTTTTTTCTGGTTCTGGTTGCAATATAGTAGATAATCTTAAATCAGTTCAAATCCATAGTCAGGTGGTTAGGGACAAGTTGATCAAAGAGATATCAGCTGGTCAAGTGGCGGGTCCTTTCTTATCTCCTCCTTTCAAAAATTTTCATATATCACCTTTAGGATTGGCAGGAATTTCTTTTTTTCTTAAAATTTTATAAAGTTTGTAATAGTTTTTTCTCAGTCCGTCAAGTGCTAAAAGGATATAGGAAAAAACTTTTACACCTGATCTACGTAGGCCAGTTTCTTTGGTTCTCCTAAAAAGGCTTTGTTTGGCAACTCCTTTTGTGTGTAGTTCAGAATATGAAGCGTTGTTATTTCATTCAGCTTTCGTTCTGATCTTCTTTGCGGCACTTCATATTTCAGAACTAGTTCCAAATAATAAAAGCGGTAATTCAGGTTTAAAATTTGAGGAGGTTTAATTTTCATCAGGTGATGTAAGGTTTTTTATCAGCAGATCCAAGACGGATATTATTGGTAAAGGGCATTGGTTGACGTTACATGCCTGTGGTGACTCCATTATCTGCCCTTATGGGGTACTTTCAAAATATCTTTCTTCTAGGCCTTCCTGTTCGGGTAATTTTTTGATTCATTTAGACTTTTCTCCCCTCACTAAATTTAAATTTCCAGCTATATTTAAACGATGCTTGTCTCATTTAGGCCTTTCTCACCTTAAATTTTCGACCCATTCATTCCGTATTGGAGCTGCCACAGAAGTAGCTAGATTGGGCCTTAATGATGCAGTTATTATGGGGTTGGGGAGATGGGAATACAAACGATTTAATATTTATGTTTGTCCAAATTTATCTCTCTGATCCTTTAGGTTCCAAGTTTTACGTTTGGATAATTGGACACTCGTTTGTTCATTGGGCCCACAAAAGAGCATGCTGACGCTGTTATACTTCCAACTTATCTTTATCTCCTGAATCTTTTCAAGTTCTTTGGAAAGACATTTGTGGGCTCCAATGGACGTATCTTAATCTCCACCTTTCCAATTTGGCTCAGCTATGGCCTACTCCTGCGGTTTTAATTATTCATTTAGGTGGTAATGATGTAGGTAAACTAAAAACGTTAGATTTAATTTTTATTGTTGAAAATGATTTACATCGCATACAGCTTTCTTTTCCAGGTACTCATGTAATTTTTTCAGAAATGGTTCCGCGTCTTGTTTGGTTATCTTCTTCAGAGAAAAAACCTTTGGAAAAGATTAGGGGACATGTGACCCATTCTATTGAGAAATTCATGCCCCTTTTGAATGGCTTTTCATTTCGCCATGTAGATTTGGAAGGTGGTTTTTCTGGCCTTTATAGACAAGATGGAGTTCACTTGTCTGATGTTGGCTTAGATATTTTTAATCTGGGTCTGCAAAATATGCTAGAAATGGCCACGGTTATGGGGTAGGCAGTTTTTGTTTTATTAACAAAAACCGGCTGGTGGGGACTTTTGCTGAATGTTTTTATTTAGGGTACTCGCTCGAGTTCTATGACTGAGCGAGATATTGATTGATATTTTAAAGTTTTGAATTTTCGAATTATTTATGAATTTAATAAAGAAAGATTAATTAAACTTTATTTATAAATATACCAATAAAGGTGCCGCTGCCATTTGTATTGCACACAAAAAAATATATATATATATAATATATTTATAAATATTTAAATAAATATATATGAATTAATAATTGTGTGTGTCTTTGGATTATTTCTTTATATATTTTGATTTAATAGTTTTATTTTGTACAGCCTACATTCCCATGAGAGAAGTGGGCATTCTTTTAGATGCCCACACCATGGGATTGTGGCGGTCAAAATAATAAAAAAAAAAAAAAATGTTTTTGTGTTACTGTCTCTTTAATTGTGGACCTGACAGGACACGAGGTTTTCGGGTGGGAGCAACGTGACATTGGGTGGGAAAAACACGTGTTTTTGAAAGAATTACACGTGAGTGAGGGCTATATAAGACCCCGCAGTTAGGCTCCTGTCAGAGTGTGACCCAGAGTGATTTGGCGAGCTCCCCTCCCTCCCTCCCACCCTGTCGCAGCACTTTTATGTGGTTTGTCACCATTGGATCAAGGGGGGACTTTTGCTAAATGTTTTTATTTAGAGTACTCGCTCGAGTTCTATGACTGAGCGAGATATTGATTGATATATACACCAATAAAGGTGCCGCAGCCATTTGAATTACCAAAAAAAAAAAAAAATATATATATATATATATATATATATATATATATATATATATATAATATATATATAAATATTTAAATATATATATATGAATTAATAATTGTGTGTGTCTTTGGATTATTTCTTTATATATTTTGATTGAATAGTTTTATTTTGTACAGCCTACATTCCCATGTCTTTATGGACCTTGCTTTGTGCACTGGTCCAAATCATTTGATGGAGGGGGGGATAGGGTGTGTTTTTTTTTTAGGGGTTGGGCTTGGCCCCTTAGTTCCAGTGAAGGGAAACTCTTAAGGCATCAGCATACCAATACATTTTGGACAATTTAATGATCCCAATTTTGTGGGAATAGTTTGGGGGTGGCCCCTTACTGTTCCAACATGACTGCGCGCCAGTGCACCAACAAGGTCCATAAAGACCCGGATGAGTGAATGTGGGGTGAAGAAACTTGACTGGCCTACACAGAGTCCTGACCTCAACCCTAAAGAACACCTTGGGATGAATTAGTGCAGAGACTGCAAGACAGGCCTCCTCGTCCGCATCAGTGCCTGACCTCACAAATGCGCTTCTGGAAGAATGGTCAAACATTCCCATAGACATCCTCTTAAACCTTGTATACAGCCTTCCCAGAAGGGTTGAAGCTGTTATAGTTGCAAAGGGTGGGTCGACTTAATGTGGAACCCTATAGACTAAGACAGGGATGTCATTAAAGTTATATAGTGCCAACAGTTTGCTCAGTGCTTTACAACATGAGGGCAGACAGTATAGTTACAATACAATTCAATACAGGAGGGATCAGAGGGCCCTGTTCGTTAGGGGTTACAATCTATATATATAGTGTATATATATTTATTTTTCTTTTATTTAACCTGTTTTTGCTAAGACTAGTGTCTATTTCACAAGCACTCCAACACAGTTGCCAAGCAACCAGTAAGCTAGGTTAGAATATAAGAGCTTTGTAAGGGAAATTTACTGTAATAATATAGCTATGAACCCCCATGTAAGGATTAAAGTAAAATTTTAGCTAAAACTTTTTCTAGTTTTTAAAAAGCATTAGCAGCCTGGGTTCTTAAGAGACTCCGTCATGATTCTTTTGGGGCCTCTGTTGGGTTATTTCCCTTCAGTACTCATACCCAAGACACAGCAGTAATTGAGAGGCATTCTCCCCAGAATGAGAGAACTGAAGTGGGATTTCATCTCCACAATGAGTACACAGACATCAATAAAACCTTCTCCACTCTGTTCAAAAACATTACTGTCCTAAGTGGCATATAATTTGGCATGCTACCTCAGGATGTCCATGGTTATATAACATTAAAAGTGGAAATACTCATGTAGCGCTACCCCCGCAGGAGCCGCTAGTTACTGGTTCCTTCTATTCTTGCCCAGCCAGGCAACATGCATTTCCAACTTGCATCTAGACACAAGAAATCAGTCCATGGAATTGTTTTTGTTGTTTATTGGGAAAAACTACTTGGATAGGTTATAGGGATTATGGGATGCCCAACTTGACTTGAAGAACAACAGATCAGGACAAACTTTCTGTTCTACGTACAAAAATGGAGATTTCTCTATGTACAAAAATTAAGATCCTGGAGTGTACTCACTCTGGAATAAACGCAGTCTCTATCAGTGACAAGATCCTTCGCGGACCAGGAGCTCTCAGTCACCTTTAGCTTGTTCAGAGCCATGCTATAGACAAATGACGGCTACAGCGCGGATCTGCTTTACCGGGAGGCCATCAATAGATGTCCTCCCCTTTGCAAGCTGGCCACGCCCCCCCTGAAGGGTGCGCGGTGCGCGCTGTGATCACCCGAGTCAATGAGGCTCGGGTGATCACAGATCGGAGTAAGGGGTCGATCCCGACCCCTTACCACGTGATCAGCTGTCAGTCAATGACAGCTGATCATGTGATGTAAACAGAAGATCGGTAATCATTTTTTTTTCTTCTCACGCTGACAGCGCGAGGAGAAAAAAAAGCCGATCACCGGCTTCTGTTGAAGGGACATCGGTCCCGAAGAGGAAGAGGCAAAGCCGCCTCATATGTGCTCACCAGTACCACCTGCCAGTGCCACGAATCAGTGCCCACAGTGTCCACTAATCAGTGCCCACAGTGCCCACCAATCAGTGCCCACAGTACATAAGTGCCAGCAATCACTGCCACCTATCAGTGCCCATGAGTGCCACCTATCAATGCCCACCAGTGGTGCCAATCAGTGCCTCATCAGTGCCACCTATCAGTGCTGCCTATCAGTGTCACCTACCAGTGCCGATCAGTGCCCATAACTGCCACCCATCAGTGCCCATCAATGCCAGATATCAGTGCCACCTATCAGTGCCATCAATTTGTGCCCTTCAGTGCCACCTATCAATGCCCTTCAGTGCCACCCATCAGTGCCACCCATCAGTGCCACACATCAATGCCACCTCTCAGTACCCACTAATGCCACCTATCAGTGCCCACCAGTGCCACCTCATCAGTGCCCACCAGTGCTGCCTATTAGTGCCCATCAGTGCTGCCTTATCAGTGCCCATCAGTGTCGCCTTATCAGTGCCCATCAATGCAGCCTATCAGTGCCCATCAGTGCAGCCTATCAGTGCCCATCAGTGTAGCCTCATAAGCGTACATCAATGAAGGAGAAAAATTACCTGTTTGCAAAATTTATTAACAAAATATAAAACGGTTTTGTATTTTTTTTTAAAAATTCGGTCTTTTTAAATTTTTTTAACAAAAAACAAAAAACCAAGAGGTGATCAAATGCCACCAAAAGAAAGCTCTATTTGTGGGAAAAAAATTATAAAAATTTCATTTGGGTATAGTGTTGTATGACCGCGCATTTGTCATTCAAATAGTGACAGCACTAAAAGCTGAAAATTGGTCTGGACAGGAGGGGGGTTTAGGTGCCCAGTAAGCAAGCGGTTAAAGTATCAACACAAAGCTTAAAACTGTATGCAGAAATATCTTGTTTCCTCTGTCTGGGGTCCCCTCCCAGGCCACATAACAGCAACCTCAGCACTCCATCTTCCACCTGACTCCTCTGCTGGCCAGGCTCCATGATATTTTAGGGCTGATCCAGCTACCCTACTAGGCCCTTTGCCTGGGGATTGGCCAGATTCCCTCAAATCTGTAGATCGGGACCTTCTGGCCTCCGCCCACTAACTTCCACAAGCCTCTCCAAGCTTCTAAATCCAGGGGGTACCAGAACCATGCCATGAGTCATCTGAATAAATTTACCTACACTAGTTGCACACTAGAGGGTGCTACACTCACACAGTTGAGCATTGCTTTTTCTGTGCAGACCCCGCACGTTCTCAACTAAAGTTAAAGGAAGACAAACTACCTTTTAACAGATACATTACCTAATCCACCTTGTGAAGACATAACTACAGGTGGAGGTCCTAACATGCTTATGGATTTTGAAGAGGGTTGTAATGAACATTGTCAGGGTCACTATTTATGGTCCTTGAGAACTATGCAAACCATACAGACAGTTAGCCAGCTGACTAACTGATGAAATGATGGATAGGTACATTTGATTTCAGAACATCTGTGAGTTCCCAAGCCAAGTTAGAAGTTGTAGTGAGTGCGGTGGTTAGCTTTGACACTTCACTTAGGCCTCCGATCATTTCTGTTGAACTAGTGTCCAACTTCCTGTACAGATTTTTTTCCACTTCTGCAGTCTTTGGGATAAGTTTAGAACTATTATGCTCACAGAGACAATAAAATAGTTCTGATTCCACTTAATACTCAGAAGTCATACCTAGTACTTGTTTGAGAAGATGCCAATTTGCATGCATTGAGTGGCAGTCTCTGCTGTCACAAGAGAGTGGTGCAGGACACTTTTTTCCCCAGCCAGACTGGCAGTGTTGGCAAGTGATGGAACAGTCATGTAAACTCACTTTCCCTGTTCTTGGGCATCAAGATGCCAACACTAGCTTAAAGAAGGCATACTAAAATGTGAAGCCTCTCAATGTATACTTGTGCCTGCTGTTAAATTTACCTTACCCTTTCAAAAGTGAAGTTAAATCACCTTAGAGTGTTTCTGTCTTTTCCAGTTTCTGGAGTTACAGCTACTTTAAAGCTGAACTCTGGAGAAAGTAAAAATCCACCCTTGCAATGGGCTGTCTCTGCATTGCAAGGGTTGAATGTCTTGTTTTAGTCCAGGGGACCAGAAAAAGCACATTTATTCGAGACTGCTAGACTGCAGCCTCTACTTCTTTGCGGTTGTATGTTCTCTCAGTCTGTGAAAATCTTGGCCCCCTCGATATTCCCACACTTTCGGACCCCATAGGTCCATTATGGAATCCCCCTTCAGGGTAGAGGAAATTCTTGAAGTTATAAAAGACCTCAAAACAGAATCAGCCCCAGGCCCTGACGGCTTCTCCGCACATTATTATAAAGCTTTTGCGGTGGCCCTCTCTCCTTATCTGGCCCGCCTCTTCAATTCGCTTCGCACGGGGTCCCCCTTGGAACCGTCAGCCAACTTGGCATACATATCAGTAATCCCCAAACCGGGTAAGGACCCCAGTGACGTATGCAACTACAGGCAAATCTCGTTGATTAATAATGATTTAAAAATTATGATGAAAATTCTGGCTAATAGACTGGCTTCCTTCATTGCTAACTATATTCACAAGGACCAGGTGGGGTTTATCCCCGGAAGATAGGGGCCGGACCAGATCAGGAGAGCGGTAGACTTAATTTCCCTCATGCAATCGTCATGGGATGGGGGGCCTTCTCATCCAGGATATGTCCTTTCGATAGACCTCCAAAAGGCCTTCGACACGGTCACGTGGCCATATCTCTTTACTGTATTGCGGAAATGGGGTTTTGGCCCGGACTTCATTACCCTCTATATCCTCCCTTTATTCCTCCCCTAAAGCACGTATTAAATTACAAGGCCACCTTTCCGAAGAATTCTCTATATTGCAGGGGACTAGACAAGGCTGCCCTCTCTCGCCGATTCTATTCGCAATAGCGATAGAAACCTTGGCTCTGGCCATAAGACAAAACCCTAACATCCATGGAGTGCAATGTGGTCAAAAGACTCATAAATGCGCCCTCTTCGCCGATGACGTTCTCCTGTTTGTCACCTCCCCCCTCATTTCCACCCCCAACATTCTTCAACTACTTAACTTGTGTGGCCGCATATCGGGACTTCAGGTTAACATGGCCAAATCAATGGCTCTGAATATCTCCACCCCCCATGAAATGGTGGAGAGACTCAAGACCCATTTCCCCTTCTCCTGGAGCGACTCCTTACCTTACTTAGGTGTTTCTTTATCAGCGAAAATAGAAAGGCTCTACCACCACAGTTACCCCCTGATGATCAAGAAACTATCCGATGATCTCACGCATTGGGCCCGATATAAAATGTCCTGGTTAGGTAGAATAAATTCGGTAAAAATGACATTACTTCCTAAGATACTGTATCTCTTTCGCTACCTACCCATTCCCATCCGAAAACACACACTAGACAAACTTCAGGCTTCAATTACCAGATTTATCTGGGGGGGGGGAGGGACACTGCTTTTCCAAACAGGTGCTATACCGACCTAAGAAAAAAGGGGGCCTAGGTCTCCCTAATTTATGGTGGTATTATCAAGCCGCACAACTCTGCCAATTTTCAGCTATTTATTCTAAAAGCCCTAGGCCTGATTGGGTTGATATTGAACGCCAAGCCACTCCTAACCATACTCTGGACTTTCTGGTTTGGAGACCACAAAAGGATAGACCCCCAATTCTTTCCCCCTCATTGTCTCATTCAATGGCCCTGTGTGACACACTTTATAAGAAACATTACCTCACTTCCGCATGGTTGCCCCTGGCACACATTTTCCACAACCCACAATTCCAACCAGGCATGAACATCGAGGCCTTTAGGTGGTGGCTCGACAAGGGCCTCTACAGAATAGGACAATTTTTCATCAACTCCGGTCCCATTTCACTTAAATACTGCATCTCTAAATTGGAAATGCCAGCATCAGAGACTTTCCGCTATTACCAATTATCACACTTTTTACGTGGGATTTGGAAAATCTCGTCAGCCCCACTATCGGTTACTCCCTACGAATTCTGGTGTTCCTCAGCCATGGGTGTAAGGGGTGTAATTTCCCTAATATACTCGGCAATAGCGGAGCCCCGGGAGAAAGTGAATTATATGTTGCAATGGGAGCGGGATCTGCAACTCGACTGGGACATGGATACCTGGCATACTTGTGTCTCCCGCTCCTTTAAGGGAATGCTTAGTTCCTGCTTGATGGAGGCGGATCTTAAAGTCATGACCAGGTGGTACCTGGTACCCACCCGAATTACTAAATTTTATCCACATTCTTCGCCCCTCTGTTTCAGAGGTTGTGGCCATATAGGTTCCCTACTTCACACATTTTGGGAATGCCCCAAAATTAGAGGGTTTTGGAATGGAATTTTTCATCTCATCCGCAAAACCACAGGCTTTGCAGTCCAACAAAGCCCCACCATAGCTCTACTAAATTACAACATCCCAAAAGTACCTAAATTGTCTCGATCTCTGATTCACTTCATACTGCTTGGGGCCAAGATTACGCTAGCTCATTCCTGGAAAAAACCTTCGGTTTCCCTTCGCCAGGCAAAACAGAAAATCTCCTGGATTATGACACAGGAGAAGGTCTCGAGCAGAATTTTAGACACCTCTGATAAATTCAGACTTATTTGGGAGCCCTGGGCTCGTTTCCTGGGCCTACCACCTCTTACCTGAATATGTATAAGGTCCCGGTCGGCTCCAGGCCCTCCTCTTTCTCCGCGAGGATTCCTGCTCCTAACCTTCTCATACCCTCTCCTCTCTCTCCCCACCTTACCCCTCTGTTCTTCCTCCTTATTTCCCTTTCCTCCTACTTTCTTCTTTCTAAAATCCTACTAAGTATGATGTGCAAAGGTTGAGAATAACGTACCTTGCAGAACTCTCATGCACTGTTCATTTTTCTTTTAACTACATATTAAGGCTGTACAGTTTAAGATTGGAAAAAGCCACAACATAGTGATTTAGCATGTACCTCCGCCAATTTTTGGGGATTGCCCCCTGTATAAGTGATATTATCTCTTAAGTTACTGTTGGGCTCACATTTTGCTTTTTGGTTACGATAGAGTTCTTGTTTGTTCAAAGATGGGCGGTCCGTGAGTTCAGGATGGGTCCAGTGAAGGCCTTTTTTGATCCCCCAGTGCTCCTCTCGGCTGGTCTGCGTACAGTGGGTTCCCATTTGGGGTGCGTGGCCGACCCTTGAGGAGCCCTGGTACCTGTGAGCCTTGGTTTCCCTATCCTGACCTCCGACGGCCATTCTCTAGGAGATAGAGTATTTAATGTTGCCCCTGAGTTTATAAGTGTTTACACTTTTAATTTGAAGCTGACTCTGTGGAAGGTACATGTATTTCTTGATTCTAATGTAATTTACATTGCTGTGTTATCTCATTTGGTCTCTGCCATTTTGATATTTTTGTACTGTTATTTATTTTTCAATAAACAGTATTTAAATCAAAAAAAAAAAAAAGAAAATCATGGCCCCACACACATTGACACATTGTCCTCGCTGGTAGAATTTGCAGTGCGGTGCAGCAAAAATAGTAAGGGGTGACTTGTTCAGCAGGCAAAAATACCTGCCAATGCACCCCATAGAAGTTAATGGGGCAGCACCATGACCAACGAATGCCATTGAAGTATTATGAAGAGGGATTTCATTGTAAAATATCTTTTCAAGCAGGCATGCAGAAGGCAGTATATTGCTTCGGGATTACCTGCTATCCATAGGTCAGCTGCTACTAAAAAAAGAACCCACCGCAGATCGCAAGTCGGCAGTATTGCCCTTGCAAAAGGGGCCTTACTCATGATGTAATGCATGTGCATTTAATGCACCACAACAAACCTGAGTGATGTGTAAAGGTCCTTACGTTCATTCAGAATTTTGTCCTGCTTCCCCAGACACCGTGGAGCTGTCTATTTTCAGATGGTCCCATACTAGACTAATACTGTGAACAAGGTTTAAAAAAATACATTTTTAATTGGTATGCTTGATTCATCCTCTGCTGTGTTTTTTCTGTCCTTGTCATATCTTTAGCAAGCAAGACCCACAATAATATAATACACACAAAGTGGTGCACCTACTGTTAACGATTTGTGTTACAAAATATTCTTTTAACAATAATGTAAACCTGTGGCCTGGGAATAGACATTCAAGTATTTACATATTCTTAGCACAATACTGTGCTTTTAGGCATGCTGTGTTGAGGTATGTTGGCAGTTCATTTAAAATATGGGCCAGTAACATGGGGTACCCTCAGTAAGTAGTTAACTCCTTCAGGAGTTACATCACTTCTCTTCAGTTCAGGGCACTCTGGGGTCTGTCACCAGAACACCTGACCCTGCTCTCTACACAGCTCTGAGACCGATGTCTCACAGTGGCATTGCTGCAATCTTTGCTGGGCTCCCCAAGTTACCATCATAAGGACATAAAGTCCCTGCTCACTTTCAGCTGCACCAGTGGGTATAAAGATCATCACCCATGCTATAATTACCCCTTCTGGAATACTGGGCAGATGCTAGCCTGGCAGAGCCCAATTAACCAGTGCCAGGGGTTACACTCTTCACAGATGCCTACCCTTTATCTCACCATACATAGGTTCTTCCATCAAGAGAATTTCCCCAGTAAATAAACAAATGTTCAGACATGGCTGTCATTCTTTAAGAGAGTTGAATGAAGTGAAATTGACATAATCCAACATCAAACAATAGTAGATGTTTCTTCACAGCACACTGCACTTCTCCAAAAAAATACAACTCCAAAGTATGAAACCTAATGTTCACACTGTTTCTGGCAAGTGTCTCTTCCTATCTCCAACAGGGCGCAGTCCCAATGCCCTATTAGCCCAGCAACCTAAACACATGGAGTCTATAGGTGTGTTCCTTTTTTTTTTCTTTTTTCTGTAGTACCACCCCAGCTTGTTCAGTAAATTATGTAGAATTATGTAAATGTACATAGCCTGGACATAGTTAAGACATACAGGTACAATGCAGATGGTAACTTTCACTGAGCATTTTCTTTTTAGCTTTCTTGTGATTTTTACATATTCTGGTTAAATGGGTGTTAATCAGGTCTTTTTTTTAATATATATATTTTTTTTAAACAGATCATTTTTAATCAACACTTTTGGCAACAGTGCCTACTTGTATATATTATACAATATTATACATCCATTTATTTTTATGTAAAGCAACTTTTAGGGTTTTTTTTCAGAATAATAAAGCTTGGAAATTGCCAATAAAGAAATCAGTTAATCTCTTTTTCAGGCTGAAATATATCATTCTATTTTACCGTAATATTTATTAATTTATAGTATAGTTATTCTAGTTATTGACAGCAAAATATATGTTTTCAATAACTTAAGCAGTCAGTGGAACAAAGGGATAAATAATTTACACAGAGATGATTCGTTTCTGTCTTTTAGTATTTATGTCTCTGTCATAGATGACCTTCTTCAAATTTGATTCCATCTTATGTGTGTGATGGTAGCAGTATTTTAGGTGCTTTATTAACTGGGGCCTTAAACATTGGCACACAGATGTTGAATGAGCTCATCGTCTGAGTGACAAGTATGGAATGGATGCCAATTAATTAAAATGACCAGAGCTTCAGAATGCAGGAAAATAATGATTGTCATGTTTTAATAAAATACCTAAGGAAGGTAATATGTCAGGGCTTGACTGAAATCAGAACAGATTTATTTTACATCAACAACATAATATCATGTTTAAAATGCTATAATTTTCACAATGATGAATGAATAGATAAGTTGTTCCTTTAATATTTACCCAGAAAAAATTGCCTGGAGTGCCCGTAGCAGGTAATAATCTTCCTTCACTGCGCCCTACCTTATAAACATACTCAAAATTTCCCACAGTGATCCACATATCACCTATTCCACGGGCTATTTGTACAAGCCTTACAGCTATAGTATGGAGCAGTACTGGAGTGCATAGCTTCCAACTGTCCTTCATTTGGAGGGACTGGCCACCTTTTGAGACCAAATCCCTCTGTCCCTTGTGCAGCCCCAGTTGTCCTTCTTTTTTTGGTCTGATGTGAATAAAATTCAAAGTGCTAACAATAACCTTCAAAGCCATCCACAACTTTGCCACCAGCTACATCACTAGCCTGATTGTAAAATATCAACCAAGCTGCTCTCTCCAGTCCTCCCAAGACCTCCTGCTCTCTAGCTCCCTTGTCACCTCCTCACATGCTCGCCTCAAGGATTTCTCCAGAGCTGCTCCCATCCTTTGGAATTCCCTACCCCAATCTGTCAGATTGTCTCCTAATCTATCCATCGTTAGATGATCCCTGAAAAGCCTTCTCTTTAACCACTTCAATATCAGGCACTTATGCACCTTCCCGCCCAGACCAATTTTCAGCTTTTGGCACTCTCACATTTTGAATGACAGTTATTCAGTCATGCTACACTGTATCCAAACAAAATTTTTATCATTTTCTTCTTACAAATAGAGCTTTTTTTTGGTGGTATTTAATCACCACTGGGTTTTTCATTTTTTGCGATATAAGCGAAAAAAATTAAAATTTTGAAAAAAACACACTCTTTTTAGTTTCTATTGTAAAATTTTGCAAATAAGTAATTTTTCTTTTTAAATTTGTGCCAAAATTTATACTGCTACATATCTTTAGTAAAAATAACCCAAATTAGTGTATATCATTTGGTCTTTGTGAAAGTTATAGAGTCTACAAACTATGGTGCCAATCACTGAAAATTGATCACATCTGATCACACCTGATGTACCGAAGGCCTATCTCATTTCTTGAGACACTAACAAGCCAGGAAAGTACAAATACCCCACAAATGACCCCTTTTTGGAAAGTAGATAGTCCAAGGTATTTACTAAGAGGCATGGTGAGTTTTTTGAAGTTGTAATTTTTTCCCACAATTCTTGGCAAAATGAAGATTTTTTTTTTACACAAACAGGTTATTTCTCTCACACAGCATATGCATAATTGCAACTACACTCCAAAATACATTCTGCTACTCCTCCCAAGTATGGCGATACCACATGTTTGAGACTTTTACACAGCCTGGCCACATACAGAGGCCCAACATTGAAGTAGCACCTTCAGGCGTTCTACAAGCATAAATTGCACATATCCTTTCTTGACCACCTATTACACTTTTGAAGGCCCTGGAGCACCAGGACAATGGAATTGTCAACAAAATGACCCCATTTTGGAAAGCAAACACCCCAACGTATAATCTATGAGACATAATGAGTCTTTTGAACGGTTCATTTTTTCCAGAAGGTTTTTGAAAATGTGGGAAAAAAATGAAAATGCATTTTTTTCCACAAAGTTGTCATTTATAAGATATTTCTAACACATAGCATGCACATAGCAAAAATGACAACCCAAAAAGCATTCCGCTACTCCTCCTGAGTATGGCAATACCACATGTGTGAGACTTTTACACAGCCTGGCCACATACAGAGGCCCAACATCAAAGTAGCACTTTCAGGCGTTCTACAAGCATAAATTGCACATCTCATTTCTCAACCACCTATTACACTTTTGAAGGCCCTGGAGCACCAGAACAATAGAGTTGTCCACAAAATGACCCCATTTTGGAAAGCAAACACCCCAACGTATAATCTATGAGGCATAATGAGTCTTTTGAACAAAGTTGTCCCTTTATAAGATATTTCTAACACATAACATGTACATAGCAAAAATGACACCCCAAAATACATTCTGCTACTCCTCCTGAGTATGGCGATACCACATGTTTGAGACTTTTACACAGCCTGGCCACATACAGAGGCCCAACATCCAAGTAGCACCTACAGGCATTCTAGCAGCATTAATTACAATATCATTTTCTGAGTACCGATCACATTTTTGAAGGCCCTTCATATTTCTAACACATAGCAGGTACATACCAAATAACAAAATATTACCTGTGGTTTTAGAAGTGCAGTGGTGCACAGAGGAGAGCATCGGTCCAGGCAGCAGGCAGGAATGAGGTCAGCGACAGCAAAAGCAATCATCCAGGCAGCAGGCAGGAATGCTGTCAATAGTTTGTACAAGCAGAGATACTGTCAGCACAGCCAGAGCACAGCCAAAGCACAGGTCCAGGTAGCAGGCAGAGGTGTCCTGGCAGAAATACTGTCCAAAGTCAGTAGAGGCAGCAGGCAGATATATGGTCAACACAGCCAAAGTATTGGTCCAAGCAGCAGGAAGAAACATGGTCCATAATGTCATGGGTCCTTACAGGCAGCAATATGGTCAGCACAGCCAAAGTATAGGTCCAGGCAGCAGGAAGGACCATCAAGCTTAGGGCCAGGGGGACAGGGGTAGAGGCTTCTCCCACCCAAATCGCTTTGAAGCCTCTGGGCAACCAGACCCTGTTCTGGGAGCACAGAAAACGAAAAACTGTTTTTCTCTACTCAGAACACTATTCTGAAGCCCCTCACATATGTGAGACCCCTGTGTACTAAAGCAGATGGCCAAAAGATCAGTCCAAGTGGCAGGCAAAAACATTGTCGATTAACAAGCCAAGGTCGGTACACATGGAAGTCAGAAACATGGTTTAGATCGGCAGGCAGAGGCATCGTCAGTAAAAAGGCTGAGGTTGGTGCACGTGGAAGTCAGAAACGTGGTTTAAATCGGCAAGCAAAGACATCGTTGGTAAACAGGCCAGGGTCAGTTAATTAACATAGTAGCAGGCAAATGGGGAAATGGCAGTCTGTTAATAATAAGGGGAACTAATATTGGATGGACGTATAATAGTTTTTGAAGCAATCTCTGATGCACAGGCCAGGTTGGGAGGGACATTGGGGACAATAATAGCTAGTATCTCTTCTTACAGTAGGCCAAAAGAAATGCACACACAGCATTTCTTTTGGCGTCTTCTTCCAGATTCTGTGGGGGGAATGTGATAAGTGTTGCACATGAAGTCGACTCACACTATCAGAGCGAATGCTTCCTGGGTTGGGACCTTGTTGGTAAATGAGGGCAGTGATGATATCTTCAATATACTTGAGATAGGTGATTTGTTGGTTTTGAGTTGCTTTTTGGTAATAGCCAAACGAATTAAAATGGACCATGTGAAACAGGAGAAACGCAACTTACTTGTACCAATAACGGGACTTTCTGATTGATAAATAGGGCTATAGCATCTGATCGTTTAAATCCACCCCCCCATGTACATATTGTAGTCGTGGACACATTTGGGCTTTACAATGGGGCCGCGTTTTCTTTGGATCTCCACCACGGTGCCATTGTGGATGATAGAGAGGATGTGGACATCTTTCTTGTCCCTCCATTTCATGGCCAACACCTCCTCGTTCCTCATGAATTGCCCGTTTTGCAATTTTTTGTCAACAGATTTTGTGGGAATCCCTTCCGTTTTTTTTTAAAGTACCGCAGGCCGGGTTTTTTTACTATAAGATGATGAAAAAGGGGCAGGCTGGTATAATAGTTGTCTACATATAAATGGTATCCTTTTTCGAACAGGGGGTATGCCAGCTCCCAGACAATTTTCCCACTGGTTCCAGTATATGTGGGGCAATCACGAGGCTGGAGCTGGGAGTATTTGCCTTCGTAGATCCGGAATGTGAAGATGTATCCAGTGGCTCGATTACATAATTTATTTAATTTCAGCCCATACCTGGCTCTCTTGCTTGGTATATACTGCTTGAAGTGCAGTTGGCCAGTGAAATCTATGAGGGACTCGTTCACACAAATTTTTTGGTCTGGTATAAAAACATCTCTAAATCGCTGGGAAAAGGAATTGATTAGGGGGCGTATCTTGTACAATTTGTCGTGGTTGGGATGATCTCGGGGAGGGCACTGTAAATTGTCATTGAAGTGGAGAAAATGCATAATCATGTCGTATCTTGTCCTGGACATGACAGTGGAATATATGGGCATGTGTTGGATGGGGTTGGTGGACCAATATGCATGGACTTTGTTCTTTTTTGTAAGCCCCATATTAAACGTAAGGCCCAAAAACAATTTAAATTCATCCAGTGTTAGGCGTCGCCACTGGAACATGTAGGCGTAGGAAGAATTAGGGTTGGCAGCAATAAATTGGGATGCATACAGTTTAGTTTGATCCACCATATTCTGCAGCAAATGTTGTGGGAAAAATAAACAAAAATAATTGAATTGAGAAAAATTCGTAGTGTCGGGCTGCACACCTGGCTGTGCAGTGAAAGGGGGGATGATAGCAGATCCTGAGTTGGTAGGCAATCATAAGGGGTTTGCCAGGGCATGGGGAAGGTAGGACTGGGGCTGGGTTATTCGGGTTGGGTGTGTGATTCCAGTACTTGTACTGGGCTCCTCTTCCTGGGGTCTGGCGCTACTGGTGGTGGGCAGATCTCCTGATCTTGGTCCTGATCTCATTCTTTTGGGAGGGACGGTTTCCTCCATGAACTCGGACTCTGATCCACTATCCTCCACTGGCTCGTATTCCGAACCAGAGTTGGATGATGGGAGCTCCTCGCTGCTCTCATAATCCGACATGGTAAGAATGGCATATGCCTCCTCAGGTGTGTAAACCCTTTGCGACATTATGGTAGTGCTTTTTGGTGGTAATGGTACTGATGGTGGTACCGATGTGGTATTAGTGGTGGGTCTGTGTGGCAGTACAGGTGGCGGTACGGGTGGTGGTGGTACTGATGGCGGTACGGGTGGTGGTGACGGTACCGATGGCGGTACAGGTAGCGGTACGGGTGGTGGTGTTGGTACCGATGGCGGTACAGGTGGCGGTACGGGTGGTGGTACCAATGGCGGTAAGGGTGGTGGTGGTGGTGGCGGCACGGGTGGTGGTACAGATGGCGGGCCTGATGGTGGTACTGGTGGCGGTACTGGTGGCGATACTGGTAGCAGGCCTGTGTGGCGGTATAGATGGTGGGCCTGATGGCGGTACCGATGGCGGTACTAATTGCGGGCCTGATGGCGTAACTGGCGGTGGTACCAATTGCGGTACTGGTAACCTGTGTGGCGGTACCAATGGCGGTACCGATGACGGTGGGCCTGTGACAGATGATTGACAGATGGGCTGATTGATTGACAGATGAGCTGATTGATTGACAGATGGATTGCTTGATTGACAGAATGGCTGATTGACAGATGGGCTGATTGACAGATGGGCTGATTGATTGGCTGGGCTGATTGACAGATGGGCTGATTGATTGGCTGGGCTGATTGACAGATGGGCTGTGTGACAGGTCCTCTTTATTGGGGGGGTCGTGTTGTGCACAGTATACAGTATATATAGACAGAACACTATACTGATAGCTCACTTACTGATCTCAGCTCTCTCCTTACACGATCGGTGTGTGAGGAGAGAGCAGAGATCAAATAGTAACTGCTCCTCAGTGTTTACATTTGTGACCGGCTGTGATTGGACACAGCCGGTCACGTGGTAAATAGCCAATTTCATTGGCTGTTTACCCTGATCGGGGAAGCGCTGTGTCCAAGGGACACCCACCTTCCTCGGTCACTGCGGAGCGTGCCGCCGAGTTTGTTATGACAGGTGATCGGCTGTGACATTGACACAGCCGATCACGTAGTAAACAGCCAAATTCATTGGCTGTTTACAATGATCGGGGAAGCGCTGTGTCCAAGGGACACACGCCGTCCTCGATCGTCGCGCTTCGCACCACCGCAGGCGCACCACCGCAGGCGCCCAGTCAGGATAATGCAACCACCTCCCGGCCGTCAATATGCTATAGGCCGGGCGGGAAGTGGTTAAAGAAGTCTATCCTGCTTCTAACTAATATACTGTTTTTTACTTTCTCCATCAGCTCATCCCCCACAGCTATTACCTTGTGTATAAATTGACCCACCCTTTTAGATTGTAAGCTCTAACGAGCAGGGTCCTCTGATTCCTCTTGTACCAAATTGTATTGTAACTGTAAAGTCTGCCTTCATATTGTAAAGCGCTGTGCAAACTGTTGGCCCTATATAAATTCTGTATAATAATTACAATAATATCTTTATACATAATGTACTATTTTACTACCAAAAGTGTTATGCTGCACCAAGCTGTTTATCCAACCTCTAAAATACTGCATTAGTTATTTTCTAAATGATGTTTGATGGGAGATGCCTGAGTGACCTGTTGTTGTACCTTCTCGTTGAATACATGGATTATATTATGTCTTGGTTAAACATATGAATTAGCTGCTGGTTGAACTGGGAAGAGGGTTTGTACTGGGGGGGGGGGGGGTTCTGTACTGAAAAGCGGCTGGGTGGGGGAGGTCTGTACTGAGGGGATAGCTGGGAGGAGGGTCTGTACTGAAGGGTGGGCTGGGAAGGTGAGTCTATTCTGAGGGTGGTTTAGGGTTGTGGGGGGAAATCTGTACTGGTGAGGAATTGGGGCTGTTCGGGAGATCTGCACTCTGAGCTTCGCACACCTAAGCTTTTCACTCTGTGTTTTATGTACTCCTGAGCTTCACTTAGCAATATGCAGTTCTGATCCCGGCACTCTATGTGTTATGCACTTCTTGCCCCTACACTCTTTGCATTATGCACTCTTGGCTCCTGCACTCTATGAGTTACATAGTCCTAGCCCCTGCACTCTATGTGATAGGCACCCCTGAGCACTGAACTCTGTGTGGTATGTGCATCATGCCTCCTGACAGCTGAACTTTTTACTCCGTCCATTATTCAATCTTGACCTATGCACTCTGTGTGATATTCATTCCTGAGCCTAGCACTTGCTCCGTTATGTAATCCTGGTTTCTGCACTCTGCTTTATGCAATCTTGACCCCTGCACACTGTGTGAGACACACTCCTGATCCCAGCACTATACGTGTTATGCACTCTTGAGCAATACATTGTGTGTTACACACTCCTTAGCCTTGTACTGTACTCTGCATTATGCACTCCTAGCCCTTATATCCTATGCATGTCACTCTCTGAGATATGCACTCCCGGCCCCAAAACTTTCTGTATTATCCCCTCCTGGCCCCTGCACTCTTTGCGTTACATACTCCTGAAAGCCTGCACTCTGTGAGATAAACACTCCTGTGCCCTTCACTCTATGCATGTTGTACTCCTGAGCCCTTTACTCTGTGTGTTACGCATTTCTAAGCCCAGTGTTCTGTGTGATACACACTCCTGACTCCTGAACTCCATGCATTACTTATAACTGGACTTGCACCCCCGGGGATATGCACTCCTGACCTCTGTACTCTCTGTGTCTTAAGCACTCCTGAGCTCTGCACTCTGCATTATGCACTCCTGAGCCCTGCACTCTGTTAGTTATACACGCCTGAGCTTTACATTGCCTTCAATATGAACTTTGGACCCCCACATTATGCACTCCTGGCTCCCTCACTCTCTGCATTACACACTCCTAGGCCACTGCACTTTGTGAATTACTCACTCCTGAGCCCTGTAATCTGTGTTTTATGCACTCCTGACCCTTGAACGTTGTGGTTTACACTTTCCTGACCTCTGCACTCTGTGCGATATACACTCCTGACCCCTGTACTCAGTCCATTTCTCATTCCTAAACCTGACACTCTGGACCTTGCACTCTGTATGAGACACACACTTGAGCCCTTCCACTCTGTGCATTATGCACTTCTGAGCCATGCAATCTCTGTGTTTTGCACACTTGGCCCTTGCACTCTGTTTAATAGGAGTCCTGAGCTCTGCACTCTGTGTGTGTTACACACTCCTGAGCCCTGCACCCTGTGTTATGCACTCCTAAGCCTCGCATGTTGTATGTTATGCACTCCTAAGCCTTTCATTTTGTGTTATGCACTTCAGACCCCTGCACTCTCTGCATTATGCTCTCTGGCCCTTGCACTTTGTGTGCTATGAACTCCTGGATCCTGCACTCTCTGCATTACACACCCCTGGCCCCTGCACTCTCTGCATTGCTGCAGAGCCCTGCACTCTCTGCATTATGCACTTCTGAACTCTGTACTCTGTATGCTGGGCTTTATATGACATACTTCCAACTACTGTACTCTGTGTATATTATACGCTTGCCCCCTGTGCTGTATACTCTGTTGTACAATATACTCCTGACTGCATTCACTATGTTGAAAATTATACTTCCGAAACCTGTACTGTATCTACTATGCTGTGCGTGCTTTAAAAGAACAGATACTGAGAATTACATCTAGCTTATTGAACAAGAGAAGTACTTACAGTGCAATGTTCAATATATGCAGAAGAAGAACAGATACTGAGAGTTACACCCAGTATACAGAACAAAGGAAACGGTACTGTGCAGCATCTACACATACACAATAAAAACAGCTACTGAGAATTGCACCCAAGGTACAGAACAAGAGAAGTGGTACTGGAATACAACGTTGTACTGTGCATACCGAACAGAGAACAAACCCCAAGAATGACACACAAAATACATAAAATTGAGGTGGCATCATGCAGTCTCCATACATAAAAAATAACAAATGCTATTGCCAGAGGAAGTAGCTAGATCTTGCTCAGTCACTGGCCTCTCTGTTTTTGAAACAGCAGTGAATCTCTTAACATTTGATACCCAGAGTTTGGTTGATGCATGACCAAAGCAAACCGTTATTTGGGTTAATAAAGCCCAACTCCAGAAAAATACAAAGTTTACACCTGCAGTGCACCCCCTCACACCTCGTTGTCGTACAAGGGAAAATGCTCAAGTGCTGTGACCAGTCATCCGGAACTCCTCTGTAAGCTGCAACCAGCTCCTTACATACTTTAGCCTCCTCATCCCTGTGTGGTATGTGATGATGCTAAGGCTCTGCTCATAGACCAGCGCTAGGAGTGGAGCACCAGAACTGACCAGCGCAAGAAAATCAGGTAAGTAAAAGAGGCTGTTCTACTATCTCTAGACACAACAAGCAACTAACCTGTGCAGTGACGTTTCCCCACGGGATTTGTTCTTTAATTCCTGGAGTCGGGTTTTAAATGTTTAGCAAAATAATAAAGGAATTGGCCTAACAGGCAGGCCTCTCTCTCTCAAACTTTGATAAAACAAGCTGTTTAATACTGGAACCAAATCACGAACTTGTAGAGGTCTCCTGTGTTGATTCACTGACCTGAAATTAACTTGCACATCAAGGTCCACCTCTAAGCTTAATAGCAATTACAGGTAAGAGCCAATACTCTGGGGTGCTTCCGTATTCTTTTCTTAGGAAACTTCTATATTATGTGCCAGATATCACTTCAGTTTCATGTACATGCTGAAACTGTAGCCTCAACTTTTCTGACTTCATAGCTTTCCCCTACTGCATTGGGAGAATTCTAGCTGCCACTAATGATGATATAATTAGACAGTGGGATGGCAAATTGGTGGAGTAGAGCTGGGAGTTACAGATTGCATCTCAGATGTAGGGGTTTAGAAGAAGAGTTGATGAAAAATGTACTCCTCTTCAAAATCACTAGATTCTAAGTAGGCACCTGGTAATATCTGATAGTAAAGTTCAGGGTTAATGTTGTGGGGTACTGCTGTGGTATATTATAACATTCATTTGTAGCTTGTACAGCTCTAAAGCTGTGGAAAAGTGTAGCACTTGTTCCCAATGTTGCATAGCTGTAGTTTTACCCTCAGTATGAGGAGTGGTAAGTAGTGAGTACATAAAGGACAGACCTTTGATGCAGGGATTTTGTGCAACATAAAATTTCAATAGGTCATTGGTGGTGTGTTTGAAGGACCACTTAAGTGATGACAGGGTGTGCCGGATGCGCAGGTATCAAAAGAAGTCATGGTGTGGTATGTTGAAGAGGATAGGGAGACATTGAAAGGTAGTAAATGCCTGCGGTGTGTATAGGTCATTTAGGTTACAGATGTCCACTTTAGTCCAGTGACATAGGGATAAGTTGGCTGTTAAGATTTCCAAAGTTTTGAGTGGCAGAAGTTGCAGAGCCTGTCGGATTTTTTACATGTGATTACTGCCGGTGGCTATAGCCACTAGCAGTGATCACTGTGTTCTGCTATAAATATATAAATTATATATATATAAAAATATAAATCTGCCTGATAAATATTCAGGCTGGTCGTTTTGCATCCCCTACCCTAAGCGCTGGACGCTTCTTTCAGAGGCAGGGGAAAAGCAATAAAGCAATAAAACTCCCAGCCTGTGAGATCCTGAATAAGCCGGACTACACAATCACAGCTCCCATGTTTACAGAAGAAGCCAAAGTTAAATTTGTCTAGTCACCTATGCTAGGGGGGTGCTACATTGGTTACTGTACATATATGAGAGGTAGAAATTTCTCAAACAATCCCTAACCTCTGAAGAGCCCTGGTTGAGAAAGGCTGGTGTAGACAAGAGTATTGTTTGCACACTTGTCAACTCTTATTTCTGTTGGTGGCCTCAGTAATTTATCTTGCTACAACTCGCTAGTATCCAGCAGCTAGCTAGCACTGCTCCAGTAGCCAATTAATCTGTTATGCGTGGGAATGAATAGAGATTAAATTAATTAATGTCTTTTGCATTCCACCTTGTAACTCACATTACATCATTTGCAGAAAGACTGTGACACTAATCATTTGCAGAAAGACTAAGACACTAAGGTGCCCAATTAATCAGTTATGTTTTTTTCAAAAAAGGTTTGCCTTTTTATAATTAAAGAGTAGCTTTATCTCTGCACACTGGGTTTTAGAATAACTTTCCTTAGTCTTCCTCCCCATTGATTACTTAAAAGATAAGCTGTAAATTTGTGGTAAGATAAAAGTTAAATGTAAGCAGCAGAGAGGGCTGTTATGCATGAGACATGTGTATGGCCAGGACAGACCATAAAGCTTACTGCACCGACACCAGGATACCTGATTGTGTCATCTAGGAGAATATTATTCAAAGAGTTAAATGCGATTCCAAAATTGCCTTTATGGTTCCATATGGCTTAAGGCAAAAACTTGTAGCACATTCCCTAAAGTAAAATCTCCCCTCTCCTCCAGCAAAAATCCCCCTCCCCTACCACTGCTCACCTCTACCCCCTTCCTTGTCCACCACTTAAAACCTCCGCACTTCTCACACACCACTGCCAATTTCTACTCCCCCCACACCCCTCTTCCACTACTGCTCACATCTACATTCCTTGCACCCCTCTTCCACCCCCTTCAGCTCCTTCAACCACTACAACCCCTTCCACCTCTGCACTCCTACCTTTGCACCCTCTTTCACAATTTCAATCACTTCCACTGCTGCACTCCTTCCACCATTGCAACACCTTGCCTCCACTTCCACCTGCAACACCTTCCCCTCTATACCCTCGTCAATCTATGCATCCCTTCCACCTTTGTACCCTATTCCAACAGTGCAACCCATTCCACTTCTGTCCTCCCCTCTCCTTGCACAATTTTAAATCTTTCTACCACTGCACCCCCTTCCAACACGGCAACCACTTCCACCTCTGCACTCTCTTCCACCATTACAAACTCTTCCATCTCTTTCCCCATGCAGCAATGTGCCCCCTTCTACCACTGAAACCTGTTCCATCTCTGCACCCTCTTCCACCATTGCAACCCCTTCCACCCCTGCACCCTCTTTAACCCCTGTACCCCCTTCCCTACTGCACACACTTACCACCCCTGTACCCTCTTCCACCATTGCAACCTCTTCCACCCCTGCACCCTCCTTCACCAATGTGCAAAGCTCACCTAAAGAGTTTGGTCAGGAATCACATTCTTGTTGATAAATGAGGATTCCAGTTTGAGTTCCTCTTTAGGTAAATTGGTGATTGGAAGGGTGAACCAGTCAATAAACAAAGCCTTTCATTTTTGCTCATGAAACCCTGTCAGCACTTTTGCTATATGTTTTTGTAGTGTATGGTAATAGCACTAAGCTCAGGTAGGAGACAGGAAAACTCTATAGTCTGCCACTTCTACTCTGACAGATAGAGAATAAAAATATATAAAAATAGATCATGCAAAATCAAATAATCCCTGATGGCGGATTATTCACTATTATTACAATTCAAGCACAGAGATTCAAATGTTTACAGATCCCTACTGGTGACTGGTTAACTTTAAAAAAGCTGATATAAGATTTAAAGCTAAAGTTAAGCTATAGAGTATTTTGCAGTTAGATTGGTCCAGTTTGGATGTGCCATACCTGGCCAATCACCATGGAAGCTGAAAGTATTTACAATAGTGTAGCACCCCATCTTAACAGTGATTACAACCCACATTTAGTTTTGGGCTTGTGTCAGTCAACCCAGACTGATTTGTATAGATTTTCACTTGGTCTTTACCTAAGCTCAGTTGGTTTGTGATTTCTCACTGCTGCCAGTAGGTGTCACTAGTACCACTGGTAATAGTATGAGATTTCATAGCAGGATGGAATATTTATATTTCCTTCAGACAACCCCATATGAGGTTCAGGCCTCTGGTGCATGCTGAGGGGGGGTATAAATATTTGGAGTAGATCCTATTATCTATCTCTTCCCCCAGGCTGAGGCCTTGGGAGGTGCTGCTGGACTGAATTATACTATTAGGCCAATAGCCTGTGTGGGGCCTGCCATGTGCTCTGGATGTGGAGAAAGGCTTGATGTGGTCCTGGAACTGTTCTGCATGTTGATGGGGAATACCAAGATCGAGACCCAGGGAAGGATCTTGTTGTTGCAAATGCCTGGTGACTCTTTAGAAGAATGCACTAAGAAACAGAAGAGTGGGACTAGCAAGAGAGAGAGAAATGTGTGTACCAGCTAGGATGCTATCTACAGTGTTGCTGGGTCAGCTTAAAGGTCTTGACACTGTGAAGCTGGACAAGGAAAAGTCTGTAAGTGATCTACTTGGGTATCTTGGACCCCTAACCCTCACCTCCTTGTGTGTTGTCCAAAAAAACGTCTAAAGGACAGAAAGTGGCTGGCACCCAATTTTCTTTCTTGGTCCGCCATCTTAGACATGGACATAGTCCTGGGGTAAAATCCTGCCCTACCCCTGTCTCTGGAGGTGCTACCAATCCTCTAGGGATCAGTGGGGTGCTACAGTAGGCATTACTACGACAGTGATCTCTATTAGGTTCTGGGTCCTGCACCACATGGCTGTCCTGCTGCATTGTGAACACAGTAGGTCCCTCAGGGTGCCATTCAGAGAACATTTTGCATTTTCTCAATGAACTTTCCTCTGAATGGTGACCGTGCGTAGTAATTGACCTCCTTTGTTCCCAGCAGTTTGACATGGGGCCCAGAAGCTAGCGGCAAGCACTGTTGTAGCAGTATCTATTACAATAATTTAGAGTTTCAGTGGAGATACCATATGACGGCACACGCATTTTTACCTTAGTCCAAGGTGTAACTATGCAAAATAGTCTACACCTGGAAATTATCTTTAAAGGTGAATTCCAGGAAAAGCAAATATTATCTAAAAACAAAAGGCTTGTGTATTTTCTTGAATATCGGTCTGATTTTTTGCATTACCTCAGATCTATGCAGTAATCCAGCATGAAACTTTGTCTCTGTAAACTTTGCTTTCTGTATTAGGACCAGTCACTGCGGCTTTCTCTCCTTGTGTAAGGTGATTGGTCCTATTCTGTGGTTTTATGAAAGCAGTCTCTAGTGCTGAGTACCTTCCACAGCTCAACTTTGCACAGGTACCCAGTGATTATGTCAGGGCTGCTTTTACAAAGGTAATAACTGCCTTTGTAAAGGGATTTGGGGCACAGAAAGAGCATCATATCCTTTTTGGCAATTAAAGACTATATTTAAATGAAGGTGTTTGTGCCTGTAATTCACTCTTAACATGTTAATGTCATTTTAAAAGTCATTTTTGTTGGTGGAACTTGATGGTCTTTTTTTCAACAAGATTAAGTATGTCATTTTCAACATTACCAAATCTGAAGATTTTCTTATAATATTATCTGATGATCCTGCCATGAGGGTCCAGGCACTTCCTGTTATAGGGTATCAATCTTCCACCCCTGCATTTGTGCTCCTGTGTTGCCACCTGTCACACCTGTAGGCAGGTAGTGGTTACAGCTACCCTAGCGGGAAGTTAGGGTCAACTCTAATTCCTGTGTTTTTTTCTTGGCGGGTTTTGCTGAATCCAACCCCCTGGTTCTTTGTGATATAAAAGTGATGGCGGTCCGGACCCAGAGAGAGAGACGGTATGGAGTGAAGTACAAGGAAAGAGAAGGAGTTTGGTTTTTGCCATTACTGAAGTCTGGATGGCCTGTGTTCTGCCGAAGTCTGAACTATATTCCAGACATGGACGCAACCAGTATTGGACTTTTGCTTGAACAGGTATGCTGGGGCAGCCACAATCTTGTAGTTGGGGACTAGGGATGTTAGGAAATGTTGGCACTTTATCTTGGACTGTCTCTGTCATTATGTTAATAAATTCCTCAATTAAAATGTTTGAAACTTTGCCTTTGCCTGGTGTGAAGTTTCTAAAGGAGTGTAATGCAAGTAACCAGCACATATAGTCTACACTTAGAACCACTAAGCACATTGGAGTATGACGATAACATTACAAGAGTTAATACAGTGTGAAGATACAGTGGTTACCAAGGGTAATGAAGATTTCTCTAGCAGACTTTCATTAAGCGTGTTCATGTGACAGGTGCTCTGGCAGCATTCTGTCTCCCGTAGCGATGGGAGCAGATCCGCACCACGAGGCCCACATCCTGTGCACAGGTACGGAAGAGGAAGCGTTAAATGAAGTACACAGCGGGACCCCATACTGTTACAGGGAGTAAGGTAAAGGTGATTTGCTGGACAGGTGGAGTTGGCTCTGCGTGTCCCTCCTAAATGCATAAGTGACTGTGTTGAAATACATTACATCAAGAGGAGTTTACTAGAGTTTGTTCATGTTAAGTCATCTGGGTTGTGAGGATGGCTCAAGTAAAGTTGCCCCATGTGTAGTTCAGTGACCCAAAAGAAGCCCAAAAGAACCCACCCTGGAGTAGGCCTCTTATGAGACCCTTGCTTGGTGCCCAAGGAGGAGGGGAACATGGAGGAGGTACCACTCACCTACCCTTACAGACTACAGGGGGTCATTTAAACACACAATATTCAGGGGTGTGCACCTTTGTCACCTCTAGGAAACCCGCTCTGAGAAATGCAATGCAGCCAATCTCTGAATTTCAAAAAGAAGTAGTGGGTAGGGAAGAGGCTTTGGGAGATCAGCAGCACTGAGATGCAATAAAAAAATGAAAAATAATATTAAATTAAATTGTACAATATGCACAATGTTTTAATTAACTAAATGTCATTCAGTTAGGGTTTATATCTTCCTAAAGACGGTCAATTATAGTTTTGGTTTGTAGTTTCAGTTATATATCTACTGAAACATGTGAGATTTCATTTATGGGACATCTTTCTGCCACATATTCCAGCACCTGCACCTTTTTTGCTAAAGCACCACAACACATGTATCTGTGCGATGGGGTGTGCTAAAACATAGGTCCATGGTAGATCGTTGAGGTTGTGCGTTAGGGTGCTATTCAAATTAAATAGCACCACAATGCATCATGGATTACCTGAATCACATACTGTATTTGTGCTGAAGCAATGTGCAACTCAGACTAAAGGAAAAATAATCCAATTATTTCCCATTGCAGAAAAAAATAGTCCAACAGAATAAACATTAATATTGTGATTTTATACCTTTTCTAAATGTCTGTGCATATGCAGGTATGTGAAGGCAGGGACATCATAAAAATTTTGAAATTGTACCTATATTATAATGAAACTTCAATGCTGGCAGTTTATAAATAGACCCACATATGTCTTTTCAAATGTTTAGAGACTTTGGTGTACCATGGCAACTATTTAAAATAGACACTGGAAGAAAGAAAATTATATAAAGTATATATTACATGCATCTGGGCCGATTATGTTATGTACCAGGAGTGACTTACTGAAGTGTGAAGTGAGGTGATGTGAGTTAAATTGTTTCAACTGCATTTCACTTAGTCTAAACTTTTTTAAATGCATCATTAAGATTGGTCTCCTAGCATCCGGGTTTTTAAGGCAATTCCCCTACATCATCAGCTTTACAGGGATGGTATGCAGACCATCTGCATGTCCCACCAGTTCAATCCCCATATGGATAGTGTCAATAACTATTGCAGAAACATTAACAATTCATGACTGGTCCCATACAAGGGTTGTGTTAAAGAAGTGGATGTTGCTGTGTGCCATAATTTTCCAAACTTATAGGCCTAACCACGTGTGCCCCTCCCGAGAGATTTGCTCTATCTTGCTTCTTTGCTGTTCTCCATACTCTCAACTCACAACCCTCCCCTCCTATATATATAGGTCCACCATCCATCACCACTCAGTGGACAGAGCAGAATCAACCAGTAAGCTCTTCATACGTAACCCCCCACCAAATCATGACACGTCCCCAGGCGATAAGGTTAATTCTAGTGCAATATGCATACATTGATAAAGTGTGAAAACGCAGATGGCACATAATACAACTGCATCACATAATTGACATGACATTCCAATATATATAATAGATCAAGAACGAAGTTTAGAACAGTAGCAACAAGTATCCAGCACAGCTTATAGTCTCTCAAACCTATTACCAGAGTTCCAGCATACACATTTTTGCCATTGCGCAAACACCACATCAGGGCCTGACGGGTGCATCATCATAAATTCCGTCTTCCAAATGTGCCACCCCAAATTTAATTTCTTATAACACTCTAAGAAAGGCCTGGATTCTTTCCTAAATGTACATAATATAAGTGGGTGCTAACATTTATAGGTAAAGTTGATCCAGGGAAAATCCGATTGCCTCTCTGGGATCAGGAAGGAATTTTTTTCCCCTGCTGTAGCAAATTGGATCATGCTTTTCTGGGGGGGGGGGGGGGTTCGCCTTCCTCTGGATCAACTGTGTAGAAGGGGGGGGGGGGGTATAGGATTGGGTATATGGGATTGTATGATATTTTTTATTGTATTTATTTATTTATTTTATGGTTGAACTAGATGGACTTGTATCTTTTTTCAACCTGACTAACTATGTAACTCAGAGTTGGCTATAGGCCAGGTTTGATGCCACATGACTCCAGAATACTCAGGGTGCTTGCAAAAAGTCCCACACAGACTGTTCATAGAGGGTGGACTGCTTCCACTCCATTGTGTCAAAGTCCCTGGTAGATACAGAATGTCTAACCCATACTCCACACAGACATGCGTTAAAGATCCAAAGGAACAGGGTCACACTCAAGGTGAGAGCTAATGTTCTAGTCCTAGATACAGTAGAGTTCTATATACAGGTGCATCTCATAAAATTAGAATATCATCAAAAAGTCTATCTGTGATCTATCGGAGCGATAGGGGCTGGGCGTGACTGTGAGCGGCGCCAGAAAGAGCCGAGAACACTCGACTATGTGTATCTCAGCGGCGCTCGTTCAGCTCCGCTGAGTCCCTCCGAACTCCGCGGCACCATATTTAAAACTACACGCTATGTGAATGTCGGCGGTGATCTTTTAAGCGATCTGTGCAAGGCTGCACTGACCACTGGGGTAAGGCTGCACTGATCACTGGGGCAAGGCTGCACTGACCATTGGGGCAAAGCTGCACTGACATGGCTGCACTGACAAGGCTGCACTGGGGCAAATCTGCACTGACAGTTCTGCACTGGGGCAAAGCTGCACTGACAAGGCTGCAATGGACACTGGGAAAGGCTGCAGATGGACACTGATGAGGCTGCATTGATGGGCATTTTAATGTTAGTTTTTTTCCTTAAAATTCCCTCCTAAATTTGGGGTGCGTGTTATACGCCAGCGCGTGTTATACGCCGATAAATACGGTAATTTATTTCAGTAATTCATTCAAAAGGTGAAACTCATATTTTATATAGATGTGTTACACACAGAGTGATATATTTCAAGCATCTCTTTTTTAAAAATTTTGATGATTATGGCTTACAGCTGGTGAAAACCCAAAATTCAGTATTTCAGAAAATTAGAATATTACATAAGACCAATAAAAAAAAAAAAAGAAAAAAAAAAAAGGGTTTTTAACACAGAAAAGTTGGTTTATTGAAAAATATGTCCATATACAGTATAGTATGCACTCAATACTTGGTCGGGGCTCCTTTTGATTGAATTACTACAGTACATCAGGGCGGCATGGCACTTCTGAGGTGTTATGGAAGCCCAGGTTGTTTTGATAGCGGCCTTCAGCTTATCTGCATTGTTGGGTCTGGTGTCTCTCATCTTGCTCTTGACAATACCCCACAGATTCTCTATGGGGATTACATCGGGCTAGTTTGATGGTGTTGTCAAGAGGAAGATGGGAGACACCAGACCCAACAATGCAGATGAGCTGAAAGCCACTATCAAAGCAACCTGGGCTTCCATAACACCTCAGCAGGGCCACAGGCTGATCACCTCCATGCCACGCCAAATTGATGAAGTAATTCATGCAAAAGGAGCCATGACCAAGTATTGACTGCATACTATACTGTACATGGACATACTTTTCAGTAAGCCAACATTTCTGTATTAACCACTTCCCATCCAGGCCAATTCTGGCACTTCACACCTACATGTAAAAATAATTTTTTTTCTAGAAAATTACTCAGAACCCCCAAACATTATATATACATTTTAAAGAAGAGACCCTAGGGAATGAAATGGCAACCGTTGCAACTTTTTATGTCACATGGTATTTGCGCAGCCATTTTTCAAACAAGTTTTAAAAAAAACAAAAACAGTTTCATGAATTAAAAAAAAACAAAAAAAAAAACAATGAAGTTAGAACAATTTTTTGTATAATGTGAAAGATGATGTTACGCTGAGTAAATAGTCACGCTTTAACATGTCACGCTTTAAAATTGCGCACACTTGTGGAATTGCACAAGTACTTAAACATTGCACATTGGTACTTAAAAATCTCCATAGGCTTCACTTTAAAATTACAGGTTACCTGTTTAAAGTTACAGAGGAGGCCTTGGGCTAGAATTGTTACAGGGGGCATTTTAATTTTTTTTTTTTTTATTGTTTATTTTATTTTTACACTTTCCCTTTAAATTTTTTCTTTTTTTTATCACTTGTATTTCTATTACAAGGAATGTAAACATCCCTTGTAATAGGAATAGTGCATAACAGGTCCTCTTTATGGAGAGATGTGGAGTCTATAAGACCCCACATCTCTCCTCCAGGTAGGAAAGACCGAGATGAACTGCTGCTATGATTGTTCAGGTACAGGGAATTGCCAGCTGGAAAAGATGATATCTGAATAAGGCCTGTAACTGCAGGCATCATTCAGATATCCCCACTCAAAGTCCAGGAAGTCATATGATGTACCTTGGGCGGGAAGTGGTTAAAAATCCCTTTTTGCACTGATGCTGCTTGGAACAGGAAATGTAATGAGAGCCCAGACCCCATTAAAAATAGTCGAAGCATTTAAATACTTAGGAATAAATATTACGTTAGATTCTGAAGAAGCCCTGAAAGTTAATATACTCCCCCTGGTAGAATTTGTTAAGAGAAAATTGGCAATATGGATAAAATTACCAATATCAATGGCGGGTAGAATCCAGCTGATTAAATCTATTATATTGCCTAAGTGCCTGTATCTTTTTGCACATTCCCCGGTAAAAATACCAAAACAGATATTTAAAGACCTGAACTCACAGATAACCAGATTCATTTGGGCATATGGTAGAAGCAAATTAAAACTTAATAAGCTACAAAGACCTAAAAATGCAGCAGCATTGCCATATTTATATTTATATTATCTGGCTGGGCAACTGAAGCATCTAAGATCCTGGGTAGGACAGGAGAAAAAAACAAGAATTGAGGAGTATTTACTAAGCAAGATGCAAGTAGAAGACCTCTTGGTAGGACTAGAAATAAAAGATCTGAGGAGGGTGGGAGTAAGAATTCCCCTGCTAAAATTAGCCAGAGCAGTCTGGAGGGAGGCAAGGAGGCTAACGGGCTTCTTTGATATCCCACCAGATACTGCTTTGTGGAATAATCCAGCATTTGAGCATCTGGAAAAATTTGAGGATAGTAAATTCTGGAAACAGAATGAGGTGATAAGTATTGGACAGGTGTATGAAAGATATAGTACCCTACGAAAAGTTATGTAAACTATATAATTTATCAAGTAAACAGTTTTTTAGATACCTTCAGCTCAGACAAGTGTTACAGATACAGTTTAGAGGAAAGGAATTAAAAATGTCCAAATATCCTCTTATAGGCATTTTGAGATCGCAGGGACCAAAAGGGCTAGTAGCCAAACTTTATTCACACCTGCTACAGAGTAAAATAGGAGGGGAACCAATGGAAATAAGGAGTAAATGGCAAGTAGCTATACCAGACATGAGTGATCAGGAATGGGATGAAGTCTGCTCCTCCCATTTGAAATTATCCCTAGCAATGAATAATAGGATAATTCAGTTAAATATTGTATATCAGACTTATTTGGCCCCAAATAGGCTGTATAAAATGGGGAGAATGATTGAACCAAAGTGCACTAGATGTGGGCAAGAAGGGGCAGACTTCCTCCACGTAATGTGGCACTGTGTCAACATAGAAAGATACTGGCAACAGGTGATCAGGAAAATAGGAAAAGTGCTAAATGAACCAATTATGGACACAATTTAACTCTGCTTGTTGGGAATAAGAAGGGAGAAGAGAGGTAGTAGTAAATATAATAGGATGTTCCTGCAGGAAGTATTATTTCTCGCAAGAAAACAAATAGTAGAGAAATGGATACAGCCGAACCCACCGACAGTGACCCAGTGGGTGAGAGCAGTAAATCAGGTTTTACCATGAATAATGTATGAACAAAGGGGTAATCTGCAGAGATTTGAGAATATATGGGCAAAGTGGAATAGATCATGTTTTACATTGGATATAGGAATACCTGAAAATGAAGTATAGAGTGATCATGGAGAGAGTGGAGGAGAGAGAATGGAGTGATTGATAGGAGAGAATGTAAATGCAAATGAAAATATATGAAGAATTGTACAAGGACATAAAATTGTTAAATTATGTGGATTAATTTGTACAAAATTTGTAATAAAGAGGATTGGAAAAAAAATCCCTTTTTATTGGTCTTATGTAATATTGTAATTTTCTGAGATACAAAAGCAACATTTTGGGTTTTCACTAGCTTTAAGCCATAATCATTAAAATTTTAAAAAAAGAAATGCTTGAAATATATCACTCTGTTTGTAACACATCTATATAAAATATATTTCACTTTTTGAATTAAATTACTGAAATAAATTTACTTTTAGATAATATTCTAATTTTATGAGATGCACCTGTAGGTATCTAAAAAAAGCATGTAGTGACAGAGTAAGTGTTCAGAAATTTGAACACAGAAAAACTATAGCATGACTCTAAGTATAAAATTAGTGTTCTGTTATTAGGGCACAATACAGTGACTGGGAAACGCCATTGCAAAACGGAATGATCATGCAAATGATTAAAGTGGATGTAAACCCTCACATATTCCCAGTGAAGTGAACACCCTCAGATGATGCACAGAAATGAGTGTGAAGTCTGGGCGTAAGGCACACACCCTCACTCCACATTGGCAAAGGAAGGAAGTAATGTGCAGAGCTCTGCTCTAACAAGTCAAGCTCTCTGCTAATCTATTTATAGCAAGCCCCCACGACACAAATTTCAGGCTGCTTTTATGTGTCAGAGAATATGTCAGAAGTTATTAGGCTGCTAACAGAGCTACGGAGCAGGAGAAAGCCACAGGACTCAGTGCTTTGGAGAGAGATAAGAAAACACAACAGATATATGTGCCCAGCTCAAATTTCATGAATCAGGTTTACATCCACTTTAACCACTTACCGCAAACTGCCATAGCGGTACTTTGACTTAGAATACTGGGGTTATGGCAGTAGATAGCTGCCATAACACTGGTATTTTCTGCAACGGCGGGCGGTCCTCTTTAGGATAAAAGTGGTCTCCGCAGCGGATTTGCCGGCAGATCACTTATATCGGGGGCGGGAGAGGTGCCCACCCCACCTCCTGTGTGTTCCAGTCATCTCCGCCATTTACAGGACCAGCCGGTAGCGGCGGAGACGATCCGATCCTATCCCCTCAGAAGCTGTGAGTTGAGTGAGAGAATGATGGCCCTTAATTGATTCAATGATGTTGGATGACGGAAGTGATGTCAAACGTCACTTCTGCCCAATGGCCTTAAAGGGGACTTTTTTTCAGTGAAAAAAAAAGAGATTTTTTTTTTTCTTATTGCATTCAAGTGTAAATGTAATGCCGCGTACACACGAGCGGACTTTTCGACCGGACTGGACCGACGGACGCAGTCCGGAGGACAATTCGACCGCGCGTGGGCTTCATTGGACCTACAGTGGACTTTTTCGAAAATCTGACGGACTTTAGATTTGGAACATGTTTCAAATCTTTACGTCGGAACTCTGCTGGACCCAGTTCCTATCGAAAAGTCCGCTCGTCTGTATGCTAGTCCGATGGACGAAAACCAACGCTAGGGCAGCTATTGGCTATCAACTTCCTTATTTTAGTCCGGTCGTACGTCATCACGTATGAATCCGTCGGACTTTGGTGTGATCGTGTGTAGGCAAGTCCGTTTGTTCTGAAAGTCCATCGGAAGTCCGCCGAAAGTCCGTCGGATAGACCGTCGGACCAGTTCGGTTGAAAAGTCCGCTCGTGTGTACGCGACATAAGATCTGAGGTCTTTTTGACCCCAGATCTCACATTAAAGAGGTCCTATCCATCTTTTTTTCTATGACAAGGGATGTTTACATTCTTTGTAATAGGAATAAAAGTGATCCAAATTTTTTTTTTTTAAGGGACAGTGTAAAAATAAAAATAAAATGTAAAATAAATAAGAAAAAAAAAATTTAAGTGCCCCATCTTGCCATGCTCACGTGCAGAAGCAAACACATACTCAAGTCATGTGTATATGTAAATGGTGTTCAAATCACACATGAGGTTTGAGAGAGAGCAAAAATTTTAGCAAAAAACCTCCTCTGTAACTCAAAACTGGTATCCTGTAGAAATTTTTAAACATCGCCTATGGAGATTTTTAGGAGTCAAAGTTAGTCGCCATTCCACGAGCGGGCGCAATTTTGAAGCATGACATGTTGGGTATCAATTCACTCGGAATAACATTAGCTTTCACAAGTATAAAAAAAAAATTGTGCTAACTTTACTGTTTTCTTATTTTTTAATTCAAAAAAGTGTATTTTTCCCCAAAAATTGTGTTTGTAAGACCGCTTGCGCAAATACGGAATAGACTGGGCGGAGGGAACCGCGCATTCATTTAAGGCTCGCCAGTTCCTTATTGTCTTGCAGGACAATTTTATGGGTCAGATGGTAGACGCGCCAACTAGAAATAAAACATTACTGGATCTACTGATTACCAACAATACAGACCTGATCACGGATGTGGAACTACGGGGCAATTTAGGTAACAGCGATCACAGGTCAATTAGTTTCAGTAAAAATCACACAAATAGGAAACATAAAGGGAATACAAAGACACTGAATTTCAAAAGAGACAACTTCCCTAAACTACAAACCTTGCTAAAAGGCCTAAATTGGGATAAAATATTAGGAACAAAGAATACGCGGAGAGATGGGTTTGCTTTAAGAGCATATTAAATAAGGGCATTAGCCAATGTATCCAATTGGGTAATAAATTTAAAAGAGCGAACAAAAGTCCTGGATGGCTTAACTCCAATGTAAAAATGCATATAAAAGGAGAAGGCCTTCAAAAAATACAAGGTTGAGGGATCATCCTCAGCATTCAGACTTTATAAAGAATGCAACAAGAAATGTAAGGGTGCAATTAGGACAGCTAAGATAGAACATGAAAGACACATAGCGGAGGAGAACAAAAAAAATCCCAAGAAATTCTTTAAGTATGTAAACAGTAAAAAAGGGAGGACAGACCATATTGGCCCCATAAAGAATGAGGAAGGACATCTGGTTACAAAGGATGGGGAGATGGTGAAGGTATTGAATTTATTCTTCTTCTCAGTCTTTACGAGTGAATCGGGGGGCTTCAGTAACCAAAACTGCAGTGTTTATCCTCATGACACAACACAGGAAGCACCTCCATGGTTAATAGAGGACAGAATTAAAATTAGACTTGAGAAACTTAACATTAATAAATCACTGGGACCAGATGGCTTGCATCTGAGGGTACTTAGGGAACTCAGTCAAGGGATTGCCAGACCGTTGTTCCTAATTTTTACAGATAGTCTACTGACTGGAATGGTACCAGCTGATTGGAGAAAAGCCAATGTAGCACCAATATTTAAAAAGGGCCCAAAATACATCCTTGGGAATTACAGACCAGTTAGCCTAACATCAATAGTATGTAAACTCTTGGAGGGGATGATAAGGGACTATATACAAGATTTTAGTAATAAGAACGGCATCATTAGCAGTAATCAGCATGGATTCATGAAGAATCGTTCTTGCCAAACCAATCTATTAACCTTCTATGAGGAGGTGAGTTGCCATCTAGATAAAGGAAGGCCTGTAGACGTTGTGTATCTGGATTTTGCAAAAGCATTTGACACAGTTCCCCATAAACGTTTACTGTACAAAATAAGGTCCGTTGGCATGGACATGAGTTGGCATGAGTACATGGATTGAAAACTGGCTACAAGGGCAAGTTCAGAGGGTGGTGATAAATGGGGAGTACTCAGAATGGTCAGGGGTGGGTAGTGGGGTTCCCCAGGGTTCTCTGATGGGACCAATCCTATTTAATTTGTTCATAAACGACCTGGAGGATGGGATAAACAGTTCAATCTCTGTATTTGCAGACGATACTAAGCTAAGCAGGGCAATAACTTCTCCGCAGAATGTGGAAACCTTGCAAAAAGACCTGAACAAATTAATGGGGTGGGCAACTACATGGCAAATGAGGTTCAATGTAGAAAAATGTAAAATAATGCATTTGGGTGGCAAAAATATGAATGTAATCTATACACTGGGGGGAGAACCTCTGGGGGAATCTAGGATGGAAAAGGACCTGAGGGTCCTAGTAGATGATAGGCTCAGCAATGGAATGCAATGCCAAGCTGCTGCTAACAAAGCAAACAGAATATTGGCATGCATTAAAAGGGGGATCAACTCCAGAGATAAAACGATAATTCTCCCGCTCTACAAGATTCTGGTGCGGCCGCACCTGGAGTATGCTGTCCAGTTCTGGGCACCAGTCATCAGGAAGGATGTACTGGAAATGGAGCGAGTACAAAGAAGGGCAACAAAGCTAATAAAGGGTCTGGAGGATCTTAGTTATGAGGAAAGGTTGCGAGCACTGAACTTATTCTCTCTGGAGAAGAGACGCTTGAGAGGGGATATGATTTCAATATACAAATACCGTATTGGTGATCCCACAATAGGGATAAAACTTTTTCGCAGAAGAGAGTTTAACAAGACTCATTGGCCACTCATTAAAATTAGAAGAAAAGAGGTTTAACCTTAAACTACGTAGAGGGTTCTTTACTGTAAGAGCGGCAAGGATGTGGAATTCCCTTCCACGGGCGGTGGTCTCAGCGGGGAGCATTGATAGCTTCAAGAAACTATTAGATAAACACCTGAATGACCGCAACATACAGGGATATATAATGTAATACTGACACATAATCACACACATAGGTTGGACTTGATGGACTTAAAAGAAAGAGACAAATTCCCCACTTGGGGTTTTTAGGCAGCGAAATGAAAGGGTAAATAGCCAATTCATAAAAATGTATCTTTATTATACAAAGAGCTTTGACACACTGGTTAAAAAGAATGAGCTCCCATGGGGTGTATAACAATGCATAACACTCAACACATACACTGTCTGTATATGTTTATGACAACATGACATGTGCGTAGACTTAGGCAATAATATGGTAGACCTGACGCGTTTCGACCTGTTCGAGGTCTTCTTCAAAGGTCAATTTGCTAAAATTATATCAAAAAATGCATGTGTCAAAAAAGTCAGTGATCATTGGAAACAAATACATAACATATCAATACAGCATATTTACCCAGTAATGAGTGTTCTAGGCCCAGGAGCTTCTTGTTGGGTAGATCCCTTTAAAATTAAAAGATTGCCCGCTCGCCTTCCCCCGGAGGTCTCGTGGCATCACCGCCACAGCCCCCGCTACCAGGGGAGGAAATCCCAAAGAGATGTGACTTACAAGAGGTCACACTGTGAGGTACCCCCTATATACGCAGGCCACCCGGTCGGTCAGATGGGGAAGACACCTGCAATAACAACCCAGGGAAAAAAGAATAATAGAAGTGAAAACAGTGTACTTTATGTATTGGTGTGCACTCCAACATAGGATCTAATAGGTGCAAGAAATGTGTATATGTTAGTATCTGCTTGGTTATAAAAACCAAGACTGCCTATAGCCACCCACTACATGGGCCGTGGCCCATGCGTACTGGGTGTATGTGTCTGTGCGTGCGGAAGTCCGCACAGACATGTATGTACGTATATGCACACATACATATATATAAACGTGGTTTTGAAATACCTATTTAGATAAGAAAAATATGGCGGAGTGCACACTAGGGTAAAAAAATATATATCTAAATCAAGAAGGAGGTAATAGACAATAAGAATAATACCTCAACCCTATAAAGATGTGTAAATGGAAAAAAGAATGTGATTGATGGCAGGTGAAAGAGGAAGGTGAAAAAAATGTGAAAACCTGGGACATGAATCCACTAGTGTGAACAGAGGGGTGTGTGAAGAGTGAACACACAAAAAAAAGAGGTGAACGACAAAAACCATTACAAAATAGTGAATGTGAAAACCAGGTGAACAGTGCCCACTAGTGAGGGAAGAGATATGTATCAGGTTAGACAAGTGAATTACCTTATAGGCAAGGTAAAAGCAGTGCAAAGATCACACTATGTTGCCCAATATTACTTGCACTTAGGTATGACCTGACCCGGGATAGGTCACTGCCTAGAACTGGCTGAAAGCGCCTGTCCAGGTTACCATTTGGCAAGTCTGAAATTGTAAAATAAAATAAAAAATATTGTATACATTTGAGTATTTAGTGTATATATATATATGGTCGTTGTAATAGACCAAGAATTAAATTATAGGGCAGCAAGAGTGCAATGATGTGACCAAAAAGTGTACTCACGATGTGAAGCCGTAGCGGAGACCATCAGCTGGACAGGAGGTGTGCAGAGTGATGAAGAGGGGATGAGGGAATGTATATAAGCCCTTAATGTTAGGGCGGAGCTCCAGTGTGGGTTGATTGGTGGCAGGTGTCAATGTTCCCCCAATGAGACCGCTCCGGGGGGACCCAGTACGGGGGCATGGCGGCCGCAAAGCGGCCTCGTGTGATCTCCTCGGCGTTCAGGGCGAGCAAGCGCCCCGTCCACTGACGTCATCGCCGTCGCAAATGCGTGACGTATCCGCATCACGTGGCGCGCGCGGGGCCCCGCGCATGCGCAGTGAGCGGAGACGTCCGGGGATGTCCCTGAACGCCGCCGGCAAGGGGGAGTCCCCGATCTGGCACCCAGGTGCACCCTGGGTGTCCAATGGGGAACGGCGGGAGGGGGAGCCAACCGTAAAGGGGTCCCGCCTCCCCGCCTTACCTTGCCGGGAAGACACATCTCGGGGAGCCAACCCCGGTGCCAGGGCGGCGCAGGCAGCCACGATGGCTATTGCTAGGGGGGAAAGGGGAGCAGGCTAATCGAAGGGACAACATTTCCATAATTATACAAGAAAAATAACATACAAGAAAAGTAAATATAGATGTAGACGTATCATCCTTTATGGATACATACAATCTTGGCAGAAATGATTTTCATATGAGACATCCATATATGCAGGGCAAATTCACATATCTAGGTATATGGAGGTAACATAGGGTAAAGAACATATTCTAGAGCAGAAAAAGAAACAATAAAATTGAAATCAAATTTGCATATACACTGCACATCAAAAAATGTGCACAGAGTAAAATAAATACATAGGTAATCATAAGTATTCCTGAACTATCGGAAAGGGGATGGGAAAAGGGGGGGAGGGGGTAGGGGGGGAGGGGAAAAGGAAAAGGGGAGGAGAAAGGGTGGAAAGAAGGGGGAAAGGAGGGGGGAAGAAGGGAAAAGGAGGGGGGAAGGGGGGGGGGGGAGGGGAAAGGGGAGGAAAGGGGGAGGGGGGGGAGGAAAGGGGGGGGAAAGGGGAAAGGGAAAGACGTGGGAACCGATAAGGCTTACTAAGGTTAACAAGGGGCAAAAAGACCTTATTGGGTCTTACCCGAAACAAACCCTTTTAGGAACGGGGCAAAAGATATGGCATCATTGAGTCCTGGGAACGAGGTGGCATTTAATTGAAATATCCACTTTTGTTCGTGTTGCAACAGGATTTTGTTCCAATCACCGCCTCGATTTGGTATATGTACTCTATCGAGAGCGGTGAAGGATACTTTAGGCATTTTGTAATTGTGCACTGACATCACGTGTCGGCCCAATGGTAGATAGTAGTTGCCAATTTGCATATGATAAATATGCTTGGACATGCGACGATGGAATTCCTGTTTGGTCTTACCAACGTAGTAAGCCCCACATTCACAAGACATAAGATAGACGATCCCTCGAGTTTGGCAATTCGTGAAGTGTTTGGGCTTGAACAGTGCCCCATTTGGGAGGTGGAAGGTTTTCTCCCGTCTGATGTATTGGCAGGTAGAGCAGTGTCCACAAGGGAAGGACCCCAAGGTTACACAGTGTTTAAGTCTCTTTATTTCATCTTTGAACTCGCTTTGAACTAGTCTGTCTCGTAAAGAGGTAGCACGCTTATAAGTAATAGATGGTTTGTTGGAGATAAAGTTACGAACTCTTGGGTCATTCAGCAATATAGGCCAATGTCTTTGGATGACGTTGTTGACCATCTGATGTTGTCTAGAGAACCGCAAGATGATCCTAGTGGGGCCAATGTTGGTACCATCACTTGGCTTTTTATTGTGTTGAGATAAAAGTTCAGACCGGGATTGTGCAATTGCTCTATTATATCCCCTTCGTAGACAGGAGCGGCTATAGCCACGTGCCAGCAAGCGGGTTTGTAGCTTATAGGCTTCCTCTTTGAAGAGGGTATCACTTGAGCAGTTCCTGCGTAGACGCAGGTACTGACCATATGGTATCGACCTCTTCAGGACTGTAGGGTGAAAGCTTTCGGCGTGCAACACTGTGTTGCCGGCCGTGCTTTTACGAAAAAGAGTGCTTGAGATCTTATTGTCAGGGGTACGTATCAATTTTACATCCAAAAATGTCATTTGATCAGGATCATAGGTCATAGTAAACTTCAGATTGTGTTTGTTTAGGTTAATGTGATTCAAAAATTGAAGCAACATTTCCTCCGAACCCTCCCAGACGATGAGGACATCGTCAATGTACCGTAGCCACAATAGAATGTGGCCCGTGTATACCGCGAGGTCCCCATCGTCTCGGAGGGCCCTCTCCCACTCCCCCAGGTACAGATTGGCGTAAGCCGGGGCACAGCAAGTGCCCATGGCCACGCCCTGTACCTGGAGGTAGTGGGAATTATTGAAACAGAAAAAGTTATGGTGTAGAATGTAGTCAAGACTGTCCACAATGAACTCGTTCAGTGCCTCATCATATTTTTGGCTTCGATGCAGAACCGCCCGCACAGCAGCGATCCCCTGACTGTGGGGGATCGAGCTATACAGGGCCTCGACGTCGATAGCTACCAGGAGAGAATTCGCTGGAAGGGTAAACTCTTCAATTTTTTGTAGCAAGTCAATTGTGTCCTTCAAGAAGGAGGGCATACCAAGGACAAAGGGTTGCAGGAAGGAGTCGATAAGTCGGCTCAGATTTTCCGAAATACCCCCATTACCCGAGACGATGGGTCGTCCAGGGGGATCTGTCTGGCTCTTATGTATCTTGGGCAAACTATAAAAAGTTGCCACCCTTGGATATTTAATACAAATGAATTCGTATTGGTCCTTGGTAATAACTCCCCTTTCAAATGCTGATTGAATCAGTTTGTAGAAATCAGTGTAGGAGGCCTGTATGAGTCTAATGGGGACGGTCCTATAGCACTCCTTATTGTCAAGGATATTTTGGCACATACATACGTAGTCTTCATTATTCATCAAGACCACGTTGCCGCCCTTATCAGATGGCTTGATTGTGATTTTAGTATTTTTGCATAAGGAGTCTAGAGCTTGAGACTCCTCTTTGGTTAGATTTTCAGGGCGTACATTCTTAATGTGTTGGAGCTTTAGGAGATCTCTTAGTGTTTGTTTAACAAAGATCTCAATACTTGGATTCAAACTGAGGGGAGGAAACTTTGCAGAAGGTTTCTTAAAACGTGTTGTGGGGTGCTGAGTAGACTCGTTGGCAGTGGAGAGTAGAGTCTCCAAATCAATTTGATCAATAAGGTCCAAATTGTTGCTTTCCTGAAATAGAAGAGTCAAGTCCCGTAGGGCCTTAAACTCTCTCATGTTAAAACTAGGCCAGTCCATTGTATCGTCATTTACATCCACTTTTGCATGGAGGCTCTTAAGGAGTAGCCGGCGTGCAAAGAGATGCAGATCAGTGATCACTTCAAAGATGTCGAAGTCATTCTGTGGGCAAAAGGTTAAACCACGTGATAGTACGCTACTTTCTGCTGCAGAAAGGGAATGAGATGACAAGTTAATTACGCTGAGGGATTCTGTTGTCCCCTTGTGACAAAAGCGTCCAAATTTCCTGTTCCCCTGTTTGTCTGGGATAGGGGAGATCCCCGTATCGGGTTTAAAGGACTCTGAGGTCCAGTTTTCGGGCGCCCTGATGTTTGATTTGTATGAGTAGTATTTGTGGGGATATTTTGAGGTGGAGGATCTGTTTCGCTCATTCCAATCATTGGACCATAAGGTCCAAGATTGGAAAGTATAGGTTGTTCATTGGTTGGGGAATCATGTGCACTTTCCCCATTATTCTCCACAATACGTTTTTTCCTTTCCTGTTCAGGTGAACCCCTGTTATTTCGATTTCTTTTAAATTTCCCAGGACCCTTAGGGAGTCCCTTTTTAGTTAGGTTGGAATCGGGTTTGTCATGGGGTTTGGATATGTTGTTTGTATTCTTTTTGTTATTAGTATTCTTGGATTGTTGTTGTGCTGTATATTGTTTATTCCTTAGATTACGTGAGGTCTGGGTATTCCATTTATACGCCCGCCCATCTGTAAATGCGGATTTATCCCTCCAGAATTTTGATTCTTTTTTCTGTAGGATGCCTTTATTATGGGCCGACAGGTTATCCCGAAGGTTCCCCTGTAGTTCCAAAAAGAGGGCATGCTGTGTAAAAGGTTTTAACGCTTTTTCTATATGATTGATTTCTTCATCTAATGATGCTATTTGTTTATTGTACTCTCGGGTGAGGATGACCATCATCTGCCGAGAGCATGCATCAAGATTGGCCTCCCATTCGTTTTTAAGGTCGGCACTAATTTGATCCAGGTTGGGGAAAACCTGGATGCGTAATCCCAGAGGGTTAATTTTTTCTTCAATGTACCTATTTAAGGATTTGACGTGCCAGAAAAGTGCTGATTTTTTCTCCAAGATTTTGTTTAGCTTATGAACTAAGGATGAGATCAGGGTTTTCATGCGATCACCCTGTTCAAAATCTGTCTCATATCCCAACATTAGTTTAGCCCATTCCTCTCCTTGATAGTAACTCATTTTGGAAAAATACGAAAAAGCCTCTTAAATACCAGAGAAAAAAACATATGAAAAACCCTGCACCCTGGAGTTCATATTTTTCTTCCCGTGTGTCAACGGGGAAAGGGGTGTTTAACCACCCAAATTGATCAACAGAAGGAGGGGGGACACAGGGAAGAAGGAAAAAGGTGCTGCTCACCCCTGATGATTGAAACAAAAAAGAAAGAGACAAATTCCCCACTTGGGGTTTTTAGGCAGCGAAATGAAAGGGTAAATAGCCAATTCATAAAAATGTATCTTTATTATACAAAGAGCTTTGACACACTGGTTAAAAAGAATGAGCTCCCATGGGGTGTATAACAATGCATAACACTCAACACATACACTGTCTGTATATGTTTATGACAACATGACATGTGCGTAGACTTAGGCAATAATATGGTAGACCTGACGCGTTTCGACCTGTTCGAGGTCTTCTTCAAAGGTCAATTTGCTAAAATTATATCAAAAAATGCATGTGTCAAAAAAGTCAGTGATCATTGGAAACAAATACATAACATATCAATACAGCATATTTACCCAGTAATGAGTGTTCTAGGCCCAGGAGCTTCTTGTTGGGTAGATCCCTTTAAAATTAAAAGATTGCCCGCTCGCCTTCCCCCGGAGGTCTCGTGGCATCACCGCCACAGCCCCCGCTACCAGGGGAGGAAATCCCAAAGAGATGTGACTTACAAGAGGTCACACTGTGAGGTACCCCCTATATACGCAGGCCACCCGGTCGGTCAGATGGGGAAGACACCTGCAATAACAACCCAGGGAAAAAAGAATAATAGAAGTGAAAACAGTGTACTTTATGTATTGGTGTGCACTCCAACATAGGATCTAATAGGTGCAAGAAATGTGTATATGTTAGTATCTGCTTGGTTATAAAAACCAAGACTGCCTATAGCCACCCACTACATGGGCCGTGGCCCATGCGTACTGGGTGTATGTGTCTGTGCGTGCGGAAGTCCGCACAGACATGTATGTACGTATATGCACACATACATATATATAAACGTGGTTTTGAAATACCTATTTAGATAAGAAAAATATGGCGGAGTGCACACTAGGGTAAAAAAATATATATCTAAATCAAGAAGGAGGTAATAGACAATAAGAATAATACCTCAACCCTATAAAGATGTGTAAATGGAAAAAAGAATGTGATTGATGGCAGGTGAAAGAGGAAGGTGAAAAAAATGTGAAAACCTGGGACATGAATCCACTAGTGTGAACAGAGGGGTGTGTGAAGAGTGAACACACAAAAAAAAGAGGTGAACGACAAAAACCATTACAAAATAGTGAATGTGAAAACCAGGTGAACAGTGCCCACTAGTGAGGGAAGAGATATGTATCAGGTTAGACAAGTGAATTACCTTATAGGCAAGGTAAAAGCAGTGCAAAGATCACACTATGTTGCCCAATATTACTTGCACTTAGGTATGACCTGACCCGGGATAGGTCACTGCCTAGAACTGGCTGAAAGCGCCTGTCCAGGTTACCATTTGGCAAGTCTGAAATTGTAAAATAAAATAAAAAATATTGTATACATTTGAGTATTTAGTGTATATATATATATGGTCGTTGTAATAGACCAAGAATTAAATTATAGGGCAGCAAGAGTGCAATGATGTGACCAAAAAGTGTACTCACGATGTGAAGCCGTAGCGGAGACCATCAGCTGGACAGGAGGTGTGCAGAGTGATGAAGAGGGGATGAGGGAATGTATATAAGCCCTTAATGTTAGGGCGGAGCTCCAGTGTGGGTTGATTGGTGGCAGGTGTCAATGTTCCCCCAATGAGACCGCTCCGGGGGGACCCAGTACGGGGGCATGGCGGCCGCAAAGCGGCCTCGTGTGATCTCCTCGGCGTTCAGGGCGAGCAAGCGCCCCGTCCACTGACGTCATCGCCGTCGCAAATGCGTGACGTATCCGCATCACGTGGCGCGCGCGGGGCCCCGCGCATGCGCAGTGAGCGGAGACGTCCGGGGATGTCCCTGAACGCCGCCGGCAAGGGGGAGTCCCCGATCTGGCACCCAGGTGCACCCTGGGTGTCCAATGGGGAACGGCGGGAGGGGGAGCCAACCGTAAAGGGGTCCCGCCTCCCCGCCTTACCTTGCCGGGAAGACACATCTCGGGGAGCCAACCCCGGTGCCAGGGCGGCGCAGGCAGCCACGATGGCTATTGCTAGGGGGGAAAGGGGAGCAGGCTAATCGAAGGGACAACATTTCCATAATTATACAAGAAAAATAACATACAAGAAAAGTAAATATAGATGTAGACGTATCATCCTTTATGGATACATACAATCTTGGCAGAAATGATTTTCATATGAGACATCCATATATGCAGGGCAAATTCACATATCTAGGTATATGGAGGTAACATAGGGTAAAGAACATATTCTAGAGCAGAAAAAGAAACAATAAAATTGAAATCAAATTTGCATATACACTGCACATCAAAAAATGTGCACAGAGTAAAATAAATACATAGGTAATCATAAGTATTCCTGAACTATCGGAAAGGGGATGGGAAAAGGGGGGGAGGGGGTAGGGGGGGAGGGGAAAAGGAAAAGGGGAGGAGAAAGGGTGGAAAGAAGGGGGAAAGGAGGGGGGAAGAAGGGAAAAGGAGGGGGGAAGGGGGGGGGGGGGAGGGGAAAGGGGAGGAAAGGGGGAGGGGGGGGGGAGGAAAGGGGGGGGAAAGGGGAAAGGGAAAGACGTGGGAACCGATAAGGCAGGGGAGCCCCCTAGGGGGCACCATTGCTTACTAAGGTTAACAAGGGGCAAAAAGACCTTATTGGGTCTTACCCGAAACAAACCCTTTTAGGAACGGGGCAAAAGATATGGCATCATTGAGTCCTGGGAACGAGGTGGCATTTAATTGAAATATCCACTTTTGTTCGTGTTGCAACAGGATTTTGTTCCAATCACCGCCTCGATTTGGTATATGTACTCTATCGAGAGCGGTGAAGGATACTTTAGGCATTTTGTAATTGTGCACTGACATCACGTGTCGGCCCAATGGTAGATAGTAGTTGCCAACTTGATGGACTTGTGTCTTTTTTCAACCTCACCTACTATGTAACTATGTAACTATGTAACATAAAGCATTGCAACAACCACCATTTTATTCTCTAGGGTGTATGAAACAAATATATAATGTTTGGGGGTTCTAAGTTATTTTCTAGCAAAAAAAAAATGATTTTAACTTGTAAACAACACGTTTGAAAAATAGGCCTGGTCCTTAAGTGGTTAAAGTATAACTAGAGGCAAAACTTTTTTTTTAGTTTTGGATAGAATGTAGAGGGATTAGAATGCTTGTCAAATTGTATTGCTGTCTGTGCCCCTGTTAGGGAGATTCACCCCCTCTATTTCTCTTCTGTACCATTATCATTAAAAGTGAAAGTAAAGGAAAAATCCCACATTTTGGGTTGTCCTCAGAAACATAATAGAGGGGAAATCTTCCAATAGGGACACTCAAAAGGTCAGTCGGAAGGTTTTTTATCGTAATGCATTCTAAGCATCAAGATAAAAAGCCTTCTGTGTGCAGCAGTCACCCTCAGCCCCCCTAATATTTACCTGAGCCCCCTCTCTATCCAGCGATCTTGTAGGATTGTCTCGGCTGCCCAGGACTCCTCTCCTCATTGGCTGAAACAGCATTGGCTGCCGCTGCTGTCAATCAAAGTAAGAAAGCCAATGAAGAGAGAAAGGGGGCGGGACACAGCTCCGTGTCTGAATGAATACCATGTGCTGTGGGGCACTTGTCAGGAGGGAGGGGCCAGGAGAGCACAAGAGGGACCCGAGAACAGGAGGATCCAGGTTGCTCTGTGAAATCCAATGCACAGGGCAGGTAAGTATAACATGTTTATTATTTTTAACAAAAAAAAGAGACTTTACAATCACTTTAATTTGCAGGGACTTCCTCTCACTTCCTGTTTTGCTATGGGACAGGAAGGTTAATCTCCCCAATGGGACACAGGTGGGAAAAAAAATCTGACGGGGGTTATAACCCCCCCCCCCTTTTGCCTATAGTTCTACTTTAACACAGACTGGGTATTCTGAGGTAATACTGCTCTGCTCCTAAAAATGACTGCAGTGCAGTTTCTGAGGGTAACATACCTACAACATCTTTGTTATTTGCTGAGGTGAATGAAACTGGAAAATGTTGAAAACTGGGTATAACAAACAAATACTTGATGCTAATAATGAGCGCATTGTAGTGCAAAGTTGATTTTCCTTTAGTAAATAACCCCTATAGTGTCAGAGGCGCAGTGGCGGCGGAGGACTGTGTCTGTGTCCCGACTCCTGAATGAATGGAAGCAAGCAAACATTCATTGATGGGCACTGCTAGGCTGCATTGATGGGCGCTAGTAGGCTGCATTAGTCCCTGAAATATGAGAGCTCTCAAACACATAAATTGCCCATGGGACTTTGAAAGATTTGCACACAAGTCAAAACATTCTTAAAAAGTCACATTTTTACTCAGATGCATAAAATCATATTAAAAATACACAGAGTATATAAAAAAAAGATGAATAGTTGTATTATAACATATACAGTTGTGCTCATAAGTTTACATACCCTGGCAGAATTTATGATTTCTTGGCCATTTTTCAGAGAATATGAATGATAACATAAAAACTTTTCTTTCACTCATGGTTAGTGTTTGGCTGAAGCCACTTATAATCAATCAACTGTGTTTATTCTTTTTAAATCATAATGGCAACAGAAACTACCCAAATGACCCTGATCAAAAGTTTACATACCCTGGTGATTTTGGTCTAATAACATGCACACAAGTTGACCAAAGGGGTTTGAATGGCTATTAAAGGTAACCATCCTCACCTGTGATCTGTTTGCTTGTAATTAGTGTGTGTGTGTGTATGAAAGGTCAATGAGTTTCTGGACTCCTGACAGACCCTTGCATCTTTCATCCAGTGCTGCACTGATGTTTCTGGATTCTCAGTCATGGAGAAAGCAAAAGAATTGTCAAAGGATCTGCAGCAAATTCCAAATGAACCCGATCAAAAGTTTACATACTCCAGTTCTTAATACCGTGTATTGCCCCCTTTGACATCAATGATAGCTTGACGTCTTTTGTGGTATTTGTGAATGAGGCTCTTTATCTTCTCAGATGGTAAAGCTGCCCATTCCTCTTGGCAAAAAGCCTCCAGTTCTTGGGCTGTCTTGCATTAACTGCAAGTTTGAGATCTCCCCAGAGTGGCTCAATGATATTGAGATCAGTAGACTGAGATGGCCACTCCAGAACCTTTACTTTATTCTGCTGTAGCCAATGACATGTCAACTTGGCCTTGTGTTTTGGATCATTGTCATGTTGGAATGTCCAATTACGTCCCATGCACAGCTTCCTGGCTGATGAATGCAAATGCTCCTCCAGTATTTTTTGATAATCTACTGCATTCATCTTGCCATCAATTTTGACCAAATTTCCTGTGCCTTTGTAGCTCACACATCCTCAACACATCAGCGATCCACCTCCGTGTTTCACAGTAGGAATGGTGTACCTTTCATCAAAGGCCTTATTGACTCCTCTCCAAATGTAGCGTTTATGGTTGTGGCCAAAAAGCAAAATTTTGGTCTCATCACTTCAAATGACTTTGTGCCAGAAGGTCTGAGGCTTGTCTCTGTGCTGTTTGGCATCTTGTAAGTGGGATACTTTGTGGCAATTGCATAGTAATGGCTTTCTTCTGACGACTCGACCATGCAGCCCATCTTTCTTCAAGTGCCTCCTTATTGTGCATCTTGAAACAGCCACACCACATGTTTTCAGAGAGTCCTGTATTTCACCTGAAGTTATTTGTGGGTTTTTCTTTGCATTTCAAACAATTTTCTTGGCAGAACCCCTCATTTTCCACTTTTTGATTAGAGTTTGAACACTGCTGATTGGCATTCTCAATTCCTTGGATATCTTTTTATATCCCTTTCCTGTTTTATACAGTTCAACTACCTTTTACCGCAGATCCTTTGACAATTATTTTGCTTTCCCCATGACTCAGAATCCAGAAACATCAGTGCAGCACTGGATGAAAGATACAAGGCTCTGTCAGGAGTCCAGAAACACATTGACCTTTTATACACACACACACTACAAGCAAACAGATCACAGGTGAGGATGGTTACCTTTAATAGCCATTCAAACCCCTTTGTGTCAACTTGTGTGCATGTTATCAGACCAAAATCACCAGGGTATGTAAACTTTTGATCAGGGTCATTTGGCTAGTTTCTTTTGTGATTATGATTTAAAAAGAGTAAACACAGTTGATTGATAATAAATGGCTTCAGCCAAACACTAACCATGAGTGAAAGAAAAGTTTTTGTGTTATCATTCAAATTCTCTGAAAAATGGCCAAGAAATCGTAAATTCTGTCAGGGTATGTAAATGTATGAGCACAAGAGCACAACTGTATGCATAAAGAAATACATAGACAGTTAATGTTCTAACAGTCGGCACATTTCGTAAAACAACGTTCACTTCTTCAGGAGATAATAATAGTTAATAGGATATCTGTAGAGAAACCATGTCATTAGTATGCCATAGTAAAAATAAAGAACTGACCACATAGCAAATAAGGTATCTGCCATAGGGGAAAAAAATCCCAATCTCTTCTCTCCCTTCTGGGCCCCCTTTTTTATATCTGTTATTTGTTAAACCTTTTGTACCATTCATGTACTTTTTTTGCAAAGATATCAACGTTTTCCAAATTAATCTACAGTCACTTACTTTTCTTGTGCTCATCCATGAATCCAGACGTTTCCATTAGTAATGCCTTTCTTCCTTACAGACTAGAGGTCATGACACAGGAAGGAGTTGACCAGCTGACCTCATTAGCACACACCCTGCATCATCCACCTACCCACTCCCAGCTGTACATTTTTTAAATGAGATGCAATCATATTTTTTAGAGCGGAGCTTGGTGTGTTTTTTACTGCCATTTTTGGTGCAGTGCATTTCTGAAATGCAAGGAAACGCACAGATATGAATGGAGCCTGATTGTTCTTGTGTTACCGCACCAATTTCACGTTCAGGCCCCATTCACATTTAACATAGTGGGTGCGAATGTTTTGTGGCTCGTTTTTCCTGTGACCCACATAGGGCAGTCTGTTGGTTACATGTGGTTAATGGGAGATTTTGGCGTTTTGTGGGTTGTGTGTTTTTTACTGTGCGTTTTACAGCATTTGTCCCTCATTTTTTTCACATGGCAAAAAGTGTGTTTGCTTCTGTGTTTGGTGTGTTGTTACCAATTAATGGCACTGAAAGTGCAACTAGTCATTTTAGGTGTATATACATGGCCATACACTATACGGTCTGATCTTACAAACATCCATGAAGACAGCTAAATAAGTGTCTATAGAATTAATGGAAAGCTTTGATATTTTTGCAAAAGAAGTACATTAATTCTATATTGGTACATAGGGGAGCTGGAATTTAGAAAAAAAAGGCGAACAAAGGTGAACTTAGCCCTTAAGTTTGATCTTGCATAGATTTTTCATTTTGAAGTGTGCAGGAGATGAGATAGCAGTCTATGTGGATATAGCTGTAGTATTGAAAACAGGAAAAGGGTCTCCTGGGTTCTGTAACGTTCATCATACACTATACAATCTAATTGTACAATCTCCTTTAGATCTACCATCAACTATGTAGTGTAAGGGCCTGCCTGGTTGGATACAGAGTGAATGACTAGATAGGTGTTTCCTCCTATTATATAAATTTGGTAAATCTAAAGGAGATTGTACAATCAGATTGTATAGTGTATGGCCATGTTTATACACCTAAAATTACTAGTTGCGCTTTTAATGCCATTAATTGGTAACAACACACCAAACACAGAAGCAAACACACTTTTTTGCCATGTGAAAAAATGAGGGACAAAGGCTGCAAAAAACACACAACCCACAAAATGCCAAAATCTCCCATTAACCACATGTAACCAACAGGCTGCCCTATGTGTGTCACAAGAAAAACGAGCCACAAAACGTTCGCTCCCACTATGTTGAATGTGAATGGGGCCTGAAAGTGAAATTGGTGCGGTAACACAAGAACAATAAAGGCTCCATTCATATCTGTGCGTTTCCTTGCATTTCAGAAATGCACTGCACCAAAAATAGCAGTAAAAACACACCAAGCTCTGCTCTAAAAAATAGTCCTGAAGCTTCTTTGGGGCGATTGCTGCGTGTAGGGAAGCCCATTCAGGTAGATGGGCTGCCCTATGTGTGATGAGTGAAAATGTTCAAATGCCTCCCCCTTCGCTAAAAAAAAAAGACACGTGGGAATGAGAGTTCCTGCTATGCAGAGATGGGAACAGGGCTTGATAGCTGAGTGTTTCTGTCCACTCCCTTCTATGTACTTGTATAAAGATGGACATACACTATACAATCTGATTGTATGTTGTGTATGTAGTGAGAAGGCTGATCACTGATTGATTGCATCTCATTTAAAATCGTGCAACTGGGAATGGGTGGGTGGATGATGCAGGGTGTGTGCTAATGAGGTCAGCTGGTCAACTCCTTCCTGTGTCATGACCTCTAGTCTGTGAGGAAGAAAGACCTTACTAATGGAAACATCTGAATTCATGGATGAGCACAAGAAAAGTAAGTGACTGTAGATTTAATGGAAAGTGTTGATATTTTTGCAAAAAAGGTACACAAATGCTATATTGGTGCATAGGGGAGTTGGATTTAGAAAAAAAAAGTGTACAAAGTGAACTTACGCTTTAAGTATTTTCAAAACAGTTGCCAACCAGCAAAAGGCATAACTTACCCAACAACTATAAAATATATGTAGAAATATAAAATCCTTCTCCAGCAAAAACACTGGGGCGCAATGGAGGAGCATCATGGGAGGTGTCTTGTCCGGGAGCTGTGGAAAAGGCAGGAGACCACCCGACAGGAACCACAAGGTCAAGGTGTCAAATAGGTAATGGATGACTACAATAGAATATATATGAAGGGACAAGGATGTCAGGTAAATATCTGACAATGCTGACAATGTGTAACAGACAGTGCCAATGTGAAGGTAAATGAATATAGCCCTAAAAAGTAGGGCTGGAAAATAGCATTGGTGAATCCTGTGACAAAGATTACACAGAAGTAGAGTACACTAGTTTCAACCCCAAGAACTAAGAATACACACTCAAGTCATGACAGAAGGAGCCCACAAACCAAACAGCTGTATTACAAAAAGAAATACAAACTGCATAATAAAACCAAAAAAGTAATTTAATTGCTGCCATTAAATCCTTGGAAAAAGCCACAGACATCAGGGGTGTTACCAGCCATTACCAGAAACAGAAGGGAAGTGAGAGACACCAAGAAGGAAATCCCCACTATATATACCTGGCAGCAGGCAAGCCCGCCCATTTAGCATCATGTGGGGGAGGTGGAAAAAAGCCACCAACCCCCACCATTCAAAACCAGAGGAACCGCTGGAAGAAAGATGACTGCGCAAGTGCAGAAACCCCCACTGCGGTGGAACGTGGAAAAGGGCATGCAAAGGTCCATCTGACACCGATCCCATCTGCCACAGAAGGCCACCATAGGTGTAAACATCCTGCTGACCAGGAAACAAAAATAAATTTAAAAAATGACAGTAAAGTAAAATAAAATAAATAAAATTAGTAAATATATACAGAATGGATAAAGATAAAAATGAACAAAAATAAAAATAAACAAATAACAGATTGAAAAAAAAAAGAAGGGAAAAAGGGCCCCAAAGGGAGAGAAGAGAATGGAATGGTTTCCCTATGACAGATACCTTGCAAGTGCACTTGGAAGTGCAGTCGCTGTAGATCTGAGGGGGACATGCAAGGAAAATAAAAAACAGCATTTTAGCTTGCACATGATTGGATGATAAAATCAACAGAGCTTCCCCTCATTTCAGATCTTCCCCTCAGATCTACAGCGACTGCACTTCCAAGTGCACTTGTAGTGCAAAGTGGATTTGCCTTTCGTAAATAACCCCTATGGTTTCACTACAGATATTCTATTAAATATTATCATCTTCTGAAGAAGTGAATGTTGTTTCACAAAGCGTGTCAAGTTTAGACATCAACTGTCTATTCGATGTCTTTACACATATATGTTATCATACAAATGATTTACATTATGTATCTGAATAAAAATGTAACTTTTTAAGAATGTTTTGGGTTGTTGTGTACAACTCTTTCAAAGTCCCAAGGGCAATTTTTATGTTTGAGTTAGGCTATACAACTGCTCTGAAATTGGAGAGCGCTCTGAGGCATAATGTGGAAGGGGCCATTAGCAGAGCCGAGTGCCCAAAGGTCACATTCCAGTATCTCTTCACCCCTCATGGACATTACACTTGAGGGAGTCTTCAAGGACTGGACCACACCATAGGCTGAGTCACGTGGCCCTAGACCTGTAAAGAGCTGTGAGACTAACAAGCTAATACACTGGGTGTCTGGGGAGCACCATAAGCAAAGCCCAGTACTTAAAGGTCACATTACTGGCACACCTCGCAAATTTCAGTCCTGTGGCGTCTGGGTATGGCCTCCAAGGCTGCTCTAAGGTTTAGCTGCTCTAAGGATCTATTGGATCAATCCATCCAATCAGGACCCGAGACACAGGCTTTTGCTGGTGTGCTCGTCCCCGGGATGAGATAGAGGGGGTACAGGAAAGTAAAATGGGGGCTCGGGGGGGGCTGCAGCATTACAGGAGGTTTTTCACCTCAATGCATAGAATGCATTGAGGTGATAAACCTTGAAGGTTTACAAATGCTTTAAGTAGATGAGTCCAAAGGTAGGGCATTGCTCTCTGTACTATGAACATTGATCAGAGAGCTCTGTGCTGAAAACACCGGCATCAATCATCTGATGCTGAAGGGTAATATATCAAGAATTTGTTGTTGTGTTCATGAAATTCCTCTGTATGCAAGATATACCAGCTCTGCACTTTTTTAATGATTTTCTTCTCAAAATAAATAGGAAGCAACATCAGAATACAAGAGCTGGTAGAGGATGTTTACTAACAGCTCAGGAAAAGAACCTCCTTGCTAATATAACACAGAGCAGGAGGTAAGCCACACAAGCCTTGGACAGCAGGACACTTGTCTCTATATGCCAAATTACAGTTTGTCTTAATTACGTTAGGTTTACACTTCTACAAACTGGAGGTAATTATTTTTGAATTTGGTGCAGCCATAGTGCCACTTTTACAATGAACCTGAATCTTTTGCATGTTTTGATAAAACCACTCAACTTGGCAGCAGTGCAGGCCCTTTTAAAAGACCGCCAGAAAAGTGGCACAAATATTTTATTGAACTCTCCAATTTGTTTAATTTTTTGTATTTCATTATTTCAGACATCTACATAGACGGGCCCGTTATATTTCCTTCATGGAAATTCCCAGCCCTAGCAAGATCACAAGCTCAGGAATCTAGCTGATTCATGGCATGATAGTTAAATGGTATAGATTCTGCTCTGGGCCACTAAATATGCAGCCTTCTTTCTTTTGTGGCCTTGTTTAATAAGGCAGATCAAAAACCAATTTGCATTAACTTATAACATTTCGAGAGATGTCGGATATCATGAAACATAATAAAAATAATGCATTTTAATTTTAAAAATACCTTAATTGTTAAATAATGATTACTTACCATGCGCTTTGGACATTGGACACTACCTTATTAAACAGAGGCCAATATCTATAAATACTTGTAATACTTCTATACAGTATTTTACCAGATTACCAGACAGACACAAGCAATTCGTTTTTACATTGAACACTTTATTTAATTAAATGAGCCATTGTACACATTGCAGCTATGTATTGTTAGTGTGTTTTATTTTTGCCATTCGTAACTAAGACATGCCCTCATAGATAGAGTAAATTAGTGTTATCACCATGGGAACAAGATGCTGAGTCATCCACTTATATGCCAACTCTCACAGTAGTAAAATTCGATTTTTATGTAACAGAGCAGAACTTAAAAAGTAGGAATCAGAACCCATAAAAGTGATTATGCTGTTACACAGACATCATCTGCACTGCAAGTAGCACAACAGGACTTTTTTTTTTTTAGGTTTCTTTGTCAAACACTGGAACAGCCGCATAACTCATTATTCATGATATATGACCTCACTTTGGCTACTGAGAAAGTAATTTAGCAACGTTTGTGCCAAAAATAAAATAAAGCTACACAGTAGGTCATTTTAATTAAATAAACCAAAGAATTATTTAGTGTTGTTACGTTTACAAGGGATTTAAAGAAATCCTATTACTTTACAATTGACATTCATCTCTCTCGGTGGGTCTTTTCCCTCCTGATTCCTTAAGAGCATAGGCCTGATTCGATTTCATATTTTTTTCATGTTATTTATAAATTAGCAACATAGGTTAATGCTGTGTTTTGTTCTTTGTTTTCTCCCCAATCTCTACTTACATTAAATAAACGGGTTTAAAATGTATAGTGCTTATATGCATTTATTTATATATATATATTTGTACGTTAAAAGGCTACAGAGTTTAAACCACAAGAATAAGGTACATAAGACAAAAAATATTTCCTTTTTTTTTTATAATCCCTTCTTTTAAAAAAAAAAGTGCATAAATGCTATAACCATTTTCAAGGATTTGTTTCTGATGTAAAAACATAAAAAATAGAACTGAAACCTGCCTTGTGTCTTCAACTTTTTGACATAAAAATAAAGTACAGAAATAGAAGAGGACACATTTTTGTGAAAACTGCTTGCTCAGTGCTAAGGGGGGTTTACAAGGTCAACACATGATTATAGGAGTTTTATTCCATTTCATTTGATGCCACATGCATGTGCCATAAGAAATCCTGATAAACACGGTGACTTCTTAATTATTATTTTACTTAACTAGGGAAATATCTTTCCCATTATTATTATTTACAGTTCTATGACCAGCAGACATTTCCACTAGTTATAAGACAATATGGTCTGCTAAAGCATTGACTGGAGCAAGTATATTTGTTGTAGAGTAACTGACACTACTACAAGTCCAGTTTAGAATAGCTTGAATATGTGTGTATGCCTTTATATAAGCAGCTAGCAGATTGGTTATTTGATTACGTTTCATCTTCAGGAAACCTCACTGATGTCTTAGAATCACTGATAGACAGTAGAGTAACCTGGAGATTTAATGGTTGTATGTAGATGCTTTGAATCCTGTTCTAAATGCCCCAAGCAATACCAAGTCTCTGAACAGTCACTTTCATTCACTACTTTGCCTTCCACTAAGCAAAGTGTAGTCAAGGCCTGCAGGAGAGTTTGAAATCTTCTAATCCAAGCACATTCACTTTGTGTATGTAGCACTGTCAAGTCCATCCGTTTTTTGAAAGCTGCCTTGGCAGACACTTTGAAGAGGCCTGTGGACGAAGCTAACATGTTGGAGAAAAAAGTCAAACTGAACTAATTTTAAATGGAAAAAGAAAATAATAAAATGGGGTATACCATCCAAAGGATGCTATCTTTGGTCACAAATAATCTTTGCATTTACAAACAGACACACAAAGCTGATCATTTTGTTTACACAACATTTGCAGAACAGGAGTGCCAGTATCACCCAGTGGATGTCACTCATGGCCCTTGTGCGTGAGGAGAATGTATCGTTTGCATACTGACTACAGATATGTGTTGTAAGTGTGGCTCAGCAGCCTCTCATTTGGCTTCTTGCTCACAGTCTTCTCCGCAGAAGCGGGTGAGAAGTTGCTGGAGGTCAGTATGGAGGGAATCCTTGTGGAACGCTTCAGGAACATCCTCCAAATGCTCAACGAAAACATGTTTCCCATGCTGGTCCTTCACCACAGTCCTCTTCTGTGTGCTGGCTTTATTCATCATTGTTCTGGAGAGTAAAACACAATTATTTTGTGAAGATTTATATTCGAAACAGGGTGATTTTTTAACTTTTTAAAACCGATAAAAATCCTAGACAATTCTGTAAAAATATTTTTTTGCCCTAGGTTATAAGCAGAATACTAATTAAATGGAAAGAAAGCTGAGCTAGTATTTTTCTGCAGATGCTGACAGACAAACCTTTGCGACAGTCTTGACAATGAATGTTTCCCAAAGAAGGACTCTTAGAAAACTGGCAATGGCACTTCTTTATTCTACACATGATTTATATTTTATGACTTTATTTTTGTCTGTGTAAAGAATTCTACAGTCACAAAAGGGCATTCAGGCACAGCTCAATTCCTCTTCAAGTCCTCCTCTGTACAATCACAAGATGCTGTAAATTTACAGCTGCTTGCATGCAAAATCAGGCATGTTCCGCATCTGTGGTGCTTATATCAAGGCAGTAAAGTATATAGCACTATAGCCCTGAAACTACCATGATGACTCACTGTGTTGTGTAAAAAAAACAATCCTCTTTGTTGTACGCATCACTAAAAGAAAAGCACAACCAATATTATGATCCTCTAATCATTCAATTCAGTGCAAAGTTGGTGTGGTTTACTCCTTAGAAGTTAAAGCTGAACACCAAAACCCTACAAAAGCTCCGTAAAACGATTGATTAAAAAAAATGAACACCAAGCATGTATATAAAATATGTTGCCAAGTAGTTATTAAACAATTAATAAAAACTAAGTAGCGTAAATAAATGAACTTGTCTTTACAGGCTCATGTAATATCTACACAGCTAGGATGGCCAGCAACAGTGTGATAGAAACCACAAGTACCTTGGCAAATCACCTACTGTCTATGTTATGTGCTAATAAGTTTTTGTCTAGGAAAAATACTTCAAGGTACAGTCTTCAACCATCAATCCATAGGCCAATAAAGGATGAATGTCCACAAGACATAATGAAAACCTTCAATGAAAGATGTTTTTAATAAATGATTACTTTAGCTTAAAAGCCAGAATGATAAGGGCAGACACAGTTCTCTGCATGTTTTTCTACCTCCTAGGAACATAATTGAAAATAAATAATTTACATAAAAAATAGAAATACTTATGTAAATGTGTAATTTATGTAGTATACCACCGCTTCTGCTGGATGTGCAAGGATTACAGATGTATATAGTTTTATGAAAAGGAAAACTCTAGCCACAGGGCTTGTTACTAGGGACTTGGAACATCATATCATGCAGAGTTACAGCAGAAGAAGAAGCCCTAAGTGTTATGTTTCTGGAGGGAGAGCAGACAATTTATCTCCAGGTCAAGGTGATTACTCAACTGCATGACAGTGTTAAAAAAAGATGTAAGCACACTCTACTTTCATGCATTACTGTCTTCTCTACACTGAGTTATACTTCAAATTTTTGTTCCTATCTGCAGCTATATGCAGGCAAATATGTGTTGCTTTGTGTGTGTTGTGTTAAATAGCAGAAAATTACACACTTCTCCTTTTCTCATGTTGGCTTTCATTCTTTGCAGGTGTGGTCTAACAATAGTTAGTAAGCTGTCAAAGGTGGACATTCTGGTAAAGTTGTAAAGTTTATCAGGATAGGTTCTAATTTCCTCATACATCAGGACAAAATATCCCTTAGTTAGATGTTGGGATGTTAGGGGATGTACCCTCTTTGCTTCATTTGCCTCTCCCTCTGCCTCCCTATCTGCCTCAGAGCCAGTACACACCAGAACACAGTGCTCAAAGGGTGCGTTCCATATGCATTTCCCACACACAAGGTGATTGCACTGCCCTTGCGAACTGCATGGAGTGCCAATGTATTGGTAATGGTACCCCAAACAAGATTACAAATGCTGTGCTTTGTGGGCACCAAATTGCAAGGCAGTGCAGTACCATCTGGTTTGGTGTAGCACATTTTGTGCATGCACTAACTTTTCCACATTCTAGTGTGATTTGCAAGCCATTCAAATTAACAGGTTATCAAACTACATGGAGTAGGAATTGCATTGGAATTCTTATGCAATCATAGTATTAACCTACCCTCAATCTTCTCCTCTCAAGCGGGAAGCAATGGTAACCACCAGTTTTGCTCTGCACTCCATTTCAATTGCACTGCTCTATCTCTTTGCTCAAAAACCTACCAACAAAATGGAAGGGGAGGTGTCTGGGGTATAACATCCCCCCAAGAATGGGATATCGAGAAAAAAGTCTAAAAACATTGACACTCAAAAACACACCTAAACGTAGCTAAACTAATTTACAAACTGCAACTATCTGCAGGAAATATTTCAACTTCTTCAAGTGTAGATTGCATGGCATTTAGCTGCTGTCAATGCTGAATGCAGCTTAAGTCAGCTTAAACACACAGGATGTCTTGTTAATTTGGGTCTGAATGTACTTAGCTGGTCAAATGTGTGCATCTTTATTTTATGTAATTTCTTTTTATTGGAGAATTATAAAAATTATAATATAATACAAATCATGAAAACATACAAGAGGTATTTATGGCAAACAATATACTATATGTGATATCATTATAAACATAACAAGACTTGTGAGCATATATGGAACATTGAAGTAAAATAATAGTTAAAACAGTGAAAGGTATAAGGAGGTTAGGTACTCCTGAACTTCTGATCTAACCAGGATGAATGATTGATCCTAATATACAAAGACATCATATTAGTGTCTGAGAATGTAAATCTATTTCACCTTGGTCAAGATTTGGATGTAATCTTCTGAGAGGGAGAAAATCTGCCAGTTGGACCATATATTATGAAATTTATTAGATGTGCCTTTTATGAAGCTAGTGAGATTTTCCATATGTTCTATATCACGAATTCGGTTGAACCATTGTTTTATAGAGGGAGGTGAAGAGGATTTCCAAAGTGCTGGGATGCAGGATCGGGCTGCATTAACCAAATTAATAATAATAATAATCACATTTTTGTATTATTTGAGAGAAATATTATAAGGAAAAAATAGGTTACTTTAGGAATTAAAGGTCAAACAATTTACTATTTGTTGGAAATATTTTTTAACAATAAATTTTTCCTTGCACAATCGGATTTACACTATGTGGCAGCTCTTTTTCTTTACTTTTTCCCTGCCACATTTGGTGGATTGCCGCTGATCGGGTGGAACGTGGTGGAAGATTCCAACCTACATCTGGATAGGGAACCAGATCAACAGGAACGTTAACAGGAGGGTTGGGCCCATTCTCATCCCATCCAGGAGCGAAAGAGCTCTGAACCGGATCTAACCCTACCGCTTTGACGGTACAAGACTATATGGCTCACTGCCAACGGCCTGTGAGTCCAACATCTCTGGTAAGGGCATTACATTTCTCTCTGCTAAAGTGTGTGTTTTAAGAAGATCTGGCTTTGTATGTCGGCATGCCTTACACCTCGCGGTAAAAAGTATCTACATAAGCTAGACCACCTATATAACTTTGGTTAAATTTTTTTCCAAAATAATTTTTTTCACTTTATTTTTGCCTTGTTTAGTGAGTCACATTCACATGGTTTAATGACATCAACCTGGTTGAGAATTTCTGAACACATCTATCCTCTGCTTAAGGTCATATACCTTATAGAGGCTGTATACACCTGGTAATTTCAGGCATCACCACTGTGATTCTACATCCATCAATGTAGATTTTTAGTTTTTGTCATAGCGCTACACTTTATTGTTTTTCAATTACTTTAGGAATTGTATGTTTAGAGAACCTTTGAGTAAGGATATGAACATAAGTCCAAAAATCATGAAGGCGTGGACAAGTCCAGAAAATATGTAATACATGTGCCTGAGAATCGTGACATTGCCAACAGGAATCTGAAATAAGAGGATAAATAGAATGTAATAATTTCGGGGTGCGATACCATCTCTCCATGCAATATAAAGTAATTTATATCCAGATTCCTGGTAACGATTACTGATAGAGGAACGAGTCAATAGTAAGAATATTTTAGAACTATCTCGAGGTATAAATTTAATATTCCGATCTCGTTCCCATTTATATATAAGTTCTGGAACTTGTTTTGTTGGGACCAAAGTTAATAGTTTTATATGAGAATAAAAGGGCATGAGCAAAAGGTCCTTTATCCAGACAAATTTGTTCAAATGTTGTAAGTGGACGTTCAAACGAGATGGCAGGTGGTAAGGTAGATAGAAAGTTTGAAATATGAAGAATTTGTGATGGTTCAAATCGAAGAGAAAAATGGGTCAGAGGACATTTGTTGAGTAGATAACCACTCCGAATCTTGCATAAAATGAAAAGCAAGATATTTATCTATGTTTGTCAGTGTGTGTAAAGTTTCATTTCTTTTTCTATGTTTAAATTTAGGATGGTCTAGAATCGGTAGGAGGGGAGAGGGGAGATCCCACATTTATCAAAAGCATATTTGCAATGTTTCCATGTCAAAGTAGGATAGGATCATAAAGATGAATGTGGAAGCATTAGACTCCAGATAAGTGTAGGGAGGGGTATGGGAGAAAAGGATTGCTCAGTGGAGACCCATTGTTTGATATTGGAATGGCGACACCAATCAATAGCTCTTGAGAGATAAAGTGCCAAATAATAAAATTTATTGTCAGGGAGACCCAAGCAACCTAAAATGTTCGGTCTGCGGAGAATATTATGTTTGATCCTGACAGGTTTGAAAGTTCTGTTACAAATTTGTTTAATATAGATTGTAATGATTTAAAATAACCTATAGGTATATTTATTGGGATTGTTTGGTAGAGGTATAGAATCCTGGGGAGAACGTTCTATTTTAAAACATTACACCTGCCTGTCCAGGAAAAAGTACAAGATGACCAAGATGATAATTCAGATCTAAATTTGGATAAAGGTGGAGAAAAATTAAACGTATGTAATGTAGATAGGTTTGAAGGTAGTAAGATATTTAATATGAGAGGAAGCCCATTTAAAATAAAAATTTGATTGTATATTACACAATGCTTGATATGGGATAGTGAGATTTAGTGCTTCAGATTTTTGTTAGTTAATGTGTAAGTTTGATCATTTATGTTCTTGTGTTCCACAAAAGATTCCTGATATATCAGGTTTTGCACAAATGGTTCTCAGGAAAGGTTCTAAAACTAATATGAAAATAAGTGGAGAAAGTGGACACCCTTGACGGGTCCCATTTGTTATAGAGAAAGAGAAGGAGAGTATACCAGTCACTCATATTTGAGCAGAAGGATTTGAGTAGAGGGTTTCTGTCCAAGATCTCATATGAGGGCCTAAGCCTATAGTTTCTAAAGTGAGACGTATAAAGGTCCAGTCGACTCTATCAAATGCTTTTTCAGCATCTGTAGATAAAATAAAAGATTGATTCTTTGAAAGGGCCGAATGGATAATATTTATTGCACAAATTGTCTCATCTCTAGCCTCTCTAGTTGGCATAAATCCTACCTGATCTAGATGAATGAGTTTCTGAAGGTGAGGTATAAGTCTTAATGCAATTATTTTTGCAAATAGTTTAATGTCCACATTAAGTAAAGAAATAGGTCTGTAAGCATTGTGTAGGATCTTTGCCTTCTTTAGGTATAACTGTTATATAAGCTGATAATGCAATTGGACAAGTAGAGGAGGGTTGGCTAAAAGAATTAAATGCTTTAAGGAAATGTTGTGATAATTGTGGTGAAAATTGCTTATAATAGGAAAGTGTAAAGCCATCAGGACTGGGTGCTTTGCCGGTTGATGTTTCTTTAATAGCCTGGGATAATTCCAGGTCTGTGATTGGCGTATCCAAGAGGGATGATGATATAGATCAGGGATATGCAATTAGCGGACCTCCAGCTGTTGCAGAACTACAAGTCCCATGATGCATAGCAAGACTCTGACAGCCACAAGCATGACACCAGAGGCAGAGGCATGATGGGACTTTGCATATGCATTGCATATCCCTGTTATAGATGATAGGGAAGGGAGTCCAGAATGAGAAAGATATCTTTTGATATGAATATGGATTTCTGATTGTTTATCAGCACTTTGGGTGTTTAAATTATAGAGGGAAGAATAATAATCCCTAATAGTATCAGCTATCTCCTTGGAATATATTTCCCTAGAACCATCACGAGAAAATATCATAGGTACAAATGTTTTGACTCTCATATAATAAAAGAGTGCCGTTTTACATCTGCAAAAGCTGCATTGGGTGCTCAGTATTCTGAGAACCAAGCACATCTAAGAAATATCTATTTATTTTGTTAATTAATCAGCCAATGGCTTGTCATCTCTAATATTTACTATGTCAGCTTGAGTGGTGTTCCAGATGGTTCCTATTAAGCAGGATTTGGAGATGAATTTTAAGTAGGATTTTCATTTAGATGTTTGTTTTCACATAAATCTCTCAAACCAGGTTGTATCACACTGCTGTTATAGACAATTATACCCTTTAGGAAGACTTAATGCTTTAGAGATTGCATTGCATAAGTGTCAGTGTTATTATTTTCCACAGACAATAGGGACTCTTCAACTTCATAATGAGTTTACAGTACCTCTGCTATACAACACTGATAGTGATTGTGATTACAACCCTACGTTGTCACCTATGATTTTATATTAAAAAATGTAATACGATTTTAGGAACTACTAAACTAAGACATGTTCAGCCAAGGCACACTGGTAAGCAATTACAACAAGGCTGACACTAAATATACTTGTTTTGGCGAGAGTCTAAATCCATTCAGAGATTTAAGCAGCGCATGCACACATAGATAAACACTTACATACACACATAAATCCCTGCATCAACACAAAGATGTGTAATGCAAGGATCTCCACCTCTGCGATATTGTTTTATTCTGACAGGGGGGACTCCCCCCACCAGAATATACTGATCAGCGCTTGCAGACATTGACTGAAAACTTTGACTGAATGCCAGTTTTTCTATCACGATTGTTCGTCAGAAGACGGTCGTTAAACTAGCCTCTGTTGAGCAGATGAGCAGAGAAGAGTACACACATACTGAAAGTCGGTCACTTCCTGCTGAACTGGCCACCTCTCTGTACATGTATATCCAGCTATAGTAATGAAAACCTGCTGTAGTACCAACTGAATATATCTGATTTTAGAGTTACATATATAAACTTAGCACAGCTATAGTAATGAAAACCTACTGTAGTACCAACTGAATATATCTGATTTTAGAGTTACATATATAAACTTAGCACAGCTATAGTAATGAAAACCTACTGTAGTACCAACTGAATATATCTGATTTTAGAGTTACATATATAAACTTAGAATTCTAAAACTTAAAAACATCAAACCAGCCATATTTTAGGTGTGCATTTATGTTCATTTGAAAAACTTGCAGACTATTGGGGGAATTCATAAAGAGTGTCTAGAACAACCTTAGAATTCCAATGTGCTTCCACATGACAAATGGCAGTGAGGATGAAAGATTCATGTACCTGTTGTAGATGGGTTCATAAATCTGGGACATGCACTGAGTGCTGAGGCGCAACTGTGTTTCCTCCATGCCGCTGCATCTGTCAAACAGTGGATCTTTTTGTATCTGGGGCGGGGAGACACTAGTTCTCCATTAGGTTTTTTTCCCTTGTGACTGACAGCAGGCAGTGCTATTGGCTATAGAATCCATCCACTGCTGGCTGTCAATTACAGCTTCCTTAACCAGTGACAGGGAGAATTTAGTGGCAGCAAATATGTTGCAATCTTACACTGTGTACAGGGACAGGTAGTCTCTTTTGGTCCTACTTCTCCTGTGGGTCACAGGAGTGCACTTAGTTCTGCACTCCTGTGGCCCACTTTTAGCCGACAATGGGCTAAAGGCTGATGTCACAGAGCTGGTCTAGGCTCTGGAGAGAGCCTGACCTTAATGTCGGGATCCACCCAGATGCCTGAACAGCAGCTGGCTCAGACTCTCAGCAAGCCGCTAAGAGGCTGTGCCAGTTGTTCCCATCCCCTCCACAGCCTGGAGCTCCAGTGAGCACTAGAGGGGCAAACCAGAGAGCCAATGACTGACAGTCACTGGTTCTCTGCTCACTGAAGACTGAGAATTGAGTGATCAGTGGTCTTTGATCACTTCGTTCTTGGTCTAGAGGCTGCAGGGGACCACTGCAGCTGGGATCGGTGTTGCAGCCATTTAGGTGAGTATAGATAGGTAGGTGACAATCAGCGCAAACAATAATAAAATCGCAAACGTTAATATACAAGCTGAACACTAAAGATAATCACAATAAGTGCAGCGCAATAGTTGAAACTAATAAATAATAGTGATTCCAAATGAATCCAAGTAAAATAAGTATCATATGTCCATAAACGAAATCCCAATGCGTGTAGATTTCCAATAGTATAATCGATCCTATATAACTTCATTCAAAGAACACTGAGTGCGCTTACCAGATGCTGTAGACCTCTGCAAGCAGAGGTCAAACTCACATGTATCCCCACGGGGATGATGATAATTCCTGAAAGGTTAAATGAAGGGTTAAATGAAACCTGGAGAATCAGGCGTCCAAAGGAAATTTATCAGCCGTCCAACAGGAAGATATCAGGGATGTAGGACCAGTTCAGAAGTAATGAGCATCAGATATTGGGGAAAACGACTCCAGTGTATAAATATAAAAAAATAAAAAGTGCAATCTAAGTGCACTCAGTTGATTAATAAGTTTACTGTGCTGCTGTCCATTCATTCATATAGCGCACCTGAGCGCTCGTTTTTACTTCATGTCAGTTACTGTTTCATTTAACCCTTCACAGACACCACCGGGAATTATCATCATCTCCATGGGGATACATGTGAGTTTGACTTCTGCTTGCAGAGGTCCACAGCATCTGGTAAGCGCACTCAGTGTTCTTTGGATGAAGTTATATAGGACCGATTATACTATTGGAATTCTACACGCATTGGGATTTAATTTATAGACATATGATACTTATTTTACTTGGATTCATTTGGAATCACTATTATTTATTAGTTTCAACTATTGCGCTGCACTTATTTTTACTTTTATTCAGGTGCGTATGATTGGTTGTTATTTTTTGTTCCCGCGCTTCTCTTTTAAGAACTACCTGATTCTGCTGCAAGTGACCGTAAAGTTACCAAAGCTGGCGGCAGGCATTTTTGAATCTGGCACAGGCCATTTTAAATGACCATAACGCCGGAATACTGTTGGGAATGCTTTATTGAATTCCCTGTATATCTCTTCAGGGCTCCATCTGTGCACACATTAACTACCAAAAAACTGAAGCAATAAATCTCACTATCCCATATCAAGCATTGTGTAATATACAGTCAATTTTTTATTTTAAAGAGGGACAGCCTGCCTATATATACACACTTCAGCCTAACAGAAAATAAAGCCCTGAAGTGCATACCAGCTCAGGGCTCCAGTGTTTTGTTACGGTATAGTTGTAGTGCACCAGTCAACTCCATTGCATTTTGTTTGTGACTGAGTAATCAGGGAACTCCTTTTGTTTACCTATGTGTAATGCAGGAGGGGCATTCATAAATACATCCATTTTAGGCTGTTTGTCTCCTACATACAGGGACGCCTAATGTATCAAATGTACTAAAGAAGACTAACTAATCACATTTAAGCAGATTTTGGCAAGTTAGGTAGACCTTTTGGCTTTAGCATAGCTGCATTGTTCACTGGAAAGCACTAACTGAGTGGTGACTAATCCACTCATTGTGTAGTAATGTGTGGTATCTGTGCTTTCTCAGTATTCACAGCATACAAATGGCTAACATACTTTGACTCACGTTTTACATTATGGCATATAGTTATACACACAAACCAAAAATAAATTTAAAAAATAAGTTAATGTTATTTCTTAGTTTAGTATAGTATTAAAAGCATTACACAATGTAATTTAATTCTGGTTTAGTTTTCTTCACAAGATTATGTTTAGTGTGTATGTTTATATAAAGCAAATATTTTTTTTCTTAGAATAATGCTACATCTTGTATGACAATTCAATTGTGTTCTTGCTGCATACAGCAGAGACAGCCACTAATGGCTCACAAGGTAACCTTATGGTGAAACTCAGTAAGTTAGTGATTGTTAGTTTTATGAATGATCGCCCCTCTCTTCCTGTACATAGGATCCATTCCTAATGTTGAAAGCTTGCAAATGTTTTTGTTAGTTCCACTGCAGTCTATTAAGGTCGGTGCCATGCCAGCCCAAACCTTTTTATAACAGATCCATCCTCTTTGGTAATCTGTGTTTCCGTTAAATTGGGAAGGTGAACCCTTATATCTCCACCTGCATAGTTTAGAGCCTAGAAAAATAGACAGCACTGTAAGAATAGAAGAAGTCTCACAGCGGCATGATCAGTATGCTTTGAGTTCAGGCTATGGACAAACTTTTTATACACAGCTAGAAAAGATTCACAAGAGTATTGTAAGTCTGTGCAAACATGATCTATAAATATATGTGGGTAATATTATTATCTGAAAAAAAATGTTGGCTTTCACTCTTATACAAGTATGTTAAAGAATATCCATTACGTATACCATATAATGGAAGTAAAGTTACAAAAATACAGCCTCTCATTTCCCTCAGAACTAAGGAGCTCACATTTGGGTGGCACAGAGGTGTAGTGGGTAGCACTCTCTCCTAGCAGTAAAAAGGGTCACTGGTTAAAATCCCAACCACACCACAACACTACCTGCCTGGAGTTTTCATGTTCTCCCTGTGCCTGCGTGGGTTTCCTCCAGGTACTCCGGTTTCCTCCCATACAAAGACATGCTGGTAGGGTAATTGGCTTCTGTAAAAAAAATTGGCCCTAGTATATGTATGATTTGGGGACCTTGAATTGTGGGCTTCTTGAGGGTAGGGTGTGATGTATGTGTGGAGCGCTGCATAAAATTGATGGCACTATATGGGTACCTTAAATAAATAATAGTAATAGATGAACATCTTAATGAGACACAATGTATAGGGATAGGGACAATTGTAGACACTCACTCAGGTTGATCTGGAGTCTTTATTCAACCTTACTAACTATGTAACATTAGTTAAATTATAGTTTGACACCGTTTCTCTTTATTTAGCAGTCGGAGATTTGTCAGTTTTCTGACACATGCATGGAATTCAAATGGCACTTGGTAGTCAATATTTTTTCCTTTTTTTGTTTAAGGAAAACCTGTCATTGCTAAGCTTTGCTTCAGAAAATGCTAGTTGCCTGGCTGCCTTTGAACAAGTAAGCAGATACGAATTTCTGTGTTTTCTGTGTGTCTTAAAGTGGAACTTTAATTATAACAATAAAAAATTGCAAACAGGCAGGTGGGTGGCACTGTGCCAGATGGAGTGACATCTGTTAGGGAAAATGTCTCCTCATGGACTCCGTCAATGTCTTAGAGGTACAAGCTGTCCAGTTGGACACTGGAACTTCTGGTGACCTTTGACAGCCATCTTGGTGTGGGACCTTACAAATTCCTGATTCCTGAACATTCCTGAACCAGGAACGTGGGGCTCTTCCTAGCAGCAATGTTGTGCCATCCCAGCGCACTGTCAACTGACACTCCTCCAGTGGAAGCCATCCTTCGGTAATACAGGCCTAAGCCTGGTGATATTCTGGTGATGCCTGCCCCCATTGTACATTGAGATGCGCAAGTGCAGCTCAGTGTACAGTTTCAGCAACTGCTAAGATGATTAACACCCCACACATGCAGGGAGTGACGACATCTCAGTTCAGCTAATCAAAGTGGCTTATTATCAAAACCCATAAGAAGACCAGCTGAAGATGTCAGTGGCCAGTGAGGGAACTCCAGGACACCACAGTGCAGAGTGGAGGTGAATATAGTTCCACCTTAACTGATCTGCGTACCTGTTCTAAATCAGTGGGGTTGATTTACTAAAGGCAAACAGGCTGTTCACTGTGCAAGGGAATAATTTGCCCCAGAGCGTAGTGAATGAGGTGAAGCTCTGCTAGCTTCCATCATCTAATCATGTGCAAACAAAATGCCTTTTGTTTTTTATTTTCCTTGCACATGATTGGGTATTTGTTGCAAAGCTCTGGGGAAAATTCCCTTGCAAAGTGAACAGTCTATTTGTCTTTGATAAATCAAACCTAGTGATTGAGAAAGTACTAGAGCCAGAGCACTAGCATAACAAGGAGGCATATAAAATGTTCACAAAAAGGTTAGCAATGACAGTCTGCATAATTCTCTTATAACATATTGGGCATACTGTCCATGGGCAGTTTAAGGCAACTATGGACTTGTGCAGTGTAGTATAACTCTCAAATACTGCAATCAGATCAGTGAAAGAATTGTGATTGGTTGATATGTATTAAACAACTTTCAAAACTTTGCGGTAACTTGCTGTAAATCATGCTATGTGCATTGGCGTGTTGCAATTCCATTCACTCTGAATGTTCCCCCTCCATGTACCTTTCTTAATACACCTGTGTTGCAGCACAGCACTATCCACAGTAATGCAACACTGTGTGTTGTAGTGTACTGCATTGGTAAAAATAGTGCTTAGTCTAAGTAAATATAAATTATTAAAGTAATATTTTGTATTTTTATTTCAAAGTAGCTTCTGGTGCACTGGGATTTTTTTTTTTTTGCCACTTATCTTTCTGTTTTTAGCTGTTTTGTTTATATATATTAGCCGCTCAAGCTAAAATTTACATGTATAGCTGTATGAGTCAGAGGAGTCAATCACCTCTCTCCCTCCCTCATAGATTGAGCAGTGACTCTTCTGCCTTCTCCTTATTTTCTGATCATTAAATTATCCTCCTCATTCCCCCTCCCTGTCTTAGTTTTGACTGATTTCCCTCCCTTCCCCTTCTTGCCAAAGCATTGCCTGATCCCCCGAACCACTTCCTGCCTTGACAATGACACTTATGCCTCCGCTTTCCCTCCTTGCCTGAGCAGTGACTTATTAAACTAAAACTGCAAAGGGCTGCCATAAATATTGTCTTATTTGCACACTGTTCTTTGAGAGACAACTTAGTATTTTCTCAATCCAACCGTTTACCTGCACTTCACAGCTGTGTTGATATACACCCTACCTTTGTGTTTGCTCAGATAACCCAAACATAATAGACAAATCTACTGCTGATTTTTTTAGAAATTGCTAGCTGCTATGCTCTCATGTGCATCCTGTGGGTTTCACTAGTGAGTTGCTCAACTAAGGCAACCATGCATGTTGGGACTTCTGACTTTACTGGTAGTATGCTTATTCTGGGTCAGTGATTTACCTAGTAGTAAACCCATAGAATAAATATGACAGGCAGAGAATTGGAAAAGTCAACACCCAAATTTCAGTAATGACGGGTTTCATTTTCAGAAATGTAGCTTATTGTATGATTTAACACACTGCATTGCCTGCTTTCACCTCCATATTCATTGGTGGTCAGGCAGACCATAGAAAAGTGGAAAAGACAAGCGACTGTCAGGACATGTTGCTATGGATTCATTCAGGCTTGAATACAATGATGTAACAATGACTCTGATGAGGCTGATGCAATGTATTATGCAGAGCTAAGATCGCACAAAAAACATTTAATCTTAATCAATGTGTTTATTTTAGGTACTATGTTGATTTAGTTTTGAAAGCTGAAAGAAAAATAACAATTTTATAATTTATCAGCTAGACCAGTGGTCTCCAAACTGTAGCCCTTTGCTTGCTCTTATCTGGCCCTTGGGACACTATTCCTCCCTCTGACATCAACAGTGGGGTATTATTCATTCCTCCCACTGATGCTAATGATGAAGTATAAATTCTTCCTCTGACACCAATGATGGGGCACTATTACTGTCACTTACACCAATGATGGGGCACTATCCCTTTCACTGACACCAACAATGACCTCCCACTGGGGCCAATGATTGGGAACCTTCTCCACCTAACTACAGTGGTAAAATGTAACTTTTTACTCCCACTGACCACCAAGCCTGAGGCATTATCTACCTCCACTGTCCATAGTCTGCCCCCCTAAAGTCTCAAGAACAGTAAACTGGCCTTTGATAAAAAAAAGTCTGGAGCCCCCTGAGCTAGACTGAAACCTTTAATGAGCATATCATTGAGGCCAATGTTGACCTCCTAATCACATGCTGATCCTCTATCATGTGATAGATACAGCCAGACAGTAGCATATCCCTAGTAGGTACATGGTTACACAGGGCAAACAAAAGCGTACATCCCAATTCTAGGACTAAGTGCTTTGAAAAAGTATTCAAGCCCCTTGAAATTTTCCACATTTTGTCATGTTACAACCGAAAACGTAAATGTATTTTATTGGGATTTTATGTAATATACCAACACAAAGTATCACATAATTGTGAAGTGGAAGGAAAATGATAAATGGTTTTCAAAATGTCTTACAAATAAATATCTGAAAAGTGTGGCGTGCATTTGTATTCAACCCCCTTTACTCTGATACCCCGATACCCCTAACTAAAATCTAGTGGAACCAATTGCCTTCAGAAGTCACCTAATTAGTAAATAGAGTCCATCTGTGTGTAATTTAATCTCGGTATAAATACAGTTGTTCTGTTTGTTAGGGAACCTTAGGGAACAAACAGCCTCAAGAAACACACCAGACAGGTCAGGGATAAAGTTGTGGAGAAGTTTAAAGCAGGGTTAGGCTATAATAAAATATCCCAAGCTCTCACGGAGCACTGTTCAATCCATCATCCGAAAATGGAAAGAGTATGGCACAACTGCAAACCTACCAAGACATGGCCTTCGACCTAAAGTGACCGGCCGGGCAAGGAGAGCATTAATCAGAGAAGCAGCCAAGAGGCCCATGGTAACTCTGGAGGAGCTGCAGAGATTCACAGCTCAGGTGGGAGAATCTGTCCACAGGACAACTATTAGTCGTGCACTCCACAAATATGGCCTTTATGGAGGAGTGGCAAGAAGAAAGCCATTGTTGAAAGAAAGCCATAAGAAGTTCTGTTGACAGTTTGCGAGAAGCCATGTGGGTGACACAGCAAACATGTAGAAGAAGGTGCTCTGGTCAGATGAGACCACAATTGAACTTGAATTTTGGCCTGAAAGCAAAACGCTATGTGTGGCGGAATATTAATACTGCACATCACCCAGAACACACCATCCCCACCGTGAAACATGGTGATAGAAGGATCATGTTGCGGAGGTACTTTTCTTCAGCAGGGACAGGGAAGCTGGTCAGAGTTGATGGGAAGCTGAATGGAGCCAAATACAGGGCAATCTTAGAAGAAAACTTGTTAGGTCTGCAAAAGACTTGAGACTGGGGCGTAGGTTCATTTTCCAGCAGGACAACAACCCTAAACATACAGCCAGCTACATCGGAATAGTTCAGATCAAAGTCCAGACCTAAATCCAATTGATAATCTGAGGCAAGACTTGAAAATTGCTGTTCACAGATGCTCTCCATCCAATCTGACAGAGCGTAAACTATTTTGCAAAAAAAAAAGATTCACTCTCTAGATGTGCAAAGCTGGTAGAGACATCCCCAAAAAGACTTGCAGCTGTAATTGCAGCAAAAGGTGGTTCTACAAAGTATTGTAGCGAATACAAATATACGCCTCACTTTTCAGATACTTATTTGTAAAAAAAAATGAAAAACATTTATCATTCTCCCTCCACTTCACAATTATGTGCCACTTTGTGTTGGTCTAGCACATAAAACCCCAATAAAATGCATTTACGTTTTTGGTTGTAACATGACAAAATGTGGAAAATTTCAGAAGTATAAATATATTTTCAAGGCACTATATATGTATCTAGATAATGGGAGCACTTCCAGGGACTGCAATCTCCTTCAGAAAAGCAGCAGCCCTACCAATTTCAGTCATACTACTACTAATGAGTGAGAGTGAGAGTCCACACTTACTCCTCCATAGGACATAGACAGTCCTTCAGGTGCAGATGTGAAATGTCTGCTTTTCAAAGATCTACATTCATTAACTTTCTGTATATATTCATATCAAATCTTGAGCACAGCAGTTATATTAACAGCATCCCTGTAGTACTATCATTTTGAAATATTATATTTTATTTGCCAGCCTAGACTTAGGGATATTTGCATTTGTCAATATATTTACAAAGAGTTCATCCCACTGGATGTTGTCAGCTTAATTAACAGATTGTATGTGAGGCTTCGCTTGACTTTTCAAATACCACAATTCTCTGTGCTGGTCTTTATAATACTTAATTTAAAAGAGGTTCAATTTCAATGTAAATATCAGGGTTCATCTGGTAAAAAAGATGAATTTCAAAACTGCACAGTGATCTAGCATGTTTGTTTTAAACCTTACTGTCAATGAGAAACCCAGAGTGCAATAGACAACTTTGGTAGCTGAATGAGCAGAAGCTTTAAGGCCTAATGTACACGGGAAGCTGAGGCAACCTCTTCTGAACGATTTGTTTGACAGCTTGAAACCGACGTTTAAAAATGCCCCTTTAGTCACGTTTGCATGCCACGCTTAGTCGCGTTTAGCCGCGTTCGCGTCTAGGAGCATTTATTTAAGATAACATCATAAGACCCTCCCAAAGCACAAAAAACGGTATTATTTAACTATTTCAGCCATTCTGTGAGACCAGAGTGAGTAGCAGCAGCTGAGAGAGCAGCAGTGTACTTGTATCTACCTCAATTTTGGTGGTTCTACTATGGATCCCATAATGAGCATGTGTGAGGAAATTAAAAAAAGCCAGATATTAAATTTCATGCAACTATGTTTGATCAAGGCGGGGATCAAGCTCAATGGTGGGGTCATCTGGCTCAAATCTAACATATAGGTCAAATTCCAATTCTACTCTGGCTAACAGCAATGCTAGTGGTGTATTGGATTGGATCATGGGCTCATTAGGGGTATATAATTTGTCTATGAAGCATTGCAAGCAATTACAAGTTTAAAAAAAAAAAAATTTAGTGGTTTTTCATCATTTGCTATCATTTTTAGGTTTTGTAATGTAAAAAAAATAGGGCACCTTTAAAAACGCTTCTAAACGAAAACGCGGCTAAATGCCGGTACCGCGTTTAGACGCATTTGGCATCTGGAACGTCGGAAATTTCGGCATCTAATTTTTTTCACTTCAAAAGAAAAGCCTCTAAACGCAACTGCCTAAAAACGACATTAAACGCACATGTGTACATGTACACATAAGATAACATTGGATGAGTTCAGGACAGCTGAAAAAGGCATCCAACTGCCTCTGAATGTCCGTTTACCAACAGCAATGTACATGAGGCCTTAGGCTATGTTCTACTTGGAGTTAAGTTTCTAACAGTCAAGCACATGCTGCAAACATACAAGTATGGAATGCAGTATGGTAGTTGTAGAAAAAACGATGCTCTACTCAGAAGCAGCTAATCAGACGTTGCTATGATATTAGAGATAAGAAAAGTAATAAGGTTGCCGAAGAAGTAGAAAAGCATGACTATGTTCTACTTACAGTAGAAACTACTTAACTACCATAATACCTGTTCAAAATCATCTTTGGCTGATGGCAGATCTGTTGCTAAACTAAGGTCTCCAAGATACTTTTCTGTCCTTTCTCCATGGACCATGGTGGTCTTCACAACCTTGCTGACCTTACGTCCTTCCACTGGTTCCATTTCGAATACTGATGATGAAACTCGGGGTTCAGAGAATGAAATCTGGTGACACAATTTATTTTAACCTTTAGATCAATTTATTTACTGCCTTGTGCATTTTATTGCCCCACAAAGCTGTATGTGCCATTAGCCTTCTGTCTCTGTAGAAAAAAGTCCTCATAATGTTGTCCTGCACATAGGAGGCTTCAGATGGTTAACTCCTGTTTATGTGGGCAGTGGTGGTGGGGGATAGCAATAGAAGTATCCCTATACATAGTGATGTTGATGGAAAATGGTTCACGAAGCATAATCATTATGAAACCATCAACTTTAGATATCTGCCCAAATCATGAAGGACTGAATTTGCTATACATACAAGAGTGCTCTATTATGATATTGGATTGGAGAGTGGATAATAGAAGCACAGAATGATGACGTTATTGTACAACTATATTTTTGTATATTTATATACATCAAAGAGCAAAAATATAAAGCCTAATTTTAACACAGAAACACACTAATTTCAATAATAACCAGCATTGCCACTACAGGAACAGAGTCCACCCCCTCCTCCTTTGATCAAAGCAGAAGCAGGCAGCAAAGAATGTAATGCATTACCCCAATAAAACAAGTGCAAAGAGCACAGTGATTTTGATTCATATTGTACTTTTTTCAAGTTTTATACTTCCTCAAAGTGTGTATTTGGGTCTTTAGGATTTGTTTTCTGCATTAGCAAACATATGGTATGAACAACCAGGAAATATAGTGACAAAATCAACAGTAGCACAATTAAAGATGGTTGAGTAAGCACAGATGTACTCGTACTCAAAAACAATAAATAAAAAATAGGCACACTAGTAGGACCACTGGCTAGCAACCATTCAAGGGTATTCCCTTTATCTCAGGGATAGAGAGGGTAAAAAGGGGGGAGGGGTATGCCTATATATCAAGAATAATGTACAAGTAAATGTGAGAGATGACATCAATAAGGGAGCTAGGGAGGAGGTGGAATCCTTATGGGTAGAGCTCCAAAGGGATGAAGCTAAGGGGAAAATACTGGGAGTATGCTATAGGCCCCCTAACCTGAGGGAGGAGGGGGAGACGGACTTCCTATCACAATTTGGATTAGCAGCAAGGATGGGAAGTGTTATCATAATAGGGGATTTTAATTATCCAGACATGGACTGGGCGGAGGGAACCACACATTCGTCTAAGGCAAGCCAGTTCCTAAATGTCTTGCAGGACAATTTCATGGGTCAGATGGTAGACGCACCAACTAGAAACAAGGCGTTACTAGATCTACTGATTACCATCAATACAGACCTGATCACAGATGTGGAAATATGGGGCAATTTAGGAAACACGGTGGAGAGATGGGTTTGCTTTAAGAGCATATTAAATTAGGGAATTAGCCAGTGCATCCCATTGGGAAATACATTTAAAAGAGCAAACAAAAGTCCTGGATGGCTTAACTCTAATGTAAAAATGCATATAAAAGCAAAGGAGAAGGTCTTCAAAAAATACAAGGCTGAGGGATCATCATCCGCATTCAGACTTTACAAAGAATGCAAGATATGTAAGGGTGCAATTAGGGTGGCTAAGATAGAACACGAAAGACACAAATTGGAAGAGAGCGAAAAAACCCCCAAAAACTCTAATGATACAAAAAGTAAGAAAGGGAGGACAGACCATATTGGTCCCATAAAGAATGGGAAAGGATATCTGGTTACAAAGGATGGGGAGATGGCGAAGGTATTGAATTTATTCTTCTCCTCAGTCTTCACAAGGGAATCAGGGGGCTTCAGTAACCAACACTGCAGTGTTTGTCCTCATGACACATCACAGGAAGCACCCTCATGGCTAACAGAGGACAGAATTAGAAAAAGACTTGGGAAACTTAACATTAATAAATCACCGGGACCAGATGGTTTGCACCCAAGGGTACTTAGGGAACTTAGTCAAGTAATTGCCAGACCAATGTTCCTAATTTTTACTGACAGTCTACTGACTGGAATGGTACCAGCTGATTGGAGAAAAGCCAGCGTAGCACCAATATTTAAAAAGGGCCAAAATACATCCCTGGGAATTACAGACCAGTTAGCCTAACATCAATAGTATGCAAGCTCTTGGAGGGAGTGATAAGGGACTATATACAAGATTTTAGTAATGAAAACGGTATCATTAGCAGTAATCAGCATGGATTCATGAAGAATTGTTCTTGCCAAACCAATCTATTAGCCTTCTACAGTTCCCCATAAATGTTTACTGTACAAAGTAAGGTCCGTTGGCATGGACCATAGGGTGAGTACATGGATTGAAAACTGGTTACAAGGGCGAGTTCAGAGGGTGGTGATAAATGGGGAATACTCAAAATTGTCAGGGGTGGGTAATGGGGTCCCCCAGGGTTCTGTGCTGGGACCAATCCTGTTTAATTTGTTCATTAGCTCAATCTCAGTATTTGCGGATGAAACTAAGCTAAGCAGGGCAATAACTTCTTCGCACGATGTGGAAACCTTGCAAGAAGAACAAATTAATGGGGTGGGCAACTACATGGCAAATGAGGTTTAATGTAGAAAACTGTAAAATAATGCATTTGGGTGGCAAATATATGAATGCAATCTACTCACTAGGAGGGGACCTCTGGGGGAATCAAGGATGGAAAAGGACCTGGGGGTCCTGGGGGATGATAGGCTCAGCAATAGCATGGAAAAAAAAAGGGGGGAAAAAACTTTGCTAAAGTGAAGTGTACAAACAAACAAATAAATAAGCTACAATTCCTCTATGCAACATTAACATAGTGAAAATACAATTAGAAAATTGGAATCGCGCTAAAGGGGACTCATGACCATACAAATGGTCACCAATGCACAATAATCTTAATATGTGCAAAAACCAATATGTGCAAAAAATAAATGTAATGACAAAGTGACAGTCCATCAAATGTGCATGACTTAATGAAGTGACAATGATGAGCAAAAGTCCATATACATATGATAAATATAAATAACCTGGCACCGGCCAGAGGCTCACAGACAACCTGTCCTACTGGTTACCGCAGCAGCGATGAGAGGTGATGCAAATACGTCGCTCCGCCCTACGCGCCGTTTTGTAATAGAGTTACGTTGTCCCGCGTAGGGCGGAGCGACGTGTTCGCATCACCTCTCATCGCTGCTGCGGTAACCAGTAGGACGGGTTGTCTGTGAGCCTCCGGCCGGTGCTCCGGGCATTCTCAGGCGCTTACTATTTACCACCAACATGCTCCTGGTCCAATGATTGCGGTCCGGATTATATTTTCTTAAACAGCTTTCTCTGATCCTCTGTAGTGGGGGATCACGAGTTTCTGGTAAGCGGCCATTGTTTACCTATGGTGGTGGATCAAGCACTCCTGTTTTATACAGCAGGAACCATAGCCCATATGAACTTTTTATTTTATCACACGGGTGATTTATATTTATCATATGTATATGGACTTTTGCTCATCATTGTCACTTCATTAAGTCATGCACATTTAATGGACTGTCACATTGTCATTACATTTATTTTTTGCACATATTGGTTTTTGCATATATTAAGATTATTGTGGATTGGTGACCATTTGTATGGTCATAAGTCCCCATTAGCGCAATTCCAATTTTCCATTTGTATTTTCAGCAATAGCATGCAATGCCAAGCTGCTGCTAACAAAGCAAACAGAATATTGGCATTCATTAAAAAGGGGAATAACTCCAGAGATAAAGTGATAATTCTCCCACTCTAGAAGATTTTGATCCGGCCTCACCTGGAGTATGCTGTCCAGTTCTGGGCACCAGTCCTCAGGAAGGATGTACTGGAAATGGAGCGAGTACAAAGAAGGGCAACAAAGCTAATAAAGGGTCTGGAGGATATTAGTTATGAAGAAAGGTTGCGAGCACTGAACTTATTCTCTCTGGAGAAGAGGCGCTTGACAGGGGATATGATTTTTATTTACAAATATCATACTGGTGACCCCACAATAGGGATAAAACTTTTTTGCGGGAGGGAGTTTAATAAGACACGTGGCCACTCACTAAAATTAGAAAAAAAGAGGTTTAACCTTAAACTGCGTAGAGGGTTCTTTATTGTAAGAGAGGCAAGGATGTGGAATTCCCTTCCATAGGCAGTGGTTTCAGCGGGGGGCATCGATAGTTTTTAAAAACGATTAGATAAGCACCTGAATGACCGCAACATACAGGGATATACAATGTAATACTGACATATAATCACACACATAGGTTGGACTTGATGGACTTGTGTCTTTTGTCAACCTCACCTACTATGTAACCATGTAAAACAGAGAATCAGCAGGACAGACAGAGGTTAAAAATATAAAAGCAGCTCTGGCTGCAATACTCATCCCATCTCTAACGCTGTACCTGCAGAAATGTCATTCCTTTGTCTTCTAAGTTGAATAAATCATTCAACCTGGAAGACTGTGGACATCCTTTGGTGCCATAAGTGCAGTTGTGGTGCCCTGCAGTACCACGTCGTCATCATGATACTCTCTCCATCACCGAGGAGAACTCACCGCCAAGAGAAGACTTGAAGAGTAATAGGACCCTTTGTATCATGTGACTGTCCTGAAGATTTTTGAAAAAGGTAAGAAAGAGAAAAAAAAGCAGGGGCCTTTAGGGGGAGAAGAGAGGCCACTGGGAATCAGGAGATGGGAGCTCAGAGTTGGGCTTTAGATGTATCTTTTATTTTGTAACATATACTGCATATTGTACCTTTGGACAAATGTATTGACATGTAATTTGTAGAGATATTTTAGGTATTTTTAAGTAAAGCAACATAAAACTACTGCTTGTTAAAGTAGTTCTCTGATGTCTATATGTTAATGCATTGTTAGCTGCTGAAAGATGTATAGAAGGAAATAACTGAGCTGATAATGGGACCTTTTATAAGAAATCATATAATGTTTTATTAATTATCACTAATAAAATGTAAAGCATAACTTTAATGAAACATGTAATTCTGTAGTCTTGTTAACACTGTATTTTTCTGGACTTACCTGAGAATGTTCGCTGTCACTCTTGACCACAGTTCGTTTAACAACCTTTGAGACAGAATCTCCTTCTTCAACTGTCACTGGCTCATGAGCTGCCCCCTGTGCCACCACTTCTTCTTTCTCTGTACCATCAGGTAAAACAAATCTTCTAATAATTTTCCGAGTCACCTGTACAGGTAAAAAGGGAACCATGTTTTGCAATTGTGAAAAGTTAAACATATGCATTTTTGCCCAAGTTATAACGTAGAAAATGGATCTAGTGCCTCCAGGGCCTTCCAATCACTGACTCTAAACAAGTATGCAGATAAGGAGTTCTGACTTAATTTTGACTTTCCCGGTGTGTATATTTATTCCAGGTCAGTGTCTCAAAGTATTGAAGCAAGAGACATCCAGGCAACTAGGATTTTCCAGAGGTCAGCAATAGAGGCATCCATATTTTTTTAGTACAAGTTTCTTTAACTTGGAGTAGAAAAAACAAATTGAATGGTAAGTAATTAATAAAAACTTTTATTTTTGCCATAGATAAACTAGTGTTCAACTGGCGTTCAATCAAGTGTAAAAGTACTATAATAATTACAGATTTGGTGGAAGATGATATTAGAGTATTCCTTAACCCTATAAAGTAGTATTAAACCCTCATTGTTATATTGTTCTTTGCATTAAGCTCCACCAGCAAGTATACAGTATAGTTTTAATTTCTTTCCTGTGCCCAACATTCTTACTTTTTAGTTGCATTGAGTTCAGATAAGTGTTTCCCTATACTTTCGGTCAGGGCGCGTACCCTGAGCACAGCAGAGTTTTAAATCTTCTGTACTACATATCCCATGATTCTTTGTGCATTTTCCAGCACTTAGCCAAACACAGCTCCCATACTGCTCTTGCGTTAGCCAAACACAGCATCAGAGCGCAGTACGGGTAGCAGCCTGTGGTACTCATCTCTTAGCCAAACAGCACCAGAGTGCTAGTGGCCCCTACAGTGCATATGTCTCCGGAGTAGCAGCATATGTAGGTTCAATCCTATTCTGTAAAGATTGCACACTATAGGGAACAAGTAAACATGTACAGTGGATATAAAAAGTCTACACACCCCTGTTAAAATGTCAGGTTTCTGTGATGTAAAAAAATGAGACAAACATAAATCATTGCAGAACTTTTTCCACCTTTAGTTTGACCTATAAACTGAAATCTTTTAGGGGTGTGTAGACTTTTTATATCCACTGTAGACACACGGCATGCAGCTACATTTATTCTTTTGTTTTTTTCATAAAGTGTTTATTAACACTTTATTAACCTAGTTAAAACAAACCTTAACAACTAAGACTAGTTTTGCAGCTTTAGCATGTGTTAGTAAATTTGTGTATGACATTGCAGCTACAGCAAGGAAATCATTGTTTTTATTTCCTGGTATCTTCAGATCCCTCTAGTGTCATAATGTATTATTTTCTTGAAATACCTTCAATCAATAAACTACTACACTAGAGGGTGCTAAGGAAATAAATGCATTGGGCAAATTACAGTCAAGATTTGTGTCGGCTGTGCAAATGACTGACACATTTGCACAGTGAATATTTCATAAATAGACCCTCTAGCACAGTGATGGCGAACCTTGGCACCCCAGATGTTTTGAAACTACATTTCCCATGATGCTCATGCACTCTGCAGTGTAGTTGAGCATCATGGGAAATGTAGTTCCAAAACATCTGGAGTGCCAAGGTTCGCCATCACTGCTCTAGCACATCCAGGTGAATTATACCTTATTTTTTCTAGGACAAATTGGGCCTTTATGTTGTAGTAAATGTTAGTAAATATATCCTAATTTTTTCTTATTATCAAAGAAAAAATTGCGCAAAATAGTAAAAAATAATATTTTGCAATCAAACACATATACACCGACACTAAATATGAAACATTTTTTTAACCTACCTAAAACACACTGACACTAACAAATGATTGGGTATAAGGGTGATCAAGTGATCAGGAGCCCATCTTACTAACTTATGCTGAGACCAATAGGTGTCAGAGACAACTCAGTTTCTGTGCTGAGGGTGCGCAATCGAGCACACTCCCAGCACAAACACAGGTACACATATATGTGGCAGCATAGAATAAGGCCTTGTCCATGTTGCCACATATATGCATATGGCCAGCTTTGCCTTTGCGTTCTTTATCACATAACATAAAAGCCTACATAGTAGTTGATGAATAGAAATTTCACCCATTGAACTCTGTTTATATCAGCTAAATACATTTGAGGTGCTTCAAAGCAAAAGGTGCTGAATGTCTTAGGCCTCGTGAACACAGAGCAAAAGTCTTCTAGCACCAAATTTCCTGCGCTTTGCTACACCTGGGGAGCCACAGGCATCATGTAAATCCTCCTATACAAGTGAATGGTTATACACGGCTGTACGATTGGAAATGACGAGGGCTTCTGCATCAGGGCTTATCGTGCATGTGCGTATGGCATATTTTCTAGAACATGGCACTTTTGTATTTAGGGAGATATGCCATATGTGCCATTACCATTACCTTGTATAGGCAACTATGTGCAACAATTACAGCTCCTTGGAGGTGGAAAAGCATCCAAAACTGTAAGCTAGAAGACTTTAAATATGTCCGTGTGCAAAGGCCTTTACAGTTTGATTTCTTTCTAAGACTCCCACAGCCTGATTAGAAGAGTATGTTCCCCTGCCACCTTTGCCTTTTGAAAGGAAGCAGTAGCCTTTCTGAGGTTGTCTGACATGCCCTCTGCTGAGCCAGAGCTATAGCTCTCCAACCAGCAACAAGGAGCTTTGCTGATTGCAAAGCTAAGTACTTACTCAAGAGGGGGTGTGATAGGCCTCTGCAGAGAGAGCACTGCTTCCCAGCAGAAAGCATGATGTTAACTCTGCAGCATTACAAACATGTCTACTAAGGCTAAAACTGCATTAGAAAGAGAATGAACTGAACTAAGATACTGATCACTATTTGTTTGATGCACCTGCAATGTATTTAGCAGATCCAAACTAAGTTCATTGGGCTTGAACAAGAATCTAAATAAGGTTATTATGTTTTCTAGGTGTCATATAAGGAAAATTATTAGGAAACTCTTTCTCTGTATATAGACAGTCTTATCCTGTACCCTGATATTGATCAGGGAACTCATCCTTGTGGTGCATATACTGAATTTTTCATATACTAAAATCAAGGTTGCTTAGGTGGATATGTTTCATTTTCTATTAAAATACTCAAATATTAAAGGCTGTCCTACCTTTTTCACCACAGTGTGGCCATGCTCATCTGTATATTGCTCTTCAGTCACAGTCTCTGGGAGGATGTCAGGCATATTGTCGGCCTAATGCAGAAAAGATAGCCTTTACCAAAATCCTTGGTCATTCAGCTAAATTGCATCATCATAATATGAACATGGTACCAAAATGAAATAGAATAACTAACAACAAAACTGACAGCAAATCTGAAACAAAAAAAGTGTTAATTGCATGCAAGGGACCTTTAGTCAAAGTGCAGTACAGTACCATCTATAGTTATTGAACTACTTGGTCTCTTGTCTGCACTTTGGAAGGTGAGGTGAGGAAGCTAATAATCTATAATTCCTACTAGTACTGATGGCCGGTGCTGAGTACTCAAACAGACTAGACATGCATTAGTTAGGAAAACATGCAAACAGCCATGTTATTTAATAGGTAATTGCTTAACGTAGCTCTCTGCAAGTGTAACCAGGACTCTACCGGGTCTGGCACCGGGACGTGCAGAAGTTAAACACTTAGTACCTGAATAATGACACGTCGGCGAACGACTCTGGTAGTTACCATCTCGTCCTCATCTGAGTTGGTCTCTAGCTCACCTAACTCCTCTGCTAGGTCCTGGTGGAGGTATGGAAGTGGTACTCTATTTACTATACTAGATTTGTGATTGCCTTAAAAACCTGTGGCTCTCCTGTATACAAACTGAAGGAAAGTAAAGTGGAAGCACTACCCACAGCAATTGAAATAACAAGTGGCAATCATATCCAGCTCTTAATTCAAGTGCTGTGAGGTAAATGAATGCAGTAATTTAAATTGATTAGCTATACTTTTCCTTTCCTCCAGTTTTATAAATGAGATCCCATGTCATTTTTCTCTTTAAAACAGAACTCTACCCTTGATGGATTTTTACACTATTGGTGGGGGGTTTGCATGGGGGGCGACTTCCACCAAGTTCCCTAAGAACTTTACAGCTAAACTCTACTGAAAACTTTCTTGCATTGCACTGTCACGATCCCCTAATGGAAATGTATAAAGAATTCTCTTTACAGGGAGCAACCAACAAATTTAGCTCTCAGAATAAGTCCTGGCTGTCACAGTAGGACAGAAACATGGAGGACAGCTCTCTGCTGGGATTACAGATAAGAAGCAGCATGGGATAAAACCCTGTCAGAACAGTAAAATCCACTTTGGATCGAGTTCTGCTTTAGCTATCAGTAGGCATTCTGAACTTTGCAAAAGTCTCTCTTACATATAAATAACATTTGCTATGTCAAACAAATGTCATAAGAATGCTGTTTGCTTTACAGTGCTTCTTAAACAGATTTTTTTCGTGTAATGTAGACAAAAAACATAGACAAATTAGGAAAATGCTGCTGCAATTGCCGGGGGTGCAACCCCATCTGAACATATGTGTTTCTGTGAGTTTAGTTTTTGAAACATATATAAAATTTTACATTAATATACTGCAGGTCACTACATCTGGTGGAAATGAGCCCAAAAGAGCAATGGTTCACACAGACATGACATAGACATGATAACATTGCCTAAATACATGGATGGGGAAAAATGCATATACCTACAGGTGATCTGCAACTTCTGAAAATATGTCCTGGCTGACTGCTCATTACTGTTCTTCCAAGATAAGGCCTGCTTCTAAAGTGTCTACACAGTTAAATATATATGGATTTGCTCAAGTTCCAAAGCTGTACTAACACATATCCTACATTCTTGCACCTTCACAGAGGTATCTCTGTGAACCTGCTAAAGCTGGGATATTAGGCAGGTGAGCTGCAACCTAAAAACTTCAGTATGACTGCAACATTACATAAAGGTAATAGCAAATGCTATTGCTTGTCATTTATAAATGCAGATCAGACTGAAAACCAAGAAAAACTCCAGACAGCTTTATTCACATATTAATAAATATGTTAATAAATGAATAGATACAGTATGTTAAAGTTGATCTAAACTCAAAATGTGATGATTGGAATGTGAAACATCTAGAAATATTAACTGTGCCTAAGCAGTACCCTGAAAGACTAACCTTTTGCATTTAATTCCTCTGAAAAAAAAACAGCAGTGCCTTTCCTGTGTCCTGATGACTGCATATCTGCTGTGTGAGATCCTCTAAAGCAGGCATGTCAAACTGATGCTTTTATAGTCATATGCGGCCCACTTGTCCCTTATTGGCGGCCCTTTAAGATTTAAATTGAATCATCTGTTCTCCAGTTGATAAAGCTTCATTCTATCATTTTACAGCTCAATGCTTCCGGAAATATTTTATGGATACTTTCTTAAGGATAAACATTGTAAGCTGTAGCTATTATAATAATGTTCAATACCAAAGTAATGTAATCTTTTTCATAAATAAAGTAGTTGCGATCCTCTGTATACATAACGTAGCCCCCTAAAGATTTATTCCACTTTGTTTGCCCCACTGAATCATTTCTTTTTGACATGCTTGATCTAAAACAATGTTTGGCACAATGCATAAATGATCAGTCTTCAGCCTGCATGTATTGTAAATGTTGCGTAATAAATTTGTACAACAGAATTTGTTTTCCTTCAGTACAGCTAAATGGAAATACCTCCCTGTCCCAGCACACACACATAAAACCAGCATATACTGTATGTATCCACTCATGTTTTTATGGGGGATGCCACTAAGGCCAAGATAGGCACATTATGTCTTTAAAACAAATTTATATAATATCTCAAAGATAAAATCCTGAAAGATAAATGAACCCCTCTCTGAAGATTACATAATACTTTTCTACAAACGCATGGGAGAATAATGTGCTATCTGACATTTGTAGATGGGCACTTTTTAGCAGAGGCTGTGCTGCTATTACTAATACAATGAATAAAAAAACAAGAAAACAACATGTCAACCTTTATGAATATCATTGTAGCCTTACCTTTTCAAATGAATCTAATGACTTGTATTGAGAGATTTTTTCGTTTTTTCCTGCCTGCTCATCTGATGACTCCACTATAAATAGGTCACTACTGGCAGCACGGTCTTCCTGTTCTGACAATTCATCTGGCTCCTGCACAATGGGGGAATTATTATGCTGATCAGACATAGGCGTCTCCAGGCCAGGTCTACCAAACTCTTCTGAAGAGCCATGAGGGGAATGGGGGACTTCCTTGAAGTGCAGAGAGTCATCTGTTGCCTCTGGTAAACTTTTATCCAAATCAGGAGATGTAACGCTGCAGAAAGAAGTAAAATAGTTACCTGCATATTTTTTTTTCACCCTAGCACACAGCTAAATCATTTACCTGCAATAGCTAGAATATAAACAATATACAGAAGCTAGATGCTAGAGAAATGCAAGAAAATCAGAAACACAAAATGCAGAGATCATTAAAATGAGTAACACAGGGGTTATAAAGCTAGAGAGTGCAAAATTAGTCACACTTCTGCAAAGAAACCAATCAGCTTCCAGGTTGTATTGCCAAAGCTTCATTGAACAAGCTGAAGTTAGAAGCTGATTGGTTTCTCTGCAGAAGTGTGACTAATTTTACACTTTACAAATAAAAACGATTGGGACTTTATATGGGGCATATACAGTATGGCTACGTCCATTGTAAAAGGTATATCTTTATTGTCTGAACAGCAAATGACATAACATAGCAATATACAGTATCTCACAAAAGTGAGTACACCCCTCACATTTTTGTCAATATTTTATTATATTTTTTCATGTGACAACACTGAAGAAATTACACTTTGCTACAATGTAAAGTAGTAAGTCTACAGCTTGTATAACAGTGTCAATTTGCTGTCCCCTTAAAATAACTCAACACACAGCCATTAATGTCTAAACCGCTGGCAACAAAAGTAAGTACACCCCTAAGTGAAAATGTCCAAATTGAGCCCAATTAGCCATTTTCCCTCCCCGGTGTCATGTGGCTCATTAGTGTTACAATGTCTCAGGTGTGACTGGGGAGCAGGTGTGTTAAATTTGGTGTTATCGCTCTCACTCTCTCATACTGGTCACTGGAAGATCAACATGGAACCTCATGGCAAAGAACTCTCTGAGGATCTGAAAAAAAGAATTGTTGCTCTACATAAAGATGGCCTAGGCCAGGGATATGAAATTAGAGGACCTCCAGCTGTTGCAAAACTACAAGTCCCATCATGCCTTTTTCTCTGGGTGTCATGCATGTGGCTGTCAGAGTCTTAATATGCCTCATGGGACTTGTAGTTCTGCAACAGCTGGAGGTCTGCTAATTGCATATCCCTGGCCTAGGCTTTAAGAAGATTGCCAAGACCCTGAAACTGAGCTGCAGCACAGTGGCCAAGACCATACAGTGGTTTAACAGGACAGGTTCCACTCGTAACAGCCCTCGCCATGGTCGACCAAAGAAGTTGAGTGCACGTGCTCAGCGTCATATCCAGAAGTTGTCTTCGGGAAATAGACGTATGAGTGCTGCCAGCATTGCTGCAGAGGTTGAAGGGGTGGGGGGTCAGCCTGTCAGTGCTCAGACCATACTCCGCACACTGCATCAAATTGGCCTGCATGGCTGTCACCCCAGAAGGAAGCTAAAGATGATTCACAAAAAAAGCCAAACAGTTTGCTGAAGACAAGCAGACTAAGGGCATGGTTTACTGGAACCATGTCCTGTGGTCTGATGAGACCAAGATAAACGTATTTGGTTCAGATGGTGTCAAGCGTGTGGGGCAGCAACCAGGTGAGGAGTACAAAGACAAGTGTGTCTTGCCTACAGCCAAGCATGGTGGTGGGAGTGTCATTGTCTGGGGCTGCATGAGTGCTGCCGGCACTGGGGAGCTACAGTTCATTGAAGGATCCATGAATGCCGACATGTACTGTGACATACTGAAGCAGAGCATGATTCCCTCCCTAGACTGAGGCGCAGGGCAGAATTCCAACATGATAACGACCCCAAACTCACCTCCAAGATGACCACTGCCTTGCTAAAGAAGCTGAGGGTAAAGTTGATGGACTAGCCAAGCATGTCTTCATACCTAAACCCTATTGAGCATCTGTGGGGCATCCTCAAATGGAAGGCACAGATACAAGGTCTCTAACATCCTCCAGCTCCGTGATGTCATCATGGAGGAGTGGAAGAGGACTCCAGCGGCAACCTGTGAAGCTCTGGTGAACTCCATGCCCAAGAGGGTTCAGGCAGTGCTGGAAAATAATGGTGGCCACACAAAATATTGACACTTTGGGCCCAATTTGGACATTTTCACTTAGGGGTGTACTCACTTTTGTTGCCAGCGGTGTAGACATTAATGGCTGTGTGTTGAGTTATTTTGAGGGAACAGCAAATTTACACTGTTATACAAGCTATACACTCACTACTTTACATTGTAGCAAAGTGTAATTTCTTCAGTGTTGTCACATGAAAAGATAAAATAAAATATTTACAAAAATGTGAGAGATGTACTCACTTTTGTGAGATACTGTATATACATATAAAAAAATAATAAATCATACAGATAATATATAGCAGGCCATAAACATGGCTATTACTTCTTCCATGTTTATGGCCTGCTATATATTATCTGTATGATTTATTAATTTTTATATGTATATATAAATCACTATGTTATGTCATTTACTGTTCAGACAATAAACATATACTTTTTACAATGGACGTCTACTTTAGCCATACTGTACATGTTACCCAATATCCAAATTAATCACATTAATTTATTTTTCACATGTTATTTGGCTTAGGGTCACTTTTTGTAATTTTTGCACAATCATTATGCATGGCAGTTGTTGCTCACTATATGTACTGCTTCATCATATTTTTACACCAGTGATTAGTAGGTGGTTCTCACCCACTCACTTATTTAGATTCCACATTGCACCTTTTTTTAGTCACTAGTCACTTTTTTTAATTCATCAATTTTTATAGAAAACATTTTTCTTGATTATCATATTTCCTCAATGGTTATCACCTTCACCTCCATATACACTATCACACTATTTTTTTTCAATTAATATAATAATCTTCACTAATATTATAATAATAATGATTCATTAATTTTTATGTATATTATGTCTTCTTCAATCAGGAGTCCACATAATATTAATTAATGACAATAGTGTATCTACACACTGATAACTTTTATACAACATGTACTTAGTCCATGTATACTTCATTTATTTATCATCTTGATTATTTCCTTTCATCTAACATATTATTTTTACATGGAAATTTTGCCGCAGGTGCCGCTGCTTCAGCCCCTCCGAGGGTGGTGTCCAAAGTTTGGCTCCTTGTAAGCCCCTTTTGTCTGCTGGGTACCTCTCCTTTGTGGGCAGTGAGCAGAACCACAGGGCCTCCTGGATCATTCACCTGCTTTTTAGAAAAATTCCTGGCTATGTGACCACCCATTCCATTTCTAAGTGGTAAATATAGCACTACTATGAATAATTGTTTTGGTGCACAACCTTTTATACAAAAATTGAGATTTCTAAAATGTATCTTTGTAGCAAATCATCCCCCCTGAAAAAAGACCATAAATGCACAGGTCGAAACGCGTTGGGGTCTTCTACACAGCCAAACATCCAATTATGGAACACTGTGTATAGTTGTATTTGCATTATTCTACCTTGGAATATTGTATGTATTCTATAGCCGGTATCTTTATATATTTTAATTGTAACATGACATTTGAACTCTTTGAATTTTTAATAAAGAATTTTCTACATTAATTTCATCTTGAACCTTGTTATTTTGCTGCTAATTCCCATAGGGGAATTTTCCTTGCTTGTCTTTAGCCATACTGTACATGCTCATATAAAGTCGCAACCTTTTTTTATTTGTATACTGATTCAGGGATGGAGATGTATGTATCCATACGTTTCATTTAAAGTCCCAATTTCCCTCCCCCTTTAGCTAGTTTTGCACTTTCTAGCTTTAGTAAATAAACCCCTTAATGACTCCTATAATGTCTCTTATAGTGGACCATTATACATTGGGGGTACATTATAGCCACAAGCAGAAGCCTTTAAAGGCAATTCCATGCAAATGTAGGTTGTGTAAAGGCTGTGTGTAAATTAACCGCTTGCCAACCAGCGCAGGACGATGTACATTGGCACAATGGCATGGCTGTGCAAATGGGCGTACCTGTGCGTCCCCTTTAAATTGCGGGATGGGTGCGCGAGTGTGACCGCAGGTTCTGCAGACTCGATGTCCGCCGGTGGCCCGCGATCAGGACATGGAGAGGCAGAACGGGGAGATGCCTATGTAAACAAGGCATTTCCCTGTTCTGCCTAGCAACATGACAGGGATCTACTGCTCCCAGTGATCGGGAGCAGTGGTCTCTGTCACGTTCTAGTGAGCCCATCCCCCCTACAGTTAGAACACAATGAGGGAACACAGTTAAGCCCTTGATCGCCCCCTGGTGTTTTCCCCTTCCCTGCTAGTGTCATTTACACAGTAATCAGTGCATTTTTATAGCACTGATCGCTGTATAAATGTCACTGGTCCCAAAATGGTGTCAGAAGTGTCCGATGTGGCTGCCGCAATGTCACAGTCACGATAAAAAGATCACCACCATTACTAATAAAAAAAAAATGATAATAAAAATGCCATAAATCTATCCCCTATTTTGTAAACGCTATAACTTTTGTGCAAACCAATCAATATACACTTATTGCGATTTTTTTTACCAAAAATATGTAGAAGAATACATATCAGCCTAAACTGAGGAAGAAATTAGTTGTTTTATATATTTTTTTGAGATTTTTTTTATAGCAAAAAGTAAAAAATATTGCTTTTTTTTCAACATGGTCTCTCTTTTTTTGTTTATAGTGCAAAAAATAAAAACTGCAGAGATGATCAAATACCACCAAAAGAAAGCTCTATGTGTGGGAAAAAAGGACGTCAATTTTGTTTGGGTGCAACGTTGCACAACCGCGCAATTGTCATTTAAAGCGACAAGTGCCGTATTGCAAAAATTGCTCTGGTCAGGAAGGGGGTAAATCCTTCCGGGGCTGAAGTAGTTAACGTAACTATCCAAATTTAAAAATGCTTGGAAATCCCCAGTTGAGCAACCTATGGGCATCCTCAGTCTATGTTAGAGTTACACATAAAAATTAAGGGGAAATCATCCAGGGAGATAAGGACTTAGGTTACAGATCCTATGAGACACCTAAACCAGAACATTTAAGTGAGAATTTAAAGTGGAATACATATAATATATAAAACTTTTATATTATGCATTATTGGAATTGCTAAATGATGAAACAACAGTTAGCAATTCTCCTCTGCTTAACTGACAACGGTTTGCTGTGCAGCTGAATGTGGCTGCTCACAGGCACTTCCTGGTACTGCCCCGCTCAGCCCTGCCCTCTCCACACAGCCCCACCCGGTGTCACCCCTGGTCACACTCAGCCTTGCCCCCATCCTGCCCTAACTATTATGTCATATGTTTCCTCATGAATGAGAATGCATGAGCACCCTCCTTCAAGATAGTGCTCTGACAGGGGGAACAGGAGAAACGAGACACGCCCTCCAGCCGCCTTTGCTCTACGAACAGAGAGGCACTATGGCCACGTGACTGCAATGCATTATAATGAAAAAAAAAAGGTACAAGCAAGCATGTTTTAAAAAATTGTACCCATAACAATGGAATTAGACTGTTTAACTGATTATGGGGAGTTAACTGAACACAAGTTTTTTCTTTCATTTTAAGGTTGGGAGACACCAAAGTCAGTATGTTTCCGTTGGATGGATTTACATGAAGTTTATCATGAATCTGGAACCCCAGCCAAAGCTTTATTAGGCCTTTAAGTTTGTTAGGCTAGTTCTGGGTATCATACAGATTTTTAAGCCTTGATTTGAATCTTATATTTCATATTCGCTTTAGACCTCAACTTTTGTTAAGCTTGTCCTGTATACAGCCATACTGCAAGCAGCTCACAATCACTCCCCTCGAGTAAAATTATTCCGTGAAAACTAACGGAAACTATATAGAAGCATACATTTCTTTGCAAATAGCAAGGTATTGTGACTAAATAGGGTCACGTTTGGGGCTTTATTTCTGTATTTTAGGGGTGGGTTTTAAATTACCATTTTTTATTCCTAGCTGTGATGTTACACCGAAGGTTTTTTTAATAGAAGATTCTGTATCACAAATGTATACTGCCCATAGTTCTGAGTCCTTTCCCTGCCCTTAAGCCCTCCTATACACACAGCTGCAACTAAAATGCATTGCTGAAAAAAGTACAAAATTCTGTATCCCACAGAAATCACAATTAATTGTACTAACGTCAGCTGACCAGATACGCTATTTCCTTACTGAATAAGGCTGGTTCAATAGAGAGGAACGGCTATAAGATAAGCTGGAAACTTGCTTCATGTAAGGTTACATCCTGTGATGAAGTTCTCAGTTTGCCCCATGTCCTTAAAGCAATACTGACTTATCGCTCACTTAAAACAACTGCTGCCTAATGGTAAGTGCCAAAATCTTACAGATATTCATGTTCAGAAGATAAGGCCCTTGATAATTTCTGTTGCTCGCTGGAGAACTCAGCTTCCACTTTTTCTTTCTGCAGCTGTCGGATCATCTCTGCAACAGATGTGTCATCCTCAGGCCTTGCCGAACTTTCATGCAAGGGTGAATAACTGATTGAAACATCCTCCTCAGACACCAGAGGAGGGTGTTCACCTCTCTCCTTGCCTACAGAGTGATCAATTACATTCTTTTTTTGTGGGCTGCAAAATTCATCCTGAAGAACAGAAAAACCTAAGAAGATAAATAAGACAGAATTAATACATTCAAGCAAAAACACAAAACAAACAGCTACCTACATCTGAAAACTTTAGGGCATATTTAGTAAGCAGTTATAGGTTAAGAAAGGAAAGAGGGAGCTTGTGCTCCTTATTTTGACAACCCAGGGGTTTCTTTCCAACCCCGTTGATTAAAAAAAAAACACAAATTACAGGAAAATTATGAGTACAGAGATGTCTTAGTGATGGGACTTATATCTGCAGGCATCTGAAACATCATGTAACTACATAAAGACATGTCAAGTCTGATCAATAGTCTTAGAATATTTACCGTACTTATTGTTAGCTAAAGCATAATATTATAAAGCAGACTGAAGTCATGTATCGTTCTGGAGCTTTGTTATTAACTTAAGTGTCATTTTATGTCCTCCTGAATCCTCAAAGGCAAATATTAGTTAAATTATGAACAATAAAGTTTAACCACTTCAGCCCCGGAAGTATTTACCCCTTTCCCGACCAGACCGTTATTTGCGATACTGCACTGCGTCACTTTAACTGACAATTGTGCAGTCATGTGACACTGTACCCAAACAAAATTAAGGTCCTTTTTTCCCCACAAATAGAGATTTCTTTTGGTGGTATTTGATCACCTCTGCTTTTTTTATTTTTTGCGCTATAAACAAAAAAAGAGCAGCAATTTTGAAAAAAACACAATATCTTTTACTTTTTGCTATAATAAACATCCCAAATTTAAAACAAAATAAACAAATATTTTCCTCCATTTAGGCCGATATGTACTCTACATATTTTTGTTAAAAAAAAAAAATCGCAATAAGCGTATATTGAGTGGTTAGCGCAAAAGTGTCTACAAAATAGGGGATAGATTTATGGCATTTTTATTATTATTTTTTTTACTGGTAATGGCGGCGATCTGCGATTTTTAGCGGTACTGCAATATTGCGGCATTCAAATCGGACACTTTTGACACATTCTTGGGACCAGTGACATTTTTACAGCGATCAGTGCTAAAAAAACTGATTATTGTATAAATGTCACTGGCAGAGAAGGGGTTAACACTAGGGGGCAATCGAGGGGTTAACTGTGTTCCTTAGGTGTGTTTTAACTGTGGGGGGATGGGACTGACTAGGGGAGGAAATCGATCGGTGTTCATACTTAGTATGAACACACGATCGGTCTCCTCTCCCCTAACGGACCGGGATCTGTGTGTTTACACACACAGATCCCGGTTCTTGCTCTGTCACGAGCGATCAGCTCTGGGGACACGCTTCTGGCGCGTGCCTCCTCTTAAAGCGTCTTAAAGAGCTGACGTACAGCTATGGCGGCTTGCCCAGGAGAGCCAACCTGCCGCAGTATAACTGGTTCAGAAACGATTAATTATTATATGTATAGTAATGTTTTTTTTATTTGTTGACCTAGTGACCTAGTTAGGCCTTCAAAAGACCTAAAAGTAATTTTAGAGGGAAGATGGCCACCTACTAAGTAGGAACAACGATCTCTCTCCTCCTCTAGTAAGCTGCCTTCCCCCCACAGTAAGAGACACATAGGAAACACGGTTAACCCCTTGATCGCCCGCTAGTGTTAACCCCTTCCCTCCCAGTGACATTTATACAGTAATCAGTGGCTATTTTTAGCTCTGATCGCTGTATAAATGTCACTGGTCCCAAAAAAGTGCCAAAAGTGTCCGTTGCAAACCTGATAAAAATTGCAGATCACCAGCATTACTAGTAAAAGAAAAAATAATAATAAAAATGCCATAAATCTATCCCCTATTTTGTAGACGCTATAACTTTTGCGCAAATCAATCAATATATGCTTATTGCGACTTTTTTTTACCAAAAATATGTAGAAGAATACATATCGGCCTAAACTGATGAAGAAATTCCTTTTTTACATTTTTTGGGGGATATTTATTATAGCAAAAAGTACAAAATATTGTGTTTTTTTCAAAATTGTCACGCTTTTTTTTGTTTATAGCGCAAAAAATAAAAACCGCAGAGGTGATCAAATACAACCAAAAGAAACTATTTTTTTGCTGAAAAAAAAGGACATACATTTTGTTTGGGTACAACATCGCACAACCGCGCAATTGTCAGTTAAAGTGACGCAGTGCCGTATCGCAAAAAATGGCCTGGTCAGGAAGGGGGCAAATCCTTCCTAGGCTTTATGGGTTGATGTTGATATACTCACTAACATCCTGCAAAGCATTCGTTCTGCCATTATCTGATATGAATAGAATATTATTCACCTTGTTTTTTGAGAAGGAACAAAAACCTGTTGGTAGTTCAAACAGCAGAGGAGCCCGTAGGAATGTATGTTGTGGTGTGTCTAGAAACTGGTCATTATATTGAATGAACATCAAATACAGGTGTATTTTTTTCTCCTTCTCAAACAAACTGAATATCCCCCTGATGGGTGACCAACCCTATCACGTATGGAGGCAGGAAAATTCTCCACTTGGGTACCAGGAAGGTTGTACATCTAAATGTAAGTTATAATTTTGATTACTGCTACCCAAATTACTGTATGTATTAATTATTTATTTATTATTGTAATTATTAATTATTAATTCTACATACATACTACATAATAAGGGCTCTCTCATCTCTCCTCCTTCTTTTTTGGTGGATACCACGGGTGATCCCTGGGTCTTTATCTTACTTACACGGCTACATTTCACTTGAGAACCACCACCACACCAGAATATTATTCATAAATGTATATATGTAATGGTATTATTCAAGCTACTACTTAGTGAAAGAATATGTACTAAAGAATACATCTCCTTTTGTTTCTACATGATAAACCGGTACGGCTACTTGCCTTCACTATGGTCCAGTGTGATTGTCTGCTCAATGTCAGCATAAGTACGATTGGCATGGCATCGCATAGGTTCATTCATAGAAGTTTCCATAAGGTGAACAATATCCATTCTGTTAATCTTAGTGAGGCACTGATTCAAATTGGCATCTGTGTTTTAGCACAACAAAATTAAACATTATTTTACAACAGGTAAAATCTAAAGTAAGAATTCTACTTAAAGCAATACTCCACTAAAAATAAAACGTAATACTGTTATAGCACACTAAGCTAATTAATACTGCCATAATAAACCCTTTTTTGAACCTGACCAGACCCAAAACATTTCTAAGCCAGCAACAATGCTGAAGTATAGGTTCCTGTGATGGACTATAAGTCCCTTTGTACCTTGCATCCTAGTGCTGTGCTGTCTATGATGCCTTGATTTCCACACAATTTATGAAGCCTCCTTTCCCCTATCATTTCACTTTCAAAAACAAAGACGTTACTACAGTTTATACATTCTAGTGTTGAATGATAATAGACATGGCTTAAACGCCCCTTGTACAGCCTGGGCATATGATCCAAGGGGTTCCACAGGTTACCAGGCATCAATTTAAAGACTTTCTGGTACCCTTAGGTGCCTGCACTTTAGCACTGTTGCAGAGATTAAAAAAACAAATGCACAATTTTTTTAGCAGGTAAAAAATGATGCATTTATTATTATTTTTTTCTAAGGAGGCTGCAGAGAGTTGCACTCATGATCAGCAGATCACGGTGCAATCTCAGGCTCCTGCAGACTCTTAGCATAGCGGTCTACTCATACCTCATGCAGGCGGGCAGGCAGTTACCTAAAAGTGGGAAGTGAAATGGACTACCAGAGTACTCACCAGCGCCCTCGCAGCTCATTGAGAACTACATTCACAGGAAACTGTAAATGAATGACACGGCCATGTAGGCAGAGCCACGCATGGCGATACTGTTTTCATATTGTGACAGCGGGTACAGGGAGAAGATCCCCTGCCCGCTGTCACAGGGAGGAGGGGGGGATCAGCCATGTGGGGTGCAGATACTGGAACATGTTACATGTTTCACCTTTAAAATGGATGAAACATGCATGTTCCACAGATGAACTTAGCCTCTAAAGTGGTTGTAAACCTCAGAGATGAAATATGAACAAAGCACATATTTCTATACTGTGTGTTTGCCTCTTTTCAAAGCACTGAGTGTGATTTCTCTCTGCTGCCTCATTCCTCTGTTAATAGCATGAGTCTGACAGGTTTTTCTAACACTATAGATTAAAAGGTGATAGGGAGGAGAGCTCCAGCACATAGCCTGTGATGCATCACCTCAACTCTGCATGTTCTCCAAGTACTGTGAGGAGGGGGTGTGTCCCTTATATACAATCAGCTCTCATAGCTCTTCTGTGTAACTTCAGCTCCCAACCCCCTGCTTTGTGTTTCTGTGAAAAATCCTTGTTATCTCTGAGTTTTACAAAGATGTAGAGGACAGATGGCTGCAGGTACACAGGTACAACTTATGTAGGAGGATTTGTTTCATCTCTGTGTATCACCTGAGGCTAGTCGGTTCACTGGGTATATGTAAAGGTTTACAACCACTTTAAGGTTCACTGTTGCTTAATTAGGTTCACATTAAAGTGACTCTGTCTTAAAACTTCAAGGGTTTAGTAGGAAAGTATAGTTATCTTTCATGAATAAAAACCATTCACTGAACACAGCCATAAGGCCCTTTTCACCCAAGGCAGACTCCATTTTGATCAGCAAGGGATCTGTCTGTGTCCACTCAGTTTATGCAGAGCGGACATAAACAGAACCCACTTTGCTCTACGGGCAGCTGGGTGTAAATGGACTCTGTTGTCCGCCTAGATGGAGGAGGACGGATTCCCTTCCGTTTTCCTTTTAGTGGACCAGTTTGGATCGGAGGTAGGCGGACGCCAGCCCATTTAAACTTCCCAGTCCATGGGGGTGAATAGGTCATCTGATAAGGTCTACCTGAAAAAAATGACAGGCGGACCCATTCAGACATGCTGTGTAAAAATGGTCTTAATCTCTCAGTGTCTAAACAAGTTACTAATTTGGTGTCAAGGTTGACACATGGTTGATGTTTTACAAACAAGGGTATTGTTAGCAATATTAATATTAGAAAGTATAAGCTTGCTATTTTTTCCCCAGAAACTATGGCGACCTTATTCTACTTTTTTCTTTCTTTCATTTTTTTTTCTTTTTTCACTAGCTAGATTGAGTCCAATGAACAATATGATTGCATCATTACACCCTTCTAAAGGATTTACATTGTGCCATTCTAGTCTCCCTGGAAGGATCCTTTCACATTAACGTCATTGGTTCAATCACGTTTTTACTATGAAAAACCTGTTGAATACGGCCTCATGCACGCTGGACATTTTTGCAGCTGCTTCTAGGGGTGTCAGATATCTTTTCCTGCCTATAAACTTCCCTGCATGTTAGCCTATGTGTCCTTGAACTCATAGGCTTTTTAGCAGCGCTTAATGGCAAGGTGCATTTAGGGGCAGACAAAAAACAAAAACACTGCCACTGTGTCCAGGAGCAGCAGCGTTTTGGCAGAACAAATGCTTGATGCCTGTAAAAGCATGTTAGCACATATAAACTCTTAACAATTGGCGCATTTAGTGCTTGAGTGTTAATTCATTTCAATGGACAGAATAAATTATTACACCCAAGCTCTTGATGCCTGTAAATGTGACATGACGTGTTACACACTTTTTTCTCTGGCAGCCATTTTTCTGCCAAAACACTGCTGCCAGGAGGAAAGGATTTTAGAAGAGTTTCTAAAACATCATGTGTGCGTGAAGCCTAATGCCGCGTACACACAATCAGACTTTACATCATACTTGGTCCGGCGTACCGGATTTCGTCGGACAATTAGATCGTGTGTGGGCTCCAGCGGACTTTGTTTTCTCAAAAGTTTGACGGACTTAGATTTGAAACATCTTTCAAATCTGTCCGACGGACTCGAGTCTGGTCGAAAAGTCCGCTCGTCTGTATGCTAGTCCGACGGACAAAAACAGACGCTAGGGCAGCTATTGGCTACTGGCTATGAACTTCCTTGTTTTAGTCCGGTCGTACGTCATCACGTAAAAATCCATCGGACTTTGGTTGATTGTTTGTAGGCAAGTCCGTTTATTCGGAAAGTTCGTCGTAAAGTACGCCGGACAAAGTCTGCCGTAAAGTCCGCTCGTGTGTACGCGGCATAAGGATTCAGATTACATCAGCTTGCAAATTCATCTTCAGTTCAGTTCACATCAGTTTGCACTTCAGTTCAGATCAGTTTATATCAGTTCAGTTCAGTTTACATCAGTCTACATCCATTTTTGCATCAGTTTTTTTTTTTTTTTTTACATAAACTAGAGATGCAAAAGCATAAACACAAAATGTTTCTTGCCTACAAACGGACATAAACAGAACAGAAGTAAACGGGCAGCATCCATTTATTTACATATGTTCAGATCTTTCTAAATGGAAAAGGACACAACCTTGTTCCATTTAAAAAAAAAACAACCTGAACAAACACAGATGTAGAGGGATGTAACGGGATGATCACACATAGACATACATTGTAGTTCAGTTTGAATCTGTCTGAAAACTGACCTGTCAGCGTGAAAGCATAATAAGTTCCAATGCAATAAAAACATTGAATATGTTATTAAATGTTACAGTGTTCACATTAAATAGTACAGTCATGCTGCATGTTATTCACAACAAGGATTTGCATCTTTATCATATTCCTCATCAAAATTATCTTTGTTTGCTGCATTGTTTACCGGTTGCATGCTTTCCATCTCTGTCAAGCCAATATTTAAGTAGAGCATGGCTCTGATCCTGTAAAGAATTTGGATTCTCAACTCGTATTTGGTGAATCTGCTCTTCTGTGAAATCCAACTCCCTGGCTAACTCTGAAAAACAATATAAAATATAAGTGCGAGCATTCTATACAGTGAACATTTAGTGCCACCTAGTGGCTCTAGACCAGATTGTGCATATGAGCAGATCTTATCTTGAATGCAGAACAGTCGCTTCTATATAAAATGTCCTTGTATAGTTTAGTATTACTTACAGCACTGTATATTTCCAGTTTATTTTTTTTAAACCGATTATTAATTTTCCTACATATTTCTTAGCATCAGGCAACACTGTTGAATAAGCTATTATCTATTAAATAATACCCAGACATACATGCAGTATTACAATTTAGGAGCATACATAGTACATATGTATGCGGTTTTAAACTAAAAAATATAGCTACATAGGGGCAGACAGGCAGCATGGACCCCAGGGCAAACAGATTTCCTGCTTTCCTCCCTTGCTGTCTATCTGCTAGGCCACCAAGCAGGGAATCAATGTGTTGGAAAAATTCAACACATGAATCACAATTTAGAAAATTCTGTGCATGTCCAAAAATGTTTTTTTGCATTGTTTTCTTTGGGTGAAATCCTTAGTGATTCAGCCGATTCCCCTGCTGTCCTTTTTCAAACTGACCATGCCAGGGCATGGAAGCAAATCCATCCCAACATGGTCAGTTTGCTTCTTCACATTCCACCTAGGAGCGCAGCCTGCCTGCATTCCAATGGTCAAACCAAAGAATCGTCATCCCTCCATCCCCACCCCTCTAAGCCCCTTTTGCAGCGGCTGAGAGTAGAGGTCATGTGATCACTTCAAAAAAAAAACGAAAAACTGGTATTTAGAATGATATATATATATATATATATATATATATATATATACACACACAGAATCTCACAAAAGAGTACACCCCTCACATTTTTGTAAATATTTTATTATATCTTTTGATGTGACAACACTGAAGGAATGACACTTTGCTACAATGTAAAGTAGTGAGTGTACAGCTTGTATAACAGTGTAAATCTGCTGTACCCTCAAAATAACTCAACACACAGCCATTAATGTCTAAACCGCTGGCAACAAAAGTGTATACACCCCGAAGTGAAAATGTCCAAATTGGGCCCAAACTGTCAAAATTGTGTGTGGCTACCATTATTTTACAGCACTGCTTTAACCCTCTTGGTGCTTGAAGTTCACCAGAGGTTCACAGGTTGCCACTGGAGTCCTCATCCACTTCTCCATAATGACATCACGCAGCTGGTGGATGTTAGAGAACTTGCGCTCCTCCACCTTCCGTTTGAGGATGCCACACAGTTGCTCAATAGGGTTTAGGTCTGGAAACATGCTTGACCAGTCCATCACCTTTACCGTCAGCTTCTTTAGCAAGGCAAAGGTCATCTTGGAGGTGTGTTTGGGGTCATTAGCCTGTTGCAATACTGCCCTGCGGCCCAGTCTCCAAAGAGAGGGGATCATGCTCTGCTTCAGTATGTCACAATACATGTTGACATTCATGGCTCCTTCAATGAACTGTAGCTCCCCATTGCCGGCAGCACTCATGCAGCCCCAGACCATGACACTCCCACCACCATGCTTGACTGTAGGCAAGACACATTTGTCTTTGTACTCCTCACATGGTTGCTGCCACACATGCTTGACACCATCTGAACCAAATAAGCTTATCTTGATCTCATCAGACCACAGGATATGGTTCCAGTAATCCATGTCCTTAGTCTGCTTTTCTTCAGCAAACTGTTTGCGGGCTTTCTTGTGTATCAACTTTAGAAGAGGCTTCCTTCTGGGACGACAGCCATGCAGACCAATTTGATGCAGTGTGGTACATATGGTCTGAGCACTGACAGGCTGACCTCCCACCCATTCCACCTCTACAGCAATGCTGGCAGCACTCATACATCTATTTCCCAAAGACAATCTCTGGATATGACACTGAGCATGTGCACTCAACTTCTTTGGTCGACCATGGCAAGGCCTGTTCTGAGTGGAACCTGTCCTGTTTAACCGCTGTATGGTCTTGGCCACCGTACTGCAGCTCAGTTTCTGGGTCTTGGCAATTTTCTTATAGCCTAGGCCATCTTTATGTAGAGCAACAATTCTTTTTTTCAGATCCTCAGAGAGTTCTTTGCCATGAGGTGCCATGTTGAACTTCCAGTGACTAGTATGAGAGAGTGAGAGCGATAACACCAAATTTAACTCACCTGCTCCCCATTCACACCTTGTAACACTAACGAGTCACATGACACTGGGGAGGGAAAATGGCTAATTGGGCCCAATTTGGACATTTTCACTTAGCGGTGTACTCACTTTTGTTGCCAGTGCTTCAGACATTAATGGCTGTGTGTTGAATTATTTTGAGGGGACAGCAAATTTACACTGTTATACAAGCTGTACACTCACTACTTTACATTGTAGAAAAGTGTAATTTCCTCAGTGTTATCACATGAAAAGATATAATAAAATATTTACAAAAATGTAAGGGGTGAACTCACTTTTGTGAGATAATATATATATATATATAAATATATATATATAAATATGCTTTTTTTTACAGTAGAACAAAAAATGATCATCTAACAGAGTCATCTCTACCTGTCTATGGTATGCTGCATAGCTTTAAAAAAGAACTTTATCAGAAGTTAATAACAGCTTGGTGCCTTTTGTATTACACCTTAGATTACGCTACAGTTCAGATTAACATATACATTACATAGTGTTAGTCTTGGCATCTTTATACTATCTGAAAACAACACGGAATGAGATGAAATTTCCCTTACATTGCAATAATTGACAGTATGTATGCTTCTGCATGCTAAATAAAACAAACGATCTTCATAAATGGATTGATGGTGAATCTACTATATATTATGTATCTATTGCTTTGGCAAAATATTACAAGTTAGTTCTTTGACAGTAGGCACTTGCCATTCGCTAAACATATATATGTATATGTTGTGGCTTGCAAGTGGTTTACTGGGGTTATGGCTAAACCTATCAGCCATAACCCCTGTATTTTTTCTTTCAGCCGGCAATTGTCTTTCTCATGAAAGCGGCCCGCGCGGCAATTAACTCCCGCCACTCCCCAGTGTTTTTAAAAGTCTAAAATAAAATTATATATATGATATGGGTGTATGGCTAGTGACTGCAGACATCCCTCTATACTATCGTTCCGCATTATTGGGGGATTGCATCTGTAGAATTCTATCTTGAGAGGGATTCAATGTTATTCTCTCAACAAAGAACATTCATTATGGACCTTTTAAAATTCAATGCTACGCGAAACTATTTTTGGTTCAAGAAGGAATTCTTTCTTCAAAAGAGAGGTGTGGCAATTGGGGCTAAATTTGCCCCCAGCCTAGCCAATCTATTAATGGGGAAATGGGAGGAGGACATCATCTATGCCCAAGATAGACCGGAGTTGGTCTTATGGGCTAGGTACATTGATGACGTCTTCCTCCTATGGAATAGATCTCATGAATCATTGGGGATTTTCATGGAGACTTTGAACATCAGTGATAGAGGGATAGAGTAAATACAAAGCCAACCAGCATATGATTCATTTCTTGGATCTGAAAATTTGGGCAGAGGGAGATCAACTCCTGACCTCCACATATTTTGAACCCACCGATAGAAATTTGTTTATTCCTAGAGACAGTTGTCACCATTAGTCGTGGTTAGATTCGGTTCCTAAGAGCCAATACATGCGCCTACGACAAAATTGTAGTAGAACTAAAGATTTTGAGACACAGGCCCCCATCCTGATGGAAAGACTTATCAATAAGGGATATTCAGCTGAAATTTTGGACCAGACAGTGGCAAATACTCAAATGATGGACAGAGATTTGCTTCTGTCTGAAAAACTGAAAAGTGATGGTGGACTAATTTCTCTATGCCATTTATCACATCTTATCCCCATAAACATTATTTAATTAAAAAGTTTGTGTGTAAACATTGGCATATACTTAAGAATGATAACGTTTTAGGTAAAGCTCTACCAGATCAACCTCAGGTGGTGTTTAGGGGGGTTTCCACCCTTAGGGACATGGTGGCCCCTAATGTGTGCGATCTGCCTAATACCAAACTGATGTTTTTTCAGAACATGACAGGATTTATAAGTGTAAAAAATGCTCTGCATGTTCTGTCAATGGAATTAGCAACAAAAAAACTATTCAATTTAGCTCTTTTAGTACAGCTCAGGTCTTTCAAATTAAGACTTTTATTACATGTTCCACTCCCAATGTGGTATGTCTTCTTATCTGCCCTTGCGGATTCCAGTATATTGGACGTACTATACACCCGCTACACATTAGGCTCAATGAGCACATTGGCAATATCAAGAGAGGCTTCAAGGGCCATCTGGTTTTCAGACATTATCTGGAAGTTCATGGCAAAAATCTGGCTGGTACTTGTTTTCTTTGAATTTATAAGCTCAAATTGCATTGGAGGGGAGGATCAAGGCGACGTGAAATCTCCAAACTCGAAATTAGTTGGATTTATAGGGTTAAACTTCTCAGACCATTGGGTTTGAATGCAGATGTAGAACTGAATGCTTTTATTGATAATGCTTAAAGTATCATTATATGACATTTAATTTTATTTAGATACAAATTATTTTTACTTATATTGTCAATATTGACGTTTCAATTTTTATGTGTGGAGATTTTTCTTCTAATGACATGTTCAATTCATTCTAGCTCTAAGTCTTTTTCCCATTCACACATTTTTTATAAATATTTTTAGATATTTTTTTACATATCTTTGGTTAATGTTTAGGACATGCTCTAGAGGTCCTTGTTGCCCCTTTTTTGTCCTTGGTTGCTTTGAAAATTAATGATTTTATTATTTGCTTTATTTTTAATAACTTTATAAAGAGTTTTATCAATATATATATGTTTTTCTTTTCTTTTTGATGATATTTTCGATAATACTGTAGCCACATATCATGCTGTGATTTGGCGATTAAGCACCTAACCATACACTTGAAAATGAGGTGTGGTTATGCAGAGAGTGGAGAATGGGAAGGAGGCTTGAAATTATTTATCATATAACGCCGTATGAAAACGAGGCTTGGTTTCTCCAGGTTCTATATATAGTGATGGCTCAGTGCGTCGCCCGTGCGCCAGGAAGATGTCACGTGTGACAAAACATGTCAGGAAGTGCTATGCACTGACGCCATCGCGCCCTACGTGACCCCGGAAGTGCGGGTGTTTGTTCTGTCTTTGCCGGGGAATGATTTTATGTGCGTATACTAATTTTTTATATAGTAAGTAGCCATTTGGCTTTCCTTTTTTCAATAAACTCTGCCTTAATGGTATCAAACTATTGGAGCTTCTTTTTTTGTATGTATATCTTCTGCCCCTGGATGACTGGGAGGTCCCGCTGCGAGGGGTGACTACTGTGAAGGATTCATCTGCCATCCCATTGCCCATGGAGACTAGGTTCTTGCTACCCCGCAAAGGTTATTCTGCTTGCCGGTTTGACCATCCTAGCGATAGGTGATGCTGACTATCTGGTAAGAGTCCCTGACTACTGTATGTGGTGTGCCACAGAAAACCCTGCATCAAGTCACTTGGTGGTGGAATATACACTTATTCTTGGAAGTCTTTCCCTTTTTTCTTTTTACTAAAAGGACTTATTTATTATTATTAGTGATTTCATTATCTGTTTTTTGCACATTGCACTTTATGATGTTTCACTTGTTTAGTGTGTCACAGTATTATAAGGTGTGTTTACATCCACAGACTAGCACAATTTTGATATATATATATATATATATATATATATATATATATATATATATGTATATAGTCTTAATGAGTAACTCCTCCACTTTTGTTAGGAAAAAATGTTTTCCCTCTGAGAGAGCTATGTACATTGCAACGATTTTAACAAACATTGTTTCAGATTCCTACGGTTTGTTATTCTGAAAAAATAGCTGTTTGTTTGTCTGTGTCCATGTGAATCTATACGAGAGTGGCTTTATAATTATCACTCAGCTGTTGTACCTGCAGGGCTCTAATGAGGAAAGCTGCTGAGTCTGCATCCCTTTGGATGTGATTTCCCTTTGGGAGTATCTCACCAAAAATTAAATTTTTGTTGCAGGGGATGCTCAAATTCTGATGTGTATTTTAGTGCAGACTTCTGGGAAAATCAGTAAGCCAATCACACAAGCAGGAAATTACATATCTGGAGGGCATTCTATACACAATCTGTGTACAGAACGCCTCCAGGTAGCCATATTACATTGTATATTACAGAAAATTACAGAGCTACAGATTGAACAGGAAAGGTAATTTTTAATAATATTCGATTACAATATGACTCATGTCGCAACTGTATATGCTATATTTCCTGTGGAGCTGCCAAATAGGTCATTTGGATAACTTAACACTTCACTAGTGTATGCAAGTGTGTGTTTGGATTATTGGGTTAAAAATTGAAAATCACACACTTAAAATTAATGTTTGAGTGTACAGGGACATGCTCTGTGACATTACTGGCAATAGGACAGATAGTGCAGTGATGTCACAACAAGACCACCCTCCAAACTTCCGCAGCCCCCCTTTCCACAGCTCACCTCTGCGCCCCCCACCATAGCTCACCCCTGTCCACAAGTCATCTTTGCACCCTTCTTCCCGAGCTTATCCCTGCAACCCCCGCTACAAAGAAAAAAAAACAGCTAAGCTCTGTGGCTCACTTCCATAGCCCCTTACCTCTGCATTCTCCATTTCACATCTTACTTCCCCTCCCCCTTCTCAGCTCTGACCCCTGCACCCTTATAGCCCTCACCTTTCCATCACCCCCCCCCCCCCCCACTCCTCCACTGCTCTCATCTGCTTATCTCTACAAAAATACCTGTCAGAATCCGACTCCTCTCTAGCACCTTCATATGTAAACACAGAAGCAGGATAGATAACAGAAAGCTCAGGGCCAGTGGCAGAACTCCACCACGTTCTGGCTAAGAAAAATATATATACACTCTTTCACAGCATTTTTGTTTGCCTTTTCTACCTTTGTATAAATTGAAGTATAACTGAAGGCAAAACTTTGTTTACATTTTGGATGGAGTGGAGAGGGATTAGAATGCTTGTCAGGTTTTTACAGCTTTCTGTGCCCCTGTTAAGGAAATCCCCCCTCTATTTGTTCTGTTTACCATTATCATTGAAAGTGAAAATAAAGGAAAATCCCAAATTTTGGGTTGTCCCCAGAAAAAGTAATAGAGGGGAAATCTTCCAATGGGGACACTAGTTCTGGTGACCTGGGGGTCCCCAAGGAATTCCCCTAATTTTTATGGATTTATTCTCACTTCTTGTTTGACTATGGGACAGGAAGTGAAGGAAAATCTCTGCAATGGGACACATATTGCGAGAAAAAATCTGACGGGGCTATAACCCTCCCTTACTCTATCCAAAATTAAAAAAAAGTTTTGCCTATAGTTCTACTTTAGGTTGGGGACATAAAACATCAATGGAATAGGTTTTTTAAAATATTTACCAGTCCAGCTAAAGCCCAGGTGGTCAGCAACATAAGCTAGTCTTCTTTCTATTCTCTCTTGATCCTCCTCAAAATCTAAAATAATGAACAGAATAAGTTAAAGCAGAATAAGTTGTCTTAAAAAGATAAAGAAAAAAAAACAAGATTTAAATTATTTATATAACTCAACAGGAATAATAAAAATCCATTAGTAAAATTATTTGTATTTATGAAGCCTATACTAAACTAATTGAATAAGATTTTCTATCATTTCTGCATAGATAAATTGCAAAATAATTTCTTTTTTTCTCTTAATACATTTCTAATTTTAAGAAATAAAGCTACCACCTTTTTTCAAACAGAGTGTATTAAAGAAGAAAACATGAATCAGATCAATGTGAGGCCTGCAGAGATTGACTTTTATTATAACATATTGGCTGTTAAACATATATAAGTTCAGCTGTGTAGAAATAGAAAATCCCTATTACCAGATAATGTTTTGATATAGAAATATGTTCTATATTAACCCCGTCCTGCCTACCATCTGTATATAAACCATCCCCAGCACAATGTCTCATCCAGGGGATATGTTTAGAAATATTTTCCTCTTTCAGATTAACGAGCTGACACTTTGTGCAGCAAGAAGCTCTTAATTGATAGTTTGGGTCTTCACTAAAGATCGGGAACCAATCATGTGATCACTATTTCAGCTATGACATAGTGATCACATGCAGGCTGGAAGCTTCATTCAGAAAAATGCAGTGTTTATTCAGGCTGCAGTGTTTATCTGTGTTGCAATAGGTTTAATGCTGGAATTCAGTATTTAAAAAAAAACAATCAAATAAAAAATTTGAGCGTTTGATTAAAACAGTAGCAAATAAAAATAAATATAAAAAATGAGGTATGCAAATTAGTTATAAAATCATTGTCAAGTTAAACAACGCTGCTAAATTTGGCCTGGGCAAGTAGGCATAAATGACCTCTTAACAGGAAAGGGTCCAGCATATAAAATTACAGATACTGTATAGCAAATAGATACGTTTTCTAATGCCCAAAATCTGTGTAATCTATCTAATAATTTGTGCCTAACAGCAAATTAAAGTAGATTTGATATGTTGTAGGGAATATTCACATATGTTAACTGTGCCACAGCAAAAAAAATAACCTTTTGTCTTGAGTTCCACCTTAAAGATATCAGTGCACTTCCTGGTATAAGAAGATGTCTAATGCCTGATACACACGGGGACTGCCCTCCTGCCAGAACACACTGATCAGCATTCACAGCCATTGGCTGCAAGCACTGACCAGATGCTGGTTTTCCAGCATGCCAGTCCGATAAAAGTCAGTCGTTAGGCTGCTGTACACACCTGCCAAATGTCGTCAATATTCGTCCTGTGTGTACGAGCCTTAAGCACTCCTGTGCCAACAGGCTCAAAGCTGAATATCTATGTGAAAGTTAAGGCACTACTCCTATTAACTGCTAGCTGTAGATCATTTGGATTGAGATTTGGTGATGTCAATATTGTGCTGCTCGCTGTTGTGCATGCTGGAGGCTCTGACATGAGGCTGCAAACCTTATCTCTACAAAGACCTCCATACAAAGCCACAGTGCAAACAAGACAAGTCAATAATAGCGAAACAGAAGCTGCAGGAAGAATGCAGACAATACTGATGACTAGTCTTTTGTCCTCTGCCTGCCTTTTTTTAGGCACATCATCAAGAGTTTAGTTTCCCTTTATAGATGTGTTCCTGTTCTACTGAGCATAGAATAGAATATTAGTGGGAGAGTAGCACTGATTCTCAGATTCAATTAAAACGCTTGTTTTCTTGTATTTAGAAAATTTGTAATTGAACAATATATTGGAATTGTCTGTATCCAAGGAGGATATAGACTGAAATATAAAAAAATCTAGCAGATGTTCTAACCCTATCTCACTCTTACATCACCCATCTGAAACTGTAAAATGTTTTGGCTGGATATCCAATTTAAATCTGGCCTTACAACCATAACTTCTGATAATAAGCAACCATTATATCCAAATACACAAGCTACAAATCCATACCTCAGGCATCAGAAGAATGTGAGAGGTTTTTTTTATACAATATCTAAATTGCATAAAAAAGAAAGAAATCATATATAATATAATATATACATTTTATTCCAGTAAAGTTATACACATTTGAAATAATGAACATTCTCAACAACCATCTGTATTACCAGACTCAACTAACCATACAAATCAAATAATACTTTCTTACACTAAAAACTATAGGAACGCTTTTCTCTATTTCATTTTTTTATTAATGTACAAATGTGTTTAGTGGTTCACAATTACTAAAATCATGCTACCAACCCCATAAAATATCAGAACCCCCATCTGAAGAAATCTAGCACAGATATAATGCCTAATTCTCTCTTATGTACTGTAGCTGCCTTTCATGGAAGTTCTGTGATGTACACTGAATGTTTGAACAATTTGCCTTGCTTCATGGGATGCTGCAGAGTCCTATACTTGTTTGAAAAATATAAACAGATGCGATGCTTGAAGAATTCTTATTTATTAATACACTATATTCACAAAAATATTGGGACGCCTGCCTTTACACACACATGAACTTTAATGGCATCCCATCTCAGTCCGTAGGGTTCAATATTGAGTTGGCCCACCCTTTGCAGCTATAACAGCTTCAACTGTTCTGGGAAGGCTGTCCACAAGGGTTAGGAGTGTGTCTATGGGAATGTTTGACCATTCTTCTAGAAGCACATCTGTGAGGTCAGGCACTGATGTGAATGAGAAGGCCTGGCTCACAGTCTCTGCTCTATATCATCCCAAAGGTGTTTTATCGGATTGAGGCCAAGACTCTGTGCATGCCAGTCAAGTTCCTCCACCCCAAACTCGCTTATCAATGTCTTTATGGACCTTGCAACATGTAACAAAGTTATATTTGTGCTGCACATGCTTCAGATGGGGGACTTTTTGAGATTGTTACCATGCTTTTTATGAACTGTGGACAACTAAACAAAAAGCAGTTCCTGTGGTTTTTAGGTGTATAAAAGTATTTTATAATGATTTGTTTGTATTGTTTGTTGAGCCTGCTAATAAGTCAGAGAGTTGGTATATTGGTTATTAAACGATTCATTTAACCACTAATCCTACCTAAAGTTAAAGCACAATGCATGCATAAAAAGTCTTTGCGGTGTTTAGTGTTGGTCATCGGTTATAATCCTCAAAAGGGTAATTGTTGATGGCCATTTGATGGGTATTTTATAACTATAATACATATTTGCTTTTTTTAATTATACACTGAAGAAGCTTCCTTCGGTGATCCTGGCCAATGTATTTTTGCTCTTTTGGGAAGGAAAAACTCTGTAGAATTTTTCTACTATAATTTCCAACCCAAAACCATAATCCTTTTTTTTGTAAAACACGTGTGTATATATGGTGAGAAAATATGTGGCAAGTAAACAAAGGGCATTCTATGCAGGCCTTCACAGTGAACCTGATGAATTTTCAATCTTGAGATATTTTTTCTTTTTTCTTTTAACAAACAACCATGATGTTGTCAACATAAAAACAGACAAAACATGCACAAACAAAACCAATCACAACAATTAATGTTTCACATAACACACAAAAAAAATCTATGACATGCATAATAGAGGGAATCCCACATTTTGTGGCAAATACCTTGTACATTATAATGGCTATGATCATCTGGAATGCGTTCAATTTGAGTTTCAATTGACTCATCCCATATTGGTCTTGAATCAAAGATGTCTTCTTGTATGCTAGGCTGAGTTTCAATCACTGTAGCATTCTCAATGACTGAAATTTCAAAGGCACTACTCTCATCATCAGATACTGGCTCTTGCTCCTTTTCAGCCTGAGTGAGTCTGTCTACTAACTTTGAGGCTTCATCGCTAATTTCTTCAAAGAAATCTATAGAGTTCTTATACATTTCAAAGAATCTTTCCTGTTCACTTGTTTCTGTTTGGGAAAGCGATGAACCCTTTGTTTTCACTGGCAGTCTTGAAGCATATGACTTTGGCTTAGTTACTTCAGTACTTTCTCCTTCAACAATCTGACTCGTTTTTTCTGTAAACTCACAGTGGGATTCTGTACAGCTTCTTGTTTTAGTTGCTTTCATTTTAGAATCTGATACACTGGCATCAGACTCAGATTTGCTTCTGCAATCTTGTTTTACAGGGAGTTTGTTGTTATGTTCTATAGGATTCACATCTGTAAATGTAAAGCATTGCTCAGATTTTGCTGTCGTTGATTTGACTGGGATTTTGGACTTTGGCTTATGGTCTTCCACAACTGGGCTTTCTGCAGATAATCTATCTTCAGTAGGAACAGGTGATGGTGATGAATGCTCCTCAGACACTGAAGAAGAAGACCTTACAGGTATTTTTGATTTTGATGCATGGGCAGGACTACTTTCTTTGGCTGAAGTTGCCATTTCAATTACTGACTTTTGTTCTTCTGGTGAAGAATCTGGTGAGTCATCACGTTCACAAGTTTCAAACTTTGGAAAAGTAGTAAAATGTATTTTCATATCCACCACAGATTGCTCTGGAGATGATAAAGAAGAACCTAATGAACTCTCAAAGCTTTCTTGTGTACCTGAAATATCTGTGGATTGCATTTCTGCTACAGTTATTTCGGAACTCTCTTTCTTCGATGTTTTTGAAGCTGCGGAAATACCCATTTTAATTGGGATTCTTGATTTGTGTTCTACTTTTGCAGCTTCTGAGCCTTTATCATCTGCTGCATCAAAATCAGAGTCAGAAACTGAGAGCGTATCAACCGGCGACTCTGTTGTATCTTGCAATACCTCCATTGCATCAGTGTCAACAGTAGAAAAGGGGTCAGATAAACTCTCAGGTATTGGAGATTCTTCTTCACCACTTTCCTCTTTAATTTCGTCTGGCAAGCCTTCTCCACACTGCTGACCTATCTGGAAAAAGTGGAAGCTTTCATCTGCATAATTTCTTTTTGTCATATCAATGGCTCCACTGCGAGTCATTTCAAAAAGTTTACCTTCCTGAAACATAAATGGATTTTGCTCAGTGGTTGGTGTGCCATCTTCAGTGGGTGTACGTGCTGGAGTGCTGTCAGGGGTTGTTCCTTGTGACTGTTTGTCTACCATTAATCCAAATATTTTTTGCTCCTCCTCTTTCACTCTTGCTTCAAATGCTGCATCATCTTCTCTGATGGCACTCCATGAGTCTGGCTCAGCATCAGATTTAGTGACAATAATTTTCTCACTCTGCCTCTCTGATGTACTTTGTAACACATCATCTCCTTTAAAAGAGTCACCACTGGAAGAAGAGCACCTTGGTGTCCCTTTGTCCCGCTGCAAGTTACATTCATCTTGTATACTTGATTCAGTTTCATGGAGTGGAGGTGGTGAAGGTAAAAATCTTTGATCATCTGTTAGTTCTGGAACAATGTCATCACTTGTAAAGTATCCGTCTACTGGGACATTTTCATAAGGACTGGTAATTTCAGGCACATAATCACTACTGTCAAACTCAGGGTCATCTTTTTGTGAATTGGGAGAAAACTGTGTTGAACCATGATTATCTTGAAGTAAAATATTTGCTGTATTATATGCTTCAGTGATGTCAAGATTTACTGGTGTCACAAAAGAACAGTCACTTTGTGTTGCAAATGTTGCATTGTCATAATATGATGTATGTTGTAGGCACTGACTGGCATGAGGTTCTGGAGTAATTTCAGGTTTTGTTTCAATTGTATAGTCTGATACAGTTTTTCTTTCCTCTTTTAAATCGTCAGATATTTCACCAATATCTACATAGTGTTGAGCTAACAGGCCTTTAGGGCTCATTGGTTCAGCAGCATCTATGCCCTTCACTTCTGTTAGAGCAATAATGTCTTTCTTTTCAGACTGAATGATTTCATCTTCTGAAGAATTAGTACTTCCCTGTCTAATCATCTCAGAGTCAATCATTTGCATGTCAGATTCAACAGGAGGATGCTCTTCTATAGAAAATGCATCTTTTGCATGTGTAATTGGCTGAAAAGTAGTTTCTTCAGGGCTTGAATTAGACTCTACACTCGGTGGAAAAGGAGATGGAGGCTGGACCCTGATAACAGGATCCATCAAGAGACCAGAATCAGCTTCTTTCTTCAGCTGTGTTAATTCAGGTTCACTTTCTGAAGAGGAAGAGCTTTTTCTGCTTTCCACAGACATTACTACAATTTGCACATCTTCATCTTGCACTAACTTGATGCCATGTACTTCAGTGTCATCTTCGTGTGAAATATCCAAATCAGATACTACCGAACATTCTTCTTGTCTCATTTCTCTTTTATATTCTCTTTTCTGCTTTGCTTCTTGCTCAAGTTCATCAAACATTTTAACCTTTGTTACCATTTTAAACATTTCTTCTTCAGGAGTAAATCTTTTCTTTGGCTCAGATTCAGAATCATCTTCTTGCTCCTCTGAAACCTCTGGAATCATGCCTGGCTTTGAAGTCATAGAAAATGCCTGTGCATCCTGGGGTTTGGGTGTAACCTCATAGCTTATTTCTTCAGAACTGGGTGTGTCTGGGGAAAGTGGACTCTTTCCCGAGCTTTCCATAAGTGATGTTTGTTCAATGCTATCATCCTCATTACTTCCATCTGGATCTCTTAAAAGTCTTGAACGATGAATCAGCTCTGCTGCCAAATCTGCTTTTAGATTAGAGTGAAGGGCTGAACCTATGAGAATACTAGACTTAATCTTCTGCTCCACCGGGCTACTCTCAAGAGAATCACTGCATGGTGATTCTTTTGATGGACTTGGTTCAAGTGAATCAGGTGTTTTATGGGAAGAGTTATCTTCTAACACTGGGCTTGCTTCCAGTGAATCTTTGTCACTCACTGCAACTGACTCATCTGCCATGGGACTACTCACATCATCATCTTGTAGTATTTTTGAAGATAGATTAAGTTCTAGACCTTGAGGACTTTTCACAGTATAAATACTGTCCTCTGTTGCTGAACCTGTAAATTTGGATGAATCTTTAGTTTCTATAGATTTTGCAGAGTTTACAGTTTCACTTATGATAGTCTGCTCCTGTTTCACCAAATCTTCTTTATTATCTGATGTAGTTTTCTTAAGGGGCTGTGTATCTTTTTCATCAGCTTTAGTCTCTTTCATATATGTAGTTGTTTCTGATGCCTTAAGGTCATCGGATTTCTTGGGTGAAAATGAGAGGCTTTCAGGACTCGTCCCTGGAGTTTCTGCAAGACCTTCGTGTTTAAAACTATCCTCCGAACTCATATGAGGTGTACCTTCCAATAAACTGCCACTTGGGGAATCTGCGGGTGCTTCGTGTTTCAAGCTGTCTGAGCTGTCATCATATGTACCACTTTGTAAATGTAAAGCAGGTATGAATTCATCTGACTCATATTCAGTAGGGAATGATATATTAAATGGACTAATTAAAACCTGATCTAAATTTAATTGGGCACCTTCAGCTTCTGGAAGGTGCTTAAATTGTAAATATTTGTCATTATCCTCAAGTTCCTCTTTAATAACATCAGAAAAATCTGTAGATGTTTTTCTATCAGGACTGATTTGTGGCTCTACATCCTGGTCACTAATGCTCACTCTTAACCGGATACTTGATTTTTCTTTAACAGCTTCACTTTCAACTAGTGAACCAGTAGTTTCTTTCTTCACATGTTTCTGCATCTCTACCTCAGCAATAGCAATAGGAAGGGATATCTTGCTTTGCCCATACGTTTTGATGTGTTCCGAAACAGATTTCAATTTAATAGAATCTATGTGAGATGAAGGCTCACTTTCCCCATAGTGTAAACTTGGTTCTTTTTCTGAAACATCCAAATTATACTTAGCATAGTCTGAGCTATCAGTCATTAATTTTTCTGTTAATTTATTTTCTATAGAGGTCTGTTTTTGTACTGATGATTTTACAGTTTTGTGTTCAAACAGCCCAGATTTCGCTTTAGAGGGGTTATGACCTGACTGGAAAGCTTTCATTAACTCACGCACTGACATGGTTTCCTCTAGCTGCTCCGTTTTAGATGAAGGAGAAAAAGGTGGTTGAACTACAGGGACTATGTTTTGCTGCTTTGTTGGCTCACTTACAACATCTCTCAACTGTGGCTTACTTGATGTGCTGGTTACTCCCTTTTGCTCTTCCTCAACTCGCTTTTGAAGTGCTTTCACTTTGTCTTTAATTGATCCAATTGGTGTCTCCTCAATCACAGGAGATACCTCTTTTACACTTGGAACAACTGTTGGAGTAAGACCTGTTTCGTCATCTAATGACTCTTCAGAACTAAACTTTGTTAGACTTGCACGGTCACTTGCACCTTGGAGTTCTTCTCTTTGTCTCTCCTTGAGTTTTCTGCGTACTGGTTTTTTTATTTCTAATGGCAGTTTTCGCTGCTCCTTTTTCTCTGTTTCAGTTCCAGGAATAGCTGCTAAATCAGCGGAATACGAATTTAGGTCAGTAGTAAGGTAATTTACCATTTCATTCATATCAGATTTTACTTTTGGTTTATGACCTCTATCTATTTTTATTTCTATGCATGGTATCTCCGCATCTTCAAGTAGTGCATTTAGTTTGGCTTCTTCAATTTCATCATCCCTTAAAATAACCCATTCTTCATCTTTTTTATGTGATTTTGAGGAATGAGCACCATCATGTAATGATTCTTCTCTGGTGTAAGTTCCAGTTCTAAGAATTTCATTCACTTTTTCTAAATCTTCTTTGACTTTTTCAACTATTTCAAATGGTTCCCCTGGATCCTCTTCTGACTTTTCAAAGTCCTTGGCTTTGAGGGTACCAGGTTTCTGTGTGGCATCAATGGTTAGTATTGCGCTCATTTTAATAAGATCTTGCTTCATCTCACACACTTCAGACAGCAAATCGGGGCTTGCTAACACTGGCTCATCATTGACAAGATGGCTTTTCAAGATGGACGTTTCTGTGGATTCTGTCTCTTCATCATCTTGGAGATGAACGAGAAATATTAACATAAAATGGCAATAAATAAACAGAAACTGAATAATGTAATCATGAAGGAAATAATCACTTCGGTTGAGGTGGGGGGAGTGATTGGAATGGGCTGGTGTAGTTGGTGGATCCAAACAGTCTTGAACGTCATGCTAAAGGAAACTGGGAAGGAAAATGGGCAGGAAATAACTTGCTTAGAATGCGCGCTACACCACATTCACGCATACAACACAACGAGGACAACAACAAATTTAAGACAATACATCAAATGAAAAAATAAACTAACAAAACAAGACAAAAATGGGATTTTTGAACAAAGGCATCTCAAGATTGTTTAGATGCTATACAATCAATAGAAAGAAAAAGAAGTAACAGAAGCTAAGACTGTAGATTGTCGATAGTCTATACGAGAAAGCCAGTGGTAGCGAACTGACAGAAAAACAGGTTAAAAGAACTGGTAGAAAATGTAGATTTTAAAAAATGTGACATCATTTATAGAATATGTATATGTCAGTGTTTGAATATACTTTGAATAGGCTTTTGCTGTCAGAGAGGTTTGCAGGAGAACCAATTTATTCCCATTTATTACCAAGCTATTTGTATCAGCAAAAATGTAGTTGTTTTACTTCATCAATGCTTTTACTTTAACTTTCATTTTTACTCTTTAAAATTGGTAATACAATTAGAACATGAAGTCAAGTTACAGTATTTTCCCAAGCTCAGGGGGGGCAGAAGTATTTTAAGGGGAAACCACCTCATATGCAGACTTATACTCTGCCAGGACAAATTTCCTGTATGCGCTACACACTGTCAGCCATCTCCATGGTGCATTTAGCAGAACTGTATTCTTTACTGTACTGCAATGGCTTGTAACAGCTGTGGGCAAAACACACAAGCAAGAAAACTTATAGCACTGCGGAGATCACTGTCAAGTGGCAAGTTGAACCCCCTTTGAAGGATAACTTAGCTGATTACTAAGATCTGCATTGACTGAAATCCCCCTATTATCCATTGCTAAGTATTTATAGCCAATATAAGATGGTATTCCTTGAAGGTCAGACAATTAAGATATTTATTTAACCCCCTTCTGTTCTGCAAAGCAATCATGTACCCTTTCCAAGACAATCAGTAGGGCACCAATAGACATAAGATGAATGTTGAAAGATCCAATCATTGCGATGTAAATCTGTAGAAACACTGGCAAATAAACAATAGTTTTGGCCTAGTGTGCATGCTTATGAATTAAAAAGATAATCTTGTAGTTGGTCTTATTTTGGGGCAAGACTGGTTGATCAAATACTATATGAATGGCTATATGAATGTTCCCTGTTTAACCTGGATTAAAATCATCTTATGTCTATGGTTATCTTAAATTGTCTTTTTAGATAAAACATGCAATCCTCTCTTGCAGCAAAAGAGATGGTGACAAAATTACAGGAACCAGCTGCAAACCAGACTTCCATCTAGGAAGGAATCATGGGAGGAATGATTGTCTGCAACTGTGTTTTTATGTTTATAAGGTGGAGGCATGGTTCTCTCTGGAAAATCTTCATAAGGTTGAGAACACATAAGGTGTGGCTTGAATTGAAAATCAAAAGGTAAAAAAGGAAAATTTATGGCTCAACAGAAAATGATTTGAAATACAAGATGTTATGCACAGCAAACAAAAGGTCAGAAACATCCACACAGAACACACACACGCTGTTTATGTAAGTCAAGTTATTTCCATGCAAAGCAAAGGGGCTACAAGTTCAGGTTATGTTTGCCATCATAACCTGGAAATAAAATGATATGAAAAGAAATCTGCAACATACTGTGGTGAAGCGCAGCAGTTATTCTTTTTGATCTATGAACGATGTCATAGTCAGGATCTGACAATTTGGAAATAATGCCTTTTACTGGAGGGGCTAGTGAGCTTAACAGAGTTGCTGTTATGGCATCTCGGGTAATATGATATTCTTGGTCATTTTTATATTTTGTGTAAATACTGTGGAATACAATGTTCTTCTGAAAATGTTAATTGCTTGACTGTGAAGTTGATCCTCTTTTTATAAGTCTTTTTTTATTTTATTTCAGCCCAGAATAAAAACAAGATAAGTATTTCTGACTCTGCATATTTGTTTTAAGTCAGTGTAACTTTCATTAAATGGCTTTTAATAAAAAAGTAATATTTATACTACTCTACACACATTCAGTACCTGCTTCCTGAATGTGGGGTGTATTTTTCACATAGCAGGACTGCTTGTCAGTTGCTCTCCAGCTCAGCCTAATACTAACCAAAATTAACCTTTGAGAAATGTTTTTACCTTAGCCTACCTTAGTCAAATCACCAACCGCAGTGAGCAGGGGCTTCCTAGTTGAGAAATATATGTAGACTTGCAGGTGTCTGAAATTATTGTCAGACTCTATGACAATGAACTTGCCAGAGGATTCCCCAAGGGATGTAAGAAGCCAGTGATTGACTCAGACTCTGATTCTGAACCTGGCAAAATGTATGCCAGTAATTTTTCTGGTTCTAAGCTCAAAGAGATAGGTTGCATAGAAACATCTGATAAGAAGCTACATTCCTTACTAGACGAAATGCAGAATATATAAAATTCTAATTTGGGTGGATTGTCTAATTTTACTACAGGTAGTGTATTTTCCAGGTAGCATTAGTGGTGACTGATTCTACTTGTTTCCTTGACTTGCCTTTGAACTTCACCACAGTAATGTTGACTGTCATCTAATGCAAGGAGACAGTATCTGTTTTGACCAAGCATCACAATGTCCATTTAATTAGGGTTAGAGGTAATGCCAGGAGAAAACCTTTCATGAGGACAGCAGGTGATGCCAGACAAACGGATACAGTAATTTAGCTGGTTAATGATATGATAATGTCATGTCAACAGATGCACAGCAGAACATAAAATGGAATGGGCGTTGTAGCAGGAATAACAGGGAAGGTAACAGGAAAAGTCAGTAACAGGGAATAAGGGTTTAGTAGTTTAAACAGTATTGTTATAGCTTACATCCCTGCATAAGGTTACTGGTACAGTGCTAGTATATTATGTGTAGCATTTTCATTAAAGCAGCATTAGTATTAGTTTAGTGAAAATTAGCCTGCTTGAATACTGCATGCTTTAATTTAACAAAATCAAAACAAAATAATTTATAGCAACATAAAATATATAACTTACTTTTCTCAGAGTTGAGATTTCCCTAAAATAAAGGAAAAGTGGTGATTAAATAAAATGACCATACAGAAATGATAATAAATATTAATAATAATTTATATAATGATAAAATATTTGCAGGTGTAATATGCCAAGAATAATTATACAACATTGTTACCCATCAATGCTCTAACACTGTCACAGCTTTCGATTTGTCTTACTGAGAGTTTGTTCCTTGCAGACAACATGCACCTTTTTCTACAAATGCCAGCATATGTTTTCGCTGTACCATTCTTATACTTTCACTTGAATCTATGCATATTCTCTCTCAATACCCACGGTTCTCTTTTATGTATCTAATACATTGCCATTGCTACCTGACCTATAAGTAAATTTTTCTAGGCCTTAGAAATAGAAAAATGAGTACTGTAGCCTAAGGTATGAGACACTTCCAGGCCACTGTTCAATTTCTGGTACTGGTCAGTAGAATGAGCGCATTTTTCTATGGAACATAAAAAAAAAAAAAGTTACGTGTGTACCAGGGTTAAAGGTGGCCCAAAACCCTGGAGCTGACAGTGACATCATCCACAGTGAACAAAGACTGCAGCTTCAACACACCCTATAGCCCTGGTATGCTCACCATAGGCACATAAAGAGTTATAGTGGTCACATGTCCACAAGAATAAAAATACTCTAGGGTATTTCAAAGTTTTTTTGGTTTTTTTTACCATGAAATTAGCATTATTTTATAAAAAAAATGTCTGCACAGCCCTCTAAAAGTTTCTAACCTTGTGGATTCACATACACCTTAAAGTGGATGTAAATCCCATTCATGAAATCTGACCTAGGCACATCTATCTGTAGTGTTTACTTATCTCTCTCCAAAGCCCTAAGTCCCATGTCTTTCTGCCGCTCTGTTCTGACAAGCTCTCTGACACAGGAGATCAAAGCAGCTGGAAACTTGTGTCGGGGAGGTAACTTAGAGATAGATAAGCAGACAACTTATCTATTCACAGCACAGCTGTGCAAGTTTCTTCATTCATCTGCCTCTGTGCAGGGGGAAGTGTGCCTTTCCTCTAATCAGCTCTCACAAAGTGTAAGTACAGACTCCCCTCCCGCTGCTGAAACAGGAAGAGAAATTTCTAATACAATGTACACTTTCTAAAGTGTATAAAAAGCTGAAGACAACAGATATACATGAACATATACAACTTATATAGTAGGATTTGTTTCATCTCTGTGTATCATCTGAGGCTGTTCACTGGATATATGTGAGGGTTTACATCCACTTTAACCACTTGTCAACCAGGCACTGTATATATACGGCAGCAGGTCGGCATTTCTGCCCAAACCGCTGTACCCACACGGTGGTCTGTGCATGTAAAACTGTGATCGTGTGCGATGGTCCCGTGGACTCGATGTCTGCCGGCCACCCGCGATCATAGTGAGGAGAGGCAGAACGGGGATCTGTCTATGTAAACAATACGGATCCCAACTCTGACGGGACAACTCTGAGATCTGCTGTTCCTAGTGATTAGGAACAGTGATCTCTTTGTTGTCTCAAGCAGCCCAGCCCCCACAAAGTTAGAACACACCCAGGGAATCCAGTTAATACCTTGATCGCCCCCTAGAGTTAACCCCTTCCCCACCAGTGTCATTTATACCTCAATCAGTGCATTTTATAGCACTGATCAATGTAATAATGTCACTGGTCCCCAAAAAGTGTCATTTTTGTCCACGGCAATGTCGCAGTCCCGCTAAAAATTGCAGATCGCCACCATTACCAGTAAAAACAATAAAAAATAAATAAAAGTCCCAAAATCTATTCCCTATTTTGTAGACACTATAACCTTTGCGCAAACCAATCAATATAAGCTTATTGCAATTTTTTTACTAAAAATATGTAGCAGAATAGATATTGGCCTAAATTGATTAATAAATTTGTTTTTTTATATTTTACTTTTGGATATGTATTATAGCAGAAAGTAACAAATATTGGTTTTATTTCAAAATTGACAATTTTTTTTGTTTATAGCGCAAAAAATAAAAACCGCAGAGGTGATCAAATACCACCAAAAGAAAGCTATATTTGTGGGAAAAGAAGGACATCAATTTTGTTTGGGTACAGCGTCACGCGACCGCACAATTATCAGTTAAAGCGACGCAATGCCGTATCGCAAAAAGTGGCTTGGTCATTAAGGGGGTAAATCCTTCCGGGGTTGAAGTGGTTAAAGATGAAATAAGAGAACTGCAATGTTATAATGTGAGAAACATGGGGCTACAATTATATGACCTTTCCTTTTGAATGCTAGTTGCCCCACTGTCATGTTACGCTAATAGCATCAGTACTTGTTGAGTATCGAACATTACTCTCAATTCACAAGGCTAACAGGGGCTGCACAGTGGTGTAGTGGGTAGCACTCTTGCCTAGCAGTAAAAAGGGTCACTGGTTCGAATCCCAACCACAACACTACCTGCCTGGAGTTTGCATGTTCTCCCTGTGCCTGCATGGGTTTCCACTGGGTACTCCTGTTTCCTCACACACTCCAAAGACATGCTGGTAGGTTAATTGGCTTCTATCCAAAATTGGCTCTAGTATATGAATGTGAGTTGGGGACCTTGGATTGTGGGCTCCTTGAGGGTAGGAACTGATGTGAGTGTGTGATGTATGTGTGGAGCGCTGCATGAACTAACAGCGCCATATGGGTACCCTAAATAAATAATATTTAATAGAGGAGCATCTTAATGAGACACAATGTACAGGGATTGGGACAATTGTAGACACGCACCCACACTTACTCAGGATGGACTGGTGTCTTTATTCAATCTTACTAACCATGTAACACAGTAGAATAAGTAAAACAAAAATATGACAGTTATTTTCAGCTGAGTCTAATAACATTTGAAAATTACAGGTACATGGCTGAAAATGGAGTGCCTCAAGGTGAATATATAATCCAATTGTATAACCTACTTTAGCTCTACCATTACCTATGTAGTGCAAAGGCATATCTGATTTGATACTACTTAGGCCCCTTTCACACTACCGCAACTTTAAAGTCACACAATTTTTGCTACGATTTCAGGGAATGCCTGTGTAACTCGCATCAAAGTCGGACCAAAGTAGTACAGGGACTGCTTTGAAGTCGGTGCAACTTGAAGTCGCACAGATATGAATAGTACTCATTGGAAATCATGAGTTACGATTTGTCATGCGACTTTGCAGGTACAAGTGTGAAAGGGGCCTTGACCTCTTCCCACTGAGCATATGCATATGCATATATTCAGCCTCACAGAAGTGGGTCTTTATCTGTGGGGCTGCATATACAGGGGTTGGACAAAAATATAGAAACACCAGGTAAAACAACTAAATTGTTACCCAATATGGTGCTGAACCGCCTTTGGCATCCAATACGGCCTGAATTCTCCTGGAAATTGACAAGTCTTTGATGGTGGCTAATGGAATCTGATACCACACTTCATGCAAAAATCGTTCCAGTTCTCACAGAGATGCTGGAGGCGGAAAACAAGGCCGAACCCTGTTCTCCAAAATTGACCATAGTGACTCTATGATATAAAGGTCCGGTGACTGTGGCATCTAGGGAAGGCGTGAGACTTCATCTACATGCTTGTCAAACCACAATTTGACAACACCAGCTGTGTGAATCAGAGCATTATCATCTTGGTAAATAGTGCTGTCTTAGGGAAACAATGTCTGCACCATGGGGTGCACATGGCTGGCTAAAATTTGTACATAGTCGCTGGCAATGACTCTACCTTTTAATATGATGATGGGGCCTGCAGAATACCAAGATATGGCTGCCCAAACCATAATTGCACTGCCACCATGCTTTACCATTCACACAAGACATTCCTGGTCATACGTTTGGGACGTGTTCGCCACGTGCAAAAACGTCTGGTGGTTGGAAAAAGTGTGAAGTTCGGTTCATCGGACCATATTACAGTCTTTAATTGATCGATAGTTTATGATTTATGGGTGTTGCACCACTGTTAGCATTAATATTGATCACTAGTGGTTTGGCAATTGCAGCTCGCCCATGAATGTTTTTGTTATGGAGTTCAAAAGAATGTGAAGAAAGGGGTATAGCCCGTTTTAAGGCCCCCCTTTCCCTCATGGAATGGTGGTGATAGGAGTTTCAAGCCCCTCCCATTGATTAATTTCAATGGGGGGTTTTGTGATAGGTCAAAAAAGGTCAGCTGATTGGGAATGTTCTGGAAGTTCTGGGGGTCCCCTAGGATAGGTCATTTATAGTCACCTGACCCCCTAGAACATTTCAGAAATGACCAGGACTCCTATTTAAGCAGAAGGCTGAGGCGGGTCTTTGCCATTCGCCAGAAGGATATTTGAAGAGCGCCCCACTGATTTTGGCTGATTTTGTACAGATTTAAAGTATTTATTGATTAAAAGAGTTATGGTGAATTGTTAATTGTTTATATTTGGAAAAAATGAATAAACAAGGCCGCGGCCATTAGTAACCCAGTTTGGTGTGTCTAGTGTTCTTTGTATGTTTGGAGTTTATGCCACCTACCGTCCCAGCACAGAGACAAGCTCTTGCCAAGAGGTCTGGGACTGGTGCTAATAATGGGGAACTGCAAAACCCAGTTACTGATCACCTAATTGCTCTGATAGCTTCTGATTTGCTATCATGCTGATCAGTCACTTTACAGCCCGGAAAGAAAGGAAGAAAAGGAAAGGAAAGGAAAAGGAAAAGGAAAAAGGAAAAAAGAAAAGAAAAGGGTTTGATCTAGGTCAGTGTCGAAGTTAAAGTCAAGGTTGGGGTCAAAGGTCATGGTCAGAGACAAAGGTCAGGGTCGGTGTATTTTAGGTATGATTAAAAACACAGCATTTTTAAAAATTTGTATCAGTGTCAGGTAGTGTCAGTGTGTTTTAGGTAGGATAAAATGGAAGAAAAATATGCATTGTTGTTTCTAGGCCCCACCAGGGGTAAAAAACAACAAATACATACACATACAGTTGTACTCATAAGTTTACATACCCTGGCAGAATTTATGATTTCTTGGCCATTTTTTACAGAATATGAATAACACAAAAACGTTTCTTTCACTTGTGGTTAATGCTTGGCTGAAGCCATTTATTATTAATCAACTATGTTTACTCTTTTTAAATCATAATCACAACAGAAACTACCCAAATGACCTTGATCTAAAGCTTACATACCTCAGTTCTTAATACCGTGTATTGCCCCCTTTAACATCAATGACAGCTTGAAGTCTTTTGTGGTAGTCTTTGGTGGCATCTTCTCAGATGGTAAAGCTGCCCATTCCTCTTGGCAAATAGCCTCCAGTTCCTGTAAAATCTTGGGCTGTCTTGCATGAACTGCACGTTTGAGATCCCCCCAGAGCGGCTCAATGATATTGAGGTCAGGAGACTGAGATGGCCACTCCAGAACCTTCACTTTATTCTGCTGTAGCCAATGACAGGTCAACTTGGCCTTGTTTTTTGGATCATTGTCATGTTGGACTGTACAAGTATGTCCCATGAGCAGCTTCCTGTCTGATGAATGCAAATGTCCTCCAGTATTTTTTGATAACATACTGCATTCATCTTGCCATCAATTTTGACCAAATTTCCTGTGCCTTTGTAGCTCACACATCCCCAAAACCTCAGCGATCCACCTCCATGTTTCACAGTAGGAACGGTGTACCTTTTATCATAGGCCCCGTTGACTCCTCTCCAAATGAAGCATTTATGGTTGTGGCCAAAAAGCTCAATTTTGGTCTCATCACTCCAAATGACTTTGTGCCAGAAGGTTTGAGGCTTGTCTCTGTGCTATTTTGCATATTGTAAGCGGGGTACTTTGCGTAGTAATGGCTTTCTTCTGGCGACTCGACCATGCAGCCCTTCTTTCTTCAAGTGCCTCCTTATTGTGCATCTTGAAACAGCCACACCACATGTTTTCAGAGAGTCCTGTATTTCACCTGAAGTTATTTGTGGGTTTTTCTTTACATCCGGAACAATTTTCCTGGCAGTTGTGGCTGAAAATTTAGTTGGTCTACCCGACAGTGGTTTGGTTTCAATAGAATCCCTCATTTTCCACTTCTTGATTACAGTTTGAACACTGCTGATTGGCATTCTCAATTCCTTGGATATCTATTTATATACATTTCCTGTTTTATACAGTTCAACTACCTTTTCCTACAGATCCTTTTGCTTTCCCCATGACTCAGAATCCAGAAACGTCAGTGCAGCACTGGATGAAAGATGCAAGGGTCTGTCAGGAGTCCGAAAAATCATTGACCTTTTATACACACACACTAATTACAAGCAAACAGATCACAGGTGAGGATGGTTACATTTAATAGCCATTCAAACCACTTTGTGTCAACTTGTGTGCATGTAATCAGGCCAAAATCACCAGTGCATGTAAACTTTTGATCAGGGTCATTTGGGTAGTTTGTGTTGTGATTATGATTTAAAAAAGAGTAAACACAGTTGATTGATAAAAAATGGCTTCAGCCAAACACTAACTATGAGTGGAAGAAAAGTTTTTGTGTTATCGCTCATATTCTCTGAAAAATGGCCAAGAAATCATAAATTCTGCCAGGGTATGTAAACCTATGAGCACAACGGTATGTTGTATTACTTCAATTGTCAGGAGCAGGATAATTTATTTTGGGAGGTAGGTTATGGCAATAGCAAGACATATGCAGCTAAATATTAAAAATATATATATATTTTTTACTCTTTTTGTGCCAGTTTTCCTTTGATAATAAAAACAAAATCAGGAGATAGCCATTACTATTTACCACCAAATGAAATCCCAATTTGCCCTGAAAAAACTTAGTTGATACACTAAGTAGTTGCAATTATATATACAGGTAGCAAAACAATGTTCAGGCATTAATATTTGTTTTATCCTCCTTCATGAAAGAGGTTAAATGGTTTGACTAGGTTTGTCCTTATATTACATAGTCTTGGTACATCTAAAGGAGCTTGTACAGAGATTGTACAATTAGATTGTACAGTGTATGGCCAGCCTGAGGATGGTGTTGAAGTAAAAATAAACCAATCAATTTGTTTCCTAAAACAGCTGCATTCAAGGCATGCTGTAAATAACGGGTTAAGTTGCTTGCGCTCTCAACCGTACTGTCAAGCCATCAAATGGCTAGTGTCATAATGGAAACATGCAAAGCACTATGGCAACTGCATATCAAACAGAGGCTTATATGGCAGCTTCCATGGCTGTAAAGGATAAGAGGGTTTAGTTCCACTTTAAATCTTCGTGAATTGAGATTTATGTATGCAAAGTTTTGACTCCACTTTCACTTTAGTAACTGCATGGATGTATTACTATTTTTATTATTTACAGGATTTGTATAGTGCCAACAGTTTACACAGTGCTTTATAATGTACAGGGGGACAGTACAATCCCAATACAGCTTAATACAGAAGGAACAGTAGGGCTCTGCTGATGGAGCCTACAATCTAAAGGAAGGGGGAGGTGGTACAAAAGGTAATAGCTGCGGGGGATGATCTGATGGAGGTAACTCGGGTACAGTTCTAAGGTGGAGGTGGGGTAGGCTTCCCTAAATAAGTGAGTTTTCAGGGATTGCCTAAAGGCGAACAGGGTAGCTGATCAGACATACTGGGGCAGGGAGTTCCATAGGATGGGAGAGGCTCTGAAGAAGTCTGGGAGGCGAGCCTGGGAGGAGGTGACAAGGGAGCTAGAGAGCAGAAGGTCTTGGGAGGAGCAGAGAGGACGATTTGGGCGATATCTGCAGATGTGATTGGTGATGTAGCTGGGGATGATGTTGTGGATGGCCTTGTATGTTGCGGTTAGTATTTAGAATTTTATATGGTGGGGTAGGGGAAGCCAATGAAGGGATTGGCAGAGGGGAGCAGCAGTCACGGATCGGTTAGTAAGCTGAATAAAGGTAGGCCAGTGAGGAGAGAATTGCAGTAGTCATGGCAGGAAATGACCAAGGAGTGAATACGTTGTTTTGTGGTATCATTAGTCAGAAAGGGGCGAATTCTGGAAATGTTGCGGAGGTTAAAGCGGCATGATGGTAACCAGTGATTGGATGTGGGGGCTGTAGGAGAGGCAGGAGTCTAGGATTACACCCAGCACCTTGGCATTTGTGGAGGAACCAATCGTTGTGCTGTTGATCTCAATGGTAAGGTCATGGGGAGGGAACTGGGAGGAGGAAATATTGCAAGCTCAATTTTAGAAAGATTGAGTTTGAGGAAATGGTGTGACATCCATACTGATATGTGGCTCAGTAAGTTTGTGATATGTGAGGAGATTGAGGGGGTGAGTTGAGGAGCAGAGAGATAGATCTGGGTGTCGTCAGCATAGAGGTGGTATTAGAAGCCATGGGATGTTATCAACTTGCCCAGGGAAGAGGTATAGAGCGAAAATAGGAGGGCCCCAAAGACGAAGCCTTGAGGTACCCAAACAGAAAGAGGAAGAGGAGCAGAGGAGATGGTGTTGTTTGTGACACTGAAAGTGTGCTGAGATGGGTAGGAGGAGAACCAGGAAAGAGAAGAATGACAGAGGTCAAGGGAATGGAGTTTGTTGAGGAGAAATGGGTGGTCAACTGTGTGGAAGGCAGCAGAAAGTTCCAAGAGTATGAGTATGGAGCACTGGTCGTTGGTTTTAGCAGTTAGCATGCCGTTGGTGAGTTTTAGTAGGGCAGTTCCAGTGGAATCTTGTGGGTAGTCTGCGTGGAATCGAGAAGGTTGTTGTCAGTGAGGTAGGAACTCATACAGTTCTGGACAAGACGTTCAAGAATCTTGGAGGCAAATGAGAGCAGGGAGATGGGTCTTAAGTTATTCAGACAGGTGAGGTCCGGTGAGGGTTTTTTAAGTATGGGGGTAACCAGTGCATGTTTGAGCATGGAGGGAAAGATGCCGGAGGAGAGGAAGAGGTTGAAGATGTTAGTTACAGACTTTAGGATAGAGCAGGAAGGTGGATGCAGTAATAGTGAGAGGACAGGGTCTAGGGGACAGGTGGTGAGGTGGGCCTTGGAAAGGAGTTTGGCAACTTCCTCAGTGGTAACAGATTTGAAGGAGGAAAGTATTAAGTGTGGTGTTCGACCTGGTGTGTTGGTTTGGGGAGGAAGCTGGGTACTGATTATCTCATCACAAATTGTTTCGAGTTTGGCTTTGAAAGGATTGGCAGTAAGCAAGTTGGTGGGTGGAGGCAGTGGGGGGTGAAGTAAGGAATTAAGGGTAGAAAAGAGTTGACAAGGTTTGGATGAGAGGATTTTGATGAGAGTGGTGTAGTAGTAGGTTTGTTTAGCAGTGTGGAGGCAGGAGTTGTATTTGAGAAGGGCAGATTTGTAGAGGGTAAAGTCTTGCAGGGATTATGTTTTATGTCATGCTCACTCAAGAGCATGGCTGCGTGTCTTGAGTCTTCTAATGTCGTCTGTTTGCCAGGGTTGTAGCAGGCGAGGCCTGGCTCTACACGTAGAAAGAAGAGCGAGTGTGTCCAGGGAGGATGACAGCATGTTGTTGTAGACAGAAGTGGTCAGGTCAGGACAGGGGTGTAATTTTATTATAAAAGCAGTCAGTAGCAGAATGAAGAAGGGAAGCGTTTTATGTCAATAACTTAGAAACTAAGCATGACTGTCTGGCAGTACACATTTTTAAAAAGGTAGCCAGCAATGGCAGCCTTGGTATTTCTCTTAGACCAAATTACTTTAAATAATTTACATTATTATTATTATATTATGCAAGATTTATATAGGCAGTCATCATAGTTACATTACAATTTGGTACAAGAGGAATCAGAGGGCCATGCACGCTAGAGCTTACAATCTAGGAATATACTGTATATCGCAAGGGTTTTACTTTATTGAGTGATAGCAGTTTGTGAAGGATTAAAATATAATTACAGTTCTAGGATCCTTTTGCTACTACATTGGGGTGACACATTGGCTATAACAGCAAGCCATGAATTTTAGATTGATCTGTTGGGTTTTAGAAAAGACCTAAATGCAAAGGTTCTAGGCATTTAGGGTGCTGTCAATATACCTCTGAATATGACATCGGAGGATGCCTCATTCATTTATTGTACTTAGAAAGGGCATGTGATCAAACAATTAATGCAATGACAAAAATTAAACAAGTCATTACATGCAAGATCAGTAAATTTTCATTTTTAAAACACTAAATTGAGTGCAAAAGTGAAGAGACACAAATCAAAGCTCATCAGATGGCAATCAGATCAATGGAAACATTTAATATAATATAATTCAAAATGAAATCATTAGAAAAAGGATCAGTCAAGCTAAAACTGATATTTTAGTTACAGGTTAAGCCTGGTGGCCTGCACCAGTCCCTGGTGTCCTATACATCTTGAATCCTCCACCTCCACACAAACCTATGTGTGTTCTATCACATTCTGTTGCACTCTCCATGATACACAAGAAATGTAGAATTAAACTCAAAAAAGTTGAGGGATCTCATATTGACACCATCAAGTGTGCAGAAACAGGGGCTCAAGTAAACAAATATCACAAAGCAGTCATTGAGAGATTTAGGAAGCTGTCAGGTGGATTAACTGCCACAATCTGCCAAATAGGAAACTGCTAGTCTGCCCCAAACATAATGTTTTAAACATAACTAAAAATAAATGAGAAATACCAAATTTATCCAAACATTGTTTTACCTCATCTTCTTGATCTGATTCAGATTCCTTCATAATAAAAGATGGGAGGTAGATAGGATGGTAAAAAGAGAGAGAAAAACAACTAAGTATAAATCACATTAAAGTAGAACTCCAGCCAAAAATAACAAGACAAACAAGAGTCACCCTTTAAAAGACAAAATGAATATTCACTTTCAATCCAGAGCTCTCTGCCGTAATACTTATGTTCTGCCACAAGATGGCCTCAACCAACTTTTTCTAAACCCCAGACTGTCTTGCATCTACCGCAGTCTGTGACTGGACAATGAAAAGAGAAACAGTACCGTATATACTCGAGTATAAGTCGAATTTTTCAGCACATTATTTAGTGCTGAAAGTGCCCCCCTCGACTTATACTCGAGTCAAGCACTTTTCTGCAGCACAAAATTTCATTTTCCGAACTGACTTTGGGGCCCCGTATCTCAGGGCCACTTGGTGCTAGGAACTCCAAATTTGGTGTGCAAACCCAGTGGACCTGGTACCACAACATATCCAAAGCTGAAGTTCCTAGCACTAAGTGGCCCCGAGATACGGGGCCCCAAAATCGGTTCGGAAAATGTCATTCTCTGCTGCAGAAAAGTGCTTGACATTTTCTGAACCGAGTTTGAGGCCCCATATCTCAGGGCCACTAAGTGCTAGGAACCCCAAATTTGGTGTGCAAACCCAGTGGACCTGGTACCATAACATATCCAAAGCTGAAGTTCCTAGCACTAAGTGGCCCTGAGATACAGGGCCCCCAAACCGGTTCGGAAAATGTCATTCTCTGCTGTAGAAAAGTGCTTGACATTTTCTGAACTGATTTTTGGGGCCCTGTATCTCGGGGCCACTTGGTGCTAGAAACCCTAGCTTTGGAAATTTTATGGTGCTAGTTCCACTTGGTTTGCACACCAAATTTGGGGTTCTTAGCACTAAGTGGCCCTAAGATACAGGGCCCCAAATTCGGTCAACTGTGTCCATCTGCTGCAATGTCATTTCGGGACCCTTTGGGTTCAGAGACCCCAAATTTTGGCTGCAGCTAGGGGGCATCTAGGAACCCTTAACTACCAAGTTTGAAGTTCAGGGGACCTATGGCTGCAAATGGGCACAGTGAGGCTGCAAATGGGCACAGTGAGGCTGCAAATGGGCATTGTTGACCCTCTTTTCCACTTACAGTAGCTGTGCATTTCTCACCCTCGTCTTATACTCGGGTCAATAAGTTTTTCCCATTTTTTTGTGGTAAATTAGGGCCTCGACTTGTACTCGGAACGACTTATACTCGAGTATATACGGTATATGCTTTCTCCTCCTGGTAACATGCTTCTTGTCAGCAAATTAACCGATTGGTTACTTCTGCTGTTTTTTCCTCTCATATACCAGATCAAATTTATGTACTTATACACCTTGCATCAAAAAAATACATGCAATACTTTATTAAAGATTATAGAGCTTTGTTAATTTGTGTATCATATCTGCCTAGAGTTCAGCTTTAAACTAAAGCCAATCTCATAGTTTTAAATTATTCTGTGACTCATTTATTATCTATTCAACATTTTTGCCAGCGCCTGCCCTCCCTTAAGGGTTTTATAGATGCCAGGAGGTGGGCGGGTTCTACAGTGGGGACGGAAAGTATTCAGACCCCCTTAAATTTTTCACTCTTTGTTATATTACGGCCATTTGCTAAAATAATTTAAGTTCAATTTTTTCCTCATTAATGTACACACAGCACCCCATATTGACAGAAAAACACAGAAATGTTGACATTTTTGCAGATTTATTAAAAAAGAAAAACTGAAATATCACATGGTCCTAAGTATTCAGACCCTTTGCTCAGTATTTAGTAGAAGCACCCTTTTGATCTAATACAGCCATGAGTCTTTTTGGGAAAGACGCAACATGTTTTTCACACCTGGATTTGGGGATCCTCTGCCATTCCTCCTTGCAGATCCTCTCCAGTTCTGTCAGGTTGGATGGTAAACCTTGGTGGACAGCCATTTTAGGGTTTCTCTAGAGATACTCAATTGGGTTTAAGTCAGGGCTCTGGCTGGGCCATTCAAGAACAGTCACGGAGTTGTGAAGCCACTCCTTCATTATTTTATCTGTGTGGTTAGGGTCATTGTCTTGTTGGATAGTAAACCTTCGGCCCGGTCTGAGGTCCTGAGCACTCTGGAGAAGGTTTTCGTCCAGGATATCCCTGTACTTGGCCGCATTCATCTTTCCCTCAATTGCAACCAGTTGTCCTGTTCCTGCAGCTGAAAAACACCCCCACAGCATGATGCTGCAACCACCATGCTTTACTGTTGGGACTGTATTAGACAGGTGATGAGCAGTGCCTGGTTTTCTCCACACATACCGCTTAGAATTAAGGCCAAAAAGTTCTATCTTGGTCTCATCAGACCAGAGAATCTTATTACTCACCATCTTGGAGTCCTTCAGGCAGGGGCGTCACTAGGGGGTGGCTTTTGGGGCTATAGCCCCGAATCTGGGGCCAATAGCCCCGAGTCTCTGCAGGGGTCCCCAAGGGGAGGGGAGGCTCTCTGAAGACCCTTATGTAAGTGGGGGGCTCTCTGGGGACCCTGATGCAAGGGAGAGGCTCTCCGGGGACCCTAATTTAAGGGGGGCTCTCTGGGAACCCTTATGTAAGTGGGGGCCCTCTGGGTACCCTGATGAAAGGGGGAGGCTCTCTGAGGACTCTGATGTAAGGAGGAGGCTCTCTGGGGAACCTGATATAAGGGGGGCTCTCTGGGGACCCTGATGTAAGGGGGCTCTCTGGGGATCCTGATGTAAGTGGGGGGCTCTCTGTGGATATATATATACACACACACGTAAATTACTGTATATACATGTGTATGCTCGCCCAAGGGTATGACTTTCTTTACTACGCTGCTATGGGCTCTAGCCCCAGATCTTTTGTAGACCTAGCAACGCCCCTGCCTTCAGGTGTTTTTAGCAAACTCCATGTGGGCTTTTATGTGTCTTGCACTGAGGAGAGTCTGGCCACTCTGCCATAAAGCCCCGACTGGTGGAGGGCTGCAGTGATGGTTGACTTTCTACAACTTTCTCCCATCTCCTGACTGCATCTCTGGAGCTCTGCCACAGTGATCTTTGGGTTCTTCTTTACCTCTCTCACCAAGACTCTTCTCCCCCGATAGCTCAGTTTGGCCGGACGGCCAGCTCTAGGAAGGGTTCTGGTCATCCCAAACGTCTTCCATTTAAGTATTATAGAGGCCACTGTGCTCTTAGGAGCCTTAAGTGCAGTAGACATTTTTTTGTAACCTTGGCCAGATCGGTGCCTTGCCACAATTCTGTCTCTGAGCTCTTCAAGCAGTACCTTTGACCTCATGATTCTCATTTGCTCTGACATACACTATGAACTGTAAGGTCTTATATCGACAGGTGTGTGGCTTTCCTAATCAAGTCCAATCAGTATAATCAAACACAGCTGGACTCAAATGAAGGTGTAGAACTCAAGGATGATCAGAAGAAATGGACAGCACCTGAGTTAAATATATGAGTGTCACACTTACTTACTTACTTAGGACCATGTGATATTTCGGTTTTTCTTTTTTAATAAATCTGCAAAAATGTCAACAATTCTGTGTTTTTCTGTCAATATGGGGTGCTGTGTGTACATTAATGAGGAAAAAAATGAACTTAAATGATTTTAGCAAATGGCTGCAATATAACAACGAGTGAAAAATTTAAGGGGGGCCTGAATACTTTCCGTCCCCACTGTATGAACATGTGACCGCCGTGATTGGCTGTCACATGATTGCAAGCAGGTAACTAGTGTCAGGATCATGATAGTCGCCGGTAACTGTGTCAGGAGCGTGCAGGTAGCACACTCTCAGCACGGCTGGTTTTGCAACGTTGTACACAAATATGGGGCCACTGGGCGCCAAGGCCCACCCTCCGGGAGGCTGCATATTTGTGTGCCGTCAGCTCCAACAGGTTAATAGGGTTGATCTATTCAAGGCAAATAGGCTGTTCACTTTGCGATGGAATATTCCTTTTGTTTAGTGGTTGTTGTGAAAATTCACTTTGCAAAGAATACCCAATTATGGGCAAGAAAAATTAAAGAACAGTATTTTTGCTTACACATGATTGGATGATGGAAATCAGCAAAGCTTCACCTCTTTCACTGTGCTAAGGGGAAATTCCCTTGCAAAGTAAACAGCCTATTTGTTTTTAAGAAATTAACCTCAATGACTTTCCTCCTTCCTTATTTAAACTTTTGCATTGGCATGTTTTATGGTTCCCCATTCTTTTACAAATGTTGCTGTATTCTATCGGTGATTGTTACTACACAGGCAAGTAATGGCCACTGCAGAATATAATAACCTGCTTGACAGTGCAATTCAGAGCAACCTTTAGAAGGGAGGTAATTATGCGGGATATTTTGAAGACTTTTCATTTTATACTAAAGCACGAGTCTACAAAAATAACACTGTTTACCTGTAGAAATAGGATTTTTGTCCAGAGTCAGAAAAAAACGACCTTAGCTCTGGACCCGATGGCGCCATAAGGAACCCCCAGAACAGAAGTGGAGTCCTGTAGCCACTGCCAAGAGCAGGACCATTGCAGAAATACACCAGTATAATAATGAACTTAACAATTTGTGGTTCTTAGCCGAGTGGAGAAACTTCAAAAAATTTAGAGCAATCACAGAGAAAACAACAGTACTAATGGATTTTGAAAACCTGTGCTTATTAGCTGACTGGAAAGACTTCCAGGATTTTAGTATCCAGCATGAATTTGCCAGCAATCGCAGCCTGACCAGAGAGACTTCCATGATTTCAGTATCCAGCATGAATCTACAATCATCTGCTGACTGACTGGAGAGACTTCCAGGATTTCACGCATTCATGAATCTACCAACAGCTGTTGATAGTAAAAGAAAAATTCTAACAAAGAATACTGATAAAAACACATCCAATTTCCTGAGGACACTAAGGGAATTTGAGCAGGTGTGAGGTGAGAGGGATTATAGCCTTAGGCTCCATTCACACCATGGTGTTCCGTTTTGTGGGCAGAATCGTCGGAAACACAGCAAATCGTGGAATGCCCTTGCGATCCCCGCTATTTTGAATTGCACCAAATTGCGACGCAATAGTGCCGCAATTGTCGCCCCGAGGAATCACGGTAAAACCCCACAAACAGAATCGCAGGACGCCCGATGCCCAAAAGAAGTTCTTGCACTTCTTTTGGGCGTCGGACGTCCCGCGATTCTGTTTGAATGATTAGTGGCGTTTCCGGATCGCAGGCAGAATCTCTGCCATTCCGCCTGCAAAATGGAACGCCATGCAGTGAATGGAACCTTAAAGCGGCAGGCCTTCAGTTTATCTACCTAGTGTCCATTTCTCCTGTAGGTGGCAGTATAATCCTATGTTGCTTAATTTCCATTAAGGTGTGTCCCTGAATGGACAATAAAGAAAACTTTGCCCTGTTTTATTAATTTTATTACAGGCCCCTTTTTTATGATTCCTCAGATTGCTACATTGTTTTGTCCTTGCTCAATTTTAAAATTCTGCACACAAAATGAACGCTACCAGTACGGGCCAGAATAGCAGCACCAACCACCCAAACTTTACTTTAACTGCCAGTCATGAATTGCACAGTTCACAACATAAGATAGGGAGCTGTGCATTCACAGAAGTTTCAGTGATTTTTATTTTATTTTATTAGTGCCTACCCAATGACAATTGTAAAAAATGTTGCAAAATTTTAATGATTTAAGCAGTGGCGGCCGCTCATTAGGCACCGCCCACCCCCCCAATCCATGTGTCCGACCCCTAATCTACATGCAGGATGCCGGACATATGGATTTCAATGGAATTTGTTTTTTTAGAAGCCTGAGGCTCTAATTGGCTTCAAAAAAGGGTGGGCTCAGGGCACAGATCACTGTGCCCTGAGCCCACCCTGTTGTGTGACATTAGTGAATTAATATTCGCTAATGTCTTCCTCTTGAGACCCCATTGGCTGGGCATCCTAAGACCCCATTGTCCAGGAGTCCGAAGACCCGATTGTGTGGGCATGGCGGGCTTGAGTGATGGGGGGGGTTAGTGCGGGGTGGCGGCTGGAGCGATGGGGGGTGTCTGTGGTCAGGTCTGTCTGCCCCCCGACAGATGGAGCACCAGTCGTCACTGGATTTAATCATATAAAGCATTTAAAATATGCAGGGAATAGATCACTATTCCCTAAAATTAAACATTCTAAGAAAAGTACTGCATCAGCACATGTGAGTTATTCATTCTCCTAGCTGCAGAGATGAATGAAAAATATAGAAACAGAATTATGAGACAAAATGATAACTGGTAGCTTTTCATGCACATTATCATTTTATATAGTGGTTTAAAACACTGTAAACAAAATTCTTACCTTGCAATAAACTGGCAATGTGATATTTAGATTGCAGATGGCTTGCTGTACAAGGCCCCTATTAGATTTTGGTTCCTTCATGAAAGACAGGCGCCCACAAGGCTCTTGAGTTGTGTCTCTTACCTGATATTAGGAAATAATAGAGCTCATAACATTTTACTGTCTTAGCAGGTCAAACTGAACAGCATATACAACACTGCACATGCAGCTTTTAATTGTAATGAAGAATAAAAGAAAATCAGACAGGTAACATCAGAAAAAAAAAACATATTAATTAGAAGATCTGATGATGTTTGGCCAAGTGCATACATATTGTCCTCAATCAAATGGAATGCATATAAAGTTAAGGGATTCAATTGTTCTATCAACTACTTATTAGTACCTTGACAAACAATGGAAGTCTGTTCTCTTTAAAGGCATAGAAACTAAATATATGGTGTTGCCCACTCTTTATTAGAGGTACTAGGTTTCCAAAACAGTCTACATAGATTGGTTTTCCTTCCAGGACCTGAAAAAGAAAACACAACATCAGTGGCTGCATAGGGCTCTAGGTTCCAAAACTGAATATATATGGGAAATTCCTCCTTACAGGGTTGGTTTAAAATAAAGCATATGTGCTCACGCTGCTTCTATGTGACATAGATGTTAGAAGACTAAGCTATGACAATATAGTCCTCCTTGGTCACAAACATGGTAAAAACAGCATGAAACATTGTGAAATGAAAATGACAAACACTCTATATGGTAAAGCTCTAGATTACTAAGAAAGTGAATAAAGTTTGGAAAAGGGTGATGTAAATCATTTATCCTCTCAAGTAATACCTTTTTTATTGTAATATTTTTTTCATTTCATATCAATAATTTATTGATAATCCACTAAGCAAACAGTTAGGTAGAGTTAAAAATGAATAAGCATATGTGAATTGGTTTACTTTTCAAGTAATTTGTAAACCTGTCCGTTTGCATTTGACACAGCCATTCAAGACAACGCAGCCAGGAGTGACACGCTATACTGCAGTTAAATTTACATGAAGTCATTTTGAAGATGCAAAACGACCATAGGTAGAGACCAGCAGGCACATCATTCATCTGAACATGAGGTCTGCTTTCTTACTGAGCATCCCAGGAGCTGAAAATGCTACACGCCAACAGTAGCATCTTTAATTTAACTTCAACTCAACAGTAAGCAAATACATATTGGTCAAGGAATTGTCCTAGCCTGTGATCAGAAAACAAAAGTGCAGAAGCACATAGAGAAGGTTATTCCTGTGCTCTCTCTTTCTGTAAGAATGTAGGCAGGGCAAGATAGACAGCACTGTACCATGTACTAAAGCAGCCTTTTTCAACCAAGGTGTCCAGGCATCCTAGGGTGCCTTCTGGGTTCCTCAGGGGTGCCTTGGCAAAATCCCTAAAAAGTGCCCAAAAACAAGCCAACAGGTGAATACCTTTTTGTTCCACAAACCACAGTTTTTTATGTGTAGATTACAACCTTGGACACTGTGAGTGAGGGCCAACTGCTTACATGATAACAACTGATGATGTAATTGGTTGATAAAGAGGATGTCAGGCACCTGCCTCCTTTTTTTCCCCTCTCCTGCCCCTCTCCATCACCACAGGGGGTCACTTTAGCTGAGTGAAAGAAAAACAGGAATGCTGGCATACTAGCCAGTACAGGCGTGCAAAGGTGTATATGCTTTGCGTGAATAAATAACTTCTAATGTTGGGTGTCCTACGTGTGTGAATCTTGCTGCATTGTGTTAAGCTATTAGTTTAGTTCTTTACATTTTAGAATGGGGTGCCTCAAGATTGTGCAAAATTTTAAAGGATGCCATGACTGAAAAAAGGTTAAGAAACACTGTACTAGAGCACTGATCGGCTTGCTTTCATTTTTCAATGAACATCGTGGAGAGCATGACATCACTGTCATTCTCCGAATGCCGTCCATCTTGAGTGGCTGACTTCCTGTGTGCAAAATGCATCAAGCCGCCTGCTCAGCACAGGACCCAGGAAGCTGGGCATCACTGGAAAAAATTATTAAAGTAGTGGTGTCTACTTCACCGATTTTCAGCTTCCAGAGGTATTTGCCAGGTATGGTACTGTATATACATAGTTACATCAGTCCAAGCTGGACCATTGTAACTATGTAAAATATACCATGCCTGGAATTTTTCTTTGAATGAGCAGCAGATGCATTTTTCACTTAATACTGTACATTAACTCACTATTGCAGACTACTCATGTATTCAATTATACAGGGTGTCAACTTATTTCTAATAGCTTAAGGCAAATAGGTATTTGGTCACTATTCTCAGTCTGAATGTACTCCTCAGGTTCTTTTTTTGTGACACATTATACTCTAGGCATAGTGTGAGAATTTTTAATTTGCACAAAAATAGTTTGTGTTGTATGACAAGCATTTCACTGTGTGGGCAGTTTTAGCAAGCTTGGACAGTGACTGCAAACTAGCCCAGGGATGATTATTATTCAGCCACATTTACAGCCCACGCTGGCATACAGACTAGTATCAGTAAAGCAGTGAGCCTGCACACGGGCTGGTTTTCTGCCTACGCTTGTATATCCAGGTTAGTACGACTCAGGAGGGAATTATTATTTATTAAATAAATAAATAAATAAATAACATAAAAACACATTGGATGAATAACCAGTCAGCACTGGAGCAAGCCATTTCTAGTGCTGTAATGAAGAGGTGAGGTTTAGCATGTTACACGTATAAAAATGTTAATGTTTTTCAGAGGCTCACCTCTACATCTCTACTCCTAGCAACTTCTGCAAAGTTTTCCTGCTGTTCCAGTGTCTTGTCCACCTTGTCATCTGTCATACAGAAACATCTCAGACGTGCTTCAATAGGGTCATGGGATTTGGCAAATACAACAAACTTGGCCATATAGGGAACACATATAATTTCTCTGTAAACTTGGCTAGCAAATGTAACTGATTCTTGGATTTGTCGGCAATCAATTAACCAAAACCTACAGAAGAAAACAAATAGTATTAAATATGGCAAGACTAGTATATATAGCTGAAGAGAACTTTGGGGTATATATATAAGGTATCACACAGTGCCTTAAGAGAAGTTTTTGTGAACAAATGTAGGATACAATAACCAATTTGTAAATGTGACCATACACTTAATGTGTTGTTAGGATTTTTTTTTTATTTTTACAAAACAATGTGTGAAAAAAACTGACCTGGCAGATACATTAGTAGTAAAAGAAACACATTCATTAACGAATGTAAGTGGTGTGGTTCCAGTGATGTCCTCCCACTGCGCTGGAGTTGTACCACCTAAAGACAAGCAAAGTAAAAGGAAATGTGCTTATATGCAAACATATTTTTGCAGCATGCTGGGCGTAATTTATACAAAACTAGAGCTAGGGTATATGAAGGTTTTTCACATACTTTGTAAAACTAATCCTATTACAGCTGTGACTGGATAACGAAAAAAGTGACTAATTGCTATAGGCAATACAAAAATAAAAAGAATTACATAATAAGGTAAGAAAGAATATTCAATACATCAGCTACAATATTTCACTAAGTTAAAGTTGAACTAAAGGCAAATATTTTTTTTTGGATTTGGATAGGGTAAGGGAAGGCTTTAACACCTGTCATTTTTTATTTTTGCCATTGGTGACTCAATAGGGAGATTTCTCTTCACTTCCTGTTCCATAGCCAAATTAGGAAGTGAGATGAAATCCCTCCATAATGGGAGACTCCCAAGGTCACCAGAACTAGTGTTCCCATATGAAGATTTACCCTCTATTCCTATTCTGGTGTCAACCAAAAAATTTGGGATTTTCTCTTACTTTTACTTTCAATGATGATGGTAAACATGACGAATAGAAAGGGGTGAATCTTTCTAAAAGAGGCACAGACAGCAATAAAAACCTGACAGGGGTTTTATTGCCTCTCTACTCTAACCCAAACAAAAAATAAAGTTTTGCCTTTAGTTATACTTTAAAATGTGTCATAAGGACAAAAAAAACAACAAGAATAACAAATACAACTGTGACTGTTATCTTAATGAATGTATGGATTATGTATCTGCTGCTCTTTCTGATTCTAACATGAGCCAATTACAGTAGTGCTTACCAAAGAATGGTGCACAAATCTGCAGAAAAAAAATGAAAATGAGAGAATGTAAGAGAATATGTTCAGTGCAATGGCAGCTGCCACAGAGCAGCACTGTGAATTTAACAGGCTGAGCTCCAGCAATTGTTTGTGTAGGTATATGGAGTAACTTTGAACATAGGATGCACTTAGACTGTCAAATTTGTAAAAAGTGGTATGAGGCCTACCAAAAGTTGGTAAACACTAAGAAATAATATATGTAGAGCTTTGGTACGGCGTTTGTTTGTACACTGGATGGAGTCAATACCCTGAATCTTGCATCCGCGCTGAGCTACCACCTCCTGTGTGCAGAATACATCAGGCTGGCCGCTCAGCACAGGACCCAGGAAGCTAGTAGAGATAATTGGAGTAGTGGTGTCTACTTCAGTGATTTCCAGCTTCCAGAAGCATCATCTGGGTATGGTATATACATAGATACATTGGTCCAAGCTTGGCAAATTTAATTATGTAAAAAAATTAACCATGCCTGGAATTCTTCTTTAAATAATCAGAAGATGTATTTTCACGTAATACATGAACTCACTATTGCAGACTACTCATGTATTCCCTGATACACTGTGTTAACCTATTTCTGGTAGAGCTCTGGTATGGAGTTTGTACACTGAATGTAGTCAATACACTTAATCTGGTAGAACCAGTTTTCACTTGTGTAGACCCCTAAAGCCCTTAGTTGTCTATCCCATGAACTTAACATTATTTAAGGACACAGAGTATCCTTAAATGTTTTATCAAATAAGTGTTCTGCAATTAAAAGGAGATTTATATTTTCTTTCACTACTTAGGCTAGCAATGATGTAGAAGAATTTTGTATGGAAATTTTTGTTTTCATAGAGTTCATTTGCTTTTCTAATGGTTAGTGGGGTTAAGTAGTTTTTGAGATGAGAAAATTCGAAGGAGCGGGATGGAAAATTTTTCTTGAATACATTTCTAGTAGAGTATGTATTTTTCCTTTGGGAAATTCTATTCATATCAAATTGTTTTAGGTAATTTTGAATGACATGCATCAAGTCTCTGTTGTCATTAGTAAATCTACTGCTCAGATTTTTTGTATATGAATGTTTGTTTGAAAACCTACCGATGTGTGACCAGAGGAATGAAATGTAACAAGATAAAAAAAAACAAATGGCAGCCTGCAACCCTCCTGAGTAGTCTTGGTCTGTGAGGCTTTGTCACAAATCCAGGCCTGACTATCCAACTGTCCACGTGGCAGTGGGGCTGTGATAACTAAAACTTACCAGTGATACTGCATAGTAGTCTTAATGTAGGTGTATCACCACCATATCCATTCAGCATTGCCTCGCTGGAGGCTTTGGGCACCGGGATAGTCATTGTTATAGGCTTGTGGAATTTCCTTCTTCTCGGTTCTAATGTCACAATAGGACTGAATGATGCTTTGTTGCCTAATATTTTCTTCACAAGTTCATAATGCACTGGCTGGGCCTTAAAGAAGGAAATGTTTTAGAAAGTGTTAAAAACTGGTAATACACATTCAAAAACACTGAATGTATCTTTTTTTTTTGTACTGTAGTTCAAAGTATAAATAAGTAATTAGAATGTAAAATCCAGTAAATGCTACAGCCAAAGGTCACAGCACTGTCCCTCGCTCTAACTGATTCACGCATGTTTTCTGTAAATATTTATGGTTATCTACCTCTTATGTAATATGTATGTACTGTATAATATATTTGAAATTTGTTATAATAAAACTCTGTTTGTATTTACCCCTGAACAGGGTTTTAAACCATAATTAACCCCTCATGCTCCTGAAGAAGCGTTATTCGTCAAATCGAAACATGTTGAGCACAATTCATTCCATTAAGCGTGAAGCTACTCACCCCTCTACATATATAGCTCCATATGCTCACTACCAGTGTTTGGTGATGTTTGTCATTATGTTACAGATTCACCACTGTTTACATTTTGGATTCTCCTTTCCTATGTTTAGGGGGTGGGTATGCTCATCTAAAATTGGGGTTATTATTGTTGATGTTTTATGATGTTCTTAACATTATTCTTTAATACATTACTATATTTAATTTTTACATATGTCTACTCATTGATACAGTGCCCATAAAGCCCCATATTTCTTGGTCTCTCTTGTTCTCTAACACTTTCCAGGGATGAGGCATTGTGTACTATCATATGTCCATAGTAGCCATGCCTGTGGACACAACCCAATTTGTTTAACTTCCCTGGCGGTATGATTATTTCAGATTTTTGATGCTGAAAGCGGTACAATTATTTTGCATGAAAATTTGGCGTTTTATATTGTAGACCTGTAATTTATAGGAATAACTCACTTAAATCTGTCCAAACAAGAGTCTAGTAGAAATCCCGGTATGATAAAGTTTGAAACATGAAATCATAAATTATAATATAATAAATAACTATAAATAATTATAACAAATAATAAAAAATATTCAATAATGTAATCAAATCAAAAACACTGAAATTTGCTCAGTTGCAGAATTGTCGCTGTCATTACTTTCAGTGTTTGATGACGGATTTCCCCACAAATCACTATCGCTCAATTCTGCAAGTGATTCTAATTTATTATCGCTGTTTTTTAGCTGGTCTAAAACCACTTTTGATGTGAAGGGACGGTTTTGGTTGCTATGGACAATCTCCAGTTTCCAGGCAGAAAGAACAGTATATATAATATAAAACTGCATGCAGGCCACTGGAGAAACCACTAGGGACAAAAGAGATGTGAAATAAATTGATACAGTAATGTAATCTGTAAGATTACAGTGTACTGTATGTGTATTGTGTTTTTTACTTTTTGAATTTGTCGCCGTTCTCCGTCCCCGTGCATCGCAACGCTCGCAGGGAACGGAGCTCCGCTCTGTGATAGATCGAGCGGAGGACGGCTCACACACAGAGCGGGGAGGACATCACAGGATCCTGGGGACAAGGTAAGTTTGCTGTACCTGGATCCTGCGATGCAATCCCAAGTATGGCTTATGGATTACTGCTTTTGGTGCTGAAAATCCACCCCGAGCCGAGCACTCGGGAATACCATCAGGGAGGTTAAGCGCCTTGCATGGTTTTTTTCTCTTATGTTTATATTAGTTAGTTCTATTTGGGCTACCCTGTTATGAGGTTATATGTATTAACTGTTTATTCCTTACCAGCTATTGTATGCTTTGTTTTTGTACTACTTTTTTCTGCTTCAATAAAGAAATATTGTTTAAACTGCTCATTTTTTCTTTTTTGTTTCTAACTTGTAGCACTTTGAGATCTTTTGATGAAAAGTGCATTATAAATAAAATGTATTATTATTATTGTTATTATTATTACAAAAAGGTAAAAATCAAAAAAACAAAAGAATTGTCATGAACGCTCTGAAGAATTTTGTTTATCGAAAGGAAACATGTCAGCATAGCATGATGCCTTCTGCATCTCATCAACAAAACACGGACTCATAGCTGTATGCCAATTTTTTCACCTTCCTTCTCCCCCTTTTCATCTCTACATTTGGATTTCACAGAGACAAGTCTTCCTGACTGAGTGAGGTAAAACAAGCTCTCCCTGGTCTTTGTGCCCCTTTGGAGTGAGTGGAGATCTCTGTGAGACCAAACTGCTATCTATCAGATCACTGACCAGCTGTCAGTTTCAGAGGCTGAATATTACAACACAGCTACAGACATTCCTTTCTCCTCTCTCTCCACACAATGGACAGCAAGATACCTGTCAGCACATAAATCAACTGAGCCTCCTGACTTTGTATAGCAGCAGAAAGCAGTCAGCAAGGACACAGTATATTGGCCTTTTATGACCTTACATAAAACTGATTTAATCACAACCCTCCCTTCTCCCTGTACACATCAATATTGGTCTGGGTAAGCAAAGGGAATTCAATCCCTGACAATTTCTTTTCTGTATGTCCTGTTATATTGCCACGGTTCAGACTTCAGTTTGAGAGATTATATATGTGCTGACTGTGCTAATAATTAAGAGAAATAACCTTTGGATAATCTCATATGGAATATGAACTCCCTCTGAAAGTATTCTCTGTATCTGATTACTCAGCAGTCCTCAATCACAGATCTGTGGAAAGTGACATTTATCTATACCATACAGAAACTTTCAACCCCAGAAGAAGTCCTATGAGATGAAACGCGTCGGGAGGACTCCACTGCCGCCATTTTTATTTAAAAGCGCTTGATTTCTTCTTAAATGTAAGTGTGTTTCTTTTTAATAAAATTCACATGTTTACGGAATTACACTATATGGCCCCTTTCTTTCCTATGCGGGGTTGGTGCAAGGACGTCTCTAACCTCTACACGGAAAAGACACCCCGGTGAGGCACCCCTAGGACTCCAGTGTACCGTTGGGATCTCCTCATCATTTGCCAGGGGGCAACTCTTAAGCTTGTTTGACTCATACAGCATATGCTGTTTTGGGTCCCAACCTTTCGGTAAGCCTTCATTCATATGGGTGGTGGTAGCTGCACATCTTTATTTTTCACATCAAACCCCCGAGAAGGTCACCAAGATTGTTTATATCTTTGGATTTTCTTCTGACTTACACCGTTGCCATCACTTTGGGGACTATTTTGACCATTGTTTTCACTATATATCCACGTGGTGATTATTATTGTTTTATTATCAAGATGGACTGTTTGATTCATTAATGATGGACATTTATTATTCTTATGTTAATATTCACACTTTGTCACTTCACTTTTGAATTATTTCTATAATTTATAGCGCTGCACCCACTTTATATATATTAAACTGTGGAAATCCCATTCAGATCCACGATTAATTAAAGTGCTGATCAAATTGGCCAATGTTTGTGCCCATACACACTACAACTATTCGTGGACACCTTATCTGTTGTACTAGGAATTAGCCACTAATCAGCTGATTTCTGTTTGACTGGGTTGAATGAATGTGTGATTGGTATTGCTATCCGTGTTCTGATAACGTTATCAGGTTATATTATTATGTGGTGGAGGTATCTTCTATTTATTAAATTTTGTATATGGTGGAATTATTTATAATAAAGTAATTATTATTTTTGCTAAAAAACTGTTTTTGTTCCTCCTTGAAGAATCCCCTGTGGGCTGTTTGCCCTCTCTTTTTCTCCAGAAAATTTTTTCAATAAGGTAAAAATGCTTCTACCACCTCTCTTACCCTAACCCACTGTCCCTAAACATTTACCTGGCTCCATGTCTCCTCTTCAGCACTGTCCCTGGCACCAGCATTGCTCACCGTCCTAGTTTTACAGGAGAAGTTGAGGGCTGGGGAGCGATAAGTTGCTGCTGCCATCAGTCAAGCTGCTGGGAGAAGGTAGCAGTGTTTGGCTTACCCCAATGTGTATCTATAGATGCAGACAACTCAGTGGAGGAACCAATGGGAGTGTACACACACTGGTGCTTCCTTAGCACCTGTCTTGTTAGAGGAGGCACCCGAAGAAGGGTAGAAGCCTATGGTGCCTTTGCAACAAGACAAGGAAAGTGACATTTTAGTGTAATATTGTTGTATAGAGGTAAGTGTTATCTCTTTTTTTTATTTTTACAAAAAAAAATTTGACTTTGCTGTCACTTTATTCTTTTTTATAGTATTATGTATTTCCCCTTTAGTTAGAGGGGTAGCTAGTCTCCATCTGAAAGCTATCAAACACTGCCTTGCTGTTAAGATGTGTTTGGTAAGCTTTTACATGGGTTTGGGAATATCCCTTAGTTGAAGGACTAGCAGGTGCGTGAGATGATACAGGGACGATACGGCAGCCTGCCAATTGTGTTATCAAGGCATTAATTTCCTCATAATAGGAGGAGATACCTGGGCAGGTCCAAAACACATTACAGAGGCTTTCACCTTCAGCACTGATTACTCACTGAAGGGTATATGGAATATCATACATTATGGATAGGGATAATTCCTGCCCCAACATTGTCATGTAGGTATGTTCATTAAAAATTAACCTTTACATATCGCTACTAGTATTTTCTGTATTTGTGAAACAAGACCAAGGTCCATGCCTGTAGATATGTAGTACTCAAAGGGGGCTACTACTAAAATTTAATATCCTTGGCAAGGAATTATCATAACAGCAAACTTTAAGATAGCTGTAAAAATTCTGTAAAAAATATCATATTGATCATGTAGCATGAAGAAAGAAAATAAGCCCCTGATGCAGAGAATAGTCAGCTGACCCAGCCTATTCAGGTTTGAGCCATGTGTAAAGTCAAGCTATCTGGGAAGTCATATCTGAAAATTAAGACATTAGATGACATTTGTTTTGGTTTTGTCTATAAATGCTCAGGAGAATTGCATGGGAGAAAGGAGTTTAGAGGTGGGAATTGTTAAGGAGGAACTCCAATAAAGTGGAGTTGGGATGGATAGAAATGAGCCAGAGTTTCTCAATTTCAGTCCATCTGTAATATGCCCAAAAAGTGAAGCAGGAGGCTCAGTGCCATAAGTGTGAAGTTAATAAAGTATTTTTTAATTTTAGGCCCCCCTAGTCTCCATAGAGCCTTGAGTATGCAAAGAACACATCTGTGAATAGTCTGTGACAAATATATCCCCATATAAGGTTTAGGAAGGCAACCTGGAGATTTTTAAAATCCCCCTTAGGGACCCTGTTTTAAATACATCTTGAACTAACGCAAGTCAAATAAAAAAAGTCAACCTGCCAGTATTTGAAGTGTAATGTCTTTTGATTCACATACCTGAAGGCCAACACGAATTCTTTTAGTTAGGGCACCCTCTGGAAAAACAGCCTGGACCTGAGGTACCACATTGCTGCTCAGAATTCCTCCTTCAGGTCCAATCAGGTTGTTGTCCTGTTTAACCCGAGAAACCACCGCAAAATATTGTGGAAAGTCCCGGGTAATAATACGGCAAATGCGCTTCTTTTCCAGTTCCTCTGGAGAGTCAAGAACTGCATAAAGATGGCAGAGATACAGTTTAATGACCACACACACTGAGTGAGGAAGTCATCATACAGTCACATTTTTTACACTATCTATCTAACATTCAGAAAGATATTAAACAAATGTGTTCTTAATCAATACCGTATACTCAGAAACATAAAAAGGCTGACAATAGGCCTAGCTTAAATCAACCAATGATCTGTGGCCTATGAGAACCATGTGGCAAGCTAGCTAACTCCTTCTAGAGAAATATTTGGTCATTTGTGTTGGACTTTTTTTATCTGACCTCAATTAAGGAGAGACAAGCACTGAGGCTGTTCACAAACTCTGCCCAATGTGCGTATGAATATATTTATCCTCTAAATATGAACTTTATTGTCTATTTGACATCATCACAGATATATGAGACTGTAAGAGTCCCTTTCTCACTCCCCTGAGGTCTATAATTACCACATATATCACAATGTTCAATGTAAAGGCCTCTGCAATTAGCTGCACATCCCATAGATACAATTTAAAAGGATTGTAAAGGTAGAAGGTTTGTTATCTTAATGCATTCTATGTGCAGCAGCCCCCTCAGCCCCCCTAACACTTATCTGAGGTCCCTCTCTGTCAAGAGAAGTCCACGAGTGTCTCAGCCATCCGAGATTCTCCTTCCTAATTGGCTGAGACACAGCAGTGGTGCCATTGGCTCAAGCTGCTGTCAGCTAAGCAATCAGGGGAGAGAGGGGGTGGGGCCGGGTTGGGCTCCGTATCTGAATGGAAATAAGAGAGCTGTGACCCAGCTCGGGTGCCCCGATAGCAAGCTGCTTGCTGTGGGGGGACTGAACAGGAGGGAGGGGCCAGGATCACAGAAGAGGGACCTGAGACGAGGAGGATCCAGGCTGATCTGTGCAAATCCACTGCAACAGAGAAGGTAAGTATAACATGTTTATTATTTTTATAGGAAAAAAAACAGCCTTTACAATCACTTTAAAGTTTTGGATAAGCATTATCATGTATTATATGATATTCGTATATGTAAATAACAAAAATACCTTCATCCATTCCATTAAGAATCTCATTCAATTCATCTTCAGTAAATTCACAGAAATGTTCTTTCCAGTTATCTCCAGTTTCACTACGCAGTATCACTAGTTCACGCTCATTTCCACGCAAAGCCGCAAAATGGGGGATCTCAACAATAACAGGCCTAAATAAAAATATACATTAAACTCTGTAATTAATGAGGCAAGTGATTTACTGCTGGAGAAAAGAAGCTTAGAGTTCCTAATTTGCAAGCACACACACAACGCTTTTAAAGTCAACAGATTTACTGCATCAGAAAATTATAGGCAGTTTATCGTTGCAGCTTTACTTAGTTGGAAACAAATTGTATGTGTTGAAAATTATGATCAAATATAACACAGAAAGTGTGGTTATTTTGGGATGTGTCATGCATTTAAATAATCTTCAGCATTAAGTCGCACTGGGATTTCAGTCACTGACAATAAACATGTTGTCTAAGCTTGTGATCCATTGTGCTCTGACCCAGATTAAAAGTCAATCACTAGTTAAAAAAGACAAAAAGAAAACAATCACATGCTCAAGCAAAAAGCAACACCACTTCACAATAAAAGTCAAAAGAAGAAGGCACACATACTACTGCACTAAAACAAAAACAGTCACAGGGATTACAATGCCTCTTCAGGACACATTTAAAAAAAAAAAATCACACAGATCATAGAAAAATCACTGACAGAAATAAATAAATTATGTTGGAGAACAACAGGGACGAATAGGGGGGCCGGCATCCATCAACTTGATCTAAAGTCTCTCCTACCCAAGGAATTTGGTTCCAGGAGGTCCCAGTTGAAGGATTCGGCTGACCAAGCTTTCTCCCTCATTTAGAGGGGGGGGAGCCGTAGGAAGGTGAAGTTTACTGAATACATCCAAAGCAGCAGTGGGAGAAAGAACATAGGTAAGAGTAATTTCAGCTTGTGTTAGAGGTGAAATGCCACAGTTTGGAAGTAGAAAAATGTGTATTACATGCCAGCTAAAATTAAAAACTAAAAACAAAGTAGTATTCTATCCCACTACCTCAGTAGGCCCATGGGATCAATCGTTTCAATCTGTTTTACATGTTCAAATCTATCAAAGGCACTAACAGATATGACAAAAAATTGAAAAAGGAAAAATCATTTCTAGATTCACAATAGGCAGTATTTGTTCACAGCACATATGTCATGTCATATCAATATACAGTTTTTAGCACATGCAGTTAAAGCTGGACTCCACCCAATGCCTTGTTTTAGCTTTGGGCGCAGAGTGGAGGGTTTGACAAAAGTGTCCCAAACACAATTTCAACACAGCTCTGACCACATTTTCGCCCACCCTGTTTCCTCCTGTGGTATGTATTCTTCTTGGAATAAATAGACAATGCACTCCACAGAAGAGAACCAGAAGATACTGGAGACCTGTCTCCAAAGGGATAATGGGAGGTAGATTTAACCACCCTTCATCCAAATCTAAAAAATGCAAATGCTCTATAAGCTGCCTATTCACTCACTTACCCCTAAACTGTATGCTTCAACATTCATAGAAAGCAAAGATGGAAAAATAAAAAGATGGAAACATTCAAAGTTAAGTGCCAGATGACAGAGTTTGTTATTTGTTGGTCAGGAAGGTAAAATGGTTTCCATTTACTGCACTCTGTCATGCAACAAAAGTGTGATGTTTATTAGTTATTGAATCGTATAGTATCTGGTATGCCATATCATAAAGGCTTTTGTGTAACTGAACACAAAAAGCTAAATTAAGGGGTGGATTTACTTAAGGCAAATAGACTGTGCATTTTGCAAAGTGCAGTTGCACTCTGCAAGTGTAGTTGCTCCAGAGCTTAGTAAATGAGAAGAAGCTCTGTTGACTTCCATCATCCACCCATGTGCAAGCAAAAATACTGTTTTTTTTTAATTTTCCTTGCACGTGATTGGGTATTTTTTACAAAGTGAAGGTTTACCTCATTTACTAAGCTCTGGAGCAACTGCACTTTGCGAAGCGCACAATCTATTTGCCTTAATAAATCAACCCCAAAGAGCCTTCAGAATACTATCAAAATAGGTTAAAAATGATTAATTGGTAAATTTGGCCATCAACTCCAGATTCTTACAAACAAATCAAATCACCAATGCTTGCTAAGTCTGCTATATAAGTAATGATTTTGTATTTGGCACAAGTGTTAACCTACAGTGGGGACGGAAAGTATTTAGACCCCCTTACATTTTTCACTCTTTGTTATATTGCAACCATTTGCTAAAATCATTTAAGTTAATTTTTTTTCCTCATTAATGTACACACAGCACCCCATATTGACGGAAAAACACAGAATTGTTGACATTTTTGCAGATTTATTAAAAAAGAAAAACTGAAATATCACATGGTCCTAAGTATTCAGACCCTTTGCTCAGTATTTAGTAGAAACACCCTTTTGATCTAATACAGCCATGAGTCTTTTTTGGGAAAGATGCAACAAGTTTTTCACACCTGGATTTGGGGATCCTCTGCCATTTCTCCTTGCAGATCCTCTCCAGTTCTGTCAGGTTGGATGGTAAACGTTGGTGGAAAGCCATTTTTAGGTCTCTCCAGAGAGGCTCAATTGGGTTTAAGTCAGGGCTCTGGCTGGGCCATTCAAGAACAGTCAGTTGTTGTGAAGCCACTCCTTTGTTATTTTAGCTGTGTGCTTAGGGTCATTGTCTTGTTGGAAGGTAAACCTTCGGCCCAGTCTGAGGTCCTGAGCACTCTGGAGAAGGTTTTCGTCCAGGATATCCCTGTACTTGGCCGCATTCATCTTTCCCCTCGATTGCAACCAGTCGTCCTGTCCCTGCAGCTGAAAAACACCCCCACAGCATTTCTACAACTTTCTCCCATCTCCCGAATGCATCTCTGGAGCTCAGTTACAGTGATATTTGGGTTCTTCTTTACCTCTCTCACCAAGGCTCTTCTCCCCCGATAGTTCAGTTTGGCCGGACGGCCAGCTCTAGGAAGGGCTCTGGTCATCCTAAACATCTTCCATTTAAGGATTATGGAGGCCACTGTGCTCTTAGGAACCTTAAGTGCAGCAGAAATTTTTTTGTAACCTTGGCCAGATCTGTGCCTTGCCACAATTCTGTCGCTGAGCTCTTCAGGCAGTTCCTTTGACCTCATGATACTCATTTGCTCTGAGATGCACTGTGAGCTGTAAGGTCTTAAATAGATGGGTGTGTGGCTTTCCTAATCAAGTCTAATCAGTATAATCAAACACAGTTGGACTCAAATGAAGGTGTAGAACCTTCTCAATGATAATCAAAAGAAATGGACAGCACCTGAGTTAAATATATGAGTGTCACAGCAAAGGGTCTAAATACTTAGGACCATGTGATATTTCTGTTTTTCTTTTTTAATAAATCTGCAAAAATGTCAACAATTCTGTGTTTTTCTGTCAATTTGGGATGCTGTGTGTACATTAATGAGGAAAAAAATGAACTTAAATGATTTTAGCAAATGGCTGCAATATAACAAAGAGTGAAACATTCAAGGGGGTCTGAATACTTTCCGCCCCCACTGTATGTTATAAAGTAACATTTTTTTATATATTTTTGCTTTCCCCTCTACAAATCAACAAAATGATGTTCTTCAGTACAGCGTATCATTTGTGCAGTAAAAAGTTAAGCCAAAGACATAACTTTACAGCTACAATGTTGGGAAAACATTTTCAACATCACTGCAAAATATCACAGTGTGTATGTGCAAAATTACGTATACAGTATTCTTCAAACAGTTAGTATAGCTTACCTATCATCTCTTTTCACATCAGAGTAAAGCAATAATTAAATAAACACAGCAAAAATAAGCCAAATTGTAGACATTATTTCCCTGTAAGTACAACTTACTAGTCAACTAAACCAATACAAATGTCAGTGCATTGTGTATCTCAAACACTACAGCTTTCAAAAAGTTTAGAATTTAAAAAGACCCTATTGCAGAAGAAAAATAATGCAGATGTAAAATGTAGGTACCTGAAGCTGCCTACAAATAGCTGCAACAGCCTCCCCTGCCTTATGGCCAAATACCAGGTCATTTTGACAGGCAAAGCCCCAACACGACTTGCCTTCTCCTTCAAACCTCCTGCAAATTCATACTAGCCTGCAGGGCAGCCCATTAAACTAATGGGACAATAGGAATGTTTAAGGATAGAAAGGTAGCAGAAAACTCCAACACCACCAAAAAGAGTTTTGCATGTCAGAATGCCCAAGCCATCAGGGCTGGGTTTTGGAGGCTGCTGAATGTATGTGTAAGAACCACTAGGTGTTTGCAAAACCAGCAATCTGTCATTTCTAAAGTAATCGGCATCTCAGGCAGTTGAAGGCACATGTGGAAGAGGAGAATCACTGGGGATGGCAGGCAACACATTCAGGGACATGCCTCTTTTCTCAAGTCTTCCTCTTCTATGTGTGCCTTCAGCTGCCTTACACCCTGCTTACTTTGACAGCTGAGCAGGTCCAGCACCAGCTCACTTCAGGAATGACAGTTTGCCAGTTTTCAGTCCATCCTGTCTTCATCCTCTGGCAGCGCTGATATGTGGTTACTGTGCTTATCTTTGGACATTGATCAAACTGTTTTTAGTTCATAATAAACTTGTCTAAAGATCTTCACAATTCTGTTTCACTGTTTGTGCCTAAGTATTACTTACCTCTGCATTACTGTTCTACTATGCTTTTCCTCTAAGTCTGACATTTACTAAAGTTGGTCACAAACAATACAAGATTATTATCTTATCTGATATTATGTCGGATGTGAGCAGATACCCCTGGCTAACCAGTCTCAAGGTAGAAGTCGATAGGATAGTACCATCATTACTATCTGATAAGGCTGGTGCATAGGTTGTCTGCTCAGCTGTATAATGGATAAAAACATGTATTGCTGGATAAGTAACTGTCCGATGATCTATTTACCACATTAACTTTCTTCTTTATCAGGGTTCCAATCGATCATCACTGACATTATTGTACATGTCACAGTGATATAGTTGTGAACACAATAGAACACTAATTTACATAACATATCTTTCTCTGATCTCTACCACTTAAGCCTGGTATACACTAATAGTCTTTTTTGGTTCAACTCAGTGGGTTGAACCAAAAAAAAACCTGACAGCTCTGGTCGAAAGCCGCTGTACTAACAGTTATGATGTTAGTATAGTGATCTCCCCCGCTGAGCTGTCGTGTTCTGACAGGGGGGTGGCCCCCCTGCCAGAACACTGAGAGCGCTGATTGGGAGCAGTTCTGAGGCAGAGAGTGCTGATTGGGAGCCAGTTGGCTGCTGGTTTTCCAGCATGCTCCTCCCACAGAAGCTGGACTAATGGCTGGCTACTGTCGGACCAGCTGACATAAACAGGGGCAGAATGTCAGCCGGTTCTCATTTAGCCGCCAGATGTTTACCAGCATTCGGCCCGTGTGTACTAGGCATTAGCAAAGGTAAGATGTAAGGCTGGGCATACATTATACAATTTTATTGTTCAATTTTCTTTAGATTGAACTTCAACTATGTAGTGCAAGGGCCTGCCTAATTGCATACAAATTGAAAGTATTTAGGTTTGACCTCATATTATATGCTTTCGGTAAATCTAAAGAAAGATTGTATAGGAAAATTGTATAATGTATGGCATGCCTAATTGGGAAAGCTCCATATGGACAGAAATATTCTAATCTAATTTCAATTTTACTATACAATACCCTTTAACAATCTTGAAAGTGTCCATTTCTGCATGACATGTTAAATAAAATAAGCCATGAATGGTCAGCATCTGAACCTACCCAAGGAACTGAGCTCCAGAAGGGCCAACTTCAATGAGACGACTAGCCAGACCTTCTCCTTCTACCATAGGCGGCATAGTGGCCAATCTATGGCGCTTCACCAAACGGCAGGTCACTCTTGTGGGGGCAGTGCATTTTCGAGGAGGAATTATTATTCTTAGTCCATTGTGCCTGCAACCTCTCATGGCACCTCCTCGGGCATCCACCATAAAGCTAACCAGGAAACTGAGAAAAAGCAAAATAACCATAAAAGTAAGCACAAGACAAAGTCCCAAAGAGATTAAATCACTGTTTAAATTTACAAATACTAAGTACTACAAAATAAATAGAGTCAGTAATTTATTTCACAAAATTCTAAATAAGATGGGTACCATCTGCAATAAAATGATCATATAGTATTAAAGTTGAAGTTTAGCCATACAAAAAAAAAATCTCTATAGATATTTAAGCTGACTTGCCTATCACAGGATTCACTCCTCTATTCACAGATCGTGTTACAGGCAGTGAAAGCAATATGGCCTGGTTCACACTAGTGCAGCTGTGATTTTATCTGATTTCCAATGCAATTACGTAGTGCATCTGCAGTATGACTTGGTGTGTTTTTGATGCAATTTTTATACTAGAGCAATTTCTGGAGAAGGAGAATAGTTGGGGGGGGGGGGGGTGCACCAGAATTGCATTGAGAACATGTGTAGATGTGTTTTTGATGTGTTTCCATTGACGTCTATGGGGCACAAAATCACACTGCATTGCACCAAAGTAGCATAGGACCCTTCCCCAAAGTTGCATCACAGTTACGTTGCATTGATGTGAACAGGCACCATTGAAATAAATGTGATTTCTATTGTCATGTGATTCTGAGCAGCCTACGTTGCATCTGAAATTGCACTTGTGTGAACCAGGCTTAAATGAAGGTTCCTCAATCAGTGGCATCCCCCGTGCATTGTGGGCGCATGGGCGCTGCCCCCCCCTGACACCTCCGCTGCCTTCCCTATTCATATGCCCGGCCCCTTTTAGGACACCGGACACAGGAAATACCATGGCGGGGATAGGCAGGGGGTGTGTATTTTGAAACATGTGATTAGAGCCAGAGGCTCTAATAGGCTTCAAAATAGGGTGTGCTCAGGGCAGAGCACTGCGTCCCGACCCCACCCTGTTGTGTGGCATAGCGAATGAATTTTCTCTATTACACACTAACCAATCAGCGGGCAGGTCAGTGAGACCTGTCTGCTGATTGGCCAAAGCATTAGGCGATCCAATTGGATGCCTAACGCTTTGGCGGAAGAGAAGACGAGCGGACACAGGAGCTGCAGCCGCCGCTTCCTACCGAGGAGGAGAGCCACCAAGGAAGAGACGAGAGCCGTAGAGGAAGAGACGAGAGCCGCAGGGAAGAGTCGCCGAGGAGAGCCGCCGCTTCCCGCCGAAGAGAGCCCTGTCACTCCAGGAGAGGAGCGGTAAGTACCACCAGACCGGCCGCGCGGGGTGGAGAGTTAGTGAAGTGACAGCTGAGCCTGGCTGCATTTGATGGCCACAAGTGGCTGCATTTGATGGGCACAAGTGGCTGCATTTGACAGGTACAAGTGGCTGCATTTGATGGGCACAAATGGCTGCATATGATGGGTACAAGTGGCTGCATTTGATTGGCACAAGTGACTGCATTTACTGGGCACAAGTGGCTGCATAAACTGGGTACAAGTGGCTGCATTTGATGGGCACAAGTGGCTGCATTTGACGGGCACAAGTGGCTGCATTTGATTGGCACAAGTGGCTGCATTTACTGGGCACAAGTGGCTGCATATACTGGGCACAAGTGGCTGCATTTGACGGGCACAAGTGGCTGCATTTGACGGGAACAGGTGGCTGCATATGATGGTCACAAGTGGCTGCATTTAATTGGCACAAGTGGCTGCATATGATGGGCACAAGTGGCTGCGTTTGATGGGCACAGTGGCTGAATTTGTTCAGCACAATGGCTGCATTTGATGGGCACAGTGAGGCTGCAATTGATGGGGTGGTCAGTATTTTTCAGTTTGTTTGCGCCCCCCAAAAATTTTGAGCACCAGCCGCCACTGTCCTCAATGTAGGAGGGAGATGTTGGGTTCTTGATTAGGAACTTTTTCACAGCAGCTTCACATAAGACATGAAGCTATTAACCCACACAGCACCAGAAATTCAGTGACAGTAAGAGGACTGGATCCAGTCCTCCAGTCCTGAAGATCTGTACAGGATCCAGCTGTCATGGGACATCCTTTAATACAGTTAGCTCGATAAAGCTATAGATACATTTTTTTATGGCTAAACTTCAGCTATAATGTTTTTATTTGTTTTTTAATAAAATAACAAGCAAAATAAAATGAAAATTAGCAGTGCTTGTATTTGTTTACAGTGCATTCTACTCTGTGTACAGCATATTATCTAGTGCTGTGTGTGTGTTTTAATAGTTTAAAATGCAAAGATAGCATGGCAACAGTATTAGAAAATTACAAGCTGTGAAAATCCACATATCTGCAACACAAAAGTGGGTCTGCATGCTGCTGATTAGAGGATAAGCATAGATTTAGAGAGTTAATATTTACCTCCACATCCACTATACTGTATGTATATATATATATATATATATAGATAGATATAGATAGATATATCTTTCTATATCTATCTATATATATATATATATATATATATATATATATATATATATATATATATATATATATATATATATATATATATACATATATATATATAGATAGATAGATAGATAGATAGATAGATAGATAGATAGATAGATAGATAGATAGATAGATAGATAGATAGATAGATAGATAGATAGATAGATAGATAGATAGATAGATAGATAGATAGATAGATAGATAGATAGATAGAGATATATATATATATATATATATATATATATATATAGATATAGATATAGATATATATAGCTATATCTATATATATATATTTTATTTATTTACTTTCACACACATACACAAACAAGTAGGCATGCACCCATAATGCATATGAAAGGTGCAAGCAGTTTGAACATGCACTTTACAGTCCATGACAGTACCAACATGTTTTTTTTCTTACAATAAAATGGAATCTGATACACAAATTTTAAGATCTAACTGAAAGGTTGACTAGTTTAGGTTCACACAAAGAGTTAAAAATATTGCTTAGCAAGGAGAATAGTCTATTGAGACAAATGGGTTGTACTAAAACGTAGAACTCATTTCACTCTGACCAACTTTATTCATATTTTAATACTGTATGTTTCTAGTAAAAACATGTCCAAGCTCCGAACAGTAATTTCTCTACTAAAAAAGTAAAGCACCAAGAAGGTGACAGAGATGCACTTTGCAAGGTGTAGTACTTTGCATCCACCTGGATAGACAACACCTGAGGGCTGGGGCAGATGCACTCAGTTTGCTACATGATCTAAACTTTATTTAATTTAATCCCTGTTCCTTATCAGTTAGAAATGACATTAGTAAACCCTGTAAATTATGGTCAGAGGTGTAACTAGAAGCTTCAGGGCCCCGGTGCAAGAAACAATAAAAGGCCCCCTGACCCCCGGCAGGGACCCTTCCCACTGATCCCAAGGCCATTTACTCCAGTTGAGGGGCCCGTTATTACAGTCCCGTAAGGGACCCTTTCACATGTTCTGCAGTGGGCCCCCTTCGTGCCATCTTGGGTCCACCATGGTGGTGGAATGCCAGTGCCCGGTTGCAAGTGTGACCTTTGCGACCTGGGTAGTTCCACCACTGGTTATGATACATATCAACAATAAGTAGATGTATTGCTGTATAATGGGGCAAGAGATTTGCATTACTGAATAATGCCAGAGTTTGAGACCCCAGGCCTTGCCCTCATAGATGCTAAATTTCTTTTCCATTGGCTGTTAACCAAGTACAATTTTCTAAGGATGACAGAATTCAGAGTGAAGTTGTCCAACCCTATTTTATAGCCATCCTTGTAGGGAAAGAAAAAGGGTGGCCATACATGTCCCAATAACAGGAAGTGACACAATAAATCTGAGCATAATTTGTGGTGATCATTCTATCTATGGGTTTACATTGGCACAATAACAAGTGTCTACATGTATGTGCCTCAATGTACCATCGAGTTGAAATGGCAAGAAGATTGCAGTGGATTTCGGCAGTACCTGATTCAAGCTAAAAAGAGCTAATCTACTAAACCTTGCCTTTATCTGTGATAGATTCCCAATCTATGGCCACTGAAAGCCATAACATATTCAAAATTCAGGACAGGAAAATGTAAAAAAAAATCAGTTTTCAACGTACAAATTGTCAGATGGAATTTCATTGCTTATCACATAGAGTTTGTCCTAAAGGCTACCATAGCCTCTTCTCCTAAACAAAATACTAGTTTCCTGGCTGTCTAGTAGACTCCACTTTTTGCAATATGTGGAATCACTGACCTGGAACAAGAATACGCTTTCTTTGACTTAACTGATCTGCATCCATGTTTAGGATTGTGATTAAGAAAGTAAAGCTAGTAATCTAATATAGCGGCCAGCCAACTACCATTTTTCAGAGGAGTGCCTTCAGTGTCAGGCCCATAAACATCTAATAAATCCCCACAAAAAATGTACCACATTCCAGCTTACCAGTTCTTAGATGTGGCAGCTGTGTTTGTTTTATTTTTTAGGCTTTTTTGGTTTTATTTTTACTTGTTGATCTGGCCACTAACTCTGCAGCCAACGCATGTAACCATTTATGTAAAACTTTTATACCAAAAGGAGAATAACTGTTGCTGTAACTGCCGAAAAGTGTTAGCTTTCAGTGTGGCTTTAATTTTTTAGCCAAGTCCATCAAAATCACTAGTGCATCTAACACTGCCCTCTCCCCAGACTGATGGTGCTGCTTCAAAGGTGTCTCTGTTGCTCAGAAGGAGAGGATAGCAATAACATTCTCTATTTTTCTTTAAGCACATTTCTTCTTTGAAGTTTAATACAGTGCTGGGTTTGGCAATTGAGATAATCTAGCATATTTTCTGTTTCTCTTACCTTCTAAAATTCTAATTCTAATTCTGTATTTCTGATATCCTACTGTATACAGAAGATACAGGTAAAGACCATACAGCATACCTCACCACAGAGCAACCACAGTAAAATTTGCTACAATGTTTGCTGTGGGTAATACAGTAAAGCCTCTTTGGGGGGCTTATTTAAAAACAGTGCAAATAGCAATAGTCTGAGGAAAAAATAGTTAATCAAACATCAGCATTCAGAAAGCTTATATGAAATGCTAACATGTGATTGGCTACTATTATTTTCAACCCATCATAGCTCTTAACACTGGACTATTAAATATGCCCATATATGGTCAATTCAAACCATCATGCAAATACTTTGCCCAAGCAAAGGCAGAATTGCAAATGTTGCACCATATACATCTTTCAATAAGGTTTCAATGATAGATGAAGATGGCTTTTGCGGGTTTGTTTTCTGAATACCAATACAGGTTCAGAGAACAACAATATATATATATTTTTAAATAAAATAATCAGGGTGCTTCAGTGTTTACTATTAAACAATACAAAGTTTAACAGAGGTTTAATAATAAGCTTTGATACAGCAAAAAGTTTCTAGTATGGAATTTTACATATACTAGTGTGGCAGACAGCAGACCTTGTTCACATTAACAGTATGCACAGTATGCACACATTAATATTTGTATACCTAGTAACATTTAAAGTGTTTATAAACCCTGAAATATAAAAAAAAGGCCTATAGTGCCGCAGGCCCCGGACCTTATTAGGTTTGCTGTGTATTATTCTTACATAGCCTGTAGTTGTTTTGCATTCTATCTGTCAAAAAGGACTCTTCTCCAGTTCTTCTGTCCCCTTGCAGGGTCCCATTCACCCATGTCTGTGTTTGCATTCCCAGCCAAGACTACAGCTGAGTGTCCCTATGCTGCGTGTGTCCACACATACAGACAGTACTAAAAGTCTACAGTGGCAAGCCACTCCCCAGCTACTCCATCCTTCTAGAAAGTTGACTGACAGCAGCTTGAGCCTGCGTTGTCGAAGTGGCTAGTTCCATGTTGCCAAGAATAATCAGTAAGTAATGTACTGCAAATGTTTGCCTCCTTGAACAAAGGGGATTGATTTTTAAACATTTAGCATTTAATGCAACTTTAAGTACATTACTAGCAATAAAGTTGTGATAACCTCTGCAACGTGCTCACATACATTAAAAGATTGCATGTTGCATTTCGGGGACCCCCGCTGCCAATAAAATATAGTGGGCATCACACAATCTTAAGACCATCAAGCTACTGTTAAGCCAGCTCTAGACACTTACAGGAAAGAAAACTGCTTGATTCCCCCATCAACACAATCAGTATTGATGGGGGAATCCCACTCGTTTGTGTTCTCCTGGCAGTGGGGGCAGGGGAAGCCATCCCCACCGGGAGAACACATTGATTATTACCAGTAGCTATAATAGCCACTAGCAATAATCCTATGTAAAATCCGACAAGCTGGTTGTACCCAAGTTGATCAATCGATCAACTTGAGCACATTCAGCCTGCTGATACATGGTTCAAATCTCGGCCGGTTCAGCAGGGTTCAGCAGACTCGAACCATCCATAACCGGCTTTAATGATGAGCTCTAGGCAGGTATAAGGAAAAAAATTACTGGAGTCTTGTATATACACATCAATATATAATTTAAACCAACATCCACCCTACCCACTTTACTGAATCTAGGAGTTTGTCTTCCCCCAGGCCCCTGTCATTTTTTGAATGTGGTGTGGTCTGTGAACGGAGGGACTACAAGTCTAATTTGCCACTGCGGCTGGGGGACTGGTAGATCTCAATGGATCACAAGTGCAGTGACGTCACTGCAGTTGCAGTCCACTGATATTTCCTCCAGTCCCATAACCAAAGGTTTTTACTTGATATGGACCTGTGACTGGAAGAATAGTCTGCAGGAGCCTGTGCAATGCACCTTTGATCCACTCATCCCAGTTGCAATGTTCTGCAGACTCCAATGCCAAAAAATAATAAATGCACTTTAAAATTACCGTGACTTTATTTACGATTATTATTATTTATTTATTTTTTGCAAAAGGTGAAATATGCCTTTGACGCCAATGAAAGAACCTGAATATGGCCTGGCATTAGACTCCTACACTACAATGTATATATGGCAGAATTAAGACTGACTGGCAGTGCTCTCTGAATCTCAGGACTGGTAAACAGCTACCTTATATATATATTTAATATACGTATTTTGCTGTTTTTCTGGAGTTCAGCATTAACTGATATCTTATTCATACATTTACTTCTAATAAAAATGGCTCCTCACATCATTCCAGATTAGAAATAGCTTTTGTTAAAGAACACTTGCAGCTTTTTATTTTTTTTATTTACAGTGCAAGCTGCCATCTTGGCATAAAGGTAACATATATCTACAATTTAAAGAATCATTCAACTTCAATATAAACAATAATTTTTAATATAAAGAAAACCCCCCAAAAAATGTATCTGTCAGGATCACATTTTAGCACGATATAGAAGAAAACTTTGTGATTTGCAGATATCATTCCATTATTTCCTGTTTCTCTAGCATTTTTAGCTGTCGTTGGAGCCCTGCACATACATCTGCATTATTCTGATGGACTGAAAAACTCATCCAGCTTTTGGAAATGCTTACAAGGTGTACGTGAAAGTGTATTTACACATGCACTGTGTATTTAATACATGATAACAGAAATGATGCTGTATTATTTCATATTTTAGGTAATTAGGGTAAACACACTAAAGCATCCTGATGTGAGTTACTGAAAACAATATGGAAGCAATGTAATCACATATCGAACATAAAGTTTAGGATCACCTGCTGTGGTCTCTCTCAAGACAAGGAGATATGTGGCTGCAACAGAACAGATTATTTAGCAGTGAGAAAGCACAGAAAGAAGAAAGAGAAAAAAGTCAAGAAATCCTAATGTAATCTGGCTAGGGCTACATAGGGGAATGTTTGCTACTGGAAGACATATATGATGTTAAGTTAATACAGTATATTATATATATATATATATATATATATATATATATATATATATACACACACACACACACATACATACATACACACACGCGCGCGCGTGCACACCATTTAGCCATGAAATTACCACTGACAGGTAAAGGGAATAACAATTATTATCTTGTTATAATGGCATCTGAACGTGGGTGGCATATACTAAGTAGCAAGTGAACATGTCCCAGAAGATGACGTGTTGAAAGCAGAAAAAATGGGCAAGTGTAAGGATTTCAGCAACTTTCACAAGGGCCAAATTGTAATGGCTAAACAACTGGGTCAGGGCATCTTCAAAACCTAAGCTCTTGTAGGGTGTTCTCCGTCTCCAGTGGTCAGAATCTATTAAAATTGGTCTAAGGAAAGAAAACTGGCAAACTGGTGACGGGTCCATGTGTGGCCAAGGCTCCTTAATGCACATGGGGAACAAAGGCTGGCCGTGTAGTCCAAATCTATAGAAGAACTACTGGTATGTGTGTGTTTTGGAAAAATCTGGACAGCCGCACTCCGGATTGGAAAAGTGAAAAATAAAATCCTCTTTATTGAAAAAGTAATAACATGATTAAAATCCGTACATGGCTTTGTTGGGATAATGCAGCATAACCGCTAACGCGTTTCACGCTCCCATAGAGCGCTTACTCATAGCTGAACTACTGTAGCTCAAATTTCTAAAAAAAATAATGCTGGTTCCGATAGAAAAGTGTCAAAACACACAGGATGTTGCAGTTTGTTGTGTGTGGGGCTGCATAGCTGCAGACCAGTGAGGGTGCTCATGTTGACCCAAGTCCACAGCCAAAAGTGCCTACAATGGGTACGCGAGCCTCCGAACTGGACTATGGTGCAATGGAAGTAGTGGAAGTAGGTAGCCTAATCTGATGATTTCAAGGTTTGAGGAACACAACATCAAGTTTGAGGTATTGGCTTGGCCTTTAAATTCTCCAAATCTCAATACATTTGAGCATCTGTGGGATGTGCTGGAAAAATAAGTCCAGTCCAAGGAGGCCTCACCTTGCAAATTACAGAACTTAAGGGTTCTGCTACTGATGGCTTGGTGCCAGACACCACAGCATAATGAGGGGAAGCTCTGCTGATTTCTATCATCCAATCATGTGCAAGCAAAAATGCTATGTTTTATTTTTCTTGCATGTCCCCCTCAGATCTACAGCGATTGCACTTCCAAGTGCACTTCCAAGGAGTGCACAGTGGATTTGCCTTTAGTAAATACACCCTCAGTGGTCTATTTATCAATGTTTTCACACAATTTTCACACATATCCAATTAAATCCAATTGTAATATGTGTAAATCCTGTGTGAAAGTTGTGTGAACCTTGTGTGAAAGCATTTATGAACAGACCCATAATAAAGTGCAAGAATTCCCAGCATGAAAATTGCTAATAACACCATGCAAAAACAAAGTAAAGTAATCAATACAAAATTAAGTCTACAGATCCAGATTCGAAGGCCTTATTCACACCTGTACGTCACGCTTATGCGCTTTGTTTTGTTTGTGCGTTTGTCGCACAACAGCATAGGGCAGCCCATTCACTTGAATGGGCTGACCTTCATATGACAAATGTGCGAAAGTAGTTGCTGCAACTTTTTTATTGCACATTTTTCTTTAATGTGCAATTGTTATCTGCCTTTTACCGTATTTTTTGTGCGTTCTGGGAACGCATGCAGAAACTCGAGTTTCTGTGCATGTTCCCGGAACGCACAGGTGTGAGTGGTGCCTAAAACTCATACAGAAATCAAAACAAACTGTGCTCCAAAGTCATTAACCAGAGTGATCTATGTATGTGTTTAGTGAGTTTTATCCAATGTGAGCTATGGCATTGTTTGTAATTGATCTAATCTTGGACGATATAAGAAATAATAGTATTTGATCATTAATTATTGTTTTGTTTTGGACAGGAATTCTGCTTCAGCAGATTTAGCAGAATGTGGACCTAACTGAGGAGAATGGTAATTATACCAGGTGAGCATATACAACCTTTGGGAAAGCATGGGCAAAGGATATTTGAACCTTGGTTGAAGACTATGGAACACAGTTTGAAGCTGATTTACTAAAGGATTTGAAAATGTTCACACAATAAAATGTGTGAAGATTCACTTTATCCAAACACGTGTAAAGAAAATGCATGTTTAATTATTTCATTTGCACATGATTGGATAATCATTCTTTTGATTGCTGTGTTGACACACGGATTTTACATTACACATGTAGGAAAATCTTTGGTGTTTGATCTATAGACCTTATTTAGTACTGAATACTTTATAATGTAATGTTTATATTTGCATGATGATTAACACACCTCAAATTTGTGAATCCACATAGCTTTGGCTTGAGTACAAACACAACTTGCACACTGAACCATAACCTTATATAAAAACATTTATAAAAATGTCTGTATTTAAATCATAATGTGAACCAAGAATACATTTTGTAATGGCCTGATAAACGCTGCCACTGTCCTCTGGGCAGATAACAATCTGACATACTAACTCAAGAGGAGAGCTACAGTTTTACTAGTGGAGGAAGTTGTGTGTATTGTTTGGCATCCACGAATACACTTTACTCTTTGCCCTATTGAATAAGGCTGTTGGTTGAAATAACCATGCCAATGTGATATAAGATTTACACATTCTAAATCCTAAAAATGGTTTGATGTAAGCACACAAGATGAAGGGATTTCACGATTTCACTTTAACCAAATCAGTATAAAATGTCATATTACTTTTCCTTACAATATATTAGTATGTCAAGCATGCATAGACCACAAAGTGTCACTCACAATCCCATACATAGGGCGAGTCAAGTGTGAATAATAATTACATCTGACATAAGAGCATATTTTAGCGGGTTTTTTTTTTTTTAACTTGACTGCCACCTGCTGGTAATACTAATTAATTTCTTCCTTCACTTTACAGATTTCCCACACTACATCTGTTGACAATCTCAAACAACACAATAATGTTCTGTCATCCATAAGGAACCCTACCCCCTAAAATACTCACATATAGCCCTAGCCAATGGCACTGTATAAAGTATACTCACCCAGAATGGATTGGACTTGAAGAAAGTGCAACGTTATCTAAATTATCGTTCCCCCAGCTTAGCCGATAAGTGTTCTGCTCTGTTTTTGTCAAGTATGAAACCTACAATAAAGAATAATATAAGTTACTATAACAAACTTACTTTGTATAGATGACTTATACAAATAACCTTTTATTTTTAGGTAGAGGTTGAACCTATGTCAGGCCTTGATTGTTGTCTGTATCACTGGTGGAGAATTCCCCCAACTACTCGTGTGGTCACCAGTAATAGAAAGTGAAGGGGAATCTCCTCAACTGTACAAATAGCAATAAAATATACCTTTCAGGGTTACAATAGTTCAAGTCATTCGCCACTCTATCCAAAACTAAAAAAAAGTTTTGGCAATAGTTCCACTTTTACAAATAAATTAAGTTCCAATTTGTAAACATACTAAATATACAAAGGAGCATACACAATGGTTCAAACAAAAAAGGATGAAACACAAACAAGTGGCACCGCCAATATTTTATAGGAAGTCCAATAAGAAAAAAATATCCTAGAACATATGAATAGCGTAAAGGTGAACTCGAGGCATGCAGCTCAATATACAGATGAGGCTGTTAAATCCTGGCAAAGGATTGGTATCTTTGTCCATCCAGTCCTATGTTTTACACATCTGTGCCACACAGCTTTGATTGTCAGGAGACCAGGAAGTTGATAGATATATATACACACACACACACACACACAGCTTTAACTAAGTGTATTCTGGCTAAATATTTAGAGCGCAGGATGTAGAAGAAAGGTGTGGGGTGGTGGATCTTGAGGGGATCCTGATCCTGTCAGCATCTGGAGGGATCGTACCAATAACCCACAGCAGCCCTTTAAAATTTCCACTCCAAGCATGCTCTCAGCGTGGGCATTTCAATGAGTACTATACAGCCACTTGGGGCTTCCCCTCTCCAACTCCCTCCTGCATGTTTCCTTGGTAAGGCTGTCCCAAGTGGGTGGGCTCAAACCCTCTTGGCTGCCCTCCCTCCCTCAGTGTCTGCCCACCTTCAGTGTGCACCGATGCCTAAACCGCGGCTGCAACGCACCAGGAGAATAGTAATGACAGCGTGCTGGGGGTCGATTGGAATCAGTACATTTGCTGGATGGGGGGGGGGGATGAAGTTGGAGGCATTGGCATGATGGGGATGGAACAAGAGGTGTGCTGGGAGGAAGGGGGGGGGATTGAATGCTTAGATGTGCTAGATTGGGGGGTGGGGGTAATTGAAGGCATAAGTATGATGGATTGGGAGGTGCAATTGGAGGCAAAGATATGATGGATTAGGGGGAGGGGGGTGGTATTTGAGGTATATTTATGATAGATTGGGGGGAGAGCGGGTGGAATTAGAGGCACAGGTATAATGGAGAATTAGGGGTGGAAACATGGGCATAGGTATGATGGATTGGGGGGTGGAATTGGAGGTATAAGTATAGTGGATTGGGGGGAGGGGGTGGAATTGGAGGCATAGGTATGATGGTTTGGGGGGGCGTGGAATTGGAGACATAAGTATGATAGATCAGGGAGGGGGTGGAACTGGAGGCATAGGTATGATAGATTGGTGGGGGGGGGGATTGGCTATTGATGTAATGCTCTTATTTTCCTTTTATGTTTACATTGCTTTATGTTAATATTGTTAAAGTTGTTGTTGTTAATATTTACTTTTGTAACTTAATACTGTATAAGCTTTTAACAGTGTCATTTCATGAGACAATTTAGGAGGGCGTGTTTAGGGGTGTAATTAGGGGCAGTGCAGAGTAGGGGTTGGGTGTGGCAACTGGTGGCGAACAACTCTTATGCCCTGTACACACGGTCGGATTTTCCGACGGAAAATGTGTGATAGGACCTTATTGTCGGAAATTCCGACCGTGTGTAGGCTCCATCACACATTTTCCATCGGATTTTCCGACACACAAAGTTTGAGAGCAGGATATAAAATTTTCCGACAACAAAATCCGTTGTCGGAAATTCCGATCGTGTGTACACAAATCCGACGGACAAAGTGCCACGCATGCTCAGAATAAATAAAGAGATGAAAGCTATTGGCCACTGCCCCGTTTATAGTCCCGACGTACATGTTTTACGTCACCGCGTTCAGAACGATCGGATTTTCCGACAACTTTGTGTGACCGTGTGTATGCAAGACAAGTTTGAGCCAACATCCGAAAAAATCCTTGGATTTTGTTGTCGGAATGTCCGAACAAAGTCTGGCCGTGTGTACGGGGCATTAAGGCCTAGCTAGTAGCTCAGGACTTGAAATTTTGAGCCCTGCCCCACAGGATTCCTTTAACTCCATTAGTCCAGTGCACACCTTGTAAAACAATAACAAGCCCTGAACACAATGGCTTTTTATGATATAACAGTCTGATCAAAAATAAATCTGAACAATATACGCTCTGCTGCCAAACAGATTCTGGAACTTAGTTTGTTCACTTTAATGGCTATTGCACCAGTATAACCTAAAGTGAACATACAGGCCTAACAGCTTGATGTAAATATTCATCAGTATATGCTAATGTTTTGAAAAACATGTTGCTATGTTTAATCCATAATTATATATGTATTTGTAAATTCGGGCATAGTGTCAAGGTGGCCTTTATTATGTGTGTGCTACAATCTAGCATTGAGTCGTGATGGCAACGGATTTTGGCAGCACTTAATTCAAACTAAGAAGAGCTAATCTCCCACAACCTAGCTTTATCTGTTGAGATCCCCCATCTTTGGCCTTCCAAATCTATAATGTATTCAAATTTCAGGGCAGGAAAATGTACTAAAGTTTGTTTTCATTATATAAAACTTAAGGTGCAATTCTATGACTTATTTCCCAAATTTATCAAGAAAACCAACTTGAGAGGAACATGAAAGCTGTCTAGTCAGGCTCTTCTGAAAGTTCTAATTATCTTGTTGTCCGCTTGTTTCAGGCAGGCCATAGATGTAGCAAATTTCTTTCCTGCAACCAAGGGTTGGTTGTACCCAAGTTGATCAAACTTGGTACTTTCAGCCTGCCCACACAAGGTTCGAATCTCGGCCCGTTTCAGCAGGATTTGAACCATCTATGGCTAGCCTAACAGTATCTCAGAACGTACTGTACCCTGTGCTCAAAATAAGAGCCAAGAAACCAGCAATGGCAGTCCTTGTATAGCTTTCATATAATGCAAATTATTTTTATCCAAGGTCTTACAGGACAACACTTTCTTAAAGAACAACTGCACCATTGTTTAAAAAATAGTGCTAAGAGCTTACCACACATTAAATTAATTCTGTTGTTATATCAACGAAAATGGTGCCCCCTGAGCTGACATTATCACTAAGTGACCATCCAGGCTCCTTTAGAAGAACAACAGGAAGAACAGGAAGTACACTCTTCTGCTCTAAAAGTCCCAGCATTTAATGCACCTAAGGAAACTCACTCCCACCTAACCTCCCCCTTTGTTTGTCCTGTCTATCTGTTAACCATGTGATGGACATGCTGAGGGGATTTAGCAGCATTCACATGCTCACCAACAGCACTGAACAAAAGAGCAATACACCCCTCTTCGGCATTAAAAGACTGCTTACCATGCAAGAATGTTCCAGTTTTAACCAAATGGCACCCCCTCTTTTCATCCTCCTTACTTGTTAGCCCATTGGTTGGCTGGCTTCTCAGGTGCATTAAATGCTGTAGAGCATGGGATAATACGTCATGTATACTTGTCCCCCCACAGGAGCATGGATGGTCAGTTACTGATGTTGTCAGCAGCCACCACTTTGGCTGATTTTAGCAACACAGTTAGGACCGTGGCAAAATCTTGCTTTATTGTGAAAAATGGTAAAGCCTTTATATTGTGATTTAATAAGTATGCTAGATCCATTACATTATTTATTTTTAAATAAATAGTATAGTTGTCCCTTAAAAAGAGGCCTAATAACCACACTTAAGTTACAAAGCTACAATATCAAATATGGAAACTTTTTCAGATCCAACACCACTCCCCACCCAATTTGCTGATGTATTACACTCAGTACATGTTTATGTTAAAAAAATAGTCTATTGCCCTGTACACACGGTCGGACATTCCAACAACAAAATCCATAGATTTTTTTCCGACGGATGTTGGCTCAAACTTGTCTTGCATACACACGGTCACACAAAGTTGTCGGAAAATCCGATCGTTCTAAACGCGGTGACGTAAAACACGTACGTCGGGACTATAAACGGGGCAGTAGCCAATAGCTTTCGTCTCTTAATTTATTCTGAGCATGCGTGGCACTTTGTGCGTCGGATTTGTGTACACACGATCGGAATTTCCGACAACGGATTTTGTTGTTGGAAAATTTTATAGCAAGCTCTCAAACTTTGTGTGTCGGAAATTCCGATGGAAAATGTGTGATGGAGCCCACACACGGTAGGAATTTCCGACAACAAGGTCCTATCACACATTTTCCGTCGGAAAATCCGACCGTGTGTACGGGGCATAACACTTCATGTAACATAAATGTAAAAGTAGGGTAGTTTTGCCAATAACTGAGGTGTGATGTGATCCCTAGAATCAGTGTGATTGTAGATGTTGTTTAATTCTGTGGTATTAATCAGTAATTGCTCATAGACATATGTTTTCTATTAGCATTTGAAAAGGGCAGAGCAAGCTTCTAGGCTAGAGTTGAGACCTAGATAAAATTATCCTATCCAAGTAGACATAGATTGCCACCTTCCTGAAGCCTTGAAAGAAAAGTCCTAGTCATTCCATCTACAAGAACCAACAGAGGACAGTGAGAAGGCCCCAAACTGTCTGCCAGCTTTGATTTATATCAACAGATCTGAGGAATATATTTTATCTGTCATATATAATACCAATATTATCATACTAATATTGTCATACAAATATTAGTAGCAGGGAAATGAAAATAATTCCTTCTGGTTGTACATATTTTGGGCTACCTATACATGTGAAACTGTATTTGTAGGGTATGTAGAATCCCGGAGAAACACACAAAACGGTTATAGGGCACCTGGCAGTGATTGGTACTGTCACGATCGGACTTACACTGTCAGAAAAACCCTAACCTTGACCCAGCCATTGGAACTGTCCAGGGCCCATTTGATCCTGGTCACTTCAGAATACAAACTGTCCTGTGGGCTGGGACATCAACATCCCCCGGGGTTGATTGGCCAAGGTCTAAAGTCCATCTATATTTCAATAAATTGAGGTGGGGTGATTCAAATGGAGCTGGTCCCTCTGACTGGTGAATTGCGGATGTTCTGGCATGCTCCTGTTTTTATTCCCTTTTATTTTCATAGTGAATAGCCAATTCTGTATATCCTTTTTGTATTTTTTGTAATTCTTCTCCTTTGTATATATTTCATGCACTTCCCGCTTTTGGAATATTCAATTATAAAATTAATAAGTGACTTCTGTGTGCTAAGATAGGGCTCATTTCCCTGGAGAGACTGTTTAGTTTTAGTCTACTGTTTAGTTTAGTGTCTATGTAAGTTCATTGCCAATCTGTATGCAGTTGCACTGTGTGTTGGTACATTGCATGCAGATTGTAAACAAGCAGATCTGTCAGACGGAGATCTGTGTGTGTGTGTGGTTGCTAGCAGACCAGTCTGTGGACAAACTGCTAGGTGGTGGCAAGCTACAGTTTGTTGGGTATCTGGTGTGTGGGTGTGTGTGGATAATAGGAGGAGTGATTGACACTGGGGTTCTAGCTTGTAGGATAGCCGGAGGAATCCAAGTAGTGTGTGCTAATTGCTAGAATGCTCCCCAACCCTTAGAGTGCAACAGATTGTATTTAAGATTCTTATCTGCCTGTGTGTCGTCAGCCAGCTAAATTGGAGTGGTGTCTCCCTCCAGTGGTGGCCAGAGGTAGTGAAGACTATAAAAAAGTGTATCACAGTCAGTCTTACATGCTCAGAATAAGTTTCCCCTCATTCCCTCCTACCCCTAGTCAAGGGTCCAAGCCCCAGTTAGCTAGCTGCCGTAAGCGCGTTTCATGACACTTCAGTTTTTATTAACTTGTTCCATTCCCTATCGACAAAGTAAATGCAATACCTTGTCCCATTATCCTATGTGCTAGCTGTGAGGCCACCTTGTCTGCCCTTCTCAAACCAAAGGCTGCCAAACTATGCAGCTAGCAAGGAGATGGCTGATTTGGCTGTTGAGACTTTTCTCCATCTCCAAGCACTTGTCATATACAAGTGTCTCAGAAGAAACAACGCAGGGGGATAGGGGGCTTGTCAGCTAAAATGTTCCAGGCAAGTGAGCAAGTGTTTGGAGACATAGAAAAGTGCCATTTGTCAAAGCAGCTGTCTCCTTGCTTGCATTGCCAGACAGCTGTGGAGGGAATAGGGGCACTCTGTGAAATCTCACAGATAGCATTAGACAACACATAGGAAGGTGGGAAGTACTACAGTGGCACTCTCAGCTCTCTCCCTACTAACTGGCCCACAAACAACAGTGGGAGCTATTGGCTCCCGCTGCTGTCAATCACAGCCAGGGAGGAGGGAGTGGGAGGGGTGAGGTCAAGCCGTGCTCTGTGTGTCAATGGACACAAAGAGTCAGCTCGGGAGAGAGCCTGCATAAGTGACCCCATAGCAAACGGCTTGCTTTGGGGGTATTCGGCAGAGGGGAGGAGCCAGAAGCGACAGTGGGGGAACGGAGAAGAAGAGGATTGGGGCTGTTCCGTGCAGAACCATTGCATAAAGCTGGTAAGTATAACATGTTTGTTATTTAAAAAAATAAATAAAAAATAAGGTTTACAATCACTTTAATTAAAATCACCATTCTTCATTTAAAACTTCAAAACATCTCACTTATTAGATGAGAAATACAAAAAGTTCATAAAAGTACCCACCTGGTCATGGGGTATGATAACAGTATCATCTATCATGGCACTGCCTCTGAGGTATGAGGAATGGCTCATCATGTGGGACCTGTCTGAACTGAAGGATCGCAGGCTGGTCGGTTCACACATATACACATCAGCAGTAGTGTTGGGTTTGGGAAGGTGGGATGGAAGGACAAGCCAGAGAATGAAACCATTAGCAATTAGCATCTATGCAGCTTCCAGGGGAGACTATAAAGTCTCAAAAAGACCACATTGAAATGCTTTAAATACAATAAACATAAAACAGTTTGATATGGGTAAAATATAGCATCAGAAAACAGGAACCTTAATATAGCATGTGGTCTAATATTAGAGAATGGAATTCTTTAAACAATTACCTTTGGATAAGTGTGTATACAAAGAGTAACATGGTTAATCGCATGTATAATACATGCAGAACATCCCCTGGAAGATACAAACTGCACTAACATTGAATCAGCTTCATGCTCTTTTAAAGTAATTTACATGATGCTGATGTCAAAGACACAAATAAAGCATATAAAGCATCACACAAAAGCTGGGTACAGATTTCACAACAACTGCAAAAACAGACAACATTAAGAATGTTACAAGAAACTGTGAATAAAACATTTAATTAAAAGCCACCACTATAAAACAAACTTAAATCATCTAGCTAAATGAGAATATTGTTTTGAAATTATGTAATAAAAAATATGAACCTGAATTTATTTCATATAAACTTAAAGAGCACCCCAAACCTTACAGGGAACAGGCAGCCCTAAAGATTTAGAAGTAGTTTACTAAAAGGGTGATCATTACAGTGACCCATAAATCTATGAACAAGAGAAAAAAAAACTTTACTAAAAAAATGGCCTACAGTTTTTAAATATGTTTTAAATAATTATAATATTATAGGAAACAACTAAGATAGAATACATATCTATGCTGTGTATGTAGAGCAGGAGGAGACAATGAATGGACTATCTCTATGAAATAAATGACTGCCCAAAAAACTTTAATAACTAGAATAAATAGATAAAATGACTGCCATATTAAAACTTTTTGTTCAATGCTCCAGTGAAAGAGGTTGTGTTGGAAAGTTCACATCATAGTACTACTTGAGGGTGGTGATCTGCTAAATACTAGAGAATTTTCACTAATCATCGTATTTACTAAGTAATTTTTTCAGTATATCATTCTTAGTGCACATATATATATATATATGACATTGAAGACTGAATGCTCAATATGCAGTACAGTGACTTAATGTTAACACAGAACATAGAGGTAGTGCTGCGAAGGTCACAATTAGCATTTTTATGGAAGTACATATACTGTATGCTGGGAGGTACAGGGTGAACCTAGGGGAAACAGTCATCTCATGCAATGTCATACCTACCTAGGCATAGTACTGTGGGATTAAATCCATATAAATGGAAGGGAGAAAAACAAAGGGAATAATGATAGGAAAATTGTTAAGGAATGAAGGCTAACTATCGCATTAGTCAGAGAAAAACAAGTAGAGCATAAATCTATAAAAAAAAATAGTTGGGTAGGTAAAATGAACCATTAACATCAGTAAAGTGGTGATGTTAGTAAAACGGGTTTTTTTCTATTCTCAATTTCTGAAAATTCTTCCTACATTTTATAAATATTTCAAATATTTGTAATGGTAGACTATGGGTTGCTCTGAATAATAATATACATTCAACATAACAAAAAGATGTATATGCTTCAAGCTACAAACTGCATAAACTTTGTTTTTCCTTAACTAAAGAGCTTTTTATATTAAGGTCTCAATACAAAATATTAACTTTATACCTACAGTAAGACCCAAGGTTGGGATTCTTAACGTTTCTTTACTTTAATTGGGTTTTGAGGGCACTCCATATGAGTGGCGTTAGATAATGAATTTATGTGAAATCTCCCCTAATAGATACAAAGAGCATTGTAATTAATATATTTTAGTTTGATCAATGTGCATGTGTAATATGTCTTCTGATATGTCTATTTTCTGAAGATGGAGGGTAGTTGTTCAACAAGTTGAATATCCTATTAATTACTACTGTATGTGAGAAAGCTTTTCATAGACAGTTCAGTGCCTGAGTTTGCTTATCTAAACAATTTGACCCAAACCAGTTTGTTTTTTTTTAAATCCACTTCTAAGGATCACCTTATTTAGATATGCAATGAGGGAGGCCATCCTTTCATGAATACGCAATTTTCCCCAATAATTGCTAACATGTGCATACTTAGGTTTCCCTCCAAAAAAGAGTGTGGTAAGGATTTGCAATAAAGGGGGTAGATTAATCCTAAATACAGGGGAGTGGGAATTAGCCAATTCTAAAAGGGATGAGTAAGATTTGAATATAGGGAATATATATGCCCACCAATTAGAGCCACTCCATGAAAACTAATGGAGGAGAGGCCTATATGGGTACACACACACACACACACTAGAGGAAAGGATTAGATGGAGAAGTTAGAAGTCTTTGGAACACCAGTTACCAGAATGTGGCCCTCATGCACAGTTCAAAGGTAATTATGAAATATATTCCTGGCACTTATCTAAATGTTTGCCTTATGTCTTTTATTCCTTACAGTTTGTACTTAGTAGTATGTTAGAGCTCTCATAATATTGCTTCCTTTTCCAGTAACTAGATAGATGGCTGTTTGTTAGTTTTAGACCTTCATACTATTTACCAATACATTTCTGTTGTTGTGTTGAAGCTTTCACTTTCAAGAACTCTCATTTACCAAATTATATTAGAGAAATATTAAATCTCATAATATATTGATTTTGGTCAACATAATTGGCGACCACAAAGGGGCTCAAGCCGCTAGTTAACAGTGCTAGTCAGCTAACGTTCTCCATGCATGAACATAATTGGGTTGATTTACTAAAACTGGAGAGTGCAAAACCTGGTGTATATGTGCATAGAAACCAATCAGCTTCCAACTTCAGCTTTTTCAATTAAGCTTTGACGAAAAATCCGGAAGCTGATTGGTTTCCTTGCAGAGCTGCATCAGATTTTGCAGTCTCCAGTTTTAGTAAATCAACCCCATGGGCATGGCCCTATTCACTGCAAATGGGACAACAAGTTTATTCTACTCCGGTATTGTGGGTACAACAATATATTTAAACCCTGAGCACAAGACAATTACAGTGCTTTCTGAAGTAAATTCGTTTTTGTGGGGTTCTTTGATGGAAGTACTTTACATATAGACTGTTTTTCCAGAGAAAGTTTACTGTTATTGTATGTTAGGTTTTCTTTATTTATTACTTACTGTGTATGTGATTCTTTAGATGAGTGCTAGTGTCCCTCCCATTATTGGATCTTTAAGTGGTTGTAACCCCACTGTCTTACTTTTTTTTAGGGTAACAAACGTTTTAATGCGTAACACCACTAAAATTTCTACTATGCAATAAATGTTTGAGTTTTTATGCTATCTATTACATATATTCATAAATGCCAAACAAGTGCTTTATTTAGTCTGACAGAAACACAACATGCTATATATAGGATTAGTCATCAACTACTCAGCTTTGTCTCCATTGTTAAGATAAGCTCTAGGTATTGACTCTGAATTTAAAACAGCAATTTAGCAAACCATAAAGCTAACTGCAGAGAAGAAGAAAATACATCATACACTGCAATCAGATATCACCCACAGGTAAATGTACCTTCACAAAAGATCTGATTTAAGCTCATCTGTGACATTGCTGTCACATAATTATACTGACTTTTTAAAAGTCTATTTATTCCCTACACCATAAAAAACGTATGTAAGAAATCTTTACATATTACAAGGTATACTAGTAGGATACCCATTTAAATATAGTGATAAACTACAAGCTATGACTGCTGCACAAGCATTGGGAAGGACTACAATTCGTTTTTTACTCCAGTTTTTTTGTGATTTAGACATAGGCGTGCACACAGGGTGTGCCAGGTGTGCCTGGGCACACCCTATTTGCCTTGTGTGCTGCATATTCCCCCCTGTTTAGACCACTGATATTTCATTCCCCCCAAAAAAAATTTACACAAGCCCAGAAATTTGGGGAAAAGAAAATTAACAAGATTACACTGTCCACTGCCCTACTGACACCATCAGTACATATACACATGCATATGTATTTGAGCTTTGGGGTGCACACCCTTGTGCAAGAGGCTGCGCACACCTATGGATTTAGATGTAGATGTGTGTTCACACTAAACACTAAATAGTGGTTTTATGATTCCTAAAATATGAAAATTGTGAGGAGGTAGTACTTCCAGTTTTGGAGCTGGGCTCTCCTGTCAGTCTTTGTTATGAGAATTGAAGGCTGAAGTTTTATGAAGGATTATTTTTGTTAAATGACAGCTGGGAATAGGGAGGGCCTTTTCTGTATCCACTTGTATTAAACAGCCACTCTCTTTCTGCCATTTTGATTAAAACTTGTTTCATCTGCCTCCGCTTTTCACAGCTAAATAATAAATTTCAGCCGGTATAGTCCAAGCTCATTAACAGAGTACTGTATCTCATACCCAAAACTCTATTTTGCATGTAAACACAATAGTAATTTCTCCATACCTGTCTGAACGTCCACCCTCCAAGCTGTACCTCAAATAGGTCATGCCATCCAAATACTGGCTGCTTGGCAGAGAGTCATCTCCTAGTTCTTTTAGGTCTTCTGGCCGTAGGTACTCACCACCATCCCCGGTCATTGTATCATCTGCTTGTAAAAAATCAAAAAGAAAACAGAAATACCGGTACTTAAAAAATATTTGCTATTGTCACGTTAAATCTATCATGAAAAAAATGGGGATTAGCGATCACCAAGAAACCTTATAAATGAACACCATGGACGTAAAAAATCAACTTTACTGAATATGGTTAAAATGAATTAATGCAAAAAAACTAACAACGAATCAAACATTAAAAATGACAACGTTGTCAAACAACTCAGAGACCTGCCAGCAGCACACCTCATACAACCACCACATTCATTCCATGGGAATACACGTTCTCTTCCACAGTCAGTGGGATAGGAAAGGATGAGATTATTCAAAAAGTAAAGCTACTCCATCCACGGAGACAAAAACCCTGGTAATCGTCCAATCAAAAGGGTGTAGCAATCCACATAGAATGCCGCTGAGGCTGAATGTTCAATTAAACCACAATGAGGGTAATACAGGCTGGATGAGGAGATAAGGGCGGGAAGGAAATGGGAGTAGCTGGCTGTATCTTGGATAGGATCTATGGATAAACAGCAGAACCAGTCACATAAGTTGGTATAAGTTAACTCCACAACAGGAGATTCATAGCCAGATGTCACTGGTTATATATATATAGACTGATGAGGATCCAACACACAAGTCCCATATAGCATTCACAGGGCAGCATATAGCCGCTGTACATCAATATGCTCACCGCCTCATGTCGTACAGAAGGGGGGGTTTGCTGCAAATCCTCATGCTGTGTGCAGTCCGTGCTTGCCAGCTCCTATTTCATAGTCCAATAGCCCAGAAAGATTGAAGTCCTGCAAAGCCAGTCTGCTTCCCCAATAGTTTGGCGGGGTGGGAGAGTGGTTCAGGCAGGATCACCAGAGTTGCATGGTAACATCACACTGACCGGTTTAGTTTGCCTATAAGCGAACTTCTTCAGAACCACACCTGTAAATTTAGGTGGGGGCCTTGGCATAGGGATACAGTTCTGATTTTGAACTACCCTGTGCACTAATTCGTTATTGGTCTGTCTAGGTGTCTTCTTATACATGGTTTTACGTTACTCTCATCAATATATATTACATAGATCTGAAAATGATTAGTGCCACATATTAAAATATTGTGTCATTACAGGATCATATGCTCTATTTAATTGCGTATACAAACAAAAAGCAATATAATCAAATATCTATAGAAGGCTTGCCCATAGACTCCAAACTTTTCTCGTGTTTTTATTTCTTGTTAGGTTGCTAAAGTGATTTACAGCCCTTTTTTTTTGCTTATCTTTTCTATAGGCTTGGAAGGAATAAAAAATGCTGTCAAGCAGTAGTGTAACTAGAACCTTCAGGGCCCTGGTGCAAGAAACCATGAAGGGCCCCCCTGACCTCTGGCCAGGATCCTTCCCATTGATCGCGGGGGCAGCAGGACCTGGATAGGAGGGGCGGCATATGGAGTAACAAATCCCCTCCATTTTCCTCCTGCAGCCACTGAATGCCTATGGGAGGGAGAGGCAGGCTTTTAGCGCCTGCAGGAGAAAAATGGAGTGGATTTGTTCCTCTATATGTCCCCCCCATCCAGGTGTACATGGGCAACATGTGCGCCACTGTGCTCCTGGGATGAGTGGCAGCGGTTGTGGTGGGGGATAGGATCAGTGGCAGCAGTGGTGGGGGGGATGGGGTTAGTGACAGTGGTGAGGGGGAATGGGAACAGTGGCAAGGGTGGTAGTTGGGGGAGTGGGATCAGTGGTAGGGGGGATTAAAAGGAATGAGTGGCAGAGGAGGTGGGGGGAAAGGGATGAGTGGCGAGGGTGGTGGTTGGGGGGATGGGATGGGATGGGATAATTGGTAGTGGTGGGGAGGGAATGGGATCAGTGGCAAGGTCGATGGTTGCAGGATGGGATCAGTGGCAGCAGTGGTCGTGGTGGTGTGGGTGGATCAGTGGCAGCAATGGTCGTGGTGGTGTGGGGGAGTATCAGTGGTGGTGGTGTGTGGGGGGGAATCAGTGGCAGTAGTGGTGGTGGTGTGGGGGGGTATCAGTGGCACTAGTGGTGATCTCATGTGTTGGGGGAATCAGTGGCAGTAGTGGTGGTGGGGGTATCAGTGGCAGTAGTGGTGTGGGGGAATCAGTGGTAGTAGTGGTGGTGGGGGGTATCAGTGCCAGTAGTGGTGGTGGGGGGTATCAGTCAGTGACAGGAGTGGTGGTGGGGGGTATCAGTGGCAGTAGTGGTGGTGGGGGGTATCAGTCAGTGGCAGGGGGTATCAGTCAGTGGCAGGAGTGGTGGTGGGGGGTATCAGTGACAGTAGTGGTGGGGGCATCAGTAGCAGTAGTCGTGGTGGGGGGTATCAATGGCAGTAGTGGTGGTGTGGGGTATCAGTGGCAGTAGTGGTGGTGGGGGTATCAGTGGCAGTAGTGGTGGTGGGGGGTATCAATGGCAATGTTGATATGAAGGATGGGATCAGTGCCACTTACTTGCAGATTACTCGCAGATCACTTGCTTCCCCTCCTTGCTAGGTCTTGCTTGGGCGGGCAGAGAAGATGCGCGGGGCCTGTGAGTACCTGTGCGTGCAGGCGGAGAGGATAGACGGAGCGGGCGGAGAGGATGGGTGGAGCAAGCAGGGACTGTGCCCCTGCGGGAGGACGGACAGGATTGGTGGAGCGGGCGAAGAGGATGGGCGGAGCAAATAAGGACTGTGCCCGTGCGGGAGAGCTAAGAGGATGGGCGGAGCGGGCGGGGACTGTGCAGTGTGCCCGTGAGTGCAGGCGGGGAGGATGGGCAGAGCGACAAAGTGGATGGACGGAGCGGGCAGGGACTGTGCCCGTGAGGGAGGGTGGAGAGGGAGGGGACTGTGCAGTGTACCCGTAAGTGTGGGCGGAGAGGATGGGTGGAGTGTACTATCTCCTGGGCGACGGCGCGCCGCCCTACAGTGGCAGAACTTAAGGGCCCAGTCACAAGTGCAACTGCTGCGACCCTGGTAATTTTGCCACTGCTGTCAATTTTTTTTTTATAGCTGTCCATGGAGCCATTGGGGAAATTTCACCTAATTTCATATTCCTTTGACAGCAGAGAAAAAAAAATATGGGATTAGATAGCAGATAGTAATAATAACTTGACTGATTCTAACTCTTCCCAGTTTTACTAGAAAAAAGTGTTTTGTTGCAGCCTGAACCCCCACTGGAGAAATTTCCTATCACTTCCTGTCCCAACAGGAAGTTAGACAAAATCTATCAAATTGGGTCACAGATTACAAATCAATTAAGGGGGTCAATCCTTTCCCCACTTTGTCTAAAAACTGGGCTGGAGATGAGCTTTAAAATGTGCATATAATATTAATTGCTTTTGGGTTGCCGAGAAACATTTACCCGAAAGAATATAAAATCTACTAATGCTCACTTTGCCTTCTGAAAATGCTACTTGCCATGCTGATCAAAATAGCTTTAAAGCAGAGTTCCACCAAGAAATGGAACTTCTGCTTTAAGTGCTGGTGACCCACTGACATGCCATATTTGGCATGTCATTTTTTTGGGGGGGAGGAAGTGGGTACCCAGTTTTGACAGGCACCCAGCTCCCACTCCCTCCCCTGGCGCCGCGGGGGCCAGAGGGAAGTTCACCTTTACCCCTCCCTCCCTTCAATCTTCTGGGACACGTCACAGGTCCTAGAAGATTGCCTAGCCATTATCAACACGCAGCGCGGCTCGCGCTCCCGAAGTGCGCGCCCAGCTGTGAAGCCACAGCCAAGCGCCCATAGTTACAATGCCAGCACCGCGGAGAGGAGGGGGAGAGGAGCAAGACTTCATGCGCCCGCATCGCTGGACCGTGGGACAGGGGAGTGTCTGTTTATTAAAAGTCAACAGCTACACTTTTTGTAGCTGCTGACTATTAAATGGGTGGAACTCCGCTTTAATACTTTATGAGAGCCAGACTTGGAATAAGTTTGCAGATTATGAGTTAAAGGGGTCGTAAAGGTAAAAAGTTTTCACCTTAATGCATTCTATGCATTAAGGTGAAAAAACTTCCGACAATACCGCCGCCCCCAGCTCCCTCGTTTTACTTACCTGACCCCTCGAATGTCAGCCGCTCGCTCCCGACATCCATTTCGCCACTCAGCCTGGCCGCTGATTGGCTACAGTGGATGGATTGAAAGCAGCGCAGCCATTGGCTCGCGCTCCTGTCAATCACATCCAATGACGCGGCGCGCCGGGGGGCGAGGCCGAGTGATACAGTGAGCGGCTATAGCTGCCGGCTGTATCACGGGAGCGCGCCCGCAAGAACTAACCACCATGCGAAGGAGCTTGCGTGAAGGTGGTTAGTTCTTGCGGGGAGGAGCTGAAACAGCTGCCGAGGGACCCCAGAAGACCAGGTTCGGGGCCACTCTGTGCAAAACGAGCTGCACAGTGAAGGTAAGTATAACATGTTCGTTATTTAAAAAAAAAAAAAAAAATTACCTTTACAACCCCTTTAAGACCTCAGACATTTTTAATCTGAATGCTTGTTCCAGATCCCTAAGAAAATAATAAAGTTACAGACAAACTGGCACCCCATATATTTTCTCAATAAAGGTATTCTTTAGTCACATACAGTATCTCACATAAGTGAGTACACCCCTCACATTTTTGTAAATATTTTATTATATATTTTCATGTGACAACAATGAAGAAATTACACTTTGCTACAATGTACAGAAGTGAGTGTACAGCTTGTATAACAGTGTAAATTTGCTGTCCCCTCAAAATAACTCAACCCACAGCCATTAATGTCTAAACCACTGAAAACAAAAGTGAGTACAGCCCTGAGTGAAAATGTCCAAATTGGGCCCAATTAGCCATTTTCCTTCCCCGGTGTCATGTGACCGTTAGTGTCACAAGGTCTCAGGTGTGAATGGGAAGCAGGTGTGTTAAATTTGGTGTTATCACTCTCACTTTCTCATACTGGTCACTGGACGTTCAACATGGCACCTCATGGCAAAGAACTCCCTGAGGATCTGAAAAAAAATACTTGTTGCTCTACATAAAGATGGCCTAGGCTATAAGAAGACTGCCAAGACCCTGAAGTTGAGTTGCAGCACGGTGGCCAAGACCATATAGCGGTTTAACAGGACAGGTTCCACTCAAAACAGGCCTCGCCATGGTCGACCAAAGAAGTTGAGTGCATGTGCTCAGTGTCATATCCAGAGGTTGTCTTTGGGAAATAGATGCCAGCATTGCTGCAGAGTTTGAAGGGGTGGGGCGGTCAGCCTGTCAGTGCTCAGACCATACACCACACACTGCATCAAATTGATCTGCATGGCTGTCATCCCAGAAGGAATCCTCTTCTAAAGATGATGCACAAGAAAGCCCGCAAACAATTTGCTGAAGACAAGCGGAGTAAGGACATGGATTACTGGAACCATGTCCTGTGGTCTGATGAGACCAAGATAAACTTATTTGGTTCAGATGGTGTCAAGCGTGTGTAGCGGCAAACAGGGGAGGAGTACAAAGACAAGTGTGTCTTGCCTACAGTCAAGCATGGTGGTGGGAGTGTCATGATCTGGGGCTGCATGAGTGCTGCCGACACTGGGGGGCTACAATTCATTGAGGGAACCATGAATGTTAACATGTACTGTGACATACTGAAGCAGAGCATGATCCCCTCCCTTTGGAGACTGGGCTGCAGGGCAGTATTCCAACATGATAACGACCCCAAACACACCTCCAAGAAGACCACTGCCTTGCTAAAGAAGCTGAGGGTAAAGGTGATGGACTGGCCAAGCATGTCCCCAGACCTAAACACTACTGAGCATCTGTGGGGCATCCTCAAACAGAAGGTGGAGGAACGCAAGGTTTCTAACATCCACCAGCTCCGTGATGTCGTCATGGAGGAGTGGAAGAGGACTCCAGTGGCAACCTGTGAAGCTCTGGTGAACTCCATGTCCAAGAGGGTTAAGGCAGTGCTGGAAAGTAATGGTGGCCACACAAAATATTGACACTTTGGGCCCAATTTGGACATTTTGACTTAGGAGTGTACTCACTTTTGTTGACAGCGGTTAGGACAATAATGGCTGTGTGTTGAGTTATTTTGAGGGGACAGCAAATTTATACTGTTATACAAGCTGTACACTCACTACTCTACATTGTAGCAAAGTGTAATTTCTTCAGTGTTGTCACATGAAAATATATAATAAGATATTTACAAAAATGTGAGGGGTGTACTGTAGATCCTATGCAAGCTGTCCATTTATCACAGTCTTGTAGATAATCTATTTTGGCGCAATTGGAGGTGGGTGGGCTTTGGGACTGTCCTCAATATCCTACTTTAATTCTTATGTCCATGTTGGGATGAGATGAAGTGCATATTGAGGTATGATGGGGTATCGCATTATTTACCCACTAGGGAGGGAAGATGCTTAGGAGGAAAAAAATGAATTGCAAGGTTTTGATGACTGGTACTCCAGGGGTACTCTAGAGGTGCCCGATTTCCTATTTCAGATATATGTTAATGACCACTTAAAGTCCTTTCACAATATACAATGGGATTTTGGTATCCTCTCTCATAGGTTTTTCCAATACCTTCAACTCCGTCATGCCCTTTCAGCCCAATTTAAGCAGATTACTTTTAGACTCATTGCTTCACCACCTATGGATCAAATAGCTAATACTACAGATAAGAGAGGCGTCATTTCTTCCATGTATGAATCCCTTGGATAGTTCCCATGGTAATCAACAGCTCCCTGGCAGGAAAGGATGGGATAAACATATTGCTGGTTTAGATGAAGAGGTACGGCAAGCTGTGTTGGAACAGATAGTACTTGTTTCCCTTTTATCAACACAAAGATTATCCCAACTTTTTGTCATACATGGGGCTTCTAGAACGCCATATGAATTATATCATTGGCACTGTAGAGAGTCCAGATTGTCCCAGATGCAGAAAATCCCCTGCGGATGCTCTGGAAAGGCCCTAAATTGGTGTGCTATTGGCATTGTGTTACTACCACACATAATATGACATTCCAGACTGTGTTACAACATGACCAATTGACTTGCATACAGGGATTTTTGGATGAGAAATTATATACACCTCAGGCCCGGACCGCCATATCTAGATTGTTATGTCTGGCCTGGAAATGCAATATGTAAAAATGGTTTTCCGCTCTTCCTCCTATATTTGAGGATTGGCGCACGCAGGTCAACACAACCCTACTTAAAGAAAGGTTAATTCTATTGCAACAGGGCACTCCTCATAAGTTTCACAGACTGTGGGATCCATGGCTGCAGATTCCAGGTCTAGCCTCTTTAGCATTTGTATTAATGAAGACTCTTCAATGTTGATTTTAATGATATTGATATATACTTTATATGCCTAGGGTATAGCACTGGAAGTTGTAAGTATGCAAATCCAGTATGCAAATCCACTGGTGTAATGGTAACCTGGAAGGTTAGTATGGGGGAGAGCTGAAACCCAGACTGCCAACAAACTGAGGGCCGTTAATAGGTCTCCTCTAGAGAAAGCCAGAAGGATTACCTCCTGATAGGGACGGAGAGGCACTGGTCTGGTCGAAGGTCAGGTCACGAAAGAAGCCCGTGGTATATGTGACCTTGGAGTGGCAGTCCAGGGTGCGGTAATTTTCACCGTGAGTGGGTTCTCACATTGAGTTTTGCTGGCACCTAGGTCACTGCACCATCACACTTTTTTTACACCTGTGCACACAGGAGTATTTCCTGTTTACACGGCAGCCTCTGTAATAGGAAGTCTCATCTCCGGCACTGCCATTGGACGACTGTTCTGTCCATCAAAGGAGGCGGGACTTTCTATTAAAGAGGCCGTCGAGAACACAGGAGTTTCTCCTGTATCTAATCTTTTGGCGCTCGTCCCGCCCCTCCCAGTCCCCTCTGAGGCTGCAGATGGATGGGCATCAGTCAGGCTGCACTGATTGCAATGGTGAGTCTGCATTCCTGACAATGATGGGGGTTGCATTCCTGACAATGATGGGGGCTGCTTTCCTGGCAATGATGGGGGCTGCTTTCCTGGCAATGATGGGGGCTGCATTCCTGGCAATGATGGGGGGGGGCTGCATTCCTGGCAATGATGGGGGCTGCATTCCTGGCAATGATGGGGGATGCATTACTGGCCATACTTGGTGCTGCATTCCTGGAAATGGTGGGTGCTGCACTGATGGCAATGGTGGTGCTGCATTAATGGCAATGGGGGGGCTGCAGTTGGGCACTGACCCTTATTTTGCTTCATACTTCTTTATTTAAAATTTAAGTTTTTTTCCTGAAACTTCCCTCTTAAAGTGAAGGTGCGTGTTATACGCTAATAAAAACGGTATATCCAAATAACACGCCCGAGCTCATCTCTTCACCACACACAGCCACAAAGGCAAGAGAATTCTTATTGGGCAATGTATTAGTGCTTAAACTAAAACACAGACCAAATTTTAATGGTTCAAAGAAGGTCAGGGAAAATGGTCAGCCCTCACGCACGTTCACTTCATCAAATCTGCCCCTCTTTGAAAAAAGTTTGGACACCCCTGCTGTAGGTCCTCGGGCCTGCCCTGAAAGTCTTGAGAGGGGGTGGACATGGCCTTCTGGCTTGGTTTGCCCTCTCTCATGGGGTCTCCCTTCGGGGGAGCCCCACCTAGTACTTGGGTTGGTCTGTTTGGGCAGACCTCCCAGCGAATGGGATCCGTCTGGTTTTGGCCAAACCATGTGAAGTACCCCAGTCTCCTTTCTCTTCGGAGGAGGACTATGTGTACATCCTGTGCACGTTTTTTGTTTCACTTTTTGGTGTGCACATTTTTGCACACCACGGGCTTTAAAAAAAAAATGGCTAGGATAGAGTTTTTTTTTTTTTTCGATTAAATAACTACACCTGCAAAATATATTCCCATGGTAAAACGTTTAAAAAAACTAAAGATAAAACCTATGTGGCTCACGGCCAAAGTTGAAAAATCTGTAAATAATAAAGCTTATGTTTAAAAAAACACAAAAACAAAGGAACACTATCATTTAAATGTTACAAAGCATATAACAGAATATGTAAATAGGAATTCAAGGCCGCAAAAATTCAATACACACACAGCTAATGTGTAAGGTAAAGTCTACAAGCTAGGTAAACTCTGTTTGTAAATGGATAGAAAACTGTCTAAAAGGCCGAATTCAGAGAGTTGCGATTAATGATTCATACTCTGAATGGTCTGAGATTATCAGTGCTGTACCCCAAGATTCAGTATTGGGACCCTTACTTTTTACTACATTTATAAATGATATGGGGTCTGGGATTAAAAGTACCATTTCAGTCTTTGCAAATGACACCAAGCTATGCAGTAGAATATCGTCCTTACAGGATGTCTCCAACTTACAAGCTGACCTCAATGCACTGCTTAATTGGGAAACTATGTGACAAATGAGGTTTAATGTTGATAAATGTAAAGTTTTGCACTTGGGGGCTAAGAATATCATACATACATACTATCATACATACTAGGGGGCAGTGGCAGCTGGTATTTTTTTGTTTGTGGGGGGTGGTGGCAAACAACCGAACCCCCTGTGAGACAACTCAAACCCCCACAACCAGCTGACCACCGGTCGGTCCACCAGCACTTACCCCATCTAGGCAGCGGGGACCAGGCATTCGTGCAGCGGTGGCGGGGACCGGGCATCCATGCAGCGGCAGCGGGGACTGGGCATCCAGGCATCGGTGGGACCGGGCGGCTCTTTTCCTCCTCCTAGGCATCCAATAGGATCGCCTGTCCTTTCAGCCAATCGGGGGACGGGTATCAGTCCCGATTGGTCCGGAGGAGGATCAGTGTTGCAACAGCGAATATTCATTTGCAGTTGCAACACACCTGGGTGGGCTCCGGACGCATCCTCAGCATCCCGAGCCCATAATATTTTGAAGCCTATGGCTCTAATCAGGTGCTTCAGAAAAAAACCCTGGCTGCTGTAATTCATGCACCCGGTGACCCGAAAGGGGCCAGACGCATGAATAGGGGGCAGCCATGGATAGATTCATGCTATGCATGAATCTACCCATTACCATATAGAGGGTGGTGAGGAGAGAGCGGGCCACGCCTGGGCACCCTTAATGGACAGGCTGCCCCTGCTAGGGGGAGTCAAATGGGGGAATCGATGGTGGAGAAGATTTTGAGTGTTCTGGTAGATCATTAATAATGGCATGCAATGCCAAGCAACAGTTTCCAAAGCAAGCTAAATCCTTTCTTGTATTAAGAGCGGTATAGACTCCAGAGAGAGAGATATCATTTTACTCCTGTACAAATCATCAGTAAGACATCATCTGGAATATGCAGTTCAGTTTTGAACACCAGTTTACAAAAAGGATATTGGGGAACTGGAGAAGAAGAAGTGCAGAGAAGGGCAACCAAACCGATAACATTAGAGAAAAATTAGAAAGAAAGATTAGAGGAACTGAATGTATTGTCTCTTGAGACGTAGAGATTAAGCCTGGGTTCACACTATAGCAATGTGCAACCAGCGAGATTCCAGTGCCGGTTCCTGCATCGCATCTCTCCCGCAGGCAGTTCACACTGCCCTCTGTGAACCGCTGCGGGTGTCAACACAATGTTAATGACATCCCCAGATCGGTTCACAGATCGCAGTGCGAACTGTGGATTCAGATAGGAATCAGATCGCATTGGTGTTCACATCCGATTCCACTGTGGGAAAAAAAAGTCCCTGCACCTTTTTTATGCGAATCCAATGCGAGTTCAGCCATACAACTGTATGGCTGAACTTGCATTGCACAGACATTGCATATGATCGGCACAGCAGTGCAGGTGCGAATCACATGCAATGTCTGTATTCGCAATAGTGTGAACTCAGGGGATATGATCAACATGTATAAATCAATAAGTGGTCCATATAGTGAACTTGGTGTTGAGTTATTTACTTTAAGGTCATCACAGAGGACAAGGGGGCACTCTTTATGTCTAGAGGAAAAAAGATTTCATCTCCATATACGGAAAGGTTTAATCACATTAAAGAGCTGTGAAAATGTGGAACAGACTCCCTTAAGAGCTGGTTTTGTCCAGCTCTGTAGATTGCTTTTCAAAAAGCCTGGATTATTTCCTAAATGTATATAATATAACTACATACTAACATTTATAGGTACAGTGCCTTGAAAAAGTATTCATACCCTAGACATTGTCCACATTTTGTCATGTTACAACCAAAAACATAAATGTATTTTATTGGGATTTTATGTGATAGACCAACAAAAAGTGGCACAAAATGTTTTACAAATAAATATCTGAAAAGTGTGGCATGCATTTGTATTAAGCCCCCCTAAGTCAATACTTTGTAGAACCACCTTTCCCTGCAATTACAGCTGCAAGTCTTTTTGGGGATGTCTCTACCAGCTTTGCACATCTAGAGAGTGAAATGTTTGCCAATTCTTCTTTGCAAAATAGCTCCGACTCTGTCAGATTGGATGGAGAGTGTCTGCGAACAGCAATTTTCAAGTCTTGCCACAGATTCTCAATTGTATTTAGGTCTGGACTTTGACTGGGCCATTCTAACACATGAATATGCTTTGATATAAACCATTCCATTGTAGCTCTGGCTGTATGTTTAGGGTCGTTGTCCTGCTAGAAGGTGAACCTCTGCCCCAGTCTCAAGTCTTTTGCAGACTCTTATGCCGCGTACACACGAGCGGTTTTGCCGTCGGAATAAACTCTGAAGGTTTCTCCGACGGAATTCCACTCAAGCGGTCTTGCCTACACATGGTTACACCAAAGTCCGACTGTCCAGAACGCGGTGACGTACTACACGTACGACAAGACTAGAAAAAGGAAGATCAATAGCCAGCGCGCCACCCTATGGGCTCCTTCTGCTAATCTCGTGTTTATCTCGTGTTAGTAGAAGTTTGGTGAGAGACGATTCGCACTTTTCAGCTTTCATGCTTTTCAGTCCGCTACTGGTCTTCAGTTTGTGCTTGTGGGTTTGTATCTGCTTTTCAGAGCGTGTAGACAGTTCGCATCTGTTTTTTCAGTGTGTTCTTGTCCGCTCGTTTCTGATTTCAGCTCACTCTTCACAGGCCTTGCTGTTCTTCAGTGCGTTCTGTTACTTCGTTCTGACCAGCCGACCGCTTTGAAGCCATGTTGCAGGTACGTACTTGTCGTAGAGTTCCTGCTGTGTGGGGACTTGGTGTTGGGGTTCATTCTTTGACTCCAAGCCCAGTCCATTAACAGGGTAGGGAGGAGTTCATGGACCAAAAATTGGTTGCTCCAGCGTGACCAATTCTCTCATATGCCTTTCCTTCGTGAGATCCAGGAGAATAATCCTGATGATTTCAGGAACTTTCTCAGGATGACGGACCCCGTTTTTCATCGTCTATTGGCTTTGCTGATCCGTTATATTAGCAGGCAGGATACATGCATGAGGCAAGCCATCACTCCGGAGCAGAGGCTAGTCACCACATTGGGAGAAGTCTGCGGGACTTCAAGTTCTCGACAGGCATCTCCCTCCAGGCTCTGGGGTTCATTATCCCAGAGACCTGTTCTGCTATTATTCAGGTCCTGCAGAAGGACTATATTAGGGTAAGTTTTCTCCTTTAACATCACATTCTATTGTATTTAATGTTTTCTAATGTATTGTATTTCTTTCATCATTCCCTAATTACCATGATTGTAATATGCTGTGAATGTCCCCTTTGTTCTCATGCATGCTGTAATCTTTTATAATGCTCCTTTTTTGTCCTTCATGCATATTTGCCTTCACTAACCTCCCCAGCATGCTATTCTGGGCCCATATACACCTAGCCTAGTTACTTAACAATGTATTTTGTCAGGTTCAAGTGCTTTACCCCAAACACCCCCTAAAATGTGTACAAATGTTATTGTCATCCTTAAATTCAGGTAGAGTGCCAGATGCTTTTTTGGGGGGTCCCAAACTCAGCTTGAACCCTCCCCCCTCCCTAAAATTTTTACAATGGGCCATCAGAGGGGGGGGGGGATATGATAAGTGTGCCTTATATTTTTGTCTTTAAATACTCCTTAAAAAAAAAAGGTTATACTGATGTTGGGCAAGAATGTTTGTGTCTAATCTGCTTGCAATGTTATGTGCAAAAGTACTAATATTTTTTTTCTGGTTTGACTCCACAGTTTCCTTCAACGGCACAGCAATGGTAGACTGTAGCATCCCATTTTGCCGACCGTTGGGACTTTCCCAACTGTAGAGGGGCAATAGATGGGAAGCACGTCCACAACGTGCCACCGCCCCATTCGGGGTCTTACTATTATAACTATAAGGGGTTTAATAGTATAGTGTTAATGGCGGTGGTGTCGGCACAATATGAGTTCCTCTATGTGGACGTGGGGAAGAATGGCCGGATGTCGGATGGAGCAGTCTTCGCCCAGGCGGAGTTTTACCAACGTCTCCAGACTGGTGGCCTGGGATTGCCACCTGATGCGGACAAGGTTGAAGGACTCCCTGTTTCTGACAGCCATGCACATGGCAGACTACAAAATCAACCACATCATCTTATCCTGCTGCATAATGCACAATTTTTTAAGAAAAAATGCCCACAATCATATAGCCTCAGTTGGGCCTGAGGCCGGACTTCCTGCAAATCCTCTGACGGGCCTGGATACTGGCTGTCCTGGCTTGGCACCCCAAATCGCTCGTGAAGTTCGGGAGAAATATGTAAATTATTTTACGGGTAGGGGGGCCATTGCAATGCCAGACAATGTGTAAATATTTTTTTAATTGAAAAAAAAAAGAAAGATCTGATAAAATCTTGAATTGTCTTTATTGCTTGTGTTTCTTTTTGGCTGTCTCCTAGGTTCTCCTATAGTGCACATGTAGTGCCAAGTGGATTTTCCTTTAGTAAATAAGCCCCATTGTCACTGTAAACACCAAATTACTTCAAAAACTGGTATTGAGCATTGAAAGAAAAAGCCACACATTGTTGATTAGCAAACGTTTTACTCTGTGCACATTCACATGTGCGTTTTAAAATGTTGCTGTAAATTTTTTTTTTTCACATTTTTTTACATTTTTTTTTTTTTGGTTATAAACACGCATGTTTCTTAACATAACATACCCAACTCTGGAACTTACAAAGTTCAACATCGAAAAAATGAAGGCAATATCAGACATTATAGTGTCAAAAATGTCTTGATATTGCCTTCATCAGATGGGGTGATGTCACCCCTGTAAAAGCCAAATTTTGAAGATGCACACAATTTGGGAGTCAAAATGGGTATTTCCGTCCTGATCTCATGCCTAATGTCAACATGTGCTATCTCCCATCATGGGAGTTTTGGGGGTGCAACTCCTTCCTCTCACCTACTAGAGTTACGAGAAAGGGGTTGCACCTACAAAACTTATACATTGATATCCCCTGATGGCAGATAGCACATGTTGACACACCGTGTGCATCTTCAAAATTTGGCTTTTAAAATGTCAACAAAAAGTTTTGGTTTAGTCCAAAAAATGGTAAAATGGTGGCATTTTGAAGAAATTCAGATTCTCCCCAACACATCAATCATGTTCTTCATTTGTTGTTCTATAACATTGAGTTTCTTCCTTATGATGTCAAGTTCACCATTCCACACCAAGATGTCTTGTATTAGCCTTTGTGCACTGTCACTTGTGAAATGTTCAGCTTGCTCTTCAACATCTAGCACATCACCTAAAAATTAAAAACATGTATTATAAATATGCAGGCATACATATATTACCTGAAGCTGGGGTGTCAGACACTCACCTGTTGTGGTGACAAGTTTGCCAACTTCCTCCACCTCTACTTCCTCCAGATCCTTGGGGTGTGGTGTTTTTCTGAGTTCCCCTTGATTCCGATGTGTGGGGTCCCTGGTGTCCTCTGAGTGGCGTTCTCCGAGTCTTTTCTCCACTATTAGAATGAAACAAAAGGTATATTTAGCACACATAGAAACATTGCTGGAAAGTGCGGTACAATTGTCTGTTTTGGCAGAGTTCCAAGCTGAAGACATGATTTTTTACCTTACCAAAGCTGGAATACTTACCTTTTTGTGACAATTTTCACATATGGAGACACCCCAAGTATCCACTGGAGCATCTGTGTGGGACACCTTAAAAAGTTTGTTCTTGTATCCCACACTAGTGCTCCTGAGTCCAAATGTGTAAACAGCTGCTGAGTGTCCTCTCCTTACATTACACTGAATCAAGCTTGCATTTCATTCTAGTTACAAACACATCTAGATAGCAATGTACAAAACTTATTTTTAGACAAATAGGCATGACCAAATGTATTTAACCTGTATCTGCCCAAAACATCGTATTTAATGAGCGAACGATGTTTCCGACGATCGATTACTGTGCCCACGAACATGAAAGTCGCCATTTTAAACTGTACAACAGTAAACAAAATCACATGGCACAGCATGCAAGTATAATAATAGGAACACACAACTACTTACTTTTTAGAAGAACTCTCTTGATTCTTCTATACTGATCCTGCTCCCTCAGTTTCAGGTCTGACCAGTCTTTCCTCAATTGCTCCTTGGATCGTCGTACCCCAAAATTCCTGTGCAGACTCTTCACAACTTTAGTCATGATCTTGGCCTTTCTCACATTTGGGTTTAGGTACAGTCCATGCTTCCCATCATAGTCGTTCCTCCTCAATATGTCCACCATCTCTACAAAGGCCATATTTGAGGCCTTAAATCTTCTCCTCTTGGATCGGGTCATTTCTGGCTCTGGCTTTCCTCCTCCTCGTATGTGGAATTAATACACACCCGCTCTTTCTCCGCCATGACGCTCCTACTGCGCGGGGAATAGACTAGAAAGAACGTAAGGGACGGGCGTCGCGGGCAGAGTTTCACGCATAACAATCTAACACGCATGTGTCGTACGTACGATCTGTGTGCAGAGGAAGGAGGAATGGAAATGGCGAGCATCCTAAACGAAGGTAAAATTTGAACTTGGCCCATCAGTGGCCTCAAGATCGAGGCCTATATTGGGATAAGATTATGAGAGTTTAGGCTGACATTAGTGTTTTTGTCTTGTGTATGGTCTTACAGCAAAGATGAATCGCTTTAAGAACCCAGAATTCCTGGCCAGTTTCATAGACAGGTACAGGGAGATGAGGAATTTGTGGGAGGTGAAACACAGCTTATATTATAATAAACAAGCTAGGAGGTCAACGCTGGAGAAACTTCTGTAATTTGTGAAGACTCGGGTCCCCGATGCAACCATCCAGTTCTTGGAAAAGAAAATTGGGATCTTGAGAAACATGTATAAGAAGGAACATAATAAGATCCAGAAATCACTCAGATCAGGAGCAGCAGCAGTGTAAGTGTATGTACCCAGGCTGTGGTACTTCAACAAACTGTGGTTTCTGGATGATCAGACTGAAGCCAGGGAATCACTTTCTACCCTTCCCTGCAGCCTTCCCTCAACCCTTCCCTCAACCCCAGCAGAGGCTGACGAAGAACAACCTGGGCCTTCCATCCTGGAAGAAGTGGATGCGCCCAGCTGGAGGCAGGTATATTATTTTTAGACATATTTATTGTCCTAATATTAATGATGTTAACTAGATGTTATAATTGATAACAAATTAATGATTTAAAACAAAGAGATTTACATATCAATAGACAGTAGTGGCCAAAAATGTTTGTGACAAGACTGAAAAATGCTGGGGTCAGAATGATAGTCTTTTTTATTTATTAACATTCAATTTGCAAGTCATGAGCTAAAAATTGTGTGTGATTGATTAGGCAAAAACACACTATATGTTCCTTTTTTAAACACAGGATGAGCTCAGCTAGAACCAGGGTCTGGAAAGTGGCAGGCAGGAGGAGGCCGTGCCCAGTTACAGCCAGGAGGTGGCCGTGCCCAGTGTCAGCCATGAGGTGGGCGGGCCCAGTGCCAGCCATGAAGTGGGCGGGCCCAGTGTCAGCCAGGAGGTGGGTGGCCCCAGTAGCAGAATCACCCAATCCCAGGTGCCTCCCCTCTGCCTTCAAACAAAGGAAGGGGATGATCACGGAGGAGGCAGCACTGGGACTCATTAGGGAAGCAACTGATGTCCTCAGAAGCCTCCCCGACGTTGAAGAGGCCTATGGCTGCTATCTAGCCACAAGATTGATGAAATTGGAGGAGGACCAACGCCTCCTCTGTGAGGGAATTTTTGGTGAGGCTCTTCACAAGGGGTTAAGGGGCCAACTGACAGAGAACAGCCACCTATATGAGCTTGCCCATCCTCCTCCTCCTCCTCCTACTGCCACAAGTCCACCACCAGAGCCACAGCCTCCAAGGAAGGCTGCAAGGAAGGCTGCAGGGAAAGCTGCAGAGAAGGGTGGAGAGAAGGCTGCAGTGAATAGAAGAAAGTAATGGCCTGGGTTCAATCTGGTCTGACAGAAGACGCAGGCTGTTGTAGTACCACAGCCTGGGGACATATATGTCACCTGCTGCTGGTCCTGATCTCTGGGAGTCCTGGACCAGATTGGGCTCCAAATTATATGGACTCAAGATAACAATTTTAAAAAATAATTATAAAAATTATTATGGAGATCTGGCTTAAAAAAAATAAAAGATTATTCATGAGATCACGAGAAATAATAAAGAAATAAGTTTGTGAGAACTCTGTGTGAATATCAGCAGCAAAACAAATTCATTCTTCTAGCATTATAAAAAGAATGCGCTACATTAAAAGATCACAGAATTTGCAGTGTGAGGAATGTGTAAGAAAACCTGTTATGCCGCGTACACCCTAGCGGAATGTCCGTCAGAAAAAGCCAGATGGGAGCTTTTCATCGTATATTCCGACCGTGTGTATGCCCCATCGTACTTTTTTCATCGAAAATTCAGACGGACTTAGATAGAGAACATGTTCTAAATTTTTTCGACGGAACTAATTACTATCGGGAAACCCGCTCGACTGTATGCTGTTTTCCGACATACCAAAAACGACGCATGCTCAGAAGCAAGTACGAGAAATGGCTCGCTCGTGCCATTTCTTCAGTAGCTGTGCAATGACCGGCAGCTCCTGCGTGCATGTGTGGGAGTGACGTCATCGTGGCTCTGGTCAATCACAGCGCTGGAGGCCACGACCCCGGAAATAACTCCGGGAGACATGTTACCGGTCACAGTGGTGTACAGGGAGCACTGCAACAGCTTCGATCTAAGGTAAGTATTTCATAATGAGCTAGTATGCAAAGCATACTAGCTCATTATGCCTTTGTCTTGCAGGTTGTTTTTTTTTGTTTTGTTTTTTAAAGAGTTTACAACCTTCAATGCTCTCCTTGCCCAGCCTGTCAGTTTAGGTGGACAGCTATGCCTTGGTAGGTTTGCAGTTGTGCCATACTCTTTCCATTTTCAGGTGATGGATTGAACAGTTCTCTGTGATATGTTCAAAGCTTGGGATATTTTTTAATAACCTAACTCTGCTTTAAACTTCTCCACAACTTTATCCCTGACCTGTCTGGTGTGTTCCTTGGCCTTCATGATGCTGTTAGTTCACTAAGGTTCTCTAAAAAACCTCTGAGGTCTTTGCAGAACCGCTGTATTTATACTGAGAATAAATTACACACAGGTGGACTTTATTTACTAATTAGGTGACTTCTGAAGGCAATTAGTTCCACTAAATTTTAGTTAGGGTTATCAGAGTAAATGGGGCTGAATACAAATGCACGCCACACTTTTCACATATTAATTTGTAAAAATTTTTGAAAACCATTTTCCATTATCATTTTCCTTCCACTTCACAATTATGTGCCACTTTGTGTTAGTCTATCACATGAAATCCCAATAAAATATATTTACGCTTTTGGTTGTAACATGACAAAATGTGGAAAATTTCAAGGGGTATGAATACTTTTTCAAGGCACTGTAAAGTTGATTCAGGGAATATCCGATTGCCTATTGGGGGGTCAGGAAGGAATTTTTTCCCCTGCTGGAGCAACTTGGATCATGCTTTGCAGGGTTTATTGCCATTGTCTGGATCGACTATGGGTATAGGATTGTGTATATAGGATTGTATAAATAATTTTCCCCTTTTTTTGGTTGAACTAGATGGACTTATGTATTTTTTCAACCAGACTAACAATATAACTAATACAATGTATGGGGCAATGAACAGAGGTATTACATTAAGTGTTATGTTTATTATACAGCATGCTTTTGACAAGTGGTCTTTTTTAGGCACCACTACACACATTGCCATTGTTAGTGGTTAATTGGTTTTAATTTCCTGTGCGTATTATATTGAGAATGTAATATTAGAAAATGCAATAGTCAACACATTCTGTCAGAATCACTGCAAATACTTAAAATCACAGCATTCATCAATATTCTGCATACACCAATACCTTGCTCACTAAGAAGCTCTTCATCAGAAAGGAGCTCACCAGCAAACAATTTAAAAGCTGCACAAAGCACATTTCAAATTGTAAAAGAAGTCAAACAGATTCATATATGGGTACCAAAAGTGTAGCGCTTAAATGTGAAACAAAATACAACAATAAAATATGGAACAAATGGGAAATAAACCCCAATAATCACTGATGAGAAAACCAAAATAAAAATGCAAATGCAAATAAACCCAGTGACTGGTGATAAGTGTCTGAAAAAAAGTCCAAGTGAACAAAGTATGAAAAGATTAATTAATGAAAAATAAAACAGTATTTTTTGGGACTGGGAAGGACTTCACCGCCGCCATTTGTTTTATGAAAAGCGCTGTTTTTACCTGCCTAATGTAAGTTTTCCAACTTTATTAAATTTGTTGTACTATTTTACAAAATTACGCTATGTGGCCCTTTTTGTTCTCCCCACATTGAATTCATCTGCCATATCCACGATCATCTGGTTACCAACCCTATGAGAAACATCATCACTACCACCTATCTTGAGGACAGCTGTGAGTTCCTGTTGGAGCCTTCTGAGGATCCCAGTGTCCAGTTCCATTGGTTGTGCATACAACACAAGCCTGTTTGACCCACAGAACATATGTTCTTGTGTGTCCAAACGCTCTGGTATGCCTCCCTAAGTTTGGTGGTGGCACTTTCTACTTCAAGTTCACTGTTATGATTTCCACACGAAGTTTTTGGATTCATTTATATGGGATTCAGAAATATATTTTTCCCAAAAAATACTGTTTTATTTTTTATTTTTCATTAATTTTTTCATACTTTGTTCACTTGGACTTTTTTTCGGAACACTTATCACCAGTCACTGGGTTTATTTGAATTTTTATTTTTGTTTTCTCCTCCGTGATTATTGGGGTTTATTTCCCATTTGTTTCATATTTTATTGTTGTATTTTGTTTCACATTTAAGCGTTACACTTTTGGTACCCATTCTTATCACACTTATCTAATTTGCTGTGTTAGCTGCTATTTTTTAGGCAGCGCAAAATTATTTGTTACATTTTACAAACAGATTCATATAGATAATAAAAGACCCTGGTGGGTATCTCATAAAAAACAACCCTGAGTTTCTTGTTTCTTGAAGTTGCTGAGGAAATGTGAATGCAGAAATAACAATGTACAAGAAGAAAATAAACTAATTCATGGAAATGTGCCACATGTGTACCTTTCCAAGTTCTTTGCACGTACAACTATACAGTGAAATAACAACATTACATAATGCATAGCTGCCACAGTTTTAGGATAAGCATGTTAGTTGCTTGTGATAATGTCATGAAAAACTATGGACTGTGTTACAATCTCATCATTTAATGGGAAATAATAGCAATTACCAGAACATTTAATACCCTTGCATGTTATAAAAGGGTACCTTCAGTGAATACATTTAGTATTTATAATAATTTGACAATTCTAAAAATTAACTGTTCTGAAGAATAAAATGGTTTCCAGCTTTAGCTTTAAGCTTTATATCATCTATAGGAAAATCGTTATTGGTTAAACACCAAAATACACTATAACTCTGCAGCACATTTGAGAATCTTACAGGCCAATAACTGGCACGGAACATTTTTTTTTTTATAATGTAAGTAATGCATCCAAAAATAAAAAGCTTACACAAATACAGTATGAAGCTGTTAAGAGAATGCAGTTTTTTTCTCTCTGACTTTTGCACTCCAAATATTATTCCTGTCTTTACTGCTGCTTCTGCCATTTGTTGACGCAACTACATTGTGCATCATCCACTTACTGATCAGTCTTCCTGGAACAAGATTCACAGTCATCATACCACCTACTTGACCATGAAGCTGAATCAAATGTTAGGCAACAGCAGCTAATAATATTCCTCTTTATAGCAAGCTACTACTTAACTCATTGGTGTATGCCAGTATAGCAATCCTAATACTTTTTATTATTTCCTTATGAAATGTACAAAAGAATACTTACATATATATTTCGATACTGTTGGAAGTGTATCCTTACCCCAGATATTATTGAATGCAAGGCATGTGCTACATGCAGATCATCCAAACTCTACATCTTCTAACATACTCTACACCTCTCCCATACCTTCCTATGAGGTATTTGTCAGGTGGAAGAGTATATGGCTGAACTGGCCTCTCTCTCTTGTGTCTACTAGCACAAACCATTGAGAATTATGGCAATTATTGGCAGGAATTGACAGCAGCATGTCAACCCTCAAAGTACCACTGTCATGACAGCAATAGGTAAGCTGCTATTTTTACTCCACCTTTCAAAAATACTAGTTGTGTGGTTGTCCTGTTGATGCTTTTGCTTCATTACATTCAGTAACTGACCCAGAATACACACATACAAATAAGAAATCTGACACTTTTTGACATGCATGTGCACTGTGACTGGTCAGCTAGTATTTTTTTGAAAATTGGGCCAACAATGACAGCCCCTACATATCTCTAATAACAGGTGTACTTTAACTTAACAAAAGTTTTGGGATTTTTGAGGCATACAGAAGGCAATTCTTTTTAGGTAATGGTAGATTACAAGCAAAAAACATGTATATAACATTTAGACTGTGGCAGCAGTAGACAATGAGTTTTGAAACTCACCTTCTTCATCAGAGACATCCAGCACCTCAGTCATTGTCTCTGGAACATTCAACTTGTGTTTCTCTGTCACAGTCTGCAGAATATAAGGCCAACATCAATATATGACAAGAGAATGCAGTTCTCTATGTAATAATGTAATTCTACAGCATCCTGTAATAAACTGAATCATCTCATAATGCATTACACAGAATGAACAAGGGAAAACAAATTCATAAACATAAACCCAAGGTAAGTATAGTAACAAGTCCTAGTTGCAATCTCAGAACACCCAATAAGAGGATAGTATGCGACCGGTCTAAACTATGTGGCATGATCACCAATGCCAGGAGCCTGGCGGACAAGATGGGTGAACTAGAGATACTGTTGTACGAGGAGGATTTGGATTTTGTGGGAATTTCAGAGACCTGGTTCAACATCTCTCATGATTGGCTGGCAACCATTCAAGGGTGTACCCTTTATCACAGGGATAGAGAGGGTAAAAAAGGGGGAGGTGTATGCCTATATATCAAGAATAATGTACAAGTGAATGTGAGAGATGACATCACTAAGGGAGCTAGGGAGGAGGTGGAATCCTTATGGGTAGAGCTCCAAAGGGATGAAGCTACGGGGAAAATAATACTGGGAGTATGCTATAGGCACCCTAACCTGAGGCAGGAGGGGAGACAGATCTCCTATCACAATTTGGATTAGCAGCAAGGATGGGAAGTGTTATCATAATGGTGGATTTTAATTATCCAGACATAGACTGGGTGGAGGGAACCACGCGTTCGTCTAAGGCACGCCAGTTCCTAAATGTCTTGCAGGGCAATTTCATGGTTCGGATAGTAGACGCACCAACTTGAAATAAAGCATTACTGGATCTACCGATTACCAACAATACAGACCTGATCACGGATGTGGAAAGACGGGGCAATTTAGGACACAGCGATCACAGGTCAATTGGCTTCAGTATAAATCACACAAATAGGGAACATAAGGGGAATACAAAAACACTGAATTTCAAAAGAGCCCACTTCCCTAAACTATGAACCTTGCTAGAAGGCATAAATTGGGCTAAAATCTTAGGAACAAAGAACACTGAGGAGAGATGGGTTTGCTTTAAGAGCATATTAAATAAGGGCATTAGCCAATGCATCCCATTGGGTAATAAATTTAAAAGAGCAAACAAATGTCCTGGATGGCTTAACTCCGATGTAAAAATGCATATAAAAGCAAAGGAGAAGGCCTTCTAAAAATACATGGTTGAGGAATCATCATCAGCATTCAGACTTTATAAAGAATGCAACAAGAAATGTAAAGGTGCAATTAGGGTGGCTAAGATAGAACACAAAAGACATATAGAGGAGGAAAGCAAAAAAATCCCAAGAAATTCTTTAAGTATGTAAACAGTAAAAAAGGGAGGACAGCCCATATTGGCCCCATAAAGAATGAGGAAGGACATCTGGTTACAAAGGATGGGGAGATGGTGAAGGTATCGAATTTATTCTTCTCTTCAGACTTCACAAGGGAATCAGGGGGCTTCAGTAACCAAAACTGCAGTGTTTATCCTCATGACACATCACAGGAAGCACCTCCATGGTTAACAGAGGACAGGATTTAAATTAGACTTGGGAAACTTAACATTAATAAATCACCTTGACCAGATGGCTTGCACCTGAGGGTACTTAGGGAACTCAGTCAAGTAATTGCCAGACCATTGTTCCTAATTTTTACTGACAGTCTACTCACTGGAATGATACCAGCTGATTGGAGAAAAGCCAATGTAGCACCAATATTTCAAAAGGGCCCAAAATATATCCCTGGGAATTACAGACCAGTTGGCATAACATCAATAGTATGCAAGCTCTTGGAGGGGATGATAAGGGACTATATACAAGATTTTAGTAATAAGAACGGTATTATTAGCAGTAATCAGCGTGGATTCATGAAGAATCTTTCTTGCCAAACCAATCTATTAACCTTCTATGAGAAGGTGAGTTGCCATCTAGATAAAGGAAGGCTCGTAGATGTGGTGTATCTGGATTTTGCAAAAGCATGTGACACAGTTCCCCATAAACGTTTACTGTACAAAATAAGGTCCGTTGGCATGAACCATAGGGTGAGTACATGGATTGAAAACTGGCTACAAGGGTGAGTTCAGAGGGTGGTGATAAATGGGGAGTACTCGGAATTGTCAGGGGTGGGAAGTGGGGTCCCCGGGGTTCTGTGCTGGGACCAATCCTATTTAATTTGTTCATAAACGACCTGGAGGATGCGGTAAACCGCTCAACCTCTGTATTTGCAGATGATACTAAGCTAAGCAGGGCGATAACTTCTCCACAAGATGTGGAAACATTGCAAAAAGATCTGAAGAAATTAATGGGGTGGGCAACTAAATGGCAAATGAGGTTTCATGTAGAAAAATGTAAAATAATACATTTGGGAGGCAAAAGTATGAATGCAAACTATACACTGGGGGGAGAACCTCTGGGGGAATCTAGTATGGAAAAGGACCTGGGGGTCCTAGTAGATGATGGCATGCAATGCCAAGCTGCTGCTAACAAAGCAAACAGAATATTGGCATGCATTAAATAGGGGATCAACTCCAGAGACATAATGATAATTCTCCCGCTCTACAAGACTCTGGTCCGGCCACACCTAGAGTATGCTGTCCAGTTCTGGGCACCAGTTTTTAGGAATGATGTACTGGAAATGGAGCGAGTACAAAGAAGGGCAACAAAGCTAATAAAGGGTCTGGAGGATATTAGTTATGAGGATAGGTTGCGAGCACTGAACTTATTCTCTCTGGAGAAGAGACGCTTGAGAGGGGATATGATTTCAATTTACAAATATTGTACTGGTGACCCCACAATAGAGATCAAACTTTTTCGCGGAAGGGAGTTTAACAAGACATGTAGCCACTCGTTAAAATTAGAAGAAAAGAGGTTTAAATCTACATAGAGAGTTCTTTACTTTAAGAGTGGCAAGGATGTGGAATTCCCTTCCACATGCAGTGGTATCAGCGGGGAGCATCAATAGTTTCAAAAAACTATTAGATAAGCACCTGAATGACCACAACATACAGGGATATACAATGTAATACTGACATATAATCACACACATAGTTTGGACTTGATGGACTTGTGTCTTTTTTCAACCTCACCAACTATGTAACTATATAACTATATGATCATAAAAGATGATTCTTTCATGGACTGATCATATTTACTTTCTGCGTGAGAAGTTACAGAAATTAAACCTTTTTACTTATTCAAAGTGGATTTTAAATATTCAAAGTTAGTTGGTTAGTTCATTTACTGCCATCCACACACACACCAGTTTTCAGTCTCATTAGAGTGACAACAGGGTCAACAGGGTCCTTTTCTGTCCTCAGCCAGAAATAGATTACAAACACTGCAAAGAGTGCTCCCTGCAGAAGACTTGGAAGGTCAGCATCATCTAGTAGCAGAGAGAACTTTCTGCAGGTAACAGCTGTGTTTTTTGTATGTTAGATGTTTTTCTTATTATGCTGGATTCAGGTTTTAACAAGCAGTAAATGAGCTCATATAACTGAAATTCTGCTACAGCTGAGGCAAGCAAAGTATGTTCAGACACTTTGCTTTGTCCCACTTTCACATTATTATTTCACATAAAACAGGTCCACATTGCTTGCCTGCTTGATAGAAAGCTTATTTAAGGAGCAAGAGGGGCTATACAACAGGCATCAAAAGCAATCTTGACTTGTTTTGCAAGTGTTGTTTAATAATCTTTCGACTAATAGCATGTAACATCAACCAATTTATTGTGTGTAGTAATAAATGGGATTTAAAAAGTTCTGACTGACCTCTGTAGCTGCAGGCATTGTAGAGCAAAATCATCCTCAACATTCATAGCAGAAGTGCTTAAAGTGAACCAGAGGCCATGCTATGGACATTGAGGTATTTACATGCTTTTAACAAGCAGAAAAACAGGATTTTTCTACTCACCGTAAAATATTTGTCTTTGAGTCCATTAAGGGACACAGTTGGATGACAATTAAGCAACCTAGTGTTATACTGCCACCTACAAATGAAATGCACACTAGGCACAATGTCCTATTGGTGTGGGATTTGATAGGAAAAGGCAGCAATGCAAAGGCCTGCACAACAACCCATCTAATCCATTTTATATATAGTGGAAAATGGAGAAACTCTTTTAGGATATAATGGATGTCAAAAATAGAATCACTCTGCCTAAAAGAAGCAGTGTCAGAAAGATAAATATTGATGGACCTCACCACATTGAAGTAATGTAGAGAAATCTCCTTTGAATTAACCAGGGCCAGTATCACGGTCCAGGCTTAGGCTCGGAGACCAGTAGGTATAGAAGTAGAGAATATGTAAAAAAGTAGAGAGGCTTCCACCGACCAGCTGGATAAGTGTAGCAGCAGGTCACCCTGGCAGATGACACAGGCTTACCTGAAGTGCAGTGTATAAGCACTAACTGGTGTTCACCAGAGCTCCTGATAGTGGAGATGGGTTTTGCTGCATGCTAGTACCAGGTCACGGTTCTCAGGTTCAGTAGATAATCAAGCCGGGGTCCACTAGTAGATGTATCAGGTAGGGATCAAGCAGAAGCGTAGTCAGTAAACAAGTCAAAGGTCAGTAACACACAGTCACAGGTTGGGATTAAGCAGAAGCAAAGTTAAGGAACAAGCCAAAGATCAGTAACGAACAGTAGTGAAGATACGGATGGCAGCAGGAGTGACAAGAGCGAGATATTGGCCAAAGAGAGCACAATAATCTGGCATACAGGAAGTGCAGAGATATGGCTTAAATCAGGAAGTTCATGGGAGGAGCAAAGAGTTCACCGTTCACCAAAAACAAGAAACAAGGCAAGAAAATCCAAACAGACAGGGAGGTGTCTAGCATCCCAGGTGGCTCAGCAAAAAGAGATATTGCCAGACACAGCAAGGGCTGCAGATTCAGACCTGGGTCCTGACAGACAGATTTAGGGAAGGTATCGCAATATCCTTATAAAGGTGTAAGACAGAGACAACTTTAAATAAAAAGGTCTTTGATCTCAAATCAACCTTATTTTATATAAGATCATATGCAGCTCCCTAAAGAAAAATAGTGATAACCAATCTGGCTAAAGTGATGGCCAAAAGAAAAACACTGTAACATCAAGGAGATGTCACAAATAGGTTCAATAGGAGGTCTTTGTAACAATGACAATACTAGACTTAAAATCTAGTGGAGTGAAGACTTATCTGGGGGAGCAATGCATGCAAGCCTTTTTATAACAGATATAGCAAATCAATGAATGTTTAGTAAGAGGACAGACAGGGAAGACACCTTATTTGCCATGGGCCATATGTTATTCTATCCCTACCTGGAGGTTTGAAAAAACACAGCACACCAAAAAGGCAGATAGAGAAACCCCTAGGGACACACAAGAGTGAAAATATGAGTGAAAATAAGTTTGCAGATTCCTTCATAGATCCTGCAAGAAGAAGATAAGCTTTTACCATGGACTGGATTACAAAATCTGAATGCCCCTGCCATTCTCAAAAGTCCAGCCTGCCAATATAGAAAATAAAGAGGAAGACTCCTCCACATGACCAGCTTGCAGTGAAAAGTAAAAGTCAAGCCCAAACGTAAAAGAGAAATTTAACTCCTTCACAAAATGGGCACTCAATGACAGGATGATTTGTAATAATAAGAGTACATACACAGGGAAAAAAAAAACCTCAAGCCCATAGCATACCATACAGCCTGCAAGCCACTCGCAAGAAATGAGTCATTAGAGACAGGAAGGGGAGAGCTTACCTGAATAGTGGAGGTCTCTGTAAATGGATCACAGAGGGGTATTCACTGCCGACCACAGGACCATCAAACAGTGATCACCAGTATACTAAATGAACTTGGAAAACCCTTTTTGGCTAACTGGAGAGACTTCCAAGATTTCATTCCTTATGAATCTACAAGAAGTTATCGATTGGAAATCTTTTAATTCAAGTAAAAACTACAGCAAATAGGAGGAAGACATCCATTTTCTTGAGGACACTAAGCATAACTAGGCAGGTGGTTTCTATGTGCCGAGTGTTCATTTCTCCTGTAGGCTGCAGTATAACCCTACTTGCTTAAATATCATCACACTGAGTCCCTCAATAGAAGACAGAGAAATGGGCTTTAAATTATGCTCTCACTGCCCTCTAGTTTTGCAGGCATCGTCACCTTCAAAGTTCACAGCAGAAGCACTGAAATACCTAAAGTCCTGCTCTTAGCAACTTTGCTTGCCCAGCTCCCCTTCACAGAACATGTCCTGTGTTTACAGTGCAGATTTGAAGGCTGAAAAGAAGCTACTTCACATCTAGGTGTGGTGAGTCCAGAGAATGAACTGAAGTACCATACTTTAGAAATTTGAGGAAGTATTGTTCCACAGGGCCTGGAGGTACAAAGGTCAGTGAATTCTTGTTTTAAAGCTATTATGTGCTTGCTAAGAATGTTTAAATATGTGAGTGCCAAAATCAGTGCTACTAGTTTATTTTAAAGTAAAACTAAAGTAAGAAATAACTTGTGAAGTTAAACTAGGATCCCCTACCCATACCCGCTGTCACATTTTGAAAACAGCGTAGCTGTGCGGGCTCTTTCTCTGTGAATGAGAGAACTACAAGTCCTGTCTCCACTGTGGAAGATAGCTTGTAGTTCTGAATGAACTGCAAGGGTGCTGGTGTACACACTGGTAGTTAATTCACAAGCCCTGCAGCTTTCAAATTGACAGCCCATACAAAGGCATGGGCTGAAAGCTATAGGGCTTGTCTGCAGGCACTTGACATTGCACCATGATCCACTGCAATGCTTTTCAGACTTCTGCGGGAAAAAAATTTAAATGCACATTTTTTCCTGCAAAAATAGGTGCATTTATTTTATTTTCCCAAAAGGTAAATTTAGCCTTTAATCTCAGATTATACACCATATATCAGAATAACAATTGTGTGGAAGTTGGACATAAACTATTTCAACAATGCAGAGGTTTCTTGAGCTGTTGATGAGTTAAAATGTATTTGTGTCTTTTCACTGAGTAGTCTGTGACAGATTTTTATAGACAAAGATAGATAGATATAACAGCCGGCAGGTGGGCAGCACTGAAGTCGGTGCAGAGGAGGAGAGGGTGGGTACTGGGATGCATACATATAGTACAAATTAGACAAGAACCTCAGTTTGTGGCTTGTATAAATGCACAACATGCCTGGGAAGCAAATAGGAAACTTGTAAAAGTTAGATTGGAGGTGAATTTTAGTCAGTTATGTAAAGGAACAAACCAAGGTTTTGACAGCCATAAAATTATGCAGTGTTGATGCCAATGTCTTCCGGTAAAATGCTGTGAAATTTGGCAATCTGCTGACTTCTTTGTATTCTGTCATAAGCCATTTCAGCTTCCATGGAATGCTCATCTTCCATTACTCCCGTTTTACCAAGACAGCAGTACTCATCCAAACATATACAGATTTTGAAGCTATACATAAATGCTACTGTTTCGTGAGCTGTGGCAAACTCTGGCAGCATGCACAAATTCAGGTCAGTGTACTACATCACCCAAGACTGCTTTTTCACTCTTACTCAGGTTCTGGTTGTATCTATAGATGAAGAGTGATTGACTTTTGCACACAGACCAGGAAGAACAATGCAACAACTCTAGCTTTTGTTAAGAAATTTGACTCATCTGGGACTGTGTGGCTGCGGCCAGCTTAAGCAGGTGGCATTCTGTATAATTTCTAGTTTAGTAGAACCACAAAGCTTTATTCACATTGTATATCTTTAGTTTAATATTACAATTTTAGGCTGGGTTAGTATTAATATATATTCCCAAATATAGGCTAGTGTGCTGCATTTGTCAAGGTTGCTTTACTCTCATGGCCCGTACACACAATCCGAACATCGTACGAAAACGGTCGTCCGAGGAAGGATCGCACGATATTCGGATCGTGTGTGCACTACTTTCGACAGCCGATCACGACCGTTCATCCGATATTATTTGATCAGACATACACGAAAATTTTCCTCGTATGATTCCAGATCGTACGATTTTCGTTTAGTCGGTATAGTTGTCGTCCGAAAATACAATACAAATACATTACATCACTTCCGATTTTTTTGTCTGTCGTACGAAAATTTTCGTGACTTTATTAGCTATTCAATTTCTACTTGCGACTATTAAGCGAGAACGGTCGTACGATCGGTTGTACGATATTCGGAATGTGTGTACGAGGCATTAGGTGCTGACTTTATGTCTGGGTGTGTCAATAGTAATTAGGTCCAGTTGTGTAGCTAAGGAAAAGAGGTAAAGCTCTTTTTTTTTTGATCACAGTTGAAAAGTAGTACTAAACAACCAGCAGAATTTCAGCTGTTTTTATGTACCTTTCCTAGTCACTGCAGATCTACTTAAGTGATACCACTGTATGGTCATTCAGTTTTGACCTACAGATGTCATTCTGTATGAGTTATCCAGCAACTATCAAGTAACTGAGCTGTGATTTGCTACACATGCATTTCATGGAGCAGAGACATAAAGAAAGATTATTATATGGCTGGCTAACCCACAAAGATCTGCAATTACTGCACAACGCAATGAATCATGTGATAGAAGTCTGTTTTTTATCTAACATACTGCTGATTATCAGCAGATTAATGGCATCCTTTTTAACAAACTGGCTGCCACATCTGCACTATTTCTCATTCAGAGGAAATTTAACCCCTTTTAACTGAGTAGGATACAGAATTTTAAAAATGCAAGCTCATTATGCATTGCATTATATTTGTAATAACATAACCTAATTTAAAAACATTACAATAGGTTTGTCATATTTTTCTAAGGTTTCCAAGAAGCGAAGCACAAAAGTATGAGATTTTGAACTAATACACTCCAATAGTTATTATTATCCTTCTTATCAACCCTGATCCCCGAATAAAATAAAGTGATATATGGAGGCAGGGCACCAACAACATATAAAGATATAAAGGTTTACATAACCCCCAAATTGTGCTCTGTGTCTGTTTACTTGCAGTGCATGGGAACAAATTTGCGTAGTGAGGGGGTTAAACATTGTCTCTATGTGTTCAATACAACTAAATGCAATATGTGGTGGAAATTAGCAAGTCTAATGCCGCGTACACACGACCAGACTTTCCGGCAGAAAAGGTCCGTCGGAATCATTCCGTCTGACATTCCGATCGTGTGTGTGCTTCATCTGACTTTTTCTTTCTAAAATTCTGATGGACCTAGAAATAGAACATGTTTCAAATCTTTCCGACGGAATCAGTTCCTATCGGGAAAACTGCTCGTCTGTATGCTATTCCGACGGACCGAAAACGACGCAAGGGCAGCTATTGGCTATTGGCTATTGAACTTCTTTTTTCTAGTCCCGTCTTACGTCATCACGTTCTAAATGATCGGACTTTGGTGTGATCGTGTGTAGGCAAGTCCGCTTCAGTGGAACTCAGCCGGAACTCCGTCTGAAAGACCGTCGGAGTCTATTCTGATGGAAAGTCCGGTCGTGTGTACGCGGCATAAGAAATGCAAAGTGAGCGTATGATGAAGAAATGCATAAGTAGAGGACAAAACCATTTGTAGCTCCAGTGTTATAGGCAGTGGAACAAACGAAAAGCTTGACCCTGCTTATTCCACCTCTTCCCTATGGGTGCTCTAGTGTGATGCGGACGCATTGATTGACAAGCAGGCTCAGTAGATGATAGGGGGTGGGCCTAAACCTGGCTTTTAAAAGAAAAGTGAGGATTTGCATATACCTTGTATAACATGTATCTCTAGGTCTCAGTTTGAATAGCTCAGCTGTGTGAAAGAATAAACAGAACAATATAGGGCGCATCAATGTGAAATATATTCCAATGTAAACCTATAAATAATTAAAATGTCCTCAAATATTAAAAAACACGCGTGCACAGCGTGAAATGTATTGAAAGGGAGGCTCGATACACTGTCACGAGTCCTCCGTTCCTGGAACACCTGGGACGTTACCCGAATCGTTTCTGTGGCTTTATGGGGAGTCACTTTTTGCAGATTTGGCATTGAAATTGTGATTCAGAGAAAGAAGTCACATACAATATCTGCTGATTGATGAATGGGGTTTTATCTGCCAAGATCTGGGAATGATTCTTTGCTGAAGACACATGAGGGTCACTCTGAGGGTCACTCTGTGGCCACTTCCATCCGGTGAGCGCTTAGTTATACCACTTCTGGTGAAGCACGAAATAGAATGCATGTGCACTTTATCAAGTGGTGATTGGATTACAAAGAAGATTTTTTTTGTGTGTTTTTTTTAATATTTGAGGACATTTTATTTGTTGCACTGGATTCACTTTAATGCAATGTAGCATAATTATCGGTTATGCATCATAGCACTTTTTCTGCATTATATGGGTTTACACTATAATATATGGTATAACATATTGGATTCACTTTATTGCTAAGCAGCATATCTATTGTTCATGCACTATAGCACTTTTTTGCATCATTTATAGGTTTACATTGGAATATATTGCACATTGATGCACCCTATATTGTTCTGTTTATTGTGTATTAGTGAATTACTAATTTAGGAGCAGCATCAGTTGGTTTAGTACACGTTGCACACATTTTTTTTGGCGCCGGTCCTATTAATTATTCATTCAGCTTTGTGAAAGGTTAACGTTAATACTTTGTTATAACTTGTTCATCAGTAAATGGATCAAATGTATTAGTGTGTCATGACAGTAAAAGGTAAAATATTGTGCAGGCCGGATCATGGAAACACCTATTTAAGAAAACATGAGGGGATAGAAAGATGGGAGTTGACATTGCTGAGCTGTCTCTTAAAGTGGTTGTATACCCTTTTTTTTAACTTTTACCTACAGGTAAGCCTATAATAAGGCTTACCTGTAGGTACAATTAATATCTTCTAAACCTGTACGTTTTAGGAGATATTTACTCTGCATGCAACCGCTGACATCAGCGGCCCATGCGCTGTGAAGGCCCGACTGAAGGTCCGGCCGACGCTGCTGGACCTTGCCGGGAAGAAGACTCCCGTGCACATGCGCGGAAGTGATATAATCGCGGCTTCGGTCACTCACATCGCCAGAGCCGCAATACCCGTAAGAAACGCAGAGGAAACATGTCAGCTCCCTCGGCGTGGACCGGGATCAGATGTCGAGGCCTCATTCTAAGGTGAGAATTTCAGAATGAGCTAGTATGTGCTGCATACTAGCTCATTATGCCTTTGCCTTGCAGGTTTTTTTGTTTTTTTTAAAAAAAAAATCTGTGCGGGTATACAACCGCTTTAAAGGTGTAGGTTCTGAATTGGTTATTCTTTTCCTGGTCTTGTGACTGCTATGCCACATACACACGAGCGGACTTACCGCAGACTTTGCCCGGCGGGCTTTTCGACGGACTTTACGACGGACTTTCTGATTGAACGGACTTGCCTACACACAATCAACCAAAGTCCGTCGAATTCGTACGTGATGACGTACGACCGGACTAAAACAAGGAAGTTCATAGCCAGTAGCCAATAGCTGCCCTAGCGTGGCTTTTTGTCCGTCGAACTAGCATACAGACGAGCGGACTTTTCGACCGGACTCGAGTCCGTCGGATAGATTTGAAACATGTTTCAAATCTAAGTCCGTCCAACTTTTGAGAAAACAAAGTCCGCTGGAGCCCACACACGATCTAATTGTCCGACAAAATCCCGTCCGCCGGGCAAAGTCTGCCGTAAAGTCCGCTCGTGTGTACGCGGCACAAGTAGTCACTAACTTGAGACAAGCACAGAAGAGGAAAGCTTAGGCTTTCCCAGCTTTACTGGATGCTTGTTCCAGGTCTGTGAATTTTTAGGCAGTGAAGCAAAGATCAAAAGTCTTCCTCAAGGATTGTACCACTCAAAGTCAGGTCAGTAACAGAAGCTACCATAGTTCTACTTCTACTGGTTTCATTTAATATACATATGTTAATGGGAATACTGTTTACTATAAACATAAGGATTTTACATTCATAAATAACATAAGCAGCTAAGAGCTAAGTGCAGTCTGCAGAAACCTACAGCAACCAATCATATTATGCTTTATTGTCAGACAATAAAAGAAGGACTGGATGCTATGGTTATGCATTTAGCACTTTTCTTCTTATACTATTTATTAAAGCAATACATGCGTTCTGATAAGATATTTTAAAGGTACTTAATCAAATGCCTGTGTGTAAGAGCATTAAAATATACAATATACATGTATACTCTAGCAATGTCTATGAACTGTAAGAGTTTATACTGTGAGTTACAATACACAGCAACATTTCATATTGAATAGGTTCAGTTTTTTTTAAGCTATAATACATGCACTGTCTGTCATAATGCTGCTATTTTACCAAATAAAAGTGAACATAAAGAGGCACTCACAGTGGTAGTTGTGATGATTTCCTCAGTGACAACCTTCAATGTGTCCACCACAGAGATGTATCCCAGTCGCCTGGCAATCGCAAGTGCAGTGTTACCATTCTGCAGGGGAGGAAGGAGTAAGGGAAAGAGTGGTAAAACTGTAAGCAAATTCAATTACATACAGTACAGCAAGTGAGCCAGCCTTCCCATCCAGAACAAGGCACCAAACATAGGAAAAAGGCGCTTCACAAATCTGTAATTCACTTCTGAAGTCTTTCTGTGCAGCTTTAATCCCCATAGCAACTCAACACACTGACATCTGCCAGCTTCTCTGCATAAAAATGTTCTGTCTGCTTTAAGGCTGTCACACTCCAGCACAATTTGCCTTAAAAGCTAGCTACTTAAGATGCTTCCAAATGCAGTGTTAGCTACCCTGATGTTTCTGAAATAGAGCTCCATTTAGTATTTTTAAAACATGTTTTCTAAGAAACAGTTATATGAAATGGATCGCACTGTCCGTTTTAATAAGGGAAGCGAACAGACGGTAAAACTTGGATTCATTTGAATTCAGTGCTCCCTTAAGAAAAATAAAGCTACATAAACACATCTGACAGTCATTTAGGAGAAGTACGAGTAATTTCCATAGAGGAAATTCTTCGTCTACTGTCTACAAATAACTGACACCGTAGGGCCATAAAATATATGCTCAAGAAGCACCTGACATTTATCCTCTTGCCAGTTTAAAATATTCTACAGATGAATGTGTCATTTTCCCAAAGCATAAAAACATGTCCAGGCAGAAAAAAAAATTATTATATACATATATACACTATAATGTCAAAAGTATTGGGCCTTTATACGCACATGAACGTTAATGGCATCCCAGTCTTAGTCCATAGGGGTCAATATTGAGTTGGCCCACCCTTTACAGCTATAACAGTTTTAACTCTTCTGGGAAGGCTATCCACAAGGTTTAGGAATGTGTCTATGGGAATGTTTGACCATTCTTCCAGAAATGCACTTGTGAGGTCAGGCACTGATGTTGGATGAGAAGGCCTGGCTCGCAGTCTCTTTATGGACCTTGCTTTGTGCACTGGTCCAAATCATTTGGTGGAGGGGGGATTATGTTGTGGGGTTGTGTTTCAGGGGTTGGGCTTGACCCCTTAGTTCCAGTGAAAGGAACTCTTAAGGTGTCAGCATACAAAGACATTTTGGACAATTTCATGCTCCCAACTTTGTGAGAACAGTTTGGAGATGGCTCCTTTTTGTTCCAACATAACTGTGCACAAAGCAAGGTTTATAAAGACATGGAAGAGCGAGTTTGAGGTGGAGGAACTTGGCACAAAGTCCCGACCTCAACTTATAGAACACCTTTGGGATGAATTAGAGCTAAGACTGTGAGCCAGGCCTTCTCGTCCAACATCAGTGCCTGACTTCACAAATGCGCTTCTGAACAAATGGTCAAACATTCCCATAGACACACTCCTAAACCTTGTGGATAGCCTTCCCAGAAGAGTTGAAGCTGTTATAGCTGCAAAGGGTGGGCCAACTCAATATTCAACCCTACGGACTAAGACTGGGATGCCGTTAAAGTTCTTGTGCGTGGAAAGGCAGGCGTCACAATACTTTTGACAATATAGTGTATATATACATTTTGTAAACGGTTAATGCCATGCAGTACAGAGTGTAACTGCACTAAAAACAGAAAACCTATTCAGTTTAATATACTAATATATATATATATGTATAAACAGTGCTAGGTCCTGCCATGGTGTGAGTACAGGCAAAAGGCACACAGGGCTCTGGAGTATTTTGCTTTGTAATCCTAGATTAGGTTCTGGAGTCTGGAGACTTCAAAGAGTTTTCAGTAGGAAGAAGCATCCAATCTTGTGTCCAGGTCTTACTGGAGACCTGCAGGCTGTGCGAGTTTGGAGAGACAGGTGTGCTCTACCCAAGAGACAGCCCTTCATGCTGGAATACAAGCTGTACACTCATTACTTTACATTGTAGCAAAGTGTCATTTCTTCAGTGTTGTCACATGAAAAGATAGAATAAAATATTTACAAAAATGTGAGGGGTGTACTCACTTTTGTGAGATACTGTATACTCCTGGTGGAGACTACAAGCGACCATGCTAACGCACATTGCACAAGCATGTTCCGCCATTGTCACCATCAAAAATTGGTCTAGAGTAATGAGGAGCAGGCAGTGGTGGAGAATGAGATGACAGAAAGAGGTTGCAAAAAGGACTAGAAGAAATGAACAGCACTGGGATTTAAAAAATGCAAACAATGAAAACAATACTTGGATGGCAAATTTAAAGATGGCAATTGTTTAATATTATGCAGTAGGGTTTGGATCTACTTTAAATCTGAAGCCTGAATGAATGACATTAAGTTTGCTTAAGTACAATGTATCATAAGTAACTGCCATATTTGTTTTAAATAAGATATTTACATTTTCTTCATTTTTTTTTGCATCTTAGTCCTCTTAATCTTTTCCAGTATCTTGAAGCCACTTCCTGTTTACATGTAACTGCTCCTGCAGATCATTGCAGCAGCTCAACTAGAAAACTGATGTCCGGCATTAACAGGAAGGACCTTCCTTGCAGGATCACTGGGTATTATTTTAATGAAACTTGTAGATTTGAGGAAATTGAAAAAAAAATGGAATGATATTAACATGTTAACACCTGTTAAGATTTTGGTGATGTTTCTTTTAGAAACATATACGTGTATTTGATTTGTGTCAGAACAGTGGACATTGGATATTTAACAACATAAACATAAGTCCCAAAGATAGGTCTTTGGTGGACACAAAATGATTGATTTACAGAACCCAATCAATCAGGTTATATCTTAAATGCACATGTGGTGAAAGTACTGTTCTTTTTTTTATATGGAGAAATTTAATTATAGCAAATACAGTATTAACGTACACCTCAAAGATCTTCCAAAATTCTATTCTTTATCTCTTGCAAATAAAGTTTTACATGGTCTCATTGCTGTAGTGTGTGTGTAACTGCCCTAAAATTGCCAATATACTATCCAGTTGGCAGACTAGCTCCAAAATGACAGCTAAAGCGATTTTTATGGTATTCATTTTATTATAACTAGATCATTGTGGGTAAAAACAATCACAGTTGGGATATTACATTTAGGTAAAAAATGAATGCACTTGTGAAGGTACTTGTGTACCAAAACCCCTACTGCAAATAAACCACAGCACACAGGATACGTTAATTCAAGTCAGTGGAGGTAGGTACCAAAACCCCTACTGCAAATAAACCACAGCACACAGGATACGTTAATTCAAGTCAGTGGAGGTAGGTCACACCACGGAGCTGTAGGTCATTTTTCAAAAAGTTTACCTGCTGTAGTTTGAACTATTAATACCAGAGAAATATACAATAAAGAACAAAAAGGTGTTTGCCATATATTTAGCACATTTTTAATACATTATAACCTTTCAGTATTTTACATTAGGGAAGTTGTGTCTGACAGGCTCTTGGACATATAAAAAAGTATCCAACAAGAATAGTAAATACATGTATTCTGCACAACATCATCAAGCAGCTAAACTCCATCTTTTTTTTTTATAATCAAAATTTTTTTATTTTCTGTTATACTTTTCACAATTCACAATTAAACATCCTTAATTTCATATTTTACAATAATTACGCAGGATTAACATATTAAACATTAATAAGAGACCAATTGGTAACATCGTTCTCTTACAACTGACCCTATCCCCTCCCCCAAAAAAAAAAAAAAAAAGGGGAATGAGAAAACCGCTGCCTGTCTCAACCCCCTCCCTCCCCCAACATATGTTCGACAACCAAATATATCCTGTGATTGATGAGATTCCCAATATTTGTGCGTATCGGTCTGTGTATCCAATTCCACATTGACACCCCCACCCCCTACAACCAACATATTAAAACAAGCCTAAAACATACCAATACTCTTAATACTGTTGAAGCATGTACTGGGTGCTGCCATTATTTATACTGTGCCTGAACTAGAGCCACAACTCACTATTCAGATTAATAAATGTCCTAAATGTCCAGTCTAAGGCAAAGAGTATCCTTTATGCTATAACGTCTTTTGCAGTTGAGTTAAACACCTGAAAATTAGGCTACAGGAGTAGTTTCTTTGTCAACAGTCTTATCCAAAAATAGATTTGGCAATTCCTGGCAATGACAAAACCTGACTAATATTGGTAATTCAAATAGGTGCCAAAGGAAAATAGCATGTGAGAGACAAAAGAAAAGGCAGTTCTAGAGCTTCAAACACATGCTTAGGTGGTCCTCAAGCAAACACAAATTCCAATCCACTGGAACAGAATTAAACAGCTTACTATCAAATAAAAAAAGTTAGCAGTAACCAGCACACACACAGATTATTAATGGAAAGGGTCTAAAAATAGAGTCACAGCATTTGTATAAGGGCAGGCTCACATCTGTTTGGTGCATTTTTGGCATATTGCGTTTCAGACAGGTTTTGCACACATTTTTCTGTGCGCTACCATTGAACTCCATTAGAACGCTCATTTTAATGAAAGCGCATCAAATTCCTACATGCTACAACTTTGATGCACTTTCATCAAATCGCATGTTCTATAGCATTCATTGGTAGCCTACAAATGCGCCTAAAAATTGACACCCCAAACACACTGCACAGACGTGAACCTAAAGTGTGTATGGTCATTTTAAGTGTCTAACATTTACAAACTCCATGAGCTCTTGAATTGGGAAAGTGCAAAGTAGCTGCTATCTCCAGGTGCCTGCACTAACCTAGGTCTCTTTGTTTAAAACGATAATCAATTTAACTGGTCACTGGCTCTGGCAAGAATGTTCACCCTTCACATTAGTCTTCTGTTTAGTCTTTGCAAAGGATGGCCTCATTAAATGATGGTAGAGCAGAAGAAGACTGAAGGGGCCATGGAAATTTGCCACTGTTTTATAACAGAGTTTCTGGGATCCTTTGCGACTCTATAGAAGATCCAAGGTAACAGGCAGGTACCTGAAGGTGCCTACTTTTTGGGGTAAATGTTACAATCATTGAGAAGGCCCGCAGGTTTGCTTTAACTCTTATATAAAACTCAAATTAAAAGGTATGAGAGTCTCAACTACGAAAGGCATGGGCAAAGAGAAAAATAATGAATTTAAATATATAATACTTACAGTAGTGGTGGCGTTTGGTTTTGCACCATTTTGGAGCAAAACATTGATGATATGGGTATGTCCCTGCTGGGCAGCCTGATGTAAAGGAGTGTAACCATTCTGTGAAAAGTAAATAACAACAATGCAACACATTAATACACAGATTTAAAAAATGATATCCAAATGTGAATTTTTATGATTTGTTAAGATAGTATACATTCTATTAAGAACAAAAGGAAGGATTGCAACTGAGAGCAGAGACCCATGATAGGGATAAGCAACTACTGGGCTCTTTGCTTGTACTGTATTAGGGAGGATCTATTTTATCTCCAATACAAACAAAGAAGCCTTGACTAAGGGATGTGCCATATCGTGAGGCTCCCATAATTAATATTACACTACCTACCACCCTTTACTAGCAAATGACCAGACGACACAATACTTTTTGGAGTCGAATGGCCATAGCAGCCTTTTTATTACAACAAAATAAAATTACCAAAAATTTTCCAAACATATAACTTAATGCATATAATACATTTTTAATAACATTAACCAAATACACATCCTTATAAACTTTTTTGATCTAGCGGTCTTTGAAGGCCAAGTATAAATTTCAACCAACTAGTTGTATCGGTACACCCATGAAAGGCCCCACGCCGTGTATTACGCAAGCTCAGGGACAACCAGCTACTTCCTTCCAGATACAACCTATTACACACCATTGTTACTATTGTGAGGGAAAGGTTGCCCATACCTCCGTATGGGCCCAACCCCCCCCCCCAAACCTCCATTATTTTTCAGCACCGCCTTCAAAGACCCCATAGACCTACCGCTGCTACGACATCTAATTTGAAAACACCCTTAAGCATTCAAAAAACCCCATACTACACCAAATACCAAATAAAATACCCCAACCCATTATCCATCCAGCACCATAAACATGAGTTAAGGGAGGGAGGGCGGGAAATCACCTGTCCTTTACGATTCCTTCTTCCCACTGAGCACCGCTCCTAAACTCCATCCCCCAAAGTTAACCTAAACTCCCCCCACTGTCCTACCTCCTAAACCCTTGCCTCCGCCTCCGCCTCACTGCCCCAACCCCAGTCATGCTGGCCCTACCCCTAGTTACACTTAGCCCTAGGCCATTACTTTCTGGAAATGCCGGCGCTGCCAGATTACCAATACAAGCCTTGTGCTCATCCATGCAGTGAGACAGGAAGCCTTTTCATTATTTTCCTTGTGCAAAAAAATAGGTTTAATACATAACCAGATTAATACATACAGTATGTAGACAGTAAAAACCCTGTGTTCATCCCAGCCACACTTGCTAATTTTATTACTTATACTAATATTATTATTCATTTTAATATTAAAATATTAAGTAATTGAACACATTCTATATACAGCAAATTCTTTATTCTTTGGAGAAGGCCAACATATCCTAGAAAGTTACATTGTAAAAAATGAAAGGTGACTACATCACATCATTCATCATATTCAGAGATATCATTTCCACAAAAAAACAAATAGTTGTTACAAAAAGAATTACCTTTGTTTTAGCTGTGACACAAGCTCCATGTGACAGAAGGAAATTCACCATCTTAATGTTTCCATAGTGACAAGCTACAATTAGTGGCGTATAACCCAGCTGGAAGAAATAGATTTATTTAGTGGAAACCAGAAACACCAATAATAGCTTGTGGCCTTGTGACATTGGGATTATTAAAGGAAATGTAGACATGCACATGGGTGAAATCTTCATTAAACATACTCTGATGAGCAGTTTTATACATCAGATCTGCAATCCACTAATATATTAAATATATATTTTCAAAAAAATCTCCAAAACTGGCAATGTTGTCCCATCTTAATCTGGGTTAAATGCTACAGATGGATACTTTTAATGGCTTCACCTTACCTTAGTCTGAGCATCCAAATTGGCTCCCTCTTTTGCTAATATTTCAGCTACGTTGACCTTGTCCTCCTGGGCTGCTAAGTGCAATGGAGTCAGTCCATTCTGTGTAAGAAAAATAAAACATGCATTGCAAATATTCTAAAAACAACAGATTGTTCCAGCTTTTCTAGAATTCACAGATGAATTCATAAGAACAGCACATACAGTACATAAAGCACACCACGCATGTTGCCATCTGACTGTTCAATCTTCATACAATCCCCTTTAGATTTACCAAACTAGTAGATTATAAAATATGGGGTGAGTTTTAGATAAATAGTGCATGTCTCATCCTTCCACAAGGATATGCACTTAACTTGGATTGAAGTTTGCTAAATATGTCACAAGCTGATTCTACCATCACATCTTCATTGCAGATCAATTATTTAGAAGTGTTCCTACTTATCCAGTCGATAAATCAGTGGTGCCCAACACATAGCCCGCAACCTATTGGGCATCATTCGGGCAGCAGCGTGGCAGCAGGTGCCAGGCGCTGGACGCATAGAAAGAATGAATGTAATGTGGTTGGGGTGATCTCTGCCCACAGTACAAGTAAAGTCCCTGCCTCAGGAGGAGAAAGAGAGAGAGCGACACAGGCACATGGAGTCTGTATCTCTCACTGGCACGTTGCAAGGACTCTTGGACCTGCACCCAAGTGGAATGAAGATCGCGGAGATGCTTCTCTAATGCAGGATTTTTTTGAGGAACAAATGAGTCAGGCAATATGGATGGTTGGAAACTATAATTCGCCATAAATGGAGACAATCGGGAAGCGGTATTGATGGCACTATTTTGAACAAACTCCACCCAAGGTAGGAGGTCTGACCAATTGTTATGTGGTCAGAAATGTAGCAGAGAAGAAACTACTCCAAGGCTTGGTTGGCTCGTTTTGCGGCCCCATTGGATTGGTGGAGAAGGAAAGCTGAATTCCTAACTGTGCACAAAAGGCTCACCAAACCCTGGAGACAAACTGGTTACCCCTGCCAGACATGATAACTTCGGGTAGCCCAATCAACTGAAAGATTCCCCGAGCTGGAAATGGATGTCAGTTCTTTAAATGTGCGCAACTTCTTTAGTGGAATACAATGTGAAATACAATGTGGCATTTTCCAGAACCAGTTAACCACCATATGAATAACCGTGTTGCCCTGGGAGTTGGGTAACTCCACAATAAAATCCATAGACAGGTGGGTCCAAGGCCTCTCTCCATTTGGTATGGGTTGTAGGAGGCCCACTGGAAGGTGTTATGGTGTCTCACTCTGTGCACACAAGGAACAAGTTGCTACAAAGGCAGTTTCATCAGCGCAGAGACTAGGTCACCGGAATTTTTGAGAAATAGCCCAAATTAGTTAGTTCTTCCCTGGGTGACTAGCCGCCTTGGGAGAATGGTAAGTCTGGAGCAAAGCAGTGCGGAGATTCTCAGGAACTAGGCAGCGGTCACCAGGTTTCTTGGGAGGAGACTGGATCTGAGCGGCACGGATTCCGTCACCCAAAGGTGAGGTGAGACTGGTGCGTACAGTAGCCAGAATGCAAACGGGAGGTATTACAGAAACAGGCACCGACTCAATCTTGGAAGCGGAGCAAAACTGTTGCGACAATGCGTCAGCCCTTATATTCTTAGTACCTCAGACAAGAATGTGAGATTTGTATGGTCAGTCAAAATGAGGACCGGCACAGTGGTACCTCCAAGGAGATGCCTCCACTCTTTAAGAGCTAAAATGATAGCTAACAATTCTCTGTCCCCAATCTCGTAATTGCATTCTGCAGGAGACAATTTCTTAGAAAAGATTCCACAAGGATGCATAGCGCTTTCAGAGGTAGGACGCTGAGACAGAAGGGCACCCACTCCAGTCTCGGATGCATCAACCTCAAGAATGAATGGTAGCGTAGGATCAGGATGTGCCAGCACAGGAGCTGAAACAAAGGCAACCTTGAGAGACTCAAAGGCTTTAATGGAATCCAGAGACCAATTCTGTGGGTTACCGTCCTTTCTGGTCATATCAGTCAGGGGTTTGACCAGAGAAGAGAAGATTACATTTCCGAAAATAATTGTCAAAGCCAAGAAAATGTTGTAATGGATGTAGACCTACGGGCCGAGGCCACTATAGAACTGCAGATAATTTCTCTGGGTCCATCGAAAAACTGGCAGTCGAAATGTTATAACCCAGAAATTTAACCTGTTCACAATGGAACTCACATTTCTCCAACTTACAATACAGGTTATCTCTCAGCCTCTATAGCACACGAGACATCTCTGCGGTGGCTCTCTAGGGATCTAGAATATATGAAAATATCATTGAGATAAACCACCACACATTGCTGCAACATATCTCGGAGGACATTGTTAATGAACTCCTGAAAAACTGCAGGAGCGTTGCAAAGACCAAATGGCATTATGAGGTATTCGTAATGTCCTGTCCTGGTGTTAAACGCAGTTTTCTATTTGTTGTCCTCCTTGATCCTCACAAGATTGTATACCCCTCTCAGATCGAGCTTCGTGAAAACCGTTGCTCCCTTGAGGCAGTCAAATAATTTTGTAATCAACAGAGTCGGGTAGGCGTTCTTAATCGTAATGTGATTAAGACCCATATAATCAATACAAGGTCTCAATTCACCCCTCTTCTTTCTCCCAAAGAAGAAGCCAGCACCAGCAGGAGATAAAGATTTGCGGATAAAACCTTGAGAAAGTGCGTCAGTAACATAGTCCTCTCCATAGCTTTATGCCCCGAGACAGACAAAGGGTAAACCTGGCCACGGGGAGGCATAGCACCAGGATGAATGTCAATTGCTCAATCATATGACCGGTGTGGCGGCAAACTACTGGCTTGATCCTTGTCAAAGACATCACCAAATTCAGGGCACTTCTCTGGCAAGGAGGAGAGGGAAGAGGTGCAAAAGATCTTAGCCACTTTCCGAAAACATGTCTTACTGCATTGTGGCGACCAGGAAAGAACCTCAGCACAAAGCCAATCAAAAGAGGGGTTTTGCCTCTGTAACCAAGGATAACCAATAACCACAGGATAATGAGGAAAGGAAATTACTTGAAATTGGATTATCTCTTGGTGAAGAGCCCCTATGGCCATGGACAGCGGAGCAGTCTTATGAGTCACATGGGCAGGCTGTAGAGGTCTCCCATCAATAGCCTCAATGGCATGTGGCACAAAGCTGTGGCGGAATCGAGCGCTTAAACACAAAGGCACTGTCTATGAACAGGCCTGCAGCCCCAGAGTCAATTAGAGCCTGTGTGTCGATGAACAACTCAGACCACAAAAGGGTAACCAAAACTAGAGGCTTATCCTTCAAGGTAACTGGGGACATAACAATGCCACCTAAGGTCTTTCCCCTACAGGACCTCAGGTGCAAGCGTTTCCCGGACAGGTAGGACAAGAATTCAAGAAGTGACCTGCCTGGCCTTAATAGAGGCACAATCTCTCCCTCCTCTTAAAGGCCCTCTCATCCAGAGAGAGACGTGTAAAGCCCAACTGCATGGGTTCTACTTCACTGGCAGACTCAGTACCAGGGGGCATGGGAGGTGAGGGAGGCAAGGGTGGGACTGCAAAGCTCAGAGCCAAACGTACAGGAGGCTTCCGCAAGCACTCCTTAAAGGAAGGTCTCTCTCGGAGTCTGGAGTCAATGAGAATGGCAAACAGAATCAACATCTCCAGTTCTGTAGGCATGTCTTGGGCTGCTATCTCATCTTTGATATTATCTGAAGGACCATGAGAAAAAGCAGCCACAAGGGCCTCATTGTTCCAAGCGACCTCTACTGCCAGAGTACAGAATTCAATGGCGTAATTGGCAACAGTTCTCGTACTCTGTTTGATGGACATGGCTTGGCAGCAGAAGTGGAGCATGCGGGAACATCAAATACCCTTTTAAAGAAAAGCACAAAGTATGGGTAACTCAGGACAATGGCTTTTTGTGTCTCCCATAGAGGGTTTGCCCAGGCCAGGGGCAAACCCTCCAAGGGAAATAATGAAGCCTACTTTGCTTCTGTCCGTGAGGCATGCCTGGGGTAGCATCTCAAAGTATATCCCAACCTGGTTGAGAAACCCTCTGCATTGAACTGGATCGCCCCCAAATCCCTGGGGAACCAGAGCGGAACGAGACATACCTCTTACAGAGGTAATATTCGAGGCGGGTGCCTGCAGAGAGACTGTAGCAGCAGCAGGAAAGGCCTGCAACACAGGTTGTACAGGAACAGCCACAGTGGGAGGATCCAGGTGAACAAAGCGAATCAGGAGCGTCTGTAACGCTATGGCAAACTAATCTATGCGGTGATCCTGCTCATTCAACCTGGAATAAATATTACCACTAGGTGGATTACCTGCTTCTCCTGAATTCATGGCCTTTGCCTACTGTCAGGAACCATGAAACAGATGGAGACAGAAAAAGCAGTAAAAATCACACCTTTTAATAAAATGGTAAAAATGGTACAACTGGTAAACGTAGTCAAAACATAGCCAGGGTTCGGTAGCCAAATCGGGTAGTCGGGATAAGCCAGGAAATCAGGAAGCCAGAGATCAGCATAGTCAGAGGCAGCAGACAGGATCAGGAACCAGAATGGACATCAGCCAGGCAAGTCTTCAACAGGAACAGAGCAGAGAGTCTCTAGATATGTTGACCAAGGCGAAGGCATTGAAGAAATGAACCAGACAGTTTAAATAGCCATAAGGGGCTGGCTGTGGGCTTGACTGATGAGCAGATGATCAACAGGTGAGCCACTGTGGAATGATGAGCACTAGCAATTAACCAACAGCTGAGCAACCTGAGCTCAGAGAAGAAAGGGCTGAGAGCCCAGCCCTGACACACAGTCACCAAACAAATCATTGGTAACACAATACGCTGCAATGGATTGAAATCCTGCAGCCCCCGCAAGGTCCCCCTCCTCAAGAAGGCACATGTACAGGCCCGTCTGAAGTTTGCCAATAAACATCTAAATGATTCAGAAAAGAATTGGGAGAAAGTGCTGTGGTCAGATGAGACCAAAATTGAGCTGTTTGGCATTAACTCGACTTGCCGTGTTTGGAGGAAGAAAAATGCAGACTTTGACCCTAAGAACACCATCTCTACAGGCAAGCATGGAGGTGGAAACATTATGCCTTGGGGTTGTTTCTCTGCTAAAGGTACAGGCTGACTTTGCTGCATTGAGGGGGCTATGAACGGGGTCATGTATTTTAAAATCTTGGATGAGAACCTTCTTCCCTCAGCCAGAACACTGAAGATGGGTCGTGGATGGGTCTTCCAGCATGACAGTGACCCAAAACATACTACCAAGGCCACAAAGGAGTGGCTCAAGAGGAATCACATTAAGGTCATAGCGTAGCCTAGCTTCCAGACCTTAATCCTATAGAAAATGTATGGAGGGAGCTAAAACTTTGAATTGCAAAGCGACAGTCAAGAAGCTTTAAGGATTTAGAGAAGATCTGTAAATTAGAGTGGACCAAATTCCCTCCTGAGATGTGTGAAAACCTGGTAACCAACTACAAGAAACATCTTACCTCTGTGCTTAACAACCAGGGTTTCTCCACTACTAAGTCATGTTTTGCTTGGGGATCAAATACTTATTTTATCCACTGAACTGCAACTCAGTTTTTAAAAATTTGTATCATTTGTTTTTTCTTTGCTGGATTTTTGGTTGATATTCTGTCTCTATCTTTTAAAATACACCTATGATAAAAAATATTTTTATCATTATTTTCCCGACTGTAAAGGGGACATCATAAAGTCCAACTCCAGGCAAATAAACAAATTATCCTTTGCAGTGGGGCTGTGGGTTAATTGCACATTGTCTCCAGGGGAGAGGAGGAACATTTTTACTTACCTGATCCTCCTCTCCACCAGAGACGGTGCTCCCCACAATCTGGTAATGGACTGTCCCTTGGCACCTTCACATCCAGTGCAGGTCTATGGACCCTGCTCTGGTCCTAATGACGTCAGGACTCATGAGCGGTGGAGCCTGGGATGCAGGCGCTGCAGAGACCGGTCTAGTTGCAGGGAGAATGGAGATAAGTACATTTTTTAAATCCCACTGTAAGGGATAATTTTTTATTTGCCGGGAGTTAGGCTATAACGTTTAAAGGCACAGTGACATGGAGGCTGCTACTGGTGACCTCATTCTGAAAATGTAATTTGCCTGGCAGTCTTTGCCTTCCATATTTCCAAAGACACTGACCTAGAAAAAGCTTGCTGACCAAGTGAGTGAAGACAACACTGCGTATCTTCACGTCAGCAATTTAAAAAACACTAAACAATGCCAACATAATAGCTAGGGCATTAGCATTTTCAAAGGGGAAGGGTAGCAATGGTAGACCTCATAGTTTCTCAGCACAGGTTTCTTTAAAAAGAAGTCTGGGATAATTAAAGGGGGGAGGCTGCTAATGATAAAACCTACACTGGGTGCTAAGCACTGTGATAAGATTGTTATCTAGATTGGATCTATGCCGCATGGAACGTATTGCCTGAAATATGCATTTTAAACATGCAAGGCTTTCTTCCAAATGCTGTGCAAAATAGCAAAATAATCACATTTGCTTATAGTAGACAAGGATAACACAAAACACACCAGAATAACAGTCTTAACAGGACTTACTGTAATAAAGCCATCATTTTCTTTAAAGTATAATTAAAAACTTTTTGTTTAGTTTTGGATAGAGTGCAGGGGATTAGAACGCTTGTCAGTTTTTATTGCTGTCTGTGCCCCCGTTATGGAGATGCACCCTCTCCATTTGTCCTGTTTACCATTATCATTGAAAGTGAAAGTAAAAGAAAATCCCAAAGAGTTGACCTCATAGAGCTAATAAAGAACGAAACAGTACAACAATCTGTTGCAGTGTTGCACTTTGTTAAAACCAAGCATCTGAAGTGCATATGAATCTTCACAATAAAACCAAAGCCCACCTTTGTTCCAACGTGAATATTGGCTTGTTTGTTGAGCAGAAGTGTCACCATGTCAGCATGCCCTTCCTGGGCTGCGAGGTGGAGAGGGGTGACTCCTTGCTTAGTCAGAATGTTGGTTTCTGCTCCATAATTCAGTAGAGTAGTAGCTATCTGCATCTGTTTCTTTTTAGCGGCAATATGCAGAGGAGTATAACCATTCTATAATGTTAGAAAAGAGACAACATTTTACCTTCTCTGTGATACCATTTTTTTCACCATGATAGCAGTTTTATTTACTTATCGAACATTTCGACTTAGCAGTTTCTTTATTGGGTTATAGGTTTATTCTGATTGTAATTTGACAAATTACACTGGAAGCTTCCTATTAAATCATTCTTTAAAAACTGACCGCATCGATTAACTGATGGCTTACTGAAAGAGGCAAAGAATACACAGCAAATTGCAGCCAATCAGAACTTATCTTTCAGTAATCTTGTTTTAGTAATTTGAAACCTTATTGGTTCCTAAGGTACTTTCATTTCTTCTTTAAAGCAGATTTAATCCCTAACTGAAAGACATTTAGTTTGCTAAAGCACTGTTAAACAAACTGCTATTTTTTTAAATACTGTTCTCACCTTTTTTCATCATAGTGCTGCTGATCTCTTCCAGCATCTTTAACATTTTGCCAACATGCAGCTTATATGTGCAGCGACAGGGAGGGTGGACCTCAGCACCCACACACCACATATATGCATCCATGGTGGCCAAGGTTTCTGTGTTGAGAGCGAGCTCACTATGTGCTCCTAGCACAGTAACCAAGCTGTTCCAGTCAGCACCTGGTTTCTGTTCTGGGCCCCCAATCTGGTGATCACCTTGACGGCCAATCACAGTGATCCTGTAATCGGGAAAACTGTCCCGTCTCCCAGCCATAAACCCAATTAAAGGGAAAGAGGAATTGAGCTGCTTCATGTCTACATGCACTCAAGTGCAATCATTGTTCTTTACCCTCTTCCTAAAGGTGACATCAATGGACCTTGCCTCCACAATGTGTACTGGCACAGCCTTTTGTGGTCCCAAACAATGGCGCCTGTGATAGAGTCACACTGCAGGAGTACATATAAGATACATTTGTGACCCCATAACAGGAAGTGTCTACACAGGGACCTTGCAGGATACCAGGATTACCAGGTATTCTTTTAGTGAAAGCTGTAGATTAAACTTATGACATTATATCAGTATGTTAAAACGTACAGTACATTTAGACTGAACGATAGACCGGGAATGTAATGCGGTTCTCCGGTTTTGCTTTTACTGGGGCCTACACCTTGTTTTTTCAGGGAACATCAAGTCCAATATACGTTAATGGGGTCCCATTGGGTTCTTCAGAATCCTACACGATAGTGTATCTCACATAGTTGGGTTTGCCTGGAATGGGAGGGGATGTGTGGCCTTGTGGTGCCTATGCCACTACATCTTCATGGGCCAATGAGGCCGGATAAGTTTTTGTGTTTCTACTGTAAGAGTACATTTGGGCCCTACATTGTATTGTGTATTCTTGTTATTCAAAACAAAATAAAAAGAAACGTATTAATAAAAAGAAATGAATTATTAAAAACTTACAGTACATGAAATTTTACTGGCTGAATCTAGAGCTACTTTAAACACACACTTTTAGATTAAGCCTCTTATCGAAGGCATTGTATTTCATTTTTAAGAATCTAAACTGATTATACAGTAAATTAACTAAAATAAATGCACTGTTACAATACCATTACAATACCGCCCTGCTACAGACACACATTTTAGTGTAATGACAGACATAAAAACCTCACCTTAGCTGTGACATGGGGAGAAGCACCCTTATCCAGTAACAACATCGCCACCTTCTGGTTGTCATAGTGAGCAGCAACATGGAGTGGTGTGAGCCCATTCTGCAAAGGGCGTGTTTGTTATGAGGTTAAAACAGTTAGTTACTAAAGCTCTACAGAAGCTATACACATTTGCATTGTAGCCATATAAAATAGCCTTTATATTAATTGTGTAAGACTAACAAGTACATGAAAGGTGCATGGTGTATGTTAAAGGGATAAAACATTTATAACTATGTGAACATGGTTGTTAACATATAATAATAAATAATTACGTTGAACACTATACTTAGGCATACTCACAATCATATAATATTCTATGCAGCTCTATACTTAATCACATGGATTTACCTTTCCAGCAGAATCTGGCGGTGCACGGCGCTGGAGGAGTAATTTTGCCACATCCAGGCTTCCATATTTAGCAGCCACATGTAGGGGTGTAAATCCCTTCTGAAAAAGTACAAGATCACAGAGGAATTTGTCTCGGTTAACAGCTGAAGGGCGTCTCTATCTTGTTGTGTGGTGTCTATTGCAATACATTTATCTATACATTGATCTTTAATACTTTTGATGGTATGTAGTATGACACACATATCCTGATGACATGGTTACCGTGGCAAGGAAGAATAACTTGGGCCTGTATGTACTTTTTGTGTGCCAGTTGTTACAACTGGAGATTCTTAAAAGAAAACGATATTGGGAGAAACATGTAGGTGACCTCTGCTGACCTCTGGCTACATACTTGTGTCAGGCTGAAAAGCGAGATAGTACTTCATAATAATGTCCCCAATGTGTCGGACCACTGCTGCCGATGCCAAGAGGAATAAGGGACTTTACTTCCTTTTTTTCTGCCCCTGCCCCAAATTGGATAGCTTCTGGAAAGAGGTACGTAGAATCTCGCAAAAGTTCACCCAGAGGACCCAGTCTTTTTCCTTTTACAGGTCTCTGATATCCGAGACAACATACAAATAATCAATTCTAAGCTACCTCCTTAACACTGCCAAATCTTGCATTGAATTGAGATGGAAAGGCCAACACCCTCCCTCGATTTCACTATAGCTGACAAGAGTGGAGGAACTGAACACTATGGAAGATTTAGTATTGTCAACTCAAAATAAACACAAACCCTACTCTAAAATCTGGATCTATTGGAATATGTTTACATTTTCAGACAAGGGTAAGGCCCTTTTCGGAGCTAGCGCCCAGTAATCCAACCCATCCTGTCCTCCTTCTCCCAGCGACTCATCCCTTTCCCCTCTCCCTACTCTCCTCCACCTCCTTTTTCCTATCTTCTTCCCCCTCCTCCGCTCAGCTCCTCCCTTCCCCTATCCACCATTCCTGCAAGCCTACCCTCACCCCATGTCCCTTCAATATTTACCTGGTTGCCCGTACTGCTAAGAGAAAACCCAGTATCCCATGCAAGCTTATTGTTCTGTTCGATTATGTTACGTGTTGGTCTAGTCAAATATTAGTGTTAGGAGCCTTTAGTAGAACAAACGTATTTGCCTAATTGTATTGGTTGTCATACTAATTGTGTTGTGTTTTGTGTTAAGTTGTTATATTGTGTTTTTTTTTTTTTTTAAGCCTGGGCATTCCCAATAGGCTTTGACAACAAAAATGAATTTACAAAAAAATAACTATCAGTGTTAAGGGACCTTCCCTCAGCTGACAAATCGGGATTGATTATGCTGATTGGGTGCCTTTGTATCTTGTGGTTAATGCACTTTTTTGTTCGCCTTTATTATGCTCAGGGTATGGCATTATGTCGCATGTCTATATGTTTATATTGCAACTTGTCATTCTGTGAATGCCGGATACTTTAAATAAAGAATTTGCACAAAAAAATAAATATATATATAACTATAAAACTAGAAACAGACAGGCAATGAGACATTTAAGAAATATATTATCTATGGTAATATAGTCATTTTCTCATAAAAGATTTATTTGAATTTCAAACAGTAAAAACTGTAGTCATATGTGAAAATTGTTATAGATGATATACTGTGTCTCTGTTTTACACTGGTTTGTACCATATGAGACAGGGTAATCATATAGAACTTGACTGAATTGGAATTGTTCAAATCCCTTCCCAGGTTAGATGTCTGGTGAGGACTGCAGCCATGACACCTGAATCAGAAGCTTAAAGCAGTATTAAATCCCAGACCCAAAATGTAATATATTGCAGATTACCAGTCATTAGATGTAGTAGCTGCATTACATTTATTTTTTAGGCTTTTCCCCCTCTGTTTTACCTGGTGATCATGCCAGTACCACACCTCCTGTATTTGAGTGCCCCCACTCTGGATGAAGGAGCACATGGGACACATTTGGGGAGCAGCATTGTCAGTCGGAGTAGGTGAATGTTAGATGTACTTGCAGATTTAGATACATTAATACATTGAAGCTAAATTCCAGCAAATACTTTATACGCAGTTACAGCAAACTGATTTTTTTTCCTTTTAGGATAAAGGTTTTACATAAATAAAACTGATTATTGCAAGCACTCATTCATGCAACTGATACATCTGCAAGAGAGCTTGTTCTTTTGAAAACAACAGACTTACTGGTCAAACCACCAGGTTAATATAGAAGAAAGAAAGCCTAAAAAAGAAAACAAATGCAGCGACCACATCTAAGAATTGGTAATATAATAAATATTTACTTTTGGTTTAATACCACTTTAAGTCTAGTGTACGTGTCTCTTGTGTACATACTGTATGTCACTCATGTAAGGACAATAAGTATAAGCTCTCATAGAGCAAAGTGTGATTTGAATGGTTTAGTTACACCAATGCACAATATGCTCATGCTGTACAAATTACATTTATTATACTATATGCAGGTAAAAATGATTTTAAAAACTATTTTTTAAATTAATAATAGTCATAATATACTTACCTGTTATTGTCTTCTCCTCCTCTCGGAGTGCCCCCATAGCAAGCTGCTTGCTGTGGTGGAACTCATTAGGGCTCAATCCCAAGTTGGGCCTTGCGTGACTATAGACACCCCCCCAGCTCCTTCCTCACAAGCTTTGACTGACAGCAGCAGGACCCAATGGCTCTCACTGCTGCAGAGTCTCCTTTGAGAAGAGGAAAGGGAAGAAGAGCTGCTGCAGATTGGCACAGCGCCTGATTGAGATTGTGGTCAGATACAGTGAGTTTTTTTGGAGGGGGGGGGGGTGCTTTTGATAGGTTTTTTACTTTAATGCAGAGAATGCATTAGGATAAAAAATCTTTTACCTTTACAACCCCTTTAAATAACTGGATGATGTTGCATTGCAGTGAGATGCTTCAGGCTGTGCTCTATTGCCCTCTAGCAGGAAATCCTTGTTATTGCAAAACATCAATACTGTCATGCAGAAAAATGAAGTGGTTACCTTAGTAGGCGCAGAGTGTGCAGCTCCAGCCTCCAGCAAGACTGAAGCTACATCTACCTGCCCCTCTCTAGCAGAGATATGAAGAGGGGTGTAGCCATTAGTAGTAGCAGCATCTGGGTGAGCCATGTGTTGGAGCAACAACTGAACAATTTCTGTTTTCCCCAAACGAGATGCAATGTGTAGAGGTGTCTGCTCCTCCTAAAGTAGAGGTAAGAACAGAACATAATGTAAGTTAATTCACCTTAAAAGGTTATTGCATGTTTTATAAAGACAGTAATTACAATACCAAGAACCGAAGATGTTTTATTCTCAAAGACTACAATTAAGCTAAGTTCACTTACCCCCAACAGAACCACCAAGGTAAAGTTATATACATTTGTCTACTAAATACAAGCAATGACCATTCTCTGGTAGAATTTCCTCCAGTGAACTTAGAGCTCCAAGAAAAAGGAATGGAACCCTGGATAGCTGTGCCAATAGATATTCACTGTATTTTTCAGGTTATAACACTGTGTGTAGTCAGAATTTAGGGTGCTTATCCCATATAAAGTAACGCTCTACCTGGGCATGTTTAATAGTGCAAATGTTGCACACATCTTTGCCCTAGATTATTAAACTTGAAAGGGTTAAACCTGAATACTATTACCATGATTACATAATGAAGTTCATGGACATCAAATAGTGATATCTGTTGTTGTAATCCAGCCTGTACACAATTTAAAGTGCTCAGGGGCATATTTATAAAGCAGTGAATGGCCCATTCACTGCTTTACAGTGTTACATTCACTGGCTTATAACTATATATGTATTCTCAACAAAAGGGAGTCTGTGTACTAAGATGTGTGAGTTATCTGAACCACATCCTTATCACAGCAATTTTGTTAATTCACATACTTAAAGCCCAACTCTGGCAATTTTTATTTTTCCCATGCAGTACTCATTTTGTCTAGTGGTGAACACAGAGCCTATACTCACCAGATCCTTCAATCCTCCAGAAAACAGTGCTCCCCATGTCCAGCAGTGGACTGTTCCTGATCTCTTCATGTCCAGAGCGGTGTATGGGTGTGATGACTTCCGGGCAGTCCACCACATAAGACTGCTAGACCACGCGGGGGTGGGGGTGGGGGGGTGGGGTCGGGGGTTGGAGGGTGTAAGCCAAAGGGACTGGTTATCCCCTGGGAGGATCGGACAATTAGGTGCCCCGAATTCAGCTTTGAATCTTGCTATGGTGTGAGAACTGTATATTTTTAAACAACTAATGACAGCTTCATGGAACCTTGTTTTCCTCACTAGACACAAAGGGGTTGATTTACTAAAGGCAAGTCCATTTTGCACTACAAGTGCACTGCAAGCGCACTTGGAAGTGCACTTGAAAGTGCAGTCGCTTTAGATCTGAGGCAAAGATATGAAATGAGGGGAAGCTCTGCTGATTTTATCATCCAATTATGTACAAGCAAAAATGCTGTTTTTTATTTTCCTTGCATGTCCCCCTCAGATCTACAGCAACTGCACTTACAAGTGCACTTGCAGTGCACCTGTAAAGCAAAATGGATTTGCCTTTCGTAAATAAACCCCAAAGCATTAATTTAAGGAGTGAAAACCTGTTTGGTGATTGAGAATTCTTTGTGAATAAGTTCTAATTAAAAACACACAAACATCAATATTACATACTATCGGAGTACATGTCATTGATTTGTGTGGTTAAACCATAGACAACTCACAATTTTTAAATATAAAAATCTGATATTGTAGTGAATTGACCTTATATATCTTAAAAATAGCATATATATTTAGAATAACTGGAGCAAAAACTTCAGGCTTAAGGGAGCATACTGCTTAAGCTGCAAACCTGAGGACAACATGCTTAACATTCTACTTTAACTTAAGTGTTAGTTAATACTGCCAGTGAATACTGTGTGTACTGGAATAAATGCAATTCATTTTTGCATTTCAGTGAGTTTAGATGCAAGCTGTAACATATTAATCTGGATCAGTCAACATTGTCAAATATCTTTAGGAAAGAAAGAATTAAAGAAATGACTAGTGTGTAAATGAAAACAGCTGTAATATTACATGCATGCATATAACTTGGAAACTAAAGTTGCAATATGTTGATTGAAACATAAAAAGCTATTAGTATTCTCTAAGCTATTAGGCATAAGCAGTGGGGTTATAGGTACCAGGGGTCCCCGTCATGGCCAGGCTAGTAGCAGAAAGTATGTAGGAAGGCTGCAGCATGGCCATTTACAATTAAGCACAGACACTTACAATGATTCCAACTGTAGGCTTTTCCAGAGTAGAATGGATAAACAATTTAATATTTTATATATTCTATGCAGAAAATATTTTTGTTCATGTAGACAGATGCATAGACAGACAGATTTAGATAAACAGACAGATATATAGAGATAATTTTCACTTTGTATGTTCACTTAGCTTATTGAGGTAATGCTGTGTTACCTTCAATCATCCACCTTCATTTTTATTTATTTATTTCCCTTGCAGTTGATTGGGTATTAGATGAACACAGTTTCACTATATTTACTCCTTTAGTAAATCAAGGCCATCATTTTAAGCAAAGTCAATATACTTTTACAGAAATCATTGCCATGCTCATGTATAGCTCCTCTGTAATTTAAACGTTTTCTCTAAAGCTGAAAACTCTTCCCCTATCCCCCTTTTCCATTTTCTAACCCAACAAATGTTCCAGTGTTGCAAACAATACAGTAGCTTACCCTGGCTCTGGCATCTACCAGGGCACCATTTCTGAGAAGGCAACGAACCACTTCAACCTGCCCAGCGCGAGCAGCCATGTGCAGAGCCGTCTCTCCCCGCTGCAAATACAGAGATGGAGATTGGTTAATATGCCTGAAAAACTATTTATGTTTTACTGAAAAAAAAAGTTGAAACATTTTGTAGAAAGTTCAGTACATAAAAAAAACAGATATTTAACCAATAATATCTAATTACTGAAAACAAAATATTAATATGAGGAGATAGAAGAACTATATGTGTCAACTATTTGTATAGATTTAGCGGGACATAATTAAAAATTATTCACATTGCATAATTGTCCCGGTATTCAAATAATAAATACATTCATGGCATATAATACTGTAATACCTTTATAGCAGTTTGGTACTTTTTCCACTGTTACTACTCTTTGGTAAATTGTTATGTTTACTGTGGTGTTGGAGTGGTGAGGACTGGGCACCAACAGATGCTAGTCATAGGAACAAGGGCTGTATAATCAACATGTACTTGTCCTGTAGCATCAACATGCTCTGATGCGGAGGCTTCTGTTTAGTTTTTAAAGCAAATATTTAATGGAGCAGCCATCTATACTAGGTCACTTGCATTAATGAAAATATTGTATGTCGTATCAGTGCTTACCCCGGACATTTTGTGTATACAAGGTCTACCAGACAAAGTACCGCAAAGAGCACTGCTCCTACTGCTTTTTCTCATGTGTTATACCTAATGAACTTAAATCAAAGCTGTGTTTTGCCTATGCAGGACTAAGCAACCTGTTCATTTTATTGTGGGCACAATGGGGGTTATTTAACAAAGATGAAGAGTGCAAAATCTGGTGCAGCTCTGCATAGAAACCAATCAGCTTCCAGGTTCTATTGTCAAAGCTTTATTGAACAAGCTGAGGTTAGACGCCGATTGGCTGCCACGCACAGCTGCATCAGATTCTGAGTGCACCAGCTTTAGTAAATCTCCCCCTATGTGCAGCGCAGTCTCTAACAACCCCCCCCCCCCCCGCCCTTCCTCCAGTTGGCTACTTGATAGTAAAATATGCAGTACTTTGAGGCAGGGGCATTGATAGGTCTACAAAAGATCTGGGTCTAGAACCCATAGCAGCGTAGTAAAGAAAGTCATATGCTTGGGCGGGCATACACATGTATATAATATATGTGTGTGTGTATATATGCCCAGAGAGCCCCCCCTTACATCAGGGTCCCCAGAGAGCCCCCCACTTACATCAGGGTTCCCAGAGAGCCCCCTTTACATTAGGGTCCCCAGATAGCCTCCCCCATAAATCAGGGTCCCCAGAGAGCCTCCCCTTAAATCAGGTTCCCCAGAGAGCCTCCCCTTAAATCAGTGTCCCCAGAGAGCCTCCCCCCTGCATCAGGGTCCCCAGAGAGTCCCCCACTTACATCAGGGTGCCCCAGAGAGCTTCCCCTTCCCTTGGGGACCCCTGCAGAGACTAGGGGCTATGGTCCCAAAAGCCACCCCCTAGCGACGCCACTGCTTCTAGATACATCGATACACTCCCTTAATACTACTTAACACTGCTGGTATATGGCGAACGGCTGCTCAGGTACCCATCACTGTTTTGTGGGGACAGCAAGAAAGTTCTAAGCCCAGTGTAAGTTGTGTTTTGCTATTAAACAGGGATTATTCTTTTCACTCCCAGCAGCTGAAATAAATTATGGGTAGTAAAGTATGTGCAGCTGATGGGGCCACTATTAAAATTATTGTTTTGTTAAAGTGTGTGTTTTACCACAACACACCATAATGTCTGAAATTTAGTGCAGTGCATTGTGATGTTGTTAATTTAGAATGGCATCTCAATACACAAGTATAATAGATCCCATTGGTCTGCATTGTGGTGCACCACAGCACACATGCTCTAGACCGGTTTTTAGTCTGCTACCATGCGTTGGCAGCCTGTTTAAAAGTGATTGGGCTACCTTAACTCTTTACATGTTAACGTTTGAAATACTTTACAGTGACACACTGCAAAGGTATCAAACATTCACATGTGAAAGAATTCACAGATTATGGCCTAAGATGGTCATTGCCCTGCAGCTAAACAGCTCTGTATCAAGAAAAGAAATTCATCTCCCATGTCCCTATAGAAGACTGTTGTGCTTCTATTCTGAACAGTGTATAAGAAGGGATGGGTAGACACACAAGTTTTTATTACAAATACCAAGCGCTGGTCTGTATAATAAATAATCTCTAATTGCAAGGAAAGAATGCAATATTGTTAACTGGTTGCATTTAGCCATTTAAACAGTTTCTCATTTTAAATCAATACCTCTTCTTTCCAGAAAAGAATTCCTCTTTAAATTTCAGACAACATTCCCAAAATTGCAACCAGCAATTCTGAGCTGTTGGTTTGACAGCTGGAAATTTCTAGTAAGAGCAAAAGGGGGAGTTGGGTGGCAGCAGAGGGAGACGAATGGGTATGCTATGTATGCCCTGTGTAAGTTGGTTAAGAATATTTGTTATGGGGGCTGGATCATGCATGGGTGGCTGGCCATCGTCAAGTGCGTGAAGGCCCCTTCATTATCTTATAAGAATTTGAGAGACCAGAAAGTTCCATGCACAAGGATACTTTTCTTAACAAAGAGGGGAAACAGGGGCAAGAGGTGTTTATTTTACTGTGGAGATGGTACACAAAAATGTTGCACTGGACAACATATGACTAAATGCAGGCTCTTCAAGCAACAATATTAAAATTCAGAAAAATAAATGATTACTGTATGATGGTGTATATCAATTGTACTATTGCATTTGCCAATTTAAAATAGTCACATTATTTGCTTGCTGACAGATCTAATCCAATTCTTTTTAAATTAGCAACTAAATAGGGTTTTGCTTACAAACAAACCAATGAATCCTCTCATATATGGGAAGGGTCATACATAAAAATATAAGCACAAAATGGCCCGGGTGGTAAACAGATGCTTTGAAGAAAGATAACATGCTGGCACTATACCTGAATTTGTAGAATTGCAAATGTCTGCCTGTTTTAAGTAATAGAGTTTCCTTAAAGCAATATTATTCTAAAACATTTTCATAGATTTCAGAATTTACCAATTCTTAGATGTAGTGGCTGCATTAGTTTTCTTTCATAGGAACTTTTTTTTTTTTGCTTTATTATCACCTGGTGATCTGGTCAGTAACTATTTTATATTTCAACTTCCTTTAACAGACCAAGCTGTCATGCAAAAGTAGCACTGAGACAATCCATTGAACAGTGACAGAGATGCATACAATGGTCAGCTTTTATTCATAAATGTAGAACCTTTATACCACAAGTTACCTGGAGATCAGCTAATTTGTTTGTCATGTCCATTTAAATTTGCTGGTGCATCTAATGCCGCGAACACACGAGCGGACTTTACGGCAGACTTTGCCCGGCGGACGGGATTTGGTCAGACAAGTCGATCGTGTGTGGGCTCCAGCGGACTTCGTTTTCTCAAAAGTTGGACGGACTTAGATTTGAAACATGTTTTAAATCAATCTGTTGAAATCGAGTCCGGTCGAAAAGTCCGCTCCTCTGTATGCTAGTTCGATGGACAAAAAGCCACGCTAGGGCAGCTATTGGCTACTGGCTATGAACTTCCTTGTTTTAGTCCGGTCGTACGTCATCACGTACGAATTCGACGGACTTTGTTGGATTGTGTGTAGGCAAGTCCGTTCATTCAGAAAGTCCGTTGAAAAGTCCACCGAGCAAAGTCTGCCATAAAGTCCGCTCGTGTGTACGCGGCATAACACTACCCTCTCTCCAGACTGACAATGCTGCTGTCCAAAGGTGTCTCCATTGTTCTTCCAGTGCAGTGGAGATACCCCAAGACAGGAAGTATGTTACTGGTCAGATCACCAGATGAAGATAATAAGGTAAAAAAGTAAAAAGAAATAAAAAAAAAATATATATAAAACGAGTGCAACCTCCACATTTGGAGACTGGTAAGCAGCAATATAATGTATTACATTTTGTTTATTGGGTTTAATACTGCTTTAAGCTTTCAGAGTAGAAGATTTTAATAGACAGACATTTTGACAGTAGAATACACTGCTATACAGGTGCATCTCATAAAATTAGAATAGCATCAAAAAGTTAATGTATTTCAGTAATTCAATTAAAAAAATGAAACTCATATGTTTTATATAGATGTGTTACACACAGAGTGATACTGAATATTTCAAGCATTTTTTTTATTTAATTTTGATGATTATGGCTTATAGCTAGTGAAAACCGCAAAACCAGTATTTCAGAAAACCTGAATATTACATAAGACCAATAAAAAAGGATTTTAAATACAGAGAAATGTTGGCCAACTGAGAAGTGTTTCCGTGTACTCAATACTTTTGCATGAATTACTGCATCAATGCAGCGTGGCATGGTGGTGATCATCCCGTGGCACTGCTGAGGTGTTATGGAAGCCCAGGTTTCTTTGAAGGCTTTCAGTTGATCTGCATTGCTGCGTCTGGTGCCTCTCATCTTCCTATTGACAATACCCCACAGATTCTCTTTGGGGCTTAGGCCAGACCAGTTTGCTGGCCAATCAAGCACAGTGATACCATGATCATTAAACCAGGTAGCAGTGGCATCACTAGGGCTGGTGTCACCTGGTGCGAGAAAACATGGTGTCACCCCCCCCCCCCCCACAATAATCTCTTCCCAATGTATTTTTACCCTACTGTTTTCTCTCTGTTCTCCTTTTTTTCCCTTTTTTCTCTCTCTCTCTCTCTCTCTCTCTCTCTCTCTCTCTCTCTGTCTTTCTATATCTCCCTTTTCTCTCTCTCTATCCATCTTTCTTGTTCTTCCTATCTCTTCTTCCTCTCCCTTTATTTGCCCCTGTCCCCCCCCTCCCCGCCTCTCTCTCCAGGCCCGGATTTACATCGCAGGAGCCTATAGGCACTGGACTCTGAAGCCCCCCCCCACAATTTTATTATACACATTGAAAATCTACTGACAGAATGCATTTTTTCCTGAGAAGCTGAGATGACAGTGTGCTGCTGCCCGATATTGTGGAGAATGAAATGTACATTTTGTATACTTCAAACAAAGGTTGTACAAAAAAGGGGGGCAGTATGACGCATTGAATTGTGCATCACACTGCCCCCTAGCAGCCTGCAATGCATAGCGGCTGGAGTGCCAAATTGCTCCAGCTACTCTGTGATTTCATGCTGTTTCAGTGTGAATTAGCCCTAAGAGGGAAAGAGGGGTTGGAAGGATAGAGACAGAAGGGGGAGTGGTAGGAGAGATAGGAACAGGAGGGAGAGAGATGGGGTAGATGGGAAAGTAGGAGAGAGATAGAGAAAGTGGGGAGAGAGGCAGGGGTCTGAGAGAGAGAGAAGGGGTGAGAGAGGGAGATGGGGTGAGAGGGGTTGAGGGGGTGGGGGTGAGTGAGGGGTGAAAGAGAGGGGTGGGGTGATAAAGAGAGGGGGTGGGGGGTGAGAGAGAAAGGGGGGAGTGAACAAGACAGTGAGGGGGGTGGGGAGTGACAGAGAGGGGGTGAGAGAGGAAGTGGAAGGGTGAGGGAGGGGTGAGAGAGGAAAGTGGGGGGTGACAGAGAGGAGGGGTGAGAGAGAGCAGATGGTTGAGAGAGGGGGTGAGGGAGAGAGGGGGATGAAAGAGGGGAGAGAGAGAGGGGGTTAAGAGAGAGGGGGGAGGGGGTGAGAGAGGGGGTTGAGAGACAGAGGGGGTGGGGGTGAGAGAGAGAGGGAGTGGGGGTGAGAGAGAGAGGGAGTGGGGGTGAGACAGAGAGAGAGAGTGGGGAGGTAAGAAACAGAGAGGGGGTGGGGGTGAGAGAGAGAGGGGGGTGGGGGTGAGACAGAGAAGGGCGAGGCTCCCCCCCTCTTCACCTTGCCCCGGATCCTTACCCTTCAGTCGTTTCCTGCACATCCTGTCCAGGCACACAGCCGGCTTTGCCACCCTCACTGGAGGCACAGACAGCACAGCTTGAGGCTTTATCTGTGGGAATGGCATGTGCTGGGTGTGTGCCCGGATCGAGTTACTGATCTCCGGCCGGTGCTGCCTCTGTCACCAGCAGGAGCGGTGTACTGCCCTTGTGTCTCCGAAGCGCAACAGCCATGCAATATCACCCGCTGTGTCCGGGCCTGGTGTCACCCCTCTGGCGGGTGTCACCTGGGTGCGGGCTGCACCCCCCGCACCCCCATAGCAACGCCACTGCCAGGTAGTGGTACTGTGTGGGCAGATGATATGGCTCCCCAAATCATCACTGACTGTGGAAACATCAAACTAGACCTCATGCAATTTGGATTCTGTGCCACTCCAGTCTTCCTCTGGACTCTGGGACCTTCATTTCCAAATGAAATGCAAAATTGTTCACAGTCCATGATGATTTGGAGAGCCATATCATCTGCTGGTGTTGGTCCACTGTTTTATCAAGACCAAAGTCAGCGCAGCCCTCTACAATGAAATTCTAGAGCACTTCATGCTTCCCTCTGCTGATCAGCTTTATGAAATGCTAATTTCATTTTCCAGCAGTCCTTTTCACCTGCCCACACTATCAAAAGTACCAATACTTGGTTTAATAATCATGGTATCACTGTGTTCAATTAGCCACCAAACTCGTCTGACCTAAACCCCATGGAGAATCTGTGGGGTATTGTCATGAGAAAGATAAGAGACACCAGACCCAAGAATGCAGATGAACTGAAAGACACTATCAAAGAAACCTGGGCTTCCATAACACCTCAGCAGTGCCACAGGCTGATCGCCTGCATGCCACGCCACATTGATGCAGTAATTAATCCAAAGGAGCCCTGACCAAGTATTGAGTGCATACTATACCGTACATGGACATACATCTCAGTAAGCCAACATTTCTGTATTAAAAATCCTTTTTTTTATTGGTCTTATGTAATATTCTCATTTTCTGAGATACTGAATTTTGGGTTTTCACTAGCTATTAGTCATAATTATCAAAATTAAAAGAAAGAAATGTTTGAAATATATCACTCTGTGTGTAACACATCTATATACAACATATGAGTTTCATTTTTTTAATTGAATTACTGAAATAAATTAACTTAGGCTGCGAATAGAACCGTTCAACAAAAAATAAAGTAAAAACAGCTTAGGTAGTAAACTTAAAGAAAATCAGTCCTGACCAGCACTGTATACATATGGAAAATGAATAACAAAAAGCTTACAAGCATTTGAAATGATTACAAATCAATATGATAAGCAGCAGAAAACATAAATATGCTTGACATATCCTGTTTTTTAACTCTATCATCAACTCAAATCTCTTGAGAACTTATAGCTCTTACTAATATTTGCTGATCCTTAAACTTTTTAATAGAGTTATATTGACTATTTTACCAATGTTTGTATTAACTACGGTATACATCTGCAGATTGCATTAAAGAGTCTGGAATACAGAGTAGTGGATAAGTGTGTCAGAAGTTGTGCCCAACTGCACGTGTTGGAAGACACCTGGACCCATCTATAATTAAAATATCATTTTCGAATGGCTGCAATAACAGGCTTTTTAGTTAGACACAGTTTCAATGGATTACAGAAAGCAGACAAAACTACACGTCTTTTACATACATAAATTAGCTATGGACACAAACATTTTCAATGAGTAACACTGAAATGTACATTACAGCTTTTTTATAAAGCTACACAAATCAAGTCAGTTATATAAGCTGGCCAACATAAATAGCATTGTTTTGCCTATTCTGAGTAATTTAAGCAGTAAGTAATCTCTGTGTATATTTATATAGATTTGAGAGCAAACCACATTGTAGCAGCACTGCTGCCTTACAGCACTAGGTTTCTGGGATACAGTTTTAACAGGGAGCTAATAGCAGGGAGCACATAACTATCTCTGTGTTCATTTGTTTCCACAATCCAAAAGCCTAAGGTTTACAGGTAACTGTTTTTTGTCTTAAAGTCCCACTATATTTAGCAGTTTAAATCTGACTGGATACACAGGATACACAGGATATACAAGCACATATAAAGCAATCACAGGATGATGACGGCCACAGCTGTTCGTAGGTGTTCACATGCAACCACATAAGCAACAATTATCTACAGTTAAAGTGGTCTAAACCTAAGTTTGGGCGAAACCTGCTCCCACCCTCATGTCCTATACTAACTAGCCTGTACAGGAAACATATCTATACTTATATCGCCCGCAACAAAATTATAAAGACCACAAAATTATTATACTGTATATATGATGCAGCAAACTTATGCAATTGCTACAATAATATGTATGACAACCCACCCCAAAAAAGTGCAAATGCAAATTCAAATCTCATATGAATATATCAAATTCATGTAGACATGAAATGTGCAAATATACAGAATAATATACAAATACTGTATCAACATGTAAAAAATATATATGGGCAAAACCATCCATAAAGTGCAAGTCCCAAATACACAGCATGTAACAAAGTCCACTATAGAGATAGCAAACCAATTACCTAAAAATGATCAACTGCCTCATGACCCAACCTATGTGAGATTGCAGTATATAATGAGGACACATCCACCGTGGCCAAAATACATCCCCGTTGCCAATGAACATTCTGCAAAATATTTATCACATGTTTAGTGTCCTTAAAAAAAGTTGGAGTTCCCATCACCAGTGGTTGCAAATTTTAGTCTATGCATTTTCCAGTCCTAGATTATACAGAATCAATTACACGGATGATGGAATGACCTGGTAGATTCTCTAAACTTTTATGAACTTTTGGTAAGCAGTACATGACAGGTATCTTAGGGGGCAGTGGTACTGAAAAAGCCTTTTCCTTCTTATTCCATCCCTATACCCCCCTATCAATTATCAACCTAAGATCAATTCTATACGCCAAAGTAGGGTTACTGCATCTTACAAAATTCTCTGCATTTCGCCATCATACGTATCTTTATCCATAATGACAATTTCCCCTATCTTATCCACAGGGCAGATCACAACACCACTCCTAGCACAAATGCTTCAAGCCTACTTGCACATTTTTGGGGGGTTTCTCTTTTCTAATATTCATGGAGTCCAAGTCTTTCAAAACAAGGTCCCTAAATAATGACAGGGAGGGGGGACCTTCCCAGGAGGGTTTAGGTGATTGGTTTGCTATCTTTCTAACTGTTACATATATTTTGGACTTGCACTTTATGCATGGATTTGTACATATATATTGTTTACATGTTGATATTTGCACATTATTCTGTATATTTGCACATTTTTGTTATTTCTGCATGAATTTGATATCTTCGTACGAGATTGAATTTGCATTTGCCCTTTATTTTTGAGGTGGATTGTCATACATATTATTGTAGCAATTGCATAAATTTGCTGCATCCTAGATATGTTAATTTTGTGGTCTTTATAATTTTGTTGTGGGTGATATAAGTCTTTTATTTTTATTTCGCACTGCACTTATGGCTTATTATTTGGTTATACTCCGTATCTGAGTATAGTGGCAGCAGTTTATTTTTGATAGTTTTAGGCCCTAGCGTGAATTTTCAATTAGGTGTTTGTGATATACTTACCTATTCTAGGGGCGCTCTGGTCCAGTCAGGTGATCGGCTCTCAGTGCTGACTTCAGGGAAGAGTTGGGAAAGCTGACAACAGATACCCCATAGTAGGCCTATGGGTGGTGTCACCACCCAGCCACTGCAGTTGTTGTCCCTGCTCTCTCCTCTCCCCTAAAGTCAGTACTGAGAGCTGATCATGTGACCAGGCCGGATCACTCCTAGAATAGTTAGTATAGGACTAAAAATTGAGGTGGGAGCAGGTTTAAGATTAGATAGGTTTAGTCCAGATTTCTACTTTAAGGACAGATGATCAGCTTTGAACTCAATCGGTTTAGATCCAGAGGTGGTCATCTCTCCTAACCACAGGTAATTGCCTCGTGTGCTATTACATCTGAACACTAGCAGACAACTCATTGCTTTGTATGAGCTAAGCGCCTGAAAGTTTCTGCAACCGCTTGTGAATCCAGCTGCAGGAATCGGCTGAATTCTTGCCGCAGGTCAGGTTAAAATGCTGTGTGGATAAGGCCTTACTGTTGGTTTTCCTTAGAAAGCATTCACTGCCTGAAAAAAGATTGCTCCCTGCCACCATGCTGCAAAGAGGGACCCTTGCTCTCTGCGTGAAAGTAGTGGTCTCTCTACAGTGGTCCAGCATGCCCCCAGCTGAAATAGAGTTCTCCAATTTGCAGGAGGAATAAGGTTTGCTTATTGTTCGCTGTGGCTGCCTTCTAAAGAACACAAAACATAAGATTTTGCACACCTTTTGTTTTGATGCACTGGGAATGCAATTAGCCAAATGTAAACTAGAAGTTCAATTGGGCTTTAACTGTCTCTTATAAAGAAATTAGAGTGTATGCTGCACTGTGTAAGAAGTACTCTTCAAGGTGCTGTGGAAAATGCTGGCATTATAATAATAAAATACAGCAACTGACATGCAGGTCAACAGGTTAGGTAGTTTCCTCACAAAGAAAAACACCTGGTGAAATTATACAATTGTCAAGTAAGCTGTAAAATGCACATTAAAACTAGTCATTTAGTTTACTGTAAGACATACTCACAATGTTAGTGACATCTGGAGAAGCTCCATTCTGCAGCAGAAGGAGGACTATGTTCAAGTGGCCCATGAATGCAGCCACATGTATTGGAGTGAGACCAGACTGTGGAACAAACCAACAGGCATTTTACTCCCCTGCACAACACCAAGGTGGGCTTCCACATTTACAAAATAGCAGAAGAATAAGAGGATAGAGAGAAATGATAGTGGATATTACAAGTAAAATGAGACAGAGACAGGACAGAGAAAGCAGGAAATGGGGTGGCAGATTTTTTGATCTAAGAAAACCTGTTCTACCTCTGTTATAGCTTGAATTGAAGCCCCATATTTCACTAGCAGTTCCATAACTTTGATACGGTTTTTCTTGCAGGCAATGTGCAATGGAGTAAAACCATTCTGTTTAGAGAAACAACCTGTTAGGATAACCCATGCACACTTCACACTCAAAAAACAAACAAACATGCAGCTCTCAGAAGAAGCAACGGTGAAAAGTAGAATGTGAGTGAAAACCACAGTAGTGTTCTGCAGCCAATGCAACAAGATGGCAGTCAACAACTACATCAATTCAAATGTTTGAAGTAAGCAATATGGAGTTGTCTTCAGTGTCTGGTGTTAACTGTCTCAAGATGATTATAAAGGATCAGATGATGATTATAAAGGAACAGTACCGTATACCTCCGCAAACCTTTCTCAAGTGAAAATGCATAGTAGTAAATTGTTGCCACAAGACACAGACGTTACTGGGGGTGTCTACAGTGCACATAGACACATCTAGCTTGCCTGACTACTGGCTTTAGCTAGATTGTTAGTAAACATCTCACCATCATCTTAAAATCTTAAATCTCAAGTGTGTGTGTGTGTATGCGAGGGGTCTTCAAAAAGTTTCTGCACTTTTTTATATTTAATAGAGTTATAAAAAGTGTGGAAACCTTTTGAAGAACCTATATATATATACACACACACACGTACAATACAAAGTCCAGTAGAAAGAAGCACGCAGATCACTTTACCAGAGCGCGGGCATTGGGATTTGCTCTTTTGTCCAGGAGAAGTTTTGTGACACGGTAATGTCCACAATGTGCTGCAACGTGCAGAGAAGTGAGATAATCCAGGGTAACATCATCCACGGGTGCCTTGTGCTGTAAAAGGTGCTTGACACATTCCACATGATCTCCTTGAGCAGCCATATGTAGTGGAGAAAGTCCATTCTGTATTCGATCATAAAACAAATTGTACAATCAACAGTAGCTATGATTTTAATGGTCAGTGCAACCCAAAACAAAGTAATGTGTCAGCCATGATCCCTGTAGCCAATTAAAAAAAATATGAGGAAAAACATGTTTTTGTGCTGTCTATAGGAAAACATCTAAGAAATAATGAAAGGATATGACTAATTCATACTGACCACACAAGTACTTCCTTTTGTTATATATCATCTCTCTATATTTTTACAATCCTGATTTGCCCAGTAAAAAGATACTCACTTCAACCTAAGTACATCAGTGACACATTCAGAGCTTCAATTTCCTACCAAGCTTCTTGCTGTCACCTCTGGTGGATTCTACATACACATTTATGTGCAGAACGAACTGGTGACACAAGTAGCCCAGATGCATTTAGTCTCCTAGACTGTCATAGTTGTTCTGGGAGTAGGAAAACCTGTACAGCAGTGAAGATCAACCACAGATCGAACTCTGCTCCACTACCAAATCAGTTTTGAGTGGAACTGCACTTAAAAACAATTCACTTGATCATTTACTATCATAAAATAACAATAACGTGTATCTAAGGCCTAAACATTCTCCTTTTTAGTTTTGAATAGAGTGGGAAAGAATTAGTACCCCTGTCGGATTTTTATTGTTACCTATGTTACCACTAGGGGACGCACTCTTTCTATTTTTCCTGGTAACTATTAGGACTAAAAATAAAATAACATCCAAAGTTTTGGGGTGTCACTAAAACAAGAATACAAGGTAAATCTTCCAGTTGGGACAAGAATAGTTTTGTGTCAACTGTCTGAATGGGCAGATTTCTTTGCATGTCTTGAATTATCTACATGACAGAAAGTAGATCTTCCCATCTGGACACAAATAGTTTTATAAAAACCTGACAGGTATTTTACCCATTCCAGCACAGAGCCACAACAAGAATGAGGGGGCTTTCAAAATTACATTTTTTAAATACGCTAAAACTTTCATTAACTGGAAGAACAATGGATCTTGGCATCCTTTCGCCTTCAACTTCACATCATTTTCTTCCTATTTCAGTAGTGCTGCCTTCTAAAGGTATTTATACATTTTAGAGTCTAACACAGAAAGCATAAAAAAACACATGCCTTGGTCCTTGCGAGAAGTGGTGCGCCTCTTTCTAGAAGTAACTCCACAGCTTGGTCATGTCCACTTCGTGCTGCACAGTGAAGAGGAGTAAGTCCGTCCTGAAACAGAATTACATGCCAGGATTGTATGAGTGGTTTTGAATGGGATTACATGAGAAACACACTTAACACACAGATCTAGTACATTTCATGGTTGCATATGTATGTACCATGTGTAAAAAAAGAATAAGTAAGAAGTGTGTGCTACGTACCTATGTTTTTGTTATGTTTTTTATAAAGTTTTCTTCGGTTTTCACGAAACAACAAAGGAAAACACATATGTATAATATGTGTTCCAACTAGGAATAGGTATAACAGACAATACAGCATTACATACAGAAGAATAAAAGTGTATGGCAGGCCAAAACCTAGTTCTGGATAGAGCAAGAAAAGGGTTAAAACCCCTATCAGGCTTTTCTAGGACTCTGTTACAGAGACTTCCCCCTTACTTACTGTCCCAGTGGCAGCGGTTTTACCAAACAGGAAGTGTTTAAAAGTAGCAACAAAGACTGAAAACTTGTTTTATTTAGTAACGCAAGGGAAGGCCAAAATCCTGTCAGCAATTGTTACAGCTTTCTGTGTGCCTGCTTGGAAGAATATTTCTTTCTATTTGTCCTGGTGACCATTGTCACGGGGGACTAAAAGTGAGGGAAATTTCAAAATTTGTCACTAGAACAGGAATAGAGGAGAACACTTGAAATAGAAACACTAAATTTAAGGAGAGCAATGCTTCTATCAGTGTACAGCTTAAAATATATAAAATTAGGAGGAAGACTATGCTGCCCCTAAGAAAATGAGATTTTTTGGAGAAAATAATATCTGTTAACAAGGTAAGCACGCAATCACTGAAATAGTTTAAGAATTTGATTTATTAATACAAAAATATGATATAAAGTATAAAATCACAAAGTCAACATGATACATAGTTTATGAGTGATACTTGGATGTGAATTTTAGCAAGATGCTTGGATATGCAAAAGGCCGACATGTTTCACAGTTTCCTGCTTCTTCAAGGGCGTCGCATGCATCTATAAATTCATCTAGATTACATAAAACATCATTAGAAACTTAATTTATTGAATACATAAATAGTAATCATTTCCATGAAAAGGTGTGTAGCTTACCTAATCAGAGATTGCAAATGATTACAAAGAACATGTATGGCGAGTACTCATGGTCAAGAACCGGCTATCAGAGTCAGCCAGCTGGGACCACTACCCTGTGGAAGTCAGATCCATGAGGGTTGGATAGTGGGATGTCGGATCACGCAGTTACCAGGATATCAAAAGATTGTTACCGATGCCAATAATGTAAAGATTTAAATTTAAAAAGAGCTATTTTTAGGCGTTAATAAATCATCAGCAAAAGTAAAAATAAAAAACAAAAAACATGAGGAAACATATGATAACACATATGTTTCAACCTAGAATGCTAATATACTTGAACGTTTATGGCAGTGTTTTAGCAACAGTCACAAATGATCCAGAATACAATGCAGGTGAACCAGGGGTGGCCCAGCCCAGGCCATCGGTGGCACACCAACAACATCTATACTCTGACCTGAACTTTAGGTGTCTATAGTTATAGGTGTATCCTTATTGGTGTTATCTCCTACGTGATTCGTTCATATTGTCTACAATCAATTAAATATATATCTCTATCAGGGGTTGTTACCCTTTCACCATTTCTCAATTATTTTATAATTGCACTTTTTTTTCCTGATATTTTGTATATATTTAGCACAACTAAGATATATATGTATTTTCATGTAAAACTAATATTCAGTTTATAAATTATTTTGTATTCCTTTTGATTTTTGAGATTGCTGATGTTGTATTGATGGTGTGGCGTCACGTGCTCACGACGCAGTGATTCAGCCTCCTTGGACTATTAGTAATTAGTGGTGGTGTTTGGGCACCCCTGGTGGAGGGTAGGGACACTTCTTTTCCCTCCCTCACTCCCTTCGCATGCACACGGCGTGCATTTGTGGGTGCATGCGCATTGGCAGCCGTCATTGGCCTCCCAGGGCATGCGCTACTCAGGGGCTCCCGCACCGGAAGTGAAGTCAGGGGTCATTACTGACCCTTTACTTCCGGTGGGATCGCGCACTTTTAAGCAGATCGTAAGAGCGTTCTCACTGTTACATGTCTTAGACAGAGAGCGCATTGCACAGTGGGCGGACGCACATCCGTCGAGAAGTTGCGGCTTACTGGACATTTTACAGGTAATTGGGCTACACCTTCCCCTATTGATGCTATGTTAAATAGATAGAGGAGCCAATATACTATCGTAGACATGCTGTTCGGCGCCTCTGTCTGCCTTGTTAGGCATGATGGAGTATGTTATTTGCTGCCGATTGATTAGATTATCATAATAAAGACCATGTCACAGTAATGCCGTCTTGTCCCTAAACAATAGCTGTACAATATAATACATGTTTTGTATTTAGATATTGCATCTTTTGAAACGAAAAATTGTTGGTTTTTTCCTCCTCTGTCTCACTGATGGTTAGCCTTCTAGGTTTTTAGTGTCAATTTATCATGATTATCTTTATATTTATATTTATTGGATTGACTTTGGCGTGTTTCATGTTGTTGGTGTGCCACAGATGGCCCGGGCTGGGCCACCCCTGGTTCACCTGCATTGTATTCTGGATTATTTGTGACTGTTGCTGAAACACTGCCATAAAAAGTATATTAGCATTCTAGGTGGAAAATATGTGTTATCATATGTTTCCTCATGTTTTTTGTTTTTTATTTTTACTTTTGCTGATGATTTATTAACACCTAAAAATAGCTCTTTTTAAATTAAAATCTTTAGATTATTGGCACCGGTAACAATCTTTTGATATCCTGGTAACTGCGTGATCCGACATCCCACTATCCAACCCTCATGGATCTGACTTCCACAGGGTAGTGGTCCCAGCTGGCTGACTCTGATAGCCGGTTCTTGACCATGAGTATTCGCCATACATGTTCTTTGTAAGCATTTGCAATCTCTGATTGGGTAAGCTACACACCTTTTCATGGAAATGATTACTATTTATGTATTCAATAAATTAAGTTTCTAATGATGTTTTATGTAATCTAGATGAATTTATAGATGCATGCGACGCCCTTGAAGAAGCAGGAAACTGCGAAACATGTCGGCCTTTTGCATATCCAAGCATCTTGCTAAAATTCACATCCAAGTATCACTCATAAACTATGTATCATGTTGACTTTGTGATTTTATACTTTATATCATATTTTTGTATTAATAAATCAAATTCTTAAACTATTTCAGTGATTGTGTGCTTACCTTGTTAACAGATATTATTGTCTCCAAAAAATCCCATTTTCTTAGGGGCAGCATAGTTTTCCTCCTAATTTTATATTTTTACTTATCAATAGGGATTGGAGACACTTATCTGTATCTGTAAAGGATCCAACAATATTTATCTTTATACAGTGTACAGCTGTGTATTTCTCTTTGTACTAAGGTTCTGTTTGCACTCTTGTGGTACATTAGTACACACAAATCATTTCACATTATGCCACGCATTATTGTGAGTATCATTGCGTTACTGCAGTGTGATGGTGTGAACTAGGCCTAAAAGTGAATCTGGGCTGTGGATTTCGACATCCCTGATGTGTATACTGGTGTGGAGGTGTAGACACTCCTGTGATATTTTTATGCCTAAATGTAAACAACCAATATTAACCATCCATTACAGTACTGCTATCAATTTGGGGTGCCCCTGTATTATACTGAGCTGCTACTTGAAATTCGTAAATATCCAAGTCATACAGAAAAGTAAGAAAGTTCTTTATGTTGTGTTTTTGTGAGTTTTATCTGTCTAAAGCTGGGTTCAGATATCCATTGTACGTTATCACATGATGGGGATTTAGGAGGAGCGACGAGCTGACGTCACCACGCTACTGTGGTCCCAGAAGGACGGGCAAATGTGTATCAGCCAGCCGGCTACTTTTTCTACATGCAATTTTATACTGTACTGTTGTAAGTGCTTATTCTTTATTCTTAATTAAAAGTTTTAAAAGTTTTTACACTATGGCGAACTTTATGCTTTCTTCTCGAGGAATGTCACTGTATGAGATATCCTGAGGTGGATCTTATGCTATATGTGTTTGGAGGAGGACCGCAGTCATTACAGAATCATGCCTGTAGGCTGATCGGTAGTTGTGACTATTTCGTGCACGGTGGGATTTAAAATCTCTTCACTCTTCTTGGAGGAACAAAGGCCTTGGCTGGGTTTTAAGCCACAAGCGATACTGACCTATTTCCTAAGGGGTCCAATTTAGCTGGTAAGCAGGCATTTTTGTTACGGTGGAGATCATGTCACATTGTGGGTGATAGATGGTGTTATTACCATGTGGATGATTCCCCTTTACCACCGTTGGACTGTGTGACTCATTCTATTAACACACTGGTGCAATATCACTTTGTGGAAGGATCTTTTCTTTTCTTGTTTATTAGGATATCATTTTTATCGTTTAAATAATTTTTTTCCTCATATATTATATGCGCAACCTCACTCACACTTTTTATTGTTTATTTCTGTGTCTATCTCACAGCTCAGTTGCTGCTTTTCTTATCAAACGCATATTTTATTCACATTTTTTCTGAATTGTAGAGCAGTTTTTTTCAGTTTTTCATGTCGCGTTATCACATGAGTCAGGCCTTTTCACACTGATGCAATTTCATATGAGACTTAGGTAACACTGAATTGCATGACAATGCAAATAACATTGCTTCCAACTGTGTCAGTTCACATCAATGCAGCACAGCTATGATGCGACTTTGGGGAAGGGTGCTGTGCTACTTTGGTGCGATGCAGTGCAATTTTGTGGTCCATAGAGTTCAATAGAAATGCATGAAAATTGCATCTACGTGCGTTTTTGATGTGATTTTTAGTTCAATTTGTGCTGGTTAGAAGATGGCACCGGCCAGCATCCTAACAGCATTGAGTCATCCCTGGTGTCAGCAGAATTTAAACAAAAGGGCTGGCATTGAAAAAAAAAAATAACAGCATGGGGGTCACCCTCAATCTATACCAGGCCCTTGGAGTCTGGTATGGATTTTTAAAGGGGAACCCCACACCAATAAAAAAAAAATGACTAGAGTCCCCCCAAAAATCCTACTATAGCTCTGGCCCACTGCTGACATGAAAGCTTTGGTATCTGACGTAAACAAAAGCACCCTGTACCCTCGTCACTGGCTTTGATTGACAGCAATTGCCTCAGCAAAGCCTGTGAGACCAGGATGGGAAGGGAGAGAAGAGCTGCAGACGAGCACAGAGCTGGATCAAATGAAAGCTCAGATAAGTAAAAGGGGGGGGGGGGTTGAGGTGGGATACTGATGCCTAATCATTAATGTTAAAGTGGCGTTCCACCCACTTTTACAACTCTTCAGCATCCCTCACTAAACTGTGCACTGTAAACAAATTGGATATTTTTTTTCTCAGCACCTACTGTATATCTGCTGTATTCATTTTTCACTTCCTCCTCCCTGGCCGCGGCCCATCGCATCATTTCCTGTTTGCAATGCCTTCTGGGAAGGGACGGCAACTTCCTCTGAAACTGCCGTTGTATGGAAACCTGACCTGAAACCTATTACACTGCTTGTGCTGCACTGAGCATGTGCGAGATCTGCAAGGATGAGATCCAGGAAGAAATACAGTCTGGCTTCAGATGCCCACACCTAAGATGGCCACGGCCTGCTGTAAGTTTATAAAATAACGAACTACTGCTATAAACTAACAAAACAGACCTTAGTTTACAAACTAACTTTACTAGAATACATTAAACTTGTGTATTATAGGGGCATTTTTATGTAAAAAGTATCATTTCGGCCGGAACACCACTTTAACCACTTGACCACTGGGCACTTAAACCCCCTTCCTAACCAGACCAATTTTCAGCTTTCGGTGCTCTCACACTTTGAATGACAATTACTCAGTCATACAACACTTTACCCATATGAAATTTTTATCCTTTTTTTCACACAAATAGAGCTTTCTTTTGGTGGTATTTAATCACCGTTGGGTTTTTTATTTTTTGCGCTATAAAAGAAAAAAGACTGAAAATTTGGTAAAAAAATGAATTTTTCTTTGTTTCTGTTATAAAATTTAGCAAATTAGTAATTTTTCTTCGTAAATTTTGGCCAAAATTTATACCGCTACATATCTTTGGTAAAAATAAGTACAACTTGGTGTATATTATTTGGTCTTTGTGAATGTTAGAGAGTCCAAAAGCTACGGTGCCAATATCTGAAAATTGATCACACCTGAATTACTGACGGCCTATCTAATTTCTTGAGACCCTAACATGCCAGAAAAGTACAAATACCCCCCAAATGACCCCTTTTTGGAAAGAAGACATTCCAAGGTATTTAGAAAGATGCATGGTGAGTTTTTTTGAAATTGTCATCTTTTCCCACAATTCTTTGCAAAATCAAGATTTTTTTTTTTCTTTTTTTTTTTTCACAAAATTGTCATATTAGAAGGTTATTTCTCACACACAGCATATGCATACCACAAATTACACCCCAAAACACATTCTGCTATTACTCCCGAGTATGGCGATACCACATATGTGAGACTTTTACACAGCGTGGCCACATAGAGAGGCCCAACATGCAGGGAGCACCTCCAGGCGTTCTGGAGCGCCCAGGCCAATTCTGACATTTCTCTCCTACATGTAAAAATCATCATTTATTTGCTAGAAAATTACATAGAACCCCAAAACATTATATATATTTTTTTTAGCAAAGACCCTAGAGAATACAATGGTGGTTGTTGCAACTTTTTATCTCGCACGGTATTTGTGCAGCAATTTTTTGAACGCGTTTTTTTGGGGAAAGAAACAGTTTTGTGCTTTAAAAAAAAACAAAACAGTAAAGTTAGCCCAATGTTTTTGCATAATGTGAAAGATGAAGTTACGCCGAGTAAATAGATACCCAACATGTCACCCTTCAAAATTGCACACGCTTGTGGAATGGTGCCAAACGTCGCTACTTAAAAATCTCCATAGGTGACGCTTTAAAATTTTTTCCTGGTTACATGTTTTGAGTTACAGAGGAGGTCTAGGGCCAAAATTATTGCTCTCGCTCTACCGATCGCAGCGATACCTCACATGTGTGGTTTGAACACCGTTTTCATATGTGGGCGGGACTTAGGTATGTGTTCGCTTCTGCATGCGAGCACACGGACATGGGCGCTTTAAAAAATTTTTTTTTTTTTTTTATTGTTTATTTTACTTTATTTATTTTAGTTTGACACTTTCCCCCCCCAAAAAATTTTTTTTGATCACTTTTATTTCTATTACAAGGAATGTAAACATCCTTGTAATAGGAATATGGCATGACAGGTCCTCTTTACAGTGAGATATGGGGTCAATAAGACCCCACATCTCACCTCTAGGCTGGGAAGCCTGAAATAATAATAAAAAAAAAACGATCTTGGCTTCGATCGTAGCGGTGAGTCGGTAGAAGCACCGGAGGGTGGCGGGAAGGGGGGGGCGTCCCCTCTCGCCTCCCATAAGAATGATCAAGCAGTGGAACAGCAGCTATGATCATTCCTATGTTGTAGGAAATCGCCGGCTGAAAAAGCTGATATCTGAATGATGCCTGTAGCTGCACCCATCATTCAGATATACCCGCTCAAAGTCAAGGACGTCATATGACTGTGGGCGGGAACTGGTTAAAAATTGCGGAGTATTGCGGGCTATTGCAGAGTATTGCGGGCTATTGCAGAGTATTGCGGGCTATTGCAGAGTATTGCCGGGTATATTGCAGAGTATTGCCGGGTATATTGCAGAGTATTGCGGGGTATATTGCAGAGTATTGCGGGGTATATTGCAGAGTATTGCCCGGGTATATTGCAGAGTATTGCCGGGTATATTGCAGAGTATTGCGGGGTATATTGCAGAGTATTGCGGGGTATATTGCAGAGTATTGCGGGGTATATTGCAGAGTATTGCGGGGTATATTGCAGAGTATTGCGGGGTATATTGCAGAGTATTGCCCGGGTATATTGCAGAGTATTGCCCGGGTATATTGCAGAGTATTGCCCGGGTATATTGCAGAGTATTGCCCGGGTATATTGCAGAGTATTGCCCGGGTATATTGCAGAGTAGTGCCCGGGTATATTGCAGAGTAGTGCCCGGGTATATTGCAGAGTAGTGCCCGGGTATATTGCAGAGTAGTGCCCGGGTATATTGCAGAGTATTGCAGGGTGTTATGCAGAGTATTGCAGGGTGTTATGCAGAGTATTGCAGGGTGTTATGCAGAGTATTGCAGGGTGGTATGCAGAGTATTGCAGGGTGGTATGCAGAGTATTGCAGGGTGGTATGCAGAGTATTGCAGGGTGTTATGCAGAGTATTGCAGGGTGGTATGCAGAGTATTGCAGGGTGGTATGCAGAGTATTGCAGGGTGTTATGCAGAGTATTGCAGGGTGGTATGCAGAGTATTGCAGGGTGGTATGCAGAGTATTGCAGGGTGGTATGCAGAGTATTGCAGGGTGGTATGCAGAGTATTGCAGGGTATAGTGCAGAGTATTGCAGGGTGGTATGCAGAGTATTGCAGGGTGGTATGCAGAGTATTGCAGGGTGGTATGCAGAGTATTGCAGGGTATAGTGCAGAGTATTGCAGGGTATAGTGCAGAGTATTGCAGGGTGGTATGCAGAGTATTGCAGGGTGGTATGCAGAGTATTGCAGGGTGGTATGCAGAGTATTGCAGGGTGGTATGCAGAGTATTGCAGGGTGGTATGCAGAGTATTGCAGGGTGGTATGCAGAGTATTGCAGGGTGGTATGCAGAGTATTGCAGGGTGGTATGCAGAGTATTGCAGGGTGGTATGCAGAGTATTGCAGGGTGGTATGCAGAGTATTGCAGGGTGGTATGCAGAGTATTGCAGGGTGGTATGCAGAGTATTGCAGGGTGGTATGCAGAGTATTGCAGGGTATAGTGCAGAGTATTGCAGCGTTGGCTGAGCATGGAGGGATGGATGAATGTGACTGCAAATGTCACTGAGCACCGCTGTGGGCACTACACATGCAGCCCACAGCGGTGCTGCCATCCGATCCCTCCCCCTCTCCCCTCGCACTGTACCGATCGGTACAGAGAGGGGAGGGAGGAACCGGCGTCATCAGATGACGCCGGTCTGTTGACATGTGATCGCTCCGTCATTTGACGGAACGATCACGTGGTAAACGGCCGCGATCAGCGGCTATTTACCGTAATCCGTGATGCGCCGGGTCCTCTGGACCCGGCGGTCACGGATGTTCCCGAGTGCGCGCCCCAGGGGGCGCGCGGGAGCATCGTTCTGGAATCACGTCCATGGACGTCCACCCAGAACTAGCCGACCGCGCTGTTGCCGTCTTTCGGCAATGGCCCGGTCGGCAAGTGGTTAAACATGCTTTAGCTTCAGAACCACTTTAAACTGCCAATTGATTTAAGTAGGTTTAAAACAGCTGACTGAAGCAGGCTTTGGGGACACAAGCACTACCATTGGGCAAAACTTCCCGACAGAATACAATAAACTCTTTCACAATAAAAGTGGGAAAATCTATTTAACAGAGGTTTCATAGTGGACATGTTACAAAAATAATAACTACAAATGAAAAACTACTCTAACAGAAAAAATGAGTATATTATTATTACATGCATTATTGTGTTTAAGAAGATGAAAAGAAAAATACCGCTTCCACCTTCCATCTTCTCAGCTTTTGAAACATTAAAAAAAAAGTAATCCATCAAATTTTAAATGTAAAAGCAGATCCAGACTTAAAGCTAAATTATTTAACAATTCCGTATTTTTAAGAGAACAAGTGCAACTTTATGATGTATAATTCATTTCTCAACAGATTTAAATCTTCATAATGCACTGAATAATTTAGGTGGCTCCAAAACACTGCATGCTTTAGAAAGATTATTTACCCTCCATTATGTTCAAAAAGCAGTGTTCGCTGTGTGCCCAACAGCCATCTCTGGTGCCCACTCCCCTCCAGATGAATCTGGACTAAATGTGTTTAACTGCAGACATTAGGATGGAAACTTAATGGGATGGTTACTGTAATGGAAATTTGTAAGTTCTGTATATAATTGTATTCTATTTTGTATGTATTGCACTCTGCCCTTACTGTGCACACAGCACTAATAATGTTTTCATCAAATGTTTACATTCTTTCGAGCCCTGATTAGAATTAGTCTGCCTATGTAACGCCCCTTGTTACAATAAACGTACAATCGTAATATTAATGTGATACCTACGTAATCATGTGTATAAAAACCTTCAATTGCGTCATAATAAAGCAGAACAGTTATTTGAAAAGATGCTGAGCGTATCTTTTGTGTCTGTTCCCTACTGCAGTAGTTATTATTAATTTGGAACCACTAATCAATATGAGGATAGGAGTTGCCTATCATCAATTTAACCAAGTCAGTTACCAATAGTATACATTATAGAGAACACACTATACAGATATAGTTAAAGTAAAATAGATGTGGGTGTTTTCTGTAGAACTATATGCCTTAAAAACCATGTGCTACATGTGAAATGGTTGTTGGCCAGAATTGTCCAGTCTTATTCACTTTGTACCAGCAATAAAGGGAAGCCAAGAGTGCCATGTGTTTGTCCTTTCTCTTTGATATCCATTTTTTTGAGATACTGTACCTGGAACATTTTACCATGGGATGAGTGGGGAATCAATACTAATTATGGTCAACTTTCTACATAAAGAGGGAATTAAATGCGGCCCCTAACATCAGCAACGATTACATTTGGTAATTTGCTACAGCAAGCTGTTAACGTCTGCAGACATGCAATAGGAGATGGTCAGAAACTGCAGATATCCTATAGGAGTTGGTGTAAAAGACATGCTTCAGGAGACGGTCATAGACTAGAGACACATCACATAAGACTGCTAGAGATCGCTACCATTACAGTGCTTTAACATATTAATGCTTTCACATTTGTGCTCCCCAAAAACCCCTTGAAAAATCCTTGCACCACATTTGATATTTCTTTCTGTAATATACACGAAAGACTACTGTCTGCAAGGCCCTGAGGGCAGCATCAAAGATGCTGCATGCTGGGCAACAGAGATATATACAATACTCACTTCTGTACCCGCTATTCACAGGTTTACATTGAGCACTCCCAGAACCCAGTAACAGTCACCTCTTTATGCTTGCACAAGGTGTCAGAATTGAAGTCTATGGGTAATCTCCTATAACCCAAGCTGAATACAGTGCCTTGAAATAGTATTCAGACCCTTTGAAATTTTCCACATTTTGTCATGTTACAACCAAAAACATAAATGTATTTTATTAGGATTTTATGTGATAGACCAATATAAATGGCACATAATTGTGAAGTGGAAGGAAAATGATAAATGGTTTTCAATTTTTTTTACAAATAAATATCTGAAAAGTGTGGCATGCATTTGTATTCAGCCCCCTTTACTCTGATCCCCCTAACTAAAATCTAGTGGAACCAATTGCCTTTAGAAGTCACCTAATTAGTAAAAGACATTAATCAGAGAAGCAGCCAGGAGGCCCATGGTGAGTCTGGAGGAGCTGCAGAGATCCACAGTTCAGGTGGGAGAATCTGTCCACAGGACAACTATTACTCATGGACTCCACAAATCTGGCCTTTATGGAAGAGTGGCAAGAAGAAAGCCATTGTTGAAAGAAAGCCATAAGAAGTCCTGTTTGCAGTTTGCGAGAAGCCATGTGGGGGACACAGAAAACATGGGGAAGAAGGTGCTCTGGTCAGATGAGACCAAAATTGAATGTCTTGGCATAAAAGCAAAATGCAATGTGTGATGGAAAACTAAAACTGCACATCACCCTGAACACACCATCCCCACCGTGAAACATGGTGGTGGCAGCATAATGTTGTAGGGATGCTTTTCTTCAGCAGGGACAGAGAAGCTGGTCATAGTTGATGTGAAGATGGATGAAGCCAAATACAGGGCAATCTTAGAAGAAAACCTGTTAGAGTTTGCAAAAGACTTGAGACTGTAGCAGAGGTTCACCCTCCAGCAGGACAACGACCCTAAATATACAGCCAGAGCTACATTGGAATGGTTTAGATCAAAGCATATTCATGTGTTAGAATAGCCCAGTCAAAGTCCAGACCTAAATCCAATTGAGAATCTGCGGCAAGCCTTGAAAATTGCTGTTCACAGACGCTCTCCACCCAATCTGACAGAGCTTGAGCTATTTTGCAAAGAATGGGCAAACATTTCACTCTCTAGATGTGCAAAAAGACTTACAGCTGTAATTGCAGTGAAAGGTGGTTCTACAAAGTATTAAAAACCATTTATCATTTTCCTTCCACTTCACAAATTATGTGCCACTTTGTGTTGGTCTATCACATAAAATCCCAATAAAATACATTTATGTTTTTGGTTGTAACATGACAAAATGTGGAAAATTTCAAGAGGTATGAAAACTTTTTCAAGGCATTCTACATGTATGCCTAAAGAACATGGAAGGATATAGCAGGTGTCTTTGGAACGCAGACTAAAAATGATAAGAATTATTTCCAAGCTGTTCATTTTTGCCTGGAGATGGGCTTTAGAACAATTGAGATTATTAGCCACAAGTACAGATATGATTAATTTTCTAGACCTTCAAATTCGGATTGTCAACAGACAATTCGAATTTCAAACTTTTTTCAAATCCACAGACAGAAATGGCTTTATTCCTGTGGACAGCTGCCATCATCCATCATGGCTTTGTTCTGTTTCACGCAGCCAGTTTCTGCGACTACGCAGAAACTGTACCAATATAGAGTCCTTTAAATCACAAGCGGATACACTCAAAGTTTGGTTACTCGATAAAGGGTATAACCCTGCCGATGTGGATCGAGAGCTTTCGCACGCTATCGAAACAGATAGGGAATTTCTATTAGCCATCAAACCCAAACGTGATACTCAGAACTCCTTTAAGGGGTCCCTGATGACTTATTTTTCCACTCAATATCGTCAGATCAAGGCCATCTTTGCGAGACATTGGAACATACTTAAAAATTATCACATTCTGGGTCCATCCCTACCAGATCAGGCTAGAATCACCTTCAGGGGGGCACCTACCATACAGAGTAAGATAGCGCCCAATATCATAAATCCCCCCTCACGCCCTTCATTCTTCCACAAACTGACTGTTTTTTTCCCTTGTAGAAGGTGTACGGTTTGTCAACATAACTCAGGAGTTGGAAGTAGAGCAATCCATTTCACATCAACAATATACGATCAAACATTTCTGTACTTGTGCAACTCATTATATAGTGTATCTAATTACCTGTCCATGCGGGATGCAATATGTGGGTCACACCATCCGCACTTTTTCGATAAGAGTTGCAGAACATATTGCCCTAATCAAAAGTGGGGACACAAAACGCACTGTGCCGAGACACTACAAAGCACACCACAATAGTGACCCCAAGGGAACCTCTTTTTTGATCATTGATAGGTACATTGCTCTCTGGAGAGGAGGAGCTAGAACTAGGGGTGTCTCACAACTTGAGACTTTTTGGATATATGAACTACGTTCCTATTCTCCTCATGGCATGAACATAGATTGGGATATTAATTCCTTCATCAGTAAAGCTTGATGGTATGTACCGCCTGGAACATAATATCCCAGTGTATATATCAGACTTAGGAATTAATTAATTCCCACATCAGTGAAGCTTGATGGTATGCACCTTTCAGAACATTATCTTAGTTTATATAGTCTTTATTTCTCTCTATCTCTTGTTTTTACTGTGATTTGTAATTTTAGTGTAATTTTGCATTTTTATTGTCATTTATATTTTCTGTCTAGATATATGTACCCCCATCGATGATCCAGCACACGAGTGGCTTTATATCACTCAATTTTATATTTATTCTGTTTCACTTATGTATTTAATTTATTTTATTTACAGTATAATTTTCAGTTTATCTGTATACATTTCTTATCCCCTCCTTCCACTTAGAGGCCACTATAATGGTGTCCTTATTGCATATTGGGGGGCAAGATCAATATCTGGTGGCACAACGTGCACCTTCATTACAAGTTACATCTCCCGTTTTGGAGGGGCTGAGAGACAGAGAGGACCTATGTGTTTTCTCTCTCTCCCCTCTTCTGCAATTTTAATTTGCTTTTGATTCCTTCACATTCAGTTACTATTAGCTGTCCCCGGACCATAAGATTGGCAATTTCAACATTTCCGTTTCCGTTCTCACGGCACTGATACATTCCGTATGGGCTTTACTGTGCATGTGCGTGAGGGTATCGATGTGAGTACATCACGTCCAACGTATCAGGTGGAACGCCTGGATATGTGGACCGCACTCAGCGGTACTTTATCCTTTTCGGCTATGCACATGCCCACCTGCCCCTTTAGAGAATGGGGCATTTGCTTGTCTTCTGTCAGCATGCTTACATTGCCGCCAAACATTGGATGTGATTGTTGGGCCGGCCCCTCTGTTCCTACACTGAGGTCCTTCTCCAATCACACTGATAGAGCCTAAAACGCACCTCCATACTGGTTATCACAAGCCGCGGAACGCACGCGGTGACGCCATTTTAAATCCCGGAAGTACTTTTGACAATAGGTCACGTCAGTGCCCGTGGACTTGATCTTCACGATGGGGGTCACATTGTCTATATAAGTGTGAGGTGCAGCAGTGGAGGGACACCCCAGACGATGTCCTTGAAGACTAAACGCGTCGGGAAGGTCCCCACTGCTGCCTACTGATTTTATACAAAGCGCTTTTTCATCTAATACCATGTGAGTGTTGTTTCATTTTAATAAATTTTATTGTTTATTACCGAATCACGCTATGTGGCCCCTTTTTGTTTTTTCCTCTACCATCTTTGCCCCTATGGATTTCTGAGAGACCATTCCCTACGTGTCCGTATAGGAGTGTGAGCAGGATATCTCCAACCCACAGAAACCAGTATTAACTCTATTCATCCATCGTATATAAGCCTGTTTGACACGCAGAGTGTATGCCCTGGTGTGTTCAAACGCTCTGGTAAGCCCCCCTCTGTTTATGGTGGTGGTCTAATCACAGTCACTCATACTTCCAACGGACCTACACGTGTTTTGATTGGAACTCTTTGGTGTTATATTTCACCTTCACATACTTGGATTACGTCCTACTGCATTTTTTGCAATTCCACATGCATCATTTATATATGGACATTGTGTTCACTTTGTCATAATGTCACTAGACATGTGGTATTTGTATTGATGGTTTTGGGTTTGTACCCATTTTTCACATAACTGATAGACTTGCAGTGTAGGAAGAAGCAGCGAAGCACAACCATTGTGTAGCACTGTAAAGCAGAGAACCCAAGCATGTAATAAGTAAATATGGCTTCTCCCATGTACAAATATAATTACAAATTCTATACATAGAAAAAGGTTTTTTAAAAGATTAACACACACTGATTTGAACATTTATGTCAATTTGCTGCCAACACTAATGTATGTCAGCAACAGAGGGCATATTAGTACCAACTGACACTTAGCATTGTTAATTTGTGACATGTCAGTGGATGTTGTAAAAATGTACTGATGTACTTACTATATATATATTATATATATATATATATATATATATATATATATATATATATATATATATACACACAGTATCTCACAAAAGTGAGTACACCCCTTACATTTATGTAAATATTTTATTCTATCTTTTCATGTGACAACACTGAAGAAATGACACTTTGCTGCAATGTAAAGTAGTGAGTGTACAACTTGTATAACAGTGTAAATTTGCTGCCCCCTTAAAATAACTCAACACACAGCCATCAATGTTTAAACCGCTGGCAACAAAAGTGAGTACACCTCTGAGTGAAAATGTCCAAATTGGGCCCAATTACCCATCTTCCCTACCCGGTGTCATGTGACTCGTTAGTGTTACAAGGTCTCAGGTGTGAATGGGGAGCAGGTGTGTTAAATTTGGTGTTATCACTCTCACTCTCTTATACTGGTCACTGGAAGTTCAACAGGGCACCTCATGGCAAAGAACTCTCTGCCAAGACCTTGAAACTGAGCTGCAGCATGGTGGTCAAGACCACACAGCAGTTTAACAGCACAGGTTCCACTTAGAACAGGCCTTGCCATGGTCGACTAAAGAAGTTGAGTGCATGTGCTCAGCATCAGTTCCAGAGGTTGTCTTTGGGAAATAGAAGTATGAGTGCTGCCAGCATTGCTGCAGAGGTTGGGGGGGGGGGGTCAACCTGTCAGTGTTTAGACCTTACACAGCACTACTGTCGTCTCAGAAGGAAGCCTCTTCTAAAGATGATGCACAAGAGAGCCCACAAACCGTTTTCTGAAGACAAGCAGACCAAGGATATGGATTACTGGAACCATGTCCTGTGGTCTGATGAGACCAAGATAAACGTATTTGGTTCAGATGGTGTCAAGCGTGTGTGTCGGCAACCAAGTGAGGAGTACAAAAGACAAGTGTGTCTTGCCTACAGTCAAGCATGGTGGTGGAATTGTCATGGTCTGGAGCTGCATGATTGCTGCCGGGACTGGGGAGCTACAGTTCATTGAGGGAACCATGAATGCCAACATGTACTGTGACATACTGAAGCAGAGCATGATCCCCTCCCTTCGGAGGGGATCATGTCACAGATGAGGACTCCTGATTTTATCATGTGTTTAACACTTAACAATCTTGTAAGTGCTTTTAACCCTCTGTGCACTCTATTAAATTTTGCATACTGCACTTAGAGTCGCCTTTCTTTTTATATCTTCAGAGTTGCTTCTCCTCTAACCAAAGTGCTGCCAGAAGTGCCACCTCATCACTATCATCGTCCTGACCAGCTATCCACCTCCACCAGAGCGCCCTTACCTCCTCTCTGTTTTTTCCCTCCCTTCGGAGACTGGGCCACAGGGCAGTATTCCAACATGATAATGACCCCAAACTCACCTCCAAGACGACCACTGCCTTGCTAAAGAAGCTGAGGGTAAAGGTGATGGACTCGCCAAGCACGTCTCCAGACCTAAACCCTATTGAGCATCTGTGGGGCATCCTCAAATGGAAGGTGAAGGAGCGCAAGGTCTCTAATATCCGCCAGCTCCGTGGAGTGAAAGAGAACTCCAGTGGCAAACTGTGAAGCTCTGGTAAACTCCATGGCCAAGAGGGTTAAGGCAGTGCTGAAAAATAATGGTGGCCACAAGAAATATTACACTTTGGGTGCAATTTGGACATTTTTACTTAGGGGTGTACTGACTTTTGTTGCCAGCAGTTTAGACATTAATGGCTGTGTGTTAAGTTATTTTGAGGGGACAGCAAATTTACAGTGTTATACAAGCTGTACACTCACTACTTTACATTGTAGAAAAGTGTCATTTCTTCAGTGTCACATAAAAAGATATAATAAAATGTTTACGAAAATGTGAGGGGAGTACTTTTGTGAGATACTATATATATATATACATACATACAGAAAAATCAGAATATCAAAAATGTAACCGATTTTATTAATACAATTCAAAAAGTAAAACTCATATATTATGTAAATTTATTACACACAGAGTGATATATTTCAAAGATTTCTTTCTTTTAACTTTGATGAGTATGGCTTACAGCTAGTGAAAACCCAAAATTCAGTATCTCAGAAAATTAGAATATTGTAAAAAAGTTCAATATTGCAGACCCATGGTGTCACACTCTAATCAGCTAATTAACTCAAAACACCTGTAAAGGTTTCCTGAGCCTTTAATAGGTCTCTCAGTCTGGTTCAGTAGGCTACACAATTATGGGAAAGACTGCTGACTTCAAAGTTGTCCAGAAGTCATTGACACCCTCCACAAGGAGGGTAATTCACCAAAGGTCATTGCTAAAGAAGCTGGCTGTTTTAATGGAAGGTTGAGTGGAAGGAAAACGTGTGGTAGAAAAAGGTGCACAAAGCAACAGGGATAACCGCAGCCTTGAGAGGATTGTGAAGCAAAAGCCATTCAAGAATTTGGGGGGAAGTGGACTACGGCTGGTGTCAGTGCTTCAAGAGCCACCACACACAGATGTGTCCAGGACATGGGCTACAACTGTCGCATTCCTTGTGTCAAGCTACTTGAACCAGAGACAATGTCAGAAGCATCTTACCTGGGCTAAGGAGAAAAAAGACTGGACTGTTGCTCAGTGGTCCAAAGTCCTCTTTTCGGATGAAAGTAAATTTTGCATTTAATTTGGAAATCAAGGTCCCAGAGTCTGGAGGAAGAGTGGGGAGGCACAGAATCCAAGTTGGATGAGGTCCAGTATAAAGTTTTCACAGGCAGTGATGATTTGGGGAGCCATTTAATTTGCTGGTGTTGGTTCACTGTGTTTTATCAAGTCCAAGGTCAGTGCAGCCCTCTAACAGGAAATTCTAGAGCACTTAATGCTTCACACTGCTGACCAGCTTTATAGAGATGCTGACTGAATTTTCCAGCAGGATTTGGCACCTGCCCACACTGACAAAAGTACCAATACCTGGTTTAATGATCATGGCATAACTGTGCTTAATTGGCCAGCAAACATGCCTGACCTAAACCCTTTAGAGAATCTGTGGGGTATTGTCAAGAGGAAGATAAGAGACACCAGACCTAACAATGCAGATGAGCTGAAGGCTGCTATCAAAGCAACCTGGGCTTCCATAACATCTCAGCAGTGCCACATGATGATCGCCTCCATGCCATGCCACATTGATGCAGTAATTCATGCAAAAGGAGCCCCAACCAAATATTGAGTTCATACTATACTGCACAATGACATACTTTTCAGAAAACCAATATTTCTGTATTAAAATCATTTTTTTTATTGGTCTTATTTATTATTCAAATTTTCTGAGATACAGTTTTTGGGGTTTTCACTAGTTGTAAGCCATAATCATCAAAATTAAAAGAAAGAAATGCTTGAAATATATCACCCTGTCTGCAATGAATATATATGAGTTTCACTTTTTATATTGAATTACTGAAATAAATAAACTTTTTGATGATATTCTAATTTTTTGAGATGCACCTATGAATAATAAGAAATATCTTACCCTGGTTTTGGCATCGATCTGTCCTCCGCGATCTAGCAATAACTTCACCATGTTTGTATTTCCTCTTTTAGAAGCCACGTGCAAAGGGGTAATCCCATTCTGTGGATCCAGAGAAAAGAAAATATTTTTTATCATAACTTGGTCTAAATCAGGTTTTACAGCTTTTAATATATTTTCTTAGCTTAAAACATAAAATATGTTTGCTTGCAAAGCAAGCTGCCACTGAACATCAATGTAAAGTGACTGAAAACATATATAAATGCTATCTTGCAAATGGTAACTACTTGCCTGTATTGCAGATGAATATTACATCATTACATTATATTAAAATTTCACATGCAATTATTGCTATATTTTAATATCTCCTATTATATCCAATTTCATGGTAGGGTTTGATGCTGAACAAGATTCAACTAAATAATAAAAAGAATACAGAAAAAACAATTTGGCCTAAAATGATGAACCATCAAAAAGGCAAGAATTGTAATAACTTTTCTTACTCTGGCTGTGAAGTCCACGGCAGCACCTCTGTTGAGCAAGAGTGTTGCAACATTGACGTTTCCATAGTGTGCAGAAATATGTAACGGCGTGAAGCCACTCTGTACAATGAAAGACAATGAAACATTGAAGCAGTAAAACTCAGAAATCATTTCATGTTATATGAGGAAGAAATAAGGGGTCTACTAAAATTTTAACAGACAGTAAGATAATAGAAATGTTAGGCAGTACCCAGCCAAATTAATCTGAGCAGGAGTTATATGGACCAAGTGCGAATCATTTTTCAATGTAAAGGATAAATGAAGGGTATTTAAGCAGAAAAAAATAATGTCTGGTAGTATGCATATTAAGAAGCTGCGGCCTTAGGATTCAATCTAACAAAAGATGAGGTTAAATATAAAATCTGAGTTGACACAATGGGGTAAGCAGGGTCCACCAATCAATTTAGTTATATGCATGTTCTGTAGAGCTTTTAATAATTGTCCACCTCTAAGTTTTATACAATGAATATGGAATTATATATGTATTTTTTGCTTATGATACAACATTGGACAAATAATCTAAACATAGGGGACCAATTAATCCTATCTAACTGATATACTAAAATAAATAACTAGATACTAAGTCATAAAATCATAAGCTGGAAAGAAACACTTGATATTTCCAGGTTTGGTGTCAACATGTACAATCCCTACTACTTCCCGCAATAACATTCAAATTCAAAAGTTAGATCAAGACAGTAAATGAAATATGATTAGACACAGTATGATAACTAGAACAAAGCTTCTGCATTACTTTTACTGTTTTTGCACAGTACAATGACACTTTAAATGTGCTAGGAAAAATTAAAAAACTGTGTTCAATCACTATTGTTTTCGCCAGGTGTAAAATATAGATAAGATCACTGACTTTATTAAAAATCCACAAGGTAAATCAGGAACACATGGTAATCTTCAGATGTACAGTATTTCACACTGCACATCAAATGTTCATGATAATGTGACATACAGTGTGAACAGTGTCTCTACCATGAATTCCATTTTTTGGGGGGGATGTTTAATAAAGTCTTAAGCTAAGCAGCAATACCTGGCTTGTATCCTGATCTATGTTCTGAACAAGTTCTGTTGGAGGTCACTAGCCAAAGAGGCACCTGGCCAAGCTACAACTGTTCAATGACAACTATTTCTTCTATGGCATATTGGAAAAAGGGTCTCTTATCTCATTGGAGATCATGCGTGTGCTACACCTTGGTGAAGATATTTTAGGAAGGTCTTCAGAATTCCACAAAAGCCATGCTGCTCTTAAAACTACTGTACATACTGTACAACTTGTAAAGCCTGTTCGCTATACTGCACAGATTTCCAAGAAAGTCTTTGTGCGTTCGGTACTGATTAGCCTTGTTGTGAACACTATATTTTTATGTCATTGTGTTAAATGTAGTTTTTGTGTTGATGAACGATTGACAATGGTTGTCTTTTTTTTCTCTATTTGGTCATCTAAGGTTATTTGAAATATCAGCATAAGCATTCCTACAATGGGCTTAATGTCTGAAACGTTTTTTGGAGTAAATGTGCTCATTTATCCTAAGAACATTGGAAGATGTGTCCATGGTGGGGTGAAGGGATAGGTAGAAACTGAACAAAAGGGAGACTTAATACTGTAGAATATACTCAGTTTTCTAGGTATCCAATCTTTTAAACTGTATGTTATTTGGCAAATCAGTCTTTGCCTTAGTTTTGTCTGCTGTTGTCAGCACTGCAATTGTTTGAATGTGCAGTTTTGCTGCCTGAAAGCGTAGGCTAATGCTGGAATTGACTGGGCGTGTAGAACTTCTGTTCACCCAGCTTCCCTGCAATGCAGCACAGAGCTTTGCTGCTTGGCCTTTAACTATTTCAACGTGTACACTAACATACGTCAGCTGTCTATGCTGATTTATGTACTCTTTGCAAAGGTTGTTCAAATAAGATGACAATTCATAAGGTATATATTTTGTACTCACTGCACTCAGTAAATGAAGCACAGTATGCAATACCATATATATATAACCTTTTATCTTCTTTGCTGATGTGAACAGCATGCAAAGATACAGAATACAGCATATGAAAATAAAAATGTTTCGTTATACACTGATTAAAGGAATTGTCCAAAGAACATCATTGAGGATTTAATCAGCTATGTTTTTATTATTTATACATAGTCATACATGTCTATATATATGAATAATAAAAAGTTAACCTCACCTTTCTGCTCTATCATCACTAATAACACTAATACTATAGTCTTCTTCCATACAAGCATATGGCACTTTTTGTTGCGTGCTACTGTTGTTAATACATGTTTAGACACACTCCAGATTTCAGTGGTTCCAGTCAGTAAAATGATGATAGGGAGCAAGGGTATGTCAGAGGGGATATCGTAACCCTGGGTTGCAGATATGTGTTTCTGGTGTGGAAGAGCATTGTTAAATTTATTACAGCTTCTACTTGTTGGCTTTGGTCCTAAATTTCACCATATTTTACAAAAGTAAAACCTTTAAAATACATGTTTTCCAAAGGCCCTGTTCACACATTTGTATGTTGGAACGCGCTAAAACACATACACTATATTGTCAAAAGTATTGGAACTTTAATGAACTTTAATGGCAGCCCAGTCTTAGTCCGTAGGGTTCAATATGGAGTTAGCCCACCCTTTACAGTGCCTTGAAAATGTTTTCAAACCCTTTGAAATTTTTCCACATGTTTTCATGTTACAACCAAAAACGTAAATGTATTTTATTGGGATTTTATGTGAAAGACAAACACAAAGTGGCACATAATTATGAAGTGAAATGAAAATGATAAATGGTTTTCAATTTATTTTACAAATAAATATGTGAAAAGTGTGGCGTGCATTTGTATTCAGTCCCTCTGAGTCAATACTTTGTAGAACCACCTTTCACTGCAATTACAGCTGAAAGTCTTTTTGGGGATGTCTCTACCAGCTTTGCACATCTAGAGAGTTAATTTTTTGCCCATTCTTTGCAAAATAGCTCAAGCTCTGTCAGATTGGATGGAGAGCGTCTGTGAACAGCAATTTTCAAGTCTTGCCACAAATTCTTAATTGGATTTAGGTCTGGACTTTGACAGGGCCTATCTAACACATGAATATGCTTTGATTTTAACCATTCCATTGTAGCTCTGGCTGTATATTTAGGGTCGTTGTCCTGCTGGAAAGGTGAACCTCTGCCCCAGTCTCAGGTCTTGCAGACTCTAACAGGTTTTCTTCTAAGATTGCCCTGTATTTGGCTCCATCCATCTTCCCATCAACTCTGACCAGCTTCCCTGTCCCTGCTGAAGAAAAGCATCCCTACAACATGATGCTGTCACCACCATGTTTCACGGTGGGGATGGTGTGTTTAGGGTGATGTGCAGTATTAGTTTTCCGCCACACATAGCGTTTTGCTTTTAGGCCAAAACGTTCAATTTTGGTCTCATCTGACCAGAGCACCTTCTTCCACATGTTTTCTGCGTCCCCCGCATGGCTTCTCACAAACTGTAAACAGGACTTCTTATGGCTTTCTTTCAACAGTGGCTTTCTTCTTGCCACTCTTTCATAAAGGCCATATTTGTGGAGTGTACGACTAATAGTTGTCCTGTGGACAGATTCTCCCACCTGAGCTGTGGATCTCTGCAGCTCCTCCAGAGTTACCATGGGCCTCTTGGCTGCTTCTCTGATTAATGCTTTTCTTACCCAGCCTGTCAGTTTAGGAGGACAGCCATGTATTGGTAGGTTTGCAGTTGTAACATGCTCTTTCCATTTTCGGATGATGGATTGAACAGTGCTCTATGAGATATTCAAAGCTTGGGATATTTTTTATAACCTAACCCTGCTTTCAACTTCTCCACAACTTTACCCCTGACCTGTCTGGAATGTTTCTTGGCCCTCATGATGCTGTTTGTTCACAAAGGTTCTCTAACAAACCTCTCAGGGCTTCACAGAACAGCTGTATTTATACTGAGATTAAATTACGCACAGGTGGACTCTATTTACTAACAAGGTGACTACCGAAGGCAATTGGTTCCATTAGATTTTAGTTAGGGGTATCAGAGTAAAGGGAGCTGAATACTAATGCACGCCACACGTTTCAGATATTAATGTGTAAAAAATTTCGAAAACCATTTATAATTTTCCTCCCACTTCACAATTATGTGCCACTTTGTGTTGGTCTATACCATAAAACCCCAAAAAAAAAACATTTACGTAATTGGTTGTAACATGACAAAATGTGGAACATTCAAGGGGTATGAATACTTTTTCAAGGCACTGTATTACATCTTCAACTCTCCTGGGAAGGCTATCCACAAGGTTTAGGAGTGTGTCTATCGGAATGTTTGACCATACTTCCAGAAGCACATTTGTGAGACCAGGCACTGATGTTGGACAAGAAGGCTTGCCTCACAGTCTCTGCTCTAATTCATGTTCTATCGGGTTGAGGTTGAGGTGAGGCCAGTCAATTTCCTCCACCCCAAACTCGCTCATCCATGTCTTTATGTTCCTTGCTTTCTGCACTGGTCCAAATCATTTGGTGGAGGGGGGATTATGGTGTGGGGCTGTTTTTCAGGGGTTGGGCTTGGCCCCTTACTTCCAGTGAATGGAACTCTTAAGGTGTCAGCATACCAAGATATTTTTGACAATTTCATACTCCCAACATTGTGGGAACAGTTTGGGGACGGCCCCTTCCTGTTCCAACATGACTGCGCACTAGTGCACAAAGCAAGGTCCATAAAGACATGGATGAGTGAGTTTAGGGTGGAGGAACTTGACTGGCCTGCACAGAGTCCTGACCTCAACCTGATAGAACACCTTTGGGATAAATTAGAGTGGAGACAATAGCCAGGCCTTCTCATCCAACATCAGTGCCTGACCTCACAAATGCGCTTCTGGAATGGTCAAATGGTCAAACATTCCCATAGACACACTCCTAAACCATGTGTTCAGCCTTCCCAGAAGAGTTAAAGTTGGTGTAGCTGAAAAGGGTGGGCCAATTCAATATTGAACCCTATGGACTAAGTCTGGGAAGCCATTAAAGCTCGGGTGCCCCAATACTTTTGACAATATAGTGTATGTAATCAATGGCAATTTTATTGATACAGCCTCTTGGCATCTGTGAACGGATGCAATGTCAATAAAATAATAATGTGCAGCACAACTGCATATCAGAAATAAACACAATTCTAAAATTTAAAGCTTATATTAAAAAGAAAAATCCACTGTCCCAAGAAATATCTCCAATCACCAACATGACAAAAAATGATGTGTCCTTAATCTTCACACCAAAGAAATCTCTGTAACACACATGCACACCTACTCATGAAGTCCAGCCCCCAGACATAAGGCAGAGCCTAGCCAATGACATTACTACGCAGCCATATTGGAAACGCTGGGTGGTGAGATTGGTACAACACCTTTACACAATGTGCAAATGCTGTTATTAGCGGTTATGTGGTGCTTTTCCTTTTGTAAGTGTAGTTTTAATGGGGTTTTTTTATGTAGAGTTTTAGTAATTACAGTGAGCGCTATTCGTTTCCTCTTTATACACACAATGGGGATGATTTACTAAGGGGCAAATCCACTCTGCACTACAAGTGCACTGCAAGTGCAGTCACTGTAGATCGCTGTAGATCTGAAGGGAAGCTCTGAATTGAGTGGAAGCTCTGCTGATTTTATCATCCAATCATGTGCAAGCTAAAATGCTGTTTTTTATTTTCCTTGCATGTCCCCCTCAGATCTACAGCGACTGCACTTCCAAGTGCACTTTCAGTGCACTTGCAGTGCACTTGTAGTGCAAAGTGGATTTTCCTTTAGTAAATAACCTCCAATATGTTTGGACTTGGAGTCTACATCCTCATACTAGTCCCTGATGTGGGTAGATTTAAGCTCTTTTTTACTTCAATGCATGCAAAGAGGTCTATGGAGGAGGTGAGCAGACTGGATTCACACAATGTAGAGTGCACGGGTGTAACAGAGATTTCTTCGGTGTGAATATTATGGACACATCATTTTTTTGTCACATTAGTAAATGAAGCTATTTCTTGGACATTACATTTTTTATATATATATATATATATATATATATATATATATATATATACTTTCAAATTTAGCATTTTGTTTATTTCTGATAAGTAATTGTGCTGCGCTTTATTATTTTTTTGGTTCTAGTTAGGCAGTGTGGGGAAATCACTCTTACAGTTTTCAGCGGGCAACTTGTTTTTACACACTGGGATACATACACATACACTGACCAAAATTATAAAAGCAACACTGTTGTGTTTGCCCCTATTTATCATGAGCTGAACTCAAATGATCAGGTTGTTGATTGTGGCCTGTGGAATGTTGGTCCATTCCTCTTCAATGGCTGTGCGAAGTTATTTATTATTGGCAGGAACTGGAACACGCTGTTGTATATGCTGATCCAGAGCATCCCAAACATGTTCATGGGTGACATGTCCGATGAGTATGCTGACCATGCAAGAACTGGGATGTTTTCAGCTTCCAGGAATTTTGTACAGATCTTTGCAACATGGGGCCATGCATTATCATGCTGCAACATGGGGTGATGGTCGTGAATGAATGGCACAACAATGGCCCTCAGGATCTCTTCACGGTATCTCTGTGCATTCAAAATGCCATCAATAAAATGCACATATGTTCGCTGTCCATAACATACACCTGCCCATACTATAACTCCACCATCACCATGAGCCACTCGATCCACAACGTTGACATCAGCAAACCGCTCACCCACACAACGCCATACACGCTGTCCGCCATCTGCCCTCTACAGTGATAACTGGGATTTATCCATGAAGAGAATACCTCTCCAAAGTGCCAGACATCATTGAATGTGAGAATTTGCCCACTCAAGTCGGTTACGATGACGAACTGCAGTCAGGTCGAGACCCTGATGAGGAAAGGACGATGAGCATGCAGATGAGCTTCCATGAGATGGTTTCTGACAGTCTGCGCAGAAATTCTTTGGTTATGAAAACCGATTGTTGCAGCAGCTGTCCAGGTGGCTGGTCTCAGACAATCTTGGAGGTGAAGATGCTGGATGTGGAGGTCCTGGGCTGGTGTGGTTACACGTGGTCTGCGGTTGTGAGGCCGGTTGGATGTACTGTCAAATTCTCTGAAACGCCTTTGAAGACGGCTTATGGTAGAGAAATGAACATTCAATTAAAGGACAACAGCTCTGGTGGACATTCCTGCAGTCAGCATGCCAATTGCACACTCCCTCAAAACTTGTATCATCTGTGGCATTGTGCTGTGTGATAAAACTGCACATTTTAGAGTGCCCTTTAATTGTGACCAGCCTAAGGCACACCTGTGCAATAATCATGCTGTCTAATCAGCATCTTGATATGCCACACCTGTGAGGTGGATGGATTATCTCGACAAAGGAGAAGTGCTCACTAACACAGATTTAGACAGATTTGTGAACAATATTTGAGAGAAATAGGCCTTTTGTGTACATAGAAACATTCGTAGATCTTTGAGTTCAGCTCATGATAAATAGGGGCAAACACAAAAGTGTTGCATTTATAATTTCGCTCAGTATATATATTTGACTATGCAGATTGTATTTTACACTGTAACAGATACGATGCAGTACATTTTTGAAAATGGCTCAGGTCAGGTTTCTTGCATTTTTAAGCCCATAGAAATCAAAGTTAATGCATTAAAACATGCTGAAAAATAGTGACAACACATGTGATAAACGCACCTCAATGTACCCCAAAAACACAATAAAAAAGGCATGAACATGGAAATGGACAGGAGAAGACCTAGCCTAAGACAAATGCACTCAATTGATTATCAATAGGTTATTGCAAATGTATGGTATCAAATCTCTACTTTGCAAAACACATTATTTGAGAACCTTTGTAAGATCTTTGAACTTTGACTTATTGGTGGGCCCTGCAAACCCAAATGTGATGTGACAGCCGACAAAAACATCTTCAATCAGTATCAAATGCCAAATTATACAACTTAGCAAATGTTAAGAAATCACAATGAAAATACTCTGTTATCTTGGGTCCATTGCTTTAGTATGGAGGAGACCCATGGCCTTCTGCCTTTAAAGAAAGGTATATTCCATACCTAAATGTACCAATTAATAAATAAGTGGGGAATACCCAAAATCCTCGTAAATTCATCAAATTAAGGTCAGATGTTTGGCAGCCTTCATTTGATTACCCAGTGTGCTTCATGGCTCATTCCAAACCTGATTAGCATTTAGTTGTAGTTAGTACTACGGTTACCCAAAGTGCCCCACTTCGTCCTTGGTTCACGTCTTTAATATAATGTTCAGTTCTTCTCTGTCATGCTTGTTTCCTGTGTCACCCACTCTATCCTCCCTCAATTCTCCCACCATCCATCTGTCACACTGAACATACATTCAGGAATAACTGACTCTGTCATCATCAAAGCTCATTGCAAATAGAACATTACTTCTGCAGGACGTATATTTTTTAACAGCACTTTGCAGAGAAAACATAAATGAAAATATAATACTCAAGCACAAAATAATTGTAAGCAATGTTTGCTGGAATAGATGCATGCAACATGGCAATGAGAAGGAACAGATAGTGTATATACCTCTGTCGTCCTATTCACCATCATCTGAAGTAGCATGATTTGGAAAAAGAGCAAAGGTTAGTGCCACTTGTATTAATGTTTTATAATATTATCAATGCTGCTAATGACTCCAGACAGTGTTGTTAAAGTTGGAAATGTTCCTATCCACTATGCTACTGGACACATTTTTTATGCCCCATCATTCTGTCAAACCTCACATTAACCTTATTCTCACAGCTACCTTATTGTTCCTATAGAGAAAGGACTGAAGGGGACTGCATGTCACTGAAGAATTTAGTAAAAATCATGTCAAGCTTAACCACTTATGCCGGCACAATGGCAGCAGTGGACAAATGGACATACCTGTACGTCCCCTTTAATTTACAGGGCTAGTGGGCACGTGCCCACCGCGTACAGAGAGACCATGCCCGCAGGTCCCGCGGACTCTATGTCATCCTGCGTGATCGTGTCATGGTCCTGCTGGATCGTGTCATGGAGTGGCAGAACGGGGGGGATGCCTATGTAAACAAGGCATTTTCCTGTTCTGCTTAGTGACATGACAGAGATCCGCTGCTCCATGTCATCAGGAGCAGTGATCGCTGTCATGTCAGTGGTAGCCCATCCCCTCCCACAGTTAGAATCACTACCTAGGACACACTTAACCTCTTGATCGCCCCCTAGTGTTTAACCCCTTCCCTGGCAGTATCATTTACACAGTAATCAGTGCGTTTTTATAGCACTGATCGTTGTATAAATAACAATGGTCCCAAAATAGTATCAAAAGTGTCCGATGTGTCCGCCATAATGTCGCAGTCACAATAAAAATCGGACGTCAATTTTGTTTTGGTGTAACATCGCACGGCCGCGCAATTGTCAGTTAAATCGAAGCAGTGCAGAATCGCAAAAAGTGCTCTGGTCAGGAAGGGTGTAAAATCTTTCGGGACTGAAGCGGTTAAAGTGTTACTAAACCCAGCAGCCTGCATTCACTTTGTCTGGTCTCCCACAGTTAACAGGACATGGAAATCCAATGGTTTTAGTAAATATAAACTGCTAAATACCTTTTCTAATCAGCAGTATATAGCAGTCATGTGACTTCTATCAGTGTCTGGTTAAAGCCTGTAGGAGGAGTTTTCATTCTCCCCTAATCCTCTGTCTGGACAGTGCTGATTGTCCCTGTGCTGATCACATGCATCCTCCCAAGAAAAAAAAAATCTCTAGCAATACACACCAAACTGAGCATGTGCAGCCTGACTTCTAATGTTCTGTTCTATCATGAGATGGATTGGTGTCAGTTAAAGAAGAGGAGGACCAGAGAAGACAGGATCACATGGCCTTTATACACAATGCAGAGGATAAACCCCTTAGGTTCCACAGTGAGTATAACAAGCATGCTTTACTGCATATACCAGGTGATTTTACTGTTGTGGGTTTAGTAACACTTTAATTTTTTTTGACCTTTATCAGTTTTCTCTTGCATATAATCTTTCAGCTGTTTTCACTAGCGGTTTTTCTGAACACCTGTTGAATTATCTACTTTCCATAGGTAAAATGCCTACCGGAGGTGAGGAAGCCTACATTACTTTATAAATTTTGCTCTTGAATGGCTCATTGTCTGAACACTGGGACTATTGGTAACATTTACATTATACATTCCTAAACACAATATGCACAATAAGCACAAAGATGAGATTTTCCTAAAGCCTAATATTCTCTTACAAACCTTAGGAAAGTCAGTTTTCTTCTGTACCGTTTATAATAAATACTTGTTGCTTTGCTGCTGGAAAAGTGTTGGTTACCTTAGACTGAACATCAGCATTGTGGTCATTCTGAAGTAAGAGAGCGGCGGATTTTGTGTCATCCTTCCTGGCAGCAATGTGGAGCGCAGGCAGTCTAACTTTCCCTTTAGTGTCATTCTCCAGGAGGATTGCTACCACCATGTTATGTCCTTGCTGCAGTGCCACTGCCAGTGGAGTAAAGCCATCCTGATAATACAAAAAGGTAAAGGGTCTTATGTATTGCTGTCTTACTAAAATTACACAGACCTTTCCTGCACATTTATATGTACATGATGTTATATCTTATAGATGACTTGGTTGTATCCTATATTAAGAAGCCCATGGATTTTTAGCTCAGATGATATTTGGTGGGCCTATGTAATGGCATTTATTTTGGTCACAAAGGGTAGTTAATTTTTGGAAACAAAGAACTTGTCTTCAATAACAACCCATCAGTACTGTGAACCTTCAGCAATCTTGACTGCCTATTGTAATATTGTCCATTAATATTGATATAGCAGTTCTGCTTCTGACTTAATTCTCTTCTACATAACTCATATTCTAGAGTTGAAGAAAACACATGTACAACTACTGAGCCTCTATCTGAGCTTTAGCAACCTAGCTGATAGTCATGCCTCATTCATGTCTCAGTAGTCAGTACCATTACCCAAAAATCTTCCACCTGCTCATATATGTATATGTATATATACTATACGCATCATAAACTCCTGGGAACTTGCCTGAGTAAAATTTATAGGAAACAAAAGTATATTGTTGAAAAAATTTTAATCTGGCAAAATAGACTTTTACCTTGAGAAGGTTTCTTTGATATTATCCCCTGCAGTCAGATATTGAAACAGTCCCATTATTGATTTAGATGAGGGAATCTAATGCTTATTGGAATGTTATTTCCCACTTGTTAAAATTAAAGTTTCCATCCTATTTTGAGTTATATCTAATTAGTGATGGCTATAGCCCTGCATGTGAGAACTTGATGCTCAGACTTAGACCCCTTTCACACTGGGGCGCTTTGCAGGCGCTACAGCGCTAAAAATAGAGCCTGCAAAGCGCCCTGAAAGAGCCGCTGCTGTCTCTCCAATGTGAAAGCCCCGAGGGCTTTCACACTGAAGCGGTGTGCTGACAGGATGGTAAAAAAAGTCCTGCTAGCAGCATCTTTGGAGTGGTGAAGGAGCGATGTATACACCGCTCCTGCCCATTGAAATCAATGGGCAGCGCGGCTATACCACCGGCATATCGCTGCTGCAGCAGCCCTTTGTGGTGGTTTTAACCCTTTCTCAGCCGCTAGCAGGGGGGTAAAACCGCCCCACTAGCGGCTGAATACCGCCGATAAAACGACGGTAAATTGGCACTAAAAATAGCACCGTTTTACCGCCAACACCGCCCCCGCCCCCGCCCCAGTGTGGAAGGGGTCTTAAACCACTAAATGCTGGGTTTTTTTTCTATTGTTTTTATTACCAATGACATCTTACTATGCCTGCTAGAGAATTTAAAAATGTTGTGCATGTTATTATTCAAGAGGCTATCTGGAAATGTCTTCCCAAGACTAAGTACCAGAATGTTAAGTCATCACAGAAAACTTCCTAACTGCAAGAAAGCAGTCACAGGCTTCCAACAATGTGCTACCAGGATTTTAGGACAATAATGGTCCTCAGATGTTTGACCTGTGACTTTGTATAAAAACAAAAGAACGGAACAAGCTTATATGCTCCAGCTTCTGCTGCTGCTATAATGTTCAGATGACCAATTTTACCTTTATCTGAACACCATCACTATGCCTCAGGTTTGACTTGTGACCTTTTATTGAAACCTACAAAGTGCTTCTGTTATTGTACTGGAAAATAATTTTATAGCAGAACAGAAAGCATCTGAAGAGTCAAGATATTATAGAGCATGTTCTAATAGGAGCCGAAGAAACTAGAAAATGAGAACACAGAAAGAATAGGTATAAAAGATATTCATACTTGTTAAGAATAGGAGGAAAACCTGATATTTGAAGACATATAGAAATAGGCAGACCATTTTCTTTTAATTAAAGAACCGTCAAATATCAGAGTAGAAAGTCATAAACAACTGACTGCCCGTCACCCAAAAGTCATTATTCTCGTTACCTCTGTCGCAGTACTCTGATTGGCCCCATTTTCCAACAAATATTTTACAACTTCAATGTGATTCTCCTGGGCAGCCATGTAGAGAGGCGTAAATCCATTCTGAAAGCAAAAGCAAAGAGGACATAATTTAATTGTGATCATAGCTTCCCCTAGGAATCCAGAAAAAAATTGGACATCCATCATTGTCTACAGAATCATTATTGAATTGGAAACTGTTTCCTATAATAGATAGCAAATATTCAAAGTAGTTAAATAACTCAAAAGATAGATAGATAGATAGATAGATAGATAGATAGATAGATAGATAGATAGATAGATAGATAGATAGATAGATAGATAGATAGATAGATAGATAGATAGATAGATAGATAGATAGATAGATAGATAGATAGATAGATAAGTTTGGTCAAAATTCTAAAAGATAAAATTGACGATGCTTACCGTGAATCCTTGAATCCAATGCATTCCTTGCGATGCTAGCTCCTGGATTCCTTGAAATGTTCATCCTTCAAGCCCCTCCTACCCTTGCTATCATAATCTTTTGGTGCATCTTTTGGGGTAAAAGTACTGAAGCAGTTGTGACAGGCATTCATCAAGAGTGCCGGACTATGCCCATCTTTTCTGCCTAGCTTCTGTACTATACTGTAGCTTCTATGAATGAAACCTGATCTATGGAGGACAGGTGAATTAACCCCCACCGCACCAAGAGCAAGGCAAGGGTAGGAGGGCGTTGGAGGGAGAAAATGTCAAGGAATCCAGGAGCCAGAAGCACAAGGAACACAAAGGATTCACAGTACTGTAACTAATGCCCCTTGCGCTGATTTCTGTTTTTACAATTTGAACAAACTTAGACTTTAAATGTTCAACAGGCTTTAAATATACTACAGTTTATAGGAATGAAACCCGATCTTTGAAGGTCAGGTGGATGACTGAAGGGTCCCCCTCTGCCATTCATAGAGCACGATTTATTAATAGAAGCTGTTGTATGGCTTCTGGGAATGAAGGAAATGCAGGCATAGTTGGGCACTATTGGTGAGTGCTTGTCACAGCTCCCAAAGTTCTATTAACCCCTGCCACACTGCAAGATTATGGTGGTAGGGATGGCGGGAGGGGGGGTTGGATGAGGGTGTTGGAGTATGAAGATTTCTAGGAACCCAGGATCCAGCATCACAATGGACATACAATACGCCACTTTAGGAGTGTTTTTTTAAGCTGCTTTTTCCTGCCAGGAGTAAAAGGCGCTCAAAAGGAGAATTCAAACACCCAGTGTGAATGAGGCCATACAGTACTGGTGCCAGATATCCTTTCAAATACAGTGTACGATCTGTGCAGCAGCACCTGCCTCAGAGCAAACTCTCAAACATTTTTACTGAAGAGGAGCCAACTATTGTGTTTCAAACATGCACCTGCCTTTCAAACACTGAAATAAGATACAGACGGGCAGTAAAACAGGACAACACTAAAGTCTAAAAGCTGCAAGATAGAAGTGTTAACTACAATGTAAGTTCCCAAATTATTTTACTCATAGGATCAAATTCTCTTATGCATACCATTAATTTGTAAAGGAAATGTACATGGTATTTCTAACTATGCTATAATGTATTAATATTAAACTCCAGGGATGCCTTTAGGGAGTTCTACTAATACACCTGCTAAAAGTATTTTTAAGTGACAGAGTTGTTAAAGCTAAGAAACTTGATACTGAATCTTTCAAGCACTTAAAGCCGAACTCCAGCTTTTGATACACTTTATATAGTTCATTTGGGCCAACGTGGCCCAATGAACTATGTGCCTCACTAACATGTGAGGCCGCTGGTTGTGCGGTATAAACTGTAAGTAGCTGAGGCTACATACAGCATACTGCACTGTGTTCTGGGCTTTGAGCCGAGACTTCCTGTCTTATACCCAGAACACAACAGAATCTATCTGATCGGCGCTCAGCCATTCAGAGAAAGCAATGTATTCTAGCAATAAATACAAAGCTTCCTCTGATTGGCTGAGTCAGAGAAGTGGGCTGATGATGTCACAACCTCTGACTCAACCAATCAGAGGAAGCTTTGTATTCATTGCTAGAATACATTGCTTTCTATGAATGGTTGAGCACCAATCAGATAGACTCTATTGTGTTACAGGTATGAGACAGGAATCCATCAGTGCAGCCTATCAGTGTACCTGTCACCACAGCATCAATGCAGCGTATCAGTGTACCTGTCACTGCATCCATCAGTTCAGCATATCAGTGTACCTGTCACAGCAGCCATCAGTGCAGCCTAATCAGTGTATCCATCAAAGAGCTTCTATCACTGTCACCTATCAGCAGTGTACCTGTCACAGCCACCTGAAGGTGCTCCTTGGATGCTGGGCCTCTCTATGTGGCTAGGCTGTGAAAAAGTCTCACACATGCAGTATCTTCTTACCCAGGAGGAGTAGCAGAATGTGTTTTGGGGTGTAGGTGCAAGTATGCCAATGCCATGTGTGAGAAAAAAAAACATGTTATATGACAATTTTTGTGAAAAAAAAATAATTTCTTAATTTCTAAACAATTTAGGGAAAAAATTGCAACTTTCCTGGTATTTTCGGGCATGAAGAAATGAGATAGACCATCAGTACATCAGGATTGATCGATTTTCAATGATAAGTACTAGGGTTGTCCCGATACCGATACTAGTATCGGTATCGGCACCGATACCGAGCATTTGCCCAAGTACTTGTACTCGGGCAAATGCTCCCGATGCTTCCCCCAATACCTAGAGGACAGCTGTGATCGGCGCGTGGGGGAGTTACAAGATTCTCCCCCAGCGGCTTTCAGCTGCATTAGTGACATACAGCGGTGATCGCTCACAGCTGACTGTCACTGCATCCTCCTCCGTGCCCCCTCCGTTCCTCTGTGCCTCTCCGCTGTCCCCTGCATTCCTCTCTCCTTATCTGTCCCCCTCCGTTCCTCTCTCCTTATCTGTCCCCCTCCTTATCTGTCCCCTCCGTTCTCCCCCTCAGTTCCTCCGTCCCCCTCCTCCTTCCTTTGTGTATGGATAGAGTCAGCTGACTCTGTCCATTCACATAACTGAAACATTGTAATCTCTTGTGATTACGATGTGTCAGTTTATGAATGGAGAGAAGCCGCTGTCTTCTCTCCATTCATTTTCAGTGCAGCTGAGGCTGCAGAGAAAGGGACTGGGGAATCTCTATCCTCTGCCTCTTTCTCTGTCTCAAGGGGGAGATATCAGAGGTCTGTTAAGACCCCTGATATCTCACCAAAGCCCCGCAAAAGGGCTGATTAAAAAAAAAAACAAAAAAAAAACAATAAAGAATAAAAAAATATTATTGTAAAAAATAAAAATTGTAAAAAACAAAAAAAAAACAAAACACACACACAACGTTCACCCCACCCCCCAAAAAAATAGCAAAAAAAAAAACTGTCACGTGACATTAAAAAAAAAGTATCGGTAATCGGTATCGGCGAGTACTTGAAAAAAAGTATCGGTACTTGTACTCGGTCCTAAAAAAGTGGTATCGGGACAACCCTAATAAGTACCATAGCTTGTAGATTCTAACTTTCACACAGACAAAATCATTTACACTGATTTGGGTTATTTTTACCAAAGAAATGTAGCAGTATAAATGTTGGCCTAAATTTATGAAGAAAAATTAGTCATTTGAAATTTTTGAAAAAAATACTTTTTAAAATTTTCTCTTATAAAATTTTGCAGTCTTTTTCCGCTTACAGTATATCGCAAAAAAAAATTAAAAAAAAATAAATGAAAAGTAGTGAACAAATACCACCATAAGAAAGCTCTATCGCAAAAAAATGATAAAAATGTTGTTTGTGTACAGTGTTGCATGTCTGAGTAATTGTCATTCAAAGGGTGACAGCGCTGAAAGCTGAAAATTGGCTTAGGCAGGAAGGGGTTAAAGTTCCTGGTATTAAAGTGGTTAACGCTTTATGGTTTTTTTTTTAAATAAACATATACACGCAAACAAAAAAAACCCCTTTCCTTCTCTAATCCCACATACACCTATTGGTGTGCAGTGGATATAATTAGCTGAATGGTAGTCTAAGATAAGACTGTGCCAAAAAATATACCTGTCACTATAAATATTAACCAGTTTATAATACAAATATATTAATGAATACTATATATACATAGTTATTTTTACTACAATGTACAATAATTGGTTATGGTTTTAAGATTTACTTTTACCAAAAATGTGATATACATAAAAAAATCACCTAGTAGCTTCAGAAAATTATATATGAAATTGGTCACAGAGTTATATTGTATAGAACAACGGTCGGGGGGGGGGGGGGGGAGTGTAAAACCAGTTATGTTACTAGGAGTTGATTACAGACTGCACTTGGTCTAAAACTGAGGCCGTCACTACAATGTCTTTTAATCTGTACATTTACTTCAGTTATTTCAGTTGGGTTTTAAAAAGAAGGGAGCAGGATATATAGCAATCACTTTAAATCCACACTATATACTATGTGCTTACGGCCCTATTCATTCTGAGGAAGCATTTTGAGGGGGTAGGTGATGGTATGGTAGCTGCAGCCAGGTGGCCTGGATACTCAATGTGCCCTAGTCTCAGCTAGGTTGCTGTTCATTTTTCTGAGTGGGAGTCATATATAAGCATTTATAAACTAGTCATATTACATCCCTATATATCATTTAAGATAATTTGCAAGATATAGGGGATATGTCCTCTCGGGAGACTGAGCAGAGTTTTTGCTGGTATTTTTGCTGATCTGTAATTATTCATGGTTGAAGGGACATATTACTTGCAAAAGGCAGGGACAGCCATGGGTGCAAAAAGCAATGTAGAAAAACCAAATAATACTGTAAAAAGTGACGTTTTAATACAGGTGTCTCCAAACATTCTAAACAAAGGGCCAGTTTATTGTCCTTCAGACTCTAGGAGGGCCGGACTTTGGCCAGCGGGAGTGGAGATTTTACTGGCATCAGAGTAAAGATTGCCACATTTGGTATTAGGGGGAAGAATAGTGCCCCATCGTTGGGGAATAGTGGACCAATATTGGTGTCAGTGAGAGAAATGGTGTCCCACTCTTGGTGTCAGATGGCGGAATGGTGTCTCGTATCAGTGGGAGGAAAGGCCGGATAAAGGCAAGCAAAGGGCTGCAGTTTGGAGACCACTGTTTTAATACATAGATTTAAAGTGTATACAGTGTGGACAAATGTAAAAGACATATATGAATATATAATAAATTGCAGTTTTTAATAAAAAAAAGAAAATTAGTATCTCTTACTGTATGATCTGATTTTGGGCAGAAAATACATATGCCAATTCCTGATAAAGTAGAAATGTGTACGTATAAAAGCCACATGGATCAAGGACTGATTGGTCAGTAGTTTAAGTAAACAAGAAGATCTTAAGACTTAAGGAAATCTTAATATTATTTAATATTAATATATTAACTATATATAAATATATAATAGAATGATATAATGAAAGAGAATTATATAGCTTTTTTCCTTGATGAAGTATTATTGCCTGCAAAAGATCCGCTTAAAATGTATATGTAAATATGTAGATTTTCAGTGTAGGGTCAATTATAACATTTTTCATAATAAAGATCATATTACTTCTAATGATATGAAAGTAGTTTACGTTGTACATGCGGAAGTGCTGCATGTGACCTTCAGTATGTGGGTCGCATATGCCAGAAACTAGAAATGAGGATAACTAAGCATATCTGCAATATACACAAGGTGCTGCTCACACATACAGTACAGTATATCTTAACATTTTGAAAGAAGGTTCTACTGTAAGCAATGGTAGGAAAGATTGGAGCTTTAGTAATACAACAAAGTTAATAATGCAGCAGAAAGTTAAATGTATTTTAATTGTAGGGTCATTACATATAATAAGTGTGAATCTGCCCATATTTACCAGTGTAGCCCTATATCCAGGAATATTATTGGATCTGTGACTTCCTGAACAGGGCAGTGGAGTTTTAATACTGTGAACATACAGTATATCTGTATTGTACTGTTTTGCAAAACTCACACTTCACTTCACACTTATCTATTTTTTTTTTCATTTGACTAGTGCAAAAATATTTGGCTTAGACTTCTGATCATCTTTAGTTTGTACATCAATCAAATGCCTCAGCTATTTGTCGAACACATGCTGAGTGTTCCCTGGGAGTAAGCCTACTCACACATGGCATGTGCAGCGCCTGCAGCTGTGATCATTTGCAATGACAAGAGCTATATGTCTTGGTATGCTGAGATGAAATTACCAGTAACTGAGTACCTAGCAACTGATACACACACAAACATGGTGGACATTAACGGTAAATGTTTCATTCAGAATCACAACACATTTAAAACGGATATATGCTACAAAATGACACAAAAACCAGACATGTAAAACAAAATTGAGCAGTTTAAATTAATAGATTTAAACAAAGTTTATATATGTACAGTTTAATGGTTCACATATCTTGCGTGCAAAGAGCACATGCAATGGTAACCAATGATCATTTACATTTTGCCCCACTTGACTACAATTGACTGTATTCCGGTTGCTAGCTATGTAATACTGTATAATAGTGAAAAACATGTAGCACTAGCGACATAAAGTGCATAAATTCAATCAAGTAAAACATTCATATATGTCAAAAACTGTAAATATAATGTGTTAAAAAACATTCATAAATAATCCAGTAAAATCCATCAGAAAAAAGAAGAAAATTGCTCTTGTGCAAAAAATTCATTTATAATTGTGTATCAACAAAAATCCAAATTTCAGTGTGGATAGCAAAATCTTCACATCCAACTCTCAAGCCACTTACCAGCTACTCTGACCCCAAGATGGGGCACTTTATCTGAGTATCTCCGTGAGATGAATGGATATCAGGAGACAATATTCCGGGATGGGTTACCATACAAACAGGATGTTTAACAGTGGGCTTGGCAAAAAGGAAGAGACAAAGGAGGAACTCATAGTGTAGTAATTAAAAATCCAGGCTTTATATATATATATATATATATATATATATATATATATATATATATACTTCCCTATCTCTTGATAATGTTCTTTTGAACTAAACTAGTCAGGAAAAGCTACAACGGTGACTTTATCACACCCGCTGGGGTGTCTTCATCTGATTGTTTTATATGCGATTTTACTCCTGCCTTCTTGTGAGTAGCTTTAACCTTCATTAATAAGCCTGGATTTTTAATTACTTCACTATAAGTTCCTACTTTGTCTCTTCCTTTTGCTGAGCCCACTGTTGAACATCCTGGTTGTATGGTAACCCATCCTGGAATTTTGGCTTCTGATAGCCATCCATCCCATGGGGATACTGGGATAAAGTGCAGCCAGACCCCCATCTTGGGATCAGGGTAGCTGGTAAGCAGCTTTAGAGTTGGGTGTGAAGATTTTGCTATCCACACCGAAATATGTACACACAAGTATAAATTACATTTTTGCACAAGAGCACTTCTCTTCTTTTTTTCTGATGGATTTTACTAGATTGTTTATGAATGTTTTTTTAACACATTCTTATTTACAGTTTTTGATATATATGAATTTCTTACTTGATTGACTTTATGCACCTTACATTGATAGAGCAACAGATTTTTCATTATTATTAAAATGTATATGTTTATGTGGACATTTTGTGAGTGCAGCTGTCACTGAGAATTTAATATTTTTTACTATTTGGTGACACTTTTTGTGCAACTTATTTTTTGCTTTAGTTTTTTATGTAATACTGTAGGTGATTGCAGAATGAATTAGGATGCAGAGTAATCCTTGTGGTAATATACCTGGACATTGCCATCATGGTTGGCCAGAGGTTGGTTGCTGGATGGCTCCCTAAGAGAAGACACTACAGGCATACCCCACTTTTAAGTACACAATGGGGCTTATTTACTAAAGCTGGAAAGTGCAAAATCAGGCTCACTTCTGCATAGAAACCAACGAGCTTCCAGGGTTTATTACCAAAGCTTAATTGAACAATCTGGGGTTAGAAGCTCATTGGTTTCTATGCAGAAGTGAGCTTGATTTTGCACTTTCCAGCTTTAGTAAATAAATCCCATTGTGTACTTAAAAGTTGGGTATGCCTGTATTCTTTTTCATAAGGACAGGGAAAGATGTAGTCAGTAGGACATCTCATATGGCTTTCCCCTTAGGGAAGGAAGCATATAGAATTCTCCCTTATGGGTGTCTGGACTGTTGTTTTCCTCAGCTGGAGGAATACAGGGAATGGGTTTCACTCCTGACTATTGCAGCCTTATTCAAGTTGATGCTTCTGTTTCCCCTGATGAGCTGCCCTGATGCGAAATGCTTTGGACAGGGCCAGAACCTCACGTCCTCCAATGCCAGCTGCTGGCAATTTGTTTGCCTGTGATTGCATGTACTTGGTTCTATGGATGGGAGTACCCTTGTACAGTTTTTTTAATAAATACATACCTAGCAGTTTTCACGCTATGTGCAGCCTCTGTTTTTCCTGTTCCATGGTGGCTGATTAATGCAATTTGGTCTGGAGTTGTTATATTCGGAACCAATTGAGACCTTGTGGCTGGAATGCAATAGACTGGATCTAGAGAGCTGTAGGATACCTGGAGGTGTCAGATATACATGCTGGTTTTATCCCTGTAGTTGGGGATTTATTGTTTCCCATAAGAGGCTAAAGTGTTGTGGAAAGCACATATTTGTGTTGAAGAATTAGCACCCTTCACGTTGGTGGTGGAATTGGATTGCATAATCAGAAAGATGTGAAGAATGGACTAATTTTTCCTTTTTTTTTTCTGGAATATAAATGTGATTTATCACTTTTCTATATCCACATGAATTAGAATTCCTTGTATTTATTATTTATATTTATTTACACCTTATTAGGTATATGGTTATATAGGTATTATATATTTTTTCATATCAGGAAGGGCATGGTATTTTTGTATATACAAAGGAAGCTACAATATATGCTATGGCCATTTGGATGTCTTTGTTTTTCAGTAAAGAGGAAAACCCTTTATTCTATATAACTTGAGTTAATCAGTTCACTTTGGGACTATTCCAGGGCATGGATCTGTGCAGGGGATTAGCAGGGCAGGAGCCACAAAGGGCAGGAAGGGCAACATCTGTTATTATTAGTTCACATTCTGGGTTTGTCTTATATCACAGTTTCAATCAATCAAATTATTTATGCGATTCTGACATGTGGTTCTCACTCAAGGTAAGTCCTGATTATTTTCTCATCATATTCTCAGTGTAAATTGCCCAGGTTTGTAAAAAAAAACCTTATATCAAAGTTATAGTGCACAACTAAAATGCAGTAATATTTTATCTGTATGAAAAAGACCACAAAGAAAATAATCTGGTGATCAGCAAATATAACAGCTCCCTCTGGCTCTATAGGCTAGGAGTCTTCTCCCAGTCTGCTTCTGGCTTTCATTTTCAAAGCTTAAAGCGGTTGTAAATCCATACATATACCCAGTGAAGTGACTGACCTCAGGTGATACACAGCGACAAAACAAATCCTCCTCCTAAGTTGTACCCATTTATCTGCAGCCTTCTCTTCTCTACATCCATTTAAAATGCAGAATTTTAAAGCTTTTCTGAGAGTTAAAAAAAAAGGAGACCGAGAGCTGAAGTTACTCTGCGGAGTATCAGAAATGACACTTAGTGCTCTTAATTGAGACAGTACACACTATAGGGGGATATGCTTTGTTCATATTTCATGTCTGAAGTTTACAACCACTTTGACTGAACAAGCTGCAAATAGAGGCTGACTGGTTACTATGCACAGCTGTTCTAGATTCTGTTGCTCTAGTTTTAGTAAATTTCCTCCTAGGTCAGCAAAAAGCTCTTTATTCAATCATAAAAGCAATAACTTTTTTATTAGTTATGATGCAGATTTTTGACTGATGCAATCTGTAGATTATAATTCTCCTGCACGATGCCCCATGTAGAGAGAATGTTAATTTACATCTCCCTTTTGACAGCTATCAACTGTGCAGGGCTATTTACACTAATGATCGAGAATGGATCACAGTGGTTCCTGATCATTTAGTCACCATGACAAAGTGATCAAAATCAAGCTGGAAGTTCACTTAATAAAAATAATCTTTATGCCTATTAATGCCACTTGCAGCCTGCAGAAGGCAGTATTCCACTGTTTAACACTGGTTTGTGTATACGTGATAGTGCTGGACTAGTAGACGTGGGATATTGGTACTTTTCAATTAAACCAAGAATGAGTCCTCCTTCAAAGGGGCTAGCAAACAGTGAATGAGCATTGTAGAATAAATCTTGCTCTGGATTTGGGCTGTTCCCTTACTGATAGTCTCCAAAAATGGACAGGCACTAGGTGTAAGGTTTTAGGGTGAGTTTTGAGGAACACCTGGTAGAAAAGTTCATGCCACTTCAGGAAATTTCATCTACATTTTTTATTGATATGGCGTGTCAAGAAAACAATACGTTTCGGGGGGACCAACTGCGAATTGGATGTGGCTTACACTGCATCCAATTCGCAGAACATTTTAAAATCTCTGCATTGCCCAAAAAAGTGTGCGTTTTCTAGGCAGTGCGGTGCGAATTGCAGGCACATATTCTTCTATGGAAACGCATCTGATTCGCAAATGCCTTCCGCTGTGAACAGGCTTTCTCTCCCCCTCCTCACTACACCTCCCCCTCTCCCTGCTCAGCTGATCCGCAGCTACAACATAGAGGAAGCGCTGAATAGCTGCTTTTTCTATTCGCACAGAGAACGGAGCTGGAATTCACACCGGACTGGTGTGAATCCATAAAAATTTCTTCCTCAGTTTAGGCCGATATATTCTACTACATAATTTTGGTAAAAAAAAAAATCACAATAAGTGTATATTGATTGGTTTGCGCAAAAGTTATAGTGTCTACAAAATAGGGGATAGATTTATGGCATTTTTATTATTAATTTTTTTTTTTTACTACCAATGGCGGTGATCTGTGATTTTTATCGGGAATGAGACATTGCGGCGGACAGATTGGACACTTTTGACACTATTTTGGGACCTTTGACATTTATACGACGTAATAATCAGCATAACTAACATTTTCAAAAGGAGGCCAAAAATTGCATTTTACTTAAAAGAAAGGTTTGCTTTAAAGTGTAAATCCACCCCTGGGTGATTTATGTACATTGCAAGGATTATAACAACCTTTGTTATTCTGAAGAAATCCGTGTGTGTTTGTCTGTGCCTCTGTACTGAGTGGGTCTAATGGGAGTGATTTCATAATTATCAGTCACCTGTGGCAGCTGCAGGGCACTAATGTGGAAAGCTGCTGGGCCTGCATCCCTTTAGACGTGTTACTATTGGGAATATCTCACCAAAAATGACATTTTTGTTGCAGGGGATGCCTGAAATCTGACTTGTATCTTAGGCAGACTTCTGGGAAAATTGGTGAGCTAATCACACAAGCAGGAAATTAAGTTTCTGGGGAGTGGTCAGTACACATTCTGTGTACAGAACAACTCCATGTAGCCATACTGCTTTGTATTTATAGAAAATTACAGCAGCTGTAGATTGAAAAGTAAAGGCAATTTTTAATAACATTCAATTACAATATGACTTGTATTGTAATTGTACGCACTATAAGCCATGCACACTGGCTTAAAAAACGTTGCTTTTTCAGGAGTTTTGTGTTTTGCCTGTAGAAGCTACTCAATGTTATCCTATGTGCACATTAGGATGATTAGAGGCATATTTTGAGCTCAACGTTTAGAGGCAGGAAAAAAACCCTTCTGGTTTGCATTTCTGATTAAACCTTACTGGCAGAAAAAACATAAAACTCTCCTAAACTCGTCTAAACGTTGTACAAAAAATGCTCTATATGAGCGTTTTTTTACTGCCAAGAGAAGACTTTTTTTAAGCCCAGTGTGCATGGAGCCTTATGCCACGTACACACGGTTGGATTTTCCAACGGAAAATGTTCGATGGGAGCTTGTTGACGGAAATTCCGACCGTGTGTAGGCTCCATCGGACATTTTCTGTAGAAATTTCCGTCACACACAATTTGAGATCTGGATCTCAAATTTTCCAACAACAAAATCCGTTGTCGTAAACTACGATCGTGTGTACACAATTCCGACGCACAGTTCCACGCGTGCTCGGAATCAAGCAGAAGAGCCGCACTGGCTATTGAACTTCATTTTTCTCGGCTCGTCGTACGTGTTGTACGTCACCGGTTCTTGACGTTCGGAATTTCTGACAAGATTTGTGTGACCGTGTGTATGCAAGACAAGTTTGAGCCAACATGCATGGATTTTGTTGTCGGAATGTCCGATCGTGTGTACGGGGCATTACTATTGATGAGGAAGGGTATTACTCCTGTCCGTGATGTTTAATTTTCCATGTGTTGTACAGAGTTCTCTTAATCTTTTATATTTACTATTGTATTACTTTTCATAAAGATTGACTCTGCCATTTGAATTTTGAATCTCTAACAAATTAGTAAAGTCTTTGTAAGGGCATGTGTATGCTGCTATTTTACCTGCTTTTCTTTTCCATGCATGTCAAAATAAACACAGGAGCAACTCAGAAGGATCTCCGAGCAGTTCAGAATCAGCTTAAGTAAAAAAAAAAATCACTAAGAAGCAAGTGAAAGTGACACAGAAGACCCGAAAGCATGATGTGTTTGACTCACTTGTGAGTGTGATACCTATGTAGCATACATGCTCCCTCACAATCTAAATCTTTCCCTACACAGACTGTATGGCTGTGGGTTACAGAGGGACAGACTAGTAACACTAAGCCCTTCTCTTCCATGATGCTGTATGACCCATATTTATACAGCCATAATGCCAGATTGTGAGTCTGTATTTCTCACTATGACCTCTACAGCTGAGGACTATGTACAGTGTCCGTTGATAATCCAATGAAAATCCCCTGTGGCTAGGTTATTCATCACCACACAAAGATTTCTCCACTGTAAATGACTGGTGGCTCTGATCATGTTTTCCTTTAAACTTTAAAACCAGCAATCACAATTATTTTAATCCTGTTCATGCCGCACACCAGATATGCAGAAAGACCTGCCAATACATGCTGTTTGTGGCTTAAATGATCCCAAGAGTAACTTTTCTGGGAACCAAATTCCTGAACATTCATCCCTGTTCAATTGTTCTGATGATAAAATGACAATAGGCTTAGCCACTATCCTGAAGAGATGCTGTGGTTATAAAACCACAAAACAAGTTATATGAGATGACTGGCAAGATGCCAGAACTTTGTTCTTATTTTGCTGATCACATATCAGTAAGAACATGTACAGCATCATTTAATTGTTAAGAACATACAAGTTTAAACCAGCAAGGAAAATTAATTCAAAAAATGGTACAGCTTGATAGCTGCCATTAAATACAAAGTTCCAACAAGCACGCTCATTTAATAACCCAGTGCAACAATTCTTGACAATATGCAAAGTACAGTACCTAATTCAATTTCAATTTTTGTTATGGGCAACAGTAAATTTATTACCGTGTTTTGAAAATATATTTGCCCCTTCCTGGATTTTTACAGTGCTAGTAGTTGCTACTTTCACATCATTTACTTGCTATAAAAAACAATGAAATATGCAATTTACATAAAAAAAATCCTTCTGACCATCAGTAACCAGCTTTACCATCTTTATCTGCAATGGCTGCAGCAAAACTCTTTCTGCACCTGTTGATCAGGGTCTCATATTGCCATGAATGAAAACCCATGAACAACTATCTTAGCTATATAACATTAGCACGACATCCTAATCACCCTGTGTGGCACAGATTCCCCCTGCTGAAACCCCACCCCCCACCCGCGATGACAGCTGAGACTCCAGAAAAAGGAACTGGGGAATCTCTTTCCTCAGACTGTTTAGACCTTTGAAATTATAAAAAACTACTGACACCATCCATTGCCCTACTGACACCAATCTCTGCCCTATTAACACCATCCACTGCTCTACTGACACCGTCCACTGCCCTACTGACACCAATCTCTGCCCTATTAACACCACCAACTGCTCTACTGACACCGTCCATTGCCTTACTGACACCAATCTCTGCCCTATTAACACCATCAACTGCTCTACTGACACCATCCATTGCCCTACTGACACCAATCTCTGCCCTATTAACACCATCCACTGCTCTACTGACACCGTCCACTGCTCTACTGACACCAATCTCTGCCCTATTAACACCATCAACTGCTCTACTGACACCGTCCACTGCCCCACTGACACCAATCTCTGCCCTATTAACACCATCAACTGCTCTACTGACACTGTCCACCGGCCCACTGACACCAATCTCTGCCCTATTGACACCATCTACTGCTCTACTGACACCATCCACTGCCCCAGTGACACCAATCTTTGCCCTATTAACACCATCCACTGCTCTACTGACACCATCCACTGTCCTACTGGCACCAATCTCTGCCCTATTAACATCATCCACTGCTCTACTGACACCGTCCACTGCCCTACTGACACCAATCTCTGCCCTATTAACACCATCCACTGCTCTACTGACACCGTCCATTGCCCTACTGACACCAATCTCTGCCCTATTAACACCATCCACTGCTCTACTGACACCGTCCACTGCCCTACTGACACCAATCTCTGCCCTATTAACACCATCAACTGCTCTACTGACACCGTCCATTGACCTACTGACACCAATCTCTGCCCTATTAACACCATCCACTGCTCTACTGACACCGTCCACTGCTCTACTGACACCAATCTCTGCCCTATTAACACCATCAACTGCTCTACTGACACCGTCCACTGCCCTACTGACACCAGTCTCTGCCCTATTAACACCATCAACTGCTCTACTGACACCGTCCACTGCCCTACTGACACCAATCTCTGCCCTATTAACACCATCCACTGCTCTACTGACACCGTCCACTGCCCTACTGACAAAGTCCACTGCCCTACTGACACCCTGGTTTTAATGCACTTTAAAATATGTATATATATATATATATATATATATATATATATATATATATATATATATATATATACACACACACGCATGTGAGTTTCAGCTTTGGGGAATTTGGGCAATAGGCTGTGCACACCTACAATGCATAGGTGAGGATCAATTCTTTAGGGCCCATTAACACTTGTCCATTTTACTGCAACGCACGGTTCCATATGTGGTGCATTGCAGTGCCATTCATTGTGATTGGCACCCCAATGCACTGTACAGTAGAGGCCAACAACATAATTTGATCATGATTTTGGCTGAATAAAAGATTCCAAACCTTAATGAAAAATATAACTGAATCTAAAACAAAAACATTGCATACAACATTGAAGCGTGTATGGCTAGCAACAACCAACAGGTATGTGCTAAGCTACTTCAGGATTTAACATACACAATATTACCAAAAGTATTAGGACGCCTGCCTTTACACGGACATGAACATCCCAGTCTTAGTCCATAGGGTTCAATATTGAGTTGGCCCACCCTTTGCAGCTATAACAGCTTCAGCTCTTCACAAGGTTTACGGGTGTATATAGGAGTGTTTGGCCATTCTTCCAGAAGTGCATTTGTGAGGTCAGCCACATTTGTTGGGCGAGAATACTTGGCTCGCAGTCTCCGCTCTAATTTATCCCAAAGGTATTCTATTGGGTAGAGGGCAGGCCAGTCAAGTTCCTCCACCCAAAATTCGCTCCATGTCTTTATGACCTTGTTTTGCACTGGTGTGCAATCATGTTGGAATAAACTGTTCCCACAAAGTTAAGAGCATGAAATTGTCCAAAATGTCTTGGTATCCCCTTCACTGGAACAAGGGGGCCAAACCCAACCCCTCTAAAATGACCCTAGACCATATCGCCCCCCTCCTCCAAGTGATTTGTACCAGTGCACAAAGCAAGGTCCATAAACACATGAATGAGCGAGTTTGAGGTGGAGGAACTTGATTGGCCTGCACACAGTTCTGACCTCACCTGGATAGAATATCTTTGGGATGAATTAGAGCCAAGACTGCAAGTCAGGCCTTCTCGTCCACAACAGTGTCTGACCTCACAAATGCACTTCTGGAAGAATGGTCAAACATTCCCATAGACACGCTCCTAAACCTTGTGGACAGCCTTCCCAGAAGAGTTGAAGCTGTTATAGCTGCAAAGGGTGGGCCAACTCAATGTTGAACCTTACAGACTAAGACTGGGATGCCATTAAAGTTCATGTGCGTGTAAAGGTAGGCGCCCCGATACTTTTGGTAATATAGTGTACCTCCCAGACTCAGTACTCAAAAACATGAATCTTCCAGCTCAGGATTGAAAGATTTTACTAGCCTTCACTGTATTTAGTAGCAGGGAATATTGGGATGAAGGCTGCTGCACAATACAAGATGGGATTCACAGAGATGCAACTTTACTTCCAACTGAATGTTGGTACATACCCAGATTTTCTGTGGTTCATGTTATACAATAAAAGACAGCCAAACTATTATATTAACCTAAATTCTGCTGATTTCTGAAGACAGACTGTAGTCAGCAGTGCAGGATTCACATTGAATGTGTACTTTCTAAATTTCCAATTTCTTACTGCAGGGTGAATGTAACTTATACACTTTTCCAAGGAGTAAACATGCCATCTGCTATGTGCTTATTGAGAAGTAATAAATATAAATCTTATGCTGAAGGCAAATTCTGTCTCTTAGTTACATGTCACCAATGCACAAGTTACCACACTGCATTTCCAGTCATTCAGGGGCATAACAGTGACTTGCTAAAGGTCACTCTGTGTAATGTTTCAATTTAGAGTTCATGCTATAGATCATTGACGGACAGCCTTCAGCACTGCTATGCAACAACATCTGTCACAACGTCAAGTCAATTAATATTATAGGAGCCGTTACTCACTTATATAGATAAAGGAATCCCGTTGTGAGGAAATTACATAGGTTTGTATTACTAATCAGCAGGGCCGCCAATAAGGGCGTATCAATGGTCCTCCTGTTAAGGTGTGGACCCGAATAGTTCAACAAGGAGGCCTGGGCAGCTAACAAGCAAAGGAGAGGGGAACCTGGACAGGAGGGGATGAACGGTGCAGTGAGGCGGCATTTCCTGGAACCCTCTAGTCCCCCCCCCCCGCAGCAGCTGAAAGCTGGCTTCTAATCCTCTCTGCTTCTGCTGGCTATAAGCTGCTGAAGGGGGGAATTATGGGGGATCAGTTCTAGTAAATGCCACTCTTGCTGCACCAATCACCCCCTGCGGTCCAGGTTCCCTTTCACTCTGCTGCCTGGGCCCCCTGGTGTCCCCCCCATCCCTGCAGCATTGCCAGCTTCCCCACATCTCCCTCCTGCTGCGGGGCACAGGGAAACTGTTACTATGCTTCAGTTTGTGGACAGGAAGTACTTAATTCTGTGCAGCTGAGGCTGAGATTGAGAACTGTGTCCTCATTCACTTTCTCTGTCTCCAAAGTAAGACATCAGAGATCTGTTTAAACCCCTTATATTTTAACAACCACCCCCCCCCAACATGTAAAAAAATATATATAAATAAAAAAAACACAATAAGGGGTTATTTATACAGGTTCTCTTGCCAATGTAGTGTGAATGAGCAGTTTGTGCAGCTGGAACTCTTTATTACACTATTAGGACACAGCGGCTGTATGAACATAGCCGTAGGTCCTAATTTGATAGGTGTGCAGGTGTGGGAGAGTGACGCCAAATGTGCACTGTCTGTGCTTGCACCCTGCACCCACACGCCTGTTCAATTAGGACCTGCAGCTGTGTTCGTACACATAACATAAGCTACATGCACACAGCTGCAGCTGTATTAAAAAAAAAAAAAAACTGTACAGGCCATAGTGCCCCAAGACCTCATTAATGCTCAAAGCTTTATTTATTAACTCAAAACAGTTGTATGTTTTAGAATTAGCTATTGTATGTTGTGTTTGTGTCCACGAATAATACATTTTGTGTATTTTTTGCGAAAATATTGTTTTGATATTTTTAGGGGGGAGGATGCCAGGTAGGCTGTACAGTGCCCCATGATTTCTAACAGCAGCCCTGCTGATCAGTAAACTCAGGAATCTTCTACAAAGACACTCACTCTCACTACAGTATAGTAAGTTATAACCCTAATGGGATGCACATGGTTTGCAACAATATTCAAGTAGCCTGTGGAAGGCAATTGGTATTGATGGGCCACAAAAAAATATATATATTTCCAACACCATTACATCACCAGCCTGGACGGCTTATAATAGGCAAGTTGGGTCCACGGATTCACGCTGATGACACCAAATTCTGGCCCTACCAGCTTAGTTCCTAACTGAATTAAAAACTGAACTCTTCAGGCCAGAAGACATTTTCCAGTCTTCAACTGTTGCGGTGTCTGTGCCCACTTCAGCTTAAGCTTTCTGTTCTTTGCTGACAGGAATGGAATCTGACATGGTCTTCTGCTGTTGCAGTTCATTCTCCTCAAGGTTTGCCATGTCATACACTCTAAGAACCATATTCAAGTCTGCACTTATGTCAGCCTTGGTTCTTAAAGTGCAGTCCCATGATCCTTGTTTCAAAACATGTTTCCTGGCCAAAAAGAAACTTGTATCTTCCCCAATAGCGCACAAGGTTAAACGCAGGTCTCGAAAAATAGAAAGAGAAGGGGAAAGTGCACCATTATGGTGCAATAAATACATACCGTATATACTCGAGTATAAGTCGAATTTTTCAGCACATTTTTTAGTGCTGAAAGTGCCCCCCTCGACTTATACTCGAGTCAAGCACTTTTCTGCAGCAAAAAATTTAATTTTCCGAACCGACTTTGGGGCCCCGTATCTCAGGGCCACTTAGTGCTAGGAACTCCAAATTTGGTGTGCAAACCAAGTGGACCTGGTACCACAACATATCCAAAGCTGAAGTTCCTAGCCCTAAGTGGCCCCGAGATACAGGGCCCCAAAATCGGTTCGGAAAATGTCATTCTCTGCTGCAGAAAAGTGCTTGACATTTTCTGAACCGAATTTGGGGCCCCATATCTCAGGGCCACTTGGTGCTAGGAACCCCAAATTTAGTGTGCAAACCCAGTGGAACTGGTACCACAACATATCCAAAGCTGAAGTTCCTAGCACTAAGTGGCCCTGAGATACGGGGCCCCCAAACCGGTTCGGAAAATGTCATTCTCTGCTGTAGAAAAGTGCTTGACATTTTCTGAACTGATTTTTGGGGCCCTGTATCTCGTGGCCACTTGGTGCTAGAAACCCCAGCTTTGGAAATTTTATGGTGCTAGTTCCACTGGGTTTGCACACCAAATTTGGGGATCTTAGCACTAAGTGTCCCTGAGATACAGGGCCCCAAATTCGGTCATCTGTGTCCATCTGCTGCAATGTCATTTCAGGACCCTTTGGGTTCAGAGACCCCAAATTTTGGCTGCAGCTAGGGGGCATCTAGGAACCCTTAACTACCGAGTTTGAAGTTCAGGGGACGTATGGCTGCAAATGGGCACAGTGAGGCTGCAAATGGGCACAGTGAGGCTGCAAATGGGCATTGTTGACCCTCTTTTCCACTTACAGTAGCTGTGCATTTCTCACCCTCGTCTTATACTCGGGTCAATAAGTTTTTCCCATTTTTTTGTGGTAAATTAGGGCCTCGACTTATACTCGGAACGACTTATACTCGAGTATATACGGTACATTATATTGAATAAATAAAAACCATGATCAAATGCACATTTTCTTGAGTAGGGGGTGCAATATCAAAAATATTTTCCACAGGGATGAGAAAGAAGAGACACAGTAGGTACCAGTGCCAGCTGTGCTGCTAAATGGTAACTAAAGCCTTTCTCTTTCAGCACCAATATACTCTCAGGCTAGGTGCTATAACAGAAAACACTGTAGGCGTGGGTGCACGCCATCTTGTCCACCTGATCCAAAGGTTTAGCGGCACTGAAAGAGGAAGGATTTGGTTATAGGCCCAGAAGAGGCTGCTACTACATCTGATGCTACTCCATTTGTGAAATCTGTGAAGGTTAGTTTATAAGGTACCTGAAGATTTTTTTGGTTTTGTTCCACTGGGCCCCAAGACTCAATGTCCCTGAGAATACTTGACTTATGCCTAAACTCTCTAATAATTACCCATATGTCAGGTCCTGCTCTTTATTCATTTGCAAATGAATGGTTCAGTTGCAGCCTTCAGTCATATATTAGTGTTATAAAAAGAGCAAAATACTTTTGCTTCTAACCAAACTTCAGTCCCAGTCAGGGGATGGTGTGCACTCCTTTCTTACAACTTCACAATTAACAAATTGTTATGCGCAGATCAAATTATCATGCACAATACTTTGCCTCTAACCAAAATATTGTCTTTTGATCTGCATAAAATTTGAGTTCAAGAAAACATGTAATTAGAAAAGCTTTTTTTTCTTTAAATAAAAGTTAAACCCCTGTTAACCCTATTTTTTTCACTGACTCCTTCATCCCCTTCTTTACTAAACCATTTATTTTGCTGATTTGTTTTTTTACTTCTATCATTCATATGCAAAGTTTTAAAATTTGTGCTTGACCGTTTTTGTAGTGCCGCATTTAGGTGCCCTTGGTCTAAAAAAAAGTAATTCTAGAGACTTTATAGAAGGGACAGTTAGCAAAAAAAAAATTAAGACTTGGGGCTTCATTTTGTATGCTTCAATTTGTATAATAAATCTTTATTAAGAAAGGAAAAAGGAAAAAAAAGACTTTGGGTTTTAGCAGCTACCCTATTTTCATAACAGAAAAACACATTTTTGTCCCAAGACTGCTACTAAGAGGTCATTTAAAAATGCAAGTAATAGATGCAATAGAAGTTTGGCTTGATTCGATAAACATGTAATACTTAGCATGTGTTATCATTCATTTAGATATTTAAAGTCACACAAGTCTTGTTTCTGGAATTTTACCATTATAACTACATAATACATTAATTATTATAACAGTACAGGCAATCAGATATTATTACAAGGTGACATTTATTACAGTACCTGGGACTGTGCATTGATATTGGCTCCTTGCTTGACCAGAGTCTTCACAACTTCTACCTGCCCAGCCAGGGAAGCAATGTGCAGCGCACTGTTCCCCTTCTGTAAAGATATAAAACACTATTATCACACTTCTACTCCCTATGTTTTATGTAACATTTAAAGCAATCAAAGCAAATTCTTCTAGTTTTATTGATATTTATTATAATATATGTATATATATATATATATATATATATATATATATATATATATATATAGATATATATATCTATATATATATAGATATATATATCTATATATATATAGATATATATATATATATATATATATATATATATATATATCTATATATATATATATATATAGGTATATATATATATATATATATATATATAGATATATTTATATATCTAGATAGATAGATATACACACACACACACACACACACACACACAAAAGCCCCTGTGTAATTTAAAGTGGATGTAAACCCAATGTCATCCTTTCTAAACTACTGCCGTAGGGGTTATCTATAAGGATATACATGCCTCCTGCATGTATCTTTACCTATCAAATGTCTCCCCTCTGTCTGTTATCAGACCCGAAAAACTGCAGATTCTGTGGGTGGGTCTGTTGTCTGGAGCTCGGTGGGTGGAGTTGTGATGTCAGTAGGCTCCCCGCCCACCTCTACACTCCCCTTGTCAATATGCATTTTCTCCTGTGTATTTCTTACACTGAACTTCTGCTATGATCTCTAACATCCAGTGAAAAGACAGGAAAGTAACCACATGACTTCAGCATGCCAAATCATGCTGAGGTGTAGAACAGCCAATCCTTGCAGAGCTGCTGAAGAAAGGAGTGGGGGAGGGAATAAAAAAATCATGCCTTTGTCTTAGGCTAGTGCACGAGAAGTAAATCACCTGTCACTCACAGCAAGGGGGAGGATTTGACAAAGTTTTTCTCAGTTTGTCAAGATTTATCTCACTGAACAATAAAAGAGGATTGCTCAGAGATGGATTAACTCTGTGTGGCAAGACTGGGCTCAAATGATAGGAAATCTTATACTCTGCAGTATGATAAAAAAAAATCGGGTTTACATCCACTTTAATGGTCTTAAAAAATATTATTTTAACATCTCTCTTCAGCCAGCCTTGATTAAATTACCAACTCGAAAAAACAAAACAAAACCTGAACTCCCATCACCTGAACTCCCATCACCTGAACTCCCATCACCTGCTTACTGATTAGTAAATTCCTATACATTTGCAAAGAACTTGAGAGCAAATAACAGGCATCATGAGAAAGGAGTTTTTTATTGGGATAATTTAAAATAATACAGTACTTTAGAGATTCCATTAATGCCCCATGTTCCCTTTCATCAATGGCACAAATCAATTATTTTAGCAGGTAGAAACTCCAGCTTAGTACTCAAAATTAGGCAAATGCAATGCAAGAGAATCTCAATAACTGCAGAACGAAACAAACTATAATAACTTTTGATATACAGTAATCCTTGAAGTGCATATAGTTCTGGAGAAGATTATTATTTATTCAGTTCAACCATTTTACACTTTCATAATCTAGTGTTTTGCTATCTTACGCTCACCAGCTGTCTTCAGGCTTTACCCCACCTTTATGTTCACCTCACTTCCCATTGCCCAGTATTCACACTTTCGTCTACCTTTACTTTCCCTCAGTACGGTTTGCTGAGCACAATACTAAAAAGCAAAATATACCACGAAGACTGAAATAAACATCTTTATTAGGTGTTCACAGTAAAAAAAATGTTTGTTACATATTATAGATTTTCAAAAGCAAAAGGTGTTCCACTAGTTTAGGTTAGACACCTTATTTTCCCTAGTTTTTAAAATACAAGTTCTCACTTAATGCTTAAGTGCTTAATGCTTGGGCATTGTTCTGGTGTTAAGTGCAACCCATATTCAAGACTCTGAGTATGTACAAATCACCCACAATATAGTAAGTAGTGAATTTGCACATTTTATATGTTTCTGTAGTTTTCATTAATAATCGACACCATACATTACTTGCACATTTCCTGACTTTTTACCATATACATAAGTAACTCATATCAAAATCTGACCCACTCACATCAGAAGTAGGCCCGCCCATCTGCTTCAACTGATGCCTCTACTACCTTTTAATCATTGGATATGAAAGAAAAAAGTAATTGTACAAGGATAGGAATTGTCCACTCAGTTTTGTGATCTACATATCCTTGGTAAATAACATAGCCATGTCTTGATCCTTCCTGCAGACTACACTGCCATTATGCAATACAGTGTGCTACAAGATTCACCCAGAATGAGTGGGCAAAAGAAGCACAAGTTGATATCACTGTGCACTTCACCCCTGAAAACATTTAAGCAATAGGGTACAGCAAAGGGCCTGACTGCTGTCCCACCTCGCTCTAATATAAGCTGCTAAGCAAGGAATTAAAGGTGGCTGATATTGAGTCCATTTTTGCTTATACAGTAGTATCAAGGGATAAGTGGATGTGCCCGGATTTGACCTGGGAGGGTTCATAGAATCCTGGTTAAAATCCACGAGACTCAAAGTTAGCAGCGAACCTCACTGAAGTCTATGGGAAAGGGGGTTGTTCTTGATACTAAATTCTGGCCATTTACATAGCTAATAGGCAAGCTATTGTTGGAAATAGGGAATGGGGACCTGGGCACTGCAATGGGGGACATTTAACAAAACAAACATTTTTTTAATCTTTCTAAAAATATTAAACAGTGGGATCATTTTAATGCAACTTCAAGGGTGACATAAGAATAACACCAATCCTTCATATGCTTGGGAGATGACTTTAATCTGTATTTTGTGTTCTGGAACAATTTTCACAGACAGCATCAGTGACCAGTGACACCGTATTCTGGCATCACATATTTTGGATATACAGTGAGGGAGAAAAGTATTTGATCCCCTGCTGATTTTGTATATTTGACCACTGACAAAGAAATGATCAGTCTATAATTTTAATGGCAGGTTTATTTTAACAGGGAGAGAAAAAATAACAACAAAAAAAATCCAAAAAAACGCATTTCAAAAAAGTTATAAATTGATTTGCATTTTATGAGTGAAATAAGTATTTGATGCCTTTTCAATCAGCAAGATTTCTTGCTTCCAGGTGTCTTCTATACAGGTAACGAGCTGAGATTAGGAGCACTCTCTAAGTCCCGGTTCACACAGGGGCGACTTGTCAGGCGACTTAGCCGCCTGACAAGTTGTGTCCCGTTCTGTACAATGGAACCGTTCTAATAGGAGCGACGCAAGTCGCTCCGACTTAGAAAAAGGTTCCTGTAGTATTTTTGGGGCGACTTCAGGCGACTTGCATTGACTTCTATACAGAAGTCGTTTTGCAAGTCGCCGCTGAAGTCGTGTGCAGGTCGCCTCGGTGAGTCGACCTGCAAGTCGCGTTGCCCCTGTGTGAGCCGGCACTTAAAGGGAGAGCTTGTTACCTGTATAAAAGACACCTGTCCACAGAAGCAAGCAATCAATCAGATTCCAATCTCTCCACCATGGCCAAGAACAAAGAGCTGTCCAAGGATGCCAGGGACAAGATTGTAGACCTACGCAAGGCTGGAATGGGCTACCTACCATTAAAATTATAGACTGATCATTTCTTTGTCAATGGGCAAACGTAGAAATCAGCGGGGGATCAAATACTTTTTTCCATCACTGTATAATTGATTTTTTTTAATTTTTTAATTAAAGGTTAAGTTCACCTTTGTTCATCTTTTTTTCTATATTCCAGCTCCCCTATGTACCAATATAGAATTCATGTACTTTTTTTGCAAAAATATCAAAGCTTTCCATTAAATCTACAGACACTTATTTCACTTGTCCTCATCCATGTTTCCAAAAGTATCCATTGCTTCTGCCTTCTACATATATGCAGAGATGTGAATGGCACTTGACAGCTGAGTGTTTCTGTCCACTCCCTCCTATGTACTTGTATAAAGATGGCCATACACTATGCAATCTGATTGTATATTGTGTATTTAGTGAGAAGGGTGATCACTGATTGATTGCATTTCATTTAAAAAACATGCAGCTAGGAATGGGTGAGTAGGATAGATGAAGCAGGGTGTGTGCTAATGAGGTCAGCTGGTCAACTCCTTCCTGTGTCATGACATATAGTCTGACCAGGAAGTAAGGCAGAAGCAATGGATATAGTTGAAAACATGTATGAGGACAAGTGAAGTAAGTGTCTGAAGATTTATTGGAACGCGTTGATATTTTTGCAAAAAAAGTACATGAATGCTATATTGGTACATTGGGGAGCTGGAATTTAGAAAGAAAAAAAAGGGCGAACAAAGGTGAACACTTCCTTTAAGCCTAGCTTGAATACAACCACAACACCACAATCTAAATAATTTAAACTTATTTGGTAGTTTTGGTACTTTTGGCTGGGACACAATATTTTTATTTTATTTAGCGATAATAGGTAGATAATTGAACGGTGGAACTAACAGCCACAACAGACTCTTCTTCTCACTCCAGTATCACCTCTTCCTATGTGCTGATGGCGTAAGAAGAAGATCTGGAAAGCTGGGTTTATAGGAAGAATTGCTAGCTTATGCATACATTATGAAAAGATGTTGAAAACACCTTCCTTCAGTTCATGGCCTGAATGGTCCCACAATACATATTTTATCTGCAATTAAAACTTTTTTTTCTTACAAAATTATAACATATTTCCTTTTTACCGTTTTTATACTCTTTGTTCCCATAAGGCCGCCCCTGCCTTGATCAAACAAACATGAGCAAACATGCTATACAGTTTTAGTAGTTCCGTTCCACTGTACATACAGTACTATGCAAACCTTTTAGGCTGTAAAGTTAGAATGCTTACAAAAATATATATTTTAATTTATTTTTATCAATTTACAAAATGCAAAGTTAGCAAACAGAAGCAAAAGCTAAATAAAATCTTTCGTATGCTCAAGCACAAGACTCAAATTTGGGTCAGATTGCCGTTGGGGATCATGGGACGCATCAATCTTGTTAAAATAGTGCTATTACCAATGATCCTATATGTGCTCTGGCACTCCCCGGTATTTTTGGTGCTTCGGCACTTCAAAGCGATGGAAGTTATAGTGAAAGTAGTAAGTAGGCATAAACTTCCATAAACATGGAACAAGTTGAAGAACCCTACAGATTTGGGAGGGACAGCACTACCTGATCTCAATTTGTACTATATAGCAGCACAACTGTCACAACTGTTCCATATAGGGAAAACAGCACAACTGTCACAACTGTTCCATATAGGGAAAACGGATAGAGCAAGATTTTTGACATTGCTATGCCCCAAGTGGTCCCACTCAACCGGGGACCCCTTTATAACCATTATAGGTCGAATGCAAAATCTCAACTTGACCAAAGACAGGACATCTCTGTTACATCACTACAGACGTATCTGGGCCATAAGGACAACCAAAATACAACTACCATCACTGCACAAACATACTTGTACTTACTTCAGAATAAACGTACTTGTCCATGTGTGGGCAAGTCCGTTCATTCTGAAAGTCCGCCATAACTCTGGCGAAAGTCCGTCGGAAAGACGGGCGGACTTAGCCCGCCGGAAAGTCCGGTCGTGTGTGGGCAAGTCCGTCCGTTTTAAAGTCCGGCGCACCTGGCTGACAAAGTCCGTCGGAAAGTGTGCCGGACTAAGTATGCCAGAAAGTCCGATCGTGTGTACGCGGCATTAGACTTCTACACTCTGTATACTTGCAAAAAATCAGGAAATTTGTAGGATTAGAGCCAGGTGTATGATTAACCAATTGGTAGGTTGAAACACAGTAATTAATTGAAACAGAAACAGCTGTGTAGGAGGCTTAAAACTAGGTGAGGAACAGACAAACTCTGCTAGTAAGGTGAGGTTGTATAAGACAGAGTCATTTCACAGGTCATACACCATGGCAACACTGAGCACAGCAACAAGACATAAGGTTGTTTTACTGCATCAGCAAGGTCTCTCCTAAGCAAACATTTTAAAGAAGACTGGAGTTTCAAGATGTGCTGTTCAAGCTCTATTAAAGAAGCACAGAGAAACAGGCAACATTGAGGACCATAAATGCAGTGGTTGGCCAAGGAAACAATGCAGCAGATGGAAGACACATCATTCTTTATTCCCTTCGACATCTGGAGATGTCCAGCAGTGTCATCAGTACAAAACTGGTGGAAACCAGTGGGACCCAGGTATACCCATCTACTGTCCTGAGAAGTCTGGCCAGAAGTAGTCTTCATGGAGAAATTGTGCCCAAAAAGCCATACATCTGATGTGTAAACAGGGCTAAGTGACTCAACTACGCACGAAAACTTAAGAATTGGAGTTGAGAAAATGACAGCAGGTGATCTGGACTGATGAGTCAAAATTTGAAATATTTGGCTGTAGCAGGAGGCAGTTTGTTTGCCGAAGGGCTGGAGAACAGTACAATAACAAGAGTTTGCAGGCAACAGTGAAGCATGGTGAAGGTTCTTTGCAAGTTGAGGCTACATTTCTGCAAAATTCGGAAATTTGGTCAGGATCAATGGTGTCCTTAAAGGGGTTGTAAAGGTAAAATTTTTTTCACCTTAATGCATTCTATGCATTAAGGTGAAAAAACTTTTGACAGTACCGCCGCCCCCAGCCCCCCCGTTTTACTTACCTGACCCCTCGAATCTTCGCTGCTCGTCCTCATTGCAGCTCAGCCTGGTCGCTGATTGGCTGCAGTGGATGGATTGAAAGCAGCGCAGCCATTGGCTCGCGCTGCTGTCAATCACATCCGATGACGCGGCGCGCCAGGGGGCGGGGCCGAGTGATACAGTGAGCGGCTATAGCCGCCGGCTGTATCACGGGAGTGCGCCCGCAAGCACTCACCACCGTGCGAGGGAGCTCGCATTAAGGTGGTAAATGCTTGCGGGGAGGAGCCGAAACAGCCGCCGAGGGACCCCAGAAGACCAGGTTCGGGGCCACTCTGTGCAGAACGAGCTGCACAGTGAAGGTAAGTATAACATGTTTGTTATTTTTTTTTTTTTTTTAAATTACCTTTACAATCACTTTAATGCTGAGAAATATAGGCAGATACACATTCATCATGCCCCACTATCAGGTAGACGTTTGATTGGCCCCAAATTTATTCTGCAGCAGAACGACCCCAAACATGCCACCAATGTCATTAAAAACTATCTTCAGTGTAAAAAAGAACAAAGGGTCCTGGAAGTAATGGTTTGGCACCCACAGAGCCCTGATCTCAACATCATTGAGTCTGTCTGAGATTACATGAAAAGACAGAAGGCAGCATACGTTCACAGAAGATCTGCGGTTAGTTCTCCAAGATGTTTGGAACAACCTACCTGCCGAGTTCCTTCAAACACTATGTACAAGTGTACCTAGAAGAATTGATGCTGTTTTGAAGGTAAAGAGGGGTCACACCAAATATTAATTTGATTTGGATTTCTCTTCTTTTCATTTACTTTCAATTTTGTTAATCGATAAAAATAAACTATTAACATTTCTATTTGTGAAAGCATTCTTCATTTGCAGCATTTTTCCACACCTGCCTAAAACTTTTGCACAGTGGTGTATCTGTCACATATTATTTATTTACCTTAAAGTGATATTAAAGTCAACTTTAAAAACAAAACAAAAAAAAACAAACATGTCATACTTGCCTGCTCTATGCAGTGGTTTTGCACAGAGCAGCCCCAATCCTCCTCTTCTTGGGTCCCCATCCAGCATTCCTGGCTCCTCCTTCCAGTCAAGTGCCCCCAGAGCAAGCAGCTTGCAATGTGGGCACCCAAGCAGGCTGGCTCCCGAGCTGCGGCTCTGCATGTCCATTCACAAACAGAGCCGCGGCTCGGCTCCACCCCCTCTCTCTCATTGGCTCACTGGCTGTCTTAGCCAATGAGGAGGAAAAGTCCCAGGAGAGCTTATGCTCTCGTGCACATCACTGGATTGCGATGGGGCTCAGGTAAGTATTAGGGGGGCTGCTGCACAGAGAAGGTTTTGTACCTTTAACCTCCCTGGCGGTATGATTATTTCTGATTTTAGGTGCTGAAAGCGGTACAATTATTTTGCACAGAAATTTGGCGTTTTATATTGTAGGCCTGTAATTCTTAGGAATAGTTCACTTAAATCTGTCCAAACAAGAGTCTAGTAGACATCCCGGGTATGATAAAGTTTGAAAAACGAAATAAAAAATTATAATATAATAAATAACTATAAATAATTATAACAAATAATAATATAATAATAATAAAAATGATTCAATAATGTAATCAAATCAAAAACACTGAAATTTGCTCAGTTGCAGAATTGTCGCTTTTGTTACTTTCAGTGTTTGATGACGGATCTCCTCACAAATCACTATCGCTCAATTCTGCGAGTGATTCTAATTTATTATCGCTTTTTTCTAGCTGGTCTAAAAGCACTTTTGATGTAAAGAGACAGTTTTGGTTGCTATGGACAATCTCCAGTTTCCTGGCAGAAAGAACAGTTTTATATATATAAAACTGCATGCAGGACACTGGGCAGACCACTAGGGACCAAGGGGGACGTGTAGTTATTTGATACAGTACTGTAATCTGTAAGATTACAGTATGCTGTATCTATACTATGTGTTTCACTTTTGAATTTACCGCCGAACTCCGTCCCCGTGCGTCGCAACGCTCGCAGGGAACGGAGCTCGGCACTGTGAATCGAGCGAGACACAGCGGCTCGCCGATCACAGCGGGGAGACATCGCAGGATCCAGGGGACAAGGTAAGTATGCTCTTCCTGGATCCTGCGATGCAAACCCGAGTCTGGCTCGGGGATACCGCTTTTGGTATGGAAAAATCCAACCCGAGCCAGACTCGGGAATACCGCCAGGGAGGTTAATGCATAAAATGTATAAAGGGGAAAAGCCCTCAGCCTTTACAAACACTTTAATTTCATCTGAATCCTAAAATTGACTTTGCTGTTTTTCACACTAGGCAACCACTTAGCTTGCCTATCTCTAAACATGGCCCTCCTACCACAAGTGTTTTGCTTCATAACACATTCTATAAAACCTAGCTAATTCATATTCATAAAGTATCAAGAAGCAGAGGATTTCAGTTCTTCATTACTTGAATCTGCTTTCTGTTACCATCATAGACATGCTAATAATACATTAAGCTGTCAATTGCTCATATTACCCATTACTCTCAACACACCATAGTATACTAGATTTCATAGCTGTCGCTTTATTTGCTATTGTTTTGTTCTTTTTTATAACTAGAAGTCTGACCAAGTCCTATGTGTTCACCATATCAGCTAGAACTTTATTTTTTGTGTGACTATAGCTACCATTCCACGCACTCCTTCCAATTTTCACAACGAATGGCAAGGCATTCTCTGATTGGACGAGGTGAAGAGTTGGGTCAGTGATTTCACAATACCCACTGTTCAATCAGAAAATTCTTTCCATTCATTGAGAAAAATGCAAGATATTCCATAAACAGTGCCCATGCTGAGCAGGTGAGCTCCTGTGGTTACTATGCAGCAGGGTCCCAGCTCTGCACCCTCCTCATAAGATTCTCAGCTTTCACAGCAATCCCACAGGTAGGACCAATATAACTACGCAAAAAAATCCCTCCCTGGAATTCAGCTTCAAAGCAGATGAAGCCCCAGGCTCTGTTATGTGAAAGGCTAGGAGGAAAAAGAGACAGATGCGACTGTGGCGCTAAGGTCTCTGAGACCTGCAAACATCTGAGCAGGCATGGAACTAAAACAGGAGCTCTACTTTCACTTGCTTGTAAACAAGAAAATTTGTGGGATTTAAAAGATAGCGTTCATCGCGGAAGGTGACTTTTGAATAAGCGGCACCTTCAACTGTTTTAATACAAGTATATTCAATGCCTAGAGATACACCTTCGAAAAAAATATATTGTATCATACCTCAGCGCCTCTGCCATCGGTGTCCTGTTCTAGTTACATTAAAACAAACTGCTTCTTCTCTACATTTCTCTGTTTTCAAATTTTAAATATTTTTTATTTTATAATTGTACCTTAGTTGAAGAATCCACTGAAGACCCCCTTTCCAGCAGTTCATTAACAAGGTAGAGATGTCCTTCTTTGGCAGCAAGATGCAAAGCATTGAGTCCATTCTGAAACAAAAAAAAAGATTTGTTTTTCTACATTTCACTAACCCATCCACTACTGAGATGATTGTAAACAAATGGTTACATACTTTAGTACTTTAGTCGCGGGGATTTAACCACCCAATAGCCCAGAAGTCAAGCTAAAATGCATATAGTATGCATTGTAAGATGTGACTGAAGCATTCTGATTACACTGTCTAACATGTGTGCCCTCTAGTGGCTATATATAAGAATAAGTACCATAAGTACCATATACAGTGCCTTGAAAAAGTATTCATACACCCTTGGAATTTTGCACATTTTGTCACGTTACAACCAAAAACGTAAATGTATTTTATTGGGATTTTAAGTGATAGTCCAACACAAAGTAGCACATAATTGGAAAAAGTGGAAGGAAAATAAAAAATGGTTTTCAAAATTTTTTACAAATAAATATCTGAAAAGGGTGGCGTGCATTTGTATTAAGCCCTCTTTACTCTGATCCCCCTAACTAAAATCTAGTGGAACCAATTGCCTTCAGAAGTCACCTAATTATTAAAAAGAGTCCACCTGTGTGTAATTTAATCCCAGTATAAATACAGCTGTTCTGTGAAACCCTCAGAGGTTTGTTAGTGAACAAATAGAATAATGAAGGCCAAGTAACACACCAGACAGGTCAGGGATAAAAATGTGGAGAAGTTTAAAGCAGGGTTAGGTTATAAAAAAATACCCCAGGCTTTGAACATATAATGGAGCACTGTTCAATCCATCATCCGAAAATGGAAAGAGTATGGTACAACTGCAAACCTAGCAAACAGCTCACCTAAACTGACAGGCTGGGCAAGAAGACCATTAATCAGAGAAGCAGCCAGGAGGCTCATGGTAACTCAGGTAGGACAATCTGTCCACAGGACAACTATTAGTCGTACACTCCACAAATCTGGCATTAACCACTTGCCGACCATCCGCCACAGTTGTACTGCGGCAGAATGGCTCGGCTGGGCGAAACGATGTTATGTAAGGTTGCTTCTCCCTGTGGCCACTAGGGGCGCGTGCCCCCTGCTCGCCCACAGAGCTGATGCGAGTGCCCGGCGGTCGTGATCACCAACGGGCTCTCGCGATCGCTCGGGGCACACAGAGAATCGGCATCTGTGTGTGTAAATACACAGTTTGCGGTTCTCTGAGGGTAGATGTGACAGATCGCCTGTTCATACAGAGTATGAACAGCGATCTATCTCTTCCCCTACACTGTCCCCTCCCCCCTTCAGTTAGAACACACACTAGGGAACACATTAACCCCTTGATTGCCCCCTAGTGTTAACTCCTTCCCTGCCAGTGACATTTTTACAGCAATCAATGCATTTTAATAGCACTGATCGCTGTAAAAATGCCAATGGTACCAAAAATGTGTTAAAACTGTCCGATGTGACCGCCATAATGTCGCAGTCCGGATAAAGATCGCCGATCACTGCCATTACAAGGATAAAAAAAAATAATAATAAAAATGCCATAAATCTATCCCCTATTTTGTAGGCACTATAATTTTTGCGCAAACCAATCAATATACGCTTATTGCGATTTTTTTACCAAAAATATGTAGAAGAATACTCTCTGCTGCCTTTGACACAGTGGACCACCCCCTCTTCCTCGAAAAACACCACTCCTTTGGTCTCCGTGACTGCGCTCTTCGCTGGTTCTCATCCTACCTATCCCACCGCTCCTTCAGTGTCACTTACAACTCTACTTCCTCCTCTCCTCTTCCTTTTTCCGTTGGGGTCCCCCAAGGTTCTGTTCTTGGACCTCTCCTTTTCTCAATCTACACCACCTCCTTGGGTCAGTTGATTGCCTCCCACGGCTTTAAATATCATCTCTACGCTGATGACACCCAAATCTATCTCTCCACCCCCCAGCTCTCTCCATCTGTCTCCTCACGCATTACCAACTTACTAGCAGACATATCAGCCTGGATGTCACATCACTTTCTCAAACTCAACCTATCCAAAACCGAGCTCATGATATTTCCTCCCTCAAGTGCCACTTCCCCTGATCTCCCTGTCAAGATCAACGGCTCAGCTATCAACCCATTTCCCCACGCCAAGGTCCTAGGTGTAATCCTGGACTCTGAACTAACCTTTCGACCCCACATTCTATCACTATCCAAAGCTTGCCGCCTCTGTCTTCGCAACATCTCCAAGATACGCCCCTTCCTAACCAATGTCACCACAAAGCTTCTAATCCACTCCCTGGTCATCTCCCGCCTTGACTACTGCAAGTCCCTCCTCATTGGTTTACCTCTAAATAGGCTATCCCCACTTCAGTCCATCATGAACGCTGCGGCCAGGCTCATCCACCACACAAACCGCTCAGAGTCTGCTACACCCCTCTGCCTATCCCTCCATTGGCTGCCACTCAGTCACCGAATTAAATTCAACATACTAACTATAACTTACAAAGCCATCCACAACCTGGCCCCTAGCTACATCTCTAACCTAGTCACAAAATACCAACCTAATCGTTCTCTTCGCTCCTCCCAAGACCTCCTGCTCTCAAACTCCCTTGTCACCTCATCCCATGCTCGCCTTCAGGACTTCTCCAGATCTTCCCCCATCCTCTGGAATGCTCTACCCCAATCCGTCAGATTTTCTCCTACTTTATCCACTTTCAGACGATCCCTGAAAACTCATCTCTTCAGAGAAGCCTATCTGGCCCCCACCTAACAACTGTACATTTATCTTCTCAATCAGCACATCACCCACAGTTATTACCTCTTGTATCTCTTGACCTTCCCTCTTAGATTATAAGCTCTAAGGAGCAGGGCCCTCTGATTCCTACTGTATCAAATTGTATTGTATTTGTACTGTCTACCCTCAAGTTGTAAAGCACTACGTAAACTGTTGGCGCTATATAAATACTGTATAATAATAATAATAATAATAAAAGAATACATATCGGCCTAAACTGAGGAAAAAAATTGTTTTTTTTATATTTATTGGGGGGATATTTATTATAGCAAAAAGTAAAAAATATTGCGTTTTTTTCAAAATTGTCGCTCTTTTTCTTGTTTATAGCGCAAAAAATAAAAACCGCAAAAGTGATCAAATACCACCAACAGAAAGCTCTATTTGTGGGAAAAAGGATGTTAAATTTGTTTAGCTGCAACGTCGCACGACCGCGCAATTATCAGTTAAAGCGTCGCAGTGCCGAATCGGAAAAAGTGCTCTGGTCAGGAAGGGGGTAAAATCTTCCGGAGCTGAAGTGGTTAATGGAAGAGTGACAAGAAGAAAGCCATTGTTGAAAGCAAGTCACAAGAAGTCCCGTTTGCAGTTTGCGAGAACTTTTTGGCCTAAAAGCAAAACGCTGTGTGGCAGAAAACGAATGCCTCATACACACGATCGGACTTTCTGACAACAAAACCGTGGAATTTTGTTCGAAGGGTGTTGGCTCAAACTTGTCTTGCATACACACGGTCACACAAATGTTGGCCAACAATTACGAATGTAGTGACATACTAGACGTACTACGTGGTTTTTCAGCTCTTTAGCGCCATCCTTTGGGCTCCTTCTGCTAATTTCGTGTTAGTAGAAGTTTGCTGAGTGTTGATACGCGCTTTTCATTTTGCGCTTTTCAGTTCGTTTCTGAACGGCCGTTCGTCAACCAGACATGTTGCGGAATCGGAGGAGATAACGTGTTATTTATTATTGGCCTTGGAGTTATTGCTTTGACATTATTTTTTTGGCTGAATAATGAATTGATTTGGTAAATTTTCTATATTTTTGGATGCATAGAATGCACTTTTTGGTTAAGTTCTATTGGCAGATAGCATGTCTAATTTTATTTCTTTTCTTATTTTAATGCACAATATAACAATTGTGGAGAATAATACTTGGCTATGTGTTTTACTTCAAATGACAGTTTGGGAGTAGGCAGTTACATTTTAAAAAATACAATGTAAAATTAACAAGGGACACCAACATAGTTGTATCTTTGATCTTAAAAACTAGGAGGTAATGGTGTTGTGGTAACTTGCACAAATTGAAAAAAAACATAATAATATTATTCTTGATTATTCTTAATAATATCTCTGTATTATGTTATGAATGATATTATGCTATGTGAGCATTTTATTTATTTATTGACTGTCTAATGTTTATTTATTGAATGTCCTTCTAAGTCATTTTGATGATATGTATGGTGAATCAGGTATGTGTTTAGTGAGCAGCATGCAGATGGATTTCAGGGGGGTGGCATCATTACTGAGCAAATGTCAAACCTTTATTATTTAGGAATCAATGCAGAGGAAGGGTCCTGTTCTGTTTGGGTGTCAGTGTTGGTATACTGGGAGACTGAATTTTTTTTTGTTTTTTCACAGTAGATTTAAACTGTTCGTGGTCTTCTTCTATGCATTTTAAATGCTATTATTCTGCTTCATGTTGCTTTCACTTATTGAACTGAACTGAACTTTCATGAACTTTATATTGTGTTCCACTGACAAAGAGACTATCAAAAACTTACAGGAGACTTAACTACTGTAAATATGACACATACCAGTCTTACCTTTCACTAATCCCTCCACCTACCTTTCACTAATCCATCCACCAGCACTACTGGTCTCCCTGTGATGTCACCAACAGCAAGTAATCCAATTTTGCTATGACCAATCATAGGGTTCACATAATAACATGTAGGTAAAACTGTCATGAATGGCTTTCATTCCTGACAGTTTGCTTACTATTGGTATGCTGTGATTAGCCCAAAGCTATCGCATGGTACCTGGGCCAATCACAGCACCCTGTACTATGTGATTAGTTGTAGCCAATCACAACATCATGATAGTAAACAATGAGTCATGAATGAAAGCCACTCAGGGCAGTTCAAACAATTGCTGTCAAAGTGATTATCACTGTAACAAGCAATCACAGTGTTAAAAAAAAACCCTGATCACCTCCCCAGAGTAGTGCAGTTTCACTATGGTGACAATGAACTACTCTGATAACAGTATATAAAAAAGGAAAAAAAAAGGAAAACTAAAAAGAATTGTGAAAGGATAAATGTTAAAAAAATTAAGTAAAAAACATTTTTTTTGTCACTGGCAGTCAGTATCCCTGATCACTGCCACACCAGTCATTTGATATTACACTGTACTGCACCAAAAAAAAATAAAAAGGGGAAAAAAAAATAATTTCTTAAATTACCAAAAAATTGCAACTTCAAAAAACTTGCCATGCCTATTACTAAATACATTTGACTGTCCACTTCCCAAAAAGGGGTCATTTGTCATTTTTTTGTACTGTCCAGGCATTATATATATATATATATACACAGTATCTCACAAAAGTGAGTACACCCCTCACATTTTTGTAAATATTTTATTATATCTTTTCATGTGACAACACTGAATAAGTTATAATTTGCTACAATATAAAGTAGTGAGTGTACAGCTTGTATAACAGTGTAAATTTGCTGTCCCCTCAAAATAATTCAACACACAGCCATTTATGTCTAAACCGCTGGCAACAAAAGTGAGTACACCCCTAAGTAAAAATGTCCAAATTGGGCCCAATTAACAATTTTTCCTCCCCGGTGTCATGTGACTAGTAAGTGTTACGAGGTCTCAGGTATGAATGGGGAGCAGGTGTGTTAAATTTGGTGTTATCACTCTCACTCTCTCATACTGGTCACTGGAAGTTCAATAAGGCACCTCATGGCAAAGAACTCTCTGAGGAGCTGAAAAAAAGAATTGTTGCTCTACATAAAGATAGCCTAGGCTATAAGAAGATTGCCAAGACCCTGAAACTGAGTTGCAGCATGGTGGCCAAAACAATACAGCAGTTTAACAGGACAGGTTCCACTCAGAACAGGCCTCGCCATGGTCGATCAAAGTAGTTGAGTGCACGTGCGTCATATCCAGAGGCTGTCTTTGGGAAATAGCATTGCTGCAGAGTTTGAAGGGGTGGGGGGTGGGTCAGACCATATGCCGCACACTGCATCAAATTGGTCTGCATAGCTGTCATCCCAGAAGGAATCCTCTTCTAAAGATGATGCACAAGAAAGCCAGAACAGTTTGTTGAAGACAAGCAGACTAAGGACATGGATTACTGGAACCATGTCCTGCGGTCTGATGAGACCAAGATAACCTTTTTTGATTCAGATGGTGTCAAGCGTGTGTGTTTAGCAAGACGACCACTGCCTTGCTAAAGAAGCTGAGGGTAAAGGTGATGGACTGGCCAAACATGTCTCCAGACCTAAACCCTATTGAGCATCTGTGGGACATCCTCAAACAGAAGGTGGAGGAGCACAAGGTCTCTAACATCCACCAGCTCCGTGATGTTGTCATGGAGGAGTGGAAGAGGACTCCAGTGGGAACCTGTGACGCTCTGGTGAACTCCATGCCCAAGAGGGTCAAGGCAATGCTGGAAAATAATGGTGGCCACACAAAATATTGACACTTTGGACCCAATTTGGACATTTTCACTTAGGGGTGTACTCACTTTTGTTGCCAGCGGTTTAGACATTAATGGCTGTGTGTTGAGTTATTTTGAGGGGACAGCAATTTTACACTGTTATGCAAGCTGTACACTCACTACTTTACATTGTAGCAAAGTGTCATTTCTTCAGTGTTGTCACATGAAAAGGTAGAATAAAATATTTACAAAAATGTGAGGGGTATACTCACTTTTGTGAGATACTGTGATCTACCTTTCACACAGACTAAATAATATACACTGATTTGGGTTATTTTTTACCAAAGACATGTAGCGGACTACATTTTTGCCTAAATTTCTAAAGAAAGATTATTTGTTTGCAAACTTTTTTATCAGAAGCTAAGAAGAAAAAGTTTTTTTTTATTTTTTACAACATTCCAACATTTTTTCATTTCTATAGCAAAAAAATAAATACCCAGTGTTGATTAAATACCACTAAAAGAAATCTAAATTTGTGTAAAAAAATGATATAAATTTAATTTGGGCACAGTGTTGTATGACCGAGTAATTGCCAGTTAAAGTAGTGCAGTGCTGAATAGTGAAAAAATGCCTTGAATGAGGGGGTAAAATGCAATAAATCAGCCGAAGGAATTGCCCCGTTTGAGAGATTCTACATTTAGAATGAATATGGATTTTATAGCAAGGTAAAATGTAGTTATTAAATTGTTGATGATACAATAACACATTTTGCCACCACTGCAAATACAGAGAGGCTGTGCTTAAACAAGCAATTAGAAAAATGCCTAAAACAAGGTAATTAATGCAACTGAAAGCACTGGAGATTTTAGAAGATGCGGGAAGTACTATTAATGTCATTACTCAGTGATCTTCTGTCTGCCCCCAGAGGCTCAAAATAGCACTTAATGAATGAATATTTTTAGAATCTGCAGTAACTTTCACATGATGTATCTTTCTGGGCAGAAAAAAGTGCAAACTGACAAGTCTTAAAAAAACATAAATGTATGACTTTTTCCTTATCTAGACACTTGCTTGAAAAAATTTACATATCAAAGGAAACCTAAAATGAAAATGTGGGCTGCCACTCCTAACTACCTCCTAAAATGTTTCCTAATGCTTATCCAGTAGCTCCACAAAAATGGTCACTGTTTTAAAACAAGAGTATGAGGCAGTTATGGCTTTATACTGAATGCCTCAAGTTGCTGTAAAAGAGAGAAAGCGCCACGCCATTCGTAAGGATATTAAAATGATTTTCTGAGTTTTCAACAGTGTAGTTAGCACAGATCCAATACAGTTCATGGGCTCCAAGTGTATCTTTTCATTGGGCCTACATAAAAGTTATATAAAATATATGGATAAACTGTATAAGATATATATCTTTTATTCCACCCCCCGATAAAGGAGCAAACCTGGAGCCCCTGAAATAAGTTGGATTTATCTGTGTTTTTAACCATGTATTTCTTTATTTCATATAGAATTGATATTGCAGTGGTCCAGTAAACAGATCATGCAACCAAAGTGTGCTGCCTGGAAGTCTCTTACTATCTACTGTAGGAAAGTTAAACCAACTCTGATCTATTGTTTTCCTTTTCTTATTCAATCTGGTAGTATTCGTTTTATATCTGTGCCTTAATATATTAAACAACACAAACAGTAAAACCTCACAACTGTGCCATCAATCAGTGCCAGTCATCTCACCATGGTCAATAACCAGCTTGCGTTGGCCTTCTAACAGCAGTTTCTAAGCCCAAAGGTTCCACCACCTATGGAAGGGTCAATTACAGCACATCAAGTTTGCCAAGAGTGTCCTTCAGCTTTTCGGTATTGTACTAAACCATATGTTTGAAAGCTGTCATAATCTTTAAGAGTTGGTACCTGAGTCCCTTTAGAACATACAAAAATGTGGCAAGTCTGGAAGAATGTTTTAGCACGGGTTTGGGCTTGACTCATAATGTTTGTTTTATCTATGAGCCATAGTTTCCACTGATTGAGATTTTCCAGTGTTTTTTAGTTCCCAAAAGACAAAGAGTTTCCCATCTAGTTGAATTTTTCGTTTGACATCTAGTCACCTCCTCCTTTCCATTCTCTGAGTAAATGTAGGAGGGCATAAGTGTCCTGGTCACGCATGATATGACTTCAATCCAGTACACATAAAAAAACTTGACATTACCATAAAAACATGTACTAGATTTGGGCAATCAGTGTGACACTGAGGACAGGATGTAATACAATCAGGAGAAGGAGATTTGAAATTAATATTACATGATTAATAACCCATGTCGAATTTGAAATTAGATTTCTCTCCAGTTTTCACTTAGGATAGCTTGTTTAGTTTGTAGCAAATTCTGCTGGATAGCCTGCCAGGCCTTATCTGGCATAAGGTGTAAGAGGGTTGCCCATTTGTTATTATGGTCTTGAGGTAGCGGGGGGAAGAGTCTGTGGCTTCTCTCTGGGTATTATAGAAAAATGACAAATCTTGTCTTTCTTGTGGGTCTTCAAGTTTGCAAGGGGTGTATCTTGGAACTTAGAATATGTTTAACATGAGCATATTGAAAAAAATATGTGTGGGGACACCATATTTCTGTTGCAGGAAGAAGAATGGCAGCATCTTGCCTTGCATATCTAAAAGGTGCTGGATATTTGCTATACCTTTCTGTTATAATTGTTTATAGACTGGGGAGTCTGCTCCATAGGGGAATACTGGTGATGATGTTAGAGGCATCACTGGGGAATATTGGGGTAGCTATTCTAAAACTGGTACACTCAGAATCTGGTGCAGCTGTGAATGGTAGCTAATCAGATTCTAACTTCAGCTTATTCAATTAAGCTTTGACAATAAAACCTGCACTGTTCAGTTTTAGTGAATAACCCCCACTGTGTTAAACTAGATGGAAATGCAACATATACTGGACAGCCCAAATGGTTGCTCTGTGTTAGCTTTGTCAATGTCATATGCCTAATTCATGAAACAATTTGTAAACTATGCTCTGGAGCCAGGTACTAGAGTTGTTGTGGGACCAGAAGAAGAAGGTTGACAAACATTCCCCTACTTTTGTGAAGAGGCCCTGGCTCCAGTCTCAGCTAGTCTGTGTCTTCTTGCGAAAGTTCATTCCTGACTTAGACTTAGCATTGGAAGACTGGGAGGAATGCTCAAGATGTTTCTTGAAGGAAAGTTCAGCTGAGCAGCATTTAAGACAGGGAATCCTGCCCATGTGTACAGAAAAAGGCTCATTCTAGAACTTTGGCAAAGTGTATTTGCTGGGCCACTCATGCAATAGTGTAAAGCAAAAGACAAAAGCGCCAGCTGACTAGAGACAGAGGGATCTGTAAGAATTGAGCTGCAATTCCAGACCATAGGCTTAGCCCAGACTTACAAACTGCTAATGACATAACTGCAGGTTGTATGTCAGTATCTGCCAAGGCAAAGATAGCCTTAAGAAGGGCTTCTAACCTCTTATCCTCCACATGAGCAATGAGGGTCTTCTTAGCGTGAGGTAATGGCCAGATCTACCACAGGAATAGCCCACTTTTGAAGTAAACTTGAATGTAATATTGCTGGGCAAAACATTTAGAAAAATAAAAAATCTTCTCCAAGTGAGGCCAGTCTCAATTTAGGACAGGTTGAACCGGTACATGAACAAGAAAAATCCTAGCTGGTGTAGAGAATTTTAGGGACCCTATACTAGACACCTTAGAGCGAGAAAACTCAGTTTGTTTCAACACTAAACAAGATCATACTGCTTCAATCAGTGTAGCAATAGTCTCCTTAAATTTTGGAGAGATTTTGGTAGCAGATGTTTCATCCTGATCAGATGCCTCACAGGGCAAGGATTCCTCCCTAGCAGATGCATTCTATTCAGTTACTGTGGCTTAAGGACAAAGTCAAAGACTGAAGTTAGAGGAAAGGTGGGGAGGGCTGTGACCACTGTACTCAAAGGCCTCTATGAAGATAGAAATTCTGCACTTGAACTCTGACATTGTGGCCTAAAATTTCCTTACTAGACAGGAAGGACGAGGCAAATGTTGCAGAGTGGCTGGCTGAATGACCAGAGGAAGGCAGAGAGTCAAAATCGGGGGGCAACTATCAGAGGAAATGGTACCAGGGCCCTGCATCGATGTACTACAACCCCAATAGAGCTAAAGGCTGAGCCTGAGCTATTAAGCACACATGACCCCATATCTTTCCACTTATGGGTAACCATGTGTGCGAATAAAAACCCAGGATCAGCAAACGTAAATGCTATTAGTGTTTATTAGGGTGCCTTTAGGATACAGAACCAGGAAATGTTTCTTGTCTGGTACCCTGAATGCACAGAGAAAGAGGCAGGACATGCAGAAACCCCCTTCAAAGTGAGGTGGAGAAGGTGCAGTGACAGCTTTTGGAAAGGTGCAGCAACGCCCATGTCACAGGCAGGGCAGAGCACCTGGGGCACCATAAATGTCATTCAGAGGGACTACTAAATGGTGACAATTGTCATCCTGACTGTAAAACCACACCACCCAAAGTGGAAGGTGGTAATGTTTCACCCCACAAGAAGAAAAAAGTAATGATCACCCTGGGACTGAATTTCTAATGGACTTTTGCCATGTGTACTTACCACTCAGTAGGAAGACAACCCCTTCCCAACTTCCCCCTTTCCTCAGTGGCCATACCTACTCAGCAGTCTTTAAAGACTGGGCTCTGCACCAGGCAGACTGGGGCTCTGGACCCGTAAAACACCCTACGTATATGTCAAAAGAAACACCCACAGCAGGATCCAAAGCATAGCAACATTACAGGCTGGCCCCACATTTTCTCATCAGAAGGGGTCCACGTACAGTCCCCCAAAGCTTTGCCTAGGAATACACTGATCCAGAAGCTGCATAAAAAGCTGAAGTGGCTATGGTGCATCCTGGTAATGAAGGAATCTTCTTGGCAGAAATCTATCTTGGAAGAAATCATCCAGAGAAAGAGAGAGTGTGAGAGAAAGCCTCCATATTAAGAATGTAAGCGTCTCTCAGTAGAGAAAAGAGGTTCATCACCTATGGTTATCAACAAAATACTGAGCCTGACTGGAAGTGGGAGGGGTTATATGGAGGGATGTCCTTACAGTCTTTTTTTTTGCCACTGTCCAATCACCTAAAGCAGGGGTGTCAAACTGGCGGCCCTCCAGCTGTTGCAGGACTACAAGTGCCATCATGCCTCTGCCTGTGGGAGTCATGCTTGTAACTATCAGCCTTGCAATGCCTCATGGGACTTGTAGTTTTGCAGCAGCTGGAAGGCTGCTAGTTTGACACCTGTGACCTAAAGGTAGCTGCATATATTGTATCCCTAATGATTTAAAAAAAATCCTGTGTACAGCTCTATATGATAAGGTAAGTACAATTTAAAATGGTTGTTAACCCCTTACATTTACTAGACTGAAGGGACAACTGAGGTGATAAACAGACATGAAACAAATCCTTCTACATAAGTTGTACCTGTTTATCTGCAGCCTCTCTTCTCTACAGCCACTCAAAGTACAGAGTTTAGACAGCATGTCTTAGCTCCAGCAGGCAGGGGGCAGGGATCTCACTGCACAGCATAGGGCAGAGAGCTGAATATAATCTGAGACCTGAGTAGAGGGGATAGACACAGCCCCCTCTATATAGTCCCATAGAGAAACATGCATAGCTGAGGCTCGCAATCACCTGCTGTGCGCTGGAGGGGGGCATCTCCTGTGATTGTCTGGTGTTGTGGAGAACTGTCAGAAGTGACTTTTGCAGATAGCAGAGAGAGACGATAGAAATCACACTAGATGCTTTGGATTGAGACAAGTACACACTATAGAGGGATATGTTTTGTTATTTTTTTTATTTCTGAGATTTAAAAACACTTTTTTTGGTCAGGTAAATATGAAATATTGCATTGGAATATTGTACCGTCAGCACATGATTATCACATGTCAGATTTCTTCCAATGAATGTATTTAGAGCTGTCAAGGTCTAAAAAAAGAAGCAATGCAAATTTTGACCTTTATTATGTGTATGCAGAGTACATTGGAATTCTGGCTTATGCGACTTTAAATTAGTAAAATATCATTAAATGGTAGCACTTCACATGTCCTTTTATTCTCCAGCACACTTTCTAAATGTAGAACTCATAAAGGTAAAGTCACACAAGATGAGAGTTTTTCAGGAAAAGACAAATATTCAGCTCTTTTTAGTACAATACTAGTGAAAGACATGCTTCTAAAGAAGTGCAATGCTGTCTGCTTTTTAACCTCCCTGGCGGTTTTCCCGAGTGTGGCTTGGAGTTAAATTTCAGTACCATTAGCGGTAACCCCGAGCCGTACTCGATGGGGGAAATTAAAAAAATAGAAAATTCATAACACATACAGTACACTGTAATCTTACAGAATACATTACTGTATGAAATAATTTCACATCCCTTTTATCCCTAGTGCTTTGTCCAGTGCCCTGCATGCAGTTTTATATTATATATACTGTTCTTTCTGCCTGGAAACTTGAGATTGTCCATAGCAACTAAAAAGTGTCCCTTTACTTTAAAAGTGGCTTTAGACCAGCTAGAAAACAGTGATAGTAAATTAGAACACTTGCAGAATTGAGCGATAGTGGTGAAATTAATGTTATTATTATTATTTTTTTTTAATTATTTATAGTTATTTATTATATTATAAATTATGATTTTGTCTTTCAAACTTTATCATACCCAGGATATCTACTAGACTCTCGTTTGGACAGATTTAAGTGGGTTATTGCTAAGAATTATAGGTCTACAATATAAAACACCAAATTTCTATGCAAAACAATTGTACCGCTTTGAGATGCAAAAATGTGACAGGGAGGCTACAGTGTATTTCCACTTTTGCAGTCAAATTTGAGAAACCCTCACTATATGTTTGGTTATGTGTTCCCATTTACACAGCATACCTTAACCACTTCAATACCAGGCACTTCTTGCCCACGCCAATTTTCAGCTTCAGCGCTGTCGCAATTTGAATGACAATTGCGCGGTCATACAACACTGTACCCATACACATTTTTTATCATTTTGTTCCCACAAATAGAGCTTTCTTTTGGTGGTATTTGATCACCTCTGTGGTTTTTATTTTTTGCGCAACAAATAAAAAACACCGAAAATTTTTAAAAAGTTTAAACAAGTTTTTCTTTGTTTCTGTTGAAAATTTTTGTAAATAAGTATGTTTTCTTCTTCAATGACGGGCACTGATATGGCTGCACTGACGGGGACTGATAAGGTGGCACTGATGGGCACCGATGAGGTGGCACTGATGGGCACCGATGAGGTGGCACTGATGAGGTGGCACTGATGGGCACTGATGATGGGCACTGATGGGCACTGATAGGTGGCACTGGTATGCAACACTGATGGGCACTCATAGGTGGCACTGATGGGCACTCATATGTGGCACTGATGGGCACTCGTAGGTGGCATTGATGGGTACTTATGGGTGGCACTGATAGGTGGCACGGATGGGCACTGATAGGTGGGCACTGATGGGCATGGATGGGCACTGACAGGTGGCACCGATGGACACTGGTGGGTGGCACTGATGACACTGATGGGTGGCATTTCTGGGCATCCCTGATATATAATTGTGCCAGTCAGTGCCCATTTGTGGGCACTGATTGGCACAGATTGGGCATAATACGCACATGTGGATGGCCATGGGGTACATACCTGGCCATCCACATTTTGCCCCCTTCCCTGGTGGTCCTGGCTGCTTCCCTGGTGGTCTAGTGTGGGCATCCGAGGGGGGGGCACGCTGATAAACAATCAGTGCAGACCCCCCTGTCAGGAGAGCCGCCGATTGGCTCTCCTCTCCTCGCGTCTATGAGACGCGAGTGAGGGAAAAGCCGATCAATGGCTTTTCCTATTGACATCGTGATCAGCCGTGATTGGACACAGCTGATCACGTGGTAAAAAACCTCCGCCGGAGGCTCTTTACCAAGATTGCTGCAGCGGTGTGTCACACTGACACACCGCTCCACCGATCACCACAATGCGCGCTTCCGCGGGCGCACGGCGGATGTTATCCTGCTGGACGTCATATGACTCCCAGTCAGGACAACTGAACCACCGCCTGGCCGTCAATCTGCTATAGGCCGGGAGGGAAGTGGTTAAACATAATAAAACAAATATTTCTTACCTTTCCTGTTTTTTTATTGGAGTTTATACTGTACATTAAATTATATAGGCAGCTAGCAAGCTGTTCTGAACAACCTCAAATTACAAATAAGGGACAGAAAAATGTACCCGGAAGTGTTGACAAACATATGTGTGCACCTTTAGTTTACAGATGATAATGAGATCATAGTACAGACAGCATACCTCCCAACCCTTCTGGATTTTGCAAGACTGTCCCAGAATTTCAGGAATGTGGTGCCCTGTGGATCCTGGCTGAGTTGCGGAGCACAGTGCCAGAATGAGTGACTCCATTAATTCACCTAATTCTTTATAGGTTGAACCAGATGGAATTGTGTCTTTTTTTCAACCTAACTATGTAACTATGTAACCTGCGGGGTGCCCTGGGTTCCAGACGCCACAATCGCTTACTCTATGGCAGCCGTCAGCTCCCAGCCGAATGCTTCCTGTATCAGAGCGGAGGGAAGTTTCCCCTAGGCTCCTCCTGGGCTCTGATTTTAATATGCACAGGAGCAGCCCTGAGGGACGTCCCCCTGCAGTGAGCTGTGTTGTTTCTTAGGTCTGTAGGTTTCAAGGAGGGAAAATTGCACTAGGGTAATATAGTGACCTTTTTGGGGGGTAAGAGGATATGTCTTGGGGATGATTAAGGAGTTGGAAAGGCCTGGGGAAAAAAAAAAAACTTCCAAGCCATTTTTGTTTTTTTGGGAAAAATGTTTAAAAAAAAAGCGTGGAATGTGTTCTTTTACAATGATAAATAATATTTTTATGACATGAAGACCTTAATGAAAGATTTCTGAGACTTTATGTAACGTAGGGATCAACCGATTATCGGTGAGGCAGATATTCACTTTTTTTGAAATATCGGTATTGGGCACAAATGTACCTGATATTACCGATATTGCTTCAAGAGGTTTTACCGGGGTGATGCATGCAGCTGCAGGCATCAACCCGATACCGTTCTTTAGAGCGGACGGTCGGCTTTATTGTACTAACAACCGATGCAGCTCAGCAGCCGCTCAGCTGTTATTACAAGCAGCGTCACCCCCCTCCCGCCGCTCGCCTGGGCTATCCCGTCCCACCGGGAGGCCCGAGCAACCAGCCGGCACGTCTGCCAGCTGGCTGAAGACCCGAACAAAGCCAATGCTTCATTTGGGTCTTGGATCTAGTAACCCAAAAGCAATGTCATGACATCACTTCCCGGACTACTGGCATCTTAAAAGGTGCCAGTTTTCAAAAAATATAAAGTATTCAAAAACGCTGATCTTAACGTTTTGAATACTGTCACTGCCTAATAGTGTCACAAGGGATGTTTACATTCCTTGTGACAGCAATAACAGTGATAAAAAAATATATATATATTTTTTTTTAAATGTACACAATATCGGCACACAATACCAGCTATCGGCCTGAGAGGCGGCCGAAATATCGGTATCGTATCGGCACCAATAAAACTATATCGGTCGATCCTTAATGTAAAGTATTAAATTATTGCAAGTTCTCCTAGCTTAACCTCTTGTCGACCAGCTGCCGCAGTTTTACTGCGGCAGAATGGACCGGCTGGGCGAAACAACGTTACCTGACGTCGCTTCGCCTTTTGGCCTTTGCCTTTGGGATGACTGCCGGGCTCCCGTGATCGCTTGTGACAGAGCAAGAACCGGGATCTGTGTGTGTAAACACAGATCCCGGTTCTTTCAGGGGAGTAGAGACAGATCGTGTGTTCATACTATGTATGAACACTGATCTCTTTATCCCCCTAGACAGTCCCATCACCCCTACAGTTAGAACACACCCAGGGAACACAGTTAATCCCTTTATTTGCCCCCTAGTGTTAACCCCTTCCCTGCCTGTGACATTTATACAGTAATCAGTGCATTTTTATAACACTGATCGCTGTATAATTGTCAATGGTCCCAAAAATGTGTCAAAATTGTTCAATTTGTCTGCCGCAATATCATTGTCCCGATAAAAATCGCAGATCGGTGCCATTACTAGTAAAAAAAATAAAAAATAAAAAAGTTCTATAAATCTATCCCTTATTTTGTAGACACTATAACTTTTGCGCAAACTAATCAATATACGCTTATTGTGATTTTTTAACTAAAAATATGTAGAAGAATACATATCGGCCTAAACTGAGAAAAAGTTTTTTTTGATAAAAAATGTGGAATATATATTATAGCAAAAAATAAAAGATATTATGTTTTTTTCAAAATTGTCGCTCTTCTTTTGTTTATAGCGCAAAAAATAAAAATCGCAGGGGTGATCAAATACCACCAAAAGAAAGCTCTATTTGTGGGAAAAAAAGGACGTTAATTTTGTTTGAGTACAGCGTCCCACGACCACGCAATTGTCAGTTAAAGCAACGCAGTGCCGTATCGCAAAAAATGACCTGGTCATTGAGCAGCCAATCTTCCGAGGCTGAAGTGGTTAAGACAAGCAAATCCTGGAATATAATTCAAGTAACACTATACATCTCTATGCAGTTCTCGAACAAGAAAAATTTGCATTTCTGCCTCTACACTACACTACAGGGGAAAGGCTCCAATTTAGTTTGCATGTGGACTCCATCTTGTACTTCCTACAGTTGGGTGTCCAGTAGATGATAGTTTCTTCACCAGCAGAATCTTCAAGTAAGGAAGTGCTCAAAACCACTGCCGCACAAAAAATACACAATACCTTAAATTTTAGATCAAATGACACCTAAAATTCAGGAGATCATTGATCAAGCTTTCGCAAGAGCAATATATGCTGGATCAGCATTGTCAATAAAAATGCATATTGGTAGGAAGCTTTTACATTTATAGGAGGAAGGGGGGTGGTTTACCAGTTCTCATGTATAGTTAAAATGTTCTTAACGTATACTGTACAGCCCTTGTTATTCCATTTGTAATAAAAAAATAAAATTTTGGAAAGCAAATTTAGTATATTTACTGAATAAGCCGTACTTTTATTTCAAGCATAATACTTTTATATACACTGCATTTCATGTTTCCAGTGTAACAAAATGACTTTCAAATTTTAAAACTAATCTACACTGAATTTTTTTTTTCCTCCAAAATGTCATTTTTTAAAACAGGGAAAAAACATTTTTTCTCATGGCTTCAAAATTTTCAGAAATGTTTCATCTTTATTTGGGAGGGGAGAGGACCAGGAGGGGAGGAAAGAAGTAAGATGGCCACCAACTCCCCTCATTCCACTGCCCGCACCGAACTACTAGCAGCAAGGGATACATCTCTATGGATCATTGAGTACATGTTTTTTCATCTTTCAGTGGTTGTGTGAATTTCCTGGTCCCTGCCAATATCCATATCAGGATGGGCAGAGCGCACGCCATATTTGTTCTAAACGAGTTGAACATTTTGCTGACTCTTATGCAGATACCCATAAAGTGTTGATTTTTCTGAAAAAGCAGGCTTTGACCTGTGAAACGTGTTGAATAAACAAGTTGACCCTGCTTGGACGCTCTGTTTTGGGGCTTCTTTGTATACAACTTCATATGGAAGCTTACATAAATCATGCAATTACTTTATAGTTTTTTTTTAATAATATTATGTAATAAAATGTTTGATATATTTTATATATAAATGGTGTGGTACCTTTCAAGTCCTGTTTAGATATTTACTTAGGGTTTTTTTCTGGTTGTACTTTGCAATGGAGGATGTGGTACCCAAAAAACAATTTTTTAGGAGGGTGGCTAATATGCCCCAACTACTCACTTATTTATAATTAATGAAAATATAAGTTAACAAAAAAACCCAGTGTCAGAATACTTGGCTAATAGCTAACAAACAGAAACATCTAATAACTAATAATATACAATATATACAAAATGGGGAACACCGAAAAGCAGGGGAAAACTGGAGGTGCAGAGAGTAGATGGGAAAGGGGAAACAAAACTGTGATCAGGAACAACAGGGAGCAGGTACAAGGCAACAGGATACAGGGTACAGCAAACAGGGCAGGGGCAGCAGCAGGAGCAGGAGCAGGAACAGGATAATGGCTAGCAGTATCTGGCAGCAGGTAAAACACTGGAGCGAACGGTATTTAGTAGGGGAGGACTGAAATACCCTCCAGGAAACCAGCATCAAATGGAAATGGATTACTGGGGTCTGCTGGCTTCTGGGACATGTCACATTCCCCCTGAGGAATACATGTGACTGATCCCTATATCGAACACGCATAGGGGAGAGGACGGTGCAGTAGGCAGCAGGTTTTAATGCTGTGAACTGACAAGCTCTCATCGTTTTTTTCTTTTATCTGCCATAGAGTGGTGCGCTTCAGCACCTGGAAGATGCGAGTACCCAGATTGATGTTTTATAAATAAAATGCGTTTTTAAACAATAAAACACCATTTAGACTTTATTTTTATATATGGACAGAGGAACTTACTGCTGGACATCTCAGGATCCCAAAGAGCTACTCTTTATCAGCTTTTAGTAGTTCTGTGTTTGTTATAAGCAAATCTTATAACACAGACTAGCTGTCCATTTTGAATCTCTGATTCTGATCTACAACAAAAATGTAGAAAAATGTCTCTAAGGCTGGCCACTGATGATATGGTTTTCATTCCTTCAATTTCCACCTCATTACAGTCAGTCATAATGGGGGAATTTCTCCTGCTGCGCTATTGTATTCTGCCAGCAGGGGGGGGGGCACTGGGAGTATTCCCGGCCAGCAGAATACAATGGTTACTGCTATAGCCACTGGCAGTAACCGTATTTCGAAAATATTGACATGTTGGTTGTACCCAACATGATTGATCGATTAACTTGGGTACAATCAGCCCACCCATACATAATTTGAATCCCAGCCAGCTGCGATTTAAACTGTCTATGGCTGGCTTAACTTTTCTCAAAATGAATAGATCTGCATAATTGTTCAGGACCTGTGAAAATATTACAACATGTGGGTCAAAATAACAGTTAGGGAACCAGCATTTTCAGCATGAGGTCAGCAATGGTATCCTATATATTAATATGCTCCACTGCTCTCTGCACGTGTATATATATGTATGGGGAATCTGTCACTTGGCTCAGTCTGGGAAATTTTTTCCTGAGAAAGTGGCCATGATTCAGCCCCAAGCGAATACCTGGTTAGATTTGCTGAATCTGACATACCTGCTTTAAAACAAGAATGTATCCCAAGTGGTGGAAATGTAGCTTACAGTTGGAACATAGCATTGACATAACAAGGTGGGCTGGCTAGTGACACGATCCTTTTAGTTGTAGAAGTAAAATCATGTACTATACCTGATTGCAGGTGTTGATGTCTACTCCTCCTTTAAGGTATTCCAGTACTTTATCAACATTGCCTGATCGAGCAGCTTTCAAGAAGCTGGTATTGCTGTCCGACTGTAAGGAAAAAGATACATAAACATTTAGTTCAATGGCAATTTCAGCTAAACATGTCCTTTATTAAATTTATTAAATTTAGAGAAAGCATTTGGTTTTAGGGTTTTTTCTATGTTTATTATCATTATTTTTGGATCACACTTTGCTGTTTGCTTTCGTTTATCATCCATTGCAGGACACAACTTGATGATAGTTAAAGTGGACCTTCACGTACAATTATATTATTAACATAAAATTATTCTGTTCTCCTTACAACCTGTTATACATTTTAGTACCTTTAGTACTTGTAGCTGCTATCTTATTTTTTTTTTAAACTGGGTGAAGTTTCTCTTTACATCTGAACTCCAGGAATAAATTGCATATTTACATTTCCCCAGCAGCCCAATAAGTATAAGATATACATACTTACATTGTGCCAAGCTGGATCCAATTAAGTTTGATCCAAGTTGGATCAAACTTAACTGGAAGCACAACATTAAAGCGGAGTTACACCCAAAAGTCCTTACCCCCTGACATACCACATTTTTTTTTGGGGGGGGGGGGGGGGCAGGTACCTAGTTTTGACAGGTACCCAGCTCCCACTTCTGCTCAGGCCTAGGCGGCCCCTCCTGAGTCACGCATGCGCAGTGTGCACCCGGCCGTGCAGCCGCAAGCTGTCACAGCCGGGTGCCCAGACCACAGTAGTGATGCCGGCGGCGCAGAGAGGAGGGAGAGAACCGAGGCTTCGGGCGGCCGCATCGCTGGACCGCGGGACAGGCGAGTGTCTGTTTATTAACAGTCAGCAGCTACACTTTTTTTAGCTGCTGCCTTTTAATAAACACAGGAATGGCTGGAACTCCGCTTTGAATATATGACAGTTGCATTAACATTTATAAATAAAATAATCAATCAGCACATTATCATACAAGCATATTGATGGATTATAGGGCAAAACAATACTACATCAAGACGATCCTATCTATAAAACTCACACAATGTCAGAAGATATAATTTAAACAAATTTTACTTCACTTTGATCATAATTTTTGGGGTTACTTATAAGAATAAAAGAAAAGGCTATTAAAGTGAATGTTCGTCAACATTCAGTGAAAACAACAACTTTTTCATTTTGTTTTTGCTTTTTCAGAAGTTGGAGATTTTAAAGCGACCAGCAATTTTGCACCTTGTGTTTAAATTAAAGTGGAAGTCCTGGCTAGAACTCAGCTTAAAACTGCTCCCATCTCTCTTCTAACTCCTATACTAACTACCCTGTAGAAGGAAGATGCTTATACTTACTTATTCTATGGGTGCTTCGGTCCGGTCACATGATCGGCTATCAACAGCCAGCTTCAGGGGAGAGGAGGGACAGCCAAAACTGGATGCCTCATGGTAGGCCTATGGGTGACGTCACTGCCCATGCTTTCTATCTGTTGTCAGCGCTCTCTTCTCTCCCCTGAAGCTAGCTGCTGAGGGAATAATGTGAGCACTAGTGAGACCAGTTAAGCACCTTCCTTTTACAGTGTAGTTTCGTATATGAGTTAGAAGGTGGGAGGGAACAGTCTTAAGCTTAGTTAGTTCTAGTATTGAATGCCACTTATACGCTTCCTCCCCCCCTCCGGTGCCACATTTGGCCCCTTTCAAGAGGGGGGGGACGAGGATCTGTTTTTGACAGGTTCCCTTCCCCACTCCCGGAGACGGGGCTGATCTCCCGGAAGTTTGCCCCCCTCCTCCTTCCCCTACCGCCGGGCCAATTAGAAAGCGCAGTGCGCTTCGTGCATGCACAGTAGGGAACCAGCTGTGAAGCCGAAAGGCTTCACTGCCGGGTTCCCTTACCAGGAATGGCAGCAGCAGCACCCAGGAGTTGTTCCGAAGATCAGCCGGGGTGCTCCCAGGACAGGAAAGTGCCCTATTATTAAAAATCAGCAGCTACAGAATTTGTAGCTGCTGACTTCTCATTTTTTTCACCCAGGCTGGACCTCCTTTTTAAATTCTACAACAGACTTTTTTCCTGTTTCAACAATTTTTATTACCTTTCAAAATAAGGTATATTAACAGTATTGCCCACACAGGGGCAACGATTCAATGTAAAACAGCATAAAGGTAGGGTTTATACAGTAGAAAAATTCAACAGTCGGTTGTTCAAAACCTATTTAGGGGATTAGAGACTTCTCGAACATTGGGAAAACACAGTCAAGATGCTTATAGAATTCACCCGTACAAGGGGTAAAATAGGGAAACACTCAAGGGAGGAAGCATAGAAGAGGGGCAGCAAAAGAAAGAAACAGGGGGAAAGGACAGGAGGAAAGGAAGCCTTAGGAAAGTAGGTTACAAAAAAAAATAGGAAAGGAGGAAATGGATATGGAAAATGGGACAAGCCCTCCCTACCCAAGGGGCTGTGGACCAGGTGTGAAGTAAAGAACTATAAATAGCTAAAGCTAGAGGAATTCAGGGAAGGGAGGGCATACTAAAGCCAGGTTTACCAAACTTTAAGTAATTAGGGGGCTGTGAGTCTTTGAGGATGCTGGATAACTTCTTGTCAACAAGTGCTCATGCGCTCTATGACTTCCTGCAAATCAACATCAGACTTCTTCCAAGCCTTGACAGTAATTTGTTTAGGCCAGGAAAAAGAAAAGAGGCCAATGTCTATTGGGGGCCATCAAATCTTAGAGAGATATGATGTAGAAATGCTATCCAGGGGTCTCATGGAATAGTAATGTGAAATAAAGTTTAAATGAGGACAAATATTGTAGACCACAAAGAGATTAGTCTTGGCCAGGAACATCAGATGTGCGAGACATCACCTCAGTCACTAAAACCCCTTAAACATCTGTCACTATTATGGAACAGCTTTTGCTACAATACAACCTAAATGGAACCTTGTAAGCTGATTCCAGGATGGCCTTATTGAAGGAATATTTTGCTTTTCTACATTTTGTCTCAGCTTGCCTATATTTCGCTGTTGAATGATTTCAAATGTAGACTTTTTTTCATACTGTCATTTTTTCCCCTGAAATTAACAGCTTCCCATACCAGTTCAACATGAGCCATGCAAAAGATACCCGTCATTACTAAAAATATGTTATTTAAACCTTTGGTGTTTTCAACACTGTTTTTATTGTAATGTGATCGTTATAATAAATGTAGAAATAATGACCACCTCAGAGTAAATTTACAAGGTGTGTTTTGAACCTCTACCATTCTGCTACAGCACCAGAGGTCAGACAGTACAGAAATACACAGCTGCTTTTAATATAATAGTTATAAATGGGTCCCGCTGGATTAATGCTAAAGGATTCCCTGTCTCCTTGTTAATCCTCATTGTACTAGTTATCTGAGAGTAAATACTGAGATATAATTCCAGCATTTGTGTAATGATAGGTATCTTGTGGGGAGGGGGTGAAGGGTTGTGTCACTTTGAACTATTCCCAATACCCATTGGGAGATTTTCCTTCACTCCCTGTCTTGAGACACAATAGGAAAGAAGAGGAGATCCCTCCAGTTATCACAGAAACAGTTTGGAAGATTGCCCATCTATTCCTGTTCCAAGGACAATTTTACTTTTTTACTTTCTCGACTTTCAACCCCCTAGTGACAACAGTAGCCATGACTAAAGAGGGTGAACCTTCCTGGTAGAGACAGACAGCCATCAAGAATCAAAATTAAGCTAGCAAATTAGAATTACCGTATTAATATAAGAACTACAATTTTCAGCTCTTTTATAAATTGCATGCCATTATATCCTGTGCAATGCATTTCACTTGTAAGCATTACGATCGTGTGAAGTAGGTTATAAAAGTACTCCTTCATTTGTGTGTATCAGGATTATTATTTAACCCCATATTACATAGAACCAGTTACGTCTGTCCTTTTGCCCAACAGACGTTTGCAATCTCATGTAGCAAAATGTTACTGAATACATTAACTTGTATCTCATCTATATTTTAGAATTGTGCAACTAGTGGAAAAATCCTTTGAATCTGCTTTTGGCAAGCGGGTCTTGGATAAGGTCAGATGAGCCATTATGCATGCTTAACTCAAGATACAATTTAAAGGAGACATCAGTTCAGAATCACAGAAGTAGACATCAGTCCAGCATAGCTTTATACATGGCTTGTCACATGGGCATAGTATAGAAAGTTCCAGTCTAAAAAAATGCTGCACCTTGTGCTTTTTGGAGCTGATCACTCTCCGCTATGCTGAACTGAATGTTGGCTTAATCAGTTAAGCAGAGAAAATCATTCATCAATTAAGAAAACCATAGCATCCCCAAACACCCACATGAGCAGATCCTTATAAATTGCTACCTGTAAACAAGAACAGTGACACTATTTTTTCTGAAATGTCTTGCTTTAGCCTGAAAACCTCTTTTCATTTTGCTTGCACAGTGTTTTAATAGTGCAAATAAAATATTCATAATTTTACCATCAGCTTTTATCTTGAATGACCTGATTTCCATATTAAGCACTAAGAAGGGGCGACAGGCAACAACTAGTTATGGAATAAGCCTGTACATTGATAGAAGCAGCTACAGACTAGTTCTAGTTCTAATTGCTTGCATTAAAAGAGAAGTATGTGGTTTGAAAAAAACAAACCTACATAGGTGAATGTAGCATCGATCTGAAGCTGTATCTGTCCCCTGCCACCTCTAATGCCCTGTACATACGATCAGACATTGATAGGACATTCCGACAACAAAATCTGTGGATTTTTTTCGACGGATGTTGGCTCAAACTTGTCTGGCATACACACGGTTGCACAAAGTTTCGGAAAATGCGATTGTTCTGAACGCGGTGACGTAAAACACGTACGTCGGGACTATAAATGGGGCAGTAGCCAATAGCTTTCATCTCTTAATTTATTCTGAGCATGCGTGGCACTTTGTGCATTGGATTTGTGTACACACGATCAGAATTTAACCGATTGGATTTTGTTGTCGGAAAATTTTATAGCCTGCTCTCAAACTTTGTGTGTCGGAAATTCCGACGGAAAAAGTCCGATGGAGCCCACACACGATCGGACAACACAATCCAATCGCACCTTTTCCAACCGTGTGTACAGGGCATTAGACTGAAATCCAAGCAATCAAAGACTGCGGATTGCTCAATTCTCAGTCTTCAGTGAGCAGAGAGTCGGTGCTCTGCCCCTCCAGCGCTCACTAGAGCACTGGGCTGTGGAAGGGTCAGCAGCAGCTGGCTCAGGTCTGTCAGCGGCATGATGAGAGGCTGAGCCAGCTGTCGGTCAGGCACCTGGGTGGATCCCAACATTAAACTTGGGATCCCTCCACAGTCTGGACCAGCTGAGTGACGTCAGCCAATAGCAGACTTTAGCCAGCTGTCAGCTGATCCTGGGTCACAGGAGTTCAGAACAAAGTGCACTCCTGTGACCTACAGGAGAAGTAGGGCCAAAAGAGCCTTGGCCCTACTTCTCTTTTAGCCACCTCCCACCCGGCCACTGCACATAAACGTCCGGGTGTTCCTTTCCTCGTTCTGAGTGGACGTTCAGGAACGTCCCTCAGAACGAGTGCTCGCAGCGTGGCCATGAGGCGCGCTGCAGCTCGATCCTGTGATCATTATGATCACAGAATTCAGCTGAGCAGAGATGGGGATATGGGCACTGTGATTGGCCCTCCGTCTCTGTGACAGTTCTTCCCGCCAAGCTCTGTGTTAGGATGATTTTACACAGAGAGCTGTTACGGATAACCCCACAAACAGTACACCAAGCACCACTGATACCCCTTCCCCATTCACATGTCAGTGTCCCCATAACACCAAATAAACACTGCTTTGGGTTTTTTTACCAAAGAAATGTAGCAACATCATTTTTGGTCAAAATTTATCAAGAGAAGTTACTTATTTGCTAAATTTTATAACAGAAACTAAGAAAAATGCATTTTTTTTGAAGAGTTTCGGTCTTTTTTTATTTGTAGTGTAAAAAATAAAAACCCCAGCAGTGATTAAATACCACCAAAAGAAAGCTCTATTTGTGTGAAAAAAAATGATAAAAATGTCATATGGGTACAGTTTTACATGACGCGCAATTCTCATTCAAAGTGTGACAGCGCTGAAAGCTGGGAATTGGTCTGGAAAGGAGGGGGATGAAAGTTCCCGGTATTGAAGTGGTTAAGCAATGCACCAAACTGTGTTAAACCTGCCACTGTCGTATCCAAAGAATACATAGAATCTAGAAAAATCTGTTAAAGGTTCGAAGGACTAGCACCATGTACTAATGTTAAATATGAGAGGCAAGTTAAGTTAAGGTCAGGAGAAGCAGCATTGAACAACAATCAAGTAATCTGCAGTGATGTGTCACCAGTCCCCCCTGACGTTCAGCCAATCGTGTAAGCGGATAAAGCACATCTTAGCTGAACAGTAACTGCAGTGAGGCTAAATGCTGCATCACACCCACAATTATATTCTATCTGCACTCGATGGTATGCTGCAGCTTAACCAATGCAGAGCTAAAAGTACTGCTACAATGTCATAGTACAATAAAACCTAATCAAGCAAAGTCTTCTTCTATCAAATCTCGTGTCATTCACTTGTGCAATTAATGAGAATCTCTTATGGCTGCTGATGTAACTCAACTCAATCACAGTTACAATGATCCTTCAGAGGTTTCCTTCTTTAATGATGTAATTAAAGATTGTGAAGAATATTAGCTAACTAGATGCATTTTAAACATATTACTATATTTAAAAAGTAGGCTCTGTTATCTAAGTACCCACATTCATTTTAAGGACCACTAGCTGTAAATGAATTTATTACTATATCAGTCCACTGTAGCCATAACTGGATCTCTTTTTGCATAATAGCAAAGATCGGAGTGTCTCTGACAATATTTTTAAAGTGGACAGGCAGGACATTAAAACAATATTATGTATCAATAGTACTACCTCCCAATCTGTTTTATAGTACAGGCTAGTGTCTGTTCTGTGCTGTCGGAAGAGGAAGGTGCCTTGTAGTTTTGAGACAGAAACTACAGCACACAGTAGTCATTCAACACAACCACCATCACCAGGAAATGCTGAATTATTCTTTTTGTGCACATTTGATATGAATAGCATGTGACAACAAAATAGGTATTACAGATACCATTGACAAATGTGGTTAAACTGGGAATTGATTGCCAAAAGGCACAAAAATGCTTCTAATGGCGTGTACACACGGGCGGACTTTTAAAGTCCGACAGATTCGTACATGATGACATACGACTGGACTAAAATAAGGAAGTTGATAGCCAGTAGCCAATAGCTGCCCTAGCGTCGGTTTTTGTCCGTCGGACTAGCATACAGACGAATTAATTTTTCAATCGGACTCGAGTCCGTTGGAAAGATTTGAAACATGTTCCAAATCTAAAGTCTGTCTGATTTTCGACTGAAAAAGTCTGCTGCAGGTCCGATGAAGCCCACACATGGTCGGATTGTCCGACGGATTCGTCCCGTCTAACCAGTCCGGTCGAAAAGTCTGCCCGTGTGTACACGGCATAAGTCACTTGTTGGAAAACTTTTTGCAAAGTTCGTAAGCTCTTGATTTTAAAACTTTATTAATAAGCTATCTGCAGTATTTTATATACAACCATGAGTATTCTGTGTATTTACAGACTATTTAATTATAGAAAACAATGGGATGTTATTTTATATAATAGCGCTGAAGGGTAAACACCACTCTGTATTCAATCATGTGAAGATAATAATGGGTTCTAGGCAATTTAAACCCAAAGATAACTTTAAAGTGGTTGTAAACCCTTACAATCCACTTTTTGCTACAGGTAAGCCTATAATAAGGCTTACCTGTAGCTACCCCGTATGTCTCTTAAACCTGCACAGTTTAGGAGATATCCCCTGTATCTGCATGTGCCAACATCATCGGCACATGCACACTGAAGCAATGGCACGTACGTGCGATTTGCTTCAGTGAGAGCGCCATTACCAGCGGCTCCCGCGTGCATGTGCGGGAGTGACGTCATCGCGGCTTCAGCCAATCACAGTTCCAGAGCCGTGATACCCAGAAGTAACTCCAGGGAGAAATATCGCCCGGCCCGCTCTGTGTGCTGCAGCGATGTGACTCCCGAGCGTATGCGTGGGACTGATGTCACCACAGCCCGGCCAAAGATACGAAACCTGGAAGAGAGATCGGGTAATGATGGAAGCTCTGGGAAAACAGTAACAGGGCTGGAGGGCTCTTTCTGCAAGTCTGCCATTAAGTGTTATGCCGCGTACACACGATCGCACATTCCGACAACAAAACCGTGGATTTTTTTCAGACGGATGTTGGCTCAAACTTGCCTTGCATACACACGGTCACACAAATGTTGTCGGAAATTTAGAACGTCAAGAACGCGATGATGTACAACACGTACGACGAGCCGAGAAAAATTAAGTTCAATAGCCAGTGCGGCTCTTCTGCTTGATTCCGAGCATGCGTGGAATTTTGTGCGTCGGAATTGTGTACACCTGATCGGAATTTACGACAACGGATTTTGTTGTCGGAAAATTTGAGAACCAGTTCTCAAATTTTGTTTGTCGGAAATTCCGACGGAAAATGTCCGATGGAGCCTACACACGGTCGGAATTTCCGACAACAAGCTCACATCGAACATTTGTTGTCGGAAATTCCGACCGTGTGCACGCGGCATTAGTATGCGGTGCATACTAGTACATTATAAACTAGACCTGCAGGGGGACCCATTTTTTTCTTATTTTTAAGACATAAGTTTACTACCGCTTTAAGTAGTGGAGGTATATGGATTCTTTTTGGAGAATAAGGGTATTTGTTTAGTGTCACTTTAACCTCAGTAGAGAGATGTGTATATGTCCAGATCCAGAAAAATATGCTCAGGATAACAAGATCTGCTGCATAAAAATGAATGACATTTGTAGTTTCGTAATGTTTTATATGAAAATAAATGGATACCATTTCATAACAAGTGTCTAAGCAAAAAACAGACTAGAGACAAATCTCACAAGATATGAGTCACTGCATTGCTACTCCTACTGGATTCTAAACTAGCATGAGCAAGTACAGGCCATTTATGCCAGCTGAGTCTTGATATTCTGGATTAGTTCTTGTACTAAACTATTTAACAATTCCAATAAATTGCTAGCTAAAGGGCATAAAATAGTCAAGCTGCACATGTGACCAGTTTTAATGTCCATTCAGTGCCAGAGTCATTATAATAAGTGCTGTTTTTAGTAGTCACACAGTCACATAGATGATTGTATAAAGTCTGAATGTGTATGTAAAGCCAAAACATTTTTTTACATTGTGTACAGAGTGTGGAAGTGTTAAAACCCCATTCAGGTGTTTATTATTGCTGTATCCTCGCTGGGAAGATTCATTCTCTCTGCTTGTCCTGGTGACCATTTAAAGTTTCACATAAAATGATAGGAAATCCAACATTTTAGAGTTGTGAAGGGGACAGGAATAGAGGGGAAATGTTCAAATGGGAACACCTGTTCTGGTAACAACTATCTATGTAGTCTTATGCCCTGTACACACGATCGGAAATTCGGCCAGCAAAAGACCGATGAGAGCTTTTGGTCAGAAAATGCGACCGTGTGTATGCTCTATCGGACTTTAGCTGGCTGAATTCCAGCCAGCAAAAAATTGAGAGCATGTTCTCAATTTTTCGGTCGGAAAAAGTTCAGATCGGAAATTCCGATCGTCTGATAGCAATTCCGCCGCGCAAAATTACTACGCATGCTCAGAAAACAATTTGACGCATGCTCAGAAGCATTCAACTTCATTTTCTCGGCTCGTAGTGCTGTACGTCACCTTGTTCTTAATGGTCGAAAGTTCAGCGAACTTTTGTGTGACCGTGTGTATGCAAGGCAAGCTTGAGGGGAATTCTGTCGGAAAAACAATCCAAGAGTTTTCTGAAGGAAAATCCACTCGTGTGTACGGGGCATTAGAGATTTCCACCTACTTCCTGTTGTGTATCTTCATCAGGAAGTAAAGGGAAATATCCAGACAAAAACGGGGTAAAAAAGTCAGGGATCTTAATAATTCTGTACTCTATCCACACTTTTTTTTTTAATTATGGCTATAGCTATTCTTGACTAAACAGCACATTAACATTGGAGATCAAAGCTATATCAAGACCCCCATGAATATCTACGATGACATGTAAGATGACCTTATAATCGTTTTAGGAAATTTACACCTTGTTTTTAACAAGAAAAACTTCCTCTTGCCTCTTTATTTTTTTTAATTGTGTATGGCATACCACTGAACTAACAAAAAAAAAGCTCAGACCCTACGCCGGGTTAGGCAACAATTTTGTATATGCATTCACCGGCCACTGTTTTAGGTTCAATTGCTTGGTGACACAAATTGCTAATCAGCCAATAACATGGCAGCAACTTAATGCATTTAGGCATCTAAATGTGGTGAAGACGACTTGCTGAAGTTAAAATCGAGCATCAGAATGGGGAAGAAAGGGAATAGTGGTTGTTGGTGCCAGACGCGCTGGTCTGAGTATTACAAAAACTGCTGATCTACTGGGATTTTCACACACAACCATCTCTAGAGTTTACAGAGAATGGTCTGAAAAAATAAAATATCCAGTGAGTGGCAGATGTTTGCACGAAAATGCTGTGTTGATGTCAGAGGAGAATGGGCAGACTGGTTTGAGATGATAGGCAAGAGTAACCTAAATAACCACTCGTTACAACCAAGGTATGCAAAATACCATCTCTGAATGCACAACGCATCGAACCTTGAAGCAGATGGGCTACAGCAGTAGAAGACCACACCAAGTGCCATTCTTGTCAGTTAAGAACTGAAACTGAGGCTACAATTTGAACAGCCTCACCAACATTGGACAATAGAAGATTGGGAAAACTTTGTCTGGTCTGAGGAGTCTCAATTTCAGCTGCGACATTCAGATGGTAGGGTCAGAATTTGGCAGAAAAAAAACATGAAAGCATGGATCCATCCTGTCTTGTATCAATGGTTCAGGTTGGTGATGGTGGTGTAATGGTGTGGGGGATATTTTCTTGGCACATTTTGGGCCCCTTAGTACCAATAGAGCATCGTTTAAACGCCACGGCCTACCTGAGTATTGTTCCTGACCATGTCCATCTTCTGATGGCTACTTCCAGCAGGATAATGCACCAGGTCACAAAGCTCAAGTCATCTCAAACGGGTTTCTTGAACATGACAATGAGATCACTGCACTCCAATGGTCTCCACAGTCACCAGATCTCTATCCAATAGAGCACCTTTGAGATGTGGTGGAACAGGAGATTCAGATCATGGATGATGCTATCATGTCACTATGAACCAAAATCTCTGAGGATTGTTTCCAACAATTCCCACAAAAAATTAAGTACCTAAATAAGTGGCCGGTGAGTGTAGATTACTGCAAAATCTTTATGGCTGTTAAAATTTGAGATTCTATAGAAACACAAATATGAGCTAACAGTAAGGCAGATTTTGAATGATAATATCCAAATATTTTCCAATGTCACTGTTTTATATGCACATGGGGATTTCATTTTGTTCATGTCTTACATGAAAGGGACAGAGTGTTCACTTGAAAAATGATAGTAGACATTAGCATATGGCCTTCCATAGGTAACAAAGTCACGGTGTGTTATAGACTAGTTGGAGCAGGTTGTGGTGAAAGTCACCTGGGGGACACCTGGAATGAAGCATTAGTGTTTTGTTTCCATTGAATTAAGCATGCTACAGCCACTGCCATTAAATAAGCCTTCAGGTGGAAAATAACATGAGCACATTGATTATTAGGACACAATTATCCGTTCTAAAATCTGGACACCACGTATTAAGCTAATGATGTACCATTTAGTATCCAATTTCTAAGCTTTTATCAAAACTAACAACCATTTAAATAACTTTTTCTAACTTTCTGCTACTGATTGTAAAATGTTAAAGTGTTTCTATACCCAAAACCCCAAAAAATGGCAAAAGATTAAAATTCCTATCTGATTTCACTGCCATCGAAGACTCTGTTGAACAGAATCTGTCACTTCTTATTTGATAAATGAGGTTATCCTCAGGACAGGAAGTGAGGGTAAATCTCAGATCAAAAGAGAGGGGCACATATGTGACAGTCAAGCAGATACAATTGACAAAATGACATCACAGAACACATTATGTGGACAAATGTCAGTGGCCAGCCCACCAAATAACAGTGCAAACCTGTCAGGAAACAAATTCTCATTCTTGTGCAGCTAATGCTCATGCACATGGGCCAGCACACAGAGGGGCTATGGCTGGTAACTGGCGTGCACTAACACATAGGTGCATCTGTGTGCGCATCGGTGTGCATATCTGCACAGGCCCAATCCTGGGAATGGTGCCAAGCTGCCTATTTAAATGAGGCACTGATGTGAGCTAGTTGCTGGACATTCTTCAGCTTTCCCATGACCTGCACTCATGTGTCCTGTTCCTGCTGACTGATCTATCGTTGCTGAACCGGCCAGCTCCTGATCTTGTTCTGTGAAACCCAGATACTGAACTTGGGTTGACTTTGACTGCACTCTGTCTGTTTCCCTGGTACTGACCTCAGCTTGCTACCTGACTATGCTTTCTCCTGCCTAACCGTGTCTGACCCTGGCTGCCTTAACCACGTCTCTGACGCTGGATGTTACCTGCATCTGTTTCTTAATGTACTCCTGCTCAAGTCTCCACACTGTGTTCCCAAAGTTCTTCTTATAGGTGCCACCTTGCAATCTGCCAACCACGATTCTTTCCTAAGGGGTCTCACCTGCTGCTCAGCTACTGGCACCTGTGCTACTTTGACCCTTCTACCTCTGTCCTCATATTCACCAGTGGACCAGAGCCACAAGGGAAGCACTCTCGTCAGCTTGGCCTCCAACCAAAGTACATGGCAAAACCAGCATCAAAGTTGCAAAGCACAAGTGGCACATCCCTGATGTACGAAAAAGGTTCTTTCTGTATGAAATTCTACATAAAATATCAAGGAAAACTGTTATGAGTTTAGGTAAGTTTTTATTTAGTTGTTTTTCTTTTAGTTTTTTAAACAATGTTTTGTATCTCTATACGAATATACTGTTAATAAATATTTAAATACATACACACATACATATATGTACTGTACATACATACATACATACACACACACAGTACACGCACACTAATTGTATTAAAATAAGAAATTAATATGTGATAAAGGATTCCCAGGGCACTGTTGGTTAGCTAAAGAGACAGCTGACTGAAACGTTGAACTGAATTTTCTGATTCATCTATCTAGCCCAGTGGTTCTCAACCTGGGGGTTGGGACCCCCTCGGGGGTCGACTGATGATTTGCCAGGGGGCACCGAATCCTGGGCTGTTCCTGAAACCTGCACGGCTCTCCCAGCCTTTGTTGCAGCCTCCCAGCAGGGTTGTTCCTGGAGCTTTTGGCCGCCAAGCTGGGCTGTACCTCGAGCCTGCGGCTGCCCACTTGGCCTCTTCACCGCCACCCATTCAGCTCACAGCATGGCTGGGGGGGCAGAGACTAGAGGTCAGCTGACTGGTGAGGAATGTGAAGTGAGAGGGGCTGAAGGAGGCCCTATCTCCCAATTTCGACATAGATGTCACTGCTATGAGAAACCACAAAGTTAGAGACAGAGTGAATCTGGAGACACAGTGAGTAACACTACCTGTGATTAGAGTTGCCATTAAAAGTCCCCACTACAGTTCTCAGATCAGCAGATGACCTTGATCAAGAGCACCTAAGTTGGCTGATCAGAACTCCCCAACAGCACTGCCACTGATCCCATCCCCCCACCAAGGAGTAAAAGAAGGAATAAAAACAGAGAATACATGGAAGGAAGAGGAAAAGAGGGGGAGGAACAAAAAAGGGAGAGAGAGAATAAGAGAAAGAACAAGAAAGACAGCTAGAGAGAGGGATGGTAAGAAAAAAAAGTTAGGATATAGAGAAATAAAAGGGAAAGAAAAAGAGAAAGAGTGGTACATCCTAAATGTACCATAAGGGGTTTTAATACTGTACGAGTGGAAGAGACTCAGGGAGTGCTAAATGTCCGTGGGTTAGAGGCGCAAATTACTTGTCTTACCTTGGGTGCTGACAACCCACGCTACAAAAATAATTTTACTGTTAGGGGTCCCCACAACTTGGGAAATTTTATCAAGGGGTACAGCGCCAGAGAGGTTGAGAACCACTGATCTAGCCGTAACCAAAATAGAGAAACAAACTATTTTCAAAACCACTATACATTACAGGTGGAAAGACAGTATAACTAGGGAATAGAGGTCTTAATTCATTTATGTGGAGTCGTGTGTAAGGAGAAAGTATCTGCCAGAGCCGCTTGCAGACAGATTGCCATAGGAGGGGATTTAAAAGTAAAATTGAGTTTTGAAAAATTGGAAGAATCCCAATGAGCTGATCCCTTTGTGTTGGTGTCTTCTGGGGCCTCTGAAACTGGACAGTTTTATACTGAGATGCCTTTAAAAGACAAGTTCACTTAAAAAAAAATACATTAGTCCAACTTCTCTATCCCCCTAACTTAAAGGAGATCTATAGTCACAGAATACACTTTCATTTGATAGCATCAGCACTATAATAACAATACAATCGATAGTTAAAATTAACAATCTATTATAAGCTTACTTGAAAAATCTCCTTTCATGTTGTCAGTGCTATATAGACAAAAAGAGATTGCGCAAAAACGCAAACACATCAAAAATCAAATCAAATCAAAATTGTGCAAAAAACACACGTGAGTGAGGTGGAACATCACAGCTGATACTGTGGATATCAGGCGAGTCTGACCCCTAATAAGCATTGATCAGTCACCATTGCAGATTCCCAGGGCCTGCATCAGAATGATCAAGTGCCTTTAGCGGTGTGAAACGCGTCATTAATCATCTGGACTCTGATTGATGTATGGATTAAGCTTTATTCAATAAAGGAATTATTTTGGAGTGTGGCCATCCTTTTTCCATTTTCTGCCATTGGGCTGCATCAGAAATTTCCTCCATTGTCATTTTATTTTTAAATTCATCATGTTCGTGGTTGGAACTTTTTAATACATTAATTGCAAGTTGTTTGTATGGACTTTTTATTTTTACATTTATTTTAAAGTTCATCCTGTGTTTGCTGGGACTTTTTTCCACACAATAATAATTGATTTATAGTGATTTATTCACTCACATGTGTTTTTTGCACAATTTTTTGATGTGTTTGAGTTTTTGCACAATCTCTTTTTGTCTATATATGTTTGCGAATTGAGTATTTCATTCTTTGAGATAGCTGCATATACACACACATTTTGTTTCACTTTTTTTATTTTTCATTTACTTTTTTCACATATGAATTGCATTTTTACATAATTTTTTACATCATTTTTATAATAATATTGATCACATTATTAGTTTGGTGAGTGCAGAATAATTAAATTATACATAATGTTGTCAGTGTTGCCTGTCCGCTGGCCATCTCTTTTCACAACTTCCTGGATTCCCTGCATGCTTTGTAGCGTCTCCTCTGCTGTTTACTTTCAATTTCTAAGGACTACATATCCCATGGTACTGTGCTGCCTGCAATATGTCATTCCTGTACTGCCTCTTGAAACTCCTCCTCTTAGCACCTCTGTAATTCAGATGGCAAGCACTGTGAAATATGTGACACAGCAATACCAAATCACAGGGCATAGTGAATATGTAACTCAGAATTCAAGGAAATAAATGAGTGTGGATCTTCAAAGTAAGTTTACAAACTTAATAAGAGTAGGTTGGGAATAATTGAAATTCATTGTGGAAATGAATATCTGATTTTACATTTTGACCAGAGATACACCCTAAACGAACCTAGAAACCCCTAACTCAGCTGCTTGCTTAGCTCAGCATGGCAACTACTGCTACCTCCAAAGTTTACCTCCTCTGGTCTGAAATCTACTTCACCACTGGCCATGCCTGTGCACTGGCCCCAAAGACTTGTTAATGCACCTTAATACAAAACTGTTCTCTAGTCCCTGAGACCCCAGAGAATACCAACATAGGGGGATAAGTGTGCCTTACTGAGTTTGGGGCTGTTGCAGCTAATAGGATCCAGTCACATAGTTTTGGCTCAATATTTCAGGACAGCCTGTTCGGGTTTGATGGAAGGCCAAGTATACTCGACATGTCACTTATTCAGACATTTAGTTAATGTGTCTTACGTATGATGGTTTCACTCACTCTGTGGTGTAACATTGCATTCCAATGCTTAGGCCCAAAGCCAGTATTTCCTGAGAATGTGAAATAGCAAACTGTATAACCTGATCCCCATATATTTTTTTGAGTGTTTACTATGTCTCGCAATACATTTTTACATCCTTTGCTTCACTTCAGAATAGTACAGAAGATAGTTATCCTAATTATTTTTATTTATTTTTTTTATGTTCTTAAAGAGTAGAAAGTGAAGAATAACCAATGTATCAGGTGTTAATTATAAATAACTGTAAAATATCCAGCTTTTGAATTTATGAGTAATCATATGTTACATACATTAAAGGAGAAGCACAGCCAATGTTCGTTTGGCTGTACTTCACCTGTGGATCACAGGAGTGTAGTTCGATCTGCACTCCTGTGACCCGTTTTCAGCAGACAGCAGGCTGAAGCCCGCTATTGGCTGACATCACACAACCGGTCCAGGCTTGGGGAAGATTGCGACCATATGGTCGGGATCTGCCCAAATGCCTGGACCAACACCCGGCTCAGCCCCCTCCACAGCCCAGTGATCCAGTGAGTGTGGGGGGCAGAGCAGAGACCCGGTGACTGACAGAAAGCGAGCTCTGGGAACCGATCAATCATGGTATATGATCACTCGATTCTCAGCCTTAGAGCTGGTGGGGGACAGATGCAGCAGCAGACTGATGCTCATTCCACCTAAGTAATTATGATTAAAAATATATATATATATATTTACCATGCTTTTCTTTTAACACAGGCAAAATTGTTAATGAACATTGAGCAACACAATGGTGCCTTGCAGAACAGATCTGAGGTTCAACCCTTACCAGGGCAATATTTGCACAGAGTTTGCTTACACATTACACAGTCCCCCCAAAAAATTGATGGATTTGTTTTTATGGGTGTAAATTGCACTGCCCAGAGAATGCATTAAGATGAAAAACCTTAAGCCTGTACAACCATTTTAAGGCATATATTTCCATATATTAAATATTTGCCATACATGATCAGTGTTGTTTTTAATGCTCCAAAATGGGGCATAAAAGGTGATCACCTTTATATTTAATATTGCAGATACACCTCATTGCTATCACATGCAAAATCAAACTTTAAAAACCTTACCCACACAGTGGTATGCATCTGATATATACTGCAAAGGTATATGAATGAACCTAGATGAAAGAAGTTCCATTAAGTTGTTTTGTTCTAAATTTACCTGGCCTGCAGGGGGCCTTCTACCTTCTCTGATGCCCCGTACACACGAGCGGAATTTCCGTCGGAAAAATCTTGGATGGTTTTTCCGACGCAATTCCGCTCAAGCTTGGCTTGCATACACACGGTCACACAAAAGTTCTCTGAAATTTCGACCGTCAAGAACGCGGTGACGTCCAACACTACGATGAGCTGAGAAAATGAAGTTCAATGCTCCTGAGCATGCGTCGAAATGTTTCCATGCGTGATTTTTTGTGCGTCCGGATTTCATACAGACAAACACATTTTTGGATAGGAACTTTTTCGGACCGAAAAATAGAGAACCTGCTCTCAATCTTTTGCTGGCTGGAATTCCGCCAACAAAAGTCCGATGGAGCATACACACGGTCGCATTTTCCGACCAAAAGCTCTCATCGGACTTTTGCTGGCCGAATTTCTACTCGTGTGTATGGGGCATAAAAGTTTTCAGGAGAAGATTTGAGTTTTCTGCAAAACAAATCCAAGTTCAGCTCACTGAAAATTGGATTCCTTCATTTTAAAGCATCTACAAAAAGTTAGCTATGTGCGACCAGTCTGTCATCTATCTATCTATCTATCTATCTATCTATCTATCTATCTATCTATCTATCTATCTATCTATCTATCTATCTATCTATCTCTCCTTATCTATCTGATGATCAAACTGATAATTACAGCTATTCCCTCTCCATAAACATGCACTTACCATTACATCCTGCTCTGAGCTTTCTTCACTGGTGTATCCATAATAGTCAAGAATTTTCTCTAGCTCTGTGATATTCCCAACATGACCAATTGATTTTCCGGTGTGACAGGTCTGGCAGAGCGCTGCATTGCCCATAACTCTCCTGCCCTATACTATATGGTTCTCAGCAGTGTCAGTCATCCACGTGCAATCCAGACAAACGGGGCTTCTTCTCTATGCTGTAGTCCACAAGTCCCCCTGTGCAGTCTATGTCTTTGCATTCTAGAATCACTTGTGGAATTCATCTCTAGCAACTGCAGACATCATACAGTGACCATTTCCAATTCAGGCACAGCCTGTCTATTTTTACACCTACTAGGCCAGTTATGCATGTAAATGAGGGCTAGGAGGGGGCTGCCTTTCAGTACACAGTCAGTCTTCTCAACACATGGAGTATGAAATGCCTCTGCCCTACATGTGAGCCCTATTGAATTACTCACTGTGTGCCATGTTTTTCTTTTTTTTTTTTTTTTTTCCTGTACTCACTGCCTTTCTGCTTATGTAATGAATGTTACTGACGTCTTACATTTTTCCCACATCACAGTATTAGAGTCTATAATGGATTGCCACATTATACAACCCATCTAAGTGCAAATGTATCCAAAAGTTTTCAAGTCAAATAAACTGAATTATTATATCTGATAAAAGATATTGCTTTTCTTTTTACTTAAAGTGGAAGTCCACCCTAACACTTACATTTCTCCCCTGCAATCATTATTTGTAAGCTAAGTTCAGCCTTATGCTCCAAAATGAAAAAAATCCCAGTTTTTCTACCTTTATTTTGCAGTATCACATGCTTTTTTTCTATTACAAGGGATGTTTATACTCCTTGTAATAGGAATAAAAGTGACCCAATATTTTTTTTAAAGAACAGTGTAAAAATCAAAAAGGTAAAATAAATAGGAAAAAAAAAAGTTTTAAATGCGCCCCATCCGGCCGAGCTCGCATGCAGAAGCGAGCGCATATGTGAGTAGCACCCGCATATGAAAACAGCGTTCAAACCACACATGTGAGATATCACCGCAATTGTTAGAGCGAGAGCAATAATTCTAGCCCTAGACTTCCTCTGTAACTCAAAACATGCAGCCTGTAGAATTTTTTAAACGTTGCCTATGGAGATTTTTAAGGGTGAAAGTTTGTTAGCTTCCACAAGCGGGCGCAACTTTGAAGCGTGACATGTTGGGTATCAATTAACTCGGCATATTATTATCTTTCACAATATAAAAAAAAAATTGGGCTAACTTTACTGTTGTCTTATTTTTTAATTCGAAAAAGTGAATTTTTTCCAATAAAAATGCACTTGTAAGACCGCTGCGCAAATACGGTGTGACAAAAAAGTCCTGCAACGACCGCCATTTTATTCTCTAGGGTGTTAGAAAAAAAAATTCTAAGTAATTTTCTAGCAAAAAAAAACTGTTTTTAACTCGTAAACACCAAATCTCAGAAAGAGGCTCGATACTTACCGTATATACTCGAGTATAAGTCGAGTTTTTCAGCACAATTTTTTGTGCTGAAAGTGCCCCCCTCGACTTATACTTGAGTCAAGCACTTTTCTGCAGCAAAAAATTTCATTTTCCGAACCGACTTTGGGGCCCCGTATCTCAGTGGAACTTTGGGCCCCCGTAAACCCAGTGGAACTGGTTCCACAACATATCCAAAGCTGGGGTTCCCCAGCACTAAGTGGCCCCGAGATACGGGGCCCCAAAATCGGTTTGGAAAATGTCATTCTCTGCTGCAGAAGTGCTTGACATTTTCTGAACCGACTTTGGGGCAAAGTATCTCAGGCCCACTACAACTTTGTTGTGCAAACCCAGTGGAACAGGTGCCATAACATATCCAAAGCTGGGGTTCCTAGGACCAAGTGGCCCCGAGATACGGGGCCCCAAAGCTGGTTCGGAAAATGTCATTCTCTGCTGCAGAAAAGTGCTTGACATTTTCTAAACCGAATTTGGGGCCCTGTATCTCAGGACACTTGGTGCTAGAAACCCCAGCTTTTGATATTTTATGGTGCTAGTTCCACTGAGTTTGCACATCAAATTTGGGGTTCCTAGCACTAAGTGGCCCCGAGATACGGGGCCCCAAAATCGGTCAACTGTGTCTATCTGCAGCAATGTCATTTCAGGACCATTTGGGTTCAGAGACCCCAAATTTTGGCTGCAGCTAGGGGGCATCTAGGAACCCTTAACTACCGAGTTTGAAGTTCGGAGGGCCTATGGCTGCAAATGGGCACAGTGAGGCATGCAAATGGGCACAGTCAGGCTGCAAATGGGCATTGCTGACCCTCTTTTCCACTTACAGTAGCTGTGCATTTCTCACCCTCGTCTTATACTCGGGTCACTAAGTTTTTCCCATTTTTTTGTGGTAAATTAGGGCCTTGACTTATACTCGGAACGACTTATACTCGAGTATATACGGTAAGTGGTTAATTGAAAAACTTTAATTTTTGACTGGATTTTCAAAGTATTCACGTAATGAGTAATATTCTAAACCAAGACCCAATGCAACCACATAGTAAGCAAAATAAATCCGCTAGATCTAGATGGTAATTGTATAAGATGTATAAAGTAAATTCAACAAAGTTGGGTGTTACATTTACATTATCTTCAACTTTTTGATTTGGATGAATTTGGTATAATACATTAATCAAAATCTCTCAAGCATTGAAAAATTCTATTCAATTTTCATTACTTTGAAATGCATCTTAATACTCATCTGTTAACGACTATCCTATATAATGAAGGACGATGGGCAAATCATGCTTGAGTTGGCTGTACTGCTTGCAAAAAAATTTTTTTATAGTATATGGCCTGATTCATTAAATGATTTGATTAATAATCTCTGTATGTACCAATTAAACTACAACATAGGACACAACTGTACAATAACTGTAGCCGTCATCTTCATCATATTTGTCCAGTATCTATTCCTTTGCAGAACTGCATAAAATAATGATAATAAATGTTATTTCTAATATACAACTACTGTAGTAACAACCACTGTTATTGCATATTTTCTATTGGTTAGCTCTCTACAACAATCACTATAAAGGCCGCTTGGCATTCAGCTTACATGTCACATCAGCACTTCAATGTACTGTAGATCCACTTCTGGCTCCATCTTGGTGCACTTGAATTAAGTGTTGTAAATGTAATTATTATCATTCTTATTGGAAATGCCCTCACCAATTGAAGTAGAACTAAAGGCAAAACTTTTCATTTTGGATAGAGCAAGGGAGGAATATAACCCCTGTCATTTTTTGTTGCCATCTGTGTCCCATTTGGGGAGATATACATTCACTTCCTGTCCCGTTTCCATACAACGAATTGAAAGGAAATCCCTTCAAATGAAGGGAATTCAATGGGGCTCTCCAGGTCACCAGAACTAGTGTCCCTATTGGACAATTTACCCTCTTTTCTAGGGACAACCTAAAATTTGGGATTTTATTTGCTTTCACTTGCAATAATAAATGGTAAACATGACAAATAGAGAGGGTGAATCTCCCTAACGGGTGCACAGATAGCAAAAAAAACTGACAGGGGTTCTAATCACTCTCCACTCAATCTAAAAGTAAAACAAAAAGTAAAACAAAAAAGATTGCTTTCCGTTATACTTTAAAGCTGAGTCAGAAGATTCAGAACTTTTATGTACTGTATAGACCCCAATTTGAGAAGTATAAAATTTGGCACATCCCAAGAGGAGGCAGGTAGGTTTATTTTACTGCAGAAGGGACATTGCATGTCTCTTCTGTAATAAGAGGTCTGTCCGCTTGCAGTTTTTAAAAGTGGGATTTTGATTCCGTTTTAACATGTATGGCTGGCCTTAGTCACATGGGACAGTGCCTAGGGAAGCACCTTTATTCTAGCCTCACAACAGCCTATGAGAAATGTTATACCATTATAGACATAAACCATAAACCGCTTACTCCTGCCACTGATTAGAGGTGTTATAAGGGGGGAGGGTCTAGAAACATGAAACGCTGTCCAATGATAGATTGCTTCACCAATATGGCTGATGTGGGATGGATGTCCAAGCAGGCCCATGCAAAATAAATGCATCATAATGCTGCCTAATGTAGGTGCTACATCATTAACAAATGAACCGTGTCACACTATTTAAAGGATATACAGTACATGCTTGAATTTAGCGCCATTTTAAATTAAGCAATATATCCTGTAAGAACCATCCATACTTGTAGGTATGGAGCACACTTTAAGTTAAACAACAAACAATTGATTAAAAAAAAAAAAATTGCCTAGGAAACAAAAAAAAAAAAAAAAAGTATTCATCCACTGAAATGGTTAATCGCTGGTTCTGTGGTGGAAACAATTGACATATCCTGGGAATGCAATTGTGACACGATAGTGATTATTTTTAGAGTAATGAATGACCTCTGTATTTTCCTTCATGGTTATGCAGTCCAGCACAGCCTAATTTAATACAGCAGTGACTGACAAACTTGCTGCTCTTGAAAAAGATGGTTCAAGTCCAGTGCTCTCGTGTAAGAAAGCTTTGACTGCCAAAAATGTTCCAGGTATTGTTATCTCCCCACTTTATATTTACTTTGATTATTTGCACATGAACACTGAGGTCTGATTATAAAAGCAGAAGTGGAAATACTTGGGCTGCATTTAAACAACAGTTTTGGGGTTTTTTTGCATGAATTGCAAAAAACAAGCTTTATTCTGTCAATAGATGGCTTGTTCATACCAGAACACGATTTCTCTATTTGACAAGTGGGGGTTAATGTGAAAAAAAATGCAGCATGCAAGTTTTTTTTTTCAATGCACAACAACGTAATTAACTGGTCCAAAGCATCTTTCAATAAAATAATAGATTTTCCAGTTTTCTTGCATTATACTATTGCTTAAAATATAGAAAAATTGCATGGCAAAAATATGATGCGTTAATGCTATGATCTATAGCTGATATGGATAAATGTACAGTAATATTTTTTCTTCATATAACTAACTGAACACTATTACATTGATGATCCCTGACACAAAAGCTCTTTATTTATTTGAGGCAGAAGGAAAAAGTTTAAGAATTCGTGGAGGAGAGGTTGAAAAGCATAGGTGTTTGCCGATTTAAATGTCTAAGTAGAAGTAGTAATTATTAACTATGGTGGGAAATCTATTGGTTTAGGGTCATTAAAAGTGAAAAAGTAATAAAGATTGTGTGTTTGTAATAGATAGATGGATAAATAGACACAGTACACTGTGACAGAGCTGCACTTGTCAGTGTCAGAAGTCAGAAGGGGTATACTGTATGTCACACAGGGTTCTCACTAATGCAGGTTGGAGGATCCATAATGTCTATTCTGAGTCGAGAAAACTGCAGTTTTCTCCAGGATTGGTAATTCCTGGTATGAGTTCCGGAGTCTTTGAAGAGTCTTGGGAGGGATGAAGCCTCTAACCCTGTATCCACAGCTTATTGGAAGCCAGCAGCCTGATTGTGAAGGTGTGTACAGCCTCTTTAGTGCAGGACTCTTCGTCCTGGAGACAAGTAACTGCACGAGTGGTGTGTGTGAACAGACACTGGAAGAGTGTGTTCTGGCCTTAAGAAGAGGCCATCTGACCACGTTGTTGCCTGAAAAGTATTAAGCAACTGTGTGTCATTAGACAGGAACTTATGCAGCCCAGGTGGGAATTTAGTCTGACTAAGGCAATGTGTTGAGTCTGTGTGGAGGCTCAGGGACTATGAAGTTTGGATAGCCAAGAAGATGGAGAATTTATGTTCTGTCGCTGTGATGCTGAAAACCCCTGTGGGAATAAACTTGTGAGTTGTTTTGTACTTTACTTTTAAGCAAAAACAGGTCAAAAGCCCTGAAAATGTACTTACCTGGCTAGTCTGGAGTTAATGAAAAGCACTACATTTGAGTGAATCCCTACAATATAGATTAGCGTTTTTCAACTAGGGTTCCTCCAGAGCTTGCTGGGGGTTCCTTAGACAATGAGCAACCACTGCTTCTCAGATATGTTCCCACTGACACCATTCTTTTTAGCTATCTGTTAGGGGACAATTCTATCCAATGACCACAAATGTGTTGTAGATATAGTCATTTTTAGCAGGGGTTCTCTGAGATTGGAAAGATATTTCAAGGGTTCCTCTGTGTTAAAACGTTTGAGAAAGGCTAATATAGATCAAAGAGATCAGAGTCATGATTTGTCTGATTGTCGTAATCAACACTCACTTTAAGGTGAGATAGCCCAATTACCACCAAATTATTTCTTTTATTTATTTATTTATTACAGGTGCTTATATAGCACTGCCAATTCACGCAGTGCTTCATATATATATCGTACATTCACATCAGTCCATGTCCACAAGGAGCTTACAGTCTAAGGTTGATTATCTGCACCAAAAGCTCTTTTACGAGTGGACAATAGAAGCAGTCATACTACAACTCATAAGCATGCATTCGTAGCCCTTATATCAAGGGTGCTCAACCTGTGGCACGTGACCTCAAACCAGGGAAGTACGTGCCCATGCTCTTGGATGGCAAATCAGCAAGCCCAGATGGAGAGCATCAGAGCTGGCACAAGCAGCAGAGGAAACAGGAAGCCATGAAGGGAGCAGGAGACACATAAACCGATGCTTCCTCTGTAACGCTGGCTGTTGTCCCAGGCGGAGTGATACCAAGTGCACTTCGCCTGGGACCTTTCTAACAGCCTGGAGAGCAATGCCATCAGAAGCTGAAAGGAGAAAAGGTCAGTGTAATTAACATCACATACACTGCACTTTTCCAATGGGCAAATTAGCACTTATAAAAAAGGGTTATTAGGCTGCTTTCACACTGATCCAGAGCTGCAGCGCACTGCACCTGCGTCTTTCCTGCGGGTTAGCTGCACTAAGCCATAAACTTCTATTATATTATATATATGCAGGTTTGGTGCACTTTCTTAAAGCACACCAAACCACAGCATATCAGTGTGAAAGCAGCCTTATAGGTGGCTCAAGACAGTAAGGGTTCATTTACATTTGCGGTTTGGGGGGGGGCGGTAAAACCCCATAGTTCATTGTGGCCCGCAACGGGTTACCAAATGATTAAAATGTCCCTTACTCATCAAAAGGTTGAGCATCCCTGCTTTATAGAAACACACATCTTCCATACTGGCTGTTTGATATTTGAGCAGTATCTCTCAGACCTGAAATTCTAGGGTAGCCCATAGGAGAAAGTCTGATATAATCTTTCTTAGCTGACAACTGGTCACAGATATTTGCTAACACCATCGTTCCAGTAAAATTAGGTAATTCAATACGCTGTGGTTTCCAACAATGCGAACACACCGTATCCTAGCAACACCCAATTCCTGTGTTTGCTCCTGAGGCATATAGGCAATCATTACATAACAGGTAACCCACACATATCTCTCTCATTTCAGAAGGTTCCTTACTTTTTAGATCTTTCTACCAACAATTCTTAAAAGGGTTAAAATGAAATAAGAATATTAATCTACATATGCTGCAAGAAATGGTGCATGATAGTCAAATTACATTGCTTTTTACATAGCCCAAAGTTATAATAATGATATAGGTAACACATATAATACATTTTTTTTTCAATGCCACCTTTCTATTACAATATTCCAAACAGAAAATTAAAAATTAATCCTCTGTCTGGTATCCTGTATCTAGCAGCTGTGTATTAAACCTATTGAGGGATCAATATAGCCGTTTTGTAGCTAACCCTTAAGCCTAGTACACACGGGCCGAATATTAGGCATAATTGGCAGGTTTTTATTGTATTGGCCCAGGTGTATGGCAGCCGGTCCGACAGAAGCTGACCACTTGGACGACTACTGTCAGACGAGAATACTGGAAAACCAGCAGCCGACTGTCTCCCGATCAGCACTCTCAGCCAATGGTTGAGAGCGATGACCAGAGTGTTCTGGCGGGGGGTCTGCCCCCCTGTCAGAACACAATAGAACAGCAGGGGAGATCATTGTACTAACATCGGATTGTTAGTACAGCGGCTCAGACTGGAGCTGTCAGGTTTTTTTTTTAGTTGTACAAAAAAAACTGGTGGTGTGTGCTAGGCTTTAAGTGTTCCTTTAGGTTAGGTAAACATATGTTTTTGTGATAAGCTATCAGTTTTCTGTGAATTACAAATACAGTCTTAAAAAAAAAGCCTATGTACAGCCATTTTTGGTTTACGTTTTGGATACAGTAAGGAAGGGTGAAAGCCCCAACAGGTTATTTTTTTGTTGTGGGGATTAGTCTTCACTTCCTGTCATGTTGACACACAGGAAGTGGAAGAAAACCTCTCCAAAGTAAGGGGAATACCCATCTTACACTGCTGTCCCCTCACCGCCTGCTCTCTTGACAGCTCTAAACATTTAGAATTTGCCCTCACTTTCTTTTTCAGTGATAATGGTCACCAGGACAATTTTAGGGATGAAACTCCCATGTGAGGACACGGACTGCAATAAAAAAAAACTTGTTATAGGGTGTAAGTATCCCACTCCATCCAAAACAATTTTGCTTTTACATAAATATATAAAAAATGTGCTAAATAAATAAAGTACTTAAAGTACTTCAGCACAGTTGTGCTCAACATTTTCTGTCATGGTCCCAGATTTAAGGGTGCCATTTCCTGTAGATTTATGTGGGTGTTTGATATTGTATTGGAACTTTAAAACATGCTTCTTAGTCAAACTCCACAAAATGAATACTTAAAAATACTTAAATACTTAAAAAAAAAAAAAAAAATCTAGACACCCTAAATCTAGATTTATGGTCACGTGGTGTTTTGCTACAAAGTCTTCTATTTTCTTCTGTGCACACAAGATTTTTATTATTAATATACAGGATTACTATGGCGCCAACAGGTTGCGTAGTGCTTTACAATCTAAAGGGAGACACTAGAGATACAATACAATAAAATACAAGAGGGCCCTGCTCATAAGAGCTTACAATCTAATACGGTAAGGCAAGTGGTACAAAAGGTTATAACTGTGGAGGAGGAGCTGAGGGAAGAGATCCATCCAGTTAGGCGGCCATAGACCAGCCGAGATTCAAACCATGTATGGGTAGGCTGATTGTACCTAAGTTGATCGACCGATCAACTTGACCGATCAACTTGGGTACAACCAGCAAGTTGGATTTTTCATGCAAAATATTTGCCAGTGGCTATAGCCACTAACAATAATCACTGTGTGTTCTTCCAGCCAGGGCGGCTCCCCCCTGCCCTGAGAACACAATAGCTCCTCAAGAGGGATTCCCCTATTAATATTGACTATGTTGATGGGGGAAATTCACCATCTATGGGTGGCTTTAGTTGGAGGTGTGATAGGTTTCCCTGAAGAGATGGTTTTCAAAGATTACCTAAAGCCAGCCAGAGTAAGAGATGTATTTCTTCTTGGGTGTCCATGCCCATACCTGTGTAAAAGGACACTTCCGGTAGTCTGTCTGGTGCCAGGATCCTTTGGGATCTACAAGAGTTTGCAGGCGATGATGTCATATAAAGAGGACATGGGGATTGGAGGAGGGTCAAATGTTGCCTGAGTATGGTCTTTAATTTTAAAAAAATGGTCTATGTTTAAAAATGATGCTGTTACAAAAATATTTTGTTGTCCATAGCAGCCAAAAGGAATAAAGTTACTATTTTAAATTTGCATTGCAAAGAACAAAAATGCAATTTATTGCAGCTCAGCAGTCTTTAGATGAGGTGGCTGCATTCGTTTTCAAGCTTTATTTCCTTTATTTTTACCTGGTAATCCTGTCCTAGGGTGACAACGCTCACTTTATCATGAGAAGCAGTGTTGTCATCCTAGATTGCATGATTCTGAGTTGGATTACACATCTCCCTCTCCTCATCTCCATAATTTAGGGGGCAGTGTTCTGTAGTCCAAATCAGATGTGTGCAGCCTAGGATGGCAATGCTGCTTTTCCACAGATACAATTGAGTTCATGACTAGTGTCTGTTATACGGGGAAAGGTTGATAGCACTGCTTCTAATTTCAGGATTTCTAGCAGAATCAACAAGTATTTTTCTGTACTAAAGCTGGCCGTAGACGGAGCAATTTTCTTTCCTGCAACCTGTGAAAATCACTTGATTCCCGCATCAACACAGTCAGTGTTGAGAGGGGAATCCCTCCTGCAGAGCCGCTGTGTTCCTAATAGCCGCTAGCAATAATCGCATGTAAAATTGGACAGGCTGGTTGTATCCAAGTTGATTGATCAATCAGGGTTAAGCCTGCCCATACATGGTTCAAATCTTCTATGGCCAGATTAAGAGACAAAGCCTGGGCTTTATGCATTGGATCAGTGGTTGTCAACTTGTAAGATGGAGGGGCCTGAACTGCGGCCCCTGACATTACTGAAGGGCCACACATAAAAATCAAAATATGTCATGCTTGAGTGGACTGCCAGACTGAAGACCTAATAGATGAAATGATGGTCAGTGCACAAGCTCCATTTTTGACCTGGAGACATTTTTCAGAAGAAAATACGAAACCGGGAGAGGCTAGAATTGATCAGTGATGTTACCCCTAATCCATGTTCCCAATACAGACTGCTGAAGTCCGAGGCCGCACATCATATACCAAAGGGCTGCATGCGGATCTCAGGTAACACAGGTCAAGCACCATGTCACTAGAGAGATGTACTGAATTTATGTTTTTTTTCCCTGAGATCATAGCTGGAATCTGGCATACAAGACACTTTCTTGTTAGCACACTGGTCACACATAAGCACTGCTATGTGTATACAGGCAAGGCAACATTATATGCTCTAATTTTGGTGTTATTTTCTTGCTTTGCAGTACAAACGCTAAAATCAAAAAATGGTGTTATAAGGAAGGAATAAACTATGTTTGAAATGCTAGTGGGGAGTACAGAGTCAGGCATGATCTGAGCATGAAGCTAAGAAAAGAAACAGTAAAATGCAGATCCATCTGGTCACAGAGATTAGAGGATCCTGTGTTGTCTACTAATCCAGACGGGAAAAAAAGCACAGAACAAAATAAAGTGCGGGACAAACCGTGTCACCATACACAAGAGACACTACATGTTTGTAGTCGATTGTTCTCATCACTATTGAGAGCAGTATTAGATAGAACGAAATAAAAGATTTGTATCTAATGATTTTTTTTCCCTTTGATTGTTAGCCTATGCATTCTTCATAAGAGTCAAAAAGTGTTGATTTCAAGTCTGGCTGTTTGTGGTCTATTAACAGCCAATGTAACATAAAATAAGGAAAGACTAATATCAGTCTGAAAGTGTTACTAAACCCAGGACCCTGCATTTACTATATCTGGTCTCCCACAGTGCACAGAACATGGAAATAAACTGCTAAATACCTGTTCTTATCAGCAGTATATAGCCAGCTTGTGAATTCTATCACTGGTTAAAGTTTGAAGGAGAAGTTTTCATTCTCCTCTGACTATACTATGAGGCTGCATAACCCCTGACCATCTTGTCTGGACAGTGCTGATTGGCCATGTGACGATCATATGTACCCTGCCAAAAAAAAAAAAATCTCTATAGACATGCACACCAAACTGAACATGTGCAGAGTGCCCCCAAGGCTCTGTAATATCAGAAGATGGATTGGGGACTGTGGAAGAGGAGGAAGATCAAAGACGACAGGATCAAACAGCCTTTTTACACAATGCGGAGGATTAACCCTTTAGGTTCCACAATGAGTATAACAAGCATGCTTTACTGCATATACAGATTGGTTTTACAGTTGTGGGTTTAGTAACACTTTAAAACGGTATTAAACCCAAAACTAAAAATATATTGCAGCCTACCAATCCTTAGATGTGTTGGCAGCATTAGTTTACATTTTTTAGCTTTTTTCCCCTGGTGATCTGGACAGTAACACACCTCCTGTATTAAAGTGCCTCCACTCTGGGTGAATGAGCACAGGGGGCACAGCATAAAGCAGCATGTGGAGACTAGTTAGATGTACTAGCAGATTTAGATACAGATTTAGAAGTGAAGCCAAAATGCAGCGCACACAACAGCACTGCACACTACACAACACAACTATAACTGCAGTAATATAAGCATTGTCAACAGCAGTTTTCTTTTGGGATAAAGGTTTTACATGAATAAATAAAAGCTGATCATTGTAAGCACCCAGACAGTGGTAAATGGTTTGTCTCAACACTCTTAACTGGTAAATTTACACGAGAGCTTGTTCTGTTGAAAAACATTAGGTTTACTGGCCGGATTGTAAATAGTAAATGTATTAATATTATAAACTCTTTTGATCCCTATTGATCCCCCTGATAATCTAGTGCCAAACAGTCTACAACACACCCGTGGAAAAGCCAATCTTACTTTTATACAGGGTGCTCTACAGACCCTGAGGAGGGACAGACTGTCCTTAAACAAACGACTGCACTCGGAGTCTGAGCTCCATGGTAGGCTTTAGACCAAAAATGCCTAAACAGTTCTTGTTTTTAGAAAAACGTTGCCATAAACTCAGTATCTGACATTTGCAGGAATAAAGTTTGTACGGTATACATGCTGTCACATGAAAAAAAAAGGTGAATGTTTCAGAGATATTTAACGGGTGGAGCGACTACTAAATAAATGGTAGTTCCCTGTATTTTATACAATGAACAAAGGGAGTACCTCAGCTGTGCAGACATAATCACTTGATTGGAAGTCACAGAAATGCTCCAGGGGCTTTTGATAAATGCTAGGGAAGCTGAATCCTTATGACTCAGATCGTCATTGTCTCTACAGAGCAGAAAATTTTGCATTGCCAGTCTAAAAAATACAACATGCACACTGTACATTTTACTCCCTACACTGTATGTTTGCCTTTCCAGATCACTGCAGTGCACAACTACAGATTCCAGTATCTCTGCTAAATTCTCAAGTATTTACAATTTGATATTTCGGAATCCTGATAAGGTGCCTTGGTTATGAGAAGTGATGTGTGGTTGCGGGCAATGAGAAAATAAAAAAAACAAGGCTATAAAAAAAAAATACTTAGACTTAACTAAAACATTGATATTTTACAAATAATGCTGCCACAGACATTAGGTTTTGCATGGATTGGATATCAATTTAATGTCCATGGGTACCAGCAGACCCAAAGACTTTTGACTGAACAGGCTTGAAAACTCTACGATTGTTTCCACCATTATATGCCAAAAAAGAAAGATGTCTAGCTATCCTTTGTCCTTCCTGTTAACATAAACATGTACACTTAGGCAATCAGAATGCATATATGTAGGCAGGTTGCCTACAGAATTGTTAGTTTAGACAGTGTCCCCAGACTTTTTGGATCCAGCCTGCCCACCTGCCCAGCCTAGTAGAGATAGTCAGGGACATGTTCAAGGTTTTGTTCATGTTGAGCTGTACTGCTAAGACTTTTACGTAATGGTGCATAAACTATTCTAGAGCCTGGTCTAGAGTTCTTTACAGGGGTACAGTGATGGGTCCTGGCATAACAAAAGAATTAGGGTTAGTAAAGCACATGTGGGGTATGAAGCAAAGCTACTACAAAAGGTCTACTTGGCAAGACAACCAGGAGGGGTAATGCAGTTGCTATGAGTAACCAAGTTCTAGTGCAAGGTACAATGCAGCCAGTCGAGGTACCGTATGCGACAGGTCCTCCAGTAGTGAGGGGGTCAGTGTTCTGGCTCCCTTCCAATCGGTCAGTCACCCATAGCAACTAGGACTGAACCTGTGTTACGGAAACCCTTAACTTTGCAACACAGTATGGGAAGGAAGGAGTTAACAAATGCACGCCTGAGGTCCACACTATGTGCATGCAAGTGACCCTATTCTGTTACTGGGAGTGAGGTGGCAGAGGTATGCTGGACTGGTGGAGAGGGCACTGGCTCACCGGTGTCCCTACTAATTGCAACATACATCAGTAGAACAGTGTGCAGTGACCCGGGACATCACTTTTCAAAGGAACTCTGTACTTTTAATGCTGCACACAGTCACAGGCTCATCTCTAAGTCGGGGAACTGCCTTAATGTTTGATTCTCACAAACCGCAGTCCACCTGGTATCGGACATTGATGAGTGTTTGCACGGCATAAGGTACCCCAACACAGAAGACGAGTGGTCCCGCCTACATGTATGTTTATGCTTGCATATCTCCTGGCAGTAAGACAATTTTCAAGACCTCATAACATAGCATAAAGTGTTGAGGCTATATAAATACTGTATACCAATAATAAGGTCTAAGGCTGCCCATTGACATGATGACAGCTATCTGATTCTTTTTTTTTTTGATTCAGCAACAGTCTTATGTCTTTGGGTTATACCCACCGTTACTGGTTGGTTGCTATTAGGGGAAGAATTGATGGGTTGGACACTTACCCAGATCATTGAGATAGGAGACACCAGAAGTGCTCACCTCCTCCCACAACCCCAGTCAAACCAAGCCTACTGGTACTAGACACATCAGCCATTTAGTTTTCTTTTAAGGCAGAAGATAATCTACCCTTACACTTTGGGTTGGGGGGGGGGCAGAGCAATTAAAAGAACCTGCACAAACACATGCAGATCATAAATACTTCCTACCAATCGAGTTTGAGGGGAAAATGTAATTGCTGGAATGTTACAATGCAAAAAAACAAGATTCTATGTCTACAGCCAATTAAATGTAAGGTCACATTTATCAAATGGTATGTTATGTTCTTCTAAAATATATAACACAACATATACAGCCTGTGTGGTTTTTAAGTGCAAAAAGCTGCTTTTAACAATTGACGCCTATGTTCATAATATCTTTCTCACTATGCTAGCTGCAATGACATCCACCATAAACACCTTTACTCATTTAAAGCGGAACTAAACCCCTCGATTTAACGATTTCCCAAAGCAGTTACGTTCAAGGCGTGCCGTGCATAACTGTCACAGCTGCTTCTTTTCTTAATTGAACTGTCAAGCCATCATACAACTGGTGTCATAACTGATCACATGTGAAGCACCATGGAAACTGCAGATAAAACTAAGAAGGTAGCTTCCTTGTCTGTAAAGGATAGGAGGGTTTAGTTCTGCTTAAACAGCATGAGGGCACAGTCTTAAAAGGAACTGTCTTTGTTGCCTATGGTAACTGTTAACATCCTCTTCTTTCTTGCAGTGCATGATGAGATTAAAAACATGTGTCTTCGTGATGGTTATAGTGACACAGGCACATGTGAAGTTTTGCTTAGTGCAGTTGCAAATAACACCCATTCCAATTTCAACTTTTAGCAATTAAATGTAATTGTACAGAAAATAATGAATTCAGACTAGATGCAATCAGCGAGAAAAAAAACAAAAAAAAAAATTGTGCTTTTCTAAAAATAGGTCCTAGCAGGTAGGCAGTGTTCTGCCTATCAGAAATATGAGTGGTAGAGAAAGCAAGTATTAGGCAATGCCTGTTGCACTGTAATCAGTGTTAAGGAAAGCTGAACAGATTACATTTTGTAATTAAAATGTGTGCTGGCTCACTACCAAACGTCTGGCAATGACCCATAAAATCAGACAAGGCAACATGTAAGAAAGTAAAAAAGTGTCTGAACATTTGGTAATCTGGCTTCTCAAATGAATATGTTAGCTGGACTTGGACTACTGAAGGAAAAGCTGTTCAGCTATCGTCTCTTAACTCAGACGGGGCTCAAACCATGACATTGTATGGTTTCTGAAAAAACATGTACCGTATATACTCGAGTATAAGTCGTTCCGAGTATAAGTCGAGGCCCTAATTTACCACAAAAAAAATGGGAAAAACTTATTGACCCGAGTATAAGACGAGGGTGAGAAATGCACAGCTACTGTAAGTGGAAAAGAGGGTCAACAATGCCCATTTGCAGCATCACTGTGCCCATTTGCATGCCTCACTGTGCCCATTTGCAGCCATAGGTCCCCTGAACTTCAAACTCGGTAGTTAAGGGTTCCTAGATGCCCCCTAGCTGCAGCCAAAATTTGGGGTCTCTGAACCCAAAGGGTCCCGAAATGACATTGCTGCAGATAGACACAGTTGACCGAATTTGGGGCCCCGTATCTCGGGGCCACTTAGTGCTAAGAACCCCAAATTTGGTGTGCAAACCCAGTGGAACTAGCACCATAAAATTTCCAAAGCCAGGGTTTCTAGCACCAAGTGGCCCCGAGATACAGGACCCCAAATATTAGTTCAGAAAATGTCAAGCACTTTTCTGCAGCAGAGAATGACATTTTCTGAACCAGTTTTGGGGCCTGTATCTCAGGGCCACTTGGTGCTAGGAACCCCAGCTTTGGATATGTTATGGTACCAGGTCCACTGGGTTTGCATACCAAATTTGGGGTTCCTAGCACCAAGTGGCCCTGAGATATGGGGCCCCAAAGTCGGTACAGAAAATGTCAAGCACTTTTCTGCAGCAGAGAATGACATTTTCCGAACCGATTTTGGGGCCCCGTATCTCGGGGCTACTTAGGGCTAGGAACTTCAGCTTTGGATATGTTGTGGTGCCAGGTCCACTGGGTTTGCATACCAAATTTGGGGTTTCTAGAACCAAGTGGCCCTGAGATACGGGGCCCCAAAGTTGGTTCGGGAAATGAAATTTTTTGCTGCAGAAAAGTGCTTGACTCGAGTATAAGTCGAGGGGGGCACTTTCAGCACAAAAAAATGTGCTGAAAAAATCGACTTATACTCGAGTATATACGGTATTTACTCTTCAAATACATTTATGCCTCAGTATGTAATTGTAACAAACATTTGATAGATGAAATGATAAAAAAAATTCTCCTAAGAATACACAGCTCTGCAGACAAAAGGTGAAAACATTTCCTTTCCCGGTACTTCCAATCTATTTAATCTACCCTACAAAATGACATTATTTCCATTAAGAGGTTGCCTTGCAATTTCCAGTTGCAAAAGAAGAGTTCAGATGAGTTTCCCCTCCATGAAACTTTAGATATTTCTTGACAGTCGACATAAAAGCCAGAAATAAAATGGCTTTATGGTTTGTTTCACAGCTCCCACTATAAACTTTTTTTCTGCCATGAGTTCCATGGAAACCGGTAAAATAATTTGCATCTATGTGTAATTTTTAACCTTTCTATATAAAATTATTTTTAGAATAGGCAGATCACACAGACATTACACAATGTATATCTTAAAGATACAGAAAAACTGCTCTGTGTCTGCTCCTTGTTCCCCCTAGGGGCATTTGGAGGTGGATGTGGTTGTCCTTCTTCTGAGGGGTGGTTGATACATTGGAATATCATCAATATGTTATGGAATATTGGCAATGTCTTGGAAACCATATTCTTGGTCTAAGAGTTTTTTGATAATTGCTATATTATCTGTTTTTCAAATCCCTGTGCTGTACTGGCTGTGGGTGCAGTAGCATTGTATTGTTTGTGTATTGGAGTCGCAGTTGTGACTATTGTTTGTATTTTAACTGTTTATATATGGAATAAAAAGAATTTTAAAAAAAAGATACAGAACAACGAAAATACTAATTAAAGAATAACTAAAGGCAAAACAGTTTTTTTAAGTCGTGGATAGAGTGAAGAGGAATTAGAACACCTGTCAAGTTTTTTTTTACTCTGTACTATATTTTTAGCAGCTGTCTTTTTTTAATATTGAGCACTGGAAAATCTACTGTAACTGCTAAGGATGAATATGCCCCAATTTGAGATGGGGGAAGAGAGGAATTGTTTAGCACACATGTTTAAAAAAAAAATACACATCTTTCACCATGCAAAAGAGACAAAAGAACGACAAGGGTTATAACCTTCCCTTACTCTATCTGAAAAGAAAAAAAAGTTTTGTTTTTAGGTCTACTGTAAGATTGTCATAAAGGAACTGACACCGATGATGGAGCACCATTCCCCCTACTGACACCATCATAAAGGACACTATTCTTCTCATTTAAACCAATGATGGGGCATTGATGCGGGGGCATTTTCTACTTCCACTGGCCACAGTCCGGCCCCCCTAAAGCGTGAAGGACAGTAAATTGGCCCTTTGCTTTGACAGCTTGGAGACCCATGACATAAACAACTGAATCAGGCAGCTAGGGTGAGGATCAGTTCAAAGCTATACCTATGAGAGAACAAATGCGTATTGAAATATTTCAGCTTGCTATGTGAACTGGCTGAAGAACTTAATTCAACTGTGACTAGCTTTAGTTTATAAGAATTTTATACATGTGCAAATATTTTATTGAAGACATCCAATTTGAAAAAAGGTCGGCAACCTGGTGTTCAAAGCTCTAAAACCTTTATTAAATGCCTATTAGGGGCTTTTGTTATTATTATGACTAAAGCCCATAAGGGCTAGAGTGCATCAGCATTAATTTTGTGTTGGATCTTTACTCCTAATGGACATATAAGAGAAGAAGAATATATTAGAACTTTGAACACCTGGTTGCTGACCTTTCTCAAATGAAATGTCTGATTGAACAGCTTGTGCGGCTGTGGTCTTGGCACAGGTGGAAATCCCCTACACCTTATTTTGAGAATAAGGGTAGTAGCACCATAGCTCTATATTATAGACAATTTACTAAAGAAGTCTACACTATCTAAAAAGCCTTCAAATGACCAAGCAAGCACAGGGAATTTTAGTAAACACAACATAAATATTAATGCACACAACTGTAAATGCAACAAATACTGTTTTTCTAAACCATCACATCAACAACAGCAACAACTACCTTATTAGTAAATTGCTCATATAAATCCAACCAGCTCATCCATAATCAGCTTCTTTCAAAAAAACTCTCCAGGGTGCATAATCCACACGCTCCTTCATGTTACCAAACAATGTTATTTCCAAAATGATAATCAGCACCCTCAAAGTAGAAGTTTTATTTCAGCTTTATTCCATCAGGATTTGATAAAGACCCGGGAGGTTGAAACATGCTATGCTTTTAACCAATAGAATTAGGATTTAATTTTTAAATATCTACTTCAGTGGTGACAATCATCCATTGGAAAGTAACATGATTAGAAACTCACTGGAAGGTTTTCTATGCACTTGTACAATTGACCTTTAATGAATTCCCCCCAAACCCTCCGAATTCCTCCCACTAGGACAAATTAGTGATCTTCGCCAGTGTACTCATGGTGGCCTCCAGTAACTGCTTCAAATATGGATTTCCCATAAGAAAGAATGGGGTCAATGTGTGCATGTGACACACGAAGCATCTGTTTTTGAGAGAAAAGATGGAGAGCTCTGAGTGGGCCGCGCACTGAAGAATGCTGAAATCAGGGCATAGGTAAAGTTGGCAACACAGTGAAGTTTACTGGATTGGGGCCTAAATGCAAGTATTTGTCCTAGTGAGAGGCAATCATGGGGTTCAGGGAAATATATTAAAGGACAATTGTACAACGACACAGTTATCCTTTAAAAGAAACATGTACTGAGAAAAATATGTAAGCAGGCACTGATAATAACATTGTCTTTTAAAATATTCATTTCTTAGATGTCATGCTGACCCACTGACTTCAAAACATTCTGAGTCACTGGCATTTGTAGAAGGAGGTCACAAATGGCAGCCCATGTAACTTCTCTCTGATAGGTTTCCATGGAGTAAAAAAGAATGGATCGTTCAAGAGGGCTTCGGCCTCTCAACGATTAGTCAGGAAGTATTTGCCGCTTGAAGTATATCGATAAGTTTGAAATGTATGTGAACTCTGCCTCTCCTTCCCTCCATGTGATGAAGTCAAGATGTTCCTTCCCTCCCCAGTTGTTTCTAACATGTGTATGTATTGTATTGTCTAAGCCCATGTTGGGGATTTCTAAAATAAATAAAATTTATATTTGAAAAAAAAAAAAAAAAAAAGGATGGATCACCATGCCAGTCCTTCTCAAGTCAGAAAAGGATGATAACATGCAACAATGACCATACACAATTCTATTTGCTTTTTTTATGGAACTATTTTCTTAATATTAACATAGCATTTTATTGCTCATATTTTCATGAAATGACATGACATGACAATGTGATTTTTTTTCTAACCATGTATAATAGAGAGCTGACAGAAATTATGTTGTTATGCAAATTTTCCACAAGGAAATGACATACTAATTTCACCTAGGACTGAAGAGTAGGGAACAATAAACCATCAGTCAAACCCCACCCTGCATCTCCCTCCATCTCCAGAAATCAGGGCAAATGATGACAGGCTTTATAAATGTACACCAGGGACTGCCTGTGTACAGAAGGTATATTTACAGAACATCGGCCATGTTATTTATAACACCATGCCTACAAAAAATATGCCACTACTGTTATTGCTGATACAAGAGTATTCATGCATTCTTTTTTCCCTTCTTCAAATGTTTTTTTTAGCTCCACATATTAAATGTTTTTTTTTTTTTTTTTTTTTTTTTAAACAGGAGTTTAAACTTCATGTATTAATGCATTTAGGACTACCCAATTCCCCCTTTAAAATTATTTGGACACACAACAAGATTTAAATAGGCAAAAAGAATAAAGAAAATGTTTAATTTAGGGCATGACCAATCTAAAATAGACAACATTGTCTACTATGCATCACAGCAAATCAAATGCAGCTATTTCAAACATTTCTCTTTAACTGTCTACCCATAAAGAGACTACATTAATTTTCGACATAGAAGTCTTTCTGGGAATGCTATGAACAGTAAGCAAGGAAGAGTCGATCTGCTACCTACCCTCACCACCAATGCAAGAGGCTACTTCTACACTGTCCACTAATGTTACGGGAGTCCACCACAAATCAAAGGCTTCATGTACATTAGCAGCTCCTAAACTTGATTTTAGTAGCTTTTGGCGTTTTCTTGCCAAAGCTCACACTCAGTACACATACGCTTTTAGCAGAGTTTAGGAGCCGCTACGGTTAGGTGAGGTTCAACCTCCCTGAACCTCCCTCTTCTAAACGTGGAAGAATTGTGTTCAGGATAGGAATGTTTTGATGGCCGGCCGTGGGCAACCACAAAATGCAGCAAAATTGCTTTTTCTTGCGGCCGCTGTAAATGACGGGCAAGTGTACATGAAGCCTTACTGTCTTGGCTTCTTTTCTGGTTCCTCCTCCCTTCTGAGTGCCCCTATAGCAAGCCACTTGCTATGGAGGCACTCATGCAGGCTCGATCCTGAGCTGGGATGTGTGCATCTAATGACACACACAGTGCGGCTCAGCCCCACCCCCCACTCCCTCCTCACTGTATTTAACTGATAGCAGCAAGAGCTAACGGCTGCTGCTCTCAGGCACAATGCTAGATTGAAATCAGGCTCAGGTATTTAGTGGGGGCTGGGGGGGGGGGGAGCTGATCACAGGTTGTTAACCTTAATGCAGAAAATGCATTAATGTAAAAAATAAAAACTTCTACCTTTGAAACCACTTTAATGCATCATTGAATGTATTGTTCAAATGCAAGCCAAGTACTTACATTGTACTTGGTATGAGCCTCTTGCGAATCCTGTACAGTAGGCTCCTGCTCTGTTCTGTCTAAAGTTTCGGGCTGTGGGGGCGATCCCTCCGCCATGCCACATACAGTGCAGGGTTATTAACCCTGCATTGTACTGGAGGAGGCGAGCACACGGCCGTGGCTGAGAGCACCTTAGAGCGGTGGTAGCATTGAACCAGTTGCATTGCGTATGCTGGAGCCAGAAAGAAGTTTTACACCTTATCTATGCTCCCCTAGACTAAATGAGCTTTTAATCCTTGCAATCCAAAGGGGCCTACTGTAAACGTTGATTTTGTCTAATCACAGGAGTTTAGCTTTAAGGAGTAAATTAATCTCCCACAATGGGTAATGTGTCAGTAAAATGATATATTCAGCCTAAGCATCTATAAAATTTTTATTTTTTGGCGTAAAATAGACTTTGGGCTGGTTCACACCGGGATCGCATGAGAACGTGCGCTTTCATTTAAATGAGTTACAAAAAGCCTGAACCATGAAAAAAGTAGTGCTTACACTACTTTTGAACACACACTGCCCCAAACTGCATGGTATTGCGGGTCCATGTAGTTTGGTGCCCTAATATGCCCTGCATTTGTGATCTGTGTTTGGGCAGCTATCAACAATACACTGGCACCCGCATGCAAATTGCAAGGACAGTGTTGCAGGAATGTGCACCGCGTTTTGGTGTGAACCAACCCTTTAAAAAATTGATGACTTTCATTTTTTCCCTACTTATTTATCTTTCATTAGTGGCTCCACAGTTCACATACAAGGCAGAGCAGGACCGATAAAAAAAAAAAACATATTTGAAAACACTGGATCTACAACCATTGCCACCTTAAGACAAATTAATGAAATAACAGGCTTCTAATTGCCATATTGGCACACTACTGTCAAATATCTAGCCATACAACTGATAATGTGGGTTCATAATACTGCTAAGTTGTGACTGTGTAGTACTGACTTCTGTTCTGGCTATATAAGGGGCCAAAATTTACTCTATAAATGCAAGTAATTGACTATAAACTATTGGAATTTGGCAAGACAGAGCTTAGCTCACACTAGGAATTTTTCTAAGAGGCTTGGGAGAGGCTGCACACTACCTACACCACAAGGCATGTTCCGTGCGCATTTCCTGCACCACATTCAAAGCACACTGCCTTTGCAATTTGCTGCAAGTACCAACACATTGTTAATGGAACCCAAAATGCAGATCGCATGGTACAGCGGTGCAATTTTGCTATTTTCAAAGGCAGTGCATGCACTACTTTTGTGCAATTTGTAGCCTACTCAAATGAATGGGCTGCCAAATCACACTGAATGGGGAATGCACAGGAATCGCACAGGAATGTGGTGTGATTCTGGTGTGAACTCGTTCTAAAAGAAGTTTCTTTTTTCAAAGCTGAACAATGTTTTTTAATCTATTAGGGACACTTGGATGCATGAGAAATTATATTGGAAATATGAACTAACCCTTTAATGATCACTTAGGCCAACTGGATTCCAGTAAAAAAAAAAATAAATGTTACACTGAACATTAACTTTTTGATCTTTCCGGTCACTTTCCCTGCAAACATATCAATGAGGGCATTACAACACCATTGTTTATTTGCTTATTTGTTTGTTCTTTGTATATATTCCCAAGGGTAAAGCTCTGTAATTCACTTTGAATTAACATCCATAAAAAGATGTCCTTGCATTCTAAGAATTAGGACACAAAGCTTTGTAAAGAAAATGACACATCCAGGACACAGATTTAAAGTAATAATTGAAAAGGGCATTCCAGGAGAAGAAACAAATACCAAGCCTAAAGTCATAACAGTCCCAATATGATATGGGAAAGAGGGGAATTGTTTAACACACATATTTAGGAAAATTAATCTTTAGCCATGAAGTATTAATACACAGTGGTGGGGGGTTACTAAAACTGGGGCACACAGAGTCTAGTGCAGCTGTGCATAGTAACCAATAAGTCTCTAACTTCAGCTTGTTCAATGAAGTTTTGATAATAAAACCTAGAAGCTGATTGGATACTATGCACACCTGCACCAGATCTTGTGTGCTCCAGTTTTAGTAAATTTCACCCCAATGGAGTTCATTTCCATACATTTACAGATAACTAAGCAGTCATAATCGGCAAAAAAAAGGAAACACTGCAAAAATACAAGTCAACTGTCCCTTTTTCATATTTACCTTTATAACAGCTTTTGAAAAAAAGCAATGTAACTATTTAAAGGGAGGTATACAGTATATAGCAATTCAAACTATTGTAAAAGCAACTTTTTTTTTTCAAAGTAACCTAAAAGAAAGTCAACAGCACCTAAAAGAAAAGGTTTAATACTTACCTTTTTGGTAGTTGGAGTGTAAAATCTTTAGCTGGCCATACATTATACAATTTTCTGATTAGTTTTCCTTTAGATTTACCTTCAATTATATAGCGCAAGAGCCTGCCTGACTGCATATAAATGTATGTTTAGGTTTGACCTCTTATTATATGGTTTGGTAAATCTAAAGGAAAGTTGTACAAGAAAACTGTATAATTTATGACCAGCCTTTGTTTTTATAAGAGCTAGAAAAGTCACAGGTATCTGATATTTTCAGGTGTGTAATATAGCATGACCCGCTGGCCACTGAGGTTCCTCCCACCTGCTGCTACAACACTACTTTATCCTGTAGTGAAGTGGTGGCTGGCAAATGGAACCATAGAAAAAGGCAGTGGGGACACTATCTGACCCAAACACCCGAAGATTCACCATATGCTATCAAAGGAGCTTTCCACAGACATTGAAGTTTTTAATAATGTGACTTTTAAACCTCTGACATTGAATAACATACAAAAAAAAGTAACAAGACAAACTGCATGCCTCAACACTGGCCCAGTTCTATCTATCATGGAGCAAAGATAGATTGGATTTTCCAATTCATTACCTATAACTTTGAATAGATCAACATGATTCCGAACTAACTTTTGATTTGGTATCAGTATTAGCATGTCAAAGAGTGAACAAAGCATCCATTAAAATTAATAGATTTTTCGCATAGCCCATGGTTAGAGATTTAAGTTGGCCATACCTGGATCGAAATTCAGCTGGTTACATAGTTACTTAGTTCCATAGTTAGTCTGGTTAAAAAAAAACACAAGACCATCTAGTTCAACCAACAAAAGGGGAAAAAAAAAGCATTTTACAATCCTATATACACAATATCATACCCACAGTTGATACAGAGGAAGGCAAAAAAAAAAAAAAAAACAGCAAAGCTTGATCCAATTTGCTCCAGCAGAAAAAAATCCTTCCTGATCCCAAGAGGCAATCGGATATTCCCTGGATCAACTTTATCTATAAATGTTAGTATCCAGTTATATTATGTATACCTATATCTTTTTTAAAGCAAGCTCTTACTGTAAAGAAACCTTTCTGTATCTGAAGATTAAATCTCTTTTTTCTCCAGACATAAAGCGAGCCCCTTGTCCTCTGTGATGACCTTAGAGTAAATAACTCAACACCAAGTTCACTATATGGACCACTTATGTATTTATACATGTTGATGATATCCTCCCTTAAAGTGGATGTAAACCCAATGTCATCCTTTCTAAACTACTGCCATAGGGGTTATCTATAAGGATATACACGCCTCCTGCATGTATCTTTACCTGTCAAATGTCTCCCCTCTGTCTGTTATTAGACCCGAAAAACTGCATATTCTGTGGGTGGGTCTGTTGTCTGGAGCTCGGTGGGTGGAGTCGTGATGTCAGTAGACTCCCCGCCCACCTCTACACTCCCCTTGTCAATATGCATTTTCTCCTGTGTATTTCTAACTGAACTTCTGCTATGATCTCTAACATCCAGTGAAAAGACAGGAAAGTAACCACATGACTTCAGCATGCCAAATCTTGCTGAGGTGTGGAACAGCCAATCCTTGCAGAGCTGCGGAAGAAAGGAGTGGGGGAGGGAATTAAAAAATAATGCCTGTGTCTTAGGCTGTCACTCACAGCAAGGGGGAGGATTTGACAAAGTTTTTGTCAGTTTGTCAAGATTTCTCTCACTGAACAATAAAAGAGGATTGCTCAGAGATGGATTAATTCTGTGTAGCAAGACTGGGCTCAAATGATAGGAAATCTTATACTCTACAGTATGATATAAAAAAAAAATTCGGGTTTACATCCACTTTAATCTCCTCTTCTCAAGAAAAAATAAATTCAGTTCCTCTAATCTTTCCTCATAGCTGAGCTCCTCCATGCCTCTCATCAGTTTGGTTGCTCTTCTCTGCACTTTCTCCAGTTCCCCGATATCCTTTTTTGTGAACTGGTGCTCAAAACTGAACTGCATATTGCAGATGATTTGTTCAGGGGCAAAATGATCTCCCTCTCTCTCTCTCTGGAGTCCATGCCTCTCTTAATACAAGCAAGGATTTTGCTCGTTTTGGAAACCGCAGCTTGGCATTGCATGCTATTATTAGGATTATGATCTACCAGAACACCCAGATCCTTCTCCACCATTGATTCCCCCAGTTGCACTTCAGCTAGTATGTATGATGCATGCATATTCTTAGCCCCCAAGTGCATAACATTTATTAACATTAAACATCATTTGCCACATAGTTGCCCAATTAAACCGTGTATTAAGGTCAGCTTGTAAGTTGGAGACCTCCTGTAAAGATGTTATTCCACTGCATAGCTTGGTGTCATCTGCAAAGACAGGAACCTGCTGAATTTCAATCCATGTATGGCCGATCCCATGAGAAGTAGATCTATTTATGAGAAGTAGATCTATTTACTGACTTTTCATGAATGGGTTTGTTGGAAAATTTCCACTCGATCAGTACATACAGCCAATGGGCGTGTAGGCTTGGAGTAAAGGATTTTCATTCATGGGAAATCAGTCTATTAATCAACTTTTCATTAACATGCTTGTTGAAAAATTTCTGATTGATCAGCGCATGCAACCAATGGGCTGCAGTGCTGATCAGTGTATTCGGATAGGGGGGGAGTTTCACTTCCAGAATACAATGACACAGTGGGGAGGATTTAGCTCAGAGTAATGTATGGCCAGCTTAACTAACCATTGCACCCTATTTCTAAAGCGGTAGTATGGTCTTCGCAAATTTGCATTACAGCACGTCAAGGAGCACCTGGTTATGTGACCTGTCAAACTCATGTGATCGGCCTCTCCTTTAATCAAGGACACTTCAGGATTTCAAGATCCCATTTATGTATATGTAATCAGGTACAATTTGGAGAAACAATGTGTTCAGTAAGGATGCTAACAGAGGCCATAATGTGACATCAAAGTAGAGCCCATGATAACAAAATGATGTTCAAACACATTTTTGTTAGACATCATCCCCCACAATGCAAAGATATACATTTAGTGCCCATTATAGGTTTATCTGCTCATTGTAATGCAGAACATATGTCCTGAGTAGGTATGTCTTGTGGGCTTCCCAAGAACATGGGACCTTTGGCAGCTATGACTTCTGCAACTCCTCTTTCTTGCCAGTGTCATTGTGACAAATATCCATGACATAGACTCTTGAATAATGTTCAGTGAGTTTGCAAAAAATAGCAGGAAAACAATAAATGTATTTGTTTAAAAATAACATTCTTAAATAGGAATAACTGTGCACTGGATCTGCCTGGGCTTGTAAATTAAATTATTGTTTAAAGTTAACCCAACATTTTGGGCTATAGCTTTAGGCCTCATGCACGCTGGGTGTTTTTTCAGCTGCTCCCAGTGGCATCTGGCATTTTTTTCCTGCCTCTAAATGCCCCTGCGTGTTAGCCTTTTATAGGAGTTTTGAGGCAGGGGCATTTAGTGCCAGAAAGAAAAAAAAACACTGCCAGCGTGTCTAGGAGCAAAAGAAACGACTGAAGCGTGTAAATGTGTCTAAACACGCATTATCGCTAAGTGTGTTTAGCACTTGAGCAATAATTAATTTTCAATGGCCAGAATAAATGATTATTCTTGCTAGTTAAATTAAAGTGGTAGTAAAGTCCATTTGTTTATGTTGTACCTACAGGTAAGCCTGTAATAAGGCTACCTGTAGGTACTGTAAATATCTCCTAAACTTGCACCGTTTAGGAGATATTTACTTGTGTAGCAACCGGTGACGTCACCAGTACATGCGCATTGAAGGAACAGCATACCTGTGGCATTACTTCACAGCTCTGTGCTATAAACCATGACATCATTGCGGCTTGGCCATTCAAAGGACTGGAGCCTGCTAACCTGGAAAGAAGACTGGGTGAAGATGAAAGCCCTGTCAGTGGTGACAGCGCACCACTGAAGGGCTTCGTTTTAAGGTAAGTTTCACATAATGTGCTAGTATACAATGCATACTAGCACAGTATAGCATAGCCATGCAGGGGGAATTTTTTTTTTTTTAATGTCCTGCTTTACTACCGCTTTACTGCCCAAACGCTTGACGTGGCTAAACGTGTTTACAAGCGTCAAATGTTGTTTTCTGACAAAATGCTGCTGTCAGGAGGAGAGATAAAGAAACTCCCAGTATGCATGAGGCCTTATTGTCAGTTTTTGATTGTGCATCTATAACTGATGTCATGCAACTATGTATCATTATTAGTTATTTTCCTTTGACATTTGTTCATATGAGCAATTTCTTTCAAAAAGGGTATAGTGCTCACCAGAACATTTTCTGTACTCTAAATGGAAGTAAACAGTGACTATAGTTGACCAGTAACAGATGCCCATTTTAAATGTTACTGGAATAAAATTACTACTCTTAACAGCATTGTGATATTGTCAATGGTCATTCAATGTATTGAGCAACTAAAAATGAATCGTGAAAGTTAACCAAATAAAAAGCAATGGGGTTGATTTACTAAAGGCAAATGGAGAGTGGTCTTTGCAAGTGCGGTTGCACTTATTTTCCCCAGAGCTTAGTAAATGTGGTTTGCTCTGCTGATTTCCTTCATCCAATAACGTGTACCTGATTCGGTATTCTTTACAAAGTAAATTTACTAAACTCTGGGGAAAATGAGTGCAACTCTATTTGCCTTTAGTAAATCAACCCCAATGTGTTCTAAAGCACATAATTGACCACATGTGATTATGTTGCACCATCTGGCAACTGAATGTGCTCTAACCAGTGGCAATAATTAATATCTAAAACACATGCCTTTTGCATAGGAGACACTGTTGAAAGGGCCTTTTAGACCACTTCTGACTCAAGATCACTGTGTAGTTATCACAGCCCCACTTCTCAACTAGGCCACTGAAATTAGTGAAAAAAATTAGGATGTAGGATTGTGGCAAAAAATGTTAAGCCTATGTTGCTGGAAGGGACAACCCTTTGCAAGGCCCAAAGTTAAAGTGTATGTACAGTCAAAACATTTGAAAAGTTTTGTATAGATTAGGTAAGGGGAAAACCCCAACCAGGTTATTTTTTTTACTGTCTGCGTCCTGCCAGGAAGATTTGTCTATCTTAAAGATTCAACAGTAAAGGGAATTTAAATCTTAGACAGCTTGTCCCCACTGGAAGATTTTTCTGCACCTTCTCAATACAACTGTAAAATGTAGGATTCCCCCTTATTCTGTCTCCATGACAATGGTCACAAGGGCAAACAGAGATGGTTGTTCCTCCCAGTGGGAACACAAACAGCAGCAAAAACCTTGGCGGGAGGTTTTGCCATTACACACACCTGAAGCACCAGAACAGAGATTTCTCGGTGGTATTCATCAAACTAAAGCCTGGTACACATGGACCGAATGTCGGGCGGCATCGGCCAGGTCAATGGAAACCGGCTGACATTCAACTCATGTGTACTGCATCCAGTCTGACGAAGGGGCGCAACCGAAAAAGGTCTGCCGATAGGCTCCCAATGGCTGACAGTGCTGACTGGAGTGAGAACACAATAGCACAGCAGGGGAGATCGCTGTACTAACATTGCATGGTTAGTACAGTGACTCCTCCTGAGCTGTCAGTTTTTCTTTCGTTCAGCCCTGCTAGGCTAGTAGTGTGTACCAGGCTTTAGACTGCCCATAGATTATACAATTGTCTTATTCAATTTCCTTTAGATTTACCTTCAACTATGTAGTGCAAGGGCCTGCCTGATTGCATACAAATTGAATGTGTTAAAGCAGAGTTCCGGTCATTTGTGTGTTTATTAAAAGTCAGCAGCTACAAAAACTGTAGCTGCTGACTTTTATTAAACACCCACTTACCTGTCCCACGGTCCTGTGGTGCACTCATCCCAGTAGTTTTCTTCCTCACTCCTCCCATCAGTGGCGCCGGCATCTCTACTATGGGCACCCGGCTGTGACAGCTTGCGGCTTCACAGCCAGGTGTCCACTGCACATGCGTGAGCGGCGCTGTGCTTTGTGATTGGCCCCAAAGTCCTCTAGGACCTGTCCTGTGTCCCAGAAGACTTTGGGAGGGAGGGGAAAGGAGAATTTCTGCTTCCGATCGCCTAAGGCAACCAGAACGGAAGTGCCTGCGGGTAGCCTCTCCTTCCCAAAACCTCCATTTCACCATCAGGAGCTGGGAAGGAGGCCTTAAAGTGGAAGTTCTACTTTTGGGTGGAACTCCGCTTGAAGGCTTCACCTCCTATTATATGGTTTTGGTAAATCTAAAGGAAAATTGTACAAGAATATTGTATAATGTATAATCCTAATCCTAGTCTTTTACTGGTATGTTCAAATATGAATCTTCTTTAATGTTTTGCATACATAGAAGTAAAATCAACACATGTAGAAGTAGGAATTCCTAGGTTTTTAGAATTTACACGAACAATAAATTTCTAGGATGGGCAACTCCGCCTAATATATTGAACCACAACAGGGATTACAGAATACAAAACAATAAAATACCTCTGAGTACAGTGTCAATGTACTAATATGCAATCAGGTAGCACACATAAGCAAGCCTACGTAAATCACCAGAGAATTTTTCATACATTTCCTAAATTCCATATCTGTATAGCCTGTTGAGATCCCCAGCAACCAGCAAGTGTGCTGCTACTGCAATGCATAAAATGGTATATAACCCTGCAATGCTTTGCAGTTTACACAGCAAAACAGAAAGTAGGAAGACTGATGATGAAGATGTCAAAAAATAACAGCAATGATTCCATGCTGCAGAAAAAAAAAGCATCAATAATTGACAGCAGAACCATCATTTATTTAGTAAGATTCTGTAGCAACTGAACATTATGTACGACTGCTTGAACAGACACAGTCACAGCTCAATCTTGTACCTGTTTCAAGGTCTCAAAGCAGACATGGCTTTTCTGATTGTGGGATATACAGAACGCGTATATATATGTGTATATTTATATATACACGCACACTGTATATACCTGTCTCAAGATGTCAAACAGACATAGCTTTCTCATTGTGGGATATACAGTATGTGTGTGTGTGTGTGTATATATATATATATATATATATATATATATATATATATATACACACACACATACACACATTGTATATACCTGTCTCAAGATGTCAAGCAGACATAGCTTTTGTGATAATATATATATATATATATATATATATATATATCTACGCATGCACAGATGTGTGTTCTTGAACATGCCAGCAGAGAAAGGCATCCAGAATGCGGGGCCAGTGTATCTAAAGGGAAGAGATATTCATTTGTATGGAAAAGGTGAACATTTTCGGGCAGAAGGTTGTCATGGAAAATGCACAAGCCACACCTGTATCTGCATTCTCTGTATTAGATGCTGTGCTATGCTGTCCCCACAGCTGTTCGGAATGGCATGGTACCCAGCTGATATGATCAAACATGAGGAAGGTGGGGTCTGCACACAGGATTCATTGATGCAGGGAAACTCTGCATCTCTGTATAACGAAGGAGGATTATTACAGTCAGCAACAGCCTGCCACAGCCTTGGAATATAGATGTCCTTGTTATGATAGCGTGTTGTTATGCCTGCTTAATTACACGGACAGCAATTATTTCTATTCAAATGAATAAGGATTAATGATATGATGGAAAGCCAGAGAGATATGAGCTGAGTAACAAAAGACGGCTTAGAAACAGGCATGACATTCCAGTGACAAGGAGAATGACACCGGTGCCCCATGATAATCAGATGCATGTCTGTGATGATCATGAACTGAATGGACAGAATACAGTCCTCATACCTTACGTTTTCGATCTAGGCGATCCCTAGGGATCTTACGCCTTTTCCTTTCCCTCTCCCTCTCTCTCTCCTCAATGTTGGGCAATTCCAGCTCTCGTACTTTTTTAATGGAAGCAGCAGCATGAGCCATTTTGAGAAGGAAAATACCAGCTTCAAGGACTCAGCGCCTACCACAGATTTAAAAAAAAAATCCAGCTTTGTGGGGGGTTTTTTTTTATGCTCCCACTAAGTCTATGTGGCTGTCAGCCAGAACTTTCCACTGTAATCCTCCAATCCACAGACAAATTACAGCTTGTGTCCATATGCTGCAGGACCCATCAGTCGAGAGAGAGCATTGCACTGCCCACAGAGCACAGGAACAGTTACCACTAACGCCCAGCAAGGGTCAGCCAGCAGATACATAAAAACCAAGAAAATGCGAAGATCACAGAATGTGACCATTCAGAATGGCACCATCCCAGAATTTCATTGACTGTAGGTACAGGCAAGCTTCAGTCCATCCTTTAACTCCTCAGCAAACCAGAAAGGTCTTCTGGGACCTTTCAGCAAAGCCTGCGTCCTTTGACTACAGCCAGGAAGAGGCCACCTCTGTGAAGTCAGTAGGGGAGGAAAAGCTCTTTTAAATTCCACAAGCACCTCATCGCAGAGTAAGAATAAAAATGGTGCAGTCTGCCTTAATGACTTGCTGCTGCTGCTGCTAGGACTGCCTTGGATTGAACACATGACTTGCTTCCTTCCCTCTGCCCTTATGTTTCTAGTTTCTATTTAATCACATTATTGCAGCTTGAATGTGAAGCAGGTCTGGCTATGCCCCGTCCACCTGCTTTTGACTAGCACCCTTCACATGCATGAACGAACAAGCAATAACAGTCTTCAGAATATTCATATCGTCATGTGTAGCAAGTCGCTGGCAAGCAAGCGTGAGCCTGCATACAGTAACCAGAGAACACACAGCCTGAATACTCCTGCTGGGAGCACATTTCAATCACAGTCCGGAGGAATCCACATCAGCATCTTCAGCTCCTCTGTCAAGTGGCTGCACAGTTTAATGCTCTTTATCGCTTTTTGCTTTATTATTATTTAACATTATAATTTTTAGGGGTTTAGCTGTATTATTAAGGACCCTGTACTTGTTTCCATTTTTGTAAAACACTGACCAAAAAAAAAAAGCCTGCAAAAATTCATGTATCTTCTATATGACTAAACTGCGACAATGCAAAGTGTCACAATATGTCACTTGCTTTGATTTTCAAACATCTATTGTTTCCAGACTTTCTGTCCTGTCTGAAATAAAATAACACTATAATATAACACTATAATAAAAATAATACAACATTACAAAATTAAATTATACTATATAAACCTAAAAAAAAACAACAATGATGATGAGTCAGTCAACAGTGAGGCTCCATTCCCAACTAGGTGATTCGGATTGCGGACGGAATCGCTGGGATTCTCCACGCGATTCCAGAATCGCAGCAAAATGCAGGACGCGATGCCATTATGGTTGTTATCTCACTGCAATCACAGCAAAATCGCAACGTGAGACGCTGTCGCCCAAAAGAAGCTCCTGCTCCTTTTTGAGCGACAAGCTTTGCTCGTTGCAATTTTGGCGCGATTGTAGCACCATTTATCGTGCATCAACATGGCACCACGATTAGCGTGCCACTAACATGTAGAGGCATCGCAAGTCCCACGTTTTGCCACAATTCTGGAATCGCCTAGGTGTTTGGGACAAACATAGCTCTATACTCAGACAAAAAAGTTAAAAAAACAAAAAAACAAAACCTGTATTAAAGCGGAGTTCCACCCAAAAATGGAACTTCCAATTTAAGTGATGGTGACCCCCTGACATGCTACATTTGGCATGTCATTTTTTGGGGGGGTGGAGCGGATACCTTCTTTTTAGAGGCATCCAGCTCCCACAACCTCTCAGGGCTCTGCAGCGCCAGAAGTAAGTCTCCCCCCTCCCTCCCTGCAATCTTCTGGGACATGTCACAGGTCCCAGAAAATTGCCCGGTCAATCACAGCGCGCAGCGTAGTTTGCGCATGCACAGTGCGTGCCCGCATTTGCGCAGTGCGAGCCCGGCTGTGAAGCCACAGCCGGGCGCCCACAGTAAGAATGCCAGCACCGTGGAGAGGAGGGGGAGAGGAGCGGGACTTCAAACGCCAGCATCGCTGGACCATGGGACAGGCGAGTGTCTGATTTTTAAAAGTCAGCAGCTACACTTTTTATAGCTGCTGACTTTTAATTTATGGGGGTTTTTTTGGCAGAACTCCGCTTAAATAAAAAAAAAAACAAAAACAAAAAAAACAACAATAATGATAATGATAAAAATAATAAAAACCCTAAATAATAAAATAATGATAAAAAAAATAACTATTTTATACTATGTAAGCCTATCCCACCTTCATCTAATAAACTGTGCTTCTACTTTTTTTTTTTATCAGTTCATCCCACACACTTACTTAAGGCTTAGTTCACACTTGTAGCTGGGGAGTGGTAAAAAAGAAATGTTTCCCCTTTAGGCCTGGTTTACACCTATGTATTTTTTTGTGTGTTTTCAGTTTTGCAGAAACACACTACAGTCTATTTAACATGGTCTTCTATGGATGTATTGTAGTTCACATCTGTGCATTTTATGGAAAGGGCCAGGGACTTTTTTCCAGTTTTTGGTTCCATAGACTTCAATGGATCACTTGCCAAGTGGAGGTTTTAGAGGTTGTCTCTCTTTGGTCGCATGGCAACCATTAAGATGGAAATTTTACCTAAACTTCTTTATCTCTTTGAGACACTGCCTATCCCTATCCCATCATCGCACCTTAAGTCTCTCCAGGGGGACCTGCTGAACTTCTTTTGGAACTATAAAAGGCACCGTATTGCTAGGTCTATCCTCTTTGCCCCTCGTAGCCAACAGGGTCTTGCGTTCCCGTATATAGCTAAATATTATTTAGGGACCCAACTGTGCCCTCTCGCTTCTTGGTATACTCTGCATGCCTACAATCGGACACAAATTGAGAAGCTGTGGTTGGCACCAATCCCCCCGAATTCCATATTATGGAGCACTGAAGTCCCGCTTAAAAACTTACGACTGCTAGGGCCCATGTCACTTGTGCGGACTCCATGACTTTGTGCCAAATTGGTTTACCCCCTTACCTCTCCGGCCTCACTGGCAACCTCATTTTTGTTCACGTCTAATGTCCTGGACAGCTTGACCTCGCTGATGTCTCATTCTTGGATAGAAAAGGTCCTATTTCACTTTGGTCAGTTGGTGGCTCTTAGAACCAGAAGGTTGCAAACATTTCAGGATTTGCAGGAAACCTATAACCTGCATAGACAGGCTTTTTATAGTTACTTGCAAATACGACATTTTGCACAGTCTTTAGTTACAAATCTCCAGTTCTCCCCTCTGACGAAATTCGAGAGAGTCTGCTTGCATCCCCTAGAGGTATGATATCGCGTATGTACCAACTCTTAATTACAGACCCTTCCCCATCCGGACCTCGGCACACCTATATGCGTAAGTGGGAGCAGGCCTTGGCCGAGGAGTTACCCTTGAAATGGTGGCAATTCATTTTGTCACAGGCCTTTAAGAGCTCTATCTGTACCTTGTACAAAGAGAATCAATATAAGATACTGTACCATTGGTACCAAACCCCAGACCTGCTCCATTCCATATATCCGTCTGCCGATCGCCGGTGCTGGCGTTGCAACGCAGATGTGGGTACTTTGTATCATATCTTCTGGACACGCCCTCTAACTACTCCCTATTGGCGGTTGGTCCACTCCCTGCTCCATTCCATCTTTGGCTCCTGGGTGCCTTTCAATCATACAATTTTTCTTTTGGGCCTTCCACCCCCTTCTTTCTCTAAAATGGCTAGAAAGCTTCATGTATTAACTGCCACACGATGCTTAAGTGGAAGAAGCAAGATCCTCCTTCTATGGCTGATTTGCACTCCAGGATCCAAGATGTAAAATGGATGGAAAGCCTGACCGCTTCAATAAATTACACTCTTGATGCCCATAAATGGGTTTGAGAATTGTGGCATTTGTTGGAATCCCCTTCAGCATGAAGTCTTATTAAGACTTGGCGACGTCCTGTGTGGATGATGACTCTGGTCTCTAGGGTGGGTCCTGGTGTGTGTGGTTGTTCTTTAGTACTTTCTTTTCTCCCTTTCTTCTCTCCCTACCTCTGTCTGGTTCAATTGTATGTTTTTTTGTTTTTTTCCAAAGCGCCCATTTCAGCGCTCTTTGCCACTAAGGTGTACATCATTAGACAGTTGTGCTATTGTAGTATTAATGTTGCTGTGATTGAGATCATTGAATCTGAAGTTGATATCTATTATCCCCAACTGCAAGATCTGCATGTCCTATTTAATTTTTTTTTTCTATTCATGATTGTACTATCCACGGGCGCTTATTGGCTTTTGTCATGTATGTTCTCTAGTATGTTCTTGTCCTCTTTGTTGAAAATCAATAAAACTTAAAAAAAGAACGTGTATTGAAAAACGCAAAATGCACCTTGAATATGCAAACTGCAACCTGCATGGGTGTGAATCAGGCCTAAACAGACCTGTGAAAAAAAGTTATAATATGTACTTATATTAACCACTTCAGCTCCGGAAGGTTTACCCCCCTTCATGACCAGGCCATTTTTTGCGATATGGCACTACGTTACTTTAAATGACAATTGTTTATGTCCTTTTTTTCCCACAAATAGAGCTTTATTTTGGTGGTATTTGATCACCTCTGCAGTTTTTATTTTTTGTGCTATAAACAAAAAAAGACTGACAATTAAAAAAAAACACAATATTTTTTACTTTCTGCTATAAAACACATCCAATTAAAAATTTTTAAAAATCAATATTCTTCATCAATTCAGGCCAAAATGTTCTGCTACATATTTTTAGTAAAAAAAATCCCAATAAGCGTATATTGATTGGTTTGCGCAAAAGTTATCGCATCTACAAACTATGGGATATATTTAAGAAATGTTTATTTATTTTTTACTTTTAATGGCGGCGATCAGCGACTTATAGCGGGACTGAGATATTGCAGCAGACAAATCGGACACCTAACTGACACTTTTTTGGGGGAACCAGTGACACTAATACTGTGATCAGTGCTAAAAATATGCAATGCCACTGTAGTAATGACACTGGCAGGGAAGGGGTTAACATCTAGGGCGATCAAAGGGTTAAATGTGCGGCCAACATGTGTTAGTGTGTACTTTGGGTGCTGTGTTTACTAAGCAATGTGCTAGTTTTTACTTCCTGCTTATTACCTCCACGTTGTCCGGTAGATCTCAACCCCTGAAAGGTTGCCTACCCCTGTGCTACAATAATATGGTAGGTATGTTATGATGCAGTGTTGACCAGTTCACACCTACCGTATTGAATGTCACCACATTGCACTGAAGAATGTCGCGTGTTACTGGAATGCATAAAAGTAAATACAGTCTTAAAGTGACACTAAACTCAAAAAAGTACCTTATATTGCTCTCAGCCTACTCCAAATCTCCAAATCCCTTTGTTCTCTGCCGTGATCCAACTCCCTGTTAGAGATGTGGCTGTGTTCATTCTCCATGGTCGCACTGTATGCAGGAATGTAACCATCCTCTCTTGCTCACTCCAAAGATGGACAAGGGAATATGGACTATGACATGTGTAGTGTGCATAGAGCAATGCACATGACCACTATCATACTCTGCTCATTCCAAAACATACAGATGTGAGGGGGGAAATGGAGAAGTTTGGGAGATCACAGAGGACACTACAAAGAGGCAGAAAATCACAATAAGAAATAAAATCATGAAAAATAGAGTAGTGGATGTGTATTCATTTATTTTTGGAGACTAAGCATATTGTTTAGCGTCATTTTAAAACAAAACTGCCCCAGCAGCATAAACTTTTTTTATCCACCTCTGCTCCATTCCTCTAGCAGAAACATAGCCTGATAGGAGCACCAAGACACCATTGTTTAAGCTTACACATGACTGTCTCTTAACCTGCATGTGACAGCACTAGGTAAAATCATTAACCTCCCTGGCGGTTTTCCTGAGTGTGGCCCGGGGTTAAATTTCAGTACCATTAGCGGTAACCCCGAGCCACACTCGAGATTGCAACTCAGGATCCTGGTGCAGGTTATTTACCTTGTCCCCAGGATCCTGTGATGTCCCCCGCTGAGTCTGCGGGCTGTGTCCTCCACCCGATGCCTCTGTGTGCTGGGCTCCGTTACCTGAAAGCATTGCGACGCACGGGGGCGGAGACTGGCAGCAAATTCAAAAAGTTGAAAATTCATAACACATATCATTTCACATCCCTTTTGTCCCCAGTGCTTTGTCCAGTGCCCTGCATGCAGTTTTATATTATATATACTGTTCTTTCTGCCTGGAAACTTGAGATTGTCCATAGCAACTAAAAAGTGTCCCTTTACGTCAAAAGTGGTTTTAGACCAGCTAGAAAACAGCGATAATAAATTAGAACACTTGCAGAATTGGAGGCTACGTACCAGTGCTATCACATGAGGAATCTGGGTGAGCCACATGCTCCTCCATTTCTATATGCAGCAGGTATTTTTATTTATTCCTGGTGGCTATAAAGATTGGCGGGGAAGCAAAGTGTAGCGATTACACCTGGGGGAGTCACTGGATGAATCAGATCCTCTGCTCTTGTGCCAACATTCTGCAAAGCAGCTCTATACCTTCCGACACACCTGGCTGGGTAGAGGATTGCTGCAAACACCTATGTATGCATAAATACCGTATATGTATCCTGCACACAAGTCACCAGATATGGACACCAGATTGTCTGCAGGTAAAGTGCAATTTAAGAGTAAGCAACTGTGCAAGAATGTATCAGTTGGTGAAAATCAGCAATGAACAATATCAAGAATGATGAGCAATAGTAAGGCAGTTTACCTGCCCATAAGCAATCAGTGAGTGCTCCAAATATCCTTTGTAAATAGCCTATGGAGAGTGTCTCTGGCTATATATGAGAAACTCTGTGGATGGTCACTTTAACAGCAGTCAGTGGTTAAACGGCCTCTAGCTCTCAACCTTCTAAAAGCTATGTGGTGGAGCCCGGTCTTTATGGTGGTGCAGTTAGGTACCATCATTTTGAGGATTCTTACATGCAGTTAATATTTCTAAATGAACATTAGCCCCCCCTCTGCTAGTGGCAGTAGTGTGAACACGACAAATGGCCACTCACCAGTCCCAGTACTCGGCAGCTCTGGCCCGGGTGCTTGGAAATCAAAGATTTCATTGGCACTGGCTTCAGCACAAGTCTCCTCTCTCTGGCTTTGGCTTCCAACCGCCTGGACCACAGTCTCAGGCTCAAGAACATGCCCTTCTACTAACCGTGCACAGCTAAGGGAAGATGTGCACAGTACTGGCCCTTTAGCAGAAAAGAGAAATTACTTTCTTCCACAGTCCGGGAAAAGCTGCTCTCTCCCCTCCAATGAGGATTGTAGTATGTCATCCAATATGTTTCCAGGACCATGTCCTTTTTTACAAACTACATCTCCCATAGTCTAGAGTGGTCTGCATCCAAAGTCCTTCTAGTCCTTCATTTCCTCTAGTGGATGAAGCCAGAACTGCACTGGCTATGTCAGAATAAGATTTCTGTGTAGGCATATAGAGCAGCTGCAACATGATAATTGTCATTGGTTCCTTTGGGCCAGCTAAGCCAAGCTACAAAAATTAAGGTAAGTATGCTAATAAGGGTGGGGAGGGGGCAAAGTAAACCCGATGCTTTGCCCTCCATTGGCAAAGCACAGAATTAATTTAATATAAATATTACATTTCTTTTTGCAATAGCACACATGAATATTCTCTATGTCTACTCAATATGAGTGTGTCAAATAAATACTTCAAAATGGTATGGAGCTGTGCCATGCAGTTAGGAAACTGTCAACATAAACAAAATTAACAATTATTCATAGACTCACAATACCTTTCTTAGAGACTTAGAGACATATATAGGTGCAATAATGAACAAGTATTCCTATCTCCTGTAGGCAAGAATGCCAGTTCAATTATTACTCTGCATAGATGATGTGATGGCACAGCTTTCTTTTCTGAGCTGCTGCGATTTAAAGGGAAAAGACGTTGTTGGGCTTTCCAGCAAAACAAATTTGGAGAATGTTGTCCAGAGGCTGAGCGGGTTGTTTTGTGACAACGCAAATTTGGAATTTAGACTGTTTTCCTATATTGTCCAGGTGCCTGGCTTGACTAAAAAAACCTTTTGGATGCTACAAAATAGTGTAAAAGTAGATAGAAATGAAGTTTCATACAGACATTGCTACCAGTATCCTATAATTAGTAATCAACAAGCACCAGAACAGGATATTATTGATGTCCTGCAAGCAATCCTGATGCCAGCACTGTGGTGGACCCTGAATGTGACCAGACACCAGGCAAATTACATGATCATTTCCATTATAAGGAACATAATTGGTGGAGTCTGTGTTTTAAACCCCACGCAATGGTACCATAAGTAATACAATGTATAGGGTTATGTTTGTTAGCATTACTGTATGTGACAGGAGAAATAGACTCAGGCTGAGTTCACACTAAACATCGCAGTGGCTCACAGCAGGAGTCCGGTGCATCGCCATTCACAGTTTCAGGTCCGATTTCAGCCTGAATTTTGGGCTGAATTCGGACCTGAAACAGGTCAAAAGACACACAGGACTCCTGTGCAACTTCACAGCAGAGCCACTGCGGAGATGTGTGAACCGGCTCCATAGAGAGACCGTCACAATCTCCTGCTATGTGAATTGGATGTGGGGAAACCACCATCCAATTCGCAATAGTGTGAACCCAGCCTTAGACATACAGCAAAAGGATATCTAGTAAATGAGTTGAGAAAAGAGTTAAATATGAAAATACTTAATAGTTAAGACTTCTGGACCACTGAGGAGCCCTACCACTCATCCAATGCTTGGCATTAATGACCTTCAGATAAATATATGTATGATGGCTGTGCTTAGGACAAAAATTTTGTCCTAAGTTTCATGTTTCTAACCCCACAGGTTGTCATTACACATATGAGTAAACAGTGGACAGGCACAGAGTTAAATTAAGGTTTCTCCAATTTCTTGGGGGAAAAATGAAGGCAGAACTTTGATTGGTCACTAATGCTGGCCAAATATTAGGAAATTTTCTTTCCCTCAACCGCATTCAGTTTTGATGGGGGAATCCCTCCTGTTGGTCAACAGATCAACTTAATTTCAACAAAGCCTGCCCACAGATGGATTCCTGGTGAACTGGCCAAAATTCGATCTATCTATGGCCAGCTTAACAGCTACAACATTGCCCTGGTATTTTCTCATTGAGACTTAATTAATCAGCCATTAAAAGTACATGTGGTAGAAAAATATTTTACATGAATTATTGCATACCTCCCAACTTTTTGAGATGGCAAAGAGGGACACCTATTAGCAAAAGTATGTAGGCATAGGACACACCCCCTGTCACGCCCCCTTAAAGGAAAATTATACAAAAATAATGATTAGTTAAACCCACGAGTGCATTTTTTTAACCACTACTATTCCTTTATACTAGCTTTTAAAATTGACAAATACAGCCATTTAGAAATTGGATGAAAGGTTTAGCACTTTTTGAAAAATAAATAGTGAATTTTAAGTACAACTATAAAGATCAGACCAAAATGAGGGACAAATGAGGAGGAAAGAGGGACAGATGGATTTTGTTCCAAATCAGGGACAGTCCCTTGAAATCAGGGACAGTTGAGAGCTATGATTATTGGTAACCTGTAACTATTTAGCTATAGTTAAAACATGCTTGTGAATATTCCGCTAAGCAAAGCCTTGGGCAAATTTTATCTCATTCCCTGAATGTCCACACTTTACATTCTTGGAGTCCTCCAGGCCCTCAAAATATAATTTAAATAATTTCCTGCTTTATATGCAAGTTTCTCAATGCTGGCCATACAGCAATAAACAATCAACATAGAGTCAGTAGTTTTAAATGATCCTTTAACTGAACACAATTGTTCAATGTAACAAATAAAAATCAGATTTTGAACCAGGTAATTTCCTTTTCAGGGAAAACCATTTATACTACGTTCGCTGCCTATTCAGTCAAATTGACCTCTGAAAGATGAGATTCCTTCATTGATATAATGGTTATACTGAACAGTTGAACTGTTATTTGTATAGCCAGCATAACAAGTGTATTCCAGGCAGCATTGTTGGAAGGAGAGGTCAGCCATACGAGCCTCCATATTTTTATCCACACAGGTACACATTAACACCTGTTCTGGAAATGCTGACGATCAGCTTTTCCTGTAGACTGGACAATTAATAAGCACTGCCAACAACAGGAAACCATAGCTTACAAAGCATTATGGATACAAAGTCAGACAATGGCTGAAATCCTTTGCTGAAACTGCAAAAAACATCTAAAAACTGTAGATCAATAACTGAGGCTATTTATTACTGTAAAACAAAATGCATGAAAATGAATTTAGTGATGACGGCAGCCCAACAAGAAGGATCATTTGGCTATCTAATGCTTTTATCTGCCTGTTTTAGCTGTATGTCGATAGTGGAAATTCTGTACATGGCAGATACTGTAAGCATGGTCTCAGCTTGACATACAATTCTGCATTTTTCTCTTACTGACTAAATTAACATTGATTAGTGCGCATTACTAATCGTGTATTGTGAGAAAATAATGTGTAAAATCAATAGCATGAAATAGTTGAGGGTCTGCCTGATGCTTGGTGCACTCATGTGTCTATAATTACCAGCAGGGTGTGTTGTGTCTGCCTAAAGTGAATTAAGTTGATAGAATGGCTGGGCTGGCCAGCTGGCACTTAGATTAGTAAGAGTGGGTATCTCAATCCTAATAGACCACACTGGTTCATGTGTAGTCTCCCTCTTCATCAGGAAAGGCCAACTGTGCCTCAAGCAGATCATTTACTTTCTAGTAAAGATGAATTGCCCTGCCAGAAAACACCTGAGGGCAAAGCCAAGATACATACATTAATTATCTGATTGAAATTTAAGTCAGTATACATAAAACATGTCTATGTGTGATACACTTTTGCTGTCTATCTGTATGTGTGCCTTTAGGACACAGTTCTGCATAGCTTCCAACTGTCCCTCATTTGAAGGGACTGTTCCTCTCTTGAGACCAAATCTCCCTGTCCCTTGTGCAGCCTCAGTTGTCCCTCTTTTTGGTTTGATGTGTATATCTCTATACATAAAGTACTATTACACTACCTAATGTGTTATGCTGCACTTATTATTATTATTATTATTATACAGGATTTATATAGCGCCAACAGTTTACACAGCGCTTTACAATATAAAAAGTAGACAATACAGTTACAATACAATAAAATACAAGAGGATTTAGAGCTCAGAAGAGCCTACAATCTAACTTTTTATCCAACCTCTGTAACACTGCATTGGTTATTTTATAAAGACAATTTAAAGGAAAAATAGCCAATCATTTCCTGCATATTATTCTGCTGCTGTCAATCACAGCCAGTCAGCCAATGAGGAATGAGCAGGGAGGCAGAGCCAAGCCACACTCTGTGTGTGAATGGACAAAGCATGGCTTGGCAGTGAGCCTGCTCAAGTGCCCCATAGCAAGAGATTGGTTATTGGGGGCACTTGGCAGAGGAGGAGCCAGGACCCAAAAAGAAGAGGATCTGTGCACAGAACAGGTAAGTATAACGTGTTTGTAATTTAAAGAAAAAGAAAAAATGAGCCTTTAGTATTATTTTAAAGGTGTCCTTTATCATTTCAGTAAGTTGGAAGGTATGGTTCTGGATCCTACGTGCAGCTCAGTAGTGTCTTGTGCGTCAGCAAATTCCCATAAAGTTCTATGAAGCTAATTCATTATGCACTTGAACCAGAAACATCAGAAACAGGAATCATACTGCTGGGATACAAATTATATGGCAGAAGGTCTCTGTATGGGACTCTACATGTATGTGTACATGTACAGCTTATATACACTGATCAGCTACATTACGGACATAAAGTGAATAACACTGATTATCTAATAGCTAGACAACTGGGTCAAAGCAACTCAAAAATTGCAGCTCTTATGGGATGTTGCCAAAAGTGGTCCAAGGAAATAAAACTGGCAAATTGGTGATCATTGATGCACATGGGAAGCAAAGGCAGACCTCTGTACTCCAATCCAATAAAACAGCTACTGTAGCTGAAATTGCTGAAAAGGGTAATGCTGGTTCCGATAAAAAGGTGTCAGAGCACACGGTGCATTACAGTGTGTTGTGTATGGGGCTACGTAGAAGCAAACCTGTCAGGGTGTCCATGCTGACCCATGTCCACAGACAAAAACACCTAGAGTGTGCATATGAGCATCAGAACTGGACCACGGAGCAATAGAAGAAGTCGACCTGGTCTGATGAATCATATTTTATTTTACATTATCTTTAAATGTTGTCAATCTTCTTCCATTATGCTTTCCCTGTGGTTTGATTACTTCTTGTGTCATTAACTAGAATAGGTACAGTGAGGGAAAAAGTATTTGATCTCCTGCTGATTTTGTATGTTTGTCCACTGACAAAGAAATTATCAGTTTAAAATTGTAATGGTAGGTTTATTTTAACAGTGGGAGACAGAATAAAAACAAAAAAAATGCAGAAAAACGCATTTAAAAAAAGTTATAAATTGACTTGCATTGTAAAGTTAGTGAAGTAAAGAGTGAAATAAGTATTTGACCCCTTCGCAAAACATGACTTAGTACTTGGTGGCAAAACCCTTGTTGGCAATCACAGAGTTAAGACGTTTCTTGTAGTTGGCCACCAGGGATTTTGTCCCATTACTCTTTGCAGATCCTCTCCAAGTCATTAAGGTTTCGAGGCTGACGTATGGTAACTTGAACTTTCAGCTTCCTCCACATATTTTCTATGGGATTAGGGTCTGGAGACTGGCTAGGCCACTCCAGGACCTCAATGTGCTTCTTCTTGAGCCACTCCTTTGTTGCTTTGGCCGTGTGTTTTGGGTCATTTTCATGCTGGAAGTTAGAAGCTGATTTGCTACCATGCAGAACTGCACCCGATTTTGCACGCTCCAGTTTTAGTAAATCAACCCCACTGTGTTATCTCAAGTAGTCTAATGTGCCCTCCTAATTTTTATTAGGAAACATATTACAGAAAAAATAAGTGTCTCTAAAGAGGAGAGTGGGAGGGCCTCAGTGGTTTAACAAAAGACAACTGAGCAGGGCTGACACCACTCAGTTCTCAAAAATGCTGTGTATTGTATTGTATTGGCCGACAACAGAACTTGTGGAGGTGAATGCATTTCTCGCAGTTTAGCAGGTATTATTTTGTTTAGTTTGTCCTGACATACACTTTAGAAAAGTGCCCCCATATTTCTTTACAACTTTTTTTTTCTTTTTTAAATCTGTTTGTTACTGTAGCGCTTTATTTTAATTAACAAAAATATTCACTTTGGTGCTATCTTCATGTAAACCTGACCATACATGGTGCACTGTAATTTTGAACAATGGGCTCAATTCACTAAAGGATTTTGCATGCGATATGAAGGCCACGTGACCCATTTTTTGGAATTATTGCATGAGATAATAAGAGTCAATTCATCAAAGTAAAATATCGAATGTGAGGTAAATACCACAAAAAAAAAAAAAATGTAAAAAATAAACCATTCAATTCACCAAAGAACGCACACATTTGTTATTTATCACCTGGCAGTAGGGGCAGTCGGTATTTTAGCAAAGTACAAACTAACAATGAGGGGAACACTGCACTGGCCAGCAAGATAAAAGTATACAATGTATCCATGTAGAAATGTTCTGCCCTGAGCTCAGGAATGTAAATAAATTGTAACATTTCACCAGCGGAAGATCATTCTGTGGATGAAAATTCAATAGAATGTTTTCAGTTTCACAATACACCTGCCTGCCTTTGTATACAGAACTATCTTCCTCTGGTGCAGTGTTACCACGTAAAAAACGAATAACAAAAATAAAACGCCAAAAGTAACACTAAATTTAAGTGATAAATATCGCAAATCATAAATATTGAATGCATTTGTTAAATAACATTTTTTAAAGTGACTACTTTTGAGACAAATACCGCATGAGTTACTTTAAAAATTCATGCGGGGGGGGGGGGACTAAGTCCATGCCCCACACTATATAAGGCTGCTTACATGGCCTAACAAAGGGCTAAAGGTGTAGAGGCGGGACTTCTTACATTGCATGTTAAGAAAAGGTAAGAAATTCTATATATATATATATATATATATATATATATATATATATATATATATATATATATATATATATATATATATATATATATATATATATATATATATATATATATATATTTATGGTCGGAGCCCTCCGTCCTGATAGATATGAAACACATAAACACGTCACAAGACTAACAACATAAATAGACCTGAAGTGTGCCCTGGCCTGCTGTATGGTAAACCCAGATCTGCTGGGCGGTATGCCAGAGAAGGGCGCATACCTTAAGAAAGTAATGGATATTTCTGTAGAGAAATTGTTTGAAGAGAAGTGCCTTGAGAAGGGGAATGGGTGGGTGGGTACCGCGCACTGGAACTGACACAGACCATTGTGGATGGTCTGGCTATATACCCTCCGGGCTCCTCGCATAATTTCAGGCCGGTAAACCGGCCTTCCTATTTATGGTCGGAGCCCTCCGTCCTGATAGATATGAAACACATAAACACGTCACAAGACTAACAACATAAATAGACCTGAAGTGTGCCCTGGCCTGCTGTATGGTAAACCCAGATCTGCTGGGCGGTATGCCAGAGAAGGGCGCAAAAAGACTTGGTTTAGGGAGGTAATGTTTTATTTAAGTTTATGGTCTTCTTACAGAGCGAGCTTGCAAAAGGCTCGTGACATTTCTACTTGTGGATTGGGAATATAGCGAGCAAAGCAGGTGGATTTCCACCTTCCCATTTTCCTGATCACGTGGTCCGGGACTCCGTTTCGAGAGGCTGCTGATGCTGCTCCAATACGGAAAGAATGTCCAGAATAACGGTTGGGGTCAAGGCCTAAGTTGCGCAGAAGGATCCTGACGTGAGTAGTGAACTGGTTGGTACTAAGCGGGCTGATCGGGAACGGCAGCAATGGGCTGTCCTGCGAGGGATCAAGTAAATGGGCTAATAGACTATCTAGGATGGCTACGGGGCACCAGGCGTTGTGCGTTCTGAAGAGCTTGATGTCAACCCCTGGACCGGACTGTTGTGTTTTGGATACCTCGAGGTGTATCGTGAAGTGGCTGTGGTGACGCGTGAGGTGGCGTCAGCGTAAGGCCCTATGACTGGTGCTGCTGACTGTGAATTCGCTGGGTCGTAGAAAGCCATAAAATGCCAGGTAGATGGCAGCTTGAATGACCAAGCTGGGCAAAAAACCGAAAGGTGAGCGTGAGAGTATGGTGGACATGTCTCGAAACATGGCACTGGTGACTGGTAAGCATTTACTGCTAACTTGGGGTTTCTGCTTGTGGATGCCTCGGAGGATGGCCTTGACCGCATGGGTAGCGAACAAAGATGGTTTGTTAGGATCTAGAAAAGAGGTGAAATGCTGGATGCCAGCTAGGTAGAGTCTAATAGTGTTGTAGGATAACTTCAGCTGAGTGTGGCAGTATGAAATGAAGGCCAGGATATGATGGAGATCTCCTGGTATAGCCCCGGGGTTAGCCTCTAGAAACCTGTGATAGCTTTTCCAGGCAGCATGGTAGCCTTTCAGGGTATTGTGAGATAGTGACTGGTTAATCAGACTAGTGGCGTCATGAAGATGTCGCTTCAATCCAGGGTTAGCTGTGACCAATGTGGGATAGCAGACATGGTCGGGTCGGCTCCAGGTTCCTGCGAAAAGAAGGTTGTGTAGTTAAAGCGAGATATCGCGTCGGCCGAAGTGTTGCATTTACCGGGGATATGAACACAGAGGACATTAAATTGGTGCTGTAGTGAGAGTTGCACCAGCCTGCGTAGGAAGGACATGATGGCCAAGGACTTGGAGCGACCTTTGTTTATAATAGAGGCTGTGGCTAGATTATCTGTGGAAAATGTCACTGTTTGTCCTACCCAGTTGTTGCCCCAGACGTGGGCTGCTGCAACAATGGGGTAAATCTCGAACATCGAGGAGGATTGACTGAACCCGGGGATCGAGAGTATTTCTGGCGGCCATGGTGCTGCGAACCAGTGGTGGCCAAAAATAGCTGCAAAACCTGTGGAGGCTGCGGCGTCCGTGATTATTTGGGGTGAAGTGGGAGACGCTGATGGGATAAACATCGAAATGCCGTTCCAGTTTGTTAGAAAATCGTCCCACATGGCTAGGTCAGCTACGGCTGCCTTGTCTAGTTTAAATATTAGGTTGGGGTCTTGTACCTGGGAAAGGAACACCAGGAGACGTGAGACGAAGGATCGCCCTTGAGGGATGATCCTTATGGCAAAGTTCAGCATGCCAAGGAGGGATTGCAGTTGCTTTTTTGTGCAGCCTTGCGTATTAGTAAATGTGTGGATGACTGTCCTGATGCGGGTCAATTTGTCGGGAGGCAGACTAGCTTGCATGGTGTGAGTGTTGAGTATGATACCCAAGAAGGTGACGATCTGTGCCGGGCCTTCTACCTTCTTATCCGCTAAAGGTACGTTAAGATTATGAAAGATTGTTCTGAGGCTGTTTAGATCAACTGGGGGCTCGTTGTGTTTCTCTATGAGTAGGAAGTCGTCTAAGTAGTGGATCACTTTCTGACAGGACGCATGTTGTGAGAGAATCCAGGAAAGAGACTGAGCGAAAGTGTCGAATAGCCACGGCCTGCTTTTGGAGCTGAACGTTAACTTGGTGGCGAAATAGTATAGACCTTTCCATTTGATTCCGTGCCACCGCCATAGGCACGGATCAATTGGCAACAATTTGAATGCGTCCGAGATGTCTGCTTTAGACAACCAGGCGCCTGCTCCTGCGAGAATGATGGATTGAATAGCTGAGTCTACCATTGAATATTTAAGTGTAAACTCTTCTGAAGGTATTAGGGAATTTAAACTGGGTATATGGGAACAATGAGGCGCGGACAAATCATAAACTACACGAAGTTTATTTGAAAACTTGCCCTTCACAAGGCCGATAGGGCTGACTCTCCATACAGAAAAAGGTGATTGTGTAAAGGGGCCGATTATGTATCCCCGGTCTAGTTCTGTTTGCAGCAGGGTGGTGATGGTTTCCTCGTCGGTAGCGGCTGAAAGCAGGTTTTTGCATTCGTGAGTTGTGTTTGGGAGTGTGATAAGTCCAGTGTGAAAGCCTGTCGTGAATCCCCGGATGAGAAAGGCTGCCAGTGAAGGTGTTGGGTGTGAGGTGAGGTAAAACGCGAGCCATCCGACGTGCACTCGGCTTAGTCATTCGGGTTTAGGCTGTTTCATAGCGCAAGCGTACCTGGGGTGAGCTTTGTGGCATGTGAGACAGACATGAATTAGTTTGCAGTGGGGGAAGTTACAACCCCCAAAGTTGAAGTTATTGCATATGGCTGCTCCCCCTAGTGCCTGGATGGGTCGTCCTAATCTGTCTGCCTGAGCCGGCTGAGTAAATGCCGTTGAGTGACGAGTGACGCTGGGAAAGAAGGGAGGGTTGGGGGGGCGTCTGCCACCTGACTCGGAGCACCAGTTGGCCGTATGGGTGGACGACTGGCAGTTGGTACAGAGTGGGGAACGTAGGCCAGCGAAATGGCGACAGAACAGCTCTGTATCGATGGTACTCCAGTTGGTTTTTACTTGAAACTGGGAAAGTCTAGCTGCTGCTTTTGCTGAAAATGACCTGTGATAGTCATAAAAGGAGCATCCCCCATATTTATAACCTAGATCTACTATTGCGTGTAGGTATAGGTCCAGCTCCTCTCTCCTGTTGGGGTTGACCGTGCATAGCACGTCTCTGAACATGCCAAATGCTAGTACGAACTCCGCAATATTGAGTTTGCGGGTAAGCCTATGGTCTTTGGCCTTTAGGACGACGGAAACGTCTCCCCACGCATGGGACTTGTTTTCGGCTGGGTCGTGTACTGCGATGAGGAGGGATGCCAAGTTAATGTCCTTCCCATCCATGATGTCCTTCCTGATGCCTGCTGGGACGAGATGTGCGGGAAGGACGTAGGTATAGATGTCGGGCGTACCTGTAAGGAGAGGCATGGGGGTGGCGGTGGTTACTGTAGATGGTGAGGGTGCAGCTTGATGTACCTCCAGGGTTCCCACTCTTGTCTGGACATCAGTGACTGCTGCCGATAGTGTGGTCACCAAGGAGTGCAGCTGAGTGATTGCTGATGAGATTGACTGTAGTGATGCCTGGGTGCCCGATTGGGCTGCCGCTGGCGGAGGAAATAGCAAGCTGAAAAGCTCAGCTTTCCTAGCAGTCGCAGGGAAAGGTATTCCCCTGCGCCGTAGTTCAGCTGTAAGCTTGGGGATGGTCCAAGCTCTGAGAGACTAAAAGTCGTCGTTTGCTGAGTCTGCCCCAGGTGACGACGGGGTGGAGGCGAGGTCCTCGCTGCTGGCCTGCGACATGGTGTCCGCTGCCTTGAAGTCCTAGTAGTGGAGTTTTAGTTTTTTGAGGTCGAGACTTGGGTCGACCGGGAAGCTGAGGAAGATACTGTCCACACCTGTTGCAGGATGGATCAACTGAAGAACTCTACTGACCTGAAAGGGGGAAGGGTTGGAGAAATCGATGAGTAGCCGTGTTGCTACGAAAGATGAATGGCTGTATGAAGCCATTTCGTAAATGTTTGCGGTGATTTACAAAGTAAAAGAGTTTTTTTTTTTTTTTGAAATTTGATTATGTAGGAAAACCGTGCGCGGCATTGGGAAAAATAGGTGGTGGGTATTTGTTGTGAGAGACCCGAATCGTTGAGCCGGTGCTACGACTGGATTTGGAATGTGCGGTGGGGTTTTTTGCTGTGCCGGGGGTCTTGGATCACTGAGCCGGTATGCGACTGGGCTTGGTTTGAATGAAAGAAGCACGCTGTTGGTGAGTGCTTGTATGCTGAAGATCCGAATCGCAGAGCCGCTGTTTGCGACTGGACTCGAATCGGTGGGATGAAAGAAGCACACTGCTGGTGAGTGCTTGTGTATGCTAAAGATTTGAAGCATTGAGTCACTTTTGCGACTGGACTCAGATCGGTCGGATGAAAGAAGCACACTGCTGGTGAGTGCTTGTGTATGCTAAAGATTTGAAGCATTGAGTCGCTTTTGCGACTGGACTCAGATCGGTCGGATGAAAGAAGCACACTGCTGGTGAGTGTTTGTATGCTGAAGATCCAAATCGCAGAGCCGCTGTTTGCGACTGGACTCGGATCGGTGGGATGAAAGAAGCACACTGTTGGTGAGTGCTTGTATGCTGAAGATCCGAATCGCAGAGCCGCTGTTTGCGACTGGACTTGGATCGGTGGGATGAAAGAAGCACACTTGTTGGTGAGTGCTTGTGTATGCTAAAGTTTTGAAGCATTGAGTCGCTTTTGCGACTGGACTCAGATCGGTCGGATGAAAGAAGCACACTGCTGGTGAGTGCTTGTATGCTGAAGATCCGAATCGCAGAGCTGCTGTTTGCGACTGGACTCGGATCGGTGGGATGAAAGAAGCACACTGTTGGTGAGTGCTTGTATGCTGAAGATCTGAATCGCAGAGCCGCTGTTTTGCGACTGGACTCGGATCGGTGGGATGAAAGAAGCACACTGTTGGCGAGTGCTTGTGTATGCTGAGGATCCGAATCATTGAGCCGGTTTTGCGACTGGACTCGGATCGGTCGGATGAAAGAAGCACACTGTTGGTGAGTGCTTGTGTATGCTGAGGATCCGAATCATTGAGCCGGTGTTGCGACTGGACTTGGATCGGTTGGTGATGTTTGTATTGCCAAGGATCCGAATCTTTAAGCCGGTGCTGCGACTGGACTCGGATCGGTTGGTGGAGTTCGTTTTGCAGAGGATCCGAATCTTTGCGCTGATTATGCGACTAGATTCAGATTGGTTGTGGATGTAAGGGGCTCGAATGAGGAACGGAGAAAGGCAGTAAGTACGGATGTGTGCGAATAACCGAGTAAGACCTACGAAGTTGTAGGTGGTTTACGAAGGGGAACATAAAGTAACGGTTTGGTAGCAGGAAAGCACTACCTGCGACAGTGAGTGTGGGACAATTGATAAAAACCTATGACCAATCTCAAAGGACATGCAGTGAGTTGGTAGAGTCGGCCTCTGCAATGCATCTGATATGAATCAGTTTGTAAAACATATTAAATTAATCCAATATAAATCGGTAGTAAGGAGTATCTGATACAAATTGGTTGTAGAGTGTATGCCAGTGGTTCTCAACTCCAGTCCTCGGGACCCACCAACAGGCCAGATTTTAAGTATTACCTTGGGGAGTTGCAGACTAGAATACTGCAATTACTGAGCAGCAAGTGATATCACCTGTGATGTATTTCAGCTATCTTGCAAACCTGGCCTGTTGGTGGGTCCTGAGGACTGGAGTTGAGAACCACTGGTGTATGCCATCCCTTACTGTGAAACTGAACACCTATCAACCACCCATCCCCCCAGGCTAATCAAGTGCAGAGAAGGCACCAGGTGGGCTCAACCACACCTCAATCAGCCACAGAAACCTATACAAACGATATATGCTGATCTCCTAATGAATGAGATGGCAACCCCATGGAGCATGAATTTTTTGACCAGTGAAGCCTATTGCGAATGATATTGAGAACGACCGACAGTGACTGGAGGCTTGGGTCTACGAATGAATCGTATATTTGTCAGAAGGAACTTTACGAATGTACTATGCCTGTGCCGAATGATGTCGGGACATGAGCGACAACAACTCCGGGGCAGGTTTTTTCACAAAAGGGGTGCAGGATAAGAAGCATAATAAACCGCAAGATTTTGCACATGACACGAAAGTTTGGATACTACCTGCGACCGTGAGTGGGAACCGCCGACGAAGACCACGAATGAAAAGCCGGAGTGCACCTGCGATTGAATGCACAGACTGCCGAACATGAGGTGAGCTGGGAAGAGTCAGCCCTGTGATGTGCGCTACCGCGCACTGGAACTGACACAGACCATTGTGGATGGTCTGGCTATATACCCTCCGGGCTCCTCCCATAATTTCAGGCCGGTAAACCGGCCTTCCTATATATATATATATATTTTTTTTTTTTTTTTTTTTTTTTTTTTTTTTTCCAGTATGCTGTGTGAATGGGAGCACATAAAAAACATCCAATTCACAATATTCTATACAGTGGATATAAAATATCTACACACCCCTGTTAAAATGTCAGGTTACTGTGATGTAGAAGGAATTAGACAAAGATAAATCATTTCAGAACTTTTTCCACCTTTAATGTGACCTATAAACTGTACAACTCAGTTAAACAACAAACTGAAATCTTTTAGGTGAATGGAATAAAAATAAAATAATTTGGTTGCATAAGTGAGCACACCCTTAAACTAATACTTTGTTGAAGCACCTTTTGATTGTATTACAGCACTCAGTTTTTTGGGTATGAGTCTATCAGCATGGCACATCTTGGCAAAATTTGCCCAATGTTCTTTGCAAAAACACTCAAAATCCGTCAGATTGCGAAGGCATCTCCTGTGCACAGCCCTCTTCAGATCACCCAACAGATTTTCAAACGGATTCAGGTCTGGGCTCTGGCTGGGCGATTCCAAAACTTTAATCTTCTTCTGGTGAAGCCATTCCTTTGTTGAGTTGAATGCATGCTTTAGGTTGTTGTCATGCCGAAAGATGACGTTCCTCTTTATGTTCAGCTTTCTAGCAGAAGCTTAAAGGTTTTGTGCCAATATTGACTGGTATTTGGAACTGTCCATAATGCCCTCTACCTTGACTAAGGCCCCAGCTGAACAAAAACAGCCCCAAAGCATGATGGTGTTCTTTTGGTGATGTGCAGTGTTGTTTTTGCACCAAACATATCTTTTGGCCAAAAAGTTCAACCTTGGTTTCATCAGACCATAACACATTTTCCCACATGCTTTTGAGAGACTGCAGATGTGTTTCTGCAATATTTAGCCAGGTTTGGATGTTTTTCTTCGTAAGAAAAGGCTTCCATCTTGCCACTCTAGCACATAGCCCAGACATATGAAGAATACGGGAGATTGTTGTCACATGTACCACACAGCTGGTACCTGCCAGATATTGCTGCAGCTCCTTTAATGTTGCAGTAGGCCTCTTGGCAGCCTCCCTGACCAGTTTTATTCTAGTTTTTTCATCAATTTTGGAGGGATGTCCAGTTCTTGGTAATGTCACTGTTGTGCCATATTTTCTCCACTTGATGATGACTGTCTTCACTGTGTTCCATTGTATATCTAAAGCCTTGGAATTTATTTTGTACCGTTCTCCTGACTGATACCTTTTAACAATGAGATCCCCCTGATGCTTTGGAAGCTCTCTGTGGACCATGGCTTTTGCTTTAGGATGCGACTAAGAAAATGTCAGGAAAGACCTACTAGAACAGCTGAGCTTTATTTGGCGTTAATCAGAGGCCCTTTAAATGATGGCAGGTGTGTACTGACTCCTATTTAACATGAGTTTCAATGTGATTGCTTACCGTTCTCCTGACTGATACCTTTTAACAATGAGATCCCCCTGATGCTTTGGAAGCTCTCTGTGGACCATGGCTTTTGCTTTAGGATGCGACTAAGAAAATGTCAGGAAAGACCTACTAGAACAGCTGAGCTTTATTTGGCGTTAATCAGAGGCCCTTTAAATGATGGCAGGTGTGTACTGACTCCTATTTAACATGAGTTTCAATGTGATTGCTTAATTCTGAACACAGCTACATCCCCAGTTATAAAAGGGTATGCACACTTATGCAACCACATTATTTTATTTTTTTATTTTTACTTCTCCCCCCTGAAAGATTTCAGTTTGTTTCTCAACTGAGTTGTACAGTTTATAGGTCACATTAAAGGTGGAAAAAGTTATGAAATTATTTATCTTTGTCTCATTTTTTACAACACAGAAACCTGACATTTTAACAGGGGTGTGTAGACTTGTTATATCCACTGTATATGGCAACGCTTGTATTAAAATAAGCAAATGCACTTACATCACACATCAGTCATAACTGCCATAATCATATGCAATATGAAACTAACACCACCGGAGCTTCCTCCTGGCGTGTGGAATGACATCACGCGTGCAGCCCTGCCCAGCACGTTTCTCCATAACACGTGTCGTTAGGGGAACAGAGGCTGACATAAGATATCCCCGTGTTGCTTTAAATACAGCGGAGCCTCAGTTTCATGCTGTATATGATTATGACGATTACGCCTGATGTAAGTGCATTTGTTTATTTTAATAACAGAGTTGCCATACATACTGCACTATGATAGCCCCTTCTATATTTTAACACTTGTGCATGGAGCGTGTTTATCCAGTAGTGGAGAGGTGGCTATTTTTAAGGAGAACAGAGCACGAGTCGCTGCGAAGCAGCAAAGCGCTTAATGATCTCTGGAAAGGAGCTTAATAACCCTTTTTGGTGGAGCGGTCCTGAGGCATGTTTTCTTCTCTGGCGACACCTCTCTATTCATACTTTCACCCAGAAGCTGATCACTTTTTGGGGACTTCTTTTCCTTTGAAGTTTTGGAAGTTGATTTTCACCTATTGGGACCAAACTTTCTAAACAAAGGGCCAGTTTACTGTCCTTTAGACTTTAAGGGGGCCGGACTGTGGCCATTGGAAGTAGAAATTGTTCTGGTGTCAGTGGGAGTGAACAATGCTTCTTTGGTATTAGGGGGAGGAATAGGACCCCGTTGGTGTCAGTGGGAGAAAAAGTGCCCCAGATTTGGTGTCAGTGGGATGAATAATGACCCATCCTTGGTAATAGTGGGAGATATAGTGCCCCATCATTGGTATTAGTGGGAGGAATAGTACTCCTTCATTGGTGTCAGTGGGAGGAATAATGTCTCATCATTGGTGTCAGTGGGAGGAATAGTGACCACTCATTAGTATAAGTGGGAGGAATAGTGCCCCGTTATTGATGACACCACCAGGCATTATGCCTCATTGTTGGTATCAGTGAAAGAAATAATGTATTGTATCAGGAGGAGGAAAAGTACCCCAGGGGCCGGATAAAGGTGAGCAAAGGGCCGCATCCGGTCCTCGGGCCACAGTTTAGAGACCACTGGTTTAGATGAATCCAAGGTTGTTTGCACTATAAGATTATGAATTGTATTCTTTTCTCTGATAAACACTTTATGAATTGGTTGGTACTTTATGTATGAAATGCTGAGTATTTCCATTTATATATATATATATATATATATATATATTTATTGATGTTCTATTTATTTTTTCACTTTGGATTCACAATTATTTACTTAAAAGGACAATGTACTCTTACATGTTTTTATTTTGTTTTGTTGGAGAGCTTTTTTTGTTTGTTTTTATTATTTGTTTAAACAAATCTGATGCCCAGATTGTGAATTGGGTGCTGCAGTTTATAGTTCCTTTATGTTCACATAGAGCAAGGTTTTATACGTTGGGTAGTACAACAAAATATAATTGTTGGATAGCTGGATGAGAAAACTTACATCAAAAAAGCATAAGCATATAATGGATAAATGGAGAGATAGATATCATTCATAATGGATATTACAGTTTTAGATATGTTTTACATCATTTGGAGATTATGATGGAAAGATTTCTTTGCAGCAGCTTGTCTCTTTATCTCCCACAATGCTACAATAAAGGCATTACTATCCTGCAGCTGAACACTCCAATTAGTTTACTCTGCATTAAGAGACTATAGGGGGAGCATGATAACAACATTTGGCTTTGTAATATCCATGGCGGTTCAACTGAACTGGGAATTTTAGCAGGATTGTCCCATCGCTGCAGCCCTCAAGAGATAGGAGAAGCTAGAATGAGATTCAACTTTCCAGCAATAATGCTAAGCTGCCATCAGTTTTAGGTTGAGTTAGTCCTTGAGACAAAGGGCCGAACACACCCATTCTACAAAAGAAGCATAGTGAAAGCCTAGAAAGCTTAGAACCATGTAGTAATCAAGAAAAATATAGGCAGATTGTAATATAATTTAGAATGTCAAAAGATAAAGTACAATGTCTTCACAAGGATGAAACACCTATCAATGCTATTCGATGTCTAAGCATACTCTACATAAAAAAGGAAATGTTTCTATAGCAACTAGCTCCGTGAACACTGTGGAGGATGGTCCAATAGGATGACAAATTTGTTCTTTTAATGAAATAATGAGACATATCTAGTCCTTGTGCAATAATAAAATAATATGGCAGGGTGATTTACTAACAGAGAAAACCTTTCACTAAGCCAAGTGAATCTTCAACATCTAAACAACATCCAGTCGTGTTGGAGATATTACAGAAAAAATACTGAAATAAAGAGACCATTTAATGCTTCACATACAGATTAATAATTATGAAATGTACTATATGTACCTTAGTGGCAATAGGAAGTCAGATGTGTACATAAAATACTGGTTAGTGTTTTTCTTTTAGCAATCAAGGTAACTGTTTAGGTTAGAAGATTATCAGATTAGATCATTAGGAGTGGGCTAGAAATAATTGAAATTCAATGTGGAAATGAAAATCTGATTTTACAGTCTGATCACAGATACACTTCAACTTTCCCCTACTGTGGCTTGTGTTCTTGTGAGTTCCTTACAAGAACCTCTCTTACTGACAGATCGCCGTTCTGCCTCTGTGCTGAATGGTCGGCGGGTGCCGGCGGACATTGGGTCCTCGGTACCCACAGTTCAACTCTCGCTGTGTATAATCACAGCAGGAGCGGGTCCGCGGCGGCACGCCGACCCAGAGGTGTCAGATCACGCACTTGGTACATGGTGCCACCTTGCCACTGTATAAGTAAGTTATACGGGCCGCAACTGATTAAAGAGTAACTCCACTTTTGTTGAGATAAAACATTCCCCTCTGGGTGATTTATATACATTACAAAGATTTTAACAAACTTTGTTGCAGATTCCTACCTTTTGTTATTCTGAAGAAATCCCTGTGTGTTTCTCTGTGTCCATGTGGGAAAGTGAATCTAATGAGAGTGGTTTCATAATTATCAATCAGCCGCTGCTCCTGCAGGGCTCTAATGAGGAAAGCTGCAGGATCTGTATCCCTTTAGACGTGATTTCCTATTGCAGTGGTTCTCAACTCCGGTCCTCGGGACCCACCAACAGGCCAGATTTTAAGTATTACCTTGGGGAGTTGCAGACTAGAATACTGCAGTCACTGAGCAGCAAGTGATATCACCTGTGATGTATTTCAGCTATCTTGCAAACCTGGCCTGTTGGTGGGTCCTGAGGACTGGAGTTGAGAACCACTGTCCTATTGGGACTATCTCACTAAAAATTCAATTTTTGTTGCAGGGGATGCCTGAAATCTGACTTGTATCTTAGTGTAGACTTCTGGGAAAATCAGTGAGCCAATCACACAAGCAGGAAATTATGTTTCTGGGGAGTGGTCAGTACATTTTCTGTGTACAGAACACCTCCAGGTAGCCATATTGCATTGCATTTATAGAAAATTACAGTGTACAGATTGAAAAGCAAAGGTCATTTTTAATAACATTCAATTACAATATGACTTTTGTCGCAACTGTATACAGTATGCTATATTATTATTATTTTTTTATTTGCTATTTTTTTTCCACATAATAATGGAGTTACACTTTAACTTAAAGTGGTTGTAAACCACAGACACGAAATATGAACAGAGCATATCACGCTGCCTTCTGCTACCTTCAACTGCATTATGCTATTAGAGTCTAGGAAAATACTGATGGTAGGGTTCTGTCACCGACTCCAATTTTTATTATGATTTTGACCACCGACAATGCTAAAGGGCCTATCTCCCAATGCTATAGTATGCTACTGACCCCTTTTCTCGATGATCACCCCACTAGAGCACTTAAGGATTGCCAAGCGGACCTGGGTCAACATGCCGAGGGTTAATGGAAGGAAGCACTTCAGTTGGTAGATATTAGCTCTTTGATTATCTCACAGAGACTTTCCCAATTATACATCCTGTTTAGAGCCCATCATACACCTCATATTTTACAATCGACCACTTGTAAGTGTAGGAATAATATCTTCTTTGGAGATACCCGAAACAACACTGTTACTGGTTGGAGGTCTTAAACACCCTTAACAGAGTTTTTCAAACTGCAGTACCTCTTGACCCGAATCACTGTCTACTTGGCAGTATAATTGATCGTATGCCAGAGGAGATGGCGAGAGTGGCGTTATCCCGCCCCCTCTTCCAGGCCTGCAAAACACTTTTATTGTTTTGGAAATCCCCTGATCCTCCATCAATTAAACAATGGGTGACACATATGGGTAATACCCTCATTTCTGAAAGGTATGTGTATCAATATAGATGTTGCCCAGGTAAATTTGTACAGCTTTGGGCCCCCTGGCTCAATACTCTGGGTTTAAATCCTAAAGGGATTGGTTAAAATAAGGCTTCTACAATGTCTTTCCAGCAATGCTACTGCATTAACCACTTCAGCCCTGGAAGGATTTGCCCCCTTCCTGGACTAATAAGAGTTCTTAGGTAGACTGTAGTAGCATGTAGAATTCCTTATATAATGCCAAGCCTCCATGAAATCCAATGAATGAAAGAGGTGGGGCAGGGGCAGTAAAGCTGGGGAGGAATAGGCTAGGTGATGCTACATATCCTCCACCCCAAATATTAGCCAGATGCCATCTGACTTGCTGTAGCTTTTAATGCACCCTGTGCCGGGTGCAGTCACATCAGCATAAGCAATTTCAGTACAGAAGAGAAGCCCATGCAACTGTGCAAGATTGAAGATAGTTCATTTTTAATTGATCTTTCATTAATATTGTCTGATTCAGTGATGCCTTATACGGCAGAGAAAATTCCACCATTGATATTTTTCAGAGGAAGGATCAAGGCACAGGAAAGGCAAGTATCCAAAGAAAGGTTTACATTTACATTAGGGAGGTTTAGTTTAAGGCTGGGGTCACACTGTTGCAAATTGCATGCGGATTTCTCCGAATTCCAATTCGCAGGAGATTGTGATCGGCTCTCTATTGAGCCGGTTCACACATTTCCGCAGTGGCTCCAGTGCAAATTACACAGGAGTCCTGTGCATCTTTTGGTCTGTTTCAGGTCCGAATTCAGCCAAACATTTGGGCTGAAATCAGACCTGAAACGGTGAATGGGGATGCACTGGACTCCTGCTGTGAGCCGCAGCGTGCTGCAGTGTGCACCCAGCCTAAAGCATGGAGGCTCAACCTGTGGCCCTCCAGCTGTTGCGGAACTACAAGTCCCATCATGCCAAGTCATGCTTGTACCTGTCATCCTGGCAATGTCTCATGGGACTTGTAGTTGAGCAACAGCTGGAAGGCCACAGGTTGCGCACCCATGGTTTAAAGTTTCAAGCTACAAGGCAGGTAAGTGTGAGGCTTAGAACATTATTTTCAATGGCACCTAAAATGCAGTTTTACAATCACGGCAAATCGCATTGCGTGAAACTTTTTGCCCAAATAAAGCTCCTGTTCCTTTGTGGATGACTGCGTTTTGCCATGATTGCTGTGCAAAAAAATTGTGCGACAGTTGTGGCAAAACTGCACCGTGTTTTATGTGCCATTGAAAATAATGGCATCTGAACCTGCGTTTTGCGATTGTACTGCTTTTTGATATCACGGGCAGAATCACAGCGATTCTGCCGTGATCTCAAACACTCAGGTATGAATAAAGCCTAAAGTCTCTTACACACAATGAGAATATCGGACAAATGATCATCCATTTTTTTTTTTTGCATACTATTCTCATATCGAAAATGAAGAGGTTACTAAAGTTAGGAAGATTCTCATATGACAGAACACAACTTCGGAAGTAATGTAAGGTATTGCATTGTAATGTATTCTTCAATTTCTGAGTATGCATGGTCTTGGTCTTTCGATTTTTTTCGGAAGAATACTATACTGATTAACCAGTTAAGGAGCAGCAGCCACAGTTATACTGTGGCAGGTTGGCTCCCCTGGGCGAATCGCCGTAGCTGTACGTCAGACGATTTAAGAGCTCTAGGGGGTGCCCGCCCGCGGCACGGCGATGGAGCCGATGCTCCTGAGAAAGACAGAACAGAGATCTGTCAGTGTAAATGACTGGTCTCCTCCTCCAGACAATCCCACCCCACCACAGTTAGAAACACTCCCTAGGACACACATTTAACTTCTCGATCGCCCCCTAGTGTTAACCCCTAATAAGCTATTTTTTTTACCAAAAATATATAGAAGAATACATATCGGCCTAAACTGAGAAAGAATTTTTTTTGTTTGTTTTTTTTTTTAAATATTTATTAAAGCAAAAATTAAAAATTTTGTTTTTTTTTTCAAAATTGTCGTTTTTTTTTTGTTTATAGCACAAAAAATAAAAAACGCACAGGTGATCAAATACCACCAAAAGAAAGCTCTATTTGTGGAGAAAAAAATGACATAAATTTTTGTTTGGGTACAGTGTTGCACGACCGCGCAATTGTCAGTTAAAACGACGCAGTGCCGTATCGCAAAAAATGGCCTGGTCATTAAGGGGCTAATCCTTCCGGGCCTTAAGGGCTTAACCACTTAAGGACCAGCCTCGTTTTGGATTTTAGGTGTTTACATGTTGAAAACAGTTTTTTTTTGCTAGAAAATTACTTAGAACCCCCAAACATTATATATTGTTTTTTTTCTAACACCCTAGAGAATAAAATCATTGAATCATTGCAATACTTTTTTTTGCACCATATTTGCGCAGCGGTCTTATAATTTTGGAAAAAATTCACTTTTTGAATAAAAAAATTAGACAATTTTTTTTTTATATTGTGAAATATAATTTTACGCCATGTAAATTGATACCCAACATGTCACGCTTCAAAATTGTGCCCGCTCGTGGAATGGTGTCAAACTTTTACCCTTAAAAATCTCCATAGGCGACGTTTAAAAAATTCTACAGGTTGCATGTTTTGCGTTACAGAGGAGGTCTAGGGCTAAAATTATGGCTCTCGCTCTACCGATTGCGGCGACACCTCACATGTGTAGTTTGACCACCGTTTTCATATACGGGCGCTACTCACGTAGTGCTAGCTTCTGCGCGCGAGCTCGTCGGGACAGGGCGCTTTGAAAATTTTTTATTTATTTATTTTACTTTATTTTATTTCATATGCAGGCGCTACTCACGTATGCGTTAGCTTCTGCGCGCGAGCTCATCGGGACAGGGTGCTTTGAAAATTTTTTATTTATTTATTTTACTTTATTTTATTTCTTTTTTCACTGTTTTTAAAAAAAAAAATTGGATCACTTTTATTCCTATTACAAGGAATGTAAACATACCTTGTAATAGAAAAAAGCATGACAAGTCTGACAAGATCTGGGGTCAAAAAGTCCTCAGATCTCATATTTGGACTTTAATGCAAAAAAAATTATTTAAAAAAATGAAGTGAAAAAAAAAGTGCCTTTAAGACAAATGGGCGGAGCTGACGTCATGACGGTGCTTCCGCCCTCCTAAGGTATGGAGTCGGGTGGGGGCCATCTTAGCCTCACTCGTCTCCATACCTAGGAAGTGAGAGGACCCGATTGCCTCCGCCGCTACCGATGGCGGAGGGTGCGGGAGAGCGGCGGGAGGGGGGTGTGCACCTCTCCTGCCCCTGAAAACGGTGGTCTTGTGGCGAACCCGCCGCAGAAACCACCATTATCGTGTACAGAACCGCCGGCCCTAAAGATGCATACCTCGGTTGTGGCAGCAGCTGCTGCTGTTACTGAGATATCCATCTTCAAAGTAATGACGTATATATACAGTGGCCGGTCAGTAAGTGGTAAGTAGGTACAAAAATCGTATGTTCTGGTATTGTATGAGAAAAATTTTCCTGTTTGTCCCGTCGGATAATTTTGCATGAACTGATGTGATGAGATCTCGAAAGCTGTATACTAACTTTTAGATTATCGTACGATCGTTTCAAAAGCGTTATTATTGGTCCGAGTTTCTGATTGTGTGTACTAGGCATTAGTGTTAGATTACAGGAAGGTTAGAGTGAGGGGGCTTTAGGTAGGGCATTTCTCAGCGCTGGGATCTCTGCACCAAAAAACAAACAGCTCTGAGACCAATCTATTACCTTTTCCAAAACCATAGTAGTTATACCAAGAAAAGCATCTTCAATATCACTACATATGCATGTACATAGCTCCCAATCTCCTGTAGATTTAAACAATGGGCTCACTCCCAAAGGATGTCCTCCTTGACACATCAATCTACCCCCCTTCCCTCAGGACTTGCTTCTTGGATTAATTGTAACAGCTGCAAGTAATTGCTGTTTGGACAAAAGGTTGGATTATAGAAGCTATCACTATAGGACTGAGAGCTATTACCACAAAGGTGTTCTTTCAGAAGACCATGAATCATGACATTCCACAAACTAGAACTGTAAACAGCTCATTCACATTCGCAACAGCTTTGCCAACCTAACGGACTGAAATTTACTGACACGACACCCAAAATTGAGTTTTTACTGGCACTTCCAAAAGTTACAAAATTACAGTATTAGGTGCAAATTTCAGCATTTAGGCTACAAACAAGTACAATATGCAATTAGCAAATGTGATTTAAGGTAAATATGATGGCAAAAAACAGATTTCTTATTTTATTTTTGATCTAGTAAGTAAGTATCTCAGGGACAGGACTCAGAAATTAGAACAGGCAGGAAAACATACATGAATCTGATCCTCACAGTGACACTGCCAGCAGTGCAGGAGCACAGATGATGATGAAACGTCCCCTCCTGGGCCACTGTGAGAGTCTCTCTCCAAGCCAGGTTGACCCTTCAGTCCACTCCAATCCAAAACAGCACTGACAGTCCCGCTCCCAGCTTGCCTTGCTCACGTCCCACAGACCCACACACAAGGCTCCGCCTGCTCGGCTCCCTTGTCCCATGACATCAAAGCACATGCTCAGGCACCGCCTCCGTCAGACCCACCCCTTGCCGGCACTGACCGAACACACTGTAGCATTCACTTGGATGGTCTCAGCTGGCTTTGGCCAGGAACTGAGCATGCCGAGAGTCACAGCCATATTTTTAACTGGCAACCTTTTCCTGACACTGGCATTTACTGGCAGGAGAAAAGTGCCTGTTTTTTACTGATTGCCAGTAAAAATACAGTTAGCAACAACTGACAACAACTGACCATAAACACTAGTAAACAGACAAAGGAAATGAGCTCTAAGGGTCGGTTCACACTGGGACAACTTATCAGGCGACCTAGCCGCCTGACAAGTAGCGTCCCGTTCTGTACAATGGAACCGTTCTAATTGGAGCGACGCAAGTCGCTACGACTTAGAAAAAGGTTCCTGTACTACTTTGGGGGCGACTTGAGGCGACTTGCATAGACTTCTATATAGAAGTCGTTTTGCAAGTCGCCGCCCCTGTCGTGTCCAGGTTGCCTGAGGCAGTCGCGCTGCAAGTCGCGCTGCCTCAGTGTGAACCGGGGCTAATCCAACATATAGACCAATCTACGAATAGAAGTATATAATCCCGGGAATTCATAAAGAGTATATAAAACACTCTTTAGAATTGCAATGCGCCTTACAAGACATGTGCCGATTGAAGGCAACAGACTCATGTACCTGTTGTAGACAAGTACATGAATCTAGGACACGCACTGAGGGTGGAAGCGCACTGAGAGCAGAGTATCCATACAGACACTCCGACCTCAGGACAGCAGCGCTCCCTCCTGGTCCCTATAGCTGTCACACAGACAGCGGTGAAGTTCTGTACTTGCGGGGAGGGGTTGGAGTCTGAGTAGGATTTGTGATTGGCAGCAAGCAGTGGGTGGATCTTTAGCCAATAGACAGCCTGCAATAGGCTAAAGAATCCGCCCAATGCTTTCTGTCAATACAAGATGAGTACGGGCCTGACGGGGAACTAGTGTATTAACTTCCACATCAGGCTCTGCTCACTGCAGTGTGATTGGTTGTTAGGAGGCTGTCTACTGTGAAGTGTCCTTAACAACCAGTGACAGGGAGGGAGTAGCAATGGGGAATATGCTACACTGCAGACGGGGAGGGTACTCTGTCTGTCTCTGTACAACAATTTAGCCCGAGTTCACACCTATGCGAATTAGATGTGCGTTTCCCCCCTCTAATTCGCATAGCAGGAGAATGTGACTGGCTCCCTATGGAGCCAGTTCACATATCTCCGGGGCGGCTGCGGAGCGCACTGCACAAAAATGCTGTGCGTTTTGGCTCCATTTCAGGGCCGAATTCAGGCATAGAATCGGCCCTGATTTGTCCCTGAAACGGGGACGCACAGCGCTCCTGTGCGATCCGCAGCCCGTTATAGTGCGAACCCGGGCTAAGGGTCCAGTTTTCTTATTTATAAACTGGAGGTAATTACTTTTTAATTAGGTGCATTAATAGCACCACTTTGTAAAAGTGGTGCTATTAAGAACTACCTGAATCTGCCACACTTGTTGGTAAATGAACTGGTAGCAGACATATTTGTATTTGATGCAGGCCATTTTAAAGGGCTATAGTGCCAAAAAACAGTAATTTCTTTATTGTATTTTCCACCAATGAGTATTTAAAACGCATTAAGGGAGTTTCATATAAACCACATATAAATATATTACAGGTGTAGATATACATATAAACTAGTATAAAATATGTCACAAATGCAAATGCAGAAAACCTAATTTGTCAAAGAGTTGGCACCATGCCTTGGATACCTAGCATAGTTGGTGATACAGCAAGCAGAGTTTCTCTGGAACTTTAGTGCAGTGGATTACTGACTAAATGACTGTTAAGGGATAAGCCCAATTCACAAAAAAAGCATCTATCCCTTATGACCCCACCCAACCTATCCCATCTTTCCCTGCCCCAGATTTATACTTACTTGCATGACACTGCCACAATCGCAACCTCTTCTGGGATTATTGATGGAGATATCGATATAGCCCATGCAAGATGCTCCGGCGGCCGTAGCGCCGATTGTTTAGAAAGTTGATATAACAACAGGCGACGCCGGAGGAAGGTCCCGCCCCATTGTTTTGGCAACCGCCTTAAATCGACAGGAAATGATGCAATTTTTGCTCACAGTACTTCCCACTGACTCCTGGGAAATTATGACATTTCCCAAGAGCACAGACGAGGGAGGAAGTGACGAGGAGCGCTGCGGACCAGGAAGTGGCAGATAAGGAGCCACTACATAGCAACAGGGCGTTTCTGGTAAGTATAAAAAAAAATTTCCTCCCAAATGTTCATTAATACTATTATAGGTCTGTGAATATGTAACTTTTTTTCAAGAAGGAACTCCGTTTTAAGATAAACAACCTTCTGCCTTTACCACTCCTTTAAAATATATTTAAAGGCAAAACTTTTTTTTTCATTTTGGATAGAGTAGAGAGAGATTAGAAAGCTTGTAAGGTTTTTATTGCTGCCTGTGCCCCCATTAGGGAGATTCCCCCTATTAATTTGTCCTGTTTACCATTATCATTAAAAGTGATAGTAAAAGAAAATCACAAATTTTGGGTTGTCCCCAGAAAAGTAATAGAGAGAAATCTTCCAATGGGGATACTAGTTCTGATGACCTGGGGGTCCCAAAGGAATTCCATTAATTTGCAGAGATTTCCTCTCACTTCCTGTTTAGCTATGGGACAGGAAGTGAAGGGAAATCTCTGCAATCAGGCGCAGGTGGTGAAGAATAATCTGACAGTGGTTATAACCCTCCTTTGCTCTATTCAAAATTAAAAAAAAGTTTTGCCTATAGTTCTAATTTAAGTTTATTGCAGTAAAGGGAACCCCCCCCCACCCTCCCCAATATATTACCCAATTTTAATAGAGAATAAAAATAAGGTTGTGCCAAGTGAATAAATACCTAACATGTCAAGGTTTAAAATTGCGTGCATCTGTGAAACAGTGACAAACTTTGGTACCCTATATCTTCCATAGGCGACGCTTTAAAAGCTGCTACAGGTCATCAGTTTAGGCCTAGAATGATTGCTCTCAGCTGGCATGTGCAGTAATATGTTACGTGTTTTGCACTAAACGTTTTCTTTCATAGGCACCCCTAACGCGTGTATTTACATTTGTACATGTGTAAAGGTGGGGTGGGGAGGGCGCAAACATTTTTTGGTGAGAGGTTACCTGCTTTGGTGTAACTTTAATGTTTTACACTTTATTTTTTATTACTTAGCGGACTTTTTTGGTGACAGGTTCAAGACAAGGAAACCCATTTTAGATCCCCGATGTTTCACTGGCCCTGTAATGAGGCCAATAGAGTGCAGATTGTGCTCTATTAGCTTCTTTCCCAACCTTTAGTACCACTTTAAGATAAATAAAGATACACTTCTTATTGTAAGTAAACATGTACTGTTTGTTGAATAACATTAGCAGTTCACTGACTGGTTTTACTTATTGCCATAAAAATATTTAGGACACAGTATGCATTTTATAAAGTCTTCTGTATGCAACAACCAAATAAATGATATGCAGAAGATCTTGCACCTGGGAATGCAAACCACATGCCATCCAGCACTATTTGGGAAAACAGAGAAGCAAATCCATTATTTAAATTATTATTTATTATTGCCATACAAATCTTTAAGACACAGTATGCATTTCCTAAAGTCTTTTGTATCCAACAACTAAATAAATGATATGCAGAAGATCCTGCACCTGGGAATGCAAACAATTGCATGCCACCCAACACTATTTGAGAGGACAGAGAAGCATTCCATTATTAACAAAAAATATATACATATATATATATATATACATATAGTTTAAACATATATTGTAAGACGTTTGAAACATCCCCACCCATACAGAACTACAGAACATTGTGAGCGGGTATAGAACCTAAACATGACTTAATAACAAGCCTGCCATCTAGTGGCATCTTTCTGTAATAACATTTAAAAATATACTGCAAGGTCATAGTCAGAAGCTGTCAGTCATAAAGATGTCACTGGTTGGGCACATTACCTTTCATGAATGATTTATAGCATGCAATAATAACTTTAATGTATTTCAAGAAATTATGCAAGATTGTACATGGAATCTTTACTATAATGTTATGTGCATCACCTTATCTATATTAAAAAATTATATATTTATTTTATTAAATTCATATTTAGTAATTTATGGCAAGCGCTAAACCGTTGAATCATATAATCAGGAAATAACCATAGAAATGGAAATGACCGTGGTTGCTACAATAAAATAATGTAAATATATGCAGGTAGCATTTGCAATAAATTTCTGTTTAATTATATGATTTAGGTAATTATAAAGGCTTTATATCTTGAGTAAAAAAACAAGTGAAATGACAATGTTCATGAGCTTACATCATTCAGTATGTGGTCAGGCAAAACTACAGACATACAGTACATTACACAGGGCATCCCTTCAGTCTACAATAGTCCTGTTGAGAACACAAATGCCATTGTATGATGAACTGCATCCGTGGAAATAATTAGCAGGCATGTTGGTTCTTTAATAAATCTATCCTCCCTGTGTAGCCATGAAAGTCCAAAAAACAAATCAAACAGTATCTAGGGTTACATTCAATTTAGTATTTAATTAAATAGTAACACCATATCACAGGAATTAATATTACAAATTGTCTCTGAGACAAACTGAGACTGAGGAAATGGAGCCACAAAAAAATTGAAGTAAAGGCTAGTGATTTTTTCTATGCAAATTGCTCAGAGACAGCAGAAGAAAACAACCATTTAAATGGAAGGTTTAATACTTTGATATTAAAAATATTTTTATTTCCCTGCATTCACTTTTAATGCCGCATACACACGGTCGGACTTTTCGACCAGACTGGTCTCACGGACGCCGACGGACCAAATCCGATCGTGTGTGGGCTCCACCGGACCTTTAGCGGACTTTTCCAGTCGCAAATCTGACGGACTTTAGATTTGGTACATGCTTCAAATCTTTACCTCGTAACTCCGCCGGACCCAGAAATCCGCTCGTCTGTATGCTAGTCCGACAGACAAAAACTCACGCTAGGGCAGCTATTGGCTACTGGCTATCAACTTCCTTACTTTAGTCTGGTGTACGTCATCACATACGAATCCGTCGGACTTTTGTGTGATCGTGTGTAGGCAAGTCCGTTCGTTAGAAAGTCCGCCGCAAGTGCGCCAAAAGTCAGTTGAAAGTCTGTCGGACCGGCTGTCGGACTTTTGTAGCCGTGTGTACGCGGCATTAGAGGTTTCTTTGATTACAGGAATCAAAATTGAAATCTGCGTGTAGCCCCCCCCCTCCCTGTTCGACAGAAGTTAACTGTTCGATCGACTTCTGTTGAATGGACACACTGGAAAACTTTCATTCGATTGGCTGCAGCCACTGATCAGTGTATTCTGACAGTGGAGAGGCCCACCTGTCAGAAAACAATGTCCCGGCGGGGAGATTCCCCTATCCACCTCATTTGTGTGGATGGAGAAATCTGTAAGATAACTGTTTATACCGATCCTTTCACTAGGCTAACATGGGTTCTAAATGCCATGATGAAAGTAATGCCGCATACACACGAGCGCACTTGCCAACGGGCTAAACTCCGTCGGCATTTGCGACGGAAAGATTTAGAACATGTTCTATGTCTGAGTCCGCCGGAAATGCCGACAGAAAAAGTCACACACGGTCGGAATGTTCGACCAAAAGCTCACATCGGACTTTTTCTGTCGGGAAGTCCGGCCGTGTGTACGCGGCTTAAGTGATACTAACCATACAATAATGACTGGCAAGCCAACAAAATATGATAAATTGGGAAGATAGATAAGCAAAAATGCATTAAAGGGTTATAAAAAATGTTAAAATAGTAAAGATAATGACAAAGGGAAATTTTTGATCACGAAAGTTTAATCAAAATTACAGATAGAACAATGTGAAAAAAAGTAACATTTGGTTTAAAATGAATGGGACTCGTTTATGATAACATTATATGCGCTGTGTGCAATGTGACATAACAAAATGCATCCACTGTATAATAATATAAAGTCAGTGATAGTATAATGGTAGACATAATCTACATTGCATTTATATACAGTATAAGGAACGTGTAAACTGTGGCAGATATACTTTAGCTGAGAATATTATTCATGTTCTGCTGTTAGCACTATACAACAGAAGAGGGCAGCAGAGCCACGCACACAGCGAAGCTTATACCGAGCCCAATACAACAGCATCCTTGCTACGCAAAATCACATTACCCAAACAATATTTTTATATTTCATTTTGCTAAGCTATGAAGTTAGCTATATATTATGTATTCTGTTTTTTAACCAATTTGATTCCAATAAGATCCCTTTTTTTATAGGGCTACAGATCTGAAGAATCAAAGTGATTGTAAATTTGTATTTTTTTAATTAAAATACCAAAAAGGTTTATACTCACCTGCTCAGTGCAATGATTTTGCACAGAGCGCCCATGAACCTCCTCTTCTGGGGTCCACTGCTGGTGCTCCAGGCTCCTCCTCTCCTCTGTGTGCCCCCATAGCAAGCTGCTTGCTATGGGGGCACACCTGCGGGTTCACTCCCACGCGATGCTGTGTGCGTGCATTGACACACACAGTGTGGCTGAGCCCCGCCCCTGCTCCCTCTTCACAGAATTTGATTGACAGCAGCCAAAGCCAATGGCTCCTGCTGCTGCCCGAGTCCATATAAAAACAGAAAGGTGGGGGGGGGGACCTGAAACTGGGAAAGCGCTGGATTACTGACAGGCTCAGGTAAGTGCTTGGGGGGAGGAAAATAGTGGGGTGTTTTAATCCTTAATGCAGGGAATGCATTAAGGTACAAAAAAAGCGCGAGGTTTAGAACCATTTTATTGGTCTTAGATTCTAATCTTCCAAATTTTTCACTTTCATGGGTAGCTTTAAAGTGATTTTTTTTTAATATAAATCAGATACTAAAAACAAAACTCACACACATTTGCTGTTTTCTCTATAATTTTTTCCTCTGAGCTTTCTTTTGAAAATATACCCCAGCACACTGCCACACTCCAATTATATTTGTGCCCCCTGTGGCACTGGGACCTATGGAGTCCCATAGGAGTCTCCTCTACATGCATGCAGCTTGAAACTATAATTGTAAGTTAACCGTTCAGAGCTCTCTACAGCCACCCAGTGCAAGAGGAACAATGAGTTGTCTTCTCAGTGGAGGAGAGGCAGAGGCAGGTCTTTTGCTCTGTGTCTCTCTTGCACTGGCTGTGTGTGCAGAGCTCTGAATGGCTCAACATACAGATGTATTTCTAAGCAGTCATGGGTTTTTGCTAGAAAAAAAAAAACACTTTAACCACTTCAGCCCCGGAAGATTTGGCTGCTCAATGACCAGGCCATTTTTTGTGATACAGCACTGCGTTGCTTTAACTGACAATTGCGCGGTCGTGCGACGCTGTACCCAAACAAAATCAACGTTCTTTTTTTCCCCACAAATAGAGCTTTCTTTTGGTGGTATTTGATCGCCTCTGTGGTTTTATTTTTTGCACTATAAACAAAAGAAGAGCGACAATTTTGAATAAAACACATTGGGTGTTATTTATGAAAGGAAAATCCACTTTGCACTTGGTGCACTTGGAAGTGCAGTCACTGTAAATCCGAGGGGGACGTGCAAGGAAAATAAAAAACAGCATTTTAGCTTGCACATGATTGGATGATAAAATCAGCAGAGCTTCCCCTCATTTCAGATCTACCCCTTAGATTTACAGCGACTGTACTTCCAAGTGCACTTGTAGTGGATTTGTCTTTCATAAATAACCCCCAAGATCTTTTACTTTTTGCTATAATAAATATCATTATTTTTTTTCCTCAGTTTAGGACGATATGTATTCTTCTACATATTTTTGGTAAAAAATAAATCGCAATAAGCGTATATTGATTGGTTTGCACAAAAGTTATAGCGTCTACAAAATAGAGGATAGATTTTTGCCATTTTTATTTTTTACTAGTAATGGCAGCGATCTGCAATTTTTATCGGGACTGCCATATTGCGTTGGACAAATTGGACACTTTTGACATATCTTTGGGACCATTGACAATTATACAGCGATCAGTGCTATAAAAATGCACTGATTACTGTTTAAATGTCACTGGCAGGGAAGGGGTTAACACTAGGGGGTGATCAAGGGGTTAACTGTGTTCCCTAGGTGTGTTCTAACTGTAGGGGGGATGGGACTGTCTAGGAGGAGAGAGAGATTGGTGTTCATACATAGTATGAACACACGATCTGGCTCTACTCCCCTGAAAGAATTTGTGTGTTTACACACACAGATCCCGGTTCTCGCTCTATCACGAGAGATCGCGGGTGCGATGAGCGCCGGGCACTTGCATCGGCTCCGGGCACACGCTGTGGGCATGCGCCCCTAGTGGCCAAAAAGCGAAGCAACGTAAGGTAACGGAGTTTCGCCCAGCCGTACCATTCTGCCGCAGTAAAACTGTGGTGGCTGTTAGGCAAGCATTTAAGCAAAAGTCAGCAGAGATTCATGAAAGACAGAAGTTGTAAAACAAATCTGATTTCTTTTTATGAGGTGAGCAAAACTTTAGACAAAGGAGTGGCTGTGGATATGGTATACTTGGATTTTGCAAAAGCGTTTGCTATAGTTCCCCATTCATGTCTAATGTGTAAGGCAAAGTCCACAGGCTTGGAAAGATTAGTTTGTAAATGAATAGAAAACTGGGTAAAAGACCGTATTCAGAGAGTAGTGGTTAATGATCCACACTCTGAATGGTCTAAGGTTATTAGTAGTGTACCCCAAGGTCCAGTGTTGGGACCCTTACTTTTTAATACCTCTATAAATGATATAGGGTCTGGGATTGAAAGTATCATTCCAGTCTTTGCAGATGACACCAAGCTATGCAGTGGAATAACGTCCTTACAGGATGTCTCCAACTTACAAGGCGACCTCAATGCACTGTTTAATTTGGTGACTATCTGGCAGATGAGGTTTAATATTTATAACTGTAGTTATGCACTTCGGGGCTAAGAATATGCATGCATCATAAATACTAGGAGAATACAACTGGGGGAATCAATGGTGGAGAAGGATCTGGGTGTTCTGGTAGATCATAAGCTTAATAATAGCATGCAATGCCAAGCAACGGGTTCCAAAGTCGTTTCTTGTATTACTTTATGTTATTAATCCCAAAGGGAAAATGGGAAATTGTTAAAAGAAGTATGGGCTGCAGAGAGAGAGATATGATTTGGGCACCAGTTCAAAAGAGAAGAGGAGATTAAGGGAGGATATTATCGACATGTATAAATACATAAGTGGTCCATACTGTAAACCTGGTGTAGAGTTACCCTTTACGTCTGGAGGAGAAGAGATTTAATCTCCAAACACAGAAAGGCTTCTTCGCACTAAGAGCTGTGAAAATGTGGAGCAGGCTCCCCCAGTAGATTGTTTTAAAGGCGTGAATTCTTTCATAAATGCACAAAATATAACTGGATACTAATAGTATTTATAGGTAAAGTTGATTCGGGGAATATCTGATTGCCTCTTGGGGGATCAAGAAGGAATCCCCCCCCCCCCGCTAGAGCAAAATGGATCATGCTTTATTGTTTTTTGGGGGTTTTTTTGCCTTCCTCTGTATCATCTTTGGGTATAGGATAGTGTATATGGAAGTTTCCTGTTCGTGTGGCTTGTTTGTTTTTTTTCTCTGTTGGTTGAATTGGATGGACTTCTGTTTTTTTTAACCAGATTAACTATGTAAAAACAGAGGGAATGTTGCCCGGAACACAGGACATCGGGCGGAGGACAGAGCTCGCAGACACAGTAGGGGGACAATAGGGGGACATCGCAGGATCCTGGGGACAAGTAAGTATACTGCTCCAGGATCCTGCAATGCAATCCCGAGTGCAGCTCGGGGTTACCGCTAATGGTCCTGAAATTTAATCCAGAGCCACACTCGGAAATACCGCCAGGGAGGTTAAAAAAATATATCACGTGTGCATGCGTGTGCGCACGAGTGCGTGTGTTAATAAGCTAGCAAAAATTGTTGGATAACAGCAGATATATTGAAAAACACTTTATTTAGATATAGTGGATCTAAGAAAACAACGTATCTGTATGAAAATATTTTAAAGTGTGTTCTTTCTAGATGGAGACTGGAACCGCATACAGGTTTTTTCCTTTCAGCTCTCATGGCGGGTGTGCTGATTATTTCAGTGACTGCCACTGGAATTCCCAGAGAATGTCTTAAAATGCAGCACTTACGTTTAAATAATTTATGAAGGGCTCGGCTGTGCCAGATCACATCATCTGGATCACTACATACATGTTCACTTATGTTGTATGAAAGCTTAATTGCTTTGACTGGCCGAGCAGTGGAACTGTAAATGAAGCACCAGCTAAAGATTTATATGGTACCTGTGTGCAGCCTAAAGTATACCCATTAATATCAATGTTTATTGTCCTTGTAGACAATGAATGTTGAGCTTGTTTTTTGCAGAACAGAACAAAATACCTTTTCATTAACACTTACTGCAGTCACTTTGCCAACATATAATTAACATACTATATATAATTTTATCTATAGTTTACATAACTTTTAGGCTCCTTTTACACCTATAATGTCACAAACATATTTGATATATGTGATAAATGTATTTGACTGATACCATTCTTCGGCCAACTAGATTGATGTCAAAGCTTTCAATTGGGAAAGCTTACGCTAAAATCTATTTAGTTAGCCAATAAATGGTATCAACCCAAATCCAAACTTTTACTTTTTCGACGGCTACAGTACAAACGTCTGCTGCATATACAGATTTATAGATATACTTTCTAGTGGCTAAATGTAGCTATTCTCCTATGGATCACAGTTCTTCACTCCAGTAACCTGTTCACAGCTGACATTGGACTAATGCCCCGTACACACGGTCACACAAAGTTGTCGGAAAATCCGATCGTTCTGAATGCGGTGACGTAAAACACGTACGTCGGGACTATAAAAGGGGCAGTGGCCAATAGCTTTCATCTCTTTATTTATTCTGAGCATGCGTGGCACTTTGTCCGTCGGCTTTGTGTACACACGATCGGAATTTCCGACAACGGATTTTGTTGTCAGAAAATTTTATCTCCTGCTCTCCAACTTTGTGTGTCGGAAAATCCGATGGAAAATGTCCAATGGAGCCCACACACGGTCGGAATTTCCGACAACACGCTCCGATCGGACATTTTCCATCGGAAAATCCAACCGTGTGTACGGGGCATAAAGCTTACTGTCGGTGACGTCACTCTGGAAAGATCCCTACTTTACAGTTGGAATCCACCCAGGTGCCTTGGACCAGCATTTGGCTCAGTCTTTCAGCGAGCCGCTGGGAGACTGAGTCAGCCGCTCCTGCCCCCTCCACAGCCCAGAGCTCCAGTGAGCGCTGGAGGGGCAGAGCAGAGAGCTGGTGACCGTCTCTCTGCAGACTCACAACCGAGAACAGAGCAATCAGAAGAATTTGATTGTTCAGTTCTTGGTGTTGAGGTGGCAGGGGACTGATGCAGCTAGGATTGGTGCTGCGCTACCTAAGTAAGTATAATTGTTTTTTTGTTTTTGTTTTTGCACTCCTAAACTTCTCTTTGAAAACAAAAAATGTACAAAGTCTTACAGTTTGTTTTCCTTATGAAGCAGCCACCACATCCTAAGTAAAATGCTGGTCCTCTTCCATCATGCAGCAGAGAAGGATCTATTCACTAAAGCCCCATACACACTATCAGATTTTCTGCTGATTTTTGTCTTCAGATTTACCAAAACCATATAATATGAGGTCAAACTTTAGGAGTTTCAATTTGTATGCAATCAGGCAGGCCCTTGCACTACATGGTTTTGGCAAATCTGAAGACAAAAATCAGCAGAAAATCTGATAGTGTGTATGGGGCTTAAAGGTAAATAGCCTTGTTAACTGAGATATAACACAAATGTTGGCAGTGGTGCAGCTACCTTTATGTAGGATGGCATGTCTGCTATCATAAGCGGTGCAAATTTGTCTCTCTGCTGTGCAATAAGAATGACAGACACTAATCTTATACTTGCCATTGGTAGAAGTCAACCTTTACAATTTTCCATTTTTTTCAATTTTCAATAGTGTGGAGAAGTGTCATACCCTCTGCCAATTTGTAATGTTTTCCGTGTCCCTGCTGGTGGGATTGACTGTCAATGAGACAGAAAGTGATGGGAAACCTAACATTTTAGAGAGTTTCTCCAGATGAGGACAAATCATCAAATAGGGACAGTTGTCTAAGATGGTAATGTGAGTAACTTCTTGCATGTCCAGAGCAAGAAGTGAAGGGAAATCTCCATAGCGAGATAAAGACGGCAAAAAAATAACCAGATAAAGGCTTTAATCCTTCCCCGCTCTATCCAAAATTAAAAAAAGTTAAAGCTTAACATATACTTTAAAATGGACCTTCACCCTAAAGGTGATGTTGTACTGCCCTGCCTACTCCTTCCTCCCTCTCTTACAAATGGACATTTTTTAATTTAGAAAAGTGCTTTATTTGCGCCCCAAAGCAGCACTTCTGCTTTTCTCGCCTAGGCAAGAAGTTCACCCCGCGCAGATGTGCCCAGGGCTTGAGTCCTGAAAGAGCCTTGTGGCACATCTCTGCATGCACTGGCTTCCCCAGCCATCTGTGTGGGCTTTCCCGTGCACGCGAAAAAACTTGTGAAGAAAATCACCTGTGCATGCATACATGTGCCAAATGGCTCTGCCTGGACCCAAAGGCTGGGCAGAACCGGTGAGCACATTTGAGCATGTGCTATAATGGTGATGCCCAAGGGGCAGGGGGCGGGGCCACGGAGATGGCCGACTAAAGTTCTACTTTTAAGGCAACACATTTGTCCAGTAAAAAAAAATGGAAAGAAATAACAAGGTTTTCATACCATTCATTTTATTAAACTAAATACAGCCTTTCAAGCAATAAATATGCCCATAAATGCCTGTAGATACAAAAATGTGCCAACACATATGCAGATAATGCCCTCAGTCAAGTCTGTAAGAAATATTAATGAGAGTTCTGGCTACATGTCTAAATCCTTCTCTTCTAGTGTAACATCTCTGTTATCTCTATAGAATAACACTGAATGTGCATATTGTTAAATATATGTAAATAGGATTAATGCATTTTTCTAGGCAACATCCTAAGCAGCTTCTGACTTGTTTTCACAGCTAGGTCTGGGATAAATGTGATTAGCGTTTTCATTAGGAGAAAGGTCTTCTAATAGAAAGCTGGTTTACATAATCAAGTCTCACACTGGATAAGAGGACAGACTGAGCTTGGAATCTAATCTATGAAACCTATGTAAATGTGTGGTGTGTATTCATTGGATCTTTATTATCATTTTAGAAAGTCACATAACCCATTTGCTGCATTAAAAGTACCAAAAAAGGACACAAAGTCTTAATGACCAGATGTGAGGTCTATCTGTATACATGGGGCAATTGTCGCCCAATCCTAGTTGGCAGACTGCCAGAGACATCCCCTTTTGACCATTTGCTTTGCCACTGTGTGTATGTTAATCGGGCCGTCTTTAAAATTAATTGGACCCTGGGCAAACATTTTCTTGGGCCCTCCCAAATCCACTTGTCAACTATTTTCAGGCAGTGTGGGCTCAAGGGGCAGCTGCTTTGGGCCCCACAACAACGACTGGGCCCGGGGCAGCTGCCCCTTTTGCCCTGCCTTAAAGACAGCCCTGATGTTAATGCCACCGATATGTAAAGGTATAACACCGAGTCTAATAAAGAGAACTTTGTATCCTAAAAAGCTTGCTCTAAAATATATTAGGTTAGCTAGCCAAAAGGTATTGCCTGTATTTTCATATCCCTGCAACTGTCTATGGCTAATGTGGCATATTACTATTACTGTACTGAGTACAGACAGGAGAAAGCATGATGAGATTTGTCAGCTGCTGCTAAAAGCTTTACAACATGTACAATGGGGTGTTTAATAAAAATATTTTTTACTATAATATTTTTAAAATTTTATAAAAATTTTAGGAGTAGAGGATGGGTCCTCTAGCCATACCCAAATGATTTACAACTAACCTCACATAAACTGAACAAAATTTCCACAGACCATACACCCCAAGGTTTAGCATGATCTAATCATGTAAAAAATAGCAATCAGTCTTACCTTTTTATAAATATGCTGGTTCTAATGGGACAGGGGTGTTAATCTTCTATGTGTTTCTCGGGTTACATAGCCTGCTTTATCAGAAAGCTGTGGAAAACATCTCTGTGTCTATTTCTTAAAGTGTGCTCATCTGGGAAAAATCCTGAACCCCACTCCTTTCAATGATATTATTAACCAGGCCTTTCTCTGACATTTTTTGTTTACAAGAAAAATCTGTATTTTTTGCTAGAAAATCACTTAGAACCCCCAAACATTATATATATATATATATATATATATACACACAGTGGAACCTCGCATTGCGAGTAACGTGGTTAACGAGCATTTCGCAATACGAGCACTGTATTTTTAAAAATCGTAACTCGGTTTGCAAGTGTTGTCTTGCAAAACGAGCACGATTCAGGCCAAAGCGGTGTGCAGTACCGCTTTTGGCCTGAGGTGGGGGGGGGGCGCCGGAGCCGAGCAGAGCCGAATATCGCCGATCGTAGCTGATCGGCGCCGTTCGGAAAAGCATAGAAAGGCCCAAGGACAGCACGGCTGACCTCGGCAAATCTCGGGTAGGAAGTCTTTCTGATGTTTGCCGAGGTCAGCCGAAGTGTCCCTTTGGGCCTTTTCGGCCGTTTCCGAGGCTCTCCAGCGCCCCCGCCTCTGGCCGCATGCAGTATTGCATCCCATTGAAGTCAATGCGGAACAAATTATTTTCGTTTCCATTGACTTCGATGGGAAAACTCGCTTTGATATGCGAGTACTTTGGATTACGAGCATACTCCTGGAAAGGATTATGCTCGTAATCCGAGGTTCCACTGTATATATATATATTTTCTTAGCAGAAACCCTAGAGAATAAAATGGTGGTCACTGCAATATTTTATGTCACACTATATTTGTGCAGTGTTTTTTTTTCATAATTTTTATTTTGTGTTTTCCAATAAGGCTGGTTAAGCAAACACAGGCAGGGGTGGCGATGCAAGATGAATAAAATTGATGGCAGCTAGAAAAAGGGAACCTAATTGGAAATGGTTGAGACTCCAAAATTTGCACACTCATTGAAAAAAAAATACACTTTAATTAATTAACATTCCTCAGAGATGTTGGTCCATATTGACATAACATCACGCAGTTGCTGCAGATTTGTCTGCTGCACATCCATGATGTGAATCTCCTGTTCCACCACATCCCAAAGGTGCTTTATTGGATAAAGATCTGGTGACTGCAGAGAGCACTGGAGTACAGTGAACTAATTTTCATGTTCAAGAAACCAGTGGTGAGATGACCTGATCTTTGTGACATGGTACATTATCCTGCTGGAAGTAGACATCAGAAGATGAGTACACTGTAGTCATAAAGGGATGGACATGGTCAGGAACAATACTCAGGTAGGCTGTGGGGGTTAAACAATGCTCAATTGGTACTAAGGGGCCCAAAGTGTGCCAAGAAAATATCCCCCACACCATTACACCACCACCAGCCTGACCCATTGATACAAGGCAGGAAGGATCCATGCTTTTATGTTGTTTACACCAAATTCTGACCCCACCATCTGAATGTGGCAGCTGAAATCGAGACTCATCAGACCAGGCAATATTTTTCCAATCTTCTATTGTCTAATTTTGGTGAGCCTGTGCAAATTGGAGCCTCAGTTTCCTGTTCTTAGCTGACAGGAGTGGCACCCGGTGTGGTCTTTTGCTGCTGTAGCCCATCTGCTTCAAGGTTTGATGTGTTGTGCTTTCAGAGATGGTATTCTGCATACCTTGGTAGTAACGAGTGGAAATTTGAGTTACTGTTGCCTTTCTATCATCTCAAACCAGTCTGCCCATTCTCCTCTGGCATCAACAAGGCATCTTCATCCACACAACTGCCGCTCACTGGATATTTTCTCCTTTTCTGACCATTCCCTGTAAATCCTAGAGATGGTTGTGCTTGAAAATCCCAGTAGATCAACAGTTTTTGAAATACTCAGACCAGCCCATCTGGCATCGACAACCATGCCATGTTCAAAGTCACTTAAATCCCCTTTTTTCCCCATTCTGATGCTTGATTTGAAATTCAGCAAGTCGTCTTCACCACGTCTAGATGCCTAAATTCATTGCTGCCATGTGATTGGCTGATTAGCAATTTGTGTTACCAAGCATTTGAACAGGTGTACCTAATAAAGTGGCCAGTGAATTTCATATTATATTGTGGGAGATTTACTAAAACTTGTGCACACAGAATCTGGTGCAGCTGTGCATAGAAACCAATCAGCTTCTAACTTAAGCTTGTTCAATTAAGCTTTGACAATAAATCCTGGAAACTGATTGGTTACTATGGACAGCCGCACCAGATTCTGTGTGCACCAGTTTTAGTAAATCTCCACCATTGAGTCCACCAGATATCAATGATGTACAGGCATACCCCACTTTTAAGTACACAATGGGGTTTATTTACTAAAGCTGGAAAGTGCAAAATCACCTCACTTCTGCATAGAAACCAATGAGCTTCTAACCCCAGCTTGTTAAATTAAGCTTTTGTAATAAAACCTGGAAGCTCATTGGTTTCTATGCAGAAGTGAGCCTGATTTTGCACTTTCCAGCTTTAGTAAATAAACCCCATTGTGTACTTAAAAGTGGGGTATGCCTGTACAAGTTGATAGTATTGTGGCTTTTGGTACTAAATTAATCCTAACTAAGCGGTCCCCGCCTGCATCCACACCTATTATAGAGGGAAGATAGACTCTCAGATTTTTGATTAGTTGGGTAGCGTACAGTGTATAAGTCTCATTGTCGAAGTTTGATATGTATGGCTATATTTACAATCTACTGATGAGAGAAGTCAGCTGCATAAACACTTAGGCTTTTCTCCACTTTCAAAATCATACTATATAGGGGGCTTTATAACATACAAGTTATCTTTTTTTTCTTACTTTTATGAAAATAAAATAAATGCTTTATGCTTACATTGTATAACGTTTCCATTTATTAACTAAATCCTTTGAACTGGCTTTTTTGGTCTGGGGGTATCAATCCTGTTTTTAGTATTGTGTGCTTCAATAAACTTTGTGTACATTTATATGTATCCCTTATTTCTTGTTATTCTTGTTATATTTTGGTTTGGAATAAACACATTTGCACACATTAACTGCATGATATGATGTTGTAACAGGTCGAGAATATGTCACTATGTTTTATTTAATGTACTTCTCTCTGTTCACTAGATTCTTCATTCATGTCACGTGAGAGTTGGTTATTTTCTAGTGCAAAGGATGACATGTCAGCCGTATTTTGATGTTCCACATTCTGAGTCCAAATAAAAACTGACACATGACTACATTTATATACATATCTGTAACACGATAATCTCCAGCATCCTTTACAAATGTAACTTGTAGTTAAGTGGTGGAAGATGTATGGCAGGTTTAGTACCAACACCCCGCTGTCATTAGACATTCCTACTTGTACTAGAAGGGACATTCATGAATTCACCTGGTTTAACTCATAGCTTACTACTTTGATCACAGGACTATATAAATAAATAGTAATTTTGAGGAGATTGGCAGCTGTATAACAACTGTCATTTCTCAGAAGTAATGGCAATTGACAAACAGTGATGGGGATACTTCAATAGGAAAAAAACCTGAAGTTTGGTACAAAAGATATAATTAACAATCACAACTGGCATAGGTGAAATGGTTCATGGGCAGCTTAAGAATGGTCATTTCTGAGATATACATAAGAGCTACTATATAACTCCTACACCTGGTCACTAGTACTGGGGGAAATATTGGCCACAGCATTGGCAGTAGTACCAAAGCTATATATGCAGTATAGTGTTTACATACACTTACCATTTGGCCCACAAAGTTTTGGTAAGAACATTATAACAAACATTTCAAACAACCTTCTATCTTGCAACTTACTGGTGTTTTGATTGCAATGTGGTTACGTGTTTTGCAGATCTTGTCTACTTCATCAGACCATATGTACATATCCATAATCATGTAAGGGTACTGATATGCCCCGTACACGCGAGTGGAATATCTGTTGGAAAAATCTTGGATGGTTTTTCCGACAGAATTCCGCTCAAGTTTGCCTTGCATACAAACGGTAACACAAAAGTTCTGTGAACTTTTGACCATCAAGAACGCGGTGACGTACAACACTACGACGAGACGAGAAAATGAAGTTCAATGCTTCCGAGCATGCGTCGAATTGTTTCCAAGGATGCGTGATTTTTTGCGCGTCCGAATTGCATACAGACGATCGCATTTTCGGATAGGAACTTTTTCTGACCGAAAGATAAGAGAACATGCTCTCAATCTTTGGCTGGCTGGAATTCCGCCAGCAACAGTCCAATGGAGCATACACATGGTCGCAATTTCCGACCAAAAGCTCTCATCGGACTTTTGCTGGCAGAATTTCCGCTCGTGTGTACAGGGCATAAGTCATAAAAGCTGCGCTCTCTCACTGGCCCAGCAGAAGGGGAGGGAGGAGGGAGGAGTAAGGGGGGCCAAGCTGCTGATCTAATTCACCGCGGCCCAGTCTCCCAGAAGTGGGGACAGGGTACCTGTAAAAAACAGGTACCCACTCCCCCCCGAAAGGTGCCAAATGTGGCACTGGAGGGGGGGAGGAATCAGATAAGCAGAAGTTCCACTTTTGGGTGGAACTCCGCCTAAAATTTACTTTACATACACTATATTACCAAAAGTATTGGGACGCCTGCCATTACACACACATGAACTTTAATGGCATCCCAGTCTTAGTTCGTAGGATTCAATATTGAGTTGGCCCACCCTTTACAGCTATAACAGCAGGCAAGTTCCTCCACCCCAAACTCGCTCATCTCTGTCTTTATGGACTTTGCTTTGTGCACTGGTCCAAATCATTTGGTGGAGGGGGGATTATGGTGTGGGGTTGTTTTTCAGGGGTTGGGCTTGGCCCCTTGGTTCCATTGAAGGGAACTCTTAAGGCGTCAGCATACCAAGACATTTTGGACAGTTTCATGCTCCCAACTGTGTTGGAACAGTTTGGGGACGGCCCCTTCCTGTTCCAACATGACTGCGCACAAGTGCACAAAGCAAGGTCCATAAAGACATGGATGAATGAATTTGGGGTGGAGGAACTTGACTGGCCTGAAACCCAATAGAACACCTTTGGGATGAATTAGAGTGCAGACTGTGAGCCAGGCCTTCTCGTCCACATCAGTGCCTGACTTCACAAATGCGCTTCTGGAAGAATGGTCAAACATTCCCATAGACACACTCCTAAACCTTGTGGACAGCCTTCCCAGAAGAGTTGAAGCTGTTATAGCTGCAAAGGGTGGGCCAAGTCAATATTCAACCCTACAGACTAAGATTGGGATGCCATTAAAGCTCATGTGCGTGTAAAGGCAGGCGTCCAATTACTTTTGTACTAATATAGTGTAAGTACTTCCAAAACACAGATTTAATGTGCATGTGTTGTAATTTATGCAGATATCCCAAATTGCAGGGAACATAACAAGGCCAGACAGATTGTACCCTACCAACAAAGACTGCAAAATAAAGTATATCATAACAAGTCTTGCATAACAGTTCTTCAGGTTTTAATGGCATTGCTATATCTCCAAGGTTAACTTTAACCTTCATATTTCACACCAGCGTTCCCACTGACCTAATGGCATCCTAATGGAATTTTGCACTGCCAAGTCACTCAGGAAGCAACTCGACACCTTTGTATCTTGTCCCTGTACATAAAAAACAAATAGCATTCATAACCCCAATCCATCTTTTAATATCCTTAACTGCTTTTCTGGGATACACAGCACTCAATGCATATGTCATTCTGTTGCTCCGACTATTGAAATAGTTGCCTTTATGCAAGCTTGCCACAACCACTTAATGCTCAACCCACATATGGGAAAGTGAGAAGTAAAAACTTCTACAGCACTCCAAACCTATACTTTATGTCTGACAACAATAAATGGCTACTCTAACTAAACCACAATTGATATGCATATATTAACGATGCAAGATGCAAGTGGTGATAAACCTTTACTTATACTCAGTAAAGTGACTGGCCTCAGGTGATACACGGGGATTAAACAAATCATCCTGCATAAGTTGTACCTGTTTATGTGTAGTTTTCTCATTCAAAATCCAGAATTTATAAAGCTTGCCTGAACTGTCAGAAAAAAGGGGGCAGGGAGCTGAAATTACACTCTGCAAAGCTCAGTGACGAGAGATCTGAAAGCTGATTGAAGGAAAGGGACACACCCCTTTCGCAAAGCCCAAGCTGTCAATCAGCTGGGGGTCCTTCCCCTGTCACTTTTTTTGTCTTGGTGTCAGCAAAATATGTCAGAAGTCATTCATGCTGATAGCAGAGGAACGAAGCAGCAGACAGAAATGATACTTAGTACTCTGGATAGCGACAAGTACACACTTTGTTCAAATTTCACGTCTGAAGTTTACAACCACTTTAACGTTTATCATTTTCATAAATTTTCCAAAGTCCTTGACTGAAATTGTAAAGATGAAAAGGAGAAATTCAAGTCTATGTCCTACTGGATTTGATAGTTCTTGTCACCGTCCCTACCGTGCCAAGCAGACGGCCAGGCGTGGTCACGCCCCAAGTGGCTCAAGGTGGTATTGAACCCATGAATGTCTGCTATTGCTCCGGTTGTTTTGCCTCTGAGCCACTCCTCAGTTCTTTATTCTGCCTGCTTTCCAGCTAAGCCTAGTTCTGCATGAAGTACTAGGGCTTTTCTCTGGATCTTACCTTGCAATCAGTACCTGTCACTCCTGGTTCAGCTGAGGCAGTTTACCTAATCAGCTGGGTATAAAACACTGCCTCACTCTGAGGGCTTTGTCAGTTCATTGTCTCTATCATTGCCAAAGGTTCCTTTGTTCCTTTGTTCCTGTGTTCCTGTGTTTCTGTGTTTCTGTGTTCCTGTGTCCCTGTGTTCCTGTGTTCCTTTGTTCCTGTGTTCCTGTGTTTCTGTGTTTCTGTGTTCCTGTGTCCCTGTGTTCCTGTGTTCCTTTGTTCCTGTGTTCCTGTGTTTCTGTGTTTGTGTTCCTGTGTTTCTGTGTTCCTGGCTTTATTCTTCGTTAATTCTGACTTCTGGATTCCCTGACTACGGCTTTACCTTGACTATCCGTGGGGCAAATTCCTGTCAAGCCTCCGTGCACAGATTCACAGCCCATGTAGCTTTTTACCTTGTTATCGTGGGCTGTGTGTATTTGCAAGGGTGAGCATACATCTCTTGACTATGGACTCCAACCAAGGTAAACCCTTACAGTTCTAAAATGTGACACAGGTTTCACAGACTAATGCGTTGTCAAGTAACAGAAAGAGAAAGCGCTTCAATCACTAACATGTTTTGGTTTCTGCAAATACAGTGCCTATGAGTTGTCATGAAAAGTACAACGTATCTCTAAGTAGTGTTTATGATCAATTAAATCCAAGAACTTGGCCTAGACATAATTGCTAAATTAGGATTAAATACCATCTAAGCATCTATTTTCTACAAACATTCTATCTCGCAGAAGAGAAAAAAGAAACTCCACTTAACTCCATTGTAATGAGCAATGAGAAAGTAAGATGCATGTAAAATGAAGGTGAATTAGTGTGAATTAAAAAAAGGATAAGGTTCCGTAAGTTAAGAATACTTTTAAGAGTTTAAGAGTCTATTGCAGGTAATTCTAGGTTGTGGTGCACTCTTGAAGTTGGTAATATTTCTTATACACTTTAAATTAAGGCATTGTAAATTTGAAAGGCAATAAACAGATACTTTCTGCACGATCAGACAGCCTTATATGCTTTCACGCTAATTAACAAAAAAAAAACACCCATATGTTATTATACATTTACAGAAACCAAATAATAAAGTGTATGTAACCACTAACAATTAACTTCTCTTAACTGGCCCCATTTGTTCTTTCGGCCCCTTCCACACGGGGTGGACTCCGCCTGCTCAGTGGGGAATCTGTCAGCTAATCCCTGCTGAGCAGGTGAATGACAGGTCGTGCCCCATCTGCTTATGCAAAGCAGATACAGCCCGCTCTCCTTTATGGGCGGTCGGATATAAATGGACCGCTTGTCCGTTTACACCCAACTGCTTATCCGATTCACTAGACAGATAGCGAACGGATTCCTATACATCTGTTTTGAGCAGATCAGATTGGATGTCAGTGGGTGTGAATGGACACATATCTGTTTACATGCACTGATCTGTAGAGGATAATGGAGGGTCCAATTGTTTTTGCCTGAAAAATTGACAGGCCGCCCGTGTGAAAGGGGCCCTAAATATATCATTAAAATTCTTTTGTAATATCTGGTAAATTAGCACAAAAATACTTACTGATTCTGTAAAAAAAAAACAGCGAAATTGCAACTTTTGTAATCTGATTCTGCTGCACTAAATGCAGTGTTATCTGCGTTTCCCAGATCAATTTTGTGAAATGCATTTACCTGTGAAACCTATGTCATGTATTAAATGTCTATTTGTAAATAAATGGTTGTAAAATGTATCAAACTTTTAAAAATCAATTAAAAGTAAACTGACCAAATAGTGTTAAAGTTTCCTTTAAATCCCAACTACAGCCAAAAGTTTACTTTCTCAAGTTTGGATTGAGTTGGGAAGGCTTAAGGGCCGTACACATGGGTCGAATATTGGGCGGCATCAGCCGGTTTCTATTGACATTCAGCTGGTCCAACATAAGCATGACCAAAAGAGGCATGACCAAAAAAGGTCTGCCGATCGGAACCTGATGGGTGTGTTCTGGGGGGGGTGTTCTGGCGTCCCCCTGTCAGAACACAATAGTTCAGCGGGGGGGAGATTGCTGTACGAACGTTAGATTGTTAGTACAGTGGCTCCTCCTGTGTGTACCAGGCTCCAGTCTATTGTTTGCAGCACTGATCAGCACATTTTTATCCGACAGGGCAGTTGGACAAAAGTAGTTTGGTTGATCGACTTCTGCTCAACCGTAGTGGCCACACATTTACTGAAATTTATCCGGTTCCTGCTGAACAAGCTGAATTACAATCCATGTATAGCTGGCTTAAGCAGTTCACACAATGTTACGCATAGGAGAGTGGAAAACACATTAGTTAGGATGTAAAGGAGTCAAGGAACTAAAGGGGAAAGTGCCATCTTTACCTACTATATGTCAGGGCTGGGCTCAGCCCTTCCTTCTCAAAGCTGGCCGATCAGCTGTCGGTTAATTGCCAGCTCCTATCTCTCCACAGTGACTCACCTGTTGATGATATCCTCCTCGTCAATCCTGCCTACTTAAGTCGTCCAGTCCAGATGATCTCTGCCTTTGCCTTGGTCACATCTCTAGAGACGCTCTACTGTGTTCCCGTTGAAGACTTGCTTGGCTGACATTTCTTCTGGCTACAGATCCTGCTTGCTGTTCTACTACGCTCATCTTTGGCTCCCTGATGTTTTGGCTTGTCTGACTATCCGTTCTGGTTCCTGAACTCTGGCTATGTTTTGACTACATTTACTGTTTACCTTTTTTTATTATTATTATTATTAAACAAGTGTGATTTAACTGTACTTCTGTCTCAGTCTGATTCATGGCTTCTGACACTATAACTGCTCTGCCATTGCAGGCAAGGGTCCCTGTATGAATCACACCGCAAAACAATAATTAGGGGCATTTAAACAACTGAGATATGCAGATGATACCACACTTATGGCAGAAAGTGAAGAAGAACTAAACAGTCTCTTAATGAAGGTAAAAGAGGAGAGTGCAAAAGCTGACCTAAAATTGAACATTAAGAAAACCAAGATCATGGCAACCTTTACCATCACTCCTTGGCAAATAGAAGGAGAAAAATGGAAACAGCGACAGATTTTATCTTCCTAGGCTCCAAGATCATGGCAGACAGTGACTGTAGCCATGAAATTAAGAGATGCTTGCTTCTTGGGAGGAAAGCACTGGCAAACCTAGACAACATTGTAAAAAGCAGAGACATCACCCTACCGACAAAGTGCTGTATAGTGAAAGCTATGGTATTCCCTGTAGTAACCTATAGCTGTGAAAGCTGGACCATAAGGAAGGCTGAACACCAGAGAATTGATGCTTTTGAACTATGGTGTAGGAGAAGACTCTTGAAAGTCCATTGAATGGCAAGAAGATCAAACCAGTCAATCTTGAAGGAAATCAACTCTGAATAATCACTGGAAGGACAGATCCTGAAGCTGAAACATCAAATACTTTGGCCACCTAATACAAACTGAGGACTCATTGGAAAATACCCTGATGCTGGTAAACATGGAAGGAAAAAGGAGAAGAGGACGACTGAAAACAAGATGGATATATAGCATCATAAAAACAATGAACATGAAGTCAAGAAAGCTCCGGGAGGCAGTGGAGGACAGAAAAGCCTGGCACGCTATGGTCCAGACACGATTAAATGCCTGAACAACAACAAAACAACTGACACATGGCCTTGCTCTGACAATGAAGACACTAATTGACAGATATAAATATTTTATTCTTGGCTGTATCTTCAGTTTTGCACACACTAACATTTTGATGTAAATTCTGCTATGTACAGTTTTTCAGTTATACTGTATGGGGATTCGGAAGCCAATATACTGCATGTGACTCTATTGCTTCAGTTGTATGACTTCATTGAGTGGCGGTTTAAATGCAAGTAAAATCCTATTATATGGCCCAAGCAATTCATTGCTTATGTAAGCTCCCTGGAGCATTAAATAATTATACTTTCAAAAATAATTGGATATTTCAGTCAGATTTAAGTTATTTAGCTATACTACAATACAAATATTGCCAAATTCAGATTTGAAGTAGACCTCCAGCCAAACACACACAGGTATTATACTGTTTTGTCTGACAAATTAATTCTTGTACTGTTTACCCAGTCTTGTTGTTCACACACCCTTCTCACAATAAATAGCAGGAGGGTGATACCACTTACCTCTCCATCACCAACCTGCACATTAGAGTGGGCTGCTTACTTGTGTATCCAGGCCCCTTGTACTCTGACAGCATGTGCCTTTTAGTGCTCATTGCCCGGTTCAGTTTTTTTTTAATGCAAAAAAAAAAAGATTTTTGGACAAATTTTCTGTTATATTCCCATTTTATAATAAAAACTAATTTCAGGATTGTTCTAGAAAATTGCAAATTAGGCTTTTGTTGTGTATCCACAGAACAGAAGGCTCACCATCTGACATACTTATGATCACACTCTTGCTTGGTGAAAACACCTGCTTGTCTCAAAAATATTGAATGGATTCCAGCTGTATGATATCCCTACAAGGATTTCCCAATTCCACACCCTTTCAGGCCATAACACCAGTGGCTCAGCTGTAGGCCAAGCTATGGCATTAAAATATATAGAAAAAAAAGTGTATGCAAAATAAAGTATTAGTAAAATTAGTTCCAATTCCAGAAATGGAACACCTGCTTTTAGGGAAGTATTCCTCTGCTTTATACCTCCCCTTGACTAAATGCACATTTAGGACTCATTCACAGGGGCATATGTATATTTTCTGCAGAGCTAAAATATTATTTAATATATTTTAATATGCTAGCGTTTAAATGTGCTTAGACCCGTACAATTCTTCTAGTGACTTTTGTAGATGCAGCTGTGTATACGGCTCCATTGATTCCTACAGTGCTGCATTTAGATGCATACAAAACTGTACGCTGTATGCATTTAAACACAGTATTTTAGACGCCATGTGAATGAGCCCAGGCCCTTGCTCTCCAGGGGTAGGCGAACAGACACAATCTACTAATACATTACGGCTAACTAAACCTCAGCTTTAAATAATGAAATTGTGACACTAGTCTTGCCTAAGGCTTAGCCGAGACTGGTTTGGCTTCAAGTGAGGGTGAAACTGTATATTGTAGCCATCAGTGTTGGATTCAATTATTACTTAAATAAACCCGGTTAGGCAGGCCATAGAAGATGCAATTTTCTTACCTTCCACCACAGGAATGCCTCCCACAGCACTATAGTATCCTGCCGGTGGGGAGCCTTCCCTGCACAATGATTAGTATTGCCGGCTGTAGCCGGTGACACTAAGTGTTCAGGATAAACTCAATAGATTGACTTGTGTACAACAGTGTTAATTTCAGCGACAAAAACATTTTTGTCGTAATTTTTGTCATCGGCATATTTGCAGGGACAAAAACAAAACGAAAATTACCCCACATTTTCGTCAATTGATGAAAACTATGATGAAAATAAATTCATTTTTTGCCAACAAATGAAAATGGAACAAAAATGTGAGAAAGGGTCGTTTATCCATGTTAACTTCCGGTTTCCTTGGAGCTCCGCTTGTAAAGCTCATGAGTGCTTCCCCTCCCAGCAAGCAAAATATCAACCATAGTGTGCTTAGTGGTGTGGCACGCTTAGCACTGTGCAGCATTACAGGCCTCCTCAGATGACTGTCCAGAGCACTATGCATTACAGGCCGCCCCAGTTCTGACAGTCCTGACCGTCCAGAGGTTTAGAGCACTGTGCATTACAGGCCTCCACAGACCACCCAGAGCACTATGTAGCATTACAGACCCCCTCAGACCACCGTCAAGAGCACTGTGTGCATTACAGGCCTCCTCAGACCACCCTCCAGAGTATTGTGCATTACAAACCTCCTCAGACCATCATCCAGAGCACTGTGCAGCATTACAGGCTTCCTCAGATGACTGTCCAGAGCATTGAGCATTACAGGCCGCCCCAGTTCTGACAGTCCTGACTGTCCAGAGGTTTAGAGCACTGTGCATTACAGGCCTCCTCAGATGACTGTCCAGAGCACTATGCATTACAGGCCGCCCCAGTTCTGACAATCCCGACCTTTCAGAGGTTTAGAGCACTGTGCATTACAGGCATCCTCAGACCTCCCAGAGAACTATGCAGCATTACAGACCCCCTCAGACAACCGTCTAGAGCGCTGTGTGCATTACAGGCCTTCTAAGACCACCGTTCAGAGTATTGTGCATTACAGACCTCCTCAGACCATCGTCCAGAGCACTGTGCAGCATTACAAGCCTCCTCAGACCATCCAGAGCACTCACTGCTAATTACAGGCCTCCTCAGACCACTGTCCAGAGCACTGTGCATTACAGGCCTCCTCAGACTACCTTCCAGAGCACTGTGCATTACAGGCCTCCTCAGACCACCCAGAGCACTCACTGTGCATTACATGCCTCCTCAGACCATCGTCCACAGCACTGTGCATTACAGGCCTCCTAGACCACTGTCCAAAACACTGTGCATTACAGGCCTCCTCAGACCAGCGTCCAGAGCACTGTGTGCATTACAGGCCTCCTCAGACCACTGTCCAGAGCAAATCGTTTGTTCAAACTCTAATACCATAAATAATAAGATATTAGATTTCTTTTTACTCCAGGAGTATATAATGAGTTTGGGGATTCTAGAGGAACGCCTAAATAATGCATTACAATTTAACTAAACTTATTTGATTTTAGTCGACTAAAATGATTTTAGTCGACTAAACTGTACTGCAGAAAACTAAAACAATTGCAGATGACTAAAATGCAACTAAAACTAAATTGGAATTTTAGTCAAAAGACTATGACTAAAACAAAATCAAAATTTGATGCCAAAATTAACACTGGAGTACAACCAGAGTGACGATATATGGATCAAAACTCAGCCGGGCCCAATTGAACCGGCCACAATTCGATCCCTGTATGGCCGGCTTTACAAACCTGGTAAAGTAAAATATGGAATTATGCAAAGGTTACCTTCAGTGAAAACTGCATATCCCAGTATTTAGCATACCCAGAGATAAAGACAGATGTATATCTTCACCTTCTCTTGAAAAACTATATTTTACTCCATCCCTCCATTGGTCAATGAGCACATCCATCACATTAAAGAATCAATAAGGAGGCTCAGGAGAAGGGGCCAAGCTCATGTTTTGCCAAAAAACTGACTTTGCACTTAAATTCTGCTGACTAAAAAGTGTAAAGGGTATCTCCACTTTTGTTAAAAGATTGATATAACAAATATTACTGCTAAAAAAGCATGTATAGGAGTGTTCTTTACCTTGATGGTCTGCAGAAATCCTAAGAAATTACATTTCATGTGCTTGGCTAACTGTTCTTAGTAGCTTTTCCTTTAAAACCACTGATAATTTGATTTTAGGACTGTAGGAATACGCTTCCACTCAGCGCTCAGGCAGCAGGGAGTAGCTGCAGGAAATTAAATGAATCTGTGCTCCACTACAAACAGGAACAGGCAGGACCAAGCAATGAAAACAAATCTTGCAATCTATGTGACCAGTGCAGTTATATTTTAAAGTCTCCAGGTAAACAGTTAATTACACACTTTTATTACATATGGAAACTGTTTTACATGACAACAAATTTATAATTCTGTGCAAATAGTTTTGGGATCAAGGATCACCACTTCCATAGCCTTTACCACAGGTTGTTCAACAACTCTAGGTAAAAATACACCCCTATCTACCCGACTGGATAATGAACAGTTGCAGATTATTAAGGCCATCTCCCTGCTCTATACTTCTGTCAGCATGAGTGCATCCATGCATTCTGTTATAATACTCTACAGAAAAGCCAGATGCTTGGATATACTGATATAATTTATATTTGTTTATATGTATTATTATATTGTCTATGCTGGTACTTGTTATTAGTATATTAAGCTATTTAGCATGATTGGAGATAAAGAACATAGGAAAGCTCCTGCAGGCATTAAGGCTTCATTTCTGAATTATTAAATGCCACCACCTGAATAAAAATGACTTTGCAGACAAAGATCTATCCCCAGATGGCACAAAAGCCTTTTTGAGGCTGTCAAGTGAAATGTGTCAAGTTCATCTCAAGTCACGCTACGCTGGCTCTTCTTAATATTAAATGAGCTGCGTCTGTGTTGTCATCAATTACACGTGCAGTCTTGCCTAAAGCTTCAAAATATCTAAAATACATTTCATAGAGTACAATGCATTGATGATTGGAGTAAGAAATTGTAATTGTAGAATTAAAATTGGAATTTGGACTTAAAAATTTGGCATAAAATTGTGGTATCTGTTTACAAATCTCAGGATATCACTTTTTACAGATTGATTTTCTTCCAACTCAGATTAGAATGTACACATAGTGGAATAGTAAGGTTAAAATATCACATTTTACTGCAGCTAAATAACAGAAATAATTGGTGTTTTCTATATGTACTGTTCTTCTCCCCCTCCCCACATACGTAAGTAGTATTCACTGCTTCAGTTAAAAAAATGGAAATCCCCTCAACAAAGGATACTATCCATCTCCAGGGATATCTCACCACCTGTACTCTGCTAATCAGCTTTTTTTAGCTATCTCATGCAAAAAAAGTAGGCTAAATCCAAACTCTGACATAACCATAACCACTTCAATACCGGGCACTTTTGCCCCTTCCTGCCCAGGACAATTTTCAGCTTTCAGCGCTGTTGCATTTTGAATGACCATTGTGCGGTCATACAACACTGTACCCAAACTAAATTTTTATCATTTTCTTCCCACAAATAGAGCTATCTTTTGGTGGTATTTGATCACCACTGGGGTTCTTATTCTTTGCTAAAGAAACTAAAAAAGACCGACATTTTTGAAAAAAAAAAAGTTTTTCTTTGTTTCGGTTATAAAATTTTGTTTTCTCCTTCACTGATGGGCACTGATAAGGTGGCACTGAGGAGTTGGCACTGATGAGGAGGCACTGATATGTAGAATTGATGGGCACTGATAGGCAGCACTAATATACCGCACTGATGAGCACCAATGTGCGGCACTGATATGCAGCACTGATAGGTGGCACTGATTGGCACTGACAGGCAGCTGTGATGGGCACTGACAGACGGCTGTGATGGGCACTGATGGGCGGCACTGATAGGCAGTACTGATTGGCACTGACAGGTGGCTCTGATGGGCAGAACTGATGATGAGGTACTGACAGGTGTTACTGCTGAGGCACTGATTAGAAGCTGATGGGCACATCTGATGGGGGCTGTGCTGATAATCAATGTGCTGATTATCAGCACAGACCCCCCCCTTCTGACAGGGAGAGCCGCCGATCGGCTCTCCCTGTCAGAAGCTGAGAAATTACGTTTACCGGCACTTCCTGGTTCACGCGATGATCAGCTGTGATTGGTCACAGCTGATCACGTGGTAAGGAACCTCCGTCAGAGGCTCCATACCACGATCGGAGATGCAGTGTGTCCGACTGACACACAGCACCCCCGATCGCCACGCTGCGTGCCCCCGTGGCATGTTATCCTGCTGGACATCATATGATGCCCAGTCAGGATAACAGAACCACTGCCCAGCCGTCAATATGCTATAGGCCGGGGGGAAGTGGTTAAAGTGGTTCTAAAGGCTACATTTCTTACCATAATGCATTCTCTGCATTCAGGTAAAAAAAACTTCCATAATCAGCTCCCCCACCACCTCCCCTTAAAACTTACCTGAGCCCGAACTCGATCCAGCACTGTGCCTGAGAACAGCAGCACTGCTCTCTCTCTCCTCACAGGACACAGAGGCAGTAGCAAGAGCCATTGACTCCTGCTGCTGTCAATCAAATCCTTTGATGAGGGAGTGGGAGGCAGGGCTGAGCCACACTGTGTGTGTCAATAGGTGCACACAGCCCGGCTCACCATCAAGCCCACATGAGTGCCCTCATAGCCAGCGATTGCTATAAGGGTATTCGGAAGGGAGGAGGAGCTGAGAGTGCCAGTGTGTATAACATCTTTATTATTTTAATAAAAAAATAAATCAAACCTTTACAATCACTTAAAAGAATAAGTCCACTCAAAAAGGATTTATCCTTTGTATGTAATCTCCGGTGGACTGAATAACACACAGTTCGAAGAGGCTCAGAGCAATGCCCAGTTGTACCCCCCTCTTCCTCCACCCAAGCAGAATGGATTGGAAAATGAAAAATCTAATGGGAAAGAGCCAAACTCTCTGCAGCAAATTTGGGAACTTGAGTGTACAGATGTCACAGTCAGATTCCCTAAGAAATATAAGCAGCTTTGTAAACTAACTTGCCAAAATTTTTGTTACAGCTGAACTCCAGGATCCTGCTCACGTTCTATATCTAGATTCCTCTTCCCTTAGTGAACAGCGGTAAAACTTTTTTAATAAAGTCTTTACTTTATGAGTAAATGACAATTGTAATCCTGGTGACGTCATCTTCCCCTTTAGAAAAATGTGCTGTTCCCAGGCACAGTGGGAAGGACATATGTGGGCACCTCACATCACATCTGCTGTAGGAAATATGTACTACATTTCCACAATGCAGTGGGATCGCACAATGTGGTATGTGGGCGAAGCTCTGGGCTGTATCTTCATTATATGTTGATGTCTACCTAGGCATGGATGTGGGCAGGTCACAACCAGGTGTTGTGCTGATGGTACCTGCCCATAGAAAGAAGCATAATCATGCTTCCTACTAACTCTGCAAACCACAACTAGGAGGGTATGCAATTTGGCGCTATTTCTCCATAGGGAGAAATGAATTGCACATGCAGGAAAGAAAGTCCAGAAAGGAGAACTGAGGGATCTGTTAGGGGGGTTCAGAAATACTTCAAACGTGGCCTGTAAAGAGGAGGGGATAACTGGCTGGAATTCAGCTTTATTTCTCAAAGGCTTTATTGGGTTTTAAATTTTGGTACAAAAGTGAGTAAAACACTCACATGTAGAACAATATGACATCAATACTGTAGACTAGCAGAGGCAAAAAGTGGTAACGGATCCACCAGACAGCATGGAAATTACATCTCAAATTACAAAGATAAAGGTAAGTGTACATGCTCAGCAGCAATTTGGCCTAGGAGATTCTACATGGCGACATGTAATGCCTGCAAAGGCGCTTGCCTTGGTGAGGGAAGTGAAAAGGTGTTTCAGAACCCAAGAGAGGGTTCAGGGATAAGAAGGAAAAAGAGAAGACGAAAAATAGTGGTCGAGAAACCTTGGCGGACAACAGAAAAGTACGAAAGGGGGAGGAGACTTGCTTGGGGGAGGCGGCAGGGGAAAGGAGGGGGAATTTCCGTGAAGGCCAGCCTGCCACTCAATATAAAAATGGACTGCCCAAACGGTCTCAAGGAGAGTAAAGAATGGTCTAGATTTAAATGGTCAAGTTATCCATGGATACCAGGTCTTCAAAAATTTGTCACGGGTATTGGTAAGTGGAGTTCAGCTTTAAACACTGAAATGTCAGTTATGAATGGACTGACCCTTTAAGGCACTCACCAATAAAAGATAGCACCTGGATGTAAGTTAAAATCTATCAGCGACCTCTCTTCAATCCTGCAAAAACTGCAAGCATCAGATATAGGCCTATAAATTGTACAAGCTCCTTCACTAAGAATTCAAGACTTTTCCATCCCCACTAGACACAAGCGTTAATCTTGCAGCATTCTGCTGTGCTAAGAATAGAAAAAGTTTAGTGTATAAACAGCTCTATATCAAACTGCTCTAAATCAAAGTCAAATAAACATACTAAAAAGTAAATTATTTAAGCTATTTTTGTAAACTTTTCCCCTTCTACTATTGTGAAACCATTGCCTAATATTCAGTGGAAATGTTGACAGGGTGGCAGGTGCTGTAAGTCCGAGACAGCTGAGTACAGCAAAAGACATTGCAGCAATTCATTCTTACTACTCTGGGGGGAATAGAGCTGTTAACCGAGAGCGCTGAAAAGGATCAGTCATTGATTGTTCTCTGAGCCAGGCAAGGGCTTGTGTACATTTTGAACTTAAATCAGAAACATTGTGAATGTGAAACTGGTTACTGGATTTTAAATTAAACACAGACTGTTTCACTCAGAATACCTTATTTAACCAAGAAATTATATTATAAACTCATAACATACTTCTTATACCCACAAGAAATACATCCCATACTACAGCTGTAATCTTAAAGAGAAGCTTCACCCCATTTTTTAAAATTTTTTTTTAACTCCCCTCTTACTTTTGCACTCGGGTGTCCTTCATAAACGTATTTAAATGCCCTATGAATGCACTATTGCTCTGCAGTATCCCATGTTTCACTCACTGGGTCACACTCTGCCAATTACTTTTCTTATGTCATCTAGAGACTGGCTGTCTCCTCCTGGTTTAGGTGGCAAGCTCCCCCGACGTACATGTCATTAAGAAGAGACAGCAAATGCCAGAAAGACAGCGGACCCCTTGATTATGTGCTGAGGCCTCCTGGGATGCGTGGTATGAGTATCCCAGTTGGCGGTGGGATGTTATTCTCACCTAGAAAAGAATCTTGAAAATGAGGGAAAGGTTACCAAAACAATATATTTAAAAAAAACAAAATATTCAATCATGTAAGGGGGGGGTAAGAGTAAAATAATGGAAAGTGGATGAGAAGGGTAAAGATCCACTTTAAACATTTTTGCCACTGAATTTCTATTTTCATAAGCTAACGGGAACCTATTAGTTTAGGCCTAAGGCTCTATGCACACTGTTTCTACAGGAATTTGGTGCCTTGCCTGTAGAAGCAGCTCAATGTTAACCTATGTGTCCATGCACATTAGGACAATTAGAGGCATATTTTAACCGCTTTAAGACCGGCCGCCGTCGCTTGACGGTGGCACAATGGCTCTCCTGCGCAAATCGCGCAGGCTCAGTTGCAGTTGCGGGCGCCGGCGGCGTGCACTCGCTCCCGCTGCGGGAGCGTGCCCGTGGGTCGGGAGGGCTCGATGTCCTCTGGATTTCTTGTACACAGGCAGGACGGGGAAATGCCTATGTAAACAAACGCATTTCCTCGTTCTGGCAGGTCACATGACAGGGATCTACTGTTCCCAGTGGTCGGAAAACAGGGTCTCTGTCATGTCTCAGTAACCCCCCCCCCCCACAGTTAGAAACACTCACAAGGAACACAGTTAACCCCTTGATCGCCCCCTAGTGTTAACCCCTTACCTGCCAGTGACATTCACACAGTAATCAGTGGCTATTTTTAGCTCTAATCGCTGTATAAATGTCAATGGTCCCAAAAAAAAGTGTCAAAAGTGTCCGATCTGTCCGCCGCAATGTCGCAGTCCTGATAAAGATTGCAAATCACCGCCAGTACAAGTAAAAAAAATAATAATAAAAATGCCATAAATCTATTGCCTATTTTGTGGACGCTATATTTTTTGCGCAAACCAAACAATATACACTGATTTTTTTTACCAAAAATATGTAGAAGAATACATATCGGCTTAAACTGATGAAGAAATTTGTTTAAAAAAAAATAAATAAACGTGGGATATTTATTACAGCAAAAAGTAAAAAAATATTGTTTTTTTCTTTTTTTCAAAATTGTCGTTCTTTTTTTGTTTATAGCGTAAAAAATAAAAACTGCAGAGGTGATCAAATACCACCAAAAGAAAGCTCTATTTGTGGGAAAAAAGGACGTCAATTTTGTTTGGGTACAGTGTCGCACGACCGCGCAATTGTCAGTTAAAGCGACGCAGTGCTGAATCACAAAAAATGCTCTGGTTATTAAGGGGGTAAATCCTTCCGGGGCTGAAGTGGTTAAGCTTAATATTTAGAGGCAGGAAAAAAAAATCTTTTTGTTTGCGTTTCTGATTGAAGCTTTCTGGCAGAAAAAAAACGCAAAACTCTCCTAAACTGTGTACAAAAAATGCTCTATATGAGCGTTTTCTTTTTTTGCCAAGGGAACTGGCATTTTTTTAAGCCCAGTGTGAATGGAGCCTAGGAGGTCTGTTAAGAGTCTAAGAAAAAAAGTTTTTTTTTTTAAATCATCATATTTTTTGAGCTGTCTTCTTCATACTCTGGCTTTGCTATGGAGTGTTGACCCAGAGCAAGCATGTCTGCAAAAACTGAGAGGTTGATTTACTAAAACTGGAGAGAGCAAAATCTGGTGCAGCTCTGCATAGTAGCCAATCAGCTTCTAACTTCTTCAGCTTGTTCAATTAAAGTGTTACTAAACCCACAACAGTAAAATCAGTCTGTATATGTAGCATAGCATGCTTGTTATACTCACTGTGGAACTTAAGGTGTTAATCCTCTGCATTGTGTAAAAAGGCTGTTTTATCCGGTATGCATAGATCCTCCCTCTCTGCATTGTCTATCTGGGGAAGGCCAGCAAACACAGGCAGGGTAGCCGACCTGCACATGCTCAGTTGTGTCTTTTATGCTTGAGAGAACATTTACTTGTTCTCAGAGCTAGCCAGGTCACATGATATTGGCATCACACATGTGGGCGTGTATACAGGCTGTAGTGAAAATATGCTTCCACCTGCACTCTCAGCACTGGAGAAACTGTGCAGTTTATCAATGACCGTGGTATACAAATCAGCCAAAAATGTATATCGTGGCAAGATTTATAAGTTGTAGGCACTGTAGGGGGGGGCAGATGAACTATTTTCATATTACTGGGTTTAGTAACACTTTAAGCTTTGACAACAACAAAAAAAACTGGAAGCTGATTGGTTTCTCATCAGAGCTGCATCAGATTTTGCACTCTCCGGCTTTAGTATATCATCCCCAGAATGCTAGACACGCATGCATATCTGTTCTAGGTCAGTAACTCAAAGTAATGACACAGGAGGAGAATGACAACCTGAAAACTTGCCACTTTTTAAAAACAAAAAAAAAATTGCCTATTGCAGCTTCAACAAATCTGTTATAATAAGTTTTGGTGCCTGAGCCTTTTTTTTACCTTTGTTCTACAGCAGTAATCTAGGTGAATTTGTATTGTGTGATATGGATTTGTATCTCTCCTTTTTCCCATTTCAGAAAAATGCAAATCCATATCAACAGTTAACTGAGCTGTGACCAGATGTTCATAAAGCCAAATCATTTCTTAAGCTGGAGAGAACAACCTGCCTTTTCACCAAGCCAAATGTGGTATTTAATTTAACTAAAACAGTATTTAAAAGATAACTGTACTTTCAGGATAGATTTCATGCTGGCCATTGGCACACACTGGAGGTTGATTTACTAAAGACAAACAGACTGTGCACTTTGCAAGTGCAATTGCACTCATCTTCAGCAGAACTTAGTGAATGTGGTGAAGCTCTGTTGAGTTCCATCATCCAATCATGTGCAGGCAAAAATGCTTTTTTTTTTTTTTCTTTGCACCCGATTGGGTATTTTTTACAAAGTAAAACTTCACCACATTCACTAAGCTCCGAGAAAAATTAGTGTGGCTGCATTTTCAAAATGTCTATTTGCCTTTAGTAAATCAACCCCAATGTTTCAGAAAATAGGTGTACAAGTGGGCCTCTGATTCCAGTGTACAGCTTGAACAGGGCTAGCGCAGTGTTTACTTCAAATCAGTGCTTTATATATAGAGGAAGATAGAGGGAGTACCTGAATCTGACCATTATTCACTATGATTTATCCCTGGTTCACAACGATGCAAATTAAAAAGATGCATTCCAGAACGCATGTAATCGCATAACAAGTCAACTAACATTCGTTTTTTTTATGCAAGCCATTCACAGATATGCAGTGCAAATCAGATGCAATTTGAAAAGGGTCCTGTGCGAGTTTAGTGCAGTGCAGTGTGCTGTGTAGCCCCATAGACTTGAATTGAAACTGCATTCAGATTGCATTTCTGTGCTAAAGTAACATGCTAGTGTTTGCTGTGTTCCTCAGCTTCCATCCCTGGACACAAGGGGAGAAAGAGAGACAGGGAGAGCAAGAGAGACATTGTATTCAAATTGCATAAAAACGCATTTGAATCGCCTCAACTCGCATTGCAGCTGCTCCTTCAAGTCGCACTACAAAACGGATTCAACTGGCACTGCATCGGTGTGAACCTAGGCTTACCCTTGAACAGACCTGCCTTCTAGTATTTCTTTTCAAGCACACTAGAAAATATGGTTTACAATAGTGCTGCACGTTGGTAAAGGATGGATTCTGAACGGTTACAGTAGGCCCTGCATTACCAAGAAAGCAATATAGTAACTTTAATAAAACATGAAACCATTTACATATGGGTGTTATTGCTCGGGTGGGGATATTTTTCTAATTTTATCTGACTTTGGGGGTTATTTACTAACGGCAAATCCATTTGGCACTACAAGTGCACTTGGAAGTGCAGTTGCTGTAGATCTGAGGGGGACATGCAAAGAAAATAAAAAACAGCATTTTAGCTTGCACATGATTGGATGATAAAATCAGCAGAGCTTCCCCTCATTTCAGATCTACCCCTTAGATTTACAGCGACTTCACTTCCAAGTGCACTTCTAGTGCAAAGTCGATTTGCCTTTCGTAAATAACCCCCTTTGTGTCCTGTAATACTATTGCAGAGCACTGTACTGCTAATAACACAAAACAAACTGCAATTGTCACAAACTAGAACGTTTACATTTTTTCTCTGTATGTTTTATAAAGGCTTAATAACAGAAGTGTCTAGATGTATTGACCCTTTAAGAATTCAGATAAGCACAGATGGCGTCTCACTGGGAGGTTATCAATCACAAGCAGAAAAAGAAATGAGGACTGCTGGTGGTAAATGAGGTATGCCTTATAACGCAGAGAATTAGAGAGTGACTGCTTATACTAGGACAATCAGCTACAGAACACACAGAGCACAGCAGAAAAACAAAATTCACGCTGAAAGGTTTTCCATGTGCTCTTAGGAAAATCGTTTCTAGCCTACGCTTTTCTTAAAATGACATGTATAGCAGCGTGACAGCTCTTTGCAGATGTTTCATGGAAGTGCTCCAGTTTTTACAACAGTTTCTACATCTCCTGATTGACCTTGTGCAAATGTCAGCATCAAGGCAGATACAAGAGTTTGCATTACCGTAGAAGACATTCCAGTCTGAGCACAAAACAAAGACAGTTACAAAATATGTGTATGTCTGTGTGTATATATAACTAGAGAGTGCAAAAGCTGGTGCATATCAGCCAATCAGCCTCTAACTTCAGCTTGTTCAATTCAGGTCTGACAATAAAACCTGGAAGCTGATTGGCTACCATGCGCAGCTGCACCAGATTTTGCACTCTCCAGTTTTAGTAAATCAACCCTAAGATCTATATAATATATATATATATATATATATATATATATATATATATATATCTATCTATCTAAGACTTGTACTAGTTTTCAGGTAAATCGAGAACTTAAGTAGAGCTTTTTTCCCATTGACACTTGTATGATGTGAGGCATGAGAAGCTGCAGACATTGCTACATTAGCGCAGCACATACAAGTGAGGTTCCTGTCAGACTGATGCGCTAGAAATTTAAATCCAACATACCGTATATACTCAAGTATAAGCCGAGTTTTTCAGCACATTTTTCAGACTGAAAAACCCCCCTCTCGGCTTATACTCGAGTGAGGGTCTTGAGTGAGGGTCTCGAATGAGGGTGCCCATCTGCAGCTGTACCTTTGATTACTAAAACAGCGGGTGTCTCCCATTGTGTCATGCAGTCTGTTTGGCAGCCATCCATTGTAACAAAGCCCCGCCTCCTCCTCATCCGTGATAGATGGAACACTGATACAATGCTGGGAAACTGTATCAGTGTGCCGTCTATTACGGACGAGGAGGAGGCTTTGCTACAATGGACGGCCGCCAAACAGACTGCATGACACAACGGGAGACACCCGCTGTTTTAGTTATCAAAGGTGCAGCTGCAGATGGGCACAGTGAAGATGCAGATGGACACAGTGAGGCTGCAGATGGGCACAGTGAGGCTGCAGATGGGCACAATGAGGTTGCAAATGGGCACAGTGAGGCAGCAGATGGGCACAGTGAGGCTGCAGATGGGCACAGTGAGGCTACAGACGGGCACTGATGATACAGGTGGGCACAGTGAGGCTGCAAATGGGCACAGTGAGGCTGTCAATGGGCACAGTGAGGCTGCAAATGGGCACAGTGAGGCTGCAGATGGACATTGTTTATCCAGTAGCTGCTGCATTTCCCAACCTAGGCTTATACTCGAGTCAATACGTTTTCCCAGTTTTTTGTGGTAAAATTAGGTGCCTCGGCTTATATTCAGGTCGACCTATACTCAAGTATATAGTATACGGTAATATTCATCATGACAATGCATAATCTTTACAGTCCTTTCATATGAAAACGGGGAACGCTAAACATATTTTTTCATTTTGGAAGTGGTGGAGCGATGTCAGAAAATCTGTTTGCTGTTTGTGTGCCTTTTAGGGAGGATTTACCTAGACATCCTGTGTCAGTGGCAACAATGTCATCAGAAAAAGAAATGAAAGCAAATTTCTCCAACAGTGACACAACAGTAAAACACGTTTGTGTACAATGGAAGGAATGTTAGAATCTCCATCAGCTTTTTAATTTGTGTCCCAGTGGCAGCGCTGTCATCAAGAGAAGGCTGGAATCTACCGAACAATAAGACGGTAATAACAACCTAGCAACAAATCCATCCAGCACCTGAGCCATATTACTGCAAGCTGGGAATGCACAGCTAACGGTGATATCATATCAGAGCTCAAATGTTTTTATCATATTGAGAAAGGGGTCCAGCATGGCCCTGAAACAGCTGTGTACATTTGTTTGCTATCCCTACTGCAATCATTATAATAACTGAAGTTTATTGGTTGAGTGCTGCTTTTTCTTGATTCAAGCAACAAAAGGAATGTGACTTTTCCCCTTTTTGGTCAATACATAAAAAATATAAAACAATTGCAACACTACATGCTTTTTTTTAAATAGGGTCACTCATACTGCTATGTCACTGTGGTGTAGTGGCGTTACACATGTTGTTGCGGTATATAGGGATCACAAAGTGATCAAGTCAAGTGTCAAGTTTTAGATGCAAGTTTTATGGGTTGCATATAAATTCTTGGGATTTTAGGTACTGACACTAGAGCTGTAGGAATACATGAGAGGAACTCTGATACAATCTGTGATTTGCAAATGGGAATCAACCTTAACAACCTCTGTACCATTCATATGTCATTTTCCATAAAGGAAAACATTCTTGCTGCTAGAAAAATGTATGTTATAGACTACTACTGAATTACAATACAATCATTAAAGCCCCCCCCGTTTTACTTACCTGAGCCCGTTCACCTGCTGTGCGCGTCCCCCGGCATCCTCTTCTCCACTGAGTCTGGCTGTTGATTTGATAGATTGATAGCAGCGCAGCCATTGGCTCATGCTGCTGTCAATCACATCCAATGACGCGGCCGCCAGGGGGGGGGCGGGACCGAGTCATACACTTGACGTCTATGGACGAACTGCACAGTGGAGGTAAGTATGACATGTTTGTTATTTTTAAAAAAATCGAACCTATACAACCCCTTTAAATCAGAGTTACCTAGCTGAAAAATTGTAGATTACTTGACCAGTCCGACTGTGGTTGCTATTTTTCAAAGTTATTTTTTAACATAAAATCTTTTGATTTCAGCTTTTCACTAGGGTTGCCACCTTTTCTTCAAGTCAAACCCGAACACTTTAGCAGCACACAGCAATTTTTTTTTTATAGTATAAACTATACATATATTTTGCTATTAAATAATTTCTAATCATATGAAGTTAATAACAAGAGTCCCCCTTTACATCAGAGTCCACAGAGTTCCCCTTTTACACCTGAATCTACAGAGTTCCCCTTTTATATCTGAACTCACAGAGTTCCCTTTCACTGTAAGGGGGGACTCTGCAGACTCTGATGTAAGGGAGAACTCTGGGGCCTCTAACATAAGGGATGCTCTGGGAACCCTGATTTAAAGCGGTTGTATACCCGCAAAAAAAAAATTTTTTTCTACCCCTGTAAAGCAAAAGGCATAATGAGCTAGTATGCACCGCATACTAGCTCATTATGAAATACTCACCTTAGAACGAGGCGTCGGTATCTTACCTGGTCCACGCCGAGGGAGCTGTCATGTTGCTCGGCGTGTCTTCCGGGTATCGCGGTTCCAGCGCTGTGAGTGGCTGAAACCGCGATGTCGTCACTCCCGCACATGCGCACGGGAGATTTCTTACTCGGCAAGGTCCGGCAGTTGCCGGCCTTCAGCCGAGAATCCCCTGTGCGCATGCGCCGCTGCAGTCAGCGGCTCATAGCAAGGGGAATATCTCCTAAACCTTTATTATAGGCTTACCTGTAGGTAAAAGTAAAAAAAATGACTATACAACCACTTTAAGGGGGAACACTGAGAACTCTGATGTACAGAGAGGACTCTGATGTAAGGGGAAACACTGTGGCTTCTGGTGTAAAGGGGAACTCTGATGTAAGGGGTGCTCTGAGAACCCTGATTTACCTTACTGTACTTAGTCAGAGGCAGGAGAGAGAATGGAGGGAGACTTCAGCCACAGACAGAGATGGATGGTGAGCTCACTCACCCCTTGGCAGTCAGCACCTTTCATCCAGATGTATCTGAGGCTGCTGGACTTCACATTTCCGGCCCCAACTTTCCTTTTCTGAGTGCCAGGGATTAGAGTGTGGGCAGACACAGAGGGGTAGGGGTGGGGGGAAGAGGTGCAGATCGAGCCCCCTCTCCTCTTCCTTCAGTGTGTGTGTTTGGGGGGGGGGGGGATTGTTAGTGTTGGCTTTGGGCAATGTGAAAGAGACACTCTCAGCTTAGACAACTGCAGCCAGCAACCCTGCTGGGAAGCCAAAGTCCAGTCTAAATAATGTGTCTGGGTTTCAAGCTGTCTGAAACCCGGACACATAATTGCAAACCCGAACTGTCCGGGTGAATCCTGAACAGGTGGCAACCCTACTTTTCACAGCAGCACCACTGATAATAGGCACAGTGACACTGGGGGTGTCATTAACTTTGCATTGACACCCGCAGCGGTTCACAGATGTCAGTGTAAACCATCTGCGATTCAGGTGCGATGCGGGAACTCGCACAGGATCTGCAGGGTTTCTCGCATTGCACCAGTGTGAACCCAGCCTGTATAAAGTATACATTGGGGGCATTTATTAAAACGAATGTAAAAGGGGGCACAATTATTTTGGGCACACCTTCATGGGGTTGCCTCTGCCTTTCCCCGGGTGTTTAACCACTTGCCTAAAGGGCACTTACACCACCTTCCTGCCCAAGCCATTTTTCAGCTTTCAGCGCTGTCGCACTTTGAATGACAATTGCGCGGTCATGCTACACTGTACCCAAACACATTTTGTATAATTTTCTTCACACAAATAGAGCTTTGTTTTGGTCATATTTAATCACTGCTGGGTTTACAAAAAAAAAAAGACCAAAAATTTTGAAAAAAAAATGTTTTTTACTTTTTTACTGTCAGTAAATTTTGTAACTAAGTAATTGATGGACATTACTGATGGGCACTGATTGACAGCAGTGATGGGCAACACTGATAGGCGGCACTGATTGCCAGCACTGACTGGCATCGCTAATGGGCACTGATTGGTGGCACTTGTGGGCACTGATAGCTGGAATTGGTGGACAATGGTGGGCACTGATTTGTGACACTATATTTCAATATTAAAATATATATATATATATATATAATATATATATATATATATATATATATATATATATATATATATATATATATATCAAGGATCAGTACCCCGATTACATTACTAAATGTCCCCCTGCGTGGAGATGCCACTGATCATCTCTCCTTGCCACACACTCTGTCAGTGTGAGGCGAGGAGAGCCGATTACCGGCACTTCCCTGTTTACATGTGACCAGATGTGATTGGACACAACAGGTCACATGATTAAAGAGCCGCGGACGGAGCTCTTTACAGAGATCGGGGTCGCGCCGTGTCCTAGCAACAATCGCCTCGCTGCGCCCTCGCGGGCGCGTGAGAGCTGCCGTTCTGGGACGCCATCATATGACATCGTCCCAGAATGAGAGCCACACCACCCTGCCGTCATTTGACGGTGGGCGGGTGGCAAGCAGTTAAACTAGATTAGGTTAGAATGGATTCTAATATACAATGTAATGTAAGAGATGATGGCCTTTTAAATATTCCTGATCACCTGAGGGTAGGTAGGAATGGCCAATGAGATTTGGTGGAATTCTCTGGAAGCAGTGGGGCTCGATATATAAAGGGCCCACTGTCCCATGAATGAATGAATGAGTAAAATGTATAGCGCTACATATGCAAACTAAATCGCCTCAAGGCGCTTTTGCCGCCAGTGTTCATCTGGGTCTTCAGAAGAGATGGGTCTTGAGCTTCTTCCTGAAGGCCAGATGGTTTTCTTCCGAGCGGATGTCCGAGGGTAGAGCGTTCCATAGCCGTGGTCCTTGGACTGCGAACCTTTGTTCGCCATTTTATTTATAACAGGTCTTGGGGATGTGGAGGAGGTTCTGGTTAGTTGACCGGAGAGGGCCCCCCTGGCCAGCCAGGCGATAGCGGTAGAGCGACGGCGGCAGCAGGAGGACCACGCCAGCCTTATAGCATACAGCGCAGCCGGAGCATGAGAGAGCAGTAGGTACAGTATCGGTATCAGCGGGGAGAGCGGAGGAGCATGGAGTGAGTGACACTGCGGAGAATGGCGCGGTCAGTGCTGTAGAGCATGGCGCGGTCGGTGCTGAAGAGAGGGCTACGCTGGGGGAAGACGCGGCCGCCAATACAAGAGATGAAGGTTAGCCTATTCACAATCTCCCAGCCGGAGCGGCATCAGCAGGCCTGGGGTGAGTGACACTCCATTGGAACCCTGCCCCCTACAGCCGAACGCGCTCCGGCCCCTCTGAGGGCAGGTAGGAATGGGCCAATGAGATTTGGTGGAATTCTCTGGAAGCAGTGGGGCTCATTATATAAAGGGCCCACTGTCCCAGAATTCTGGCTGCCAGTCAAAGGTTCAGATTAAGAAGAGATACCCACTACATCTCCCATCATGTGCACTTTATGTGGTATGTCACCTTGCATCAAAGGGGGACTTGTTATTATAAAGTTGATGTAATGTAATTTGCTTGAGTCATTAAGGCTAAGCAACTTTTCAAATGATAATTTGATTTGATTTAGAATTGTGATATGGTTATGAAAAGTTATGAATTTATTTGAAAACCAATAAAAGTGCTGCGGCCAATTTATGCCAATATTTGAGTGTGGTGTTCATTATTTGTTTATTGTGTTTGGAGATGGGGGGAAAAAGGTGCAGAGTGCAATCTCATGCACACAGAATCTGGTGCAGCTGTCTTTAGTAACCAATCAGCCTTTAACTTCAGCTTCTTCAATTAAGCTTTGACAATAAAACTGACAAGCTGACTGGTTACTATGCAGAGCTGCACCACATTACACCAGTTTTAGTAAATCTCACCCCATTGCTAGAATGACTTGGACACAACTATAATTCTTATTCCAGTTTACTACAATTTAAAATGGAATTACGCACTGTAAAGAATGTAAAAAATGTAATGATTGAACACAGTGGACATGCTTTACTAAAAATAAACAAGCAATTGTGTGTAGGATAATGTAAAAATTGGAACTTCTGCTGCACAATGTTTGAAGAAATCACAGGTTCACTTTACCTCCACATTGTGAACATACATCACACAGCAAATCGACTAGACGTGGTCACCTATTTAGACATAATTTACAGTCTGTTCCTTGTCTGTTCATGTTATGATTGGGTGTAAGGCATAGGAAGGTATAGCACAGCTAGATAAGAGAGGAGAAATGAACAGTGCACAGTGAAGCATTGCAGCATCATGTGTGTTCCCAGAAGAAGCAGCCTCAAGGCCTCCCCCCATCAATAATTTAGTGACTCAGGCTTTTGCTCTGCATCTTTCTCCGGTTCCTCTGCTGCCTTTTTCTGTGTAGAAATGCATTGCTTGCCTACTACAACTATTGTTCTTGTATTGTAGTCTTATTACCTTCATGTATTTCAACAGAAATGATGGTGATGTATTAAAAAAATAATAGATTAGTGGAACATGCTGTCGCGGTCAATTTGAAGCAATAGAGATCAGACAGAAAGCTTTGTGAGCTGACAACGCCCTCTGTCTTACCAGGACTTGTTTAATGTACACAACTTTCAAGAGAAGAGTGTATTATTCCTGACTACATACATGGAGGCCTAGTTTAAAGAGGTCATATATAAACTTGTTTAGCGCACAATAAATGAGTCTATAAGATTTTGTAGTCAAACCAGCCCAGAGACTGCACTGAATGGTACGTATTCTAATGCCATAGATGTGCCATAGATAAGCAGTGTCAAGGAAAAGATTAAAGCCGAATGGTAAAGTAAAAATGCAATCTATTGGGGAGTTGAAGGCCATATTAGCTGTATAGAGGTGGACCTTAGAGTGGAACTTTACCCATAACAACTTGATAAAATAATGTTCTTTAGCAAGGTACATACATTCCACATTAATAATTATGCTACCAAAATTTGTGTGCTGTAAATTGCCTCCAGTGCCTCCGCCATTTTTTCTGAAACCCAGAGCCCCTGAATAGAGGTAAATCTTTAGGCTGTCAGCATATCAGCTTCTACAAATTTGGCATAGTGCCTAAAATTAGAGAGCATTAACTGAGCATGTGCAGAGCAGGGCGAGACAGTGCATTGATGTATTTTAAACAATATAGGCACTTTCGTAATTTTTCACATTTCACTATACAAGCAGAAGAGGCTAGCCAGAAAAGATCTAGCAGGACTTTATTTTCTGACTTGGGTTCCAAGTTCTGGAAATCAGTAAAGGAATAATGAAGTTCTCTGACAAATGTGCATTAGGTATTAATATAAATTCTAAGACAAAAGTAAAGTTGAGTTTTGTACATGAGGTTATTATAGGCTACCAATACATAGAGAGTGACACGGTAAGAATGAAATGCAAAATGTCTCTGCATGCATGGGTCATGAGCTATTTCATCTAGACACTGGGAATCACTCACGGCCAGCTGGATTGGACAGTGTTACCTACCAGTATTGGTCACTGCTGCTTCAAAGCCAGAAAAGGGGGATTGCCTCACATGTGCACAGTGAATACATGTGTTGGCTTAAAAAGGAATTGGCCAAGAATCTAACTTTTCTATCTTAAACAATATGTTTCTCTGTGTATTGTTCAGTGGCTTCGTGGTTAGCACTGTTACGCTGCAGCACTGGGGTTTCGAATGCTGGTCAGGATACGGAGCTGGTGTGGGCTTCCGCTAACACTCCAAAGACATGTTGGTAGGTTAACTGGCTCCTGTCTAAATTGATCCTAGTATGTGTATCCTAGTATGATCCTAGTATGTGTATCCTAGTATGATCCTAGTATGTGTATCCTAGTATGATCCTAGTATGTGTATGTTTAAATGTGAAGTAGGGCCTTAGACTGTAGGGGAGCACATTAGACTGCTTGCGATAACACCAGTGAATTGTTGTTCACGAGCATATTTATGACTTAATTATTGTTTAGTTTGGGGGTCTCCCGGCCTTTATGTATGTGTTTATTGGGTATCTACACCTAAAAAACAAAAATAGAATACATTGCACTTAACCAGTCCTTAAGTGTGTATCCTCTTTGAGGCTTTTTTTTCTTTGTTTTTATGATGATCCTGCCAGTAATACAATTGTGTCTTATGGTGACAACACTTAATAACTATACTGTGTTTATGGAGGAGCAGTGTTGTCACCCTACGCTGCACTCCCTGTTTAGACTACAAACAACTCCTCTCTATTACTTGGGGGGGTTAGTTCATTATTATCATCATTATTAATATTGTTCAAGATTTTAGTTCAGTACACAGGAAGTTACAAAGATTCAAGATTTCTGACAAGATTTAGAGGTATTTTTGTGTGCTTAGCCTGAAAAAGAAAACTAATGCAAGAATTACATGTAAGGAATAAGTTTAGGTATACTTTAATCTGTAGTTATGCAATGGACAGTAGTAATTACATAAAACAAACTATGCACAGACTTCATAGCGGATTCTTGTTGCACAGCCTCAACATACTTAAGAAATGCACTCAAAGGGGCTTTTATCATCAAAAATAGTCTATCTCACACTATAAATAAACATTATAGATTCTCATAATGCAGCCTAACAAACTGTATTCTTTTTATGTGCACTTGATCCATCGGCCTTTCTGCCCTAAGGGGGACTGACATTTTCTATAATATAAAAATAACATAAGCGTATGTCTAGCGGCTGCTCATTCTGCTACATACAATATGCTTATAAATGACAATCTCTGGCATGCATAATCAAGCACAAATAATACACAATGTGAAATCTGCAGTTTAAAGCAGATGAAAGAGAAAAACAAAAACAAGTAATGGCAATAAAACAGCTAATGCTAAAGCTTAGAGATTTATTATTTGAAACCTTTGTTTGGAACTGCTATGTAGTCCCTATATAAATGTAAGCACATATAGAAAATAGCAAAGATGTAAGAAAAAACACCAGTAGGTTTATGATATGGCAGAATGATGCTAACTAAAATTAACAGAAACAATGTTACTAAATGGATATTTAAACCTAAAGCTGGCATCATTTATTAATACTGAAAATGAAAGACACCCACTTATATAATATTATGCAGCGGCAATATGAGTAGATATATAGTAATTTACTATAAGTACTCCTGTATACAACAAGCAGTAGAAGAGATCTCCATAACAGAAGTGTACTACAGGTATGAGCAAATTCTAAACGCGAGAAAGCTAAAGGGGTTGATTTACTAAAACTGGAGAGTGCAAAATCTTGTGCAGCTCTGCATAGAAACCAATCAGCGTCTAGGCTTTTTGGTCAAAGCTTAAACCCAGGACCCTGCATTCACTATATCTGGTCTCCCACAGTACACAGAACATGGAAATGCAATAATTTTAGTACCTTTTCTCATCAGCAGTGTATACCAGTCTTGTGACTTCTATCAGTGTCTAATTAAAGCTTGTAGGAGAAGTTTTAATTCTCCCTTGATTATCCTATCAGGATCCAGGACCCCTGATCCTCTGTCTGGATAGTGCAGCTTGGCCCTGTGCTGATCACTTGCACTCTCCCAAGAAAAAAAAACTATCTAGCAACACTGAACTGAACATGTGCAGCTTGTCCCCTAACCTTTGTACTATCAGGAGATATGTTGGGGACTCTTGAAGAAGGATAGAATCAGAGGAGACAAGATCAGCCTTTTTACACAATGTAGGGGTTTCATCCCTTATGTTCCACGGTGAGTATGCTTTAGGCCCCTTTCACACATGCAGACCATTCATTTCATCAGTTCAGTCACGTCTTTTCAAAGAAAAAACTGATGACGTTTTCATCAGTTTGTCATCAGTTTGTCATCAGTTTTTCATCAGCTGCTCATCAGTTTTTTATCAGTTTATTTCCATCCACTACCAATGCAAAAACGGACCATTCGTCAGTTTACATCCGTTTTTTGTCCGATCCATTTTTTTTAATGGAAGAAAAATAGAGCTTTGATCCGTTGAAAAAAAACAGATGTTGACGGATGCGGATATAAACTGATGTAAATGGAATATCCATTTACATGAATTTTTCCATAGAGATGCATTGATGTCCATTTTTCATCCGTCAACGAATGGATGAATAGGACAAATGGACCGCATATGTGTGAAAGGGGCCTGTCTGCATATACAGACTAATTTTACTGTTGTAGGTTTAGTAACAATTTAACTGAACAAGCTGAGTTAGAGATTGGATACCATGCTCAGCTGCACCAGATTTTGAACTCTCCGATTTTAGTAAATCAACCCCAAAGTATTCTAAACATTCATTCTTGCTGGCAACAAGGCTGCAGTGACTGGCTTCTGAACAGTTTGTGAATTTGGCAAGCTTTTACAGTAGAATGTATGTGCATCACAATTACCGTATTTATCGGCGTATAACACGCACCTTTTTCCCGTGAAAATAGGGGGAAAATTGCGGGTGTGTGTTATATGCCCTCGGAGGGGAAGGAGGGGGACGAGTGCCACCGGAATTCATAGAGCCATCATCTCCTCTCCACTCGGCTCTCCGCTCAGTTTTAACTCCGCTCTCACTCGGCTCGCATGACCCACACACAGTCCCGCCTCCGCCATCGGCATTAGACCAGTGTTCTGTCTATCACAGGAGCTGGTCCAATGCCGATGGCCGAGGCGGGACTATGTATGTGACTCCCAACTGAGAGCCGAGTAAACAGATGATGTCTCTATGATTTCCTGCATGAGATGAGAGATGGTAAGCTGCATTGATGGGGGAGATCAGGCTGCAGATGGGCACAGATCAGGCTGCACTGAAGCTACAGATGGGCACAGATCAGGCTGCACTTAAGCTGTAGATGGGCACAGATAAGGCTGCATTGAGGCTGCAGATGGGCACTAATCAGGCTGCATTGATGCTCACTGACCATAATTTTGCTTCAAAGTGGTTTATTTAAAAAAAAGTTTTTTTTCCTGAAACTCCCCCCTTAATTTGGGGTGCGTGTTATACGCTGGCGCGTGTTATACGCCGGCGCGTGTTATACGCCGATAAATACTGTAATTGTTGATCTGGCAGAAGTAGTGTTAGTCTTTGTAGGAACAATCTCACCCACTAAAATGCCTAATGCACATTAAAAAAACAAAAATAAAGCATCACGAAAACTGCAAGTAACCATATATACTGTCCTTTTTCTGATAGCCTCCACATTATGTCAAAGATCATCAATGAGTCATACATATATTGGAATAATTGAGGGTCACTTAATGCACATCTGAAGACAGAGAAATATTGCAGTATGTAACTACGCCATCCAGAAGGACAGCAAAAGACCTATTAATTAGAAGGAAATAAAATGCAGACACTACATCAGAGCGAGACATTGTCTGCATGAGATGTGAGCTGCATGGCTACTCCATTGTCATTGTAAGCAATATGAAAACCAAACACGTAGAAAGGCAAGGTCACTGTCTCATGTGAACAGACACTTACCTATATATTTACCACACCATTGTTTTATAATCAAATAGTATCCATAAAAAAAAGGCAGAGGCCCAAATCATACCTAGGTTACTATTCTATTAGTGTTAATTAACCTACTTGGTTATTGTACTTTTTGTATTTCATTAAAACACTGGGAACCCATTTGCTGGTAAGGTTAGGGCATCCATTTGCACTTGGCCAGACCAGACTTTAAACGATTTCTCTTCACAAATTTTACAGATATAGTTACTGGGCATACAGTAAATGTTGGGAACAATGATACCCTCATTTTCAGAAGCAGCATCATTCAGCAACAGTAGTTCGGACCACATACACATTACAGTTATTTGAAAATTAGGTCGCAAGCAAGCTAATCTGGATAAAAATCAACCCATATATGAGTAGCTTTATACCGAGCAGCAGATGCCATTACTCTTCAGACCTCTGGTGATTAGAAGGTTCAATGCAGCTTAAGAACAGCTCTGAGGCAACCATAGGGTTGCATTAAATGGGTGTTTTTTTGCATCTCCATGCTGAAAATGTTGTTAACTCAAAAACACAGTTTAGTGCAAAATGTCCTTTCTAAATTTAAAAAATAAATATATATCTTCCTTGTCAACTTATGTTGGACAAACAGCAAATGTATGCTTACAACACATTATATTAATATCATACCATTCTTCAACCTTGTAGCCATTCTTTTGCAAACATCAAGATCACACTGAAGTTTTACATATTGCAATACTTAGCTGAACAAAAACTTTCTTTTTGAGATAGGGTTAATACAATTAACCTTCTTTGTGTTTTTTTTTCTGCATCTATGTATCTATGTAAGAAGGTACTTATACTAAGACCATCCAGAAGAACTGCAATAGGACTATTAATTAGGATGAAATAAAATGCCGACCAAAATCAAGTTTGTATAGTACTAAATACATTGTTCTATTTATTACCCTTTGAGGCATAGTACTGTATTTATTAATAGAAGAAAGCACAAATTGGCACCAAATGTACATACTGGGGTTTCAGCAGCATGTATTTTGTTTCTTTTATGCCACTTTTTTTGCATTGCTTATTAACACCTTCCAATTGCCAGGTTTTTTTTTTTCACTCCTAACACATGGCTCCATTATGCTTTTCAATGTCAGCTTACAAGCTTGTCAGACTGCAATGTGAATAGCAGTCATAATTAAAGAACTACAGGCAATTGACAAACATCCATGATGAATAAGTAAAAAATTGCTGAAGAGTAGAAAAGCGCCTATATTTCCAAAGACATGTGTTAACACAGGGATTTCTATGTACCGTATGTTCTGTTCTGAATTTATAAAGACTACTTAAAGCAGAAACTATACTTAGCTGAATTCAATCACAGAAAACAATGACAAGGGATTACCTAAAGCAATGGATTGCAAAAGGGCAAAGGAACTTCCACAGTATTGATGGGATAGGAACACAGAGCCCCCTGTATCCTAACAGCAGGCAGCACCAGTACAGAAGTGTCTTCAAGCGTAGGACCAGACTGGCTTGTAGCCAGGGACTCCAGCAGCAACATAGCAGTACCAGTCCTTCAGGCACAGTGTTGCTTTTAGGAAGCTGAAGAAAGCAGTGTATCCACCCTCCTGTATTATCTGTGATGCCAAATACATTAATAAGTCTGTAGGGTGCAGTGGCCATGGCAGGTATGAAAAGCTATCTACAGTAGCATCACAGGCTACTGTTGTCTCCGGGGGAGTCAATCCAGCTACTAAAATATCAGTTTTGGGTTTACCACACAATTCAGTATTCCACTTTGCCCTAGATCTTGTTATGCTATGGATCCAACATCTCAATCTTCTAAAACTGTATACCGTTTAAGGAATATCTATTAATTATTAGATGATGATGAACTCCTATGTATTTATCCAGTTAAAATGCAAGTGTACTGTCCTTATTGAAAATGGTTTACTTGCTAAGCTCTTTAGCCATAAATAATGAGTGAGGATTCCTTCAATGAGTGTCCACAGAAAGAAAGGGCCTTCACACCACTTCCTATACACAACCGGTCAGGTCCCGTGAGAATAGATCTGTGAGAAAATGTCCACTCACAGCATGATCATTAGACTCAACATAAAAATACTGCATGCCTGTTAAAGGTATTGTTTATTGATCTATGTATTGCTCAAGGGCATTCTGTGCTCTCTTTATATATCTGCTTCAAGGTGCAAGCACTTAAAACATCAGAATGCTGTTAATAGATATGGACTATGCGTATGTATCTGCTTGTAAAAATGTTAAAACATTCAAGGCTATCATAATGATTATGATTGCCCAATTAATAATTTACAAGATACTAACTGAACCTAAGAGTATTAATAAATTATCCTGTTTTCCTTTGCAATTTAAAGAGTCAAGCACATAGAGTTTTAAGCTGGCCATACATGTATTGAATGCATCTATGGGCAGGCTGGTTGACCTCAGTACAACCAGCCTGTCTGATTGTTTTCATGTGACCACTGCCAATCGCGGCTGTCAGCAGGGATCATTGAGTTCTGCCAGCAGGGAAGCCTCCACGCCGGCAGAACACAATAGCACTCTGGGAGGGAATCTCATATCTACTATGTTGGTGGGGAAATAAGCAATTTTCTTTCCTTCCACCCGTGGTGGAAGAAAATAAATTTGCATAATCTGTAACCTGTTTTATCCATGTTTGAAGGCATTCCCAGTCACATCATTGCTTCTCCTGTGCTGCACTCACACTCTGCGCTCTTTCTCCTATTAGATTATAGTCTTTAAACCTGTGGTCTCCAAACTGCGGCCCATTGCTTGCTTTTGTCCAGACCTTGGGGCATTATTCCAATCACTGGAATAAACAATGGAGCATAGTTCCTGCCACTGACAATAGGGCACTATTCCTCCCACTGACACCAGCGATAGGGCACTATTCTTCCCATTGATACCAATGACTGGGCAAGGGGAAAGACCTGAAAATCGCTCTTGAGGGACTTTCCTATTTTCCATCAGATGTCTAGAGCTGGGAAGAGCTCTGTGCTTGTTTGCACTCCAAGCGGTTGCTACATAGGAGGACCCATTGGAGCTTTGACTGGCACCTGTCAATTTAGTTTGGGTCACCAATGATTGGGCACTATTCCTCCCACTGACACCAATGATGGAGCACCATTCCTCCGACTGAAACCAATGATGGGACATCTTTCCTCCAACTGACATCAATGAATGGACACTCTTCCTCCCATTGTCACCAATGATTTGGCACTATTCCTCCCACTGACATCAATGACGGGGCACTATTCCTCCCACTGACAACAATGATGGGGAACTATTACTCCCACTGACATCAATGATGGGAAACTGTACCTCCCACTGATAACAATGGGGGGGCACAATTTCTCCCTCTAATACTAATTATAGGGCATTTACTACCATTGATGCAAGGATGTTTTTTTCTTCCAGTGGCCACAGTCCGACCCCCCCCTAAAATATGAAGGACAGTAAAATGGCCCTTTGTTCAGAAAGTTTGGAGAACCCTGCTCTAAATCATACAGGACAGGTTTAAGAACTGAAAACTTTAAGCTTCTTTGTATGCCTGTACATAGCCATAAAAAGCTGATTCTGGTTTAGCCTATTTTAGTTGTAACTGAAGCATAGTAGGCTTTCTCCTTTCAACACAAATGATCCAATACAAATCCAGTACTATCTGGTTTCTTGCAATGTTCACACTAACCCCAGCTGCATGTTAGTCAACTCAGTGGTTCAGCATGAAATACATTTACATTGTATACCATGTTACCAGAATGCAAGGCTGCTATGGATGTATTTATAGCATGTTTTCCATGCCTCCCAACTTCCTAAAATGGGAAAGGCTGACACAATGTAGCACAATGTATGTAGGTGAAGAACACATCCCTGCAGCAGCCCTAATTATGCAGATTATAAATAATTTCTGGATGTTGGGTGAAAGGTTTAGTGTAGTTAATAAATTTTTTCATAGAGGCCTATAAATCAGAGCCAAAGAGGGACAACTGAGGAGGGAAGAGGAAATAATGCAAAAGAGGGACAATTCTTCCAAATGAGGGACAGTTAGGAGCTATGCTATCTCAAACCACATGTTGCCTTTAAGACCCTAAAGTATAACAAAGCTACCTAACAATGACACATGACTATTTGGTACATTCACATGTTGGCAATGATGTCTGTTAAATTTACTTTGTTTATATTCATTTTTTAATGATGTAGAATAGCTTTCCAGTACATATATACCATATCAGAAAAGATTAACCAAATACGCCTAAGAAAAAAACAGCTTTTGTCATTAAAGCAGATCTACCATTAGAATCCCCACTTTAAATAAATCAACAGAAGTCAGAATTACAAATTATATATATATATATATATATATATATATATATATATATATATATATATATATATATATATATTTTTTTTTTTTTGTAAAGCATTGACAGCCCAGATCACATGGCCAACAGCATTGAGGTTTTGTTCTGCAGAACCTATTTTTTCAATCTGACAGACCCTGTCTGCTATACAGACTTTGTGTGGTAAAAGGGTTGGCAGGGTACAAATATTATGAATCAAGCATAAATAATCAGCAATGCCCCCATACACATATATAATTATAAACAATACATAGAAACAATTGTTCTCTTAAGATACACTAATAAAATGATTCAAGTGACCTTTTTGAAGCGTATATCTGAAAACATTACAATGGTCTTAACAATATTATATACTGTAAGAACTGTTGTGCTACTAATAATTTTATTTACTGTGGGGTAGCATGTTCTGCTGCATGATAATATTTTAATAGAACCCAGATCCAATCACCCTGGGTTATATACGGAAACAAGAGCATCACTAATTCAGATAATTCACCATATCTTTTACATAAAACTTCTCTTCTCATAACAGCGAGCCAGCAGTCACATTTTAAACTTTTTCCTTCAAAATTGTTATTTGTATATCTTTAAATTATTACTATCAGTTAGTTGTTTACAGTACAGAATGGTCTTCTATTAAAAAAAAAAAAAGTTCTTATATCCTATGCAAATGGGCAACAATAATGTATTTTTGCTTAACCTTGCTTTTCTTTGGTTCCCTCTAACATACAGGTTGGGTCTCAGGCCAAAGAAAATTTTCTGCATGCTGGAGTTTGAGTGGGCAGAACAAGAGCTCTCTCCTTGTAAGACTAAAATAGCTATTTGTATGCGGCAGATCAAAGAATCCAGTGGGAAAAGATGCATATTTGAGTTTCCAGATCAAAAATGAACTAGATAAAAAAAAGGAACAGAAGTTACCAATTCACAATATGAATTGTTAAAATAATGACCACATTTGGAAGTTTAATCCTTACATTCTTTTATCAGAATACAGACAAGTATTTGAGCTCAAGGAAAACAGATTTAACGATAAAGGGGCTCACTTTTATCACAGCACCGAGCCTAATTTACTTACTAGTTTTACTATGCTTAAAGAAATAGTATACCAACAGCTCATATTGTAGCCAAGATTGGGCCCTGTAGGATGAATGACCCACTCTCGACTCTTACATCTCTTGGAGAGTCCATTGGCAAATTCTTTACACCTGACCCTGGGTACTTGCCACAGACACGTCAACATGCAATCGTTCCCCCTACTGGATCTTTAATTCTTTTGCATCCTGGACAATGCAGGAGGAGATCTGAGGTGAACACAGTGTGAAGGAATTAATTCACTGGCCTCAACTCAAAACTGGTATATAAAATCTGGATAGAATAGCCCGTCAAATTAAAGAGGTTATATATATATATTTTTTAATCTCTATTAATAAGACCGATCAATACCTCAATATGTGAAATGTTCTATTTGTAAAGCTATCATAGTATAAAGATGTATTTGAGGTAATGAATATTTGTTTTTGTGAACGCAAAAAAAAAAAAGCATAAATCTTTTCAGTCTATGGACCACCTCTCCCAAGTCAAGCTGGTTTCTGTTTCAAGCAATACAAACCCGAAGGTGACAGAGAAAATTATACAAACCTGTAAATGAGGAGAAAACTGCAGTGTTTGCTTTGCACAGTACCCAATTAAAGTCTATCTACGACAGTGGACTTGTTTTGGGTGATCTAAACAATATAGTTAACCTGTCCAAATCTGCACTAGAATACAGACAGATAAAAAGTCATATGGCCACCACAAGAAACATTTCATAAACCAGCCAAAGGGCCTTCCTTGCAACTCTTTCCTTCTACCCAAAAGCAGGTTTAGCAAATATATTGTAGTGGTACAAATAACATTTACAAAAGCACAATGACTATGTCTATGACTATTCACCAATCTTCAGCAAACACAATATACAACCATATATTTTGAGGTAATTAGCCTTTCTAAAAATGTAACTTGAAACATTAAACTTAAAGTAGAACTAAAGGCAAAACTTTATTTTTTCATTTTGGATAGAGTAAGAGAGGGTTATACACCGTAATTTTTTGCCATCTGTGTCCCACTGGGGAGATTTTCCGTCACTTCCTCTTCCTTAGCCAAAAGAGGAAGTGAGAGGAAATCTCTGTCACCAAGGTCTCCAGAACCAGTGTCAATATTGGAAGATCTCCCCTTTATTACTTTTGATGATAACGTTAGATATGACAAATAGAGAGGGTGAATCTCCCTAAGGTCCACCATAGAAGGGTTTAAATTTGGCCAGTTCAGCAGGGACCAGCCAAATTTCAATCCATTTATGGGCAGGCTGGTTGTACAAAAGTCGATCTCTCGATCGACTTTTGTACAACCAGCCTGTCATGTTTTGTTTGCTTGATCAGTTCCACCGGCTATAGCTGGCAACACTAATTATTGTATTGTGACAGCAGGGAACTGTCCTCACTGTCAGAATACAAAAGCTCCATGGGAGGGATTTCTCCATCAACACACTCTGTGTTGATGAGGGAATCAAATTTTTTTTTTCAATCAACCTGCTGGTTGAAAGAAAAAAAAAAAGCATCAACTATGGCCTGCTTAACAGCGACATAGAAACTGATAAAAACCTGACAATAATTCAAATCTGTCTCCACTCCAAAAAAAAAAATGTTGTCTTCAGTTATACTTTAAAGGGAATAGATCGCTTTTTCACTTTTTTCAGATATACATAAATACCCATATCAGGGTTGTTATTGTTTCTGTGTAGAGTTTGTAGTTATATTGTATATTGTATGCACAGTACAAGTTTTCTTATGTCATACTCTCTTTTTTACTGTATTAAGCTGGCCAGCAGGTTGAACGAAAAAAAAAAGACCGGATTCCATCATCCACACACTCAGTGTGGATGGGGCAATCACTCTCACTGTGATGTTATGGTCGGACAGCCAGGAGACTTCGCCAACACCATCAGAACACACTAATCAGTGTTGCCAGCTATAGCCAGTGGCACTGACCGTTCAGGAACTACCCAACAGGCTGGTTGTACAGACGTTAATCGGTAGATCAATTTCTGTACAACGAGTCTGCCCATACATGAATCAAAATTCAGCTGGTCCCTGCTAAACCGGCTGAATTTTCTTCTATGTATTATCGCCTTTACAGTGTCTACTTGTGTTTATCTGCACCTTCTTACAATGCAATTCTTTGGGTTGCCGATTCATTGAAAACAATTCATTGAAAACCATTTCCCTATATTGATGAAATGTTATTTCAACGACTGTGAAGCAGTTATCCAGAATAGTAGTAGTCTGCCTCTAGTGCCTTATCTGTAATTCTTTACATATAATGAAGCAACAAAAATATGAAAGAGCAAAATGTAAAAATCCTAACAAAAAAATCCTTAACAAAAACTTCTCCATTTGTTTTATTTTACCACCACCACTATTTTTTTAAAACCAATTTTTCTACATTCTTTAGGCCAGTCCGCTGATGTCAAGGCCCTTCATCTTTTCTGGTGGGTGTCGGTGGGCAGTCCTTACTCCTGCAAAGTGCTGCATTCAAGTAATGACATGTGAGCACCATTCTTTTGGATTTTAATGAGCATCGATGGATCGAAGAGTATCAAGTATGTGGGGAATAGTGCTGTAGAAGAGTTGAGTATTGCAGCAAAAGCCTTTTCTTTAGTTTTTACACTGTTGGACAATTTAATTTAAAAAAAACCACTGAAGGAGATTTATTAAAAACGGAGCACTCAATTTGGTGCAGCTGCGCATGGTAGCCAATCAGCTTTTACAATAAAACCTGGAAGTTGATTGGTTTATATGCAGAGCTGCACCAGAGTTTGCATACTCCCATTTTAGTAAATCCCTCCCACTGTTTGAAAAGTGGTGTTGGGCTTTAAGGTAAAAACTGCACAAATAATGTACAGGTTTCTGTTTATGGTGAATATCATGCTCCAAACTAATTAGTAATATATTTTAACAAACCTGCTATCATATATCGAATGGAAAAACATTTCTGAGACTATATTTTACAATCCAATTAATTTTCTTGGGAAATATGACAATAAAATGTTCCAATTTATGATAACTGTGTGAATAACTGTTATTTAGTCAATGCCTGCCAACAAGTGGCTGCATTCTGGCAGAAGATCAATTAATGACCAAGTGTTTACCAGAAAGTCTTACATGGAGTGCTTGTCTCAGATTCACAGGAGGGTCAGCACAGTAAAATGCTCCTATTATGACCAGAACAAACTGTCCAAACAGAGAAGGCCCCGTTTCTATGCTTGTAACCCGAGGGTAAAAGAAAACAGAGTACAAAGAACAGATGACAGATTCAGACTCCGGGGTGCAAGGCAGCTCACCAGTGATAAAGTAAGTGTAAAAAGCCAGCTTTGTCTTTGGGAATTGTATCTCCGAGTGCAAGCATAGCAACTGCTCATATACAATCTAGGTTGTCAAGATTTTCAATCTGATAAATGTAGCCCACTGCATATCAAGGCACTACTATGTGTAGTTTATTGTGACTTGTTTTAGGAACTGATATCATCAGGAGCAAGCAAATGGTCAGTCACTTGCATATAGCCATTGACAGGGTCTTAAGACTAAAACACATCAAAAATTAATCCAGTCCAGATTTGTTACTAAATGACATAAAAGACTTGATCACAAGTCCAACATGTTTAAACGATCAGAAAACATCCCCACCATGGCTTCAAGAATACAACAGAAGAATACAAATAATCTATAAATATGTAAAATTAAAATAAAGTATCTTAATTATATTTGATTTGTATAAAGTGTTTGATGCCGGCAAAGTAACAAGTAACATTTAAGATTATTATTAATTTTCATATGAATATTATTTGATTCACTAGCATAAAGCACTTTATACATTTCCTACATGATTAAAAGTTTGTATTTTATTTGACATATTTATACATAACAAGGAAACAGTCCTTGGCATGGACAAGACCCAAGCCCAAAATCCAGATATCCCAGTCAAACACTACTGTTTCTCCTTTAGCAATTGGACAGTTCCAAGGTTTCAGCACTACCCCTTCATATAGTCATGACATACCACAGTACAGCTAAAAGATAGATAGATAGATAGATAGATAGATAGATAGATAGATAGATAGATAGATAGATAGATAGATAGATAGATAGATAGATAGATAGATAGATAGATAGATAGATAAAGTAAATAACGGTACCAAGTAGATATATATACATATACAGTTTTTTTTGACTATTCATTTTTTTAGACACACCCAAGTATAAGAACAAGTATATTTTGACACATCACTATGAGCAGGCATGTAGGGGTAGTTTATTGAAGAAGAGACATTGCATGTCTCTCCTGCAATAAAGAGCCTGCCTGCTCAGAGAACGTAACAGCAGAACTTTACTTCCGCTTTAAGCAGATAATTGCACAATCTAAGAATACAGGCAACTTTTATTTATAAATTGTATGGTTCTGCAGAGACTTAAAATAAGCATGCATTTATTGGGTGAATCCAACAATTTCTAAAATCACTCTAAATGGAATCAATTAATTCATTAGTATGCCCAATACAGGGGGTGATTAATTAAAACTGGAGCAAATAAAATTATTAAACATTTGAGCTGTTGCCAAAAGCAACAAACCAGACTTCACTTGGTCACAATGGACTACAACTCCCATATGTCACCAGAAACACCAGAACTATGGTCCCCACAGGAAGATCTCACTTCTATTACTTTTCTTGATACAAAAAAACATTTGGGGTTTTCTTTCACTTTTCGATGATACTGGTAAACACAAGAAGGTTAAGCCAGCCATATATGGAGCAATTTTCTTTCCTGCAACCACGGGTTACAGCCAGTGTTGATGGGGGATTCCTTCCTGCTGAGCTATTGTGTTCTACCTGGGGGGGGGGGGGTCTGGGAGAGCTGCCCCGGCTGGAAGAACACACAGTGATTATTGCTAGCAGCTATAGCCACTGGCATAATCACATGAAAAATCTGGCAGGCTGGTTGTACCCAAGTTGATCAACTTGGGTACATTCAGCCTGCCCATACATTGTTTGAATCTCGGCCGGTCCCTGCTGAACCGGCTGAGATTCTAACTGTCTATGGCCAGTTTAACAGGGACGAAGACAGAACTAATCCCTCTCTATAATGATGATAGCGGGCAACTTGGTGGCTTTTTCCCAAATTCATTATTGGTTACATAAATGAACGTACAGTATCCAAAATGCTAAAGTGTTTCGGCTTACAAAGCCTTCCTCATAGCATACATAGTAATCTGTAATTTAGTAAACAACTAGATCCAACAATTCTGGCTTACCATCTCTAAACAGCTTCAATTAACTGAATCTTATGCCTGATGTACAGAAAAAAGAATGCTATACTATAAATGGCAGAGCACAATAGTTCTTAGTGATGAAACAAAGAAGATGAAGTAAAGTTACTAAAAAACATTTCACCTTCAAAGGTACTCCGGGAAATCAAATTACAAAAAGAAATATTAAGTGCACAAGATATATTACCGCAATTTATTAAAAAAGCTTGCATCCTGTTTAGGATTTATAGCCTTAGTTTCTTAAATAGCTTAGTTATATTCCTCTACCTGGTATAAAACATAGACAGGCAGAGCATTGGCTGAAGTGATTCTATTCAGAATTTCCATATTATTGTACCCTGAATTATTTCAAAGCAACTGGCAAATAATGCAAGGGAACAGTCAGTGTTGGTCTTACAGCACACAATATGGATTATACATACATAGCTTCCCTCACTCTCAGCCTCTTGCCTTTAGTACTGCTCTTGACCCTGGCAAGTGACAAAATGTCCTCAGTGTCTTCTCACATAAAATTCACCATGACTGCCTCACAACCTTTCCGTCAGTTTATTTCTCCATGCACTGTGCTTCTAATCGAATTTATTACAGCGTCTCATCCGAGAATGACTTTGCATTCTTTTTTCTAATATAAAAACTGTATCCATATGTGACAAGTGTTCTCGTCAACAAAATGAATGCTCCTAAATGCAGGCAATCTAAACTTTTTTTTCATTTTTTCATTTAAAATACCTCTATATAATCTAAACTTTGGTCTTTAGAAATATTGCAAGCATTAGTCATGTTCGTGCAATCCAGAATGGAGGTTTATTGGGAAAAGAAGACCGGCCTGTTGAGAACAAAACATGAAGACAATGTGAAGATTTCATTTTTTTACCAGATGGTACTCTGCACTCTACAAAACAAAGCTACAGTCACATGTACTTCATGCACCATACCTCACAGCCAATATATTGTGTTTCATGATAATCTGATTGCTTTGGGGTACTGCATTGTGAATATTGTCTTAATATACCATTCTGTGTGTACAGTATTTGTATTGCCTTGGAATTACTCCTGACCTGCTTCTGAGTTCTGATTTTCTTGTAGCTTCAAGTTGATTTGCATTCACACTGCCTTATGTTGGGAACATAAGTAAACAAATGCAAGTGTACAAAATGGTTATCAAATTGTTATTACAAATGTACTTTTCCCAAAAACCTCCATATGCATTACAGTGTTCTTAAAACATTACCATGCTGTGCTCCATTTTGCAATTAAATTCTAACTTTTTCAGCTGCTAATATTATTGCCCCCACGTCCATGCAGGTGGCAGGACCTACTTGTCGTTGGATGTGCAGCCCCAAAACTCTCAAACAAACACTCCCATCTTTGTTTCCTACCCATGTATGCACAGTCAACTCTATCGGAGCATATGCATAGGTAGGAAACAAAGGCTGGAGTACTTGTTCAGGAGTTTCCAGGGCCACACATCCAACGCTGGGTAGGTATTGTCATCTGTAGAATGAATCGGGAGGACAATTATAAAAACAACTTCAAAAGTAAAAAAAATAAAAATAAATCATCAACTACAAATACTGTAGCTGCTGACTTTTAATAAAAGGACACTTACCTGTCCAGGGATCCAGTGCTGTCCTCACCTGCACCGATTCTTCAACGGTCCTCAGGTCCCCAACACTGCCATGCTAACTGTGGGAAACCGGCTGTGATTCCTTGCAATTTCACAGCCAGCTTCCCTTTGTGCATGCCAAGGCCCCGTTGCGCTGTGTGAATGGTCCCGCAGTCTTTTGGGACCTTTGACGTGTCCTAAGAGGCTGCGAGCATCGCCTAGGCGATGTGGGTGGAGGTAGGAGCCAGTACCTCTCAAAACCAGATACCTGCCCCCCCCCCCCAAAAAAAAAAAATTATCCAAAAGTTGAAGAGTAGGTGGGGGGGAGCAGAAAAGCGAAACCTCCCCTTTTTGTGAAGTTCCGCTTTAAATCGATAGAGATCAATGGAGGGACACAGACGGGAAGTGTGCCAGATGCTGAAGATTCGTTGGCTGGTGTAACAAAGGTCTGAGTTATTTGCAAGTATAGTGGTGTGACTTTTTTTTCATGAGAATTTTTTAATCTTTTTCTTCTCACAGAATTGATTTAACCAAATACAGAAGGAAGCATAGAAATGAATAACGGTGGATTTCAGTTGTAGAAATGCTAACCTACATTTGCTAAATACATTTTTTGAGAGCAAAATAAAGTAAAATATTAATACCAACAGCAAAAGTTCCCCATTTTGAGCCCCTGACTCAAAATCATAGGAAAGGATGCAAAAATGACCCATACATAAAGTCTTTCCTCTAAAGCCCAAATGGTCTCTTATTGAGATAGTCCCTGTTTCATTTTCACTTTATCGTAAGTAACTATCCAAGATGTCATCATTACAATTTTATTTTAATTTTTTAATTTTATTTTAATCTTAAATTGTAAAACTGTTGGCGCTATATAAATCCTGTATACTACTAGATTTGATATGTGGCCCTATGCACTTGCAATAAACAGAGAAAGTGATCTATCTACTAAATAGACAGGAAGAGACTTCAGCTGCACTGAAAGAAGTAGCAAAGCATGACAATGGAAGGGCACATTCCAGTCAGGCTAGTGGAACTAATGTCAGATATTTAGGCACACTAGGAGCACTGGGAAGAAGTGAATCTGCTAAGGAGACTAGTGAAGTTATGGGAACAGACAGAAGCGCTGTCATCAGGCTGTTAGAAGGAAATACTAGAGTCTGAAAATTAGGCAGCCAGGAATGGTTAACCACTTCCTGCTTCTATATGTCTTTACTATATTTTTCACAAGTAGCATATGCCGATGTAACAGATAAATGGAAATTCTGTTAGTCAGCCTGGAAAATAAGCAAACTAGTCCAGGAAATAGCATGGACTAACCTCACAATAATATGATGTGCATAAAAAATTTTAATATTTTCCATTCGAAGTGTCTATAACATAAATTCTTAAAATAATATTACCTGCTATTTCCATGTTATCAGCTAAAACTTGATGGTTTAGGCAACATTTCCAAAATATATTCAGCAGATATAATTTTGATAGAATGTGCAATGTTAATCAAAATCAGTGTTGTGCAGCCATGCAAAAATCAGCGGATTTGGTATATTCCATTTAAATCTCAAACTCTAAAGCAGAGTGCTGCATAAAGTTGGGTGCATTTTACAATGTCCTGCACCAGAACACTGAAGAGTAAAGCCAATACACACTGCTATTTTTTTTTTGTTCAACCCAGCAGGCTGAACGAAAAAAACTGACAGCTAAGGAGGAGCCGCTGTACTAACAATCCGATATTAGTACAGCGATCAAATCTGCTGTTCTATTGCGTTTTGAGAGGGGGACGCCCCCTCACCAGAACACTCTGGTCAGTGCTCTCAGTCAATGATCAGGAGCTTGTTCGGCCTTTTTTGGTCATGCCTGTCCGACACAAGCCAGCCGAACAGCCGTCTTCTGTCGGACTGGCTGCAGTACACACGGGCCAAATGTTGGCCGGTTTCTATTAAAAGCGGCCGATGCTGCCTGACATTCGGCCCGTGTGTACTAGGATTAATTCAGAATGTCCCAAAAGTAAATGTAGCATTGGAGAAAACCCGGCAGCTTTCTTATTACATGATACCCCTCTATTCAATAAAAAATACAGAAATTGACTCCAAAAAAATCTCTTAACTGCAGCAAAGGCGTGTATCCCGTTGTTGTAGAAGAGTTGTGGAAGAGTACCACCCCTCCAGCTAGATCATATTGGCTTGCAAGATAACAGAAATCCAACAAATGGAGAATCTTAGCAAGATGAGAAATTTTGGAAAGTCTGGACTCCCTATTTCATTTATAATGAACAGTCCCCTCTAGCCTCTCAGCAGTAGTTGGTGCCCTAACCTGCCCCGTAGAGCTCAGCCAATAGATAATAGGAGGTGAACAGGTGTGTTTTTTATTTTTCTCTCCTTCTCCTCTCTCATTCATTCTTTTCTACTTTTATTTCCTCTTTCTACCTTCTGGACGTAACCAGGGCGCTACTTGGATAAGAAAAATATAATAAAAGGAGAAACTGTGTTGCTTCCTATTGCTCACAAAGTAATTTTGTTAAACCATTATACAATTTAATGACATTATAGCATAGCAGTATTTCTAACAACAAATCTTGTTAGCCATGTGATTAGCAATTTTCATAATGAATGTTATGTCATGGTTGTGAACTGTTGACTTGTGGAATTGTAACACTGTTTCTGTGAAAATAAAGGTACGTTAGATGCTGGACTGTTCACTAAATGTTACTTAGTCTACTATGTTTGTAACAATGGTAATCACCATATTTATCAGCGTATAACACGCACTGGCGTATAACACGCACCTTTACTTTAAGAGGGAAGTTTCAGAAAAAAACCTTAGATTTTAAAATAAGGGTCAGTGCCCATCAATGCAGCCGTATCAGTGCCCATCTGCAGCCTCACCAGTGCCCATCAGTGCAGCCTGATCTATGCCAATCTGCAGCCTCTAATATGCCTATTATTGCAGCCTGTTTAGTGCCCATCTGCAGCCCCTAATGTGCCCATTATTGCAGCCTGTTTAGTGCCCATCTGCAGCCTCTAATATGCCCATCATTGCAGCCTTTGTAATGCCCATCTGCAGCCTCTAATATGCCCATCATTGCAGCCTTTTTAGTGCCCATCTGCAGCCTCTAATATGCCTATCATTGCAGCCTGTTTAGTGCCCATCTGCAGCCTCTAATGTGCCCATTATTGCAGCCTGTTTAGTGCCCATCTGCAGCCTCTAATATGTCCATTATTGCAGCCTGTTTAGTGCCCATCTGCAGCGTCTATTATGCCCATTATTGCCGCCTGTTTAGTGCCCATCTGCAGCCACTAGCATGCCCATCATTGCAGCCTGTTTAGTACACATCTGCAGCCTCTAATGTGCCCATTATTGCAGCCTGTTTAGTGCCCATCTGCAGCCTCTAGCATGCCCATCATTGGAGCCAGTTTAGCATCCATCTGCAGCCTTGCCTTTGCTGATCATTGCAGCCACGCCAGTGCTGGATTACACAGATCCGCGATCTGCTGTGTATCCGGCGCTCAGTTACTCACAGTCCCGCCCAGCTCATATGATGGACAGAACAGTGGTCCAATGCTGGGCCAGGCGGGCGGGACTGTGTGTGACTGAACATTGGGTACACAGGAGATCATGGCTGTGTGTAATCCAGCGGCGCTCGTCCCCTCCTTCCACTCTGAGGCAGCAGGAATCCGCGTATAACACGCACACATGATTTCCTCCTGGTTTTCAGGGGGAAAAGGTGCGTGTTATACTCCAATAAATACGGTACCTCTAACCACAAGCCGTAGATTTTTTATGTAAATTGTATACGGAATACTTTATATAACTATTGTACATACAGATAGGACTTTTTACTCTCTATTCTGTAATTGACATACGGCTAACTTCTGTACGGAAATAACTCAAATTTCAATAAAATGTTTTTTGAAAAAAAAAAAGGAAAACACAAGGTTCTCTTTTCTAGGAATATTTTCTTATGCCATTTTTGATACCTCCCAATCTGCATTCACAGCTGTGGGCTCATGTAGTAGCACTTGTTCATCTGTAAAAGACAGTCCTAATATGTGTAAACTATAGTACCATTACATACATGCAAAACACAATATATGTACCTGGCCCTCAAGCATATTATAACAGACATGTTGCCTTGCTATTTGTTGAGAAAAAAATGAGGCAGGTGTTTTTTATATTTGCCTGTGGATGAACGTTGAGGGTGAATTGAAAAAAGGGCCTTTTCATTACAACATGCATTGGTGTACCAATAAAAGTCTTGCATTAATGTGCTAAAAAAATCCCACACTCCAGAAATCAGAATGACCACTTGGCCCACATAAAAATGCATTAAAAAAAAGTAGCTGTTAACTACTGAGTGGTACGGGAGGCAGAGGTGTCTGGAAGATAAACTAAGATCTTGCTTCTGCTATCATTACAGTGGTGCCTTCTCAGATAAGGCCTGGTGACTTGAGTCAGCCCCTGGCTTCTTACTTGTCTCAAATATTCCGGCAGCAAGTTCTCTCTGCAACAGCAGACTGCTGGGTTCCTGTCCACCTGGGAGGGTCGGCTAGCTAATTCTTTTATGTGAGGTGATATACAGTAAGCGGGCTCATGTAAAAATCCAGAAGCACAAATCTGATATGTTTTGTTTTTCTTCCTCTTGATTTTTCCTAAAGACTATACCATCAATTAAGTTTGGATTGCAGACTAATGGACCAATCAATGCAGCCTTAAGAGACATAAGAGAGAATTTGTACATCAATCACTGTCAGGCATTATTAAAGCCCCCTTGATCATCTAATTAGTAAGAATGTGTGCAAACGAATAATGTCCTGCTGACTGCGGAGCTGCAGGACGCATCTATTAGAAGCTGAACTCAACACTCAAGACGAATGAACTATTATTTGCTTTACAGTTTATGCAACGATAATTACTGTAACATTTTGGCACATGGGTGCCCTTAAAGGGTCTAAGGTCTCATTCACACAGATGGAAAGAACTTCCACTTGCTTTGCGTTAATAAAGCTTTCCAAATGATTTACAAAGCAAGTTCCTGTTCTTCAGGCCCCTTGCACACTAGGCGTTTAGCCTGTGTGCGTCCAATCCTAGCACTCTAGTGCACACAAGAGGCACAGGTATAATACCCAGCCCCGCTGCCTGCAGCCTATCAAAGTCAATAGCAGAATGAAAAATGCTGCTGCTGGATGGGGCTGAACGCTGTACTGAGGAGTGGTACTTGCTTAGCACAATATGCATTCAGGGATGTATACCCAGAACAGCGGTATTCTGCTTTACTGGCATATATCCATAAATGCATAAGGCCGTAAATGAGGGGTACAGCATTTAGCTGTAATTGGACCAGATTACTCATAACAAGATTCACTTTCACAATTTACCTTCCCCTGGGAGATGGATAAAGATTTCTATAATTGCATGGTAGAAAAAAAAATCACTTCAATCCACAGCATGCTATTAGTTTAGAAACATTGATTTTAATTATATTTTTTTCAAATATTGGGCATTTCTAAAATCCTTTAACAGAAAAGTCAATGGAGAACTTATGTGTTGTTATAACCCATTGGCTTCCTATAAGTCTCAGTAAAACATAACTCTTTTTACCATGTGCGTATCTTCAGTCAGACAGGTATCTGGCATACTTATGTATCATTCCCCTACAAAACAAACACATTCTTTCCCAAAATGGAACCCGTACAGTCAAGGTGGATCCCAAAGTTGATTTTGATAGCATTGAATGGATGGAGCAGAATGGTGGAGCTAGGGCTTTAAATACAAATTTATAAAACAGATCAATTAATTTGTAGCTACAGTACCAAAATCTGGAATATCAACTAAATCTAAACTTTCCTCTGTTACCAACAATACTGTAAAACCCTGATAAGAGCACAGAATAACAACTAATATACAGTATGTAACATTATGTATACTCATAGGCGTGCACACTGTAATGACCCTATGCGGCACAGGTTCACCCCTGCTGCATCCACCGTGTCTCTCACCCCTTCTCAAAACGCTCTTCTCCCACCTGGGGGATGTTTCTGGATGGAGAGCAGGGGAAGGGGACAGTAAATATGCCATTTACCAGCCCCTTCCTTTTCTGAATGAACACAGTGAGTGATTAGTACTGATCACTCACTCTGTTTATTCATAACTGAAGCATAGTAAAGTGTATTCACTATGCTTCAGTTTGTGAATGAACAGGAAGCCGCTCAGCACAGAGCACTTCCCATTCATTCACTGCCCAGTGCAGCTGAGGCTGCAGAGAAAGGGACTGGGGAATCTCTGTCCTCCGTTCCTTTTCTCTGTCTCAAAAATTAGACATCAAGGGTCTGTTTAGACCCCTTATATTTCACCAAAGCCCCCCCAACAAGGATGCAAAAAAATTAAAAAAAATATAATAACAAATAATATTTCAAAAAATACTTAAAATATTAAATTGTAAAAAGTAATAAAATAATGAAAAACTACTGACACCTTTCACTCCTCTACTGACATGTCCACTGCTCTACTGACACCGTTCACTGCCTATATACACACACACATTGAGTTCTGGGGTGCACACCCTGAGGCATGAGTGCTCAACCCGTGGCCCTCCAGCTGCGGAACTACAGGTGTCTTCATGCCTTTGCCTGTCATGCTTTTAACTGTCAGCCTTGCAGTGCCTCATGGGACTTGTAGTTACACAACAGCTAGTAGGGCCACAAGTTGAGCACCCATGCCCTAAGGAAGTAGGCTGCGCACACCTATGTGTATGCCATTACCTTACTACTTATCTCAGATAACAGAGGTACCATTTTACATGCAAACAGGAAATTTTGAACTCATAGAAGTCACTTACAGAGACTCACTCAAATGAAGATGACCTAGTGGTACATTCACATGGTTTGCTATCTGTCTGCTCTCTGATTACCTTTATGGTATTAGACATTTACACTTTATAACTGCTGGATATAAAAATATAATAAAAATAATAACAGCTACTCCTAAAGTAAATACCGAGAAATGATTTGTTTTGCAATCAAAATATCACAAACTTGATGTACAGAACCGTACAAAATGAATCCAGAAATCTATACAATTTGCAATGTAATTTATGTAAAACATACCATTGACCCATCACCTATATATTTTCATTCGATCTTTGCCACGCTATCAGTATGTGAAGATCTCCGACACAGAGTAAATGGCTGGGTGTGGCCATGGTATATATATCGTATTTGTTTACCAGGCCAATTTGAAGGATGGAATAGCATTGGCCATTTCGCAGGTAATAATGATGTGTGACCGGTCGGATTTATTAGCGCCTTAATTTCCCAGTGATGTCTGAGTGTACACTCCCTTTCTCCTCCGACCAGACATCAACAACAGTTCTGGTTGCATCGTCAGACCTGTCACAATATTGCACTGAGAAAAGCACGTTGGTCTCTCTGATGATTTGCGACCAATAAACAGCACTGCACATAATCAGTGCAACAAAGAGACGATAAAAATAGCAAACTAGACCTCAGTTCTCAGCAAGGAGTTCAAAGCTCCCAATTAACCTGCGCTGTACACAGACTCTTGCGGAGCTACTAAGAGCACTACTCAGCTCCTCTGATTTCACCATGTAACATGAGCACAGCTCCATCTCTGCATCCCTAGTCCTCGGTGCCCCGGAGAAAGCAGCTTCTTCTCCCCAACACGCCTAATACAGCCGCCTGCATCCCCAGGAAGCATGCCTCCGACTCTCCCTCATCCACATCTCACCTTTTTGGGTCTTTTCCTCCTCGTGTTGGTCCCGTTATGTCGTTCCCCTCCATCTGTTTTCTGAGTACTCTCTTCGTTCATCATTTTAAAAGAGTTTTCCCCAGTATAGAGCTATGCCATGAAAGCCTCTTCACAGCACGGACCACAGTGTCGCTGACTAGAATGGAGACCGGGGAGGGGGGGGAATAGGAGGAGAAGCAGTGTGACGTTGCCATGGCAGCGGCTGCCACAAATGTTTATCTGCTTGCATTGTTAAATCTGATTCAACCAATTACCATCAGGATCTGCTCCTTTCACAAAGGAGCTGCGAATGCAACGCCAAGGACTGAACACACTTATAGATGCTTTCATTGTATGCTCTGTTGGTGCAAATAAAGCCACTAGTGATTTGTCTCTAGTCTTCTTCAATATAAAACCACTGCCAGATTTTTATTTTTTTGTTACAATACATTCCTGAGCAAAATAATTACCACCTTTAATTTACAGTTACAGTAAAACCTTGGATTCAGAGTAACTTGGTTTAAAAAGTGTTTTGAAACTATGTTTTTTGAAACTTTGACTTGATAAACAAGCGATGTCTTGATATACGAGTAACGTCACATCACAACTGAGTATAAAAGAGAAGAGAGGCGCCTCGGATTGTAGCAATATAATATGGTTACATTTAACCACCTACAGACCGGAAGATTTGGCTGCCTAATGACCAGGCCATTTTTTGCAATACGGCGCTGCATCTCTTTAATTGGCAATTGCGCGGTCGTGCGACGCTGTACCCAAACTAAATTTTTATCATTTTGTTCCCACAAATAGAGCTTTCTTTTGGTGATATTTGATCACCTCTGCGGTTTTTATTTTTTGCGCTATAAAAAAAAAAGAGCGACAATTTTGAAAAAAAATATTTTTTTTTACTTTTTGCTACACTAAATATCCCCAAAAATGTTTTTAAAAAACACATTTCTTCCTCAGTTTAGGCCAATATATATATTCTTCTACATATTTTTGGTAAAAAAAAAAATTGCAATAAGTGTATATTGATTGGTTTGTGAAAAAGTTATAGCGTCTACAAACTATGGGAAAGATTTATGGCATTTTTATGGCATTTTTATTTTTTTTATTTTTTTTACTGGTAATGGTGGTGATCTGCGATTTTTACTGAACTGTGACATTGCGGCGGACAGATCGGACACTTTTGACACATTTTTGGGACCACTGACATTCATACAGCGATCAGTGCTATAAAAATGCACTGTTTACTATGTAAATGTCACTGGCAGGGAAGGAGTTAACACTAAGGGTTAAATGTGTGTTCCCTAGGTGTGTCTCAAACAAATGATATGTCTCTTCTCTCCTGACAGAACAGGGATTTGTGTGTTTGCACACAAATCCCTGTTCCTGCCCTCGTGCTCGCTGGCCACACGCATCTGGTTCCCCGCCGTGCAGCGGGCGCGAGCCCCTCTGGCAGGGAGTGCGTGTGCCCCTCCGGCAGCACCTGCGCCTGCTATCGCCCTTAAAAGGTACAGACATACCCATACGGCGATTTGCGGGAACGAACCACTTTGTTGACGTATATCGGCAACTGGTTAATGAAGGTACAACATTTAGCAATTCACATAGTTGATGGTTAACCACTTCAATACAGGGCACTTATACAACTTCCTGCCAAGACCAATTTTCAGCTTTCAGTGCTGTCGCACTTTGAATGACAATTGCGTGGTCATGCTACACTGTACCCAAGTTACATTTTTATCATTTTGTTCCCACAAATTGAGTTTTCTTTTGGTGGTATTTGATCACCCCTGGGATTTTTATTTTCTGCTAAACAAATAAAAAAAAGACCGAAAATTGTGAAAAAAAAGTTTTTTTTGTTTCTGTTACAAAACTTTCTGAATAAGTACATTTTCTCCTTCAGTGATGGGCACTGATGGGGCTGCACTGACGGGCACTGATGGGCACCGATGAGGTGGCACTGATGGGCACTGATGATGGGCTCTAATATGCGGCACTGATAGGTGGCACTGATATGCAGCACTGATGGGTACACATAGGTGGCACTGATGGGCACTGAAAGGCGGCACTGATAGGTGGCATGGATGGGCACTGATAGGCGGCTTGGGTGGGCACTGATAGGTGGCACGGATGGGCACTGATAGGTGGCACTGATGTACCCTAATCGATGGTACTGATGGGCATCACTGATTGGCATCCATTGTGGGCACTGATTGGCATCCCTGGTGGCCATGGGTGGCATACCAGGGGGTGACTAGTGGTGGGCATCCCTGGTGGTCCTGGTGGCATCCCTGGTGGTCCAGTGTGGGCATCCTCGGGAGGGCTGCGCTGATAATCAATCAGCAAAGATCCCCCCTATCAGAGGAGCAGCTGATTGGCTCTCCTCTACCAATCAACAGCTCTTCCTGTTTACACTGTGATCAGCTGTGATTGGACACAGCTGATCACGTGGTAAAGAGTCTCCGTCAGAGACTCTTTACCTAGATCAGAGTTGCGGTGTGTCACACTGACACACCGCAACAACGATCGCCGTGATGCGCACCCCTGGGGGAGTACAGCGGCTAGTTATCCTGAAAGATGTCATATGACATCCAGTCAGGATAATGCAACCACTCTGCCAACGTCATTTTGCTATATGGCGGGTAGCAAGTGGTTTAAACAGGCACATCCAAGTATGCAGGCATCCGAGGTAAAGCTGTACACATAGACCGTCCTCCGCACTGCCATCTACGTCATCCCTTCTACGTTGTGTTCCACAAGCGGTTCAAGCGCTTTCAGATCGCTCTACTACAGGGTAGTCTTCCCTGTCACGATTGCAAACTGACAGGGGTGAGAGCCGGCAGTGCGGAGGACGGTCTACGTGGACAGCTTTACCCTGGATGCCTGCATACTTAGATGTGTCTCTTTTATTTCAACATCCATGTGAGTTGCTAAATGTTGTATCTTCATTAACCACTTCCCACCCGGCCTATAGCAGATTGATGGCCGGGAAGTGGTTCTGTTATCCTAAATGCGCATCATATGATGTCCAGCAGCAGCTTTGATTGGTCACGGCTGATCACGTGGTAAGGAGCCTCCATCAAAGGCTCCTTACCACGTGATCAGCCGTGACCAATCAAAGCTGATCATCACGTGAACCAGGAAGTGCTGGTAAACGACTTTTTGCGATTCACGCTGACAGGGAATATCAGAAATATCAAGGCACCTAATATTTGAAACCATTGTCATTTTTGTAAACTGCTGTCATATTTAATCTATGCACATAAAACATACTTTTAAAAAAAAATTACAAGACCTAAACCAAAATAAAAATGACAAATTATACTCAAGTAGGAAGCATAGGATATCAATTTAGATCATATTTAATGTGATAAGACTACAATTAAGTATAACCGGAACCCATGAAGGCTTATGTCATAAGGTGATACAAAAGGCAATGACCCAGATCAGTGTTTCTCAACTCCAGTCCTCAAGGCGCACCAACAGGTCATGTTTTCAGGATCTCCCTCAGATGAAATGGCTGTGGTAATTACTAAGGCAATGAAACTGATCAAATCACCTGTGCAAAATAGTGGAAATCCTGAAAACATGACTTGTTGGTGCGCCTTGAGGACTGGAGTTGAGAAACACTGACCCAGATAACAAGCAATTGAGCTGCAAGTTTGAAAACGACTTGCTAAGCTATTGCTAGACTTTCCAGGTATCACAAGTTTGTTACACAATTGCAGCAAGTCTGCACTGCATGACTCCAGATCAACTTTATTTCCAAACATTCTGCAAGTCTGCTGCAAGTTCTGGTTCAGTTATGTTGTGCAACAGCTATACCTATATTTATTTATAGTTTTGTTTATTATTTAATGTTTTCAGAATGATGTTATGTCTTTTTATTTTTTCATTTATGTTATGGCTACTTTGCATTTAGCTTGCATCACCTGAATTGTATCAATGATGTTTTATGCATGATGGGATTTGAAACAGGAAGTGCAATTATGAGATTGGATACATCTGTGTTTTACTTTGAAATACCCAAATATATTGAAGACAATAGTATTTTCATGTGGTTTTGACAAAGCACGAATCTTGTGTGAAACGCGCCAACTTCTTTGTTCCCCTGCCTGTGTTTTGTTGCTTTTTATGATTTTTGGATATCAATAAAGACTTTTTGCATTGTATGGGAGTGCAGCCATTCATCTTTTTGGTTCTACTAGTTTTCTGCTGGCAGTGACAGGGCGTGCACCCCACGGTTTTCAGCATGCTCTGAAGATTATGATGTGACTCACCTAGGAGTGGCGCTTCTCTTTCACTATGTTGTGCAATAGTCGTCCCACCAGAGGGGTTACTGTGACTTGCAGAGCTCTTGCTGTAGACTCACCACTGCAACTTTGCTCTTGTTAAGCCTGGTACACACAACCAGATTATCGGACGAATAATTGTCCGTTTTTTGTTGCATATCGAAAGTGAAGAGGTTACTCAACGTATGAAAATTCTCAAACAGCAGAATACAATTTGGGAAGTGATGTAATGCGTTGAATTGTTTTGTAATGTATTCTTTTGTTTCCAAACATGCGTAGTCTTGCTCTTACGATTTTTTTTGGGACGAAAACTGTACTAATTGAATGAAAATTGGACAATGTGTTCACATACGATAACAATTTTATAGCCTGCACCTTCAAGTATTGTCGTCCGAAAAGTTGGAATCGGCTGTCAAAAGCACTATGCTAATGATCAGATAATCGTCCGATCGTTCGTCGTATGAAATTTTACTTCCGATTTTATCGTGTGTACGGGGCCTTTAGAGACTTGCCATGCAAATTTGCTACAAATTGTACAAGTGTCAACTAGAACATGTGCTCCAAGTGTTCTGGAAGTGTACAACTTGCCAGTGAAAATGTACAGCAAGTTAACAACACTTACAATTCAACCCTACCACAAATTTGTGGCAAGTTATCCTTGCTATCTGGGGAGAAATGTGTAGCAACCCATGGAAGAAAAAACTATTTAACCTTTTTCTGATCAGTCAACAGAAAACTAAAATCTGATTCTGTATAAGTATTGCACTTTGCATTATAAATTGAATAAATCTGTTAAAAATAGTAGTAACCCATAGTAGCCAATAAGATGCCGTATTTAAAGCGGGAACTAAACCCTCCTATCATAGGCCATCTTGGCCACTGTTTTGGTCTTCAACTGCCATTTTATCAGTTATGACACCAGGCATTTGATAGTTTGACAGTTGGGTTGAGAGCATAACCAATGTAGCTGTTTTTTTAAACTGTTAAATATATGGGTTTAGTTTCGCTTTTAAAAGCTGAAGTTTAGCTAAGAAAAAAAAATTCCCTACAGTTTTAGGCCCCTTTCACACTTATACGACTTGTCCCACGATTTTGTACTGCAAAATCATATGACAAGTCATTCTCCATGATTTTCAATGACTACCATTCATACTGGCACGACTTTAAGTCGTGCCGACTTGAAAGTAGTCAATGCACTACTTTGGTCCAACTTCTATGCGAGTTGTACTCCATAGACCTCAATGTTAAACCCTGAAGTAGCATGCAAGTCGTGCCTGAATAATATAGACACGACTTCAGTACAACTTTGTAAGCACAAGCCTGGCTCGCTATTCGGGAAAGGAAAACTTTTCTTTCCTTTCCCGATGAGCGACAGACAGTGCTGACAGCTGTCTGGTATGAATCCAGAGGGGGAACGCCGCGCCAAGTTTTAAATGAAAAAAACGGCGTGGGTTCCCCCCAGGGGCATACCAGGCCCTTAGGTCTGGTATGGATCTAAGGGGAACCCCCTACGCCGAAAAATCGGCGTGGGGTCCCCCCCAAAATCCATACCAGACCCTTATCCGAGCACGCAGCCCAGCCAGTCAGGAATGGGGGTGGGGACGAGCTGGTGGCCCCCCCCTCCTGGACCGTACCAGGCCGCATGCCCTCAACATGGGGGGTGGGTGCGTTGGGGCATGGGGGGCGCAGTGCGGCCCCCCCACCCCAAAGCACCTTGTCCCCATGTTGATGAGGACAAGGGCCTCTTCCCGACAACCCTGGCCGTTGGTTGTCGGGGTCTGCGGGCGGGGGGCTTATCGGAATCTGGGAGCCCCCTTTAATAAGGGGGCCCCCAGATCCCGGCCCCCCACCCTATGTGAATGAGTATGGGGTACATGGTACCCCTACCCATTCACCTAGGGAAAAAAAGCGTCAATAAAAAACACAGTACACAGGTTTTTAAAATAATTTATTAGGCAGCTCCGCGATCTTCTTCTGAATTCGGGGGTCCTCTTCCGACTTCGGGGGTCTCTCCACCGTCTCCTCCCGGTGTCCGCATCTTCTGCCGGCTCCTCCGCTATCTTCTGCAGCTCAATTGCTAGCGGTGGTCCGGACTTCTGCCTTCTTCTTTTCTTCCAGAGATGTTGACACGACGCTCTCTCCAGCTGGAATGGTCTCTGAACGCTCCGTAACGGACTTATATAGGCGGTGGCCCCACCCCCTTATGAGGTCACTGTCCCGGGGCATGCTGGGACTGTGCCGTCATAAGGGGGCGTGGTCATCACCCGGGGACCACGCCTCCTAAAACGTCACAGTCCCAGCATGCCCAGGGACTGTGACGCCATAAGGGGGCGGGGTCACCGCCTATATAAGTCAGGTGTGGAGCGCACAGAGACCATTCTGGCTGGAGAGAGCGTCGTGTCAACATCTCTGGAAGAGAAGAGGGAAGAAGACGATCCAGAGGTCCGGACCACCGCTGGCAAAAGAGCGCCAGAAGATAGCGGTGGAGCCGGCAGAAGATGCGGACAGCGGGAGAAGACGCCGGAGAGACCCCCGAAGTCGGAAGAGGACCCCCGAATTCGGAAGAAGATCCCGGAGCTGCCTAATAAATTATTTTAAAAACCTGTGTACTGTGTTTTTTATTGACGCTTTTTTCCCTTGGTGAATGGGTAGGGGTACCATGTACCCCATACTTATTCACATAGGGTGGGGGGCCGGGATCTGGGGGCCCCCTTATTAAAGGGGGCTCCCAGATTCCAATAAGCCCCCCGCCCGCAGACCCCGACAACCAACGGCCAGGGTTGTCGGGAAGAGGCCCTTGTCCTCATCAACATGGGGACAAGGTGCTTTGGGGTGGGGGGGCCGCAGGGCACCCCCCCATGCCCCAAAGCACCCACCCCCCATGTTGAGGGCATGCGGCCTGGTACGGTCCAGGAGGGGGGGGTCGCCAGCTCGTCCCCACCCCCATTCCTGACCGGCCGGGCTGCGTGCTCGGATAAGGGTCTGGTATGGATTTTGGGGGGACCCCCACGCCGATTTTTCGGCGTAGGGGGTTCCTCTTACAATTCATACCAGACCTAAGGGCCTGGTATGTCCCTGGGGGGGAACCCACGCCAGTTTTTTTATTTAAAACTTGGCGTGGAGTTTCCCCTTATGATTCATACCAACTACTGTATGTTTTCATTTGTTAATGCCAAAAACGTGGCAAAGTAGTACTGCTCCCAAATCGCGGTAAAATCGCTGCAAATCGCGGCGAAATCGCGGTAAAATAGTGTGAAAGGGGCCTAGGCCTCATGCACACAGAATGTTTTTTTCCTTTCCTGGACGCCTTTGCTCCAGGGAAGGAAAAAGCAGCATACAAAAAAATGTGCCTACAGCAGCGTTTTGCTAACACGTTTAGGTGCGTCAAGTGTTTGGGTGTTCATTCATTCCATTGGCCAGAGAATTAATTTATTTTGCTCATTGGAATCAACACTCAAGTGATTTGTTTTTCTGCCCCTAAATGCCTGTTAACACCTACAGTGCCTTGAAAAAGTATTCATACCCCTTGAAATTTTCCACATTTTGTCATGTTACAACCAAAAATGTAAATATATTTTATTGGGAATTTATGTGATAGACCAACACAAAGTGGCACATAATTGTGAATTGGAAGAAAAATGATAAATGGTTTTACAAATTGTTTACAAATAAAAATCTGAAAAGTGTGGCATGCATTTGTATTCAGCCCCCTTAAATCTGATAGCCCTAACTAAAATCTAGTGGAACTCATTGCATTCAGAAGTCACCCAATTAGTAAATATTACACCTGTGTGTAATTTATGCTCAGTATAAATACAGCTGTTCTGTTTGTTAGAGCACCCTAGTGAACAAAAAGCATTATGAAGGCCAAGGAACACACCAGACAGATCAAGGATAAAGTTGTGGAGAAGTTTAAAGCAGGGTTAGGTTATAAAAAAATATCCCAAGCTTTGAACATCTCACTGGGTACTGTTCAATTCATCATCCGAAAATGGAAAGAGTATGGCACAACTGCAAACCTACCAAGACACGGCCGTCCACCTAAACTGACAGGACAGGCAAGGAGAGCATTAATCAGAGAAGCAGCCAAGAGGCCCATGGTAACTCTTGAGGAGCTGCAGAGATCCACAGCTCAGGTGGAAGAATCTGTCCACAGGACAACTATTAGTGCTACACTCTACAAATCTGGCCTTTATTGTTGAAAGAAAGCCACAAAAAGTCCTGTTTGCGAGAAGCAATGTGGGGGACACAGCAAACATGTGAAAGAGGGTGCTCGTGTCATATGAGTTAAAATTAAACTTTTTGGCTTAAAAGCAAAACACTATGTGTGGCGGAAAACTAACAATGCATATCACCCTGAACACACCATCCCCACCGTGAAACATGGTGGTGTCAGCATCATGTTGTGGGGATCCTTTTCTTTAGCAGGGACAGGGAAGCTGGTCAGAGCTGATGGGGAGATGGATGGAGCCAAATACAGGTTCAATCTTAAAACGAAAACCTGTTAGAGTCTGCAAAAGACTTGAGACTGGGGCGGAGGTTCACCTTCCAACAGGACAACGACCCTAAACATACAGCCAGAGCTTCAATGGAATGGTTCAGATCAAACCATATTCATATGTTAGAATGGCCCAGTCAAAGTCCAGACCTAAATCCATTTGAGAATCTCTAGCAAAATTTGAAAATTGCTGTTCACAGATGCTCTCCATCCAATCTGACAGAGCTTGAGCTATTTTGCAAAGAAGAATGGGCAAAAATTTCACTCTCTAGATGTGCAAAGCTGGTAGAGACATCCCCAAAAAGACTTGCAGCTGTAATTGCAGAGAAGGGTGGTTCTACAAAGTATTTGAAGGAAGGTGGTTCTACAAAGTATTGACTCAGGGGGGCTGAATACAAATGCACGCCACACTCTTCACATATTTATTTGTAAAAAAAATTTGAAAATCATTTATCATTTTCCTTCCACTTCACAATTATGTGCCACTTTGTGTTGGTCTATCACATAAAATCCCAATAAAATACATTTACATTTTTGGTTGCAATGTGAAAAATATCAAGGGGTGTGAATACATTTTCAAGGCACTGTATGTGTGATAAACCACATAGGCTAACATAGGCACAAAAAAAAAGTCAAGCACCTCTAATATCCATATGCTTAATGCTCTGTGTGCATGAGGCCTTAGTCTCATCACCTACCTCTAATGAAGGATGTCCCACACTGTGCAGGCAGGCATGTTGTGGATCCTAAGGAAATCTTCACTGCAGGGATGATAGTCCTCTTCCTATCTCTGAACATCTGACACTGCAATGGTTAACAGTTTCAGGTCTTTAGGCAGAACAGCAGCACGGATGGTCCGACGGGCGACACACCCCCTCATTGTCAAATGTGCTTTCATTTATTAAAGCGGAAGCCACAGCCGGGCGCCCTCAGTTTAAATTCCGTCACCGTGGAGAGGAGGGGGAGAGGAGCGGGGCTTCGTGCGCCCGCATTGCTGGACCGTGGAACAGGTGACTGTCTATTTATTAAAAGTCGGCAGCTACACTTTTTGTAGCTGCTGACTTTTAAATTATTATTATACACAAATATATAGCGCCAACAATTTACGCAGCGCTTTACAATATAGAGGGGGGACAGCACAATTACAGTACAGTTCAATACAGAAGGGACAGGAGGGCCTTGCTCGTACAGCTTACATTCTAAAGGGAGGGGGTGGTGGTACAAAAGGTAATAGATGCGGGGGATGATTTGATGGGGGTGGCTCGGGGAAAGTTCTTGGGTGGGTATGGGATAGGCTTTCCTGAATAAGTGAGTTTTCAGGGATCTGCTAAATGGGTGGAACTCCACTTTAAACTGAATGTAACACTATCTGTGAATTCAGGGAGTACTGTATAATAATGAAAGAGCTTTTCTCAATGGAGGAGGGAGCCGGCCCTTGTTGAACAAACTCTACTGCTGTTCTGCCTGAAGACTGGAAGCTGTTAACCTCTGCAGGAGCTAGAAGGCATTCATCAGTAAATATTTGTCAAGGATCCAGCTGCCTGCACACCGTAAGACATTCTTTATTACACTAATTGATGTGACTAACTGTAGGGATTTTTTTTTCTCCCTGCAACAGCAAACAGCCATCCACAGTACCAAAAAGAGAAGAGTTGACAGTATGATATCACCATCATTCTCTGCAGAATTCTCCTGTAAACCAGGTTGACTTGATACTCCAGCCCCAAGGGGTGGGTCCATGACAGGCTAGGCTCAGTGAGTATCACTCAATCTAGAAGCAGAGGGGTGCTGGAGCACTGAGAGGAGTTGAGTATTGCAGGGAATATTGATTTTTAATTTTTTACTATGCTGGGACACTTATTGAAAAAAAAAAAATTAAGAAAAAACGAGTTGAGCTTTAAAGAGGATATCTGATTGGTTGACACAGCTTACGCTACTTTGCACTTTTCTTTCTGCTTTATTAGGTCCATTGGTATACTTCAACAATGATAAATCCTAAGCAACGTAAATAGCAAATAAAATTGCTGCTTGGGAGATTGAACAAAATCATCTGAAGACAAAACGATTTACTATTACAGGAGTTTTTCTTAGTTACTGTTCAAATATTACCCCCGTGACATTAATCTTGCAGGAATATTCTATAATGGGAAACAATGCCCAACAATCTTAGAAATGAAGAAATGTTAAGCAACTAATCTCCTTCTCACATAAGTCTATGAAATTTAAAATAGGAGAGATCAATTACTAATACTTTTCACAACACTACAAAATAGCAGCGCAGCATGATCATGGAAAATAGACCTGTTAATCCTGAAATCTCTTCAGTGGCAGTTAATATATTGAAATATGATATAATGTGATTTTCCAGTGCAGACTATAAATCCATACATGGGAAGAAGAATTGTTCTTAAAAGAAACTGTTCAGACTAACATGCTGTGTTACAGTGCACTGAAAAAAACTGTCCTGAATGTTGTATTTCATGTACAATGACCTGAAGAGCAGCACATTATTATTATTATTATTATTATACAGGATTTATACAGCACCAATGGAGGGATCAGAGGGCCCTGCTCATTAGAACTTACAATGTAAGTGATATGTCAATTAACACACACATGAATTCTGGTGTGTAGGTTTGACATTAGAACAACTTCAATAATAATAATAACAATGATAATATATGGTATATATATATATATATATATATATATATATATATATATATATATATCACAAATATATCTCTCATATGGGAAATTAACTCAAAACCCATCAATTAATTGCATTTTGCTTCTACCAGATGAACCAAGCAAGCAAACTGCCATAATTGCATTTGTTATGCTCTGTTATGCTTTTGTTATGCTCTTAGGCCCCATTCACATGGGACAATTACACCCCCATTGTGCAGGATCATGTTTACCGGTATGGTGATACACAGGTGTTGCATGCATCCCCATGCCAGCAGTCTAATAGCTGTCAAATGGGCGCAGGGGCTACACAGATGTCATATTGGGAGCAGCGGCTTTGTCCATGCAGCCACTGCGTTCTAACATACAACAATGGGACAAGAAAGCATGCAACACCTGTGCATACCCGTGCCTGTAAAACATGACCCTGTATAGGGCATACAAGTAATTGCTCATGTAAATGAGGCCTTACAGTGATTCTAAAGGAATAAATTAAAAAAAAAAAAATAACCAACAAAAGCCCTAATCCTTTTCTTTTTGAATCCCTGCCAATGGTCCTGGCTCCCCCCTCTGCTGAGTGCTCCCAATGGCAGGCTCGCGCCCAAGCCATGCTCTTCTGAATGGACATTGTGAATGGACACAATTCACAGACAGACACAATAATTATGATACAATTTTATTTGCATACAAGTATTGCATGAAAACATCCACCATTTTGGAACAGATGGTGCTGATCTTTCTTGCAGTTCAGAAATTATCCACTTGCCGACCGCTGCATGCCGATATACGGCACAATGGCAGCGGTGGGCAAATGGGCGTACCTGTACGTTCCCTTTAAGAGCCAGGGATAGCAGGCGCGACCGTGCCCGTGGGACCAGCAGACTCGATGTCCGTCGGTCTCCCGGTGATCGTGTCACGGAGCCTCAGAATGGGGAAGTGCCTATGTAAACAAGGCACTTCCCCATTCTGGCTTGTGTCATGACAGAGATCACTGCTCCCACTGCTCATCGGGAGCGGTGATCTCTGTCAAGTGACTTGAAGCCCACCCCCCCCACAGTTAGAATCACTTCCTAGGACACACTTAACCCCTTCATCGCCCCCTAGTGGGCAACCCCTTCGTTGCCAGTGTCATTTACACAGTAATCAATGCATTTTTATAGCACTGATCGCTGTATAAATGACAATGGTCCCAAAATAGTGTCAAAATTGTCCAATGTGTCCGCCATAATGTCGTAGTCCCGATAAAAATCACAGATCGCCGCCATTACTAATAAAAAAAATTAAAAATAAAAATGCCATAAAACTATCCCCTATTTTGTAGACACAATAACTTTTGCGCAAACCGATCAATATATGCTTATTGCGATTTTTTTAACCAAAAATATGTAGAATACATATCAGCCTAAACTGAGGAAAAGAATTGTTTTTTTATAAAAAAATAAAAAACACAGAAGTGATCAAATACCACCAAAAGAAAGCTCTATTTGTGGAAAAAAAAGGACGCCAACTTTGTTTGGGTGCAACGTCGCACGAGTGCGCAATTGTCAGTTAAAGCGTCGCAGTGCCGAATCGCAAAAAGTGCTCTGGTCAGGAAGGGGGTAAAATCTTCCCGGTCTGAGGCGGTTAAACAATAACCACTTGCTGATATCAAAATCTGATCCGATCAGATCTATACTATCGTCCCCAGCAGTTTAGGGTTCCCAAAAACGCAGGGATCAGCCCAGATACCTGCTAGCACCTGCATTTTGCCCCTCCGCCCGGCCAGGCCCAGCCCACCCAAGTGCAGTATCAATCGATCACTGTCACTTACAAAACACTAAACGCATAACTGCAGCGTTCGCAGAGTCAGGCCTGATCCCTGCGATCGCTAACAGTTTTTTTTTGTAGCGTTTTGGTAAAAGGGCAAGCACCAGCCCCAAGCAGCGTCAGGTTAGTGCCAGTAGCGCTAACACCCACGCACGCACCGTACACCTCCCTTAGTGGTATAGTATCTGAACGGATCAATATCTGATCCGATCAGATCTATACTAGCATCCCCAGCAGTTTAGGGTTCCCAAAAATGCAGTGTTAGCGGGATCAGCCCAGATACCTGCTAGCACCTGCGGATATAGGCGTGACACCCGCTATTATTGTCCCTCCTGTCCTGACAATCCTGGTCTTTGCATTGGTGAATGTTTTGAACGCTACCATACACTAGTTGAGTATTAGCGTAGGGTACAACATTGCACAGACTAGGCGCACTTTCACAGGGTCTCCCAAGATGCCATCGCATTTTGAGAGACCCGAACCTGGAACCGGTTACAGTTATAAAAGTTACAGTTACAAAAAAAAGTGTAAAAAAAAAAAAAAACACAAAAAAATATATAAAATTTTAAAAAATAGTTGTCGTTTCATTGTTCTCTCTCTCTATTCTCTCTCTCTATTGTTCTGCTATACTTTACTGTATTCTATTCTGCAATGTTTTATTGTTATTATGTTTTATCATGTTTGCTTTTCAGGTATGCAATTTTTTATACTTTACCGTTTACTGTGTTTTATTGTTAACCATTTTTTGTCTTCTGGTACGCAATTCACGACTTTGAGTGGTTATACCAGAATGATGCCTGCAGGTCTAGGTATCATCTTGGTATCATTCTTTTCAGGAAGCGGTCGGCTTTCATGTAAAAGCAATCCTAGCGGCTAATTAGCCTCTAGACTGCTTTTACAAGCAGTGGGAGGGAATGCCCCCCCCACCATCTTACGTGTTTTTCTCTGGCTCTCCTGTCTCAACAGGGAACCTGAGAATGCAGCCGGTGATTCAGCCAGCTGACCATAGAGCTGATCAGAGACCAGAGTGGCTCCAAACATCCCTGTGGCCTAAGAAACCGGAAGCTACGAGCATTTCATGACTTAGATTTCGCCGGATGTAAACAGCGCCTGTAAACAGGTATAGTGAGTATTTTGCAGACCTCACTTTTTGTCACAAAGATTTTCAAAAACAAATGAGAGCTGCAAAATACTCACCATGCCTCTCAGCAAATAGCTTGGGGTGTCTACTTTCCAAAATGGGGTCATTTGGGGGGGTTTTGTGCCACCTGGGCATTTCATGGCCTCCGAAACTGTGATAGGCAGTGAAGAGTGAAATCAAACATTTACGCCCTTAAAAATCCTGAAGGCGGTGATTGGTTTTCGGGGCCCGTACGTGGCTAGGCTCCCAAAAAGTCCCACACATGTGGTATCCCCGTACTCAGGAGAAGCAGCTGAATGTATTTTGGGGTGCAATTCCACATATGCCCTTGGCCTGTGTGAGCAATATATCATTTAGTGACAACTTTTTGTAATTTTTTTTTTTTTTTCATTATTCAATCACTTGGGACAAAAAAATTAATATTCAATGGGCTCAACATGCCTCTTAGCAATTTCCTTGGGGTGTCTACTTTCCAAAATGGGGTCATTTGAGGGGGGGTTTGTACTGCCCTGCCATTTTAGCACCTCAAGAAATGAGATAGGCAGTCATAAACTAAAAGCTGTGTAAATTACAGAAAATGTACCCTAGTTTGTATACGCTATAACTTTTGCGCAAACCAATAAATATACGCTTTTGACATTTTTTTTTACAAAAGACATGTGGCCGAATACATTTTGGCCTAAATGTATGACTAAAATTGAGTTTATTGGATTTTTTTTATAACAAAAAGTAGAAAATATCATTTTTTTCAAAATTTTCGGTCTTTTTCCATTTATAGCGCAAAAAATAAAAACCGCAGAGGTGATCAAATAACATCAAAAGAAAGCTCTATTTGTGGGAAGAAAAGGACGCAAATTTTGTTTGGGTACAGCATTGCATGACCGCGCAATTAGCAGTTAAAGCGACGCAGTGCCAAATTGTAAAAAGTGCTCTGGTCAGGAAGGGGGTAAATCCTTCCGGGGCTGAAGTGGTTAAAGGAAATCTGTAATTGAACTGTACTTTCAGCACCTAAGACCAGGCAACAAAATGTGATGTGACAATATACTGTTACTATCCATTTTGCAGATTTGTACTCAGCTTCAGTCTGTGCTGTATGTGACATCAGAAAACATGATTCCTTCCCATAATTATATACTCTTGATTCATGCAATTCCAGCACAAGGCTGAAAACTAATTGCACTAATTGGTTCAACTTGGCACTGAATGAAAATTAAGATGAGTCTATATAGTGGTAAAGATGATTACTGCATCCTATTCTAGGTTCTGCTTGGCACAGTTTTTCAGCTAAATAAAATAAATGATTTAAAAAAAACAAAAAACAAACGTCATACTTACCTCTATTCTGGGCTCCCTCGTCACTGGATTTGGTAAACAGCAGCAGGAGTGAATGGATCCCACTGTGCTCGCTGAGTCCAGTGAGGAGGGAGAGAGAGCAGCGCTACTCTCGGGCACAGTGCTGCATTGAGATTAGGCTCAGGTTGGTATTTGGGGGAGCTGCACATAAAAATTTTTTTAACTTAATGCCAAGAATTCATTAGGGTAAAAAACCTGAAGCCTTTACAATCACCTTAAGACAATCAAATAGCTGAACTACACCCATTTCTTCCAAGTCTTCCTCTACCTACTTACCTTCATCCCTGTTAGGTTAATGTTGGGAAGAGTTCCTGTGGCTCCTCAACAACCTTTCTAATCTACCCGTTACACAACCCCCCCCAACTGCCTAATCATCCAAACACATACCCTCTCTTAAAATGCTAACTAGATTATCTCTGACAAAAATGCCCACACCTTGGCACCCAAGCTCCATCCAACCATGCAAAATTCGCTCCAAGGTCACCTCCTGAACTCCCTATCCATGGCACAATTCTTCCCTTTTTATTTTTTATATACCTCAAGTAGCTTGAACACCCACATCAGAAGATACCTATATAGAACCACTATACCTTATCTCCAGCCACATATGGTTATTACCTTTAGGGATGTAAGCCATGCAACTGTCTACACCATTCTGTGTTAACCCAAGAAATATTGTATCTTCCACATTACGCTCTAATGCCTATCTTCATCTGCATAGTCACACTGTACCGTGTCACTGTGCTTTATATTTAAAATGAATAAAAAAACATTACTTGAAACAAAAATGTTTGCAAGAAACTTTTTTAAGCTTTGCCTCCCAGTTTGTCCACCTAGCAGTCATTCAATTCTGTAGTGAACATGTGGTATCCAAAAATGTGGGATTCTTCTAAAGTTTGACAAATTTCTTTTAATATTAAAGGTTTAGTGGGCTAGATCTCTGTTACATTCTTAATTTCCATTCACTCTTTAGAACCTGCTGTTTAATGTTAAGATACCAATAAAACCAGATTAAAGCAAAAAAAAATAGCAGCATTAGATACACTTTGACAACTGGGGAGCTACATGATTTTAAGACAGGAACAAATGGTGTGCGGCAGATTTTTTTTTTCTGTTCCTAATAAAACGTACATTTAGGAAAAAAAGCATAATCCATCTAGCATGCTTCAAAAAAGCTCTCTGAAAGCCTGTTTAGTTTGATAAAATATTCTTTAAAGCTGAACTCCAGGAGGGTATTAAAAACACAGATTCATAGAGTTATGTAATAATTTTTAAATGTTTTTGTAAATGTCACTAGTGTAAGTACATGAATCAAAAGAAAATTGAAAAAAAATAAACAATTTGAATTAAATGCCTTGGGCATTTAGCTTTACCTACTTTTTCTTTCAGTGGCGATTTCCTTTACATGCTTTACAATTGCTTTCTGAATTTGATGCTTTCAGATTAATATTCACACATTGGAAATAACTTAACATTAATGTCAAATTTAAAAAAATAAAAATAAAAAAGGTAACACCTGCTCAGTGCAAAGATATTGCACTGAAAAATGTTTTCCTTCTTTTCCCACAGTCCCTACCAGCCCTGTAGGCTCCTCCCCTCCTTCCAGTTCCTCCTCAAGCCGGGTGCACATTCTCGTCAGTTCCTATGTCTAGCTCTGAGCATTTATAGAAGACCATGGTGCTAGTAAGTCACAACCCTACCTAGCAAGAGAATGATTGAAGGCAGAAGGAGCCTATGGCTCTGCTGCCCTTAGCTTCTCCTGTGAAACCAGAAAGTGAGGGGTGGCAACACTGGAGCTGGAGCCAATGCTGGACAGGTGACATGGAGCCAGGTACATTTTTAGGGCTGGGGACTGCTAGGGTAGATAGTGGTATGTTTTTTTTACCTTAATGCACAGAATGCATTAAAGTAAAAAACATTTAAACTTAATAAACTTGCACATCTTGCTCTTGCACCTATATGGAAGAATTTTAAGGTGTACATAACTGGTATAAATGGTGGTCTTATAAATGTGCCCATTGAAAAAAAGGAGTGAAACACTAGATAATCTTATCTTGTCAACACTAGGGTTGATGTAGGGGAGAATATGCCCTTAGGAAGGACAAGAGCTGTAGGTTATTATTATTATTATTATACAGTATTTATATAGCGCCAACAGTTTACGTAGCGCTTTACAACTTGAGGGTAGACAGTACAAATACAATACAATTTGATACAGTAGGAATCAGAGGGCCCTAGGTTAGCTTATATCTAAGATAAACTTTTTGCACAAGGAGGAAAGGGTCAAGCCAGTTGGATACAATCTAAATGGCTCACATAGGGTTAATATGTGTTCCTATTTTTACTTGTGTGGTTACAAAAAACATTAGTAGTGTCTCACTTTACAAAATAAACAAAAATGAGTTTAAAAAAAGGCTACATAAATAAAATGTTTGTAAAAGCAGTGCCAACACATACAAATAAGCAATTCAATGACTACAAAAGAGCAGAGTATCACATATATAAACTTGGTGGTAGACAATTAAAGCAGACCATTTAAATACATTTCATGACTTTGAAGGGCAAGAGTAAGAAATGTAAAATGGAGATCTGATCTAATCTTAAACCTGCTCAGACCCCTATTTTAAGACCTATACTAACTACCCCTGTAAAGAAAAGATGTGTATACTTACCTTTTGTAAGAGCGCTCCAGTCTGATCATGTGACTGTCTCCCAGCATCAGGGGAGAGGAGGGACAGCCAACCAAAAGTTTTGACTTTTTACTGAACATAATCTCTACCAAAATCTGTTCTAGACTTGATGCAATTGGGGGTTGATTCCTTACCCATAATTTTTTTTTATATTTGCCTGTCAAACAGCTTTAGAAAATATCCAAGACTGAGACCATAGTATCTTTCATGTAGGGGCCTTTTTATAAATATGAAAGAAGCACCAGATTGCAAGTGACATTAGTGTACTTGCATACAGTATGGATGCTTGAACATCAGTATTCCTGACAGAACACTGCATTTCTTGCATTCATTTAGCATGCATTTGAGCGCACACACATAATTTAAATTTTAGTTCCCAAAATACAATTCTAACCTCTTCAAATTAGTATTGTACATGTATACACCTGTAAAATACTGACTGGCAATGCAGCTTTCTGTATTTTTTTTATTTTTTTTTTACTGATCTATACGCAGCTCATGTTTATGCACTTGAGTGTGTACAGGTACATTGAAAACAATGGGCTGCAATTACATCAATATAAAACAGAAAGCGCCTGAAAACGCTGCATTTTTAAGCAGCAGTGTGCAAGAGGTCTTAAAGCTGATATCCAGCTTTTAGTGAAGTTTAGCTCGTCCAAACAAACTATTACCTTCACTTACACATGCAGCGACTGCGTATTGTATAAATTGTACATAGTTCCCAAATTTAAGTTTGGCAGAGTGCTGCTCAGAAATGTAAAGGAATCTTTGTATTGTATAAATAAATACAAAGTTTCTTCTGATTGGCTGAATCAGAGATCACAACATCCACCCACCTCTCTGCCTCAACCATTTAGAATACAAGGATCCCTGTGAATGCCTGAGCAGCGGTTTTGCTCTGGGAGTGGGACGGGATGTTGACGTTCCAATGCCAGAGCACTGCCTTGTATACTGTAAGTAGCTGAGGCATACGTACATACAGTTTACATATCACACACAGCCATTGCATTTGTTAGTGAAGGAAATAGTTTGATGCAGCTTGGTCTAAACCAGGGGTCTCCAAACTATGGCCTTCTGGAACTACAATTCCCATCATGCCTAGTCATGTCTGTGAATGTCAGAGTTTTACAATGCCTCATGGGATGTGTAGTTCTCCAACAGCTGGAGGGCTGTAGTTTGGAGATCCCTGGTCTATACAAACTGTTTAAACTTTACTAAAAGCTGAAGATCAGCTCTATGAGCAACCGATTCCTTGCTTCATTGTCCTTAAGAAATAAAAAAGAAACCTGATTGGCCACTAAGAGCAGTAACTTCTCTGTTGCTCCTTTTTCTGTGAATAGGCCCTTTAGTTTTGCAAAGACCTCATACAATAGAGAGATGTCATGCAATATGTAAACCTTTACTGTATTATTAGGCTTTGCAGGTATCTAGATTTTCATCATGTTCTATCACTTCACTTCCAAAGTAGCACCATATCTGTGCCTACACTGTACTTAATGTTAGACAATACACAGCCATCAGTGGGTGTTAAGTGTTTTAACAAGCAAATTGTACACAGCGAGTGCTCCTTACACATTATAAGTACCGCAGCTTGAATTTCTTACAGCTCGAGGTGGGCTGATTGTGAACTGTCACAACCCACATGCCATTAAAGTATAGGTTTCTATGACTGAGTTAAAAATAATTAAAGCTCTTGGATTAGCAGTTAAATCAACTACAGTTTTAACTTACAATGAGGCATAAACTGGCAGTAAATCTTCAGAATCAGTTACAGGATAAATCCAAACACCCATATATTTGTTTATTAATTTTTTCACTAAACTTATTTAAAGAGAATGAATCTATAACATTCCCTATATGTTTTATTTACTGACTGGTTATGTAAATGACTAAAATATAGAGAGCTTTCTGATCAGGTCTGTCTGTCAGCCAGACCTGATTGGAAACTCAAAGCAGCTCTATAGACAGGTGGACATAAAGAGACTTATGTTCATTTACACCTGCCTACCACCAAGTCTGTCCAGGTCCAGGGAAGAAAACATTAAAGGACTGCATCCTTTTCCATTTTCTGGACCCAAGAATGATGGATTAGAGGTAGTGTGATGTAAACGGACACACTGTTTACATCCATCCACCTGTGGAGGTATCATGGGTCAACCAGACACAGATGTGAATAACTGAAGTCCATCCTATTTGGCTCTAATTGAACAGGGCATCTTCTCACTGACCCCCTGCTGATCGAGCGGACTGGTTCCATGTGAAAGAGCCCAAGTCAGAGGAAACACCCATTTCTCCTATCATAGACAGGACCCATCTTGATTTTCAACTTTTTTGTTTGAAAGCTCAGCATGTTCTTCAAACACAGTATTATGGAAGGACCTTATATTAAAAGCATATTAATTCTGATAATGAAAAAGTGATATAAAGTGGCACTTTATAGACATAAAAATAAAAAATAAATTGGTGAAAAACTATTATAGTTTTTATATACTCAAGGAAATTGTAGAAGACTATAATGCAATTGTTGAACAAACTGTCATTTGTATTAATTTATAAGGTGCCAATGCATCCCAAAGTTCAAGAGTTCCAATATACAGTTCTGATACAGTTCTTAGCTGAGAACCTTACTATGGCTACACAAGGAGGTAATAATGAGCACTTTTGCCCACTGTAAGCACTGTTGTGTTTTGTTATTGGCTTAAACCTCTGTCTTCTTAGTGACAAGAGGTAAGGAAGGCATTAACTGCATTTGTGTTTTAGTCTGTCAGGTGAAAACATACAAAAAGCAAAAGTGGGTCCTCATGTTACTTACAAAATCAGATTTCCCTGATTCCATGTATGGCCAGCTTAAAGGATTTTTGTATTTAAAAGATCCGGATAACATGACCCAATAATAAGTTATAAACATGTACTACTACTTTAAGAATGGAAAAAATTCTTTATGTGCTTTCCTAAAGTCTTTGCGAGGTACAAGTATCGTTTTTAGGTTTTGAGGCTGCCTCTTCTCCTCGGCAAGGTCTTTATTAAGAAATAACTCTCATGATGCAATGGAGGATCTTATGCTCTACAGTATATGCCATGCTGCCAATTGGTAATGGATGTGATATGCAAAATTAATAGACTGGGGGATATTGATAAAACTCAAGCTGGCTGAGAATTAGGCTATTTGATCGTTTTATGTATTTTATATCAAAAGACGTGTATATTTTTTTAAAATTCAGTAGAATACAATACACAACTGCATGATTTTTATTGTTATGTATTGTAAAGCGTATGAATTTATTTTCATGCATCTATTATATAAATACTGACTTCCTGGTTCCCGAGGTCATGCTCAGGCCCACCCAATTTTCCTACCCTATTGTGAGGGGCATCCCTACTGACAAAAAGTGAGGAGCAGGAAGAGATGGGCTTGAGCTCGGCCTCAGTATCCATGCCCATCCATGCCACCTATCAGTGCCCATCTGTGCCACCTATCAGTGCCCATCTGTGCCTCCTATCAGTGCCCATCCATGCTGCCTATCATCGCCCATCCGTGCCGCCTATCAGTGCTCATCAGTTCCACCTATGTGTACCCATCAGTGCTGCATATCAGTGCCGCCTATCAGTGCCCCATCAGTGCTGCATATTAGTGCCCATCTTCAGTGCCACCTCATCGGTGCCCATCAGTGCCGCCTTATCAGTGCCTGTCAGTGCAGCCACATCAGTGCCCATCAGTGAAGGAGAAAACTTACTTATTTACAAAGTTTTGTAACAGAAACAAAAATTTTCAATCTTTTTTTTATTTGTTTAGCAGAAAATAAAAATCCCAGAGGTGATCAAATACCACCAATAGAAAGCTCTATTTGTGTGAACAAAAAGATAAAAATTTAGTTTGGGTACAGAGCAGCATGGCCGCGCAATTGTCATTCAAAGTGCGACAGCGCTGAAAGCTGAAAATTGGTCTGGGCAGGAAGGTGTATAAGTGCCCGGTATTGAAGTGGTTAATAGACACCTGGCTCTTTTTCACGCCTCCCTGTGTGGCAAAGATGGCCACCTTAAGCGAGTGCTGCCTGTGTGTGTACGCCAACATGCACACACACATACACACACAGGCAGTCGGCTCAGTGCTGAACCTACTAAAGGGGCAAGGTCAGCATCACTTCCTGCCCAGCTGCTGTGCTGAAACTGCACCATTAACAGGCGCTGTGTCACCAAAGAGACTAAAATATATAGTCTGGGTCTGCTTGTGTGACAGCTGCAGTGACCAGTCAGGGAGCTCAGTAACAATGAGCCTGTGGTTATACCAGGCTCAGTGTTACTGACTTGCACTAAGGAGAGTGCCTAGTATGGGCACTCTGGCCTCATTGCCACCCCCCACCCCTCTTTAATGCCTTCATAAGTGCTGCCTTAATTGGTCTCCCGGGTGGCACAGCCCTGACTTCCCCTAATCGAATTGCTCCTTCGCCGTCCTTGAATGCTGCAGAATTTCTCTTGCTAAAGAGGGAGTAAAATCTTGCTGTTCCAACTAGTAACAAAGCAACTCCATTGGAAAAAAGTGGTCGGTCGGTGATCATGTTGTTGGTGAGCTATCGCCAGCAGCAGGAACTCTCATCTGACATGCTGTTAACAAAGATTTTGTATTTTAGTCCCTTTAAAATCTGTTTTTCTGTAGCTTCTCCCACAACAACTTGGGAAAGAGGGGTAAGTAGCTGTAGTTTCTCAGAAAAATGAGAGCCACAGGCAACAGTAACCCATTATATTTGAGAAGAGCAGGGCAAGAGGCATCTGTTTTTGGATATAGTGCGGCACATAAATGATGCAAAAACTTTCTCTTTCGAGCACAAAAAAAAATAATGTACATTATATTCTATAAATATTTCATATTCAGTTAGAAAAAAAATGCATTAAACCTGACACAAACTTTTAGGCTTCATGCACACTGGACATTAAAATAACGTTATAAATACGCCTGTAGCTTTGCAGTGAGTCTTTCAATGTATTTTTTTTTCTCAATGGATCAAAAACATTAAAAAACGCTGGTGGGCCACGTTTTTGAGCGTTTATTGATGTTTATCAGCATTTATGAGCGTTTGGCGGTTTTTGAGGTCAGAAAAATGGCTCCTGAACGCGATTTTATGGCGTCCAGAAAACAGCCCATAAACTCCACTGCCGATAAATATCCAAAAACGTCCATGTGTGCATGGACACATAGGATAACATAGAAGGGGGTTTATGGGCTGTTAAAAAAAATGCCCAAACTCCCAAAAACGGCCATTTATGAGCTTCAGTGTGCATGGAGCCTTAAGCTAAAATCTCCTTCTACATTTTTCTAATAGATTGGTCTATAGTAATTGTGTTTTATATAATTTATTAACTGTTATAAGGCCAGTCAATAATTTACAAATTGACACTACTCTCATCTGGTTCTGGAAAACATTAGCAAATACAATTTATGTTTGTGTTTGCATTAAAATTTCTCCTATCTAGATAACAGCATTTTTGGTTCAAGAGAAACTCCTTAAGGAGGGGCTGGTACAGGGGCATAACTACAGGGGTCGCAATTACGACCCAGCAGTGGTGGCTGCTGGTTTTCTTTTTGGGGGGGAACGGCAAACATCCACCCCCCCCTCCAGTTGGTTGGTCGGCCGGCGGCACCCCCCCAGCACTTGCCCCATCTAGGTTGCGGCCGGGCGGTGGGCAGCAGCCCGGTTGTCGGCTCCTACGGGCGGAGGGCAGCGCGCTCCTACGGGCGGCGGGCAGCAGTTGCTGTGTTCTCTTCCCATCTTCTGTGTCATGGCAGTTTCTGCCATGCGGCTCCTCCCCTTAGGCATCCAATAGGATCGCCTGTCCTTTCAGTCAATCGGGTGATGGGTCTCAAGATCAGCTTCCTGGTTGGCTGGGAGGAGGATCAGTGTGGTGATAGCGAATATCCATTCGCTATTGTCACACAACTGAGTAGAATCGGGGCGCTGTGCTCTACGCCCCCGAGCCCATCCTTTTTTGAAGCCTGTTAGAGCCTCTGGCTCTAATCACGTGCTTCAAAAAAAAAACCCCTGCCATTGGAATACATGCGTAGAGTAGATCAGAGGGCCGGACGCATGGATAGGGGGATGGCGTCCGTGCGCCTCTAATGGATGGGCCGCCACAGCAACCCGGCCCCATCCTTCAGGAGGCCAGGGCCTTCACTGTATACCTGGATAAAAGGGGCAGCAGGGATGGCATATCGAGGAACCAATTACATTCATGTTCCTCCTGCAGCTGCTAAATGCCCGCTTCTCCTCCTCTCACTCCTGCAGGCATTCAGCGGCTACAGGAAAAACATGGAGGAGATCTGTTCCTTTATAGGATGCCAACCTGATGCCACACCTATCCAGCTTTCTGCTGCCCCTGTGCTCCCTCCCGGCCCCCCTCATCCCCCGCAGCTCTGCCGGGTTCCCTCCTCCTCTCTCTCCCCAGCTGCTGTGGGGGTTGTGTCAGGATGGAGAGTGGCAAAGGCACCAGTAAATGTGTCATTTACCGGCCCCTTCCTTGTCTGAATAGACAGAGTCAGTGATTGGTACTGATTACTGACTCTGTTCATTTATAACGGAAGCATAGTAAACTGTTGCTACTATGCTTCAGTTTGTGAATGAACAGGAAGCTTTATACAGAGGTATTCCTGCCCACTCATTCTGAATGAATAAATGAGTAACTTGTATAGTGCTACATATGCGAACTAAATTGCCTCGAGGCGCTTTCTGTGCAGCAGAGAAGGAGATTGAGGCGGAACATCAGAGGCATGGAAAAATTGGAAAAAATTATAAAAACTAAAATTATAAAAAATAAATAAAATAAAATGGTAAAAAATAATAATAAAAAAAAATACTGACACCAGCTGTGGAACTGCCAGGGTCAAAAATGTCACACTTGCAACCAGGCCCTGGAATTCCTCCACTGGGCTTGGAGGGAAGGGGGGTCAGGGGGACCCTTCATGGTTTCTTGCACTAGGACCCTGAAGGTTCTAGGTACGCTTCTGGGCTGGAGTCTCTGTCATAATTTTAGTATTGTGCCCTGATTAGAGTAGATTTACTCTGACTTCTGTCCCATATACTGTTGTCATTTAGACAAAAAGTGAAAAGAGAAATGGCCCCTGCACTGCAGCAGCAGCAAAAAAAAAAGCTTGGTAGAGTAACATTGTATAAAAAAATTTGCCCTATTTTAATTGATTACCTAGTTTCTGTTGTGCTAATTCTTTGACATCAGTAGTTTGAATTACTGAGTACAAGCAATTGAGCCTATTTATTGTTTTTCATTTGCTTGTTGCAAGCCTGTGATTTAAGGGTACTTAAGCCTGACAGAGCCAGGTTTGTAGCATTTTCAAAATCATGGTCAGTAACAGCAGCCCACACATTGTTCTTTTCTGACAAGTTTCTATTAATAGGCTACGCTGGGATCTTCACCGAACACACACTCTACTGATCTAATATCTAGTAGGAGTCTCCTCAGTCCAGTATCTCCATATAAGCACACCGGTTAAATCATACAATTTGCTGCATCTTCAAATAAAAAAGCATGGTGGAAACTTCAATAAAGAGAATCGGATATGCTATGACTTTGCTACCAGCCATGTGAAGCATTTGATAAAGCACACAACTACTGAATCTTATTAAAGCATAGCGAGCGCATTAATTTCACTTAGTATTCCCTTAATTGCACAAGCCCTGGCTGCTTGAAGATAATATGCCAGCAAGAAATTAGAATTATGCTTATCTCATCTGTGCTGGAAACCCTGTCTTCTAAAATCTTTGCCTTTATTCTTGCTTTATATTATAAACATTATATAGGGTATACTTGTATTGTACCAGGTCATTTTCTGTTAGACCTGATACAGGAGTATGTTTCAAATCTTAATGACTATTGGTGTCTTACAGAAAGATTACACCTAGTATCACTTATTCCTCAGTGCATTATTAACCACTGATTAACATATCCTAACAGTACTTTCTATAGCCAAACATTTTTGCTAAACATAGTGGGGGGGGGGGCTGTCACGGACACAGAATTTAGAATTTTATCAGGTCATTAACTCCAAACTAGCTGTTTTGCCACTTCAAAAGGCGCATATAAATGTGCACATTAACAGAATTATGTGATTTCAAGGAAAACATGATGTCTAGCACAATAACCTATTATAGTTGGTTAGGATGAAGTACAACATTTTTAAATATAACCCCAAATCCCAAAAAGTCGGGACACTGTAAAATCTACATAAAAACAGAATGCAATTATTTAGAAACCTCATAAACTCATATTTTATTCACAATAGAAAATAGAAAACATATTAAATGTTAAAATCGAAAAAATTGATTTTATGAAAAAAATAAGGTCATTTTCATATTGATGGCAGCAACATGTCTCAAAAAAGTTGCAATCGGCTCATGCCTGAGACTCGGAGGTGTCACATTACGCACTAGGTATGTGATCTGGCACAGAGCAGCCGCCTTGCCGCAGTAAATGTACGGGGAATGGTCCGCAAGTGGTTAAACAGTAAATGTCATATGCTTGACAAATGAAAAAGGGGGATTTATGGGAAACATAAATTCCCACATTTGGAAAAATTGCATATGTAAGTTTGGTGACTAGATAATCATGTGGGGCCTCTAAATCTTCGTTAAGACCTTTTGGAGCCAGAGTGTTTAGGGTAAAAATCCTATATGTTTACATAGTTGTTGCAATCTTTTGGCAAAGGAGGAAGGAGGGGGGATGGATTCTATGACCCAGACTTTGAGATCTTTAGTTGATTTATAGAGCTTAAGAGTGAAATGTCTTGGCGCGCTGTGCTCCACATCACCACTTTCAAAAAATATTCTTTGCTCGCCAAATCTAGCATGAGCCATGCGGATGGTGCGGCCCATGAAGAGAAGGCCACAGGGGCATGACAGACAATAGATGACAAAGGTGACGGAACTGGCGAAAAATGTATCGATGGTGTATTCCTTGCCATTAGCGTCAGAAAAGGATTTTTTTACAGTGTTGTACGAAGGCGCATATTTTGCAAAGGCTTTTTGCACTGAAACATTCCTGTCATATTATAGAAAAAAGTCATTGGGTGGGTCAGGGGGGAACAGGAATTTTGATGGGTGTCTTTTTTTTTATGTTAGGGGCCCTTTTTTATACAAACATGGGTTTTGTGGGGGATAACTGAGGAAAGTTTGGGGTCTCAGAGAAGTATGTTGCAAATGCAAGAAATTATGTGTTCCATTTATTTGGTTTTGCAGTGGAAGTTGGTGATGAATCTGATATCAGAAGAGGTTGTTTGTTGTTTGGTTGAAGGCATGGTGATGGTGGCACATTCGGACTGAGCTTTGCTGATGATGTCTGCATTATATCCTTTTTTTTGTGAGTATGGAACTCTGAGAATGATAATCAGATTATCATTCTCAGAGTTTGCTTTTATCCTTCTACTAACAATTTTATGTGTCTGAACCATTGAGCACAGAGAGACACATTTTTCTTTTTAGGAAGCACAAAAAATAGCTTCATATAATTTGATTGTGCCCCATTCGTAACAAATATACACTTACTTTCACTGGGTAAATTGCTATACAATTTATTAAATACACCCCTTAGCTTTTACTCTGAACACCAATGTACTGTCAGTGTTTCTGTTGAACCCCAATGCACTCATCAGTGTTTCCTCTGAGCACCAATACTCTCCTGGTGCTGCCTTTGCACATCAATGTTGTGGGCATCTCAAGTACTTATTAATGGTAAATTAGCATTTATAAAAAGAATGGTATCAACTTCTGTCAAATAACTACACATTTAAAAAATACCATATATACTCAAGTATAAGCCGAGTTTTTCAGCACATTTTTTGCGCAAAAAATGCCCCCCTCGGCTTATACTCGAGTCAAGCACTTTTCTGCAGTAGAGATGGACATTTTCCGAACCGACTTTGGGCCCCGAGATATGGGGCCCCAAAGTCAGTCAACTGTCCATCTGCAGTAATTTCATTTCGGGATCCCTTCTGGACCCCAAATTTTGGCTGCAGCTAGGGGGTATCTAGGAACCCTTAACTGCCGAGTTTGAAATTCGGGGGAGCTATGGCTGCAACTGGGCACAGTGAGGCATGCAAATGGGCACAGTGAGTCTACAAATGGGCATTGTTGACCCTCTTTTCCACTTACAGTAGCTGCGTATTTCTCACCCTAGGTTTATACTCGAGTCAATACGTTTTCCCAGTTTTTTGTGGTAAAGTTGGGTGCCTTGGCTTATATTCTGGTCAGCTTATACTTGAGTATATACGGTAGTTAAAACATTGCAGTTATAACATTATCAAATACTGTATACAAAATGGAAAATGCTCAGCAATGAGCTGGTTGATTCAGTCTCTTATGAGTCAGGAAATGCTACTGCCAACTTTAAGAAAGCTTTAGAGAAACCTTTCATTATTCATTAGCAGGAATAACAGTACTGAGCTTTACTTATTGCATGCCCAGGCGTATTCCCATCATTCCCGTCTTTAAAGTGCACTACCATCTACACATAATAAATTCAGATGAATTTCATATAAAGGGGAAAACTGTAACAATGACATGACATTTACTATACACTGACCAATGAATTCAACTGTGACCATTGGTGTCCACTCTACATTGTGGGAGCTGTGCACATTAGTGCTGAGGCCCTTTTATCCTGGAAGAAACAGGTATTGACTCAAAATAAATGTATCACAGAGAAAACATTAGTGTACTAGAGTTCACTTGGATTGTTGTGGCATACATTCTCGCTTAGAGAGTTAAAGGAAACCCAAACTGAGAATTCTTTAGGTCGTCACTGCTGACAACCTTCTGAAAATAATAGGTGCCTGATTGTCAGTGCTAATCGTCTGGCTGCCATACTAATACAAAAGCTACTATTTTAGTGACACAGAGTATTGAATCAAATGGATCAGCATGAATTTCAAACATATTGCATTTTCACAAGGAGAATAAATTAGCAGTGATCTGTCCTTTTTTAAAACATCTTATCAATCAACAAACAGTTGATTAATATATCAATGATCCAGTTATAAGTAACATCTATTTTAGGAGCTGGGCCTACAACTCCAAAAAGAAACATGAGGAAGCGAGGGACCAGTGGATAAAATATTCCTCATAGAACTTTTAAGACCTGGGAGGTAAGACCCCTACTTACTGTTCCCCTTTTCTCTTTCCTATTATAGCCCCTATTTTTTTTTCCCACTCTTGCTACTCTTTATTGTTCTCAATCCTATAACTTTTCTTTTTTGCTACTCAGCCAGATGCATATTTTCTTGGACTGACCTATTTAGGTCCCGGCAGGGTCGGTCTTCCCTAGAGTTGTTTGGACTTTATGTTATGCCTAGAAGCCAGACAGGCCAGTTAAGATCACTGGGCAGAATAGTTGGACAACATCTTTGCATAGCTATGTACTGTATATTGAGATTGTAGAGAGAGCTTAATGCCGCGTACACACGAGCGGACTTTACGGCAGACTTTGCCCGGCGGACTTTTCGACGTACTTTACAACGGACCTTCTGAATGAACGGACTTGCCTACACACAATCCACCAAAGTCCGTCGAATTCGTACGTGATGACGTACGACCGGACTAAAACAAGGAAGTTCATAGCCAGTAGCCAATAGCTGCCCTAGCGTGGCTTTATGTCCGTCGAACTAGCATACAGACGGCTGACTTTTCGACCGGACTCGATTTGGACGGATTAATTTAAAACATGTTTCTAATCTAAGTCCGTCCAACTTTTGAGAAAACAAAGTCCGCTGGAGCCCACACACGATTGAATTGTCCGACCAAATCCCGTCCGCCGGGCAAAGTCTGCCGTAAAGTCCGCTCGTGTGTACGCGGCATTAGATTATGATTTTATCGACACAGTTTGAAAAAGAGTCAGGCGCCCTTTTGTATGATACTTTGCCCGTTTGCTCTGCTTCTTATTGTCCTGGTGTAATATTCATTCAAGTGTCCATATTTTTAACTGAAAAAAAAAGAACCACAGCTATTAAACAGATTGAAATTTAAGAGTTGGGCCAATATTGTTCCATCTCTACACAAAAGCTGCTACTGCTGACCTCCTGAAACTACTAGATGCCTCACTGTCTCCGACTTCCATACTTAGAGATACTGATCTGAAAAAGTATGTATTTCTTGAAAGTCAGAATGAATGCAGAACTCATATTCCAGGTCAGTCATTTAGAAAGTACCTTTGGATCATGTGCATTACAGCACAACCCACCTATCACCCCACTTAAAAATATCTCTTTGGCCACCTTTATGCAAGTCTAGCTTCATAATCTGCTTTTACCCTCTTAATGTATTCACTGACCTAACTAAAAGGAGATACAGTGCCTTGAAAAAAGTATTCATACCCCTTGAAATTTTCCACATTTTGTCATGTTAGAACCAAAAACATAAATGTATTTTATTGGGATTTTATGTGACCAACACAAAGTGGAACTGTGTAGTGGAAGGAAAATAATAAATGGTTTTCAATTTTTAAAAAAAATAAATATGTGAAAAGTGTGGCGTGCATTTGCATTCAGCCCACTTTACTCCGATACCCTTAACTAAAATCTAGTGGAACCAATTCCTTTAAGAAGTCACCTAAATAGTAAATAGAATCCACCTGTGTGTAATTTAATCTCAGTATAAATACAGCGGTTCTGTGAAGCCCTTAGAAGTTTGTTAGAGAACCTTAGTAAATAAACAGCATCATGAAGGCCAAGAAACACACCAGACAGGTCAGGGATAAAGTTGTGGAGAAGTTTAAAGCAGGGTTAGGTGATAAAGAAATATCCCAAGCTTTGAACATCTCATGGAGCACCGTTCAATCCATCATCCGGAAATGGAAAGAGTATGGCACAGCTGCAAACCTAGCAAGGCTGTCCACCTAAACTGACAGTCCGGGCAAGGAGAGCAATCACCAGAGAAGCAGCCAAGAGGCCCATGGTAACTCTGAGAGCTGCAGAGATCCACAGCTCAGGTGGGAGAATCTGTCTACAGGACAACTATTAGTCATGTTATAGTAATCCTGGAAAACCGCGCTTAGGACAGGTATACAGGCAAATCTATACAGTTTGCTGCCTCCCTTAAACAAAGACACTCACTAAGGGTGTCCTGCCAAATAGAAGTATATAGAGATATTAGGGTGAAACGGCGCTACCTAAGAAACCTGTTTGGCTCAGCCTATACAGGAAACATTATGCAAAGGTTTTTTTGTATATATCGAGGATCTTCAAACTAATATGAGAAAAAAATTCAGTGTTGTAACAACTGAAAACAAATGCTAAAAGATGGCTGGAATGCATATGTGTGGATCAGCATATGGTTGCATGCATCCTACATAGATAGTAGTGTATAAGGCATGTCAGAAAAAACTTTTTTACATCCCATAATTTCCTGATGGATCAATATTATCTCTCCAAAGCAGGAACTGCATTCACCACTATTTGCAAAATGAGAGCATACTATGTGTAGCAAAAAACCTATACAAAACATATATAGATACAATTATAATAATTCCTGTTAAGGAAAAAACATGCATACAACATAGATATATATATGTATCTCAATATTTATACAGTTCATATGCTGTGGTGGTTATAGCAATATATAATAGTCCCATGCACTTCATACGACAACCAGGCACGGTATTCCCCAGAGTGACTTTCATGTGTACAGGGTTGAATGGTGACTTCTGTGATCCCCCCTCAAATTGCTCACTCAAATGTCGGAACCCCTGCAGGGGTATCAGGCCTGTAGTGCTACACAAGGACTTTGCTGCTACTGCTGTTATACTTCAGATGTTTCCAATGGTATCCCGGTGGGTCATGCTGCGGTTAAACCCTCATATATCAGGGAAAGAAAAAATGAACACATACTGTAGCCAGTCTGTTGGGGCCAGAATTATTGTTGGTTGAAGCCCTTTTTCTTTCCCTGATATATGAGGGTTTAACATAGCAGCAAAGTCCTTGTGTAGCACTACAGGCCTGATACCCCTGCAGGGGTTCCGACATTTGAGTGAGCAATTTGAGGGGGGATCACAGAAGTCACCATTTTTTGCTACACATAGTATGCTCTCATTTTGCAAATAGTGGTGAATGCAGTTCCTGCTTTGGAGAGATAATATTGATCCATCAGGAATATATGGGATGTAAAAAAGTTTTTTTTCTGACATGCCTTATACACTACTATCTATGTAGGATGCATGCAACCATATGCTGATCCACACATATGCATTCCAGCCATCTTTTAGCATTTGTTTTTCTTTTTCTCATATTAGTTTGAAGATCCTCGATATATACAAAAAAACGTTTGCATAATGTTTCCTGTATAGGCTGAGCCAAACAGGTTTCTTAGGTAGCGCCGTTTCACCCTAATATCTCTATATACAACTATTAGTCATGCACTCCACAAATCTGCCCTTTATGGAAGAGTGGTAAGAAGAAAGCCATTGTTGAAAGAAAGTCATAAGAAGTCCCGTTTGCATTTTGTGAGAAGCCATGTGTGGCAAACATGTGGAAGAAGGTGCTCTGGTCAGATGAGAGCAAAATGTTACTTTTTGGCCTAAAAGCAAAATGCTATGTGTGGCAGAAAACTAACACTGCACGTCACTCTGAACACACCATCCCCAACATGTAACATGGTGGGGGCAGCATCATGTTGTGGGGATCCTTTTCTTCAGCAGGGACAGGGAAGCTGGTCAGAGTTGATGGATGGAGCCAAATACAGGGCAATCTTAAAAGAAAACCTGTTATAGGGCGTACACACGGTCGGACTTTGTTCGGACATTCCGACAACAAAATCCTAGGATTTTTCCATCGGAAAATCTGACCATGTGTACGGGGCATTAGAGCCTGCAAAAGACTTGAGACTGGGGCAGAGGTTCACCTTCCAGCAGGACAATGACCCTAAACATACAGCCACAGCTACAATGGAATGGTTTAGATCAAAGCATATTCATGTGTTAGAATGGCCCAGTCAAAGTCCAGACCTAAATCCAATTGAGAATTTGTGGCAAGACTTGAAAATTGCTGTTCACAGACTTTCTCCATCCAATCTGACGGAGCTATTTTGCAAAGAAGAATGGGCTAAAATGTCACTCTCTAGCTCGGCAAAGCTGGTAGAGACATAGCCAAAATAACTTGTAGCTGTAATTGTAAAGGTGGTTCTACAAAGTATTGGGGGGCTGAATACAAATGCACACCACACTTTTCACATATTTAATTGTAAAAAAAATTGAAAACCATTTATTATTTTCCTTCTACTTCACAATTCTGTGCCACTTTGTGTTGGTCTATCGCATAAACTCCCAATAAAATACATTTACGTTTTTGGTTGTAACATGACAAAAAGTTGAAAATTTCATGGGGTGTGAATACTTTTTCAAGGCACTGTAAATATTATGTAAAGGTGTATCTGTAAATATGTTTTAAAAGTCATTGACAGCTGAGGAGAGACAATGTGAGCTATTTTTCCAAGCAGTGCCCTTTAGGCACAGTGTGTAACTAGTCTCTTATTTCATGAATTCCCAAGTGGCTCCTGCTCCAGTATACAGAAACACATTAAGGAACACTATCACTAAAAATGGTGTCAATGGTGTATGTGATCAAAAAATAAACAAAATATTCAGTATATAGTATAGTATACTTTTTCATCTCAGTTTTTTTTCATTTATATTTTTCTCCATATTTACATGCAGACATGTCCAGTAAAAGTGACAATGTGTCAGGACTTGGGTAACCTGCTTATTAGCACAGTGCTTCCCAAAGCAGAAGGCTATAGTTCCAGTGTCCACCAGTGGGTGTCTTCCAGCAGCCAGCAGATCCCAGTAATTAGTCTCCACCTAATGCTGGATGCTGGGAGGGTACTTACGTACCCCTTCTGCTGATGCACCTTGCATCAGTAATTTGCTTTGCTGTGCTGCTTGGGAGTCAGATGCTGCTGCCATTTATCCTGCTTCTGATCTTGCTATTATCCCGCATCCTGTACCCTGCTGCCCTATATCTGCCCCTCTTTTCCTGATCCCAGTCCTGGTTTCCCCCTTCCTTGCATTTCCAATATTCTCTGTGCTCCTCATCTTGTATATATTGTACATATTGTATATCAGTTTGTTGACTGCCTCACATACAGTATGGGTAGCATTCAACTGGGAATGGAGGGGGTGCTGTGTGGGGCAAACATTCTACTCCTGTGGCTGGTGTTGCAGTTGTGCAGGTTACATCTTCTTAAGTGGTTGGCCATAGTTATGTGGGCTAGAGTTGCGACCAACGCATAGATTCTCTGGGTTCCAGAGAGAAGAGGTGGAAGTGCAGTGGTCTGAGTTCCCTATTCTGAAACGGCATCAACTATTACCCATCCCATGTTCCTACTGTTTACACAGGAGGGATAGATGTGGGTTTTTTGCAATTTACAAGTTGATTTTAAACATCAGGTCTTTCATTTTGCATGGATTGGACTTTTTTCCAGGTACAGTGTTGATTTGAAGTTCAGTACAATCTGTTTAGAGATAGACCCTGGCAATTTTCACAACAATGGAGTCCACCCCAATAGGACAGGACTGGATGTGTTTCATTTTGGTTTGTGGGAATCTTTTGAGTAGGGAACTGCAGTTCCAATGGAAATGGAGTTGGTGCTCAGTATTCAGCCCCAAAATGCTGTGGCCAGGTTGTTGACAGTGCCGAAAAGAAAGTGCAACACATGTGTAAGGTTATTTTTGGGTGACAAGTTGTTGTATGCTGTCACAAAAATTATGCCTGAGTTTCATGTGATTTAAAGGGGGGACTCGCATAGTTTTTCAAGGCTGGAAATTTGCCAGTCCTGTGTATACAAACTGGTGTACAATAGCTGGTGGCCAACAGATAATAATTTTGGGGGGGCATGTCAAGGATACTTATATATATATATATATATATATATATATATATATATATATATATATATATATATTTATATACACACACTATATTACCAAAAGTATTGGGGTGCCTGCCTTTCCACGCATATGAACTTTAATGGCATCCCAGTCTTAGTCCATAGGGTTCAGTATTGAGTTGGCCCAACCTTTGCAGCTAAAGCAGCCTCAACTCTTCTAGGAAGGCTGTCCACAAGGTTTAGGAATGTGTCTATGGGAATATTTGACCATTCTTTCAGTAGAGCATTTGTGAGGTCAGGCACTGATGTGGATGGGGTTGATTTACTTATGGCAACTCAATGAATGTGGTAAAAAATTACTTTGCACAGAATACACAAATATATTCACATGATTGGATGATGAAAATCAGAAGAGCTTCACCTTCTTCACTTAGCTACTGGACAGTTCTCTTTGTGTTACATGTGAACTTAATGTCTTGTATTAAAGTTGTGGCCAAGAAAAAAAAACTGTTTTTGTGTTAATTTATGCAATAGTGTAGAGTGGTTCACTTCATTAACATCAAACATAAATACCACAATCAATAATTGTGCCTGTGATTTTGCGCAAACCTAAATGCTAAATCAAATAAAAATGGATATAAATATAAATAAACAACGTACTACAAAAGTCCATGCAGTGAGAGTCCGTGACTGTAGTGCAAATCAATGCAATGGGTGGACAAAGTGAATAATCTAATACTGTGATAAATTAGACAAAAGTGTAAAAGTGCGTTGATAGTAGATCTCGTGACTTTCGTGGTATTGGATACCCACTAGGGGCTCCCAGAACTCTCACCTTACTGGCATAAATAAAATGCCTTTATGTATCCATTCAGGGCTGCATTTGTTTCAATCCCGGCGGTGTAGTTGTTCTGGTGCGTCTTGTGGGGGGATGGCGTTATCTCCGGTGAATAAACTCCACATAAAGGGGTAATCAGAAAGGAGGATACTCCAATAGGGTAATAACGTTAAAACCGAGGTTTTATTAAAAAATATCTGCTTACAATTAGGTATCGTTGGATCGGTAATTCAAACAGTATGTTTACAATCCCCGCTACGTCACTTCCGGTCCGCGCTGTTGTGTTTCCGGTTACGTCCGTTACGTCCTACGCGTTACGTCATATCACATGACTTCCTCAGGGCACTGTGATATGTGATATGACGTAACGCGTAGGATGTAACGGACGTAACCGGAAACACAACAGCGCGGACCGGAAGTGACGTAGCGGGGATTGTAAACATACTGTTTGAATTACCGATCCAACGATACCTAATTGTAAGCAGATATTTTTTAATAAAACCTCGGTTTTAACGTTATTACCCTATTGGAGTATCCTCCTTTCTGATTACCCCTTTATGTGGAGTTTATTCACCGGAGATAACGCCATCCCCCCACAAGACGCACCAGAACAACTACACCGCCGGGATTGAAACAAATGCAGCCCTGAATGGATACATAAAGGCATTTTATTTATGCCAGTAAGGTGAGAGTTCTGGGAGCCCCTAGTGGGTATCCAATACCACGAAAGTCACGAGATCTACTATCAACGCACTTTTACACTTTTGTCTAATTTATCACAGTATTAGATTATTCACTTTGTCCACCCATTGCATTGATTTGCACTACAGTCACGGACTCTCACTGCATGGACTTTTGTAGTACGTTGTTTATTTATATTTATATCCATTTTTATTTGATTTAGCATTTAGGTTTGCGCAAAATCACAGGCACAATTATTGATTGTGGTATTTATGTTTGATGTTAATGAAGTGGTGTACACATTTTTGATTTTTGCGGCATTCCACACTTCATTCACTTTAGTAGCGCAGAAGTCCATTTTAGATTAGTGTAGAGTGGTTAGTGGGGTGGAGTTGACAGTTTGGTACTCATCTTTATTTCAGTATTCAGCCCTACCTGAGTCAAACAATATGTTAGATTAAAATCAATACTATCCATCCCTCAAGATAAGCAATTCTGTAGGATGTCTGAGCCCACCTCCCCTATGGTATTGATCACATCATACCTATAAATTAAATCCGAGTGGTGGCTATGAGTTGGCAACTGCTCTACTTTTTCTCTTATTTTCTTTGCTGAAGCCTTTGTAATCAGCTTCACAGTGTAACAACACTCATACATACTTGTACCTAGATGAATAAATTATTACACACACAGCTTTAGATACACCACCATCTATTAACTTTCAAAATGATTTCTACACCAAGTAAAAACAAAGCTACGTTTCCTATTCATTTGATAATAGTTGATATGCCATATTATAGGCACTGATTTAAGCACTGTGTAATTATAATAAAAGCCCAATTATTCTTTAGCTCCTCAGCGTAATCTGGTCACTTTTAATTTATGCCACTGCAAAGAATGCTTATAGTAATTAGGAATGTAATATTAAAGCAAATTGTTTAACTGCTTTCATATTCCTTTTCATAATGACACATTGAGTCGTTACAGCCAATGTCAAATAATGCTCATCTGTACACTTTGGTTTGAGATGATGAAACATACAAAAGTCTCTGGCAAGCTGCCGCTGACTCAGATCATGCTTTACAAAAATGCCAATAGCGAAAAGCATTAAAGTATAACTAAAGGCATTTTTTTGATTGGGTGGAGAGGGATTAGAACACCTGCCAGATTTTTATTGCTGTCTGTATTCCCTCTCCATTTCTCCTGTTTATTGTTATCACTGAGAGTGAAATTAAAAGAAAATCACAAATTTTGGGTTGTTCCCAACACAGGAATAGAGGGGAATCAACAACCTGGGATTACCTTATTTTGAAGGGATTTCATTTCACATCCTGTTTTGGCTATGGGACAGGAAGTGAAAGGAAATCTCCCCAATGAAACACATACTGTATACAGTAGAGAAAATGAAGAAAAAAACTGCCTCTTTTGACTTTAGTTCTACTTTAAAGGAGTTGTAAAGGCAAAAGGTTTTTCATCTTAATGCATTCTATGCATTTAGATAAAAAGTCTTCTGTGTGCAGCAGCCTCCCTCAGCCCCCCTAACACTTACCTGAGGTCTCTCTCTGTCAAGCGATGTCCATGAGTGACGGGGTGGGGCCGGGTCAGGGCTCCGTGTCTGAATGGACTCAGGGAGATGTGAATCAGCTCGGGTGCCCCCATAGCAAGCTGCTAGCTGTGGGGGCACTTAACAGGATCAAGGGGCCAGGATCACAGAAGAGAGACCCGAGAAGAGAAGGATCTGGGCTGCTTTGTGCAAATCCACTGCAACAGGGCAGGTAAGTATAACATGTTTGTTATTTTTCTAGGAATAAAAGAGCCTTTAGAATCACTTTAAATCCTGCCCCTACTCAGCACCTATGGAAGATAAAAATGGAAACATGCCTTATTTTAGGGTCCATTACAGAAAAGCTAGCATTCAATTGAGTACAACAACAAGAGCAGTCAACACGCATGTAAAAATGCAACTCATCTCTAAAGCTAGATAAAGATAAAATAATATTAGATACTGATACTGAAGTGCTGCTTAACCACTTAAGGACCAAAAGGATTTACCCCCTTAATGACCAGGCCATTTTTTGCAATATGGCACTGCATCGCTTTAACTGCCAATTGCGCAGTCATGCAACGTTATACACAAACAAAATAGAGCTTTCTTATTTTGCGCTATAAACAAAAAAAGAGTGACAATTTTGAGAAAAAAACAAATATTGTTTACTTTTTGCTATAATAAATGTCCAAACAAATGTCCACATTAGTTTAGGCCAATATGTATTCTACATATTTTTGGTAAAAAAATCTCAATAAGCGTATCTTGGTTTGTGCAAAAGTTATAGCGTCTACAAAATAGGGGATATATTTATGACATTTTTATTTTACATTTTGAGGTGATCAGCGATTTTTAGCAGGACTGTGACATTGTGGCGGACAGATCAGATACTTTTGACACTTTTATGAGACCATTGACATTTATACTGCGATCAGAGCTAAAAATAGCCACTGATTAATGTATAAAAAATTTCACTGGTAGGAAAGGGTTAACACTAGGGGGCGATCAAGGGGTTAAGTGTTCCCTAGGGAGGTGTCTCTAACTGTGAAGGCAGTGTACTGACTGGGAGTAGAGAGAGATCGCTGTTCCTGATCACTAGGAACAGCAGATCTCTCTCAAATTCCCTGACAGATCCCCGTTCTGGCTCTCTGAGGAGCGACCGCGGGCACACGCACGCGCCCCCCAGACCACCTAAAGTGGCCGACGTACACCTACGGCGATTTGCGCAGCCGTGCCAACCTGCTGCAGTATAATGATGGCGGCTGGTCGGCAAGCGGTTAATATCCAATATATTCAGATTTCACAATTCTCTACAATCTGATAACTGCATACTATTGAGTAATTCTAACCCAATAGCAACTTAATCACTTTGTTAGCAACAAAGGATCATTGGCACAAGTTTGTAGCAAACATTTTTTATTTCTTCTTTTACCTTTCCACTGCCAAATGGCCAAATGAAAGGCAGAATCTGTCCGGTATAGACAATAAGAACTGTTCTTATTGCATTTTGCATCTCCTGTGTTTAGATTCTAATATGCATTTGGAAGAGCTATTGATTGGTTTCTCTAGGAAAAATAGATAAGACACTAAGGAGTCCATTAAAAAGCAGTGGTATGCTCATGCCGTGACCATTCTGCTGCCTAATCAAAAATATTACACAATTATAAAACAAAAAGTGTGCTTTAAAAATGTGCATTACCCTCCCCTGACTTTACCAGGTCAAAGCCAATGGAGCAAAATGAAAAATAATTGGAAAAAAAATGGGAGAAGAGCCTGGTCACGTAAGCTGTCAAAGTCACACAATTGGCTCTACACCAATCATGGAGCTCTCCCTGCTGTGTAAGGCAGGGAGAACTCTGTGGGATACCACCGGCTTAAAATCTATGAGTGGAAAGCTAAATTTGTGGTGTGCCTAAATAGAGAGAGTGAAAAGGGATATCAGCTCTAAATCAATTCTAAATCAACTCAACTATAATTGAGACCCTTATTTTCCTTAGGCCTCCCTGCAAAGCAAGCTATTCTTACTCCAGCAATGCATATTCCTGATATGTGTTTGTTGCACCATGCACTTGTGTTAAAACGTTCTGTTCTCTTTATATTGCTTCCTTTGTGTGAAATAACTGGTGATCCAACCGATCTCTTTGCTTTCCTATTTTGAACTGACTATCCTAGGCATATAAGCACATCCATCCCAGCATGGCCAGTTTTCTTGCTGTGCTGGGTGCACAGCTCAATGGACATTCTCATGTGGCTAAGTATAGCCTTTACCATCCATCCATATAGGACACGTTGGGGGTTATTTACTAAAACTGGAAAGTGCAAAATCTGGGGCAACTCTGCATAGAAACCAACCAGCTTCCAGGTTTTATTGCCAAAGCTTCATTGAACAAGCTGAAATAGAAGCTGATTGGCCACTATGCACAGCTGCACCAGATTCTTTGTGCACCTGTTTTAGTAAATCTACCCTTTAGTTATGGAGAGCTGTAGTCAGGTTGAATTGATGATGGAGAGGCAAGTTGCTTTGCTGAAGCTGGTAAGTCTGCGCTTGACCCCTGCTGGGTGAATTTGCATTAAGTGAGGACAGCATACAAGCTAAAGTGATCAAATCAGAATACAGTTTTTTTTGCAAATTGACAATTCTTCTGTGCTTGCATTATCTCTAAAGTGTCTGTCAGCATGACCAACCTTCTGCTCCTATTCATTTGTTCTTATGCTTTGCAACTATTTACTGCTTGCTTTAGCACTACCACTGGTGGACTTTGACAAATGCAACTGATGTTGAGATATGCTTTATAGCTCTAACTTAAAGAAGCAATTGTTCGTTAGGAGGCACTAAATATTCTGATTTACCGCAGTGACAAATGAATTGTTAGGAGGCATAGCTACACATGTCAGCCGTTATTGCTTTATACTTATAATTATACTGGATGGCATTTGCCATTAATTGAATGTCATGTGCTTTATATACCTGAAATGACGTCCAGACAATTGTGTGTGTGTGTGTGTGTGTGTGTGTGTGAAGACAATGTCGCCTTGCCTTTAAAATGGTAATTGGTGGAGGGTAGATGTTTGATTAATTAAACATCTACCATCTACTGATATGCACTTTGGGTGCTTTTGTGTAAATAAAGATTATTATTATTAGGTAATTATTTACAATCCACTTGGTCTTAGTCAATATGGTCACTGTCCTGGCTGTGATGCCTATGTCATAGCCTTCTTTGTACAGTAGAGTGAAATGTATTAGAACCATTGAGACCACAGCTGGCATATAATTGTTTGGATTCTCCAAATTGTCTTTTCAGAGTATCCGTGCTGGGAGCACAGCCTGCCTGTCCTCCAATGGTCAGGCTGGTGCTGACAACCACTACCCCCCCCCCCCTGCAGTCTTTACCCCCACCTCTCTAAGATCCTTATGTAGCTGAGAAGAGAGGTCATGTGATCCACTATAAAAGAAAAAAAAGAGGTTATATATATATATATATATATATATATATATATATATATATATACAGTATATACACACACACAAATGTTTTGCATTGCATTTCTATTTTAAAACTAAATGGGTTGTTTTACCAGGTGAAAATTCAGATGTACTTGAAATACCTGTCCCGATTCCTACCCAAACCAAACATTCCTGGGTTGCAGTGAGAACCTTGCTGAAGAATCTCCAGCATCTGGCACACTTTCGGGTGTGTTGGATGCTGGTGTACCCTGCTGCCTACTGTGGTTCTTTCTGCCAACCATTACATACCTACTGTGTAAGGGAAGGCAGATAAACTCACAGAGCACAGTGGGGATGCCATCATCCAACATTTGTGGGGGACTTAAATACAGAAATTTTATAGCAAGCGTCTCTTTTCATAACAGTATAGTCTGGCAGGCATCAGGACAGGGACATAATTATTCTGTAATTAAAATAAGAATGTGCAGAGAAGTGAATCAACATTGCAGTTCTACATATAACACATGAACTGGAAAGACAACAAAGAAATGAGTGGCAGGTGGCACCGTCTGCTCACTAAGCCTCACACTAACAAGAGGTCCTGCTATTATTATAGCAAGTGATTACTAAAGCAGAGATGAAAATCAGACAGGCTAAGCATTTATGAGTATTAAAATCACATCTGTGTCATTGCTGATAATAAAAACATGTTTCATGCAAAACGATTCATTGTTAGTACCTGTGATTAGGAGAATCTGATTGTTTTACATATCCAGACATAAGGTGACGACCTATTCCAGGAACATTGCTAATTATCATCTTGATCACATGCCATGTGGCTATTACCATAGCAACCAGCCTCCCTTGGTATATGGCCATTGAGACATGGCACATCTTTTTGGATTGACTCTTTATCTAGGAGAGACTACTATGAAAGAAAGGCCACAGAAGCCTTACAATACAGACATGTACGGGTGGAATATATCATTAATTAAATACTGGAAAGAGCTCCTGCAGGTCCCAGACATACTTTGCAGTACATTTTGGCAATAATAAACCCTAAACACACTGCCCTTTTCAACTGCTATCAAAGGAGTTATGCATGCAAAACACATGCACCAATGACAAGATGATTATTTCATAAGGCAAGAAGAAGTGCTGTTTCTCAAATGTATTTCAGCATGTGCCCCCCACCTCACCTAATCTCAAATATCTCTAGATATGACTATATTTAATACCAGATCTAATTGTGTGTTAATGTTTTCTAAATAGTCCATAAAGTATTTAAATATTCAAAAATACTTACAGCTATCATTAAAAAAAAAAAAATTATATTTATATTTTTTACATCTGTAAACTGTTATAAACAGTAATGTAAAAATAGATTGCCCACATTGACCAATCCAAAAGCACTTTCCACTTACCCTACTACTCCAAACCAGTGTTCATTTTGACATCAAATTTCGATTTAGTTTTAGTCAGTCTTTTGACTAAAATGCCATTTTAGTTGTAGTTGTATTTAGGTCATCTGAATTGTTTTAGTTGCAGTTTAGTCAACTAAAATCTAATGGGTTTAGTTACATTGTAATGCATTGCCAAACTCATTATATATTCCTGGAGTAAAAACCTAATAACATGTTATTATTTATGGTATTAAGGTTTGAACATGTACTACCAACATAGATTTAGCTGTTGTGATATATATATATAATGTCTTTATAAATAAAACCAAATTTCATAAACAAACAAAAATATTGTTTTTTTGACAAACAGAAGTGCAACTTTAAAATATACAACAACAAAACATGTAAACTCTATTGGCTGTAATGCCATTGCACTTATTACCTGAATACCCTTTTTCTTATTTTTATTTTTTTCTTTCAGCAGCTTAGTAGATGTCCCCTACTTGTTCTTATGTGGTAGTGCAATACATGTTTAAACTTTATGGTGCTATAAATGCTTTTCTTGACCCATACTTCTTCTATTAATAGTAACATATCATAAAGCAATTTTGAGCTCCTTGCCTGATGGTATAAGAACCCAGTCTGTCTAAATAGATGGGAATCCCAGACCTTTGGGTTGTGCTGGAAGTGTGGACTTGCTCCAGGCACATTTTCTCATATTTGGTGGCAGTGTTTAATAAAACCTGTTTTGAGCACAGATTGTCCACGTAATAATAAAGATCCCTACTGTGACTCTTCCACAGGACCCGTGGGCACTACTATTCCACAATATCTCATGTCCACCCCAAACAGAAGACCTCTAGATCACCGCCACTGGCCGACACTGAGAGTAGATAAAATACACTTGATGGATGAGATTACTATCCTAAAACATGCCAATCCAACTTACTGTAAAACATGGGTAGGCTGACAGCATTTTAAAAAATCTGATTGCTGTAGATCACTAACTGGAGACAGCCTCAGATCTCATTGTATAGTAGAATGTGATCAATTACATATCTATTTAAATAAATACAAATAGACTCACCCAACAAGGGCCACAAAAGAACTAGTGAACAGGTACAGAGAGAGAGAGAGAGAGAGAGAGAGAGAGAGAGAGAGAGAAGAGAGAGAGAGAGAGAGAGAGTGAAAGGGAGAGAGAGAGAGAGAGAGAGGGGGGGGTGGGGAGAGAGAGAGCGAGAGAGATAGAGAGAGAAGAGAGAGAGAGGGGGGGAGGGGACAGAGAGAGAGGGAGAGAGGGGGAGAGGGGAGAGAGAGAGAAAGAGAGAGCCAGAGACAGAGAGGGAGAGAGGGAGGGGGAGAGAGAGGGGGAGGAGAGAGGGGGGGAGAAAGGGAGAGAGAGAAGGGGGATGTAGAGAGAGGGGGAGAGGGAGAGAGAGAGGGAGAGGGAGAGAGAGAGGGGAGAGAGAGAGGGGGGAGAGAGAGGGGAGAGAGAGAGGGGGGGTGAGAGAGATGGAGAGAGAGGGGGAAAGGGGAGAGAGCAAAAGAGATAGAGAAGAGAGAGAGAGAGAGAGAGAGAGAGAGAGAGAGAGAGAGAGAGAGAGAGAAAGGGAGAGGGAGAGAGAAAGAGGGGAGAGAGGTAGAGAGGGAGAGAGAGAGAGGGGGGAGAGGTAGAGAGAGGGGGAGAGGGAGAGAGAGGGGGAGAGGGAGAGAGAGAGGGGGGAGAGGGAGAGAGAGGGGAGAGGGAGAGAGAGGGGAGAGAGAGGGGGAAGAGAGAAAAAGGGGGAGAAAGAGTGGGGGGGAGAGAGGGGGGGAGAGGGAGAGAGGGGAAGAAGGAGAGAGGGAGAGGGGGAGAGAGAGAGGAGAGAGAGGGGAGAGAGAGAGAGAGAGAGAGAGAGAGAGGGGGGAGAGAGAGAGAGACAGAGACAGAGAGAAATTGCATTGACTTGATATTTGTGCTTGTTCTTTGTATAGAGGAAATGTTAAAACTTTTTATAAAGGAAGAAAAATAACTTTACAGTTGGCTTTGCATCGCATTTAGAACACAATGTGGAAAAGTCCAAGGGTTGAATACTTATGCAAAGCACTGAATTTTAACCCCAGGAGCTTCAATAGACCTCAGTCGCAGCTGCTGAAATATTCATGTTCATTTGTTCAAGGATTTCTGTTTGATCTGTTAACAGAAAAGCTAAGGCAGATTGTTTAACATTTAGCTTAGATTTGTAACGAAATGTAGCTATTATTTAAGAAAGTAGATACAAGAAGTAGATACTCCTCAGGATTATAAAAAAAGGTTTCTATAAATAAATACATTAGAATTATTCATTCTACTTTTGCCTATTTATTTTTTCTAAGACAAGCAGGCGGTCTCAGACAGTGCTATGTACAGTAACTGTCTGCCATTCTAAAATTTGGAGATAATTAGGTCTCAGTGGAGAAACACCCAGAAATCACCCCACTCAAGAGAAAAGAAATAAAAAATATTAACATAAAAAAACATTATTGAAAGAGAACAGCATATGGGTAAAATATTTGTAATTATTCTAGAAATATAAATCATGCTTCCTTCTGGCAAACAAAATGTGAAGGGTAAAATCCTTAAATCCTAATTCTGATTTATGACAGATGAAAAGTGTAGATGTATTGTAAGGCAGATATGTTCTTTTTATATGCCATGTTAGTGAGGCCGCCTGGAGCACTCCTTTTACCATTTCACACTGACCAATGTACCCATCATAGGCTGACATTCCCTAATGAAAGAGAGGGATTTGATTATAAATTACATGAATTGCTAATATATTCTAGTGCTCTTCAGGGTCCTGAAAGACAAATCCTATCTTCCATGGGGAATAGAAAGAGGAGATTAAAATAAATAGCCAGGCATGTATCATTCCTCTTCTGAGGACAGCATGGAATATGATAAATAGGATCACAAACACACCTGCCCTTTCTTTGAGGATAAAGCAAAAGAAACACACAGAGAACCTCCAGAAGGAGTAACAAAGCTTTAAAAAAAATTCTGAGCCTTTGAGGCAAGGTATGAGATATTTATAAAATATTTTCAGAGCTATCCTTTCTGCAAAAATGCATTCTGTGTTCATTCTGTGTGAATATTGGCAAAATTGATTGTTACTAGGCTATTTTCTCTCCAAGGCAGATGTTTTTCATTCATAAGAATACAATGAATAAGGAAAATACTGTATCATGGTCACTAGACGGAGCTGATGATCACAGGAGATAAATACTTATTTACTATGATGATCAGCTCCACCTAGTGGCCATACTGCAGTATTTTTCTGATTTATGTTATTCTTCTGAATGAAGAACGTCTGCCCTGGAGTTAAAATAGCATAGTAACATTGGATTTTGCTGGCATTTGCACAGACCAAATGTACATACCGTTTTGCAGAACATATAATGTGAAATCATAAAACTGGTAAACGTGATCACTATTTCCATAAGGTAGTATAATACCCACTAACACAAGTGAAAATGAGCTTAAAGCGTTTGTTACCCAACACTTTACATTCTTGATATGTGCCTGCTGTACCATGTACTTGTATGAGAAAGTATCCTGTTCTCTTTGAATTGCTTCCTTTATGGGAAATACCTGGTGCTCCTGCTAGTCTCCTTGCTTTCCTATTAAAAACTTTTAATAGGAAACTTTCTTTCCTATTAAAAACTGACCACACTAAGCAGGAGAGCACACCATGGTCACTTCTCTAGCCTATGCTGGAAACTGAGTGTACTTTCCTCCAATGATCAGACTTGTCCTGACACGCCACTGCTGCACAGCCATTCACTGGAAAGCTTAGTGTGCTGCTGCTTCTCCTTCCCCAGCTCTTATGCAGCTGAGAACAGAGGGAATGTGATCACTTTAAAAAAAGGGAAAAAAGGTATTTATAATGTTTTTTATATCTATAAAAAAATGTTTTGCCCTTCATTTCTATTTTAAAATGAATGAATGTGTTTTACAAGGTGATTGTTTACAATTGCTTAAATAAATGACACAGATGTGTCCATGTGGAAACTGGTAATATGATATTTTATGGAAGTAGTGGTAACGTTTATCAGTTTATCATAAAGAGTAGAAAGTCAGACTAAAGTAAAATCTCTATAATTGTTCTAGATCTGCCCCTCAGGAAAGGAAAAAAGAAGAAAAACATTTTAAAGAAACCTTTTAACCACTTCAGCCCCTGGAAGATTTGGCTGCTCAATGACCAGGCAATTTTTTGTTAAACGGCACTGCGTCACTTTAACTGACAAATGCGCGGTCGTGCGATGTTGTAAACATAACAAACTTGACGTCCTTTTTTCCCACAAATAGAGCTTTCTTTCGGTGGTATTTGATCATCTCTGCGGTTTTTATTTTTTGTGCTATAAACAAAAAAAGAGCGATAATTTTTGAAAAAAACACAATATTTTGTACTTTTTGCTATAATAAATATTCCCATTTTTTTAAAAAAAAAGCTAATTTTTCCCTCAGTTTAGGCCAATATGTATTCTTCTACATATTTTTGGTAATAAAAATAATTAGCGTATATTGATTGGTTTGCGCAAAAGTTATAGCGTCTACAAAATAGGGGATAGATTTATGGCATTTTTATTTTATTTTTTTACTAGTAATGGCTGCGATCTGCAATTTTTATCGGGACTGCGATATTGCGGCAGACAAATTTGACACATTTTTGGGACCATTGACAATTATACAGCGATCAGTGCTATAAAAATGCACTGATTACTGTGTAAATGTCACTGGCAGGGAAGGGGTTAACACTAGGGGTCGATCAAGGGTTAACTGTATTCCCTAGGTGTGTTCTAACTGTAGGGGGGATGGGACTGTCTAGGAGGAGAGATTGATTGGTGTTCATACTTAGTATAAACACACTATCTGTCTACTCCCCTGAAAGAACCGGGAATTGTGAGTTTACACACACAGATCCTGGTTCTCGCTCTGTCACGAGCGATCGCGTGTGCCCGGCAGTCATTGCGCCCGCCGGTTACTCGCATCGGCTCCAGGCACACGCTGCGGGTGCATGCCCCTAGTGGCCAAAAGGCGAAGCGACATAAGGTAACGTCGTTTCGCCCAGCCGTGCCATTCCGCCTCAGTAAAACTGTGGCAGCTGGTCGGCAAGCAGTTAAAGAAAAACTTCATAAGCAGTTACAGGAAACAGTTTTTTCCTTATCGGATAACAGTTTTACATAAGTGAATAAAAGCCCATCATTGTAATCACCCCTGTCAGTGGAAAATGGTTTGTCTCATCCCTGTAAACTGATACATCTGGAAGAGAACTTGTCCTTTTGAAAAACAACAGACTTACTGCCTGGATCACCAGATGAAAATAGAAGAAAGAAAACCTAAAAAGAAAACAAATGCAGCCATCACATCTAACAACTGGTGTTTGCTTTTGGGTTTAATACTGCTTTAAGCTGTTTACTAATTCTTAACACGCAGTAAAAGATCAGTAAAGGAGTCAGAGTCAATGCTTCCCTTTTCTCTCCTAGAAAATGCAGTACATTCACAAATGAAAGTTGCCTCATCTCCTGTGTCGATGCAGTCCATGTATAACACAATAATGTATGTGTTTACTTCTACAGATTGCAGAGCAGATTGGTAATTATAAGACAGAGGGAGGTGAGTTCCCCCTCTGGATTGTTCCTGTCACTTTGCTTTGATGAAGGTTTAAATTAAAATAAAATATGTACATAAAAAGAATTAAATGCATATGGATTTGTTATTGTACATATTTGAAGAGACACTGCCACCTTACCCATACAATGCCTCTGAAAGGGGTCCCCCAGCCTCCATATACTTACTTTACCTGTGTTCCCTGGTAGTTCCACTTTGACACCACGCTTTCCATCTCATTCAGAAAATGCAAAGCATTCTGTGATTGGCGCCCATGCCGAGCGGGCAATCCCCTGTTTTCACAATGCAGCAAGGCAGCTGCTCGGCACAGGACCCAAAAGCAAGTGGAGATCACTAGACTAGAGGTGTCTACTTCAGTCAATTCCAGCTTCCAGGGGCATCGGCCAGGTCTGGTATATACATAGTTACATTGGACAAAGCAGGATCAATAACCATGTATAAAATATCTATACCTGGAATTCATCTTTAAGTAAAACAAACACCTATAAATATTCTGGATTGTACCACTGAATGGGTCGAGTATTTACGTATAATGGTGTTGAAGAAGTATGAGATTTCGTAGTTGCGGCATAGTGGAACTTTATCTCTCTAACTTGTTCTAAATTTAGGCTTGGTTTCAGAGCGTGCAGCTAACTGAATCTTTGATGCTTTTGACCTTCAAGACACACGCCAAAGACAAGGTTGTCAGATTGTATGCATGCTCTGGCCTTGTATTCTCTCCTGAAGTGAAAGTAATTGTGAAGAGTCAACGTCTTAATATTGTGCAAACATCACCAGGGCTAGGACAACTGCAATTTCAAAAAGAAGTAATACGTAACACACAGTTCGATTTACATTGTCCCTTCTCTTTCTGTATGTGGATGATGGCACTGCAATTCGTTTAATAAAAGAAAAACATCTAAAGTACCTTTTTCCTAATCAATATACAGTACAGCTGCCACGTGACTCAGATCATTCCCAGCCTGTCTGCAGGGAAACGTAAGCAAGAGGAGCTTCTAGTCCTCTGCTACTGGTCACAAAAAAAAACAGCCTTTGGAATACAGAGCAAAAATAAATAATTAATATCAAGGAACGGTTTTAAATTGTCATACAAATATATACTCAAAACCAAATCTTTAATATTTTGGCAATAACATGGCATGTGTGGCTTTCTGCCAGTCACAGGCTGTATAATAAAATAAGAGGGAGATAAAGCCTTCAATAATCTACATGTAAAACCCACCCTCATTGTGTTTAGCTGGTTAGTGGGCATGACGGAGAAGGGGGGAGTGGGCTGTCATTTACCACTGTGTATACACCCACATGTGTGACTCTATAGTCATGTGGGCTGCTCAGATGTGATAGCGAGGAAATACTCAGTATAGAAACTCACTGAAAACTGAGCACGTGCAGAGTTGCCACCACAGCTGCAAAATCTCTAGCTGAATCAAGGACATGAACAGAAGGTGGAGATAGAGAGCAGCAGAATCAACCAGTTTTTTTGCAGAATACAGAAAATGAATCTCATAGTGACTGAGTATGAGCAGCATGTAATACACCATTTATTGTTACTTTTTTATGATGTGGGTTTGGTGACACTTTAAATATGCATGTTACTAACAATTAACAGATCTAAAAATGCCACTTCTAGGGTGAACAAAACAAATAATTATAAGCCAATGCTGAGTAAGTAAAAAGGAAAAATAAAAACTTATCGCACAACATAACTAAGATATTTTCCTTCCCTCCGTCACCTCCATTTAACCACTGGGGTCAGAGAAAACAGCCAGTACTTCCAGGTATGAAAGACATGTGACTCGCTCATCGTTCTCTCATTTGACAGCACTGGTGCCTGCTGATTGGCCTAAATTGTAATGTGAGGCAGTGAAAGACTTGTCAGCCCTGTGTTAGATCCTATTAGAATGATTTCGAGCTTATATGGGGCTTCCTTTTCTTGCTTATATCATCTTAAAGAGGAAATTCACCCCAATCTTAAAAATGAAAACAAAGGCTCTTTCACAAATGATTAGTAAAGGCAATCTACAAACAGATTATTATATAAAATCTCAGTCTTTACGGGCAGTTACAGTGGCTAAGTGGTTAGCATTTTCACCTAGTATCACCAGGGTCCTTAGTTTGAATCCCACCCACAGCACTACCTGCACAGAGTTGGCATGTTCTTCCTCTGTGCATGGGTTTCCTCTCATACTCCAAAGAATTAATGGTGGGTTAATTGGCTCCTGTCTAAATTGGCCCTAGTATGTGTATGTATGAATGTGAGTCAAGGACCTTAGATTGTAAGCTCCTTAAAGGGTAAGTTCACCTTTACAGAAAAAACTGCAGGGTGACCTTACACAGGACCCCCACCTCGCCCCCCCCATCCCGCTGACCTGAATGGCGGCGAACACCTGTGAGCCCTGGTATAGCCGTCTCACGGCTCGGGGGCTTAGAAATCCCTGGAGCTTAATCTCCTAAATGTACAGCATCAGAAGGTACGTTTATGAGCATCCTAATTGGTCAGCGCTGTCACATGGGTGGCGTGGACCAATCAGAAGCGTGTAGCCCATCCTCTCAGTGGGGAGGAAGAAGAGAAGAGAGGTGAGAGGATTGCTAAGCCCCGGAGCCATGAGGCGGCTATACCGGGGTTCAGAACGGGTGATTACCGATATTCAGGTCCGCGGGACTGGGGGGAGTGAGGTGGGGGTCCTGTGTAAGTTCACCTTACAGATTTTACTGTAAAGGTGAACTTACACTTTGAGGGCAGGGACTGATGTGAATGTATAAAAACATATGTCAAGTGCTGTGTAAATTGACAGTGCTATGTAAGCACCTGTAATAAATAAAATATTCTTTGCATACTTTATTTTTCTTTTCCGCCTAATTCGTCTCACAGCAGCTATTTTCAGTAGAGGCAGAGCTCCCTTCAATTCTTGGAACTGTGCCAGGAACATCATCTAAGGGGGAAGGCAGTGATGATGTAGCCTTCCCATGATGCACCGGTGAGGCCCTGGTTACATCACCAATGCCTCACTCAATTAAAAACAGTAAAAATGTGAAAATCTTTGTTTAACTAATAAATATAAGATGATTTCATATCAGCATGCAGAGCTGCACACTGATATGATTTGTAGTGAAGGGGAAGAAAGGTTCAATTTAAAGATTCAGCAAAGAAAAAGTAATCGTGCTGCTGGGGAGTGAGGCACTAAAGCGCACCTATTGCCTTACCCTGCAGGGGAAAAGATGAATTTTCAAGTGAGCTCCTATTTAGGGAAATTTATAAAGTGTTTCTATGACACTACAGGCATACCTCACTTTTAAGTACACAATGGGGTTTATTTACTAAAGCTGGAAAGTGCAAAATCAGGCTCACTTCTGAATAAAAACCAATGAGCTTCCAGGTTTTATTACCAAAGCTTAATTGAACAAGCTGCGGTTAGAAGCTCATTGGTTTCTATGCAGAAGTGAGTCTGATTTTGCACTTTCCAGCTTTAGTAAATAAATGTACTTAAAAGTGGGGTATGCCTGTATACACTTAACAATTGTTCAGGTAATAAATATACATTGGCAAACAGGATAGATGGCTGCAGAAGCATTTTTATTATCATAAATTCTTTCTTATGGTTAATTCACATCAAGGCTAGGAACACAAATACAAGGAACTACAGGTCAGAAATCAATCACATAGAATTGGCAAGGTATGGACAAGGACTGACGTTAAGACAAAATGACAGATTTTCCATTTAGGCAGGGACAGTATTACTGCTTGAAAAGTCTTTTGTTTGTCTGAACAGAGCCATAATACGTATGGAGAACTAGGAACTATAGGAACAAATAGAGTGAACGCCATGCAGCAAAATAACTGGGCCTTTAAAACATATATTCAAAAGTCAAAGCATTTTTACTCATATAATTTAAAAAAGAAAACATTTCCCAAATTAAAACTCATCAGAAATTCATATGAAGGCCAAATATACACATCTGAATACGAGAAACAGACAGTCCATCTCTGGGTCATAAGACCTTTTAACACAGACATGTCCTCACTGCAAAACGCTATTGACATCATGCAACACTGACATTTAATAGAGTTGTGCTCGGAAGATGGGTTTTCTGCTTGAAATCCTTAAATCCTAACACGATCTCTTTCAGCTTCTGCAGTATGTGGAAGGAAATGGAATTACAGAGGTCATGGCATTATCTAACACAGTGTAAGCTTTGTATTTTCAGTGATTAATCTTAGAGGTCTGGGGCTTTACCACACTAGCAGTGCATCTTTCCCCAGCACAGGGCTTGAGCTTCAATATACACAGTTATTATAAACAGTTGCACTTTGGAATATTATTGCCTTCCATTTCCATTGGAAATATATTTGAATTTTGCATTGAAGATAACATAAGGCAAGGCTAAAACATCCAACAGGAAAAAGTAGCAACCCTAAAACATGCTGAGATTAATAAGCATGCCAAGAAAAATCACTAGGTAGAATAATAACAGACTTGTGATGCACCAGTTTGCAGTCCATTCGAGTCTCAGCCAGACGCAGCAAGGGCGCAATTTATGTTTGGAATCAGTGATTTGTTGCATTTAACAAAAGTTTTCCAGGTCCCCATGGTGCACCTACCAGGTGTAACAAAAAGTGATCTCACTGCCTTTTTAGCTTTCCAACCATAACTACGGGACTCGTCTTCTTTTATCAGATTTATTTTTTTACAATTCTTGCTAAATTGTCACTGGCCTTGCTTAATGTATCAAAACAAGCTTAGCATATACCTCTGTATTTGTGTGTAAATACATTTGCATAAGGCTCCTTTCACACGACCATTACGATCAGGTCCATTTGTCAATTTTTCAGGTGGACCTGAACGGACAGTCCATTCACCTCTATGGAGCGGCGGGTGTAAATGTGCACATTTAAACATGTCTACCTCCAATTCGATCCAATAACTATAAGAAAAAAAAACGGAAGGGGATCCATTCCCCTTCTTCTAGGCGGATCAGATCAAGAGACAGTCGGGTGTAAACAGACAGTGGAGTCTGTTTACACCCGGCCACCCATAGGGCAGAGCGGGCTCTGTCTGTGTCGGCACTGCAGGAACTAAGCAGACATGGACCTGTCATCTACCTGCTGTGCTCCAATCAGCAGGCAAACAGCGGACGGCTCCCCTGCTGGTCAAAACAGGGTCCACCTCGCATGAAAGGGATTTAAGGTTCCTTAGGCAGTTTGGTTTACCCATAAAAACATACTGGCCTGGCTGCAATTGAAGAGGCTTTGAAAACTATTATATCAGCAAACTATGTGCATCCCTCTGTACATGAGGTTACAAGATCTTGGAGTTTATGCATAATTGTCACTTTAGTCATATAGTGGCAAGTAGAACCACAGCACTCAGTGAGCTGCTGTATCTCTCTAGTGTCCCTGGAGCTTCATAATAGGACCCTATAATTCTTGGAGATTACTGGTATTTTTTGGGAAAAAAAATGTTACGAAGTGGTCCATGTACTACAGGCATACCAAACTTTTAAGTACACAATGGGGTTTATTTACTAAAGCTGGAAAGTGCAAAATCAAGCTCACTTCTGCATAGAAACCAATGAGCTTCCAGGTTTTATTACCAAAGCTTAATTGAACAAGCTGGGGTTAGAAGCTCATTGGTTTCTATGCAGAAGTGAGTCTGATTTAGCACTTTCCAGCTTTAGTAAATAAACCCCATTGTGTACTTAAAATTGGGGTATGCCTGTATGTAAGTATGTCTGTCTATGTGACTAATTTGGTGGATATTTCCTTTTCGATTTAATGTTCTTTAGGTTATGTGTCGACAGGCTTTGGGCTTGTGTCAATGACATCAGTTTGAGGTGCTTCTAAGAACATTCAGGGTTCTTTGACAGATGCCTTTGACCTTCTTATAACCTGCTTCAATTGTGTTTTGCATTCGTGCAGACTTAAATAGGAATATAAAATCCACTTGATGTGATTAAAAGCCTGACAACACGTACCCTAGATGTGTTTCCATTGCAGTTATATTTCGAAAAGATTTTATAGGTGTTGATGGGCAAACTACAGCCTCTTATACATAATTCTGTTCTGTGAAAGTGCCCCCACTCAATCTAAGAGGCAGTATAAGGCTTAAACTGAGTAAGGATGAGAATACCAATGTTGGAAATGTGAAGGTCTAGGCTGATGTCCCCAGAATGCTATGTTACTGATAACACAAGGCTGTTTTTCTACCAAATGGCTACATTACAGTTAGCAGGATTTACTTTCTTTCACAGGGAGGTATCATAAAACCAAAGGCTGGGCCATTTTTGAAAATCACTGAGCCATATTACTAATTACTGTGCAGGTCAGTTGTCATCATACCACCCATCTTATCTTATCCCACCCAATAGCACACTGTTGCAAAGAAACACATGTAAGAAAATGATATTAAATGCAAATTAGCAAATGCTAAGTTGCATTGTTTTTTTGTCTTTAAAAGAGTTCTATTGTCACCAGTGGCAGCTGGTGGTTTTTTGTTTGACTTAAACCCCCCTGCTGTCTGCCAGTCGGTCCACCAGCACTTACCCCATCTAGGCGGCAGGTATCCAAGGAGCAGCGGTGGGGATCGGGCATCCGAGGAGCAGTGGTGGGCATCGGCATCTGTGGAGTGGCGGCGGGGATCGGGCATTCGTGGAGCAGCGGCGGGGATCGGGCATCAGGGGCTCTTCACCTCCTCCCTTCGCCGTGCATTTCCTACCCTCCTCCGAGGCATCCAATAGGAATGCCTGTCCTTACAGCAAATCGGGTGACTGGTATCAAACCCGCTTCCTGATTGGCTGGAAGGAGGATCAGAGTCGCAACAGTGAATATTAATTCTCTGTTGCAACACACCTGGGTGGGATCGGAGTGCACTCTCTGTGTCCCAAGCCCACATTATTTTGAAGCCTATTAGAGCCTCTGGCTCTAATAAGGTACTTCAAAGAAAAAAGCCTGGCCACTGTAATTCATGCGCCTGGTGTCTTGAAAGGGGCAGGACACATGAATAGGGGGTGACCACGGCGGCCATGGATAGATTCATGCTATGCATACCCTATTATTTTAACATCAATATGGTAATAGCAATACAAACACTAGCTATTCTGACAATCCAATATGTACTTATTTGAAAAGTATTATTTTATGTTGCAAGTTCTGCCTGTCTGCTGAAAATCTCTTTCATCATCTTCCTGCATTCCTTGCATGCTTTGTAACTTCTCTTCTGTTGTTTACTTACAATTTCTAAGGACTATATGTCCCATGGTACCTTGCTGTCTGCAAGCAGTGATTTCAGTACTGACTCTGCATCCTGAAACTCCTCCTCGCAGAATCTCTGTAGTTCAGACAGAAGGCTCTGTGAAATGTGTGACACGGCAGTGCCAATTAACAAGGCATAGTGAATAGATGTCACAAAATTCAAAGAAGTAAACATATGGGGATGCTTATTTAAACTAAGTTTACAAACTTTAGGATAGTTAAAAAAAAAATAGGAGTAGGGTAGAAATAATTGAAATTCAATGTGGGAACAAATATATGATTTTATGATTTGACTATAGATACACTTTAAAGTATACCTAAAGGCAAAACATGTACTTTTAATTTTAGATGGTGAGAGGGATTTGAACACCTGTCAGATTTATATTGCAGTCTGTGCCTCTGCTGGGAAGATTCACCCTCACTGTTTGTTCTTTTTCATGTACACTGCTGCTGGTAAACGGACGTTCAGAGGCAGTTGGATGCCTTTTTCAGCTGCCCCTGAACTCATCCAATGTTATCTTATGTGTCGTTTTTAGGCAGTTGAGTTTAGAGGCTTTTCTTTGAAGGCAAAAAAATTAGTCCAGACGCCAAAGTTTCCGACGTTTCAGACGCCAAACGCGTCTAAACGTGGCTAAACGCGGTACTGACGCTTAGCCGTATTTTCGTTTAGAAGCGTCTTTGACGTTGCCCTATTTTTTTTTACATTACAAAACTTAAAAATGATAGCAAATGATGAAAAACCACAAAAAATATATTTTAAGAAAATGTAATTGTTTGCAATGCTTCATAGACCATTTATATACCCCTAATGAGCCCATGATCTAATCCAATACACCACTAGCATTGCTGTTAGCCAAAGTAGAATTGGAATTTGACCTATATGTTAGATTTGAACCAGATGACCCCACCATTGAGCTTGCCCCCCGACTTGATCAAACATAGTTGCATGAAATTTAATATCTGGCTTTTTTAAATTTCCTCACATATGGGATCCATAGTAAAAGGACCGAAATTGAGGTAGATACAAGTACACTGCTGCTCTCTCAGCTGCTGCTACTCACTTTGGTCTCACAGAATGGCTGAAATAGTTAAATAATACTGTTTTGTTGTGCTTTGCGAGGGTCTTATGATGTTATCTTAAATAAACGCTCCTAGACGCAAACGTGTCTAAACACGACGAAACGCGGCATGCAAATGCGGCTAAACGGGCGAATTTAAACGCCGATTTCGAGCTGTCAAAAAAATCATTCAGAAGAGGTTGCCTCAGCGTCCCGTGTACATTAGGCCTTATATCACCAACAGTGAAATTAAAAGTTTATCCAAAATTTTGGCTTGTCACCAAAACAGCAATAGGAAAAATCTTCCAATAAGGACACTAGTCTTGGTAACCTTGGTGACAACTAGGGATTTCTTTACTTTGGAGGAATTTTCTCTCATTTCCTGTTTTGGCTATGGGGCAGGAAAAGACGGGGAATCTCCCTAACAGGATAGAGATGGCAAAATAAAAGACTGAGAAGGGTTTTAAACCTCCTTTATTTTATCCAAAATGAAAAACGATATTTGTCTTTAGTTCTACTTTAAACTGTTACTAAACTCACAACAGTAAAATCAGTGGAGTAAAGAATACTTGTTATACTCACTATGGAACCTAAGGGGTTAATCCTCTGCATTGTGTAAAAAAGGCTGTTTGATCCTATCTTCTCTGATCCTCCCCTTCTTCCACAGTCCCCCAAACCATCTACTGATAGTACAGAGCCTTGGGGGGAAGCTGCACCTGTTCAATGTATTGCTAGAGCGTTCTTTTTTCTTGGGAGAGTGCATGTGATCAGCACAGGGCCAATCAACAGTGTCCAGACAGAGGGTCAGGAGTCATGCAGCCTCATAGGACAGTCAGAGTAGAATGAAAATTCCTCCTACAAGCTTTAATCAGACACTGATCAAGGTTAGAAGACTGCTCTAACTGCTGATGAGAAAAGGGTATTTAGCAGTTTATATTTACTAAAACATTTGCATTTCTATGTTCTGTGTACTGTGGGAGACCAGATATAGTGAATGCAGGGTCCTGGGTTTAGTAACACTTTAAGTAGTTGTACTTTTGTCTCGCGGCCTGGAGTTGCTTTTCTACCATCACTGAGTTGTTAAGTACCCATAGACATGCAATGTCAGAATATCTAGGTGTTCTACAGGTGCATTCACAACTATGAGCTTTGATGCATTGCATGGAGAAATGAGTGGATATTGGTGCATCCCCACGTCAGCAGAGTGTCTCTGTTTATGTCGGGCTGACATATACAGTGTCTGCCTATTCCCTGGGGAACAGTGACAAGCTAACAAAACCTAACCCAGCCACTGTCTCTTCTCTTGAGAATAGCTTGTATCTGCAAATACTGCATAGTACCCATAGGCAAGCAAATACCATCCAATCTAAGCAATATCAACTAGTCCAAGTTATAATCATCTTGTCTCTGAAAATTTTTAGGTGGAAAAAGTTTGTTGATCTCCTCACATAAACCTTTTTTCCAAGATTTTGCAGCAAAAAAAAAAATGCATGTACCTTGACCTTTCAGTAAAAATCTATGAACAGACAGCAATGAGTTGCTATGGAAACCTGAAATCTTTCTATTCATTTAACAGAAGAGGATTTTTCACATTTCTCGTTATGAACATTGTATTCAGCTACAATGACAAAAAGTCAAACAACTCTGCTAGTCTACAAACAAAAGAAATTTTGTTCCAGCTAATTGTTAATGTTCTGTCTATGGGTTGAGGACAGGATACATCATTTCCCATTAACTCTTATCCGTTTATGCTTTTTGCTTGTAAAGAAATTCTGTTGTATGAGAATTATTCACCAATAACAATTTATCTTACTGGAAATTTTAAACAGAACTTCAAGTTTTAAAACAGTCCTCAAGTTTTAAACAGTCACTCCACTGAAAGCTGATACAGAGTGTATAGGCACAGGACACCCCCTGCCAAGCCCCCTGTTACACGGCCCATGGAGAATTAATATGCAAAGAATGGCTAAACCGAAATGTGTTTGTTTTTTTCACACTAAGTTTCCTTTATACTGGCTTTTTAAAACAATACAGAGGCCAACAAAAAAAAAAAACTTTTTAGACCTGTTCTTGGGGTAATTTGGGGAGCTGATTCAGAAAATTGCATTGGCGAGAATGCATCAGCTCTAATTTTTTAAATGTGGTTGAACTGATATACTTTTTGTTTTTGAAAAGATCTTGCTGATCAACTTGTTCTTTTGTTACAGAGTGTGTTTTTGCGTACAAGTTAGATATAGTGAGCAGATATAGTGAGAGTGTTTACATACTTCCAACTGTAAATTTACATTGGAAACATTGGATTCCAAAGTGTAAGTTATTAACGTTACGATCGTATATGAGGTGTGTGTATCTTGCCACTCATATCGTTTAATCTTTGCAGATTGAGCACCGTAGAGGTTATGGCTACTTCACGATGGTGCTGCCTCAATCATCCAAACGTATTTTGCTATATTTATATCCTGATTTTTGATGGGCGACTAGAGTGAAGAGTGTATATGGCATATATGCTGCATCTTAAAAACTAGAGCAGATAGGGAAAAATTGCTGTCATTTTTGGAATCAGTGGGTCAAATATACCAAGGAATAGGTCTAACATTCGAGGCACCAAAATGTGTGCTGGCCTGTGTGTCATAATTAAACTGTTATGCCGCGTACACACGAGCAGACTTTTCGACCGGACTGGTCCGACGGACTATCCGACAGACTTTCTGAATGAACGGACTTGCTTACACACGATCACACCAAAGTCCGACGGATTTGTACGTGATGACGTACGACCGGACTAAAATAAAGAAGTTGACAGCCAGTAGCCAATAGCTGCCCTAGCGTCGGTTTTAGTCCGTTGGACTAGCATACAGACGAGCGGATTTTTCAGATTTACAATAATGTTTCTGTCTTTAGCTTCTGTGCTTGCCATGCTTACTCCATATATTTAAAAATTATCATACTCCAGATGTCTCCACGTTTGGAGTATAGCCTGAAGAAAGTCTATGGGAGTTGTGGCCAGTGCTGAAGAAGTTTATCACCCAGGGGATGTAAACAAGGATGTGTCATGTTGAGGTTGGCAAGTTTTTAGTTTAGATTAGGGGCTAGGCAGGGTGGACCTGGGCACTTTTTACTCATTTAACTTTTCACTAATTTACTGCTGGTGGACATTGTATCGCTAATTAACCCATTGTTTTCTTTCCATACTGTGTCATCCAGACTGGAGGACAATCAGCTATGAAGAAAAGTCACTATTAATCTTTGAAGAACAAAATGAGATGTAAAGACAACAGAATCCACTAAAACACAGTGTGCTGTGCTAAATGTACAGAGCTTAGGAGTATTTTAATTGGGCGAATCCCTTGGCTCTTAAAATAAAATATGTTAATCCTTTCCTCTGCACCCCACCACATCAATCAATAATGTCTTCTGGGTGTTTAAGCTAAATATATTTCCTTAGAAAAGATGAAACTGTGCCATTAATTTACAGTACTTCCCACTGCTATTTTTTATTTAGAGCATGGTTATAGTGACAAATTACATGCACACACGTTTTTGTTTTTGTTCTAATTCCATCTGTCTGCATTTATTTTGACTTTATACAAGTCAGAAAATGTACCTTGATTAGACAGAATACAGAGTTTTTGTCATTACTAAGCACAGCTCTGTGAAATGTCACATTTATGTCCCTTAGGAATATATGTATGCACTTGGCATAGACCAAGTATCCCAGGGACCTCAATGGTCCTTAAGAACAGTTTCTTAAACAGTGGTTGACAGTAGGGCTGCAAATAAAGATTATGTTCGATTAATCGATGAATCGGATAAAAACCTCCAAAAAAGTGTGGTGTATAATCTAGTTAATATGCTAAGTGTATAAAAAAGAAAATGTTTTCTATATGGAATTTATATGCATACAGTATATCCAGGGCCGGACTTAGCATTGGGCTTGACTGGGCTCAAGCCCATGGGCCCCGCCCGATAGGGGGCCCCGTGGGCCCTGCCCATTTACGTTTTAAATATCTTCATATTTGTTACAATTTATCATTTTATCCATTTTTATTGCTTTTATTAATCTCCTGGTTTGTTTTTAATTATTACATTGTTTACTGTGTATATGGTTGTTTCCGCACATCTGGCCACTTCTTAGGACGAATACCAGTACAGTAGTATCCCCCACTTATATATTATCTACTTTTGTGAGTAGCCATTTGGCTGTTTTGTCTTGTCCAATTAAACAGAAGTTCTTTAATACTGAGTCTGGCGCACCTTGTGATCTCTATTTTCATTCTCAGTTTATCCAGAATTGTGTAGCTCTAATACATAGCTTGTGTATGTATCATTTTGTTCTATTTAAAGTAATGTATAGAAGGTAGGGCCCAAAAGTGACTCAAGCCCAGGGGCCCCCACCACGCTAAGTCCTGCCCTGAGTATATCTTTATGCAGTGGTAAATATAAATAACCAGCTATATGGTTGTGGAACAAAATATCTAATCCACTTTGAGAATAACAGACAGAAGAGATATACAGTATATACTATTAGAAGAGGTTGAATCTGGCACATAACCTCAGACACAGAGATAAAAAAAATATATATTTAAAGAAAAAATAACGTAAGACCTAAAACACTGTTTTGCAGATTTCCAGACAGGACCGTATTATAATATTATGCATGACGGACTCCCTTGTCATTGGCAGATAGCTTGATACAAGCCCTGCACCTGATGTCACTTATGCTGGCCATACATGAGCACATTTTTCCTGCGAAAATAATTGTTTTAAGAATGTGTATTTGATTTTATAATTGTTAGTGGAGTAAAATCGACGTTCCCTTTCAAAGGAGTAGAATAGAAAACTTTTCTGGATCAAACAAATTTTCAGGCAGTGTATGTGGTTCTGAAATGACATTCATTTTAAAAATGAATGTTAAAAGCAAGTGAAAATTTCAAATGACATTCAACCATCCATTGAATGTACAAATAATTTTTGTATGAATATTCTAGTCCAAATATTAATATTTGTATGGCCAGCATAAGATATTTAGTGGCAGCACGCTTTTTTTTTATCACCTGTCATGATGGGGTTGAAAAAACAAAAATTAGCCCGATACAAAACAGCAGATATAAGGGGTTATTTATATCTGGCTTCTCCTGCCTTCATAGTGCCCCTATAGCAAGGTAAAAAAAAACTTCTGCCTTTAGAATAACTCACTTCCTTCTCCTGCCCAGGACTACATGTCCCACAAGGCATTGCTCCTCACACATTCACAAGCTCTCAGGTACTTACAAAAATGTATGAATAGTGTACTTAGCTGTATGTGTGCTGCACCGAATTTTATGATATGTAAACAAATAATGCATTCTGTATGCAGGCCAACTAATCAGCTGACCAACTAATCGATTATTGAAAGAGTGGACAACCATTTTCATAATCGATTATAATCGATTATGTTGATTAGCTGTTTCAGTCCTAGTTGACAGATAATGCAAAGTTGTCATATAAGAGAGGTCTGTTATACAAATCTCTACAATGATGGAGAAGGATGAGCTCTGCTACACCCCCTGGCTCTTGGATACTGAGGCAATCCATCACCCTAAGGAACCAATGACAAGATGGTGGTGGTGGTGGTGGCAGACTGGAACTTGACTTCTACTTAAAGTGTTAGTTCATTGTGACGGACTCTGGACACCCTGACTTGGGTATCTCCGCCAAGAAGCTGCTTCCCAAGCTTTGGGACCTGAGGCAAGTGACTATAGCTGTAGCTACCCCAAAAAAACTAGACAACACCCGTTTTTAGAGTAAACAAGAAGAACTGGTTTATTAGAGAAACACACTGAATACAGAAAGAGTCCATATAAGAGCTAATCACAATATCACATACAATGCCCACATCAGACAGTAGAGCTAATAACATTATTAAAGACAATGTCCACCTCAGACAGTCTTGTGCTTCCAAAGGATCACATTATACATAGGAAGCCAAAAGTCAATTAGTGACCAGCTCCTTCTGGATAACTTGAAAACAAAGTAAAGCCTCATACACACTACTAGTTCAGAAGGAGCCACTGTACTAACTATCTCATGTTAGTACAGCGACCTCCCCTGCTGAGCTATTGCGTTCTGACAGGGGGGTGGCCCCCTGCCAGAATAAACTGATCAGCGCTCTCAGCAATCCAATGATCAGGAGCCAGTCGGCAGACCTTTTTCGGTCTTGCCCCCTCTGATGGACTGGCTGCCGTACAAACAGGCCGAATGTCGGCCGGTTCTTCTGATGTCGGCCGACATTCGGCCCATGAGTACTATGCTTAAAACTCTGGTTCTCCTGCAGCCCCAAGTCCGTGATATTCACCTTTAGAGAAAAACTGTAAAGGAGAACGAACATTGCACACCCTCCCCACCTCCCTGGTCCTGCTGTAATTACCTCCAGGGTTGAAAAGCTGTCAACAACCACGCAGCGGCTCCAGCAGTCCACAGATTTAAAAACCCTGTTCTTCTCCATCACGCGCCAAGGACAGACCAGATGGATTATGATTGGTCAGCACCAAAATTATATATGAGACCACTACCATGTTTTGTGACTCCTCAAAAACTCCAGGAGCTAAAGAGAAGTGCAGAAATGTTCACTGTTCCCACTTGATAGGTTTAATGATATAAATTTTCTTTTGGAATGGGTCTCACATATTAAACAGGAGCTGTATTTATTTCCACCCAGTCACCAATCAGAGTTAAATCTGCCCCAGAGAGACCGCTAGAGTGTGAAAACATGCATCAGACTGGTGGCTGTGGACAGCTCTCAGTACTCACATTTTGACACACGAGGCTTATCTGCAAGTTTAAGTATGTACTGTTACATTTATTTGTTACTTGTGTTTATAAAAAGAAAATATTCCAGCAATGTCACAATGACAATAAAGAAAACGCCGAAGGCATTACTTTTGTAAAATTTTGACAGCCATAATTATAACATAATAAATGCCAGCAGTAGCCTGACTTTTTAGACAGAAACGTCTATAAGGGGTAAGTAACTATACATGTTTACTTGGTATGGTGCTTTTTTTTGGATGTCTATAAATAATAGATGTAAAAAGTAGCTTTTTAGCTAGCTCAGTATTTAGCTATTTTTTTGTGTCTTGACTTTATTTTGTAGCATCAAGTCTTTCATACACTGCAAAGAGCTGTATCTTATGCATGCCATTATAGCTTAGGGCATAGATTACACATGCATTGAAAATCTGCAAAACAGGCAAACGAACACAAAGGAGCTGGGAAAAGGCCAGAGGAAATAGATGAAGAGCCAGGTGTTCAGAAAGGCTAAACATCATCCATCAAAGGGACCGATCATTACAGAACAAAATGCTAAACCCTCATTATCTCAGCCAGATACTAAGAGGAAGTAACAATCAGAAAAAGTACCAGTACTTTCCATTTGTAAGGTCTGTGCTCCAAAAGGGCAGTTTCCTGCCTGGCATAGAATCCAAAAGATCTCTCAAGAGAGGTCCTCACGCCAGGGGAAGCAAGAAAAATCAGTTCTTAATAATCTAGCCCACACCAGAAGCTCCAAACAATGTCCAGCTTAAACAATATGTCTACCCAGTTACTACAATCTCATGAATTTCAACATGTTAATGTAATATTTTTCCTACCACCCATGGTGGTAGGAAAGAAAATCAATTCATCTATGGCTTGCCTTAGTATGATGTGTCACTTCTGCTGATTCTTTGTGTTTTAAGAGAAATCTTCAAGAATGACTCCTCTATCTATATAGCAGCCTGCACTTTTTCTTCATCACCCTTTTAAGCCTGCACAGCCTTACTGGTAGGATTCATATATTTGGGAAATACATACTTCCTGCTAAACAGGGGGGGTTTCCTGCTGCTAGAAACTGTGCTTAAAGCGGAGTTCCAGTCTGGGGAAAAAAAAAAAGAAAAGTCAGCAGCTACAAATACTATAGCTGCTAACTTTTAATATAAAGACACTTACCTGTCCTGGGATCCCGCAATGTCGGCAGCCCAAGCTGTTTCATCCATTGGCTTCGGGTGCAGGAGCCAGCATTGCAAGTAAAGGAAACCTGAAGGCTTCACTGCCCATTTCCTACTGTGAGTCGCGCTGCGCTGTGTTTGGTCCCGCCGTCTTCTGGGACACACACAGCTCCTAGAAGGCAGCGGGGGGAAGGAGGAATGGCTGGACATGACGTAGATCGCCGTGCAGTGATCTTATCAGGAAATGGGAGTGGGTACCTGTCAAAACCAGGTACCCGCTCCCCTCAAAAAGTGCCAAATGTGGCAGTGGAGGGGGGAGGGTGCAAACAAGTGGAGCTTCCCCTTTTGGGTGTAACTCTGCTTTAACTTTTTTACTACCTGGAATGCAGAAGGACAGCTTATTTTCCATAGTCTACTAGCAGCAGATGATACATGTGATACAGCTTTGTCTTTTTGCCTAAAGTAAACATGGTTGCAGAACAAAATGTTGCAACATGAACAGCATAGTGGTGAAGGCACAGTAATGTATAGCAGCTTTGAGAGAGCTACTTTTTGCTTGTGACTTTTGGTAGTAAAAACAAACTCAGCCCACACATTAGACAAAGGGGGTTATTTACTAAAACTTGCAAAATCTGGTGCAGCTCTGCATAGAAACCAATCAGCTTCCAGGTTTTATTATCAAAACTTAATTGAATAAGCTGAAGTTAAAAGTGAATTGGCTACCATGCACAACTGCACCAAATTCTGAGTGCACCAGTTTTCATAAATCCCCCCAAAGTTTGTTCATGGAACATGGCCTAAGTTTGTTCTTGGAACATGGCTAATTGTAATAGCCTCTAGCAAAGGCTATTAAAATTTCAAGTCCAAGTGAAACTGATGTGGCTGAGGCAAAGCCCCTCAGTCAGGGGACTACTGGCACAACACAGACTGTGAATTCAAAAATTGGCCTTTCACACTGCACATATTGGGGCCAAATACATCAAATACAACATGAGATTCATTTATACTGCAATCCAGAACTGCATATACACAGAACAAGTACTGCTTCACAATCCAGCACAAAGGGGGGCCCTAGGCACAGTGTTTTCATATAGGGGGTGCCGCATGGTGAGCTTTTTCCGCCAAAACTTTTTGCCAATGCCTCCCATTGGTCATTTGAGTGGATTTTAACAGTGGGAGGTGACATTTCTGATCATGTAACCATTATAATTGACAGTCAGATGATCAGGAACCCCTCCTACTGACTCCCTAGGCTACAGTACACAAATATTTCAACACAGTGTAATAAACCAGAAAAAAAAAATTGATGTCTCACCTAACACTAGCTGTTTTTTTTTATAGCTCCATTAAATTAAAATTGACCTTAGAATGTTTCATGATTCTTTAGAAACAGTCTTGTATGGAAATAGATTAGAAACTCCAGCCTGGTAACAAAGTATCCCAAGAAAGGATTCTAACATGTTGACAACTTTGCCATAAATATTTGTCTACTAGAGTATATCACAGTGCAGTGGATCTGTTTGTGTTTATAGGAAACGTGATAACATTTTTTTGTAAGTCCATCATTAAACATCTGCCAATGACAACTGAATACCAAAAGTAAACTATCAACAGTAAACACTAGTTATTGCAATCCACTTCACCATAACAGTACTTGTGAGCCAGTACCTTGGCCAGCAGCTTTAGCGAGGAAAGCACCTAACCTTGAAAATTCACAAATTGTAATAACCTTGTGTTTCACTCTTCTGGACACCTCTGGGCATTTGTGGCTAAATACAGCAATAGAATAATAGGGAGAAAGGAGTGGAGTGAATGCTGGGAGAATGAAAAAACTTCTGATTCGGGAAATTAAATACCATCTCTCCTTACTCGTTTAGTGGCTGGTACAGTCAAAAAGTCAATCTGCATATAAAGCACACAGAACATAACCTCCAATCCAGGTAGATTTTTTACAAAAATAATAACATGACAGAGCTATTGCTAAAGAGATCATGATGTCTAAATATACCTTTTTTTTATCTTTGTGTCATGAAATAGAAAGTGACAAGCAACTATGAGTTTCCTTGCCAAAGGTGAGATCTGATGCATGGAACGAAGAAATCTATGTCTGTTTTGCCTTGAATGTGGTAGAAAAGTGGAATCTAGTCATTCTCATTAACACCCTTGGTTATAAAGAGAACTGCAGTATGTGGTCACTGAACTGGTGGAACAGGGTTACATGGCATTTGTATTTCTGTAAAATACAGTAGCCTACCAGACCTCATTTAACCCTGCAAAAGGATGCATCCAGCATCCAGCAAAAGAAATAGGTACACACATGCCCGTGCCCTGAAAACACACTCTTTATGCTTATTATACTGCTGGAGCTATGGGACTCATTATAAAAATCATAACAGTGAAAGACGCATATTCAGGAGCACATTAAATTAGTTATCTCTTTCAACTACAGTAGGTAGCCTAATATAAGCATTACATTCTGTGTACTGGGAATCTTGCACACTGGAGGAAAAAAAAAATAGAAGCCGTTCTACACTATACCTGAATAATTCTCCGTGTAGCAAAACACAAATGTCTTATATTGTTAATTACATTTTACTGGAAGCCTACGAAAGATGTGCAGAAAACTGCAGTCCAACAATGCATTTGTCAGCTTATTTTTTTCTTCTTGTAATGGATTTAACGGTTGGGTCCTGGACAGAAGATATATTTTCCCACTATTTGGGTTGTGGTCCCTTTAACAACTTCAATACTTGCCACTTTTACCCCCTTCCTGCCCAGGCCAATTTTCAGCTTTCATCGCTGTCGCATTTTGAATGACAATTGCGCAGTCATGCAACACTGTATCCAAATTACATGTTTTAAAAAAAAAAAAAAAAAAAATTTTCAAAGGTTTTTCTTAGTTTTTGTTAGAAAATTTTGTAAATAATTCATTTTTCTCCCTTACTGATGAGGCTGCACTGATGGGCGCTGATGAGACGTCACTGAAGGCCACTGATGAGGCACCAATAGGTGGCACTGAAAGGTGGCACTGTGTGATGGGCACTGATGAGCAAGCACTGACGGGCAATGAAAGGCAGCACTGCTGGGCACTGTTGGGGCTGCACTGATGATCAAAGCCCTGATTATCTGTGCAGGTTTCCCCTGTGGGAAAATTACACTGATCGGCTCTCCTCTCCTCTCACGCTGTCAGTGTGAGGAGAGGAAAGCCAATAACCGGCATTTCCTTGTTTACGTGTGATCCGCTGTGATTGGACACAGCTGATCACATGAGTAAAGAGCCTCATCATCGACTCTTTACCAAGACTGGGGATGCGACGAGAGTGGGACAACGTCATATGACTTCGTCCCAGAACGAGAGAGCCACCCTGCCGCTGTCATTTGTCTATACAGCAACTGAGAGGTGGTTAAGGGAGGGTTCATGAAACATTTTGCATACTCAGGGGTGAGAGGTTCCAGGGTAGTCCGTTTGGAGAGCAGAGGACTGATTTTCAATACTCTCTGGATTGGTAAGTCCTCCTACGGGAGACTCAATTCCAAGGTTTGGCGACCTTTGAGTGGAAAAGAACCTGGAAACCCTATTTTCAAGGACTTTGGTCCAGAATGAGTTAACCCACCTGCATGGAAGGCTTGAAAGGCAGCAGAAAGGTTGGAGTTGGTGTCTGAAAAGTCACTGTCTGTCAGGCAGATTTTTGGACAGATCACAGCTGTGGGACAGTGTGGTCTGTCTGGTGACTGACGCAGTGTTTGCCCAGCTTCTGAAACATTGCAACACACTGGAACAGGAGGTAACCCTAAACCCTGGTGTGGGGTTTGTATACTGGCGGTGAGCCATCATGTTGTTTTCAATTATGACAGAATTCGGACTGTATACATTTGCTTTTGCTGAAGAACAACAAGAACTGTGTTTGCTTTTATAAGTGGCTGGCTGGTGATATCGGGACCCCCCATATTACACGATGTACACATACAGTATATTATGCATACTTAAAACTTTGAACAAACCATCACTATGGCACTGTACAAGCTAATATGGGGCCTAAAACCATGGTTCTTGCCTACAAGTGTCTCTCTTATGTGCTTTTTTAACAGTGCCTGTATTCTCGTACGTACAGATGGCACTTCTCATTGATGGTCTATGGTAAGTGATTCTCTGTGGAATTAGGTGGAGAACGCATTCAACAGATAACAGTGATGCCTTAAACCATAAAGCCAAACCTAGCAGTACAATGTCTATAATATTGGTCCTATTTTAGCTCCAAAAATGTAACATCCCAAAACAAACCAGTTCCATAGCAAAAGGTGTAAAAAATGCTATATACCAACCAATTAGTGCAAAAAGTGCCAGAATGTCGGCACTGCACACAACTAATCTAAACAAAGAAAGCTCCTCCAAAAATCCTAGTGTGGTATGCTTGGAAATCTTTCCAGCACTGAATTCCTAGAATGTTGCCAACAGTTTCACAGTTAACTGAGAAATGACCCTTACCCTTTTAAATTGTCACTCTGTTCCCATCATTGATTTCTATCTATGCAACAAAAAAAGCTCATTCCAGCTCTCTATGGAAAACAGAACATATCTCATAGACATATCACAACATTTTCCATCACCACTCATGCAGGAACAACAAAGGAAACACAATAACTTCCCATTACAATGCATGACTACAAAGTTCTTCTATGAAACCTTTTACAGAGCAACGTTAAAGCTGAATTCTAGGAATTTAGCCAATTTGTAAAAAATTGCGGGCATACTACAATTTAAGTCCAACAAGGTAAATGCCACCTCCCGGACTTAACGCTTTAGTTTACATATGAATGCTTATTGGACTGCTGGGAGGAAGCTATTGCTACCCTTCCAGCGCTCCGACCTTGGGCCCTCTAGTCTTCAGCTTCTGAGGCTGCAAAGATGCATACTGCTGCTGTGTCCACCTCTACCCTCCTCCTCCCAATCACAGAGCACTTTTTTATTATGTGAACCCATTAAAAAAATACAAAGGCTTCTACGAATGGGCAGCGTGGAAAAGGGCGAGCACAGATGCTGTGTGTGAGAAGGCAGCGTGTCTCCTGTCAGAGCCCCAAGTTTAGTGATAGTTTTATGGAGCTCCAGGAGGATAGCTATCAGATGTAAACAGTGGGCAGCACAGTGGCTAAGTGGTTAGCACTTACATCTAGCAGTGTTAGGTTCGTTGGGTTGAATCCGAACCATAGCCCTACCTACACAGAGTTTGCATGTTCCCCTTATGCCTGAGTTAATTAACTTGAGTCTAAATTGGCCCTAGTGCATGAATGTGAGTTAGGGACCTTAGAGTGTAAGCTCCTTGAGGGCAGGGACTGATGTGAATGCGCAATATATATATATATATATATATATATATATATATATATATATATATATATATATATATATATATGTATATGTAAAGCACTGTGTAAATTGACAGCGCTATATAAGTACCTGTTATAAATAAAATAAACAAATAAGTCCAGGAGGTGGCATGCACCTCACTGGACTTAACTCATAGTATGCCAGCACATATTACACAGTGTCTAAATCCCTGGAGTTCAGCTTTACAGGCGCTGTCCATAGCATCCAAGCAGATTCCATTTTTATCTGGTGCATAGTAAAATATGAAAGAAGTGATGCAACTGGCTGCTATGGACACCACTAAATGTCCTTTGTTCCCTTTTCTAGATAATATGTAATGAATTTGAATTCACCCAATCACTGAACTAAACATAATCTGAAAATCTGGTAGAAAGCATTCACCATATTTCCATAATAATGAAGTGAATAGCTCTGATTTTGCTTTGTTTAAAAGTCATCTATCGTGAATCTAAATGCGCGCGTTTTGAATTATCTTCATCAAAATATTTCTAACAAATCTTTTACCATACAAATAAATATTTATTAACCACAATTAAACACAGTGGAAACATCACTTATCTAAAATCTCTGTAGTCACTTTCATGCAATGTCACAAGTATAATTTGAAGCAATCACCACCAAAATAATTGAAGGCCACACATCTCCTGGAGAATAAAATAATAGCATGCCATTTGAATCTACATACCAGGTGCACACAGCTAGGGCCCTAACAACAAATATACCCATCTAAACATTTTGAAAGATGGACAAATTATGTTAAAACAGAATCTCATCATAAGTTGTGCATTTAAGGAGCAAGCCAAGAATAAAACCCAGCAGATGCAGATAATAATCAGTAATGGGTTTACATAAAGGGTCAAATCAACTTTCAGATTTTTTTACATACTATAAGTCTTGAAAAAAAAGAAAAATCTACCATACACATATTTATGGAAAATTTCAGGGGAGCCAGTCCATTGACAATTGATAAAATGTTGGGACACACAGACTATGCAAATTTTTTTGGGAGCAGACCTTCAATGCCTTGTAGTAGGGTTGCACCGATAACATTTTTTTAAGACCGAGTACAAGTACAGGCATACCCCACTTTTAAGTACACAATGGGGTTTATTTACTAAAGCTGGAAAGTGCAAAATCAGGCTCACTTCTGCATAGAAACCAATGTGCTTCTAACCCCAGCTTGTTCAATTAAGCTTTGGTAATAAAACCTGGAAGCTGTTTGGTTTCTATGCAGAAGTGAGCCTGATTTTGCACTTTCCAGCTTTAGTAAATAAACCCCATTGTGTACCTAAACGTGGGGTATGCCTGTACTGATACTTTTTTTCAAGTACTCCCCGATACCGATTACCCATACTTTTTTTAATGTCACGTGACAGTGGCATTAATATGCAGCACTGATGGCGCATGGACTGTGTCAGTAGTTTTTTTTATTTTTTTTTTACAATTTTATTTTTTACAAATTTTTTTTTTTTTGTTATTTTTTTTTAAATGCTTTTGTTTTTGGGGGGGGGGGTTGGGGGATTGGGGGTGGATGGTGTCAGTGTGTTTTTATTTTATTTTTTAATTATTGTTACAATTTAACCTTTTAAAATATTTATTTATTACAATTCTTTCATTTTTTCTTTTTTTTAATTAGCCCTGTGGGGGGGGGGGGCTTTGGTGAGATATCAGGGGTCTTAACAGATCCCTGACATCTCACTTTTGAGACACAGAAAAGGACTGGGGACAGAGATTCCCCAGTCCTTTTCTCAGCAGCCTCAGCTGCACTGGAGATGAATGGACAGGACACAGCGGCTCCTCTCCATTCATAAACCGAAGTATCATAAACACAGTTTACAATGCTCAGTTATGAATGGACAGAGCCAGTAATCACTGACTCTGTTCATTTGGAATAGGAAGGAGCTGACAGATTTACTGGCTCCTTCCTCCGCTCTCCATCCTGAAAGATTGACACAGGGGGGACCGGAGCACATGGAGGGGGGGGACCAGAGCACACGAAAGTGGGGGGACCAGAGCACATGGAGGAGGGGGGGACCGGAGCACACGGAAGTGGGGGGACCGGAGCACATGGAAGTGGGGGGACCGGAGCAACTGGAGGAGGGCGGGGACCGGAGCAAAGCACACGGAGGAGGGGGGACCGGAGCACACGGAGGTGGGGGGACCGGAGCAAAGCACACGGAGGAGGGGGGGAACCCGAGCGGAGCACACGGAGAAGGGGGGGCCCGAAGCGGAGCACACGGAGGAGGGGGGGCCCGAAGCGGAGCACACGGAGGAGGGGGGGACCGGAGCACACGGAGGGGGACACAGAGGGGGACTGGAGGAGTATACGGGGACAGTCAGGGGGTGATTGGTGCGGTGGTGGGGGGAGTTACAAGCACTGATCCCCCTGTATAGATTTCAATAAAACAGCTGGAAGCCGCGGAGGGGAGAGGAGGAGAAGCAGCTGTCAGCTACTTTACTGAAATCTATACAGGGGGGGATCGGTATCGATGCAACCCTACCTTATAGTTAATAATTATAACCATAATGGGAATGTTGGAGAAAGTTACCACACTGGATTTTCATTTTGACAAATTTTCCTCAGAAAAACTCAAAATAAAAAATAAAAATTGGAAGTAACATTTACGTGGAGCTGCATTATCCCTAAATCCTCATAGAATCAAACATGACAAAGGCGCCTTCTGTTGAGCTCCACAACTAGCAATATCGAAAGCCAAACTGTAAGTGACTACTGGTATGTAGAGATGTAATAAAAAAACTTTTGTACAATGTAAAATCATTATATTCATTTCCATACTTTGTTCCAACCATTTCTTACCTTTTAATCTAAACGATATTGGAGTTTGTAAACTTAATTTGTGAAGATCCCTACAAATTTACTTCCTTGAATTCTGTGACATGTAGTCACTATGCCCTGTGAGTCGGCAATGCTATGTCACACATTTCATAGAATCTGCCTTCTGAACTACAGAGGTGCTGAGAGGAGGAGTTTGAGGAGGTGGAGTCAGTACAGTTATCACTGTATGCAGTCAGTACAGGTACCATGTGATATGTAGTCATTAGAAATTGAAAGTAAACAGTAGAGGAGAAGCTGCAAAGCATGCTGGGAATCGAGGAACTTGGGGAATGAGATGACCAGCAGACAGACAAGCAAAACATACAACATAAGGGAGATTTTTCTAGCAAGCTTATATTGGATTGTCAAAAATAACTATTCTCTGAATTGTTATTACAAAAAATGATGATATAAAAAAAAAACATATACTATGACTATAGATCTCCTTGAATGATCCTTTTTCATAAGGCAGTGAGCACCAATCACAACAGCTATATTTCAGCTAGATAATTTCTAATTGGTTGCTATTGGTAACGGCACTTTGCTCATTGCCATCTTTGTCCCTCAACAAGCCAACAACAGTTTACATACACTGGATGCCCTATCCTGTTGATTTACAAAGTGTACACAATGCATTGGGTACCATCCTGGGGAGTTTCCTGCAGCAGTGACAGAATACTGCAATTTCATGAAAAGTTGTTGTTGCATTTACCATACATTTTAACTTTATGCCAAATACAGACACAACCATCAACACAACTCACGACTGCAGGAAAACAGCGACATTTACCTGTACTGAGAAATGTCACTCTGCATACCAGTTGTAGATTAAAATAGAAGTTTGGGATTTTTTTTCTTAAATCATAATAACCTAGGTGGATGCAGCATCAATCTGATATTGCATCTGTCCTTCGCCGGCTCTAAGACTAAGAACTGAGCGATCAAACACCACCGATCGCTTAGTTCTCCCTGCAGCTCTGAGCAGAGAGCGGTGACTGTCAGTCAGCAGCTCTCTTCTCTGCCCCTCCAGTGCTCATTGAAGTGCTGGGCTAGTGAGGGGAGGGAGCGGCTGGCTCAGTCTCCCAGCGGCACAGCTGAGAGGCTGAACCAGATAGATCCCGAGCATGTAGTTGTGATCGTTCCCCAGCCTGGACCACCTCTGTGATGGGCTTTAGCCTGCTATCGGCTGAAAATGGGTCATAGATGTGCAGACGAACAGCACTTCTGTGATCCACAGGAGAAGTACAGACAAACGAGCTTTGGCTGTACTTCTCTTTTAAACTAAAGCTGCAAGCACAAAACTGAAAAATCACTTAACATACAGATGTCCATGAAAACGGTTCCTCATTAGAAAGATTTTATTATGCCTTAAAAAAGCAATAAGACCTTTGTAATGAGGGTCAGTCAGTAAAGTGAGTGTGTACCCATAAGGGGATTGGGGGAGGTGTCTGCTACCACCCAACTTGTTCTCACCGTACTGAACTATGTATGTTGACTTAACGATTGGTAGATTGTATCATAACCTTATCATAACCTTATCATGGACATTTGTATGAAGGACTGTTATATAGTGATTTTGGATCATAATTATACACTTGTTTATATGTAGCACTATTTTTATTTGGTTGTGTTTTTTTATCAGTTCATGAATGTACACATTTACCTGTACTGTATAAGCTAAAGTTATTAAAATTTGTAGGCAAAAATAGACAGTTGTTTGAACGCTCATACAGAAATTTAGAAAAATCATTTGACAGAGTATTCGATCTTGCCATCATTGAGTCAACTAATTTTGATTGAAAGCCCTTAACATTTTGCCCATATCTGCTGTCTGAATTGACGTATTAAACAGGGTTCTTTCATGAGTAGAACATGCACATTACAATATGAGCAATTTTCTCACCACTATGGTCAAAAATGATATTTGACCCCACAACCATTAGAAAATTAAACAAAAATTGTCAAATGAAATTCGGTTGGAGCATGGCCAGCTGTAAGGTGCCCAAAGACATGAGATGATTGTCCTTAAATTAGGCTTCTTCAAAAGCAGCAGTTAACAAACCTCAGAAAAATAAAAGTGATTGGACAGCACCTAGCTAATCACTATTGTTTCCCACAAGATAACCCTGGACTGTCTGCAGCCTGAAGCCTGGTACACACTGCTAGATTTTTTTCCTTCAACCCAGCGGGCTGAATGAAAAAAAAACTGACACCTCGGGTCGGAGCAATCCGATGTTAGTACAGCGATCTCCGCTGCTGTTTTATTGTGTTCCCCCGGGGCGACTTACGCTCCCTCCCCTCGCCAAAGCACTCCGGTCAGCGATCTCAGCCATTGATCAGGAGCTGATCTGACATGGGCCAAATGTCGCTGTTTTCTATTGAACCAGCCGATGCCACTCGACATTCGGCCCATGTGTATGGGGCTTTAGAGCCCCACCTCCCTAGCATAGATTAAACAAGAACTCAAAAGACCTCTGCAAACTGTTTGGTTGTACCACAGCATTGGAGTGTCCTTGGATGTCTATGTTGAGCCTAATGCTTAAAACACTTTACAACCTAAAGTACAATCTCCAGAAATCTAACAACAACTAATTTGTTTAAAGCTAGCCATGCATGGATCAAAATTCTGCCGGTTCAGCAGGGACCAGCCGAATTTCGATTCATATATGGGTAGACTGTTCATACCTAAGTTGATCCAAGATTCATCTATGGCTTGCTTACAGACCTGCCTGATTGAATAAAGTAAACCTGCAATTGCATAAAACATTTTCAAGGTAGCAACTGCTCATTTTCAGGCAACTTCTGATGTCTGCCAATACCGATTTTAGTTTTCAAATCAATCCCTATAGCTCGGTGGAATCCCCTGGATACTAGACACATGCTTTACATCAAGCTTTCATTTCTGAGATTCCAAGAGATTTAAACCCTATCCTTGCAGCTGCTTCTAGTAAAATTATTCTCTGCAATTTCTTCTTCATAGTCCCCAGGTACTGCCCGGAGCGGCTGTTTTTTTCTGCTACTGAGAAAAGTTGCACCTCCTGCCTACCCCTTCTGCCTCTACCATTTACAAAACCCATATTGCTACTCTGCATCGCGTTCTGTGAATGTAGGAGTAGCAGATGAATAACAGACTCTCCACCGCCCATTCACACAGCACAATGCATAGTGGGAGTGTAGCAATACAAGCATTTTGAATGGCAAAGAGCAAAAGGGGTAGATGGGTGACGCAACTTTTCTCTGTAGCATCAGCTGCTGTTAACATTCACAGCCACTCCTGCATTATTTGGCAGTTTAGAAGAAGATACTGCAGGAAGATTTTTTACCTGAAGAAACAGCCTTCAGGTGATGGGATACACATCATTACACAATGTGTAATGTGCTCGGTGCTGTACTCAAAGAAAAAGATTGTACTACATTTCAGCATTCATTATTGTGCACAAGAATGATAAGACCCGTAACGTGTGAGCGGTTCACCATCATTTGACATACTGTATGCACAGCTAAGATATTCCTATAGAAGCAGTGTAGACAAATACAGACACATTTAGGAGTCCTATGCAAACTAGATGGATAACATTTGCCCACAGTAATTTAAGGTTAGGGAATGCTAGTCTTAATTCTGAATTAATAAAGAGACAAAGGATCAAAGAACTGGTTAAATGACCTTCTGATATGGTTAGACATAACAGATTGCAGCAATAAAAGACATATGTTGCAATTGAACATGAGCAGCTGGGGTATGCATAATAAAAAAACCTCACAAATAATACAAGCTGAACTGTGAGAGGCTATTACAGGCTATACATAACCACAGACACAAAGTCCATTTGACTGAGTTGTCCTAAATGCTTTATTAAGCGGTATTGCCACCAAGTAAAGGTCACTAGAAGTGCACTTTTATTGACCGAACTGCAACAAATTACTGAAGGGTCATTAATATCTGCCACGGCATTCACATGGAATACATTTAAATATTAAATCACATTGATGACATATTGCATGATGTATTATTGTTGAATATTTATTGAATTACACATATTTCTGTTTATAAAACAGATAACAAAATGCATGACTATTTTCCAATATTACATTTTTTTTGTATATGCAAAATTATGTATTTTGTTCATGAATGGTAATTGAATCTACATTCTACATTCAGCATATCAATCAGTAATATGTACCAATAAATATTGTTGCTCTGTGTCTTTAACCTCTTGCCCACTGGGCACTTATACCCCCTTCCTAACCAGACCAATTTTCAGCTTTCGGTGCTCTTACATTTTGAATGGCAATTACTCAGTCATGCAGCACTGTACCCATATTAAATTGTTGTCCATTTTTTTTCATAAAATAGAGCTTTCTTTTGGTGGAATTTAATCACCACAGGGTTTTTTATTTTTTGTGCTATAAATGAAAAAAGACCAAAAAATTGGTAAAAAAAAACATTTTCCTTAATTTCTGTTATAAAATTTTGCAATTTAGTCATTTTTCTTTATACATTTTAGCTAAAATTAATACTGCTACATATCTTTGGTAAAAAATAACCAAAATCGGTGTATATTATTTTGTCTTTGTAAAAGTTATAGAGTTTACAGCTATGGTGCCAATCACTGAAAATTGATTACACCTGAACTACTGACTCATTTCTTGACACTAACCAGCCAGGACAGTACAAATACCCCCAAATGGCCCCTTTTTGGAAAGTAGACCTCCCAAGGTATTTAGTAAGAGGCATGGTGAGTTTTTTGAAGTTGTAATTTTTTCCCACAACTCTTTGAAAAATGAAGATTTTTTTTTTTCTTTTTTAGTCAAAATTGTCATATTAACAGGTTATTTCTCTCACATGGCATATGCATACTTGCAACTACACCCCCAAAACACATTCTGCTACTCCTGAGTATGCTAATACCACGTGTGAGACTTTTTCACAGCCTAGCCACATTCAGAGGCTCCACATGCAGGAAGCACTGTCAGGTGTTCTAGGGACGTAAATTACACATTTAAAGCGGAGTTCCACTGGTTGTTGAGTTTATTAAAAGTCAGCAGCTACAAAAAGTATAGCTGCTGACTTTTAATAAACAGCCACTCACCTGTCCAATGGTCCAGCGATGCGGCCGCCCGAAGCCTCCACTCTCTTCCCCTCCTATTTGTGGCGCTGTAATTGTAAGTGTGGGCACCCAGCTGTGACAGTTTGCAGCTTCACAGTCGGGCACATACTGCGCATGTGCAAGTCGCGCTGCGCTTAATGGCCAGGCAATCTTCTGGGACCTGTGACGTATCCCAGAAGATTGTCGAGGGGGAGAGGGGAGGAGTCATCTAGACGGCCAGAAGTCGGAAGGAGAAAGTGGGACAGGAAGTCCCACTCCAAACCAGGTACCCAGCCCCCCCCAAAAAAATGACATGCCAATTGTCAGGTCAGGGGGCGAGGGTGGGTGGAACTCCGCTTTAATTTCTTGACTACCTATTACACAATTGAAGGCCCTGGAGCAAGAGGACAATGGAAACGCCAAAAAAAGACCCTATTTTGGAAAGCAAACACCCCAACACATAATCTAAGAGGCATAATGAGTCTTATGAACATGTCTTTTTTTTTCCACAAGTTTTTGGAAAATGTGGAAAGAAAATGAAAACTCTTTTTTTTTTACACAAAGTTGTCAATTTATAAGATATTTCAAACACATAGCATGTAAAAAATTACACCCCAAAAATGCCAAATAAATGGGGCATGGATGGGCACTGATGTGATATAGATGAAGCACGGATGAGCACTGATGTGGCATGGATGAGGCACAGATGAGCACTGATGTGGCATGGATAAGGCACAGATGAGCATTAATGTGGCATGGATGAGCACTGATGAGGCATGGATGAGGCACGGATGACCACTGATGTGGCATGGATTAGCACTGATGTGGCATGTATGAGCAAAGATGTGGCATGGATGAGGAATGGATAATCACTCATGTTGCACGGATGAGCACTGATGTGGCATGGATGTGGCACGGATGAGCACTGATGTGGCATGAATAAGAACTAATGCAGCATGAATAAGGCACGGAAGAGAACTGATGTGGCATGGATGTGGCACAGATAAGCACTGATGTGGCATGGATGTGGCACGGATGAGCACTGATGTGGCATGGATGAGCACTGATGTGGCACAGCTGAGCACTGATGTGGCACGGATGAAGCATGGATGAGCACTGATGTGGCATGGATGAGCACTGATGTGGCACAGATGAGGCATGGATAATCACTGATGTTGCACGGATGAGCACTGATGTGGCATGGATGAGCACTGATGTGGCATGAATAAGAACTAAGAAGAAGAAATGATGTTGCATGAATGAGGCACGGAAGAGCACTGATGTGGCATGGATGTGGCACGGATGAGTACTGATGTGGTATGGATGTGGCACAGATGATTTCTGATGTGGCATGGATGGGCACTGATGTGGCATGGATGAGCACTGATGTGGCATGGATGTGGCACAGATGAGCACTGATGTGGCATGGATGAGCACTGATGTGGCACAGCTGAGCACTGATGTGGCATGGATGTGGCACGGATGAAGCATGGATGAGCACTGATGTGGCATGGATGAGCACTGATGTGGCACAGATGAGGCATGGATAATCACTGATGTTGCACGGATGAGCACTGATGTGGCACGGATGAGCACTGATGTGGCATGAATAAGAACTAAGAAGAAAAACTGATGTTGCATGAATGAGGCACGGAAGAGCACTGATGTGGCATGGATGTGGCACGGATGAGTACTGATGTGGTATGGATGTGGCACAGATGAGCACTGATGTGGCATGGATGGGCACTGATGTGGCACAGAGGAGCACTGATGTGGCACGGATGTGGCATGGATGAGCACTGATGTGGCACGATGAGCTCTGATGTGGCATGGATGAAGCACGGATGAGCACTGATGTGGCATTGATGTGGCACGCATGAGCACTGATGTGGCATGGATGAGACACGGATGAGCACTGATGTGGCATGGATGAGGCACTGATGAGCACTTATATGGCACGGATGAGCACTGATGAGGCACGGATGAGCACTCATGTAGCATGGATGAGGCATAGATGGGCATGAACGAGCACTGATGTGGCATGGATGGGCCCAGATGAGCATGGATGTGGCATGGATGAGGCACGGATGAGCACAGATGAGGCATGGATGGGCACGGATGAGGCAAGGATAGCCATAGATGAGGCATGAATGGGCACAGATCAGCGCTGTGGGCACTTCATATGCTGCACTGGCTCCCTTCTCTCCTCACACGATGTACCGATCGGTGTGAGGAGAGACGAGAGCTGAGCATGTGCCGTTTGTTGACAAGTGATTGTTCCGTCATTGGATGGAGCGATCACATAGTAAAAGGATCCTGTCATTGGCCCTTTACCCCAATCATGAACATTTCTGGGTGCGTGCCCTGGGGGGCTTGTGGGAAACACAAATTCGGGAGGACATCATAGTACTCCCTCCCAGAACTAGCTGACCGCGTTGTAGCCGTCATTCAGCTATAGCCCGGTCGGCAACTGGTTAATTCAATTCAAATGTGCAAATACTGAAATTTTACTGCGAAATGGTTTGTAACAAAGAGGTAGATAGTGAAATTTATTTTGTTTATGTAAAATATAGGTAATAGAGTGATGACTGGAAGGATAGCTAGACAGAGACAAATTTAGGATTAAATTTGCCAAAATGTATTCAGTTATGTACATTACATGCAATGATTTGGAAATAGTAACTTTTTTATCTATTTTATACCCATTTTTCTGTCTGAATATATATATATATATATATATATATATATATATATATATATATATATATATACTGTATTTGCATATTCAGGTTGTAATGGGGTTAGCCCATGTAAAAATCAGATACAATAAGACAATGGTAATGTCCCAGTGTTTGTTGAGTTTATTAACATTTGCCCTGCTCTTTAAAAGCCAGGATTACCAAGTATTCCCTGGAGTGCATCACGTTATCTCCAGTACAACGTGACATATGGTCTAATTGTGTATAAATGCTGTTTTCCAAGCCAACTCTTGCTTTTAAAATAACTGAATACTTTAAAAGGATAGATAGATAGATAAGATAGATAAGATAGATAGATAGATAGATAGATAGATAGATAGATAGATAGATAGATAGATAGATAGATAGATAGATAGATAGATAGATAGATAGATAGAGTTCTAAAGTGGAACTAAACCCTCTTATCCTTTACAGCTGAAGACGATGCCATCTTAACCTCTATTTAAATCTGCAGTTGCCATGATGCTCCACATGTGAACAGCTATGACATGGGCCATACATACACTAATGGAAAGACAAGAAGCACGTCAATTAAACATGTGCAGAGATAAAGGCAGAATGATGTATAAGTTATTTAATTGGCAAACAACAGCAAAAAAAGGGAAAATAGTTTACAAGAACATTCGGGTCTGTGCACCTGCTACCACATGTCTGTCAAATTTTGACATGTGGCTGTGTCTGTACAGCTACTGCATCTGCATCTACCTCTCTAAGCTTCCTGCACACAGCTCATGCATGCAGTATGAGTAATAGAGCCTGTCTGAATGAGCCCTAAAGCAGATGGGTCACCTCTGCCGGTCTGGACATTTTAATAGAGGGAACATTCTTTTGAGGACAGTGAGGTGCACATTTGAGAGAGGGAGGACAATTGGAATCACCATTTTTGTGTATGTACCATATGTATTTTAAAAAGCTGGTGTTGAGACAAACATCCAACATGAAACATACTTGGTCTAGTTTCAGTTCTGTTTGGCTGCCAAAAGTCTTATGCAGTGTAAAGGCCCGTATACACGATCGGACTTTTTGACAACAAACATGCAAATGAGCTGTTTTGGAGCAACATCCGACCGTGTGTACGCTCCATCAGACAAACTTTTTCTGTTTCCATCGGACTTTTGTTGGCTGTGCGAACAGACAAACTTTCCGGCAACAAAAGTCCGATGGAGCAAAGTCCGATCGTGTGTACAGGGCGCCCCCCTCCCCCAAAGCACCCACCCCCATGTTGAGGGCATGCGGCCTGGTACGGCTCAGAAGGGGGGGGCGCTCGCTTGTCCCCACCCCCTTTCCTGACCGGCTGGGCTGTGTGCTCGGATAAGGGTCTGCTATGGATTTGGGGGGACCCCCACGCCGTTTTTTCGGCGTAGGGGGTTCCCCTTAAAATCCATACCAGACCTAAGGGTCTGGTATGCCCCTGGAGGGGAACCCATGCCGTTTTTTTAATTAAAATTTGGCGTGGAGTTCCCCCTCAAGATTCATACCAAACACAGTGCCTGGCATTGGCGGGGATCCAAGTCAGATCCCCGCACCAGTGTGAACCCGGCTCGCAAGGTGTCAATCTCGCCAATAAAAGTGACGAGATTGACTCAATATCAGACAACAATACAGAAGTTGACCAAAGGGTGGTGGTAAAGAGCTGAAAAACCATGTGATTTGGTGAAAGTTGGCTGGAAAAGTCCTGTCGTCTGTATGCAAGACAAACTTCTTGCCAACGCCCTTTGTACAAAAATCCAAGGGAAAGTTTGTACAAAGTCCTATCATGTGTATGGGGCTGAAGATACAGGGTTCTAATATACCTACAACTTACTACTACATCTCCATATTCATAGACATTATCAAGGGCAGAGAAAGCCTGAAAACAAGGAATAAACATGAGGTAACTGGATAAAATTTGATGTATTTCTGCACAATTGCTATTACATAATCTTCACATCCTTTGCTTTACTAACTGTTTGTAAATGTAGTTAAGACTACGAAAAAGGTATGAAAACAGCACATTCTCTCAGGCAGAAAAATAAAGTTTAAGAACCACATATGTTTAATATTTTGTCACATTATATCAAACTGATAAATATAGGAACAACATTTATAAACATATTTACCTAAACGCATCACTATATGTTCACTGCTACAAACTGCTTGTACAGCTGTATAACCATCATCTAGGTGCCATATTGTACAAGCATCAAGAATTTTCCTTACTGTATATATAAAGGCTAAGCGACTCAGCTATGCACAAAAACATAGGTAAATATTTATTCATCATGCCATACCATCAGGGAGGTGTGTGATTGGCCCCAAATTATTCTGCAGCAAGACAATGACCCCAAACATACAGTCAATGTGATGAAGAACTACCTTCAGTGTCAAGAAGAACAAGGAGTCCCAGAAGTAATAGTTTGGCCCCCTCAGAGCCCTGATCCCAACATCATCGAGTCTGTCTGGGATTACATGAAGGATTTGAGGCAGCCTACATCCACAGAAGATCTGTGGTTAGTTCTCTAAGATGTTTGGAACAACCTACCCACCGAGTACCTTTAAAAACTGTGTGCAAGTATTTATGCTGTTTTGAAGGCAAAGGGTGACCAGATATTGATTTGCATTTCTGTTCTGTTCATTTACTTTCCATTTTGTAAAACTTTTTCACTGTACTGTATTGTATCACTGTATTGTATTATATTATATAGTACAGTACAAATATCTGTAAAAAAGGGGAAACAAAATGAATACAAAATAATTGTAATTGTTTATTTTAAAATAAAGATAAAAGAGCAACAAAACTAGGTTCTGTTACTATATATTACTATATATTATATAATGTATTTTTTTCCCAATCAAACTGAAACTGACATTGTCTGTTGATAGAAGGAAAGCTGCATCTCTGGGAATAACCAGGAGGCCATTAGAATGAATATACTGAATAAGGAAAAACAATTGTCAAGTCATTGTAGGGAAGTAATTTAAACAACAGTGACACCAATGGGGCAGTAGGTAGAAGGCAGGAGCTTAAAAATAAAGGTTGTAACTGCCAGATAAAAAAGGTAGCTCATTTTTATTGCTGTTAACCTTTCACTTTATTACACCTTCTAACTTTTTTGAAAAAAAATAGATTCATTTAATTTTTTTTAGCTAGACCCTGGCACCCACGGCACATGTCCCAGGTCTTCTAATAAGTGTCCCTGGTCCCCCTTGGGATATGGAGGTGATACATTCTATGCATTATAAAGTGTTGGAATATTGTATACCGTATCTAATTTTTAGTCCATCTAGTATTTATTTTGTCATTATAATGCGACGTTACAGTTTTAATTAATTTAATTTTGTTCAATTAAAAATATTATATTTATATTTTATTTGATCCAAAGTGGTCATTATGGCTTCCTACCAGCCCCTCAACACTTTAATCGGTATGTCCAGAGATGCCCCTGGTCTACTAAGACCCTAGAAATGTCCCTGGCTCTAGGTAACTGACAGGAAAACACCTTTCATTTCTATAAGGTTCATAATGATTTGACAAAAAATATAATTTGAGTCATCATAGTTTTGTAGGTTTGTTTGTTGTTCCCATATTTACATAGAATTTCTCTTAAAGCTGGCATACACTGCTCGAATGTCTTTGAGTTGTATATGGCAGTTTATTGGCACCATCTTGTTGATTGAGCTGGGTGGAAAATTGTTGCCAAAAAAGTGACTGCATGGGTATGCTGATGCAGGAGCCAGCTGTCAAAATACAATAACCAGCCGTGGAGATTCACCTATCCCTGATTTCTTGCCCTACATGCTGAAAGAAAGAAATCAAATACATGGCCAGCTTTAAGCCTAGTACACACAGTCCGAATGCCGGGCGACATCGGCTGATTCAATATAAACTGTCTGACATTCAGCCCGTGTGTATGGCAGCTAGTCCGACAGAAGCTGCCAAGCTTGCTGGAAAATGGCTGATGGCTTAAAGTGCCGACTGGAGTGTTCAAGCAGAGGGGCAGTCCCCCTATCGGAACACAATAGCACAGCAGGGGAGATCACTGTACCAACACCGGATTGTTAGTACAGCGGCTCCAACCAGAGCTGTGAGTTTTTTTTTTTTATTTATAGTCCTTCCATTTACTCCCCCAGCCAACACACATGCTGGAAAAAAACTAGCTTAAACACAAAATTGGCCCTGTTATGTGGTAGGGATATTTCATTGTTAGATTCTTAATGAGGGAGGCTGGTATGAATGGTTCAATTCTCTTTGCAAAATGCTGTTGAATTAATTACATTTTTAATCATATTCACTCACTAGCCACTTTAGTAGGTACACATGTCTAGTACACTGTAGCACCGTATTTTTAGATTTAGAAAAGCCTGAACTTGTGACATGGATGCAACTAGGTGACAGAAATATTACTTATGGTAAGGATTTTGATCCATGTTAGCATGTAAACACCAGGCAGGTCCTTGGATTTGTCAGTCACACATTCATGCTTTGATATTACTGTTTTATGTAGCTCCACCTGCCAAAATCCTGCCATTGTCCTTGGTAGGTGCTTATGACAAAAACGATATCCATGTGCGTTTTGTAGTCATATGAGTGACCTATGTACTCACATGATCATTATAAGTCATTAACTGGCAAAAAGAGGAATATTCTTGGTCAGAAAATGTAATCAGAAAATTTTCGTGTCCATTGAGCAGCGTGATTGAAGATGGATGGACATTGTGGGACACATATTTTTTTTCTTCTTTAATAAAGGAGTTGTCAAAAACTGTTGTGGTTTTTACGTTGACACTTATTTTGGTGAATGGGTAGGTACCAGAAACCCATTCAAATAGGGAGGGTGATATCTGGGGGCCAGGGTTGTCAGCTAGGGTTGTCGGGAAGAGGCCCTTGCCCCCATTGGGGGGCAGCCTGGTATGGTTCAGGAGGGGGGGGGGCATTCGCTCATCCCCTTCCTTTCCTGACCTGCCAGGCTGCATGCTCGGATAAGGGTCTGGTACGGATTTTGCGGGGGACTCCAAGCCATTTTTTTTTATTTTGGAGTGGAGTTCCCCTTAAAATCTATACCAGACCCAAAGGGCCTGGTATGAATTTTGGGGGGACCCCACAATGTTTTTTTTTTCAATTTTGGCGTGGAGTTCCCCTTAAAATCTATACCAGACCCAAAGTGCCTAGTATGGATTTTGGGTAGGGGACCCTACGCCGTTTTTTATTTAATTCTGTCATAGGGTTCCCCTTAACCACTTCAATACACTACGCATTATATACACTACACTGGCTGCTCTATATATTCTCCACTGTATTATATATACTACACTGACTGCACTATATACTCTGAACTGCATTATATATACTACACGGACTGCACTATTTACTCTGAACTGTATTACCGTATATACTCGAGTATAAGTCGAGTTTTTCAGCACATTTTTTTGTGCTGAAAGTGCCCCCCTCGGCTTATACTCGAGTCAAGCACTTTTCAGCAGAAAATGACATTTTCTGGACCGACTTCGGGGCCCCGTATCTCTTGGAGCTAGGAACCCCAAATTTGGTGTGCAAACCCAGTGGAACTAGCACTACAACATATCCAAAGCTGGGGTTTCTAGCACCAAGTGGCCCCGAGATATGGGGCCCCAAGTTCGGTTAGGAAAATGTCATTCTCTGCTGCAGAAAAGTGCTTGACATTTTCCGAACCGACTTTGGAGCCCTGTATCTCGGGGCCCCTTGGTTCTAGGGATCTATGGCATCATTTGCCTGGAAACTAGGAAGTACCGTATTTATCGGCGTATAACACGCGCCGGTGTATAACACGCACCCCAAGTTTAGGAGGGAATTTTAGGGAAAAAAACTTTTAGGAGGGAAGTTTAAGGAAAAAAACTTACATTTAAATGCCTATCAATGCAGCCTTATCAGTGTCCATCTGCAGCCTTGTCCATCATTGCAGAATGATTTGTGTCCATCTGCAGCCTTGCCCAGTGTCATTTGCAGCCTTGCCCAGTGTCATTGCAGCCTTGCCCAGTGTCATTGCAGCCTTGCCCAGTGTCATTGCAGCCTTGCCCAGTGTCATTGCAGCATGATCGTTTAAAATTACCGCCACCCAGATAGACAGAGCCAGATATCCTGTGTACTCGACTCCTCTCGCAGTCCTGCCCATTCCCGCCCCTTAGCCCGACTCCTATGATGGACATAACAAAGGTCCAATGGCGGGACTGGGCGTGACTGCGAGCGGAGCCGAGCCTAGCCGAGTACACTTGGATATGTGTATATCAGCAGCGCTCGCTCCTCTTCCCCTCACAGACAGCGGGGATCGGCGTATAACACGCACCCACGATTTTCCCCTGATTTTAAGGGGGAAAAGGTGCGTTTTATACGCCGATAAATATGGTAACTGCAGAAATGTAAAAAATAAAAAGTTTAAAACAAAAAAATGTATCTACCTTCCTATCTATTTAATCTAATGGTAGTAGCATACGGATTAAAAATAGTCAGTGTTAACTGAGAGAGCGAAGTTCTGCTTTAACATGTTAAAGCTTACTTATGATGTACGCTTACATGTTAAACATTAAATGGTGTGTCTTTGCCGAATTTAGACATAGGAAAATAAATGATTTCTTTGAATATCAAAGTGAAATGTAATAATACTGTATGAAGCTGTCATATGCTCTACTAACAGTCACTGCTGCAAGTGCTCTCAGAGACACATCAAGTTTTTCTCTATACTGGATTTCACATTATTCACTTTAGGTGCTATCTACAGTGATTTCTGTGGCACATGGCTAGCAGGGCTGTTAAAATTTTACAATGCCCAAAGACATAAATCTTCAATCAAGTTTCTCTTTTATCATTAATGTGCTTTAATAATGTAGGTCTTATTACTAAAACAACTCATAGTCAGGGCAGACATGATATTTCTGATCAGTGGAGAGAGGCACTGCTCTCATGCACAGCCCTGGAACAAGACCAGGCTCAGGTAAGTATAGGGTATAGGGGGGCTGGGAGGAGGGGGAGCTGCAAAAATCTTCTGATTTAGCACCACTTTAATTAGGATTAATCCACTATATCTCAAACAGGTTGCAAGATGGGTAAACATTTATTTATTTTTTTTGCTTATTATACTTAGTAGGCACAAGCAAAAAAAACAAATTTCATAGAGTATTGATGGATGATTAAACGGAAAGAACAAATGGCTACACATTGTATAAGCAATATGCAGTAACATGTAGTAGTGATCAATAACATACAATTGGGCCATTTTGCTATTCTGTGAAATTAAACACTACTGTTTGCTACTTGTGTTGATTCCCTACTTGCGTACACACCAGGGAACCATTTTAATCTGTTTTACTATTAGCAGTTAGTCATTACTACTTTGATATTGTGGTTGAGCTCCTACAAGTCACCCACAAAGATGTGGTCTTGAATCTGTTTTGAAGGCTAAATATAGGCCACAGTCATCGGTGGACACATTAGACAAACTTAGACATGCTAACAATTGAACAATTTCAGAACACTGCAAATACCTTTAAATATTTTTTGTACTTTATAAATGCCTTCCCCCGTGTGCTCTATATCTCCTTCTAAAGCTCCCCAATCTTAATTGACTATGTGCAATAAACAGCAGAGAGGTAGTAATAAAAGCTAACTTGGATTTATATATATATTTAAAAGCTAACTACAGGATTTATATAGCACCAACAGTTTACCCAGCGCTTTAAAAAACACAATGTGCAAATAGAAAGCATTTAAAATATATAAAGAGTCATAGAATGTTGTGCCTGTATATGCCTGCATCTCAAGAATCTAGCGTTAATATGTAATTGTTGGGGTTTTGTTTTTAAAAAAAATAAAAGCTAGTTAAAGAAAACAGACCATTTTTGAGATGAAAAAAGTGCGTGTTATACGCGGATACACGAGAATTGGGTATATTAACCGTTTCATATCATAAACCTGTCACTGTATATTGGAGGGTGGCAGGACACCACTAATCTGTAAGCTTTGACACTTTGACATGGTATTGAATTCTGGCCTACCTCTACAACCTCCCATACTAGTAAGGTAGTAAGCCAGTAAGGTCATGCATCATCATAATGGTCCAATAAGACAGTCAGATGAGAGCAGTTAAGCCTCCAATGCTAAATTTTAAAGCTTGAAGAGCTGGGTTTTCGAAAGTGTCCTAGAAGTTATGAGAAGTCTGAAATTAAAGCAGGCTTCCACCACATGCACTCTGCAGTCCACACTCACAGTCTATGCCCACCATCTGTAAAGACTCCAACAATGGAGCCTGGATGATGCATCTCCAATGTGCATGCACAGAAGTTGTATCAATAACGGTTGTCTGATGGTCAAAACTGAGGGAAGGCGAATGGAGGAAAACTGTAGAGGTGAGTTTATATTTTGTGCAAACATGCTGTGCATACTTGTGCATTATGGCAAGAGCTGCCAGTTCTATTTTTAAATGAAAAATAAAGAAAAATCATATTATCAGGTGGGAGGGTTAGGGTGATTATATATATATATATATATATATATATATATATATATATATATATATCCCAACAATTTAGGTTCAAGAAACCTTTTGCACATGCATTCTGGAAACATTCTGCAATTTGAATCACCTTTCAGTTTCCATTTCAACAATACTGCATCACAATTTCTTTCAACATCCTCACACTAAATAATTTAGGCACCGCAAGTCTAGTCTTTAATTCCCTCAAGCCATGCTCTGAAAATGTACAACCATGCCAATTTTCTTGAGTGTTACTTGGACAGGCAGGGGTCTTAAAATTGGAACTGTATTCAAATTAATGTTCATATACATCACTATTTGGCTAATTGACCTCTGTATTTAATTTGTAATTTTCCTGACATATATAACAATAAGCTTAAAGTGAAAGGAAAGGTTTGTCTTCAGAGTGTTTTCTTCTATCATAAACCCCAATAAGAATACAGTGTTCTTTTTAACAGTTACAAAAAAAAAAAATCTACCTGATTTGCTATAAAACTGCTCCTGTCATGTGACCGCAAAGCTTCTAACTCTATTCAAGCCGTGCAGCTGCTGGGTGGGGCTGGGTGGTACAGGGGCAGGGCCAAGTGGGACAGAGGTGGGACTGGGAGGGACATAGGCAGGAGAGAGACTGGGACGGGCGAGATAGAGGTGGGGCTGGGCGTTACAGGGGCATGGCAAAGCAGGCTGTGCTGGAAAGACTATACACAGACACCGACAACAGTTTAGGGAAGTGCCTGTGATCAGCCATATTGAGTTGCACAGGCACAGGCCTAAGCAGTACATAGAAAATGTGCCTTTTGTGTCAAATTTCTTCGTAAATGTAGTAGTGCCTTTCTTGCCCCTTGAACCCCATGGCTGTATATCCGTAGTGTGAAATTACCTAAAGCACTGTGCCTTTGACTGTCTCAGGAGATTTGGAGTGGAGTTTGGTGGTGTTACTATTGTGCTGCTCACTGTTCTCTTCACTGGAGAGGAAGATGTACCTGAGGACCTAAAATGAAAGGATCTACCTGATTCTGCATCATTCTGTGGATCTGTGCTTCCTTCACCTCTATCCCTTGGCAGAACTACCACCATAACAGCCCACACAGCTGATATGGGGCCTGGGCAAGACAGTGGCCCATTCAGGGCCCCAGTGAAGAGGTTGTCTGGACCTGACAGCCCATTCACACTTTCTGTTCCTTGTGATATGATGCTTTGTCACATGACAGAGTTGCAAGGGAAGCCTTTAATAAATGTGTTCTCTGGCACTGCTGCGCAAATGTCTAATGCCCTGTACACACAGTCGGATTTTCCGACGGAAAATGTGTGATAGGACCTTGTTGTCAGAAATTCCGACCATGTGTGGGCTCCATCACACATTTTCCATTGGAATTTCCGACACACAAAGTTTGAGAACTTGCTATAAAATTTTCCGACAACAAAATCAGTTGTCGGAAATTCCAATCGTGTGTAGACAAATCTGACGCACAAAGTACCACGCATGCTCAGAATAAATTAAGAGACAAAACCTATTGGCTACTGCCCCTTTTATAGTCCCGACGTACGTGTTTTACGTCACCGCGTTTAGAACGATCGGATTTTCCGACAACTTTGTGTGACCGTGTGTATGCAAGACAAGTTTGAGCCAACATCCGTCGGAAAAAAATCCATGGATTTTGTTGTCGGAATGTCCGATCAATGTCCAACCTATGTACAGGGCATTACAGTGTGGAGGACATAAGGAGAAAGGCAGAATGAACTGTGGTCTGAACCAGTTAAGGAGGAAAGAGGAGGGGCTTATCTGAGGTCTAAATGGGGAAACAGGGGGCTAATCTGAGGCCTGAAAAGGTTAGGAAAGAGAGGGAAGGGTGTGATCTAAAATTATCTGGGGTTAAGGAGAAAAAGGTAGATGATCAGAGGTGTGAAGGGGTTAAAGAGGTAAAGGGGGTGATCTGAAGTGTAAAGGATTTGGACAGAGATCTAAGAATGAAGGACAGCTCCGCCCAGAGTTAAAGTGTATGTAAACCCTAACAAACAACTTCTCTTTTTTGCCCCCTTCTGCTTTGCTTAATATACAGTTAACATTGTTTTATTATATATGTTCAATAAGTGCAAAAAATACCTGTTGATCTTGCAAGAAATCCTGAGAACTCATACCCTACCGTGGACTCTTATCTGTTTCCCTTCTGTGAAGTACACAACACCTCCCCTGATGTTATGAGTGTACGGAGATAGGGAGTTCTGTAGTCCCAGCACACTTCCTGTCATAGGTTGTCAATGTTGCTCCTTTATAAATACAGTACAATGAGCGAGCATTGTAGCAGTAGTATAGGAAATGTGCTACTGGTAGATCCAACAGGTTTAAATAAAGATAAAAAATAGAAAAAAGAAAACTAAAAGTTATCACCCCATCTAAGAACTAGTAAGCTGCAATATATTACAGTTTTGTATTTACGTTTGGATACACTCTAAGCAAACCATACACGGGTTAACGTGTGAAATGGTTTCCATGTGAAAATCCCCCCATGTATGAAGAACAAAGGATTGCAACAGAGGATCGCATGAGACTGGTGAAGCTAGCAACTGAGTGAAATTATGGATGCTGTTCCTCTCTTCTGATAATGCACAGTGACAAACAACTGCTCCAGATTACTGCCACATTGTAAAAGCAAGTTATACAATGGAAACTTTTTATACAAGGGGACGATAGATAGATAGATAGATAGATAGATAGATAGATAGATAGATAGATAGATAGATAGATAGATAGATAGATAGATAGATAGATAGATCAACATATTTAGTAATGGCTAACCTATTGGGCACAAACCACAAAACTAAGAGATGTACTTAAAAATCCAGGATGAAATCCCAAGGTTTTTTTTATTTCTTTTAATTAAAAAATCAGCACTTTGGAGTTAAAGGTAAATAATATCCACTGCTGTATGATACTGCATTCTGTGAAATTGATGTTATGTCATCCAGAACCCACAGAAGTAAAACTAAGATTTTTTTTTTTTTCTGAAACTGGTCTAAAATTATATTAATTTCCAAATGACACATCCAAAACTGTTCAAGCTGCATATAAAAAGGGGGGAATTTAAAAGTCCCCTTTTAAAAAAAAATATTTAAAATGAAAGGGTGAAGCCCATGTAGCATTTATATAATACTGGCACTTTCAGCATATATGTACTGTAATATTAATCAGTAGAGTCCCATATACATTTATTGCTCATTTACAACCATGATGGGTAACAGTGTACCCAATGTACCTAAATCTCGCACACTTACCGTATATACTCGAGTATAAGTCGAGTTTTTCAGCACATTTTTTTGTGCTGAAAGTGCCCCCCTCGACTTATACTCGAGTCAAGCACTTTTCTGCAGCAAAAAATTTCATTTTCCAAACCGACTTTGGGGCCCCGTATCTCAGGGCCACTTGGTGCTAGGAACCCCAAATTTGGTATGCAAACACAGTGGACCTGGTACCATACCATATCCAAAGGTGGGGTTCCTAGCATCAAGTGTCCCTGAGATACGGGGCCCCAAAATAGGTTCGGAAAATGTCATTCTCTGCTGCAGAAAAGTGCTTGACATTTTCTGAACCGATATTTAGGGCCCTGTATCTCGGGGCCACTTGGTGCTAGAAATCCCAGCTTTGGATATTTTATGGTGCTAGTTCCACTGGGTTTGCACACCACATTTGGGGTTCCTAGCACTAAGTGGCCCCGAGATACGGGGCCCCAAATTTGGTCAACTGTGTCCATCTGCAGCAATGTCATTTCGGGACACTTTGGGTTCAGAGACCCCAAATTTTGGCTGCAGCTTGGAGGCATCTAGGAACACTTAACTACTGAGTTTGAAGTTCGGGGGACCTATGGCTGCAAATGGGCACAGTGAGGCATGCAAATGGGCACAGTGAGGCTGCAAATGGGCATTGTTGACCCTCTTTACCACTTACAGTAGCTGTGCATTTCTCACCCTCGTCTTATACTCAGGTCAATAAGTTTTTCCCATTTTTTTGTGGTAAATTAGGGCCTCGACTTATACTCGGAACGACTTATTACGCAAGTATATACGGTATATTTCCTAGATCACTACTTCAGCATTTAGAAGAGCCAACTCTGTATGAATAACTTGCTACAAGTTGTATGATGGATGTGTGTAACACTAGTCCAATATTGCATGTAATTGTAGCCCATTAACTGTCTTCCACTGAAGGGCCCCTACTCCACTCACATAGGGCAGCAATGTGGGCAGAAAGCCACACGTGTAAGGTGGGCACTGGATGTGCCAGACCCAATGTAAACATTACTCTGAATTGCTTAGTAATCTTTTAGTGAAGTATATACCAAGTTGCTGGTCCTACCATACAAGAGACTAAACTAACTTAAAACTAAACTAACTTCCAAAATTAAAAATATTCTTAATTTTGTCAGAACCAAATATAGTGCCTACCACCTTACCCTCACAGCAAAATTCTATTGTTATAATTAAACCTAAATAGTTTGTGTCAGTTTTTAACAGTTCTGAAGATTCATTAAATCATCTACACAAAAAAAAAACCCAGTTAAATTCTTGAAAGACATGCAGGTAAAGTATATACTCCTCTATTACCACTAGAGGGCACATGTGATATGCTGGTAAGATAAAGTTCTTGCAGGAATGATAACACCAATGTATTAAATATCAGTTCTATTTGTTATTTAGCATTTTATTTCTATCTTAAAAACTCTAAATAAGATAATACTGCAGTACAAAATTCAATAATAAAATGCAAACTACAATCAACCTTTCAGCAGATTAGGGATGTATAGTATCTTTATAGAAAACTACTGGAACAGCGCATTGTGTTTTCTATTTAATAATATACTGGATGTTTACCATTTTGTTCAGAGAATCGGGTTAATTTAAACTAACCATCCAAAAAACCTTGAATTGTTTATGGAGTACGTCAGAGTTACTTGTGCATGTGTCTGGGTTTTGTGCTTGAGAGTAAGTCGTTTTTGTCAATGGCAGTTGGTTCCATCAGTTAGCGGTACGTCGATGGGTATTCCCATGGCTCCTTGCAGTCTGGAAACAGGCGTGGGTTCTCAATGCACATAACCTATGTATAAAATATATTAAACCATAGGTATGGTATATAGATGACGCTATGGTCATTTGGTGTGGGAGTCAATTTGAGTTTTGAGGATTTTTGCAACATATAAATAGTCAACCTCACTTTTCTTGGACTTTCTTCATTTTTTTTTTCACGATTTATTGGGACTATCAGTATATATATATATATATATATATATATATATATATATATATATATATATATTTTTTTTTTTTTGGACTTTATATATATTTTTCTAATATTTTACTTTTTTAGATTTGTTTTGGATTTATATATTTGTATACCACTTTCACAGGGTGTTGTATATATATAATTTTTCACTAGCTCATATTAATAATTTTTTGGGCACTAGGGATCATTGATGTATAATATGTCAATCTTCCCCATTTAGTATTAGTTTATTTAGTCACGTCTATATTCAGTTCACTGGCTGTATAGGAGTGTCTTACATCTCCCCACTACCTGGGGATCAGCGCCACTATTCATCCTCTATTTTCCTTTGGTGAATTCAGTTTTCATATACTTTATTATAAAGTGGCAGCTTCGGTAGGGGTTTGACATCTATAAGTATAAGCGCAGAGGTGGAAATACAGGTCTGGGGTGACGTTTTTTGAACCTGTATATCTTCAGTTTTGGATATAAATACTAATACTGTTAACATGATTTTTGCAGTTGACTTTGGTAAGGTGAATATCTGGGAATCAGATAAAGTATTTCTAAAGGCAGCCGGGTTTTTACCTTAACCACTTGCTTACCGGGCACTTAAACCCCCTCCTATCCAGACCAATTTTCAGCTTTCAGCGCTGACGCACTTTGAATGACAATTGCACGGTCATACAACACTGTACCCAAATGAAATTTTTATCATTTTTTCCCCACAAATAGAGCTTTCTTTTGGTGGTATTTGATCACCTCTGTGGTTTTTATTTTTTGTTAAAAAAATTTAAAAAGACCGAATTTTTAAAAAAAAAATTTTTTTTTTTTTTTATATTTTGTTATAAAATTTTTTAAAAGGGTAATTTTTCTCCTTCATTGATGTACGCTGATGAGGCGGCACTAATGGGCACTGATAGGTGGCAGTGATGGGCACTGATGGGTGGCAGTCATGGGCACTGATTGGTGGCAATAATGGGCACTGATCTTGTACACTGCTAGGTGGCACTGATTGGCACCACTGGTGGGCATTGTTAGGTGGCAATGGTGGGCATTGATAGGTGGCACCTGTAGGCATTGATAGGTGGCACTTATGGGCATTGATACGTGGCACTGGTGGGCACTGTGATGTGGCAATGTCAGGTGGCACTGGCAGGGGGTACTGGTGGCACAATTGAGGCACAATTGAGGCATTATTGCCTACTCCTCTTCGGGACCCATGTCCCTTGCTGGTGAGCCGGTGATCGTCTTTTTTTTCTCCTCGCACTGTCAGCGCGAGGAGAAAAAAAAAATGATCACAGAGATTTTGTTTTGATCATGTGATCAGCTGTCATTGGCTGACAGCTGATCACATGGTAAGGGGCCGGGACCGGCCCCTTACTTGGATCAGTGATCACCTGAGTCTCAGTGACTCGGTGATCACAGCGTGCTCCACGCGCGCCCTGCAGGGCGCGCGCAGGGCACGTGCACAGGGGAGGCCGTCATATGATGGCCTCCCGGGAATGCAGGTCTGCGCTGTAGCCGTCATTCGGCTATAGCGCGGATATCAAGCGTTTAATGCACTCTCTGCATTAAAGTAAAAAAACTTTCTGTGTGCAGCTCCCTCCTCCTAGACCCCAATAAAACTTACCAGAGCCCGATCTCAAACCAGTGCTGTGCCCAAGAGCAGAGGCTCTTTTGGCTTTCTCTCTCCTCACGGGACAGAAAGGCAGCGGCAGGAACCAATGGCTCCTGCTGCTGTCAATCACAGCCAGTGAACAGAGAGCAGGGGACATGGCCGAGCTGCGCTCTGTGTGTCAATTGGCACACAGGCATGGATCTGGTGTGAGCCTGCACGAGTGCCCCCATAGAAAGTGGCTTGCTATGGGTGCACTCGGAAGGAGCCAGGAGCATCATTGGGGGACCCCAGGAGAGGAGAATCGAGGCTACCCTGTGCAAAGCCATTGTACAGAGCAGATAAGTATGACATGTTTACCTGGGTAGGCTCGGGGTGCAAAGCACTGCGCTCCAGGCCCATCCAGTTGTGTGACAATAGCAAATTAATATTCACAATTTTTACACTGATTCTCCTCCCGGCCAATCAGGAAGCAGGTCTTAAAAACCTGTTTACCTATTAGCTGAAAGTAGAAACTACGCTGGCAGGAGATGCAGGGGAAGCTAGCGGGCTGCTCATCTGTCGCCCGGAGGGAAGCTACGCTGGCTGTCGGGAGGAGGAGGGAGGAGACCCGCCACTGGAGGAGACACGAGTAGTGGAGATATAGAAGCCAGTCACCCGGAGGGAAGCCTGCGGTAAGTGTTGTAACTGTTGTAATTGTTTTCCGCCCCCCCCCCCCCAGAAAAAAACACCAGCCACCACTGTGAAGTATCAGTGGTATTTGAACCCCCAGTTCTCAGTCTTTGAACCGGCAGGGGACAGATGCAGCACAGAACTGATGCTGCATCCACCTAGCTAAGTATACTTTTTTCTTTTTTTTTAACCCATATTTCTCTTTTAGGACCCCTGGAATATTGATATAGTGGGGGAGAAGTATATATCCTACTGCAACTACTAGCCCTTAGGGTTAAGTGATAGGAATGAAATGAATGCATTTTTGAAATAGGGTTCTGATCTCCTAGCCTAATTAGATTGTACAGGATTGTATAATACATGTGCAGATGTGGATAGGGATGACTTAGGTTTGATGATTATGGTCTTCCTCGAATGAGTTAAAGACGCAGGCTCCAGCTGCGGGGCTATGCAACGCCTTGAGAAAGCATGATTGTTACATGAGAAACGTTTTGTTGGATGGAAGTTTTTCAAGCCTTTGCTATTATGTTACAATAAAGAAAGTTTACTGCCCTGAGTGTCCTTGGAGTTTATCTGCAACAGTACATTTTGTACCCATCTTATAAGAAACCCTAACAGGTCACTGTAGATAACCTTATGAAATGTGTCTGTGTTAGTATCTTCATCATCATTTTCCATAAATAACAGCCTGTTCTGCTCACATTCACAGCTCTGAGTTTGTTGTGTACTCGATAGATCGGAGCCAGAACTGTGTGTATAAATATCCAGTAATGTCACTTCCACTAGACAAGAGTGGAGTCAGACAAAATCAATCGCATACATCTCCTAGGAAAAACTGGAATGTGAACATGAATGTCTGCTCTACTACAGCGCCATGGAGCTCCAGGAAGACTACTGTCGTTAATTCTTCCTATTTAATCTTCAAAAAATAAGAAACAACAACTATAAAGATTTAACTAGGTCCACAAAAAAGCACTGTCAATGTTATGAACTGCAGCACTAAAGAAAGCACCTTGGGCAGCTACATTTTTTAGTTATCTGGGAATTTAACAGATAGTAAATAGAAAAATGTTCCTAGAACATGTGGACTAGATATACTCAAAAACAATGCACGGGTGTAAAGTACATGTGCAGTGCACTAACAGAGCTACCCCTTTGTAGATATAACATTTGATTTGCTGAAATGTGTTGCTGCCTTTTGTGCTTTTCTCCTTGAACTTTTATTTCATGAGTCCATATCTGTCTTATGAAATTTGAGTTATTTTTTGTGCTCTTATGGATGGATGTTTCAACACCAAAATAGTAAAGCTATTGCTACAAAAGTATACAAGTTTTGATTGGTACATTTATGTACATAATAAACCAAGAAAATTCTGAACAAAACATTTTTTAGCTACATAATTAGTACATTTATGTGCACAATAATAGAAGAAAATTGAGCACACAAAATATACACAATTATACAACAATGCTTTCAACACAAAAGGTCATTGTTGACAGATTTTGCATAAGAAAAAAAAGAACCAACAACGAGCCTATCAAAACAATCAATTACAACTGCATCCACTCAAATAGATCATCATGCTACACAGTTGCTGGTAAATGTTTTTGGTATGACAAAAATCAATGTAGAAACTGAGTCTGGAAGCATATGGATAGACTTTTAAAGATATTGGCCAGAGCTGTACCATGCTAAGCAGTCCGCACATTAAACATCTCAGAATAGTAGGGTTGATAAAAATTATAAGCTGTATTAAAATTGATAGGGAAGTGAAGGTAGTTAAAAGTGCACGTTTAGAAGTTAAACAAACATGAGTTTCTACTGAGCAAGACAATTTTTAAAAGATTAAAGCCCCCATCTAGTATACAAAAAAGGTAAACTCAATTACGATCCCAATTTATTCTCCATTAAATCCAGATTTTAAAATGCAAGGTATGAGGTAAAAAAAGTAAATGTGTTATTTTGATAAAAGCACATAAAATAGGTATTATTAAAATAACAAAACTACAACATTATACCTAACCTTTGTTCCCTTACCCGAGGTATCAAATAAAAATATCAGTCAGGGCTTTTTTTCTTAAACAATGGGTGCTGGAACTCAACCATGACCCCCCAAAACCCCTCCCCCCACACACACCCTCCAAATCACATCAAATAGTGGGTGTGGTCATATTTCACAAACATTAGGAGGGTCTTAAAGGGGCATTAAATATCAGGATTGCATTACATACAGAGTGCAGAGTTCATGGGGGTTACACACAGAGTGCAGAGCTGTCACTTGTAAACACAGAAACCAGACTTCTGTATTTACAAGTGATTGTGGTGAGCAGGCACCAAAGGCTCTGAGCCAGAGGTGGTGGAACTGAGTTCCACCAAGTTCCCCCTGAAAAAAAGCCCTGAGTACAATTATATTTAAAGTTCAACAAGTATCCCCATGTTGAGCTCTTTAGACAACATCTGCAGCTCACAATTTAAAATTTTATACATATTCATGATAAGCAGTAACACCGAGATCATAGGACACTAAACATCAAAGACTTTAACCCACTCACAAAAGAGAAAATGTTGTGTGCTCCACTCAAGAATGAATTACACAATTACCAAATCCTATGACCTGAAACTGCATAAAATAGGTAAAATGTGGTCAAATACACCCCGTGGTGTGCCTTTATACCTGCAAACGCATATCAATAAAAACAAAGGTCGGTCCTTTTTGGGAGTTTAAATGAGGCGCAACACAAACCTAGTACACATAGATACAGATTTATTGGTAAATAAATACAGATCTCACTACATAAATATTAAATATTAAAATGATATAATATCAAGTCAGTGGAAATGACATGATAATATATTCCATACAATAATTTTACAAGTACTGATACATGATCAAATTAGAAAAATGCATCCTAAAACCTGACGAGTTTTTATGAATCTCAGTTCACTTCATCAGGAGCAGATGCACATCTAAGTATCTATGAAATGAAGTCCCAAAAAGGACCGACCTTTGTTTTTGTGGATATGCTCAAACTGCATAAAACAGGTTAGTTTGCTCTTGTGGTAAGTTTCAAATGCAAGTCGCTGTCAGCTTCCAAAATTACAAATCAGCAGCTACAAATTTATGAACAAATACTTTCCAGCCCAAGAGGTCTCCCTGACTCCCTTATATTCACCTTGCCTGCACTGCGATGTGAGTTCTTTCTGTCACAACCAGCGCTGAAATCATGTGAAAGTGCTAAGGCCTTGCAAAAACCTGATATGCTCCTCTATATCCAGAAGGTTAGCTAGTGTCGCTGTCTTCAACAGAGGAAGGGGCCGTGAGAGAGCACTGGCAAGGTGAGTATAAGGAAATCTGGGTGGAAGGGCGTTTGCTGGGACGCAGTCACTGTTTTCCTACATGGACAATGTTCACTTAGCAAATTAAAAAAAAAATCCTATTTTTTTATTGCCCTGTACATGATTAGGTATCAAAGTAAATACAGCTTTACTTTACTAAGTGAATATTCTCTATTCCTTTAGTAAATCAACCCCACTACATCAGCAAGGCAGCCAGGCAATCAGCATTTAAATAAAAGAGGTCACATTTGAAGTCTAAATGTTTCTCCCACAACAGGTTGCGTTTAAGCAAAAGACTGGATTGACAAAGTATTATTGCCAAATACAAGCATAAATAGCATTAAATGCTGTGCATTATGTCAATGTGTCACTAGATGGCACTGCAAAACCTTTTCATAAAACAAAAAATCAGATGGAATGAGTAGTAACATTATTAGGATTGCAGGTGTTCTGAATTTTCTTAAAGAGGTGGTTTCTGGGGAAGGGGTGAAAGTAAAGGGGTTCGCTACTCCAAGACCTGACTGCTTCAAATATGCCTGGCAGTAGACAGGGCACTGTTTCCTGGCTTCATAAACATTTACAATACAAAGCTAGCTATAGATCCATAAAAATATACAATATAAACCTAGCCCCACACATCACAATCTGATCGCACAACTTATTCGAGTTTTATTAACAACTATGTAGCGTGTGGACTTAAACTACTGACAATCATCAGGGGAGTTGCCATGTTTGTGACAGACTCAGGATACCCTTAGGCAAACTCAGAAGAGGACCTATGGGTGCAGCTAGGTTGCGGAAGTGACCTAAATGAAGATACAGTTGGGTCCATATATATTTGGACACAGGCACAATTTTGGTTTTCAGGTATTTACCAAAACATATTCTAGCTTTAGTTTTATAATGGATATGGACTGAAAGTGCACACTCTCAGGTTTAATTTGAGGATATGTACATTTAAATCGGAGGAAGGGTTTAGGAATTACAGCTCTTAAGAATAGCCACCCCCCCTTTTTAAGAGACCAGAAGTAATTGGACAATTGAATTAAAAGCTGTTTCATGGCCAGGTGTGTGTGCTACCCCTTCATTATTTCTTCATCAATTAAAGCGGAGTTCCACACAAAAATGGAACTTCCGCTTTTTGGAACCCTCCCCCCCTCCGGTGTCACATTCAGGGGGGAAGGGGGTGCAGATACCTGTCAAAGACAGGTATTTGCACCCACTTCCGATATAGACTCCCATGGGAGTCTACGCCTCTTCCTGTCCCGACCGCGCTGTCTGCTGGGAACACACAGCTCCCAGGAGAGAGCGGGGACCACTAGGGACGCGCAGCGCGACTCGCGCATGCGCAGTAGGAAACCGGGAAGTGAAGCCGCAACACTTCACTTCCTGATTCCCTCACCTAGGGTGGCGGCGGCAGCTGCCGAGAACCGAGCGGGTTCTCGGCGTCCCCTGCCGACATCGCTGGACCCCAGGACAGGTAAGTGGCAATGTATTAAAAGTCAGCAGCTGCAGTATTTGTAGCAGCTGGCTTTTAATATTTTTTTTTTTTTTTTTGGCGGTGTGAACCCCCGCTTTAAGCAGGTAAAAGGTCTGGAGTGTGGTATTTGCATTTGGAATCTATTGCTATGAACCTACATCATGCATTTATTGGAGGTGTCCATGCAAGTGAAGCAGGCCATTGTAAGGCTTCAAAAATGAAACAAATCCATCAGAGAGATAGCAGCAACATTAGGAGTGGCCGAATCAACAGTTTGGTACATTCTGAGGAAAGAAGAACACACTGGTGAGCTCAGCAACATAAAAAGGCCTGGACATCCACGGAAGACAACAGTGGTGGATGATCGCAGGATCCTCTCTGTGGTAAAGAAAAAAAAACATTCACAACATCCAGACAAGTGAAGGACACTCTCCAGGAGGTGGACGTGTCATTGTCAAAGTCTAAAAATCAAAAGAAGACTTCACAAGAGCAAATACAGAGGGTTCACCACAAGGTGTAAACCATTCATAAGCCTGAAGAATAGAAAAGCCAGATTAGACTTTGCCAAAAAAACATCTAAAAAAGCCAGACCAGTTCTAGAAAAGCATTCTTTGGACAGATGAAACTAAGATTAATCTGTACCACAATGACAGGAAGAAAAAAGTGTGGAGAAGGCTTGGAACAGCTCATGATCCAAAGCACACGTCGTCATCTGTAAAACATGGTGGAGGCAGTGTGATGGCATGGACATGCATGGCTTCCAGTGGCACTGGGTCATTGATGTTTATTGATGAAGTGACAGAAGACAGAAGCAGCCGGATAAATTCTGCAGTGTTTAGAGATATACTGTCAGCCCAGATTCAGCCAAATGCAGCAAAGTTGATTGGACGGCGCCTCACAGTACAGATGGATAATGATCCAAAACACACTGCAAAAGTAACCCAGGAGCTTTGAAGGAAAAGTGGAATATTCTGCAATGGCCGAGTCAATCACCTGATCTCAACCCAATTGAGCATTTCACTTGCTGAAGGGAAAACTAATGGCAGAAAGACCCACAAACAAAGAACAACTGAAGACAGCTGTAGTTAGAGCCTGGCAAAGCATCAGAAAGGAGAAAACCCAGTCTTTGGTAATGTCCATGGGTTCCAGACTTCAGTCATTGCCAGTAAAGGATTCTCAGCAAAAAATTAAAATTACATTTGAGCCCCTGAAAATGGGGGGACTGTGTATAAAAATGGCTGCAGTTCCTAAAATTTGTACTTGATATTTATGTTCAAGCCCTTAAAGTAAAGCTGAAAGTCTGCACTTCAAATTCATTTGGATTGTTTCATTTTAATTTTATTCTGGTGGCATACAGAGCCAATATATATAAAACTGTAGTTTTATCAAATCAGGGCTTTTTTCAGCAGGAATGCAGGGGAATGCAGTCCTGGCACCTCCACCAACACCTCCAGCACGGAATGTATGTAATGGCAAGGGGTGCTGGGGCATGCTGGAGGGTCTACTGATCCTGTCTGCTGGGAACCTATTCTTGCTGGGGGATCTACTGTTGCTGGGGAGGTCTATTGTTGCTTGTGGGGGATTTATTTTTGCTAGAAGGGGTCTTATGTTGCTGGGAGGCATCTACTGTTGAGGGAGGGGTCTACTTTTGCTGGCAGGAATCTATTTTTGCTGGGGTAGATCTATTGTTGCTGGGGGGAACTAATGTTTCTGACTGCAGGGGATCTATTTTACAGCTTTTCTTGTTATTTATATATTCCATATAAACCACTTGGTTCTGTTTTCTCTAAAAGAGGTAGTACTGGGAAGTGGGTAGGGGGTGGAACCAAGGGACGGTGCTCAGAGGTGGGTAACTCAGAAGAGGGGAGTACCTGCGCCTATTCTCTGAGAAAAAAAAAGCCCTGTATAAAACCATCCTATTTGTATGCACTGCAACTTTTCCAGTCTTTTAACCACAAAATGCACTATAATTACAATGCCATAAGCAAAAGTCTAACAGACAGATACAAATGAAATGAGATACAAGTAAAATGATTCCATTTGGTATGCTTTTTCTCCACACAGAATATAGGCACAGAATAAACACTTTGCTGACCCTAGCTTAAAGGAGAAGTCCAGCCTAACACTAAGATCGCTACATCTATATACATCCATGATCTAACGCTAACCTATCTAACCCTGTAAAGAAGAAATCAGTATACATACCTTTTATGAAGCTGATCTGACCCGATCCCACGCTGAGCCGTCAGCAGAGGGCTTCTCTGTGGAGGCGGGTGCAGAGGACACAGCCGACAACGGAAGCCAAATAGTAACTCTATGGGTGACGTGACTTCCCATTTATTTCACAGCCATTGTCGGCTGTGTCCTCTGCAGAGCTTCCGCCGCTGGAGACGGGACCAGGGCAGCTTCAAAAAAGGTAACTATACTGATTTCTTCTTTACAGGGTTAGATAGGTTAGTGTTAGATCGTGGATGACTATAGATGTAGCGATTTTACTGTTAGGCTGGACTTCTACTTTAAGAGAAAACTTTAATAAAATATTTAGAGACCAGGTAGCAACCAGCAACTGTTGAGGCAATGAAAAATGTGGTCAAAAGTATGTAATGTACAGAACATAATTGCATAATAAAGCACAGAGGTCAGAAACACCGGTGGTTAGTGCCCTCTGCAGAATTTGTGGTAAGGGGGTCAGGGGTCAGTGACCCCTTTGGCACTGGTGGTCAATGCCCTGTGCAATCTGTAAAAACATTGTAAGAAAAAGAGACAGACAATGCAGTGAGGGCCATGAACACAGGGCAGTCAGAATGATTTTGTACAAGTAGAGCTGTTGCTAGACCCCTTTGCTGGGGTCTAATAATGCCTATAACATTTGTTAAAACTCAATTCATCTTCTCCTATGTGTTGTTCCCTTGCTGGTCAAACCAGTGAGATGTTTTTCTATCGATGCTGTTATTGAGTCCTAAACAATGCATTCAATGTATATTCAAATTGTTAGGCCCAATGCACAACATAGTGTTTGGTCAACCTGAAGAAAATTGCACAATCTGATTATGAGTATTTTTGCCAAAAACTGAACTCCTGCCTCACCAGATGGATTTTCTGTGGATATGAGGACCCCTCTAAGCTCCATGGCAGCAGCATTTTTGTTGTGTTTTTACTCTATTCCCACTCTTTACTTTTAAACTTCCAACCTTGATGATGTCCAGTGTAATCCATTCCCTTCATCTGTGGCCTTTAGGACCAAACTCCCTGTACCTTGAACTTCATGATGTTGGTTTCAGTAGGTGAGCATTACCAGCAATGTTCTGTATGTAATATGCAGCCTGCCCGTTCCCTGCAAATGACCAAGTTTACCACCACCAATGCAGCCACCCACACTAGCACCAGTATTTAACAAGAGGCAGCCCACTACATGAAGGTTGGCAGAGGGCTCCTGGGAGCTGTAGTCTGGTAGAGAATGTCTACATTAGCAGATAGACATGTAGAGTGTCTTACCAATCACTCCCACATACAATATAGGGGTATCTTATAGATACCCTGTGATGACATCACTGTGATCAAAAATTACTATATTCTTTAACACAGATGAAGGTTTACAAAGGTTATTTTTCTAAATATTTCTTGGGATAAAGAGGGAACTTTGGTGATGTTTTTTAGGTTGTTTGGAGATATCCTTCACATCAAATGCACCCATAAAATATACTATTAGCTATTTTTTGGCTCATATCATTATCTATGCTTAGAAAACACTACTACTCTATGGGGGAGATTTACTAAAACAGGTGCACTCAAAATCTGATGTAGCTGTGCATGGTAGCCAATCGCCTTTTAACTTCAGCTTGTTCAGTTAAGCTTTGGCAATAAAACCTGGAAGCTGATTGGTTTGTATGCAGAGCTGCCCCAGATGTTGTATGCTCCAGTTTTAGTAAATAACCCCCTATGTGTTACATCTGCTGCATAAAATCCTCCACATGTATGGTGCACAACAATATTTGTTACTAATACAGTCAATAACATAATAACAATATACTGTAAAACCTGATCGAATCCTTCTAATCATAATGCAGCTGCATGATTTACATAATGACAGCTCCCATGTAACAAGATGTGTATTTTGTGGACATAAATAAATCATAACTGCTGACACATGAATCTGTTTTTGGCATCCTTTTGAAAAGAAAAAAGCACAAGCCTTTAGGACAAATCAATAACTTTTAGGGGAAAAAAAATGATGCTTTGTTTCATCTAAAAAAGGTTTGCAGAATCACCTAATGTATCTATGAGGTAGATACTACGTTTATGATTGAGTCCAGCTCTAGGAAGCTTTTAGACTAATTGAAGGTATAGCAAGGTTATTGAAAACACTGCAGTGAATATTACATGAGGTATTATTTGAGTGTTTCTTATGCGTGCAATGTGCTGTGTGTGCTAATAATGTGCTAGCATAATCTTAAAGAATCTTCAAAAAGGAAAACTAGTGCATTTTAAAGTTAGACTCCACTCCAGCCATAAATGAAATGCAAACAGCAGCACAGCTGCCTGGGTGAATCAGCATGCATGGGTGAATGGTGCAGACCTACCAAGAAGCCTACGAGGGCATCTGGAAGGCAGACACTGGTCATTACAAGATCAATTCCTACTAGTACATATCACTACTCTAAACTATAAACAAACCGAGAATCTGTAAAAAGAAAAACAAAAAAAAACAATAAGCTAACCAAGCCAGGTCTTTTACTTACAATCGGTTTTCCTAAGGTTTTTTTTTTTAACTTTACCTTTAACTTTACCTTTAGAGTAAGCCTTAGTGCCACCGGTTCACACAGTGATGACCTGTGATGACCTTAGCCGCCTGACAAGTCGCGCTCCATGCATTGCAATGGAATCGTTCAGACTTAGAAAAAGGTTCCTGTACTACTTTGGGGCGACTTCGAAGTGGCTTGCATTGACTTCTATACTGATGTAGTTTTGCAAGCCGCGCTGAAGTCGCCCTGTGTACGGAGCAGCTTTAGAGTCGGACGACTTTGAAGCCGCCCCTGTGTGAACCGGCACTTAGGAGTTAAAAGATAAGTTGGCTACAGTTTTTGCACAAACTTTTTGCTTAGGGCAGTGGTCTCCAAACTGCCGCCCAGGGGCCGGATGTGGCCCTTTGCTTGCCTTTATCTAGCCTTTGCAGTACTTTTCTTGCCACTGATACAAGACGCTATTCCTCCCACTGACACCAACAATGGGGCATAATTCATGGACTTGCGATTTCTCTCCAATTAAGTTTAATAATTACATTATATGAAAGTCAGAAATATGAGTAAAATTCTAAAATGAATTAGGCCTCATGGACACGAGACGCTGGTGCAAACTCTGCTGAACACAGGTTTTTAAAAGCTGGAACCAGCATTTAGAAACGCCTGTGTTGCCGAGTTTGCATGCCGCATTTAGCCGCGTTTGTGTCTAGAAGCGTCTGCAGAGCAGAGAATGACATTTTGCGACCCAACTTTGGGGCCATTTAGTGATAGGAACCCCAGCTGGATATGTTATAGCGCTAGTCCAACTGTGTTAGCACTTCAAATTTGGGGTTCCTAGAACTAAGTGACCCCAGAGATATGGGGCCCCAAAGTTGGGTTGTAAAAAACACATATAAACGCAAACGCGGCTAAACATGGTACCGGCGTTTAGCCGCGTTTGGCGTCTGAAACGTGGAAAACTTTTGCGCCTGAACCCATTTTTTTGCTTCTGGAAAAACGAGGTTAAACGCAACTGCCTAAAAGCGCCAAAAAACGAGACTGTGTACATGGACACATAGGATAACATTGAATGGGTTCAGGGGCAGTTGAAAAAAAGTGTCCAACTGCCTCTGAACACGAGTTTAACAGTGTCTCGTGTGCATGAGGCCTTATAGCTGCACTCCAGGCAGATATAAAATACACAAATGCAGGTCTGTATTCATACAGTGTAGGTAACATAATCTGACTTGATATCAGCCCCTTGCAGTCCCTGTTCAACAGAGCTCAAACTGGGAGAGGGAGAACTAGTACAGGAAAGACAACAGAGAAACAGAAAGATGATCTTATCAGTTTGCTGCCTCTCTTTTTCTGTCCATGTACATGCTCTGTAACTGTAACGTAACTGCAGCTGATCATCTGCCCTGCTAAACATAGCTATGCTGTGTGACTGAACTGTGTAAATTTCAGAAATTGATGAAAATAAATAAAAAAACCTTTGGCAGGTAAAAAAAGCACACTTATATGTACTGTGGGGAAAAAAATTATTGAATCCCCTTACAAAGCCCACTTACAAAGAAATGAAGGGTCTATAATTGTTATCATAGGTGTATTTTAAATGATAGAGACAGAATATCAACCAAAAATCCAGAAAAAACATGATACAAATGTTAAAAATTGAGTTGTAGTTCAGTAAGTAATATAAGTATTTGATCCTCTACCAACCAGCAATAATTCTGGCTCCCACAGACAGGTTACAGTAGGTGCTCATGTGGTACACAGATTAGTCCTGTCAACGACAACTCATTATGTGTATAAACAAACAGGGAGCGGACTCAGTAGTGAGCCGGCAGGTACGTCCCCATAGTAAGCGGCTTCCTACGATGATTCACCAAGAAAAGGCCAAGAGCGCGGATGGGGAACCCAACAAGGGGACGTTCGGGGCCACTCTGTGCAAAACCACAGAGCAGTTAAGTATAACATGTTTATTATTTAAATTTACGCTTTACAATTACTTTAACATGTGCTTTGAGCGCTGAAGCTCAAATACAGCTCTGCACGTGTCAACATATAGGTATAGAGTGGCCCTTTAATTGCAAAGAGAAAGGTCAATCGTATGTTCTGTCTAGAAGTTCTGATGGAAGGAAAGAAAGGGAGAACTCTACAGCTGAAATTCCTTGGTATAACTTAAGCAACTATACTATTTTCAATTTTGTTCAATAGGTTACGTTAGTACATGCAATCATGTAGAAGACTTTTCATGCATACTGATTAATGTGGAAGCTGTTACAGTGATGAGACGACCAACATGACTTGGTGGCCATAGCAACTAACAGATAATCATTTTCTGCGGTGTTGATTCACAATATGTTCAGTATTTACAGGGAACAAAATGGGGCAAAGGCTGACACGCTGCATCCTGGAGACCAGTGTTTCCTCACAGTTACAACATGCTTCATAAACTAAATGTCCAACTAACACAAGAGTGCTTATCATGTATTGCTTATCGTGTACTACGTTATTTCTATAAACCAGTTTTAGTCAATTTTAAATTAATAACATAATTGCTCATAAGTACTATACTTAAAAGAGAAGTCCAGGTATATGCAATTAGACAGAAATTTTCTATGTGCACAGTGATTTATCATGGCCTAAACTTCATATTTACATGTGTTTGGCAGTAAAAAATGTTACTATTCTCTTTTTGATCAACTAAAACCCCAAAATGTCTCTGTAACACCATTGCTTTTTGATGTGGATACAGTAAGGATGTACTCACACTGAGCACAGTTGAACCGAACTGTGGCCAAGTTCGATTGCCCCCCTCTACCCTCCTTTGCTGGTCTGCGCTTACACTGTGCTATAAGGAAAGCGTTCTAAGGTACATTGACGTCATCACCTCCGCCAACCAGACCACCCTGCTTCAGTGCTCAGAGATCTATGCTCAGGGGCATAGTTTGTGCTCACACTGAAGCAAGCTCTACCAGACGCCAAGTAAACTATGCCCCACACCACCTTTTGCAAGCAGTCCCGAGCACAGTGTTCTTAAAAGAGATGTATGGGAAATTTTTTTCTTGAATCATACTTTCCAGTGGCGGAACCACCAGGGTCGCAACAATCACACTTGTGACCGGGCCCTGTAATTCCGTCACAGTCAGGGGGGACCCAGTGGGGTTGCTAGTCACACGGCTCTGAGCTGAGAGCATCTTCCTCATAAAGCTCAGAGCCGGTGTTCTATCGAATACTGCCTCCCATCCTCCCTCCATCCTCTCTCGCACGGGATGAGAGAGGAGACAGCCGGTCTGCTCATTCTCCCCCTGACTCTCTCCTCCTGTGTGTGCTCTGCATGAAGCGTGAACTCGTTAGCTTCACACTAGACTTCCTGCAGAGCACACACAGGAGGAGAGCGAAGGGAGAATGAGCAGACCGACTGTCTCCTCTCTCATACCGTGCGAGAGAGGATGGAGAGGGGAGGACGGGAGGCAGTATTCGATAGAACACTGGCTCTGAGCTGTATGAGAGAGATGCTCTCAGCTCAGAGCCATACTGAGGAGACAGGCGGCATTCTTGAGCACTGATAGGTGGGATTGATGAGCACTGATAGGAGGCACTAATGGCCACTGATAGGTGGGATTGATGAGCACTGCGGGACACTAATAGGTGGGATTGATGAGCCCTGGTGGGCACTGCTAGGTGGGATTGATAAGCACTGGTGGGCATGGATAGGTGGGATTGATAAGCACTGATAGGTGGGATTGATGAGCTGCTGACTTTTAATTTTATTTTGTCCAGAGTGGAGAACCACTTTAAGCATTCTATAATGATATACAATAATTTTGAGTGACAACCCACTTTAACATGCATTAAGAAGATTTTAGAGTGCCTTAAGTGCTATTGCGGCTTGATGAATCAGGGCCAATACCGCTTACAAGTTGTATGCAAAGTGTTATATATTAGTAATTCGATCTCTTCTCTGAGAAACTAGAGACAAAGGTTCTAGGAATTAGATGTTCATCTAATCTTCAATATTTGTTGTACATCTGTTTTATTCAATAGGATAGGCACATCCTATAATGTCTACTCAAGAACTTAGAACATTTTCTGTGTGGGCTACAATAGAAAAAAAACATTCTTGTTTTACAGATTAATACTAAAAACCAGGGTGCCATGCTCTTTCTGGGATGCAATTACCATGGGCATCATGTACCATGCACTTTGAGAAAATTGCTAACACATAGCGCTCACAAGGTTTCACAGGTGACTATACAAATTCATGGTCTGTCCAGTTACCGAAAGCACTTCCTGGTCGTACACAGCCATTAAGAAAATTACTTGTACATATTGTTGGCCTTTTGCTTCATTTTTCCTCATTTTGTCAAGATGTCAAGGAAGGGCTTAGTCAAGAATAAGGGATTTAAAAAAGTAGGCGTGAACTGTATTCCACAAGCAGTAAATGTGTAAAAGCAGTATACAAACTCATATTTCACATAACTATCTTATATGTATCCTGTAACAGCACAAGTATAATGAATAAAAAGAACAACCTGAAATTCAGTTGCTATATCTACAGGTATATCAAATAAATACATTAAAAAAATTCAACAGCTCTCATGATTGGCTGGCAACCATTCAAGGGTATACCCTTTATCACAGGGATAGAGAGGGTAAAAAAGGGGGAAGGGTATGTCTATATATCAAGAATAATATACAAGTAAATGTGAGAGATTACATCACTAAGGGAGATAGGGAGGAGGTGGAATCCTTATGGCTAGAGCTCCAGAGGGATGAAGCTAAGGAGAAAATAATACTGGGATTATGCTATAGGCCCGATAACTCGAGGGAGGAGGGGGAGACTGATCTCCTATCACAAGTTGGATTAGCAGCAAGGATGGGAAGTGTTATCATAATGGGGGATTTTAATTATCCAGACATAGACTGGGCGGAGGAAACCACGCATTCGTCTAAGGCTTGCCCGTTCCTAAAAGTCTTGCAGGACAATTTCATGGTTCAGATGGTAGATGCACCAACTAGAAATAAAGCATTACTGGATCTACTGATTACCAACAATACAGACATGATCACAGATGTGGAAATATGGGGCAATTTAGGAAACAGCAATCACAGGTCAATTGGCTTCAGTATAAACCACACAAATAGGAAACATAAGGGGAATACAAAGACACTGAATTTCAAAAGAGCCAACTTCCCTAAACTACGAACCTTGCTAGAAGGCATGAATTGGGATAAAATATTAGGAACAAAGAACACGGAGGAGAGATGGGTTTGCTTTAAGAGCATATTAAATAAGGGCATTAGCCAATGCATCCCATTGGGTAATAAATTTAAAAGAGCAAACAAAAGTCCTGGATGGCTTAACTCCGATGTAAAAAATGCATATAAAAGCAAAGGAGAAGGCCTTCAAAAAATACAGGGTTGAGGGATCATCATCAGCATTCAGACTTTATAAAGAATGCAACAAGAAATGTAAGGTTGCAATTAGGGCGGCTGAGATAGAACATGAAAGACACATAGTGGAGGAGAGCAAAAAAAATCCCAAGAAAGTCTTTAAGTATGTAAACAGTAAAAAAGGCAGGACAGATCATATTGGCCCATAAAGAATGAGGAAGGACATCTGGTTACAAAGGATGGGGAGATTGCAAAGGCATTGAATTTGTTCTTCTCCTCAGTCTTCACAAGCAAATCGGGGGGCTTCAGTATCCAAAACTGCAGTGTTTATCCTCATGAAAATCACAGGAAGCACTGCCATGGTTAACAGAGGACAGAATTAAAATTAGACTTGGGAAACTTAACATTAATTAATCACCGGGACCAGATGGCTTGCATCCGAGGGTACTTAGGGAACTCAGTCAAGTAAATGCCAGACCATTGTTCCTCATTTTTACTGACAGTCCACTGACTGGAATGGTACCAGCTGATTGGAGAAAAGCCAATGTAGCATCAATATTTAAAAAGGGCCCAAAATACATCCCTGGTAATTACAGAGCAGTTAGCCTAACATCAATAGTATGCAAGCTCTTGGAGGGGATGATAAGGGACTATATTTAAGATTTTAGTAATGAGACCGGTATTATTAGCAGTAATCAGCATGGATGCGTGAAGAATCATTCTTGCTAAACCAATCTATTAACCTTCTATGAGGAGGTGAGTTGTTATCTAGATAAAGGAAGACCCGTAGACGTGGTGTATCTGGATTTTGCAAAAGCATTTGACACAGTTCCCCATAAACGTTTACTGTACAAAATAAGGTCCATTGGCATGGACCATAGGGTGAGTACTTGGGTTGAAAACTGACTACAAGGGCGAGTTCAGAGAGCGGTGATAAATGGGGAGTATTCAGAATGGTCAGGGGTGGGTAGTGAGTCCCCCAGGGTTCTGTGCTGGGATCAATCCTATTTAATTTGTTCATAAATGACCTGGAGGATGGGGTAAGCAGTTCAATCTCTGTATTTGCAGACAATACTAAGCTAAGCAGGGCAATAACTTCTCCGCAGGATGTAGAAACCTTGCAAAAATATCTGAACAAATTAATGGGGTGGACAACTACATGGCAAATGAGGTTTAATGTAGAAAACTGTAAAATAATGCATTTGGGTGGCAAAAATATGAATGCAATCTATAAACTGGGGGGAGAACCTCTGGGGGTATCTAGGATGGAAAAGGACCTGGGGATCCTAGCAGATGATAGGCTCACCAATGGCATGCAATGCCAAGCTGCTGCTAACAAAGCAAACTGAATATTGGCATGCATTAAATAGGGGATCAACTCCAGAGATAAAACGATAATTCTCCCACTCTACAAGACTCTGGTCCGGCTGCACCTAGAGTATGCTGTTCAGTTCTGAGCACCAGTCCTCAGGAAGGATGTACTGGAAATCGAGTGAGTACAAATTAGGGCAACAAAGCTAATAAAGGGTCTGGAGGATATTAGTTATGAGGAAAGGTTGCGAGCACTGAACTTATTCTCTCTAGAGAAGAGATGCTTGAGAGGGGATATCATTTCAATTTACAAATAGCATACTGGTGACCCCACAATAGGGATAAAACTTTTTTGCGGAAAAGAGTTTAACAAGACATGTGGCGACTCTTTAAAATTAGAAGAAAAGAGGTTTAACCTTAAACTACGTAGAGGGTTCTTTACTGTAAGAGCGGTAAGGATGTGGAATTCCCTTCCACAGGCAGTGGTATCAGCAGGGAGCATTCATAGTTTCAAAAAACTATTAGATAAGTACCTGAACGACCGCAACATACAGGGATATACAATGTAATACTGACATATAATCACACAAATAGATTGGACTTGATGGACCTGTGTCTTTTTTCAACCTCACCTATGTAACTATGTAACTATGATTATCTAACAATACATTAAATACCGTATATACTCGAGTATAAGTCGAATTTTTCAGCACATTTTTTTGTGCTGAAAGTGCCCCCCTCGACTTATACTCGAGTCAAGCACTTTTCTGCAGCAAAAAATTTCATTTTCCGAACTGACTTTGGGGCCCCGTATCTCAGGGCCACTTAGTGCTAGGAACCCCAAATTTGGTGTGCAAACCCAGTGGAACTGGTACCAACACATATCCAAAGTTCCTAGCACCAAGTGGCCCTGAGATACGGGGCCCCAAATCTGGTTCGGAAAATGTCATTCTCTGCTGCAAAAAAGTGCTTGTCATTTTCTGAACTGATTTTTTGGGCCCTGTATCTCGGGGCCACTTGGTGATAGAAACCCCAGCTTTGGCAATTTAATGGTGCACTGGGTTTGCACACCAAATTTGGGGTTCTTAGCACTAAGTGGCCCTGAGATACGGGGCCCCAAATTCAGTCAACTGTGTCCATCTGCAGCAATGTCATTTCGGGACCCTTTGGGTTTAGAGACCCCAAATTTTGGCTGCAGCTAGGGGGCATCTAGGAACCCTTAACTACCGAGTTTTAAGTTCAGGGGACCTATGGCTGCAAATGGGCACAGTGAGGCATGCAAATGGGAACAGTGATGCTGCAAATGGGCATTGTTGACCCTCTTTTCCACTTACAGTAGCTGTGCATTTCTCACCCTCGTCTTATACTCGGGTCAATAAGTTTTTCCAATTTTTTTTGTGGTAAATTAGGGCCTCAACTTATACTCGGAACGACTTATACTCGAGTATATACGGTAATTGATTACGCTAACCCCCCAAAAGGAAAGTCTTACATTAAATGTGCATTAAATAACACAGATCATATAACAGTATATATCATATACAACATTATTATTTATAATTTATTATAAAAAATGCTCTATTACAAAAGCGAAACATAATGTGTCAGTTTAAGAAAAAACTCTTACCCACCTGACAAATCGAAACAGGCATTCTGTATAGCACAGAACAACCACACAGTGAATCAAATGATATTGTAACAACAATTATATTATTTATTAGTCTTTGTACCAATGGCTGAAATATTCCCATGTAAAGGCATGGCTTTCAATAATGAAATCAGTGGTATGGACACTGTATAATAAGATCTTTCCAGAAATGAAGGTTAAAGCAGAGCAAACACTGAAGTGCCAGCTCATCTCATGCTCTGGTATCATGGCTAAATATAGGTCGGAGATAAAGTAGGTGAGAAGAGCAGTGTAGGATGAAGTCATGGCAATCTACCACAATATACAGTATGTTAGTTCTTGCATTAGTATTAAACTATGGGCAGATTCATCCATATCTGGGCTCAAGAAGTAGTAGAGACAGCATGATGAATGGTGATTTACATGACTTACATGCAAAATGCTGCCTAGAATGTAGCACTTGCAAGTTAGTAGCTGTGGGTCTCCAATGCTGGAAAACATGCTGGAAACATGCCTCTGGTTACTCTGTTACTCTGTTAAAAAAAACACATTTAATCATCTAACAGCGATACCTATTATTTTCTAGATAAATTGACGTTAAACTTTCCCCACCTGCAATCTGTATATAAAGTTCCCCATCAAAATGCTGCAGGTATGTTCATAAATGTCTCCCATTTAAAGTGTATTTATGGTCAAAACTTAAAATCATATATTAATTTCCACATTACATTCAATTCTTTCTAGCCTATGCCTATTATTCTGCAGAATCTTAAAGTTTGAAAAACTACTTTTTTCAAAAATCATTTAAAGGATAAGTTCACCTCTAATAACATGTTACATGTTGCACCCACCCATGTTACACTCAGGATGTAACATGCCATAGATGTAGCAGCCTCCACAACCCCCCCCCCCATACCGATCCCCCATTTTAACAGGAAAAAATCTTAAACCCCCGCCCGATGTCATAATTTAAGAAAAATGCAGCCGTGCAGGGCTCCATCCACCTAGCTGCGTCATTCATTTAACAGGGTTCTGTGAATTTTAAAACTTCAAGTACCAACAGCCTTTGCAGCTGTTGGCTTGTAGCTTGTACCATGGCGCTGTTGAGCACTTTAGGCAGTTCATTGAGTGTTCCTGTAAGGCTGGGTTCACACATGTCTGGGTGTGGTTTGCAGTCCGGTGCGTTACTGTTCACCGGTTCAGGTGTGAATTTTTGCCTGAAGTCGATCCTGGGCCGGACCCAAAAATTCACAGGACCCTTTTCAAAACTGTAATGTGTCTGCCCCGGTAAAAAATGCATCCATATGTAAACCCAGCCTAAGTGTGTAACTGCTTGCTGGTAGGAGGTAAGAGCAGACAGCTAACACAGACTGGCTGCCAGAACCCTGCATTGCACTCACAATCTGCTGATTGCGGGTGCAATGCTTTGCAGGCTCATAGTAAAAAAAAATAATTAATGCACATTTTTTTTACCTGCAAAAAAGATGTGCATTTTTTTTTTTTTTTTAACAAAGGTGAATATGTCCTATAAATCCTTGAATGTGATAACACATATTTACTGTGCCCAATAAATAGGCACTGCTGTGTCATGCATTTCACAGGGTCTGCTGTATGAACTACAGAGGTGCTAGGAGGAGTTTCAGGAGGCTCAGTATAGGAAACAAGGTATCATGGGATATGTAATCCTAAGAAATCAAAAGTAAACCAAAGGTATGAGCAGAGGAGAAGCCGCAAAGCATGCAGGCAATCCAGGAAGTTGTTGAAAGAGATGATCAGCCGTAAGACAGGACCCATAGCATTAAAGATCCTTCAAGTATGTTTACATTGGATTGTTAAAAGAAAAAACTATTGTACATACCTGTTAAAAAAAAAAAAAACTAAAAAAAATAGTTTTTATTGGTACTAGAAGGCTGATATTATAAAACAAAAGTGTATGCTGTGTGTAACCTGCCCTTTATTGCTGTGCACTTGAGCAGTTTATATACCCAATAATGTATACTTTGTTCTAATAAAAACATTTGGTATCGAAAGTTTATGCTGTAAATCCTAGTACACTCGATCAGAAAATCGGACCCAATATATACCACTTTTGAAGCGATCGTACGATAATCTGATCGTTAGTACACAGCTTTCGAGAGCCGATCACGGCAGTTAATTCGAAATTATCTGAAGAAACAAAAAAAAAAAATGTTCTCGTTTAATCAGTACAGTTTTCGTCTGAAAAAAATCAAAAGAACAAGACTACTCCTGTTTGGAAACTAAAGAACACATTACTACAGTGGTCATCAACCCTGGCCTCAGGGCCCACTAATAGGCCAGGTTTGCAAGATAACTGAAATACATCACAGGTGATATCATTTGCTGCTCAGTGATTGCAGTATTCTAGTCTGCATCTTCCCAAGGTAATACATAAAACCTGGTCTGTTAGTGGGCCCTGAGGACAAGGTTGATGACCACTACATTACTATACAATACACTACATCACGTCACTTCCGAAGTTGTCGTATGAGAATTTTCGTAATTTGAGTACCCTCTTCATTTTTGATATGAGACTAGCATGTAAAAAAAAATTGACGATCATTCATCCGATATTCTCATCATGTATACGGGCTTTAACTTTATATCTCCTTGAAAAGCCAGGTGCTGAACCTTTGCATAGCTAGGGGCTCTTAATCCAATGACAATGACTGCTTGGGTCCCCACTGACGATCAGGAACTATTCAGAGTGGTAAATTGATTAATATATCAGCTATGACATAGTGATGACATGCAGACCAGAGACATCAATGAAAAAATACAAGTTAAAGCGGAGTTCCACCCATTTAAAAGTCAGCAGCTACAAAAAGAGTAGCTTTTGACTTTTAATAATCAGACACTTACCTGTCCCACGGTCCAGCAATGCAGGATTGCTGGACCGTGGCCCCACTCCTCTCCCCCTCCTCTCCGCCGGCATTCTAACTGTGGGCGCCCGGGTGTCGCTTCACAGCCGGGCATGCACTGCGTGCAGGTTTAGGAGATATACACGGTAGCTACAGGTAAGCCTTATTATACGCTTACCTGTAGTGAAAAGTGGTTGTAAAGGGTTTACAACCACTTTAAAAGGGTATAGCAGTGTGCAGAGGGTTCATCCAGTATTTTGAGAAAATTGCTGACATATAGAGAGACACATCCCATCCAGGGGAGACTTTGCAAGTCATACCACTTCAATTGATTTGACGGTTTTGGCCCCCAGCCTGGACTGAAGGGGGTTCTACAGTTTACAGTTTGTGACAGATCAGTCTTTTGTCAAACTTTCAAAACCTTGAGCGATTAACAAGGGAGCTTCTGTTGCATAAAACTGAGTTGGTCCATAGTTCCTTGCAGAACATTCTCTGCGCTCTGCCAATCCCTGCATTCGAGAATGTTATGTTGTGGAACATTATTCTCAATTTGTTCAACAATTTTTTATACAGATGGGTGCTCCTGTAAGAAGACTGGCACCAGGACACAGAGCTGTGAATCTTTAGGAGGCGGTGACAAAGAGCTGATAAGTATTGCAGCGAAAGCTCTTTTTTCATTTTTACAAGGGTTATGCTGTGTATTAAAAAAAATACTAAAATCTGGCTTTAAGAGTCTAAATCTTTTGATGTTTCCACCAGTTCCCATAATAGAAGAATGCCCACTATCATTAAAAAGCTAGGCTTTAAACCACAACCTGGGATTGCATTTTGTTATGGCATCAGGTGGCAAACATGTGTTTACTGGCTACAGCCAATATTGGCATCATGTAGCTGGCTTAAAATATATAATTAGTTAAGTAGTGGAAAAAACGTGAGTTTCAGGTTACCAAAGACAGACATCTTTGATAACAAATGTGATATGTGAGCAAATTTGAATGTACACTGGTCCAGCAGCCAATACATGGACAGACATGGTCCAAAAATATATGAAATAACAGAAGAAGGCTCAATGTCCTTGTGCATGGAGATAAGAGCCAGGCAGAAAATCTCTATCGTTCTCCATGGTTAGTGGTAGGGCTGTGTGTAGGACAGAAAGTTCTACAGTCTTTACTAGTCTCTACTAGTGGGCAAGGAGGATCCACCTAAAATTGGTTTACCGTGGCATCCTTGGGACTTTGCAGCAACACCCATTTGAATCCTCTAAAATAAAGCGGCGCTCCAGGCTCCTTCAGAAAAAATGTAAAGTTAGCAGCTACAAATACTGTAGCTGCTGACTTTTAATATTAGGACACTTACCTGTCCACGAATCCAGTGGTGTCTTTACCCGAGCCGATTTTTCAATCGGCACTCGGGTGCTGCCGCTGCCATCTTGGCTAAGGGAAACTGGCAGTGAAGCCTTGCGGCTTCATAGCCGGCTTCCCTACTGCACATGCGCGAAGCGCACTACGCTTTGTGAATGGCCTGGCGGCAGGGAAAGGAGGAGGGGTGCTGAACTTCAGGCTGAGGTCACCCTGGTGAAGTCAGCCAGAAGTGGGAGCGGGTGCCTGTCAAAACCAGATACCCGCTCCCCCCTGAAAGGTGCCAAATGTGGCAGCGGAGAGGGGGAGGAGGCAAACAAGCAGAGCTTCCCCTTTTGGGTGGAGCTCCACTTTAAGTCACAAAATCTGTCATGTTTCTAAATGGTCAGCACATCAAGGAGAGAACATCACAAGAGAATCCTTGTGGCCTATTCACAACATATTTTTACTTTGCGAGTTCACATCCCTGCCCAACATTAAGGTCTTCACGCTATTGGATTATTGCTGTAGACTATATTTTCCAGAATGCAGGGAAAATACTGAAACTTTGCACCAGAACAGATATATCTAGCTCAGACAAAAGTAGATTGTATCACCTGAATCCACAAGAAAGCACGTCAGCCCACCAGCATTAACATACCACTGAAAAATAAGATGTAGACTGACTGACCTTTAAAGTATATAGTATTTGGTTTTTATATGTTTTTTTTTTTAGTGCACTTTTGTCTCTGTGTTTGCTTTTTAATATATGAACATACGATTTAGCATATGATTTAATAGAATCTTCTAGACATCCTTTTCCTGTGGCACCATCCCAACCCTAGTGCAGAAAACATACGTCAATGATTGCAATGATACTTAACATGGCATTTACAAATGCAGACAACAATGTGAAGGCGTTTGGCAGGTGTGTTGTGGGTCCAGTTGCAACAGCCAGTATTCAAATTGTGGAATTCCTCTAAGAAGTTTGTACAGTTCGCAGCTCAGATTTTTCCTCCAAAGCACACACATTATTTTGGATGCTAGAGGGAAGTCATTATGGCTCACACACTCATATGGCAGTGATTTTTTTTTTCTTCAGTGAAATAAATGGCACTTTAACACACTAAAGCGTGTACATGTATGTTTATTGCAACACATGGGTGTAAATGGGTCCTAAACAAATAAACAGCAATGGTGTGCAGATGATGCTGGAATGAGTGCATGTAGACAAGAAATTACTGAAATAGGACTTGAGGAGCTCAGAAACACTGAGATTGAAAAAAAGGTTTCAAAATATTGTGAAAACAGTATATTATTTATTATTATTTTATTTTGGGTATTTATATAGCACTGGCAATTTAGGCATCGCTTTACGTATATATTGTACATTGACATCAGTCTCTGCTCCCAAGGAGCTTACAATTTAAGGTCCCTACCTAGAGCTGCACAATTCTGGCTAAAATGAGAATCACAATTTTTTTTGCTTAGAATAAAGATTAAGATTCTCTCACGATTCTCATGGCGTAACATCATCTTTCACATTATACAAAAAAATTCGGCTAACTTTACTTGTTTGTTTTTTGTTTTTTTTCATTGAAGTTTATTTTTTCCAAAAAAATTGTGTTTGAAAGACCGCTGCGCAAATACAGTGTGACATATAATATTGCAACAACCGCCATTTTATTCTCTAGGGTCTCTGCTAAAAAAATTATATATAATGTTTGGAGGTTCTAAGTACCGTATTTATCGGCGTATAACACGCACAGGCGTATAACACGCACATTCATTTTAAAAAGGGAAGTTTCAGGAAAAAAGCTTAAATTTTTAATAGGGAACTTTGAAGCAAAATAAGGGTCAGTGCCCATCTGCAGCCTCACCATTGCCATCAATGCAGCCTGATCAATGCCCATCTGCAGCCTCACAAGTGCCATCAATGCAGCAGCCTCACCATTGCCATCAATGTAGCAGCCTCACCTTTGCCATCAGTGCAGACTGATCGATGCCCATCTGCAGCCTAGAGGGGACAGGGAGGGGGGCAGGACGAGCGCCGACAGATTACATACAGTGAGAATCTCCTATGATAGACAGAACAGTGGTCCAATGGCGGCCCAGGAGATGGGACTTCCTATTACAGAGGCCGCCAAATAAACAGAGGATTCTCACTGTATGTAATCTGACGGCGCTCGTCCCACCCCCTCCCTGTCCCCTCCGAGGCAGCTAAAAGTGAAGTATTGGCGTATAACACGCACGCGCTATTTGCACCCGATGTTCATGGTGAAAAAGTGAGTGTTATACGCCAATAAATACAGTTTTACAGCGGAAAATACTGATTTTAACTTGTAAGCAACAAGTGTCAGAAAAAGGTTTAGTATTTATGTGGTTAAACTGACCTCATTTACAGAACGAAGTTCATTCCTTTGATCTAAAAGAACTAAAAGATACTTTGTTTATAGTTATCTGCCAGCGCTGATAATGTTGATAAACATTTGTAGGCTTTTTTTTTTTTTTTTTTACAGCTCTGAGTGTAGAGAACATGAATGAATCGTCTAAATGCTGGATAGAGATTGTGAGGGGGTTGAATCGAGATTGCAATTTTTCACTGTACCTACAGGTTGACTTACACTTTAACCTACCAGCATGGTGTGGGAGGAAATCAGAGTACCGGGAGGAAATTTCAGTACATGGAGGAAACCCACACAGGCACAGGGAGAACATATTATGAGAAGGGATACTTCTTCATAAACAACTGTTTATGATACACATTGGGGTTGATTTACCAAAACTGGAGTGCAAAATCTGGTGCAGCTCTGCATAGAAGCCAATCATCTTCTAGGTTAGAGCCCAGGTTCACACTGTTGCCGGATTGAAATTGTGCGAGTTCAGATGAACTCGCACAATTTCATTCCTGCATGTCAGTCTGACAATTTCAGAGTCATCTGTGCGGTTTCCTGCACAGATGTCTATTGAAATTGCACCTGAAATCGGCAAAAGTAGTACAGAAACTACTTTTGAGAATCCTAGCGGCGCCGCAAAGTTAGCATCGCACCGATTCAGAAGATTCTATTGCGGGCAATAGCCGCTGATTTGGCATGCAATTTGACAAGTCAAATCGCATGCCAAATCGCATCAATGTGAACCAGGGCTTATTGTCAAAGCTTAATTGAACAAGCTGATTGGCTACAATGCACAGCTGCATCAGATTTTGCACTCTCCAGTTTTAGTATATCAATCCCAGTGCTTTAGCAAACAAAATGGCATCCAGATAGGGTTGAAATATACTTTTGGTGCCTTTGCAAGAAACACATCAAAGGAAACTCTGAACATGTGTGGGAGTTGCCTTCTTATTCATCTCTACAGGATACTTTCCCAGACCCACACATTAGTGTGCCAACTAATAATAAATTTGATATTTACAGCAACCATGCCATTTTAAAAGAGTATGCTTTTAAATCTCTAGTACTTGTTTTCATGTAGCATAGCTTCAGTAAACAGAGGCTGCTACTTTAAAATTGATGTCCTGTTAAAGTTTATTCAAGTTATGCGAGTGACTGATGTTGGTCCCCAATGGTGTAAAAAGAGCACCTTGCTGTCACACATTGGGGGTTATTTACTAACGGCAAATCCAGTTTGCACTACAAGTGCACTTAGAAGTGCTGTCGCTGTAAATCCGAGGGGGACATGCAAGGAAAATAAAAAACAGCATTTTAGCTTGTACATGATTGGATGATAAAATCAGCAGAGCTTCTCCTGATTTCAGATCTACCCCTCAGATCTACAGCGACTGCACTTCCAAGTGCACTGGTAGTGCAAGGTGGATTTGCCTTTCGTAAATAACCCCCCATTGTTAGTATCCTATGAAGTAAGACGCTTGTTACCTCAATATATACTGTGGGCACAGTAAACACAGTACAGGTTTGCTGCATCCATCTGTTATATTGCTTTTACCAACCAGACAACGTCACATAAATGAAAGTTTTATCTCATTTTGCCACTTTGTGTCTCGCCTTGAATGACCCCATGTTAATTGTCCACATTATAAATTCCAGTCAGACATAATGAAAACTGATTATCATCTATAGTTCTACACACATATTACTCTTCTGTTCTTTATCGTTTAACACTGCTAAAATGATCACAGATAATTCTTGTGTGTAAATAATTGCAATGACCTTTCTAGAAATTACTTTCTACAGAACAACTTCTCTGACATTTGCATTGGTAGAAAATAGAAATTTGACATTACAGCGCATTCTTCTAACAGCGAAATAAAACAGTAAAATTATTGATCATTTGACTTCATAATTATGATTATTTTGAGTTTAAATGTAACGAATGAGCAGTTTAAACCAATTAAGAGATGCACAATATCTGGGTGATCACAGCAAGTATAGCAGAAATGTGATTATATTACACAAGAGGGTAAACGAGATTCGATCATTTTTCCATTTCACGAGAAGGAACTATGATGTAAACCATTTTTCCACAGTCCGGTGGCTGATGCTTTGTTGTTCCCTAACGAAATTTAAAGTGCTGGTTACTATTCTGTCAAAGACGTGACTGATAAGACTGTTTTCCCCAACAAATGTCATTAGAAAAGATGAATATATAAATATACCAAGACAAGGACACAACCATTCTGTTCATATAAAATGATGTCATTTCAGCTACTGCTATAAATGGTGGGAGCTGCAGACAGGGAACATTGAATCAAAGTGAACATTCCATAGTCAACTGCCAATAGCTACCGGCTAATGTTGAATGTTGCAATAAACACAATTAGAGGATTTGTAGCTGGATACATATCTGAAGAGGTCTGTTCATATGGCATATAATAACCCTGTTCAGTCCATTTCATTCCCTAAACTGCTCATTGTAATAAAAATTAAAGTGAGTGTAAATGATCACCTTGTTAAACAACCCATTCAGTTTGGAATGAAAAGCAAAACATTTTTGTATAGATACAAAAAAAATATATAAATACTTTTTTCCCTTTTTTTTATAAGTGATCACCTTCCCTCTGTTCTCAGATGGGGGGGAGAAGAAGCAACAGTACACTGAGCTTCCCAGTGAATGGCAGTGCAGGGGAGGTGTGTCAGGACAAGTCTGATATTGGAGGAGAGCAGGCTGAGTTCCCAGCATAGCTAGACATCTGACCACGTAGTGTTCTCCTGTTCAGTGTGGTCAGTTTTTAATCGGAAAGTAGAGGGACTAACAGGGACACCAGGGATTTTACACATTATACTGGAGCCTCTCACTTTATAGGACCAGGGGCTAAAACCACCTTCGTAGAGACAATGGATGTCACAAAACCGTTCAGTCCTAGGAAAAAAAAGTAAAGTAGAGGGACCGCCAGGGACACCAGGGATTTTACACAAAGGAAGCAATACAAAGAGAACAGGATACTATTTCATACAAATACATGATACAGCATGCACATATCAAGAATATGAAATGCTGGGGTAACAATACACTTTAAAGTAAAGTTTCCTTATTCAGCAATTCTAATAGAGTCCACATGACTAAAACAGAAAACAGAGGTATTAAAGTAAAAGTTAAAGACCAGCTCTGGGCAATTATATTTTCCCATGCAGTGGGACTGTGTCTGCACTACATGGGTCAACTGCTCATTTTTCTTAGGGCTGAACACAAATTTTTTTCTCATCTGATCCACCAATCTTCTGGAAAATCATGCTCCCCCATGGTCCAGCAGTGGACTGTTCCTGACTATGGAACAAGCCTTGGGCATGCTGATGTCAGGAACAGTCTATTTTCAAGACAGCTGGAGCGCGGGGGTGCTAGACCAGTCTTGTGCAGGGGGATTGGCGGATCAGGTAAGAATATCTCTCTTGTCCTTTCCCCTAGAAAAGGGATCTCCAAACTACGGCCCTCCAGCTGTTGCGGAACTACACGTCCCATGAGACATTGTAAAACTCTGACATTCACAGACATGACTAGGCATGATAGGAATTGAAGATCCTGAACAACTGGAGGACCATAGTTTGGAGACCCCTGCCCTAGAATAAAACAAGCATTTCACATGTGCAGCGTGGGCACAGCCCGACTGCACGGGGAAAAAAAATGTATCCAGAGTTCAGCTTTAAGCAAAAATCTGAAGCGAGCTCACAGCTCCCCTAGAGATGTATCCATTATACTGGAGCCCCTCACTTCATAGGCCCAGGGGCTAATACCACCTTCATAGAAACAATGGATATCACAAAACCCTTCAGTTCTAAGAAAAACTGGTATTTTATGTTAAGATTTGCAGTAACATGTCACAAAATGGAAAACTATAGTATTACCCTAAGGTCAACATTTGAGGTGGACTGGCCACATTACAACCTAAAATATACAATATCTACGAAATTTTACTGACATTAAATTTCACACTTATTAGAACCTGACTGCATATTCTCCCTTAGATATACCAACATCTATGTAGTGTGAGGGTCTTCCTAAATAGTCCATTCATTTTATATCCAATAAAGTAAGCCTATCTATACAGCTGATGTTAAATCTAAAGAAGAATGTACAATCATATTATTGTGTATAAGTGTTGCTAGCTTTAGTTCACAAATTTCTGAGTTTATACATTTTTTAAATTGATGTTTTATATTTGTTTTTTCACTGTATGTTTACAACCTTTTTTTATATGAACATTTATAGATAAATGATTCCCAAAGCACTATGGGTTAAATAAGTAGTACGTTAGCCCTCTTTTAGACACATCTGTCACTTTGAAACCTCAGACCGTGCTGTTTGATAAAGTATGAGTCATTACTCGGATTTATCCAGTTCTATGTGTAAATACCACCTTGATCTATCAATCCCACTAGGCAACAGGCTTTTTTCAACAAGTGATAAGTCTTGGCTAAATAAAAAATATAATATTCGCATGCATTCTTTTTTATATTTATCTGCATTAAAAAAAACGTTTTATTTTTTATTTACCGTATATACTCGAGTATAAGTCGAATTTTTCAGCACATTTTTTTGTGCTGAAAGTGCCCCCCTCGACTTATACTTGAGTCAAGCACTTTTCTGCAGCAAAAAATGTCATTTTCCGAACCGACTTTGGGGCCCCGTATCTCGGGGCCACTTGGTGCTAGGAATCCCAAATTTGGTGTGCGAACCCAGTGGAACTGGTACCACAACATATCCAAAGATGAAGTTCCTAGCACTAAGTGGCCCTGAGATACGGGGCCCCAAAACCAGTACGGAAAATGTCATTCTCTGCTGCAGAAAAGTGCTTGACATTTTCTGAACTGATTTTTGGGGCCCTGTATCTCGAGGCCACTTGGTGCTAGAAACCCCAGCTTTGGAAATTATATGGTGCTAGTTCCACTGGGTTTGCACACCAAATTTGGGGTTCCTAGCACTATGTGGCCCCGAGATACGGGGCCCCAAATTCGGTCAACTGTGTCCATCTGCAGCAATGTCATTTCAGGACCCTTTGGGTTCAGAGACCCCAAATTTTGGCTGCAGCTAGGGGGCATCTAGGAACCCTTAACTACCGAGTTTGAAATTCAGGGGATCTATGGCTGCAAATGGGCACAGTGAGGCATGCAAATGGGCACAGTGATGCTGCAAATGGGCATTGTTGACCCTCTTTTCCACTTACAGTAGCTGTGCATTTCTCACCCTCGTCTTATACTCGGGTCAATAAGTTTTTCCCATTTTTTTTGTAGTAAATTAGGGCCTCGACTTATACTCGGAACGACTTATACTCGAGTATATACGGTAGTCCTGACCATAACATATAAAGGCAAAACAATAGAACAAGAGCAGTATACCTTCTGTTTAAAGCAGCTCTGTCACTATAGTAAACATCTTAGGTCAAGCTATACCTGCTGTCACTGAATGCTGCTCTGATCCTGATAAATTTTCTATTTTTCAGTGAAGAGAAATCAAGTCTCCTGGAAGTGACAAACTTTCCCCTATCCATTCCTCCCAACCGTCCTGGATTCGCCAGGACCGTCCCGGGATTTGATGCAAGTCCCGGCGTCCCGTCAAATCAAAGCTGAGTCCCGGAGTGGAGCCCAGGGCCACAACAAGTTCCAGCACTTGTTTCCAGGGACTTGTTCAGAGGGAGCGCAGTCAGCCTAGCAGCTTGTGCGGGGTATATAGGGTACTACACACAGCGATGCAGTCTCTGTATTGCAGCTGACATAACTTACGGTGTCAGGAAATGGACAGGGAGATGTCGGCTGCAATACAGAGATGGCCTCACGGGTATGTGGTATCACCAGGGCAGGGACTAGGCAGGGATGTAAGTATCCACGATCGAAGTATGGAATGGGATGGAAGTATCCACCTGGCATTTGCCACATCTTCTGTAGGATGTCCCCGGGTCTCTAGCGCAGTGATCACCGACACTGTAGCAGCCGAGTATCTCTCCCAGCCAGCGGCATGCTTACAACAGCTACAGTGTGAGAGCGCCGAGGGAAGTTTCCCATAGGCTCCTCCTCAGCTCTGATGTGTGTTCTGACAGGACAGGAGAATGAGCTGGGGAAGGAGATCTCCCGACGCTGAGGTCCAGGAACTGTCTAAGGAGTCTGTGCAGCTGAAGTCTGTGTGCTTGGGGCAGGAAAAAGAGGCTCCAAAAAAATTTGGAGGTGAGTGCATTTGTATTGGGGGGAGGGGGGTTGTGCTTTTAGCGGTGATTTGCCGAGGATGGGTTAAATAAGAGATTTGTGCTGAGGGGGGCTGGGGGAGGGCGGGGGGTTGGGATAAAAGAATTTGTGTAAGAAAAGAAGTTTGGAGAGGAATTATGCAGGAAGGGGTGTATTGGGTTTAGGATTTGTGCGGGTGAGGAAAAAAGGGGGGAAATGCGGTTTTAAGGCCCCCCTTTCCTCATGGGATTGAGGCAGTGGTGGTTTCTAGTACCCCCTAAGCTATGGTAGTTCATGGGGTTGAATATTATTGGCCAGTGAAGTCAGCTGATGTTTAAAAACTTTCCAGAAATTGGGGGCCAGGATAGGATTGGTCAGAATAGGTCACATAACCCCCCAGGAAAGTTCTAGATTGCCTAGGAAGTGGGACCCCTAAAAAAGGGGCCCTGGGTATGGATTTTGCTAGTCACCAGAGAGATTTCATTAGGACAGCTCTTCCCCCCAGCCCCTGTCGTGGCTTATTATGTGGTGGGACCCTTTTTTAAAGGGGCGAAATGGTTACATTTTGTGGAGAATAAAGTATTATTCGGCCGGAGCCGTAAGTTAAGTTATGTTTACTTTGTGAAGAATATTGAAGTAATAAGTGGTTAATGAGTTTAATTATTATTATTACAATTACAATAATAAAGCCCTGGCCATTATTTATCCAAAAGATTCTTGTCTGGATCATTTTTTGGTGTGCTTGTCTGGAATGCCTGCTGCCTGCAATCCCATGGCCCCACTCAGGGGCGTAACTAGAAACCACAGGGCCCCATAGCAAAATGTTGTATGGGCCCCCCCCCCCAAAAAAAATGAAATAATGCCATCGAACAACAGATTACCACACCCATGTAGCACAGTACCCAGGCAACAGCTTATATTAATTTCGAACAACAAAATATGCAGTATACTGTACAGACACCCCCTACCTCAGTGCAGACCCCCCAACAGTACAGACACCCCTCAGTACAGACACCCCATTAGTACAGACCCCCCAGCATTACAGACCCCCCCTCAGTGCAGGACCCCCCAGCAGTACAGACACCCCCCCCAGTGTAGACCACCCGCTCAGTACAGACCCCCCCAGTGCAGACCCCCCAGCATTACAGACCCCCCTCAGTGCAGACACCCCCTCACTGCAGACCCCCCTCAGTGCAGACCCCCCTCAGTACAGACCCCCCCCTTAGTACAGACACCCCCCTAGTGCAGACCCCCAGCATTACAGACCCCCCTCAGTGCAGACACCCCCCTCAGTGCAGGACTCCCCCAGGCAGTACAGACACCCCCCCAGTACAGACCCCCCCAGCATTACAGACCCCCCTCAGTGCAGACACCCCCCTCAGTAGTACAGATCCCCATCAGTACAGACACACCCCAGCAGTGCAGACATCCCCCTTAGTACAGACACCCCCCCAGCATTACAGACCCCCCTCAGTGCAGACCCCCCCAGCAGTACAGACACCCCGCAGTGCAGACCACCCCCTCAGTAATGCAGACCCCCCTCTGTGCAGACGCCCCCCCTTACATACCTCAGAACGCGCTGAAGTTCTTCACTCTCCAGATACACACAGCGGTGTGTGTCCCTTGAGCGCAGGCTCCTCCTCCTCTGTGGATGTAAACAGATAGGAGGGGAGGCGGCTTTGGTCCACTCCGCTGATGGACACAGTGGCGCGAGGCACAGCTAATCAGGGCAGTGAGCAGTGTTGTGGTGCGGCTGTGCGAGTGTCACTCGGTGCGTCCCGCATCACCTTGCAACACCACTCACCGGGCCCCAATCGGCTGCGGGCCCCATAGCGCCCGCATGGGTCGCTATGGCGGTAGTTCCGCCACTGGCCCCACTCAAGTCTACTTGAAGAGACTCACTACACAGGTGCAACCAGCATTAGAGAAGGTTTTGGCTAAAAAGAGGTATACCCTAAGCCTGGGTTCACACTATTGAGAACACAGACATTGCTTCGCATCGCAATGTTGTGCAGATCACATGCGATGTCTGTGCAATGTGAATTCAGCCATACAGTTGTATGGCTGAACACGCATTGGACTCGCAGGAAAATGGTGCAGAAACCTTTTTTTTCCCGCACTGGAATAGGATCGCATGGGTGTACATGGGTGAATTCACAGTTCACACCGATCAGGGGGTGTCATTAACTTTGTATTAACACCCGCAGTGGTTTGCAGAGGGCAGTGTGAACTGCCTGTAAGGGGATGCTATGCGGGCACAGGCACTGGAATCACGCTGGTTCCAGCATTGCAATGGTGTGAACCGGGGCTTAAGGGGCTGCCACTGTTATAAGGTATGTAAGCACATGGGTAGGGAATATCTAGGCTGTCGTAGGGAAAGTAGAATATTTCTTTTTTTGGAGGGGGGAAGTGAACTTGTCTCTTAAATACAGAATGTGATGATTTAGGGCTGTGCTAGGTTTGATCCGGCATGCTAAAACAGGATATGCTAGTTTGAAGAAATAAATGATGAAATGTATAATCGGCAGCATGACATGTTCTTTTTAGGTATTATAAATAAAGCTGGTTCATCAGAAATAAAGGCAGCATTATGATACTGTCAGCAAGCTAGGTCTTGTACTGTATCCATGTTAACACCCAAACATGTCATTTTGTCCGAGTTCTGTAAGTGGTTTCCTTAAACATTCATTACATTGTGTTGATTTGAAGGCAGTTAACATGACTTCATCAATGCCTTTTTTGATCTGGGAGGATACTACTTGAATAATAAGCAAAGCAGAGAAAAAGTTAGGGCAGTGGGAGGAAATCCTAAGTGTGTGCCTTACACCTACTCCTTGTCTTACCCTGTAGTTCTCAATACATGAGCGGCATGTTAATTAGCACTCTGTATAACAAGTCTGTTGTTATCACACCACACAAAACACAGAAATAGCTGCCAAGATTCCCCTGACCATATTCAGCTTTCCCTTTCATCATACACATACATAGAGCAGGCTGCAGAGCTTACTGGCAAATGTACCCTCAAAATGTCTCATTCTGTGACTGAGAAGCTGAACAAAAAGATGCATGGTGGGTAAGATACTTCACCCATATGCCAATGTTTACAGATGGAGACAAACGTGACTAACAAAGAGAAAATCAATACCAATTGTAACTGTAACCATAGAAGATTATGGGGTTGATTTACTAAAGGCAAATACACTGTGCACTTTGCAAGAGCAGTTGCTCCAGAGCAGAAGCTTTGCTGACTTCCATCATCCAATCATGTGCAAGCAAAAATATTTTTTTTATTTTCCTTGCACGTGATTGGGTATTCATTGCAAAGTGAAGCTTTACCTCATTTACTAATCTCTGGAACAACTGCACTTTGCAAAGTGCACAGTCTATTTGCCTTTAGTAAATCAACCCCAGTGCCCAGAAGTAAAGTATCAATACACTAAGCAGAAGAGGCCCAATTCCACCAATTTTTGGATTGAACACTTTAATGCACAGAATGCATTAACCACTTGCCGACCGGCTCACGCTGATATACGTCGGCAGAAGGGCACGTACAGGCAGATTAACATACCTGTACGTTGCCCTTTAAGAAGCGGTTTGTGGGCACGCCGCGACCTCCGTGAGTGTGATTGCGGGTTCCACGGACTTGATGTCGGTGGGGATACCCGCGATCGTCTCACGGAGAGGAAGAACGGGGAAATGCTGATGTAAACAAGCATTTCCTAGTTCTGCCTAGGGCCAGGACACTGATCACCGCTCCCTGTAATCGGGAGCGGTGATCAGTGTCGTGTCTCACACAGCCCCTCCCCCCACAGTTAGAATCTCTCCCTAGGAAACACTTAACCCCTACAGCGCCACCTAGTGGTTAACCCCTTCACTGCCAGTCACATTTACTCAGTAATCAATGCATTTTTAATTGCACTGATCGCTGTATAAATGTGAATGGTCCCAAAATCATGCAAAAAGTGTCCGATCTGTCCGCCATAATGTTGCAGTCACGATAAAAATCGCTGATCGCCGCCATTACTAGTAAAATAAAAATTATTAATAAAAAAGCAATAAAACTATCCCCTATTTTGTAGACGCTATAACTTTTGCGCAAACCAATCAATACGCTTATTGCGATTTTTTTACCAAAAATATGTAGAAGAATACGTATCGGTCTAAACTGAGGGAAAAAAATATTTTTGGGGGATATTTATTATAGCAAACAGTAAAAAGCAATGTGTTTTTTTCTAAATTGTTGCTATTTTTTTGTTTATAGCGCAAAAAATAAAAACCGCAGGGGTGATCAAATACCACCAAAAGAAAGCTCTATTTGTGGGGAAAAAAGGACGTCAATTTTGTTTGAGAGCCACGTCGCACGACTGCGCAATTGTCTGTTAAAGTGACGCAGTGCCGTATCGCAAAAAGTGCTCTGGTCTTTGGACAGCCAAATGTTTCGGGGCTTAAGTGGTTAAGGTAAAACACTTTTTTCTTGTACAATATTTTTATTGAAATAAGTATAACATCTTGACAAAGTTCACCCGCGCAGGGGTGCAGATCAGTGAGCATAACAACCATTTGACTTTTATGGGTATTATCTGTCTACTGGGTGACCTTGTGGGACAACCCATAGGACCCTATAGATAGACAGGGCATGAGGACCAACTAACTGGGGCCCAAGATGCAGGTGCACTGGATCACAGTGGAGGGAAATGCATGTACTGGTCCAATGGAAGTAAAACACTTGTTGACTTTAGAACCACTTTAAAGGGGTTGTAAAGGTAGGTGTTTTTTCACCTTAATGCATCCTATGCATAAAGGTGAAAAAACACCTGGCAGTCACCGGCTCCCAAGCCCCCCCCCCTCGATTTACTTACCTTAACCCCTTCATTCAGTTGGCGGGGGAGTGCTGGCTCCTTCTCCACGGGCTCCTGGCTCTTTATTGGATAGATTGATAGCAACGCAGCCATTGGCTCCTGCTGCTGTCAATGCTGAGTCCGGCATTCTGTGTCTATAGACGCAAATGCTGGACTTGGGAGCGCGCCCGCAAGGTAAACCCTTGGGGAAGCGCTTCTCTGAGGGGGTTACCAGATGTGGGGAGGAGCCATGAGAGCCACTGGGGGACCCCAGAAGAGCAGGTTTGGGGCCACTCTGTGCAAAACGAGCTGCACAGTGGAGATAAGTATGATATGTTTATTATTTCAAAAAAAAATTACCCTTACGATCACTTTAAGTGTTCATTGCTCTCTGTGCCCATTGGGGAGTTCTTCCCTTTCTTTCCATCACAGTGATGCCCTGTACCCGGAACTGGGAACAAAGCGCAAAAAAAGACTAATTATGTGCATAGGGTTAGAACTCTAGTTTCATGTCATTTGTTTTGTTTTCACTGCCAGTTATCGGTTTCTTAAGGAAGATTTTATCATAGTGAGTGACATCCCAGAGTTCTGACTATTCTCCACCTCAACTAAAACCTAAATAAGGTTTCACTGGAGCTGGGCTTTAATCTGCAAGTTACAAACAGCCCTGGGCCTGGGCCTGGCATTATGAATACTTGCTACCCAAAAATCTATTGTATATACACAGGGCAAAATTCATGTATGTACAACTCATGACTATGACAACAAGTTTAACCACTTCCCGCCCGTAGGACATCTTATGACATTCTTAGGTTGAAGTGGTGATATCTGAATGATGGCCTGCAGCTACAGGCATCATTCAGATATCTTTGTTTTCAAGCGGTGATTCCCTGTAATGTAAAAGCCATCCAAGCAGTTATTCAGCTGCTGAATTGCTTTTAGAGGCAGCGGGAGGGGACAGCCTCCCTCCCGCTGTCCTCCAGGGCCTTTCTGGGTCCTCCCGTGCAATCGGGAAGCTGGATGGTCCCCGGCCATCTCTATGACCCTGGAAGGCCATAAGCGATGCCATGATATCCCTTTCAGCTCAGGCAGATGTAAACACTGCCAGCTTTTTTTTCCAGAAGAGCAGCGATCAATGTTTTTTTTTTATCTTATGCTTTTCAGCGTAGAGGAGATATCTGGGGTCTTATTGACCCCAGATGTATCCATAAAGAGGACCTGTCATGCCTTTTTCCTATTACAAGGGATTTTTATATTTCTTGTAATAGGTATACGTTTTTAAAAAAATCAAATAAACGGCAGTGTAAAAATAAATAATAACAATTTTTTTTTTTTTTAAAAGCACCGCACAACACCCCCTCATGCTCGCACGCAGAAGCAAGGTTGCTCCTGCATATGTAAATGGAATTCGCACCACACATGTGAGGTATCGCCGCGAACATTAGAGCAAGAGCAATAATTCTAGCATAAGACCTGCTCTGTAACTCTAAAGTGATAACCTGTAAAATTTGTTAACACGTAGCTTATGGAGATTTTTAAGTACCGAAGTTTGGCGCCAGTGCATGAGTGTGCACAATTTTAAACCTTGACATGTTAGGTATCTATTTACTCGGTATAACATCAACTTTTATATTTTACCAAACAATGTAGTTAAATACTGCATCTTTTTGCAATAAAATTAGTGTATTTTTAACAAACAAATTGCTGTTAACATACCGTGTGGCATAACAAATTGCAACAATCACCTATTTATTTTCTGGCGTCTTTGCTAATATATATATATGTAAGAGAGGAATTCCAGAATTGGCTGGTTAATGCTACAATGTTGTATAGTTGATGTTTAAAAGTCGGAGGCCTATAGAGTGGAACTAAAGTGGAACTAAACTATTTTTAATATTAAAAACAAACTCACCCAACCTTTCGTGTCTCCATGTTTTATTTTATAGAGAAATCACTTTCAAAAACACCCACTAGCCTTTCCAAGTCCAGCCTTCTTGAGTAAGGACAGATGATTCATGTAGCATTTACTTCCTGAAATCCATCTGCCCTGTAGACTTCTCTGTAGACTTCTGTTGTATAATAGGATAGCATTTCATTCAGATTTTTAACTAGCAGTAGGCAGTTCCTGTCTCCTCAAAAAATACTATGTAATGTCTACCCCAAAATTCAAACAATAAAATATATCTGATTTGAAACCACTAGGACAGACAGCTTAATGGCTTGTGCAAGCCACACTCTGTTCTTTCAGTCATTCAGATACACTTATGTATACCACCAGTCACAAATATGGCCACCAATTTTTCCAGCCCTCTTATCATATGGAAGGGTTGTGACTTCTGAACCAGAAAATGATTGCTGAGGAGGCACCAAGGTATCTGTCACCCTACAGGAGAACACATAAAAAATACATTTAAAAAAATGACAATTGTCCACAACATACTGCGAGTTGGTAAGGATTCACTCCCTGATTGTAAGGCGATACATGTTGCTGTTTTCATCACATGGTAAAGTATCATTCAACAAATGTTGCAAATTCTTATGTTGTGATGACAATATTAACCCCCAAAATTGTACTGAAACAGAAAAGATAAAAACTACAACAAAATAACAAGTAACAACATTTTTCAGGTGATGTTCTGTACAGACATAAAACTGAAAATCTATTTAAAGCCCATTGCACCCTTAAAGAGAAGTACAGCCAAAGCTCCTTTGGCTGTACTTCTCCTGTGGATCACAAGAGTCCAGTCCATTCTGCACTCCTGCGACCCGTTTTCAGCAGACAGCGGGCTGAAGGCTGTAGGCTGACATCACAGAGCCGGTCCAGGAACGGGAAGGATCACAAGCATATGGTCGGGGTCCATCCACATGCCTGGACCGGCACCTGGCTCAGCCTCTCGGCGAGCCACTAAGAGACTTAGCCCCCACAGCCCAGCGATCCAGCAAGCCCGAGGGGGGCAGAGCAGAGAGCCGGTGACTGACAGTCTCCAGCTCTCTGCTCAGGGAGCTGTGAGAACCGAGTGATCGGCAGCGTTTGATCGCTCGATTCTCAGCATTAGGCCTGGGTCACACCTATGCTTTTTTTAGTGTGTTTTCAGTTTTGCAGAAACACACTACATCCATTTAACATGGTTTCCTATGGGTCACATTCACATCTGTGCATTTTATGGAAAGGGCCAGGGACATTTTTTTCTTTTTTGTTCCATAGACTTTAATGGATCAAAAATGTGTACATGCTAAATGCACCTGGAACAGGGGCGGACTGACTGTTCGGGCACTCAGGCACTGACCGAGGGCCCGGGGTCAGGGGAGCCCCATGAGCGGCTCAGTCTACCCCTGGTTGTACCCACAGCTTATCATGCAGGATAGGGGAAGTTTATACACCGCAGAGGCAGTGAGCTATATCATCCCTGCCTGCAGTTGATGAGGCTATATGAGAAGTCTCTGGTGCTAGCCAGGATTACAGAGCAATCATGGAGCCATAAGGATGATAGCAGTCACAGGCGCTCCGGCCACCTCTCCTCCTGGGGAATACAGCAGAGGGGCAGGACCACAGTATACATCCATGCCGCAGGGGAAAGCCAGAGAGAGAGCTGGAGGCTGCACAGTGAGGACAGAGTGGAGTCATGTCGGAGATAGTCACCTGACCTACCTTGTGTGCGGCAGCAGATCAGTGTGTAATCACAGCAGTTTAGTGTGTCTATGATCCCCAGGCTGACTGAGAGTTCCTTCTTGCCCAGTGCCCATCTACCAGGTGCTATTCCCTGGTACACTGATATCTGTACACTGAATGCCACTCAGTGTACAGATATCAGTGTTGTATATAAGGAATAGCTCTCAGTATAAAGATATCAGTGTTATGGAAAAACAATCAGTGTATAGATGTCAGTTATATACAGTGGAACCTCGGTTTGCGAGTAACGCGGTTAACGAGCGTTTCGCAAAATGAGCACTGTATTTCTAAAACTCCTAACTCGGTTTGCCAGTGTTGTCTCGCAAAACAAGCAGGATTCAGGCCAAAAGCGGTGTGCAGTACCGCTTTTGGCCTGAGGTGGGGGGCGCCGGAGCCAAACAGCGCCAATCGTCGGCGTTCGGAAATGCACGGAAAGGCCCGAGGACACTTCAGCGGACCTCGGCAAACCTCGGAAAGACAAGCCTTTCCGAGGTTTGCCGAGGTCCGCTGAAGTGTCCTCGGGCCTTTTCGCCAGTTTCAGAGGCTCTCCAGCGCCCCCGACCTCTGGCCGCATGCGGTATTGCATCCCATTGAAGTTAATGTGGAACTAATTATTTTAGTTTCCATTGATTTCAATGGGAAAACTCGCTTTGATATGCAAGTACTTTGGATTACGAGCATACTCCTGGAACGGATTATGCTCGTAATCCCAGGTTCCACTGTATAGGGGAAAGCACTTAGTGATATTCCTTATGTGTTACACTGATATCTATACACTGAGTTCTTTTCCCTAACACTGATATTTTTACACTTCTGGGGAAAGAACGATCAGTGAGAATAATGTTCCTTACATTGGGGGTCAGCAGAAAGAATGTTCCTTACATTGGTGGTCAGCAGAAATAATGTTCCTTACATTGATGGTCAGCAGAAATAATGTTCCTTACATTGGTGGTCAGCAGAAAGAATGTTCCTTACATTGGTGGTCAGCAGAAAGAATGTTCCTTACATTGGTGGTCAGCGGGAAGAATGATCCTTACATTGGTGGTCAGCAGAAAGAATGTTCCTTACATTGGTGGTCAGCAGAAAGAATGTTCCTTATATTGGTGGTCAGCGGGAAGAATGTTCCTTACATTGGTGGTCAGTGAGAATAATGTTCCTTACATTGGTGGTCAGAGAGAATAATGTTTATTACATTGTTGGTCAGTGAGAATAATGTTCCTTACATTGGTGGTCAGCAGAAAGAATGTTCCTTACATTGGTGGTCAGCAGAAAGAATGTTCCTTACATTGGTGGTCAGCAGAAAGAATGTTCCTTACATTGGTGGTGAGCAGAAAGAGTGTTCCTTACGATGGTGGTCAGCAGAAAGAGTGTTCCTTACATTGGTGGTCAGCGTAAAGAATGTTCATTACATTGTCGGGCAGTGAGAAGAATGTTCCTCACATTGGTGGTCAGAGAGCATAATGTTTGTTACATTGGTGGTCAGAGAGAATAATGTTTCTTATTGGTGATCAGTAGTGGGAAGAATGTTTCTTACATTGGTGATCAGTGGTGGGAAGAATGTTTCTTACATTGGTGATCAGTGGTGGGAAGAATGTTTCTTACATTGGTGATCAGTGGTGGGAAGGATGCTTCTTACATTGGTGGTCAGTGAGAATAATGTTCCTTACATTGGTGGTCAGAGAGAATAATGTTCCTTACATTTGTGGTCAGCAGAAAGAATGTTCCTTACATTGGTGGTCGGCAGAAAGAATGTTCCTTACATTGGTAGTCAGTGAGAAGAATGTTCCTTACATTGGTGGTCAGTGAGAAGATTGTTCCTTACATTGGTGGTCAGTGAGAAGATTGTTCCTTACATTAGTGGTCAGAGAGAATAATGATTATTACATTGGTGATCGGTGGGAAGAATGTTCCTTACATTGGTGGTCAGAGAGAATAATGTTTTCTGCATTGATGGTCAACGGGAAGAATGCCCCTTATATTGGTGGTTAGTGGGAAGAATGTCCCTTACCTTGGTGGTCAGTGGGAAGAATGGCCCTTACATTGGTGGTCAGTGAAAATGATATAAAGTAAATAAAAATTATTTTTAAAAAATGTAAAGCACACCCATGGCCCCCGCACACACTCTATATGAAAAGCTTTATGTAGGACAAGCACATGTATGTACACAATAATGGCGCCACACATGTATGGTATTGTCGGGAACATTGGGGTAAGAGCAATTCTAGGGCCATAATTTTGTAACATGCTGGAAAGAGCTTTTTATTTTTTGTATATTTTTTATCAAACTGTTCAGCTAAGAAGACATCTGTTGCACCTGTTATATTGTTAATCCTTAATTTTGGAAATGTACCATTGTTGCACTTTCTTTAATGTAAGTTTATTTTTCTTTATATCCTATAATAAACATTTATCTGTGACAAACGCGTGTAGTGTGGGCAGTACAATATGTAGGTGGGGATTTGTGTGGGTGTGGCTTTAGTGTGGGCGGTAATACATGGGCGGGGACAGGGGGTCCCAGGATCTCCTATTGCCCGGGGGCCCCATGAGTTGTCAGTCCATCCCTGACCTGGAATATGCAAACTGCAACCTGCATAGGTGTGAACCAGGCCTTAGAGCCAGCAGGGGGAAAGAGGCAACATCAGAATGATGCATTCAGCTAGGTAAGATTCTAAAAAAAAAACGATTCCCATACTTCTCTTTTAGAAACCCAGTAGAAACCACCTTCATTTCACCTTTTCTATCCACTCAAGTTGTGAAATTTCTGTGAAGATTCTGGCAGCAATTTTTGGAAATGAAAACTCTCAATTTAACGTTTTTGATGCTGTGAACAGCAGCAGAGGCATTTACACACTCTCACAGCTAATATAGCAGCCGGAAATGTATGTATACTTCTTCAGCCGACTGTCAGAAAGGATCCGCTGAGCAGGCGGATGACAGGTCCGTCTCCGCTCACCGTGCTGAGATAGACCTGTCAGGGCCCCTCTCTCCTCTATGGGGAGATTGCATGAAAACACACCGCCTGTCCGTTTTCATCTGATCCCATCCGATCCTCCAGACGGATAGAAAAAAGGGTCATCATCTGTCTAGATTTCACAGACAGGATCAGATCGGATAGCAGCGTGTGTCAGCAGACATGTCACCGCTGACATCTGCTGCCCCCTAGGAGTGAATGGAGCTTCTGATCAGGTCCGCCTGAAAAACTGACAGGTGCACCCAATCAGAAAGCCCGTGTGAAAGGGGCCTTATTCCATGGGAGTGGTTGTGTTCATTTCCATGGGTGTGGTAAGGACAGCCATGGCAGAGCAGATCATCGCTGATCATCTCTGTACTGTATGAACCCAGAGGCGACAGGCATTTCTTCCTTTCCTGGGCCAGACCTGTTGTTCCCCAGCTGCTGTGGCTGGGGAAGAAAGCAATCAAACGTGATTTGTGCTTCATCAGCTTTAGCAGGGCACAGAGGTGAAAGGTAGGTGAAAAAAATACAATAAATCAATATAAATGTTTAATCCCCCACATACATATGAACATAAAGGTGTGCTAGGTGCACCTACATACAAAAAATGGTTGCACTACACATATTAGGTATCGCCACAAAAGCCAGACTGAAAGAAATAATTCTAGTGCCATCATTCACTGTTAACTGTAAATTTCTAATCAGCATTTTACAAGCCTGCAGAATTTTAAACGTTTGTTATCTACTGTATTTACTTGACACAACCTCATCTTTGATATTTACCAAAGCACTGAATACTATATTTTGTGTTTCTGTGCACAAAAAAATATGTAAGAAGTGCACTGCTGTGCTAATATTGGGTGACATTAAAAAAATTACAACTACCACCATTTTATTCTTCCTGCTTTCAGAAAATATATGATGTTTGGGGGTTTTAACTAATCTCCAGGTCAAAGATGTGTATTTTAAAACATTTGAAAAAAAACCCAGCAAAATAGCTCCATCAGCGAAAGAGTTAAATCAGCCCTACTCTTAAAGCGGTATTAAAGTTAACTTTTTAACTTTAAATAAGGTTTACTTGTAGGTCCATTCTATACCATGTTCTAAGCCATTTAGAAGTTTGAGCGGTTGGCTCCAAACAATGATGTATTTTCTGCATGTGAGAGAGCGTCTTGCTGTGACAGTGACTCACATGTGCGGAAGGGACATCATCGCAGCCTGGCCATTCAAGCAGCCGAACCAGGAAGGAAGACTTGGCAAATGGAAGTGCTGGGAATAGAGGGCTTCATTTTACAGGTAAGTCACATTAGGACATAAACCACCTTGTTAACAAGACCCTTGTTAAAAAAAAAAAAAGTTTAATACTGCTTTAAATTGGAATTCCTGCCTAACCATTACTAATCTTAAAAATGTCCCCTCCCCCCTCTTGTTACCTAAAAACAAGTAAAAGAAGGCGCAATACCATATACCTTATATACCGTTGCCTATGCACATAAGGGCAGGGTCCATACAAGCATATATAAACTATATATATGGGTATAGTAAAAGTCATTCAAGGCAGCCACCGAAAGGAACCAAAGCCAGGTCCAATGTGCTAAGGAAAAAACAAGGAAAAGGGGCGCCACTGAATATGTATCAAATGAAATTTATTATTAAAAATAACATCCACTCACATGTGAGACTGAAGTGTAGATCTCAGATACATCTTATGACACACAACGGAGCGGAGGACTACAAGTGGCAGCAAGTTCAATTGCACTGGCGTCACCTCTCATGGGCTGAAGATGAGCTGCGCTGAGCCAATAGTAGTCTGTGAGCGCACCACGAACAGGAGAGCAAAAAAGCCGTCTGGAGTGGTGTGGGTTCCAAGGAGGAAGGATGTGAGGACGTCTAGCCTGGTGCTCTAGTGTGAGGCGGAATGTCCTAGCATATCGTCCGGCGTCCGTGATGGAGATAGGACTATGTATGCTATGCTATGTATCTGAGATCTACACTTCAGTCTCACATGTGAGTGGATGTTATTTTTAATAATAAATTTCATTTGATACATATTCAGTGGCGCCCCTTTTCCTTGTTTTTTCCCTCTTGTTACCTATCCTGTCTACTACCCCATGTACCAAAGATGTGTAAACTTACCTATTTTTCAGCCCACACTGGTGCAGTCATGTGATCCCGCAACTCCCCTTTGTCAGCAGGCAGCCAGCTGCAGAGGAGATGACTAGGCTATTGGAGCTTATGGGTGACATCAATGCTTCCAGAATTCCCAGCATTTTCAAACGCTCCCTCCTCTCCCCTGCAGCCAGCCTCTCACTGGCACAGGTGTTACATGACCGCAGCAGGCTGAAAAAAAAGGTATGTAAACAGATCTTTGTTACATAGGGTAGACAAGATTGGTATCAGAAGGGGATAGGGGACATTTTTAAGAATACTTATGATTAGGCAGGAATTCAATGTGGGTCCTTCAACACTGGGGTCATCAGTTCAGTCAAGTGCCCCTGGAAAAAGGGAGAAAAGTTTGGACTATCTCGCTTCCTCAAGGACATAGACAAGAGTATGTATGATTTTATATAAGGCCTCTTTCACACTGTCGGACCATTCAGGTCCGCCTGTCAGTTTTGTCGGCGGACCTGAACGGGCGCTCCATGCTAGTCTATGGAGCGACGGATGTCAGTGGTGACATGTCCGCTGACATCCGACCTGATCTGATCCACTAAAATCAGACGGATGGCTCTGTGTTCGCATCCGTCCCTGGCGGATCGGGTGAGATCTGATAAAAACGGACATGCTGTCCGTTTTCGTCCGATCTCTCCATAGCAACCAGTGGTGCTCGACAAGCCCCTCCCCACTCAGTGAGCAGAGAGAGGGACCTGTCATCCACCGGCTCAGCGGACATCAACGGAGAGATTTCTCACTGAGCTGGCGGACAGAGGCAGACTCCGAAGCCTAAAAGAGATTGACTAATATATAGAATATAAAAACATTGTGGGACAAAACCACATTGACAAAATAGCTAGATACAATTGATAATTACAGCCTTGTATGCTGCTTCAAACAATTTTACAAGAAATGAAGGTGATCCCCAGTGTTGAAGTGGGGTATTGGATATGATGCGTCTTGGCGATTGTCCTTAACTAGTTTCGCAGCAATTGCTGCTTCTTCAGAAAGAGCCAGTCATAAGCATCTATTGAGATAAAGCATAATTTCATGTTTAAGTGCCGGTTCACACTGCTGCGCTGTGAATTTGTTCCGTTTTTTTGTCCTGTGCGATTTTCCTGCAAATTTACCATGATTTTAACGCTATTTTACTGCAAATTTCAGGAGTTGGTCATAGCTGCGATTGATGTTCTAGCCAATGGAATCATATTGGAAAAAAAAAAAAAGGTGTTAACTTCCTGTGTATTTCCTGTTTTTTTTGTAGAGTAGTGTGGTGGAATTCGCACATATCTGAACCATCAATGCGATTCCAGAACGATTTACATTGATGTCTATGGAGGCTAAATTCGCAACGCAACGCTGTAAACTCGCACAAGACCCTTTTTTTTATCGCATCGCATTCGTAGGGGACTCGCAACGCATGTATGTGAACGACGGTCATTGAAAACAATGACTTTATGGATGACATGCGAATTTAGAATGTTTTTGACGCATCACATTCGTTATGAACTCGCATCAGTGTGAACCAGCACTAAACCATTATTTTTGACATTGATATATATTTCAAAACATGAAGGTTATTTTCTTTAATATCATATAAGATTGAAATGAGTTCTGAGAAGGATACATAGGCACTGCTTACCTAGAGAAGGGGAAGACTGTGGCAGTGTGGCAGCAATGACAGAGGCACCCGAAGGCAGTTTTCCCCCCAATCCAGCTGACGTTCATCAGCCGGCTGTCCCTTTCCCCCCCTTTTCTCCCCTCCCCCTCCTTTTTTCAACCCCCCCTTCTCCCTTGACCCTTACTGCCCCCTCTTCTCTCTTGACACTTACCGCCCCCCCCCCCCCCCCCTTCAGCCTCCTCTTTCTATCTCCTTTTTTTCTTTTCTTTTAATCCTGTTTTCTTGCACCACACACCTTATAGTTGATTGCAAGTTGATATACCATATTACCTATATATTTTATAAATCTAAAATTCAGTGGTCCTTGGTGCTTCCCGTGTCCACTGTGGGGGGAAAATTGCCTTCGGGTGCCTCTGTCATTGCTGCCACACTGCCATAGTCTCCCCCTTCTCTAGGTAAGCAGTGCCTATGTATCCTTCTCAGAACTCATATCAATCTTATATGATATTAAAGAAAATAACCTTCATCTTTTGAAATATACATCAATGTCATAAATAATGGTTTAAACATGAAATTATGATTATGATTTATCTCACCTTCATTTCTTGTAAAATTGTTTGAAGCAGCATACAAGGCTGTAATTATCAATTGTATCTAGCTATTTTGTCAATGTGGTTTTGTCCCACAATGTTTTTATATTCTATATATTATTAAATTTCTTTTATATAAAATCATACATACTCTTGTCTACGTCCTTGAGGTACCGAGATTGTCCAAACTTTTCTCCCTTTTTCCAGGGGCACTTCTGAGGTGACCCCAGGCACCTATTTCTATAATATATGGATGATGATACCCACCTCTATCTCAGTAAAAACTCTCAATTGAGGCAATATCCTATTGATAAATATGGGGGACAAGAGTACTTATGTTTCTTGCCTAAAAAAACAAAAATAAATGGAATGAATATATATGGATGGCATCTATGTTCCTCTGTTTAGATCCCTTTAAAGAGGAAAACACAGCCATGAAAAAAAAAATGAACTTGAATGTACACAGATATAGGCAGATGTACATAGGTCATCCATTTACATCCGCAAGCACACAGGAATGAATTGCTGTCCAATTTTTATCTCTCTCTTTTCGGATGAATGGGACGCCCTTGTGAAAGCTGCGTGGGCCCCATGGCTACATGCACGCAGCCATAAGAATTTTACTGATCATATAGGCAAGGATTTTCTGGAACAAAGGTTCCTGTATAAATGGTCAGTAAAATTCCTGCATTTAGATATGTTTTGTAAATGCATAGAATTGTAGTTCTATATCCTCCTGCTTTTTTTCAATGCCAAAATGCACTTTCTGCATCTATGTAAAAGTATATCATGCATTTACATATCGTAAGCATGTAAAATGCATGTTCTCAGATGCAGATTTTTTGATCTTTGGTTATGGATCTGAGCACAGACCATGTTTAAAGTGGTGGTTAAGTCACTGTAATACAGGCATACCCCACTTTTAAGTACACAATGGGGTTTATTTACTAAAGCTGGAAATTGCAAAATTAGGCTCCCTTCTGCATAGAAACCAATGAGCTTCTAACCCCAGCTTGTTCAATTAAGCTTTGGTAATGAAACCTGGAAGCTCATTGGTTTCTATGCAGAAGTGAGGTGATTTAGCACTTCCCAGCTTTAGTAAATAAACCCCATTGTGTACTTAAAAGTGGGGTATGCCTGTACAAACATACCATCCCCTCTGTTAGATAACATTATCTGTCCTAGTGTCTGTGCTGAAAAAAAAAACGCAGATTATACCTTATATCAGAGCGTCTCCTGGCGCTCACGTGACTCCTCGGCTCTCTCCTCTCCCCAGCTGACAGCTGAAGTGGGGGGGCCGAGAACTTCCGCTGACGTCATTCAGGGAGGAGAGAGAGCTGAGCGGTCATGTGAGCGCCAGGAGACACGCTGATATAAGGTATAATCAGCATTTTTGTGTCCAGCACAGACACTAGTACAGAAAATGTTAGATAACAGAGGGGATGGTATGTTTGTAATACAGTTATTATAGCAGCAGGAAGAGAAAGGGCAGGCAGCATAGTGGCACAGACTAGCTGACAGGAAGGGAGGGGAGGGGGGAAAGGACAGAGCAGGGCTGTGGCTGACAGAGGCATATAAACGTTGTCAGGGCTTAGCAGCCATGGTAAACCGTGGTCAGTTTAAAGAGTGGAGGGCAGAACCAGGCAGGGTCAGCCAAGTATTTCAGGTGATAGAAAGAGCCAAATTACACAGCACAAGCACTGTGCTGTTATGCATGCTTTAAGGGAACAGGGTCACTTTTTTTGGGGGGGGGGGTTACAAACACTTTAAGCACCTGTGTGCATGTCCCTATTTAAAAGACTAAACCTGCATTCAGGTCTGTAAAAAAATGCTTTGAAATGACTTTTTTGAGCATGTGCATGTTGGACACATTGTTGTGCTGTAGTGTTGTTCAGGAACAGGCAGAAATTGGGAAATCATGTAGCACGACAGCAAATTAAATACTAAGTGCTTGATCTCCTGTGATATCCCACTTTAGCCAACATACCTGAAGTGGTTTGCCAGTTTACTGAGCCTAAGTTCACATTTGAGCGAGTTGTCATGCGATTTGAGAGATCAAATCGCATGACAAGTTGCAGCCTATTGGAGGCAATGACACTTTTCCAATCGGTGCAACATTGATTTTGCGGCGCCGCACTGATTTGCAATAGTTCCTGCACTACTTTTGCTGATTTCAGGTGCGACTTCAATCTGTGCATGAAGCCACACAGATGTCTATCAAGTAGCACCTGAAATCGCGCTGACCTTGCTACTTTTGAAATCGCGCTACTTCAAGTGAAGTGGGCGCGATTTCAAAGTAGCATCAATGTGAACCAGGGCTCCATTAATTCAGGCAGAAACATCTGTAAATTCTACATTGTCAACTAAATGTCCAAAATGTGTGTCAAATCATACTGACAGCACAAACCAAAAGCTGTGTCCCTAAACCATTTAACTCGATAAGAGTTGTAGCTAATTAACTCTGCACGATATTTACACAGGATTAAAAAGCTCAAACATAAACAAATTTGACAAGAAAAAAAAAGCTCAAACATTAAGAAACAGCTGGTGTAAAGAGAACAATAACAGATTTTAATATTTAGACTGTCTACGCAAATTTCAAAAGGCAGTTAACCTAATTCCCTCTAAAATAATGGTTTGTTTACACAAGCAGATTAAAAAAATCAAACTCCTATAATTTAGCATTCAGTTCATCGATTTTATTCTTGAAGTTAGAAATATTACGTTTTGGTTTTTTTTTTACAGAGTTTTGACTTGTTCACATAAAAAGATTTTATAAAAATATATAAAACATAAATTACACTGGCAGATATCTGTTGTTCATGGATACACATACCAACAATTCAATGTTCTCTTAGGCCCCTTTCACACTGGGGCGGTGGGGGCGTCGGCGGTACAACATCGCTATTTTTAGCGCTGCTGTACCGTCGTTCTTGCAGTGGTATTCGGCCGCTAGCGGTGCGGTTTTACCCCCCGCTGGCGGCCGAAAAAGGGTTAAAATCCCTCGTACAGCGCGGCTATAGCCGCGCTATTGCCGCGGTATAGCCGCGCTGTCCCATTGATTTCAATGGGCAGGAGCGGGGCAGGAGCGGGGAAGGAGCGGTGAATACACCGCTCCTTCCCCGCTCCAAAAAAGCGGTTTGCAGGACTTTTCTCACCGCCCTGCCTGCGCACCGCTTCAGTGTGAAAGCCCTCGGGCTTTCACACTGAACAAACAGTGGAGGCTGTTTAGGAGCGGTTTTCAGGCGGTATTTTTAGCGCAATACCGCCTGAAAACCGCTCCAGTGTGAAAGGGGTCTTAGACACTGACATTCATTTTGTTAAGCTGATCAGGAAATGATGGCTTTATATAGTTTCTTACAGTGGGCACTTGAGCTTATTTTCTGTTAATGCACCCAGGGTACGATGAACCTGCAAATTAATATGTGCTTTCTGCAGGCAGCAGTGCAACCTAATGCAACCCAGTCCCCACCTTACCTCATGGCCCTTGGAGTAGCAGTTACCCTACTGTGCCCGCATCACAATTTTACCAGCTCTTATAACGTATATACATACATTACATTTCAGAATATTCCTACATTAAAGTTTATATTTAGCAAAAACGTCTTTTTTTTTGGTTGGATAACATAGGAAAGGTTATAAACCTTTGAATTTTTATGTCTGTGTTCCACTGGGGAGATTTTCCTTCACTTCCTGCTCCAAAAACGCATCAGAAAGCGAGAAGAAATGTGAGGGCAATTCCCCTTTTAGAGAGTTGTCACTGGAAAAAGATTTACCACCTCTTGTTCTGGTGACAACTCTTATGCCCTGTACACACGGTTGGATTTTCCGATGGAAAAAGTGTGATCGGAATGTGTTGTCGGAAATTCCGATCGTGTGCTGCCTCCATTGGACTTTTTCCGTCGGAATATCCGACACACAAAATTTGAAAACAAAATCCGATCATTTAAATTCCGATCGTGTGTACACAAATCCAACGCACAAAGTGCCACGCATGCTCAGAATAAATTAAGAGACAAAAGCTATTGGCTACTGCCCCGTTTATAGTCCCGATGTACGTGCTTTACGTCACCGTGTTCAGAACGATCAGATTTTCCGACAACTTTGTGCGACCGTGTGTATGCAAGACAAGTTTGAGCCAACATCCGTCTGAAAAAATCCGATGGAATTTTTTGTCGGAATGTCCAATCAATGTCCAAACCTGTGTACAGGGCATAATACTGTATTTTGGATTTTCAATGTCTCTGAATTAATGGTTATCAGGACAAATAAAGAGGGTGAATCTACCCATTGAGGACACAGGAAAAGTGTCTAATTCTTTCAGTTTCATACCTTTGGGATTGGTTTACTAAAGATTGATTAACTAAAGGTAAATAGGCTTTTCACAAATAGAGAATGTTCCCTTAGCTTAGTGGATGAGGTGAAGCTCTGCTGATTTTCATCATCCAATCGTGCAAAATATCTGTTTATTTTTACTTTTCTGTATTTTTTCCTTTTCTTTCTGAATTGTACTATTCTTTGCAAAGTGAATACTTACCACATTTACTAAGCTAGGGGAACTTACCTTACAAGGTAAAATGCTCTTGTAAAGTGAACAGTCTATTTGCCTTTATAAATACAACATCTTTAATGGATAATTTCACCTTCGGGAACATGTTGCATGTTCCATCCATTTTTATGGTGGAACATGTAACACGTTCCCGCTCCTGCAGCCACTTGGGGATCCGCTGCCTCTGTGTAGGGGAACTTACCTTACAAGCTGAAAATTCTCTTGTAAAGCGAACAGTCTATTTGCCTTATAAATTCAACATCTTTAAAGGATAAGTTTGTCTTCAGGAACATGTTACATGTTCCAACCATTTTTATGGTGGAACATATAACATGTTTCCGCTCCTGCAGCCACTTGGGGATCCACTGCCTCTGTGTGGAGCAGTGGTTCTCAACCTTTCTAGTGCCGTGACCCCTTGATAAAATTTCTCAAGTTGTGGGGACCCCTAACAGTAAAATTATTTTCGTTGCTCTGTCATTGCTAGAATTTTGCTACTGCTATGAATATAAATATAAACATCTGATTTGCAGGATGTATTTTCATTCTTACAAATGTAATTAAAGCATAATGATTAAAGTGTTACTAAACCCAGGAGCCTGCATCCACTATATCTGGTCTCCCACAATACACAGAACATGGAAATTTAAATATTTTAGTAAATATTAACTGCTAAATACCTTTTCTCATCAGCAGTATATAGCAGTCTTGTGACTTCTATCAGTGTCAAGCCGAGCACTGGTTAAAACTTGTAAGAGGAGTTTACTGACTCAACTATGAGACTGCAAGATCCCTGACCCTCTGTCTGGACAGTGCTGATTGGCCCTGTGCTGGTCACATGCATCCTGCCAAGAAACAAAAAAACTCTCTAGCAATACACACCAAACTGAGCATGTGCAGCCTGACTCCATAGACTCTGTGTTATCAGGAAATTATTAGGAGTCAGTGGAAGAAAGGGAGGATCAGAGAAGACAGGATCAAACAGCCTTTATACACAATGTGGAGGATTAACCCTTTAGGTTTCACAGTGAGTATAACAAGCATGCTTTACTGCATATACAAACTGATTTTACTGTTGTGGGTTTAGTAACACTTTAATCACAAAAACAATCTGTAATATATATTGTAAAATATGTATTTCCAATTAACATATAAGTTACAAATTAATAAAATGTTTAGGACTTACGTTTACTTATATAAATATATAAAATATATATCCCTACATAGATTTACCAGCTTTCCCTTAACCAACTCCAACAGATGTTGAGAACTATATGGTTACTGGGAGCCCACCCTTGTCCATTTTTTATGATTACTGGCTCTTAGGGACCTATCTGACCAAGGATAATGGATAATGGTTATGCAGGGCATTACGGGTTCAGGTGCAAATTTTTGGTTACAAGTTCTGAGTTGCGCCAAATCATGAGATCCACCTCAAATCCAAGGTTGCTCTGACCACTCCATCCCTACTTACTGTTCATTCCAGTATCAAGTACATGTAATGTAAAATTATTAACACTTAAGACTCCCCCATCCTGAGATCTCACCCACGTCTCTTGCCTTACACATTTACAGACAAAATTACATAAGTTAAATTTCTTCTCAAAAATCCATGTGCTCAGCCACATAGCTCGTTAAATAAATTGACATCATAGCTGACCACCACACCAAGTTCCCAGACAGTGTGAGCATGATCAACAAACTGTTTATATGCAAATCATAAAAGCCTACTTACCTTACTAGTTACTCTACTGCGTTCTCTCCTCTCCCAGAAGTGACATCTCGCCGCCCGCGGACGTCACTTTTGGGAGTCATGCCTGCAGATCGGATGGATCAGATCGGGATTTGGCGACCCCTGGCAAATCGGCATTCAGGCCCCGACGGGGTCGCGACCCACAGGTTGGGAATCGTGTAGGGGAACTTACCTTACAAGGTGAAAATTTTCTCGTAAAGTGAACAGACTATTTGCCAACAAGAGCTTTAAAGGATAAGTTCACCTTTGGAAACATGTTACATGTTCCAGTCGTTTTTATGTTGAAACATGTAACATGTTCCCACCCATGCAGTTGCTTGGGGATCCGCTGCCTTTGTGTTACAGCAGTACAGGACAGACGTTCCCCTCACCAGCAGTCACGTCAGGCTCTGCCCACACGGCTGCATCATTCATTCACAGAGTTATGTGAATGAATGAACTAGAAGTACCGACATCCTTTTGCCACTGACGGCTTGTAGTTCTTAATGAACTACCACAATGCTGTTGCGCACTCTGGTAGTTCATTGATTCTTCCTGTCAGTGTGAAACTGCCTGTCTGTATGGTGTATCAGCAGACAGCTTACACTGACAGTCTGCAGGAGATCTGCATGCCACCAGCTATCAGCTGATTGATGGTGCAATGCTTGCCAGGCTCCTAAAACAGAAAAATAGTAAATGCACATTTTTTTTACCTGCAAAAAAAATTGCATTTATTTATTGATTTTGAAGTGAACTTTTCCTTTAAGTATTATCCAAATGCAGAAATTAAAGTGGAATGTCACCCAAAAAGAACAAGTTCCACTTTTTTGCATCCTCCCCCCCTGCACTGCCACATTTGCAACTTTTTGGGGGGAAGTGGGTACCTGGTTTTGAAAGGTACCTGCTTCCATTTCTGCTCAGATTCACTGTGGTAATCTGAGCAGGAAGTTCGCCCCCCCCCCCCCCTTCCTTCACCTGCAGTCTTCTTGGACACATTAGTCACAAGACTGCAATATACTGCTGATGAGAAAGGGTATTTAGCCGTTTATATTTGCTAAAATAATTGCATTGCGATGTTCTGTGTACTGTGGGGGACCAGATACAGTGAATGCAGAGTTCTGGGTTTAGTAACACTTTAAGTTAACTCTTAGCACTGCTTAACAGGGGACATCCAAATAGAGTATCAGGTTTTTTATTCAGTTACTGTGTGAGTTTGTAGATTGCTGATACTGTGATCACCAATACATGCTTTTTATGCTCAGCATGTGTTCTCTGAAATACATTTTTGAAAGATTTCAAGATTCAAAATACAGTAACCTATTGCATATTTCACCTTTCATAAGTTTAGATAATTTACAACACGGAATGATGACTTGTTTTTCTGTTGGTTGTTGCACTCTGAAATTTTGCTCATGAAATAAGGGAGACCATAATAACATGTGATGCTCCCAACTATAAGCATCACAAGTAATTATCAGGCTAGAGAGTTATAATGACTGCCCAAAGCAGTCCAATCTGCTCATTACCCAGATTTTACAGTTTCTTGGACATTTCCTTTATGAGTAAGCCAGTCTTTTGTTCAAGAGCAAGGGAAGAGACTATTTCTAGTACAGAAAGCTTTTTCCCTACCTGTCATTTTCAGAAATTTAACATCTATGGCCACTCTAAGGCTGGCCATAGACTTTACATATATACAAGCACAGTCTGCCCACAAGCTTATACAGTTTCAAGGGTACTAAAATGTGTGAATATAGCGGCCCCTAGGACCAACTTATGAGCAGGGAAGCAACACTTTTCTAGCCTGCCCAACTGCTAATTTGACAACGCTGGTGGGAAATCACAGACATAAGACAGTCACCTGATCAAACCTAAAACAATAACTCTCATCTTGAAGTGTAACTAAAGGCAAAACCTTGTTTTTTTTATTTTTTTAGTTCCAGATAGAGTGTAGAGGGATTTGAACAACTGTCAGGTTTTTATTGCTGTCTGTGTCCCAATTAGGTAGATTCGCCCTCTTTATTTGTCCTATTTACCATTTTTATCGAAAGTGAAAGAAAATCCCAAATTTTGGGTTGACATCAAAACAGTAATAGAGGGGAAATCTTCCATGAGGACACCAATTGTGGTGACTCTGGTGACACACCTGGATTCCCTCACTTTGGGGGGATTTCCTCACACTTTCTATTTTGGCTATGGGACAGGAAGTGAAGGGAAATCCCAACGGAACACAGATGGCAAAAAACCCTCCCTTACTCTATCCAAAATGAAAAAAATAAGTTTTGCCTTTAGTTACACTTTAAGGAGTAACTCCACTTTTGTTAAGAAAAAAGGATTCCCCTCTGGGTGAACAATGTACATCGCAAAGATTTTAACAAAATTTGTTGCAGATTCCTACCGCTTTCTGCTTTTTGGTTATGCCAATGTGCATGAATGGGAGTGATTTTTTCACTATTAATTAGCTGATGAACTCGCAGTTTTCTAATAAGGAAAATTGCAGTGTCAGCATCCCTTTAGAGGTAGAAATTTATTTTTTGGGTGTATCTCAAAAAAATTACATTTTTGTTGCAGATGAGGCCTAAAATCTGACTTATGCGAAAATCAGTAAGCCAATAAACACAAGCAGGAAATTACATTTCAGAGGAAGTTCTGTACAGAAGGCCTCCAGGTTGCCATATTGCATTTTACAGATAATTACAGCACTGCAGTTTGAAAATTAAATATTAATTACATTCAATTACAATATGGCTTGTATAGCAATTGTATATGCAATATTATATTTATCTATGTGCTATTTTTTCCCGCAAAAGTGGTGTTTCCCTTTAAGTCTATGGGCTATTTCAGGATCCTTAAATATTTTTTGATGTGTAGTTAGTTAAAGGATGCACAAATGTCCCCAATCATTTAAAGAGTGGCCAAGTATCTTATAATTTGTAGTATTAGAATGCTTCATGTATACTGAGCTGTACAAGAAAGCATTTACAATGAATTTACTGATACTTTCATAAAATTGGTTCATGCACAGTTACCTTTTGCAGCATGGTGGGCATTTAAATTAAATCGTCATATCTGTGATCAGCTACTTACCTAAAAAAGAGAGGAAAAAAAGAAAATTGCAAGTTTAATTTATGTCAAATAATGTACAAAAAAGTTTCACTGTCAGGTTGGTAATTTTACTATAATACATCTTTAACAACATGTATTTTTAAACATCAAAGTCATTAAAATGTGAACTATGTGCACCCTAAGAATCCATGTTCATTTGTTAGGTACACTCCAAGTCTTAAAGTAAACCCCACCTGGTCAGTGGCGCCCATCCATAGGGGGCGCACAAGCGCTCCCCCCAACAGGCAGTCACAAAAAAAATTTTTTTTAACTGGCCATTTAAAAAAAAAGAAAAATACAAAAACAGGTCCTTAAGTGCACTGTGTTCAGACTATGGGAAGCTCTAGGCAATTACGAGATTGCAGATGCGGTGCTTCATTTGCAGGCTTTTGTCCCGCCTTGCGTTGCTTTCTGAAGCGCCAAGTAGCTTCTGCCCGGTGCCCGTAGTATCTCTTACTACGGCCAGGCGGTTTGATTGACATCTGAGTTAGATGTCACTTCCTGTTTTCTCTCCCATTGCGCCCGAGAGAGAGAAAACCGGAAATATGAGGAGCGGACTCCTCCATCGCCGCTGCCTGTGGAAGGAGACACCGCAGGAGAGGACAACACAGCAAGGTAAGTACCGCTGTGCTCCCGCGGAGAACGGGGGCGTTGATGTGACACAAGCTGCATTTGGTGGGACACAGGCAGGCTGCATTTGGTGGGACACAGGCAGGCTGCATTTGGTGGGACACAGGCAGGCTGCATTTGGTGGGACACAGGCAGGCTGCATTTGGGACACAGGCTGCATTTGGTGGGACACAGGCTGCATTTTATGTGACACAGGCTGCATTTGGTGGGACACAGGCTGCATTTTATGTGACACAGGCTGCATTTGGTGGGACACAAGGCTGCATTTGGTGGGACACAGGCTGCATTTGGTGGGACACAGGCTGCATTTGGTGGGACACAGGCTGCATTTAATGTGACACAGGCTGCATTTGATGGGACACAGGCTGCATTTGATGGGACACAGGCTGCATTTGATGGGAACACAGGCTGCATTTGATGGGAACACAGGCTGCATTTGATGGGAACACAGGCTGCATTTTATGTGACACAGGCTGCATTTGGTGGGACACAGGCTGCATTTGGTGGGACACAGGCTGAATTTGGTAGGACAGAGGCTGCATTTGGTGGGACAGAGGCTGCATTTTATGCGACACAGGCTGCATTTGATGTGACACAGGCTGCATGTATGGAGGGACTCCGCTAGGGGCACCTGATGTAAGGACGGACTCTCCGCTGGGGATACCTGATGGCATCTGGTGACAGGCGACGTGGCTAGTGACACGCTCAGGGCTCCCACTGATTCTGCATTATGGTGAGTTGAATGATTTAATTTTATATTACAATGTAATAGAAATAATGCACTTCAATCATCCTGACACCATAACAACCATGGTGCTGGGATGATTAAAGTGCTAACACCAGGTGTTTGGAATATCTTTATCTGCTGATTGTTAAACTTTCTAGAATACACATATTTCTATTGTTGTGTAGGATCTGGGCCTGCTGTCCCTCCATCCCTCTCCCTCCATCCCTCGTTCATCTCAGACGCTAACCGCACCACCTTAGAGCCACGCCCACTATTTTGCTGAAACCACGCCCATTTTCACCAAGTGGGAGGGATCAAAAAGGAAGGACGGGGTCTGGTGCCCCCCCATCCTAAAACTTCACCAGCCGCCACTGCACCTGGTCCTAAAATGTATCTACAATGATAGCAGTGCTGAAGTATCTGTATTAGCTTTCAAACTTTTTAATCCTAGACCCCAGGCTGCACATTGAACCTCAATTCCTGCCCAAGTTGAGATTAAGCTCTGCTGATATGATCATTTTTCTAACTTATCTAACACTGAACTCCTGGCAAGCAGCTAAACACACAGTTGATATTAGGGATGCGCAGTTCTAGGCTCCGGGCAGGTGTTTTTTTTTTTACACTTAGCCCTGCTGCAGACTTCCGCTGGATTGCCTTAAAATGCCCTTCCCCCACCGACTTACGCAGGTTCATCAGGATGTCCCATCCCTCACCGGGACACCCGTAGATCATAGAGATCATAGAGACAAAGACCGGAATGGCTTTGTTCGCCTCTATGAACTGGAAGCGATGACCTTATATCACTTCCGATGTAAACCTGGATGTAAACAGCCCCATTTTTAAAAATGAAAAGCATTTGATCACACCAATCTTGGTGTGATTAAATGCTTTTAAAGGCAGAGGAGGGATCTGGAGTCTAATAGAGCCCAGGTCTTTCTATAAAGGAGTACCTGTCACATGCCTATTGCTGTCACAAGGGGTGTTTACATTCCTTGTGACAGCAATAAAAGTGATTAAAAAAAAATAAAATTAAAGTGACAGTGTAAAAATTAAATACATAACTAAATAATGTAAAAAAATGTTTTTAAAGTGCCCCATCCCCCTGTACTCGCACTCCCATGTGACATACCAAATGGCAACACCCACCAATTTATTTTCTGGGGCATCTACTTTAAAAAAAATATAATGTTTGCGGGTTCTAAGAACTTTTCTAGCAAAAAATACTGATTGTTACATGTAAACAAAAAGTGCCAGAAAAGACCTGGGGGTCAAGTGATTAGCATGCGTTCCATGTGCGAGGGTAACCATAAACAATACTTTTCTTTTTCTCATTGGGGCCAGCACCTCATTTAATCGCTCAGAAGATGCACTTCTGCTGAGGGTTAAGAGAACCCGACACTCCCCTTTCCTGACAAGGTCTCTCCCATCCCTGCTAGTCCCCGAGTGCGGTGCTGGAGACAGGCAGGCAGTTGAGTAGGAGATAAACAACGCAATGTTAAAAACATTAAATGTTTAAGTCGCCATAAAGCCCCTTTTGTTTTTAAAAGCCCCAGACATTCCTAAAAGCAGCTCTTCCTAATACAAAAACATCAACCCATCATATTTTCCATTCCCAAGGGACATACTGTACATCCATTGAAAATCCCTAGTGATAAAACTGTCTCATTCAGTAGTATTGTAACTAAATTGTTTGAGACAATTGTTGTTTAGGTAAATTATGGCTTTTTATGTAAAAACTAGAAGACTGTGGCTTTTTATGTAAAAATAAGCCCGTATTTAAATACGGTTTTGGTTAAAATAATTTTTTTTTTATCAGGACAGGTAGATTGTCATGAAGGACAAGTAGATTAGAATCTCGATTTAGACCCTTGGACAAGTATTTTTTTTATTTTTTATTTCCACACCCCTGGATATACATATGCTGCAATAGTTTTACTTGTCAAAAGACTTAAAATTCTATGCAGTCAATCCTCCCAACCACTAGTCTGATTCCCGACCTGTCACTTCTTTTTCATACAAAAGGTGCAACACAAACTCTGCAGTATACTTCATCCTCCTTCAGCGGATCAGTCACTGCATTATTGGTGTTATAAAATATACCGTATATACTCGAGTATAAGTCGTTCCGAGTATAAGTCGAGGCCCTAATTTACCACAAAAAAAATGGGAAAAACTTATTGACCCGAGTATAAGACGAGGGTGAGAAATGCACAGCTACTGTAAGTGGAAAAGAGGGTCAACAATGCCCATTTGCAGCATCACTGTGCCCATTTACATGCCTCACTGTGCCCATTTGCAGCCATAGGTCCCCTGAACTTCAAACTTGGTAGTTAAGGGTTCCTAGATGCCCCCTAGCTGCAGCCAAAATTTGGGGTCTCTGAACCCAAAGGGTTCTGAAATGACATTGCTGCAGATGGACACAGTTGACCAAATTTGGGGCCCTGTATCTTGGGGCCACTTAGTGCTAAGAACCCCAAATTTGGTGTGCAAACCCAGTGGAACTAGCACCATAAGATTTCCAAAGCTGGGGTTACTAGCACCAAGTGGCACTGAGATACAGGGCCCCAAAAATCAGTTCAGAAAATGTCAAGCACTTTTCTGCAGCAGAAAATGACATTTTCTGAACCGATTTCGGGGCCCCGTATCTCGGGGCCACTTGGTGCTAGGAACCCCAGCTTTGGATATGTTATGGTACCAGCTCCACTGGGTTTGCACTCCAAATTTGAGGTTCCTAGCACCAAGTGGCCCTGAGATATGGGGCCCCAAAGTCGGTTCAGAAAATGTCAAGCACTTTTCTGCAGCAGAGAATGACATTTTCCGAACCGATTTTGGGGCCCCGTATCTCGGGGCCACTTAGTGCTAGGAGCTTCAGCTTTGGATATGTTATGGTACCAGTTCTACTGGGTTTGCACACCAAATTTGGGGTTCCTAGCACCAAGTGGCCCTGAGATACGGGGCCCCAAATTCGGTTCAGAAAATGTCAAGCACTTTTCTGCAGCAGAGAATGACATTTTCCAAACCGATTTTGGGGCCCCGTATCTCGGGGCCACTTAGTGCTAGGAGCTTCAGCTTTGGATATGTTATGGTACCAGTTCTACTGGGTTTGTACACCAAATTTGGGGTTCCTAGCACCAAGTGGCCCTGAGATACGGGGCCCCAAATTCGGTTCGGAAAATGATATTTTTTGCTGCAGAAAAGTGCTTGACATAAGTCGAGTTGAGTATAAGTCGAGGGGGGCACTTTCAGCACAAAAAAATGTGCTGAAAAATTCGACTTATACTCGAGTATATACGGTATGCCATTAAAAAGGAGTCCTCTGCTACCGGAGAAAAGTCACATGCTTTTTTGTCAATACCCACATTGTTGAACCACCTTGATGTCCCTGGAGTGAAACTAGGATTGGGCCTCCCTGAGCATCAAAAGTGCCCACCTAAAGGACTTTTTTAGCCTAAAGCCAGCCATAGATCGATAGAAATTCATCTGGTTGAGCAGGGACTTGCCGTTTGATCCATCTATGGGCAGGCTGGTTGTACAGAAGTTGATCTCTCAAACGACTTCTGTACAACCAGCCTGTTGGAAAATTTTCACTCGAACAATTCCGCCAGCTATAGCCAGTGGTGCTGATGAGTGTATTCTGGTGGCGGGCAAGGCTCAGAATACAAAAGCTCCGCAGGAGGGATACCCCCCATACACCTCGAATGGGAGGATGGACTAATCAATTCATTTTCTTTTCTTCAACTTGCTGGTTTAATGAAAGAAAATTAATCATGTATGGCCTGCCTAACCAGCCCCTAGTACTGGCCCACCCATTTCCAGCTGAATCATAGATAAACAATATCCTAAAAGACTGCAAGTACAAAGTTGCCTAGCCAGGAAAAATAGGGAAGAATTATTATTATACAGGATTTATATAGTGTCAACAGTTTGTGCAGCACTTTACAAAATAAAGGGATACAATACAGCAACAATACAATTCAATACAAGAGGGTTAGGAGGGCCCTCCTCCTGCGAGCTTACAATCTAATAGGGAGAATTTATAAAAACTGAAGCAGGTGTGCATGGCAACCAATCAGCTTCTATTTTCAGCTTGTTCAATTAAAAGGATAAGTTCCTTTACAAAAAAAAAAAAAAATTAATAAATGCACATTTTTTTGCAGGTAAAAAAAAAATGTATTTATTATTTTTCTTGTAATGGACTTATAAAGCATTGCACCCACAATTAGTAGATTGTGGGTATAATTCCACAGTCCTGCAGACTGTCTGTGTATCTGTCTGCCCGTATCTTGGGCAAACAGACATAGGTAGGCAGTTACGCTATGACAGGAAGACTCAGTGGTAGTTCATTGAGAACTACAAGTCGACAGCCGCAAAGGTGTAGTTTTCCCATCCACAGAACACTGTGAATAGATGATGGGACTGGGCATTTTTGCAGATTGTGACAGCTAGCCGGGGGGAGAATATCCCCCGCTAACTGTCAGAATGGGGGGATCGGGGGAGAGGGGGCTAGTGCATCTGCAACATGTTATACCCTGAATATAAGGGTGTAACATGTTACAAAAGGTGATCCTTTAAGCTTCAAAAAAGAAAAAGTAAAAACTGATTGGTTGCCATGCAATGCTGCTCCAGTTTTAATAAATTCCCTTCTATAGCTACATATCACCTGGTTTTATTGTACTCCGGTTACTCATTACCCTCTAAGGTAACAAATAATTATAGGACTGGAAAATGTATTTTTGCAAGTTTATCATTCAAGAATGACCTTTCTATTCTTGGCATATTGCTAATAAAATGACCATATCTTCTAGCAATGGAAAAAGATCGAGGGATAAGAACTGTTTGCAGATCATAAATTGAGAACATGCTGGTTCTGTTATGAGTAACATTTAAAACTGACAGAAGGAGGTCAGTGAACAAACACACAAAAGTCTGTTTAATACTAATTATTACTGTATGTACAGAAAAAAATATCAAACGGACAAGAGCTATACTATAAGTAAAATAACATCTCGCTGTTTGCTCAATACAGTGCCTTGCAAAAGTATTCACCCCCCTTGCCATTTTTCGTGTTTTGTTGCCTCACAACCTGGAATTAACATGGATTGTTTGAGGATTTTCATCATTTAATTTACAGAACATGCCCACAACTTTGAAGATTTTTTATTGTGAAGCAATTAACAAATAGCACAAAATAACAGAAAAAGTCAATGTGCATAACTATTCACCCCCCTAAAGTCAATACTTTGTAGAGCCACCTTTTGCACCTATCACAGCTCCAAGTCACTTTGGATAAGTCTCTATGAGCTTACCACATCTTACCACTGGGATTTTTGCCCATTCCTCCTTGCAAAACTGCTCCAGCTCCTTCAAGTTGGATGGTTTGCGCTTGTGAACAGCAATCTTTAAGTCTGAACACATATTTTCTATTGGATTGAGGTCTGGGTTTTGACTAGGCCATTCTAACGCATTTACATGTTTCCCCTTAAACCACTCAAGTGTTGCTTTAGCAGTGTGTTTGGTGTCCTGCTGGAAGGTGAACCTCCGTCCTAGCCTCAAATCACACACAGAGTGGTACAGGTTTTGCTCAAGAATATCCCTGTATTTAGCACAATCCATCTGATTCCAACATTAACACAATGATGTTTGATGTGGGGATTTCTCCCACTATGCTATTGTATTCTGACAGAGGGACTCCCCGATCCTGGGCTCAGTGGGTAGAAGTAGTCCCGGGTGTTACTGCAAGCAGTTAGAAAAGCCAAGTGTGTGAATAGCTACAGCAAAGTGCACTTCTTCTACTTCGAAACAGCTTAAAGGCTCATTCACATGGGCATATGGTTTTTATGCAAAAAGCTGTCAGTGAGGTCCCACATAAAAGGGGGTCCATAGTGCATCTCAACTCAGAATAAGCAGAGTACATGCAGTTTGCGTGGCAGCAGGAGGAATCTGTATTGCACAGGGTGATTACCCCGTTACATCCCGTGCAACATTCTATACATTCTCTATTTTACACTGCTTCATTACGTATTCTATACTGTAGTTTGTTTTTATACCGCGCTGACCTATTTTGTATGCTGTTCTGTACATTTTATATATCACACTGTCCCATTCTATGCTTTGAGCTGTACACTTTATATTCCATGCTGACCCATTCTGTACTCAGTGATGTACATTTTTTAGACTCTACCACCCCATTCTATATACTGTGCTGTACATTCTCTGTTTCGCACTGACTCATTCTGTACGCTGTGCTGCACATTTTATGGTTTACACCACTCCATTTTAAATACTGTGCTGCACCCACTCTCCCCCCATCCACAGATCCATACTTGCCTCAATATCACCAATGCATCCTCTTCAACCCTTTGTAACATGTCAATGGCAATTAGGGTGTTGTACAATGGGCTATTAAAATTTTGTGCTATGGGGCCCTGAAATTTCCAGGAATGGCTATGGTGCCCTACCTTTCGTTTTGGCTCTGCTCAATCTGGCAATATTCACAATGAGAGCAAGGAGACCAGTTGAGGCCCAAAACACGCAGCAGGAAGATCCTATGACATCACATTCCCATTCAACTCTACCTCATGTTCATATGTGGGGAAAAGTTTGCTTCCTCTATACCCTATGCTCTCTTCTTCAACTTCAATACCGTCAGGGGTCCTCCATGGAGGGGGGATCCCTGTATCCTGACATCTGTTTAAGCCCAAGGACTAGAAGAAACTCAAGTAGGCTGACATCCTCTTGGGGTAAAAAGAAAGAAGATCTCAGAACAAGAGGTTCTCCCAGCATGCACAGTAGGTTCCTCAGCCCCTCCTCCCCTGATTTGCTACTGACTTTCGATTGACAGCCTCAGGAGCCAATGGGGCCGCTGATGTGTCTCAGCCAATCAGGAAGGAGAGTCTCGGACAGCTGAGGGATTTGTGGACATCACTTGAGAGAGAGGGGGCTCAGGTAAGTATTAGGGGGTGCTGGGAAGGCTGCTACACACAGCAGGTTTTTTTATCTCCATGCATAAAATACATGAAGATAAAAATCCTTCTGCCTTTACAACCCCTTTAACCTCTTGCCAAGGTACGATTATAAACACCCTGGTATACAAGGGATTAAAACAAGGGGTAGAAGCCATGAGTTTAGTGGGGATTTCTTAAGCTGGTAATTGGCTTTCATGTAAAAGTGATCTGGGTGGCTGTAGGGTCGCCTGATCACTTTTACAGTTCAAATAAGATTCTGCCCCCCCACTCCGGTACCAGCTGTAAAATTTCCCAATATGTTACATGGGAGGAACATCTGTTCCTCAGTCCCCTCTGCAATGAGTGAACCTGGAAGTGACATGTATTTTGTCACTTCTGGTTTCACAGCTGTTATTCCCCAGCTACCGTAGCTAGGGTAGCAGTTAGTAAAGTATGATATGTGCTTGATTAGCTGTGGTAGAGGGCAGAGGAGGCATTGGGGGTCTAACAGACCCCTGATGTCTCTATAAAAAGCATCTGTCACCTGTCTATATTATCACATAAGGGGCTAGTTAGCCCCCTTGTGATAGCAATAAAGTTAAATAAAAAAAATAGAAAAGTGTTAAATTAATTTGTAATAAATAAATGAAAATAATGAAAAAAATTAAACACAACCCGCCATGCACATAAATGCAAACACACACGTGGGGTGCACACATGTATGTAAACAGCAATTGTGCCACACATATGAGATATCCCCGTGAACATCACAGTGAGGGCCTTGATCCCCTTCAGTCTGGATTTCGCCCTCAACACTACACAGAAACTGCTCTTCTAAAACTCACAAACGACCTACTAACTGCAAAAACCAACGGACACTATTCTGTACTCCTACTTCTGGACCTTTCAGCTGCCTTTGACACGGTTGAACACCCCCTCCTCCTCAAAAAACTTTACTCCCTCAGTCTTCGTGACTGTGCTCTTCAGTGGCTCTCATCCTACCTATCCCAACGCACCTTCAGTGTCACTTACAATTCTACTTCCTCCACTCCTCTTCCCTTTTCCGTCGGGGTCCCCCAAGGTTTTGTTCTTGGACCTCTTTTATTTTCAATCTACACCTCTTCCCTGGGTCAGCTGATAGCCTCTCACGGCTTTCAATATCATTTCTATGCTGACGACACACAAATCTATCTCTCCTCCCCTCAACTCAGTCTCCTCACACATCACTAACTTACTAACCGACATATCTGTATGGATGTCACACCACTTCCTCAAACTCAACTTGTCCAAAACCGAGCTTATAATATTTCCTCCCCCATGTGCCTCTTCCCCTGACTTGTCTGTCAAGAGCAACGGCAAAACCATCCACCCGTCCCCACATGTCAGGGTGCTAGGTGTTATCCTGGACTCTGAACTCTCCTTTCGCCCCACATCCAATCACTTTCCAAAGCTTGCCGCCTCAACCTCTGCAACATCTCTAAACTACGTCCCTTTCTAACCATTGAAACCACAAAGCACCTGATTCACTCCCTGATTATCTCTCGCCTCGACTACTGCAACTCACTCCTCATTGGCTTACCTTTAAATAGACTATCCCCCCTTCAGTCCATCATGAATGCGGCTGCCAGACTCATCCACCTTACAAACCGCTCAGTGTCTGCTACCCCTCTCTGCCAATCACTCCATTGGCTACCACTCACCCAACAAATTAAATTCAATATACTAACAATAAGTTACAAAGCCATCCACAACTCTGCCCCCAGTTACATCACTAGCCTAGTCTCAAAATACCAACCTAATCGCCCTCTTCGTTCCTCCCAAGACCTCCTGCTCTCTATCTCCCTCATCACCTCCTCCAATTTCCGCCTCCAGGACTTCTCCCAAGCCTCGCCCATACTCTGGAATTCCCTACCCCAATCCGTCAGACTGTCTCCAAATTTATCCACTTTTAGGCAATCCCTGAAAACTTTCCTCTTCAGAGAAGCCTATCCTGCCTCCATCTAACAACTGCACTGTTTTCTCCATTAGCTCATCCCCCACAGCTGTTACCCTCTTGTATAACTTGACCCTCCCTCCTAGATTGTAAGCTCTAACGAGCAGGGCCCTCTGATCCCTCCTGTATTGAATTGTATTGTAATTGTACTGTCTGCCCTCATGTTGTAAAGCGCTGCACAAACTATCGGTGCTATATAAATCCTGTATAATAATAATAATTAATACTAGGGCCGTACGTCAAGGTTAACTATAAGCTGATAACTTGTACAGGCTTTTAGAGCATTGCCTTTGGACAATTTTGAGTATCCTAGTTTTTTGCCATTTCACTGGCACATTCAATTTTACTCCATATTCTTTATTTTACCAAAAAAAATAGGCATAATGATGTGTCATGCATAATAAAAAAATGTTTTGTGTATTTTTTCCTAAAAATATGCTTTTGATAAACTTGCACAAATATTGCACAATGATCCCCCCAACCCCACTGCATTGGTTAAATACTCCAGAAATATACATCCACCTCCCTGCCATTTTTCTTACAATAGAGCAGTACTGAGTTGGTTCCTTCCCAGCCCATGTACATAAACAAGCGGATGGGAGATTCGTCAATCGAGAGTGTGTATACTTGTGTACGATTTCTAGAGCGTGCAGGGGCGCACTCTTTGATTGCTGTGTCCCTCACAGACCAGGACCATGTGATCACAAACAGCAATCAGCTGTGAGAGAAAACGAAGTGCTTACTACAGTAAGACTCCTTCACAATGAGGCAGTTTTCAGGCGTTTTAGCACTAGAAATAGCCTTTAAAAAGCGCCTGAAAACTGCCTTCCATTCTTTGTAATGAGTGCTTTCACACTCAGGCGGTGCGCTTGTGGGACGTTAGAAAAAGTTCTGCAAGCATCACCTCTGGGGCAGCTTGGAAGCGCTATGAATAGCAGTCCCAAAACGCCCCTGCTCATTGAAATGAATGGCTGCGCTTCCAAAGAGCCGCAAAATGGGACTTCTTTCCTTTTTTTTTAAGGTCACGTTGTAACGTGACCTTAAAAAATCTGCCTCGCTAGTGCCCGAAAAGCGCATCTAAAACACCGCTAAAGCACTGTTTTAGCGGTGCTGCAGTGTGAAAGGGGTCTTATGGGGACATTGTACTACTGTTGTGGTGATCATATACAATGGCTGACTGCTCTGATATCACTTTATGTCAGTGCAGCCAGCCATTATCTCTGATCACCGCTACAGCAGTACAATGTCACCAGACCAGTGCAGCCAGTCACAGTATCACCAATCACCATATAAGATAAGGCCTCCTTCATATTTGCGGTGCTCTCTAAAGAGCGATCCATTTTCAGATAACTCTTCGGAAAGCATGTGACAGGTGGTGAGAAGGCATTGTATCGCCTCCTCACCTCCTTCTTTAACACCTTGGACCATGCACAAGCGCCCCTATTCACTTGAATAGGTCACAATTGGCAGGCACTGCACCCAGTGAAAGCAATCCCTGCTACAGCTGCAAAGCAGGCCATGTGTATGCCCCAGCTGCTGCCTCTGCAGCTAAAGTATTTACCCCCCCAACCTAATGTGTGCAAAAAGCCCAACAGTGTAGCCAATCACAGAGAGTGTTATTTACTAAAACTGGAGAGTGCAAAATCTGGTGCAGCTCTGCATAGAAACCAATCATCTTTCAGGTTTTATTGCCAAAGCGTAATTGAATAAGCTGAAGTTAGAAGCTGATTGGCTACCATGCACAACTACTCCAGATTCTGAATGCACCAGTTTTAGTAAATTTCCTCCAGTGTCTCCAATAACCACCACACTAGTGACAGTCTCCTAAAATGTGATAGGTAGTCAGGAAAATACATTTTTAAATGTATGCCCCTAGAAAGCCTGAAGGTGCTCCTTGGATTTGGGCTTACTATGTGGCTAGGCTGTGAAAAAGCCTCACATGTGATATCACCATACTAGGAGTAGCAGAATGTGTTTTGTCTTGTATATTTAAGTATACCTATGCTGTGTGTTAGAAATATCTTATCAATTGACAACTTTGTGTAAAAAACTACATTTTAATTTTCTATTTTGCATTTTCCAAAAAAATGACATATGAATTACAGAGGAATGTGGTGTGGTTCCTGTGCGATTCACATGTGAACCAGGGCTAAAATCTGTTGTAATATCCTTAATCTTGCCCATTTTGCAATGGCCACATTTTGCTAGTTAGCAAAAAAATGCAGATTATTACTACATTTGTAACAATAGCATAACTAAATAATGCTATTCCAGAAAATGGGAATATTCACTGGATATGTGTGCTACGGAAATGATCAAGTCTGTCAGAATATTAGATTGCGTAGAATCCTGTTTACTAGCATGTAAAACCTGATTGATATTTTGTTGTGGTTTTCCATACTGGAAAAAGTAATGGGATTGTAGCAATTACCGTAAGGTTTACTAAATATTGACTTCATTTTTTTTATTTTTTTTTTTACATGAACTATAAGAGGCTGAGCTCTGTAAACATACAATCTGATGCACAAAATCAGGGCCGGATTAAGAGCATCATGTGCTTGGTGCTAAGGATTTTAGTGGACCTTTTAGTGGGCACCCTTTTGCTTTCCAAGAGCCTGTGCTGGCATGCGCCCAAACTCAAAAGGGCACAGCCGCACAGGCATAACACTGGGGAAGCCTTCTGTAAGAGCCCTGCATTGGCCACAGGCTTCTGTTAGGACTGCTCATGCAGGGCCCATTATCAATCCCACCACCCTGCCCAGGCGGTGCATGTGGAATGCAGAGCCCGTCAGGGGAGATCTCTTCCCGTTGGCCCATTGCTTTCCATGAGCAGTCTTTCCTTTTTGGATGGCTGGGCCTATATTAAGGTAGGGGCCTGAAGCTGCAGCTCCAATAGCCCCTACGTTAATCCAGGCCTGCACAAAATACAGAGATGGCTTTCTACTCTACTGACTTCTACATTTTATTAAAGGATGTACACCGGGGTCTAATAGTCAGTTACCTTCCTCAAGTCAGCAAATTATTTTGACCGATCCAGAGGGCTCTATTAACTTTGATGGTGGAATCTGTCAATCTTTACCCACATACTGTATACTGTAACTACCCTGCTCAACCTGATCCTATGGGAAATAGTGAAATAGTAACAAGATACCTGCTTATGAAAGTAGATACTCTTCTGACCAGATTTTCCCACTAACCTCAATGATATCCAAGCAGATTAAATGGGGAGGAAAAGTAGAATGCTTCTATACACAGGCCAATGATCAGCAAAATACACTCACCGTCCACTTTATTAGGTACAACTGTTCAATTGCTTGATAACACAAATTGCTAATCAGCCAATCACATGACAGCAACTCAATACGTTTAGGCATCTAGACGTGGTGAGCGCGACTTGCTGAAGTTCAAATCGAGCATCGGAATGGGGAAGAAAAGGGAATTTAAGTGACTTTGAACTTGGCATGGTGGTTGGTGCCAGACAGGCTGGTCTGTGGAGAATGGGCAGACTGGTTGGAGAGAATAGAAAGGCAACTATAACTAAAATAGCCATTCATCTCTGAATGCACAACACATTGAACCTTGAAGCAGATGGTCTACAGCAGCAGAAGACCACACTGGGTGCCACTCCTGTCAGCTAAGAACAGGAAACTGAAGCTCCAATTCGCACAGGCTCAATAAAATTGGACAGTAGAAGATTGGAAAAATGTTGCCTAGTCTGATGAGTCTCGATTTCAGCTGCGACATTCAGATGGTGGGGTCAGAATTTGGCATAAACAACATAAAAGCATGGATCCATCCTGCCTTGTATCAATGGTTCAGACTGGTGGTGGTGGTATAATTGTGTGGAGGAAATTTTCTTGGCACACTTTGGGCCTCTTAGTACCAATTGAGCATTGTTTAAACCCCACAGTCTACCTGAGTATTATTGCTGACCATGTCCATCCCTTTATGACTAGTGTACCCATCTTCTGATGTCTACTTCCAGCAGGATAATGCACCATGTCACAAAGATCAAATCATCTCATCACTGGCTTCTTGAACATGACTATGAGATCACTGCACTCCAATGGCCTCCACAGAATCCAATAGAGCAACTTTGGGATGTGGTGAAACGGGAGATTTGCATCATGGATGATGCTATCTTGTCAATATGGACCAAAATCTCTGAGGAATGTTTCCAACACCTTGTTGAATCTATGCTACAAAGAATCAAGGCAGTTCTGAAGCTAAAAGGGGGTCCAACCCAGTATTAGCAAGGTGTATCTAATAAAGGGGAGGTTAGTGTAATTGCATTGGGTTAAGGAATAACATCAATGGACAGTGGAGGTTTGAAAAACAACACACTTGATTTCATAAAGTCATATTTCTGTTTCTCACACTTAAAGAACTAAGGTAGAGAGAAATTGGCATGTATTAATGCACTACAAGAACATAAAATATTGCTAAAACACAGAATACTCCAGTTCCTGACACATTCAGATAAGCACACTTGGCATCACTTACAATGTAATGTTCTAAGAAACTCAAATATTCTTGTAAAATGTAACAGATATAAATAATTCATGTGTCACTTGGGGTGTATCTAAAAACTGAAAAGGAAACCTGTCATTTTTGTAGTACAAGACAGATAATGACCAAAACAATTCTTGCTTGTTATGGCCAACAGCTAGATTTTCCAGAAGGCTCCATTCACATTAGCGCGTCTCCAAAGTGTGACTTTGGAGCGTGACTTTGATGCGACATTTGGTGCCGCCGATGCGGGCTGACGTACAGGTATATTAACCCTCATTGGTGATGCTCCTGCCCTGCCGTCTATAGGCTTTGGGTGGACGGGAAACAGTTAAAGTGTACGCGTTTATGACTTCCTGGTATGTAGATTTGGAATGTGAAAACCAGTAAGATACAGGAAGCAGTTCACCAGATGACCTCATTAGCACACACACCCTGCACCCATCAACTATGTGTGCACAGCGTCCCCAGCGTCCCACCAGACAGGCACGAGCCGCATGCTAAACTCTTTGGGGCTGCATGCGGCCCGCAGGTTGGACACCCCTGATGTAGTGCAAGGGCCTGCCTGACTGGATACAAAGTGAATGGATAGATAGCTGGGTCCCCTAAATCTATAGGAAATTGTGCAGAGATTGTAAACTAGATTGTATAGTGTGTGGATTATACATGTACATAGGAGGGAGTGGACAGAGACACACTTTTTGGAGGGTGTTTTGGAGCTTTTCTGCTCATCCAGCATAGGGCAGCCAATTCACTTGAATGGACTGCCCCACACATGACAAACACTCCAAAGAATCTCCAGAACTCTTTTATGAGTGGAGCGTGGTGCGTTTCTTTACCTCACTTTTTGGTGCGTTTGAAGAATGTTTGTCATGCGACAAAATGCACGGCAAACATGCGCTTGATACCCATGCTTGGGGTGGCATTATTATTTACTGGTAATGCAAGCGCCCTGTGCATTTGCAGCACATTTCCAAAATGCGCAGCAAAGCGCAAATTTCATTGTTCAGAAACACGCAGAAGCCTCATTGTTCTTGTGTAAACACACCAATCTGAGTCGTCGGTCTCCTACTCCGATCCAGGGCTAAAGCGGGAGGGGCTGAGCAGCCACTTGACCTCCCCGGCTGACGTCAGAAGGAGATCTCGGCTCCTCCTGCTGTAGCCTTGGATCAGAGTAGGAGACCGGCAAGGAGTCACATGACCGACCTGAATATACCTGTAAAAAGGTATTTACAAGCTTCGCTATAATAAAACACTTACCCTGTGTGTTATGCCTAGATATAATAGAGGGGCTGTCAGTGAGTTACATTTTTGTGGTAACAACCACTTTAATCTCTGTGTCTCATATGAGGCTATTCACTTTACTGGATATGTGAGGGTTTACACAAGGGATGTCCAGGAACTAAAGGAGGGATTTTTTTATACAAAAAATTTGAGGCTGAGGTTACGCCTGGTCTATGACAAATATAAAACTTTTTCTGCAAAATGCATTAATGCTAAATTGGTACACAAGGAAGCTGGAATTTAGAAACAAAAAAAAAGGTAAAGCCTTTAAAGGAGAGGTATGGCCAAGGCTCTTTTGGCCATACTTGTCCTATGGATCATAGGTGAACACTTAGTTCTTCACTCCTGTGACCCGCATTCAGCCAACAGTGGGCTCTGCAGGGATCCTAACAGTGGCAGCCACTCCATTAGGGGTGCAGGGGGCGCTGCCCCCTAATCCATGCGCCGGCCCCTAATCTATATGCAGTGCACTGGATGTATGGATCTCAATGTTTTGTTTTTTTTTAAGCACACGATTAGAGCCTGAGGCTCTAATTGGCTTCAAAAAGGGTGGGCTTGGGGCACAGTGAGCCCGCCCACTTGTGTGACAATAGCAAATTAATATTGACTATCGTCTTTCTGCTTCTCCTCCCGGCCAATCAGGAAGCAGGTCTTAAGACCCGATTGAACGAGAGGAGAAGCCATCGTATTGGCCGGCCGGAGCAGAAGCAGAGGGGAGGCCTCCGAGGAGGAGAAGCAGGGGGAAGCCGTCAAAGCTGGCCGCGACCTGGATGGGTGGATGGGGTAAGCGCGGGCTGGTGGGCGGACGGGCCGCTCCCCCCCCCCAAAAATGGAGCACCAGCCACCACTGGATCATTCCAACAATGTCAGGATCCACCCAGATACCTGAGCGGCAGCAGGCTCAACCTCTCAGAGCGCTTGTGAGAGCCTGAGCCAGCCGCTTCCACCCCCTCCACAGTCTGGCGCTTCAGTAAGTGCTGGAGAGGTAGAGCAGAGAGCCAGTGACTGACAGTCACCGGCTCTCTGCTCACTGAAGACCGAGAACTGAGCGATGAGCAGTCTTTGATCACTCAGTTCTCAGTGTAGAGCCAGCGGGGACAGGACAGCTGCAGCATCAGATCAATGCTGTAGCCATCTAGGTGATAATGTATGTTTGCTTTCTTTTATTCCCATACTTCTCCTTTAAAGAGGAACTTCACTCTCTTAACCAACATTGACTATTTTTAATTCTTATACTGCTAGCATAAAAAGATAGAAAAGTATATCATATTTACTTGTTTTGAACCTTTTTTTTGTTTGACATTTCTTCAGTTACTTTCTGGTTTCCATGCCTAGGCAAACAATGTTGTACATCCCAGGAGTATTCAGGAGGGGAGGAGGGGTTTTCTCAGCTAAGCACACCTCCTGGCAGCAGGTCTGAACTAACGGCAGATGAATTCCAGGAAGTAAATGCTACATTTATCACCTGCCCTTACTCAAGATGGCCACGGCCAGAAATGGCCACGGCCAGGTGTTTTCAAAGTGATTTTTCAGCAAATTAAAGCACAGAGACATGGATGAATGGGGGAGTTCTCGTTGAATACTAAAAATGAATTACACAGCGTCTTTAGTTTGTGGTGCTCAGATGCAGTGTGGTTCCACTTTAAATAGTAATTCTGTTCACTTCTAGAATGATTTTATCTCATTTCGTGCTGCGTCTTTCAGGACAGGAAGAAAAACGGAAAATTGTATCATACTTACCATAATTTTCCATTCCTGGTGCCAATCCATGGCAGCATACATGTGATAGAGCTCCGCCTCGACTCCTCGTTCAGGACTAGTGAATAGCATAAATTAAAGGCATAGCCCCTCCCCGAACATTCTCAGTAGTGTAGAATACCGAAGGTGGGAGCGTATGCTGTGTGGGAAGGATGGGCGAAAGGCGCGTGATCAAACGCTTACATCAAAATCACAGTTTATTCATGTACAATGTAAACGCGTTTCGAGGATAATCTCTTCATCAGAGCCTTGGGAATAGGAACACAGTCTGTGCAAACCGGTAGACCAACATACACACACACATATAGAGAGGAGTGGCTAGTTGAAAGATGTAACAGGTGATGAATAATTAGTTCTCCTTAGCTCCATATCAGTCCACCTCTAAGCGCTCTGAATGAAATAAAGATCATGTATGTATAGTACGGAGCACATAAAAAAAAGTGTATGCTACACAGTACAGACTGGAGACTTATAGTTAAAATATGAGGAGATAAAAATGATATGCTAGATGAAATCACACATATGTAGATTTTGAAACGATAATAATAATTGACATGATTTGATTGATGATATAACTGACGAGAATATTGCATTACATAACTTGATGTTGGATGTCTTTTCATATAATCAAAATTATGTCTGCCTTTCTGTTTTGTACCCATTGCTATCCAACATAATTCCATTATGTGTATCTGGTTATGTCCATATACTCATTAATATACATTTTCGATGCATAAGACTATGCATTAGACTAGTTCATAATTCATTATTTTTTTTAAGATTTTTATAGGTATATTCATTTTTGCCGCCTACTATCCCGTTTGGGTTTCGGTTTATCCCCGCCCGGCGCACAGGGGCCCTTTCTTCCCATCCTTTGATGGGAGGTCGGGCCTCTAATTTACATTGCATGCCCGATCGGCCCTGGTTGACTGTGCAATCGCAATTGTATCGCGCCGGTGGGCTTTATCTGCATGACGCTTCTCCACTATTTCGGTAGTGGGCAGGCGCCGTGCAGATTCTGCCCTGGAGGTCCCTTTGCATGTTTCCTATCCAGGTCCCTGTAAGCCCTCCGGGGATGTTCCCCAGTATCTTTTTTCTACATGTGTCTTATGATTTGGTCTGCAGTGTTTTGTGTTTGGTGGTTGCCATAGAAATGCTCCAGTTCCATTTCAAGCAGCCTATCACGTTAATGGATGTGCTTTTCTCCTCGTTTCCCCCTCCCCTTCCTCAGTCTGGAGCGTCGCTTTTTGCTTTGTTTTCATCTTTCTTTTTAACGTCTCGATGACGTCATCGCGTTATACGCAATGACGCGGCCCTTCTAAATGTCCCACTCTGCTGACACCACTACAATGATCAGCACTGCGCAGGCGCCGGCGGCCTTTCAAGCCTGCAGATGGCGTCCTGCCCAGTGCAAACTACACCTGCCAACAAGCAACAATGCCCCAGACACCTGTGGATTGCATCCATATTTAAAAGTAAGTTAAAAGGTCATTTGATCTCTTTCCATCTCTATGCTTTACTGTTTCCAAGAAAGGGAGAAGAATTTTATCTTCCCTTCTTCTTCCCTACTTCTAAGTTATCTCTGTTGGCTTCCAGCAGTTATTTGTACCTTTTCTTCATAAGTGTTTCTTTCTAAACATTTAAATGAAGATGGAAAGCAGTCAGCTCTGATACATGGGTTATAGGAGAGGTAGTAAATGTAATACATCAAATAATTTAAATTATCCTTCAGGGCTCTGCTGTGGATGTGGTGGGGGTTGTCCTTTCTCTTGGGGCCTTTGTGTGGGCTTCTCTGAGCCCGGACGAAGTCCATCATCTTATTGGTGGACAACTGGCGGTCGACGTTTATTTTAACCTTCCAAGAAAACTGTTTTTTCGTACATTTTTTACACAATTCTCCCAATAAAATTCGTATGTATATTGGACAATTCAGATGCCATAATGTTGATTTTGCCCTGAACAATGTGTCTATGTTAAGTTTATCTTACCTGTTTTTCAGAATACATCCATGTTTTTCTCTCAAAAACGCCTCTGAAGAAGGGACATCGTCCTGAAACATGCCAGGCTTATGGAGAAATACGTGTTCATATTTAGAGTTGTAAAAAATACACCATGTGTAAAAAAACTTCTGTACTTTGCACAATATTTTGTATAGATTATTACTGTGTATAGATATTTATCATATTTTTATGCTTTTTTAAGCATTTTTCAATAAAAAATGTTTTTATAAAATTCTCCTTGTTCACCTATAAAGTCCCGCTGTACCAAGGGGTGCAAGTGTCCCTTTTTTAGGGTCCTCTTTTTGCAATATATTTTGGGATGTTGTCAATGCCTTATTTAGAACTAAAAAATTCTCTTTGTGGTTCACCATTATATGCCAATAAGGCTCAGACACTGTGAGGCTGATAAATGGGACCTCTGTATGGTCTTGGACATCTTCTGAATGATGCTCTCCATCTTCCGTTGGAGTAAGAGACTGTGTCCAGTAGGGTGACCACATTTCTAAACTGCCATTCAGGGACAATTTTGCAAGGACCGGGGGGGGGGGTTGTGTTGAATGTACTTTCGGGGTTGGCAGGATTTCGGCGGCGAGTGATTTGTCGGCGGCAAGTGATTTGTCGGGTGAATGGCTGGTTTTAGCACTTATAGACACCCTCCCTAAGTACGGACCCCCTCCACTAATTATAGTCCCCCTCCCTCAGTACGGACCCCCCTCTCCACTAAGTATAGGCCCCCTCCCTCAGTACGGACCCCCCCACTAACTATAGAACCCCTCCCTCAGTACGAACCCCCCTCTCCACTAAGTATATACCCCCCTCAGTAAAGACCCCCCTCCATCAAGTATAGATTCCCTTCCCTCAGTACAGACCCGCCCCATCATTATAGACCCCCCCACTAAATACAGACCCCTTCTCCATCAGTATAGACCCCCCTGACTAAGTATAGACCCCCCTCCCTCATTATAGACCCCCCTAAGTACAGACCCCCCCCCACAGTAGTACAGTACAGACCCCCACTAAGTAGAGATCCCCCCACAGTATAGACCTCCCCTTCCACTTGTGCTAGTGGAGAGGTGGGTGTCAGAAACGTGCTGGGGGGCACTTTTTACCCTTTTCCTGATCACTGTCCCTGTCCCTCCTCTGTCCATCTACAAACACATATAATATGAGCTTAGAACAGACCTCAGATTAGTAACAAGAATGTACAGCGGTGTCCCTCTTCCCTCTCCATGTACTTGTAAAGAGCCGAGGAGGGAGAGGCGGCTTTGGTCTGCTCTGCGGTACAAGGCAGGGAGACATCCAGCAGAGCTGCGGAGATGGTAACAGTGCCGGTGGATTAGTGTATTTGGGGCTGCCCCCGCTACAGCTTCATCCATGGTGGAGAACGTTAGGCGCAGAGGAGGAGTAAGTTAACTTCTCCTCTGCTTTGCATGCTGGGCAGAGTCGCGCTGTGAGGTCACTGGTTGCTAGCCGCCAGGCGGCTATAGCAACCAGTGACCAGAGTCTGAGGTGGAGCTGGAGGCAGAGCGAGCACCAGCGCTATGGCGGGGTTTGCTCGCTCTGTCAATTCCATTCCGGGACACTCTACTGTCCCGGAATGAAGGTTCACGGGACACGGGACAGACCTGCCAATTGCGGGAATGTCCCAGGCAACGTGGGCACCCTGGTGCCCAGGTGCGTATAGAACATTGCTCCTAGATAAATCATACGTTGTGTTGGAACAAATTGGCTCTTTCGGTGATTCAACAACCACCCCAACTCCGATAACAACTGATGAAGAATTTCTCTGTGGGCTATAATTTGGCTGGGGTTGTTTGATAGCAAGAGGATATCATCCAGATAGTGGTAAATTTTTAATCCCTTCTCTCTCAGAGGGGCCAAGACAGATATCAACACTTTTGTGAACACCCAAAGGATGTCTGAGTGCCTCTCCACAATCTCTTGTTGTCCCTAAAGGGGCAGGACTGCCTGAAGTCTATGAAGTCTCTGGAAATTGGGATAAATAGGCCTTTGTTCTCCAGACCTTCCTATCCTGGGGGGAGTAAGCCAGATTTGCCCCCTGTTACTTGAGAGATTGCTTTGTCGAGTTTCTCGCCAAACAAAGACTTTCCATCAAAGGGAATCTTGCACCAATTTTGTTTTGATGCCAGATCGGCTGTCCAAGGTTTTAGCCATAAGGCTCGTTTTGCCATAACCGAGTGCAGCATTGAGTTGGCTGAACAACGGATAGTGTCATTCGCAGATTTCTACAAAATCTGCCGCAAATTTAAGCTCCTCCAGAGCTTTGATTATGTCGTCCTTGGGGATATCTTGGTGCAGGGCTGTCTCAACATTTTCCATCCCCGACCAGATGGCATTGGAAACAGATGTCAGCGCAATGGCTGGTCTACAAGCTGCCCCTGATGCTAGATAGCTCCTTTTGAGGTCTAGGTCAATTCGTCTATCTAGGGGATCCTTGAACGACGTTGAATCCTCCATCGGCAAAGTTACATTTTTTGCCAGACGCATCACAGCCACATCAACCACAGGCATTGAACTTAAGGACTGAGTATCCGAATCTGCCAGTGGATACAGTTTGGTTAGACGGGCTAGAGAAAACTTTTTGTCAGTTTTGTTCCACTCGTCCTCTATGATCTCTCTGATCTCCCCCATTAATAGGAAGAAGTTTTGTTTTCTCTTGAAAAATGGGAAATAGGTTTTTGATTTTTGAGGAAGTTCTTCCGGATCTTCCCAGGCAATGGCGCTCCTCACCACTTGGACAAAGGGCTGAACCAGGCGAAAACTGACGGTTCAGAATCATCTGAGGACTCTCCGAATGAACCTTCTGGTTTGTTTAGCTGTTTTTCCTGATGCAGGCAAAGGAGTACTAAAAGCTGATGGACCCAGAATGTCGGGGTCTAAATCCAATACTTGTGCAGCTTGTGGAACCGGGTGAGCATGGATCAATTCAGAAAGAAAGTCTTTCATGGATTGTTTAAGTAGGTCAACCACCTGTTGGCCTTCTAATTCCGGGTGGCTGCCTAGTCCCTGAAAGTTTATCAGGGAGTGGAAACGCGCCACATGCCCAGAACTTTTTCCTTGATGCCCGCGGTGGGGGCGAAGGAAAATGACGATGTCTTTGAGATCCTGATCTTCTAGAAGACTTATGGTGCGAAGAACGTGACCTCCGCTCAGGACTATCGTCATTGTCAAGGCGTCTTGAGGACTTTCTGGACCGCTTTGAAGGAACAGGGCTGAAACAAACAAAGTTTGTTCGTCAGTGGCGCATTCTTTTTTTTTTTAAATACTCACGTACAGGTGGTCCCATACCTATTGGATACAAGAGGATCTTGGCTTCGTGACGAATGGCTCATGGTGAATTATGGGCTGGAGGATCAGCTGTAGGAAGGCGAAGCAAGAGACAAAAGAAATATAGAACCTATTTGCAAGAAACTTTAAACTGAGCTACCGCAATAGGAGTGAGATCAAAGTGTATCACATACTTGTAATACTGAAGTAATTTGGACTACAGGGCACACACATTTGTTATGCAGAGCAGCCCTGAGCCCAATTTGGAGCCAGAATTTAAAGCTAAAAGGGGAGGGGACGTTTGATTAGAAGGACCTACCCTATTACTGGAAAAAGAAACAGAATCTGGGCAGTTTTCCTGCCAAAGCCTCACCGCCCAATGCACGCGCACATGCGCACTAGCGTTCGGATGAGACATTGGAGATACAGCCTCCAAATGCACTCATTGGGGGCCGCGCAGGTGCACTGAGCCGCCAAATACGTCACCTCACAAGGGAGGAAGTTACCGCCCCCTCTCTGCCGCTCAGCTCAGCTTTTCTCTCTCCCCTGCCAGTATGGTGAATCGGGGAGAGGGAAATCTGGAACCAAGGCTGTGGTAAGGCAATAAATCCCTGAGGGGAAAAACAACATTGAAGACAAAAACTATCCCGAGACATATATCAGGAAAAGAAATGAAACGCCCGATCCGCGCATGCACGGAGCGGGAATAAACGTCTTAAAGGGAACAAAAACTTTTTTTTTTTTTTTTTTTTTTACTCTTTCGTAACCTCTAAACTTTTACCACCAGGGGCCTATACATTGCAGACATAAAAGAAAGAAAAAAAAACCTGACCTGACCAAGAAAGAAGAGAAGCTGAGCCTCCCGCTGTCTTCACCAGCATTCGTTTTTATTCTGGAAAAATCAACAGACTGCGTTCCTATGAGGAAACTCTGCAAGACCACAAAAGATCCACAGAAGGGGTTCCCAGTCTTATTAGCGCTAATAGTGGCCCAAGAACAGGGACTGCGCAAGGGAGAGCCTGAACCCGGCAGACGCTGCCGACTGCAGAGGTATGGACGTACTGCTACTCTTCACCAGTCAAGAGGTATGAGGAAAAAAAGGAGAATGTTGGAGAGGGGCTATGCCTTTAATGCTATGATATTCACTGGTCGTGAAGGAGGAGTCGAGGCGGAGCTCTATCACATGTATGCTGCCATGGAGGCACCAGGAAAAGGAAATATATAACATGATAAAATTACCTTATAGAAGTTTTAACCCTTCCCTCCTTCTAACACTTTAAGTTTGGGCTGTACATACATTTTACATTTTTTTTTATTTATGAATACAGCATTACAGTGAGTAAAGGAAACCTAATAAGTAATGTTTTGTTGCTGTTACCTATAGAAAGCAGCCATATGTCACCTTTCAAATTCATGCTCGCAACAGAGGAATATAACATGGAATCCAGTAGCTAGAGGGAACAGCTGCACTACAGATTTTATCATTTATCCGCATTAGTTAGTTTGAGCCATTCCTACTGCCTCTTAAAAAAATACAAAAAGACATTAATCATTGTAGTTGTCATCTACAGCCTGCTTTGTTAATTATCCTGCTCTCTCAAATCCGTGAACAAATCTTCAAGTCTTGCTATTCTTATGCTTGTCAATCTCTCTTCCTTCAGGAGCACCTACCTAAAGCTGTGCCTTCTGCACCATCCTACAACAAAATGCCTTACATAAGGGTCACAGAAGTTCTTTTTACATCTGTAATGTTTTAAATAAAATTATCTGATGCTGTCTAGGGATGAGCCCGATGTTCGAGTCGAACATAAGTTCGACCCGAACATCGGGTGTTCGCCTGTTCGCCGAATAGCGAACAATTTGGGGTGTTCGCGGCAAATTCGAAAGCCGCAGAACACCCTTTAAAAGTCTATGGGAGAAATCAAAAGTGCTAATTTTAAAGTCTGATATGCTTGGTATTGTCATAAAAAGTGTTTGGGGACCTGGGTCCTGCCCCAGGGGACATGCATCAATGCAAAAAAAAGTTTTAAATATGGCCGTTTTTTTCGGGAGCAGTGATTTTAATAATGCTTAAAGTGAAACAATAAAAATGAAATATTCCTTTAAATTTCGTACCTGGGGGGTGTCTATAGTATGCCTGTAAAGTGGCACATTTTTCCCGTGTTTAGAACAGTCACTGCACAAAATGACATTTCTAAAGGAAAAAAAGTCATTTAAAACTACTCGCGGCTATAATGAATTGTCGGGTCTCGGTAATACAGATAAAAGTCACTGAAAAAAACGGCATGGGGGTCCCCCCAAAAATCCATATCAGGCCCTTTGGGTCTGGTATGAATATTAAGGGGAACCCCCGAACCAAAATTTAAAAAATGGTGTGGGGGTCCCCCCAAAAATCCATACCAGACCCTTATCCGAGCACGCAACCTGGCAGGCCGCTGGAAAAGAGGGGGGATGAGAGAGCGCCCCCCCCTCCTGAACCGTACCAGGCCACGTGCCCTCAACATGGGGTGGGTGCTTTGAGGTAGCCCCCCCAAAGCACCTTGTCCCCATGTTGATGGTGGCAAGGGCCTCATCCCCACAACCTTTGGTCGGTGGTTGTGGGGGTCTGTGGGCGGGGGGCTTATGGGAATCTGAAAGCCCCTTTAACAAGGGGATCCCCAGATCCCGGCTCCCTCGTTTGAATTGAGAAGTCCCCGTGCATCAGAGGGGGGGTGGGGTCACCTGGGTTCGTCACCGTGTGGCCCCGCCCTCAGTTATAAAAGAACTGTCACCTGAGAGGACTGTCATTGCGGCAGGTGCCTCCCATGGAGGTGGATCGTGGTGGTGTGCAGGGTTTTTTTTTCGGTCCGTCAGCGGAGCGAGAGAAGAAGATGAATGGACTTTGTGGGACATTTTTATTTTTTTATTTTTTAAAAAAGGACTTGTCCCAAGATTTGTCTTGTAGTTTTTTAACATTTTGACACTTTTTTGTGAAATGGTAGGAGTACAATGTACCCGTTACCATTTCAAACAGGTGGGGGTGGGATCTGGGGGTCCCCTTGTTAAAGGGTGCTTCCAGATTCCGATAAGCCCCCCACCCGCAGTCCCCCACAACCACTGGGCAAGGGTTTTGGGGATGAGGCCCTTGTCCCCATCAACATGGGGACAAGGTGCTTTGGGGGGCTTCCCCAAAGCACCCTCCCCATGTTGTGGGCATGTGGCCTGGTATGGTTCAGGAGGGGGGTGCTCTCTCGTCCCCCCCTCTTTTCTTGCGGCCTGCCAGGTTGCGTGCTTGGATAAGTGTCTGGTATGGATTTTTTGTGGGGGACCCCTACGCCATTTTTTAAAAATTTTTGGTGCGGGGCTCCCCTTAAAATCCATACCAGACCCTTAAGGTCTGGTATGGATTTTGAGGAGGACCCCTACGCCATTTTTTTTTAAAATCTGGCACAGAGTTCCCCTTAAAATCCATACCAGACCTGAAGGGCCTGGTATGGAATTTGGGGGGACCCCACGCAATTTTTTTTTTTAAATTTTGGATTGGGGTTCCCCTTAATATTCATACCAGACCCAAAGGGCCTGGTATAGATTTTTGGGGAGATCCCCATGCCGTTTTTTTTCAATGACCTTTATCTGTATTGGTGAGACCCGACAATTCATTATAGCCGCGAGTAGTTTTAAATGACTTTTTTTCCTTTAGAAATGTCATTTTGTGCAGGGACTGTTCTAAACACGGGGAAAATGTGCCACTTTACAGGCATACTATAGACACCCCCAAGGTATGAAATTTAAAGGAATATTTCACTTTTATTGTTTCACTTTAAGCATTATTAAATTCACTGCTCTCGAAAAACAGCCATTTTTAAAACTTTTTTTTGTATTGATACATGTCCTCTCGGGCAGGACCCAGGTCCCCAAACACTTTTTATGAAAATAACTTGCATATTAACCCTTAAAATTAGCACTTTTGATTTTTCACGTTTGTGTCCCATAGACTTTAATGGTGTTCGAACGAATTTCTTGCCTGTTCGCATGTTCTGCTGTGGACCGAATCCGGGGGGTGTTCGGCTCATCCCTAATGCTGTCATACAAGAGGTTCTTCTCCCAGAAAACTTGCTCCAGTCACGTGACATGATTAAAGTGTCATAATTTACACTAAAAATGAAGAATTTGCACTCTGTTTTTATTTCATAATAGCTCCACAAGTACAGGTCCTCATACCAATCTAAGGGACTCACCAGCACCATAGTTAACAAATCTACACTAAAGCTGCTCATAGAAGGATCAAAATTCATCTGGTTCAGCAGGGACTGGCCAAATTTAGATCCATGTATATATACTGACCGACTTCTGTTCAATTGCCCTGCTAGAAAATTTCCTCTCAATCAGCGCTGCAGGCTATAGCTAGCAGTGCTGATCAATGTATTTTGACAATAGAGAAGTCTCCAGGGTGTATATGGGGGAATCGGGGCAGATATTTTCATTCAACCTGCTGTTTGAACGAAAAAAACTAACCCATCTATGGCCTGCTTTATGCACTAGTCACTTATGCTCTTTACTTTTATTTTGCATACCTTCTGGTTTCTAAAATGAGAAAGAGTTGACTTTTAGCAAAAAGTACACAAGCAAAGGACATACCCTCATGAAATGCCCCCAGAAATACACACCTTAAAATGATTAGTTAACCATTTGCCTACAGGGCACTTACACCCCCTTCCTGCCCAAGCCATTTTTTTAGCTTTTAGCGCTGTCGCACTTTGAATGACAATTGCGTGGTCATGCTACACTGTACCCAAACAAATTTTTTATAATTTTTTTCACAAAAATAGAGATTTCTTTTGGTGGTATTTAATCACTGCTAGGTTTTTTTATTTTTTACTAAAATAAAAAAAAAAGACAAAGTTTTGAAAAAAAACATTTTTTTACCTAGTTTCTGTCAGTAAATTTTGTAACTAAGTAATTTTTCTCCTTCACTGATGTGCGCTGATGAGGCGGCACTGATAGGCTGAACTGGTGGTCATTGAAGTGGCACTTATGGGCACTAATGAGGCAGCACCTATGGGCACTGATTAGGTGGCTCTGATGAGGAGGCACTAATATGCCTCACTTAAGGGCACTAATATGTGGTACTGATGAGCACTGATAGGTGGCATTGATGGGCACTGTTAGGTGGCACTGATGGGCACTAATAGACGGCACTGGTGGGCACTGATAGGCGGCACAGATAGGGAGTACTGATGGGCATTGATGGGTGGCACTGATGGGTGACACTGATGGGCAATGATCGACAGCAGTGATGGACATTGATGGGCAGCACTGACTGCCACTGGTGGGCACTGATTGTTGGCTCTGGTGGGCACCTAATTGTAATCAGGGCACTGATGTTCGTCAACCAGCCATGCTGCGGAATCAGAGGAGATAACGTGTTATTTATTATTGGGCTTGGAGTTATTGCTTCGACCCAAGTCCAGTCCAGGAACAGGAGGAGGAGGATTTCTTGGTCCAAAAATTTGTTGGTTTATTAATCGTGACCAATTATTTTATTTTTTGGTTGAATAATAATGATTTGATTTGTTAGATTTTTGGATGCATAGAATGCACTTTTTGGTTAAGTTCTATTGGCAGATAGCATGTCTAATTTTATTTGTTTTCTTTTTTTAATGCACAAAAAAAAATGTGGAGTATAATACTTGGCTATGTTCAAATGAAAGTTTTGGAGTAGGCAGTTACATTTTAAAAAATACAATGTCAAATTAACAAGGGACATGAACATAGTCGTATCTTTGGTCTTAAAAACTACAGAATAATGGTGTGGTGGTAACTTTCACCAAAAAAAAAAAACAAAAAAAAAAAAAAACAACAAGCATAATAATATTATTCTTGATATCACTAGAATAAAATTAGTTTGCAATAACTTCATCAGTATCACCAGCAAAGCAGCTTCGTTATTATCCCATTGAAGAATAGAATGTGCGCTGCATAATTTGCCACGTCACGAATGTTAATTCCCCATTATGAGCGCTAGTTTACAAGACCAAACCTACGCTGTTTTTTCTTTGACTTTTACTCTAAATTGCCGGGAACTGGCAATTCATTACAGCCGCAAGCAATTTTAAATGACATTTTTTCCTTTAGAAATTTCATTTTGCTGCGGTACAGTAATAAACACGGGAAAGATGCGCTACTTTACAGGCATGCTAAGGACACCCCCCCAGGCACGATATTTAAAGGAATTTTTCATTTTTATTGTTTCACTTTAGGAATCATTAAAATCACTGCTCCTGAAAAAAACCTGACGTTTTAAAAACATTTTTTCCAAATGGTACATGTCCCCTGGGACAGGACCCAGGTCCCCATACACTTTTTATGGCAAAGAACTTGCATATAAGCCTTAGTGAGCCCCATTGACTTCCACTATTCCCGCATATGTGATCTGACAGGCATGTTTGCCGGTAATATCGCTGCTTTCCATTTTCATTAGCGCCCAGTTTCTGAGAGATGAAGTCTTAATTGGCCTTAATTGGGCGCTATTTTCCAGAACTGCAGGATCATGTATCGGCACTATAGTAAATGACCCCCAGTGTGTGTTTAATATTATATCAATGGATAAGAATAGAGAATTTATTTGTTCCTAAAGAGTGGAGAAATAAATTCATTCTGGTGTATGTATATAAATGGTAAATAAAATACACCTCCAACAGTCAGTCATATCACTGTAAAAGCAAGAAAGATGGCTATTTACTATATACGTTTATCATCACATAGTCAAAAAAGTTCAATGTGACCAGTGGCTTCAATAAAGTCCAAAAAAATATTTAGTTATGCAGTAAAAAACGACATTCTATGTATGCTATATAATAAAAAATAAATTTTTATTCAAAATTTAATCTGAGCGTTTAGGGCTTTAATATGAATGGGCTCTCTGTTCATCTTTTTTATATAACCAATAATCCTTGCAGTTTATTCACCAACACCTACATTTTATGAGAAAAACTTCTCCTCCACGAAAGGCTATGAATTACTTCACAAGCCCCAAACTGCATTTAAACCTTTTGAACAATAAATTCATCCGGCAGAAATCTCTACTGTGCTGGAATTGCTGTTTCAAAGCCTTGAAATATGTAACTGAATTGAGAAACAAAACTGAATGATCCAGTCACTGTACAGGTGATAGATACCGATTCAAAGTGAAATGTCAGTATTGTTAGGAAAGAAATACAGGGGGGGGGGGGGGGGTATTTGATCACCTGCCGATTGTGTACGTTTGCCCACTGACAAAGAAATGATCAGTCTATAATTTTAATGGTAGGTTTATTATAACAGTGAGAGACAGAATAACAACAAAACTATCCAGAAAAATGCATTTCAAAAAAGTTATAAATTGATTTGCATTTTAATGAGTGAAATAAGTATTTGATCCCCTATCAATCAGCAAGATTTATGGCTCCCAGGTGTCTTCTATACAGGTAATGAGCTAAGATTAGGAGCACTCTTAAAAAGGAGTGCTCCTAATCTCAGCTTGTTACCCGTATAAAAGACACCTGTCCACAGAAGCAATCAATCAGATTCCAATCTCTCCACCATGGCCATGGCCAAAGAGCTGTCCATGGATGTCAGGGACAAGATTGTAGACCTACACAAGGCTGGAATGGGCTACAAGACTATCGCCAAGCAGTTTGGTGAGAGGGTGACAACAGTTTTTGCGATTATTTTCAAATCGAAGAAACACAAGATAACTGTCAATTTCCCTCGGTCTGGGGCTCCATGCTAGATCTCACCTTGTGGAGTTTCAATGATCATGAGAACAGTGAGGAATCAGCCCAGAACTACACTGGAGAATCTTGTCAATGATCTCAAGGCAGCTGGGACCATAGTCACCAAGAAAACAATTAACACACTATGCCGTGAAGGACTGAAATCCTGCAGTGCTCGCAAGGTCCCCCTGCTCAAGAAAGAACATGTACAGGCCCATCTGAAGTTTGATAATGAATATGTGAATGATTCAGAGAACAGGGTGAAAGTGTTGTGGTTAGATGAGACCAAAATCAAGCTCTTTGTCATCATCTCAACTCGCCGTGTTTGGAGGAGGAGGAATGCTGCCTATGACCCCAAACATAGAGGTGGAAACATTATGCTTTGGGGGTGTTTTTCTGCTAAGGGGACAGGACAACTTCACCGCATCAAAGGGATGATGGACAGGACCATGTACTGTCAAACCTTTTGTGAGAACCTCCTTCCCTCAGCCAGGGCATTGAAAATGGGTCATGGATGGGTCTTCCAGCATGACAATGACCCAAAACACACGGCCAAGGAAAAAAGTAGTGGTTCAAGAAGAAGCACATTAGGGTCCTGGAGTGGCCTAGCCAGTCTCCAGACCTTAATCCCATAGAAAAAATGTGGACGGAGCTGAAGGTTTGAGTTTCCAAACGTTAGCCTTGAAACCTTCATGACTTGGAGAGAATCTGCAAAGAGGAGTGGGACAAAATCCCTCCTGAGATGTGTGCAAACCTGGTGGCCAACTACAAAAAACATCTGACCTCAGTGATTGCCAATAAGGGTTTTGCCACCAAATACTAAGTCATGTTTTGCGAAGGGGTCAAATACTTATTTCACTCATTAAAATGCAAATCTATTTATAACTTTTTTTTAAATGCCTTTTCTGTATTTTTTTTGTTGTTATTCTGTCTCTCACTGTTAACCGCTTGCCGACCGGTTCACGCCAATATACGTCGGCAGAAGGGCACATACAGGCATATTAACGTACCTGTACGTTGCCCTTGAAGAAATGGCTTGCGGGCGCGTGCGCGCCCACCGCAAGCTCCGTGAGTGTGATCGCGGGTCCCACGAACTCGATGTCCGCGGGGATACCCGCGATCGGCTCACGGAGAGGAAGAACGGGGAAATGTTGATATAAACAAGCATTTCCCTGTTCTGTCTAGTGACACTTACACTGATCACAGCGCCCTGTAATCGGGAGCGGTGATCAGTGTCGTGTCACATATATGCATCGTTTCCACTGAGCGGATCGGTTCGATTCGGTTCGGTACGGTACGCTATTTTGGGTGTTTCCATTATGAAAGCGGCCCATACAACCGAACCGTACTGTTCCATTCGGGGTCCTGCTTCAGATGTGGGGCCATAGAAAATGGAACGGTTCGGTTAGGGCGGAGCTACGATACATTCCACTGATTGGCTGACAGAAAACCCTCTGCTGTGCTATGATGAGGCATTTTTTCTAAACCCTGTATGGCCCCTTGTGGTCCCATTTGCAGTGGAAACGCTCACCATAATAGACCGGACCATTCTAGGCCATTCAAACTGTACTGACCCAAACCGATCCGCTCAGTGGAAACGAGGCATTAGAATCACTCCCTAGGACACATTTATTCCCTACAACACCCCCTAGTGGTTAACCCCTTCACTGCCAGTCACATTTACACAGTAATCAATGCATTTTTAATCGCACTGATCGCTGTATAAAGGTCTCAAAATAGCGCCAAAAGTGTCTGATCTGTCCGCCATAATGTCGCAATCACGATAAAAATCGCTGATCACCGCCATTACTAGTAAAAAAAAAGTATTAATAAAAATGCCATAAAACTATCCCCTATTTTGTAGACGCTATAACTTTTGTGCAAACCAATCAATAAAAACGGTTGAAAACGCATGAAATCTAAGAATGGGACTTTGAAGGCACAACAGTAGTAAACTAAGTCCCATTCTTAGATTTCATGCGTTTTCAACTATATTACTAGGGACGCTGGCACAAATTGCTACTGAGTACCTACAGAGTCACCCTGGTTTCTGAGGTACTTGAGCACTAGGTCCTTTTTGATACAATCAATAAAGACGCTTATTGCGATTTTTTTTTTACCAAAAATATGTAGAAGAATACGTATCGGCCTAAACTGAGGGAGAAAAAATGTTTTTTTATATATTTTTGGGGATATTTATTAAGGCCCTTTCACACTGGAGCGGTTTGCAGGTGCTATTGCGCTAATAATAGCGCCTGCAAACTGACCCGAAAGTGCCGCTGCTTTGTCTCCAGTGTGAAAGCCCCGAGGGCTTTCACACTGGAGCGGTGCGCTAGCAGGACGGGAAAAAAAGTCTTGCTAGCAGCATCTTCGGAGCGGTGAAGGAGCGGAGTGTATACCGCTCCTTCACCGCTCCTGCCCATTGAAATCAATGGGACAGCGCGGCTTTACCGCCAGCAAAGCGCTTCTACAGAGGCGCTTTGCGGTGGTTTTTAGCCATTTTTCGGCCGCTAGCGGGGGGTAAAACCGCCCCGCTAGCGGCCAAATACCGACAGTAAAGCGCTGCTTACAATAGCGGCGATTTACCGCCGATGCCGCCCCGTGTGAAAGGGTCCTTTTAGCAAAAAGTAAAAAATAATGCGTTTTTTTTTTAATTGTCTCTATTTCTTTGTTTATAGCGCAAAAAATAAAAACCGCAGAGGTGATCAAATACCACCAAAAGAAAGCTCTATTTGTGGGGAAAAAAAAGAGGAGAGCCACGTCGCGCGTCCGCGCAATTGACAGTTAAAGCGACGCAGTGCCGAATCGCAAAAAGTGCTCTGGTCTTTTGCCAGCCAAATGGTCCAGGGCTGAAGTGGTTAAAATAAGTCTACCACTAAAATTATAGACTGATACTTCCTTTGTCAATGGGCAAACGTACAAAATCAGCAGGCAGGGGATCAAATACTTTTTTCCCTCACTGTAGCATTGCCTGGGGTTCATCTATAGTTGCTGAGATGCCTTGCTCATGAAGAAATTTTACTAACCTTGTGCTAAGTGGGTCTGCTTTTAAATAAATTTAGAATAGGTGCAGATACTCTCCCCCCAAACCACCCATTCTTCCCTGCCTACCCACTTCCCAGAACCGCCTCCTTTAGAGAATACAGAACCAAGTATAGTTTGTGCTGCTAAGTAAGCAGCCATAACAATAGACCATCCCCATCAACAATAGATCCCCCCACTCCTTTCCCCCTCTCCTCCCTTCCTTCCCCTTCCCCTCTCTTTTCCCTCCTTACCTCCAACTTCACTTTTTCTCCCTTCTCTCCCTTTTTTTCCTTCCCTTCCCTCCTCCTTTCTCACATTTCACTCCCTCCCCCCCTCTTTTCTCTCTCTTAATGTACTGTTTGGTGCGATTCACTCCTAAATATTTGTGATACATAAATGTTTATCTTAGTGAATATCTCTAATATCCAGATCGATGGCATAACCCATGCTAGGGTTTGAACGTCTTCTTTAGGGGGTTTGAAGACATTTCCCACGGGCTCCCCAGACTACTTGCTGCCAGCTTTGATGTAATAGCAACACAGGTGATTTTTTCATACTTATTTATGGGATAAGCATGGTGAGCAGGATCAGTAATGCACAACCACTGTATAGCACTGCAAACCAGGAAGAGCTTGTATGTGTAATGAGCAAATACAGCGGCCCCAAGCACATATGCAGTTAGAAACTATATGCAAACACAAGGTTTTTAAAACAAGAACATACATTATTAAGAGTGTAACAATATCCTAAACAGATACACTTTATTACCAAAAGTATTGGGACACCTGACTTTACACGTGCATGAACTTTATGGACATCCCAATCTTAGTCTGTAGGGTTCAATATTGAGTTGGCCCACCCTTTGCAGCTAGAACAGCTTCAACTCTTCTGGGAAGGCTGTCCACAAGGTTTAGGAGTGTATCTATGGGAATGTTTGACTATTCTTCCAGAAGTGCATTTGTGAGGTCAGGCACTGATGTGGACAAGAAGGTCTGGATCGCAGTCTCCACTCTAATTCATCCCAAAGGTGTTCTATTGGGTTGAGGTCAGGACTCTGTGTAGACCAGTCAAGTTCCTCCACCCCAAACTCGCTCATCCATGTCTATATGGACCTTGTTTGTGCACTGGTGGAGCATGAAGGGGCCATCCCCAAACAGTTCCCACAAAGTTGGGAACATGAACGCCCCTGAAAAGTAACCCAACACCATCATCCCTCCTCCACCAAACGATTTGGACCAGTGCACAAAGCAAGGTCCATAAAAACATGGATAAGTGAGTTTGGGGTGGAGGAACTTGGCTGGCCTGCACAGAGTCCTGACCTCAATCCAATAGAACACCATTGGAATGAGTTAAGAGAGGAGACTGTGAGCCAGGTCTTCTCATCCAACATCAGTGCCTGACCTCACAAATGCGCTTCTGGAAGAATGGTCAAACATTCCCATAGACACACTCCTAAACCTTGTGGACAGCCTTCCCAGAAGATTTGAAGCTGTTATAGCTGCAAAGGGTGGGCTAACTCAATATTGAACCCTACAGACTAAGATTGGGATGCCATTAAGCCTCAGCTGAACTCGCACGATATCAAACCCGCATTTCAGTGCGAGCTTGGGGGTGATTTGAAAGACACCTGTGCAAGTTCATGCACAGATGTCTATTAAAATCGCCCCCAAAGTCGCCAAAAGTAGTGGAAAAATTACTTTTGGAAATTGTTGCGGCGCCGCAAAGTCGGCATCCCACCGATTGGGACAGTGCAGTTGCCAGAAATAGGCTGCAATTTGGCATGTCAAATCGCTCCGATGAGACTGGGGCTTATGTTTATGTGTGTGTGTGTAAAGACAGGCGTTCCAATACTTTTGGTAATAAAGTGTAATTTTAAAAGGGGTGATGGGGCAGAATACTGGACTTGGGATTGCTTGAAGCTGCACTTTGAGTAGTTTCAGTATAGGTCCTGAAAATAGAAGAAATCAATACTCCAAAATCTTGTTACTTTAAAAAACGAATATAGTTTGTAAATGCTAATTTTATCTGAGGTTACTAAAATAAAATAAACTGTATCTCAGACCTTTTAAATACTGCTGAGGACATCATAAATCATGCATTGCAATTATTTATGAGCCATGCACTTAAGCTTTACAATAATGATCAATAAGTGTACACAACAGCAAGCTGACTCATGTTTTTCTTATCTGAAGATCAAAGAGCACAGACCAATTTGGAAAGCAAATATCCCTGTACCCAAATACATGAATCGACCTAGTTGTAACTACTTCCCCTCTTTGGCTGTAACAGGAACTAATTAAGGACAGTGAATATTCATATTTTCAACGTCAGCGTACAAATTTAAGCATAGAAAATGGCACGAGATTAATTATACTTCTGTCTTACTATTTTGAGTACAATACATTATTACAAAGTGACAAGCCTGTTACCAGATCAATTAGGTTGCATGATTAATTGAACACTATTATTATTATTATTATACAGGTTTCTTAATCGTACATCACGGGACACAGAGCCATAGTAATTACTGTGGGTTATAGGCCACCTTCAGGTGCTGGACACTGGCCAGTGGCGGAACTACCGTTATAGCAAGCCACGCGGGCACTATGGGGCCCGCAGCCGAGTGGGGCCCTGTCATAGTTGCCAAGAATTCCTTTTTTACTGATTTTTCGTCGTCCGCCGCTAGAGGTCCGAGGCCCCGCCGGCCGTCATTTTCCTGAAGACCAGCTGACTTAGAAATGACAAGCGAAGCCTGCCGAGTGGCTACAATAGAAATAGAGCTGCGGCGCTGCCCACCCCCCGCCCCCAGCCTGTCTGTCATATGTGATTTGTTGTGGAAAGGGGTGGGGGGTGGGCGGAGCTGCAGCTCAATTTCTATTGTAGCCGGCCGGCTCCACCTCTATTTTGTTCCCCCTCAGGCTTCAGTTATGGCGGTGTTCTGTCATATTTTCCAACAGAGTCTCCTGCGCTGCTGGGATATAGAAGGGCTCCAATGGGGGGGGGACCTGAGATGTAAGGAAGTACTCCGCTGGCTGGGGACAGTGACACCTGAGATGTAAGGAAGTACTCCGCTGGCTGGGGACAGTGACACCTGAAATGTAAGGAAACACTCCGCTGGGGACACTTGAGATGTAAGGATACACTCCACTGGGGACACCTGAGATGTAAGGTGGCACTCTGCTGGCTGGGGACAGTGACACCTGAGATGTAATGAAACACTCTGCTGGCTGGGCACAGTGACACCTGAGATGTAAGGAAACACTCCACTGGGGACACCTGAGATATAAGGAAACACTGCGCTGGGGACACCTGAGACGTAAGGAGGCACTCCCCTGGGGACACCTGAGATGTAAGGAAGCACTCCGCTGGCTGGGGACAGTGACACCTGAGATGTAAGGAAGCACTCCCCTGGTTGGGGACAGTGACACCTGAGATGTAAGGAAACACTCCGCTGGGGACACCTGAGATGTAAGGAAGCACTCCGCTGGCTGGGGACAGTGACACCTGAGATGTAAGGAAACACTTCGCTGGGGACACCTGAGATGTAAGGAAACACTCCGCTGGGGACACGTGAGATGTAAGGAGGCACTCCGCTGGGGACACCTGAGATGTAAGGAGGCACTCCGCTGGGGACACCTGAGATGTAAGGAGGCACTCCGCTGGGGACACCTGAGATGTAAGGAGGCACTCCGCTGGGGACACCTGAGATATAAGGAGGCACTCCGCTGGGGACACCTGATGGCACCTGGTGGAAAGTGACACCCTCAGAGCTCCCACTGATTCTGCATTATGGTGAGTTGAACTATTCCATTTTATATTACAATGTAATAATAGAAATAATGCGCTTTAATCACCCTGACACCATAACAACCATGGTGCCGGGATGATTGAAGATGTTTGGAGTATCTTTATCTGCTTATTGTTAAACTTTCCGGAATACACATATTTCTATTTCTTGTGGTGTAGGATCTGGGCCTGCTGTCCCTCCATCCCTCTTTTTTTCTTTCCTTCTCTCTCTCTTTCTTCTTTTGTTTCTCCCTCCATCCCTTGTTCATCTCAGACTCTAACCACACCCCCTTTGAGTCATGCCCCTTTAAGCCACGCCCAACATTACCCTTAAACCACGCCAATTTATCGCCGCGGCGCGCTTTGCAAAAAAAAAGTGTCCCTATAAATTTTTTTACAATGTTGGCAACTATGCCCAGGGAGGATGAGGAATTTAAGTTTACTGTAAAGCCTCCCGGGTCCCGCGAGTCCGGATGCATACAGCAGGAGCAGAGTGGGCGGGAGCAGAGTGGGCGGGGCAGAACACTCGAGCGCACCTGTGAAGGGACATCATTTTTGGCACATGAGAAGGCTCTGGAGTCTGGACAGGAGGTAGGAAGGGAGTGGGAGACAGACTGTCATCTGTTTTGCACAGTGCCTGGAAAAGCACCTTGTCCCCGTGCAGATGGGGACAAGGGCCTCTTCCCCACAAGCCCTGGGGAGTTAGTTGTGGGGGTGCAAAACTTGCAAAAAACTTTTTTGAATTTACTTACACTATAATGTACTGAATGTAACCTGTAGATTTTAATGGCAAATTTTTGTTTTGTTGTTCGAAATTAATATAAGCTGTTGCCTGGGTACTGTGCCACATGAGTTCAGTGGCATTAGTTAATTTTTTTTGTGGGGGGGGCTATGGGGCCCTGTGATTTCTAGTTACGCCCCTGACACTGGCACACCCTAAACAGGAAGTTGCCTCCCTATATAATCCCTCCCACTACTGGGAGTATTTTTTTGCCAGTGTCTAAGGTGTTGGTCACGAGTAAAGAGGTGCTGTTCTGAGCTCCACTGGAGCAATCCTTGTTGGTGCTAGCTATGCAGCTGGATCCATTCAAAGTGTCTTTTCAGGCCGAATTGAATGGTACCTAGGCCTCGTGGTGGAAGAAACAAGGTTTAGCCCGTAACGCTTCTCTTTTTAGAGAGCTGTACCCCGGGGATCCAGAACTTTTGTTTTTTTCAGCCATAACGTTTTTACTGGCGGGGTGCTTTATGGGACCAGGAGTGTGGGTTCCCCGAGGGTCCCCGGTTCCTGAAGGTTTTTTAACGGAACCCACTGTGAGAGGTAAAGATTGGGTCTGTTGGTTTTTATCACTGCGGCGGCAAAGGTAAGTGGAGGTTTCTAAGGAATTTTTAAATTTTCTTATGAAATGTCTCCTTTAAAAAGTAAATGTTGTCATGCCTAAGAGTCACCACTGGGGGCTGTATAGAGCACGCACCTTGTCATGCTTTCCTCAAAGATCAAGCTGTGTCACAGAAGCAGCAGGCTTCCCTCCGGTGAGCAGCTCAGACCTCCGGTAAGATTGGGGGGGAATTTCTTCCACGAAACACCCCCCACCTGGACAAAGCTCTCCCCCTCTTTTCCTACATAGGGGGAAGCCAAAAACGATCGTCGATGCCGCACCGTTTTTTCACCGCCCCCGCACGGCGGCTTGTCCCCCTCACCATCCCCCCCACACACACACACACGCCAATCCCGTTGGATCGCACGTGAAAACACTCTTTTGAAAAGGGAGGGGGGCTGCGATGTGATAGAAGGGGCGGGCCTCAGCGCAGCGTTGGCGTTCTCCAACTTCCAGCACGGGAGTATGTTTAAAAGCTCCATTTTTGCTGGCTGCAGATGTCGGAGGGACACAATAGCAAAAAGGGGCATGTAAGAGGTTGGTGATACAGGCATTCCCTGACACATTAACTAATAGCAGTGGATGCAATTTCTTCTGGTAGTACCTCTGCTTTTGTGCATCGATCTAAGGTCAGAAGGGGGAGTTGAAACACCCCCAAAACGGCTAAAAGTGTCTCCCTCAAGCTCTGGAAAGCCTACTCATCTTTACAATGGCATCCTCCCCTGAGAGGGGATGGCTGGTCAGAGTGAGCATCGGGGTCATTGAATGTTTGCAACTGTTTTCAACACTGCAGCCCCTGTCTATATTACTAAAAAGGTCTTTTTTCCTCAGCCATGATAGGATTGGAAAAAAGGTTAGCGGCTTTAATCGCATCCCAGTGTGAGACAAAATGCGACAGGTTCTCTTCCATTACCCAGGACCCCTAAACTGAGGAACTGACGGCGGGAGAAGATGAATTCCCTCTGGAGACCGTGAAGAGGCCAATGACTTCTCTTCTGAGGGGTCAAATGTGGTGGGATAAACTTCACAATCTGTAAGATTGATGGTGCAATTTCTTACTGAATGGTCTGCTCCACATTTATGTACCCTTAACTGAGTGTTTGGGTTTGCTAAAGCCTCCTCAAGCTGTGCATGCTTTTCCTGTCCATTCATTACTGGAAAAGCTTTTTGTATCTGAGTGGGATCACCCAGATAAGCATTTTTTCCCTCCTAAAAAGTTTTTCTCACTTTATCCTATTGAGGAAAAAATTCACTAAAAGTGTGGTATACCAGCAATTGACGCTGCTATATCCTCTGTGAATAAAAGTTTGACTTGTGCAGCAGACAATACTCAAATGCTTAGGGATCCAACGGATAAAAAGTTGGAATTCCTTTTAAAAACCACTTTTTTCTCTGGCAGGTTGAGTGTCTCAGCCTGCGCTGACAGTAATTGGTTAATCACTGAGAGACCAGTTTAAACAGTTGCTCAAGGTTATCCTGTTCAGAAGGCCCAGGATCTGGCAAGCTACTAGCAGCTTTATGTTTGCAATAGTTGCTATGAGAGATTCTATCCTTCAGGCCTCGCGCCCTTCGCTAAGTGCCATGCAAGAAGCTCCTGGCTAGTCTTCCTTTTTGCGATGAAACGGCTGTAATACATCCAAAGAAATTCTAGTGGAAAAAGTACCCCTTTGCCATTTAAGAAAAGGAGTAAACGTATTTCATGTTAACAAGCTCCTTCTCCTGTGCCAGGGGCATCAGCCTCCAGGCAGTCACGATGGCCTCAGCCGTCAAGTTCAAGAGGTAATCCTCAGGGTCAACCCCAGGGACAAAAGAGGTCTTATGAGGAGGGGCCCCCGCTCGCTCAAGTAGGGGGAATACTTCTGCAGTTCTCAAGGGTCTGGCAGGAAGAGTGTCGAGACAGGTGGGGGACTCCTCAATAGCTCCAGGGTACAAACTAGAGTTCCAAGAGTTCCCGTCTCCTCGTTTTCTAAGATCAAACGTTCCTAAGGATCCAGAGAAAAGGAAATGTCTTTCTTTCAAGCATTGGCTTTTTTTGGCAAAAAGTGATCATGGTGGTCCCCATGTAAGAGCAGGAGTTGAGGTTTTGTTCAAACCTTTTTCACGGTGCCAAAACCGAAAGGACATTCTGGATCTCAAAAATCCAAATCGATTCCTGTATGATCACCACATTCAACTACCTGGAATATCTAGGTTGGATTCTCAACCTAGAGAAATCTTCCTTTAAACCATGACGAAAGCTAAAATAATTGGGTCTGATCATAGATACACCCAGAAAAGGGTATTCTTGCCCCAGGCAAAGATCATAAAGGAATTGATTCAGGTGGTCGAAGCAAGATGAATTCTTCTATTCAGCTTTGCATGAGGTTGTTGGGAAAGATGGTGGAGTTCATTCAAGGCTGTTCCTTATGCTCAGTTTCATTCGAGACTGCTGCAAAACAGTATCCTATCGGCTTGGAACAAAAGGGTTCAAGCTCTAGATATCCCAATGTGTCTGACTCCAAAGGTGTGCCGGAGCCTCAGTTTATGGTTAATAACCAAAAATCTGCAAAGGGGAAAATCCTTCCTACAGTTACCTGGAAAGTGGTAACAACATATGCCAACCTTTTTTGGGTTGGGGAGCAGTCCTGGAAGAGGAAACTGTCCAAGAGAAATGGCCCAGATCAGAAATGGCCTTGCCCATTAACATTCTAGAGATTCGGGCAGAGCACTTGGTCCTGAGGGCCTGAACGTTAAGTTTACAGAATTGTCCTGTCAGGATCCAATCCGACAATGCCACAGCCACCCCAGGAGGTATGTCATAGGTAGAATCCTTGACTTTCTGCAGATGGGGTTAGAAATGAAGCTGGCCTTGAGTACTTTGAAAGGACAGGTCTCGGCCTTATTGGTATTGTTCCAACAACAACTTGCTTTGCATTCTTTGGTTCATAGTTTTTTTCAGGGGGTAACGCGGCTTAATCCCCCGGTTAAGTCACCCCTGAACCCTTGGGACTTGGGAATTTAGTTCTATCGACATTACAAAAACAGCCTTTTTAAGCCGATACGACATATTCCCTTGGTCCTTTTGACAAGGAAACTAGTTTTTCTGGTAACCATATCCTCTGCAAGAAAGGTATCAGAGTTGGCTGCTCTTTCTTGTAAAGAGCCATATTATTATTCACAAGGATAAGATAGTATTAAGTCCTCATCCTAACTTTCTACCGAAGGTAGTGTTAGGTTTTTATCTAAACCGGGATGTTGTTCTACCTTCATTTTTTTCCAGAACCCTGTTCTCTGGAAGAAAAATCACGGCATTCTCTTGATGTGGTGAGAGCAGTCAAGGTCTACTTAAAGGCGACTGCTCAGATTCGAAAAATGGATGTTTTGTTTGTGTTGCCTGAAGGTCCTAAAAGAGGACAGGCAGAATTGAAATCTACTATTTCTACATGGATTTAGCAAGTAACTGTTCAGGCTTATGGTTTAAAGAGGGGGATTCCACCCTCTCAAATCAAAAGCGCACTCCACTAGGACTGTTAGTGCATTGTGTGGGTGCATCACCAAGCTTCCATGGTTCAAATCTGCAAGGCCTCAACTTGGTTTTCAGTCCATACATTTAAGAGATTTTATCAGGTGAATGTAAAACGGCATGAGGATATCGCCTTCGGGTTTAGTCTGCTGCAGGCAGCAGTATAACTCCTCTAGTCTCATGTTGCCCTAATTCTGTTGTGTCTCTCTCCCCTCAGTTGGCATTTTCTCTGGGACATACCACATAGTAATTACTATGGCTCTGTGTCCCATGATGTACGATTAAGAAAATAGGATTTTTATAACAGCTTACCTGTAAAATCCATCACGGGACACAGAAGTCCCTCCCCTCTTTCTGGTATACACATGTATTGCTTTGCTACAAAAACTGAGGTACTCCCAGTAGTGGGAGGGGCTATATAGGGAGGCAACTTCCTGTTTAGGGTGTGCCAGTGTCCATCACCTGAAGGTGGTCTATAACCCACATAGTTATTACTATGGCTCTGTGTCCCGTGATGTACTTCAAAGAAAAGGATTTTACAGGCAAGTTGTTATAAAAATCCTATTTTTATATAGCGCCAATAGTTTGCGCAGTGCTTTACACTGTTAAACCTCGTAGAAACGATCGTATTGTTGGCCAACAAAGTGTCAGACTTTTGTCTGAAGGGCGTGTGTCTGGATTTTGTCTTGCATACTAATGGCACACAATTGTCGGCCAACAAACACGAATGTAGTGACGTACTACGTGGAATTTCAGCTCTTGAGTGCCACCCTTGGGCACCTTCTGCTAATGTTGTGTTTGGTGAGCATTGATTCCGAGCATGCGTGTTTGTACTTTGGACTTGTGTGATGGACATGTGTACACACGATACGAAAATCTGACAACAGACTGTTGTTCGCCGAAAATTTACTAGCTTGCCATCCAACATTTGTTGGCCGAAAGTTGGACAACAATCGTCTGATGGAGCGTACTAACGGTCGGATTTTAGGCTAACAGTCTGTCATCACACAATTCCCTGCTGAAAATCCGATCATGTGTACAAGGCTTAAGAGCAAACAGTACAGTTAAAAAACAAATCAAAACAGGAGGAATCAGAGAGCCCTGCTTGTTAGAACTTAGAATCTAGAAGGGAGGGTCAAGTGATACAAAAGGTAATAACTGTGGGGGATGAGCTCAAAGTACAGTTGTTAGGTGGAGGCAGGATAGGCTTCTCTGAAGAGAAAAGTTTTCAGGGATCACCTAAAAGTGGATAGAGTTGAAGATAGTCATACAGATTGGGGTAGGGAATTCCAAAGGATAAGAGAGGGAGGCGCATGCGCGGCGCTCTGTGAAATGGACGCTTGATCACAGAGCTCCGTCCCGCTCCGAGCGATCGGCACCCCCCGCAGCGGATACACTCTCCCCACACACTTCAAATCGGGAGCGGAACACGGCAGCACCCCACAGGAACAGTTTTGGGCAGTTTCATACACCCAAACGGACCCCAGAGGACAGTTTTCTCTCTCAGCCGGCCACCACACAGACACCTAAGATGGCGGCGGAGCGGCACACAGGCGATGCTGCACACTCAGGCACAACGGATCCCTCTCCATGGCGCACAGCTCTCCTTAAAGAGGTATGTGGAGAGTCTCATATGCCCCCTCATTGCATGGATCCAGCATCCCCTGCCTCCACAGTGTCTCTGCTAGATCAGGCCCTGGATGGACTGCACACACCACACACTGCTTCATCTTCACAGAGGCCTAGCTCTCAGCCACAGGATGTGCATCAGCTCTCCTCCTGTCCCACTGATATTTCTATGCTCTTCACCAAATTTGCAGAAATGCTTGATAAAGGTCTCGCACACACTGCTGCCAAAATAACTTCAGATATCAAATCAGACCTTCACCTCTTGGGATCCCGCATTGAGCATATTGAAACTAAAATGGATGCTACGATCGATCGGGTCAATCAAAACACGGATCGCTTTCAGGAACTCCATGATCAGCTGGAGGGAGCGATCGCCAAAATCGATGACCTTGAGAATAGGTCCAGACGACTGAACTTCAGGATAAGGGGTCTTCCCGAAACATTCACGGACATTCCGGAAGCAGTTCATTCCCTCATCAAACAACTGATACCTGACATCAGAGCCCACAGACTGGAGCTCGATAGGGCCCACAGAGCCCTAGGCCCCCCGCGTTCAGATGGTCTTCCCAGGGACATTGTGGTGAAACCTCTCTACTACAACGTTAAGGAGGAGGTCATGAGGAAGGCTCGCACCATGCCCCAAATTCAACTTCTGGGTCACACAGTTCAGGTGTACGCTGATATCTCTCCTTATACTATCCAACGACGACGAGCACTTAAACCACTCCTAAATGTCCTGACACAGAAAAATGTAAAATACTGGTGGCTTTTCCCGCTGAGCCTAAAATTTGAATTCAACGGTAAACCTTTCAGATTCTCTACACTGGCAGAGGGAGAACTTTTGCTGAAAAAACTGGGACTCTTGACCACTGATCCAACATCACCGATGCAGTCTTCTCCTTCACTCCTTCCCAAAAGGCCACCCCCACCCAGCCCGCTGACATCGACGTGGCAAAAACCCAAGTACAAGAAAGCCAAGGAGGGCCCTGCTACCTGAACCACCGGACCTTTTTTTTTTGTGTTTTTTTTCCTTTTCCTTCCTTTTTGGGAAGTAGATATACCTCACCTCTACACCTTACAGGTCTCCCTCCTTTTTTTGAGGAGGCACCTGTCTGGTCTTGGGGGGCGTGGATCGTTTGTGCTCCTTGAATGATGGGGCTATACCCTTTGCATAGTATTTTTATTTCAAACATAAGTTTGGGGGGGGGGGGTTTTCCCCTTTTTTTTTTTTTATTTTTTTTTTTTTTTTTTTTTTTTTTTATTTTGTCATATGGGACAATTTTATGTTGAGATCCTCTCTGTTTCCACTTCTTACAGGCTTACTTCTCAGTTATCACTGGGAAAGGGAGTGTGTCCTAATAGGTTACACATTACTTTTTGGAAAAATATTTTTTGGGGTGCCGTGCACGGGGCGGTATCTATGCGCCTCGTCCTTCCCGCGGAGTCGGATTTTTTTCATTCCTACTTCGAGTTGGGACTCCCTCCACTAGTTTGGAGGCTACAAAAATTTTTATTTTTTTTTATCTCGGGATATGGTGAAAGCATTTTTCACATATCCCTGGATCCTCTTCTCTTTTCCTTCTTTTCTTCTGCTTTCTCTTTCTCTTAATATCTCTACTAAATTTGTATTCTTTTCAGTGGCGTGTGCGGTGTCGCTTACCCACGGGACCCGGGATCGTGATCTGGGGATATTACGGTTTGCACGTGACCATATACCACCTGTCCATCGGAAGGTAAGTGGTGGGGGTTTGCTGACATCTCGACCTATCCTGCTCCATGGCTGACCACACCACCTCCACACAGTCCCTACGTTTTGCTTCGCACAACGTACAGGGGCTAAACTCCCCACTTAAGCGTCGGAAAGTCTTTCAATACTACCATGACCAAAAAATAGACATACTATTCCTTCAGGAAACACACTTTCCAAGATCTTACACTCCGTCTTTCATACATGCCAAATTCCCCACATTCTTTCTTGCCAATTCTGATAAAAAAACTAGAGGGGTGGGAATTTTTTTTTCCCGCAAAACACAATTTTTACCAACCTCTGAATTTCGGGACCCTGATGGTAGGTTCATTATGGTGAAGGGACTCATTGATGACCAGCTTTACTCCCTAATCTCTTATTATGCACCTAACCAAGGTCAAGCAAAATTTTTCCAATCCCTCTTTCACACCCTAGCTCCAATGCTGGAAGGCATGGTCCTATACGGCGGAGACTCAAACGTGGCATTTGACGCAGGAAGAGATAAGTCTAGACCCCCGGGAGGGGATGTTGTGCGCCCCACCAGACAGAGTCTCAATGTAGCGAGACAGATCTTTCACCAGGGCCTAGTGGATGCCTGGAGGGAACTAAATCCTGGAACTCGGGATTACACGCATTATTCTAGCCCCCATAATACTTTTGCCAGAATTGATCATTTCTTCATTATGCAAAAACATCTTCCGTTGGTACGTAAGGCAATCATTAAGGACTCTGTCTGGTCGGACCACTCCTCCCTTCTCTTAGTCATACACAAACCTGTAACTCATTGCCAAGGGTTCCATTGGAAATTGAATGCCTCTTTGCTTAGTAACCCCTCACATGTCAATGAAATTAGCAAAGATATCCAGGAATACTTTTTGCTTAATGATATTGAAAACATCTCCCCCATCACATTGTGGGCAGCTCACAAAGCCTTTGTTAGGGGCAAGCTTATCCAAATGTCCGCTAGAATAAACAAAGCCCGCAAACTGGAAATAGCTAGACTTGAGAGTGAATTTTCTCTCCTCAGTAAACAACATAAACGTAATCCCACTTCTACATCGGCAGCTAGCCTAGAATCGGCGCGCATGGCTCTTAATTTATCACTCACGGCGGTGGCGGAGAAAAGTTTGCGATGGGATGGAGGGAGGTTCTATTTTCAAAAGGACAAATTGGGGGCCATGCTAGCACGCAGGCTTACTCCAAGGTTGAGGGTACACACTTTACCTAAGATACGTTTAAGTAATGGTTCTCTGTCCCAGAATCCGCTGAAAATCATGGAATCCTTTCATGATTTTTACCGAACTCTATACAGCTCTCATGGTTCTGAACCCTTGTCTACCTCAATTGATTCTTTTCTGGACTCTCTGAAGATCCCCAAGCTCCGAGAGCATCATAAAGACAGCCTCGAAAATCCCATCTCTACAGAGGAAGTATCTCAGGTCATTCATGACCTTAAAAATGACTCTGCCCCTGGTCCAGATGGCTTTTCAGTCCCGTATTACAAACACTTCTCCCAGCAGCTTTCCCCATTTCTAGCTCGCTTTTATAATCAGCTACGAGCAGGGGGACAACTAGATAAGACGCTTAATTCAGCCTTCATCACAGTGATACCAAAGCCAGATAAGGACACTAGCTGCACAGCTAATTACAGGCCCATCTCATTGATCAACAATGATCTTAAAATCTTAACTAAAATCTTAGCTAATAGAATATCTGCCTTTATAAGCTTGTATATTCATAGGGATCAGGTGGGATTCATTCCTGGGAGACAGGGTCCAGACCAGATCAGGAGAGCGATAGACATGGTTTCGTTACTGAACTCTGGCTGGGACAAGGGACCCCCTCAACAGGGATTATTTCTATCTCTAGATCTAATGAAAGCTTTTGACTCTGTCTCATGGGCTTTCATGTTCCCGATTCTACAGAAGTGGGGTTTTGGCTCATCCTTTCTGAACATTATAGGAGCCTTATACGATACTCCGGTTGCACAAGTTAAACTGCAGGGTTATTATTCAGACCCTTTTCCGATCCTAAAGGGTACTAGACAGGGCTGCCCTTTGTCCCCATTGATCTTTGCCGTGGTCATCGAGACACTAGCTATCGCCATCCGGGATAACCCAGACATACATGGAGTGCGTTGTGGTCCACAAACCCACAAATGCGCTCTCTTTGCAGATGACGTTTTACTTTTCATCTCCTCACCACTTACTTCTTTACCTAACTTATACAAAGTGCTCGATGACTTCGGCAAGGTATCGGGCCTTAGGGTTAACTACTCTAAATCTAGGGCTCTAAACATTAATCTACCACCCTCCATGATGACCTTGCTTAAAAAAGACTTCCGCTTCAGTTGGGGGGAAAAAATGATCCCATATCTAGGTATCAACCTCACTGCATCTATTGACGACCTTTACAAAGCTAATTTCCCCCCACTTTTTCGTAAACTCGGAGAGGATCTCTCAAGATGGGACAAAATGGGGTTATCTTGGTTGGGTAGAATTAATTCGGTGAAACTGACTTTGCTACCACGTGTCCTTTATCTCTTTAGGTCCTTACCTATACCAATCCCCAAAGATCACCTCAGGAAATTTCAATCCAAAATTGTTAAATTTACATGGGGCGGGAAGGGACATAGGATCTCCAAGGAGACTCTGTTCAGGAGCAGGGATCAGGGAGGAGTGGGTTTACCTAATCTTCTCTGGTATCATCAGGCAGCACAACTTTCCCAACTGTCCACTGTATACTCTAAGATTGCCCACCCAGATTGGGTACATATTGAACGACAGGCGATCCCTCAATTCACTTTAGATTACATTCTCTGGTCTCATCCAAGATCTAGACCTGCCATCATGGTTCCTACACTTTCCCATTCCCTGACAATGTGGGACTCTCTCAAACACAACCCCCGATTAGTTTCTAATTGGCAACCATTGTCCCACATCTTTCGAAATCCCCTTTTTCCTCCAGGTATGGATATTCAAGCATTCCACTGGTGGTTAGATAAGGGGATGTACAGGATAGGACACTTTGCTAACCCTACAGGACCCCTCACTTTGACCCACTGCATCAACAAACTGGATATGCCCAACACGGAAAGATTTCGTTTCAGACAGATATTTCACTTCCTGCAGTCTCTTAGGTCCCCCAGTCATAGTCCTCTTTCGATCACGGAGTATGAACGGTGGTGTGGTCAGGCGGTGGAGCAGAGGGGAGGGATCTCAGTGATTTACCGATCACTATCTAGGGCTGAGACTAAGACACTCTTCATGCGCGAATGGGAGAATGATCTCCATCACACCTGGAGTATTGAGGAATGGAATAGAGCTTCCATGGCTGCATCCAAGGGCATTTTGAATATAGCATTAGTGGAAGCAAATCTGAAAGTCCTTATGCGGTGGTATATGGTCCCTCTCAAACTCTCTAAAATCTACCCTAATGCTTCCCCTTTATGCTTTCGACATTGTGGGCATATCGGGTCTATGTTACACATCTGGTGGGACTGCCCTAGGATACGGGGCTTATGGAATAGGATCTTTCATATCATTAGGAAAATAACGGGTTTCCCAATCCAAAAATCTCCTCAACTGGCTCTGCTGAACTTTCCCTGTCCTAACATTCCTAAAGTAGTTCAACGACTTATTATGTTCATTTTCCTGGGGACCAAACTCACGATTGCAAGGGCCTGGAAGAGATCCACTGTTTCCTATCTATTAGTTCAGCGAAAGATTTCATGGATCATGTCCCAGGAGAAGACGGTTAGTATTCTCCTGGACACCTCCTCTAAACACGACGCCATCTGGGATCCTTGGGTGAAATACATTTCCCCGCCTCCCCTGCCTGTATCTTGACCTGGACCACTGTGGTTGAGCGACTACCGCACCGTCATAGGATGTATTATGACATATTCTCTTTCCTTTCTTCCCTTTTCTCTCTTCTTTTCTCTCTTCTTCTCCTTTTTGCACTATAGACTTCCAGCAGACAGGTTAGACTACCTTGTTAACAGATACAGCATCTACTATACCCTATGCCTTTATTATGGATGTTAGGCTTCTTATATTGCTTAACTGAGCTTATTTCATGCAGACTGAACCTATAGTTTTATGTTCCTCTCTTGTTGGACAGCCTCATGCAAATTTTACCATAAGCTCTACTAGTTATTTTGTCCAGCTGAGCATAACACTTTTGTTAGATAGCTTATTTTTGAATTCTCTCACGCCTTTAAACACTTTTCTTCATTATTTTTTCATTTTTTATCATTGTAACAAAAGTTTTGATTCTCCTGGGTGGTGGACCTCCCCTCCTGGCACAGCTAGTTCCCATGAGGGGTGCAGGTGTAGGGGAGTGCCCATCTCTTCGGAGCCGGTTTTGGGGAATTCAACCCCACGCTGACAGCTTATATTGCTTAATCCTACATACGGTTCATGTTATGTCTGCTACTTTATAGGTATGTGTTACACCAGTGATTGTACCTGTAATTTTGAGCATTATTTTTTGTTTTGTCAAACTCTCAATAAAACTATTGAAAGAGGATAAGAGAGGCTTGGGAGAAGACATGAGGGAGCTAGAGAACAGAAGGTCTTGGGAGGAACGAAGAGGATGATTTGGTTGGTATTTTGAGACTAGGCTAGTGATGTAGCTGGGGGCAGAGTTGTGGATGGCTTTGTAAGTTATTGAACATCATAGTAAAATAAGAACAAGTCTTGTGATATATGCGAACCAGCAATTCCTAATTTATGAATGTTTGCCAGAAGTGTGTGATGCAGTATAATGCCCCGTACACACGGTCGGATTTTCCGATGGAAAATGTTCGATGGGAGCTTGTTGTCGGAAACTCTGACCGTGTGTAGGCTCCATTGGACATTTTCTATCGGAATTTACGATACACAAAATTTGAGATCTGGATCTCAAATTTTCCGACAACAAAATCCGTTGTCGGAAATTCCGATCATGTGTACACAATTCCGACGCACAAAATTCCATGCATGCTCGGAATCAAGCAGAAGAGCCGCACTGGCTATTGAACTTCATTTTTCTCGATTCGTCGTACGTGTTGTACGTCACCGCGTTCTTGGCGATCAGAATTTCCAACAAGATTTGTGTGACCGTGTGTATGCAAGACAAGTTTTAGCTAACATCCGTCGGAAAAAAAACATCGGAAAATCCTATCGTGTGTACAGGGCATAAGAGTGTGCAAAGAGCTAAATCTCCAGATCAAATATTTAAAACCCAACTCAGACTTTAAAATCTTTCCAGCATAGATACCGTTTTTCCAGCTGTCTTCTGGCCAGTCATTTAACGTCCCGATTAAGGTCCTTCCTTTCCTCCAGTGGTGGTGGGCACCCCACAATGCTGCAGAAAACAGTGCTGAAGTTATGACATCAGGGCTGTCCTCTGCAGTACTGTACTAAGACCCTATGCTGCCATGATGATGGACATTTGGACGCCATTATCCATGATCATTTGGGATTACATGAAGTTAACGAAATGGCGTTGGATGAAAAGCAAAAATCATAGAGTAAGGCTTTAAGGCTACTTTCACACTGAGTAGCTATACAGGCGTTTTAGCGCCAAAAATAGCGCCTGCAAAGTGCCTGTAAAGTGCCTCTCCCGTCACTCCAGTGTGAAAGTCTGAGTGCTTTCACACTGGAGTGGCGCGCTTGCGGGACATTAAAAAAAGTCCTGCAAGCAGGATCTTTGGGGCGGTTTAGGAGCTTTATAAAGACTGCTCCTAAAGCACCCCTGCCCATTGAAATCAACGGCAAGCGCCGCCGAAGCGCTTGCCCCCTTCATCAGTCGCTAGCGGGGGTTAAGAGCGCCCTGCTAGCACCTGAAAATCGCTGCTAAAACGATGGTAAAGCGCTGCTAAAAATAGCTTTACCACTGATGCACAACCCCCCGCCCCAGTCTGAAAGTGCCCTAAAGTCTAACTCCACATTTAATGTTCCTTTAAATTGTTTATTTGGGCCAAGCTGGCCCAAGCAAACTATTTACTGCGCTAACAGGTACGCTTTCTGGATGTGCTGTATTACCTGTATGTACCCTAAGCTACATACACTATACAGCATTGTGTTCCAGCAGTGGTTAGTGCATAGTTAGTATGAATTGTCATTTTTAGGGTTTTGGGGAAAGGGACAGTTGAACAGCGTATGAAAAAAGTTTGCACACTGGCCCAAAATCTGCCTGGCATGGGGAAGGTCCACCAGATGTGAAATACATCGCTGATCTTGTTACAACCCCTAGACACAAATTGGAATGAGCAGGATGGAGATGTGCCAATTTAATGGGCATCATATACCATCAGGTGAGTACCTTAAATGATAGAGGTCTCAATGATAGAACATGAAGAGGCTGTGGACCAATTTTGTTGCCAGCCCTCTGGAGTTTTATTTATTTGGGGCCCCTCTCCCATTTGAAAACATAAGAATGGGCCACTGGGTCAGTAAAAAGATTGAGTTGAGAATAAGTGATAGTGTTGAGTTTGGGGAGAGAGGAATGGCCTTTTTTATTGAGGTCCTTTCCTGACATCTCTGAGCTGAAAAAATGTGAGCTTGCGCATTTCCTTCATTTAGCATATATATTTTAAAAGGTAATTTTGCATTTGTTAGACGTGGTGCTTATTGCCATACCAATGTGAAAATGTAAAGCTAGCAGATTCCAGTATCTTTGATTATTATAGTTAGTAAATACTACATCAAGTTATAAATCAGCTAGTCTATTTTTTAGCAGTTCTCATATGAGATACTAGAACTCCAAACATTTCCAATGAACAAGAAAGTCTCTGGACATTTCCTAGTATATGCCACAGACATACTGTAGATTATCGCTGAGAGCAGCATGTGTAATTTAATATGTAACCTAATCCACTAATGGAGATTGCACAGCTTTCCAAAGTACTCTTAGTCACTAATATGGTTAGTTTTCTTTTTCCAAATAGAAACTATATTCCTAATTTTCCTCATAATGAGCATTGTTTATACAGTGCCACGGTCTATTTTTTTTTTTCATTTCACATAATTAAAGCAAATCTCCAGCAATAAAGATAAATTCATCACCTAAGAGCTTCTCTACACCCGATATACCAAAGCTTTAGTCTCTGGTGCTTCATTTAAAGTATTTTTTGGGGTTGATAAACAGGTTTTTAACTTCAGGGCTTCCAGTGATGGGTAAAGCCACTGCTCCATAGCTGTTTTAGTGCAGTCATTAGTTTCGCCTCCCCTCTTCACTGTGGACTTTTAAGATGCAAAGCATGCTAACCATTTTGCTTTTTGTTCCCATTCACACCTTGGCATCAACCCAATCTATCCACTACCCTGGCTTGCCCTGCTAGCTGCATACGTCACATTATAGTGACATGAGGATGTTACTTCTTTTTTTCCAGGCCACGGATAGATTTTGTCTACGGCAGGTCAAGAGACCAAAGCTTTTCGGCTGGAAAAAGAGCAATTATAGGCTTTTTCAGTAAACATTTAACTTGGGAATTATGATACAACAGATAATATACTATTCGAGGGGGTAACGACTGTGGCACACAAGAGTGTACAGCATATTTATAACAAAGGTACATTGCAGTTACTTCTTTCTTTTCCAGGCCACAGATTTTGTCTACAGCAGGTCAAGGGACCAAAGTTTTTTGTCTGTAAAAAACCCCTGTTAGACTTAACGGTAACGGTATTTCCATGAATCTTCCAGGACAGCTACTTGAGAGATGATTGGCTCCGTCCTCTACAGGAAACACAAATCAGACACAATTTAAAAGGCCCCTCCCTCTCCTCTGACCCTCAGTTTTTAGAAGATCAAGTAAACCTCCACCAAAAGTGCACTCGGCAGAAGAATAACAGAAACTCACTAAAACACCACCACCAGGTAAGCAAAAGGAGACCGGTGAATACAGAATAGGGTGGGAATATAGACGCTGTCCTGGAACATTCATGGAAATACCATTACCGGTAAGTCTAATGGAGGGTTTCCCCCCCCCCTCATCTTTCAGGACAACTACTTGAGAGGATAAGCAAGATTCTATACCTTAGGGAGGGATGACAGCCTGAAGCACTTTCCTACCAAAGGAGAGGTCCTGGCTGGAGAGCATCTGGGCTCTATAATGCTTGATGAACGCATGAGAGGAGGACCAGACAGCAGCTTTAGAAATTTCTTCCTATGATGCTCCTGCTCTTTCTGCACATGACACTGCGTAATATCACGTTGAATGAGCTCTAACTCTGGAAGGAGGGATGTGACCTGACGCTCTGTAAGCTTCACAAATTGCTTCCCTAATCCATTTGGAAATGGAACTTTTAGATGCTTTGGTTCCCTTCTTGGGGCCACTGAACAACACTAAGAGTTGGGAGGATCTCCTAAACTCACTAGACCTTTCTAGATAAAGCAGAAGGCATCCTTTCATGTCCAAAAAAACTAACTTCTGCATTCTTGGGGGAGGAACAAAAACTAGGAAGAACTACCTCCTGGGACCTGTGAAAGCTAGAAGAAACTTTGGGTAAGTAGAAAGGATCAGGCCTAATCACTACCCTGTCCTCTAAAATCCTCAGGAAAGGGTCCTTATAGGAAAGGGGCTCTAGATCGGAAATCTTTCTTCCTGACGTTATAGCCAAAAGAAAGGTAATCTTTAAGGAAATCAATTTCAGAGAGGGCTCATGCAATGGCTCAAAAGCAGCCCTAGTCAGAGCATTTAATACGAACGACAGATCCCAGGGAGGAATCTGTTTAAGAGCCCTGGGTGTACGCCTAGTTCTGGCTGAAAGGAACCTCCTGACCAAAGGGTCCTCAGCTAGTCTTTTTTTCTGCAAACAGAGACAGGGCAGCAACTTGAACCCTAAGGGTGCTGACAGGAAGTCCTTTTTCCACCCCCTCTGAAAAAAATCGAATACATAGGAAGTAGAAAAATAATCTATTCCTATCTTCTTCTGACAGGAAGAACTTTTCATAGTTCTTTGTTGTGACTAACTTATGGCTGTCCAGGATAGTCTCAATAACCCTCTCTGAAAACCCCCTTAGCTGTAAGCCTCCAGGCTGTCAAATGGAAGGTCTGAGGGTTTTGATGGAGCACCGGCCCCTGACAGAGAAGATCCCTCCACTCTGGCAGGGGCCAGGGGGGTTCTATTGAGAAAGCTCTCAGCGAGGAGAACCAACTCCTCCTGGGCCATCAAGGGGCAATCAGGATAATTTCTGCTTGATCTTGAACAATCTTCCGAACTACCAGTGGTAAGAGAGGAAATGGAGGAAAGGCGTAGGCTAGAATAAAATTCCATGGGAAGGAGAGTGCACCTGTCCCTAAGGACTCCGTCTCTCTTTCCAGCGAGAAGAAAACGGTAGTTTCTTGTTGAGAATGGATGCAAAATGATCCACTCTGGGAACACCCCACTATAACAGGATGTCCTGGAACATGTCTTGATTCAGTTCCCAACTGCTGGCACTGATGTTTATTCTGCTCAGATAGTCCGCCAGAACACTCGCTGTCCCACTGATGTGCACTGCCTTGATTGAAGAGACATTGTTCTCTGCCCAGGACAGAATCTGCTGGGTTAACAATTGAAGAGTATCCGAGCGAGTGCCCCCTTGCTTGTTTAGGTATCCCACGGTCGTGGCATTGTCTGAAAAAATCAACAGGTCCTTTGAATTGACCCTCTACTTCAGAGCAACTAAAGCCTTCCCAACTGCTAACAGTTCTCTGAAATTCAATGAGTGGAATGCCTCCTCTGGCAGTCAGGCTCCCTGGGCTTGCCAGTCCCCTGAGTGAGCTCCCAAGCCCCACAGACTGGCATCTGTAGTAATTTTCATTGGCGAATTCTATGCCCAGTCCTTCCCTCCCTGCAGATTTTCCCGCTGATCCCACCAGGACAGATTGAGTAATTGGGTAATTATTAAGAGGAATCTGTCACCTATCATTTTAACATTTTTTCTAAATTTGTGATTTTTTTTTATCTTGATGCACTTTTAGACTATTTTTGGATTTATTCACCTTCATTTGGATTTGTTTATTTATTTATTTGATGTCATATTTCATGAATTTTCACTGTTATTTATCCAATGTCACTTCTTATGAATTTAATGGATGTTTAGTCACTTTATTTATGTGATTTTGCTCTTTACGTATATGCACTTTACTTGAAGAATTGGATTATATTTATTTCATCACATTTATGCACTTTGAGTTAGCGCCATATATCTCTATTTACCTTAACCTAAAAAGGGCATATTCTGGGAGGGAACCAGGCAAGACTTCTGCTGATTGACCTTCCACCCCAATTTCTGAAAGGTCCATAAGATCAATTGTAGATCCTGAACAAGGCTCTCTTTCTCTCGGGCAAAGACCAAAAAAATCGTCTAAATATGGAACGATCGATACCCTCTGTATCCGAAAATAGGCCATGACTTTGGCCATGATTTTCGTGAAAATCCTTGGTGCTGCCGAGAGACCAAATGGGAGGGCTCTGAACTGCCAATGACCGTTCTCCATGAGAACTGCAAATCTGAGGAACTATTGATGACTGGGAGTTTGGTACATGAAGATAGGCATCCTGAAGATCCAGGTTTACCATGAACACTCCTGGTAATAACAGATACCTTACAGAATAAATGTTTTCCATTCGGAATGGTCTGTGGACTATGAATCTGTTCAGGATGCTTAAATTGATGACCTTCTTCCAGGTCATAAACATTACGTGAACTGCTAATCTTTGATACTAAAAGAGGTAGAGACCTAGCTGAGACTGACGCTCCTGAGTCACAGGTTTAGAAGTGGAAGGACCTAGTCCGGCTACTCTGTCATTAAAGGACCGAAAAGAGGCCACTACCTCCTTCACAGAAGTCATCAACTCCTTAAAAGAGGCAGTAGACCCAGAACCTGTCTTTGACGGAATACAATCCTCAGAAAATAGTTTCTTACAACTATCAGAAAGCCTGGCTCTACAGTTCCCACATTTTTAAGCATCCTGAAGATCCAGGGTTACCATGAACACTACTGGTAATAACGGATTCCTTACAGAATAAATGTTTTCCATCCGGAATGGTCTGTAGACTATGAATCTGTTCAGGACGCTTAAATTGATGACCTTCTTCCAGGTCATAAACATTACGTGAACTGCTGGTCTTTGATACTAAAAGAGGTAGAGACCTAGCTGAGACTGAAGGCTCCTGAGTAGAAGTGGAAGGACCTAGCCTGGCTACTTTGTCATTAAAGGACCGAAAAGAGGCCACTACCTCCTTCATAGAGGTCATCAACTCCTTAAAAGAGGCAGTAGACCCAGAACCTGCCTTTGACGGAATACAATCCTCAGAAAATAGTTTCTTACAACTATCAGAAAGCCTGGCTCTACAGTTCCCACATATTTTCTTTACAGGTTTGTCAACTCTGTAAAAAAAAAAAAAAAAAAAACCAGAAAACAAAACCATAAAAAAGGCTCATACAGACCCCCCTGCAGCAGTAGCTCTTTATCCAAAGACAAGGGCTTACCTTGGGGGCAGTATTGGACCCGGATGCCACCGCTGGCTCAACTCGAGCAAGTGCTCCATCCTCTGTCCTGTCCTCAAGTTCCATAGAAGAGAACGTAGGCCAGCTGGTGAGACTCCTCTGCACTGCTAAACTAGCCTGTTTCCAAAGCAGTGAGTTCCCTGCATTGTAGTACACTGATATCCTTTAAGAAAACAGCGTCCTGGAAGTGTGTCACTTCCGGTCCCGGCGCCATCTTGCTGCGTCACTGGAAGTCCTCCAACGCCATTTTGGTACACCCAACGCGGGGAAGACACGAGGAAGATGCCCCTCCACATAGCTAGACGCTGGACCTGGAAGGGAGTTGCCGCTAATACAACCAGGGAGGCAAGTAATGCAATACATACAGGGGACCCTTTTTGGTCTAAAAACATAGAAAAACACCCCAGACATGGCCACAACCAGTCCTGGATATCACCACAGAAGGGGGTGCACCAACCACAGTTACCAGACCTATAAAAAACAACAAACATTATGGTGTGCTCCTGGAGGGTCTGAAAACAAAAAACAACTGAGGGTCAGAGGAGAGGGAAGGGCCTTTTAAACGCTGCACCAAAGTTTGCATGCTCCAGTTTTAGAAAATCCCCTCGGTGTGTTTTTTATCTGCTTAGACTTCAATGGGTGTGAATGAAAAACGCTTTAAAAATTTATGAAAAACGCATCAAAAACAATGAAGACGCACAAGAGTGAACCTAGCCCTAATCACTTTTGCCATCTGGCTACAGTGACTTGCAACTGAAGCGGTTGCTAAACATTTCTGCACACAGTTAAAGCATTTTTGCACATTGCCCATGTCCTATAAAAAAGGTAAAAGATAGTTTATGTGTAAAAGTAAAAGTTAGCATTAAATCCTCCCTGCCTCTGCCACTCCAACCAAAATTATTAAGCTTTCCATTAGCATAAAACAGAAAAAAAATTGTCTATCAGGCCTTTTTACAAGCTGTCATCAAAGCTGGTGACCAATTGCTTTTAACCTTACTGCAGTTGTTGTCACTTATATCCCAGTTATTAGCAGATCAGAGATCCACAGAAAATCTTCAAGGTCCGATGATTGCTCCATAACTGGAATTTATTTTTAAAAGATAAAACCCAAATGCTGAATATGCACATTTTAGAATTTAAGGAATGTTTCAAAATAAATGGAAATGTTATTTTTTCAGAGACGCCATACTGTGATTTTTTTTGTCTTTAATAAATAAGCCACTCAGTGCGATACCTAAATAAAATCCTAAATATGCTTTGTTTTCCCTTCCCGACTTCCCAGCTTTGATAAACAGTAGCATCTGGCACTTAAGTGAGTCGATGTCCACAATACAGAAACTTGGTAACTCTAGCCTCCTCCAGACATTTTTGTGGATGGGCTATATGCCCAGTATGTTATAATAACCCAGCAAAGCTTTTGGCTCCTGCAGAGAGTACATTAGCATTAATTTATATTGGATGCTTTATTTATGACTTCAAGTATAGTCCTCGATCCAACCTATGCATAATCCTTACCGTATATCTACACTGTTTTACAGTAATGAGTAGCTAGAATATAAAGGTAAGTGGTAAGTAATAAACAGATATTCTCTCTATACTGTATTAATTCTCTATAATACAGCATTGTATATGATCTGGAATATCACATAGCCTACAATAAATGCATACCTCCCAACTTTTTGAGAATGGAATGAGGGACACCTATTAGCACAAGTATGTAGGCATAGGACACACCCCCTGCCCCGCCCCCTTAAAGGAGAATTATACAAAAAAATTATTAATTAAACCCACGAGTACTTTTTTTTTTACCACTACTATTCCTTGATATTGGCTTTTAAAATTTACAAATGCAGCAATTTAGAAATTGGATGAAAGGTTTAGCACTGTTAAACACATTTTGAAAGAATAAGGGCATTTTATATACAACTATATAGGTCAGACCAAAATGAGGGACAAATAAGGAGGAAAGAGGGATAAAGGGACTTTGTTCCAAATCAGGGACAGTTGGGAGCTAACTAACATGTAAATGTGCATTATTTCTATTACACATGACATATAATAACAGTGTCTAATTAGCAAAAAATCTGAAGCAAGTAAAAAGCCCTCATAAAATAAAGGACACGTGTTATGTGCTCTACAGAACATAATGAAATCAAATGTCTTTCAGCCTTGACACCACAGAAAGTGTTACATCTCTTAAAGCAGCATGCTGACCATACAAGTATAATCCGCCATCGGTAATTCCCTGCACTGTAATCGTGGTGCATCTAGTCAAAGACAGTTCAACAGCTAGGCCAGGCTGCATTATTACCCACAGTTCATTAGGATAAGCTGATTGCTGCAAGCTAATCAAGTAATCCCATACTACTATATTCCCAACATGATTTTCTAAACACAGCTTCCCTGTTCTAGAACTTGCAGCGTCTGATACTCTTACTGCCTTTAGGTTCTAAATCTGACCTCCTCTAAGAGCTGTTTATGTCCGAGCTGCACTGCTTGTGGTGGAGCCATACCTATAACTGTGGAAGACTTTATTTCCTTGAAGGCACCCAGTCTGTACTACTTAAACGTATGCTTCCAAGGGTCTTCCCCTCTGATGGGACTTTCTTCTTCTTTAACACGATTCATAGTACACTTTCTTTACCCTAAACCAAAAAAAATGGAGTGCACTGGCCTTGTGAAGTTCACCTTTAGTAACATAGTACAAGTTACACCTAGGGGGTAACATGTTACTAAGGAACACCTGCCCACACCCAGGGCTGCCGTTAGAAATCACGCGGCCCCGTACAACCTACCTGACAGGGCCCCTCTCCCCCAAAAATATCAAAACGATACTTTCACTAAAAATACACAAAAATCATTAATAGTGGAACAAACATAATTTAACTTACAAAAGTCCTACCAAATCTAAAATAAATAAAGTAATATGTGTAAATAACGTCTTGAGGCTCAATCACATGTTCTGTGGCATGTACAGTGTGAATCAGTGTTTTTTTTTTTCAAATTGCTGTGTGTAGGCTGTCTGTGTTATACTATGGGGATGCAGCAGCTGTATGAACACAGCCGCAGGTCCTAATTTGACAGAAGTGTGGGTGCAGGTGTATGGCACCAAACACAGAAAGTGTGCCACTCACCCACACCTGCATACTTATTAAATTAAGATGTGCGGCTGTGTTCATACAGCCAGTGCATTCACATAGAATAATGGCCCGTACACATGATCTGAAAATCAGACGACAAATCGTCCGGTTTTTTTTTTTGCATGCTAGTTTTTTTTTTTTGCATGCTAGTCACATATTAAAAATGGAGAGGTTACTAAACTTATGAAAATTCTCGTACGACAGAATAAATAACTGGAGGTGATATTGTGTTATAGTGTATTTCTATTGTATTTTCGGACGACAACTGTACTGTTAAAACGAAAATCGTATGAAAATTTTCGTGTTTGTCCGATCAGATAATATTGGATGAACTGTAGTGATCGGCTCTCGAAAGCTCAGTACCAACAATCCGATTATCGTAGGATCGCTTCGAAAACGGTATTTTTCAGAAAATTTCGGATCTTGTGTATGGGCCATAACAGGCATCTACAGCTGCACAAACCAAACCACTCATTCCCACTGTATGGGCCAGGGAACCTGTGTGAATGAGCCCTTCATTTTTAAAATGATTTATTTTAATTATTTTTTACATTTTTTTAATTATTCTTTACAATTATTTTTTTACAACACTGTTGGGAAGGGCTTGGGTAAAATATCAGGGATCTAAACAGACCCCTGGTATTTCACCTTTGAGACAGAGAAAGGAATTGAGGAACAGATTCTTCAATTCCTTTCTCTGTGGCCTCAGTTGCACTAAAGATAAATGAACAGGAGACAGAGGCTCCAGTCCATTCATAAACTGAAGCAGAGTAAACACAGTTTACTCTGCTTTAGTTTTGAATGGACATAGGAGTGGTCCGTACCAATCGCTCACTGTGTCCAATTCAGAAATGGAAGGGGCCGGTAAATGACATATTTACCGGCCCCTTCCCCCACTATCCATCCCCCTGTGTCCCGACAGCAGCCAGCAGGAGAGGAAAGTCAGCAGTGCTGGGGGGGGGGGCAGGCACACGGGGAATCAGATGTGGGCAGCACACGGAGGGGGATCAGTGCAGCAGGCCAATTCCAGAACAATGAACTGGAGTTGATTTACTAAAACCGTAGAGTACAAAATCTGGTGCAGTTCTGCATCAAAACCAATCAGCTTCCAGCTTATTTTTTGCCAAAGCTTAATTAAACAAGCTGAAGTTAGAAGCTGGTTGGCTACCATGCACAGCTGCATCAGATTTTGCACTCTCCAGTTTTAGTAAATCATCCCTACTGTGTCTGTGTCTCTCCCTCCAGCAGCTGAAAGCCAGCGGAAAGGAGAGGGCGAGAACCCCGCTTTCAGCTGCTGGAGGGAGCGACACAGTGCATCATTCTATAGTTGTCCTCCCGCCCTGCCACACAAATCCCCCTGCTGTCCGAGCCCCCCTATGTGACCCCACCTCCCGATCTTCTCCCCGCACCTGCTGTCAACAATTAAATAACAGTGTGGCTGTGCGGGGCTCCGCCCACACTGCTGTGCCACACATTCACAGAGTTCTGTGAATAAATGAACTACCGCAGCAGACAGTTTGAAGTTCTCAATGAACTGCAAGGGCACTGGTGAGCACTCTTGCAGTTCACTGACACTTCCTACAGCTTTCAAACAGAAAGCCTATACAGAGGTCTAGGCTAGAAGCTGTAGGCAGAGTCGGACATTGCACCCATGATCTGCTGATTGTGAGTGCAATGCTTTGCAGGCTCCTGAAATAAAATGCTTTTTTTTTTTACCTGCAAACATATGTGTATTTATTTTTTTATTTTATTTTTCGTTAAAGGTGCATGTCTGTTAAATTAGGACCTGCGGCTGTGTTCATACGGCTGCTGCGCACCCATAGTGTAGCATAGGCTGCCTACACACAGCAAAAGGCACATTTGAAGTCAGTAACATGACTGGGTATACAAAGGGCATCTTAGAGAGTCAGAGTGTCTCAGACGCAAAGATGGGCAGAGGTTCACCAATATATTGCCACCTGCAACCACATGGTGGTAAGAAACAGTAATGGTTGATGTGTTTCAGAGGTTACACCCTTATTCCTCAAAACTTTTTTGGAAGGCTCTATCCATTTGTTTCAAAACTGAATAGAAATAAAGGCTTCCAGAGGGGAAAATTCTCTTCACTTTTTTTGCATAACAGAAAGCATCACATGGGGATCCAGCACAATAGAAAAAACTGACATCAATTCTAACCCTTCCCAAATCTATCTAAAACAAAATGAAAGACAACTTCAACTAAGCCATCCTATCTATTTCAGCAAAGGAAGCTGTCATCTTAGCTTCTGTTTGATCTGCAACTGCCATGATGCTGCACATGTAATCAGTTATGACACCAGCCATTTGATGGATTGACAGTTTGGTTGAGAGCACAAGCAGATGTGACAGTTAGCATTGCCATTAAATCGATGGGTTTAGTTCCGCTTTATTAGTGAGCTTTTAGTCAAAATGTGCTGAAATAAAATCCATTAATTCTATCTTAATTAACCGCTTCCGGACCACCCACCGTACATATACTGCGACAGGGCGGCCCAGCTGCTAGAAACAGCATACCTGTGCGTTGATTCCTCTTCCTGGGTCTGGGGCGGGCATGTGCCGCCCACCGGAGACCCGCTCCGCTGTGATTGGACACAACGAGAGCCAATCAGTGGGTCCGGCGGCCACGATGGCCCCTCACCATCCGTGATTGTTCGTAGGAGAGGCAGAACGGCAATCTACCTATGTAAACAAGGCAGACCGTCGTTCTGTCACAGAGGAAGAGAGAGATCTGTAATTCCTGCTAATCAGGAACACAGATGTCTCTCTTCCTCCAGTCAGTCCATCCCCCCCACAGTTAGAAAGCATTCCCTAGGACAGGGATATGCAATTAGTGGACCTCCAGCTGTTGCAGAACTACAAGTCCCATGAGGCATAGCAAGACTCTAACAGCCACAAGCATGACACCCAGAGGCAGAGGCATGATGGGACTAGTTTTACAACAGCTGGAGGTCCGCTAACTTCATATCCTTGCCCTAGGAGCACACTTAACCCTTTGATCGCCCCTGATGTTAACCCCTTTCCTGCCAGTGTCATTTAAACAGTACCAGTGCATTTTTTTATCACTGATCACTGTATTGGTGTCACTGGTCCCCAAAAAGTGTCACTTAGTGTCCGATTTGTCCGCCGCAATGTCGCAGTCCCATTAAAAATCACTGATCGCCGCCATTACAACTAAAAATAAAAATTTAAAAAACAATATACGCTAAATGGGATTTTTTTTACCAAAAATATGTAGCAGAATACATATTGGCCTAAATTGATGAAGAAATTAGATTTTTTACATATTTTTATTGGATATGTTTTATAGCAGAAAGTCAAAAAAAATTTTTTTTTTTAAATTGTTGCTTTTTTTTGTTTATAGTGCAAAAAATTTAAATCGCATAGGTGATCAAATACCACCAAAAGAAAGCTTTATTTGAGAGAAAAAAAAGGACATAAATTTTGTTTGGGTACAGTGTTGCACAACCGCGCAATTGTCAGTTAAAGCATCGCAGTGCCGTATCGCAAAAAATAGCCTGGTCATTAGGAGGGTAAAGCCTTCTGGGGCTGAAGTGGTTAAGATAACCTAGTTGTGCAAATTGAATCTCAGTGATATTCTGGATTTGGTCATATGTTCCACGTCTTCCATCCCAAGGACAGAGTAATGATGTAGAAAATGGCAGATGGAAACTTAGCACATGGTGAACAGACACTAGACACACCTATAAGTGTATTTAATGCTAAAGTATCTTCAGACAGTGTAGCTCCACAAGATTTGAGTTAAAATCCGACTCAACTGGTAAGTATTTATATTTATTTGCAGGAAACATTTTCTTTAATCTTCTAGATAGTAACAGAATTTCTTAAATCGATTAAATTGATTAATTTGAAAAATTATATATGTATATCATAGTATCTCACAAAAGTGAGTACACCCCTCACATTTTTGTTAATATGAGAAATGACACTTTGCTACAATGTAAAGTAGTGAGTGTACAGCTTGTATAACAGTGTAAATTTGCTGTCCCCTCAAAATAACTCAACACACAGCCATTAATGTCTAAACCGCTGGCAACAAAAGTGAGTACACCCCTAAGTGAAAATGTCCAAATTGGGCCCAATTAGCCATTTTCCCTCCCCGATGTCATGTGACTCATTAGTGTTAAAAGGTCTCAGGTGTGAATGGGGAGCAGGTGTGTTAAATTTGGTGTTATAACTCTCACTCTCTCATACTGGTCACTGGAAGTTCAACATGGCACTTCATGGCAAAGAACTCTCTGAGGATCTGAAAAAATGAATTGTTGCTCTACATAAAGATGGTCTAGGCTATAAAAAGATTGCCAAGACCCTCAAACTGAGCTGCAGCACGGTGGCCAAGACCATACAGCGGTTTAACAGTACAGGTTCCACTCAGAACAGGCCTCGCCATGGTCAACCAAAGAAGTTGCGGGCACGTGCTTAGCGTCATATCCAGCGGTTGTCTTTGGAAAGTAGACGTATTAGCTGCCAGCATTATTGCAGAGGTTGAAGGGTTGGGGGGTCAGCCTGTTAGTGCTCAGACCATATCCCGCACACTGCATCAAATTGGTCTGCATGGCTGTCGTCCCAGAAGGAAGCCCCTTTTAAAGATGATGCACAAGAAAGCCCGCAAACGGTTTGCTGAAGACAAGCAGACTAAGGACATGGATTACTGGAACCATGTCCTGTGATCTGATGAGACCAAGATAAACTTATTTGGTTCAGAAGGTGTCAAGCCTGTGTGGTGGCAACCAGGTGAGGAGTACAAAGACAAGTGTGTCTTGCCTACAGTCAAGCATGGTGGTGGGAGTGTCATGGTCTGGGGCTGCATGAGTGCTGCCGCCACTGGGGAGATACAGTTCATTGAGGGAACCATGAATGCCAACATGTACTGTGACATACTGAAGCAGACCATGATCCCCTCCCTTCGGAGACTGGGCCACAGGGTAGTATTCCAACATGATAACGACCCCAAACACACCTCCAAGACGACCACTGCCTGAGGGTAAAGGTGATGGACTGGCCAAGCATGTCTCCAGACCTAAACCCCATTGAACATCTGTAGGGGCGCAAGGTCTCTAACATACACTAGCTCTGTGATGTCCTCATGGAGGAGTGGAAGAGGACTCCAGTGGCAACCTGTGAAGCTCTGGTGAACTCCATGCCCAAGAGGGTTAAGGCAGTGCTGGGAAATAATGGTGGCCACACAAAATATGGACACTTTGGGCCCAATTTGGACATTTTCACTTAGGGATGTACTCACTTTTGTTGCCAGCGGTTTAGACATTAATGGCTGTGTGTTGAGTTATTTTAAGTTAAGGGGACAGCAAATTTACACTGTTATACAAGCTGTACACTCACTACTTTACATTGTAGCAAAGTGTCATTTTTCAGTGTTGTCACATGAAAAGATATAATAAAATATTTACAAAAATGTGAGGGGTGTACTCACTTTTGTGAGATACTGTATATATATATATCTATATATATCTATATATCTATATCTATATCTATATAGATATCTATATATATATATATCTATATATATCTATATATATCTATATATATCTATATATCTATATATATCTATATATATGTATATAGATCTATATATATATATATATAGATCTATATATATATATATATATATATATAGATCTATATATATATAGATCTATATATATATAGATCTATATATATATATATATATATATATATATATATATATATATATATATATATATAGTAATTTGGCCCACCTCCTGTAGGCTGAGGTTGTCATGGACCCCCAGGACTTCTAGACTGAGCATTGCCCACACATTATGTGAGTACCGATCAGTCCAGGAAGGACAGCCTATCTTCACTGCTGATGAAGAAAAGGAAAGACCATTGATGTCTGTGAACCGGCATGAAGACTGCAGGTAGAAATACATATATGTGTATATATATATATATATTTCCCCTGGAAGCTGGATTGCAGTGCTCAGTCTAGAAGTCCTATAAGCCCCAGTGGGTCCACGACAACCTCAGTCTACAGGAAGTGGACCGAATGACTCTAGCCATTATTCAATATGAGAAACTGCACAGGACCCTGGAGTGGCAAGTCTGTGAGAGGCAGTACCAAGGCTATCATGGTTATGGCAGTGAAAATTGCTTCTTTTTTAAATTAACAACAGAAAAAAGGGTTCCTTGTCTTGTGAGCTTCCAGTCCAGCACACCTCCAAGCATATTATAAATGGCTCCACTCTCCCTGCTGGATTGTAAATGTATTTTACATTTTAAAGAGGAAGTAAAGTCTTCTTATTTAATTGTATGTACAGGTAAGCCTATTATAAGGCTTACCTGTAGGTACTGTAAATATCTCCTATACTTGCGCAGGAGTGGCGTTATTGCAGCCCCTGCCAATCACAGCGCCAGAGCCTGCGAACCCGGAAGAAACACCGGGGAAGATGTCAGCCATCTCAGCACATCTCAGCAGTGTGCGAGCGCCGCTGCAGGGCTTCGTTCTAAGGTAAGTATTTCATAATGAGCTAGTATGCGATGCCTGTGTGTATGGCACCGTTTAGCTGGCTTCTGTCGGACGAGCAAGCTGAAAAACCAGCAGCCAACCGGCTCCTGATCAGCGCTCTCAGCCAACAGCGGAGGGGCGGGGGGGTGACTCTTTTACCCCCTGTCAGAACACACAGCTCAGCGGAGGAGATCACTGTACTAACTTCAGATAGTTAGTACAGCAGCTCTGACTGGAGCTGCCCCTCATAGTGTATACCAGGCTTTAAAAGAAGGCAGCAAATTACTTAGCCCCTAATGAAATATCAATTCTGGGTGGAGTCTTTTTTTCCATTATTAATATTACAGTAGTGTTATTATGCAGGATTTATATAGTACCAACAATCCATAGATTTGTATTTTATGTATGCAAATATGCACTCTGTTTATTAAAAGATCTAACATGGGGTCCCAAAAATATTATTTCTGGGCCCGGTAGTTTTATATATATTAATCTTGTGTCGAACTAACCAGGGTCTAGAAAAAAATTACACCTAATACTCGAGTCACATAATAGAAAAGGCGGGGCAGCACTAAATAAACAGCAGTAACATTGAAAGAAATGACAGACAACTGAGGCCTCATACTATATTTCATTTAAAGTAAACCCAATCATACAGGTTACTAAATTAGTTAATTCACAAATGACTACTGGCGATACCTCTAATAAACTGTCATCCTGTAATTACGGTCTTTGTAATTTCTCTCACATCATATTGTTATCTACTGAGAGAATATAGCACCACACATTTTAGGGATCAAGGCAACTCCCTGAATACAAACAGAAACATTGTATAACTGCAGAATGATACACACAGATAGGGTGCATTACCTGTGTATACAGTCTGACAATGGCATTTCATTATACTTGATACTTATAACACTTACAATATACTGATTTCAATGTTGTGAATGAGGTATTCCTCAAAAAGGGGTCCATCTCAGTTTAAAAGGTCTTATGCCCTGTACACACGGTCGAATTTTCCGACGGAAAATGTTCCATGGGAGCTCGTTGACGAAAATTCCGACCGTGTGTACGCTCCATCGGACATTCTCCATCGGAATTTCCGTCACACAAAATTTTAGATCTGGATCTCAAATCTTCCGACAACAAAATTTGTTGTCGTAAATTCCAATCGTGTGTTCACAAATCTGACGCACAAAGTTCCACGCATGCTCGGAATCAAGCAGAAGAGCCACACCAGCTATTGAACTCCATTTTTCAAGGCTCGTCGTACATGTTGTACGTCACCGCGTTCTGGACGTTCGGAATGTCCAACAAGATTTGTGTGACCGTGTGTATGCAAGACAAGTTTGAACCAACATCCGTCGGAAAAAATCCATGGATTTTGTTGACGGAATGTCCGATCGTGGGTACGCGACATAAGTGCTTAACCACCACTATCACAAGACAGGATCAGATTTTCTAAACTCATTTCTAAACTGTGAATAGCAGGGCAGTCTGCCTAAGGCTCGGTTCACACTGCTGCGACATGGAATCCAACTTGTGAGACCCTAAGTTGCATGACATGTCAAATTCAAGGTTTCCCTATGAAAGCCGTCTTAACTGATACTACACAAGTCACTCTGACTTTAGAAAAGGTTCCTGCACTACTTTGGTCCGACTTGGGTGTGATTTCAGCCCTTGTACAGTCTCCCAAAAAGCATCCAAGTCGGATCAAGTCGAAGGTAAGTTGCAGGGCAAAGTTGCCATCGCAGCAGTGTGAACAGAGCCTAAGACCTTACACACTATAATGCCCCGTACACACGGTCGGATTTTCCAATGGAAAATTTCTGATCGGAGCATGTTGTCGGAAATTCCGACCGTGTGTGGGCTCCATCGGACATTTTCCATCGGATTTTCCGACACACAAAGTTGGAGGGCAGGAGATAAAATTTTCCGACAACAAAATCCGTTGTCGGAAATTCCGATCGTGTGTACACAAATCCGACGGACAAAGTGCCACGCATGCTCAGAATAAATAAAGAGATGAAAGCTATTGGCCACTGCCCCGTTTATAGTTCCGACGTACGTGTTTTACGTCACCGCGTTTAGAACGATCGGATTTTCCGACAACTGTATGTCCGAACAAAGTCCGACCGTGTGTACGGGGCATTAGATTTTCTGCAGATTTTTGTCTTCAGATTTACCAAAACCATATAATATGAGGTCAAACCTTAAGAGTTTAAATTTGTATGCAATCAGGCAGGCCCTTGCACTACATGGTTTTGGTAAATCTGAAGACAAAAATCTTCAGAAAATCTAATAGTGTGTATGGGGCTTTAGCCTCTCATAAGTCTTGTTCACTCTTATATGACTCCTCCTCCTTGTGCTACTTTTCTTTTCCTATATTTACTATTCTGTTTATAAACTCCTTTACTAGCTATACTAGATACAACATACAAGATCTATGCTAGATACAAGAAACTAGGTCTATACTGAAACAAGATACATATATAAACTATACTAGATACAAGGTGCATGTATAGCATCTACATTATATACAAGATACTTTGAAAAGATCTATACAAAATACAAGATCTATATCAGATACAAGATACTTATATATTTAATCTACACAAGACACTTGAGCTATATACTATCATATACTACATACAAGATCTATACCAGGTACAGGGGACGTATATAAGAATTATACTAACTATACTAGATATGAGATACTTATACAAGATCTATACTGGATACAAGGCACATATATATAGGATTGACGCTATATACAAGATACCTTTTTAATATCTATACAAGATACTAGGTCTATACTAGATACAAGATACATATATATTTAATCTGTGCAAGACATTAGATCTCTGCCATCATATACTAGATACAAGATCTATACTGGACACAAGGTACATACAGTACATAGAATCTACACTATATACAAGATACTTATATAAGATCTATATTAGATACAAGATATATATGTATATATATATATATATATATATATATATATATATATATATATATATATATATATATACTAGATACAAGATGCTTATATAAGAGCTATACAAAATATTAGATCTATGCTATTATCTACAAGATATGAGATATATACTGGATACATGATAGTTACATGAGATCTATACAAGATAAAGGATCTATACTGGGTAGAAGATACATATATAAAATGTATGCAAGATACTGCATCTTCACTATTATATACTTGATACAAGACATATACTAGTTATATAGGATCTACCCTATTATATATAGGTACATGTATAGGGTTTACAAGATATGTATATAAGATCCATGGTAATATAAACTAGATACTAGATCTATACTATTATATACTAGATACGGGATCTATACTAGATATATAAGATTTACATTATTATATAGTTGATACATATATAACATGTACAAGATATGTATATAAGATCTATACTATTATATACTAGATACAAGATCTATACTAGATATATATGATCTACTTTATTATATAGTAGATACAAGAGATATATATATATATGAAATACACTATATGTATATAAGATCTATACTATTATAAACTAGATCTATATTAGATTCTACACTATCATATACACGATACATATATAAGATGTACAAGATATGTATATAAGATATATATTATTATAAACTAGATACTAGATCGATACTATTATATACAAGGTGCATTATATAATGTCTATTGTATTATACACTTTATAGAAAATCTCTTGTCCCATGAAGTGCACAACTATGACAATAGATATTTCGTTTTATGGCATACAAGTGAAATGATGGTAGAACTTGCCCCCACACAGCCCCCCTGGCCATACACTGATGCTGGCACCCTGGATTTGGTGATGTCTGATCCAGCCATCCTGTGCTGTCACCCTGCCATAGGATGGGAAGGGTGTGGCCGCCTGGAGCCAGACATTGTACATTGTGGTACCCATTAGATGATGATGCTGCAGAATGACTGCCTGAGATCTGGGATAGATAAATACCATGGGACTCTATGAGGACCTGATAATGAGAACACACTAATAAAACACAGCAGGTCCTCCAACCAACTGCACACATGAATAAACCAACAGAGGGAACATTGCACAAGTTTGTAAACTAGGACACACAACACACTTATCACAACTTACACACACTACAAAGACAACTTCATTTCTAACAGTCTATCAGTCTACTTAGCAGCTTTCTCCCAGAGCTGAGCAGTGCAGATGAGATAACCAGCTATATTAAATCCCGTGCTGGCACTCCGGGCATTCCCTTCTCCTGTCCCCTCCCTCCCTATAGACAGACAGCGGGCTCACTTACTGGTACAGAAGTCTGTATGTAGATGACTCCCAGAGAAGACAGCGCCCGCACACAGGATACCCGTCTGCTTCTACTGATCGCCCATGTGCTGCTGATGCTGCTGACACACTTCTCGCAACGCCCACACCGATCAGCGGTGATGTCACTTCAAGGCGAGGTGACCAATCAGGGAGCTTAGTATCCTCTGCCACGCCCACGCCAGTCAGCCCTTATGACAGGTGCAGTATCATCATAAGGATGATCTTTGCTCTTCCAATTATCCTTCCTATTGGTGTCGGCTTTCTCCAGCAGGGAGGTCATGGATTATCGATCAGTGGAGGGCAATATGGCTTTTGACATTTACTGATGAACTGCTGAGGGTGAAGGGTCCGGATGTCATATATAATCTAAATTAACCCCTTCATGCCTAAGCCTTTTCCTGACATTTGTTGCTTACAAGTTAAAATCTTAAAATCTGTAGTTTTTGCTATAAAATTACTTAGAACCCCCAAACATTTTATATATATATATATATATATATATATATATATATATATATATATATATATATATATATATATATATATATAGTATATGTGTGTGTGTGTGTGTGTATATATATATATATATATATATATATATATATATATATATATATATATGTAGTGCACATAGGTGTGCGCAACCTATTGCATTGGGGTCTGCACCCAAAACCTCAAACACACACGCCTTTCTCTGAAGCCTCAGCTGCACTGAACAGTGAATAAATGGGAAGTGCTCTGTGCTGAGCGGCTTCCTGTTCATTCACAAATTGAAGCATAGTAAATACAGTTATGAATGAACGCAGTGAGTGAGGGTGTTTACTTGTTCCATTAGAAAAGGAAGGGCTGGAAAATGACATATTGGTTAGCCCCTTCCCTCAATCTCCATCCTGAAACACCCCCGCAACAGCCGGAGGGGAGAGGAGAGCAGCCAGCAGCACTGCTGGTGGGGGGGGGGGGGGGGAGCCCAAGCAGTAGGCAGAATAGGCACCACACATTGTGATTAGGGCACACCCCCTGCGCACGCCTATAGTAGCGCACTACCCCTGTAGAAGCTGCTGGGTAGTTCATTCCTTTTCGCTAGTGTGGTTCCGTTACCCCCTTCCCTTCACAGATTGACACAGCAGACAGTCCAGAACGATTAAACATTGAACTTTATTCTTCTCTGGCACTTATTGCAGTACTGCGATGCAGAGTCACTCTGAATAACTCTTACAGATTCAGCACTAAGTGAATTGAGTCCTGAGAATACATAATCCGGATCATATAGAGCCACTCTGAATAGCTCTTAACCTGCACTTGCTTCCAGTTACACATTGCAGCTTTCCTTCCTCCTGTTTGTTGCTACTTCCCAACTGTACAGCACTTCCAAGTATACCCAAAGAACAATATTTTGAATAAAGTCCCTTGGGCTGACTGGTTGGATTTCTCCAGGGTATTAATTCTCTAAGGCCCAACTCCTTGCACAGACTTATTCATTGACCCGCACTCCAATGCTCTTTGCGAGGTATTGGTTCTCTAAGGCCGAAGATCTGTACCTCCTCCTCCAAGACCCGCACTTTAACACCCTTTAAGTCTCTTGAAAGCATTGTTTCCCTGGGTTTCCACTCACTTGTAGTCCTGATCAATCGTCCATGCTTGCCATAGAGGGTCGATCACCCAGTCTTCCTCTTGTCAGTAATAGCAACTTCCTCCTGTTAGTAATAGCAACTTCCTCCTGTTAGTAATAGCAACTTCCTCCTGTTAGTAATAGCAACTTCCTCCTGTTAGTAATAGCAACTTCCTACTGTTAGTAATAGCAACTTCCTACTGTTAGTAATAGCAACTTCCTCCTGTTAGTAATAGCAACTTCCTACTGTTAGTAATAGCAACTTCCTCCTGTTAGTAATAGCAACTTCCTCATGTTAGTAATAGCAACTTCCTCCTGTTAGTAATAGCAACTTCCTCATGTTAGTAATAGCAACTTCCTCCTGTTAGTAATAGCAACTTCCTACTGATGTCTCCTCCATCTCTCCTCTCCACATGGCACGTTCCCCTCCCCAGAGGGGAGAGCGCCCGAGCTGCACCAGCCCCTACATGCTGTCTTCTTCTCCTCCAAAACTAGGACTCCTTGAAGCATGTGACCTTCACTTTTATAGTAGTCCCGCCTCTGCCCAAGCAAAAACATTGATTGGTTCAGAGGGGTCTCCAAAACTACCTGCCACTCTTCTCCTTCAGTCCACCCACTTTCCAGAACATTTCAGGGAAAGTGATGGAAATCTTACAGGGCAGAGTGTAGGTGCCCACACCCTCTTCTATTCTAACAAACCTCCCAACCACATTAACCAACCAGCTTACACCAACAGGGTAAACCACTGGCAATTTTACCTAGCATTAATCCTAACTGCCTACTCTAGCACACACCTAAGTAGGTGGGCGCTACATATATATATATATATTTTAGCAGAGACCCTAGAGAATAAAATGGCGATTGTTGCAAAATTTTATGTCACACTGTATTTGCTCAGCGGTCTTTCAAATGCAATTTATTGTGGAAATAAACTTTCATGAATTAAAAAAAAAAAAAAAAACAGTAAAGTTATCCCAATTTTTTTGTATAATGTGAAAGATGATGTTTATGCCGAGTAAACAGATACCTAACATGTCATGCTTTAAAATTGCGCACACTTGTGGAATGGCGACAAACTACAGTACTTAAAAATCTCCATAGGTGACACTTTAAAAATGTTTACAGGTTACCAGTTTAGAGTTACAGAGAAGGTCTTGTGCTAGAATTATTGCTCTCACTCTAACAATCGCGGCAATACCTTACATGTGTGGTTTGAACACTGTTTACATTTGCAGGCACGACTTAAATATGCATTCGCTTCTGCGTGTGAGCACGGAGGGATGGGGCGCTTTAAAAATGTTTTCACTGGTTTCTTGAACATGACAATGAGATCACTGCACTCCAATGGCCTCCATAGTCTCCAGATCTCAATCCAATAGAGCAACTTTGGGATGTGGTGGAACGGGAGATTCGCATCATGAATGTGCAGCCGACAAATCTGCAGCAGCTGCAGGACGCTATCATGTCAATATGGAACAAAATCTCTGAGGAATGTTTCCAACATTTTGTTTAATCTATGCCACAAAGAATTAAAGCAAAAGGGGGTCCAACCCAGTATAGTAAGGTGTACCTAATAAAGTGGCCGGTGAGGGTACATAGTTCTCACCCCTGACAACAGCTATATAAGCAGTTCTCTACCCTGATATCAACCATATAAACAGTTCTCTTACTTGACATACAGTATATATAGCTTAATCCCGGCGGTGGCCTATTATGCAGTTTTCTCCCCTGATCAAACTCCATAGAGTATGCAGATAATAAAAAAGAGTAACCACTTTTGTTGCAGATTTCTACCTGTTCCTGTTCTAAAGAAAATGTTGTCAGTTTGTGTCAGTGTGCGCAGTAAATCTGAATGGGAGTGACTTTTTCATTATTAATCAGCTGATGCACTTGCAGTGTTCTAATGAGGAAAGTGGCAAGGTCTGCATCTCTGATTCATCTCTGAAGTGATTAGTGGGAGTATCTCATCATAAATGACATTTTTGTTGCAGTTTGCCTAAAATGTGACTTGTATTTTAGTGCAGACTTCTGGGAAAATCAGTGAGGCAATCACACAAGCAGGAAATGACATTTCTGGGGCGTTCCAAACACCAACTGTGTAAAGAATGCCTCCAGGTAGCCATAATGCACTGCATTTTTCAGAAAAAATCAGCACTGCAAATTGAAAAGGAAAGGGAATTTTTAATAACATTCAATTACAATATGGCTTGTATAGCAATTGCATACGCCATATTGTTATTTTTACTATTTTGTTCCTATGAAAGTGGAGTTATCCTTTAGAAGTAAAGGTTTTTTACATTTTGTTTTTAAGGCCATAGATGAATCAATCTTTTGGCCTGTTTGGCAAGGACCAGACAAATTTCAATCCATCTATGGCCATTCCTGATCATTAGATTTCTGTTGAATGGAAATGTTGGAAATTTTTCATTTGAACAGCTGCTGCAGCTAATCAGTTGCAGCACTGATCAGTGTATTCTGACAGCAGAGGGCTCCCCACTGTCAGAATATAATAGCACAATTGGAGGAATTCCTCCATTCACATCGCTTGTGTGAATGGGGGATTCATTTGTTATTTTTCAATGAGCCTTCTGGCTGATAGAAAAAAATAGACCCATCTATGGGCAGCCTACGTTTGGAATGCTGGAACTGTTGATTATGCTTTAGCCCCCATTTACACTTGTGCGACTTGTCATGTGGCATTGGACCCCAAAGCCATATGACAAGTCGCATCCCATGCTTCCCTATGATAACCATTCATATATGTGCAACTTCAAGTCACAGTGACTTCAAAGTAGTTCCTCCACTATTTTGATCTGACTTTCATGTGACTTGAGGTCCATAGACCTCAATGAAAACCCTCAAAAGTTGCATGAAAGTTGCACCTGTATAATATAGATGCGATTTGGGTGCAAGTTGTGAAAAGAATGCCGGCAATGTAGAAAAAGAGAAAAGCCCCCCGCCCACAGACCCCTGCAACCACCGGCCATGGTTGTGCGAAAGAGGCCCTTGTCCCCATCAACATGGGTAGAAGGTGCTTTGGGGGAAGAAATCCCCCCGTCTCAAAGCACCCACCCATGTTGAGGGCACGTTGCCTGGTATGGTTCAGGAAAGGAGGGGGGCTTTCGCTTATCCCCCCTTTTTTAATTCTGGCATGGGGTTCACCCTAAAATCCATACCAGACCCGAAGGGCCCTGGTATGCATGGGGGGGACCCTGCGCCATTTTTTTCATTTATTTTTCATTGCCGGCATTCTTTCTTTTACATTCACACATAAGTCATCAGTTGTTAAGGGTGCCAAGGCCAGCTTCCCAGCCCCGCTCCTTAACAACCAGCTATTCATCACAAAGAATTTCAATCAGTTGATCAATTTTCAACCAATGCAAATTCAAATCGTTCTAAAAATTTGTAAATTCTTTAGAAAATAAAGAAACCAAACAAAACTAAATTAATTTTTCCATTCTGCACATGTCTAATGACTTAGTAGAGCACGTACAATCACGTTGGTCAAAGTCCTACCAAAACAGCACTCATCTAAAGTTGCATTCACATCGAAGAGTAAATCGCAATGGAAATCAAATTATTTTTAAGTCGCACAAGTGTGAATGGACTCTAAAGCGTTGTACACACGATCGGATTTTCCGACGGGAATTGTGTTATGACAGGCTGTTGGCGGAAAATCCGACCATTTCTACATTCCAATTGTCCGATTTTCCGCGGACAAATGTTGGATGGCAGGCTTTAAACTTTTCCGCGGACAAATGTCGGTTGTGGGATTTCCCGAGCGTGTGTACACAAGTTCGTCGAACAAAAGTCCAAAGTACAAACACGCATGCTCGGAAGCAAGGACAAGCCAGAAGCGGTCGGTCCTGTAAACTAGTGTTCGTAATGGAGAATTAACATTCGTGATGTAGCAAATTATGAAATCTCGATATGCAGCGCACAATTCTCTTCTTCTTTAATGGGATAATAATGAAGCTGCTTTGCTGGTGATACTGATGGAGTTATTGCAAACACATTTTCAAAGGCTTTTTTTTAATACTGATATCAAGAATAATATTATTATGTTTTTTTTTTTTTTTGGTGCAAGTTACCACAACACCATTATCCCCAGTTTTTAAGATCAAAGATACAACTATGTTGGTGTCCCTTGTTAATTTTACATTGTATTTTTTAAAATGTAACTACCTACTCCCAAACTGTCATTTGAAGCAAAACACATAGTATTATTCTACATGATTTTTTTTTATTGTGCATTAAAAAAAGAAAACAAATAAAATTAGACATGCTATCTGCCAATAGAACTTAACCAAAAAGTGCATTCTATGCATCCAAAAATATAGAAAATATACCAAATCAAATTATTATTCAACCAAAAAATAAAATAAAAGCCTCATGTATGTGTCCTGCTTTTTAATACAGGGGGTCAACAATGCCAAGAGTTGATGAAAGCAGGGGTCCGTCATCTGGAGATAATTCCGAAAATCATCTGGATTATTCTCCTGGAACTCCCGCAGCAAAGGCATATGACATATTTGGTCACGATTAATAAAGCAACCAATTTTTAGTCCAAGAAATCCTCCTCCTCCTGCTCCTGGATTGGACTTGGGTCAAAGCAATAACTCCAAGCCCAATAATAAATAACACGTTATCTCCTCCGATTCCGCAACATGGCTGGTTGATGAACGGCCGTTCAGAAACAAACTGAAAAGCACGAAATGAAAAGCGCAAAATGAAAAGCGCAAAATGAAAAGCGTGAATCAACACTCACCAAACTTCTACTAACACGAAATTAGCAGAAGGAGCCCAAAGGGTGGCGCCTGACAATCGAACTTCCTCTTTATCGGCTCGTAGTACGTCTAGTACGTCACTACGTTCGTGTTTGTTGGCCGACAATTGTGTGCCGTTTGTATGCAAGACAAAATCCAGGTACACGCCCTTCGGACAAAAGTCTGATGCTTTGTCTGTGGAAAATCCGATCGTGTGTACGAGGCTTTAGTGTGGAAGTAAAGTGCAAAGAAGCTGGTTGTTGCAAGTTTCAAACATACCTGCTGTGTGGACTCCTGCAACCCGCACAAAAAAAAATGAAGGCTGTTTACCCCAGGAGATGGTGAAAGGGAAGCTGCTGTAATCACATCTGTAAAAGTCAAACTTGGAAGACAATATTTGTGTATAATTTATGCATAAATCCAGCTGTTTGGATCTACCCTGGGTCTCATTTTCAGTTGTTTTCACTGAATGTGAATGCATTTTGTCATCACATGCACTATTAGAATTGCCCAGGTTTGTTTTGTCTGTCCAAAGAAATATATATATAAAAATAAATATAAAAAGTATGCATAAAAAATGACAGAATTTTATTGCAATGCCTCTTCCTTTAAACTGTGTATTAGAGGGTGAAATGAACAATACGCCTAATAAATCATGTACATTAGACAGAAGTATACACAAGGGGGCAGGTCGCCAAGGACACCTTTCTCCTATCCCTAGCCTTGGGTATAATAGGGAAGCTGACATGCTTTTAATATACACATGGGTATACAATATGTACAGAGAAACATTTTACATTCCATGGAAATACTTTCTGTGGATAAATACACATGTATTAATTATAAAATGAGGATTATTTAATGTGTGTTTTTGCTGAATATAATGATCGGCATCTTCAACATGTCTGGTAATTTTTATATTTTATTAAAATAAAAAAAATACTCAGCATCCTGGGGCTCCAGGTACACACCCAAGTAATGGGCATACCTAGTACTGTACATTTACCACCATGTTAGTGATACAAAGCTAAACACAATAAAATTCATTTAAAAAAAATGTAAAATGCCTAATATTAAATTGTTTTTGTTATAAATATAGAAACCTATGTCATTTTTAAATTCATGCTGCTATTCTTAAGTGATCACCAGTGAAAGTTTCAGTTGTGTAGGTATTTTTTTAATTAAAGCCAGACTCTTTTAGACATTTTTTTTTTAAATATGTGGTTCAGCAAAGTTAAAAAAAAACAAAAAAAAACACCTTTTACTATAATAGTTAATCTGGAGCTGTTCCCCACAGTACTTCCTGTGAGCTCAGGTCATGTTGGACACACCCCCTAGGGGCTCACAATATAGTGCACACATGTTATTGTGTGAGCACCACACTGTCCAAGAGGAAGGATCATTCCCTGCTGCTGTGGAGGAAGAGTACATCAATGGACTGTCCATAGGACTGAAGGAAAAAGGGTGTGTGTGGCTTCAAGAAAGGGGGGTGTTAGGGAAGAGGAGCTGGACTTTAAAAAGAATCTCTCGCCACGAGCATTTGAACACGTAGCACTTTACTAAAGCAGCACATTCCAATTATTAGGCTGTTCTTAATATTCTGTATCCTCCTCATGTTGGGAATATTGGGGTGGAATGCACACCAAAAACTTAAATAAAAGAGAATTTTAAAGTATATAAAATATAATTAATTTATTCCAAATAATAAATTATTTGGTCATAAAAGGCAAGACTAATGTGGGCTACACACTATAGGAAAATCGGGCAAATGATCGGCCTGTTTTCCTTGATGTTTCACAGCAAGTCAAAACTGAGGTTAGAAATAATGTACGAAAATTCTCGTACGATAAAGGTTTTTCTTTGTTATTTGTTGTTTCTGACCATGCGCAGTAGAGCTGCACGATTAATCGCTAAGAATCGTTATCGTGATTTTTTTTCCCCCTCGCAATCTTAACAAAACATTTTCAAAATTCTTTCTATGCAGAGAATTCTCTGCTGAAGCCAAAAGCTGTCAAAAAAAAGGCAGTCTGCCAAGTATCGCAACATTCCTCAGCCCTGAGCTAACAATAAACATTGTAACGTTTTGTTCTTTAGATCAAAGGAGTGAACTTCGGTCTGTAAATGAGGGAAGTTTAACTGCTTGTAGTCCAGCGCACGCCGATTTACGTTGGCAGAATGGCACTGGTGGTAAAAAGGGCATACAGGTACGTCCCCTCTAAGAAGCGGTGCTGCAGGTATGCGCACGCTGCCGGCGGCGCGGTGACCACGGGTCCCGCGGACTCAATGTCCGCAAAGTGTCACAAAGAGGTAGAACGCGGATATGCTTTTGTAAACAAAGCATTTTCCCGTTCTGCCTAGTGACAGGACAGAGATCACTGCTCTCTGTCATCGAGAGCAGTGATCGCTGTCATGTTAGGTGTAGCCCCTCCCCCCACAGTTAGAATCACTCCCTAGGACACACTTAACCCCTTCACTGCTCCCTAGTGGTTAACCCCTTCACTGCCAGTGTCATTTACACAGTAATCAATGCATTTTTATAGCACTGATCGCTGTATAAATGACAATGGTCCCAAAATAGTATCAAAAGTGTCCGATGTGTCCGCCATAATGTCGCAGTCCCGATAAAAATCACAGATCGCCTCCATTACTAATTTAAAAAAAAAATAATATTAAAAATGCTAAAAATCTATCTCCTATTTTGTAGACGCTATAACTTTTGCGCAAACCAATTAATATCCGCTTATTGCGATTATTTTTTTACCAAATATATGTAGAGGAATACATATCGGCCTAAACTGAGGAAAAAAATAGTTTTTTTTATTTATTTTTGGGGGATATTTATTGTAGCAAAAATATTGCTTTTTTTTCAAAATTGTCGCTCTTTTTTTGTTTATAGCGCAAAAAATAAAAACCGCAGAGGCGATCAAATACCACCAAAAGAAAGCTCTATTTTGTCACGTCAATTTTGTTTGGGTACAACATCGCACGACTGCGCAATTGTCAGTTAAAGTGACGCAGTGCCGAATCGCAAAAAGTGCTCTGGTCAGGAAGGGGGTAAATCCTTCCGGGGCTGAAGTGGTTAACCACTTAAAGACCGAACCTTTTTTCTGACACTTGTTGGTTTCAAGTTAAAATCATTATTTTTTGCTAGAAAATTACTTAGAACCCCCAAACATTATATATTTCTTTTTTAGCAGAGACCCTAGAGAATCAAATGGTGGATGTTGCAATATTTTATGTCACACTGTATTTGTGCAGCGGTCTTTTAAATGCATTTTTTGGGGAAAAAATACACTTTAATGAATTTAAAAAAACAAAACAGTAAAGTTAGCCTAATTTTTTGTATAATGTGAAAGATGATGTTACGCCGTGAGAATCGTGAGAGAATCATGATCTTTATTCTAAGCAAAATAATTGTGATTCTCATTTTGTCCAGAATCCTGCAGCTCTAATGCGCAGTCTTTCGTATCTGATATTTCTTGTTACGAAAACAGTACACATTAAACGAAAACCGTCCATTCTGTTCACTTACGAGAAAAATGTTGGAGTTTGTTCCTTCAAAATTTTTGTTTGCAAAGTCTGAATCGGATATCAAAAGTTGTGTACACACTATATGAAAATCGAACGATTGTGCTTCATACGGAATTTTTCTTCCGATTTTCTCATAGTGTGTACAGGGCTTAAAGCGGTTGTGTTGTCTGCTTGGTGATTTTTACCTACAGGTAAGCCTATCATAAGGTTTAATAAGGTTTACCTGTAGGTAAAAAGAATATCTCCTAAACCTGCAAGGTTTAGGAGATAGTGACCCTGTATGCAGCCGCTGACGTCAGCGGCTGCATGCACTTTACAGGTTCCACGTATCCTGCCAGAACTTGCCGTAACAAAGGGTTCCCACTAGAGTGACGTCATCGTGGCTCCAGCCCCTCACAGCGCCGGAGCCAGCGGCGATCCCGGAAGAAACGCAGAGGGAACATGTCAGCTTCCTCAGCGGTGACTGGGCGTGCTTCGTTCTAAGGTAAGTATTTCATAATGTGCAGTATGCGATGCATACTATCACATTATGCTATTGTCTTGCAGGTTTTGTTTGTTGGTTTACTACCGCTTTAACAGATATGTTATCAAATGTTGCATTCATGTACTTGCTAGTGTACATTTGCTATTTGTTAACGATAGACCACATTAGTAAGGTATGGCCAAAATTCTGAAATGATGTAACATTCAAGGGGGTAAAAGTGCCCAGTATTGAAGTGGTTAAAGCAACCTGACATGTAAACAATGTCTGTTCCTGTTTAAACTCTTACTAACGCCTATTTTACTCTAATCAGCCCTTATTAACTCATTAACCTTATTTCCTTCTGCATTCAGTTGTTATTTTCCTGCTGATTTTTTTTTTTTGCGATTTTCTATTTTATTAACCATTAATATTTAAACTTTTTTGTTTCTTTTGTCTGTTACCATTTTTACACCTTAACATATATTTATAGATTTCACATTTTAAAAAGCGCAAAATAAAAAAAAAAACAAACACTTTATTTGATTTGTAAATATATTTCAATGCTTTGTACCAGAATCATAATTTTAGTTTCATTTTAAATAGGACAAATTACAAAACCAAATATGTACTTTGTATCTGCAGTAATGCCAATTATTTTTAAACTAACACTGCTCAAAAAAGAAAAGAAAACTTTTATTTAGTTTAAGAAAAGCATTTTATTTAGTTTTGTTACACTTTATTTTGTAGGGCTTGTGAAAGAAAAATCATTGTTGCAAGACAATATCACGAAAAGAAAGCCTTGCTTGTCTTTTAAAAAAACAATACATGTTACCTTGATATTATAAGTAATGACAAAGTTATCGCTGAACAAACAGGTCCGTAGCAGAATTATAAAAATTGCTCTAGTCCATAACGTGTGAACAGGTGTGAGAGGCAAAGTGGTTAAAGTGTAACTCTGTTACACCGCTTGTATCTACAGGTAAGCCTATAATAAGGCCTACCTGTAGGTACTGGAAATATCTACTAAAGCTGCACGGTTTAGGAGATATTTACCATATAAGCTGCACCGATGTCATCGGCGCATGCGCACTAAAGAAAGGGCAGAATTGTGCCATTTCTAAGGGGCTCATGCTGTGACTGTTGGCTCCAGCTGCAACCAGCGGTGATATCGTGGATATCGTTTGCAGGTAAGTGGCACATAATGGGCTAGTATGTGATGCATTATGCTTTCACTTTGCAGGGGAAAAAGAGGAAGTAAAACCCTGTCAGTTTTTTGCCATCTGCGTCCTATAGGGAAGATTTCCCTTTACTTTCTGTCCCACAGCCAAAATAGAAAGTGAGAGAAAATCTCTGCAAATTGAGGGAATGCCGGGTTGTCAATCGGGTCACTAGAGGTAGTGTCCCCATTGGAAAACTTCCCCCCCATTACTGTTCTGATTTCAGCTAAACTTTGGGATTTTCTTTTACTTTCGATAAACACGGGACAAATACAGAGTGAATCTCTCTAACAGGGGCACCGACAGCAAAAAAAAAAAAAAGGTGTTCTAATCCCTCTCCACTCTATCCAAAACTTAAAGTGTTTGTAACACTAAAAAAAAAAAAATTATAGATCCTGTTCCTTTAACCACTTCAGCCCCGGAAGATTTGGCTGTTCAATGACCATAGCATTTTTTGCAATATGGCACTGCGTCGCTTTAACTGACAATTGAATTGCGCGGTCGTGCGACGCTGTACCCAAACAAAATTGAGGTCTTTTTTTTCCCAAAAATAGAGCTTTCCTTTGGTGGTATATGATCATCTCTAGGTTTTTTATTTTTTGCACTATAAACAAAAAAAGAGCGACAATTGTGAAAAAAAAAAACATAATATTTTGTACTTTTTGCAGTAATAAATAGCCTTTTTTTTTTCTAAAGCAAATTTTTTCCTCAGTTTACGCTGATATGTATTCTTCTACATACTTTTGGTAAAAAAAATCGCAAAAAGCGTATATTGATTGGTTTGCGCAAAAGTTATAGCGTTTACCAAATAGGGGATAGATTTATGGCATTTTTATTATTATTATTAATATTATACAGGATTTATATAGCGCCAACAATTTACATAGCGCTTTACAACTTGAGGGTAGACAGTACAAATACAATACACTTTAATACAGTAGGAATCAGAGGGCCCTGCTCCTTAGAGCTTACAATCTAAGAGGGAAGGTCAAGAGATACAAGAGGTAATAACTGTGGGTGATGTGCTAATTGAGAAGATAAATGTGCAGTTGTTAGGTGGGGGCCAGATAGGCTTCTCCGAAGAAATGAGTTTTCAGGGATCGTCTGAAAGTGGATAAAGTAGGAGAAAATCGGACGGATTGGGGTAGAGCATTCCAGAGGATGGGAGAGACTCTGGAGAAGTCCTGAAGGCGAGCATGGGATGAGGTGACAAGGGAATTTGAGAGCAGGAGGTCTTGGGAGGAGCGAAGAGAACGATTAGGTTGGTATTTTGTGACTAGGTTAGAGATGTAGCTGGGGGCCAGGTTGTGGATGGCTTTGTAAGTTTATAGTTAGTATCTTGAATTTAATTCAGTGACTGAGTGGCAGCCAATGGAGGGATTGGCAGAGGGGTGTAGCAGACGCTGAGCGGTTTGTGAGGTGGATGAGCCTGGCAGTAGCGTTCATGATGGACTGAAGTGGGGATAGCCTATTTAGAGGTAAACCAATGAAGAGGGAGTTGCAGTAGTCGAGGCAGGAGATGACCAGGGAGTGGATTAGAAGCTTTGTGGTGACATTAGTTAGGAAGGGGCGTATCTTGGAGATTGAGGCGGCAAATTTTGGATAGTGATAGAATGTGGTTCAGAGTCCAGGATTACACCTAGGACCTTGGCGTGGAGAGATGGGTTGATAGTTGAGCCGTTGATATTGACAGAGAAATCAGGGGAAGTGGCACCTGAGGGAGGATATATCATGAGCTTGGTTTTGGATAGGTTGAGTTTGAGGAAGTGATGTGACATCCAGGTTGATATGTCTGCTAGTAAGTTGGTAATGCGCGAGGAGACAGATGGAGGGAGCTGGGGGGTAGAGAGATAGATTTGGGCGTCAGCGTAGAGATGATAATTAAAGCCATGGGAGGCAATCAACTGACCCAAGGAGGTGGTGTAGATTGAGAAAAGGAGAGGTCCAAGAACAGAACCTTGGGGGACCCCAACGGAGAAAGGAAGAGGAGAGGAGGAAGTAGAGTTGTAAGTGACACTGAAGGAGTGGTGGGATAGGTAGGATGAGAACCAGTGAAGAGTACAGTCACGGAGACCAAAGGAGTGGAGTTTTTTGAGGAGGAGTGGGTGGTCCACTGTGTCAAAGGCAGCAGAGAGATCCAGGAGAAGTAGTACAGAATAGTGTCCACTGGTTTTAGCCATTAGTAGGTCATTTGAGAGTTTAAGGAGAGCAGTTTCCGTGGAGTGTTGAGGGCGAAAACCGGACTGAATGGGATCAAGAAGTTTATTCATGGTCAGATGGTCGCTTAGTCGGTTGTAGACCCGTCTTTCAAGAAGTTTGGGGGAGAAGGAGAGTAAGGAGATGGGACGTAAGTTGTTGAGATTGGTGGGGTCCAGTGAGGGCTTTTTAAGTATAGGGGTGACTAGCGCATGTTTTAGAGAGTTTGGGAAGATGCCACAAGAGAGGGAGAGGTTGAAAATGTGAGTTAGAGAGTGTAGAATCGAGTCAGAGGGTGAGCGTAGCATTTGCGAGGGAGCAGGATCCAGGGGGCAGGTGGTTAGATCAGTGTTAGATAAAAGTTTAGCAATTATTATTAGTTTTTTTTTTTTACTAGTAATGACGGCGATCTGCGATTTTTTGTGACTGTGACATTATGGCGGACACATCGGACACTTTTGACACATTTTTGGGACGATTGACAATTATACAGCGATCAGTGCTATAAAAATGCACTTTTTTTTACTGTATAAATGTCACGGGCAGGGAAGGGGTTAACACTAGAGGGCGATCAATGGATTAAATGTGTTCCCTGACTGTGTGTTCTAACTGTAGGGGGAGGGGACTGACTATAGGAGATCACAGATCGTGGTTCCTAGCTATTAGCTATGCATCTCCTCTCAGAACAGGGATTTGTGTGTTTACACACACACGTCCCTGTTCTGCCTCTTGTGCCCGTAAACGCTCATGGCCGGCGGTCATCTCGACTGCCAGTCATGAGCATCAGCACTCCCGAAGTGCAGCGGGCATGAGTGCCTGCTATCCCACTTAAAGGAGCCGACGTATAGCTACAACGGCTTGCGGGAACGTGCCAACCTGCCGCAGTATAATGACGGTGGCTGGTCGGCATGTGGTTAAAGCTTGTGCTGTGTAATTTGGCTCCTTGTATAACCTGAAATACCTGGCTGATCCTGCTTGGTTCTGCCCTCTCACCTGTAAACTGACCACGGTTTATCATGGCTGCTGAGCCCTGACACTGTGGTCAGTTTATGCTACCTTAAAAAAACCCTCTGTGTACTTTATTCCATAACGCCGATCGGCACTCATGTGACCACCCGGCTCTCTCCTCCTTTCCTCTCCTGCTCTCGGCTGATGTCAGCGGGAATTCTTGGTCTCTCCCACTGTAGCTGTCAGCCTGGGAGAGGAGAGAGCCAGACGATCGCGTGAGCGTCGGGAGGCACTATGGAATAAGAGACACAGCTGCTTTTATTTTAAAAATCACACGCACTGGGGAACATAGCATTATCTAACAGAGAGGATTGGAGAGACATTATAAGTGGCTTTACAACCACTTTAAAAAGAAAAAAAGTTTTGCCTTTAATTACACTTTAATATGGGCAAAAGACCCTTGAAATGAGTTTGTTAGGGGATATTTCACATAAAGTTACTGGTTTTGAGCTCTCCATCACCTAGCAAATTCTATGTAGTTTTTTTTTTTTTTTTACTGAAGCCACTCTCTGCTAGCACTGGAAGTAATTATTTTACATGGCCATACCCATTCTATATTACACTGTAACATGAATCCAGAAAATTGCAGACAGGATAAAAACATGTTACAGCAAAATTCAATGTTACTAGGCTTTTTTCTCTCCAGGTTGGATGGTCATCATTCATAAGTTGATGATCACAGCCAATAAATACTTATTTATTATGATCAACAGCATATTGTAGTGGTGATATTGTGGTATTTACCTGAATCGCTCTATTTTGTATAAATGAATAAGAAAAAGGTACCACTTCTTTTGATGCTTTCTGGACCACACGTCTGTGGTCATGTGGACCCTACCTGCACAGGCCATAAACTGTCCAAAGGGAATGGGAGCAGCTGTAAATTTAGCAGTTTTACCAAGATAGCATTGAAACTCTTGCATAGAGATGATTAGAAGACATGCTTGATCAAGGATGCTACCAGAGACAGCGGGTGGGATTAGGATATTTATGGTGAGGTTAAAGCTTACATTTGGCCGTACACAGAATGGTCCTTTTTCTTACTGCTTAATGTGCCATAAAGTAAGCCTCTCAAACCTATTGTCAGACATCCCTCCCTATCACTTGGGCCTGGAGATGATGTGATGATACAGTGGATGCAGATGGTGGATCCTGTGTAGAGGGAGAAGGTGGAAAATTAGAAAAAAAGAGAATTATTGGCAGGTCCAGGCTGAGGGGTAGGCCATCTTGCGTTCTTCAGCAGGAAGGGGGTGCAAAAAGGGTAGGACCTTTAATTTATCTTGCTGAACTAGTTCACAGCTAATGGCGAGAAAATGGGTGTACGCACTTTAGCCTTGTCCCAATACTGAGTGCTGGTCATTTGCCACTAACAGGTATCATAGAGGTATGGTACCAAAATTGCTAGTTTTTTTGCCACGGTTGATATGCTGCAGGCAGAGGCCCTCATGGTTCTGTTACCAGTAGAAGCCTAAACTGCAGAGCTTTTTTTAAATTGCTGCCTATTCACATGCTTGCATGCTTTTCTGATACTAGGTAACTTCTATCAAACACATACCTGAAGTCTATATATTAAATATTTGGGGAATATTTAGGGATACAGGGATGCCAGGGTTTGTAAAATGTGGGGTAGTGATTTTGAAGAATTTTGGTGCACTCTGTTTTGACATTTTATAACATTTTTAAAACAATACCAAACTGCTGTTCCATTGGCCAAACTATACTTTATTTTTTTTAGGAGTTTCCTATAGCTTTTTAACTGTTGCGGCTGCTACACATGCCTGTCCTGGAGGGCGCACCCAAAACTACAGAAAAGGCTATTTTCTTCCTAGGTATTATGATTCAAATTGGAGTGCTGCAGCAGCTATATTAAAGACAAGCAATAATGTAAAATGAAATACAATATATTACACATGCAAATTATGTTATGCCAGAATGCGATGTTGCCGATGCTGTCTGTGAGAATTGTACTGTTCTGAAACATCACATACAGCTTAAAAACATCTCCTAAGCATGTCATTTAAAGGACTAATGTTTTTCCAATGTTGAACTCTACATTAAAAAAAGGAGGACCCCCCCTCAGCTAAACTGTATTTTTCACATTTTATTTTACTTTGGTGCATATACCCCCTGGGCAGTGCCCTGCTCCCCATGTCATTTGTTTGAAAATCCTTTGCTTAATAGGCTTGAAAATGCCAACCACCATAGATTTCCATGGGGTTCAGATTTAAGTTTGCAACTTTCTAAATGTATGATTTTTTTTGACGAATGGCATGCACACTGGTCTAAAGCATATTCCCTCATCCCTATTGTCTAATTTGTGAACTGTGTGCCAGGGCCTAGCAACAGTCTAGTGCAGCCTTTCTCAACCTTTTTAGCCCAGGGGAACCCTTAAAATTATTTTCAGATCTCGGGGAATCCCTGATAAAACACATTCATTGGGGGTCAGTGGGAACAATGCCCCTTACTTTGGTGGTCAGTGTAAGAATAGTCCCCTTACAGAGTGCTATAAAGATCATTGGTGTCATACCACTGGCTCCTCCAAGTGGCATTGGCTCAGAACTATGTAGGTACCATCAAACAGGAGCAAAACCACTGAACCCAGGTTGAGAATGGCTGGTCTAGTGCCTTGACTACTAGATGTGGTAATGTGAGCAACTGCACCATAATGCCTGAAACTAGGCTGCCAGGTTTATAAAAGAGGGACGTAAATGCCTACTATGGCCAGAGGCGTTGCTAGGGGGTTGCTATTGAGGCTATAGCCCCGAATCTGGGGCCCATAGCCACGAGTCTCTAGGACTTTCCAATCACCAGCCTGTTAATGTGAAAAGTTAACTTCTGTAGTTCCGGCCCCCATCCAGCCCTGTGATGCCGATCTCAGATGCTCTGCTTGCTATACACCCGTGTAAGGTAAGAGTTCTACCTACACAGTGTGTGTGGTGGGGTGCAGGGGACAGAGGACACTGCAATGGGGTGGGGTGCAGGGGACAGAGGACACTGCAGTGGGGGGTGCATTGCTGGTCACTGGTGAGGCTGCATTGCTGGGCACTGGTGAGGCTGCATAGATGGGCACAGCTGAGCCCTGCATTGTTTATGTAGCCAACTCCTGAGCCCTGGGGCTCTCTGGGGACCCTGATGTAAGGGGGGCTCTGGGGACCCTGATGTAAGAGGGGTGGGATCTCTGGGGACCCTGATGTAATGGGGGGGCTCTGGGGACCCTGATGTAAGTAGGAAGGCTCTCCGGGGACTCTGATTTAAGGGGGGATGGGCTCTCTGGGGACCCTGATGTAAGGGGGTGGGATCTCTGGGCACCCTGATGTAATGAGGGAGGCTCTGGGGACCCTGATGTAATGAGGGAGGCTCTGGGGACCCTGATGTAATGAGGGGGGCTCTGGGGACCCTGATGTAAGTAGGGAGGCTCTCTAGGGACCCTGATGTAAGGGGGTTCTGGGGACCCTGATGTAAGAGGGGGTGGGCTCTCTGGGGACCCTGAGATGAGGGGGGCTCTTGGGACCCTGATGTAATGAGGGGGGCTCTGGGGACCCTGATGTAAGTAGGGAGGCTCTCTAGAGACCCTGATGTAAGGGGGGCTCTAGGGACAATGATGTCAGGGGGGAGGGGCTCTCTGGTAACCCTGATGTAAGTGGGGGGGGCTCTCTGGGGACCCTGATGTAAGGGAGAATCTACACTCAGAAATATATATACACCCACACGTATATTATATATATGTGTATGACTTTCTTTACTTCACTACTATGGGCTCTAGCCCCAGATCTTTTGTAGACCTAGCAACACCCCTGACTATGGCCAACACAAGCTGTACTTTTAAATGCTTCTGTGTATTTTTTCCCTGTTGATTACCTCTCCAGCTTGTTTTGTCTGTACCTTGGTTTTGTGCCCCTTGTATTTTATTATGTGTTTGCTAACAGAAAATAAGGTTCCAATGAAAAACAAATGAGGGCTTCTGGAATTTCTCTTAGTATCCCCACACATATAAAACATCAGCTTCTGTTGTAAAATCCTAGTAATAAGAGGCAGCAGTAAAGAACACAAGGGGAGGAGAACAAAACAAGATTAGTGCTGGAGGCAGCAAATACAACATGACTGTACACATGGTTACTGAAGCCTCAGTACGAGGAGGCCTGACAACATGTATTTACATCAAACTCTCCAGGATCATATCATAGGAGATCTCCAGTTCTATGCACTATTTCTGTGCTGTCACACTTGTTTAAGCAATTACCAAACTATCCAGCAGCTTGAGAAAATGTACCTAATCATTCTAATTATGATATAATAGTTATTTTTAAAGTAAACATCTGATGTTTCTTTTCTTTCAAAACTGGACTGGAAACCCAATAAGGCAAAGGGATTGAGTAAAATACAGGGGATTGCTGGGGGTTAATATTAAGGCTAAATCGATGCATGACACTAATATTTAAAGTGGCTGTTTTTAGAATGTTTGCCCTGTTTTCTGCATTTGCTAATCACTGGGCCTGCAGAAACATACTGCAGTCTATGGAGAGAATTGAGGTGCAGAGAGTGTGGCAATGAGCTGCAATAATTTCAACATCAGAGCTTGCTTTTTTTTTTTCTTTCTTTTTTTTAACAGGTAATAGAGCTTATTTTTTAACCACTTGCCGACCAGTGACGTACCCGTTCGTCGCTAAACTTCAAGTGCTTATACTAGGATGATGCCTGCAGCTGCACTGCATGCTTATAAAAGCAATCCTAGTGGCTAACTAGCCTCTGGATTGCTTTTACAAGCGGCGGGAGGGGAACCTCCCGCCGCTTATAAAAGCAATCCTAGTGGCTAACTAGCCTCTGGATTGCTTTTACAAGCAGCGGGAGGGGAACCTCCCGCCAACTTCCACGGTTTCATCAGGCTGTACTGTGCCACCAGGACTCCCGATTGACCAGCCAGTGCTGATTATAGAGGCGAACAAAGACCAGAAGGCTTTGATTGGCTCTATGATTTAGGAACTCGGCAGCAATGAGCTTAGATCATTTAAGGTTTCCCCCCAGAAGTAGACGGCACCATTTTTAAAAATGAAAAGCATATGATCACATCGATCTTGGTGTGATCAAATGCTGTTTCAGGGCAGATGAGGGATCTGGGGTCTTCTAGACCCCAGATCTCTCCATAAAGAGTACAGTGATGTTTACTGTAAATCAAAAACACATACAGTTACTTGTGGTGTTCCCCAGGGGTCAGTTCTTGGCCCCATTCTCTTTATTCTCTATCTCACCCCCCTCGGCCAAATTATTAGCCGCCACAAAATTTAATTTCATTGCTATGCTGATGATACACAGCTATATGTAAATGCAACAGCTGAAACTCCTCCTTCACAGTCATCCCTATCAGTACTTACTACCTGTCTTGAGGAGATAAATGTATGGATGGAGCACAACTTTCTTCAACTAAACAGTTGCAAAACCGAAGTTATTTTGATTGGTACTCCTCAGAAGACCAAATCATCATACATAACCAGTATTACTTTTTTCGGTTCTAATATCCCTTTTTCATCTATAGTCACAAATCTTGGTGTAAAAATGGACTCTGAACTCAGTTTTGAGGCCCATATAAATCATCTATGTAAGACCTCTTTTTATCATCTCCGTAACATCTCTAAACTTCATCCCATTTTCTCCCTCTCAGATGCCGAAAAGCTGGTTCATGCTTTTGTCTCCTCCAGATTGGACTACTGCAACACACTTCTCATTGGGATTCCTAGAAAGAGTCTGCAGAGGCTTCAATACATCCAAAACTCTGCAGCAAGGATCCTGATGAGAGTGCAGAATCATGAGCACATTACCCCTATTCTTCAGTCTCTCCACTGGCTTCCTGTTTCCACCAGGATTGAGTATAAGGTTTCTCTCCTCACATATCAATAACATGTCCCCCTCTATCTTAAAGAACTTCTCAAACCACTAAACATAACACATCCCCTCCGCTCCAATCATTCAAACCTTCTTCATATACCGAGAACTAGACTTAAGACAATGGGAGACAGGGCCTTTTGTGCAGCTGCCCCGCGCCTGTGGAATGCCCTACCTGACACCTTAAGGGCTCCTCAATCTATTGATTGTTTTAAAGAAAGTCTTAAGACATTTCTTTTTAGCAAAGCCTTTGGCCCCTTTTAGTTTTTATGTTTCATTATATAAATTGCTCATTTTTGTTTTAACCTGTAGCCCTTTGAGATCTTTTGATGAAAAGGGCATTATAAATAAAATTTATTATTATTATTACTGGTGACAGCAATAAAAGTGATTAAAAAATTAAAGCTACAGTGTAAAAATAAAATAAAAAAATAAATAATTACAAAAACAATTTTAAAGTGCCCCCATCCCCCCCCGCACAAAGATGAACGCACGCGTAGGTCCCACACGCACACAAACAGTAATCTTTCTACACCTGTGAGATATCACCATGAATGTTAGATCTTGGGGAGTAATTCTAGCACCAGACCCCCTGTGTAAATCTTAAGCGGTAACCTGTAAAGGCTTTTAAAGCACTGTCTATGGATAGTAAAATTTACGTTGTTTGTGGCCTTTGCATGGTATCTGTTTATTTAGCATAACATCATCTTTTATATTTTACATAAAAATTAGGTTATGTATTGTGTTTTTTTGCATCATGCTAATATGGTATTTTCTTCTCATGATCAGCAGATCAGTCTGAAAGTTACAACAAGTACTTTTTCGAGATCGGTGGACTCCACCATGTAACGGTCCTTGCTAGGGAGTTAGGTACTCTCCCAGACATGCTGGGAGTCTCTCACATGTCATGGTGGAGCATGGTTCAGACTGCCTATCCCACCACGACAGGGAACGCTACTACATATGTTGGGCCTGGGTTACCTTCTCCCCCAGCAAAAGATATGACTTTATTCACTGCCTCCGCCAAAGTGACCTCATACTCCCAAGTACAAGTGCCCTTTCTCTTTATTGGGGAACAACCTCATCAGTGAAAGAACATAACAGAACCTCTGTTGCTCTACTATGGTGAGGAAAAAAGTCAGCCCTCAAGACCCCTTACATCTTTTTTACAGCACTACAATAAACTGCATTATAGATGTGCAGAAGTGCCAGTAAATACTCTGATATTCATATTCAGAAAAATATTGTACACATGTCACAACCTAGTTCCGCACTGATCTGCCCAGATCTAACCAGACTTTAGGAACATTGCCAAGCCCCATCCATCTTGGTGTCCAAAGCAAAGTAGGGGCAGTTATTTTGAACTTATGAAAGCACGTATGTATGAAAGCAAGCCTAGACAACCTTATGTTATAAACTGTAAGAGACAGGTCAAGTGTGAATTTTACTGCACTTAAAGTATAACTATAGGCAAAACTTTTTTTTTGTCTTGGATAGAGAGGAAAAGGTTTAGAACTTAAACTTTATTGCTTGCAATGACAATAAAGTTAAAGTAGTATTAAACCTAAAAAGAAGAATGTTAGAAAAAAACGCTGATCAATCCTTAGATGTGGAGACTGCATTCGTTTTCTTTTTTTCAGGCTTTTTTTTTCTTTATATTCACCTGGTGATCCAGGCAGTAATCTGTTATTTTACCCAATTACAACTTCCCTTAAATCAGAACCAAAGTCTGCAATACTTACTTCCCTCAACGGTCTGACATCCCTTGAGGCTGCCAGCATCTTCTTCCACGTGCTGGGCTGCAGCCATCTTCATTGGCCAGCACAGGTTGACTTCACTTCTGCGCATGCACAGAAGTGCAGTCATCCCGGCACACAGGATCTGTGAAGGAATGTAAACTGAGCTGCGCTTGTAAAGCTCAGTGTACATTCCAAAGAATATTGTTAACAGACAGGTAGATTTATCTTATGGCAGAAGAGAAAATTGCATGTCTTTTCTGCAATAAAGAGATGCCTGCTCGCAGTCTTTTAAGTTGAGACTTTAGTTCCACTTTAACAGAACAAGCTGTGTATCAAAGTGGCAGTTAGAGTGTGGAGACAAACAATTTAACACTGATAGAGGTGCTTGCAATAGTCAGCTTTTTATTGTATGTAAAATTATTATTTTCTATTGAATGGGAAACCATTATCCCAAAAGGAATGGATTCTGCTGTACCCAGTTAAAAAGTGTTAGTCAAACACTACCTTCTCCCTAGATTGACAATGCTGCTTTCCAAAGGTGTCTCTATTGTCCCCCCATCCAGAGTGTAGATTCTCTAAATCTGTGTCACTGGCTAAATCACAAGATTAAAAAAAAGGAAAGCAACAGTGGTGTAACTAGAACCTTCAGGGCCCCCATGCAAGAATCCATGAAGAGCCCCCCTGACCGCTGGCCGGGGTCCTTCCATCTAAGCCCGGTGGTGGAAAGCTGGGTCCCAGTTGCAAGTGTGACCTTTGTGACCCTGGTAGTTCGCCACTGGTGTTAGTATCTCTCCCTATCTATCCTGGGGGGGCCAGAAGAGAACACAGGGGGGGCCGGGAAAGGCTGCAGAAGGAAAATTAAGAGATCGGTTCCTCTATATGCAGCCGCCCCCACCGGTCCTCCTATCCAGGTGTATAGGGGGGTGCACAGGCCCCCTGCAGCATGGGGTTGGTACGACCCCTGTACGTCTCTGGAAAGTAAGTATAAAAAAAGAAAATAAATGCACCCACCACATTAAAGTTAAGCTGCAGTAAATAACTTTTTATATATAAAATATATATATAATAGATGTAAAAAATGGATAATTGTGCCACACAATTGAGAATTGTATTTATTTATTTTATGCCATTTTATGGTCATGCAAAATTTTAATGCTAGGCATTTTTTGTATCCATTTTCTCAGTGCGACCTCATCTTTTATGTTTTATTAAAAAAGATGATTATTATATTGTGTTTCTTGTGCACTAAAATTTATTTGAGTGTAATTATTACTGCAACTTTGACTTTGCTAAATATTTTATTTTTCAGGGTCTATGCTTTTAAAAATATATAATATCTGGGGCTTTTAAGTGATCTTCAGGCCTAAAACTTGGATTTTTAACATTTGTGCAAAATGAAAATCGTTTCATTGTGCAAAATGAAAAAACATCCAATTCCATAAGTCTTCACTGTCTTGAAAGCGCCTGCGCTGTAGTGTCCCATAGACTTGTATGGGGTGTGTCACCTGAGTTGCAGCCACTGGATTTAGGAAAGAATGCCTCTGTGGTGGGGGAGGAGGGGGTAGCTTAGGAAAGGGGGCAAAAAAGATAAATACACTTCGTTTTAAGAATGGATATGAAAAAACTGCGCTATTGCATAAAAAAATAACAAGCTGCAACTTAAAGTGATATACAACACCAACAGAACATGTAAAGGGAATGAAGCTCTGCTAGATAAAAAGTGACCTGTGAATAAACATATATATGCGTGTATCACAAACACAGTGAAGAGTGCAACAAATATTGTCCCCCTATAATCAAAATAAATAATAAGGTGATAACAAAATAACAAACAGTGAAGTCCAGAGTTAACCAAATGAGTTAAAATGTGAAATAAACCATATAGATAAATAAATCTGGATAAATGAATGTAGAGACAGTCTATATCATTGATGTTGAAGATGCTGGAACATTGCAACACCTAGTGACAAGTCTCCAGAGGACACAGACTGTGAATCCACCATCACACAGCTTGTCACCCAACCCTGGGTAATACGATCTCCCACTGTTGAGGGGGGCTTGTGGGTAGGGCATTCACCAAATCCCGGCTCAGACGAGATGCTGATCCGCGTGTGTCAGTGTTAACCAACACTCTGCACTTGAGAGGCTTGCTGCTATGCCCGGAACTGGAACAGTCTCAGTAAGGGTATGTAGCCCAAAAAGAAAAACAAAAAAACTCCGCCATCAGTAAAACCAGATGATTTATTTGGTAAAAAAGATTGCTCAAACAAACATAAGACTCAAACTTATATCATAAAAACCCTGGACGGCAATATAAAACAGGATAAAAAACACGCCCGTGCAAAGCGGGACGTGACAAAGGCGCGGTGATGTCAGTATGACGCTCACCCTACGCGTTTCTTCACTACAAAGGATGTCGGCACGGGGCACGGGCGGCGTCCTGACGCACCCCTTAAATACTAGAACTAAGCAACCAAGCCTCGGTCTGAGTCCCGGGTCACTGGCATATTACCACCATCTTAACTGTGGGAAAGCAGAAATAATAAATCTAGAATATAAATATAAAGTTATGGAGACAACACCAGATTAGACTAAGATGAGTATAACCCCCAATGGAGGGGGAGCTGTCTTGTTAGGAGCATATCCAAATTGGAAATGACGTGGGTACATAAGATTAAATGCTATACCCCCTTTGGCTTGAACAGGTGTCTGGTTTATTGTAACCCATCCCCTAGGATTACTATACTACTGTTTTAGCCATCTTAGTCTAATCTTGTCTCCTTAAAGAGGAGTTCCACCCAGGGGGGCCATTAAAAAAGAAAAAAATTAAAAGTCAGCAGCTACAAATACTGCAGCTGCTGACTTTTAATTGGACACTCACCTGTCCCTGGGTCCAGCGGTGCGGGGGATCGAAGCCCCGCTCGTCCCCCCCTCCGCTCGTCGGCGCCGGCATTTCAACTGTGGGCGCCGGGCTGTGGCTTCACAGCCTGGCACCCACTGCGCATGCGCGAGCGGCGCCGAGCGCCGTGATTGGCCGCTTAATCACCTGGGACCTGCAATGGGTCCCAGATGATTGACAGGAGGGAGGGAGAAGAGCCGAGCCCTTCCTGTGCCAGGGGGAAGTGATGTCACCAGCCCAGGCAGACGAAGGGGCAGACTACGAGGGACCACCTAGCAACAGGCATTTAGAGGTAAGTAAAAAAAAAAAAAATATCCAAATGTTTTTTTGTTTTTTTTTTTAGAATTATTTAGATATGTTTGTTTTTTTGGGTGGAACCCCACTTTAACTTCTGTGAACTTGATGTGAGTCCCAGATGGCTGTGCCTTTTTTATTTTTATTTTATTCTTTTTCCTTTTTTTACTATTATTATATGGCTCATATTGCTTTTTTTTTTCTTTTTTTGTTTTGCCTTAGGTTTTATATTCTAGGTCTATTATTTCTGCTTTCCCACTTTCAAGATGGTGGTAATGTACCAGCGACCCGGGACTCAGACCGAGGCTTGGTTGTTTAGTTCTAGTATTTAGGCAGTGCGTCAGGATGCCGCCCATGCCCCATGACAACGTCCTTTGTAGTGACGAAATGCGCAGGGTGAGCGACGTACTGATGTCACCGTGCTTTTGTCAGGTCCCACTTTGCACAGGTGTTTTTTATCCCGTTTTATATTGCCGGCATTTCTATGATACAAGATTGAGTCTTATGTTTGTTTGACCAATCTTTTTTAACAAATAAATCATCTGGTTTTACCAATGGCAGAGGTTTTTGTTTTTCTTTTTTTCAGTTCCGGGCACTGCAGCAAGCCTCTCAAGTGCACACCCTACCCACAAGCCCCCCTCAGCAGTGGGAGATCGTATTACCCAGGGTTGGGTGACAAGCTAATCTAGCTTGTATAGCTGGTAAGCCTTGACTCTGTGTGGTGGTGGATTCACAGTCTGTTAACTCTGGATTTCATTGTTTGTTATTTTGTTATCACCTTAATATTTGTTTGATTATAGGCGGACAATATTTGTTGCACTTTTCACTGTGTTTGTGATGCACGCATATATATGTTTATTCACAGGTCACTTTTTATCTAGTGCAGCTAGATAAACCCTATCAAGTTTACTCCAGTCATAAAAATGTTGTAATTGAGAGGCTAAATAATACAATTTAGAATTCGGGACCGCAAAATCTCCACCATCCTTAGGGAGATGAAGCGTGCAAAGTTTGATTCTGGGGTGCCCATGTTTCCAGATTAGATCTCTAAATTGGGTGTCTATGGATCTAAATGTACGCTGCAGAAGCCATACTGGGCAGTTATGCAACAGATAAAGTAGCTGTGGCATCCAGATCATCTTGATCAAGTTAACCCTGCCTATAATCGACAGGGGTAACCTGCACCAAGACTTCCCCGTCTGTCTAAGCCTAAGAAGAGCATCTATATTGTGAGCTGGATAGTCCGACACCCTGGGAGTAATTTGTATGTCTAAATACTTAAAAGATGAAACCACAGGGATCAATGTTGCCGCAGGGGGTAAGTCAGACTCTAATGCCACGTACACACGACCGGACTTTATGGCATACTTTGCCCGGCGGACTTTTCGATGGACTTTACGACGGACTTTCCGAATGAATGGACTTGCCTACACACGATCAACCAAAGTCCGACGGATTCGTACGTGATGACGTACGACCGGACTAAAACAAGAAAGTTCATAGCCAGTAGCCAATAGCTGCCCTAGCGTGGGTTTTTGTCCGTCGGACTAGCATACAGACGAGCGGACTTTTCGACTGGACTCGAGTCCGTCGGATGGATTTGAAACATGTTTCAAATCTAAGTCCGTCAAACTTTTGAGAAAACAAAGTCCGCTGGAGCCCACACACGATCGAATGGTCCGACGAAATCCAGTACGTCGGATCAAGTATGCCGTAAAGTCCGATCGTGTGTACGCGGCATAAGGGATCTAGCAGCATAAGGACCAAGTGGTCCCAATTAATGGTAAAACCTGAAAAGGATCTAAATCGGGAAATAAGGGACATAGTAGCAACCGAAGAGGAAGCGGTGTCTCCGAAAAACAATAACGTGTCATCGGCATAAAGGGCAATTTTATCCTCCTCCATAGCCCTGCGAAAGCCCACTATCTCTACAGATTGTCTGATTGCAGCTGCCAGTGGCTCCCATGCTAAGGCAAATAGGAGGGGTGACAAAGGACACCCCTGCAGGGCCGTCTTTAACACAGGGCAAAAGGGGCAGCTGCCCTGGGCCCTGTCATTGTTGGGGGGCCCAAAGCAGCTGCCCCTTGAGCCTGCATGCTGCTAGGGACCGGAGTTCCATCACCTCCAGCGCTAGTCACCCTGGCTGCTCGCTGCTGTCCTCCAGGAGAGGAGCGCCGCTTCTGTAATTATAAGTGACAGCGCTCCTCTCCCTGTGGCCGTTCAGACCCCTCCCTGCTCCACACATCGATCTTTGTGAGAGCAGAGGAAGAGGTGGGCAGGATATCCACACAGGCGGAAGCTCCTCCAGAGACCGGCAGCTGCACGGACATGATGTGAGTTGAGGCTGCTCTTCTGCTCTTGTTTTCTAGTTGGTGGGGGAGAATTTGGAGGAAAGCTTGGGGGGTGGGCTCTGAACTGGAGGGAGGAGAGCTTTGTACCTGGGGGGGACTTGGATGTACAGCACACCCCTCATCTATGCAATCTGCACATAGCGCACACCTCATTCATGCATTCTGCACATAGCGCACCTCACATCCATGCATTCTGGACATAGCGCACCCCTCATCCATGCATACTGCACATAGCACACCCCTCATCCATGCATTTTGCACATAGCGCACCCCTTCATCCATGCATTCTGCACACAGCGCACCCCTCATCTATGCATTCTGCACATAGTGCAATACTCATCCATGCATTTTGCACATAGCGCGCCGATCAACCCTGCATTCTGCACATAGCACACCCCAGGACTCTGCACATAGCGCACACCTCGACTCTGGACATAGCTCATCCCTCAACTATGCACATAGCACACCCCACATCCATGCATTCTGGACATAGCGCACCCCTCATCCATGCATTCTGCACATAGCACAGACCTCATCCATGCATTCTGCACATAGCACACCCCTCATCCATGCATTCTGCACATAGCGCACCCCTTCATCCATGCATTCTGCACACAGCGCACCCATCATCCATGCATTCTGCACATAGTGCAACACTCATCCATGCATTTTACACATAGCGCGCCCCTCAACCCTGCATTCTGCACATAGCACACCCCAGGACTCTGCACATAGCGCACACCTCGACTCTGGACATAGCTCATCCCTCAACTATACACATAGCACACCCCTCAATCCTGCACTCTGTACATAACGCACCTCTCAACTCTGTACATAGCACACCCCTGAACCCTGCACATAGCGCACCCCTGAACCCTGCACTCTGTACATAGCGGACCCCTCAACTCTGCACATAGCACACCCCTCAAACCTGCACTCTACACATAGCACACCCCTCAACCCTGCACTCTGCACATAGCGCAACCCTCAATCCTGCACTGTCCACATAGTGCACCCCTCAACCCTGCACATAGTACGACCCTCAACCCTGCACTCTGTACATAGCGCACCCCTCAACCCTGCACTCTGTACTTAGCGCACTCCTCAACCCAGCACTCCGTATGTAGCGCACCCCCCAACCCTGCACTCCATACATAGCGCACACTTCTGTGTATTTTTCACACCTGAACCACTACTTCAATGTTAGTGCAGTTTGGCCACACGCACACTTTGATACAGAGGTGATAGTGTGAAGTAACCTCTAGGAACCTATCAGCAAACAGTAATGATCTGCTGTAATCTCTAGCAACCAATCAGTGAGTAATAATGATTTGTAGCAACCTCTAGAAACCAATCAGTTAGCAATAATAATGTACAGTAACCTCTAGCAACCAGTGAGCGGTAATGATATGCAGTAACGTTTAGCAACCAATCAGTGAGCAGTAATAATGTTCAGTAACCTCTAGCAACCAATCAGTGAGCGGTAATGATATGCATTAACCTCTAGCAACTAATCAGTGAGCGGTAATGATATGGTGTAATCTCTGGCAACCAATCGCAATTGCTCTCCGATCTGCTGCAGTAAATTGATTTTGAGTCTAGCTGCTATTTATTGTATGCCCCAGAGCGTGGGGCCCAAGAAAATGTTTTCCCAGGGTCCAATCAATATTAAAGACGGCCCTGCACCCCTGCCTAATGCCTCTATAAAGGACAAAAGGGTCAGACACATGCCTGTTGACTTGGACTCTAGCTGATGGTGAAGAGTAAAGAAGCTTAATCCAATTTATGAATCTGGGGCCAAAACCAAACTTATTGAATACATGCCATAGGAAATTCCACTCTATACTGTCAAAGGCTTTAGCCGCATCAAGCGACAAGATAGCTCTGTTGCCAGTTGACAGTGGGGATCTGAAGATTAAAAAATAACCTCCCAATATTAAGTGCTGTAGACCTGTTTGGAATGAACCCAGCCTGGTCTGGATGTACAATAGTTTCCATGAATTTGGACAAGCAGTTGGCCAGCATTTTAGCCAGGAGCTTAAAGTGATTGTAAAGTCCCGTTTTTTCCCCTATAAGAATAACAAACATGTCATACTTACCTGCTCTGTTGCAGTGGATTTGCACAAAGCAGCCCAGATCCTCCTCTTCTTGGGTCCCTCTTCTGTGATCCTGGCCCCTCAAACAGCTGGCTATAGCGGCACCCGAGCTGAGTCACAGCTCCCTGTGTCCATTTAGAAACGGAGCCTTGACCCGCCCCGGCCCCGCCCCCTCTCTCTCGATTGGCTAGCTGACTTTGATAGACAGCAGCGGGAGCCAATGGTGCTCCTGCTGTGTCTCAGACAATCAGGAAGGAGAATCTTGGACGGCTGAGACACTTATGGACATTGTTGGACAGAGAGGGACCTCAGGTAAGTTTTAGGGGGGCTGAGGGGGGCTGCTGCACACAGAAGGCTTTTTATCTTAATGCATAGAATGCATTAAGATAAAAAACCTTCTGACTTTACAACCACTTTAACGTCCGACATTAACAAAGAAATCAGGTCGTAAGATTCTGGGCTAATAGGGTTTTTACCTGGCTTCAGTAGTACTATGTTTATAGCTTCGTTCATGGAGGCTGGCACAGAACCAACATCAAAGGCAGCATTAAAGACAGGTAACAACACTTCCCCATACTTTTTACAGTGGAGAAAATAATTATTTGATCCCCTGCAGATTTTGAAAGTTTGTCCACTTACAAAGAAATGAAGGGTCTATAATTGTTATCATTGCGTGTATTTTAAATGATAGAGACAGAATATAAATCAAAAATCCAGATAAAACACGATACAAATGCTATAAATTGAGTTTCAGTTCAGTGAGTAAAATAAATATTTGATCCCCTACCAACCAACAATAATTCTGGCCCCCACAGACTGGCTACAGTATGTGCTCATGTGGTACACAGATCAATGTCAATGGGCTACAAGATCATCGATTATTCACAAATGGAAGAAATACAAAATAACCATCAATCGACCTTCAGTCTGCAGCTCCATGCAATGATGATCATGAGAAAAGTGAGGGCTCAGCCCAGAACTACACGGGAGGAGCTTGTGAATGATCTCAAGGCAGTTGAGACCACAGTCACCAAACAAACCATTGGTAACTAACATAATACGCTGCCATGGATTGAAATCCTGCAGCTCCAGCAAGGTCGCCCTACTAAAAAAGGCACATGTACAGGCCTGTCTGAAGTTTGTTAATGAACATCTAAATGATTTAGAGAAGGATTGGGAGAAAGTGCTGTGGTCAGATGAGACCACAATTGAGCTGTTTGGCATCATCCCTACAGTCAAGCACAGAGGTGGAAAAATTATGCTTTGTTGCTGTTTCTCTGCTAAAGGTACAGTCTGACTTTGCTGCATTGAGGGGCCAATAGACGGGGCCATGTATTGTAAAATATTGGATGAGAACCTCCTTCCCTCAGCCAGAACAAAGAAGATGGGTCATTCCGCCGAGGCAACAAAGAAGTGGTTCAGAAAAAAGCACATTAAGGTCATTGGGTGGCCTAGCCAGTCAGACTTAATCCTATAGACAATTTATAGTGGGAGCTGAAACTGTAAGGTTTCCAAGCGACAGACAAGAAACCGTAAGGATTTAGAGAAGATCTGTAAAGAAGAGTGGACCAAAATCCCTCCTGAAATATGTGCAAACCTGGTAACCATGCCTTATTATTCGGTATCCTCACAGCAGCGGACTGGAGTTCCTCTAACTTAAAGGAGATTCCAACACCTCATAGGCTGAGGCAGACAAAGCTGGCAATTTAATTGTTTGTAAAAAATCTTGCAAGGACTCATCCGAGTAGTGAACCTTGCTGCTATACAATGAAATGAAAAATGTACAAAACCCCGTAGATATATCTGAGGAGGTATTATTTGCAACCACTGAACGTGGATCTCTCAGCTCCGCTACATGAGTTATTGGATTTTGAGCCTTAACAGCAGTAGTGAGTAGATGGCCGGTGTTTTCACCTTCCTCAAAATAGGACTGCTGTAAAAAGAAACACTTCTGTTCAGATTTTCTCAAGGATAGGGAGGAATATACTTGTTGGCACTGTAGCCAAGCCCGCTGGTTCTCTATAGAGGGATGTGCTACATAAGCTTGTAACTAATGCCACTATCTCTTGTTCCCATGCTCTGGAATTTTTCTTTAGTTTGGCAATATGTGAAATGAGAACACCCAACAAATACGATTTTTAGAATCGATTATTGCCAGCGCCTATAGCCGCTAGCAGTAAGCATTGTGATCTCCTGGCAGGGACAGCTCCCCACGGCTCAGGCTGGGAAAACATAATGGCTCTTGGGATTCCGCTATTAACACTGACTGCGTTGATGGGGAAATTGATCAAATTTCTTTCCTGCAACACGTAGTTGTAGGAAAGAAAATCACACAATCTAATCTATGGTCTGCCTAAAATTAAGCAGCATTGGGTCACATGATCTGTCATTACAATGCCATTATATGCAGCTGTTATTTTATTTATCGATAGTAATCCGTTTTTGTAAAGACTCCAGTAAGCGAATTATCTTCAAACAAAATTACAGTGTCTCCTCTGGTCTAGGCTGATCCCTATCCATTCACATCTCCAGTGATCCTGCATAGCTTGTAGTGAAATGCATAAACCGTTTTTAGAGAAAGACAATACACAATAACAGAACAGGCACAAAGGCAGGTGGTGGACTGAAGTATATCTGCTGATCTGAAGGTGGCACTGTGCCATTTATTCAGGCTGGCAGGAGACCATAGAAAGCTGTTCTGTCCTCTACTTCAGGTGAGCATCTTAGGAAGGCCGGAATCTTGGGTGTCTATCTTGAGTAAGTTAGGGACAGAGCCATGCTGATTAACCACTTAAGGATCGAAAGATTTGCCCCCTTAATCACTTGACCTTTGGGCACTTAAACCCCCCTTCCTAACCAGAACAATTTTCAGCTTTCAGTGCTCTCACACTTTAAATGACAATTACTCAGTCATACAACACTGTACCCATATGACATTTTTGGCCGTTTTTTCACACAAATAGAGATTTCTTTTGGTGGTATTTAATCACCGCTGGGTTTTTTATTTTTTGCGCTATAAATGAAAAAATTCTGTAAAAAAAATAAAATTTTCTTTGTTTCTGTTATAAAATTTTGCAAATTAATAATTTCTCATAATAAATTTTGGCCAAATTTTATATTGCTACATATCTTTGGTAAAAATAATCCAAACCGGTGTATATTATTTGGTCTGTGTGAAAGCTATAGAGTCTACAAGCTATGGGGCTAATCACTGAAAATTGATCACACCTGAAGTACTGACGGTCTAGCTCATTTCTTGAGACCCCAACAAGCCAGGACAGTACAAATACCCCCAAATGACCCCTTTTTGGAAAGTAGACTTTCAAAGGTACTGTATTTATAAAGAGGCATGGTGAGTTTTTTGAAGTTGTAATTTTTTCCCACAATTCTTTGCAAAATCAAGATTTTTTTTTTCACAAAAGTGTCATATTATCAGGTTATTTCTCACACACAGCATATGCATACCACAAATTACACCTCAAAATACATTCTACTACTCCTCCTGAGTATCAGTACCACACATGGGAGCCTTTTACACACCGTGGCCACATACAGAGGCCCAACATGCAGGGAGCACCTTCAGGCGTTCTAGGAGCATAAATTACACATCTAATTTCTTGACTACCTCTTGTCATTTTGAAAGCCCTGGAGCACCAGGACAGTAAAAACGCCCAAAAATGTACCCCATTATGGAAAGAAAACACCCCAACGTATAATCTATGAGGCATATCGAGTCTTTTGAACATGTCATTTTTTTGTAAAAGTTTTTGGAAAATGTGGAAAGAAAATGAAAACACATTTTTTTTACACAAAGTTGTCCATTTATACAATATTTCTAACAGATAGCATGTACACATGGCAAAAATTACACCCCAAAACATTGTCTGTGGCGATACCACATGTGTGAGACTTTTACACAGCCTGGCCACATACAGAGGCCCAACATGCAGGAAGCACCATCAGGCATTCTAGGGGCATGAATTTTAAATCAAATTTTACTACCTATTACACTTTGAGGCACTGTAGTGGCACTGTAGTGGCATGGATGAGCCGTGGATGGGGATGGCTAAGCTTGGTTGAGCCATGAATGTGGATGGCTGGGTTTGGCTGGGTATGGCCGAGTATGGATGGGATGGCTGAGTATGGCTGAGTATAGCTGGTTTGGTATGGATGGAATGGCTGGGTATGCCTGAGTATGGCTGGGTGGGTATGGCTGAGTGTGGATGGGATGGCTGGGTATGGCTGAGTATGGCTGGGTATGGATGGGATGGCTGGGTCGGGTATGGCTAAGTATGGCTGGGTGGGTATGGTTGAGTGTGGATGGATGAGTATTGCTTAGCATGGATGGATGGATGAGTATTGCTAAGTATGGATGGATGGATGAGTATTGCTGATAATGAATGGATGAGTATTGCTGAGTATGGATGGACGGATGGATGAGTATTGCTGAGCATGCATGAGTATGGATGGCTGAGCATGGATGGATGGATGAGTATTGCTGAGTATGGATGGATGGATGAGTATTATTGAGTATGGACGGATGAATGAGTATTGCTGAGGATGGTTGGATGGATGAGTATTGCTGAGGATGGATGGATGAGTATTGCTGAGGATGGATGGATGAGTATTGCTGAGGATGGATGGGTGGATGAGTATTGCTGAGCATGGATGGATGAATGAGTATTGCTGAGCATGGATGAGTATGGATGGCTGAGCATGGATGGACGTATGAGTATTGCTGAGTATGGACGGATGGATGAGTATTGCTGAGTATAGATGAGTATTGCTGAGTATGGATGGATGGATGAGTATTGCTGAGGATGGATGGATGGATGAGAATTGCTTAACATGGATGTGTATGGATGGGATGGCTGGATGAGTGCTGGAATGGGCACAGATCAGCGCTATGGGCAGTACACATCCAGCCTACAGCGCTGCTGCACCTGATCTCTCCGCTCACACTGTACCGATCGGTACAGAGAGGGGAGAGAGGAACTGGACATGACGTCGGTTTGTTTACAAGTGATCGCTCCGTCATTTGACGGTGCGATCACATGGTAAATGGCAGCTGTCAGCCATTTACCGTGATCACGTATATTCCCAGGTGTGCGCCTCAGGGGGTGCGCGGGAGCAAGATTCTGGGAGGACGTCCATGGACGCCCTCCCACAATAAGCCGACCGCGCTGCAGCCATCTTTCGGCTATGGCCCGGTCTGCAAGTGGTTAATGACCAGGCCATTTTTTGCAATATGGCACTGCGTCGCTTTAACTGACAATTGCGCGGCCGTGCGACACTGTACTCAAACAAAATTGATGTCTTTTTTTTCCTAGAATTAGAACTTTCTTTTTGTTGGTATTTGATCACCTCTGCAGTTTTTATTTTTTGCGCTATAAACAAAAAAAGACTGACAATTTTGAAGGAAAAAAAAGCAATATTTTTTACTGCATGCAGAAAGCGCCCCAAGGTAGGAACGAACCCCACTCTGTGTGACTTACAAGAGTCACACACTATTGCTCACAGGGCCCACCAGGCATAGAGGGGCCGAGACCTGCGGCAGAATTACAGAGCATCAATACAAGAGGTATATATATATGAATTGTATTATGTAACTTTACCATTAGATTATTGAATATAAGATTATTTATATTCATATAAAAAAATGGGGTATGGCTGGAAAGTCCTCATCCCTATTTATTATTGGCAAAACTAAAGGGGATAGGGATTATAACAGTGCCTAAGAACAGTATATTTAACACACAGAAATAAAGAATATAATATTTTATTGGTACAAAATAGCTTGTTTTTTTTAAAAACAGAGGGTACATACACATACAGGAGTGTTGACAATCATAGAGCAATTTATACATACAGAGATGACCAAGAATGTTATAAGGCCAATTAGTGTAACAGGCAATATATCCCTACATGTTTCGCCAATACATTGGCTTCTTCAGAGGAAGTGATATTGAGAACCTGTACATGGAAGTTGAATCTAAGAAAGACACAAAATATAACATTCAAAGAATTATGGCAAAAAATTTAAGATAATCATAGCAGGGTTATTTGAACATATTAGAGTCCAAAATTGAGAGCATGGCATGGCTTAAAAAGCAACCCGCAATGGATAATCTCCAACAATATCCCTACCTCCCAATACCTACCCAGAAGTCCCCAAAAGCGGACAGGACACCAAGTTCCTCCGGAGAATCAGCAACCAAATGCCGCAACAAATTATGGCTGCAGAGGGCTAATAAAGACCTAGCATAGGAAAAAATAAAAAGGAATAATGTGGTTATAATACAAAATGAAACAAAATGGGATATACTATCCCAGAGAAATGGGCTAACATAGCCTCAATACTCACAAAACGAAGTTTAAAAAAAAACGATAAAGAAACAAGGGCGGCAATAGTTTGGATTCAATGGTAACCACAGCAAATGATAAGTCAACCACAGTAAAATACTGGTAGACTGAAAGAAAGAAAAAGAAAAAAAGGAAATGAAAAGATACAAAAAACAAAATTGAAAATCAGAGTACTATAATAAGAGCGGACCAAATCCCCATAACACTCACCCAATTATGAAAAGGTGTGTGAAATGGGATCCTATATCAGGGTGAATTAAACACCCAGCTGGAGTGGAAACAGGCTGAGAGTGTCAGCAAAATGATCAAAGCCGCTTCTTGAAGTAGGTAGGGTCCCCAAAAAGCAGGAGAAGGGATGATAGTATGGGTATAACAAAAAGAGAGACCAGCAGTGAGGGTCTATAAAATAAAACATACTATTAAGCAATGACAGCTTTATAAGGCGCCCCTGGAGTGCAGCGAGATGAAGGCTGGACTGGGCTGGGTTTATAAGCCCCCCACCTGATCGGCATACAGTGTCTCGCTGGTGTCTTGCCGAGAAAGTTCCCCCGACGGACAAGGACCCCCCTGTACTGCGCAGGCGCTGCGCTTGCGCAGTACGAATGACTAGGACCCGCCGAAAATAGCCGAAGCTGAAAAACTTCAATCAGCTGTACTCGGCGCCTGCGCCCCAGGTCCAGGTTCAAGCCCCACCATCCAAGTGGACTTAGAGGGAGAATAAAAAAGTGCCGAGCGCAGCGAGGCCGTGCCTGAAGCGCGGCGAGCGAAGCGACCCCGCGAGGGGCCCTCTTACAGGTGCCGTGTACAGCTGATTTCTAGTCTATTTCACTTCGGCTATTTCCGCCGGCTCCTACTGCGCAGGCGCTGTGCCTGCGCAGTAGAGGGGGGTCCTTATCCACCGAGAGGAACTTTCTTGGCAGAACACCGGCCAGGAGCAGACAGAGGGACATCTGCGCATGCATCCGAAATGGCATCATAGGCCTACAATTACCATGATGCCGTGCGGAGGGACACCGGCGTCACATGACGCGAACATCACATGACGCAGATTGCTTAGTTCGTGGAGGGCAGCCCGAGCCAATGGAGCCTGACTGGACATGCCCACCGGAGTGGCTGGTGGAATTGGCCCTGCAATCAAGCATGGAATAAAGGGGCCATGCAGGGGCAGAAGTCAAGGGGCGGGCAGACACTCCGTGAGAGAGAGCAGCCCTTGGGTGTTTATACAGCCAAAGGTGGCAAGGGTGCTGTATGGGACCGGGGGGTATCCGTGGCACCGAACCCGCATGGGGGAGGAACGGGACAAAGCGGTGGGGGACAGGAGAGAGATTCCCAAATAGGGGAAGACAATGTGGCAAATAGGGAGGGGGCCAAAGTGTCTCCACGATCCACACACCCCAAAAAGATCGGCGATCAAACACCCTCCCCCCACACACATAAAAGCCATGGCATGCTATCAAATACAAAGATAGTAATAACAAGGTTTTTGAGAAAAGAGAAATAATGAACACAAAAGTTACAGAATGTATTGAAATAATAATCAATTGCAAATAAATCACAATAATAATAAATATAAAAATGAAAAAACAAATATTATAAATAAAGACCCAGCACTGGATCCATAGTAATGAACCGAGGGGGAGGGAACATAGGGAGGGAAATTGTAAGGTCCAGATGGAAAAAAGGACAATGACAAAACATTGATCGAATATTCTATGTAAGAATAGCAGTATAAACCAAAATTACAAAAATGACTTGAAACTGATGTATTCATTTAAACCTGGAAACTTGGCTGCGTCCAGGTTGTGAATCCATTCTGTTTTTACTTGAAGCAGCGTGGTATCAATTCCGCCACCCCTGGCATGTAATGGTACATGCTCCAGAGCACCGAAACTGACCACACTGGGATCAAAATCATGCTGTGATCCAATATGCCTGTTAATGGCAGTGGTTGTTAATCATTTGTACAATGGCTTGACATGATCTCGAATACGTTTATAGAACGGTCGCTTAGTCTTGCTGACAATGTAACAACCACATCGGCAGGTGGCTAAATATACAATCCCGACAGTTTTGCATGTTACTGTGTGTCTAATAATGTGGGTCAAACCATTGGGAAGAATAGGTTGCTTAGAGTAGAAAATGAAAGTGCAAACGTCACACCTTGTGTAAAGACCTATAAACTTTGGGTGAATGGTGACTAGTCACTAAATGATTCCTCAAGGAGGGAGTCTGTCGAAAAGTGATATCCGAATATGGCTTAATATATTTATTAATTACATTATCCGCAGAAAGTAAAGGCCAAAATCTTGTAAGAGCATTCCTCACCTGATCATACTGTCTAGAGTATTGAGTAATAAGACAGACAGGGTGTTGATCATTAATTACCTTGAGTGAAAAGATGAGATCATTCCTATTCAGTTTTTTAACTTTATTATAAGCTTTTTTTTTTTTAAGAGAAAGTGGCTATAGCCTCTATTTTTCAATCTATGGTAAAGATCTTGTGATGCTTTCTGAAAATCAGCTTCTAATGTACAGTTCCTTTTAATTCTCAAATACTGATTGTAGGAAATGCTGTCCCGCAGAGGCTTGGGATGTGCACTTCTGGCATGAAGGATGGTGTTACCGGACGAGGGTTTACGGTATAGGGTAGAATATAATCTTCCTTCACTGTCTATAGAGATTTCGAGATCAAGACTGCATTCCATGGTAAACCTTAAATTGTAGTCGTTAATGGCCAAGAAGTCAATAAATTGTGAGAGTTGATCCCGAGTACCAGACCAGAAAAAAAGGACGTCATCTATATATATATGCCATGAAATGACATGCTGTAATAAGTTAGATGAACCGGTGTTGTCAAATAGTTCCCTCTTCCACCCCGCCAGGTACAGGTTGGCGTAAGACGGGGTACATTTAGTCCCCATAGCCATGCCCTGTACCTGGAGGAAGTGGGAGGAGCCAAACATAAAAATATTGTGTGTCAGAATGAACTGTAACAACTTGAGAACAAACTGGCTATAGGGATCAGATCCGGGATCCCTCTCCCGAAGCTGGTTACCAAAAACTGCAATACCTTTATTTTGCAGAATAGTGTTAAATAAACTTTTTACATCAAGGGCAACTAGCCAAGTATTTTTGGGTATTTGTTTGCCTTCAAGGATACGGAGAAGATCAATTGTGTCTTTCACATATGATGTCAGTGATGTAACATGGGGACATATATATTTGTCAACCAGAGCACTGGCATTTTCGGTAAGAGATTGACATCCAGATACAATTGGTCGTCCAGGGGGATTGGTGATTGACTTATGCAGTTTTGGCAGTGCATAAAATGTAGGCGTTTTGGGCTCCCTGACGTTAAGATTCAGGTATTACAGTCAATAATACCCTGTTGGTAAGCAAGTCACACGCTATTGCTCACGGGGCCCGCCAGGCATGGAGGGGCAGACACCTGCGGCAGAATTCCAGAGCATCAATACAAGAGGTATATATATGAATTTTATTATGTAACGTTACTATTAGATTATTGAATATAAGATTATTTTGGCAAGAGTTATATGGCAAGGTCGGACAACTACGCCAGAAAGGTTAATGAGATTTTATCAATAAAAATAATAGACATATAGAAAGAATACTGGAAATGTGGGAACCGTTGAAAAGATAAGAACAATAGTTGAATCCTATAAACATACACGAAAGTGTACAAAAGTGAGCGGGGGGAGTGAACAATGAAAGAGGGGAAAACATAGAAAAGTGTATGTTGGGTCAAAAGTGAATGAAAAGGTGGTGTGAGTGCTGTGAGAGATAGAGTGGGACAGGGGTGTGTGGGGAAGGCAAGGGGACGTGTGGGCAACTGTGATAAAGGAAAGTGTTGAAGTGAAAAAAGTGACAGGGGGCAAGAAAAAGGGGGAAGTGAGATGACAAGAAGAGAGAGTGCAGAAAGGGGAGAAAGAAAGAACAAGATGAAGTGCAAGGGACAATGAGGAAAGGTAAGTGAATAACAAACAAACAAGGTGAAAAGTGAAAAACATCACAAAAGGGAAAAGGGGGGGAGAAAGGGGGGAAGGGAAAAGGAAAGAAGGAGGGGTAACAATAGGAGAGTGCTAGTGAGTGTGGGGATGAGGGGAAAGGACAATACAAAAGAAGGGGAAGAAAAAGTGACAGTGCAAACAGGGATGAAAAATGAAATTGAAAAAAGAGTGTGGTGCAGGTGGAAAGTGAAGACAGGAGTGAAGGAGGCGGGGATTTTTTAGTGAAAAATTGGTTAAGTGTGTGAAGGCTAGCAGAAATAACAATTGATAAGTGGGTAATAAGTAAAAAATTAAAAGGTACCTTATTACTGAGGGAGTGCTATAAGTACCCCAAATATGGAAATATTGTAAAAAGACATCTTGAAAGATGGTGGGTGATTCGTTAACTTATTAGTAAGGATCATTGATTAAGGTTATTGCATGAAATTATATGTTGATAATTCAATAAGATTGTAAGAGTGGACAATGGTAGGGACCTGTGAGTGTACTTACTAAGTCAGGAGGAGAGATACATGTGTCCGACCATCCAAAAGCAGGATGCAGGGTGGTCACCTAACAGACAAGCCTGCATCCTGTAGTTAATATAGTGACCCTTGATTGTTTGCTCATGAGTGGAAGCCGCCATAGGTGAAGGGGCCCCCCCTCACTTACCTGAGAAGCCAGGGGAGACTAATGGCCGCCAAGGGCATGTCGCGTGTGGCTCCCTCGGCGTTCCGAAAGGCGGAAGTCCCCAACCACTGTCGTCACTTCTGCCGAACAGATGTGACGTCATGACACAGCGCGCACCCGCGTGAATATCACACATGCGCGCCGCGTGAGGCGCCCAGAAGTGATTGGGAACGCCGCCGGCAAAAATGGACACTGGTGTATGCAACCAAGAGGAGAAACACATCCAGGACAAAAGGGGAGCTGGTTGGTTTTAGCACCCCCCCTTGCCGGAAAGGCGCAACGGGCGGAGATACCTCCCACCACAGGGAGCCCTTATCAATGGCAGTACGCAGACGTCTGAGAGAAAATTGGGAAGAAATTATGAAAGAAAGAATTACAATTTTATATGTAGTAATATGCAGATTGATTAGCATAGTGCGCATGATTAAAACATGCATAAATCCCACAGGACATGCAGCGTAGTAAATTCCCACAACAAATATATACATGTAAACATGAAAATAAGTATTATAAATACAGTACTGAAATAGTTGAAAAGGAAAACAGAGATCACACAAAATTGTCCAATGATATCAATGGGTAATAAATAATATCATAACGCAACAAGGAATGGTACAGTTTCGCCAGAAAGGCAAAATGTTATATTAGTGGGTTTTTCCAGAGGAGAAACCTCTAAGAAAAGGGGCAAAGGAAATGGATTTGTTTAAGCCTGGATATGAGGTGGCATGTAGTCTACAGATCCATCTTTGTTCTAATTGAAGTAAAGTTTTGTTCCAATCACTGCCCCGATCAGGAATATGTACCCGCTCAAGTGCAGTGACAGAAATCTTTGGTACCTTATAACCATGTACAAGCACAGCATGTCTGCCAACTGGGAGATGGCGATTCCCAATCCACATACTGTACAGGTGCTGAGACATGCATTTCCAAAACTTTTGTTTGGTCTTACCTATATAATAGGCATTACATTCGCAGACCAGAAGGTATACTACCCCCCCAGATTTGACAGTTCACAAAATGGGACGGTTCAAAAATGTTCCCATTAGGGAGAGTGAAGACTTTCTCTCGTCTCATAAGGGGACAGTAGGAACATTGGAGTAGGAGCATGAGAAGGAACCCAGAGCTGGACAATGTTGACGTCTTTTGGATTCATTTTTAAACTCGCTTTGCACAAGTTTGTCTTTGAAAGTGATGTTGCTCTTTTGAAAGTGATGGAAGGATTGGTGGATACAAAAGTTTTGGTTTTGGGATCATCGGTAAGTATGTTCCAATGTTTGCATATTATATCTCTTAATGTCGTATGTTGTTTAGAGAAACACAGGATTATCCTGGTTGGATCTGAGATGGAGTTATCCCTAGCCTTGTGTTTGAACAAAAGTTCAACTCTTGATTGGGCAATGGTTTTATTGTATGCTTTACGCAGACATGACCGACTGTAGCCACGTGCCAAAAGGCATTTCTGAAGATTTTGAGCTTCTTCGTTAAAGAGAGCGTCACTGGAGCAGTTCCTGCATACACGCAGGTACTGCTCATATGGAATGGATTTTTTGAGGGGCATGGGATGAAAGCTACCTGCGTGTAGCACCGTATTCCCAGCTGTACTCTTACGAAAAAGGGTGCTACATAGTTTTCCCTCAGGGTTGCGTATGACCTGAACGTCCAAAAAAGTGAACGTATTGGGATTATGAGTGATGGTAAATTTCAAGTTATAATCGTTATGATTAATAAGATTGAAAAATTCCATCGAAGTCTCCTCAGGCCCCTCTCCGATGGCGAAGATGTCGTCAATGTACCGGAGCCACATGGATATGTGGCTTGTGTACTCGACGAGGTCCTCGCCACCTAGGAGGGCCTGCTCCCACTCCCCTAAGTACAGGTTGGCGTACAATGGGGCACAGCATGTCCCCATCGCAACGCCCTGCACCTGGAGATAGTGGAAGTCATTGAATGAAAAAAAGTTATGATCAAGAATAAACTTGAGTCCATTGACAATGAACTCATTCAGAGCTCAATCATAACGAGAACCTTGTTGAAGAATTCTCTGTATAACATCGATCTCTTTAGTGTGAGAGATCGAGCTATACAAGGTCTCGACATCGATTGCCACCAAAATGGATTCCTCAGATAACGTTCATCAGTCGACTGTAAAAATATCCTTCAAAAAGGATGGCAAGGCTAGGACAAATGGTTGCAAGAAAGAGTCATATACTCTGCTAAGATTTTCGGATATCCCACCATTGCCAGAAACGATTGGTCGGCCTGGAGGTTTATCAAGCTTCTTATGAATTTTGGGTAAGCTATAAAATGTAGCTACCCGTGGGTGTTTGGTTCTAATGAAGTCATAGAGGTCCTTTGTAATGGTACCTTCCTCATAGGCTTGATCTATCATATAGTAAAACTACTTGTAATAAGAGTCTATAACTCTGACAGGAATATTCTTATGTGATCAAACAATAAGTCTAAAATCATGAAATAAACGTGCCAAGTCTCTGATTTGTTTTGCTTATTGAAGCAGCGCTAAGTGTCTGATGTCATAAACACTCTATATAGAAGTAATATTGGAGAAAAAAGGAAAGTTCAAATGTGGCTGTGGTCTGTGGGTATGTAGAACTACGTAGAGATCCTTCCACCAATAATGATCACCGCGTGAGGGGGTCACCCCCCGTGAGATTGCACTCACCACAATTTCAGTAATCATAAGCCTTTGAATGGTATCTTTAAACTCTCCGTCTCCTTAATTCAACCACCAGGTGGCGCAAGACACTCTCGGTTAGTGTACCATAGGGAGAAAATGAAATGCCATATAGCGTAATATTGCTTAAGAATGTTTATTAAATATTCCAAAAAAACACTCCCCCCTTTAAAATATGCGTACCAAATGAAATAGTATAAAAGAGCATTGAAAAAAGTGCACTGTGCCTGTATTTTTCGTTCCCCGGGAGGTATTCCGGAATGCGCGCTGAGTACAGCTGATCTTTCGCTTCCTGGTTACCTTCCGGTACGTGGAGCGCACACGTCACTTCCGGTAGATTACGTCCCTAATTTTAAGGCGCAGATTAATGTGAGGCAGAGGAATATTCTTATACCAATCTTTATTGTCTAGAATTTGTTGACACATAAGTACATAGTCCTGGTTGTCCATAAGGACAACATTGCCACCCTTGTCAGAAAGTTTTATTACAATAGTATTCATACATAAGGTTTTTAAAGCTTTATTTTCTTCTTTCGTTAAATTCTGGGGGTTGCCTTTGAAGCAAGGCAATTTACAGATGTCTTTTATAGCCTGTTTGGTGAAAATTGCCACACTAGGATTTAAATTCAAGGGGAGAAACTTAGTGGATGGCTTTTTGAACATTGAAATTGTATTTTGTGTGGATTTGTTGGCGTCATCTAATAAGGTGTCAAGATCGATCTGATCAATTAGATCAACAGTATTATTCTCCTGAAATAGGAGTGTCAGGTCACATAGGGCCCTAAACTCTCTCATGCTATATGTGGACCAGTCGGTGGTATCAATATCTATACTACTTTTAGAATGCATAGATTTGAGTAGAAGTCTGCATGGAAATAATTGTAGGTCCGTTATGACCTCAAAAAGGTCAAAGTTTTCTTGTGGACAGAATGTAAGTCCACGAGATAAAACTAGGGTTTCAGCTTGGGACAGGGAGTGTGAGGACAGATTAATGACCCTTAGTTGTTGGGCTGGATCCGTGTGATGTAGGGGTCTAGTCCCCTGCCACACCTGTTTGTATGGGGGAAGCAGGATCCCCGTACTGGGTGTAAAGGCTTTTGTGTTGAAGATTTAAATCAACCCAGTATATGGGTAGTATTGTTGGTAGTATTAGAAGTGTCAGATAACGAGGAATCTGATACACTCATATCTGAATTTTGTGGGTACTCATTACATTGGGAAGATGTAGCCTGCTCGTTGTTTATGTCATTATGGCCCTGTTCTGAATCAGTGTCTACTATGCATTTTTTGCTATCGTGTTCCCCGGAGCACCTGTTTGGACAGCTCCTTTTCTGTTTGCCCTGTTCTTTTGGAGGAAGGGTTTGACCATGGCCCATAGAGGAGGGAAATCTAAATTTAGATGTTTTTGTCATTGTGTTGTTCTCGGAATTTGTATAATTGTTTGGTTTGTGGGATATTAGCATTCCATTTATATGCTCTCCTCTCAGAGAAAGCAGTCTTATTGTGCCAAAATTTGATCTCTTTTTTTCTGCAGAATGCCCCTGTTGAAAACCGACAGGCCATCCCTCAGGTTATCCTGCGAGCTCACACACATGGTATGTTGTGCATAAGGCTTAAGGGAAAGCTCCAAGTTACCGATCTCTGCATCTGTTTGTTATATTCTCGGGTAAGAACGACCATCATTTCTTGTGAGCAAAGTTTGAGATTTTCCATCCACTCTTTTTTGTAACCATGACTAATTTGATCTGAATTTGGAAAGATTTGTACTCTTAATCCAAGAGGGTTGATATTCTCTTTTATGTATCTGTCAAAAGTTTTCGTGTGCCAAAGAAGAGCAGACTTTTTTTCCAAAACATGGTTCAATTTATGAACCAGGGAGGTAATTTCAGTTTCAATTTGGTCCCCCTGTTCGAAGTCTGTTTCGTATCCTAGCATTAAGTTGGGCCATTCTTCGGCCTGAAATTTGCTCATTTTGATACAGTAGCATACAATGTATACACAGTAATAAAATACAATATGACAATATATATTTTGAAAACTGGACAAAAAGTGCGCAACTCATATCCTAACTCTCATGTATCTAGGGGGAAGGGGTGTTTAGCCACCCAAAATAACATAGCATGGAAAAGATACATATACAGAAAGATAAAGTTGCTGTGCACCCCGGATAATATAATATGGGAAGGTTCGCCCAGAAAGGGGCCAATATGTATTCTTCCACATATTTTTTGTTAAAAAAAAATCACAGTAGGCATATATTGATTGTTTTGCACAAAAGTTATAGTGTCTACAAAAGCGGGGATAGATTTATGGCATTTTTTTTTTTTTTACTAGTAATGGCAGTGATCAGCAATTTTTAGCGGGACTGCGACATTGCAGCGGACAGATCGGACACTTTTTTGGGACCATTGACATTTATACAGCGATCAGTGTTATAAAAATGCACTGATTACTGTATAAATGTCACTGGCAGGGAAAGGGTTAACGCTAGGGGGCGATCAAGGGGTTAAACAGAGAGATCACTGTTCATAATCACTAGGAACAGACGATCAACTCCGAACTCCCCTGTCAGAACGGTGATCTGTTTGTTCAAAGTAACAGATCCCCGTTCTGTGGTGCGATCTCGGGTGCTGGTGGACATTGTGGCCACCAGCCACGCGAATCGGCTCCCTAGCCGCGTGCGTGCCCGCTGTAGCTGTTAAAGAGAGTGCCGTACAGCTTCGGCGATTCGCGGAAACGAGTCAACCTACCGTCGTATAATGACGCCGGCTAATCGGCAAGTAGTTAAAAGAGAAGTTTGGGAATTAAAAAAAAAAAACATTGATACTTACCCAGATGGATGCAGCACCTGTCCACTGCTGCCTCTAAGAACTGAACGATAACGGACTGAGGGGGGGGGGGTTGTGGCGGCAGGTGCAGCTGGCTCAGGTTCCCAGCAGCACGTCTGAGAGGCTAAGCCAGCTACCAGTCCAGACAACTGGGTGGATCCCGACATTAAAGTCGGAATTTCTCCAGAGCCTGGACCGGCTGAGTAAGTTGACAGCATACTTTAGCCCACTGTCAGCTGAATCTGGATCTACTTCTCCTTTAAGGAGAGAGTGAGAGCAGCGTTAGGGAATGGTACCTGTTGAGACGGAAAGAAATAGGTTTCCTATTACAGGGTCTCTCTCTCCTCTGTCAGTTTCTCGGAATAGTCTCCCTCTGGCAGCCTCATATCTATAAGGACTTTTGGGGATCGCAGTATGCCCCAGTAAAACAGTAGAAAGGGAAGTGATCATCTGGCATTCTGTGGCCTGTATGTGTGGTATAACACTTCGGTTTTGTGCCTATTCAATTTCTACTATATAAACAGCAAATAACTGTGTAGTGATTTCTTCCAATACTTGGGTTCACTAATTAGGCCCCTTCTACAGCCAGTTTAGAGGAGTCATAAGACCTTTGCAGACAAGTAAAGCGCAGACATCTTGTTTCTTTATAGACTGTAGACCACATGTGCCGCACACAAGGCCCATGGGCCAAATCTGGCCTGCCAGGCCATTTCATGTGGCCCTCTCCTGCAGCAGCAGCAATCCCCTCGTATCCACCTCCACCTTGTCTCAGCAGTTGGCAGCAAAAAAGCAGGACAGAACTCCTCCTACAGATCCTGTGCCTCTCACTACAGCTGCGGAAAAGCTCAACTCTGCCCTCACCCCCTTCTCAGCAGTAGGCAGCAGAAAGGAGGACAGAACCCCTTCTACAGATCCTACACCTCTCTGTGCAGCTGCAGCACCCCCTCGTCTCTGCCTCCCCTGGTCTGAGCATTCAGCTGACTCCAGCCCTCTTTTGGTCCTCCTCCAGACCCTGCACTTCCTGCTTCCCAGCTCCATCCCCTACCTTCTTCCTAGCAACAGCACAAGGTAAGAGGGGTGCACTGTGTTGTAGACGGAGGGTGGGGAACTCTTGACTTCTGATGGTGGGGTAGCTCTTGACATGTGATGGAAAGGGGGGGTGCTCTGGACATCTAGTCCTACAGAACCGGCCCTTTGAAGTCAACCATAATGGTAATGTGGCCCTGGATAAAATTGAGTTGACACTGCTGTAGACGGTAGACTCAAGTTTGAATTTTTAGTTATAAACATTTAAAATAGAAAAAGAGCTTAGCTTGTATAGTCTTTATGTTGTCTTCAAAAAACACTTGTGTGCCCAGGCAAAATGAATGCTGCGCACAACTCTGCCTACATTAAAAAATTATAGACATTTAGTGGACATCACTAACATTCAGAGGATCTCCTTGCCTGTTATTCAATAGCTACTGTATATACAGGTATGTATTGTACTGTGTATGAAGCATTCTGTAATATACACATGGATGTAAAAAAAGACAATAAACATAATTAGGAAACACAGAACACGGCAACCTTAGCTGACACTGAATTTCTATCCATTCCTGCCCCACCTTAACCATAGGCAAGTTTCCCAATAGATCCTCTTTAGTAATGATTAGCAGGCTCATGAAGTCACAAAGGTATGATTTACCAGTATACATTGCCATGACACCACTCCCTTTCTTGCACTGTGCATGAAAGAAACGTTTAATCTGCAATAAGTTAATTACATTTCGGTAACCCTATAGGAAATCTCAGTAAAACAGAATGGAACTCAAGGAAATAAAAAAAAAAAGGTGACAGGCAGGGTTTTTATGATAAAAGAGACCCTATTGATCTTTAATGTCATCAATACACTCACAGAAATGAAAGTAAAAAGTGCATATAGTCCAAGGGAACAAGCCAAATTTTATCACTCAACAGTCCAATTTAGGAAGGATGGATGAGAAGCCACAGCGTCTAGACTGCTGTGTAGCCAGCTGGCAGGTGAAGAGCCTGATGACTTTGTTCCTGCTTGACTTACTCACTCCCACGGAGTAACAGCCAGAGCTACCTGCTCTCTCTAAATTGCCCCCCCTCCACAAGATCCAATGCATAGAGCTGGGGGGTGCCATCTCTGCCAGGAGAAGACAGTGATTATCGCTAGAGGCTGTAGCATCCGATAATCACAAGCGAATCCGGCAGGCTGGTTGTACCCAAATTGATCAATTGATCAACTTGGTACAATAAGCCTGCCCATTAACGGTTCAAATCTTGTCCGGTTCCTGTTGAACCAAGATTCAAATCGTGTATGGCCAGTCTAAGAGAGTAAGGGGGTGTGTTCCTGGGGAGGCCTCAGTAGAGAAAATGTCTGGCATGACATAGGTGACAGTGGAGTTGATTTACTAAAGGCAAATAGGCTGTAGATTTTTCAAGTGCAGTTTCACTAATTTTCCCTTATTGAATATGGTGAAGCTCTGCTGATTTCCACCATCCAATCATGTGCAAACAAAAATGCATCTTTTTTTACTAGCATCTGGTCAGGCATTCTTTACAAAGTGAAGCTTCACCACATTCATTAAACTTTGGGGAAAATGAGTGCAACTGCACTTGCAAAGAGTGAAGTCTATTTGCCTTTAGTAAATCAACCCCAGTGTCTTCTTTTCAACTAAACGAATATACGGTTCTTCGGTCTTTTCAGCCAAAACCAGTTCATTGCAAATAGATTGCTATTTATTGTCTCAATGTGCTCAGAGCAGTTAGGGTGTATCTGAAGGTCATGGAATCTTCTTCTGCAAGACAGACTCTCCTTTTGTGGTCATGGGTGTTCCTTGCAAAGCTCATGCGGATTTTTCGCTTCTAGGTGTATTTGACAGACTATATATAATTGCTCAGGAGTACGCTATCAACACCAGGCACCACCTTTCCCAGTTACAGCTCACTACAGGAAGGGGGGAAGGGGGCCATGTGCTCCCCAATTAAAAGGCCTTTTTTTGTTGTTTTTTTTTAATTAAAAAAAGCCGACTGTTTGTTGCCACCACAGCACCACTAGCTGTCAGCTGAAGAGAGCAGAGCACTGAATCCAATGAATAGGCGCCGCCGATGTGAACCGCTACCTCGCGGCGCCTATTCAATCAGGGACAGGGTCAGGCCAGCTTAGCGTGGGCATTCGTGTGACATCACAAGACGCGGCAGCAGAGGAGTGGAGCAGAGCCAGAGCACAGGGCAGGAGGAGCAGGGCATCCTTTTTAGAGGTGAGTTGAGCAGTGGAAGTTTCCACTGCACATTTTACAGTCATACCACCCTCACACCCCTGCAAAGGACAATGTGGACTGACAGAACTTTAGAGCTGAACAAAGCAAACATGTATAATACATGTCAGTAAGTTTGCTATGTCCAGCTGTAAAATTCTGTCAGTGGTGACTGGTGTGTAGTCTGTACATACAAAATATATGTACTGACTCCACAGCACTGACAGAATTTTACAGCTGGAGATAGCAAATTTTTCTCTATAGGTCATGTTAAACGGACTCTCCAGCTTCCTTCTCGGCCTAGGGACTTTTTAGCATCCCCAGTCAGACTGAAACATTGATGCTCAAGTGTATTTTATATTCCACAAATAAGTACAACCCTCACATTTGTGTAAATATTTTATTATATCTTTTCATGTGACAACACAGAAGAAATGACACTTTGCTACAATGTAAAGTGGTGAGTGTACAGCTTGTATAACAGTGTAAATTTGCTGCCCCCTCAAAATAACTCAACACACATCTATTAATGTCCAAACCGCTGGCAACAAAAATGAGTACACCCTTAAGTGAAAATGTCCCAATTGGGCCCAATTAGCCATTTTCCCTCCCCAGGTGTCATGTGCCTCATTAGTGTTACATGGTCTAAGGTGTGAATGGGGAGCAGGTGTGTTAAATTTGGTGTTATTGCTCTTACTCTTTCATACTGGTCACTGGAAGTTCAACATGCACCTCATGGCAACGAACTCTCTGAGTATCTGAAAAAAAGAATTGTTGGGCTTCATAAAGTTGGCATAGGCTACAAGAAGATTGCCAAGACCTTGAAACTGAGCTGCAGCTCGGTGGTCAAGACCATACAGCGGTTTAAAAGGACAGGTTCCACCCAGAAGGAAGCCTCTTCTAAAGATGTTGCACAAGAAAGCCTGCAGTTTGCTGAAGACAAGCATGGATTACTGGAACCATGCCCTGTGGTCTGATGAGACCAAGATAAACTTATTTAGTTCAGATGGTGTCAAGCGTGCGTAGTGGCAACCTGGTGAGGCGTACAAAGACAAGTGTGTCTTGCCTACAGTCAAGCATGGTGGTGGGAGTGTCATGGTCTGGGGCTGCATGAGTACTGCCGGCACTGGGGAGCTACAGTTCATTGAGGGAACCATGAATGCCAACATGTACTGTGACATACTGAAGCAGAGCATGATCCCCTCCCTTTGGAGACTGGGCCGCAGGGCAGTATTCCAATATGATAACAACCCCAAACACACCTCCAAGATGACCACTGCCTTGTTAAAGAAGCAGAGGGTAAAGGTGATGGACTGGCCAAGCATGGCTCCAGATCCAAACCCTATTGAGCATCTCTGGATCATCCTCAAAAGTAAGGTGGAGGAGCGCAAAGTCTCTAACATCCACCAGCTCCGTGATGTCTTCATGGAGGAGTGGAAGAGGACTCCAGTGGCAACCTGTGAAGCTCTGGTGAACTCCATGCCCAAGAGGGTTAAGGCAGTGCTGTAAAATAATGGTGGCCACACAAAATATTGACACTTTGGGCCTAATTTCGACATTTTCACTTGAGTGTACTCACTTTTGTTGCCAGTGGTTTAGACATTAATGGCTGTGTGTTGACTTAATTTGAGGGGACAGCAAATTTACACTGTTATACAAGCTGTACACTCACTACTTTACATTGTAGCAAAGTGTAGTTTCTTCAGTGTTGTCACATGAAAAGATATAATAAAATATTTACAAAAATGTGAGGGGTGTACTCACTTTTGTGAGATACTGTATATACATATATTCATACATCTTTAGCCAATTTTTCTATTTAGAGACACACTTGGTCCCCTTGAGGTGCCCCTTATAATTTGATAGCCAGCCCAGCCCATAGGTGGTGGGTTTAGGAGTTTGTTTGACTTCCGGGGTTGCGATGCGCAGCAGTTCTTTCCCCCCTCTTTGTCCTCGTGTTTGCGGTGGGGGCAGGAATTGACCTCTGCACATCGGCGTCATGCAAGGCACGCCTTGCTCGTGGTGTCATGTGACGCTGTGGTGTGGGGAAGGTCCTATTCCATCTCACGCCGCAGATGGGGTGGGTGTGGATCCACTGCAGGCCTATATACCGTAAGTGGGACATCTCTTCCTCGCCTCCCCCTTTCCGCTATGGCCCTTAAGCATGATGTTGGCGGAGACCCGCCCTGGACTGGGGGTATATTAGCCTGGGTTAGCCGGCAGACCACTTCACGTGTTCCTATCACTAGGAAAGGAGTTCATCCACGTTGCTCCTCACACAATCATACACCTCAGGTAACTGGGGGTCATTTATGTGGCTCCATCTACACATATTGGATTGGTTTATTTGCCATTTAAGCACTCCTACTGGAATGTATCACAACACTTTTAATTGGTTTGCACATATTGTTTTTTGGTTTCACTCATACACTTACTACTTCTTCCTTCATGGTAGCTCCCTTGTGGGAACACATAGGTGGTTCACGGTTCACCCATTAGATACCTCATATTTTTTAATCTTACATTCATTCATTCACTTACACACCCTTTTTACAATTTTTTTGCAGAACGATAAGTGCACACACACAACACACAGGGACTGTGGGGATCTGGCATGCCCTGTGGCTGTTTCCCTTGGTCTGGTGGGGGTTTCCCGCCTCAACCCCAGGACAAGACATTTGTCTAAGACCCCCGTTGTTTCCCATTTAGAAGCTGGGCTTAGCTTGGGATTTGTAAGTAACAGATAAGCTGTCCTTTTTTTTTATTTTCTTCCCTTAGAGGGCATTATATACTAATAGATATTTCATCTACCTATTTTATAGCTCAACTTTGTATTATACTCCTGATGAGTGGCTGTAATGCCAGGAAACGCGTCAAGTTTTTAACCAATGGGTGCCAAGAAAAGTCTAGTTCAATATCACGCTTTTTATCATATATTTGTCTATAATTGACATTTTATGTATGAATCAATTTATGAATTTAGTTTGTCAATTATGACTATATGATGATCTGTACTACCTATTTTTGCATTTATTGTACCAATCAGGTTTTTTGCTAATTATACTATATATTTTATTGTATTTGATATGTCAGTCTCTTGATTAGATTGCATTATTATACATTAATAAAACATGCTTTTTAAGATCATGGAATGCTCAATGTGATTGTGTTAATAAATTATATCAACTTTATGTACCTATTTTATGGATCATCATTGTAATGACATGCCCCATCTAAAGTCCAATACTCTTTATCTTTTTTTGTAAAAATACATTAGGGATGGAGGCATGCCATTGTTGGTTGTGTCAGGTCACACCCCCTTTTTATTGAGAAACTAGGATCCTTTTTACTCACTATAAAATCCTTCTTTTCTCTGCATTCTTTAAAAGGCAGAACACCTGCCCCTCTGGGTTGCTGGAGCATTGCCATGTTAGGGAGTTGTTCTCTTGTACTGCTTTGATTTTAACTAAACTGCCTGGAGCAGATTGGGTGTTTGACAACCAGCAGGGGCCATTCCTAGGCTGTGCTTCTTTTAGTATCTAACATACAGTACTACTCTTGAAAGTGGCACTATAACCCAAATGTTAAGATAATGATCTTCGCTGAAATCCTATTATTATTCATTTAGGGTTTACATCTACTTGACAAGGTCACAGGTACTAGCATTTGATTCACTCTCTGAGTTGTTACCAAACGTGTTATATTATGTATGTATGCATGCATGCTATTTAAATAAATGAATAATAATAAATGTATAGGTTACTTAAAGTAATCACACAATCTAAGTCTAACCTATCTAGCCCTGTAAAGAAGAAATCGCTATACATACCTGTTTTGAAGCCGCTCCCGTCCGGTCTCCAGTGGCAGAAGCTGTGTGCAGGAGACAGCCAACAACGGTTGTGAAATGCCAAGGGAGTGACGTCACCCATAGACTTACTATTGGGCTTCCGTTGTTGGCTGCCTCCTCTGCACCTGCCTCCACAGCGAACCCGCAGCTGACAGCTCAGCGTGGGACTGGACTGGAGCGGCTTCGGAAAAGGTATGTATACTGATCTCTTCTTTACAGGGCTAGATAGGTTAATCTGAGATTGTGGATGCCTGTAGATTTACAGATTTTAGTTTTAGGGTGAACTTCTACTTTAAGTTTCTAGCAAAGGAAATCTGGTCATCTACTACTACAGACTTCTCTTCCCTACATCCCTTCAAAAGTGCAAATCCTTCTGCATCTGTGAGGAGCAGAGAGGAGGGGGTACAGAGCTGCAGTTACGCTGTGTGAGAGCTGATTGGAGGAAAGGGACACACCCCCCCCCCCTCCACACACGGCATAGGAACAAAGGAAGGATACACAGCTGTGTTCTGAATAGACAAGCTGTGTGCTTAGCTCCCTCCCCCATCATAAATGTATCTCATGTGTCAGGAAAACTTGTCAGAAGTGACTCATGCTGATAACAGAGGAACGAAGCACCCGAGAGAAACAACATCTAGAGTGTTGGAAATAAACAAGTAAACACTACATATATGTGTTGTTCAGATTTCATGACTGAGGTTTACAACCACTTGCCCACCGTATACTGTATATATACGGTGGCAAGGAGGCTCTTCTATCTTGGATCATGCACCTCATACGTGATCCAGCACTCCCGGGTTGGGGGCACGAAGACGCGCTGCCCTACTCCCGCTGTGATTACTGACAGTGAAAAACGATCAGCGGGTACTGCCGACTCGATATCCACCGCCACCCGCCGATTACTAGTTACACAGGCACAGTGGCAGTCTGCCTACTGTATGTAAACAAGGCAGATTGCCTTTCTGTCAGTGGGGAAGACATTGATCCCGTGATCCTGATAAGCAGGAACACAGATCTCTGCCTTCCCCTAGTACAAGCACCTCCCACAGTTTAGTAAAACACTGCCTAGGAACACATTTAACCCTTGATCGCCCCTGATGTTAATCCCTTCCCTGCTAGTGTCATTAGTACAGTGACAGTGCATATTTTTTTAGCACTGATCACTGTATTGGTGTCACTGGTCCCCAAAAAGTGTCAAAAGTGTCAGTTAGTGTCCCGACTGTCCGCCGCAATATCGCAGTCCCGCTATAAGTGGCTGATCACCACAATTACTAGTAAAAAAAAAATAGAAATAATAAAAATTCCATTAAAAAATCCCATAGTTTACAGACGCTATAACTTTTGAGCAAACCAATCAATATACGCTTATTGGGATTTTGTTTACCAAACATACGTAGCAGAATACATATTGGCCTAAATTGATGAAGAAATCTGATTTTTTTTTTCATTTTTTTATTGGATTTGTTTTACAGCAGAAAGTAAAATAATTTTTTTTTTTCACTTCAAAATTTTTGGTCTGTTTTTGTTTATAGCGCAAAAAATAAAAACAGCAGAGGTGATCAAATACCACCAAAAGAAAGCTTTATTTGTGGGGAAAAAGTACATACATTTCATTTGGGTACAGCATCACATGACCGTGGAGTTGTCAGTTAAATTAACACAGTGCCAATAAAAATATGTATTAGCTGTAAAACTACTTTCATTTATATGGGTCAATAGCAAAATGTAGAGAGATAAATATTAGGAATGCACGGATACTGATACGGGTATCAGTGCCAATATCAAGCATTCAAGCATTTCCTGATACTGAAACTGATACTTTGCGGTGCGATTTGCATCAATATAAAATGAATGGGCGCAAACCTCACTGCAAAGAATCGCATGCGATTTGAACAGGAATGTGGTGCGATTCCTGGCCGAATCGCATGCGATTTCCCCCACTGCTCCTGTGCGTGTATAGAAAGGGATTAAAGCGCCATCTGGTGGGCAGTTTAAAAATTGTTAGAACTCACAGTACATATTTGGTAACAAATCCGGGTCGCTGAAGGTGCTTACAGGGCTGGAGGAGATGTAGGGGCGGTCCACTCCCAAGCTGAAATCACTTCCGCCCTATACCCACAGGGTCAAGGAACTTCTCCTCCAGCCCTGTGAGCACCTCCAGTGGCCTTAGTGAGGATTTCTTACACTTGACTGCATAGGCTCCAAACCACTGGCCAAACAGGAGATAACCCAGCTGTCCCTAGTGTCATATCTGTGACTGTGATTTTATAAATTTTTTTACAATTTATGTAAAAATTTCCCACTGAAAGGGGCGTGATCACTAACAAAATAAAATGGAAAGCCCAAAAACATACGGCTGTGATATGTTAAAAAATACAATTAAAAACAAATATACTCTAATACACACATTTCCTACAACAATTTTATGTATACTAATTAACATTACATACTTATCGATAACAAATATTGTTAGTCATTTTTATTATTTAATAATTATTTGCCCCGTGTGCAGTTTGTTTGGTTTTTATTCAGTGGTAGGTAAATACAGCATATAGACAGAAACTGGAAATGGCACAAAAGATATTTTTCTGACTTTGCCAAACGTTTGACTGAGTCAGCGTGCTGGTAGAAAGCCTGGGAATGGAAAGGAATTGTGTGTTCCATGCAACTCAATGGTTTCATTAATTTGATCTGTGTTTTGTACTTATAAAATAAAAGAAAATCTCCCACATTGTAAAAAAAAAAATATTTAACAACTTGGAAATACTTTGGCATTCAGCACACATGGTAAAACTTGTTTACCGGACAGACATGAAAAGAGCAATATTTAAAAGAAAAGGCTCCTGTTTTATATCCAAGCATTGAGCAACATGCTAATGAGTACTAACACTATTCAGCTAACAGGTTTCAGTAAAGCACATTTTTTTCTGACCGCATTCACAGGGGTAACTGCCAGTTCTCAATTAAATAGCATTTGCCAGCTAAGGACTACACAAGCTGCTGCCAAGTCAGAATCGTCTTACATGTAGAGTACACAAATCCCAGAAAAGTGGTATTTTATCTGTATTAAGCAGCTATTAGCTTAACTGAGGCTGTGTGGATATAAGAAACAAGATAATCATAAAACTCTTTGCATATACTTAATTCAGCTTAAAAATTCAACTACTTTGGGGTTTCTGTATCTCTTACAGTCAGGTGTGTTACTGAGAGAATTGAAACAATGGGGACCTGATTTTTTTTTTCTTTTTTGCTTACATAATAAACCAAAAAGGCCACAAAAAATTAGCAAAAGACCAATTAGCCCCTTAATTGCTATACAGTGTCTTAAAAAAGCATTCGTACCCCCCTGAAATTTTCCACATTTTGTCATGTTACAACCAAAATCGTAAATGTATTTTATTGGGATTTTATGTGATAGACCAACACAAAGTGGCACATAATTGTGAAATGAAAGGAAAATGATAAATGGTTTTCAAATTTTTTTACAGATAAATATCCGAAAAGTATGGTGTGCATTTATATTCAACCCCCTTTACTCTGATACCCCTTACTAAATCTAGTGGAACCAATTGCCTTCAGAAGTCACCTAATTGCGTAATTTATTCTCAGTATAAATACAGCTGTTCTGTGAAGCCCTCAGGGGTTTGTTAGTGAACCTTAGTGAACAAACAGCATTATTAAGGCCAAGGAACACACCAGGCAGGTCAGGGATAAAGTTGTGGAGAAGTTTAAAGCAGGGTTAGGTTATAAAAAAAAAAGTCCCAAGCTTTGAACATATAATGGAGCACTGTTCAACTCATCATCCAAAAATGGAAAAAGTATGGCACAACTGCAAACCTACCAAGACATGGCCGTCCACCTAAACTGACAGGCCGGACAAGGAGAGCATTAATCAGAGAAGCAACCAAGAGGCCCATGGTAACTCTTGAGGAGCTGCAGAGATCCACAGCTCAGGTGGGAGAATCTGTCCACAGGATAACTATTAGTCATGCACTGCACAAATCTGGCCTTTATGGAAGAGTGGCAAGAAGAAAGCCATTGTTGAAAGAAAGTCATAAGAAGTCCTGTTTACAGTTTGCAAGAAGCTATGTGGGGGACACAGCAAACATGTGGAAGAAGGTGCTCTGGTCAGATGAGACCATAATTTAACTTTTGGCCTAACGGCAAAACGCTGTGTGTGTCAGAAAACTAACACTGTACATCACCCTGAACACACCATCCCCACTGTAAAACATGGTGGTGGCAGCATCATGTTGTGGGAATGCTTTTATTCAGCAGGGACAGGGAAGCTGGTCAGAGTTGAAGGGAAGATGGATGGAACCAAATACAGGGCAATCTAGAAAGAAAACCTGTTAGAGTCTCTAAAAGACTTGAGACTGGGGTGGAGGTTCACCTTCCAACAGGACATCGACCCAAAACATACAGCCAGAGCAACAATGGAATGGTTTAGATCAAAGCACATTCATGTGTTAGAATGACCCAAATGTCCAAACCTAAATCCAATTGAAAATCTGTGGCAAGTCTTGAAAATAGCTGTTCACAGACACTCTGCATCCAATCTGACAGAGCTTGAGCTATTTTGCAAGGAAGAATGGGCAAAAATTTCACTCTCTAGATGTGCAAAGCTGGTAGAGACATACCCAAAAAGACTTGCAGCTGTAATTGCAGTAAAAGGTGATTCTACAAAGTATTGACTTAGGGGGGCTGAATACAAATGTACGCCACACTTTTCAGATATTTATTTGTAAAACATTTTGAAAAAATCATTTTCCTTCCACGTCACAATTATGTGCCACTTTGTGTTGGTCTATCATATAACATCCCAATAAAATACATTTATGTTTTTGGTTGTAACATGACAAAATGTGGAAAATTTCAAGGGGTATGAATATTTTTTCAAAGCACTGTAAATGGTCAATTAGATCCTTCAGAGTCCAAAGACATATTGCCAAGACCTAAGGCTGACCCCTCACCCCTTCAACCTCTGCAGCAATGCTGGCAGCACTCATATATCTATATCTCAAAGACAACCTCTGGATATGAAGCTGAGCACGTGCACTCAAATTCTTTGGTCGACCATGTTGAGGCCGGTTGTCAGTGGAACCTGTCCTGTTAAACCGTTGTATGCTCTTGGCCATCGTGCTGCAGCTCAGTTTCAGGGTCTTGGCAATCTTCTTATAGCCTAGGCCATCTTTATGTAGAGCAACAATTCTATTTTTCAGATCCTCAAAGAGTTCTTTTCCATGTTTAACACACCTGCTCCCCATTCACACCTGAGACCTTGTAACACTAGCAAGTCACATGACTCCAGGGAGGAAAAATGGCTAATTGGGCCCAATTTGGACATTTTCACTTAGGGGTGTACTCACTTTTGTTGTCAGCAGTTTAGACATTAATGGCTGCGTGTTGAGTTATTTTGAGGGGACAGAAAATTTACACTGTTATACAAGCTGTACACTCACTACTTCACATTGTAGCAAAGTATCATTTCTTCGGTATTGTGACATAAAAAAAAGATATAATAAAATTATTACAAAAATGTGAGGGGTGTGTGCACTTTTGTGAGATACTGTATATAGAAAATGGGCAAGAGATCAGCAGTACAAGAAACCATCAAATTAGAACATTCCATTGTTCTGTTTAACACGCAACATAACTTAAACCGGCAGTAAAGTCTCATTAGGAAAGTAAAAAAAAAAAGTGCCCCTCTGCAGATTTAAGTCATAATGTACTAGTATGCAACGCATACTAGTACATTATGATAGACTTATCTACAAACAGAGCCCCCCAGCGAACAGCTGTCAGGGCTCTCTCTGGTCCTTGGCACTTCCATCTTCGCCCGGTCTTCCTTCCAGCTTACGAATCTTCAGGCACTTGAATGGCCAGGTTGCAGTGACATCACAGGAGTCAATTCGCTGAGGCACACAGAGCGGGCAGTAAATGCGGTCTGAGCTGTGCATGTGCAGCTCAGATCACACTACTATGACAGACAGGGGGGACATTTATGACAGAAGAGACCACTGTTATAAAAACCCTGCCTGTCAGCGGATTTTTTCATGCTTGAGTTTACTACCACTTTAAATACAAGACTGAATTAACTAAGTGGAGACAAAGGCCTTAGTATCTTACGAGTACATCACTGCGAGAGTATAGAGTAGAGTAGAGAAAGGGAGTGAAGCTTACCTAAAAGCTTTGGACAAGCACACTTCACACCCGTGGCCTGGTTACTGGAATGTTACATTAGCAGTTTGCCATGTAATAGCTATAATTATTGAGCTAGTATGGTAGGCAAGACTAAAGGCTGGTGTAAGAATTTTTGACACCCTAGGCGAAACCTCATTTTGCCGCCACCCCTTGGCTCCACCCCTGACTCCACCACATTTGCCCTGTATACCCAACCTTTTTAATGAAGCACCCACCAGCACCCATAAAATGCAGCCTCACCAGCACCCATCAATGCAGCCTACCAGTGCCCATCAATTAATGTTTGCTTGCTTCCATTCAATCAGGAGTCGGGACACAGACACAGTACTCCACCGCCGCTGCGCCTCTGACACCATGTGTGCCTGCTGATGCTGAGACTTAGTTGCTTGCTGCAGAGAGAAGAGAGTAGGAACACCAGTGGCCGGGAGTCCTAGGCAGCAGTGCACCCTAGGCGGCTTCCTAGTTTGTCTAGTGGTAGCACCGGCCCTGGCAAGACCACTGGTAAACAGTCCAACAAAAAGACCGGTCAGCAGAGTGTTGGGGGGAGAATATTGCAGGTAGAGAGAAAGTAGCGAGAAATAAAGGAAAGAGATAAGGAGAAAACACCTCTGGACCTCTGGGTTATAGAGAAAATTCTATAAGAAGCCATGGCTCAAAAACTTTGCTATAGTGAACCAGAGAGTTTTGTAAGCAGGCCTTTGAGTATTTCAAGCATTTACCATCCCATACTCTTGTGTGAAAAGAGATGGGGCAACCTTATTTTTCAATTTAATGGCCACTAAACATCTAGTGGGTGTAAGTATGTGCAATGGTAGTTTTTCAGATGAATTAGAGAAATCTTTCGGAGGACGTCCCAACAGAAAAGTTTTTGTGGAGAAGACAATCCACCTATTAAATGCCAAATGTACCAGGGAGTGTACCGTTTCCCAATATGCTTTGATAAGCAGACACTGCCAATAGATATGGTATAAGAAGCCTAGAGCTCTATGCACACTGGGCTTAAAAAAACTTCTGTTCTGGGCGTGGCCACGGCATGAGCGCGTGAGGACGCTTGTTGGAGGTGCTCCATGAACCTACCACACATATAGCACCCACAGTAACTCTCCCGGGGAGATTTCGGCACCGAATCATGCCATCCAGGCGGCAGACATCTCCACAGCCTCAACAGACCTCCTGGAACCGATCTGGATCCCTGGATCAGTACGCCGCAGCAGGGACTTCCAAGATGGCGCCGACCAGTAAATACCAGGCCACATGTGCAGCCTCTCCTATCCCCTCTCTACAGCTCCCATCTCCCCCGCTCTCCCCCCGCCTCACCCTCCAGCACAGCCAGCCCAGTACCTCACTCAGCCGTGGGAGCTGATATGGGGGACAAGGATCTGCGGGCCCTTATTCTCTCCCTCCCCACTAAAGCTGATCTGGAGCTATTTGCCCACAGGGCTGAAGGCCTTTAGGCGGGACATTGAAGCACTTCAGGCTGATACAGCACACATTGGGGGCAGAGTGGAGGATTTGGAGTCAGTGGGAAGTGGTTACACCTGCCCTGCATGCACTTCATGAACGCTGCAAGACCCAGGACCAACTGATTAACTATTTAATAGATCAGATGGATGACTTTGAGAATACAAGTCGCAGAGTTAACATCCGTATTAGAGGCATGCCAGAAGCTACTGCTCCCAGGGATATAGTTCCTTCCCTGCAAGGTCTTTTCAAACTGATTCTCGGCCATAAAGCACCTGATCACATTGAAATAGACCGCGCTCATAGAGCCCTCCGTCCACCTTCAGATGACCCAGACAAGCCATGACATATCATCTGCAAGCTGCACAAATATTCCCTGATGGAACGCATAAAGTTTCACGTCAGAGGTGTCCGCCATGTGGACTTTGATGGTGCTAAGTTGTCCCTCTTCCCGGATCTTTCCAGATGCACCTTAATGCAACGTCGTGCTCTCAAGGCACTACTTGAAGCCCTTCAGGATGCAAAGCTGGTCTACAGATGGGGTTTCCCTTTTAATTTGTCAGTTACCAAAGATGGCCGTCAATTCATCTTGCGCAATAAAGATGAGTTGCTGCAGTTCCTGCAACACTTGGGCTTACCCACCATTGATGTTCCAGACTGGAAGTCCTCACAGGAGATTTCACTCCCTGCACGCACACAGCCTTGGTGCCCTGCATGCCGCAGGGGACGAAACAGGCACAGGTCTAGAGATGATCCCCCGGGCCATGTTGCACTCTCTGCAATATTCCCCCCTCAGAGGAGATCCTGAAGGACTCATGTGAACTGTATAACTTGATATTGTTTCCTTTTTCAGGAACCCCCCAGGGTTCCATCTTTGATGCTGCTATGATCTTAATGCCGAATGGTGGTTTATTCAATGGCAGACTCACACCTGGTGCTGTGCCACTTCCCCCACCTAGGCCAACTCCTAGGAGTTATGTCCCATATTTGGGACCCCACACTACTCGCTGACCTCCACTCTATTTTTGTCCAGACGGCCGAGTGGAGATTCCCGAATAGTAGTGGTTGGATACTTTGAGATGCCCTTACGGCAAAGTTCCCCTTGAATGTATTGTATGTCTTGATGGTTCTTTATTTTCTAGGTTTTTATTTTTGTTTTCTATTTTCTCAGCACTCCTTGATTCATGGATCAGTCACTTGCAGGTCTCTTCTCCCTCCTGATGGGGATTGGGATACCTCCACGATTTCCGTATATTATGGCTTCGCTGAAAGTGGTATCGTATAATGTCCATGGCTTAGGATCGCCTAAAAAATGCAGTAAGTTGTGGCTCAAAACCAAATGCTTGGGGGCACAGATTTTTTTATTACAGGAGACGCACTTTTGCAATGACTCGGTCCCCCGCCTCCCCATCCACCTGTATAATCAATGTTTCTCAGCAACTCTCCGCAATCTAAGTCGAGCGGAGTTGCTATAGCCATACATAAACAATGTCCCTTTGTCCTGGTGAACTTACTGACTCTAATGGTAGATATGTTTTAATTAAAGGCACCATTCTAGGCTGTAAATTCACTTTTGCAACCGTGTATGCGCCGAACACTCAACAGCTCTTTCTTAGATTCCCTCTCCACTTTTAGGGTGGGCCAATTGATCTTGGGAGGAGATTTCAATGTCAGCCCAGACCCACTTTTGGACACGTCTACGGGGAATTCTACCCACTCTTTTGCTTTCCTCAAACACTTCAGAAAATCCCTGCACGCCCACCATCTTGTTGATTGCTGGAGGGTACGCTACCCCACCGACAAAGATTTCAGTTACTACTCAGCCACTCATACCGTATATACCCGCATAGATCTGCTACTGATGGACCAGTTCTCTCTGGAGACCCTATCTAGTGCGTCGATCGGTTCTATCACCCTCTCGGATCACGCCCTGGTATCCCTCTCTATACATCCGCTGTCCTCTGACGCTAGATCCTGGACCTGGCGCTTGAATGAGAACATCTTGGATGATGTAGTGGCGTCAAAGCGCATATCGGAGTCTATTTCACTTTGCCGAGAATTCAACAGATTATGTAGGGCTGGCGTCCATATGGGAAGGGCATAAGGCAGTGGTCAGGGGGGAGTTCATATCCCAGGGCTCAAGATTGAAAAAAGCACGTGAAGGGGATCTCCAAACCCTCCTAAACAGATCCAATCTGCGGAACTCAAACATAAACGTTGTCTGACCCCGGAGCTGGCAGCAGAACTCCAAACCCTCCGCTTGGAGCTTGCCAACCTGCTTGATGCCCGGATACGGGCACGCCTATGCTACATTTCTCACAAATTTTATGAGTAAAAGAGACAACAGGCCTCGGGCCACGTACATAAACTCCACACCATGACGGGGTCCCCAGTAGTTCACTCCTCTAAGATTACGACTGCCTTTCGGGACTACTATGCCCAGCTCTACCATCTCCCTTCTACACTGCCTGCCTCAATAGCAGATCAGAAGCAGGGCCATATTCTGGAGTATCTGGCAGAGGCTCAAACCCCCCAACTTACTAACCAATGTAGCAAACACCTTGAGAACTCCCAAAAGGGAAAAGCCCAGGTCCTGACGTATATACGAACGCCTACTAGAGTACGTTCCTCCCTTTATTGTCTAGCCTAATGTGTGCCTACTTTAACGCCTTAGCTTTGGGTACCACTATACCTAAAGAGGGATTATTGGCCCATATTACGGTGCTCCCCAAAGAAGGGAAAGACCACACTGCCCCTAGTAGCTACAAACCGATATCACTTCTTAACACCGACATAAAAATATTAGCGAATATTTTAGCGAACCGTCTTAAACCCATAATGCCATCTATCATACATTTAGACCAGATGGGGTTTATTACTGGAAGGGAAGCTAGAAACAATTCTTTTCTTTTCCTTTATTTTTGTTGTTTGGTTTTCATGTTTCATGTTTTCTTTATCTGTCTGCAATCTGGGCTCTAATTTCTCTGCCCAAATCAGTGGTGTTTGCTCATTACTACCGCTAAGTTTGAAACAAAATGTAGTATAGTGAGGCTTGTTTGATCATGTAAACCACTTCAGTACCATTGCTCTATAGTTGCCTTCCAACCCCCATAAATAATGCAACAGGTTGTCCCAAACAGGAGGGGACCAAAGGAGAAAAAGCGGGGCTCAAGGGAAGGCACACTCTGTGTGTAGTCAAAATACAGTATATATTTATTGGTACAAAATGGATATACATGGAGATATGTGCACAAACATAATCACAACAAGTATGAAAATACTGCCCTTATAAAATTGATCAAAAGGCTATTTTGATCAAGTACAAACCAAACACAGACTGGGGAAACATAGAACATGTATGGGTAGACAAAAACAAAACAATTGCGTCCGGACGTCTTGGCTATTGATGTCTACACAAACCACCTGGGGAAATGTTGCAGCAATTGCTGAATACGGTTTGTGATACAGGCATCAATACCCCCGGGGGGGGGGGGGGGCTCAAGGATAGGGGGGAGAGGAGGGGGAAAGGGGTGGGGGAAGGGGGGGGGGTGTGGGGTTGTGAGGGAAGGGTAAGTGGAAGTGGAGGGATGGGCAGGGGGAAGGGAGGGAAGAGGGAGAAGGGAAACCTGGTGGGAGATAATCGGCCGTTATGTGGGGTACTGGTAGGAATCTTGAATCAGACTTCAATATTTCCTGGCTGGAAAATAGGTGTTGGTTGTATGATACAACTGTGGGATCACTGTTCCCAGGTTCCGGAGTAATTGATTACAGCATGTACAGTCCCCAATGCGGGTAGACTCTATGCAGTAGATGCTATGGTAAAGTCAGTTGGTGACAGGTATGGATAGAGAAACATGAAATGTTGCCTGGTACATTACCACTTCCGGGTCCCGTTCTGAGATACTGAGGTACTTCCGGATGGCGATGGCTTCAATGTTGTAAACAAACCATCCTGTCACCGTGTGCACTTCCGTATCCTAGCCAGGGTAGTGATCCGTGATTCGCAATGTGTTGCTGGTATACCGCTATAGATAGCGGTGATCATACACGTAAGTACACCTGTCGACCTACATGCGGCTGCTCCAGACTTTGGAGCGGGATACTCTCTCCGTACGTGAGCCGGCTAGCCCCCACGGGGGATGACAGCGGGCATGACGTCCGGGCGCAGTGACGTCAACGCGTTTCACAAGACAAACGTGCGTAGCTTCATCTGGATGTCATGTTTCATGTTTTCTTTATCTGTCTGCAATCTGGGCTCTAATTTCTCTGCCCAAATCAGTGGTGTTTGCTCATTACTACCGCTAAGTTTGGTAGCAGGGTTAGGGACAAACTAATGGTGATATGGCTCATATGTTTTCATGACCACAAAGTAGACACCTCCGTCTCTAACACCCTCTATGTTGGATGGCTAATTGGGCCTTATGTTATGTAGTTTGAGCAAATACCCACTTGGGTTGCTTTGTCCTTTTCTTTTCATGGCTGTTATTGGTTATTGTTTTTTTTTTTACCGTTTTGTCAGAATTGTGAACATAAATAAAGATTATATATAAAAAAAACAAAAAAACTTCTGTTCTCTTGGGAGTAAAAAATGCTCATACAGAGCATTTTTTGTACAAAGTTTAGACGAGTTTAGGAGAGTTTTACGTTTTTTTTCTGCCAGTAAGCTTCATTCTGAAATGCGAACCAGAAGGGTTTTTTTCCTGCCTCTAAACGTTGAGCTTAAAATATGCCTGTAAAAAAAAGGATTTTGTGCAGATCAAGCTTATGGAAGCCTGTAATCGTATGATTTGCCAGACTTCCAAAGGCAGAACCTCTCCCAGAGTCTTCTCTTATTTCAGCATGTATGCATGTTTAAATGCATGTAGATGTCAGATACTAGTCACTTGCAGAGCTTCAAACAAAGTCAGTTTGAAGAATTGTAATGTTTTAGAGATTGACTGAGCATAGTGCAGTGGTTTGCAAATATCCATAAAATGCATGTTTACTTCATTCAAACTGACTTTGAAGTTTTGTAAAAAATGAAATGCATTGTGTTCTTTTAGCTACCAGGTGACCTTTTTGAAATAAGGCCTAATGTTTAATGGCAGAGGGTATATTTGTTTTGCTCATTGTCAAATTGTGGGATGTTTAGATGGTTCTAGTGTTGCATTCCTATTCCACAGCATAACGTTCAGATGTATTGGTGCTATCCATATTTTTTCTATTTCACTCCAAATGTTGTAGGCATATGGAGAGGACCATGAAGCCAGCGCTTTTAGGTGGGCAGTTAAAAAGTATTTAGTGAGGTTTGGGAAAGTTAAGCCCCCTTGGCTTCAAGTAGAATATGAGACAGATTTAGCTATTCCATGTTTTTTGTAGTTCCATGCAGAGTAGAAAAGATAAATTTGTAAATGTTTACAGGACACAGGGATATTAATCAGTAGTGTCTAAAATAGTTATAGTAGTTTAGGCAAAACTCACATTTAAATGGTCACTATGCGACCTAGGAAAAAGATGTGATATGACTTCCAAGTAGATATTAATCTTTTAGTTTTATGATATAGGGGTGGGAAATTTTCCTTATATGAACAATTATATTCAGGGGTTAATCCCAACTACTGGATGGAGATAGTTTTCCATGTGTTTGAGAACTGCAACAACAGATAATAGAGCGTTTGGAAAGACATACTGAGGGGGAATGCTTCCATTTTCCATTTAATAATGTAATATCCCTGGAGTGAACCGTATAAATCCAAGGCTCTATAGAGTTTAGGGAGAGTTATGTGCGGTTGAGTTCAAGTTAATAAGATGTTATCTGTGAAGAGAGAGAGAACAGAGTTCTTCTTTAAAGCCCAACTTCAGGCTTGCCAACCACTCACCCTTAACTCCTTGGAAACCTTAAAAAAAACTTTTTTTTGCCTGGAGAGACACTTTACCAGAGGAGCAAACAAGGGAAGTTCATTGTTGGTGGTTACATACACTTTACACCTTCGAACTTTAAGAAAGTTAATGTTTGTGTGTGAATTTCAAGGGGCTCCAGTGGCACAGTAATAAAGAGGACTATAACTAGAAAAGCATAAGCTTGAGCCTGTGAAATCAATAATAATTGTATTTTAGGAGGCTTCCCAACTACAAGTGTACTTAAACACATACATAAAGAAAACTGCAGTTCTCTAACATTCTCAAATTGCGTAGTAATGTTAGAGAAAACATAGGGGTTGATTTACTAAAGGCAAATAGACTGTGCACTTTTGAAAGTGCAGTTTCACTCTGCAAGTGCAGTTGCCCCGAAGCTTAGTAAATGAGGGAGAGTTCTGCTGACTTCCATCATCCAATCATGTGCAAGAAAAAAATATATATTTTTTAATTTTCTTGCATGTGATTGGGTGTTTTGTGTAAAGTGAAGCTTTACCTCATTTACTAAGCTCTGGAGCAACTCCACTTGCAGAGTGAAACTGCACTTTCAAAAGTGCACAGTCGATTTGCCTTCAGTAAATCAACCCAATAGTTCCATAAACTGATCAGAATCCTTGTAAATATTTTTAAACACAAACACAAAATTATGGAAAATTGCTTTCTCAAGGAGGCAATAGTCAAAAGATCAATTTTCAAATAAGCCTTTTAAAAAGGATCTTCTATCTCTATGCATCAGCCTATGGAGTGAAAATGTATGTACAGCACACAGAAATAGAAAATAATGGCAGTCTGGAGCACATGGGCTGAACTACAGAGCAGACAGTGATTAGGGCTGGCTCAAACCTCTAAACTTTAGGTGCATTTTACACGTGTTGTACATGGGTTGCTGATATAAGTGCATCAAAGATGCAACAAGTTGGGGAATTCCAATGCTTTACTGCACTTAAACAAGCTTATGCTCAACCATATTTGAAATGTCTATGTCTGAGACATGTGGCCTGAGCACAGTTTTGCTCCCACAGAGTCACTCTTCAAAATTCTGTGCAAGAAGCTCTGTTACTTTCACTTACCCACACAAAATTAGTCTTTACTTATTATGCTACTTTAATGCAAAAGCATGAGTTAGGGACCATAGGATGAATGATATTGCAGATTTAGATGACCATGATTGGAAGGATTTTATACAAATTTTCTCCATTATTTCTCCATGATCATCTCATCGAAAGACTTATTCAGCTTTGGTATTTTCATAGAGTTTATTTCATACCATACAGACTATCAGGGGCGTAACTAGAAATAGCAGGGCCCCATAGCAAAATGTTGTATGGGGCCCCACTGCAAACGCCCCCCCCCCCCACAGCTGTCCCAGTGTCAATGCAGCGTGACCTGTGCCCAATGCAGCGTGACCTGTGCCCAATACAGCATGACCTGTGCCCCATACAGCGTGACCTGTGCCCAATACAGCCTGGTCTGCCTGTGCCCCATACAGCCCCACCTATGCAGAGGAAGAGGCAAGCCACCCGGATCAGCAGAGAGCGGGATTGCCCGCTGTAAAAGCTTTCATTTGAATTATCTGTCTTCCTGGGGCTCATCGTCACATAGCCCCACCTCTTGGCCGACGCCTTTGATGACGTCACATGTCCCGCATTGGATCGGTGTTCTGTCTATCAAAAGCACTTGGCCAAATGGTGGAGCTATTTGACGCGAGCCCCGGGAACACTGAAAGTTCTAATGAAAGCTCTTACATCGGGCAATTCAGCTCTCTGCTGATACGGACAGCTCGCCTCTTCCTTTCCTCTCTCTTCCCCTGGCTGGGAGACTGTGCCAGCGGTGCTCTTATCCTCACTGGGCCCGCCATGGGTCGCTATGGTGGTAGTTACGCCCCTGCAGACTATTTAAAATGGGAAAATGTGATACACCAGTTTGTTATACAATGTCAAAGAGCTGAGAGTGACTTGCTACATATGGTTTGGAGCTGTAACAAAATTAGACTATTCTGGTCTGCAGTTCATATCTGACAACTTTTCCATCCCTAATATATGCTCTCCAGGGAGAACCTTGATGGCAATAATAGCAGAAGCAGATATCAGCTGTGCAAAAAGCAATTCCCCTACTTGCTTTACTTTTATGCATAAAAAAACAAAACAGTAGTCTTGCAATGGATGAACATTACTCCTATACAAATCTCTGATTGGAAGAGGGTATCAAATCAAGCTTTACAACTTATAGACTAATTTATAATATATTCAAAAGAATATGGGCAGAATGGGTATCTGTTGCTGACACCTGTGAGCGCTCATAATGACCTTTCTTATTATTATTATCTTGTAGGTCCTTTATTCTTTGTAACTATGCATTCTAGTTCAAAATGGCATCAAGAAAAATATAAAACTGAGAGACTGACAGTAAAAATTCTTAACAGGGAACCAGACTCACTCCCAGTGCCATTGTTATGGTTTACTGATTTATTTTTCTTTTCTTTATTTACCTGTTGTACTTTACTGATTTACTAGTTTTGTTGCACTGTTTCTTTTTTGTACATGCTAATTTGCTGCAATAACCTGAAAGCCAGCGAAGATCACTGTATTAGGAGTGGCTACTAGTGATTTCCAGCTTCCAAGGGGAACCCACAGGTATGGCACATACATATTTATATTATTCGAAGCTGGACCAATGTTACTATGTAAAAACGTCCTTACCTGGAACTTATATAAGTTGCCAGGCCTTTTATAAATAAAATAAAAAACAACTCCTTGGTCCAGAGACGGACTTGCGTCTGGATCCGATCGGGCCCACTAAAATAAAATAGGAGAGGACTCCATCCTCTTCCGTTTAGGAGGAGCGGAGGTGCCCAGATATAAAAGGACAGCGGATCCAGTTTACTCCTGGCCGCTCTGTGCAGAGTTTTATTTTCATTGTCCTCACATGCTGCATAGAAAAGATAAATGGGAGCTGGCACTGCATTAAACTGATTAAAATGGAACTTTAGTCAGACAATTAAGTCCTGCTAGATAACTTCAGGCTGGCCCCTTTTGCGGGTATTGGTACTGTATAGAAAACATTTAAAAACCAGTAATACACTGTCTCACCCTCCTCTGCACATGCTCAGTTGCTCTCCATTTTTAGTTACTGCTAAATTTGTAGAGGCCGATCTACTGACAGCTTTAAAGGAGAAATAAACCCTCCTATCCTTTGCAGCCAAGGAAGCTAATTCTGTTTAATCTGCAACTGCCATGGCGCTGCACATGTGATCAGTTATGACACCAAACATTTGATGGTTTAACAGTTTGGTTGAAGATACAAGAAAATGTGACAGTTAGCAATCCTAGCATTCCAGGACTGTAACTGTTTTTAAATTGGTTAAATCGGGTTTAGTTCTGTTTTATGATTTACTGCTGTTCAGGGGCTCTGGGTTTCAGCAAAATGGTGGCCTCCAGCAAGAAGAAAAAGGAGCAATGCTGAAGGCAAGTTACAATACATACTAATTTTGGTAGCATTATTATTAATGTAGAATGTATGTTCCTTGCTAAAGAACATTTTTTTTCACTAAGTTGTTATGGATAAAGTGCTGCTTTAAGCAGCCTGTCTTCCAAGGTCTCCCTCTACTAGCTATAGCTTTTTCTTCAGTAGTGCAGAGTGAGGGGGAATCTGCAATGGGGGGGGGGGGGGGGTGTCTAAAAGAATATCAACATTTGCATTTCCCCAGATTTGTGAGTTCTGGTGTACTGAGGATCCTATCTAAAGGTACATGCCTGAATGCATTGCAGATGGCCAAGCAAGCATTACAGTAAGGAAACCATGTGCCCTACGCCTAAGCAATCCATTAAACAAAAAAAATGACAAAAGGTCTTTATTTTCTTACCTAGTAGACATATTACAGAATTAACAGTGGTCTGAAATCCATTGCTCCTTGCTTTCATATAGATTTCAAATGCTGCTCATGTCAAAATCAAACGCAGTCTTCTCTATCATATTATCAAATATACCCTCAGGCAGCCCTGTACATAAAACAGTCATGTATAGCTAATATGAAGAGAAAAACATTTTCTTTGCTGATGTACCTGGTAGATATAGAGAGCAGAAGGCTGCATGTGATCATTTACTAAGAAGAGTTCTGTGACAAGAAAGCCACATGAATCGCTAATGGTAGACTCCAGACAATGCATTGTTACAGCAATTCTTTTCTTTCCCAGTTACAGTGAATGTAAACCCTAAAAATGAATGTTTCTTCTTGGTCTAAGAAACCATTGAGAAGATTTTGTTATATCTGTTTCATAAACGCATAATAACTTTGTGAGGTCTGCCTGTGCTGCATTTTTATCTATTAACCATTTGACCTCCCGAAGATTTACTCCCCTTCATGACCAGGCCATGTTTTGCTATACGGCACTGTGTTACTTTAACTGACAATTGTGTGGTCATGCAATTTTGTACACTAATACATTTATGTGAATGTTTTCCCACAAATAGAGCTTTCTTTTGGTGCTATGTGATCACCACTGGGTTTTTTTATTTTTTGCACTATAAACAAAAAAAAGGCCGACAATTCTAAAAAAAAAAAACCCAATATTTTTTACTTTCTGCTATAAAACATATCCAATAAAACAAAATTAAAAATTAAATTTCTTCATAAATTTAGGCCAATATGTATTCTGATACATATTGATTGGCTTGCGCAAAGGGTTATAGCGTCTACAAACTATGGGATATATACTGGAATTGTTATTTATTTTATACTAGTAATGGCGGCGATCAGCGACTTCTGGGGGACTGCGATATTGCGGTGGACAATCTGACACTGACACTTTGACACTTTGTGGGAACTAGTGACACTAATACAGTGAACAGTGCTAAAAATATGCACTGTACTAATGACACTGGCTGGAAACGTGTGAAACATCTTGATATTTGCATAACACCTCCCAAGAGCCAGCCCATTGCTCGCTGAAGGCTTCTGAGAGGAGAAGGCAGAATGTGGTGAACCTTTCAAGAAGCCATGTACAGCAACCTACGGGCCACTCTCACCAATCATAATCTGCCTGAATTGCATAAAAAAGCACAGAAACCCAGTGATAGCATCACTAGGTCTAAAAGGAGGTGTGTGATGAAAACAGAAAGGCTTTATTTTAAAAATGTCATTAGTATGTTGATGAGGGAAGAAGGAACCAAGAAAGGCAAAAAAAAGCAGATTAATCTTCAGCTTTAATTTTAAAATTGGCTAAAAAACAAATACCCTGCAATGGAAGACTGTGAATACTTGCCTTTCCCGCTGCTAAGCATATACTCCCCCAACTATTTTATTTAAATTCTCCTTTAAGGTAGGCACAGACAAAGTGCTAGCTTCATGTCTACATTCCGTGTGCAGATGTGCAATGCAACAGTCTCTTAAAAAAAAATTAGCCTTGGTCCTGAGGTTTACGCATGTCTGCAAGACTCTCACACGCACAGTATTTAAAGCGAACCAGTAAAAGTGCCCAATAAATGCTTTGAAAAGAAAAAAAAGACTGTAAATACCTTTGCTGCTTCCCATGCCACTGAAAACCACTATATACAAGAAAAATAGTCCCTCAAAATTTGCTGTAAAACAGACACTTTGGGGTTCATTTATTAAGAATAAGGAGAAGCAATATACAGTATATTAGACTTATAATTGCACCCAATTGAAACAATTAAGACTTTGACATGGAGAACAGAGAAGCACCATTAAATAGGTGAACACCTATTAGTAAATGTCAAGTCGGCATAGTAACTTTTCCATAATAGAAAATGCTAAACGTGGTCCCTAGAGAGTGTAGGACTGCAGGATTTAGCCAAGATCCCGTTTGTGTGTAAAAATAAATAATTGTCTCTCTTGTTAAAAAAAAAAATAATAATTAGCAAGTTTGATTTCTTGTTTGGCTTTGATACTAAAGATATTAATTTTCTTTCCTGTTTTGTAGTGTTTTTTTACATGTTCTGCAAAACAACTGCATTTTTTAATGAATGTTACAGTGTTATGAATACTTTTTTTATGTTAAATATATCTGTATGTAGTAAATCTTTTCTCCAACTAAAAGTAGTTGGTAATGCACAGGAGTGAGCCCATTTGCCGACAAGATGCTTTAATAAATCAACCCCTTTTAATCTACAGCTGTAGAAATAAACCAATGAGGAGGACGTCTCTTAATACACTGAAAGAAAGCAGCTACCAAAAAGCCCCATTGACCTTAACTACGTAAAATATACTGCTGGTTTGGAGACTATACGATCAACCGAGTGTAGAATGTTTTCTAGCAACCAATGCAATCAGGACAATAAGCAGCCAGGCAGCCAGGTATCCAGCAGATACTATTTAAAATATCACAAAGCAGAAGGTGGATAAATAACAGAGTTTTCTGCTCAATGAAGCTACAGAATTCTGTGTGTTTTATAATTGCTACTTGTGTTGGCTGCATTCCCACTGAACAATTAAGAGGTGCTACACACCAACTGACCAGCACTTTGCACAAGAACATCCTTCTGGTGAAAATCTACTGCAGCTTGAGTTTTGTAATGTATGACTTCATAAATGCAAGAACACTTCTCTATATTTTTACCCAGAAATTAAATATAGGGATGAATTTAGCATTCAGTCTGCCCATGGCACATAAATAAACAGCACAACTTATACCTGCTTGTCCCTAATTGCTACCAATCATGTTAGGCAGTGGCGGCCCGTGCATTGTGGCGCCCCCCCCCCCCATCCATGCACCCGGCCCTTTTCAGGACGCCGGACGCATGGATTCCATGGCTCAGGTGGGAGGGGGTGGTACTTTTTGAAGCTCCTGATTAGAACCAGAGGCTCTAATAGGCTTCAAAATAGGGTGTGCTTGGGGCGCAGAGAGTACGCCCTGATCCCACCCAATTGTGTGACGATAGCGAATTAATTTTAACTATTTTCACACTAACCTTCCTCCCCGCCAATCAGGAGGCAGGGGGCAGGGCATCAGAATGGTTGCATTTGATGGTTACAAGTGGCTGCATATGATGGGCACAAATGGCTGCATTTGATGGGCACAGTGGCTATATATGATGGGGACAAGTGGCTGCATATGATGGCCACAAGTGGCTGCATTTGATGGGCACAAATGGCTGCGTTTGATAGGCACAATGGTGGCATATGTTGGGCACAAGTGGCTGCATATGATGGGCACAAGTGGCTGCATTTGATGGGCACAGTGGCTATATATGATGGGGACAAGTGGCTGCATATGATGGCCACAAGTGGCTGCATTTGATGGGCACAAATGGCTGCGTTTGATAGGCACAATGGTGGCATATGTTGGGCACAAGTGGCTGCATATGATGGGCACAAGTGGCTGAATTTGATGGGCACAAGTGGCTGCATATGATGAGCACAAGTGGCTGAATTTGATGGGCACAGTGGCTGCATTTGATGGGCACAAGTGGCTGCATATGATGGGCACAAGTGGCTGCATATGATGGGCACAAGTGGCTGCATATGATGGGCACATGTGGCTGCATATAATGGGCACAATGGCTGCATATGATGGGCACAGTGGCTGCATTTGATGGGCACAGTGGCTGCGTTTGATAGGCACAATGGCTGCAATTAATGGGCACAGTGGCTGCATTTGATGGGCATAATGGCTGCATTTGATGGGCACAGTGAGGCTGCAATTGATGGGGGGGTCAGTATTTTTCAACTTGTTTGTGCCCCCCCCCCCCAAAAAAAATTTTGAGCACCATCCACCACTGATATTAGGTGATTACAATGACAAACATAATTTTCAAAGCCCAAAAAACAGGAGATACCTACAAGTTACTTGATCTTTATATCAGATCTGTGCACCTATGTAGTAATCAGTCTTCTTCAAGTCTGTGCTCTTCCAAGCCCCTGCCAGAACCACCAACATTCTTTATTTATCACACATGTCTTGTCCTTTCTCACCTTCATGTTTTTAGTGCAATATGCAAGAATGAAATAAAGAGGCTAAATGGCTGCTACAGAGAAGCGTAAAAGTTTTTTCTTCAAACACTCTCAGTAATGAGGCTCATGACAGCGTATTCCGGGAGTCAAAGAGCAATTTAGCAGTGTAGTAATTAAAAATTTTTACTGATCTGAACACATTGACAGTATCCTATTAAAGTATAAGGTATCAGGTGTACCATACCTTCAAAATGTATAAGAAAACAACAAGGTACACCTTCTAGCTTAACCACTTCAATACAGGACACGTAACACCCTTCCTGCCCAGACCAATTTTCAGCCTTCAGTACTCTCACATTTTGAATGACAATTACTCAGTCATGCTACACTGTACCCAAACAAAATTGTTATCATTTTTTTCTCACAAATAGAGCTTTCTTTTGGTGGTATTTAATCACCACTGTTTTTTTTTATTTTTTGCAATATAAGTGAAAAAATAAAAACTTTTTTTAGTTTCTATTGTAAAATTTAGCAAATAAGTCATTTCCTGACTCCAAACATGGCAGCATACATATGATTTAGCTCCGCCCCTATATCCACCCACAGGAACTGTTTGGCTCTATAAAAGTCTAACTGAGAGCTACCTCCCCATTCTCCTTTTTGTCCTCAAAAGATCAACACCTACAGACCGTTACTCAGGATAAAGCTCTTACCTGCTGACTACGTCGGAGTCCATCTGGGTTCAAGCCTCTCCCAGTACGCAGTCCCACATCTTAGGTTGCTAAATGCACCAACAAGGTGGGGAACCCCTTCTGGTGGTCTTTTGAAGTTGAGGTAATCAGAGACAACAATCCTCTTGTGGCATGCCTGCTTTGGAGTCCAGATCCAGCAGCTGGGCCTGCATGATGTCTTTTCTCCTATGGAACTCTTTCCAGGTCTGTCAATTTCAATACATTTTTTTTCTTTTTCTTGCTATTATGTCTCTAAAGACCCCATACACACTGTGAAGCTTTTATTGTCTGATTTCCATGTGGTGCAGGGGCCTGCCTGGTTGCATACAAATTGAGGCTCTTAAGGTTTGACCTCATATTGTGTGGTATTGGTAAATCTGAGGGAAAAAATCTGCAGAGGATTGTATGATGTGTAGCCAGCTTAAAAGTGTCCTTTTGTGTGGATGGGCGTTGGCTTCCCTCCAATTAGAACAGAGGTTAGAGAGGTCTGAGTCTCTCTCGCTCTCAGGTGCTCTATTTACAGAGCACAAATGATCAGGTAATGGATGCCTTTGCTATTCAGGCATCCATAGAGGCAGCATCTCATTCTGAGGAACAGTCAATGACAGGTAAGTCTTGCTATCCTAGTAATGGGGATTGAAGGGGGGAGCAATGTATTAATAGAGGATGGGGGGGGTTTGCCCAGATTTCTTTTATTTTAAATTTGTTACTTTTTGCCCAAAACAAAAAAAAAGCGGGGTATATATGTATTTTTCTTTTTCTTCTCTCTCTCTCTCTCGCTTCCCTTATATCTCTCTGTTGCCATGCAGTCCCCCTTGCACCTTTCGGATCTTCTGCCAGCATGAGCCTAACACCACATAACCAAGACCACCGCAATACCAGGTAAGGGCCAACGAGTGTGTCTTCCTCTCTATTGCAGTCCCGGCCGCTTACACTCCCGCTCTAGGAGGTCCAGAGGCCCTCTGGAACATCAGGATTGTTCCAGGGCAGAAAGTGACTCCTCCAGTCCTGGCAGACCCCAGTACAAAGGGCGCAAATGTACGTTTAAGAGAAGGCACACAGCTTCTGCTCCGAGGGCTCAGCGCCTGAAAGGCAAATGTTGGTCATGTGGAGATGACCCTATGCCTGGAAAGCTACTTTGCAGCAACTGCTTTAGGCAGCTTGCCAGAGACCAGGAGTGTGAGAGTCAGCAGGTGTCAACCTTGCTCAAGAAAGTAATCCCCAACTCCATGGCAGAATTTTCTGGTCATCTGGGGCAACCAGGGACAGAGGCGGATGAACAGTGTGGGCCCTGCACCAGGTCTGAACCAAGCCATTCAACCTTCTCTAACTAGAGGGGTACCAGGCACTTCAGGGGTGACTCCAGCCCAGCAGATTAGGCAGGCTGATTCCCCAGACCCAGTATTACAGCCAACCTTCCAGGCAGAGGGAGAAGATATCGTCTCCTCCTCGCAGAGGATCCTGAAGGTTCAGGCTTTGATTTTGCACTAATGCCACCATTCATTAAGGCAGTAAAAGCTGCACTGGAATTGGATGATCTGGAACCTCCTCCATAGAAGGAGAAAACCTATTATCACATACCATACAATCTGATTTTAAATTGTGTGGCAATTGCTGCACAACACGCATTAGGTGCCTTTATCCTTTCAGGGTGCCCCACATGCAATGCGATTCTGCTGTGATGGTCACATGGGAGAACACGCCTTTAAAAACATTGTGCCAAGCTGGTCGCCCCCTAAATAGGAGCAGGGGCTTCTTTTTGCACACGCAGGGCAGCCAAGTGAATGGGCAGCCCCCATGCGAGTTGCAACATTGCATACAAATTGCTCTTTGAAAATCACTTAGCAGGAACACTTGTCCCCTCTACATGATAATATAAAATGCCTCTGAAAAGTGACCTAAGCACAGATCGCTTTTCAGTGCAATAGCAGAGCCTGCTCCAAGTGTGAACAAGCCTTTGGGTTCCATAAGAGGAACCAAAAGAAACAGATAGCTGCCTTTCCTCTTATGCCAGAAATAAAAGGTCAGTTTTAGGAGGAATGGGAAAAGGGGAGAGAAAATCCTCCTCAATAGGTTGCAGAAGTTGTATCCACTAACGGAGGAAGATGCGACTCCTTTATCTAACCCACCAACGGTGGATGCGGCACTCACCAGACTGACCAAGAATGTGACACTTCCGATGAAATACTCTTTCTCCTTTCACAATATCCTTGATTGACGCATTGACATAGACTTAAGAAAGTTTTACCTCGCGGCAGGTGGTGCTTGTAAACCCGCCGTTGCTTTAACATCCGTAGCGAGTGCTATGCGAGTGTGGGCGCAGAACTTGGAGTATGCGATCAAAAACCAGCTGCCAAAAGAAAAAAAATCATCTAGTCTCTTGATGAAATAAAACTCTCGGCGGACTTTACAGGTGAGGCAGCTATAGACATCATTCGATGGTCCTCCAGAGCCATGCTCAGCTCAGTCACAGCCAAAAGAGCGCTGTGGCTAAAACCCTGGGGGGCTTACCCATCCTCAAAGCAGAATTACTGTAAACTGCCTTTTGATGGGAAGGCGCTGTTTGGCCAGGGTTACAGGAGAAAAATCAGGTCTTCTGCCCCAGGATCGAAGGTCCAGACGCCAGAGGGGCAACCATCCAGAGAAGCTTCAAACAGGTACCGGGATTTCGTAGGCTTTCGCCCATCCAAGGACTTCAGAAGGCGTTGGAGGGGTACACAGTCAACCTTTGTAAGATCGCAGAGAGCTAAGACCCCTGCGGCTCCCCAAAGTATCCAGAAGCCCTTTTAACGCCAGGCCCACCCAGGAAGCAGTTGAAGCCAGGTGGCTCAAAGTGACCCAGTTCCCTGCAAGACCACTGCCAAAAAACAGCGGATTCCGTCCACAGTGACGTAAGGCCATTATTGGCTGTTCAAACGGCAGCCTCCAGAACTGCCTCAAGAGGCTGAATCCATTTATCCGGATAGACTCAAGATGGAGTCTCTCCATACCATAATCCAGGTTATTCCGTAACCAGGAGACTGGAGGATTTCAGTGGACTTGCAATATGCCTACCAGCATGTCCCGATCCTTCAGTCATACCAGCAATTCCTCAGATTTGCGTTGAGGGACAGGCATTACCAGAGTCAGCTAGAGCCTACACAGAATATGGTCTACCTAGGGGCCCAATTTAATACTCAGGCGGCCTCAGTTTCTTTGCCACCTCAGAAACTCCCCAAAATCAGGGAGAAGTTCCAACAGGCATTGGCTGCACCAATGATGTCAGCATCCCAGTGCATGAGTCCTCTCGGGACAATGGCTTCATGTATTCCGATGATCCCCTGGGCTCACTGGAAACTTTTCCAACAAGGCTTTCTGAGTTCATCTAGCCCAGCCAATCAGGATCACCAGCCGGAGGTGCCAGAGTTTCTGGTGGTAGACAAAACAAACGCTAAATGGCATAGTCCATTAGGCCCGCAGCCATGGATTATTGTTACCACAGGTGCCAGCGCAGCAGGGTGGGGCGCCACCTGCGAAAAACTCAAGATCCAGGGCAGAGGGGAATTTCCCACTCAGGGCTTACTTTCCAATATTCTGGAACTTCAGGCAGCATTCATGGCGTTGGCCACCTTGCTGCCTCACATACAGGGTTGCCCAGTCCTGCTCAATCTGGACAACACGGCAGCAGTGTCCTACATACAAGACGGGACGCACAGCCAATCCCTCTTGAGAGAGGTGGAACCAATCATGACATTGGCACAACAATATCTCCCAGATTTGAGGGCCATATATCCTCCAGGCTGTCAGAACTTGGAAGCAGATCGCCTATCCAGACAATTCATGGACCCCAACATATGGTCCCTTCAACCCAAAGTGTTCAAAAAGATCATCCACGAGTGGGGGTGTCTGCAAGATGGATATTTTTGCCTCATCAACCATCTGCAAGGTGAGCTGGTTACTCTCACGCTACCCTCATCCATTAGCGGAGGGGATGGATGCCTTCACCCATCCTTTGGTTGGGAAGCTGGCCTATGCCTTCCCTCCAATTTTATTAATCCTGGAATTTCTGAGGAGATTATTGACAGAATTTGACAGTCATCACAGTATTTCCTTACTGGCCTCACAGACCATGGGTCTCTCTGGCAATGGATCTCAACATGTGCACACCGATCACACTGCCGGTATATCCTGTCTGAAGGAGATACCCTACATCCGCAACCATCACGACCGGCCATAGCGGCCTGGAGATTGTAATGCAGGGGTTACAAGAATTAGGATGTTCTCCAGAGGGTGTTAGAACTTTACAGAGTTCCAGAAAGGGGTCAACCAATGCCATCTACTCTACAGAATATGAAATGGGGTCACAAGCTTTGCAGCTGGATGTTAGTTTGACCCTAGTGACCCAAATGTATCTCAAATCCTGTTTTATCTGCAATCCGGATTGGATTTGGGGCTCAGGTTACTTAAGGTGCCATTTTCAGCCATCTCGGCTTTTACCCAAAAGAAATTGGCAGCAAACCTGCTGGTGGAGCACTTCATGAGAGCGGTACTTAGACTACGCTCTCCCAAGAGAAATAGGTTCCCTCAATGGGACCTGGCAGTAGTCCTCAATTGTCTAGCAAAACCTCCTCGTACCCCGAGAGAAGACTGTTCATTATGGGATATCGCCTTAAAAATGGCTTTCCTATTAGCCATAGCTTCAGGGGTGCGGAGTTGGAACTCCAAGGATTGGGGGCAGCAGAACCTTATTCCATGTTCTTCCCAGAGACCATTGGATCATTTTTTCAAAAAGTGGCATCGATATTTCATCTCTCCAGTGAATGGGTGCTTCCAGCCTCCCCAGTGGAATCAGATGCTATCTTCAGGCTACTTCTACTTCTGATGTTCTGACAGACTTTTTCATCATCATGAAAATTTAAAGGGAAAGAGGCCTCGGCCAGAACCATCTGGGCCTGGATAGTAAAAACTATTCACCGGGTATCTAGAGTGGCCGGGAAGGATCCTCCAAAGGTGGTTAGAGCTCATTCAACCAGGGCAATGTCTTCTTCTTGGGCGGCAGGGGCAGGATTGTCTCTGGAGACAGTCTACAAAGAGACTAGCTGGTCATCACATCATACGTTCTTAAAATGCTACAGGTTGGATCCAGCAGCTCTTACTACAGTAGAGTTTGGGAGGAAAACCATCCAAGCTTTTATGTCTATTGTCAAATAAAGACTGTTTGTAGCATTAAACCCTCCCTCTCAAAAGCTCCTTGTGTATCATATGTATGCTGTCATGTTTGGCGTCAGGAAAATGAAAAATTGTATCAAATACTTACCGTAATTTTCCTTTCCTGACACCAATATATGGCAGCATATGCACCCTCCCTCTTATCTTTGTGCTTTATACAGCGAATGGGGGAGGTAGCTCTCAGTCAGACTTTTATAGAGCTAAACAGTTCCTGTGGATGGATATAGGGGCGGAGCTATATCATATGTATGCTGATATGTATTGGCGTCAGGAAAGGAAAATTACGGTAAGTATTTGATACAATTTTCCATTTTTTCTTCATAAATTTGGGCCAAAATGTATACTGCTACATATTTTTGGTAAAAATAACCCAAATTAGTGTATATTATTTAGTCTTTGTGAAAGTTAGAGTCTACAAGCTATGGTGCAAATCATTGAAAACTAATCACACCTAATATACTGACCGCCTATCTGATTTCTTGAGACACTAACAAGCCAGGAAAGTACAAATCCACCCCCCAAATTACCCCTTTTTGGAAAGTAGACGATCCAAGGTATTTAGTAAGAGGCATGGTGCGTTTTTTTTGAAGTTGTAATTCTTTCCCACAATTCTTCGGAAAATTAAGAATTATTATTTATTTTTATTTTTTTTTACACAAAATTGCCATAATAAGAAGTTATTTCTCACACACAGCATATGCATACTTGCAATGACACCCCAAAATACATTCTGCTACTCCTGAGTATGACGATACCACTTGTGTTAGACTTTTACATAGCATGGCCACATACAGAGGCCCAACACTGAAGTAGCATCTTCAGGCGTTCTACGAGCATAAATTACACATCTCATTTCTCAACCACTAATTACAGTTTTTGGAAAATGTGGGAAAAAAATGAAAACGCATTTTTACACAAAGTTGTCCATTTATAAGATATTTCCAACACATAGAATGTACATAGCAAAAATTGCACCACAAAATACATTCTGCTACTCCTCCTAAGGTATGGTGATACCACATGTGTGAGACTTTTACACAGCCTGGCCACATACAGAAGCCTAACATCCAAGTAGCACTGTCAGGCATTCTAGGAGCATAAATTTCTAAATTAGATAAATTAATCTAATTTCCTGACAAACTTTTGAAGGGCCTGGAGCACCAGTACAATAGAAACGCCCACAAAATGACCCAATTTTTTTAATGCAAACACCCTAATGTACAATCTATGAGGCATAATCAGTCTTTTGAACAATTCATTTTTTTCCAGAAATTTTTGGAAAACGTGGGAAAAAAATGAAAACACTTTTTTTTTTTTTTTTAACACAAAGTTGTCCATTTATAAAATATTTCCAACACATGGCATGTACATAGCAAAAATGACCCCCCAAAATACATTTTGCTACTCCTGAGTATGGCGATACCACATGTGTGAAACTTTTACACAGACTAGCCACATAGAGGGGCCCATCATCCAAGTAACAACTCCAGGCGTTCTAGGGACATAAACTACACACAAATTCCTGCCAACATATCACATTGTTGAAAGCCCTTCATATTTCTAACACATAGCATGTACTGTACCTACCAATTACAAACCAAAATACATTCTTCTGAGCAAAGGGTAAACAAACGCTTACCTGCGGTTTTAGTAGTGCAGTGGTCCACAGAGGAGAGCATCGGTCCAGGTAGCAGGCAGGAACCTGGACAGTGACAGCAAAACAGGCAGTAGGCAAGAATACTGTCCATAGTCAGTACAGGTAGAGATATTGTCAGCACAGTCAAAGCATTGGTCCCCGTATCTGGCAGGGATGTGGTCATCAGCAGCGAAAGGATCGTCCATGCAGCAGGCAGTAATACTGTCCACAGTTAGTACAGGCAGCAGGCAGCGATATGGTCAGCACAGTCAAAGTATTTGTCCAGGCAGCAGGCAGGACCATCAAGCTTAGGAAAGAATGGGGACAGGGGTGGAGGCTTCTCCCACCCAAATCGCTATGAATTTTCCGGACTCCAGAACCTGTTCTGGGAATTACAAAACAAAGAGAAAACCAATAACTGGTTTTCTCAACTCAGAACACTATTCTGGGCCCCCTCACATATGTGAGACCCCTGTGTAGCAGGGTAAAAAAATGAGTCCAAGGGGCAGGCAAAAACATGGTCAACAGGCCGAGGTCAGTGCAGGTAAAAGGCAGAAATAGACAGACAGTAGGCAAAGGCATAGTCGATACAGTCCAGGGTCAGTTCATCTGAAAGGCAGAAACATGGCGGATAAATAATGCAGACGGCAGGCAGAGGCATAGTCCATAAACAGGCCAGGGTCAGTTCACATGGAAGGCAGTGGTATGGTTGGTTGAGGCACCAGGGAAATAATCAGCAAAGAAATTGAAAATATGGAAATGGCAGTCTATTTGAAATATGGGCTAATAGTTTACAAGAGTGTGATAGCGTATGAAGTATTCTCCGATGAAAAGGCCAGGTTGGCAGGGACATTGGGCACAATGGAAACTGGTGTCTTTCCTAACTCCTCTTCTGCTGCACACCCGACATTTTTTTTGGCGTCTTCTTCCGGTTGATGATGGTGGAAAATGACGCTCATGCAGTCTGCTGACACAATCAGAGTGACTGCTTTCTGGGGGGGTTCCTTGTTGATAGATCAGGGCAGTGACAACGTCTTCAACAAATTTTAGGAAGGTGTTGGGTAGTTCTGTAGATTTTTGGTAGGTGATGAATACGTTGTAAATGGGCAAATGAAAAAGTAAATTGTGACATTTTATACCAGAAGAGGGACTTTCTTGTTGATAGGGCTGCAACATTTGATCATTTAAATCCACCCCCCATGAAAGCAAGTTCCACCGAGGTGTCATCATGGATGGTGGACATGATGTACACACCTTTCCTATCCCTCCACTTCACGGCCAAAACTTCCTTGTTCCTCAGGCTTTCTGATTCCCCCTTTTGTAGCCTTGTGGTGACTAGACGCTGTGGGAAACCCTTCCTGTTTTTTCTTGCTGTACTGCAGGCCAAAGTTTTCTTCAGGTATAGGTGGCGGAAAAGGGGCAAACTAGCGTAGTGATGTGATAATTTCTTTGCCCATTAATCAAGTGTATACTCTCGTTATGCAGTGCTGGTTTGCACTTTTCCAATATGGCTGCTGTGCTCTTTCTCTCTCATCAAGGATGAGGTCATCAAGAGCAGAGGTTTTGTGAGTGGAGAGAGGGACATGTGGCAGAAGAAGAGTGAATTCCTGCTACCCTGTTTCCCCGAAAATAAGACCTAGCGTGATTGTTGGTGATGGCTGCAATATAAGTCCTACCCCCCAAATAAGCCCTACCCTGTTTCCCTGAAAATAAGCCCTACCCTGAAAATAAGACCTACAAGGACTTAAACTAGGACTTATTTGGGGGGTAGGGCTTATATTGCAGCCATCACTGACAATCACGCTAGGTCTTATTTTCGGGGAAACAGGGTAAGAGAGAACAGACTGTGTAAGTGCTGCAGCTTCAACTCACTGAGACATAGAGGCTGTTAAGGTACTTCCAAACAGGAACATAAAATCATTATGTTGGATGGTTCACTGAATGTTATTTCTTCGATAGATGGACTTTCAAATATAATGCTGTGTGGATTACTGTCTATGTGGAGACTTTTTTCTCAATTGGGATTTCACTTGCTATTCACAAGCCCCAATGGAGTGGAGGCACTGCGCTTGTTAGAGATCCTGTCCTAATCACACTGATTAAGAAGACTCTGCTCCTAAATACTATACAGGTGATGCCATCATACCTCAGTAGCTGCAGAGAGAGAAAAGAATAGCACTACATTTGGAGGCACTGCTGAGATAAATATCTTGGATCAGGACATTAAGGAATGACCATGTCACTGTTATCAACAGAAGCTGTGAGGCAGTGGGCCCTGGAAGAGGGACTGCCACCTAAAAGGACATTTGCTATTTCGTATGTACCTATCACTGTGAGCACCCATAGACTGCAGGAGGAACTACAAGCAAATGAAACCTTGCAGTCTGCTGCTCTTGTGGATAAAAGAGAGGAAGATGAGTTATGAACTATATACCCATTATCTCTGTCTCAGTGAGGTGGATTTAATTGCAGTTATAGGGCCCCCAAAAGGGGCTGAAGTAATTTGTTGTGCTGTAGTATTACCAGCCCTGCCTGTAAAGTTTGAACCATTGAATAGAACTGCTTCATCAGGAGAAACTGTAATGTTGACTGCTACTGCCGCTAAGCAGGAAACAAATATTTAGCCCCTGCTGCTAAAATTCTCAGAATTTGCTCAGAATTTACATGCTGATTCTTATCGCAAATTTTCAGGGGTGCTCCCTGTCCCCGCTCGTGAAGAAAGCTTTGAAGTGTGGAACGATTTTGCACAACAACTGATAGAGGAATGGACCTGCTCAGAGAAAAAGAAACAGCGCATCATGGAAAATTTAAGACCAACAGCATCCATTATCATTAGAGCTTACAAGGACACTCATGTGAGTACCAGTGCTCAAGAATATATTGATGTTTTGACAGATACTTATGGACCGCACCGTGACCCTGATCAGATGCTTGCTGATTTTAAACAGACAAAGCATAAAGAGGAAGAGGATGTTCCTGTGTTTGTGAGGAGGCTAGAAGTGCTTCTAGGGAGATTGCTCACTGAATAGGTAATCTCTCATACAGATGTTGACAAATTTAAGGACTGCTCAAATAATAAAGGGGCTACTGCCACATCACTCAATGTCACCGGTCCTAAGAGTTGTTTTGAGGAAGAGAGACTTCACTTTTACTGAAACTATGACTGAAGTAAAGAAACAGGAATCTGATATCCTTTTTAGTACCCCTTCTAAGGGCAAAGTTAAACAGAGTTCTTTGGTGGAGCACAAAAATTAGATTGTTGCTAAAAACAATGAAGTGGGTAGACACCCACAGCCTAGAGCTCACTCTGCTGATAAAACCTCCAGTGATAAGCCTCTCTTCCACATTAAATGTTTCCGCTGTGGACAAGCAGGCCACATAGTTCGTCAGTGTCCACTGCTGGCTGATAGTTCTGAAATTCACAGTAAAGCTGGACATGTGTACAAAAGAAAACAGGGAAAATCAAGAAAACAAATGTTTACCTGAGATAGTCTGCAGATGTACTTTCAATTTCTTTGTTAATGATATACCCACTACTGCTCTGTTTGATACTGGTTCTCAGCTGACTATCATATACAGGCCCAGCTATCAGCAACACTTGAACCACCTCCCTTTTGAAAACTGTGGACACTATGCCTGTTTATGGTGTGGGAGAAAATCATGTTTTTATGGATGATTGTCTAGAAGTTGAGCTTCGCATTCCTGGTGTGATAGCTGATGATGATCCCCCACTTAAAGTCATTACTTATGTGAGCCCTCCACCTGGGGGGTAACGAGTATGCTCCTATGATTGTGGGTTCCAATGTGGAAGCCGTTGGAGCTCCTTTTTCATACGGTTTCTTCAGCTCCAACAGGGAACTCCTCTAGATTCACTGCCTGTTGCTCCAGAGCTTCAAAATATCTGCCAAACCTTTGCTCCTGATCTTCCTGGAGGGTGTGTGGGGAAATCCATGACATCCAATAGAGCTTCCAGCCAGGGGAGTGAGAGTGTTGCAGGTTTAGGTGGAAATTTCACCAAGTACAACCGGTAACTTTTTCCTGCTAGAGATCGATACAAAAGAGGCTGCAAAGAATGGCTGGGAGATAGTACCAGAAAGGAAAGACTATAGTTTAAAATGTCCAAGAATGGATGTTGTTATTGTTCGGAACATTACCACATACCCTGTTATAATACCAGTATGAAAAGAGGTAGCCTATTTTTACCCAGTGGAAACCATTAGCTCCTACCCTGCCAAGGTTGAGGCGAAAGAAACCAAATTAGATTTTCACCTGAATGATGCTGATAGCCCTGCAGAGCACAAACGAGCGCTAGGAGAGCAGCTAATGGAATACGATAATGTTTTCTCAACTGATGACATGGATGACATGGATGTTGGGTGTGCTAAAAGTATTCAGCACAGTATTCACCTAACAGATAGCACCCCATTTAGAGAAAGACCCAGGCGCATACCTTTTTTAAAGATCTGGATGATGTTCGAGAGTGCTTGCACAAAATGGAAGATCAAAACATCGTTGTTGATTCTAAAAGCCATATGCATCCCCAATAGTGGTGGTCAGAAAGAAAAATGGTGGAGTACGAATATGTGTTAATTATAGGACTCTAAATCAGTGAACGGTCCCAGATCAATACACGCTACCTCGCATTGAGGAAACTCTTGATGCCCTGCAAGGCAGCAAATGGTTCACAGTAATGGACTTAAGATCCGGTTATTACCAAGTACCAATGAGTGAGGAAGATCAAGAAACCCCTGGGGTTTCTCCAGTTTGCTCGCATGCCTCAGGGCATTAGTGGTGCACCTGCAACCTTCCAGCGTCTAATGGATCGGACACTGGGAGACCTTTGTCCCACTCAATGTATTGTCTACCTAGATGACATAATTGTTTTTGACTCTACTCAGGAGGAGCATGACCAAAGACTGTTTAAAGTGTTAGACCGTCTGAGGAAAGAAGGTCTAAAACTCTCCCTGGACAAATGTAAGTTTGCTCGCTCTTAAGTAAACTTTGTGGGTCACATCGTATCTGCAGAAGAGGTAGCAACTGTTCTTGTTAAAGTGGAGGCTGTGGTAACCTGGCCCCGTCCCATAAATCTGAAAGAACTGAGGTCCTTCTTGGGGTTTTGTGGCTATTATCGCCGCTTCATTAGAGGCTATTTCAAGACTGCTCGGCCTCTTAGTGATTTGCTCAAAAAAAAAACTGGCATTGACACAACCACCAAAATTCCTTTCAGTAAGAGGTGGATTTCTGCTTGTGAGGACGCTTTTCTACAGCTTAGGAAAGCTCTTACAGAAGCACCAGTGTTGGCTTATGCAGACCAACAAAAGCCATACATTCTGCATGTAGATGCCAGCTATGATGGATTAGGAGGAGTCCTACATCAGGAGTACGCAGGGGGACTAAGGCCTGTTGCTTATATTAGTCGCAGTCTAAGCCCAGCAGAAAATAATTATCCTGTTCACAAACTGGAATGTCTTGCCCTGAAGTGGGCTATTGTTGAAAAGCTGCATGATTACTTGTATGGGGCTCAGTTTGAGGTGAGAACTGACAACACCCCCCCTCACTTATGTTTTGACTACAGCTAAGCTGTATGCCACTGGTCATAGTTGGCTTGCTGCCTTGTCTAATTACCAATTCACTCTCAAGTACAAGTCAGGGCCCAAAAATATTGGGGCTGATGTTCTAAGTTCACTGGCAACCCAGGACACCTAGAAAGAAGAAAGTGAATGGGAGGAAGTACCTGGGCCTGTTGTGGCTGCCTACTGTGCTACAGCTGCTGTACAAGGTGAAAAATGTTTTTTTTTCGACTTACGAGTTATTGACTCCTTGGAGGCTGGTGAAGAGTGTATCCCCAACATGTATTGCTGCCCCACCACTTTAGGGGGTACCAGAAAACATCCAGCTGCAAGAGAAAGATATGATCCTTCTACAAAAGAGAGATCCAGTAATGAGACATGTTAGAGAATCTGTTTTCTGCAAAGATCCTAATTACATGAGAAAAACCCTACCCTACCTTCTATCCTAAAGAATGGGATCAAATCAAAATAATTGATGGACTTTTATACAGGGTACATTTGTTCCATGATCATCCTGGAAGGAGACGGCTAGTGCTTTCTCAAGTCTACAGAAAATTTGTTTTGAGAAGTTTGCATGACCAACATGGGCATCTAGGAGTTGAGAAAACCTACAGACTAATCCAAGACCATTTCTTTTGGCCACGAATGAGAGAATCTGTTGTGGACTATTGCCGCCGTTGTGTGAGATGTCAGCAACGGAAAACTTTGCCTACTCGAGCTGCTCCTATGGAACACTTGAAAAGTTGTGGTCCAATGGATTTAGTATGCATGTACTTTTTGTGTATTGACAATGACAGCAGTGGTGTGGGAAATGTTTTGATTGTGACTGATCACTATACTCGATATGCTCAAGCCTATCCCACCAAAGATCAGAAAGCAGTAACTGTAACTAAAGTGTTGTGGGAAAAGTTTTTTGTTCATTATGGATTGCCAAATCGACTTCATTCTGACAAGGGGCCGGACTTTGAAGGTCATCTAATTAAAGAGCTGTTAACCTTGCTTAACATCGACAAGAGGCGCACCACACCTTATCATTCAGAGGGTGATGCTCTCCCTGAACGTTTCAATCGCACCTTGTTGAACATGTTGGGTACCCTCCCTAATGGTGCCAAGCAAACCTGGAGCCAACATATTGGAGCTATGGTACATGCCTAAAATTGTACCAGACATGAATCAACTGGTTTTTCTCATTATTTTCTCATGTTTGGGTGAGAAGCCCGTCTCCCTATTGGCATTCAGTTGGGTGCGTCTACTGATGGGGTGGAAAATAGAAATCGCTACTTAAACAGAGTTTAAAAGAGGCCTATTAAATGGCTGAGGAAAATACAGCAAAAATAAATGCTGCCAATAAAAGGCGTTTTGATGCCAAAGTTTGTTACAAAGACTTACAACCTGGTGATACAGTGCTTCTCCGCAATTTGGCATAGGAATCAGTTGCTTCCAGTACCACAAGTTGCTACTGCTGATGAGGAGCCACAATCTGATATTGTTACAGATTCTAATGATGTGCCTTGTGGAGACCAGAGTGATGACACTCACTGGTTTACACCTCCACCAGTGTTTCCTGTACAGGTTCCTTCACCTATTACTGATGGGGCCTTTCTCAGAGGGGAGGTCTGAACCCAGCTACTCCTGTTTTTTAACCAACAGCCCAAAACTTTGTGCCTACAGTTCCAGGCATGGTTGGAGCACCAAGTTTTCCCACTAATGCTGTCCCAGAGTTATCTGGACTAATGACTGAGGGCTTGTGGAGAGGAGATCGTGTTCGATGACCTCCACCAGTGTTTACTTATGACACCTTGGGAAGACCCTGCTATGCTGTACAGAACTATGTACAACTTCATGTTCTGATGGACATGATTGCAGTTCATTCTAAACTGGTTTGCATGATGCCTATTTGTTACTAACCATATTTCCTTTGCAGCTAATCTCTGTAATAGATTGTTTCTGGAGAAGTGGTCTGCAGAAGGTGACAACGATGTTAACTTTTGATAGGTTTTGTTGTTTTGAGTGTATATCCTTGCCAGGTCAGAAGGATTTTCAGCAGGGGGAGAATGTAGTGATGTGGTAATTTCTTTGCCCATTTACCAAGTGTATACACTTGTTATGCAGTATTTGTTGCCCTTTTCCAATATGGCTGCTGTGCTCGTGCGTGCTCTCTCTCTCTTTCACCAAGGATGAGGTCATCAAAAAGAGCAGAGGTTTTGTGGGTGGAGAGAGGGACATGTGCCAGAAGGAGAAGAGTGAATTCCTGCTAAGAGAGAACAGACTGTGTAAGTGTTGCAGCTTCACCTCACTGAGACATACATAGAGGCTGTTAAGGTATTTTCCAAACAGGAACATGAAATCATTATGTTGGAAGGTTCACTGAATGTTATTTCTTCAATAGATGGACTTTCAAATACAATGCTGTGTAAATTACTGTCTATGTGGAGATATATTTCTCAATTGGAATTTCACTTGCTATTCACAAGCCCCAATTGAGTTGAGGCACTGCCCTTGTTAGAGATCCTGTCCTGATTATACCTCAGTAGCCGCAGAGAGAGAAAGAATAGCACTACACTAGTATAATAATTGTCCATATAAATGTGATACCCCTTTTGGAAGAGTGGGAATGCCAACTCCCAGACAATTTTCCCGCTTATTCCCATGTACGTTGGACACTCAGAGGGCTGGAGCTTGGAGTCTTTGCCTTCGCACACACGAAAGGCATGCACATATCTGGAGGAGCTTTCACAGAGCTTGTTGAGCTTCAATCCGTACCTGGCCCTTTTACTGGGGGATATACTGCTTGAATGCCAGCCGGCCTGTGAAATGGACTAGGCATTCGTCCACAGAGATGTGATGGTCAGGGATTTAAAGTTCGGCAAACCTCTTAGAGAAAAAATCAATTAGGGGGCGAATTTTATATGATTTATCAAAGTCGGGATGATTTGGGGGGGGGGGGGGGACTGCGAGTTATCACTGAAATGCAGGAAGCGCATTATGTCATAACGGGACCTAGACATGACAGCTGAAAAAACTGGCATGTGGTGGATGGGGTTGGTAGACCAATATGCATGCACTTCATTTTTTTTTGTAAGCCCTATGTTGATTGTAAGGCCTAAACTATTTAAGCTCCTCCACTGTTAGGGGTCCCCATTCAAAAGGGTGGACATAGCTTGCGCTGGGGTTGTTTTCTATAAATTGATGAGCAAAAAGATTTGTTTGGTCCACGATGTTTTGAACTAATTCATCAGGAAAAAATACATTTAAAAAAACGATTTCAGAGAAACATTCGGTGTTGACCTGCACAACTGACTGTGCTTTGAAAGGGGGGGGTTGTGGCTGACCCTGTGCTAGAAGGCAGCCACAATGGGTTTGCCAAGGCACTCGGAAGCTGGGTTTGGGCCCTAATTCTTTGGCATGAAATTCCAGAGCTTGTACTGGGCATCCCCTCCTGGGGTCTAGTGCCGTTGGCATTTGCCGATTGGCCATTGGATTGTCTGTCTGGCGCTGCTGGTAGCTGCCTGGTCTTCAGATAATCTTCTTTTAGCACAAACTACTTCCTCCTCTGATTTGGATACAGATGTACTGCCTTCAACGGGCTTGTTTTCCGAACCAGAATCAGAACCCGAATCTGTAACTGGGCGGTAAGAGCTCCCTGCTGCTCTCATCGATCAGGCTTAGTATTTGATATGCCTCTTCTGGAGTGTATACTTTTCTGGACATGGCGACTGTATGACGGGTGACACTGATGGGCTGTATGACAGGTAGTGATGGGCTGCATGTCAGGGGCTAATGGGCTGCACCTCAGGGACTAATGGGCTGCACAAACAAGTACTCTGATGGGCTTATGGGACAGGTACTCCTGATGGGATCACTGAACAGGTACTCCTGATGGGATCACGAGACAGGTACTCTGATTGGGTGACAGGTACTCTGACTGGATGGCAGGTACTCTGACTGGATGGCAGGTACTCTGACTGGGTGACAGGTACTCCAGATGGGGTGACAAGTACTTTAATGAGCTCAGATGGGAAGATGATGACGGGTCCTCATTTTTCAGGGGGGGTCAATCTGGGTACAGTAATATTCACAGTAAAGTGGTAACTCACTATTTCCACCGATCTCCTCCTCACACTGGATCGGTGTGAGGAGGAGAACCTGGTAACAGGCAGCTACCCGTGGTTTGTTTACATTTCTGATTGGACACAGCCAGTCACGTGGTAAAGAGCCAATTTCATTGGCTCTTTACCTTGATCGGGGATGGGCTGTATCCCTAGGGACATGCCGATCCCCAAAAGCAGTGTTGCAGGCCCCTGGGGGTCCGTAGTAGGGGCGAGAGGTGGAGGACGTCCACCCAGGATGGCAGGGTGTTCCTGCAGGCATCATTTGTCTATACACCGGTATAGAACTGGTTAAAGTGTTACTAAACCCAGGACCCTGCATTCACTATATCTGGTCTCCCACAATAGACAGAACATGGAAATGCAATTCTTTCAGTAAATATAAACTGCTAAATACCTTTTCTCATCAGCAGTATATAGAAGTCTGGTGACTTCTATCAGTGTCTGGTTAAAGCTTGCAGGAGTTTTCATTCTACTCTGACTGTCCTATGAGGCTGCAGGACCCCTGACCCTCTGTCTGGACAGCAGGGCCGGACTGGCGTACCGGGATACCGGGAAATATCCCGGTAGGCTGGCTGCCCAAAGTACCGCTGGGGCCGCTCACTGCCTGTGTCAGGCTGTCAGCAATCTAAAGAGCAGCAGCGGCGGCCGCCGCTGCCGCACTATGCAGTGGTTATGGCTATGTCACACTGGTCACTCACTGTCTCCGGGGCCGCTCACTGCCTGTGTCACTGTCAGCAATCTAAAGAGCAGCAGCGGCCCCGGCTGCTGCACTATGCAATGGCTGCCTCCTGTGTCACTGGGTCACTCACTGACACTCAGTCTGTGTCTCCTCCGTTCGGGCGCCGCCCACCACACTCGTCATGCCTCTGTCTGTGTGCCTGAGGGGGAGGAGCAGGAGAACGCCGTGCTGCTTTATTTTTGTCTTCATGACTTGTGCATTGCGGCGCCAGCACCGCCCACTATCTGCACAAGGAGAGAATATTGATGAATGGCTGGCCGTGCAGCTGTTGCAGCACAAGAGTTAAGGTATTTAAAATCTCTCTCTCTCTCTCTCTCTCTCTCTCTCTCTCTCTCTCTCTCTTCTTTCTCTCTCTCTCTCTCTCTCTCTCTCTCTCTCTCTCTCTCTCTCTCTTCCTCTCTCTCTCTCTCTCTCTCTCTTCTCTCTCTCTCTTCTCTCTCTCTCTTCTCTCTCTCTCTCTCTCTCTCTCTCTCTCTCTTCTCTCTTCTCTCTTCTCTCTCTCTCTTCTCTCTTCTCTCTTCTCTCTTCCCTCCCTCCCTCTTCTCTCTCTCTCTTCTCTCTCTCTCTTCTCTCTCTCTCTTCTCTCTCTCTTCTCTCTCTTCTCTCTCTCTCTTCTCTTCTCTCTCTCTTCTCTCTCTTCTCTCTCTCTCTCTCTCTCTCTCTCTTCTCTCTCTTCTCTCTCTTCTCTCTCTCTCTTCTCTCTCTTCTCCTCTCTCTTTCTCCTCTCTCTTTCTCTTCTCTCTCTTTCTCCTCTCTCTTTCTCCTCTCTCTTTCTCCTCTCTCTTTCTCCTCTCTCTTTCTCCTCTCTCTTTCTCCTCTCTCTTTCTCCTCTCTCTTTCTCCTCTCTCTTTCTCCTCTCTCTTTCTCCTCTCTCTTTCTCCTCTCTCTTTCTCCTCTCTCTTTCTCCTCTCTCTTTCTCCTCTCTCTTTCTCCTCTCTCTTTCTCCTCTCTCTTTCTCCTCTCTCTCTCTCTCCTCTCTCTCTCTCTCCTCTCTCTCTCCTCTCTCTCTCTCTCTCTCTCTCTCTCTCTCTCTCTCTCTCTCTCTCTCTCTCCTCTCTCTCTCTCTCTCTCTCTCTCTCTCTCTCTCTCTCCTCTCTCTCTCTCTCTCCCCCATGTTTTGTTCAAGTGCCAGATTATCTTTGAAAAGCTGTATACCATCGAACGCTGCCACTGTGCCCATAGATTGCCAACACTGTGCCCTGCCCATCAAACGCAGCCACTGTACCCCATCAATTGCAGCCACTGTGCCCGTTAAACGCAGCCACTGTACCATCAAACGCAGCCACTGTACCATCAAACGCAGCCACTGTACCATCAAACGCAGCCACTGTACCATCAAACGCAGCCACTGTACCATCAAACGCAGCCACTGTACCATCAAACGCAGCCACTGTACCATCAAACGCAGCCACTGTACCCATAAATTGCCACCACTGTGCCCATTAAACGCTGACACTGTGCCCATCAAATGCAGCCACTGTACCCATAAATTGCTGCCACTGTGCCCCATCAAACGCAGCCACTGTACCCCATCAATTGCAGCCACTGTGCCCGTTAAACGCTGCCACTGTACCATCAAATGCAGCCACTGTACCCATAAATTGCCACCACTGTGCCCATTAAACACTTTTACCACTTTTAACTGTAATTTGCTTTTATATATATATATGAAGCCCTATGTGCTTTTATATGTGTCTTATCTATATATAATGCACTCTTTAAAATGCATGGTTTTCCATTTTATGAACAAGAAAATAATGACGTTATGCTGTTGGGCTGGTATAATAATGCTATGGGGCTGGTATGACATTTTTTCCAGGGCTGGTTTTCATTCCCAGTCCGGCCCTGCTGGACCGTGCTGACTTGCCCTGTGCTGATCACATGCACCCTCCAAAAAAAAAAAAAACTCTCTAGTATTACACACCAAACTGAGCATGTGCAGAGTGACTCCAAAGGCTCTCTCTAGTCAGGAGATGGATTGGGGACAGTGGAAATAGGGGAGGATCAGAGGAGACAGGATCAAACAGCCTTTTTACACAATGTGGAGGATTAACCTCTTAGATTCCACAGTGAGTATAACAAGCATTCTTTACTGCATTTACAGACTGATTTTACTGTTGTTGGTTTATTAACATTTTAAAGTAAGGAACACACCCCTTCCAATGACCCTCCACCGTTATGCAAACCACTAAGCACAATATAAAGTGGCTAGTACTTTTATTCATCACTATTTTTCTTTATACTGATTTGTCAAAATAAAAATTTAGAAGTTGGGTGAAAGTCAAGAATATGTAACTTATGCCATACTATATAGTGTACAGGGGTGGAGGATGTAGTATACAACAGAGGGTACAGGCTGCAGCAGTTAAGAGTATGTAACATGGTGCCCCTGACACTGCTAATCATTGGATGAAAAAAGCAAACAAAAATCCCTAGTATTGCAGATCAGTGGGAGAAAAAAATTGCCATGCATCATTCGTCATTGGGAAAAAATGCCCTACCATTGGTGATCAGTGAGTGCAAAATTGTTTGGTGTCAATAGTGACTGGGAGAAAAAATACCTTGGGCCATTGGTCAGTAGGAGAAAAAAATGTCATTGGTGGTAAATGGTAACAAAAATGGCTCATGCGTCAGTGAAAAAATGCTGCACCATTAGTAGTTGGAAAAACCACACACACACTAACTACCTCCCATTGGCACTACCAGTAAATTTCCTGTAAATGTTTCCTGTCACTGTCAGTAGCCCCACAATCAACTAACCATGATATATATTCCAGCACTCTAGAATCAACCCACTCCTCAACACTGATAGACTCCAGGCCCAAAACTGACAGGTCATTCTCCAGGCCCCTTCTCAACACTTATGGATGACTCCAGCACCCCTGACCCTGACACCAATAAAGAACTCCAGCACCCCTGTCCCTGACACTGATAGGGATCTCCAGCACCCCTGACACTGATAGGGATCTCCAGCACCCCTGACACTGATAGGGATCTCCAGCACCCCTGACACTGATAGGGATCTCCAGCACCCCTGACACTGATAGGGATCTCCAGCACCCCTGACACTGATAGGGATCTCCAGCACCCCTGTCCCTGATAGGAAACTCCAGCACCCCTGTCCCTGATAGGAAACTCCAGCACCCCTGTCCCTGATAGGAAACTCCAGCACCCCTGTCCCTGATAGGAAACTCCAGCACCCCTGTCCCTGATAGGAAACTCCAGCACCCCTGTCCCTGATAGGAAACTCCAGCACCCCTGTCCCTGATAGGAAACTCCAGCACCCCTGTCCCTGACACTGATAGGGAACTCCAGCACCCCTGTCCCTGATAGGGAACTGCAGAACCCCTGTCCCTGACACTCATAGGGAACTCCAGAACCCCTGTCCCTGATAGGGAACTCCAGCACCCCTGCCCCTGACACTGATAGGGAACTGCAGAACCCCTGTCCCTGACACTGATAGGGAACTGCAGAACCCCTGTCCCTGACACTGATAGGGAACTGCAGAACCCCTGTCCCTGACACTGACCGAAAACTCCAGCACCCCCTGATCAACACTGACAGGACATTCTCTAACCCCCTATTCAACACTGTTAGGAGACTCCAGCACCCATGTCCCTGACATTTTCAGGAGAATCCAGCATCCCTGTTCCTGAAACGGACAGAAAACTCCAGTACCCCTCTCATCAACACTGACATGTCATTCTCCAGCCCCCTGCGCAACACAATGCTGGTTTTCCAGCAGGCCCATTCCACAGAAGCCGGTCTAATGATTGACTTCTGTTAACCAGAGAGAGCTACACACAGATTGAAATTCGACCGGTTCCTGCTGAACCAGCCAAATTTTGAAATGTTTATACCCAGCATAACACTGGCAGTGAAGTCTACCTTTCCTCTATTATTTACACTGATAGAAAACTGCAGCCCCCACCCAGTCACAACAGTGACAGGTTACTTGGGCATCCCTTCATACTAACACTGAAAGGACTGACCTGACACTATCTTCTCCATCCCCTTCTCTGTCAGGTGTATCCCCTCACTCAGTAACCAGCCACTCCGTATTTCTCATCCCAGCATTGAACTGTTTGACAGCATACAGGTCTCTTTTCCTCAGGGCCCATATCAACTCCTTGTCACACATGGCGGCAGGGGTAGGGCTAGCAGGAGGAAGATACACAGTGGTGGCAGCCTGTACATAGGAGTCTCCAGACCTCTATCTATCCACTTCTCACACACACACTGCCAGCCCTACCCGACCGATATAAACCGCGTCACTGCTTACCCTGGCCCCGTCACTGCACACTGCTGCTGAATGCTGTGTATAACCCAATAAGTCACTATATGGGCTGTATAATGATGACTAGTGAGCTGTCAATTATAGCGTGCAGTGCCATACGTGTACAGGGCAGTCCCCTCACTAAGTGGTTTAAATGTCATTGCACTATATCCTCAGGGCCCACCAGAGCATCTTCCAGCCCTATATGTATTTGTGCCCTTCTATTGCTCTTTAGTTTTCCATATCCACAAGACTGCAAACATAGCTTTACAGTGACATTTAAATATGGATCTGATTTTACCCACACAGCAAGCTCTGCAACAAAGTTTGTGCCAGTACTACACATAGTTTATACTGCCTGCTGTTTGCAACATAACACAAATCTGTGGTTTACAAGATAGATAAATCGGATGTACAAAGACATTGCATTATAAAGACATTGTGTGACATTAACTGTGGCAGATTACATTAAAAATGCATTTGTTACAGTTCTGCTTGTTTAGTTTAGATGGATTATAATAGTTTCTAACCAGTTGCTATGTTGGATATTAGGCACCAGGTTGGCAGCCTCCTGGCCACTGGGTTTGCTTAGCCTATAATGGAGAAAGACGGAACACCAGTAGTGATGAAAAGCTAAAGCTCCTGCCAAGGCGGGGATAATCATTTAGGCGGAAAGGACCTAATGATAATATAAATAAAACCGTTTTTATAAAAAAAAAAAATCCTGGCAAGTACTGATTGGTTGCCTTCTTTTCTGATGTCCTCAAGCGACAGCAAAGGCTGGTTAGACAGTATGTTCCTCATGCTGAATATAGCATTGCTGCATTTACTTTCCTGAGTTTATTTTGATACAGAAATAAATAAAAAAACACTGAAATAAATTACTTGCATATGGGTGGTATTCATGCTGTTTTATAATACATGTTATAATAATTAAAACACAGAGTTCTGTCTTTCTTCCACACAATTCACACTGTGTAGTCTAGTACCAGGTTTCTCAAACAGGTTCTGCATAAGAAGGTCTCACATAAGAAGTGATAGTGAAACAAAGAAAAGAAAATGAGGTCTATTTCAAATTAGAAGGCTTACACTGACAATCATATAGATACTGTATATGGATTGTCTGTTTTATCTTGTATATCGCCTGTTTTGTCTTGTGTCAGGGAGCCCCAGCTAGTGCATAATTATGCTTCTTGGAGTATACTAAAAGAATACACTGCAACCAGGTATACACCATAAATTTTGCTATTTGCATTTAAATGTGCATGCTTATGAGCATAATATTCCAAATGCAAAACTTCAGAATTGACACCCATGCGCATGCAAATGCGAGTACTGGCATTTACAGGTGTATACCCACATACTGCATAATCATTTAATACAGTCATATGGACAGAATTTGGGCTCCCAGGTGAAATATAGGTGTACTTTATGCTGTTTTCCCATGCTCCTGCATTCATGTCTGTGTGCATGAGCTCTTACGCATGTTCAGTTTAAATTGCCCAAGTTTATGGTATGCTTTCATTAAATAAATTAAACTTATACAGGAAGTTTAAAACATACCTTTGTTTATTATCTTCAGCACTCCATATACTGACTTCCCGTTTTGAAGTCAAACTTTGGCACGTTCCCTCTAACAATCCATGCCTCTCTATTGATTGGTAAAAAAGGAACATTAGAGGAAACTGCCTTCACAGGGGCCTGCTTTTACAAGTTATAAAATAAGTAGCTACAATATGAGGTGATGGACTTGGATCTTAATTTCCATCAAAATAGAACCTGTTGGTTGGGCTTGATGACTAGACTTCAGCAGCTCTACCACAATGCAGGGCCATGCCAACATGCCATGACCTCCCCTGAAACACATTGATTAACAATATGACTGTATGTAGATAAAAAGGTGATCTACAATAAAGAATTATGGAGTCTCTTAAGATGACCATATGGCACTCTTTCTATTGATTTACATGCCTTTAAAGTTAACCTATCAAAATAAAAATATAGAAAATTGCCTACTTGCAGAAAGTGCCAAGATCATTAATCATACTCTTGCTTTACCACACAGAGAATCGTAAACCTGGAATTTAGTAAATATACAGTCAAGTCCATAAATATTGGGACATCGACACAATTCTAACCTTTTTGGCTCTATACACCACCACAATGGATTTGAAAAGAAACGAACAAGATGTACTTTAACTGCAGACTTTCAGCTTTAATTTGAGGGTATTTACATCCAAATCAGGTGAACGGTATAGTATTTACAACAGTTTCTATATGTGCCTCCCAATTGTAATGGGACAGCTGGCGGCTCAGCTGTTCCATGGCCGGGTGTGTGTTATTCCCTCATTATCCCATTTACAGGGAGCAGATAAAAGGTCCAGAGTCCATTTCAAGTGTGCTATTTGCATTTGGAATCTGTTGCTGTCAACTCTCAATATGAGATCCAAAGAGCTGTCACTATAAGTGAAGCAAGCCATCATTAGGCTGCAAAAAAACAAAACGCATCAGAGAGATAGCAAAAACATTAGGTGTGGCCAAATCAACTGTTTGGAACATCTTTAAAAAGAAAGAACGCACCGGTGAGCTCAGCAACACCAAAAGATCCGGAAGACCACGGAAAACAACTGTGGTGGATGACCGAAGAATTCTTTCCCTGGTGAAGAAAACACCCTTCACAGTTGGCCAGATCAAGAACCCTCTCCAGGAGGTAGGTGTATGTGTGTCAAGGTCAACAATCAAGAGAAGACTTCACCAGAGTAAATACAGAGGGTTCACCACAAGATGTAAACCATTGGTGAGCCTCAAAAACAGGAAGGCCAGATTAAAGTTTGCCAAACAACATCTAAAAAAGCCTTTACAGTTCTGGAACAACATCCTATGGATAGATGAGACCAAGATCAACTTGTACCAGAGTGATGGGAAGAGAAGAGTATGGAGAAGGAAAGGAACTGCTCATGATCCAAAGCATACCACCTCATCAGTGAAGCATGGTGGTGGTAGTGTCATGGCGTGGGCATGTATGGCTGCCAATGGAACTGGTTCTCTTGTATTTATTGATGATGTGACTGCTGACAAAAGCAGCAGGATGAATTCTGAAGTGTTTCGGGCAATATTATCTGCTCATATTCAGCAAAATGCTTCAGAACTCATTGGACGGCGCTTCACAGTACAGATGGACAATGACCCGAAGCATACTGCGAAAGCAACCAAGGAGTTTTTTAGGGGAAAGAAGTGAAATGTTATGCAATGGCCAAGTCAATCACCTGACCTGAATCCGATTGAGCATGCATTTCACTTGCCGAAGACAAAACTGAAGGAAAAATGCCCCAAGAACAAGCAGGAACTGAAGACATTTGCAGTAGAGGCCTGGCAGAGCATCACCAGGGATGAAACCCAGCATCTGGTGATGTCTATGCGTTCCAGACTTCAGGCTGTAATTGACTGCAAAGGATTTGCAACCAAGTATTAAAAAGTGAAAGTTTGATGGATGATTGTTAATCTGTCCCATTACTTTTGGTCCCTTATAAAGTGGGAGGCACATATACAAACTGTTGTAATTCCTACACCATTCACCTGATTTGGATGTAAATACCCTCAAATTAAAGCTGAAAGTCTGCAGTTAACGCACATCTTGTTTGTTTCATTTCAAATCCATTGTGGTGGTGTATAGAGTGAAAAAGATTAGAATTGTGTCGATGTCCCAATATTTATGGACCTGACTGTATATTAAATTAGTATATAGGTTACTTTGACTTGTGATGTAACAAGCACATACTTGTTTTGGGTCAGTAGCTGAGTGAACTGTAAAGCAATTTTAAAGTTCAACTTTTTTTAACAGATTTCTGGAGTGATTGGCCCACTGTATTTTTTCATTTACCCCAATAGCTATGTTTTGCAGGACACTCTTTTTAGGGGTCCAGTTTTGTGGGTCCAAGCAGGTTTAGTACAAAAGTTTAGTAAAATGTAAAAAAATCTGCAAGACAACAATCTCTGGAAAAAAACCCCACTGGATAATAGAAGTGAGAAAGCAATGCTGGCCATACAGTAGTAGAATTTCAATAGATTGTTTTCACTTCAAGAACGTTCATGCAATTTTTAGTTAGTAGGGTCAAATCGATGTTTATTTTCGACTAAAGTGATGAGAAAATTCAAAGGACCAGGATGGAGAATTTTTCTCGAACCAACAGATATCCAACAGCGAATGTGCTTTTAGGTCGGGAAAGCCCATTCGTTCTAAAATCAAATGCTAAAAGCAAACAAAATTTTGAAGTGCTTTCAAACGACATTCATCAACTTATCTAACATACTGCAAATTTTCTTACAAATGTGCTGAATTTTCCTACAAATATTCATGTAATCTCGTGTCAATCAAAGTTCTCCAACTTCCTTTATAAATCAAAATATTCAAGTCCAGTGTAAATAAATTTTTCTCGGAAAGCAGTTTGTTCCTGTGAATTTATATTATGAAAAGTTATACTGCATTGTCAGCTGTTTCCCTTTCTCACACATCGCTCCATGTGCATGTAACTTCACTGCATTTTAGATTGGCACTCGCACACTGCCAGAATTGTTACAATCTCCAAACTGCATTCCAAAAATGAGTTATCAGTTAAGCTTTTTAGTGCACAAATGTGACCCAGCTGAAAGTATATGTTACATTGTACAATGAATTAATCCTTCTCTCATCTTTAAACAAAATACAATTATCCTTTCAAAACAAGTCAGAAATGACAGGTACTGACAAGGTAATGGATATTTCTACAACAAAAGTGTTTTATTACTCAGGTAATGTAAACATATCAAGTCACTAAAAGTATTAATCTGACACCAGGAACTGAAAACAAGCATCTAAAAATGTTTGCACATATGTTCGGGTATCTGTGCAGTCTGGGAACCCTGAAACCCAAGGCTTTGTGTAAATCCTGACCTCAGGGTACATGAATCAGTCTCTAGTCCGACCCCTCTAGTTTTGGGTTCCCCATTTGTAAACGGCTAAATCACCTTTCACTAGTACATATGGTGAAATATAGAAGTCTGAGCTCATCTTTCTTCAAAGAAGTGTGTGTAATAAAGCATCCTGACATTCAGGGGTCCTAGGGTGCTCAAGTATATACCTAAAGATGGCAGCATGCAAGTTTGCTTAATTTGATTTGACAGGTTCACTTTACTGATAACAGGTGGGACCATGCAAATCTCTCATAGATTCCCCAGTGATTAACAGTGGGTCTAGAAGAGGGGTCTCCAAACTTTCCAAACAAAGGGCCAGTTTACTATCCTTCAGACTTTACCGGGGCCAGACAGTGGCCACTGAAAGTAGACAATGTCCTGGTGCCAGTGGGAGTAAACAATTTATCTTTGGTACCAGCGGGAGGAATAGTGCCCCATCGTTGGTGTCAGTGGAAGGAATAGTACCTGTCGTTGGTGTTAGTGGGGGGAATAGTGCCCCTTCATTGGTATCAGTGGGAGAAATAGTGCCCCATTGTTGGTGTCAGAAGGAGGAGTAGTACCTGTCATTGGTGTCAGTAGGAGGATTAGTGCACCGTCATTGGCGTCAATGGGAGAAATAGTGCCCATTGTTGATGTCAGTAGCAGGAATTACGCCCTATTGTTGGTGTCAGTGGGAGGAATAGTGCCTTGTATCAGCGAGAGAAAAAGTACCCCAAGGGCCAGAAAAAGGCAAGCAAAGGGCTTCATCTGGACCCCGGGCCGTAGTTTGGAAACCACTGGTCTAGAACATCTGCTTCTTTGGTCTTGTTAATACAAAATATGGACACCTTCTGCAGCACTGCTATATAAATACAGAAGAAGACAGAGCAGATACGAAGCAAGTACCCCCTGTTGCCATATTCGGTCTTTACCATTCCTGGTCATCCTTCCTCTGCACCACCATAGTCCCTAATCCCCCCTGAAATTCTGTATGTAGCAAAGTACCAATTGACAGAACCAAGCAGCACTCTGGGGGCGAGGATGTGTGCCTAGCAGCATGGGCACTGCACCAGCCCATAATGGATGCAGCCATGAAAACTAAGGACCTGTTCACACCAGATGCATTAGGCTACTGTACACTGGGCAGCCTTGTCAAACGAAGTACCAATGCATAGACAAGGCAAAAAACCTTGTTCTCTATAATGGAAATTCACAGCACCATGCTGTAGTGATGTGCTCTGAAAAAAAGACAACATGCAATAAATATTTTTTTACCACGTCATGGTATGACAGCCTAGTACAGGAACTGTGTTACTGGCAGATTAACCACGTTAACGTTATAAGGAATATAATGCATTTTGTTTGAGCGTTTAGATACAGTAGAGAAACGTAAATATCCTGGCCAGAACAATAGTTGTACCAAAAACTTGACTTTTCAGAGAACAACAAAGTCAGATGCCCTCTTCCTGGACAGTGCATATAAATACTCAAAAAGCTAGAGTTCAAAGTCATTTTCACTATATAGAGACAGATTTTCTTTGAAGGTTCCCATGGCCTCAAGTATATCGAAATTCACTGCCCAACCTCCTATTCTGTGGTGCTCAGTAAACCACTCTTCCCAGAAACAAATACAGCAATATGTAAACACAATTATCAGCTCTCAGATTTTTCTTTGATCATGCCTTATTGAAGATTATTTCCAAACAATACAACAGCTGATGCATTTCAGCTTATACCACCTTAGTCATTCATTTAGCTTCTTCCACTGCATGATCTGCTTAAAAAAAAATAAAAATAAAGGAGAAGTATAGCCAAAGATATTTTGGCTTTACTTCTCCTATGGATCACAGGAGTGCAGTTTGTTCTGAACTTCTGTGACACATTTTCAGCCGATAGCGGGCTAAAGCCCACCCTTCTGCTGACGTCACTTACCCGGCCCGACGTTATAGTTGGGATCCAGCACTCCAGACTGACAGTTCGGAGCTCAGTCTTCACCAGCTCTCTGCTTGGTGAAGACCAAGAATTGAGTGGTCAGCAGTGTTTGATCGTTCAGTTCTCAGTCTTAGAAGTGGCAGGGGACAGATGCAGCACCGAATCGATGCTGCATCCACCTAGGTGAGTATAAATGTTTTAAAGAAGTGCAGCCAAAGCTTGTTTGACTGTACTTCTCCTGGGGATCGCAAGAGTGCAGTTCATTTTGCACTCCTGTGACCTGTTTTCAGCAGACAGCGGGCTGAAGCCTGCTGTCGACTGATGTCACAGAGCCGGTCCAGGCTCGGGAAAGATCGTGACCATATAGTTGGGATCTGTCCACATGCCTGGACCGGCACCCGGCTCAGCCTCTCCAAAATTTCCCATACTTCTCTTTTAAGATTGAGATTCCGTTACAGGTTTTTGTTTTTTTTTTTGTTCTGTCTGTGTTCTGCTGGGAGTGATTTATCTCACATTTCTTTCCTGAAAACACAACAGGGAGTGGGAGAAAATCTTCCTAAACTGAGGGGGTTGAGAGAGGGGCTGAATCCTCCAGTGGAAACACAGGCATTAATAAAAAACTGACAGAGGTTCTAACCCTTCCACAAAGTATCCTTTAAATATACAGATGGTATAAAATTTTACTGACATATTCAGGGGAATCTAATAAAGCATATAAAACATCCTCCTGGTGGTAGTTTCCTTTAGAACTATTTGTGCCTTAGTCAAGTAGGCATTTGCACCAGTTTTGGTAACACTCCTGACATGGGTGATAAATTCAGATAGTTCCAACTGCTGCTACTTTAAGATTGTTTAAAGGCTTACTAAACGCATCATACTTACCTCCTCTGTGCAGTTGGTTTTGCACAGAGTGACCCCGTTCCTCCTCTTCTGGGATCCCTCAGCGGCGCTCCTGGCTCCTCCTCTTCTCGAGTGCCCCGTCGGAGAAGCGCTCTCCTTCGGGACACCCGTGCGTGCGCTCTCCCGTGTCCTGCTGCTGCGTCTATTGACACAGACAGCAGGACTCGGCCCCGCCCCCCGGCGCCCGCATCATTGTATTTGATTGACAGCAGCAGGAGCCAATGGCTGCGCTTCTTTCAATCTATCCAATCAGGACATAAGACACCGGTCAGAGCTGGTGTGCTTGTTCCCGTCGCGGGAATTATGGGGCTCAGGTAAGTAAAAGGGGGACTACTGCATGACAGGAGGTTTTTCACCTTAATGCATAAAATGCATTAGGATGAAAAACCTTGAGGGTTTACAACCCCTTTAAGAATTACCACCACTTAGCAGATCAGAAAACTAGCGGTAATTTGTACCAGCTCTAAGCTGGCATATGGAGATACGCCAATACTCAGAGTGGATATTGTATGTACTGGAAAGCTGTCACGTGACAGGTGACAGCTTCCTGCTCACAGCTCTATCCCTGGCCCCAATCAGCTACAGCTAAATATAAACAAAAGAACTTGAAATAGCAGGGTGGATTTGATTTAAATCAAGTCCTTTTAAATCACGATTTAAATCATGGTTTAAATCACTAGTAAAAAGGCTTGATTTAAATCAAGTCGATTTAAATCATAATTTTTAAAGAGCAACTGTCATTTCTGTCCCGCATCGGCTCCACCACAAATATGCCAGATGCTTGTAAAAGTATCTAAAGCTTTTACAAGCTTCTAGGAGCTTTTATAGTTCTTGGGTGTTAATTCATTCCATTGGCCAGAATAAATTATTTATTCTGGCCATTGAAATGAATTAATGCTCAAGCACTAACATGAGCATTAATTCATTTAAATGGCCAGAATAAAGAATTCAATGAATTAATGCTCAAGCACTAGGATTTAGATGCATTTTGCAGCTTTTATCAGCTTCTAGCAGCTTTTATTAGCGTCAAGCATTTTTTCTGCCCAAAATCTGCTGTTCCTGGATGCACTGGCAGTGGGGTTTTTTCCCGCTTCTAAAAGCCTTTAAAAGCTCCTGCCACTAAACACCGCTAAAAGGCTATGTGTGCATGGACACATAGGCTAATATTGAGGGGAATTTAGAGGCAGGGAAAAAAAAAAAAAAATGCCAGGCGCCCCTAGAAGCAGCTGTAAAAACGTCCAGTGTGAATGAGCCCTTATAAGGAACACTATGACAGGCAGTCAACGTTTGTAGAATAAGAAGCTAGCAATTGCAATGTTTCTTCCAGGAATAGTTTTCTTAAAGCTGAAGCCTAAACTTTAATCACACCCCAAACCAGCTAACTGACACATTAGAATTAAAAAAATAACTAAATGGCCTAAAAACTTACCAGTATGGAGATGGGCTTTAATAATCAAAGAGTAAAACATGACAACATTTGAAAAAACATAATTTGTTTTAAATATGTATTAAAACCAGATTACTTTTTAAAGCAAATACATAGTTGCAAGAATGCAGGTAAAGCTTAGAAAATAATTTGCAAGATATGGATACTGTGTTGTCTTGTGATTGTCATTGTAAACACCTTCACATTGAAACTGCTTCAATATACTAGAAAATCTGCTATATAAAGACATTTTGCACTATATACTACATTACACTGAATGCCAATTTCTATTTAATACACATAGTAAACATTGTATATTTGGCAGTGCGTTCACTGCAATTTTATAGAATGGCAATTAGCACTAAATTTGTCACACAATCTTGGAAAACAGACACGTAAATCCGCATTTTTCTTGTACTCACATACTGTATGAAAGGACGTTAACTGGGAATGGCAAGCCAATCTGAATCCCTTAATCAGCAATCATTTACTGACTATCCGAAAATATGTTAGGTACTTGGCAATTTTCTGATGACCTACAACCTGAATTGCAAACCTGGATCTCAACACAGAGTAATCTGTAGTGTCATATCTGGTGATGTCAACTGCAGCTCTTCTGGGTGGTTGTATGAGAAAATCACGAACCACCGGGTTTGCCATTCAGCATAAGACAGCCTATTTGGCAATCACAGGCTGTATAATTAGACGCTATTCAACAACTATGCTGTCATAATAATATAGTAAGTCTATCGAGTACAGAGCAGAATAATATGAAAAATAATCTTGTATTCCAGGCATTGCTTTGCTAGAAGGTGTATTAATTAAGCTTTTTTTCTTGCTCTCTTCTTAATTTGAAGGTAAATGTAATTCTTACAGGCACTGGATGTGGTTAGTTATTTAAATCTTAAAGAGTCCCTATCACTTGGGGGGAGGGGGTAAACTGCTTCAGATATGAAATGCAGGTACCTAGAGGTACCTAACCATACACCACGTCCAAATTTCAGGTTGTTCTCACAGGCAAAGCTTTGACACTTCATGGGCCTACGTTGGTGTTTGCCCATCTCTTTCTACCTCTTGCGCAATCTTATTGGCCATTGATGTTACATAGTTACATAGTAGGTGAGGATGAAAAAAGACACAAGTCCATCAAGTCCAACCTATGTGTGTGATTACCGGTATATGTCAGTATTACATTGTATATCCCTGTATGTTGTGGTTGTTCAGATGCTTATCTAATCGTTTTTTGAAACTATCAATGCTCCCTGCTGATACCACCACCTATGGAAGGGAATTCCACATCTTTGCTGCTCTAACAGTAAAGAACCCTCTACGTAGTTTAAGGTTAAACCGCTTTTCTTTTCATTGTAATGAGTGCCCATGAGTCTTGTTAAACTCCCTTCTGCAAAAAAGTTTTATCCCTATTGTGGGATCACCAGTACGGTGTTTGTAAATTGAAATCATATCCCTTCTCAAGTGTCTCTTCTCCAGAGAGAATAAGTTCAGTGCTCGCAACCTTTCCTCATAACTAAGATCCTCCAGACCCTTTATTAGCTTTGTTGCCCTTCTTTGTACTCGCTCCATTTCCAGTACATCCTTCCTGAGGACTGGTGCCCAGAACTGGACAGCATACTCCAGGTGTGGCCAGACCAGAGTCTTGTAGAGCAGGAGAATTATCGTTTTATCTCTGGAGTTGATCCCTTTTTTAATGCATGCCAATATTCTGTTTGCTTTGTTAGCAGCAGCTTGGCATTGCATGTCATTGCTGAGCCTATCATCTACTAGGACCCCCAGGTCATTTTCCATCCTAGATTCCCCCAGAGGTTCTCCCCCCAGTGTATAGATTACATTTATATTTTTGCCACCCAAATGCACTATTTTACATTTTTCTACATTAGACCTCGTTTGCCATGTAGTTGCCCACACCAATTATTTGTTCAGATCTTTTTGCAAGGTTTCCACATCCTGCGGAGAAGTTATTGCCTTGCTTAGCAAATACAGAGATTGAACTGTTTACCCCATCTTCCAGGTCGTTTATGAACAAATTAAATAGGATTGATCAGCACAGAACCCTGGGGGACCACCCTCTGAACTCACCCTTGTTGCCAGTTTTTAATCCATGTACTCACCCTATGGTCCATGCCAACGGACCTTATGTTGCCATAATGAATTGGGGGGGGAGGCTTAGAAGCAATTTCCAACACTACCCAGAAGTGTTGGAGCTTTGCTCATTTAGCTGTGACAGCTTTGAGAGGCTGGTGTGTGTGCCCAACTTCAAACAGGTATAGCAGTTTCCAATTCCTTCCTCATGACAAAATCTCCTTGAAGTAAACCTTTGCTTTTTCCATGCAACGCAAAGCAGCAGGTTTACTTGGTGCAAACCCATGAACAGCTAATACGTACCTTACTTGCTCTCCCCAACCACACTGTTTGCTAGTTGCAGTAAGGAGAGCCTTGTGTAAGCTTCAAATAAGGACCTGAGGTTTACACAGAACTAAGGACTCTCTCTTTAGCATATGTGACAGTGCTGGGAGATTGAGCTGCCAGTTACCAAGCATCAGCGCTACCATGAACAGCAATGAGTTGCATGTGTCCTCATGCCTGAAAGCACTAGGCATTTTCTTCCCTCCAGCCATGCAGAGTGACATGACATTATGGAAGGTACATATTAGCAACTGCAAGGGCTGGCATTATCAGAAACCTGTATGGAGGAAGCACATTTTTGAGGGTCGGTAAAGCCAAATCAAATTTTCCTATTTATGGGTGAACACTGGAAGTCTGATTTGATTTGTACACCCTGTTCTGCCAACATACCAAGGAGCTACATTTCTCCTGACAAACAAACAAATTCTCTGTGCTTTAGCTGTAATCTCTATAAAATATAATAAATATTCAACAGGCAACTTGAGGCCCCCTTCACAGGTCAAAACTAGGAACTGTAGTGCATCTCAGTGATCTCTGTGCAGCGATCTCACAGCCACGGTCCTTAAAGCATCTTTGTTGTTAAAGTGGTTGTAAACCTCAGACATGCAAAGCATGTCCTTCTACAGTATAGTGTGCACTTGTCCCAATTAGGAGCACCAAGTGTCATGCACTGCTGCTTTGTTTCCTTGCTATTAGCATGGGTCACTTATAACAAGTTTTCCTGACACCAAGAGAAAAAAGGTGACAGGGGAGGTACCTCCAGCTGATTGGCAGCCTCAGTTCTGTCTCTGAGTGCAGGTGGGTGTGTCTAATCTCTCCAATCAGCTCTCAGAGCTCTCCTGACTGAGCTTTGCAGAGTGTAATTTCAGCTCTTTGCCCCCTTTTTTTTGACAGCTCAGACAAGCTTTATAAATTCAGGATTTTGAATAACTGTAGAGAAGAGAAGGCTGCAGATAAACAGGTACAACTTAGGAGGATTTGTTTCACCTCAGTGTATCAGTCCCAGTCCCTTCACTGGATATATGTAAGGGTTTACAACCACTTTAAGGGAGAAAAAAAGTCTTCCCTGTAAAGAAAATCACTAATATCTTCATGATCCCACTGCCTGTGTCACCAATCTTAGCTCTCTTGTTGAGATAAATGTGCTAAAGGTTCTTCATTATCCAACACATTTCTGGTGTGTTGGATGTTTGCCCCCATGCTGTGCACTGTGGTTTCTTCCACTGACCCCTACACCAACACTATGTCCTCTAGTGACATTGTTGATGGTAGTAGGAACCACAGAGCGTAGAAGAGGACCAGGCATCTGGTATTCCTGGAACTATCAGATGCAGAAGACTCTTTAGAAAGCTTAACATTTTAAGGAAGCGAAGATCAACATTGTGGACACTGGGAACAGTATTAAAGCTTTTCCTTGCAGGGAGGAATATTTCAAAAGCTTTTTTAATCTCGTGACAGAATCATTTAAGGCCAATGTCAGACAGACCAGTCTGTCACCAATGACACTTTGCCAGCAGTAGTCAATGAAATTATTTTCAAATAATTGGATGGAGATCTTCCTTTGCTGTCTAACAGAGCAACATGCCACTCCATCACTATGCCTTCACTAGGGATTAAAGACTTTTTTCACCTTTTGCCCCATAATTTTAGTTTTTAGTAGGTAATAAAGCCTTCTTTGATGTCTTCCTTTCAAGCCCTTCCTATTTAAACATCTATCACTTACTATTTCTTGTTTTCTGCCACTTTCTGTATCCTATGAATCCGAGGTGGGTGACAGCGACAAGTGGAATAGTGGGCAGGAGTGGAGCACTACAGCGGTGGAAGACCCTGCAACTGACATCAGAAAGCACCAGAGGCAGAAATCTTCCAGGCTCTGGCAACATAAAGACCATCCTGCACTGTGCACAGACCAACCTGACCACGTACCATTAGAAATTTTGAATGCAAGGCAACTAATCAATAGGATGGGCGTGGTCCAGAAATCAGCCACTACTTTCAAAATCCAGGTAAAAAGGTGCTGGATACGTTTACTAGCACATATTTAAATAGGAACGTCATTTCCCATGTTTTTTTTTTTATCCTGTCCTGCCTTTTCTGCTGGTTCATCCACATTAAACCTACTCAGACACCTATGAACCCAGCATTGATCTGCTGTGATCCTCCTCATCGCTGTTAAACACCAGATCATGTGCTACTATCTTCCTTCCTCTCTGACATAACTAGGGGCCAGCTCTCTCTTCCTAATTCAAGTAGCTGGCCCCCTGATTATGCACCGCCAGGTCAGCCCTCCTCCAGTCCTGTGTGATGCTTCTGCGGAAGCCTCCTGGGATATGTGACATGGATTTTCCAGGAAGCTGGAGGAACCTGGCATATGTGATTCCTGCCTAGGCGACAATAGAGGTAAGGAGTGGGATGGACTGGGAATTTTTTTTTTTTTTTTTTAAAAGCCAGAATTTTTGCATAATAGAGAGGGGAGGGATGCAATAGTCCAAATTTGTTTTGCAGTGTGGAGGTCCGCTTTAAGCTTAAAATGACAAAACAAAATGGTATCCTTAAATGGATACTAATATCAAACTTTTTTTAAATAAAAAAGATGTCATACTTACCTGCTTAAAAGCACCATCTTCTCCTCTTCTGGCAGTCCTGTTACCTTCTCACTGCTCTGAGTGCCTCCTAAGGAGTGGGTGTGCTCCTGAGCCAGGCTGTGCATGTCAACTGAAATGCACAGCACTGGTAAGCCACGTCCTGCTACCTCCTCACAGGCATTTGACTGTCAGCCTACATCTCTGCTGCCCTCAGTTTCTCTTGTGAAAGCAGGAAGTGAGGTGAGTGGTGCTCGAGCTTGATACAGCGCTGGGGCAGTGACAGGAGGCACAGGTAAGTGTTTAGGGGCGGAGAGGGCTAGGAAAGATTGTGGGGTGTTTTTTACCTTAATGCAAAGACTTCATTAAGGTAAAAACTTTTAGACTTAAATAAAGGCAGAGCTTAATGCAGCAAAGGAGCGAATTTCATAACAGATAATGTAAGTTGAACTTCAATTATTTTGCCACTGGCAAAGTGCCACCAGCAACAGGATCGCCCTATAATGGGCAAGCCTAAGGGTGCACTGACATTCGCAGTTTAAACCGTGCACAGGCATCGTTCACCCTCTTGGTCCAGTTTTTTTTGTGTAGTGTGAATACTCTAGACCGTGCCCAGGAACAGTTAAAGTGGCTGTAAACCTCAGACATGAAATGTGAACAAAGCATATCCTTCTATAGTGTGTATTTGTCTCAATCCAGAGCACTAAGTGTAATTTCTGTCTGCTGCTTCCTTCTTCTGCTATTAGCATGAGACACTTCTGACAAATTTTCCTGACACCAAGAGAAAGAAGGTGACAGGGGAGGAAGCTCCAGCTGATTGGCAACCTCAGCTCTGTTCCTGTGTGCTGTGTGAAGGGGATGTGTCTTATCCCTCCAATCAGCAATCAGAGCTGGCCTCACTGAGCAGGAGAGAAATTTCAGCTCCCTCCCCCTTTTTTCAGACAGCTCAGACAAGTTTTATAAATTCAGTATTTTGAATGGATGTAGAGAAGAGAAGACTGCAGATAAACAGATACAATTTATGTAGGAGGATTTGTTTGACCTCAGTGTATCACTTGAGGTCAGTCCCATCACTGGTTATATGTGAGGGTTTACAACCACTTTAAGGGAAAAAAAGAGCCTGTCCAGGCTCAGGAAAAATCCCGACCATATGGTCTTGATCCGCCCACATGCCTGAACTGGCACCTGGCTCAGCCTCTCAGCAAGCCGCTGAGAGCCTGAGCCGGCCACTACTGCCCTCTCCACAGCTCAGAACTCCAGTGAGCGCGCGGGGGGGGGGGGCAGAGCAGAGAGCTGCTGACTGACAGTCACCAGCTCTTTGCTCAGGGAGCACTGAGACCCGAGCAATCGGTGGTGTTTGATCACTCCATTCTCAGCCTTAGAGCCAGCAGGGGACAGATGTAGCATCAGTTTACCTTGGTATGATTAAAAAAAGATTCCCACATTTCTCTTCTAAGCAAACTGAGCCTGGGACTACTTGGAAGAGGTGGTCCCAAGCACAGTTCACTTGTGGTCTGGTACAGTTTGAATCAGTGTGAGTGCAAACTATGCCTGTGCACAGAACTCTCCATCTCGCTGGACACAGAAGCAGGGATGCGGTCTAGTTGGCAGACGTGATGAGAGTGTGTGCCCACGAACACTTGCTCATAGTCCAGGGTGGGTGCAGACCAGTGGGGGAGTGGGGACAGTTGAACTCGAGCACTGTTTGGTTCAACCATGCCCAGTGTGATTGCACCCACTGAGTAAGCATCAGTAGATGTGAAATGCGTTAGCTGCTGTCCCTGCGTCATCCACCTCTGATGTGACCTGCTTTGGATTTTAATTCCTGTTTTGTTACAATAAAGGTGCTTCCTTTTTTCATTGAGTGCGGCCGTCCAGCATTGTTCGTCTTTATTCGTGATTGCACCCACTGGCATCGCTAGAGGGGAGGCAGGGGGGTGCGGCCCGCACCCGGGTGACACCCGCAGAGGTCCCGGGTCCTGGAGGCAGGGCTCGTTTCAGCCGGAACATGCCAGGAACTGCATTAGCCCTGAGTGAGACTGCTCAGTCTCACTGTCACTGCTGATGCGGCCGCCTCCTGTCACAAGCCCGCTGCATGCCCAGGTGCATGAGGGGGGGGGGTCTGTACTGATGGAGAAGGGGCTGGTTTATCCTGAGGGGAGGTCTGTAATGATGGAGGAGGGAGGTGGTTTATCCTGAGGGGGGCGGTCTGTACTGATGGAGGAGGGGGGTGGTTTATCCTGTGGGGGGGTTGTACTAATGGAGGGGGGTGGTTTATCCTGAGGGGGGGTTTGTACTGATAGAGGGAGGTGGTTTATCCTGAGGGGGGGTCTGTACTGACGGAGAAGGGGGTGGTTTTATCCGGGGGGGTCTTTACTGATGGAGGAGGGGGGTTGGTTTATCCTGAGGGGGGTCTGTACTGATGGAGGGGGGGTGGTTTATCCTGAGGGGGGTCTGTACTGATGGAGGAGGGGGTGGTTTATCCTGAGGGGGGTCTTACTAATGGAGGAAGGGGTGGTTTATCCTGAGGGGGGTCTTTACTGATGGAGGAGGGGGTGGTTTATCCTGATGGGGGTCTGTACTGATGAAGGAGGGGGTGGTTTATCCTGATGGGGGTCTGTACTGATGAAGGAGGGGGTGGTTTATCCTAAAGGGGGGTTTGTACTGATGGAGAAGGGGGTGGTTTATCCTGAGGGGGGATCTGTACTGATGGAGGAGGGGGTGGTTAATCCTGAGGGGGTACTGATGGAGAAGGGGGTGGTTTTATCCTGAGGGGAGGTCTGTAATGATGGAGAAGGGAGGTGGTTTATCCTGAGGGGGGGTCTGTACTGATGGAGGAGGGGGTGGTTTATCCTGAGGGGGGGTTGTACTGATGGAGGAGGGGGGTGGTTTATCCTGAGGGGGGGTTTGTACTGATGGAGGGGGGTGGTTTATCCTGAGGGGGGGTCTGTACTGATGGAGGAGGGGGTTGGTTTACCCTGAGGGGGGTCTGTACTGATGGAGGAGGGGGTGATTTATTCTGAGGGGAGTCTTTAGTAATGGAGGAGGGGGTGGTTTATCCTGAGGGGGGTCTTTACTGATGGAGGAGGGGGTGGTTTATCCTGACGGGGGTCTGTACTGATGGAGGAGGGGGTGGTTTATCCTGAAGGGGGATCAGTACTGATGGAGGAGGGGGTGGTTTATCCTGAGGGGGATCTTTACTGATGGAGGAGGGGGTGGTTTATCCTGAGGGGGGTCTTTACTGATGGAGGAGGGGGTGGTTCATCCTGAGGGGGGTACTAATGGAGGAGGGGGTGGTGTATCCTGAGGGGGGTCTGCACTGATGGAGGAGGGGGTGGTTTATCCTGAAGGGGGGTTTGTACTGATGGAGGAGGGGGGTGGTTGATCCTGAGGGGGTGATCTGTACTGATGAAGGATGGGGCTGGTTTATCCTGACAGGGGGATCTGTACTGATGGAGGAGGGCGTGGTTTATCCTGTGAGGGGGTCTGTACTGATGGAGGAGGGTGGATTATCCTGGGGGGGTCTGTACTAATGGAGGAGGCGGGTGGTTTATTCTGAAGGGGGGGTCTGTAATGACGGAGGAGGGGGTGGTTTATCCTGAGGGGGGGTCTGTACTAATGGAGGAGGGGGTGGTTTGTCCTGAGGGGGGATCTGTACAGATGGAGGAGGGGGTGGTTTGTCGCAAGCGGGGGTCTGTACTGATGGAGGAGGGGGATTGTTTGTCCTGAGGGAGTGGTCTGTACTGATGGAGGAGGGGGTTGTTTATCCTGAGGGGGGAGTCTGTACTGATGAAGGTGGGGGGTGGTTTGTCCTGGGGGGGGGTCTGTACTGAGGGGGACTATACTTGGTGGAGGGAGGGTCTGTACTGAGGGAGGGAGGTCCGTACTGGGGGGACTACACTTGGTGGAGGGAGGGTCTGTACTGAGGGAGGGAGGTCTGTACTGGGGGGACTACACTTGGTGGAGCGAGGGTCTGTACTGAGGGAGGGAGGTCTGTACTGGGGGGGAACTATACTTGGAGGGGAGTCCGTACTGACAGAGAGGGGGTCTATACTTAGTGCAGGGGGGTCTGTACTGAAGGAGAACTATAATTGGTGGAGGTGGGTCTATACTTAGTGGTGGGGGGGTCTGTACTGAGGGGCGACTAAAGTTGGTGGGGGGGGGTGAAACCATGTTTTTCCACACCGGGTGACACCAACCCTAGTGACGCCACTGACCACTGATTGAACCCTAGGGATGTACTCACACAGTCTCCACAGCTGAACTGAACTATGCCCAAGTTTGAGTGCCCCACTGCGCTTTAAAGGAAGCATTCCTGGGAACACCTTTGTCATCACCTCTGCCAGCCAGACCTCAGTGATCCCTGCTTCCTTGCTTAGTGATCTATAGAGAGTTCTTTGCTCAGGCACTATTTGAGCTCACACCAAGCAAGCCGTACCTGACACCAAGTAAGCCGTGCTTGTGGCACCTCTTCCAAGTGGCCCTGGGCACAGTACGCTTAAGCACACTCGGGCATGATTTGAAACACTCACACTACACAAACAAAACTGACCAAGGGGGTATACGGTGCCCGGGTAAGGTTAAAGCAGCCAACGTAAGTATACCCTAAGTGCCAGCATCTATCATCATTTTCTTGATGCACCGAGCCTCTATTATATACTAGAATGCTGGTACTACTATACTATTTATACATGTTACTATATTGAAATGTTACTATACTATTTATATTTATAAATGTGTATGTAACATTGTGTATGGAAAACTGTAGTGATTATTCTAAGTTATTGTGCTGTACTGGATTTTAGGAGGCACATACCGTAACAAGTGTTCCAATACAATGAACTTAAGCCAACGTTCACCAGCATACAGATGAACTGATCAATGCTGATTTCATTGTTACCGATAAGAGGAGTGCCTATGACGTCACCCAACGATGGGAAAAGTCAATGCCCTTGCCTAGGAGGAGAAAAAAAAAAAAAAAAAGGGCCGGGCCCCAAATGTCATTCTTAAAGCTAAAGGCTCTCTTCTAGCAATGCAGCAAAGAGGGGGATGACTAGCATAGTGTGTGTCAGCAGCTCCTGTATACTGCCATTAGCATGCTATCTACACACTGATCACATCCAAGGCATGACACCTCATACATTCCCAGCCATTCTCCATGCTGACCCACCTGGCGTATCCTGGGGGGCACAGAGGGAGACACACCACCCCCTGGTGTAGAAGGGGCAGAGGTGGGAGAGGCCATCTTCTTGCAGCTGGGGGGCTCCTGTCCCCTCCCTCCTTCTCTCGCAGGCTTTGGGTGGAAGCTCCTGTTGCAGGCAGACACCTTCCTTTCCTCATAGGATTAGGATAGCACAGGGAAAGATCTTGCAGCTTGCAGAATACACACAGCCCCTCCCTCTTCCAGTGTCTCAGGCTGGTACCTACACCCAGAGCTGGCAAGCCTGGTGTCCACAATGTGACTGCAGTGAGGGGCAGCCAGGGAAGCAATGACCTTCCTTAGCTCCAATAGAAGTCAGCAGAGAGAGGGCTGCAGAGAGAGGGCTGCAGAGAGAGGGCTGCACTCAGCGCCTGCCAGTCTGCAGTGTGAGAGACACAAGGGGAGAGGAGAGGGCTGCTGCTCCTACTAGTGCTCAGATTATTATATAGGGAAACTCACACACACACACTGGCTGAGGTGGAGGCTGGGCTGTTCCTCAGCCCTCACTACTAACTCTGCCACTGGCATTGGAGCTTATTAGGAGAAAGTCAATAAAAAGTCATTAGAGAACATAATGGCAGGGCAGCAATGCCTGCAAAACTCACTGCCTTGGTCTGTTACAGTGTTACTATTGTTCCTGCTATTCATTTATTTTTAGTTTTCATTTTGGCTACAATGAAGAAGTGATAAAGATCCCTGTCAGCTTTTTCCTTGCTGTGTGTTATCTCCCAACAGGGAGACTGGCCCTCTGTCCTGGTGACCACTGCCTTTTACACAGAATGCAATAGGAAAACTACAATTTTAGACAGGAACAGGTGAGGGGAATGCACACAGATACACTATATTAACCAAAAGTATTGGGACACCTGCCTTTACACGCTCATGAACTTTAATGGCATCCGTGTACACACGGGCGGACTTTTCGACCGGACTGGTCCGACAGACTTTCCAGCGGACTTTCGACTGACTTTTAACAGACTTTCTAACGAACAGACTTGCCTACACACGATCACACCAAAGTCCGACAGATTCGTACGTGATGACGTACACCGGACTAAAGTAAGGAAGTTGATAGCCAGTAGCCAATAGCTGCCCTAGCGTCGGTTTTTGTCCGTTGGACTAGCATACAGACGAGTGGATTTCTGGGTCCGGCGGAGTTACGACGTAAAGATTTGAAGCCTGTTCCAAATCTAAAGTCCGTCAGATTTGCGACTGGAAAAAGTCAGCTGAAGGTCCGGTGAAGCCCACACACGATCGGATTGTCCGCCGGATTTGGTCCGTCGGCGTCCGTCAGACTGGTCCGGTCGAAATGTCCGACCGTGTGTACGCCCCATTAGTCCGTAGGGTTCAATATTGAGTTGAAACATGAAATCCCTGCGCAGACTACGGGGGTTATTTACTAAAGGCAAATCCACTTTGCACTACTGAAAGTGCACTTGGAAGTGCAGTCGCTGTAGATCTGAGGGGGGCATGCAAGGAAAATAAAAAACAGCATTTTAGCTTGCACATGATTGGATGATAAAATCAGCAGAGCTTCCTCTCATTTCAGATCTTCCCCTTAGATCTACAGCGACTTGCACTTCCAAGTGCACTTTGCACTTGTATGCCCCGTACACACAGTCGGATTTTCCGACGGAAAATGTTCAATAGGAGCTTGTCGCCGGAAATTCCAACCATGTGTAGGCTCCACCGGACATTTTCCATCGGAATTTCCGTCACAGATCTGGATCTCATATTTTCCGACAACAAAATCTGTTGTCGTAAATTCAGATTGTGTGTACACAATTCCGATGCACAACGTTCCATGCATGCTGAGGATCAAGCAGAAGAGCCGCACTGACTATTGAACTTCATTTTTCTCGGCTCATCGTACGTGTTGTACATCACCGCGTTCTGGACGTTCGGAATTTCCTACAAGATTTGTGTGACCGTGTGTATGCAAGGCAAGTTTGAGCCAAAATCCGTCGGAAAAAAAAAAACATGGATTTTGTTGTCGGAAAATCCTATCGTGTGTACAGGGCATTAGTTTGCACTTGTAAATAACCCCCCATGTTTAATACAGAAAATGTGACACAAATCAAACAAAAATTTCATATTAATTCAACAACAAGTGAATTCATGATAAAAAGTTTTTGTGAAAATAAAAATCAATAAAGTGCTTTGAATTCTCTGTTCCACAAAAGTCTCTTAAAGCGGAGGTTCGCTGAAAAAAAAATATTAAAAGCCAGCAGCTACAAATACTGCAGCTGCTGACTTTTAATATATGGACACTTACCTGTCCAGGGAGCCTGCGGTGTCGGCAGCCGAAGCCGATCCGTCCTTCGGCTCTCGGCTGCTGCTGCCGCCATCCTCAGTAAGGAAATAAGGAAGTGAAGCCGTGCGGCTTCACTTCCTGGTTCCCTACTGCGCATGCGCGAGTCGCGCTGCGAGTCCTCTCAGGTCCCTGCTGTATTCTGTGTCTCACAGAATACAGCGGTGGAGGAGGACAGAGTAGGCGGCGGAAGTGGCGTAGGTCACCGCAATCACTGCGGTGATCTATGCCAGGAAGTGGGAGCAAATACCTGTATTAGACAGGTATCTGCTCCCTCCTCCCCCCTGAAAGGTGCCAAATGTGACACCGGAGGGGGGGGAGGAATCCAAAAAGTGGAAGTTTCATTTTTGGGTGGAACTCCACTTTAATAAAGTGCTTTCCGTGCAGTGAAATGACAAGGGGGTAAAGGTAATGTGCTCCCCCTTCCTCTCATGCCCTCACTCACCAGCTTTCCATAGAAATATCGCCTTTGGTAAAAGATAAGGGATCCGATCAGTGTTGCCAACCGTCAGTATTTTTACTGGCAGCCAGTAAAAAACTGGCCCTTTTTCTCCTGCCAGTGACAGGAGAAGCTTGCCAGTAAAAAATATGGCTGTGACTGCTACAGTGTGTTTGGGCAGTACTGGCGGGGGGGGGGGGGGTGCTCTGGTGGACGTGGTGCCTAAGCGTGTCGTGTGATGTCATAGTGCAAGGGAGCCGAGCCGAGCAGCCGGAGCTTCATGTACGGATCTGCGGAATGGGAGTAATGCCCGTTACACACGATGAGGTTATCGGACGAAGGATCGTCCGTCTTTTTTTTTTGCATGCTAATCTCAGATCGACTCTGATGAGTTTACTAAATTTACGAAAATTCCCATACAACAGAAAAAAAAATTGGAAGTGATGTCAAGTGTTGTAATGCATTTTTATTGCATTTTCGAATGATAGCTGTACTGATTAAATGAAAATTGTACGATCTAGCATCCTACAGAAAAAAATATTGTGCATGTCCGATAGAATAATATCGGATGAGCTGTCATGATCGGCCCTCAAAAGCTCTGCACTAACAATCCGATTACCGTACGGTCGCTTCGAAATCGGCATTTTCCGTACGATTTTCTGATCGTGTATACGGGGCATAAGTCATACCGGTGCTGTTTGGACTAGAGTGGACTGAAGGGACCACCTGGCATAGAGAGAGACTATCACTGGGACTCAGGAGGAGACGTGTCATGTCGGTGAGGTGTCATCATCATCTGTGCTGCTACACACTGTTGTCAGTATCACTGGGAGAGTCAATTTCATTTGCATGTGCCCGCCCATTCTAACTTCTTGCCTTCCTGAGTCCTGTCCCTGAGGCACTTACTTACCATATTGAAAATAAAATCGGAAATATGTTTTTTGCCTTAACACTAAATACTGAAACTTGCACTTAAACCTGTAATTTTGTAACTCTTGGAAATGCCAGTAAAAACGTGGCTGTGTCAGTAAATTTTGGGTGTGTGTCGTGTCGGTAATTTCGATCTGGTAGGTAGGATCCTATATGGCTCTATGGATAGTTCCTCAGCTGTTCCTCCCATTTCTACCAGTTACACATTATCGTGGAAGGAGAAGTGGACATTTATAGTGTGATATGGATTAAAAGGCTTTTATTTAAATAAAAAGGTTTACACTCACATTGTGCATTCTTGTAACAAAGCAAGTAAAATGACCGCACTGTCCGCGGTTTGCATTCAAATATAGGAAAATATTGAGTTGGCCCACCCTTTGCAGCTATAACAGCTTCTTCTGGGAAGGCTGTCCACAAGGTGTAGGAGTGTGTCTATGGGAATGTTTGACCATTCTTCCAGAAGCGCATTTGTGAGGTCAGGCACTGATGTGTACAAAAAGGCCTGGCTTGCAGTTCTTTTCCCAAAGGTGTTCTATTGGGTTGAGGTCAGGGCTCTGTGTGGACCAGTCAAGTTCCTCCACCCCAAACTCGCTCATCCATGTCTTTATGGACCTTGCTTTGTGCACTGGTGCGCAGCTATGTTGGAACACGAAGGGGGTCATCCCCAAACTGTTCCCACAAATTTGGGAGCATGCCATTTTCCAAAATTTCTTTGTATGCTGATGCTTTAAGAGTTCCCTTCACTGGAACCAAGGGGCCAACCCCAACCCCTGAAAAACAACCCCAAACCATAATCCCTCCTCCACCAAATGATTTAGACCAGTGCACAAAGCAATTCCATAAAGACATGGATGAGCGAGTTTGGGGTGGAGGAACTTGACTGGCCTGCACAGAGTCCTCACCTCAACCTGATAGAACACCTTTGGGATGAATTAGAGTGGAGACTGCGAGCCAGACCTTCTCGTCCAATATCAGTATCTGACCTCACAAATGCACTTCAAGAAGAATAGTCAAACATTTCCATAGACACACTCCTAAGCCTTGTGGACAGCCTTCCCAGAAGAGTTGAAGTTGTTATAGCTGCAAAGGGTGGGCCAACTCAATATTGAACCCTACGGACTAAGACTGGGATACCATTAAAATTCATGTGCGTGTAAAGTCAGGCGTCCCAATACTTTTGATAATATAGTGTAAATCTCCCACCTGCAAACTTCACAAGTGCATGGCAAGCAGCAGTGCTCCTAAATATTCAGTGTGAAGAAAGGCCAGCACTCTGAATAAGACATAGCTCTTTTACTGTAAACTGCAATCACTGCCTCACGTTTTTGAACTTACATACTCTTAAAACTTGTAAGCGCAGTTTGTAATTAAAGTAGAACTATAGACAAAACTTTTTTTTTTTTGGATAGAGTAAGGGAGGGTTAACACCCCTGTAAGGTTTATTTTTGCCATCTTTGTCCCATTAGGGAGATTTCTTTTCACTTCCTGCCCCATAGCCAAAACAGGAAGTGAGAGGGAATCCCTGCATATTAAGGGAATCTCTTGGGGACCCCCCAGGTCACCAGAAGATTTCCCCTCTTTTACTTTTCTGGGGACAACCCAAAATGCTTCTTTGACTTTCACTTTCAATGATAATGGTAAACAGGACAAATAAAGTGGGGGAATCTCCCTAACGGGGGCACAGACGGCAATACAAAGTGACAGGTGTTCTAATCCATCTATCCAAAACAACAACAAAAAAACAAGCTTTCTCTTTAGTTATACTTTAAATATACATACACTATATTACCAAAACTATTGGGACGCCTGCCTTTACATACATATGAACTTTAATGGTATCCCAATCTAATGCCCCGTACACACGGTCGGACATTGATCGGACATTCCGACATCAAAATCCATGGATTTTTTTCCGACGAATGTTGGCTCAAACTTGTCTTGCATACACACGGTCACACAAAGTTGTCAGAAAATCCGATCATTCTGAACGCGGTGATGTAAAAACACGTACGTCGGGACTATAAACGGGGCAGTAGCCAATAGCTTTCATCTCTTTATTTATTCTGAACATGCGTGGCACTTTGTGCGTCGGATTTGTGTACACACGATCGGAAATTCCAACAACGGATTTTGTTGTCGGAGCCTGCTCTCAAACTTTGTGTGTCAGAAAATCCGATGGAAAATGTCCAATGGAGCCCACACACGGTCGGAATTTCCGACAACAAGGTCCTATCACACATTTTCCGTTGGAAAATCCGACCGTGTGTACAGTTCAATATTGAATTGGCCCACGCTTTGCATCTATAAGAGCTTCAACTGTTCTGGGAAGGCTGTCCACAAGGTTTAGGAGTGTGTCTATGGCAGTGGTTCTCAACTCCTGTCCCTATTTGTAAAGAAGTTATCAGCTAAATCAAGTTTCCCTTTCCTATGGTTTTCTGTAAAAAAAAAAAAAATTGAATGTGTTACAATGTATTTTTACATTTTTGCAGCAAAGGTAGCAAAAAATGCAAGAGTCTATACACTGGAAGAGGGAGAGACTTGTATTACAAGCAATTATATACACCGCAGATATAGTGCCATACTAATCCTGCACATTCCCATTGTATTTTATAACTATGGATAACTTCCATAAAAAAAAAGAAAAAAAAAGAAAAATACGGTTTTCTACAATTGTGGAAACTGAAGTGCAGCCATAAAGAATGCAATAGGAAACTTGAACTTTGAAGAAGCTTTTGAAAGTTAGATTGGCAAGTGAAGTGGGGAAAAATTGGAAACCACGTTTTTTGTTATACATTATATTTATATTGAAATTTCAAAAGTAGTAACAGTTACAGCAATTTGCAGTAGTGAGAGTCACCTCCTACAAATTTAAAACCATTAAAAACAGCAAAAAAAAAAAAAGGGGGGGGGGGGTGGGACCAAAAGACTAATGATATATATATTAAACAGCAGGACTCTATTGCTCCATAAATACAATCTCCCATTGGGTGCCTCAGCTACCAGTAGTAGATGCCAAGAAGCCTTGTACAAAACGATAGGCAGGAAGTAACCATACATTAAACTCAAGCGACTGGATCAACTATGAAAGAACTTCGGGGTTCCACAAAAATAGAGGATAAAAAATGGCCGTAAAATGAGTAGTGTTATGCCCCGTACACACGGTCGGACATTGATCGGACATTCCGACAACAAAATCCTCGGATTTTTTCCTACGGATGTTGGCTCAAACTTGTTTTGCCTACACACGGTCGCACAAAGTTGTCGGAATTTCCGATCGCCAAGAACGCGGTGACGTCAATCACGTACGACGAGACTAGAAAAGGCCGGTTCAGAACCAAGCGCGGCACCCTTTGGGCTCCTTTTGCTAATCTCGTGTTAGTAAAAGTTTGGTGAGAGACGATTCGCGCTTTTTCAGACTCGTGGCTTTCAGATCGTTTTCTGCCGTTCAGTTTGTGCTTGTGGGTTTGTATCTGCTCTTCAGTGCGTGCAGTCAGTTCGTATCGGAGTTTTCTGTGCGATCTTGTCCGCTCGTTGCTGTTTTTCAGGTCGCTCTTCACAGGCCTTGCTGTTCTTCAGTGCGTTCTGTTACTTCGTTCTGAGCAGCCGACCGTTTTCTAGCCATGTTTCGTATGCGTACTCCTCGTACAGTTCGTGCTGTGCGGGGGCTTGGTGTTGGGGTCCTGACCTTGACACAAGTCCAGTCCATGAACAGGGTGAGGAGGAGTTCATGGACCAAGAATTGGTTGCTTCAGCGTGACCAGTTCTGTCACATGCCTTTGCTCCGTGAGATCCGTGAGAATAATCCTGGTGATTTCAGGAATTTTCTCAGGATGACGGACCCTGTATTTCACCGTTTGTTGGCTTCACTGACCCCCTATATCAGCAGGCAGGATACCTGCATGAGGCAAGCCATCACTCCTGAGCAGAGGCTTGTCGCTACCCTGCAGTATTTGGCCACAGGGAGAAGCCTGCAGGACCTCAAGTTCTCGACAGGCATCTCCCCCCAGGCTCTTCTTTGTGGACATTTACTGCTTGTGTTTGTTTGAGCTGACCCTGACAGAAATGTGTGGAGTGCAGAAAATGGCGTGATTGTGTAACCTTACAAAGCACTGTTGGCTGTTATTTACTAAATGCAAAGACACTTTTCACTACAAGTGCACTTGCAACTGCACTGAAACTGCACTTGTAGTGCAAAGTGGATTTGCCCTTAGGAAATTACCCCCATTTTCTCATAAAACAACAATTACATCACCCCAAAAGTGTTGTAGCGTTGAGACAATAATCCACACATTCTTGATGAACAATCTTTTTAATACCAGCACAATCACATGTGCATTTACCAAAGGTTTTTCTGACAAACCAACATGTTTGTTGTATAACAATTTTTGTGGTGTCATTATCCAAAATCAAAATGTACATTTTTATAGAAAACAGGCCTGTGTAAAACCCACAAGAAAGACACAAATCTTGATCTTACAAAGTTCACATTTGGTAGAACTTGAAGGCAATATCAGACATGAGTATTTAGGAACTGTGTTTGATATTGCGTTCAGATGGGGGGAAATCACCCCTGGAAAAGCCAAATTTGGAAGATGCACACAAATTTCACAATGTCAACATGTGCTATCTGCCATCAGGGGGGATCAAGGGATGTGTTTTGGGGGAGAAAGCCCTTCCTCACCGTTACTTTATTATTGAGGAAGGGGTTGCACCCCCAAACGCGTCCATTGATCTCCTGCGATGGCAGATAGCACATGTTGACACACTGTGTGCATCCTCCAAATTTGGCTTTGGGAAAAAACACACAAACATTTTCGGGAGTACAAATCAAAATCAAAAAAAAAAAAAAAAATATGTTGTCAGATGTGAGAAATCAAAATATATTGAGGGAATCCCGATAAATAGTAACGAAAGAAGTTTGTGAGAAGTGTGTGTGAATATGAGCATCAAAACGACTTAATTCTTGTCACATTATAAAGAAGAAGAGAGTGCGCTGTATTAAACCATTTTTACATTGCAGCGTGACGAAAGTGCTTTATCCATTCCGAACGCTAAGTTTACCAGAACGAGCTGTCCCGTGTCGGAATTTCTTCTGGCACTTTGTGCGTCGGAACAGGCCACACACGGTCGGAATTGACGCGATTGGATTTTGTTGTCGGAAAATTTTATCTCCTGCTGTCCAACTTTGTGTGTCGGAAAATCCGATGGAAAATGTCCGATGGAGCCCACACACGGTCGGAATTTCCGACAACACGCTCCGATCGGACATTGTCCATCGGAAAATCCGACCGTGTGTACGGGGCATTACACTGTCTCCCAGAGGGACATAAGTATGAGTAGCATCACTAAAGGAGACTAAAGGAGATAGGAAATTAGGCACAGAACATGAGGGGAAGGATTCAAGTGGACAATCACCCTCCCGGATCCATAAATTCCAATAGTTGGAAACCAGCATTTTAAAATCTTCATAAATAAGGCCCTATCGCTAATAGGAATACATATCTAATTTCCATCTAGGCATAACCTTCTAACTAATGTGAAGTCTAGAACTGTGAGATGCTGCTGTCCAAATGCTCTTCTCGACATGCTACCTGTGATGCTGGACAGCTCCTTTTCTAAGTGCTGTGTCATGAAGTGTAACTCCTGTAACCCAAGTTCATTGTGAAACCTTGACAGGTAATTGTCAATTTTAAAACTGAAATTTTATGTGATTGATCATCTGCTTTGGCACACTAATATTTTTATTTGGTAATGTTCATATGTATACTTTCTGTAATCATTGGATTGATTGCAGACATAGTATATGGGGTCCCGAGAGTACAAGGATGAGAGAGGCTGGCCAATGCACAAGATATCGCTGTCTATCAGCTAGTTTGGCCAATGCACAAGATATCGCTGTCTATCAGCTAGTTTGCCAGCACATTTTCACAAGACTATCAGAGAAGTTCACACTGACACTAAAATTATCACAGCTTACAATACCACCAGCCACCACTAAAGGGAAAACTCTCCCAAAATCTAACTGCTGGAGCATACACAGACAGGAGCGAATCTTGCATAAACTCAGGAGCACTCTGGTTGTGTTGCAGCTAAGTAATTCCTGTAGGCTTCTGAAATTCTCCAAGTTATGCAGCAAGCTGGAAACCAGACACAGGATTCCCCCAATGCATTTGGCTCCGCCCACTGGAGCTTACTTATGGGGGATTGTTTTCAGTCAGCCAACCGCTGCAACTACAGGGAACACAATGGTGTACCCACATGATGCAGTCTTCCACAGATTACCAGCAAATTTACAATCAAGCACACCGGCATTTGGTAATGCAATAAAACATTCTCCTTAGGAATAGTAATTTTTTAACTTAATACACAGAAAGCCAACTTATTGATTGTTAAGTGCAATATCCCTAGGATTCCAGCGCATAGAAATTGATGCAGAAGTGATAATTACAAAACACAAGAAAGAAAATAAAATAATGAATTATTGGCTATTAGCTATAATATAAATGGGACTGTGACTGAAACAAACCAAAGTCAGACACAGTTAAACATCTAGCATTTTCAGAAGTCCTGCATTGGGCAGCCCCCATACCTCTCTCATAATAGGGTCTAGCACTGTGCAGGAAAACAGCAGCTCTCATGGCTCTCTCCCTCCTCATAGGCTCAGAGACAGCAGGGGGAGCCATTGACTCCTGCTGCTGTTAATACCAGCCAGTGAGCAGAGACTGGGGGTGGGGTTTAGCCATCTTCTTTGTGTCAATGGACACTCAGGATCAAGGATGCACCAGTGCCCCCATAGTAAACAGCCTGTTAGGGGGGCACTCAGCAGGGGGGGGGAGCCTAAAGCATCAGCAGGATTTTCCAGAAGAGGTGGATTGGGGCTGCTCTGTGCAAAACCATTGCATAGAGCAAGTAAGTATGACATGTTTGTTATTTAAAAAAAATTAAAATTAAAACCTTTAAATCACTTTAAACAGAGGTCACCTTTAGTAAAAATAGCAAGTAGCTCCATAGATATCAGAATGTGAAATCAGATAAAAACTTTGACCTTGGCTTTACCACCTCCCATGCCTCCTTTTTGGCCAATGTGTGCTGTCATTATATTAAAGGACAAATAAGGCAGAAAGGGTCCAATGCAACTTTTACTGTAAAGTCAAAAGTTTGAATTTGCATATAGCTTCAGGTGTTTAAATCTCTGGATCAGGGAAGGACTGGGAACTTTTGACCTGGGAGGCAAACACAGCCAACTGGCTTTTCCTGTGAGCAAAGTGTGCTACATGAATTGCTGGCCATAGTGAAAGATACATGTTGTTCTAAAGATAAATATGGTTTATTCTGACACTCTATAAATAAATACATATAGTTACTAAAAAGGGGGACAGATTTTAATGGATGCATTCTAAATAGGGACGTACTTTATGACCTATCAACTTTTTTTAGCTCATTGTATTTGATCTTATTACATCTCGGAGCAGCAAAAAAAGTCAGTGCAACATGACATCACAGGGAGAAGATATCTATATAATTCCCGGGACCTGTTACTAACTGTAGATCCCATTGTGACTGATGTCTGAATGGGGAATATTTTTCTTTAATTCAGGTATTTATTTACCTCCGACAATGTATGCAGTGCTTTGCATATTGTACATTTACATTAATGCTTGCCATCAAAAAGCTTACAATCTAAAGTGCCTATTTCACATGCAAACATACAAATACTAGGGCCAGTTTACCTACCAGCATGCTTTTGGAGTGTAGGGAGGCTGTCACCAGTTTTATATTATTGGTACTGACTGGGGGGGGGAGGGGGGGGGCACATATTTTGTGGATTGGCTTCCAGTAGTTATGGCTTAATTTATTTGTTTCACATTATCTTATATTTTGTGTTAGGTCCATCCATTTTTTTCTCTGATCTTTTATAATGGTTTTTGTTAAATACCACACAAGTTCTTTCAATGGGGCTGTATGGAGCACAAAGATGGAAGCACTGATTGGTAAAGGAGGGATAATAGTGATGATCTCCAGTAGTCTCATGTAACCATTTTCCAGTCTATGACCATCTCTTGAAGAATGTCCCTAGTCTATGGCCATCTTCTGTAGCTTGCCTGCAGTCTTTGACCACCTTTTGCAGCAGTCTCTGACTCTCATCCTGTTGTATGCTGCAGTCTCTGACTTTCTGTAGCATTAATGTTGTTGATATCAGGGGCTGCACTTAAGGTGCCTCTGAAGTGTCAAAGACTTTGGGGACTTTGGGGAATGAGTTCTCCTCATTGCAGCAGTGTTTGGTGGCACTGGCAGTGGGAGAGGTAAGTAGTTACTATCTTCTTTACAGGAAATACTTTTACAGGCACTTCCATTCAAACAACAGAGTTGCTTTAAGTAGCAATGTATAGGATCCATATGTCATTCAGAGAAGTATTTTCAGAAGGGGTTTGGAAAAGGCAGCACAAGCGTCTCTCTTATGACAGTCAATATAATCAATATGTACTTAAAAATGTAGGTTACAGATTTGTCATACAATTTCTTTTTTCCTAAAATATTGGAGAGTTTGGAATCACCTCTTTCGACCTTTACTGCCTACAACTATGATAGATGCAGTGAACTTAGAAAAATGAGTGCAAAGTTATAGCTGGAAGATAGTTATTTGCATATGTTGTTGTCCTATGCTAATTTACATTTGCTGGCAAAGGGAAATCTGGACTGAATACAGATTTAAATTATCTATAAATAAATGATGAGGTACAAAAAACCTGTTTGCAAATTAAACAGAATTTCTAAAATATTGCAAAATATAGCAAATTAATTATTTATGTGAATGCAGGTGATTGAATATGTACATTATACATATATTGTAAATATATAGTGGCTTTTAGAATTTATAAGTTGGATAATTACTGTTATTTAAAATTCATTGGCAGGTGCTGCAGCACACCTCTTTCTGACCTGCATTTGACCTGCTTCAGGCAGATTTGCAACGCCCTAAAGACATGTATGGGAAAGCAAAATCTATCTGATGCAAACAAAAGCACTTCAACATGGGCCCTTCCTTAAAAGTTTTTTTTTTTTAACACAACCGTTAAATCTGATCTCCAGGGAAAGGAAAAATGCACCCTTGCAGTGCTGCTGTCCCTGCACTGCAAGTGTTAAATGCTTGTTTAGGCCTGGGAGCTACAAAAAGCTATTGTACTTACTTGACCTTCCAGGATTACTAGGTGCAATGCAATGTATTACATTTTTGTCTTGGGTTTAGGTACTCTTTAATGTGAAGTTATTCATTCACAAAGATCTTCAACAATCACAACAAAGACTCCAGAGTTGGGTTTCAGTCATTTTCTAGAGGCTCATTTACAGTTGGAGTCCAGGGTATAGGATATGTTATAGATCCATTTTCAGAGGGGCAACAAAGTCTGCCACATGTGTAGCACCCTTAAGTATGCTAGAAGAATAGTACAGGTTTTTTTTTTACAGTAGGTACATCTCCAGACTTGGCTGGCAGCCAAGCCTGGGTGTGTTTTGATGATCTGGGTTGTGAGTGACCTAGAATAGAGATGGATGACTCACAGGTGGTGTCACTGGGACCTCCCACTTCTTTCCAGGCTCTTCTTGTAGTTTCTGGAAAGAGAGGTGGAAAGGGGAGGTGGAGCCACCTGGGGTACTTTGAGGACTTAGATTGGCAGGGGGCAGGCCTCCTTAAATACCTAGGGTCAGCCCAGCTGGGGAGGAGTTGATCGAGTGGAAGGTGGACAGGGAGTGTTAGGCTGTCGGAGCCTTTGAGGGAGCTCCCCAGTCTGAGGGGGGGGTGACTTGGGCCTGGGCTTGGGTGGGGACGGAACCCTCTTACAACCCACAGAGGTGTCCTGGCCAAGAGGCAAAGGAGGAGCAAGAGAGGACAGCAGGAGAACACTGCTGGGCAAGTCTCCAGGAATTCCACAGAGGCAGCTAGGAGGGCTGGTGAGTGTTCACATAGTCGGGAGGACTGGGAGGCATGCCTGAGAGGACTGAGATGGAGCAGTCTGGGATGGGTGCAGAGCCAGTCTGGAGGATTGTGGTGGCACGGGCAGTCGAAAGGGGCAGCTGCAGCCAGGAGGGCTGGCAGTGCCTGAAGAGATGGTGCTGGGAGCAGTAGCCACAGGGACAGCTAGCACTGGAACTGTTCTATTTTTCCTACCCTATAGGGGCCAACAGTCCCTGTCTGTAAAGGACATCTGCTTTAAGCCTGGGTGAACCAGTGTCAGGCCTACAGTGCTAGCTAGTCTGGGAAATGCAGCAAGTGATGTGCTGGAGGAGTGAGGAGTGATGATCTGCAAGCAAGAAAGTGCAGGAGGAGACAAGGAGATTGTATATACTGTGGTGTATATAGTAGTCCCAAATTTGACTGTTGATTACTTGGGCATCTCATAAGTTTCCTATCCCCCATCCAAGTTAAATTCCCTTCAATAAAACATAAAAACAAGTGCAAGGGCTGCTTTCATGTCTCTGAGCGAGTGAGGAGTGTGTGCCTGGCTGGGCAGGGTCACAGAAGGACCACAACATTCAGCAGCTCCTACGAGGGTACCGCTACACATGTATAAACTTAGCCTAACAGCTGAGACATCTGCTTTTTACAATAGAAGGCTGGTGGGCCCAGGATCTTCTCTCAGAAGGGGTCATATGTTGTTTTCTCAGCGCCTGTTTTAACCGCATGCATTGCTGCTGAATGCGAGAGGGGTATACAATCCTTCACCATGCTTGTAGATACAGAGGTGAATGGGGCTTGTTTAGTACTCTTTCACACAGGCATTACAATTAGATCCACCCATCAGCTTTCAGCCAGATCTTAACAGAAGCTTCATATTTGTCTATGGGTTGGCAAATGTAAATGGTAGCGTATCTATTTGTATCCGATAACCTTCAAGTTCATAAAGGCCAAAAAAAAGGACTGAAAAGGTTTGAATCCATTTCTGTTTTCTCAGACCTAAATGTTATAGATCGGAGGTAAAAGGATGTAAACAAACCCATGTCCATTTACAACACCCCGCCTATAGTTCTAACAGGGGACCATTAAGCTCCAGCAGGGAAAAACTGAACAGACACGGATGTCACAAATATGACATCTGTACAGATTGACTCCGATTTAGCTGGGGATCTCTTCACTCATCCCCTAAAGATCGGAACAGATGCGGTCTGTGTGAAATGATCCTAACGTTATTTTACTGCTTGTTACCAGGAAATTGTAGGTTGTAAATTTCTACAGGAAATAATACAGGGAACACAAACAATATAAATCCCACATAGTCACTCTAAACCTCACAAAAAGCCCAGTGTTTAGCCTCCCCATGTTTCATGAACAGAGAGTCTTCCTCTTCAGTAAGCCCCCTGAGTAACAAAATGATGCCTGCACACATTCCAGTCCTCAGAAATGTCCTTTATTAAACCAGTATTAAACCCAAAACCAAAAATGTAATATATTGCAGCTTACCAATCGTTAGATGTGGTGGCTGCAGTTGGTTTTTTTAGGCTTTTTACTCTCTGTTTTCACCTGGTGATCTGGCCAGTAATTTACCTCCTGTATTAGTGTGCCCCCACTCTACATGAAGGAGCACAGGGGCACGTAAGAGAGTAGCATTGTCAGTCTGGGGGGAGCCGAGTGTTAGATGTACTAGCATATTTAGATACACAAAACCAAGGTATACTTGTAGTGTTACCCTGCGTTGTGCTTGCAGGGATCTCCCCTGCTGCGCTATTGTTTCCTGACAGCAGGGATCTCCCCCGTCAGAATACAAAGATCAGTGCTGGAGCCATTGACTGCAAGCGCTGATCAAATGCTGCTTTTCCTGCAGCACCATTCATCAGCAGCCAGTTCAATGACCTACACATGTAACATGTTTGAGCTCCTGCCGCCTCTCCCCCCCATCCCCTTCTCAGTATGACAGTGGCAAGGGGTTCTTCTCCCCGCACTCGCTGTCACAATTCAGCCAACACAGCAGCATCATTCCTTCACAGTTTCCTGTGAATGATTAAACTACAAGTAATGGTAGCCACGGCGGCAGATGGCTTGTAGTTCTGAATGAACTGTGAGGGTACTGATGAGCACACTTGTAGTTCATTCACAAGCCCTGCAACTTTCAAACTCACAGCCTGTATCTGAGGTATGGGCTAAAAGCTGCAGGGCTTGTCTGCAGAAGCCTGACATTGTACTGCTGATCCACTGATTACAGGTGCAATGCTTTCCAGGCTCCAGGAAAAAATAATAAATGCACCTGTTTTTTTACTGCAAAAATAGGTGCATTTATTATTTTTTCTAAAAAGGTGAACTTATCATTTAACAAATTGAAACCAAACTCCAGCTCACACTTCATAAGCCGTTACAGCAACAGTTTTCTTCCTTTTAGGATAAAGGTTTAACAAAAATAAATAAAAGCTGATCATTGTATAAACACCCCTGTCAGTTGTAAATAGTTTGTCTAAACTACTACATCTGCAGGAGAGCTTGTTCTTTTGAAAATCAACAGACTTACTGCCAGGTCTCCAGGTGAAAATAAAAGAAAGAAAGCCTAAAATAGAAAACTAATTTAGTCACCATATCTAAGGATTGGTAAGCTGCAATATAATAATACATGTTTGCTTTTGGGTTTAATACCTCTTTAAAGTATAACTAAAGGCAAAAGTTTTTTGATTTTTTTTTTTTTTATAGAATGGAGATGGATTAGAATGCCTGTCATATTTTTATTGCTGTCTGTGCCCCCACTCGAGACATTCATCCTCTCTATTTGTCCGATTTTACAGTTAAAATAAAAAGTGAAAGAAAATCCAAAATTTTGGGTTGTCCCCAACACAGTAGAAGAGGGGAAAACTTTCAGTGACACTGGTAATAACCATGGATTCCCTCACTTTGGAGGGATTTCCTCTTGCTTCCTGTTTTGGCTATGGGGCAAAAAGTGAAAAAAAATCTCCCCAATGGAACATAGATCAGGGCCGGCAATACCATGGGACCCAATGGGCCCATGGTCCCAGGCGGCATTTACAAAGGGGCGGCAGCCACCAGTGACAAGTGGGCAGCGTGAAGGGATACAGCCGCGGAGTCGCCATAGGGACCCGGTGTCTTGCCGAGAAAGTTCCCTCGGCGGATAAGTTCCTCCCCTGTACCAACTACTGTCAGCCGGCGGAGATAGCCGAAGCTCAAAATCCACAATCGGCTGTACACGGCGCCTGCGCTCTGGGTCCAGATTCCTTCCCCACCATCCAAGTGGACCTGGAGGGGGAATCTAAAAGTGCCGAGCGCAGCGAGGCCATGCCCGAAGCGCGGCGAGCGAAGCGAGCCCGCGAGGGGCCCTCTTACAGGCGTCGTGTACAGCTGATTTTCAGCTGTTCCGCTTCGGCTATTTCCGCCAGATCGTACTGTGCATGCGCAGTACAGTGAGGAACTTATCCGCCGAGCGGAACTTATTCGGCAGAACACCGGCCCCTGCGCTGGGGGGGCGGGGCGGTGCGGGCTCCCTCTCACATTAGATCCGATGTCAATGTGTCTCTGTGTGGGTGGCGGGCATCACCTCGGATACCAGTATGTGACAGGCAGACCACTCCCCTCCCCTTCACACAGGTGAGATGTGGCTGCTGAGTGGAGGAGACGGGTCATGTACTGCGGTGAACGTACTGCCTTCCTGGTGCACAGACCCGCCTTCTCCGTACTGCCTCCGATCTCCGTGTCCTCCCTGTTTCTGCGCCTCTGTGAGTTGGTCCCAACCCCTCCTCCCCTGTCTCCTCCCCTCACCTCTCCATTCAAGTCAGACGCCACTTGTGTCTTTTCACCTGCCTCTTCACTTACAACCGCCTCTCCCACCACCTGTCCTCAGTCATGGCGGGGCCCGCTGGGGGATAAACATGCTCTCTAGCTGGAGCCAAAGAAGTGTGACTTGGTAAGAGTGAAGCGGGGGCCGGCGGAAACGGGAATGTTAGAACATTCTGCAGTGCGGGACACAGGGCTGGTTGGTCTTCTACATAGTGAGGGAGACTGAGACTTCTCCTGACCCCCCCTGTACTGGGAACATCCTATATTTGGGGTTGTGACAAGAGCCAACATGGTGGAGGGGTGAGTCCTGGACATGCTGGGTCTTGTAGTGTACAGGCAGTAGGAGGACCTCTGTGTTCATTCAGAGACCTAAATCCAAAGCCCCCCCCCCCCAAACAGGGCTAATAGAAAAAATATGGTTGAAAAAAAAACACTGACACCATCCACTGCCTTACTGACACCATCCACTGGCCCACTGACACCATCACCATCTGCTGCTTTACTGACACCATCCACTGGCCTACTGACACCATCCACTGCTCTACTGACACCGTCCACTGCTCTACTGACACCGTCCACTGCTCTACTGACACCGTCCTCTGCTCTACTGACACCGTCCACTGCTCTACTGACACCGTCCACTGCTCTACTGACACCGTCCACTGCCCTACTGACACCGTCCACTGCCCTACTGACACCGTCCACTGCTCTACTGACACCGTCCACTGCCCTACTGACACCGTCCACTGCCCTACTGACACCGTTTACTGCCCTACTGACACCGTCCACTGCCCTACTGACACCGTCCACTGCCCTACTGACACCGTCCACTGCCCTACTGACACCGTCCACTGCTCTACTGACACCGTCCACTGCTCTACTGACACCATCCACTGTTCTACTGACACTATCCACTGTTCTACTGAAACCGTCCACTGGCCTACTAACACACCCTCCACTGGCCTACTGACACCATCCACTGCGCTACTGACACCATCCACTGCTCTACTGACAACGTCCTCTGCTCTACTGACACCGTCCACTGCTCTACTGACACCATCCACTACCCCACTGACACTGTTCACTGCCCCACTGACACCGTCCACTGCCCCACTGACACCGTCCACTGCCCTACTGACACCGTCCTCTGCTCTACTGACACCATCCACTGTTCTACTGACACTATCCACTGCTCTACTGAAACCGTCCACTGGCATACTAACACCATCCACTGGCCTACTGACACCATCCACTGCTCTACTGACACCATCCACTGCTCTACTGACACCATCCACTGCTCTACTGACAACGTCCTCTGCTCTACTGACACCGTCCACTGCTCTACTGACACCATCCACTACACCACTGACACTGTTCACTGCCCCACTGACACTGTTCACTGCCCCACTGACACTGTTCACTGCCCCACTGACACTGTCCACTGCCCCACTGACACCGTCCACTACCCTACTGAAACCATCCACTGCCCTACTGACACCGTCCACTGCTCTTCTGACACCTTCCCCTGCTCTACTGACACCGTCCACTGCTGTACTGACACCGTCCACTGACTCATTCTGCATTTTTTATTTTTTGCACTATAAACAAGAAAAAAATGAAAATTTAGAAAAAAAAAATGTTTTTTACTTTAATAAATACCCCCCAAAAAACTGTCTTCATCAGTTTAGGCCAATATGTATTTTGCTTCATATTCTTGGTTAAAAAAAATCGCAATAAGCGTATATTGATTGGTTTGAGCAATAGTGTCTACAAAATAGGGAATAGATTTATGGCATTTTTAATAAGATAATATAATTTAATAAGATTCTGATAAATTTAATTTTAGTTGTCCTGATATAAAATAATGAATGTGGGGGCCTTTTGGTGGGCGTGATTATTTTTTTTGGGGGGGGCAGCATTTCATTCTCGGGCCCAGGCAGCACAAAGTCTTGGGCTGGCCCTGACATAGATGGTATGGGGTGAGAAGTGAAAGAAAATCTTCCCATTTGGACACAGATGGCATGGGGCAGGAAGTAAAGGAGAATCTCCCCAATGGGACACAGATGGTATAAAAAAAAACCTGACAGTGGTTTTTGTCCATCAGTCATACTGGAAAAACTAACATTCGATCAGGGTTTGCAGACCCAGGGCTGGGTCTTCTTCAGCACATCTGTCTCCAGCAGGGACACCTTCATTCTGGGTCTGAACAGCTGAGTGATGTCCATGTGCAGAGGGGAAACATGTCCCTGAGATCAAGGAATGGCCATCAGAGTTCCCAGCCAGCTGCTACCCAGGAAGAGGAAAGGGGGGAATGCAGGTGACTGGGGAGACCAGGATGGACACCGGGGAGAGCAGCAGCGGGCCAGTGTGGGGTAGTAGGACACCTGTAAAAACCTCCACCACAGAGACCCCAACAGCTCCTCAGTCCAGGTGTGACAGGGGGAGAAATCACCGGAATGATACACTGTGTCTGTGTCTCTCCCTGCCACAGCTGAAAGCCAAGAGGGAGAGAAATCAGCTTTCATGCGGCAGCCGTGAGAGACAGACACAGTCGTTCCAGTGAGTGGCCCTGCTTGATGGTGTCACCCCTCTGGCGGGTCCCCCACACCCCCATAGGAGCTGGGGGGCGCAACTCTATGAAGTGCACTTTGCAAAGAAATTTTCCCCAGAGCTTAGTGAATGAAGTGAAGCTTTGCTTACTTCAATCATTCAACCATGTACAAGCAAAAATGCTGTTTTTTTTTTTTAATTTTCTTTACACATCATTGGGCATTCTTTGCAAAGTGAAACTTTACCTCATTCACTAGGATCTAGAGGAAAATTCCTTGCAAAGTGAACAGCCTATTTACGTTTAGAAAATCAACCTCTATGTGTGAATGAGCCCTTAGAAACTAGTATATGGCACAGCAAACAGAAAGACACGCTTAATGAATACAGTGAGCATTTAGTAAATCAACCCCAATGAGTGCACTACCAAAGAAAAATGGTACATTCAACACTGTGTATTGTAATTATGATAAAAGTAAAAGCAGCAAATAACCCAGCGATAGCTGTACATAGGATATCTACGTTATTAAAATGAAAGAGCTGTAAAGCTTTTTTTTTTTTAACCAAGGTTAGCAAATATTTTGGAATGCGCTCATTTTATTAAGTAAAAATTTAAGCAGCTTTTTGTTTTGTTATATTATTGCCAGTTTTGTTCTGAACCATCTGTACTGGAAATTCAGATTTGCAGGATTGCTTCACAATAGTCAAAGTTTCAGAGAAATGTTGTTTTCATAGTTGTTCTTGGATGTAATTTACATTTGCAGACTAGGTAACCAATGTTAGATCCATAGATGAAATGTTGTTAATTAGTAGCTCAGTCTCTATCCTGAATTGACTTGTTATTGAGCAGTCCCACCAGATATGTTTGTAAGCAGGTGTAGGGAGACCCCATCCCTGGGTGGATACTTTGGATAGAGCTAGCTTAGTCCCATATATACTAGAGCCATAAGAGCTTGTGGCAGAGGTTGTTGGGAAGAGGCTACCATCAGTATACTACTATGGAAGCTTGTAGCTTCAGGAAGTGAACCCTTCGGGGTAGGCCTGATATAAGCTTTGTTGGAGAACCCACCTGAGGGACCTACAATGAGGGAACTAGAAGGCTGATCCTATGGTAAAGTTGAACTTGAACTGTGCAGTGTTACTGATGACAAGGGTAAAGAAGCCCTTTTGACAATTACCTGTACATTCTGTTCTTACTGCAGTAAAACATTAAAAGGGCTAAACATGTAGACATTTCTTTATTTCTGCAGGTGGGTCTCGGTCCAGGAGAATGAGAGTAACCAAGATGATGGAGCTCCTCCACATTCAGAGTGTACGGTGCCCTAATCTGATATGCCCCGTACACACGGTCGGATTTTCCGATGGAAAATGTGTGATAGGACCTTGTTGTCGGAAATTCCGACCGTGTGTAGGCTCCATCACACATTTTCCATCGGATTTTCCGACACACAAAGTTTGAGAGCTTGCTATAAAATTTTCCGACAACAAAATCCGTTGTCGGAATTTCCGATCATGTGTACACAAATCCGATGCACAAAGTGCCATGCATGCTCAGAATAAATAAAGAGATGAAAGCTATTGGCTACTGCCCCGTTTATAGTCCCAACGTACGTGTTTTACGTCACCGCGTTCAGAACGATCGGATTTTCCAACAACTTTGTGCGACCGTGTGTGTCCAAGACAAGTTTGAGCCAACATCCGTCGGAAAAAAATCCTAGGATTTTGTTGTCGGAATGTCCAATCAATGTCCGACCGTGTGTACGGGGCATTACTGTTGCAGTAGGAAGATGGGAAGTGCCCTGGGCCAGCACAGGTGTTGCTGGTGGTGAATTAGGGCCCTGCTTACACATTTATGTGTCCTGGCTGTGGCATTCCCTGATATCAGGTGGGAAGATGAGGGGTAATATTTGTGAATTTTTGTTGGGAATACAATGATCTCTGGGGGGTCATTTATAAGAGTTTTCTTAGAGGTCAGAGAGAAATCCCTGGGTAATTAATGTATATGAAATGGAGACCAGTAAGTAGGCATAGTGTCCAAAGGCATGCGATATTTGTGTGATTTGAATGTAACTAGCTGGATTAGACAATGATAATCTGGTTGTCATTAGGAGTAGAGGGTAAATCCTTCAATTGCTACACTAGCTCTGGTGATCCTGTGGACAGCCAGGGATTCCCTCACTTTGGAGGGATTTCACTCACTTCCTGTTTTGGCTATGGGGCAGGAAGTAAATGAAAATCTCCCAATAGGACACAGATGACAAAAAAACTTACAGGGGTTATAAACCACCTTTACTATATCCATAATGAAAAAGGAGTACCTTTAGTTCTTCTATAAGTGTATTGGAGAGGGTTTAGGTCCAATCAAAGATGGATTAAACACAAAAAAGATGAATACACAAAAAACAAATATAGATGTTGAATGGGTTGAGGTTAAACCCATGAATTTCTATATTAGCCAGGCCACAAAGGTGGTGGACAATCTTTCCATACTGGCCTTTGACAGCAGGAAAGACCAGACCCTGTCCCAAACATGTACTTGGTAGACAGTGGTGAATACAATGTCTGTTTTTTCTGCTTTCAATACATTACTTTACTTTATTATCAATCTTTATTATAGTGGAGCTTTAGCCAGAAAAGTTCTGCTGAATCACTTCAGACTGGTCCTTTTTGCAGGTATAGCTATATAAAACATTAAATATAATGTCTGTACAGCAGTGTTAATTTTGATATCAAATTTCGATTTAGTTTTAGTTATAGTCTTTTGACTAAAATGCCATTTTAGTTTTAGTCATATTTTAGTCTTTTGACTAAAATGCCATTTTAGTTTTAGTCGTATTTTAGTCATATGAATTGTTTTAGTTTTAGTCATATTTTAGTCAACTAAAATCTCCAATACATTTTAGTTGTCTAAAATTTAATGGGTTTAGTTAAATTTTAATGCATTATTTAAGCATTTCTTTAGAATTGCCAAACTCATTTTATACTCCTCGAGTAAAAATCAATTAACATGTTATTATTTCTGGTATTAAGGGTTAAACATGCACTACAGACACAGATTTAGCCATTGTGATCTATAATGTCTTTATAAATTAAACCAAGTTTCATAACAAATGTATTGCCTTTTGACAAGCAGAAGTAACACTTCAAAATATAAAAAACCCCAAAAACTGTAATGCCATTGCACATATTACCTGAATATATTACCAACATTAAATATTAACAAAAAAATAAGAAAAGCCTTTTTCTTAATTTTCTTTAAGCAGCTTAGTATATGCCCCTACATATTCTTATGTGGTAATGCAGTGTTAATTTTGATGTCAAATTACAATGTAGTTTTTGTCATAGTCTTTTGACTAAAATGCCATTTTACTTTTAGTCGTATTTTAGTCTTCTCGATTGTTTTAGTTTTAGTCATATTTTAGTTGACTAAAATAGTATTAATTTAGTCAATGAAAATGTTTTAGTCGATGAAAATAACACTTCTGTACAGTAATATGCTGCCTCACCCTGGTCTGCTCATGCTCAGTTACTCTTTTTTTTTTTTGGAGTCAAAATTGAAGAGGCCGATCTGCTGACAGCCTAAAGATTTACTGCTGTACAAGGGCTCTGTGCTTGATCAAAATGGCAGCCTCCAGCAAGAAGAAACAGGGTGCTGGAAGCAATTTACAGCACGCACTAATTTTAGTAGCATAAATATTAATGTGGAATGTAGCTCATTAGCGTTAAAGTATCTGGAAAAAAGTATAAAAACTGAATGAAAGCACAAAAAAATGCTTAGAATAAATAGATTAAAAGATGAATACTGATAAAAAAAAAGAAAATGTTACAATTTGCATAGAAAACAAACTAAGCATGCATTTATGAAACATTGCAAAATCATATATATTCCACCATCACAAATAGTGACATCTAGTGGCAACTATATGAACTTCAATTGTGAGAAAATGCAGTATAACAGTTTGACTGTTAACAAAATTAATTTAAATGACAAACCAGTTTTACCTACAGTACACTGTACAATAATATATAAATACAATTTTTTCAGCTTTCAAAGAAATGATTTTAGTAACTATGAATGAGATTTCAAACATATTAGTTCTATACTGTCTATAGATTTCTTATCCTTATAGTTAAAAAGTCTGAAAGGTTGAAAAGGCCACATGTTTATCAAGGTAAACAATAAAAAAAAAAAAAAGAAGAAAACCTTGCATTCATGGAAACCCAAACCCACAGCTTATCCAGAGGTAGGCAAAAGCCATGGTTCATGTTCCCTACCTGGACCAATATTCTGGTATTTATTATATACTGTATATAAATAAGTATCTTCATATCTTGTGCTTGTGGAAATTCATCCAGGTCTGTTTGAAACAATCAGCTAGGCCTGCTATCCCATGCGTCCTTTTGTGGTAAGAAACCTTTAAAAAGTAACTCCACTTTTGTGTGGAAACCTATAGCAAAACAAAAAATACAGCATGTAGATTGGCTAAACAAGCTATATTGAATTTAATGTAAATAAAAAATTCCCTTCCTTTTTAGTCTGTAATTTTCTATAAAATTTATTGGAATATGAAGTCTGCACTAAGATACAAGTCAGATTTTAAACATCCTCTACAATAAAAATTTCATTTCTGGGGTGATACTCCCAAAGGGTTATTTAGTTCTAAAGTGATGCAGATCCTGCATTTTCCTCATTAGACCACCGCAAGTGCATCAACTGATTAATAATGAAAAAGTCACTCCCATTCAGATTAACTCAGAAACAGGTAGGAACCTGCAACAAAGTTTGTTCAAATTCCTGCAATGTACATTGATCACACAGAGGGGATTGTTTTTTTTTTATCACAACAAAAATTGAGTTACTCTCTAAACCTAATTTACTATGTGGACCATTTATTTATTTGCCTAAGGTGTCCATATCCTCTTTAAAGTGTAACTAAACTTTTCCATCCTTTACATTCAAAGAAGCAGACATCTTAGACTCTATTTGATCTGCAGTTGCCAAGGTACTGCACATGTGGTCAGATGTCACACCAGCCATTTGATGGTTTGGCAGTTCAGTTGAGATCACAAGCAGCTGTAACAGTTATCATTCACTGCACGGTTTGCATTTTGAGAAACCGTTAAATCAATAGATTTAGTTCCACTTTAAAGCTTAACTTCAAGCAAAACATATTTTTTAGTATGTTGTTTATCACCGTCTACATCCTTGTTGGTGAGATCTGACCTCACTTTATCCTTGTGACCAAACAGGAAGTGAAATCCCCCCCCCCCCCCAGTAAGAACCCAGGCAGCAATAAAAACCTGACAAAGGCGCTTATCCTTCCTTACTCTTCTCTCAAAAAAACAATGTTTAATTACTTTCTGTACCTCGATAAAATAAATTTTGCTCACTGAGTTGGCCTTTAATTGCTTCTATCCAGTTTAGAGATGGGCTTTAACTTTTCCCCAAAGCAAAGGTCCTCTATGCCCTTTATTCATTTACTTGCTCTCTGCACTCTTTACAATTCCACATTTCTTTTATGAGTTGCGCCCAAAACTGAATTGCATCACCATTAGATGTAATTAATATTGTGTATAGGTGCAAGATTATGTGTAATATTTTTAGTTGGAAGAAAGTATCTTGCTTGCTATGGAAGCTGTAGGCTGGCATTATATGATGTCATTAAAGAGACAGTGGTTTAATTCAAATACAAATTTTGGAAGATTTTTTTGCCCAAAAAACATATCTCTTATTACTGGTTTCTCCTGGGCACCACCATCATGGCAGCAAACTCAGTGTCTCTATTCTTAATAATCTGGCACTGGTATTTAGTTGTCAGGAGACAGCTTACAGTGTAAGCAGTGTGTGAGCAGGTTCCCTGGCAGTCGTTAGCAACAGCACACAATGCACCAGGGAATCCTCCTGTAACCTCTTGAAATGCAAAGAAAATTAGGTTTTCTGATCCACCTACCTATGGGAAAGCCTCCTCCACCTTGTCCCAATGGGAGCACTACAGTCCCAGAACCCTACAGTGAATTTCAGCCCTACCTGAATCAGGTACTACCACTTACCAATTTGCTTCTCAAATAAATGATAGTCGAGTCAGAACTTCCCTTTCAAATGCTTTACCAAACAGTCAATCTTCATTATAACAATCCAGCTTGTGGTAAACTGATCTATCAATAATAACACATTTCGTGCAGATAGGGGTTACATGCCAGCATTCAACTTCTTTGCACACATCCTCTTCTTCTCTAACATCCTGAAGAATAATGACCAGCCCCAGGGCCCACAAAGTAGAGACATACAGTAGGTGGTACTCCTACCACTACTCAATAGGGAACATCATGGCTTCTCTTCACATTTGCCTCTCACATTCCTAACAAACTAAGTAAAAATATAAAACAGAGCAATGGATAGTTACCATAGCCTACACCTTAAATATAATAGTCATGATCAGGCAAATCTAACCACTGTTCACTGTCAGGGTGTTTACAATACACATAAAATACAAGCTTTCTGTTCTCTGCAACTAGACGTACCAGAACAACCTTTCCATATGCACATGGCGCCGTAGCCGAGTTCCTCAGAACACCATCAAATCTCTTTGGTAGTGCACATTGATCCGGTGTCATGGCGTCTCTGGTTCGGCTCGGGGGAACTCTGAAGGCCGGAGGACGCCTGTTTGGGGCTGTGGCGAGGAGACAGAATGGAGTCCGCCAAGCTGGAGGCCATGCAGAAGCTCGTTACAGACAACTGAATGAAGTGGCCAGAAAACCGATTATCATATCAGAGTTCCTCAGTGGCTTTATGTGGTTTTGGATCCTGTGGCATCTTTGGCACGAGCCACTTGATGTTTTTGGCCACTTTCCTTATCCTGACGCTTCTCAATGGACAGATGAAGAGCTGGGCATCCCTCCAGAAGATGAGTAGCTCTCTAAATTCACAGTGAAACTACTCTGATGCGTTTGTCACAATACTTATTGTAAATAAATATACTAAGACTTTCAAAAAAAAAAATCTCTTTGGTAGTGAAATTACCTGCTTGAAGGGAGTGAAAGGCCTTAGGCGCCCTCTGATATTCCCACACCGCAGTATCATACCTACTGCTTTTCTGTCTTGACCATAAGGAACAGTCTTTTTGGTTGATACGGCAACTCCATGCCATAGTTATTATGCATCTTTCGGATCATATACCACTGCAACTGGAATCATATACAACTGCAACTACCCCTGCCCTTTCCTGAAGGGAAAGGCTTATTCCAGAGAGGCCCCCGCATGTTCAGATTCCTCCAACAGACCTCCTACTGATATTTCCAGCTTGCGATATGGCAGCTCATAAGTAGGCTCCTTCCTTAGCAAGTCAAGTTGGGTCATTTTGGACCACAGTGCCCCAGGCACAGAGACTGTACACTCAGTAGAGATCTCCTCCACAGCTAACTTGGACAACTCCTCTGCTTGCAACTGTCCTATGAGAGGCCAACTTGTTCCCTCTGCCATGAAATCAGGACCTGACCCCAAAAAACATTCCAGCTCTTGATCCATCGCCAACTTTCCTGCAACCAGTGGATCCTTGTTCTGCTGAGGCTGAATGATTTGTGAGTATAGAATCTCATTCACCATAGACTTCTCCAGCTGCTGCACTTCAGTCATCTTTTGACTAGCACCTTTGGGCTCAAACTATTTTATTAGCAGTTTTGTTAGCTTTTCCAGCTATATTCTGTGAGTTACAAAACACCTGCACCCTAAGCAAGAGAGATAGTGTTTGTAGTTCCAATAAGGAGAACTGCCTAGAGTGACAAGGCTGTTTATCCATAAACATGGCACACTGAATAGTCTTGTCATCCTAGGTCAGAAAGTATGTTACTGGCAGGATCACAGGTAAAAATAAAGGAAAGAAACAATAGAAAAGAAAACGAATGCAGCCACCACATCTAAAGCCGCGTACACACAACCTGACTAGCAGGTTTTAAAAATTTCCGCGGTCAAATGTGTGTTGTCGGATTTTCTGAGTGTGTGTACACAAGTCCGTTGGACAAAAGTCCAAAGTACAAACACGCATGCCTGAAGCAAGGACGAGCCAGAAGCGGTCAGTCTTGTAAACTAGCATTCGTAATGGAGAATTAACATTTGTGATGTGGCAAATTATGAAATCTCCAAATGCAGCACACAATTCTCTTCTTCTTTAATGAGATAATAATGAAGCTGCTTTGCTGGTGATACTGATGGAGTTATTGCAAACAAATTTTCAAAAGCTTTTTTTTCTAGTGATATCAAGGGGAAGTTACCACAACACCATTATCCCGTAGTTTTTAAGATCAAAGATACAACTATGTTGGTGTCCCTTGTCAGTTTTACATTGTATTTTTTAAAATGTAGCTGCCTACTCCCAAAATGTCATTTAAAGTAAAACACATAGCTAGGTATTATTCTCCACAATTTTTTTATTGTGCATTAAAAAAAGAAAACAAATAAAATTAGACATGCTATCTGCCAATAGAACTTAACCAAAAAGTGCATTCTATGCATCCAAAAATATAGAAAATATACCAAATCAAATCATTATTCAACCAAAAAAAAAAATGGCAAAGCAATAACTCCAAGGCCAATAATAAATAACACGTTATCTCCTCCGATTCCGCAACATGTCTGGTTGAAGAACAGCCGTTCAGAAGCGAACTGAAAAGCACGAACTGAAAAGCGCGAAATGAAAAGCGCAAAATGAAAAGCGCGAATCAACACTCACCAAACTTCTACTAACACAAAATTAGCAGAAGGAGCCCAAAGGGTGACGCTAAAGAGCTGAAAAAACACGTAGTACGTCTAGTACGTCAGTACGTTTATAATTGTTGGCCAACAATTGTGTGGCCATGTGTATGCAAGACAAGTTTGGGCCAACGCCCTTCGGTCAAAATTCCATGGTTTTGTTGGCCAACAATCCGATCCTGTGTACGAGGCTTAAGGGCTGGTAAGCTGCAATATGTTACATTTTTGTTCTTGGGTTTATATGCACTTTGATGGAGTATCTTTTGACAAACTTTTTTTTAAATTTTATTTTGAATTACTGAATAATTAAATAATTTGTTTTTGTTTCACTATTTGCAGCGATAACTCCCAAAGGACCATTGAGTTTATCGGCCCCCTAGTCTTGCTATTGCTGATCTAGTCCACAACTACCCAAAAGCATTCACTGACTCACTAGCAGCAACTGAATGACCGACAATGACCGACATCCTTGCTGTCAATCTTTGCTTGCAGATTTTATTTGCTTCATGTCCAGGAAGGAAGAATAGAGTTTACAGAATACTCAAACAGCAACAAAAATCCCTCAGCTAAATAGAAATAGCTTCAGCTCCACTTACGGGCCAAGGATGCATCTGTAGGCTGGAACCAGCAATTCTTTAATGTGTGCTTTAAGCTGAGATCAGCATTACTTCTCCCAAATATAAAAATGGGTGGTAGACCTTTACAACAGTCAATACAACATATCCCTCAAGTGTAAATGACAAAAAAAGTGAGAGTAAACCTCAAATCTCTGTATCACAGGATTGGAGAAGGGGGATCAATTATTATTTTCTTGATACTATTTTTTGTTTTTGGCAGTATTAGATATAAAACAAGATTTTTTTTTTTTGTGACAAGTAATAATACACTATCTCGCCAGATTTGTTCTTATATGTGACTTTTTAGGTAAGTTCTGGGGTTTGGATCTCTGTCATTTTAGCTCCTATTTTTTTGTCCCCCAAACTTGAGACCCTTTACTCCCCCGGAGACATGATGGACATTTTATTACTTAGGTGTACTCACCCTATGGTCCATGCCAACGGACCTTATTTTGTACAGTAAACGTTTATGGGGAACTGTGTCAAATGCTTTTGCAAAATTCAGATACACCACGTCTACAGACCTTCCTTTATCTAGACGGCAACTCACCTCCTCATAGAAGGTTAATAGATTGGTTTGGCAAGAACGATTCTTCATGAATCCATGCTGATTACTGCTAATGATACAGTTTTTATTACTAAAATCTTGTGTATAGTCCCTTATCATTCCCTTCAAGAGCTTGCATACTATTGATGTTAGGCTAAATGGTCTGTAATTCCCAGGGATGTATTTTGGGTCCGTTTTAAATATTGGTACTACATTGGCTTTTCTCCAATCCGCTGGTACCATTCCAGTCAGTAGACTGCCAGTAAAAATTAGGAACAATGGTCTGGCAATTACTTGACTGAGTTCCCTAAGTACCCTCAGGTGCAAGCCATCCGATCCCGGAGATTTATTAATGTTAGGTTTCCCAAGTCTAATTCTAATTTTGTCCTCTGTTAGCCATGGAGGTGCTTCCTGTGATGTGTCATGAGGATAAACACTGCAGTTTTGGTTACTGAAGCCCCCCTATTCCCTCGTGAAGACTGAGGAGAAAAATAAATTCAATACCTTCGCCATCTCCCCATCCTTTGTAACCAGATGTCCTTCCTCATTCTTTATGTGGCCAATATGGTCTGTCCTCCCTTTTTTACTGTTTACATACTTAAAGAATTTCTTGGGATTTTTTTTGCTCTCCTTAGCTATGTGTCTTTCGTGTTCTATCTTAGCCGCACTAATTGCACCCTTACATTTCTTCCTGCATTCTTTATAAAGTTTGAATGCTGATGATGTTCTCTCAACCTTGTATTTTTTGAAGGCCTTCTCTTTTGCTTTTATATGCATTTTTACATTGGTGTTAAGCCATTCAGGACTTTTGTTCGCTCTTTTAAATTTATTACCCAATGGGATGCACTGGCTGATGCCCTTATTTAATATGATCTTAAAGTGAACCCATTTCTCCTCCGTGTTCTTTGTTCCTAAGATTTTATCCCAATTTATATCTTCTAGCATGGTTCGTAGTTTAGGGAAGTTGGCTCTTTTGAAATTCAGTGTCTTTGTATTTCCCTTATGTTTCCTATTTGTGTGATATATACCGAAGCCAATTGACCCGTGATCGCTGTTTCCTAAATTGCCCCATATTTCCACATTCGTGATCAGGTCTGTATTGTTGTTAATCAGTAGATCTAGTAACGCTTTATTTCTAGTTGGTACGTCTACCATCTGACCCATGAAATAGTCCTGCAAGACATTTAGGAACTGGCAAGCCTTAGACAAATGCGTGGCTCCCTCTGCCCAGTCTATGTCTGGATAATTAAAATCCCCCATTATGATAACACTTCCCATCCTTGCTGTTAATCCAAATTGTGATAGGAGGTCCGCCTCCCCCTCCTCCCTCAGGTTAGGGGGCCTATAGCATGTTATACTTACCTGCTCTATGCAGTGGTTTTGCACAGAGTAGCCCGGATCCACCCCTTCTGGGGTCCCTGGCTGGAGCTCCTGGCCCCTCCCTCCTGTCGAGTGCCCCCACAGTAAGCAGTTTTCTATGGAGACATCCGAGCCAAACTGCAGCTCCATCTATCCATTCAGACACGGGGCTGTGGTTTGTCCCCGCCCCTCATTCTCCTGATTGGCTCAATGACTTTGATTGACAGCCAATGGCTCCGCTGCTGTGTCTCAGCCAATCAGGATGGAGAGTCCCGGGCGGCTGGTTCACTTGTGGACATCGGTGGAAAGAGATGGGGTTTAGGTAAGTATTGGGGGGCTAAAGGGGGGCTGCTGGACACAGAAGGTTTTTTAACTTAATGCATAGAATGCATTAAGATAAAAAATCTTCTGACTTTACAATCACTTTAATGTTTATAAACAATCTATATAATTAATCTCTGATGCATGTAAATGGTTCCAAATAAACAAATGTGATACATTACATATTTGTTATTTGACAATTTTTTTTTAGATATTGTATTATTGACCATATCTTTCTGTAATTATGGCAAGTGGATCCTGATGAAGCAATCCTATGTGTGAAACGTGATGATCCACCAAGCTTTTTGTAAAGCAAAAACAGACATATATAAAAATTATATAAAAAATACAATTGTATTAGTGCAATTTAAAATATGGAGAAATTAAAAACATTCCATATCTTTCTTTTTGATCTCCCTACTCCAATCCTGTGATACAGAGATTGGAGCTTTATTTAAAACTTTTCCTACTCTATCCAAAAATAAAACAAAGGTTTTGACTGGGCCTGGGCTATATTTATATACACAAGTAATGCCAGCTACACATAACAAATCAATATAAAAAACATTTTTTTAATATTCTATTGTAAAAATATATGTGTCACATATGGTTTAAAATCGAACAAAATATCCAATATCCAACAGATGGTCAATAAACAGTTTTAAGCAAATACAATAAACCCTTGGCTGGCCAAAACTTCCATTGCAAAGTGTACACATGCATGACATAATGGGTTAAAGTGATATGCAAAGATGATTATTCAAATTTCTGCAGATCTGCTGATGTGATATAAAAGCTTCCTGCAATGCACACAGTGGGATTAAAGTAGAAAAATAGCAAACAATATCAAATGAACACAGAATACATTAAAAAGCAACAGATCTTGTTTAACTTCCATAAGAGACATCTCATTTTAAATGACTGCTGAGTTGAGGTTTCTGTAAAAGGAAAATGTTCATATGTGTGCATAGCAATGAAAGGGAGATTGCTGGTCTGATCTATGAAGGTAATTGTAATGGTTTCAATATAAAAACGCATCGATATATACATTAATTTTCTAATTGTGGTGCTATTATGAAACTTTTTTTGAACCTTAACACATTAATGACCAGAGGTTATTGAATCGTAGATGGCCAGACCAAATTGAGAAATGTTTGCCTCTGTGAACCTGACAATAAGAATGTTTACATTGTTTTATGCATATATAAAAATATTTTCTTTTGTGTGAAACTGCTCTACAGGATAAATTACTGGTGTATGATATTTTATGTTTGGGGATTGATGCATAAGCATTATTCTGTTATTTTCAACTCGTGCCTGAAGCCAGATGCTCATGGAAACTCTAGGTAGTGTGGCAACCTTCCAACTTAAGCATTCCCCCCCTCCTAGCAGCCCCTGATGGCAGTTCATTGATTCTTCTATCCTGATATGGTTTTGGTGTGCCTTTTGGATTTTATTCATTCTCTAGATGGTAGGGGCGCTCTGTAACTCCCACTCCTGTAAATGGACAGGCCATCTAGATGGGTGCATTGACTATGTCTCCTGAGTCCTAATCTATTCTATGCCCTAACTTCAGAGTGTTTGGCTTTTTCCACACTTTTCATTTTTGCAACCTACCTTGTTGTTTACAAATGTCTGTAGGGTAAATGGAGCAGTTACAGTGATAACGTGTAAGGTCTTCATGCCTCTTCCCTCTTCCTCATTATCTCATAGTTTGGATGCTCTTATGATACACAATACATAAATTTAGGATTGTAACGGGGACACATCTCATGGACCTCCATCTTTGTCCTCCTTCCCCATGTAGGCCCTACACTACCTGAGCCTCCTGGGACCAGCTTTAGCTTGCCTTCAATTGATCAGAAGAATATTCTTTTTTCATCTCTAGTGACCCATCTGTTGTGTCAACTTCTCGTTTCTTCCTAGAGTGTAGTAGGAAGGAATTCACATCGTTATCTTACAACTTCGCCTCCTTTATCTTAACCTCCCCTTCCTTACACACCTCCATCCCTATTCTCCATCATGGCTGGTATGAATACCAGCTCACTGGAACTAAAGATCTGCTCTTATAATGTTAAGGGCCTCAACAACCCATCTAAGGTTGGACCCTGCATAAGGTACAAATAGCCCTATTCCAGAGACCCAGTTATATAGTGAATGCACCTCACCTGCCATAACAGGTATGTCTCATGTCTGTAACACAGTAATAAACCCAAAGTAAAAATCTAAAGGGGTCTCACAAGCTACCCATACAAGTCTGCAGGTTACCATAGTAGATCAAGTACAGACCCACCAGGGCAGATATGTGCTTTTGAAGGTATTTTTATCGGGGCCAGATTTTTACTATTGCAAATTTCTACCTCCTGAATTTTGATCTGGTTACCTTAGCCCTATAATATTTCTCTATCTTCTATGAATTTGCAGAAGGTAATAATATTTAGGTTGGGGATTTCAATCTCATGTTGGAACCCCTCTTGTACACTTAACCAGATTTACATTCTCTTACACCAAGCTGAAAGCCTTCAAAACAGTTATTTCGACTCTGCTTGATAGACACATGGAGGATTCTCCATCCTCATTTGAAAAGCCATTTTTTACTCTTCCGCCATTTATATAGCAGGCTTGACTACTTCACTTGACTACTTACTTTACACCATTGTCTCATGGAGTGGACACCTTTTTTTCCCCCTCCTTAGGGAATGGATCTGGTGTCTCAATGTCTCTTTAATGGATGATAAGGTTTGCCATCAAACTGGTACAACGACTACTCATAACTTCCTGACTGACCACACCAATGGCACCACTCCCCTATCAGAGTGAGGCCCTTATGTCAGTCCTAAGGGGATTATTCATTCAATGAGAGTATAGACTGACAAAAGTAACAGTCTACAGCCATTCTATCCACCCTTGATCGGCTGTATGTTCTGGAGACCAGCCATAAATACACTCAGTCACCCCCAACCTTGGTAGATATCACAGCCACAAGGTCTAAACTCCTTGATCTCTTTTGCTTTTCTATAGTAACATATGGTAACATATACCAATAGTCAGGCCCTGTGTAGTTATATATACAGTATACAGCAGCAAATGCAGTAGAACCCTGGAAATAAAAGTCACATATATCCCCCATATTAGGAATGTTGATAATGAGTTGTTCCATACCCCCTCTTCCGTTCTTCAGTTCAGCAACCACTACAATCTTCCAGTTTCTACTCCTTACCTATCCCTTTAAGACCAGGAAAGCAAGATCACTAAATACCTAGCAGATACAACCTAAACGCTCCTTTTACTCAGGAAGAGCTACTAATTTTCATTGGAATTACCCCCACATGGAAGAGTCCTAGTCCACACAGGTTTATCCCTAAATTCTATAAAATATATTGGGAACTCATTCTTTCCTAATGAGAATGTTTAATTATTTCTCCCAGGGCAGACCCTTTCCTGCCACAGGTGTTGGAGACCCACATCCCCCTAATCCCTAAACCGAATAAGGACCACACTATTTGCTCTAATTTTCAGGTCATTTCACTGATTGGTGTGGACCTTAAACACTACTCCAAGATGATAGCCAACAGACTCCAACCCCTCCTACCTCGTTCACCTGTATATGTGGGGTTTGTATTTGGCCAAGAGGTGCAAGATAATACAATCAAAACTTTATCACCGATACAATGTGTCCAGACTTCCAAAATTCCCATGTGCCTCCTGTTGGTAGAAAAGACTTTTGACAGGTTGAGTTAGCCTGTTATAAAACACACTTTCATACAGCTTGGCTTGGGTCCTAATAAAAAATCTATGTTTTGACAAATAGCCTTAAGCCCTGTACACATGGGCCAAATGTCGGGCAGGATCGGGCATTTCAATAGAAACCATCTGACATTCAGGCCCGTGTGTACTGCAACCAGGCCGACAGAAACCGAACAGCATGACCGTAAAAGGTCTGCCGACTAGCGCTCTCGGCCAATGGCTAAGAGCGCTGACCAGAGTGTTCTGGTGGGGGGGCGTCCCCCTGTCAGAACACAATAAAACAGCAGGGGAGATTGATGTACTAACATTGGATTGTTAGTACAGTGGCTCCTACCTGAGCCGTCTTTTTTTTTTTTTTTCATTCAGCCTGCTGGGTTGAACGAGAAAAAACTAGCAGTGTATACAAGACTTTAGTCATAAGGCAGGCTATTTGCTGAAACATGTGGGCTGTTCCTATCTTCACTATTCTGTAGTTAAATAAAGACTTTGATAAGGATGTGCGAGACGCTGGCTCTCCTTATCTATCTGGGATGAAATATGGGCATTGACTAACTCACCTTCTCAGAACATTATAGCACTGGAAACTAATTATAATGTATCAATACACTGGTATCTGGTCCCAGTAATATTCTAAAATTTTACTTAACTATCCTGTGTTTTCGGGGCTGTGGTTAATGGGGAACCCACACCCATATGTGGAGGTTTTGCCCTACGATGCAGCTTTTTGGACTGAAATCTTCCATATTATTTCTACCCAAGTTAATGCCACCATAACACTGGACTCTGCATTTGCACTGCTAAACCATTGCTCTCTTGGCCTTACGAGAGCTCAATTAAAACTCTCCCTTCAGGTCCTGACAGCTTCCAAACAAACTATTGCAAAGGCCTGGAAGACCCTGACATTATGCACAGTGGAGACAAAAAAATCTAATCACACAGTCTATGATTCATAGTAAGATTGAGGCAACTTTGCTAGAGGTAGTCCTAAACATGTGAAGGTCTGGCAAACCCTGGTGGATAATTTCCTACTTCCAGTCTTTGGTGCTTCTCTTCTTGAACTGTGACTCCCCAGTTGACTATTGTAATACTGGTAACTTCTTTTGCCTGGAGAGGGCGGTAGACCTCTTCTCTTTCTTCTTGCCCACTTCTCTACCTCCACCCCATTTTCCTTTTCTCTTTCTCTGGTGTATGCTTACTTGGCTTTTTTGTGCTTACTTTGCACCTTAGATTCTCTGGATTGACTGTTGTTAGTGCCTTTAAGGCCCAGAAGTATACATAATTCTAATTTTGCAGGACCTGAGGCCCCAGTCTTTACCCTTATTGGTCGCTACCAGTCAACTTTCTGTGTTACTGCTATGTGTTCATGTATCATTATGTTATGGTATATATTATAATGGAAGTGGGTGTGAATCCCGCTCCGTATTGTATTTGTACCAACCTTATTGAAGCTGTTGTTTTATCTATTTCTCAATAAAAAGATTGAACAAGTTTGAATTAAGTATGCATTATCTTCATGTCTGAAAATGTTATTCCATTATTGGATTGTTCTATAAATCCTAATTGTTCTGTGCTGCTGTACCTTTTCATTTGCTCTTTGATATCAATAAAAAAAAAGTTTGGATTAAAAAAAAAAATATATATATATATATATATTGAACAAGACAATTTTAAAATAAACTTGCTCTCCTGAGCAGGATTTTTTTTAGAAGGGATTTTTGTGGACTCAATACCACAAGGTGGGGACAGCAACATCATCATCAACATAGGCAGAAACAACAATGAAAATATTAACCACTTGCTGACCAGCCGTCGTCATTGTACTGCGACAGTTCAGCTCGGTCCCGCGAATCAGTGTCATTGTACGTCGGCTCGGGAACTCTATTTTGTGGGCGCGCCCACTGGCCAGCAGGGGGAGCCAATCAGCGAGTGGGGTGGACTCGATGTACGCCGGCCACCCGCGATCATTCCCCGCAGTGACAGAACGGGGATCTGCCTGTGTAAACAAGGCAGATCTCTGTTCTAACAGGGGAGATCACACAGATCCTGTCTTTCTGCTATGAGGAAGACAGATCTGTGTGTTTCCCCAGTCACACAGTTCCCCATACAGTTAGAACACACCTGCAGGGAACACATTTAACCCCTTGATCACCCCTGATGTTAACCCCTTCCCTGCCAGTGTCATTAGTACAATAACAGCGCATATTTTTAGCACTGTTTACTGTAATAATATCACTGGTTCCCAAAAAAGTGTCAAAAATGTCAGTTAGGTCTCATGTACACGACTACTGGTAAACGGATGTTTAGGAGCAGTTGGGCATTTTTTTCAACTGCTCCTGAACTCTCCTCTATGTTATCTTATCAGTACATGTACACAGGGTTGTTTATAGTAGTTTCTAGGCAGTTGAGTTTAGAGGCCTTTTTTGGAAAGCAAAAAAATGAGTTCAGACGCTGAGTTTAAAGGCATTCAAGCGCCAAACGCTACTAAACGTGGCTAAACGCAGTAACTCGCGTTTAGCCGTGTTTCGTTTACAGGCGTTTTTCAGGATTGGCTATTTTGAAAAAAACACTTCTAAACACAAACGCGGCAAAAGGAACGTTTTAAACGTGGGTTACTATCTGTCAAGTTAAATCGTTCAAGAGAGGTTGTAAAAATGTCCCATGTACATTAAGCCTTAGGCGTTCAATCTGTTCGCCACAATGTCGCAGTCCCGCTAAAAATCGCAGATTACCACCATTACTAGTAAAAAAAATAATAATAATAAAAATGCGAAAAATCTATTCCCTATTTTGTAGTTGCTATAATTTTTGCGTAAACCAATCAATATACGTTCATTGCGATTTTTTACCAAAAATATGTAGAAGAATATATATTAGCGTAAACAGAGGAAGAAATTCAATTTTTTAATATTTTTTGAGGGGATATTTATTATATATTTTTTTCCAAATTTTCGCTTTTTTTGTTTATAGCGCAAAAAATAAAAACCGCAGAATCTATCAAATACCACCAAAAGAAAGCTCTATTTGTGGGAAAAAAAGGGCATACATTTTGATTGGGTACAGCGTTGCACGCCCGGGCAATTGTCAGTTAAAGCGACACAGTGCCGTATCTCAAAAAATGGCCTGGTCATTAAGGAGGTTAATCCTTCCGGTCCTTAAGTGGTTAAATTACATTTTCACTTTTCAAGATTTATTGATTTCGCCTTCATTTAACAATATCAAACTAGTAGACTTCCTGAGATAACCCTGTTTCATTATTTGTCTCATGTTTTTGGTGGTCCATGAAGGTCATGATAAGAACTGCTCAAGTAGACATATGAAAGATCCTGTAAAAAGAAAAGACAATGGTAAGGCTACTATGTTACTCAAACATATATTTCAAAATTTACACATTACAGCTCTATGACCATACGAAAATCAAATTTTTTTTGAGTTTGAGCTTGAGCTTGAGTTGTACACGGGCTTGTTTCCCCCTTTGTTTGAAAATATATCTAAATTCAGTACAGAGCATACCACCTCATGCTTTCCATAAGAAATCATGCAACTAATCATTCCCTGTTGTCATGCAGAACATAAAAATCTAAATTATGTTTTATAATTAAAGCAGCATAGTAACAGATCTCTTGGGGGCTCCATCGGGGGATCTCACTGATAGAACTCTTTGCGACCCTGTTATTTAGTCTTATTTTTTCATTGTAGCTGGAAAAGTTTGACTATTGGCTGATGCGTTCCTTTCATGTAAGATAAATGAAATTAGGGAAGGACTGGGAATAATTGGCCTAGGGGACAACTCAAGCACAATCTACTATCCCTTTCATGGAAGGGACAGACTTCTGTAGGCCAAAAGTACACCTTGCAAAGTGTATCACAGTGCTGCATTGATTGATGTGCATTTTCAAAGGTGGGCATTCCTAAAATACATAGTTTATTGTGACACTTCTTATACATCCTACAGCATCAAATTTACTGTAGATTTGGGATTATGATTTTTGCCTGGAGTTCCATATTAAAATAGGAAAGAAGCAGCATAAGAAGATTGAACTTGCGGATGAAAGTGGAGAATGGCAGAATAGTGAGAGAGTTGAAGGGGGTCAGAGAGGTGTGTCATGCTTACCCACTTATCTTCATCAACTCACATCTGGGCTTTGGGCTCAATTGATTCTGGGTTGTTAATGGCCCCAAAATTACCCCCTGGGTTGGGGGCAGATACAACCATCCATAAGGGTTGGGGGCAGATACAACCCATCATAAGGGTTGGGGGCAGATACAACCCATCATAAGGGTTGAGGGCAGATACAACCCATCATAAGGGTTATGCACACCATTGGTATACAAATGTTTTTAGAGATGCAATATGGAACAAATCAGATGGTCTGATGTACATTTTTTTTAGCACTTTATGAATAAAGAATATATTTATATAAATATCTTTGTGGTTCATTTGGCACTCTATTAAGCCCCTGCCACCCATGCAACCAATTGATGATTTCTTTTTTGTTTGCAGGTCTTTGCTTGGGGATGGGTACGGAAGCAATCTCCAATCGCATATGTGTTTAAATCTATTTAAAATTACTTCTAGCTTTAGCTTTCTTAATCACAGCTAAATATGTTTTTTAGATAGTGTTGAATTAAAGGTTACTGATACAAAAACAGATGCTTACTTCATATGGATGTTCTTCATTGCTTCCTCCTTCATTCTATAAAAAAAGTGAAGGTACTTAGTCACAACATTGTTTCTAAGACACATACAAAGCATTCTGCAGTACAGAATGTGTTGATTATGATAGTTTTTCCATTAGTTCTAAGGTAATTGAAAAAAAAATATTTTAATCCTGCTGTGATCCTTGATATATACATTATGTGTGATTTTCATGTAAAAGTTGGATATATTACTATAAACCTTGGCTAACTGATCCTTGCATCTTTCCAGAACCTTTGCAGTTTTTTTTGTAGGTTTGTTATTCTAGGAATACATAGTGCTGGCATCACTGCGGTGTTAATAAAGGATTCAGGTGACGATATACTGTATGTATATACTGTATGTTATTTATTACATTATTAATTAAGTCTTTCTAGACAGATAAAGCATGGCTTCAGTAGGAGAGACGCAACCCACTGATTCTTGTAGCAAACATCTTCCAAAATTCTGCGTCACCAAAGGGCCACACATAATATCCAATATATGGTATGCTACAGAGGACTGTCAGAGACTTCAGACTTACTAGAGAAAATAGTCAGAGACTATAAATGTGCCAATGGTGTGACTGGAGACATGCTGATAAAGATCAACACTTGAACAGACCCTATCCAAAACACTCCCACTACAGCTACTGACTGTTGGGGCTCAAGAGCCAAATGGCTGCATGTTACTCTCATTGCCTCCCGTTGCTGTCAACCACAGCCAGTGAGCTAATGAGGAGAGAGCAGGGACGGGGCAGAGCCGCACTCTGTGTGTGAATAGACACACAGAGCAGCAGCTCGGAAGCGAGCCTGCTTGGGTGCTGCTGCTTGCTATGGGGGCACTCAACAGGAGGAAGGGGCCAGATGCGCCAGCGGGGAACCCCAGAAGAGGAAGATCAGGGCTGCTTTGTGTAAAACCACTGCACAGAGCAGGTAAGTATGACATGCTTGTTATTTAAAAAAAAATATCTGCCTTTAATATCACTTTACATTTACACAAAAAGATAATAAATGTGTGAATATAGCTAAATAAATACCCACCGAAGCATAACAAGCATGTCAGAAACACTGTCTGACATAAAGGTTCATTTACTAAAACTGGAGAGAGCAAAATCTGGTGCAGCTCTGCATTGTAGCTAATCGGCTTCTAACTGCAGCTTGTTCAATTAAAGCATTTGTTACCCCAACACTTCATATTCCTGGTATGTGTCTGCTGTACCATGTACTTGTATGAGAAAGTATCCTGTTCTCTTTGTATTGCTTCCTTTATGTGAAATCACTGGTGTTCCTGCTAGTCCCTCTGCTTTCCTATGAAAACCTGACAACACTTATGCCCCCTACACACAAGCGGAATTTCCGTCGGAAAAATCTTGGATGTTTTTTCCCGAAGGAATTACGCTCAAGCTTGGCTTGCATACACACGGTCACACAAAAGTTCTCTGAACTTTCCACCGTCAAGAACGGGATGACGTACAACACTACGACGAGCCAAGAAAATAAAGTTCAATGCTTCCATGCATGCGTCGAATTGTTTCCGAGCATACATGTTTTTTTGCGCATCGGAATTGCATACAGACAAACGCATTTTCGGATAGGAACTTTTTCCGACCGTAAAATAGAGAACCTGCTCTCAATTTTTTGCTGGCTAGAATTCCACCAGCAAAAGTCAGATGGAGCATACACACAGTCGCATTCTCCGGCCAAAAGCTCTCATCTGAGTTTTGCTGACGGCATTTCCGATCGTGTGTATGGGGCATAAGCAGAAGAGCACACCGTGGCCAGTTCTCTAGCTATACTCGGAACTCAGTGTACTCTCCTCCAATGATCAGCCTTGTCCTGACACAGCCCCACTGCATAACCATTCACTGGGAAGCTCAGTCTGCTGCTTCTCCTTCCCCCCTGCTCTTATGCAACTGAGAACAGAAGGAATATGATGGGAAAAATGGGAAAGGGTATTTATAATGTTTTTTTATATCTATACAAAAATGTTTTGCCTTTCATTTCTATTTTAAACTGAATGGGTTGTTTTACAAGGTGATCGTTTACAATCACTTTAAGATTTGACAAAAAAAAAAAAACTGGACGCTGATTGTTTTCTATGCATAGCTGCAACAGGTTTTGCACTCTCCAGTTTTAGTAAATCAACCCTGAAGTTTAAGATTAAGGGCTCTTGTACACATGCCCCTGAGCCCATTCAGTGAAATACCCCTCCGAGCCCACAGCACTGCTTCCTGAAGTGCTGGGTAGTGGAATGTGCTCCCTGACTGCTTTACTTGCACAGTTCACTAGGAACAGCGCAGTCTTCAGATGCTGTCAATCACAAGCTTGGAGACGGGAGAAGAGGGGTAAAGCGAAGTGGCTTACTACCGGGGCTATGTGTTTTTTCAAATATAAAGAGACCTGTTCACATTACCAGCTGGGAACAGGCATGCAAAGGTGGTTCATTGGTCCTTGTATAAAGGGACAAAGCCAACTGAAGACCAGAAAAGGGTATTTGAAAAGGAGTAATTCCAACCACAGACTGAAAATGAAAATCACACTGGTAAAGTAAGACCCCTTTCACACTGAGGTAGTTTTCAGGCGTTTTAGCGCTAGAAATAGCCTCTAAAAAGCGCCTGAAAACTGCCTCCCATTCTTTGCAGTTTGTGCTTTTACACCCAGGCGGTGCGCTTGTGGGACGTTATAAAAAGTCCTGCAAGCAGCATCTTTGGGGCGGGTTGGGAGTTCTTCCAAAACGCCCCTGCCCATTGCAATGAATGGGCAGCGCTTCCAAAGCACCTTTAAAAGCTCGGCAAAATTGGACTTTTTACCTTTTTTTAAGGTAAAACCCGCCCCGCTAGCATCCAAAAAGCACTGCTAAAAAGCCACTAAAGCATTGTAACGGCGCTTTAGCGCTGTTTTAGCAGCACTGTAGTGTGAAAGGGGTCTAAGTGCTGATGTCTGTCGTACTATATATTTTTTGTTTCCTTTGAGTGTTTATTATAATTCTAACTGATTAATGCACAATTATATAGTTAGGGCCCTTTCACACGGGCGCCTGTCAGTTTTCCTGATGGACCCGATCGGACCCTCCATTCTCCTCTATGTAGCAGCAGGTGTACATTGACACCCGCCGACATTTGAGCCAATCCTATACACTAATAACTGATGGTTGGGGATCTGTTCCCCATCCATCTGGCAGATCAGATTGGATGACAGTCGGATGTAAATGGACAGGTGATTTGTTTACATCCGACCGCCCATAGAGGAGAGCGGGCTTTGTCTGTGTCTGCTCTACATAAGCAGAGTGGACACAGACAAGCCATCTGCCTGCTCAGTAGAGATCAGCGGACAGGTTCCCCACTGAGCAGGCGGACTCCAATGGAGCCTGCCCTGTGTATAAGGGGCCTTACACATACTGTAGTTACAATATATATATTTACAATTATATAGCACTATAGTTACAGTCTACAGTTATGGATGATAAAACTCAAATGTTGCTGGTTGAAGGGAAAGAAAAGAAAAGAAGCATCACCTACATTCCATTGTCATGAAGACTCATAGGACGCATAGAGTGTCAAGACTAACCATCTACCACTGACAAGGTTGCTTACAATGATCAGCTTTTATTTATTTATGGAAAACCTTCATCCCAAATTTTAAAAAAATGCTGCTATAATGGCTTGTGTAACTGCAGTGTGAGCTGGAGTTTGTTCTCAGTTCGCTAGTGTATCCAAAACTGCTAGTACATCTAAAGCCTTGTTCACACCTGAGCAATTTTCTGCTTGAAGCTTGTAGCTCTAAAACGTTTAACAAGCCAAATCCCATTCATTTCAATGGCCACTGTTTACATATGAGCGTTTTGTCGCCTGAAGCAAAAACGTCTGTCACTCAAAAAAAGGACATGAACTTCTTTTTGGCCAATTTTTGGCCCCTTAGGTTGGATTCATACCTATGCATTTTTAGTGCTTTTTGCATTTTGCAGATTTGCACTACAGTCCATTTAACATGGTTTCCTATGGAACACGATCTGTAGTGCAAATCTGCAAAATGCAAAAAGCACTAAAAATGCATAGGTGTGAATCCAGCCCTAGAGTTCAACAGAAATGCCTGACTTGATCGTTTTACAAGCGATTTGTCGCTTATTTTCTGTTCAAACAGCAGCTCTTTATCCCTAATTTACTCTCCTTCTCCTCCCTCTAGTGCTTTCTCTTGGCTGAACAAAATGCCTGAAAAAGCTGCAAAAAAAGCTTTAAAAAACAATGCCTACAAAAACACCAGTAAATCGCTATGCTCAGGTTTGAATGGAGCCTAATGCCCTGTACACACGGTTGGACTTTCCGACGGAATATATGCGATCGGAGCTTGTTGTCGGAAATTCCGACCGTGCGTGGGCTTCATCGGACTTTTTCCATCGGAATTTCCGACACACAAAGTTTGAGAGCAGGCTATAAAATTTTCCGACAACAAAATCCGATCCTTTAAATTCCGATCGTGTGTACACAAATCCGATGGACAAAGTGCCACGCATGCTCAGAATAATTTAAGAGATGAAAGCTATTGGCTATTGCCGTGTTTATAGTCCCGACGTACGTGTTTTACGCCACCGCGTTCAGAACGTTCGGATTTTCCGACAACTTTGTACGACCGTGTGTATGCAAGACAACTTTGAGCCAACATCCGTCGGAAAAAAACGATGGATTTTGTTGTCGGAATGTCCGATCAATGTCTGACTGTGTGTACAGGGCATAACACTCCCCTCCCCCCAGACTGACAATGCTGCTGTCCAAAGGTGCCCCTGTGCTCCTTCATCCAGAGTGGAGGCACTCTAATACATTTGTTTTACTGGCAAGATTACCAGGTGAAAAGAGAGGGGAGAAAAGCCTAAAATGCAGCCACCACATACTGTATAATGCTTGGTAAACTACAATATATTACATTTTTGGTTTGGGGTCATAGGCGTGCGCACAGGGTGTGCCAGGTGTGCCTGGGCACACCCTAATCGCCTTGTGTGGTGCATATTCCCCCCTGTTTAGACCACTGATATTTCATCCCCCAAAAAAATGTTACAAAATAAAATAATTTATTTAAAAATAAAATAAAACTAATGACACTGTCCACTGCCCTACTGACACCATTAGTACATATACACATGCATATGTATTTGAGCTTTGGGGTGCACACCTTAATGCAAGAGGCTGCGCACACCTATGTTTAGGGTTTAATACTGCTTTAAAAGACTGGAAAAATGAAATCTGTACTGCAATTATCTGGAGAAAATTGTGTCCAATTCAGCTTCTTGTTAAAGAGTTAATTTGCCCGTGGATGTTGCCAAGTCAGTAGGTGACCATACTGTACACAGAATCTAAGGAGGTGTTAATGCTAAAAGCGGCATTTGAAACAGAACAGTAGGCCTGGAGATTGTTCAGTAAAATTATACTGCTGACAAGTGTACTTTAGCTTAGCCTGGAAGGAGGTCCAGGGCCTGAATATGTTCCTTAGCAGGGGTGCTTGTATCACAAGACTGGCTAAACAGAATTGCAGATGGTGGCAGCGAGAACAGTGACAAGTACTTTACCTACTTGCCTGGAGATCAGTTTTTGATTTTTTTTGCTGTTACTGTAAAGTTTACATGTTAGTAATCCTTTGGTTATATTCACATTTTACATAAATGCTGCTCTTTATTTTCATAAAAGCATTCCATATACAGATTTGTCAGTTCTTCTGGTGCAAAGTTGTACAGTATATTAGGCAATACAAAGCATTATGATGGAGAAAAGCATAAGCAATTCACAGCATAACTAATGTATATTCATTATATGCGCCTTTATGCCTAAACAAAAGTCTTCTTTTAAATATAAATAAATTACCTGGTAAGAACGGGCTGGAGTAGATGGCAATCTTCTGTTTTCATTGTACTGCGGCTTAGAGACTTTGTCTATAAAGAGGAAAAGTGCAGCTACTTATTTCATGTTAAAGCGAATCTTCACTGGATCTGAGCACTACAAACCAAAAACACTATTTCATTAATTTTTAATATTCAAAGCAAACTCATCCATCCATCCATGTCTCCATGCTTTATTTTGCTGAGAAATCACTTTGAAAAACAACCCCCTAGCATTTCTGACTGTGGCCATCTTGAGTAAGGGCAAATGGTTCATGTAGCATTTATTTCCTGGAATCAATCTGCCCTTTGCTCAATCATGCATGTAGGAGAGTGGGCTTTTCTAAGAAAACCCCTCCTCAAACTCCTGAAGACCCCTAGGTTATTTAAAAAGTAACCCAGCTGTTAACCCTCCTGAAGACTCCTGGGATGTTTAACATCATTTGCCTAGGCATATAACCAGGAAGTAACTCAAGAAATGAAAAAAAATTAACAATAAATAGGAAATATTTTCCTATTTACTAATGCTAGTAGCATGAGGATTAAAAATCCTGTATTAGAGGGGTTACATACCTCCCAACATTTTGAGATGAGAATGAGGGACATCTACTAGCAAATGTATGTAGGCATAAGACACGCCCCCTGCCACACCCCCTTAAAGGAGAATTAACCCCAAAAAAGTATAATTAAATCCACAAGGGCTTTTTTTACCACTACTATTCCTTTTATAATGGCTTATAAAATGTACAAATGCAGCAATTTAGAAATTGGATGAAAGGTTTAGCACTGGGAAGTGCATTTTATATACAACTATATAGATCAGACCAAAGTGAGGGACAAATGAGGGGTAAAGAGGGACAGAGGTACACTGCTCCAAATCAGGGACAGTCCCTCCAAATCAGGGACAGTTGGGAGCTATGTTGATTTACTAAAACTGGAGAGTCCAAAATCTGGTGCAGCTGTGCATGGTAGCCAATCAGCTTCTAACTTCAGCTTGTTCAATTAGGATTTGACACATAAAAATGGAAGATGATTACAATCTCCAGTTTTAGTAAATCAACCCCAGTGTGTTGTATCTTGTTAGCCATTAATTAGTGTAGAAAGTTTAGAAGTTAAGTGAGGTTGGCTAACTTCGCCTTAACTCCTTCCCGCTGGCCGTACGCATATATGCACCCTCTTGGCGGGTGGGCCTTAATGCCGAAAGGTCACATATATGCACCCTCTTAGCGGGTGGGCCTTAATGCCGAAAGGTCACATATATGCACCCTCTTAGCGGGTGGGCCTTAATGCCGAAAGGCCACATATATGCACCCTGTTAGCGGGTGGGCTTTAATGCTGAAAGGCCACATATATGCGTACATAAAGATAAACCGAGCTGTCCCTAAAGGGTGCGCCCCTGTGCGCTACTTGTGGTTGGGAGCTTTCCAATCATGTGATAGCCAATCACGGTGGTCACATGATCAGAAACCCCGCCTACCGTCAATCTGAAACCCCTTAAAGGGCCGGGAGACGCCAGCACCAAGGGGTTAAGAATCTTTGTCAAGCCATTTTGTAATGCTGACAAGAAAACCGAATGGGTTGTGTCGAAAACTTCAATTTTAGTAGTTTGAGTTAGTAAAAAAAGGATACCACACTTCAATGCTAACATTTCTGCTGTAATCCTTCTAGTAATATAGAATAACTTCTGTATTGACACTTTACTTGAATATCCCCTTCACACCGACGTAACGCAAATATGCAGCCTTCAGCTTGAAGGGGTTGTACCGGGGTGATGCCTGCAGCTGCAGACATCACCCCAGTACCATTTTTTAGAGCCGATGGTCGGCTTTGTTGTGCTAACAACTGATGCGGCTAAACAGCCACTCGGTTGTTATCCCAAGCAGCGGGAGGCGCGAGTGACCAGCCGGCATGTCTGCCGGCTGGCCCGAGACCCAAACAAACCCGGCTTTGATCGGGTCTCGGATCTAGTAACCCGGAAGCAATGTCATGACATCACTTCCGGTTTACAGAAGACTCAGAGGTGCCAAATTTACAGCATTCAAAACTGCCAAACGTGGTGTTTTAAATGCTTTTAGGAAGGATTTGGGGTCTTATAGCCCCCAGATCTCTCCATAAAGAGTACCTGTCACAAGGAATGTTTACATTCCTTGTGACAGCAATAAAAGTGATCAAAATTTTTTTTTTAAAGGGACAGTGTAAAAATAAAAAAATATTAAAAGAAAACATTTAAAGCGCCCCATCCCTCCGTGCTCGCGCGCAGAAGCGAACGCATACGTAAGTCACGGCCGCAAATGTAAACAGTGTTCAAACCACACATGTGAGGTATTGCCGCAATTGTTAGAGCAAGAGCAATAATTCTAGCACACATCCTCTGTAACTCTAAACTGGTCACCTGTAGACATTTTTAAAGCCTCGCCTATGGAGATTTTTAAGTAACGTAGTTTGTTGCCATTCCACAAGTGTGCGCAATTTTAAAGCATGACATGTTAAGTATCTTTTTTTATCGGCATAACATCATCTTTCACATTATACAAATAAATTGGGCTAACAGTTTTTTGTTTTTTTTTATTTATGAAAATGTGTTTCTTCCAAAAAAATTGCATTTGAAAGACCACTGCGCAAATACAGTGTGACATAAAATTTTGCAGCGATCGCCATTTGCTTCCTGCTCACCATTAATACGTGTAAACATTGAAGTCCGGCTTCTGTGTTTACAAGGGACAGCTCGTCTCTCAATGGATCTGATCTCCCGAGTGGACAAGGAAGATGCAGAGCAGATCCCAACTCCCCCACTGGATCATCTCCCTACAAGTGATAGAGGAGCCACCTACAGTGTGTGGGGAGCTACTAGAGCCAACAGGGTGTTTCGGTTTAATACAGCAACACAAGTAAGTTATGTGGAAAATGGTGGAGCTTTTAAGGAGGGAAAGAGAAGATGGGGGCAGTGGAAGGGGGGTTGCATGCAGAGGTCAGAGCTAAAGAGGGGTGAAAGTGAGATGCGGATGGGGGATGCAGAGGTAAGCAGCTGCGGAAGAAGGCTAAACTCTGCATTCTGTGTGTAGTGCACCCCTTAACTTTGTAGTACACCCCATGAACTCTGCACACTGTATGCAGCGCTCTCCTGAACTCTGCACTGTGTACATAGCGCAACTGCAAACTCTGAACGTAGTACACCCTGGAACTCTGCACTCTGTGTGTAGTGCACCCCTGAACTCTTCACTCTGTATGTAGCACACCCTGAACTCTTCACTCTGTGTGTAACATCCCCCTCCCCCCAAACTCTGCACTCTGTACGTAATGCACTCCTGGTATTTAATGCCCCTTTAAGAAACTTGCGCTGTTAGTGAAATTTGTCCCCACCCACTATTTGATGCGGTTTGGAGGGTGTGTGGGGGGAAAGGTTGGTTTTGGGGGGGGGGGGTCGAGGTTGGGTTCCTGCACCTATTTTCTGAGAAAAAAAAGCCCTGTATTTATATATATATATATATATATATATATATATATATATATATATATATATACATATATATATATATATATATATAAAGAATGATGTTTGGGGGGTTGTAAGTAGTGTTTTCTAGCAAAAAATACTGATTTTAACTTGTAAGCAACACGTGTCAGAAATAGGCTTAGGCGTGAAGTGGTTGAGATCAACCTTTTCTGCTGACTGAGCTCCATGGCACACCATAAGTAGGTGTATTGCTTTGTAAAACTTCTAAAGTTCTACTTATAAAGGGCAGCTAATGTTTACAACTACTTTTAGGCACATCCCCCCTTATCTGTTCTCCAAAATCTCCTTTTGTTTCCGTATTAAAGTAAATGTAAATGAAGACCCCTACTGATCTCATTAAATTGCTAATGCACGCATTTATTTTAGATAGAATACTTGTTTACACCTTCTTTGCATATCTATCTATCTGTCTATCTATCCATGGACTAAGCCTGTGTAATGTAGTCTCCGGCCTGTGTGACAATGCAAAAGCACAGTTCATAGACAGAGCGGTATCATCTGATAATAGGTAGTGCCTGCCCTGCACAAGGATCCTTTTAGCAGGCTAACCACCAGATTGCAATTTTAATGAAAGCTGCAGATTAAAGCCCAACTCTGGGCAAATAAAAAATGATGCTTTGCAGTGGGGCTGTGCACGCACTACAAGAGTTATTTATTGGTTTATGCCTAGGGGAACAATTAAGGAGATATACTTGCCCGATCCTCCATTCTTTCCCATAGCTAGACCATTCCCTGCACCTTCTGCGCCCATGCACTCTAGCAGTCTAGGGTCCTGACATTAATACCAGAGCAGGAACCATAGCCCTTCGCTGTATGTGAGGAAGCTGAAACACAGTCCACTACCTGATCAAAGGCTGTCTGCCAGGAGAGTGGAGGATCAAATAAAACTGTTTCTCCTTCCTTGGACAAAACAAGCTAGCAGTGACAGCTGTTGGTTTTTTGTTTGGGGGGGGGGGGCGTCAAACAACCACCCCCCGTGGCACCTTAAACCCCCCACTCCCTACCAATGTCTGCTGGTCCACCGGCACTTACCCCATCGGCAGAGGGGATAGGCGGGCATATCGGGGATCGGTGGGCACACAGCATCGGGGATCGGCGGGCACATCGGGCAGGGGATCAGGCTGCAGTGGACATCTGGCAGGATCTCCTGTGTCCTTTTCTCTTCTGAAATCACGGCGGCTTCCGCCGTGCATCTCCTCCCCTCCTCCTAGGCGTCCAATAAGATCGCCTGTCCTTTCAGCCAATTGGGTGACGGGTATCAGACCCGCTTCCCGATTGGCCTGGAGGAGGATCAGTGTTGCAACAGCGAATATTCATTCGTTGTTGCAACACAACTGGGTGGGCTCCGGACTCAATGCTCTGCGCCCTGAGCCCACCCTATTTTGAAGCCTATTAGAGCCTCTGGCTCTAAAAAAATTGAAAAATATCCCATTGTAGACACTATAACTTTTACGCAACCCAATCCATATACGCTTATTGGGATTTTTTGCCAAAAATATGTAGCAGAACACATATTGGCATAAATTTATGATAAATTAGATTTTTTACATTTTTTATTGGATGTGTTTTATAGCAGAAAGTAAAATATATACTGTATTTATTGGCGTATAACACTCACTTTTTCACCATGAAACTCGGGTGCAAATAGTGTGTGCGTGTTATACGCCGATACTTCAATTTTAGCTACCTTGGAGGGGACAGGGAGGGGGGCAGGACAAGCGCTATCAGATTACATACAGTGAGAATCTCCTGTTTACTTGGCGGGCTGTGTAATAGGAATTCCCGTATCCTGGCCCGCCATTGAACCACTGTTCTGTATAGCATATTAGATTCTGAATGTATGTAATCTGTCTGCGCTTGTCCCGCCCCCCTCCCTGTCCCCTCTAGGCTGCAGATGGGCATTGATCAGGCTGCACTGATGGCAAAGGTGAGGCTGATGTGATGTGGACTGATGAGGCTGCATTGATGGCAATGGTGAGGCTGCAGATGGGCATTGACCCTTATTTTGCTTCAAAGTTCCTTATTTAAAATGTAAGTTTTTTTCCTGAAACTTCCCTCTTAAAATGAATGTGCGTGTTATACGCCCATGCGTGCTATACGCCGATAAATACGGATATATTTTTTCAAAATTGATGGTCTTTTTTTTTGTTTATAACGCAAAAAATAAAAACCGCAGAGGTGACCAAATACCACCAAAAGAAAGCTTTATTTGTGGGGAATAAAAGGACATCATTTTATTTGGGTACAGCGTCGCACGTCTGCACAATTGTCAGTTAAAATAATGCAGTGCCTTATCGCAAAAAAAGGCCTGGTCATGAAGGGGGGGGGGTAAATCTTCCAGATGTCAGATGGTTAAAGCTCATGTCATGGATGTCTGTATTTGGTACGTTATCTTATTACTGAGCTGCAGCATATACAAGTGCAATGCTTTGGTGACAGAAAAGCGTGAGCCTAGAATGTCTGCAATGAAATATTATTTCTATGGATTGAATGACGTGTTGAACTGAAGTCAGGTCACATGACTGTTATAGACCAGTTTATGTCCTGCTGTACTGCAGCATACCACCAAACATTCTTAGATGATAAAAAGGGACATCTTTAATCAAAAAGTGTGTAGGCAATGGACATTTTTTTTATAGACAACCATATATCAGGCAAAAAAAAAAGAAATGACTGAGGAGGAAAAGAGTGACAGAAAAATTGAGCTCAAAGGGACAGTTAGGAGCTATGTTCAACCATTCTTCTTTTTTATTCTAAAAGTCCCCCATGACTATTATTCAATTTTTTTCCCCCAAAGTTTGAGTTAATACTTACCCACAGATGGTTTCTCAACTGGTGCTTGTGATGGTTTGCGATACTTTTTACAGTAAACTATTACAGCAGTCACAACCAGAAATGCTGCAGTTATCGATCCAACCACAGCACCTATCAAAACTTGATTGACATTGGCTGCAAGAAAGAAAAAAAAGGTTGAGCTATTTACATGTTCAGTGGAGGACTGATTAGCCCTGTGGATAACTATTAACCTCATGAGCATTATTATTAATGAAACATAAAATATAAACTTCATCGCCCCACCTGTCTACCTCATCCAATCAGAGAATGATTTCTTGAACGTTTCCTAGGCAGTGGCGGCTGGTGCTCAAAATTTTTGGGTGGGCGCAAACAAACTGAAAAAAACAAAACAAAACAGCAATTGCAGCCTCACTGTACCATCAAACGCAGCCACTGTGCCCATCAATTTCCGCCACTGTGCCCATCAAACGCAGCCACTGTGCCATCAAACGCAGCCAATGTGCCATCAAATGCCGCCACTGTGCCCATCAAATGCTGCCACTGTGCCCATCAAACGCAGCCACGGTGCCCATCAAACGCTGCCACTGTGCCATCAAATACTCCCACTGTGCCATCAAATGTTCCCACTGTGCCATCAAATGTTCCCACTGTGCCATCAAATGCTCCCACTGTGCCATCAAATGCTGCCACTGTGCCATCAGATGCTCCCACTGTGCCATCAAATGCTCCCACTGCGCCATCAAATGCTGCCACTGCGCCATCAAATGCCGCCACTGTGCCCATCAAACGCAGCCACGGTGCCCATCAAACGCTGCCACTGTGCCATCAAATACTCCCACTGTGCCATCAAATGTTCCCACTGTGCCATCAAATGCTCCCACTGTGCCATCAAATGCTGCCACTGTGCCATCAGATGCTCCCACTGTGCCATCAAATGCTCCCACTGCGCCATCAAATGCTGCCACTGCGCCATCAAATGCTGCCACTGCGCCATCAAATGCTCCCACTGCGCCATTAAATGCTGCCACTGTTCTATCAAATGCTGCCACTGTGCCATCTAATGCTCCACTGTGCCATCAAATGCTCCCACTGTGCCATCAAATGCTGCCACTGTGCCCATTGAATTCTGCCACTGTGCTCCCCGCCCGCTGTCTGCCCAGCACTTACCCTGTCTCGGTGGGGCAGCGGGTGGCGGCGGCGAGCAGTTTCCCCCAAGTCGTCGATGTCTTCTCCTAAGATTAGGCGCCTGATAGGTGTCCAATCACAGCGCCTGTCGTTTCAGCCAATCAGGTGATGGGGTAACAGACCCGAGCACCTGATTGGCGGAGAGGCGGTTCAGTGAACAGCTCAGTGAACTGCGAGCGCCAAGCATGGCGGTCGCTGTTTACCTTTTTTGATGCCTATTAGAGCCTATGGCTCTAATCTGGTGCTTAAAAAATAATAATACCCCGCCGAAAAGGGGGGAGGCGCCCGTGCACCCTTATGGACGCACCACCACTGTTCCTAAGGCTGAGCGGTCGACCTCTTGTATTCAAAATACATCAGGCCAGCCACTGAGCGCAGGATCCAAGAGCAAGTGAAGATCACTGGAGTATCGCTGTCCACTTTCCGGCTTCCAGGGGCATTGGCCAGGTATGGTTCCTGCATAGTTACATTGTTCCAGTTATTTATATCTAGAACTCTTCTTTAAGAAAATCTGAATTTAATTATGCCAGAAAAAAATGGCACCTGCCATACTGGATGGAAGGGTATTTCCTAAAGAAAACTCTTTTAATTACTGCCAAATTGAATGAGTTGAGCAATACTGTTTTATTAATATATAAAGGATATGTAGTAGGACAGTGTTATCTTTCTGGGTTGTGTAGTGAGCAGTGTGTAATGTAATATGGTTTATATGGTAATACTTCAGTGTGAAAGCAGCAATTATTGGAGTTCACTGACACAACGAAGTATTGAAAGCAGAAGGACAGATGCTAAAGTGGATACAGGTCAGTGCTAAAACAGGTGGTATGAACCTGCAGGTAGTGATGGGTGTCCAACTCAAACTATGGGGGAAAGTTCGGTGTACTGTAGGCACTCACTGCTGGTATATATGTACAGTGGGGAAAATAATTATTTGATCCCCTTCAGATTTTGTAAGTTTGCTCACTTACAAAGAAAAAAAGGGTCTATCATTTTTATTATAGGTGTATTTTAAATGACAGAGACAGAATATGAACCAAAAATCCAGAAAAAACACATACAAATGTTATAAATTGAGTTGTAGTTCAGTGAGCAAAATAAGTATTTGATCCTCTACCAACCAACAATAATTCTGGCTCCCACAGACAGGCTACAGTACATGCTCGTGTGGTACACAGATTAGTCCTGTCAATTTAAGAAGGTGCTCCTAATGACTACTTGTTATATGTATAAAAGACCCCTGTCCACAAAATCTCTATCTTCCATTCAAACCTCACCATCATGGGTAAGACCAAAGAGCTGTCAAAGGACACCAGGGACAAGATTGTAGACCCACACAAGGCTGGAATGGGCTACAAGACCATCAGCAAGAAGCTATTTTAAATGATAGAGACAGAATATCAACCAAATATCCAGAAAAAACACGATACAAATGTTATAAATTGAGTTGCAGTTCAGTGAGTAAAATAAGTATTTGATCCCAAGCAAAACATGACTTAGTACTTGGTGGAGAAACCCTTGTTGCCAAACACAGAGGTAAGACGTTTCTTGTAGTTGATTATCAGTTTTGCACACATTTCAGGAGGGATTTTGGCCCACTCTTCTTTACAGATCTTCTCTAAACCTTTAAGGTTTCTTGGCTGTCGCTTGGCAAATTGAAGTTTCAGCTCCCTCCATAAATTTTCTGTAGGATTAAGGTCTGGAGACTGGCTAGGCCACTCCATGACCTTAATATGCTTCTTCTTGAGCCACTCCTTTGTTGCCTTTGCGGTATGTTTTGGGTCATTACCATCCCGGAAGACCCATCCACAACCCATGTTCTGGCTGAGGGAAAAAGGTTCTCATCAAAGATTTGACAATACATGGTCCCATCCATTGGCCCCTCAATGCGGTAAAGTTGGCCTGTACCTTTAGCAGAGAAACAGACCCAAAGCATAACGTTTTCACCTCCGTGCTTGACTGTTGGGATGGTGTTTTTAGGGTCATAGCCAGCATTTTTCTTCCTCCAAACACGGCGAAATTTTGGTTTCATCTGACCCCAGCACTTTCTCCCAATCCTTCTCAGAATCATTTAGATTTTCATTGGCAAACTTCAGACGGGCCTGTACATGTGCCTTCTTGAGGAGGGGGACCTTGCGGGTGCTGCTGGATTTCAATCCATGGAGCTCCACACCGAGGGCGATTGATGGTTATTTTGTATTTGCGAATAATCGATGCAACAGTTGTCTCCTTCTCACCAAACTTCTTGCTGATGGTCTTGTAGCCCATTCCAGCCTTGTGCAGGTCTACAATCTTGTCCCTGACGCTCTTTTGTCTTGCCCACAGTGAGGTTTAAATGAAAGAAAGAGATTCTGTGGACAGGGGTCTTTTATACATATAACGAGTAGTCGTTAGGAGCACCTTCTTAAATTGACAGGACTAATCTGTGTACCACATGAGCATGTACTGTAGCCTGTCTGAGGGAGCCAGAATTATTGTTGGTTGGTAGGGGATCAAATCCTTATTTTACTCACTGAACTACAACTCAATTTATAACATTTGAATCACGTGTTTTTTTCTGGATTTTTGGTTGATATTCTGTCTCTATCATTTAAAATACACCTATGACAACAATTATTGACCCTTCATTTCTTTGTAAGTGGGCAAACTTCCAAAATCTGCAGGGGATCAAATAATTATTTTCACCACCGTAAGGGGACTTCTAATTGGTCAGGTGTTGGCGCCAAAATGTGCAAGTCCCCATCCCACTTCTACTTTCATGGAACAACCCATTGCTGGTAGATAGAAGCCTTTGTCATATTGTGCCCAACTCCTGGCTACAGGTCTGCCCATGACTTATCTTGCCACAGGCCTTGATATTCAAAAAGGAATGAATGTTCACACACAAAAAATATTATCCGTGCTTTACTGTAGCTTGCAAAGAGGGCCATGACCATAGACATCACACTGACATACTTACAGAACTCTTTGGCAAACACTGTAATAATCAAGAGGAAACCTACTGTAACAGTCACTCAGGCGCGGAATGCCAGCGCATACATAATAACCCACCTTTCCTTTGCTTCTCTTTGGGAGCAGTACAGTGTTGAGACCAAACTCCTTGTATACTAGTGTCACAGCATTCTGCTGTTGCAGGAAAGAAAATCTCTCAACATGGTCAGTGTTGATGGTGGAATCCCTCCCGCGGAGATATTGTATTCTCTTGGCAGGGGGATACGAGGAGCCGTCCCTGCCGGAAGAACACAGTGAGCATTGCTAGCGGCTATAGTCTCTGGTAATAATGGCATTCTTAAAATCCGAGATGCTGGCTGCCCATAGATGGTTTGAATCTTGGGCGGCCCTTGCTGAACTGCCCAAGATTAGAACTGCCTCTGGTCGGCTTTAGTACTGGAGTAACACTAGTAAAAGTTTTTCTGGAATTAAAGATAATGAAAATAACATTAAGAGCTCATTTACATTTGTGTGGTGGCGAATGTGTGTTGTTTTAAGGCAGTCCATTGGAAACAACAGAACGCACCAAAATGTCCCAAAAAATAGATATGTCAAAACATTTTCAATGCAATGCACTATTGTGGATTGCAACACTCTGCAACCCATGTGCACTGCCTTAGTGTGTTGGTGTGCCATTCAAACGGAATGGCAGCACAATGCAGCAAAGCATATAATATTTACGCAATGCATACATGTAAATGTACTCCCAACCCCCAATTTTAGGGATTTTCCCAGTGGATTCTGAAACCGGTTTGACAACATTGCCACCCAGAATGACATCAATTTTCTATTCACCTACACTACACACATAATTCCTGTAACATATGGATTTTCCCGTTTTAAAGTACTCCACCCATCAATTATCACAAAGAATGACGTACAGCTGAGTAATGGTCAGAGTTTGATACATTCAAATCTCAAATTAGTAAGTGACATTATAAACAGAGAGCTATGTTAACTGTGTAATATAATGTTGTAATGTAATGATTATAGATAGGACACAACAAGTATCAAAATGTATAGTAATGATTTATTTGTTATTTTGATCCCTGATCCCTGCGTACATCTTTCATTGAATTATATTTTTTAATAGCCACAATGGATATAAATCTACTTGTGCAAAAAAATTTTTGCATACCTAGATAATACCTTGTATAAGTAGTTATGACACCATCACTATGCTGCACATAGCTTGTGTAGACAGCAAAGCTATGGGAGGAATTTGGCAGGTCCGCTTACTGTATTACAGTCTGCCAGCAGAAAAATACAGGAGGGGGCGGATACAAGACCGATCATCCTGCACAAAGAGAGAGCAGCAGTCATTGGTCTTTGTTACAGGAAATTCCTGGTCAGAGGCAAAGTGAAGGAGCTATCTTATGCTTGAAAAATGAACAGCTCTGTAAGAAATACAAAAAGGATACCAAGAATAAACAAAAGGTGTTCATACACTGTTAGTTTTTTTTGTTCAGTCAGCAAGCAGAATTAAAATTAGATAGATGGAGGAATCCCCCCACTGGGACATCATATTCTGACAGAGGCTCCTTCCGCTGTCAGAATATGTATAAATATATCAAACCAGTGCCACACAGTAATTTACAAACATTGTGAACTAAAAATTATATCATGTAACAAGACCAACATTCAAATAATAGTCCAATGTGTCCATATATTCCTACCGACGTGAACATTTGTGATGCTGTTTATTTCCTAATGTGCCAAATATTTTTGCAAAATGTTCTTTCACCACTTGTGCATATCCCTTCACCAGCATTGATATGCTCCCACCTTATATTCTGACCCAATAATAGGTCTCATTTGCTTGTCCCTTTAAGTGGGGTCTCCTATGCCACGGCTGCCATGGCCTGTAATATGTGTAAAAGAGAATGAAGAAATGAATGATGAAAGTAGGTTAGATAACTTTTTGTGTCGCTCAGCCTGGAAGACTTGCGCCGTTGGACCACGGAGGAGCACTTTCTGTGGGGGACAGCAATGAAGAGGAGGTTATTTTCCAGTATTTGTTTTATTACTAACTATGTACTACTATATATAACATCTACTTCGCCCTTGGGTGGATTGCGCAGGATGGAGATGGATTGAGGAACATCTGTATAGTGGAGACAGGCATAACAGCCGTGGCATAGGAGACCTCACTTAAAGGGGGCAAGCACATGAGACCTATTATTGGGTCAGAATATAAGGTGAAAGCATATGAATGCTGGTGAAGGGATATGCACAAGTGGTGAAAGAACGATTTTAAAAACTATAAACACAGTGTAGAGCTGGAAAAAATTTTTTTGGCACATTTGGAAATAAACAGCATTACGAATGGTCATGTCTGTGGGAAAATATGGACACACTGGACTATTATTTTAATGTTGGTCTTGCTTTTGTCATATGATATAATTTTCAGGTCACAATATTTGTGAAGTACTGCACGGTAATGATTTGACATATTTATACTGTAGTACCCTCTAATGCTAGAAGTGTAGGCAATTTCTGTTTTGTGTAAATGTAGGTACATTTTTGCAGGCTTGGCTAGCAGCCAAGCCCGTCTGTGTTTTGTCCTAGGTTGGGCAGAAATCCAGGGAGAAATGGATGATTCACAGGCAGCATCAATGAGACCTCCCCCCTACTTCTTGAATGTTCTGGAACCTTCTAGAAGAATAGAAGAGGAGGTAAGGTGGAGCTGTCTGGCATATTCTGAGGGTCCTGACCAATCCCCAACTTGGATTGGCAGGGGGCAGGCCCCCTCAAATACTCTGGGTCAGCCCAGCTGGGGAGGAGAGTTCGGGTGGAAGCTGGAGATGGAGTGTTAGGCTGTTGTGGCCTTGGAGGAAGCTCCATAGTCTGGGAGGGGGGCGACCCTGGGCCTGGGCTCAGGTGTGGATAAGACCTTCCCAAAACAACGGAGGTGTCCTGGCCAGGAGGCACTGGGAGCAAGGAGAACAGCAGGAGAACACTGTCGGGTAAGTCTCCAGGAGCACCAGGAACAGCCAGGAGGACTGGTGAGTGACACACAGTCAGAAGGACTGGGAGCCACACCTGAGAGGACTGGAATGGAGCAGCTTGGGATAGGTGCAGAGCCAGTCAGGAGGACTGTACTAGCACGGGCAGTGGAAAGGGGCAGCTGCAGCCAGAAGGGCTGGCAGTGCCTGAAGAGGTGGTACTGGGATCAGTAGCCTCACGTGGGACAGCTAGCACTATGGACTACCATATTTTTGCTACAGGATAGGGGCCCGTGGTCCCTGACTGCAAAGGGCATTTGATTTTGGCCTGACAGACACAGTGTCAGGTCTCCACATCAGTGCTAACTGGTCCTGGGAGTAATAGTCTGCAATCAAGTGTATGTGCTGGAGGTGAAAGAGAAGAGGTTGTATATACTGGAGTGTATATATTTCAGTCCCTATATTTACAGTATCTCACAAATGTGAGAATACTCCTCACATTTTTGTAAATATTTTATTATATCTTTTCATATCTTTGCTACAACGTGAAGTAGTGAGTGTACAGCTGTGTAAATTTGCTGTGCCCTCAAAATAACTCAACACACAGCCATTAATATTTAAACTGCTGGCAACAAAAGTGAGTACACCCCTAAGTGAAAATGTACAAATTGGGCCCAATTAGCCATTTTCCCTCCTCAGTGTCATGTGACTCGTTAGTGTTACAAGGTCTCAGGTGTGAATTGGGAGCAGGTGTGTTAAATTTAGTGGTATCGCTCTCACTCTCTCATACTGGTCACTGGAAGTTCAACATGGCACCTCATAGCAAAGAACTCTCTGAGGATCTGAAAAAATAATTGTTGTTCTACATAAAGATGGCCTAGGCTATAAGAAGATTGCCAAGACCCTGAAATTGAGCTGCAGCATGGTGGCCAAGACCATACAGCGGTTTAACAGGACAGGTTCCACTCAGAACAGGTCTTGCCATGGTCGACCAAAGAAGCTGAGTGCACGTGCTCAGCGTTATATGCAGAGGTTGTCTTTGGGAAATAGACGTATGAGTGCTGCCAGCATTGCTGCAGAGGTTGAAGGGGTGGGGGGTCAGCCTATCAGTGCTCAGACCATACGCCGCACACTGCATCAAATTTGTCTGCATGGCTGTTATGCCAGAAGCAAGCCTCTTATAAATATAATGCACAAGAAAGTCTGCAAATAGTTTGCTGAAGACAAGCAGACTAAGGACATGGATTACTGGAACCATGTCCTGTGGTCTGATGAGACCAAGGTAAACTTATTTGGTTCAGATGGTGTCAAGCGTGTGTGGCGGCAACCAGGTGAGGAGTACAAAGACAAGTGTGTCTTGCCTACAGTCAAGCATGGTGGTGGGAGTGTCATGGTCTGGGGCTGCATGAGTGCTGCCAGCACTGGGGAGCTACAGTTCATTGAGGGAACCATGAATGCCAACATGTATAATGGTGGCTACATAAAATATTGACACTTTGGGCCCAATTTGGACATTTTCACTCAGGGGTGTACTCACACATGTTTAGACATAAATGGCTGTGTGTTGAGTTATTTTGAGGGGACAGCAAATTTACACTGTTATACAAGCTGTACATCCACTACTTTACATTGTAGCAAAGTGTCATTTCTTCAGTGTTGTCACATGAAAAGATATAATAAAATATTTACAAAAATGTGAGGGGTGTACTCACTTTTGTGAGATACTGTGTATGTAAAGCGCTGCATTAATTGACAGTGCTATATCAGTACCTGTAATATAAAGTCTCCGTGTGACAATGAACTTTGAGCAGTAATCCTTGGACAAATGTAGCAGGCCAATAAAGGCCTCTTTACAGTGTGTTTGACATGTAGCTTGTGTCTGATTGCTATATGAAAGACCAGGTAGCTAAATGGGAGGACCACCGCACTTGAAGGCAGAACCTAAAAAAGGGTATCTGTGTGTGGCAAATTGCGAGAATCTGGCTTGGATTTATGTTTGCACAAAAAAAAAAAAACTGTGTGCAAACCCTCACCTAAATCTATTTAAATAGTCCGCCAGCACTTTTAAAGTGATTCACACTCAAAACTAAGTAACCCATAACCAGCAAACAGTGCAGTGCCATAAACCTCATATGTGCATCTTCAGTCCTGTTTCTTTAAATGTAAACACATATCACACTAAATAAACTTTATCTCTGATTAAAACAGTTAAATTGTGGAAATGATGAAAAATCAAGTGTAAACCAAACATAAAAGTGACTTCCCACAGTCCAACATAAACTGCTCCACCCAGTGCAATCTTCCAAGAACAATCTTCCTACAATTATAACATGCCACCAACAGTGTCACCTTCTTCCACCACCTGCCAGCCCAAACCCTCCCACCCTAAGATAAAACCTCTTAAACTATAGGAGCTCTATTAGCATTTAGTAGTAAGAGGGGGGCAACTCCATCCACCGTTGTATCCAATAAGTGGGAATTTCTTGGTGACGCAAAGGGGGTTATTTACTAAAACTGGAGAGTGCAAAATCCACATAGAAATCAATCAGCTTCCAGGTTTTACTGTCAAAGCTTAATTGAACAAGCTAAAGTTAGAAGCTGATTGGCTACCATGCCCAGCTGCACCAGATTCTGAGCGTACCAACTTTAGTAAATGTTCCCCAAAGGGTTAATCACTTATTTCTCCTCCAAAGGAATGATGCATGTAATAAAACAGACCACAGCAGATAGCGTTCTCTGCAATTTAATAGAAATCACAGCACTAAAAGGCACATTTAAAGTAAATAGTCTCAATATGCAGCATAACAATGAGAATCATTTCCAATCACCCTGGTCTCCGGCTTCACTGTTGAGAAAACAGGGCTACCCTTCCTTGCAGAGATCTTCAGCCAGAGGATGCCGGACAAGCGTGATAGCATCAGAAAAACTCCACTCCTTGACGCGTTGCGTCCCTACAGTGTCTGACACCTTCTGGCTTGTTATGGTGGGCATTTGGTGGGGGGGGGGGAGAGCCATGAGCATAAAAATCAAGCTTTTACAGTCACTTATCCACTTCCGCACTTTGAAGAGGGATATCGTTGTTATGGCTGCAGCTAGCTACCATAAACCTGGTATCCTCTTCTTCAGTGAGCGGTCCGGTTTCAGGTAAAAGTGGTCTTTGCGGTGGATTCACCACAAGATCACTTTTATAAGTGGCGGGAGAGGGGCCCCCCTCTCGCTGCTCTCCGGTGCCCTCCACCGCTTACCGGAGCCGTCAGTAGCGGCGGAGGCGAGCGGGTCCTATCCTTGGCTTGGTATGGAGACAAGTGAGGTGAGGATGGTCCCCAGCTGTCTTCATAGCATTGCAGGGCGCAAGCGATGTCAAAATGTCATTTCCGCCCATAGCTCTTAAAGAGACATTTTTTTAAATGTTTTTATTGCATTTTAGTGTAAATATGAGATCTGAGGTCTTTTTGACCCCAGATCTCATATTTAAGAGGTCCTGTCATGCTTTTTTTCTATTACAAGGCATGTTTACATTCCTTGTAATAGGAATAAAAGTAACACTTTTTTTTTTTAGAACAGTGTAAAAATAAAAGGTAAAATAAATAAGAAAAAAAATAAAATTTTAAATGCGCCCCGTCCTGCCAAACTCGCTTGCAGAAGCAAACGCATACGTGAGTAGCGCCCGCATATGAAAACGGTGTTCAAACCACACATGTGAGGTATCGCCGCGATCGAGCGAGAGCAATAATTCTAGCCTTAGACTTCCTCTGTAACTCAAAACATGCAACCTGTATTTTATAAATGTCGCCTATGGAAATTGAAAGTGTAAAAGTTTGTCGCCATTCCATGAGTGATATGTTATGTATCAATTTACTCGGCGTAACATTATCTTTCACAATTTAAAAAAATTGGGCTAACTTTACTGTTGTCTTATTTTTTAATTAAAAAAAGTGTATTTTTTCCAAAAAAAGTGCACTTGTAAGACCGCTGCGCAATTACGGTGTGACAAAGTATTGCAACAACCGCCATTTTATTTTCTTGGGTGTTAGAACAAAAATAGAAAACGTTTGAGGGTTCTAAGTAATTTTCTAGCAAAAAATGCTATAAATCTATCCCCTGCGCAAACCAATCAATATATGCTTATTGCGATATTTTTTTTACCAAAAATATGTAGAAGAATACTTATCGGCCTAAACTGAGGAAAAAAAATATTTTTTTATATATATTTTTGGGGGATATTTAAAAAATAATGCATTTTTTTCTAAATTGATGCTCTTTTTTTGTTTATAGCGCAAAAAATAAAAACCACAGAGGCGATCAAATACCACCAAAAGAAAGCTCTATTTGTGTCAATTTTGTTTGGGTACAACGTCGCACGACCGCGCAATTGTCAGTTAAAGCGACACAGTGCCGAATCGCAAAAAGTGCTCTGGTCAGGAAGGGGGTAAAATCTTCCGGGGCTGAAGCGGTTAACTTGTAAACACCAAATCTCAGAAAGAGGCTTGGTCCTTAAGTGGTTAAGGTGCGAGTGTTTGGCCTGGCTGGTGGAGGAAAAAGGAGACACCTGTTGGTGACATGTTATAATTTTAAGAAGATTGCATTGGGTGGGACAGCTTATGTTTGACTCTGTTGGACTCTGGGAATTCACATTTGTGTTATGGTTACACTTGATTTTTCGTCATTTTCACAATTTAAATGTTTGATTCAAATATAATGTTTATTGTTTATTACGAAATGTGTTTAGATTTAAAGGAACGGGACTGAAGCTGCACATATGAAGTTTATGGAATATGTTTTGCACTGTGTATATATTTAAGAATAGCATACTTCCCAACTTTTTGAGATGGGAATGAAGGACACCTATCAGCAAAAGTATGCAGGCATAGGACACACCCCTTGCCACGCCCCCTTAAAGGAGAATTGTACAACAAATCAAGATTGGTTAAACCCACAAGTGCTTTTTTTTACCACTACTGTACAAATGCAGCAATTTAGAAATCAGATGAAAGGTTTAGCACTGGGAAACACTTTTTGATGGATAAAAAGTGCATTTTATATCCAACTATATAGATCAGACCAAAATGAGGGACAAATGAGAAGGACAGTCCCTCGAAATCAGGGACAGTTGGGAGCTATGGAATAGCGTTGCACTGTTTGTTGGTTACTGGATTTATGTTTGCCTAATTTGTTTTACTCACCTTTGCTTGTCAACACTGTGCACTATATTAATTGCACTTTATGAGACTTACCTTTGGGTTTGGATTCAGAAGTAGTGGGATTTAGAGGTGGATAAGAGCTGACTGGGACAGCTTTAGTAGGTCCAGCTGATACCGCTGTAGAATAAATGAAGAAAGAAAAGTGTTACTATTACAATAGTATTTAACAAAACCTGGTAGGGGCTAATTCCTTTTAGATCTGCAAGGGCAGATTGTGTTACTAGGGAGTTCTAGAGACATTGGGGTTGATTTACTGAAGGCAAATAGACTATTCACTTTGCAAAACAGTCAGTTGCAAAGTGGACAGCCGATTTGTCTTAATTTTGCAGTTTATTACTGATTATTGGATGTGTTTGGGAGGACTGCTGTGTAACAGTTCCAGTTTGCTGTTTATGTGTGTGAGTGACAAAAAAAATGGTCAGCCTGAGTATATGTGGTAGGCTGCCACATCTCTCTGCATCCCACTGAGCCACACATGATACTTCTAGCATGAATATTACATTCCATGGGTGCCTGTGCTGAATGTTTTGGGGTACTTGGTGCTTTGTATATTGGGATACATGACGCTATGGTGCTGCATGTATTGGTGTACATCAAGGATATGCAATTAGCGGACCTCCAGCTGTTGCAAAACTACAAGTCCCATCCTGCCTCTGGGTGTCATGCTTGTGGCTGTCAGAGTCTTGCTATGCCTCATGGGACTTGTAGTTCTGCAACATCTGGAGGTCTGTTAATTGCATATCCCTGGTGTACATCATGGGTGCTCAACCTGTGGCCCTCCAGCTGTTGTGGAACTACAAGTCCCATCATGCCTCTTCCTTTGGGAGTCATGCTTGTAACGTTCAGCCTTGCAATGCCTCATGGGACTTGTAGTCCTGTATTAGTTAGAGGACCACAGGTTGAGCACCCATGGTCTACATACTGCAATATAGCACTCTAGTTCACATAGACAGGAAAAGGGACACCCCTTTTTCATTTAAGCACCTGTCCTTGAAGAGTCTGCTCCACGTCCCTCCAGGATGTGTCCATATCTTAAAGTGACACTAAACAATATCTTAATTCTCCAAAAACAACCCATATACATCCACTACTTAATGGTCCTGTATCCTCTTCATTAAGGTTAGGCTGAAACCTGTGTGGCCGTGCTGGCTGCGGTTTGCACGGGCACAAGAGCCCATTAATTTGAAAGGGCTGTCATGCCACAGGACACACAGGAAAGAAATCCCTGCACTGTTTCTGAAATCGCAGCCCGCACGGGAACCCAGGTTCCCTGCACGGGTACTATTTCTAGTTGCGGGTGGCTTGCCATTAGAATTAGACCCCCCTTTCACACTGAGGCGTTTTTCAGGCACTACAGGTGCTATTTTTAGCCCAAAAAAGCGCCTGAAAAACAACTCCCTGCAGTCTCAGTGTAAAAGCCGGAGTGCTTTCACACTTTCACACTGAGTCGATGCGCTGGCAGGACGTTAAAAAAACTCCTGCAAGTAGCATCTTTGGAGCAGTGAAACGCTCCTGCTCATTGAAATTAATGGGCATCACTGCCAAACCTGCCACAAAGCGCTGCTGCAGCGGCGCTTTGAAGGTTGTTTCAGCGCTTTTTCAGCCGCTGGCGGGGGTTAAAAGCGGCCGAAAACCCCCGCAAAAACGACGGTAAAGCGCCGCTAAAAATGGCGGCGCTTTACAGTCGACGCCCCAGTGTGAAAGGGGCCTTAATAGCACTTGCCCGTGGGTCCCACATTTCTCTTTGTGGGTGGTTGTGGCTGTCGGTATTGTGTGGGTCCCACAGCGGCACTACCCTCACAGATGTGAACCCAGCCTAAATGATTTCCTACTGTGTTTTTCTGCCTCCTTTAAATGACTTCTGTAAGCTCTTGAACCTTTGATTTTCCCTCTTATTTACCTTTGTTTGTTACAAGCAGTGCACATTAGTAGTGGTCACATGCACACTACACATCCCATAGCCCATAGTCCATCTCAGGAGCAAGCAAGAGACAGCAACTACCTTTCTTCATACAGTGGGATCATGGAGAATGGACTTAGCCACCCTCTAATTGGAAGCTGGGTCACAGCAGTGAGGCTGAGAGCAATAAAAAATACTTTCTAAAGCAGAACTTCAGTCATTTTTTCAATTTTCAATCTACTAAACTCTTTGCCCTTGTTGTTTTAAATTTGGATAGTAAAACATTTTCTTTCTGCCAGAAAATACCTTATAAAGTCCACTTCCTGTTTCTTGTCAGGTAAAAAGCCTAGGCTTATGACATCATGCACAGCTCTCTCTCTCACTCTTGTGAAAGTTTGCCCGGAAGGGGCGGCGGGGGGGGATGAGTCATAAGAGGGCCAATGGGAGCTGCAGAGCTGGAGGTGTGCTTCTGTGTGTCTGTGTAAATCTAGGAAGTGAACACGCAGCAGCTTCAGCTGCCCACAGTTAAAATGGTTACAGCCATATTTGGCAAGTACAGAATCACAGTACCGTATATACTCGAGTATAAGTCGAATTTTTCAGCACATTTTTTTGTGCTGAAAGTGCCCCCCTCGACTTATACCCGAGTCAAGCACTTTTCTGCAGCAAAAAATTTCATTTTCCGAACCGACTTTGGGGCCCCGTATCTCAGGGCCACTTTATGCTAGGAACCCAAAATTTGGTGTGCAAACCCAGTGGAACTGGTATCACAACATGTGCAAAGCTGGGGTTCCTAGCACTAAGTGGCCCCAAGATACGGGGCCCCAAAATCGGTTCGGAAAATGTCATTCTCTGCTGCAGAAAAGTGCTTGACATTTTCTGAACCGATGTTTGGGGTCCTGTATCTCGGGGACACTTTGTGCTAGAAACCCCAGCTTTGTATATTTTATGGTGCTAGTTCCACTGGGTTTGCACACCAAATTTGGAGTTCCTAACACTAAGTGGCCCCAAGATACGGGGCCCCAAAGTCGGTCAACTGTGTTCATCTGCAGCAATGTCATTTCGGGACCCTTTGGGTTCAGAGACCCCAAATTTTGGCTGCAGCTAGGGGGCATCTAGGAACCCTTAACTACCGAGTTTGAAGTTTGGGGGACCTATGGCTGCAAATGGGCACAGTGAGGCATGCAAATGGGCACAGTGAGGCATGCAAATGGGCACAGTGTGGCTGCAAATGGGCCATGTTGACCCTCTTTTCCACTTACAGTAGCTTTGCATTTCTCACCCTCGTCTTATACTCGGGTCACTAAGTTTTTCCCATTTTTTTGTGGAAAATTAGGGCCTCGACTTATACTCGGAACGACTTATACTCGAGTATATACGGTATTTATAAAACAATATGCAAAGAAGCTTCAGAATGGCAAAGATGTTTTTATTACAAATTACGTGAGCAGACTGCAGTTTCATCTTTAAGTTAAAGTATAACTAATGGCAACACTTTTTTTAGTTTTGAATAGAGGGATTAAAGCCTTTGTCAGTTTTTATTGCAGTCTGTGCCCCAGCAGACAGCGGGGAGGGAGCAGGAAGTGGCGTAAATACCCGCAGATTCTGCGGGTATCTATGCCGGAAGTGGGTACAGATACCTGTAATATACAGGTATCTGTACCCCCCTCCCCCCTGAAAGGTGCCAACTGTGACACCGGAGGGGGGGAGGAATCTAATGAGTGGAAGTTCCACTTTTGGGTGGAACTCCACTTTAAGGAGATTCTGTCTCTCTGTTTGTCCTGTTTACCATTATCATTGAACGTTCAAGTAAAAGAAAATCCCAATTTTGAATTGTCCGCAGAAAAGTAAGAAATGGAAAATCTTCCAATAGGGACACCAGTTCTGGTGACCTGGGGGGCCCCAAGGGATTCCCCTAATTTGCAGGGATTTCCTCTCACTTTTGGCTATGGCAAAATATAAACTGACAAGGGTTATAATAACCCTCCTTTACCCTATCCAAAATGAAAAAAAAGTTTTGCATATAATTCTACTTTGAAGATGTATGAAACCCAAAACCAAATATGTAACATGTTGCAGTTTACAGAGGGTACAGGTAAGGAAATGGGAGCTCGGGGGGGGGGGGGGGGGGGGGCTGCAGCATTACAGGAGGTTTTTCACATAGAATGCATTGAGGATAAAAACCCTGAGGGTTTACAACCCCTTTAACTTTAACTTAATCCAACTTTAATCCAACTTTATAATCAGTTACAGAAGTTTTTTTTCCTTTTGGGATAAAGGTTTTACACGAATAAATAAAAGCTGATCATTTTAAGCACCCCTGCCCATGGTAAATGGTCTGTCTCATCCCTATAACTGTAAGATAGCTTTGTCCTGTTGAAAAACAACAGATTTACTGGCTGGATCAAAATAGAAGAAATAAAGCCTAAACAAAAAGGAAACTAATAGAGCCATCGCATGGTAAGATGCAATATAATAAATATAATAATGTTTGCTTTTGGGATTGATACTGCTTTAAGAATACATACTTGAATATATATTTTTTCTTTTTAAACCAGATTTTAGTGTCACTTTAAACCCTATTCACACCAGACACCCTAGGCAGCATATATATATATATATATATATATATATATATATATATATATTCAGACTCCCTTAAAATTTTTCACTCTTTGTTATATTGCAGCCATTTGCTAAAATCATTTAAGTTAATTTTTTTCCTCATATTGACAGAAAAACACAGAATTGTTGACATTTTTACAGGTTTATTAAAAAAGAAAAACTGAAATATCACATGGTCCTAAGTATTCAGACCCTTTGCTGTGACACTCATATATTTAACTCAGGTGCTGTCCATTTCTTCTGATCATCCTTGAGATGGTTCTACACCAGGGATATGCAATTAGCGGACCTCCAGCTGTTGCAAAACTACAAGTCCCATCATGCCTCTGCTTGTGGCTTTCAGAGTCTTGCTATGCCTCATGGGATTTGTAGTTCTGCAACAGCTGGAGGTCCGCTAATTGCATATCCCTGTTCTACACCTTCATTTGAGTCCAACTGTGTTTGATTATACTGATTGGACTTGATTAGGAAAGCCACACACCTGTCTTTATAAGACCTTACAGCTCACAGTGCATGTCAGAGCAAATGAGAATCATGAGGTCAAAGGAACTGCCTGAAGAGCTCAAAAGACAGAATTGTGGCAAGGCACAGATCTGGCCAAGGTTACAAAAAAATTTCTGCTGCACTTAAGGTTCCTAAGAGCACAGTGGCCTCCATAATCCTTAATTGGAAGACGTTTGGGATGACCAGAACCCTTCCTAGAGCTGGCCGTCCAGCCAGGCTGAGCTATCGGGGGAGAAGAGCCTTGGTGAGAGAGGTAAAGAAGAACCCAAAGATCACTGTGGCTGAGCTCCAGAGATGCAGTCGGGAGATGGGAGAAAGTTGTAGAAAGTCAACCATCACTGCAGCCCTCCACCAGTTGGGGCTTTATGGCAGAGTGGCCCGACAGAAGCCTCTGCTCAGTGCAAGACACATGAAAGCCTGCATGGAGTTTGCTAAAAAACACCTGAAGGACTCCAAGATGGTGGTAAATAAGATTCTTTGGTCTGATGAGACCAAGATAGAACTTTTTGGTCTTAATTCTAAGCGGTATGTGTGAAGAAAACCAGGCACTGCTCATCACCTGTCCAATACAGTCCCAACAGTGAAGCATGGTGGTGGCAGCATCATGCTGTGGGGGTGTTTTTCAGCTGCAGGGACAGGACGACTGGTTGCAATAGAGGGAAAGATGAATGCGGCCAAGTTCAGGGATAACCTTCTCCAGAGTGCTCAGGAGGACCTCAGACTGGGCCGAAGGTTTACCTTCCAACAAGACAATGACCCTAAGCACACAACTAAAATAACGAAGGAGTGGCTTCACAACAATTCCGTGACTGTTCTTGAATGGCCCAGCCAGAGCCCTGACTTAAACCCAATTGAGCATCTCTGGAGAAACCTAAAAATGGCTGTCCACCAACGTTTACCATCCAACCTGACAGAACTGGAGAGGATCTGCAAGGAGGAATGGCAGAGGATCCCCAAATCCAGGTGTGAGAAACTTGTTGCATCTTTCCCAAAAAGACTCATGGCTGTATTAGATCAAAAGGGTGCTTCTACTAAATACTGAGCAAAGGGTCTGAATACTTAGGACCATGTGATATTTCAGTTATTCTTTTTTAATAAAACTGCAAAAATGTCAACAATTCTGTGTTTTTCTGTCAATATGGGGTGCTGTGTGTACATTAATGAGGAAAAAAATTAACTTAAATGACTTTAGCAAATGGCTGCAATATAACAAAGAGTGAAAAATGTAAGGGAGTCTGAATAATTTCCGTCCCCGCTGTATATACAGTCAGTCTAGTGTGTGTGTGTGTGTATATATATACTGTGTATTTTCTGTGCAACATTGTACCCCAGGTTATCTGGAGCATTCTATCATACTTGAAATTCCTATTGTAATTGTGTAACAAGCTGGCTATAGGTGTGATTGACAGGAAATGATGCAACTTGTGCAATGTCAGTACAGTGCAGGATAATCGTGACCATACAGACTGAGATTCCTGTAATGTGATATAAACATAATTGATGTTTTCAGTTGCTTCACAAGCATACTCTGATATATAAACCCAGTGGGGTGTTCGTTCACCTTCTCTCTGATAGTTCTCACTTCTATTTTTATAATAATGATAAAAGTTTAGATAAGAGTTTAAAGTGGTTGTAAACCCATCTTCCATATACCCAGTAAACAATGCGGCATGTGTTCCAGATACCAGTCGGACCGCCAGGATGGGGCTTATGCAAAAACGCCATTAGTATGGTAGTCACCATACACAATGGTGGTACATTTAGACAAGGCTTAGTACGGTAAGATACAGACCCCTATAGCATTACAGACCCCTATAGCTTGTGGACGGCTGCTAAACATATTTATATTTTGATCCAACCCGACTGACTCCTGCACTGGTTACAGGGATCACTGATGTACAATTATGATTATGATTATAATATCATCTGTATTATACTGTGGGAATTAAGTGTCATTCTTTAGTTGTCACTCTAGCTCTACCTCTCCATTGGACCCACAACAGTGGATGGGACCCTTGGGCCTCTCTGGGATGTGTCCTATGAATGCACACATGTATTTAAGAAGCGGAAGGAGGTGCTAGGAAGAAGGTATCCCTTCGAAACACGTCAGCCAACAGTGGTCCTCATGTCCTCTCCTTTATTACTTGGAGACTGTTGTAATCAGGCCGATTGCCACCATTCGAAGACCTTTACAGTGGTGGTTTTCTTTCACATGCTTGTGAGTAGTTTTTAATCTGTTCTTTTAGTAAATTTATCAAAGGATAATGCACAAGGCTGGTACGCCGTCTTTTCTGTATTCCTTTTTTGACTGCTAGGATACCCCTGTCCTGGAGGGCAGCAAGGCCTGAGACATTATCCATCTTGAACTATAGATCACCTGATCAACACACTTGTGCGCAAGAGTATTTGTTTGCTACCCAGTAATGTGACTGGCCTCAGGTGATACACAGAGATGAAACAAATCCTCCTACCTAAGTTGTACCTGTCTATCTGCAGTCTTCTCTTCTCTACATCTGTTCAAAGTGCTGAATTATAAAGCTTGTCTGAGAGTTTAGAAAAAAAGGGGTGGAGAATTGAAACACTCTGTAGAGCTCAGTAAGGAGACTTCTGAGAGCTAGGGTTGCCACCTGTCCGGGATTCACCCGGACAGTACGGGTTTTGAAACATGTGCCCGGGTCTCTGCCCGCCTGAGACCCGGGCACATGATTCATTTCGGACCCGCAAGTGGCTCCCTGTGCCAAAGCTGTGTCATCAGTGCGGCCGTGGAATTCGGTTCTGCAGCGCCGCCTTAGCGCTGCTTGATTTCTGCTCCTGCTCAGCTGTCTGAGTGCAGGACAGAATCGGAACACAGTGGCAGAGGCGGAGCCTCCATATGGCTGGCCGGGTGCTCTCCTCGAATCCTCTGGCTGCCTGTAGAAGTGACAAGGAGGTGGGCGGAGCTTCCCATTTTCCTGCTACTCTGCTGGAATGTGTGCAGAGATCGTGCTGGGACTGGAGCCCAGCTTGTAAGGTAACTTTTTGGCATGTCAGGATTTCAAAGTACTCTCACCTCTCCCCTCCCCCCAACATACACTATACATACATATATACACCCCCCTCCCCCCACCATACACTATACATACATACATATACCCCCTTCCCCCACCATACATACATACGCCCCCTCCATACACTATACATACACCCCCCCTCCCCCACTATACATACATACACCCCCCCCTCCCCCACTATACATACATACATCACCCCCCTCCCCCACTATACATACATACACCCCCCACCATACACTATACATACACCCCCCCTCCCCCACTATACATACATACATACACCCCCCTCCCCCACTATACATACATACACCCCCCACCATACACACACCCCCCCTCCCCCACTATACATACATACACCCCCCTCCCCCCACCATACACTATACATACATACACCCCCCCTCCCCCACTATAAATACATACACCCCCCTCCCCCACCATACACTATACATACATACACCCCCCCTCCCCCACCATACACTATACATACATACACCCCCCCTCCCCCACCATACACTATACATACATACACCCCCCTCCCCCCACCATACACTATACATACACCCCCCTCCCCCACTATACTAACATACATATATACACCCATACACCCCCTCTCCCCCCACCATACACTATATACATACAGTTCTGCCGCCCCCCTCCCATATACCATCCATATAGTTCTCTCTCTCCTCCTCATACACCATCCACATATAGTCCCCCCATATATACAGTCCCCCCATATATACAGTCCTACTCCCCCATATATACAGTCCCCCTAATATATATAGTCCTTCCCCCATACACTATCCATATACACAGCCCCCCTCATATATACAGCCCCCCATATATACAGTTCTCCACCCCCCCATACACCATCCATATATACAGTTCTCACCAGGTGACACCGTCCACTGCTCTACTGACACCGTCCACTGCTCTACTGACACCGTCCACTGCTCTACTGACACCGTCCACTGCCCTACTGACACCGTCCACTGCTCTACTGACACCGTCCACTGCTCTACTGACACCTTCCACTGCCCTACTGACACCGTCCACTGCCCTACTGACACCGTCCACTGCTCTACTGACACCGTCCACTGCTCTACTGACACCGTCCACTGCCCTACTGACACCGTCCACTGCCCTACTGACACCGTCCACTGCTCTACTGACACCTTCCACTGCCCTACTGACACCGTCCTCTGCCCTACTGACACCGTCCACTGCCCTACTGACACCCTCCACTGCTCTACTGACACCGTCCACTGCCCTACTGACACCGTCCACTGCCCTGCTGACACCATCCACTGCTCTACTGACACCGTCCACTGCCCTACTGACGCCGTCCACTGCCCTACTGACGCCGTCCTCTGCCCTACTGATGCCGTCCTCTGCCCTACTGACGCCGTCCTCTGCCCTACTGACGCCGTCCTCTGCCCTACTGACGCCCTCCACTGCCCTACTGACGCCGTCCACTGCCCTACTGACGCCGTCCTCTGCCCTACTGACGCCGTCCTCTGCCCTACTGACACCCACCACTGCTCTACTGACACCGTCCACTGCCCTACTGACACCGTCCACTGCCCTACTGACACCCTCCACTGCTCTACTGACATCGTCCACTGCCCTACTGACACCGTCCACTGCCCTACTGACACCATCCACTGCTCTACTGACACCGTCCACTGCCCTACTGACGCCGTCCACTGCCCTACTGACGCCGTCCTCTGCCCTACTGACGCCGTCCACTGCCCTACTGACGCCGTCCTCTGCCCTACTGACGCCGTCCTCTGCCCTACTGACGCCGTCCTCTGCCCTACTGAAGCCGTCCTCTGCCTTACTGACGCCGTCCTCTGCCTTACTGACGCCGTCCACTGCTCTACTGACACCGTCCTCTGCCCTACTGACACCGTCCACTGCCCTACTGACACCGTCCACTGCTCTATTGACACCGTCCACTGCTCTACTGACACCGTCCATTGCCCTACTGACACCGACCGTTTTATTAATTGAATCATATTTTATGGGTACACTAATGCTTTTGTTTTTTTTAACCATGCCCCTTTAAGTCCCCCTCCCCACTGTTGATGCAATTGGGCCACAGCCACTGTTCACTGTAGCACACTTCATTACTACTCTCTTTGGGTAACCCAAGGTATTTTACAATCTTATAGCATGTACTACAAAAAAATGCTGTGTGCCACGAAAGTGTTCGGGTTTGGCTTGAAGAAAAGGTGGCAACCCTACTGAGAGCTGATTGGAGGGAAGGGACACACCCCCTTTCACACAGCACAAAGGAACAGAACTGAGACTGTCAATCAGCTGGAGATCCCTCCCCTGTCACCATTTTTCTCTTGGTGTCAGGAAAACTTGTCAAAAGTAATTCATGCTGATAGCAGAGGAATGAAACAGCAGACAGAACTGACACTTAGTGCTCCTAATTGAGACAAGTAGACACTATAGAGGGACATGTGTTACTTATATTTCATGTCTGAGGTTTACATCCACTTTAACTTGTAGGCAGCTGTTAAAATATTACTTTTGCAATATGAGTCTTTGACCTTCTTTGGCTACAAAACATGTAAATGACAATATAATATTTTTGGATATATATAATATTAAAGTGGATTGGGAATCTTTGTGTTGGGCTTCCTACACACTGTGCTGTTCTAACGTGCTTTCCTGTTTTTCAAAGGTAACAGTTACATGAGTAATTAACAACTTTCTGCGTCTAAATATAACCTCTACAACTTGGTATTTCGCCACACTTTTATACCACCAGAAGAACTACTGTAATAGCTGCTGACTCCATCTTAAACCATATTCTTAAGGGATTATTTGTACAGGCTGTCAGGGGGGGGGGTAAAAACAGGTTGTTCAGCGACAGTTATACCACCCTCCCAAATGCCCACCTAAAGAGCAATACTGCCATTGAATGAAACCCATTTAAGTGAATGGGGCCATGTCCCAAGCACCCTGCAACCATGTTATTAGAACAGGGGGTGAGGCAGTGGTGTATTTAGGTTTTGTGCTGCCCTAGGCCTGACTAAGCTCGTGCACCCCCAAATTTAACTATGACCCACCCCTTCCTGTCAAGGCCACACCCCTTCCTTTTTAAGATCCGCCCTGTCATCTTCATGGGAGGACAGAGGGACACCGCGGGAGGAGGACAGTGAGCGATACAGCATCTTTTCATTTGGGGGGTAAGGGGATATGTGCTGGGTGCTTTGGGAGGCTCTTGCACTGAAGTCGTGTCCCTCCTCTGTGGCTCCTCCTCCTCCTGGCTGTGTACTGAGTGTGTGTGGCTGACAGTGGGGAGAGAGGTGTCGGCTGCTACAGAAAGCCCATCGCCGCTTGTAGGACTCCAGGCGGCAGATGTCCTGGGTGCCCACGCTGGCGCATCCCTGTCTGGCCAGTTACCGAAACTCAGTGCTGTAACTTGTTGTGGGCTCTGGGACAGTGGCGTCACTAGGGTTGGCCTAGAGGATATCAGGTTAGGTACTTCCTAATGGCTCAGTTCCTGGGAACAGTAATGTATAATGACCAACAGGCTCTCTTACCAGACCCGGTGAAACTGCAACAGTGATTCCTCCGGCTGGACGTTCGCTCACTCTGGGTTGCCCAGGCCAATTCTAGTCAGTAGTGTAGCATGTCTCTACCCTGGCAGTGGCTTCATCTTTCTCCCCCTCTGGTGGTGCGGGTACAGCGTGGCTCTCTGGTGGTGCGTGTACAGCATGGCTCTCTGGTGGTGCATGTACAGCGTGGCTCTCTGGTGGTGCGTGTACAGCATGTCTCTCTGGTGGTGCGTGTACAGCGTGGCTCTCTGGTGGTGCGGGAACAACGTGGCTCTCTGGTGGTGCGGGAACAGCGTGGCCCTCTCTCTCTGGTGGTGCGTGGCTCCCTCTCTGGTGGAGAGGGCACAGCGTGGCTCCCTCTCTGGTGGTGCAGGTACATCGTGGCTCCCTCTCTGGTGGTGCGGGTACATCGTGGCTCCCTCTCTGGTGGTGCGGGAACAACGTGGCTCTCTGGTGGTGCGGGTACAGCATGGCTCTGGTGGTGCGAGTACAGCGTGGCTCTGGTTGTGCGGGTACAACGTGGCTCTCTGATGGTGCGGGTACAGCGTGGCTCTGGTGGTGCGGGTACAGCGTGGCTCTGGTGGTTCGGGTACAGCAGGGCTCTGGTGGTGCGAGTACAGCGTGGCTCTGGTGGTGCGGGTACAGCGTGGCCCTTCCGTGGTGTGGGTACAGCGTGGCTCTGGTAGTGCGGGTACAACGTGGCCCTCTGGTGGTGTGGGTACAGCATGGCTCTGGTGGTGCGGGTACAGCGTGGCTCTTGTGGTGCGGGTACAGCGTGGCCCTGGTAGTGCGGGTACAACGTGGCCCTCTGGTGGTGCGGGTACAGCGTGGCTCTGGTGGTGCGGGTACAGCGTGGCTCTCTGGTGGTGCGGGTACAGCGTGGCTCTGGTGGTGCGGGTACAGCGTGGCTCTCTGGTGGTGCGGGTACAGCGTGGCTCTCTGGTGGTGCGGGTACAGGGGTACAGTGTGGCTCCCTATCTGGCTTCCCCCAGCACAGTATTCTTTTTCTCCTCCTGTAACCCCCCCAGCAGAGTGCATGCATGCTGGGGGCTGTAGCATGATGTCTGTGGACACACACAGGGGCCGCCATTCTTTAGGGATTACTTTTCCTATGATGCCCCCAGAGTCTTCTGATTGGCCCTCTGCTGTGGCCAATTATGGGGAGGGAAACAGCGGGGAGGAAGCTGGGCGGCGGCACGGCGAAACCAATTAGAGCCGCTCTCTCTCTCTTCTCCGTTCAGCTGACAGAAAGGGGAGGGGGGGCGAGCGGGGGAGTTCTCTGGTAAATGGAGCAGCAGATCTGTGACAGGGAGAGGAGAGATGCGGGCTGTCTGTGTATCTCCCCCGCTCGCCTCCCCCTCCCCTGACAGCCCGCATCTCTCCTCTCCCTGTCACAGATCTGCTGCTCCATTTACCAGAGAACTCCCCCGCTCGCCCCCCCTCCCCTTTCTGTCAGCTGAACAGAGAAGAGAGAGAGCGGCTCTAATTGGTTTTGCCGCGCCGCTGCCCAGCTTCCTCCCCGCTGTTTCCCTCCCCATAATTGGCCACAGCAGAGGGCCATTCAGAGAGAGAGAGAGAGAGAGAGAGAGAATCACGGCTTTACGGGGCGGCTTGACGGCTCCTGTGCGGGAGGAGAGTGGGTGCCGTTTTGGTGGGGGGGGCGGCTTTTTTGCCGCCCCCCCCCCCACAAAGTGCCGCCCTAGGCCCGGCCTTGTTGGCCTAGGCCAAAACACAGCACTGGGGTGAGGGTAAATCTTCCTTTTCCCTGGCTTTGTAAAACTGACCGCTTACCTTATGTTTTTAAATTGGAACAGGTAGGTAAAGTGGATCATCACTGGATCTGAGCACCACAAACCAAAAACACTATTTAATTCATTTTTAATATTCCAAAGCACCCCCCCCCCCCCATCCATCCATGTCTCTATGCTTTATTTTGTTGAGAAATCACTTTGAAATACGACCCCCCTAGCATTTCTGGCAGTGACCATCTTGAGTAAGGGCAAATGATTCATGTAGTATTTCTTGGAATCCATCTGCCCTTAGCTCAAGCATGGAGGCAGGAGGGTGTGCTTATCTAAAACATCTCCTCCTCTCCTCCCATCCTGAAGATGTATGACATCATTTGCCTAGGCAAGAAACCAGGAAGTAACTGAAAAAAATGTAAAAAAATAAGTTTAAAACAAGTAAATATGATATACTTTCCTATCTATTTACTAATACTAGCAGCATTAGGATTAAAAACAGGATGAAAAAGAGAAAAAGAAAAAGAGAATGAAGTTCCACTTTAAGAGAGATCTCCTCAATGGGCATAGACACCAAAAGATTCGTACAGAAGTCTTAATCATTCCAACTGGCCAAAGGGATGTCTGGGCATGAAAAGATAGCAGCAAGATGACCAAAAAATTGCTCTTCTCATCATAGAGAGTTGTGAATAGAGCCATTCATAAACATGTATTTGACAATGGAAGTGATCTGCAGTGCAAGGTTAACCAGTCAAGGACCAGCCGCCACATTTATACTGCAGCAGGTTGGCTCTTCTGGGCAAATCGTTGTAGCTGTACGTCAGGCGCTTTAAGAGCACTAGGGTGCGACAACGGAGCCAATGTTCGTGCCTGGCAGCCGTGATGTCCACCAAGCACCTGTGATCACTCTTGAGAGAGACAGAACCGAGATCTGTCAATGTAAACAGACAGATCTCGGTTCTGTCAGGAGAGAGGAGACAGATCTGCTGTTCATACTGATTATGAACAACGATCGGTCTCCTCCTCCAGGCAGTCCCATCCCCCCCACAGTTAGAAACACTCCCTAACACACACGTTTAACCCCTTGATTGCCCCCTAGTATTAACCCCTGCCAAAGACATTTCTACAGTAATCAGTGGCTATTTTTAGCTCTGATTGCTGTATAAATATCAGTGGTCCCAAAAAAGTGTCAAAAGTGTCTGATCTGTCCGCCGCAATGTCGCAGTCCCACTAAAAATCGCTGATCACCGCCATTACTAATAAAAAAAATAAAAAAATAAAAATGCCATAAATCTATCCCCTATTTTGTAGACACTATACCTTTTGAGCAAACCAATCAATATACGCTTATTGTGATTTTTTTTTACCAAAAATACGTAGAAGAATACATATCGGCCTAAACTGAGGAAGAAATGTTTTATTTTTTTTATTTTTTGGGGATATTTATTATAGCAAAAAGTAAAGAAATATTGTGGTTTTTTTTTTTCAAAATTGTTGGTCTTTTTTTGTTTAGGTGATCAAATAATACCAAAATAAAGCTCTATTTGTGGGCAAAAAAAGGACATCAATTTTGTTTGGGTACAGCGTCGCACGACCGCGCAATTGTCAGTTAAAGCAACCAGGGGCGTAACTAGAAATCACAGGGCCCCATAGCAAAATGTTGTATGCCCCCCCCCCCCCACCCCACAAAAAAAAAAAAATGAACTAATGCCATTGAACAACAGATTACCACACCCATGTGGCACAGTACCCAGGCAGCAGCTTATATTAATTTCGAACAACAAAGTATGCAGTATACTGTATGCAGTAGAGCTGGGCGATTTTCTCCCAAAAAAATGTGCGATATTTAAAAAAAACAAAAAACTCAATTCACGATTCGAATTGAGTCTTTTTTTTTTATGATAGACACAGCGGCAGTCCTGAGGAGCTGCGGGCAGGAGTTTTTAGGCGAGGCCGCGGCTTCGTCATAGTTCGCGACGTGCGGCCTTGCGGACTAGGCCGAAGCAGCGGCCTCGCCTGAAAACTCCTGCCCGCAGCTCCTCAGGACTGCCGCGGTGTCAGCACCGGTCCTGGTGAAAATAAAAAAATCTAAAAAATTGGTTTGCTGAAAATTTGAATCGATTTGAATCTCAACTCGATTGAAGATTCAAATCGATTTTTCCCCAGCCCTAGTATGCAGCCCCTGAAAGACACACATGCATACCCCCATCAGTACAGACACCCAATACCTCAGTGCAGACCCCCCATCAGTACAGACACCCAATACCTCAGTGCAGACCCCCCAGCAGTACAGACACCCCTCAGTGCAGGACCCAACCCCCTCAGCAGTACAGACATCCCCCCAGTGCAGACCCCCCTCAGTATAGACACCCCCCAGTGCAGACCCCCCAGCATTACAGACCCCCCAGCATTACAGACACCCCTCTCAGTGCAGACATCCCCAGCAATGCAGACCCCCCTCAGTGCAGACCCCCTCAGTAGTACAGACCCCCCCAGCAGTGCAGACCCCCATCAGTACAGACACCCCCCCAGCATTACAGACCCCCCTCAATAGTACAGACCCCCCCAGCAGTGCAGACCCCACCTCAGTGCAGACCCCCTCAGCAGTACAGACACCCCCCTCAGTGCAGGACCCCCCCAGCAGTACAGACACCCCCCCTCAGTGCAGGACCCCCCCAGCAGTACAGCCCCCCCCCTCAGTGCAGGACCCCCCCAGCAGTACAGACACCCCCCTCAGTGCAGGACCCCCCCAGGAGTACAGACACCCCCCCTCAGTGTAGGACCCCCCCAGCAGTACAGACACCCCCCTCAGTGCAGGACCCCCCCAGCAGTACAGACACCCCCCCCTCAGTGCAGGACCCCCCCAGCAGTACAGACACCCCCCCCTCAGTGCAGGACCCCCCCAGCAGTACAGACACCCCCCCTAAGTGCAGGACCCCCCCAGCAGTACAGACACCCCCCCTCAGTGCAGGACCCCCCCCCCCAGCAGTACAGACACCCCCCTCAGTGCAGGACCCCCCCAGCAGTACAGACACCCCCCCTCAGTGCAGGGCCCCAGTACAGACACCCTCCCAGTGCAGACCACCCCCCTCAGTACAGACACCCCCCAGCATTGCAGACACCCCCCAGCAGTAAAGAAGCACCCCCCCCCCTTACATACCTCAGAACAGCGCTGACAGTCTTCAGATACACACAGCGGTGTGTCCCTCGAGGCTCGAGCGCAGGCTCCTCCTCCTCTGTGGATGTAAACAGAGAGGAGGGAAGGTGGCTTTGGTCCACGCCGCAGAGAGACAGCGAGCGGTGCGGCTGCCGCTACCTAATGGTGTCACCCCTCTGGCGGGTGTCACCCAGTGAGGCCTGCACCCGCCTACCAACGCCACTCATCGGGCCCCAACTCGGCTACGGGCCCCATAGCTACCGCGTGTGTTGCTATGGCGGTAGTTCCGCCAGTGAAAGCAACGCAGTGCCGTATCGCAAAAACTGGCCTGGTCATTAAGGGGGCAAATCCTTCTGGTCCTTAAGTGGTTAATAACGATACCCAGAGATCATAGTACTGCTTTACATAAAGATACATAAAGAACAGTATTTGACTGTTCACATCTGTGAATTATTATACATTGTACTATGCTGCTGCTCAGTATGAGTAAAGGAGGTGGGCGCAGTCCAACTGGTTGTGATCATGGCGGAATCCACAGTGCACATTAGTTGTTTTTGCACTGCAAGCAATGTGAGTAAAAAATTATTTGGTTGTATTTAGTGGTTTTCACAACCTAAAAAAAAAAAACATGTCTAGGCCAACATTCATACTTTAGTCTGCTTACCATTCACAGTGAGCTGAGCTGTTTCGGACGTAAAAGAGCCTGGAATAGTCAGTTGGACAGTGAAGTCTCCAGCATCAGAGGTCCTGAGGTTTGATATCAATAAAGATCCATTCTTCATGACTTTCTCTCGTCCTGTAAACATTTTCCCAGTGGTTGGATCATTTGTTTCAGGGTTTAATGTCACAATTAACTTTGAATCAATTATCGAGCTTCCCTTGTACCAGTTGATCATTAGAATTTTGCCTTCATACTCGACATTCAATAGAGCATTTTGACCCACGGTTGGATTTGGGGGTTCTATTTTGATGAGGGAGCAGTTCTCTATCTGTGCACATATAATAGCTAGGAAAGAATAGAGAAAACATAAGTCATATCATTGGTTTTAAAGCAGAGTTCCAGCCTCAAAAACAACTTTCGTTTAAAAAGCTATCTCTTACAATCACATTCTGTGGATTTAGCATTGGTTAATCTTATTACTAGCGCCGCATTTCTAGATAGTTTATTTAAAAACTTACCTTATATTGATGTATCTCAGGCATTCCCATCTTACTCGTGGGCAGGCGAAGCCCACAAGCATAGGTGTGCGCAGCCTAATGCATTAGGGTGTGCACCCTTAAGCTCAAACATACATGCATGTGTATGTATCTACATATATATGACCCCAGCACATTGATCTCTCTGCTGGCACAGTGAAAGAGAAAAGGATAAACACTTCTCTTATGGCAGAGCCAGTAAGAGGGAGATCTTTCCCATTTTCCTGTTGCTACACAGGACGATAACACTAATGCGCATGGGGGGATTAGGGTGTGCCTGGGCACACCCGGCACACCCTGTGCGCACGCCTATGCCCACAAGCATATACTTCCGGGATACGGTGCACTGCCCCTTATCGCGCATGCACAGTAAGGACATCTAGAGGCGCAGGAAACTAATCAGGTTGCCATCACAACGGCGGCAGCATCTGTAGTGCTCGCCCCGTTGTGAGGGCAACCAAGATAAGCTAATTTTATATACAGGAAGACGGAACCCTGTAAATCAGTTATCTGCTTTAAATTGCTTCATTTCCTGTCAATAAATGATGCGATTTTTGCACACAGTTCTGCCCACTGACTCCTGGGAAATGATGACTCACATTTTCCAGGAGCACAGGCGAGGGAGAAAGTGATGTGGTGCGCACCGGAGCCAGAAGTGGCAGATTTGGAGCCACCACCTAGCAACAGGACACTTTGGGTAAGTAAAAAAAGACTTTTCTCTCCAAATGTTTTTTAATATTAATCATGGATTAGAAAAATGTTAAAAAAAAAATTCAGGGTGGAACTCCGCTTTAATTATATGATTCTACGCATGTAAAGGAGACTTCACAATCTAGTTCTGTGTTTCTCCAATGTATTATACACCCATTTGAAACAACTGGCATTTACCTGTATCCATACTGTAAGTTAGTTTATCTCAAATACTTTATTTACAGTATCTTTATAGGAATAGTATACTAAGCAGAACTTTATACAGTACATACAGTGGATATAAAAAGTCTACACACACCTGTTAAAATGTCAGGTTTCTGTGATGTAAAAAAATGAGACAAAGATAAATAATTTCAGAACTTTTTCCACCTTTAATGTGACCTATAAACTGTACAACTCAGTTGAACAACAAACTGAAATATTTTGGGTGGAGGGAAGTAAAAAAAAAACTAAAATAATAGAGTTGCATAAGTGTGCACACCCTTAAACTAATACTTTGTTGAAGCACCCTTTGATTTTATTACAGCGCTCAGTCTGTTTGGGTATGAGTCTATCAGCATGGCACATCTTGACTTGGCAATATTTGCCCACTCTTTTTTGCAAAAACACTCCAAATCTGTCGGATTGCGAGGGCATCTCCTGTGCACAGCCCTCTTCAGATCACATATTTTCAATCATATTCAGGTCTGGGCTCTGGCTGGGCCATTCCAAAACTTTAATCTTCTTCTGGTGAAACCATTCCTTTGTTAACCTGGATGTATGCTTTGGGTTGTTGTCATGCTGAAAGATGAAGTTCCTCTTCATGTTCAGCTTTCTAGCAGAAGCCTGAAGGTTTTGTGCCAATATTGACTGATATTTGGAACTGTTCATAATTCCCTCTACCTTGACTAGGGCCTCTGTTCCAGCTGAAGAAAAACAGCCCCCAAAGCATGATGCTGCCACCACCATGCTTCACTGTGGGTATGGTGTTCTTTTGGTGATGTGCAATGTTGTTTTTGCGCCAAACATATCTTTTGGAATTATGGCCAAAAAGTTCAACCTTGTTCGACCGCTATCTCGAGAGAACGTGACGTCACTACCTGACTGGCTGATAGAAGAGCTGAGTTGTGTAGAGAGCAGCAGGGCTGTGGTTTTAGTTGATCGGCGAAGAGCGAGAAACACCTGGCCGGAGTTGCTCTGGAAGAACTGGGGAGCCGTCGGGGAAGCATGCCTTTTTGAATCTGGGCTGGGCCGTGTTTCTTCAGAAGGGAGGAGCCGAGGTCTCTCATAGGTGGCTGTCCTGAAGGACTCTTGGAAAAGACCTTACCAATTGGTGGTGGGAAGTCGTGGAGGAGCCCAGTCCTGGAACGCTTTATTGGAAGTCTGAGTCGAATCACTGGAGTGATCTCACGGAGCAGCGGTACGCAAGCAGAATATCCACAGAGACATCCATCCCAAGACACCCACTCTTCGCTCAATACCCCTGTGGGGGTGATTGATTCTGGTGAGTGGGGGAGCATGGGGGGGAGCACTTGAAGTCACCAGCTGATACGAGCACGGAAGTCACCGCTTTTTATTCCTGGCATCCTTAACTGCATACTGGCTGGACCCTGGTTTCATAGAACTTCTGTTTCTCCATAGAGACTCTCGTTCTGCGTCTGTTGTCTTTCACAGAGACTTTATTATATATATTCTATATGCAAGAGCTTCACCAATAATTGCCTACCTGTACACACATTTGCTTGTATAGATTCTGTATATACATTACATGAGTCCCACTGCGGCTTAATATATGTTAGTACAGAGGTTCAGGAATTACTGATCACTTTTTCAGTAATAGTACATATGGGAGTTAATATACACGTTACTGAAATGGTATAATTAATAATTAGTGTTTTACACTATTGTTGGTGTTAGCCCCATAGGGGGCGTCATACTGTCACAATACTTTAGACCTTTGGAATCAGTGTGGTTACCGCATATTTATATAATTTTTTGTAATACACGGCACTTACTATCACATTTATATAACACACAGGGATTGCACGCTTATCTTGCAGTGGTTTATTTATATTTATTTTTACCTTTACACATATGTTAGGTCTTGCCTAATTGGTTGATAAATCACAGGCTATTGTCACTTTCACGCATGTTTTTGGTACTTAGCCTTTTATTTGTGTTTTTTGCTTAGAAATTACATGATCACTTGTAGTGTGTTTACACATTCTCATGATTATAACTATTTAAACACTGTTAATAGGGCAGCGCCATATTCCTCAACTTCTCTTCAAAAAGTTCAACCTTGATTTCATCAGACCATAACACATTTTCCCACATGCTTTTGGGAGACTTCAAATGTGCTTTCGCTAAATTTAGCTGGGCCTAGATGTTTTTCTTCGTAAGAAAAGGCTTCCATCTTGCCACGCTACCGCATAGCCCAGACATATGAAAAATACGGGAGATTGTTGTCACATGTGCCACACAGCCAGTACTTGCCAGATATTCCTGCAGCTCCTCTAATGTTGCTGTAGGCCTCTTGGCAGCCTCCCTGACCAGTTTTCTTCTCGTTTTTTCATAAATTTTGGAGGGATGTCCAGTTCTTGGTAATGTCACTGTTGTGCCATATTTTCTCCACTTGATGATGACTGTCTTCATTGTGTTCCATGGTATATTTAATGCCTTGGAAATTCTTTTGTACCCTTCTCCTGACTGATACCTTTTAACAAGGAGATCCCTCTGATGCTTTGGAAGCTTTTGCTGTAGGATGCAACTTTTACTGTAGACTTTTGCTGTAGGATGTGACTAAGGAAATGTCGGGAAAGCCCTACTAGAACAGCTGAGCTTTATTTGGGGGTTAACCACTTCGACCACTATAGTCGAAAGACGGCTACAGCGCAGACTTAATTTGCCGGGAGGGCCATCCCTGGACATTCTCCCATGCTTGAGCGGCCTGCGTGCCCCCTGCAGGGCGAGCTCACGAGCTCTGTGATCAGCGAATCTATGAGACTCGCCTGATCACAGATCATAGTAAGGGGTTGATCCCGACCCCTTACCATGTGATCAGCCAATGACAGCTGATCATGTGATCTAAACAGAGCCAGTAATCGGCTATTTTTCCTCCTCACGCTGGGAGCGCGAGGAGGAAAAAAAAGCCGATCACCGGCGGCTGCGAGAGGGTTTTCGGTCCCGATCATGGAGGTGTCACCAGCGTCACCTACCAGTGCCCACCAGTGCCACCTACCAGTGCCCACAGTTTCACATATCAGTGCCCACAGTGCAGTCTATAAATCACCAATCAGTGCGTCATTACCAGTGCTGCCTATCAATACCACCTACCAGTGCCCATCAGTGCCACCTACCAGTGCCCATCAGTGCCACCTATCAGTGCCCATCAGTGACATCAATCACTGCCACCCATCAGTACCACTCATCAGTGCCACCTACCAGTGCCCATCAGTGCCACCTATCAGTGCCCATCAGTGACATCAATCACTGCCACCCATCAGTACCACTCATCAGTGCCACCCATCAGTGCCATCCATCAGGGCCCATCAGTGCCGTCTTATTAGTGCCCATCAGTGCCGTCTTATCAGTGCCCATCGGTGTCATCTTATCTGTGCCTATCAGTGTCGCCTTATCTGTGCCTATCAGTGTCGCCTTATCTGTGCCCATCAGTGCCCATCAGTGCAGCCTCATCAGAGAATATCAATGAAGGAGAAAAATGACCCGTTTGCAAAATTTTATAACAAACTATGAAACGTGTTTTTTTTTTTCCAAAAATTTCTGTCTTTTTTTGTTTGTTTAGCAAAATATAAAAACCCAAATAGTGATTAAATACCACCAAAAGAAAGCTCCATTTGTGTGAAAAAAATGATAAAAATTTCATTTGAGTACAGTGTAGCATGACCGCGCAATTGTCATTCAAAATGCTACAGCGCTGAAAGCTGAAAATTGGTCTGGGCAGGAGGGGAGTTTACGTGACCAGTAAGCAAGAGGTTAATCAGAGGCACTTTAAATGATGGCAGGTGTGTGCTGTATCCTATTTAACATGAGTTTCAATGTGATTGCTTAATTCTGGACACAGCTACATCCCCAGTTATAAGAGGGTGTGCACACTTATGCAACCCCTAAAAGATTTCAGTTTGTTTTTTAATTGAGTTGTACAGTTTATAGGTCACATTAAAGGTGGAAAAAGTCCTGAAATTATTTATCTTTGTTTCATTTTTTTTATATCACAGAAACCTGACATTTTAACAGGGGTGTGTAGACTTTTCATATCCACTGTATTACAAATTACATTAATGTAATTTGTTGAAATTACCCTTTAAATGTATATACGTATTTTCCAAACTATTTCTTTTTTTATTTTAATATGTTTTATTTGAAAAATTTAGAGTACAATTTGTCATCAAACGTAAAGAAGATATTTTATGGGGATTTTATGTGATAGACCAACACAAAGTGTCACGTAATTGTGAAGTGGAAGGAAAATGATAAATGATTTTCCAAATTTTTTACAAATAAATATCTGAAAAGTGTGGTGTGCATTTGTATTCAGCCCCTTTACTCTAAAACCCCTAACTAAAATCTAGTGGAGCCAATTACCTTCAAAAGGCACCTAATTAGTAAATAGAGTCCACCTGTGTGTAATATAATCTCAGTATAAATACCGCTGTTCTGTGACGCCCTCAGAGGTTTTTTAGAGAACCTTAATGAACAAACAGCATCATGAAGGCCAAAGAACACACCAGACAGGTCAGGGATAAAGTTGTGGAAAAGTTCAAAGCAGGGTTAGGTTATAAAAAATATCCCAAGCTTTGAACATCTCATGGAGCACTGTTCAATCTATCATCCGAATATGGAAAGAGCATGTTACAACTGCAGACCTACCAAGACATGGCCGTCCACCTAAACTGACAGGCCAGGCAAGGAGAGCATTAATCAGAGAAGCAACCAAGAGGCCCATGGTAACTCTGGAGGAGCTACAAAGATACGCAGCTTAGGTGGGAGAATCTGTCCACAGGACAACTATTAGTTGTGCACTCCACAAATCTGGCCTTTATGGAAGAGTGACAAGAATGAAAGCCATTGTTGAATAAAAGCCATAAGGTTCCAGTTTGCAGTGTGGGGGGGACAGCAAACAGGCGGAAGAAGGTGCTCTGGTCAGATGAGACCAAAATTTTACTTTTTGGCCTAAACCAAAACGGTATGTGTGGCGGAAAACTAACACTGTACATCACCCTGAACACACCATCCCCACTGTGAAACATGGTGGTGGCAGCATTATGTTGTGGCGATGCTTTTCTTCAGCCGGGACAGGGAAGCTGGTCAGAGTTGATGGGAAGATGGATGGAGCCAAATACAGGGCAATCTTAAAAGAAAACCTGTTAGATTCTGCAAAAGATTTGAGACTGGGGGGCAGGAGTTCACCTTCCAGCAGGACAATGACCCTAAACATGCAGCCAGAGCTACAATGGAATGGATCAAAGCATATTCATGTGTTAGAATGGCCCAGTCAAAGTGCAGACCTAAATCCAATTGAGAATCTGTGGCAAGACTTGAAAATTGCTGTTCACAAATGCAGCCCACCCAAGAAGAACGGGCAAAAATGTCACTCTGTTGATGTGCAAAGCTGGTAGAGACATCCCCAAAAAAGACTTGCAGCTGTAATTGCAGTGAAAGGTGGTTCTACAAAGTATTGACTCAGGGGGTCTGAATATAAATGCACGCCACACTTTTCACATATTTATTTGTAAAAAGTTTGGAAAACCATTTATCATTTTCCTTCCACCTCACAATTATGTGATACTTTGTGTTGGTCTATCACATAAATTCCCAATAAAATACATTTACATTTTTGGTTGTAACATGAAAAAATGTGGAAACTTTCAAGGGGTACTTTTTCAGGGCACTGTATTGCAATAGTACAGTGTTCATTGCAGTGGATCTTTCGTAGCAGTACATATCCAAGTCATTAGTTAGCAAACCTGAAAGCAGAATGAAATGGTAATACAAATCAAACAATTTGAATCAAAAAGCTTTTAAACCCGGGGTATGGCAGAAGATTGGGAGGGAGGGGGAAGGGACAATATACAATGGAGAGTTTTAGGTTCAGAAAGCAAAGAAATGGTAAGATTATTAGGTTTAGAAAATGTGAGCTCCACCAGTCCTAGGTTTCTAGTCAGTTAGTTTTGCTATTCGCTCTGTGTTGGAAAATGAATTGTGAAGTCTGTTTTTGACTTCAGTCAATGAAAGGATACAATCTCTTTTTCAAAGAGACTTTTTCACTTTAAAAAGACCAAATCCTGCTAACAGGTATGAAATGCAGGTACTTAGAAGTGCATATACCTATCTGTAGCAACGTTCAGTTGCCCTCTCCCTTTTCCACACACAAATACATATTCTTATTTATCCATCAAGCAACACAGCATAAACAGCAACTGAAGACTAATGCCACGTACACACGATTGGAAATTCCGCCAGCAAAAGTCCGATGTGAGCTTTTGGTCGGAAATTCCGACCGTGTGTATGCTCCATCGGGCTTTTGCTGGTGGAATTTCCGGTAGCAAAAGATTGAGAGCAGGTTCTCTATTTTTCCGACGGAAAAAGTTCCTATCGGAAATTCCGATCATCTGTAGCAATTCCGACGCGCAAAATTCCTACGCATGCTCGGAAACAATTTGACGCATGCTCGGAAGCATTGAACTTAATTTTCTCTGCTCATTGTAGTGTTGTACGTCACCACGTTCTTGACGGTCGAAAGTTCAGAGAACTTTTGTGTGACAGTGTATGCCGCACACCGGACGAGATAACAAGTGCCTTTATTAATAAGAAGCTGGATCACAAGGTATACAAGACACTACAGCAGGGATGTACAGAGATCAGCTGACGCGTTTCGCACTCATAACGGGTGACTACTCATAGCTCAATTCAAAGTTTTTCTGACAGAAATTCCGATCGTGTGTACGGGGCATAAAGCTTAGTACACACTAGTAGTTTTTTCATTTAACCAAGCAAGACTGACCGCTCAGGAGGAGCGGCTGTACTAACTATCCGACCTAGTACAGTGATCTCCCCTGCTATGCTATTGTGTTTTGACCAGGGGATGGCCCCCCACCAGAGCACTCTGTTCGACCCTTTCAGCCATTGGCTGAGAGGGCTGATCGGGAGCCGATCGGCAGACCTTTTTCAGTCAAGGCCCTTCGACAGAAGCAAGTCAAACGGCTGGCTTTTGTCGGACTGACTGACTTCTATACACATTTGGCCCATGTGTACTAGGCTTAAGGAGGTGGTGACAACCCACATTTATATACTGAATTAAAATGGGGGTATTTGGAGATTGCAGAAAACAATATGCTGAAGTTTTAAGCACCCCTCTTTGGAACAGTTTCACTTTAGTACTACTGTCACAAAAGGGATGGGCAGCACTAATGACTAAATGGTTAGCATTTCCTCCTAGCAGCACTAGGGTTGTCCGTTCGAATCCCAACCACAGTACTACCTGCCTGTTCTCCCTGTGCCTGCATGGGTTTCCTCCCATACTCCAAAGACATGCTGGTGGGTTAATTGGTTCCTGTTTAAATTGGCCCTAGTATATGTATATATGAATATGAGTTAAGGACCTTAGATTGTAAGCTTCTTGAGGGCAGGGACTGATGTGAATGTACAATATATATGGAAAGCGCTGCTTAAATTGTCAGCACTATATAAGTTCCTGTAATAAATACATTTTAAAAATAGGAGTAAGCGTTTTAACATGAGGCTAATCTGATAAAACATGTTAAAATTGTTAACAGTACCAAAGCAGTGGCGTATTATACCCCATATATATATTCTGAACTGCTCTTTGTCATCTAAAATCTGGAAAACTGATGTAAAGTAATCTGAAAAGAGAACTTTTGTTGGAGTAATAAATGAATAAAAAAAGATAATTGCTATAGAAATACAGTAGCTCTCATATGTACATGACTTTACCCATCCCCTTAAATGTTCTACTTACTATTATGTTTGCTTACCTGCTACAAGATATCCCCAGTGACACCACTTCATAAAATCTTCACTGTAGACCATCTCACAAGAATTGTTTGGTGTTCTCTACCCCACAAGAAAACAAGAAGATGTGTGCCTGGTAGATGAGACACTGAATGAGGAAAAGGATGGTGTGGGAATACAACATTTTTGCCTGGAATATAATCTGACGGTGGAAGCTTCAAACCTAGCAATTAATTGTGTCGCCTATCATTACTTACGGAGCCCATGATTCACAAACTTGGCTAACTGGAATGAATTTCCATAACATCTGAAACAGAAAGTATACAGGACAATAACACTTCATAACTATTGCTTTATTCTCTAGGAGAAACACAGAATCCTATGAAGCAGGTAATGGAAACTTTACAGTGCAGTTGGCAAACCATGGCCTTCCATCATTGGCAAATAGCTTGTCATTCACTGGCGTGCTAGGATTCATGGGTGTTTAAAGAAGGATCCATGTATTACTATACTGAATGTATTACTTAACAATGTCTTCAGCACTTGATGTTGCATTATGGGTAATCATATATACATATGAAATTATACCCCTACAGTGGAGCATAGGTAGCTCAAGGGGATAAAAAAAAATATTACAACGTGAAGATGTTGATATTGTGAAACAATTCAGATCTAGATATAAGCAATGATTGCTAACTTTTTTCTTTTTTTTATACTCTCTTATTATTACTGTACAGTGTTTATATAGCTCCAACAGATTGCACAGCACTTTACAAAATAAAGGGAGACAGTACAGTAACAATTCAAGACAAGAGGGTTAGGAGGGTGCTGCTTATGACATTTTACAATGTAAAAGGAAGGTGCAAGTGATACAAAAAGGTAATATTTGTGCAGAGATGAGTTGATGGAAAAAGTATAAGCTCAGTTGTTAGGCAAGGGTGGGCTAAGCTTCTCTAAAGAGATGAGTTTTCATTGATCGTCTAAAGGCTAAATAGGAGGTAGCTTGAGGAGCTTTGGATACAGGGAGGGTTCCAGAGGATGGGAGAGGCTCTGGAGAAGTCCTGGAGGCCGGCATGGGAGGAGTTGAAGAGGGAGCTAGAGGAGAAAATCCCGAGGAGTGAGGAGGATGGTTTGGATGATATTGTAAGACAAAGTCGGTGATGGTTTTGTATGTTGTTTTAGTATTCTGAATGTTATTTGTTGGGTGAGCAGAAACCAGTGGAGGGACTGGATTGGAGTGATGGTGGACACACTTAGCAGTTAGTAAAGTGGATGAATCTGGCAGCAGCATTTGTGATAGACTGAAGGGGGATAGCCTTTGTAGAGGTCGGTCAACAAGAAGAGAGTTGAAGTAGTCAAGGGGAGAGATAGTAAGATAGTGAATTAGTAGCTTAGTGGTGTCATTGGTTAAGAAGTGAATGCAACAAGATTTGGACAGTAATTGGATGTGGGGCTGAAAGCAAACATCAAAATGAAGGATCACACTTACAGTCAGGTCCATAAATATTGGGACATCGACACAATTCTAATCTTTTTGCCTCTGTACACCACCACAATGGATTTGAAAAGAAACAAACAAGATGTGCATTAACTGCAGACATTCAGCTTTAATTTGAGGGTATTTACATCCAAATCAGGTGAGCATTGTAGGAATTACAACAGTTTGTATATGTGCCTCCCACTTTTTAAGGGACCAAAAGTAATGGGACAGATTAACAATCATCCATCATTGCAAATCCTTTGCAGTCAATTACAGCCTGAAGTCTGGAACGCATAGACATCACCAGACGCTGGGTTTCATCCCTGGTGATGCTCTGCCAGGCCTCTACTGCAACTGTCTTCAGTTCCTGCTTGTTCTTGGGGCATTTTCCCTTCAGTTTTGTCTTCGGCAAGTGAAATGCATGCTCAATCGGATTCAGGTCAGGTGATTGACTTGGCCATTGCATAACATTCCACTTCTTTCCCTTAAAAAGCTCTTTGGTTGCTTTCGCAGTATGCTTCGGGTCTTTGTCCATCTGCACTGTGAAGCGCCGTCCATTGAGTTCTGAAGCATTTTGCTGAATATGAGCAGATAATATTGCCCGAAACACTTCAGAATTCATCCTGCTGCTTTTGTCAGCAGTCATATCATCCATAAATACAAGAGAACCAGTTCCATTGGCAGCCATACATGCCCACGCCATGACACTACCATCACCATGCTTCACTGATGAGGTGGTATACTTTGGATAATGAGCAGTTCCTTTCCTTCTCCATACTCTTCTCTTCCCATCACTCTGGTACAAGTTGATCTTGGTCTCATCTGTCCATAGGATGTTGTTCCAGAACTGTGAAGGCTTTTTTAGATGTTGTTTGGCAAACTCTAATCTGGCCTTCCTGTTTTACATCTTGTGGTGAACCCTCTGTATTCACTCTGGTGAAGTCTTCTCTTGATTGTTGACTTTGACACACATACACCTACCTCCTGGAGAGTGTTCTTGATCTGACCAACTGTTGTGAAGGGTGTTTTCTTCACCAAGGAAATAATTTTTCGGTCATCAACCACAGTTGTTTTCCGTGGTCTTCTGGGTCTTTTGGTGTTGCTGAGCTCACCGGTGCGTTCTTTCTTTTTAAGGATTTTCCAAACAGTTGATTTGGCCACACCTAATGTTTTTGCTATCTCTCTGATGGGTTTGTTTTGTTTTTTCAGCCTAATGGTGCCTTGCTTCACTGATAGTGACAGCTCTTTGGATCTCATATTGAGAGTTGACAGCAACAGATTCCAAATGCAAATAGCACACTTGAAATGAACTCTGAACTTTTTATCTGCTTGTGAATGGGATAATGAGGGAATAACACACACCTGGCCATAGAGCAGCTGAGCAGCCAATTGTCCCATTACTTTTGGTCCCTTAAAAAGTGGGAGGCACATATACAAACTGATGTAATTCCTACACCGTTCACCTGATTTGGATGTAAATACCCTCAAATTAAAGCTGAAAGTCTGCAGTTAAAGCACATCTTGTTTGTTTAATTTCAAATCCATTGTGGTGGTGTATAGAGCCAAAAACATTAGAATTGTGTTGATGTCCCAATATTTATGGACCCGACTGTAGTTCCCTGCCATGGGAAGTTAGCATGAGCTAATTTTTTAATAGATTGAGTTTTAGGAAGTGGTGTGACATCCAGAGCCTTGGGAGACTCCTAGGGAATAGGAAAAAGGTGAGGAGCAAATAGAAGTTTTAGGTGACAATGAAGGTAGATAGGTAGGAGGACAAGGAAAGAGTAGTCTTGGAGGCCAACAGAGTGGAGTTTGAGGAGGTTCAGAAGATTAACTGTATTAATGGCAGCAGAATGGTCTAATAGTATAATTATAGTGTAACATCCATTTTTATTAGCAGTTAGTAAGTTGTTGGTGAATTTTAGTAGGTCAGTTTCTGTGAGGTGTTGTGGGGCGAAAGAGTACAGGGGACAAGAAGGTTATTTGTAATGAGATAAGAGCTCAGAGAGTTGTAGACTAGGTGTTCTAGAAGTTTGGGAGTAAATTGGAGCAAGATGATGGGTCTGAAGTTTTTCCGACTGGTGGAGTCCAGCAAAGGCTTTTTAGTATAGAGCTTTGGGGATTATCAATAGTAGTATTCCATATACAAGCAAAGCTGCTCCAGGTGAGTAACCAGCAGTCCACCTACTAACCACCCAGGGTGAAGGTGGAAGTACAGCTCATCTGTAAGCCACAGAGAAGAAAAGGATACAGAATCCACTGCACTTCAACCTTTATTGAATTTTCTTTAAAATCATAGTGTGGGGTACAGCTGAAAGTTAACGCGTTTCATGCTACAGTTATCGCTTACTCATAACCTCCTAATAGTAGTAATCCATTATAACAATAGGTCTGTGCTTCTAATAGGAAAGACCAAAAAAAATGTAAATGAGAACAAAGTAACAAAGAAGAAATAATTTGCTCAAGGCCCAACTAGAGATAAAACACTGATAGATGCTTGGAGCACAACAAATCAAAAGTAAAAAATATCACCTATCTGTGGTAGCTTGAAAAAGAGCCATCACTACTGAGGACAATCAGAAGAAGGAAAACCCTAACACTGGCAGCAATATAAACAGATATGCTTGACAGCAAGAGAGATCTAAATCACAACTGTCCCTATCTCCACTCTGCTTGATTTTGTAGCAAAACTCATATTTACCAAAACTGCCATCTTACAGTCATAAAAATGAAAAGAAAAAAAAGAGAAAAATAAATAAAAGGTATTAGAAGTTACCTACACCTAACAGGTAGCTTTGAACAAAATAGCTCATTGTTAACTGGCATGGCTTAGTCATTTATAGCAGAACTACACTGCATCCGACCACCTCAAACCACAAACCAAAAATGTTACTTAAAGTGATTGTAAAGCTTTGTTTATTTAAAAAAACAAATATAACAAACATGTCATACTTACCTCCACTGTGCAGCTTATTTTGCACAGAGTGGCCCCGAACATCATCCTAAGAGAAGCGCTCTCCCGGGGGCGGTTACCTTGCAGGCGCGCTCCCGAGTCCATCATTTGGCATCCCTAGCCGCTGAATGTATGACTCGGCCCCGCCCCCCCGGCGCCTGCATCATTGGATTTGATTGACAGCAGCGGGAGCCAATGGCTACGCTGCTATCAATCTATCCAATCAAGAGCCGAGAACCCCGGGCAGAGGAAGAGCACGTCCCCGCCGGATAAAGTTCCAGGGCTCAGGTAAGTAAAATGGGGGGGCGGGGGGGGGCAGTCACTATCAGGTGTTTTTTCACCTTAATGCATAGGATGCTTTAACCACTTAAAGACCAGGCCTCTTTTTCAGACTCGGTGTTTACAAGTTAAAAAACAAGTTTTTTTGCTAGAAAATTACTCAGAACCCCCAACATTATACATTTTTTTTCTAACACCCTAGAGAATAAAATGGCTGTCAATGCAATACTTTTTGTCAAATTCACTTTTTTGAATAAAAAAATAATTTTTTATTTTTATTTAAATATTTTTTTTTATATTGTGAAAGATAATACGCCGAGTAAATTGATACCCAACATGTCACGCTTCAAAATTGCGCCCGCTCGTGGAATGGCGTCAAACTAGGTGACGTTTAAAAAATTCTACAGGTTGCATGTTTTGAGTTACAGAGGAGGTCTAGGGCTAGAATTATTGCTCTCGTTCTAATAGGGCGTACACACGGTCGGACTTTGTTCGGACATTCCGACAACAAAATCCATGGATTTTTTCAGACGGATGTTGGCTCAAACTTGTCTTGCATACACACGGTCACACAAAGTTGTCGGAAAATCCGATCGTTCTGAACGCTGTGACGTAAAACACATACGTCGGGACTATAAACGGGGCAGTGGCCAATAGCTTTCATCTCTTTATTTATTCTGAGCATGCGTGGCACTTTGTCCGTCTGATTTGTGTACACACGATCGGAATTTCTGACAACGGATTTTGTTGTCGGAAAATTTTATCTCCTGCTCTCCAACTTTGTGTGTCGGAAAATCCGATGGAAAATGTCTGAAGGAGCCCACACACGGTCGGAATTTCCGACAACACGCTCCGATCGGACATTTTCCATCGGAAAATCCGACAGTGTGTACGGGGCATAACAATTGTGGCGATACCTCACATGTGTGGTTTGACCAACGGTTTCATATGCGGGCACTACTCACGTATGCGTACGCTTCTGCGTGCAAGTTCGTCGGGATGGGGTGCTTTAAAAAAAAAAAATTATTATTATTTATTTTACTTGATTTTATTTATTTTTTCACTGTTTAAAAAAAAAAAAAAATTGGGTCACTTTTATTCCTATTACAAGGAATGTAAACATCCCTTGTAATAGAAAAAAAAGCATGACAGGTCCTCTTAAATATTAGATGTGGGGTCAAAAAGACCCCACATCTCATATTTGGACTTAAATGCAATTAAAACATTTTTTTGTCATTTGAAAAAATGACAACAGAAAAATGGCCCTTTAAGACGTATGGGTGGAAGTGATGTTTTGACGTCGCTTCCGCCCTGCTATAGTATGGAGACAGGTGGGGGGCCATCTTCCCCTCACTCGTCTCCATACCCTACCACGGACAGGCCCTGATCGCCTCTGCCTCTGTCGTCGGCTCCGGTAAGCGGCAAAGGGCGCGGGAGAGTGATGTGAGGGGGGATGGCCCCTTTCCCACCGCCGATAACGGTGATCTTGCGGCGAATCCACCGCAGAGACCACCATTATCGTAAACAGGACCGCCGGCTCAAAAGATGGATACCTTGGTTGTGGCAGCAGCTGCTGCCGTTACCAAGATATCCATCTTTAAACTGCCGACGTATATGTACAGGAGCCGGTCGGCAAGTGGTTAAGGTGAAAAAACACGAGGGTTTACAACCCCTTTAATTCATTTTTAATATTCAAAGCAAACTCCCCCATCCATCCATGTCTCCATGCTTTATTTTGCTCAAAAATCTTTTTGCAAAACACCCCCCTAGCATTTCTGGTTGTGGCCATCTTGGACAAAGGACAGAGGATTCATGTAGCATTTGCTTCCTGGAATCCATTTGCCCTTAGCCCAGGCATGCAGGCGGGGGGGGTGCTTAGCTGAGAAAACCCCTCCTCCCCTTCTGAAGACTCCTGGGATGTATGACATCATTTGCCTAGGTACGGAAACCAGGAAGTAACTGAAAATTTTTTAAATACAGTTAAAAAAGAGGAAATATGATATACTTTCCTATCTATTTAATTATAATATCTATTTAATTTAATTAAAATATTCAATGTTGATTCTGCTGTCTGTTTTCCAGTTCCCTTTTGTCTATTTTAAAGCTGGAGCCAACCTCCTAATACATAATTGATAATATAATAAACAGGCACTTTTTGAGGTAGCACCATTGTCATAAAGGGTAGAAAATACCCAGCTGTACACAAAACAAACAGAAAACGGGGGCACTTCTAATTTAATGCAAACTTATGCCAGCCATAGACAGTTAGAATCTAGGCTGGTTCAGTGGGAAACGTCTGAGATTCGAACTGTGTATGGGCAGGCTAAATGTACTAAGTTGATCAAATCAACTTGGGTTCAACTAGCGATTACGGCTAGTGGCTGTTATTGCCGCTAGCAACAATCACTGACTTCTCCTGGTGGGGACGGCTTCCAACGCCGGGAGAAGACAATGGCTGGGCAGAAGGGATTCCCCTGTCAGCACTGTCTGTTTGATGGGGGAAGCTAATTTCTTTCCTGCAACCCGTGATTACAGGAAAGAAATTCACACAGTGTATGGCCTGCCTTATTGTGGTAAAGTTTACTTGGTTGCCATGAAAAATTGCATTCGAACCTATTAAAAAAAAAAAAAAGAGAGCCAATCCATAGAGATATATCTCCAGTACTCTTGCTCCCAAAAAGAGGATGCAAGTAAGATCCTTAAATGTCTACTTTAACTATTCAGATTACCATCAAAGAGGGTGCTTCCCTCCTCCAAAGCCAGAAAGGTATTCCAAGGGGACCAAGTCTCGGAATATCTCTCTTGTTGGTGTCGTGCAGAAAGGACCAAATCCTCTAATTTACTTATCTCTTTCACTTTGCGCAGCCACATCCCTATCGTCGGTGGAGACGTTGATCTCCATGTCAATGGAACACAAGCCTTAGCAGCATCTAAAAGATGACGTATCACAGATTTCTTATATACCTTTTCTGGTATGTGGGACGCGTGGAGAAGAAAAAAGGCCAGGTCTTCTGGTATCCTACAGTTAGTGATAGTCTGAAGAATACGTCTGATCTCTGCCCAGAAATTCTTTAATTTGGAGCAATCCCAAAAAATATGCAACATCGTGCCCCTATCTGCCTGACATCTCCAGCAGAGGTCTGAAGAGTCTGGGAAAAACTTCTTCAATCTCTCTGGTGTTCTGTACTAACGAGTAAGAATTTTAAAATTAGTCTCCTGAGTTTTCACACAAATAGACGATTCGTGTGTAAACCTAAGAATTTGTCGTAATTGTGTTATACTTAGGTGTTTCCCAAGTTCTCGTTCCCATTCCTGAACACAATTCAAAGAGTCAATTTCCCTTGCTGTAATTAGTATTTCATAATTGGCTGATAGGGTATGTGATTTTGCTCCCATTTCTGAGCACAATTTCTCAAAGTTATTAAGAGGCCTTTCAAACTGTCGCGGGGCAGGAAGGGTACCAAGAAAATGGACGATCTGGAGAGCACTCCAGAATCTTAATCCAAATAATTCCATCAGCTCTGTGACTGTCAACCATATCCCCCTTTTATGTAGCTAGAAGCTTGTGTACCGCCCATATTTAATAGATGTTTAAAAGCCCTATCGTCAATCCCTTGTGGAAATAAAGGATTCCACAGTATTGAATATAATGGGGAAATCTCAGGTGTTATACCAATATTGGGGAGCATTGCCGCATTGACGCACAAATTTTAAGAGTATTTCCTATCAGGGGATGTTTAATGAGCTCTTTAGAAATGTGTGCAAACACCAGGAGACTCTTCCTAATATAACGGGCGACTGGGTATATTCCATCTGTACCCAGAGTTTAAGATCCCTATGTCTGTTCCAATCAACAACCCGACTAAGATGTATAGCCTGATAATATTTGCGTATATCTGGCACCGCTAATCCCCCCTGTCTTTTAGGAAGTGTTAATTGACTACGCCGTAGCCGAGGCTGCTTATATGCCCACATAAAATCAAAAATTAATTTCTGACATTGTTTAAAGTAAATAGATGGAATTCGTATTGGTAATGCCTGTAGGAGGTAAAGAAATTTAGGGAGGATACTCATCTTAACAATGTTACAAACCAAGGATGGAAGGGGGTGGGCGGGTATCTAAGTTCCAAATTAGAACCGTCGGCTGACTTTACTGCCTATTCTATTACAGCTTAATTCTTTACCAATCATAAAAGCATAAGTCTAGAAAAAAAAAAAAAAACAAGAAGAGGGACCAGCAGAGGAAAAAGAAAGCCCTCACTTTCCACTTCCCTCTACCTTTTATAATAGTTTATATATCAAGGGATTGGAGGCCCTGGGAAAGAAAAAAGAGAAAAAAAAAGAAAAGAAAAAAGACTTATATCCTAAACACTTCACTTTATATAGTACCATCCATGTATAGAGCTCCTAAGAAGGCACATAGGAAAATATATAGTATGATATTCTAAGTGAGGGTGATAGACTTATAAATCCTTGCAAAAGTTCTAGCCGCCTGCTTGAATTCTGTGATTACTGCCTTAGTACAACCTGACCAGTCTGGGTTTATGCCAGGCAGAGGGACCGACAATAATATACGCAGGCTTCTAATGCACATAGACAGGGCATCGGAGGGCAGTGCAGGGGTGGTGGTCTCACTGGATGCTGAAAAAGCATTTGACTCGGTGGAGTTAACATACCTCTGGACTGTCCTCCATAAATTTGGGTTTGGACTCGTTTTAATCAAGTGGCTACTTTTACTATATGCTTCTCCTAAGGCTTGGGTGCGCACCAACAACTGTCTCTCCACGGCCTTCCCTTGCAATCCTCGTACCCTCGCCCTCTTGTGCCCACCTCGGTTGTTTGGATTGACAGTTTTAAATACCTAGGGATAAGAATAGGTGGGCCGGTAACCACGTACTTTGATCTGAATCTGCTACTCCTGCTGAATTTGTTCTCACAGAGGTGTATGGGTTGGAGATCACTCCCTCTTAACCCTGTAGGGAGAGCAAATTTAATAAAAATTATTTTCCTCTCTAAGTTTCTCTACCTTTTTAGAAATCACCCTGTTTTGCTCCCGGTGTCGTTCTTCAATAAACTCAAAGCCATTATTGTTTCCTTTATATGGCTGGAGAGGGAGCCCCGAATGGCAGTGACTACTTTACAACTACCGATGAACTGGGCAGGACTGGCACTCCCAAACTTCCAACAGGATTATTGGGCGGCTGTCCCCGTATGGGTACGGTGATGGTCCTCTCAGCCCAGGGACAACCCTGCTGTGACCTTGGAGGCGGCAATATTGGGGTTGTACGCTACTTTAAGTAACCTGGGGTTTCGGGGGGTAAGGGCTCACTTTGGGATCACAAGCTTAATATGTACGACCATAGGGGTTTGGCACCGAGCTAGAGCAGCGTATCGCTCCCTGGTGACTTTCTCCCCTCATACACCTTTGTGGGATAACCCTTCCCTCCCACATATGCGCAGTATACCTGTCCCTCAACTATGGGCTTCTAGGGGCATAGTGGGGTTGAAGCATTTGGTGACGGATGGCAGGTTGTGTACCGTTTCAGAACTTAAGGATACTTTTAGTCTTCCCAATTGGATGTTCTTAAGGTACCTGCAGGTGAGGCATGCCTTTTACCGTCAGTTTCCCAATCATTTCCCCCTAGAATCAGATCCAGTGGAGCGGTTACTGACGACAAAGGTCCTCATTGCTCCCCTGTCCTCGTTATATTTTTACCTTACTCTGTCCTCTTCCACTAAATTGACCAAAGTCTTCTTGAAATAGCAACAAGATATACCTTCCCTCCCTGAAGAAAAGTGGGAAAATTGTGTCTCCTCATACATCACAAATATAATCCCTGCTAGAGACCAATTTATTCAGCTGAAATTTTTACATAGAGATTATTACACACCCCAAAAATTAGCGGTCATCTACCCTGACAGGCCCTCGTCTTGTCCACGTTGTGGGAATCTGGAGGTGTCCTTTATGCATATGGTTTGTTCTTGTCCTTCACTGCAAAGATTTTGGGAGCAGGTCCTGGAAGATATCAACCAAGTAGCGTTGGCTACGTTTGACTGTTTCTCCTTTGTAATGTCTACATGAGTCATGTGCATGTACACCTGTACCTTTCTGTATATACTGCATATGCTTCTGTTACTGACATGTAGATGTTCAATAAAGTTCTTACATTTGTAAAAAAAAAAGATATCTTTCAGAGCTGTGGCCATGGTATAAAATTGCTCATCTAATGTTAGAATGTGACTAAGATTAAATTTTTCACAGCTTCTTCTAAATTAGTACCAACATGGCAGCCTAAAACAGATGTGAGCATGCTGTGGCCTATGTTACTGAATTGCTTATCAATTTGCTTTTGGTGTTTCCTAATTGACAAATGTGCAAACCCTTTTAATTAGAATTGGCTGTTTAAAAAATTAATAGGTGCCCCCATGGGCAAATTAAATTGAACTTTGTGTTCTAAGATAAAATAGAGGCACATTGAAAATACTTCTCTCTCTTATTTTCTTCTGTTACTCTGTTTACATCTAAGACAATTTTATGTGACATTCCCCACCTGGCTGTACCGTATTTCCCCGAAAATAAGCCCGGGTCTTATATTAATTTTGTCAACCAAAAACACAGTAGGGTTTATTTTCGGGGTAGGGCTTGCCATGCAATGTTATGTCTTCTCTCCCCCTCTCCCTCACTGCCTGTCAGGAATCCCCAGTGTGAACAGTGTAAAAGTGCTTGTGAAATGCTAGAATCCTCTCTATTACAGTAGTATATAATGTAAAATGTGTGTTCTGTAATCTAATTGTGTCAAATACCTTCTTATAGCGCTTCTCGGTGCTTCCATGACCCGCTGGAACTCTCTTCCCCGCTTCGAGCACTGCAGAGGTGGGGCCTGAGATGCAGGAAGAAGAGGAGGACAGCAGGGGGAGATAAGCTAAGCACCGACCGTCGCTATACCAAAGGTATTTGACTCAATTCGATTACTGAAACACACACATTTTACATTATATACTACTGTAATAGAGAGGATTTTAGCATTTTACAACCACTTTAAACTAGGGCTTAATTTCAGTGTAGGGCTTATATTGCAGCCTTTCCGAAAATTACAGTAGGTCATATTTTCAGGGTAGGTCTTATTTTTGGGGAAGCACAGTATATCTTTCACAGCCCACATATTGCTAGTTCGCTTATCTTTTCATTTTTACAACCTATTCCTATGCCCAATTTTGCTGTGGCTAAGCATGCACCTGTGCCACCTTCTCAAAGCTATTCATCAATGTAACTTTGCTGTGTTTCAGTTCCCGGCAAAAAATATATACTGCAGTTCCAGTCAATAAAAATCAAGGAGTCCTGACAAATGTTGTTCTACATGCAAGGGTACCTAATAAATAATAACTTTAACCACTTCAGCCCTGGAAGGTTTTACCCCCTTAATGACCAGGACATTTTTTGCACTGTGTTACTTTAACTGACAATTGCGCAGTCGTGCGACGCTGTACCCAAATAAAATTGTCCTTTCTTTTCCCACAAATGGAGCTTTCTTTTGGTGGTATTTGATCACCTTTGCGGTTTTTATTTTTTTGCGCTATAAACAAAAAAAGAACGTCAATTTTGAAAAAAACATTTTTTTTTTTACTTTTTGCTATAAAACATATCCAATAAAAAAAATTTTAAAAATCAAATTTCTTCATCAATTTAAGCCAATGTGTATTTTGCTACATATTTGGCGATGATCAGTGATTTTTAGCGAGACTGCAACACTCTTGACACTTTTTTGGGAACCAGTGACATTATTACAGTGTTTAGTGCTAACAATATGCACTGACACAGTATAAATGACACTGGCAGGGAAGGGGTTAACATCAGGGCGATCAAAGGGTTAAAAGTGTTCCCTCAGTGTGTTTCTAACTGTATGGGGGAATAGGCTCACTGCATGGACACTCATGTTCTTGATTAGCAGGATCACTAGATCAGAGTGTCTATGCCTGATAGTACGGCGGCCTGCTTGTTTACATCGGCAGACCGCCGTTCTGTCTCTGCGGGGAGCGATCGCAGCTGGCCACTCCCCCTGTAGCCAATCAGCGATTGCGGCTCTGCCCCCCAGTGGCTATTGACAGAATCACATACAGGTACGTGATTTTGCCTAATAGAGCCGTCTTGCTGAAGTATGCAGTGAGCCTATTCCCCCCACACAGTTATGCCGCGTACACACGAGCGGACTTTACGGCGGACTTTGCCCGGCGGACTGGATTTCGTCGGACAATTCGATGTGTGTGGGCTCCAGCGGACTTTGTTTTCTCAAAAGTTGGACGGAATTAGATTTGAAACTTGTTTAAAATTTATCCGACGGACTCTTCTTTCTAGCGGACAAACCGATCGTCTGTGTGCTAGTCCGACGAACTCAAACTGACGCATGCTCTGAAGCAATTACAAGACGGAAGCGCTCGGTCTGGTAAAACTAGCCTTTGTATTGAAGCTAGCACATTCCTCTTCTGTTGTCTTTTAATACAGCCTTTTTTTAGGATTGATAATGCGAGAGGAATGAAGTTTTTTTTCTGCTTTATATTCACACAGAGTTCTCACAAACTTCTTTCTTCGTGATTTATCCTCCTGCCATGACTAATATAATATTTTGTAACAGCCAGATCTCCATAACTTTTAAATTTTAAAAAAGTTTTTTTTTTTTTTTTTTATTTCAACACTTTAGCTATTTTACAATGTGTGTTAAATGCTAACCACATTTTTGGTGTGTATTTTCAAGTTACCACAATTAACATTCATATTTTGTGTTGTTTTCAAGAACGTTAATGAGGTTGTTGTCCCTTGTTCATTAGACATAGGGGGGTGTATTTAACAAAGGCAAAATCATTTTTCACTCCAATTGCTAATTATACATATAATTACACATAAAGAGCATTTTGAAGTGTGTTCGCTGTGGATCCGAGGGGCACATGCAAGGAAGCCCAAACCAAAACAATTAATTTTTATTTGACATGATTTTCGGGAAAAATCAGCAGAGCTTCCCCCGAGCTTGTTTTTGACAAAAGGCTTAAATCATTTAAGAATATCAAGTGAAACGTTCACTTGAGAAATTGCACACCAAGTGCACTTGTTGGAAGTGCAGTCGCAGAAAAACTGAGGGGAAGAGCTTTAATTCGGGGAAGCTCTGCTGATTTATTCCTAAAATCATGTAAAATCAAAATAAATTCTTTTTAGTTGACAAAAACACACATATAGGGGTTGATTTCCTAAAGGTAAAAAGCCTGTGCATTTTGGAAATTGCATTTGTCCTCTGCAAGAGCAGTTGCTCCCAAGCTTTATTAAATGTGAAGCAGCTCTGCTGACTTCCATCATCCAATCATGTGCAAGCAAAAATGATTTTTTGTTTTGTTTTACTTGCACAGGATTGGGTACTCTTTGCAAAGTCAAGCTTTTAACTAATTTCTGATGCTCTGGAGCAATTGCACTTGCAGAGGGCAACTGCCCTCTGCAAAGTGCACAGACTATTTGCTTTTCCCAAATCAAGCCCGTAGTCTTTTCGACCTGTACCTGCCTACTCCCAAACAAAATGGCGTTTTTTAATCAAAAGACATAGGCAAGAATGTAAGGTAAACCCAAAAGTATTTTTTTAATAAACACAAAAATTAGGAAGGCAACACTGGACACACTTTTAGAATCTGGGAAGCCTTTCGTCCCCCAGGACACACATCAAGTTTGAGGACAAGAAAATAGGTATCTTGCAACTATAGGGAGCACAGGGAGCACAGTCAGAACAGCCAGAAACCAGGCAATCACTTTCGACTCTTCCGTGTAGCCTTCCCTCCACGGTTCTCTGCAGCCTTCCCTCCACGCTTCTCTGCAGCCTTCCTCGGAGGTTGTGCCTCTGGTGGTGTACTTGGGGCAGGAGGAGGAGGAGTAGGAGTGGCTTCATCTGCTAGATATGTGGTAGCAGTAAGCTCCCCTCTCAAGCCCTTCTGGTAAGCCTGGAAAAATAGACCCTCACAGAGGAGGCGTTGGCCCTTTTCCAACTCCTGTAATCTGCAGGCTATATAGGTGCCATACGCCTCCTCTACATTGGGAGGTTTACTCAGGATCCGGCTTGCTTCCCGTATGAGCTCTAGGGATTCCTGCTCTGTTGCAGTCATCCTCCTGGGCCTTTGGTGGAGAATGCGGAGGGGAGGCACCTGGCACTCCGTGCGGCTTCTACTTGGCCCAGCCACAGCCTCCTCCTCTCTCCCACTGGGCAAGGCCTCCTCCTCTCTCCCACTGGGCAAGGCCTCCTCCTCTCTCCCACTGGGCAAGGCCTCCTCCTGGCTGAGGTCATCCTGTGTAAAAAAAAGGGACATAGTTGTAATTTTCTGTTATGCAATCACACACAATTTTCAGCTCCTAACTTTCAAAGATAATTACACAAAATAGTAAAGGCTATCTATTTGACCACACCATTATTTCAGATGATCAACAAGATCTGAAGTTACGTATATATTTGGCCACTACTGTCTAGTGATATGTCTACATATTACTCTTTGTGCAGAAGTGATTTTTGATGAAGCACTTTCAAAATTAACACCTTAACATCATTAATAACATTTACACAATCCCAAAATCTTCAAAAAAAGTATACCTGGCTGAAGCTGGGCGCATCCACTTCATCTATGGTGAAAAGGCCCAGTTCATCCTGGGACTCCTCAGCTGGGGTAGAGGTGGATGGAAGGCTGGAGGGAAGGCTGGAGGGAAGGCTGGAGGGAAGGGTGGGGGGAAGGGTGGAAAGGGATTGCCTGGCTTCGGTCTGCTCATCCAGGAATCGCAGTTTGTGGTAATACCACAACTTGGGTACATAAACTTGGTCAGCTGCTGCCCCGGATCTCAGCGACTCCTGGATTTTTCTGTGTTCCCGCTTATACATATTACGCAAGATACCTATTTTCCTGTCCACAAACTTGAGGTCTGCCTGGGGGAGTCGAGTCTTCACAAACTCTAAAAGTGTGCCCAGTGTTGCCTTCCTAACATCACGATTATAATATTGGGGGTGTTTGACCTCCCACAGGTTTTTCTTCTGCTCATATAGATCAATGAAATGGGTCAAAAACTCTTCCTCTTTAAAGGGATTCATTAGTTCTGCAAGACAAGACACAAGATCAAAACTTAAATGTCAGTCCCAAATCTCAGGATTAGTTTGTGTTGTAATCTAGGGGACACACACGGGGACACACACAAACACACACACACACACACACACACACACACACACACACACTTTAATCTTACCTTCGTTTGTGCCGCTCGCTACTTCCGCACGGACATACATAGGCCATCGTACTAGCTTTATATACACTGCGCATGTGTCATGCTCCGCCTGCGTCGCCCGCCCCTGACGTTCGTATGTACGATTTGGCCCCGCCCCTTCACTCTTCGTTGCGCAGTGGGAGTAGATAGCAAAAGATGGCGGAGCGATTAAGTGAAAGTAGCGCGGAGGAAAGCCCGGAGCCCCAAACATCCACATCCCGGAGGAGATATAAGGCCACCAACATGTCTTTTGAAGAGATGGTGGAGATGGTGTCCATATTAAGAAGGGAGGACTACGATGGCAAAAAAGGACCGTACACACGACCCAATCTGAGAAAGGACAAAATAATGTCCTCAATTGTCACCGCTCTTGAAGAGAAATTTGGGACAAAACGTTCGAAAGAACAATTGCGGAAGCGGTGGTCTGACATAAAAAGTCGTGAGCCAGAACAATATTGGCGAATAAAGAAGCTGCTGAAAAAAAGTAAGTACTTGTGTTTTACTATTGAGATACAGAACTTGCATGCTGATCCTTATTTTTGGCGGTTTTTCTGCATCGTTCGTAAATACCGTTCTTTGGAATAGATCGGATACTTTATAAAGTGACGTTATTTTTTCACCAAATACGATGGGACAGGGTTGGACATACATTTATGGCTTGATAATTTGTCGAATTCCCACAATGAGTTGATGTGGTGTAGATGTGTTTGAAAATATAATGCTTCATCAAAAATGATTCAGTGTAATGTAGAGACAGGACACAGCAGCTGTTTCCACATCTGGACTCACGAGCACTATAGTTAGTGGGAATGATTTAGCAGTCCCACTATTGTTCTTCAATTTTATTTATTAAAAAATTTACTTTCAATTTTATTCCGTACGTTTTTTGGCTCTGCGTAACTTCTGCATACTTTCAGCTATTAAAACCATTCAACTATTAAAATGTTCGTCTCTTTTAGCTGATGTGTGGTCATTTTCAAATTTTTTACTACCATTTATACTTTATTAAATACTAATTTTTTGGGAAGTTTTTTCAACATTGAATTCAATGGGAGCATGCTTGAAATCCTCAAATTCTTCTTCCGCTCCCAAAAGTTTCAGCTCCTTCATACTTTCACCTAGAGACACCCAACAAACTTTACAATGTTCACTAAATATTCAGCTATCTGGCTATATCCTTTCAGTTTGATATTTTTTTAATTTTTGGAGAAAAAGCTTTTTGTTTAGAGGTCATTTCGTGACATTTTAGACATTAATCAGAGTGTACTGTGTTTGTTTTGTTGCCATGGTTACCAAAGCTTCTGTTATACACAGGGGGGGAGGTGGCTGGAGCATCTCAGCTCTGATTACAGAGCCCGGGGGGGAGGGGACAGACACACCATGTACTGATTTATAATAGAGGAATATGATGGGGCAGTTTTGATGGCGGTCATTTTAGCAATTTAGCTATTCTGCATTCCCACGCATTTTGCTAAGGAAATGCATTTTCTAGTGTACTATGTGACCATAACTAAATTTTTGAGGGGTAATACACATAGGAGATCATTGAGGTGTCAGCATCTGTGAAAATTGCCCAAAAAAATGCATTCTTTATAATTGTTGTTCAGAGGTAATGTTCATCCTGTCTTCAACATTTATTATGATGCCAAATTGGCAAAAAATATTAACCAACGTTTTACTTTATTTATTAAAACCTAAAAGATCAGTGTGTTTTAACTATACCTTTTTTTCAAATCTCATAGGGGAGAAAAGACTCAGACAACAGTCCAAGGATCTCAGGACCCCCCAAGTCACCAGCCTGAGGCCGAACCTACCCCAAGCCCCAGCCCAAGACCACGCCCACCCGACGACCTTGAGGAAGGAGAGGTGGAGGAAGTGTGCGAGGTTTCAAGCCCACCAAGTGAGTGACTGACACCCCAGCTTGAGTTACTGTATTTTGGCGTGCATATTGTAAACCTTGTTTTTATTCACTCGTTTTAGGTGAGTTTCTGGTTGTGGAAGGCCAAGCGGCAGAGCACTTCACCACAGACAGTGCGCAAAGATTAATTGGCCAGATTATGCTGTGGAATGGCCACATAGATCAAATGCGTGAACAAATTCACAGCATGAAACTTCGCCTGGACTCCATGCAACCGGAAATGAAGAACATGATTGATGTTTTGGGCCGAATATAATCACGTTTGGCCTAAAAACATCAATCATGTTCTTCATTTCCTTGGGAAGTTATTTTGTTCTTTAAAATTGTTTTAATATTTTGGGGGTATACCCAAATTTACAATGTGTGATGCACACGGTGTGTCATCATGTGCTATCTTCCATCATGGGTTAGCAATGTACTTGTTTTGTGTTTGCAATCCCTTCATCCTGAAAATTCTTTGGTGGTGAGAGGAACCAAAAATGGGATTGCACACACAAAACACGTACATTGCTCTCCCATGATAGGAGATAGCACATGTTGACTTGACACTTTAGTAAAGCTCAATTTTGAGCATCTTATAAATGACCAATTTCTGCAAGGGTGACATTACATGCACCGTTCTAGAAATATTGAACTTTGTAAGTTCATTTATTGTAAGTTTTGTTTCTAAAAACACTGTTGTGTATGTAAATCTTGTTAGATAAAGGTCTATATATTTGTGAAAAAATGGCTGGAATAATTTAGTAAAATATAATTTTTTTACACAACGTAAAATATTTGTGAAAAAAAAAAAAATAAATAAAAATAAAAAATATGGTAAAAAATGCACCTTTCAATGTGCACCAAGTAAAATTTTTTACCCTATACAATGTGTGTGGCTGTTTCTTGAAGTCAAAATTTGGGGTTTGTTTTTGTGGGCCTGATTAACTAAAGCTAAATGCACTTGACACTACTACAAGTGCACTAGGAGACAGACATAACTTAAAGGTAAACAACAATAAAAACAAGATATTTAGATAAACCAATTTTCTTTTTTATTTTTGCAACAAACTTACAGCTGTTGCTGAATAGCAATGGCCCCCCGACCATTAAAAAAATTCACATAACGGTCACGCACTTGACGTGCGGTTCGGGGGGCCAAGCCAATACGGCCAATTTCTAGGCCTGTGAAAGTGCTACTAGCCTCTTCCAGTCTAGGCTCAGGCCCAACAGAGGATAGATATGTAGCTGAATGTCTCCTTAAAAAGTTATGCAAGATGCAGCAAGCAAGGATGACGTGGTTGATTTTATAGTCCGCCAAATTAATAGCCGTAAGGAAGATACGGAACCGGCTGGCCAGAATACCAAAGGCATTCTCCACAACCCTTCTTGCTCTGGACAGCCGATAATTAAATACCCTCCTCTCAGGGGTGAGTGTCCTTTGGGGGAACGGCCTCATCAAGTTCTCACAGAGAGCAAATGCTTCATCAGCAATAAAAACTGAGGGGAGTCCATCCACATTATCGTCATCAGGTGGCAATTCCAGGCCACCGGTCTGGAGACGATGGCACAGCTCGGTCTGTGCAAAGACTCCTCCATCAGACATCCGGCCGTTCTTCCCCACATCCACAAACATAAACTCCAAATGTGCCGAGACCACCGCCATCAAAACTACACTATGGAACCCCTTGTAGTTAAAGAAATAAGACCCCGAATGCGGTGGTGGCACAATCCGGACGTGCTTCCCATCAATCGCCCCTACACAGTTGGGAAAGTCCCAACGGTCAGCGAACTGGGAGGCCACAGTCTGCCATTCCTGTGGACTTGTAGGAAACTGTGGAGTGCAAAAAAAATAAGATAAGGACTTTAATAAGAAAAATTGTATATCAGATTACACCAAAACATTAGTAAACAACAGCAGTCAGATATTATGAATATGTGTGTTTGTAATTGAAATGTTGAAAAACATAAGGCACACTTATAAGATTACTCACCCCCTATGATGGCCCATTGATACATTTGAATGTGGGGGGAGGGGTTCTAATTAGGTTAACAAACACACCTGACTGGCTGAAACATTTGTGGGGTGGGGGAGGGGTTCTAATTAGGTTAACAAACACACCTGACTGGCTGAAACATTTGTGGGGTGGGGGAGGGGTTCTAATTAGGTTAACAAACACACCTGACTGGCTGAAACATTTGTGGGGTGGGGGAGGGGTTCTAATTAGGTTAACAAACACACCTGACTGGCTGAAACATTTGTGGGGTGGGGGAGGGGTTCTAATTAGGTTAACAAACACACCTTACTGGCTCAAACATTTGTGGGGTGGGGGAGGGACAAACAAGACAATGGAGCAGACAATATACATTGTTCAATGGACTATAGGCTAGAGATAAAAATGGACCCAGCATTGCATGGTGGGGAGGTTAATGAAATAAATTAGGCATGTATAGGGCAAAAAATGATTAAAATAGGCATGCACAAAGATAAAGGGGACATTCACAGCAGATTGAAAGCATGGCAATTAGGTAAAGAGGACAGTTCTACAATACATCCAAAAACAGTTAATACATATCATGTAATGTTAAAGGATAAAACTTACCTTCATATATTCCTTCTGCAGGACCTGAATAATAGCAGAACAGGTCTCTGGGATTATGATCCCCAGAGCCTGGGGGGAGATGCCTGTCGAGAACTTTAAGTCCTGAAGACTTCTCCCTGTTGCCAAGTAACGTAACGTGGCAACTAGCCTCTGCTCCGCACTGATGGCTTGCCTCATGCAGGTATCCTGCCTGCTGATATAGTTGGTCAGCATAGCCAGCAGACGCTCAAAGATGGGGTCCGTCATCCTGAGAAAATTCCTGAAATCATCAGGATTATTCTCACGGAGCTCACGGAGCAATGGCATGTGACAGAACTGGTCACGCTGGCGCAACCAATTCTTGGTCCATGAACTCCTCCTCACCCTGTTCATGGACTGGACTCAGGTCAAAGTATTAACCCCAACACCAAGTCCCCACACAGCACGAACTCGAGAACGAGAACGTCCACTCGACATGGCTTCAAAACGGTCGGCTGCTCAAACAAACAAACTTATAACAAACGCACTGAAGAACAGCAAGGCCTATGAAGAACGACCTGAAAATCAGGAACGAGCGGAGCAGAACGGCCTGCAAGGCAGGTTACGAACTGACCAACACGCACTGAAAAGCAGATACAAACCTCACAAGCACAAACTGAACCGCAGAAAACGAACGAAATAAGCTGAAGTGTGAAAAGCGCGAATCGTCTCTAACCAAACTTCTACTAACACGAGATTAGCAGAAGGAGCCCAAAGGGTGCCGGAGTGGGGCTTGGACTTCCTTTTTCTAGTCCCGTCGTACGTGCTATACGTCACCGCGTTCAAAACCAGCGGACTTTTGCAGTGACCGTGTGTGGCCAAGTCCGTTCGTTTTTAAGTCCGGCGCAAGGAGCAAACAAAGTCCGACGAAAAGTCCGCCGGGCAAAGTCCGCCGTAAAGTCCGCTCGTGTGTACGCGGCATTAGAAACACACTGAGGGAACACTTTTAACCCTTTGATCGCCCTGATGTTAACCCCTTTCCAGCCAGTGTCATTTATACTGTGCCAGTGCATATTGTTAGCACTGATCACTGTAATAATGTCACTGGTTCCCAAAAAAGTGTCAAGAGTGTTGCAGTCTCGCTAAAAATCACTGATCATAGCCAAATATGTAGCAGAATACATATTGGCTTAAATTGATGAAGAAATTTGATTTTTAAACATTTTTTTATTGGATATGTTTTATAGCAGAAAGTAAAAAAAAAAATTGTTTTTTTTCAAAATTGACGTTCTTTTTTTGTTTATAGCGCAAAAAAATAAAAATCGCAAATGTGATCAAATACCACCAAAAGAAAGCTCTATTTGTGGGAAAAGAAAGGACAATTTTATTTGGGTACAGCATCGCACGACTGCGCAATTGTCAGTTAAAGTAACACAGTGCAAAAAATGGCCTGGTCATTAAGGGGGTAAAACCTTCCAGGGCTGAAGTGGTTAAAGTTATTATTTATTAGGTACCCTTGCATGTAGAACAACATTTGTCAGGACTCCTTGATTTTTACTGACTGGAACTGCAGTATATATTTTTTGCCGGGAACTGAAACACAGCAAAGTTACATTCATGAATAGCTTTGAGAAGGTGGCACAGGTGCATGCTTAGCCACAGCAAAATTGGGCATAGGAATAGGTTGTAAAAATGAAAAGATAAGCGAACTAGCAATATGTGGACTGTGAAAGATATACTGTGCTTCCCCAAAAATAAGACCTACCCTGAAAATATGACCTACTGTAATTTTCGGAAAGGCTGCAATATAAGCCCTACACTGAAATTAAGCCCTAGTTTAAAGTGGTTGTAAAATGCTAAAATCCTCTCTATTACAGTAGTATATAATGTAAAATGTGTGTGTTTCAGTAATCGAATTGAGTCAAATACCTTTGGTATAGCGACGGTCAGTGCTTAGCTTATCTCCCCCTGCTCTCCTCCTCTTCTTCCTGCATCTCAGGCCCCACCTCTGCAGTGCTCGAAGCGGGGAAGAGAGTTCCAGCGGGTCATGGAAGCACCGAGTAGCGCTATAAGAAAGTATTTGACACAATTAGATTACAGAAACACACATTTTACATTATATACTACTGTAATAGAGAGAATTCTAGCATTTCACAAGCACTTTTACACTGTTCACACTGGGGATTCCTGACAGGCAGTGAGGGAGAGGGGGAGAGAAGACATAACATTGCATGGCAAGCCCTACTCCGAAAATAAACCCTACTGTGTTTTTGGTTGACAAAATTAATATAAGACCCGGGCTTATTTTCGGGGAAATACGGTACAGCCAGGTGGGGAATGTCACATAAAATTGTCTTAGATGTAAACAGAGTAACAGAAGAAAATAAGAGAGAGAAGTATTTTCAATGTGCCTCTATTTTATCTTAGAACACAAAGTTCAATTTAATTTGCCCATGGGGGCACCTATTAATTTTTTAAACAGCCAATTATAATTAAAAGGGTTTGCACATTTGTCAGTTAGGAAACACCAAAAGCAAATTGATAAGCAATTCAGTAACATAGGCCACAGCATGCTCACATCTGTTTTAGGCTGCCATGTTGGTACTAATTTAGAAGAAGCTGTGAAAAATTTAATCTTAGTCACATTCTAACATTAGATGAGCAATTTTATACCATGGCCACAGCTCTAAAAGATATCTTTTTTTTTTTACAAATGTAAGAACTTTATTGAACATCTACATGTCAGTAACAGAAGCATATGCAGTATATACAGAAAGGTACAGGTGTACATGCACATGACTCATGTAGACATTACAAAGGAGAAACAGTCAAACGTAGCCAACAGGATAATCAACTAAGATGGAGTGCTTTACAGATTCCAGGAGATCTGGCTCATCCGAGACAAGGAGTCCATATATAGACAAAAGGGGATCTCTAGTAGGAAGCAGAGTGGGGGGAGGGGGGGCACAGAGTAAGGCAGGAGAAGGAAAACGGAGGGGAGAGGAAAGTACGGGGGGGGGGGGGAGGGGCAGAGGGACCAGAGGAGAAAGAAAGAATAAAAGAAAGGGAACATATCTGGCTTGTACGTAACCCAGGTGGAATGTAGTGTTTATAGTTGGGGGTCCACTTCCGGACTAGGCGGGAAAATCTCCATCTGTAAAGAACCCCGGGAGTCTATCCAAGAGGACTAGATCTTGTCAAATTTACTCGGACAGTTCCTGTTAACATACGTCATTTTATACAAAGGTAAAACGGCATTCAGGGTTTTCCGCCAGGCAGAAACATTGGGTGGTAGTGTGGCTTTCCATTTAAGTAGAACCTCTGCGAGCATAATATGAGGCATATTTTAGGAACAACTTTGTATACCTTCTCACGGTGGAATCATCAACTATATTTAACAGGGTCTAACTCAAGGGTTGTCCCCGCTACTTGGTTGATATCTTCCAGGACCTGCTCCCAAAATCTTTGCAGTGAAGGACAAGACCAAACCATATGCATAAAGGACACCTCCAGATTCCCACAACGTGGACAAGACGAGGGCCTGTCAGGGTAGATGACTGCTAATTTTTGTGGTGTGTAATAAGCTCTATGTAAAAATTTCAGCTGAATAAATTGGTCTCTAGCAGGGATTATATTTGTGATGTATGAGGAGACACAATTTTCCCACTCTTCTTCAGGGAGGGAAGGTATATCTTGTTGCCATTTCAAGAAGACTTTGGTCAATTTAGTGGAAGAGGACAGAGTAAGGTAAAAATATAACGAGGACAGGGGAGCAATGAGGACCTTTGTCGTCAGTAACCGCTCCACTGGATCTGATTCTAGGGGGAAATGATTGGGAAACTGACGTTAAAAGGCATGCCTCACCTGCAGGTACCTTAAGAACATCCAATTGGGAAGACTAAAAGTATCCTTAAGTTCTGAAAAGGTACACAACCTGCCATCCGTCACCAAATGCTTCAACCCCACTATGCCCCTAGAAGCCCATAGCTGAGGGACAGGTATACTGCGCATATGTGGGAGGGAAGGGTTACCCCACAAAGGTGTATGAGGGGAGAAAGTCACCAGGGAGCGATACGCTGCTCTAGCTCGGTGCCAAACCCCTATGGTCGTACATATTAAGCTTGTGATCCCAAAGTGAGCCCTTACCCCCCGAAACCCCAGGTTACTTAAAGTAGCGTACAACCCCAATATTGCCGCCTCCAAGGTAACAGCAGGGTTGTCCCTGGGCTGAGAGGACCATCACCGCACCGTTACGGGGACAGCCGCCCAATAATCCTGTTGGAAGTTTGGGAGTGCGAGTCCTGCCCGGTTCATCGGTAGTTGTAAAGTAGTCACTGCCATTCGGGGCTCCCTCTCCAGCCATATAAAGGAAACAATAATGGCCTTGAGTTTATTGAAGAACGACACCGGGAGCAAAACAGGGTGATTTCTAAAAAGGTAGAGAAACTTAGAGAGGAAAATAATTTTTATTAAATTTGCTCTCCCTACAGGGTTAAGAGGGAGTGATCTCCAACCCATACACCTCTGGGAGAACAAATTCAGCAGGGGTAGCAGATTCAGATCAAAGTACGTGGTTACCGGCCCACCTATTCTTATCCCTAGGTATTTAAAACTGTCAATCCAAACAACCGAGGTGGGCACAAGAGGGCGAGGATACGAGGATTGCAAGGGGTATAGCAGAGACTTGTCCCAGTTTATCTTGACTCCAGAGTAGGAACCAAAGTCGTCAATTATCTGCAGGGCTTTTGGGAGGGAGGAGGAGATGTCACTTAGAAACAGGATTGTGTCCTCTGCATATAAGGTTATTTTCTCCTTCTCCATCCCCACTCGGATCCCCCTGACCGCAGATGCAGCTCGTATCTACGATGCCAGGGGCTCCACAGCTAATGCAAACAGTCCAGGGGAGAGTGGGCATCCCTGCCTCATGCCTCTGCCCAAAGGGAAGGCCGTGGAGAGACAGTTGTTGGTGCGCACCCAAGCCTTAGGAGAAGCATATAGTAAAAGGTAGCCACTTGATTAAAACGGGTCCAAACCCAAATTTATGGAGGACAGTCCAGAGGTGTGTTCACTCCACCGAGTCAAATGCTTTTTCAGCATCCAGTGAGACCACCACCCCTCGACTGCCCTCCGATGCCCTGTCTATGTGCATTAGAAGCCTGCGTATATTATTGTCGGTCCCTCTGCCTGGCATAAACCCAGACTGGTCAGGTTGTACTAAGGCAGTAATCACAGAATTCAAGCAGGCGGCTAGAACTTTTGCAAGAATTTATAAGTCTACATTCAGGAGGGATATCGGCCGATATGAGGAACACAATTCGGGATCCTTGCCAGGCTTAGGGAGGACCACTACCACCACTTCGGACATGGAAGGGGGCAAAGAGCCACCCTCCCAGGCTTTTAAGAGCATTACATGGTACGTGGGAAGCAGGTCCTCAGTATAGTGGTTAAAGAATCCTGCCGGGAACCCGTCAGGGCCCGGGGTTTTCCCCGCTTGCAAAGATGAGACCTCCAATTGGATCTCTTTAAGGGCAAGGGCACTATCTAACTGATTTCTAGCGAAATCCGTGAGGCAGGGCAAATCAACAGAGTGCAGGCACATGTGCATTTCCACCTCCGTGTACAATACCCAAACTGTACAGCTCACATTAGTATGAAGAAAACCGGGCATTAATCTGTCTGAAAGATATCTTTAGCATTCATTTCACTGTCCAAAAAATAAAGACAAACATAACAAGTGTGGAATTGTACTAGAATCATTCTGTTTTATTAATCTGTTATTTATACAAATGGATGACATGTATATTAGCTAAGAATATACACTATCAGCTGAGATGGGAGTGGCCTGGACATGGACGGGTGAAGACAGGTTCTGATAGAGCTCCGGGGCTCGTAGGTCTTCTCAGATAATGCGTACTGACTAGCGGCCTCTCGGTATGAACACAGGCAACAGATACCAGACCCGTTCCGCAAAAGAGAGAGTACACCCCCGTATTGTCCAGGGGGACATTCAACAGTATTTAATTATACCTCCACGTATCCCCCCTGGCACTGTACCAGAGACATTGCGAGGTCTGAGTGGTGGTGTGAGCGAACTTACGGCGTTCTCTGGCTTGCCTCTTGAAACAGATCCTGTGATGGAGGACTCGGCACCTCCCCTCGTAAACCCGTCAGAAACGGCGTACTGTATGCAGCCCAGTGAAGGGGGAAGCTTGGAGGGAGACATTCAAGGCATCCGAGCTTTGTTAAGTACATTACCTACCTGCCGTGATATCAAGGCTCTGATCTTGAGATTAAAAGAGACACACCGCCAAGACATCCAAGCGGTAAGATCTGAAATCAACATACTGGTAGAGAGAACCAAGGCGGGGGAGGAAATGGTATCCCTAGGGGAACAAAGGGTGGGGACATTGGAAAAGGCATTGGCCACCCAGACAGCCATGACGGCTGACCTCCAGCTCCATACTGAGGAAATTGAAAACAGAAGCCCAGAAACAATCTGTGACACAGGGGAACTGAGGATCTTCAGGCAACAGTTACTGCTGTTATCCAGATAATCTTGAAATCCTCTGAGAAGGTAGTTGATCTAGACCGAGTTCATAGAGCTGCGGGTCCTAGACCAAAAGATTCAGAGAAACCTAGAGACGTCTGTCGTGTCCACCGTTACCAAGAGGAGATGATACTCAGAGCAGCTTGGGAAGCAGGGGTCATTGATTTCAAAGGGTCCGCTATCAAGGTTTTACCAGACTTATGCCGAGCGACCCTCCAGCGTAGAGCCTGCCTATGTCCTATTTTGGATTTAGCAAAAGAACGGGGGTGTACTTACAGATGGGGATATCCGCTGGCAGTGAGATTCCGTAGAGATTCAATATCCTTCTCCGTTTATACACCAGAAGACCTCCCGGGACTATTTTCTTTCCTAGATGTGGCCTCTATCCAGATTTCCAATTGGCTTTCATATATCCCTCATACGGGGGGCGTTTGGGCCCCTTGAATAGACAGGGATTGCGGAGTGACTTTCAACAACCTATGGGGGATCAGTAATAAATATTGGATATAAGCATTTGTATTCAGCCCCCGAATAAATACTTTGTAGAACTTCCTTTCACTGCAATTACAGCTACAAGTTTTTTTAGGTATGTCTCTACCAGCTTTGCACATCTTAGAGAGTGAAATTTTTGCCCATTCTTCTTTGCAAAATAGCTCAAGCTCTGTCAGATTGGATGGAGAGTGTCTGTGAACAGCAATTTTCAAGTCTTGCCACAGGCTCTCAGTTGGATTTAGGTCTGGACCTTGACTGGGCTATTCTTACGCATGAATATGCTTCTATACCATTCCATTGTAGCTCTGGCTGTATGTTTAGGGTTGTTGTCCTGCTGGAAGGTGAACCTCCGTCTTAGTCTCAAGTCTTTTGTAGACTCTAACAGGTTTTGTTATAAGATTGCCCTGTATTTGGCTCCTTCCATCTTCCCATCAAGTCTGACCAGCCTCCCTGTCCCTGCTGAAGAAAAACATACCCACAACATGATGCTGCCACTACCATGTTTCACGGTGGGGATGGTGTGTTCAGGGTGATGTACAGTGTTAGTTTTCCCCCACACATAATGTTTTGCTTTTAGGCAAAAAAGTAACATTTTGGTCTCATCTGACCAGAGCACCTTCTTCCACCTGTTTGCTGTCCCCCCCACATGGATTCACGCAAACTGCAAACTGGAACCTTATGGCTTTTATTCAACAATGGCTTTTCTTCTTGCCACTTTTCCATAAAGGCAAGATTTGTTGAGAGCACGACTAATAGTTGTCCTGTGGATAGATTCTCCCACCTGAGCTGTGGATCTCTGTAGCTCCTCTAGAGTTACCATGGGCCTCTTGGCTGCTTCTCTGATTAATACTCTTCTTGCCTTGCTTGTCAGTTTAGATGGACAGCCATGTCTTGGTAGGTTTTCTGTTGTGCCATACTCTTTCCATTTTCGGATGATTGATTGAACAGTGCTAAGTGAGATGTTCAAAGCTTGGGATATTTTTTTATGACCCAACCCTGATTTAAACTTCTCCACAACGTTATCCCTAAGCTGTCTGGTGTGTTCCTTGTCCTTCATGATGCTGTTTGCTCACTAAGGTTTTCTAATAAACCTCTGGGGCTTCACAGAACAGCTGTATTTATGCTGAGATTAAATTACACACAGGTGGCCTCTATTTACAATTAGGTTTTCAATTAGGTGACTTCTGAAGGCAACTGGTTCCAATAGATTTTAGTTAGAGGTATCAGAGTAAAGGGGGCTGAATACAAAAGCACGCCACACTTTTTAGATATTTATTTGTAAAACAAATTGAAAACCGTTTATCATTTTCCTTCCACTTCACAATTATGTGCCACTTTGTGTTGGTCTAAAATCCCAATAAAATACATTTACGGTTTTGGTTGTAACATGACAAATGTGGAAAATGTCAAGGGGTATGAATACTTTTTCAAGGAATGACCAATAAAAATACTACACTATGAGTTTTTTTGTGGCTCCATTGCAAGATTGATTCTTTCCAAAAAGTATCTGCTAACGGTCACTGGAGACTCCCTATGTGATGAGGATTGGAGGCTCGTTATTTTTGGATGACAACTATATACGCATGGTTGCTTCGTTATGCAGCCTGACATCTGGTGAGTGCAGAGTGGTGTTGGTTAAGAGGATACTCTGAGTGCAACACTTTCTCTTTTAGAACATAACACAATTTGGTTTTAACAGAGTTTTAGGACTGTTTGGAAGAACAATTTACTCACTTAGTTTATTATATACAACGCTTAATTCGTTCAAGTTTTAATTTGTCCACACGTTATAATATGCACTTTGAGCGTGGCATTATACACAGTTTAGATTGGAGGTTTGTATATTGAAATTGTTATGCTGCCATTAGGGTGTTTTTCTCTAGCACTGACTTTTTTGTTTTAATACCTTATACATTTTATTTTGTCATGGGGTTAAATAGGGTGGATATGTGTCTTTTCTTCTAAAAATGTACTGAAGAGTAGGGATGGGCGAGCGGTTCGGCCTGAGCATAAGTTTGGGCCGAACTTTGGTTGTTCGGCTGTTTGGCGATCAACAAACATTGTGCAGTGTTCGCGGGAAATTCGAAAGCCGCGGAACACCGTTAAAGTTTATGGGACACTAACATGGAAATCCAAAAGTGCTCATTTTAAAGGCTTATATGCAAGTTATTGTCATAAAAAGTTCTGGGAACCCGGGTCCTGCCCCAGGGGACATGTATCAATGCAAAAAAAAGTTTTAAAAACTGACGTTTTTTCAGGAGCAGTGATTTTAATCAAACAATAAAAATGAAATGTTCCTTTAAATATCGTGCCTGGGGGGTGTCTATAGTATGCCTGTAAAGTGACGCAGCTTTTCCATGTTTAGAACAATACCACAGAAAAATGACATTTCTAAAGGAAAAAAGTAATTTAAAACTGATCGCGGCTGTAATGAATTGTCGGGTCTCGGCAATATAGATAAAACTCATTGAAAAAAATGGTATGGGTTCCCCCCAATCCATTATCAGGCCCTTTGGGTCTGGTATGAATATTAAGGGGAACCCTGAACCAAAAATGCAAAAAAAAAAAAAATTGCGTGCCCCCCCCAAATTCATATCAGGCCCTTCAGGTCTGGTATGGAAATTAAGGGGAACCCTGCGCCAAATAAAAAAAATGGCGTAGGAGTTCCCCCCAAAATCCATACCAGACCCTTATCCGAGCACACAACCTGACAGGCCGCAGGAAAAGAGGGGGGCGAGAGAGCGCCCCCTCCTGAACCGTACCAGGCCACATGCTCTCAACATGGGGAGGGTGCTTTGGAGTAGCCCCCAAAGCACCTTGTCCCCATGCTGATGGGGACAAGGGCCTCATCCCCACAACCCTTGCCCAGTGGTTGTGGGGGTATACGGGCGGGGGGATTATCGGAATCTGGAAGCCCCCTTTAACAAGGGGACCCCAAGATCCTGGCCTCCCCCCAAGTGAACTGGTAACGGGTACATAGTACCCCTACCATTTCACAAAAAAAGTGTCAAAGATAGTAAAAAAGGCAGGAGACACTTAGTCCCCATCAACATGGGGACAAGGTGCTTTGGGGGGCAACTCCGAAGCACCCTCCCCATGTTGAGGACATGTGGCCTGGTATTGTTCAGGAGGGGGGGCGCTCTCTCGCTCCCCCCCTCTTTTCCTGCGGCCTGCCAGGTTGCGTGCTTGGATCCCTGCGCCATTTTTTAAAAAATTTTGGCGCACGGTTCCCCTTAAAATCCATACCACAGTTCTGGTATGGATTTTGGGGAGGACCCCTACGCCATTTTTTTTAAAATTTGGTGCAGGGTTCCCCTTAATTTCCATACCAGACCTGAAGGGCATGGTATGGATTTTGGGGGAACCCCTATGCCATTTTTAAAAAATTTTGGCGCACGGTTCCCCATAAAATCCACACCAGACATGAAGGGTCTGGTATGGATTTTGGGGGGACCCCTACGCCATTTTTATTCAAATTTGGCGCAGGGTTTCCCTTAATTTCCATATCAGAGTTGAAGGGCCTGGTATGGCTTTGTGGGGGACTCCCATGCAATTTTTTTTTAATTTTTGGTTCGGGGTTCCCCTTAATATTCATACCAGACCCAAAGGGCCTGGTAATGGACTAGGGGGGAACCCATGCCGTTTTTTTTCAATGAGTTTTATCTATATTGCAGAGACCCGACAATTCATTACAGCCACGATCAGTTTTAACTTACTTTTTTCCTTTTAGAAATGTAATTTTGCTGTGGTACTGTTCTAAACATGGGAAAACTGCGGCACTTTACAGGCATACTATAGACACCCTCCAGGCACGATATTTAAAGGAATATTTAATTTGTTTTGTTTCACTTTAAGCACTATTAAAATCACTGTGCCCGAAAAAAACGTCTGTTTTTAAAACTTTTTGTTTGCATTGATACATGTCTCCTGGGGCAGGACCAGGTCCCCAAATGCTTTTTATTACAGCGGCAGGAGTGTTTTTTTTTTAAGCACCTGATTAGAGCCATAGGCACAGGCACTCCGGTTGGACGCCTAGCAAGAAAGAGGAAGAGACAAATGGAGGACACAGGAGCCGCCACCTGAGCTGCTGCTCATCCCACAGCTCGCCGCCGTCACCCTGTGCTTGACTCCCCCTACCAAGATGGGGTAAGTGCCCAGCAGTCAGCGAGCAAGCGGTCGTCACAGTGGCCGCATTTGTTTTTTTTCAGTATTTTTTAGTTTGTTTGCCCCCCCCCCCCCCCCAAAAAAAATTTTTTTTTTTGAGCACCAGCCACCACTGCCCTGTATTAAAATTACATACACATATGTTCCAAGCAAAGGTAAAGAACTGAACTCTGGAACCTGAGTCCAAAAAGTTATAGACATAGGGCAAAGGACAGGTCACCAGTATTGCTTGTGGTCTCCCTGCAGCTCATTTTTTACCCATTACTGACTTACCATGTCTTACCAGTGTCTCTGCATGGAGGTGGCAATCTTGGTAGATGCAGGGTTTTCCTGTCCTTATGTCAGAGCCACCAGTAAGGAAAATAGTGAGCAGCACAGTGGTGAGTTCATTTGTAAATGGTACCTATAACACAGCAAATCTTCACTTTTTGAATCCAGGTCCACTGATATCTTCCTTTATTTATATGAAGTATCATCACACACAAGATCAGTTTATACTATACTTTCCCTATGCTGATGTAATTTTATTCTGCTTCTTAAAGATGTTACTCTGCTTTGATTTGGTTCATCATTAGAATTATATGATATACTGTCATTTACAATATCATTTAAAATATATTTTTAAAGCTCGCTATAATATACAATAGTCGACTGTTAAACTGCCTTTCTTATAATAGTCTGAAAGCTATCAGGGAATCAAAAGGCACCATATCACTTCAAAAGTACCTAAAAAAGTTGCTCCTAGGCCCATTACCATGATTGAACTATCAGTAACGGCTGAAGACATATATCATGTCTATACAAAGTTTTTTTTTTTTGTTTTTTTATACAGTTTATGGTTCTTCTGGAGTCCTCCATCCAATCATTACCCAAGGCTGTGATACCACTCCGATCCATAGCAATAGTTCTAGGCATAATGTTATCTGGCTTCTGGTGAGTGTTCAGATTGATGGAGGTGCACGGCCGTGGAAGCTATTTTCAATACACGCGGTGGAGTGTAATGATAATCTAATGCTGGAATTTTTCTTGTTTCTGGTGAGTGGTTAGACAAACTGTACTTCACAACTGGATGATCTTTTAATCACATGTATGATTTACAAGTCATGGACTACTTTGCACTAATATTTTGGGACTGTACTAAACATATTTTGGATCATCCTCTTTAAAAACTTTGGAGTTTTGGGTATTTTAGTGGAGCGCTGCAAACCATTTAATATTTTTTTATTTTGGGAGGTTGTATGTTCACCTTTGTGTGGCAGCTGCTGTTAATTGTACAGTGCTCACTTTTTATTTTTTGTGTTCAGAAAATAGAGCATGGTGGAGGAATTTTATACTGGGTGTCAAAACAAATGAAAGGCCCAAGCATTGCCGATACCCTCCTGCATCGATCCTTCTGATGCATGAGCCTTTAATTTGTTTTGACACTTCTGAGCACCCCAGTATGAAATTCCTCCAGCATAATCTATTTTCCACTTACATGAATTATTGTTGTCACTATTGTCATTTTGATTATTACAATGCAGACATTTGTTTCTTTTTTCACTTATGCTTTGTATAGTCTATTCATAGGGATAGCTCAGGCAGTATGCATAAGACTCCTAAAGAAGCCATATCTTGGTGAAACATGTAGAGCTGAAGTTACTGCATATATGCTCAAGCCGAATGGATATTCTGTGTGATGATTTCAAATTAACACTAAGTTGGTGATGTTTTTAAAGTTCTGTAATTCAATAAAATTGATGAACTTTTTACATAAATTTTTTTTTTTTTTTGGAATATTGATTTGGCACTTTTAAAGACCCTACTTCTTGTAATTTTTCAATGTACCTTTCTTATAAATAAAAACCTAAAAAAAAAAAAAAAATGAAATAACTCATTAATCACGTGCCCGTCAGCTGCCAAGGTGGCTCCATTGCACGAATCACCATACCGGTATGACACTTTGTGTAATAAAAAAGGTTGGCACCCATGGTGCCGGAGCCGATGTTAGTGGCCGGCAGCCGCAATGTCCGCCAACCACCCACGATCGCTACACAGAAAGGCAGAACGGGGATCTGCTAGTGTAAACAAAGCAAACCCCCTGTTCTGTCAGGGGAGTACAGTGTGATCGTCTGTTTCTAGTGATTCTCTCTCTCTCTCTCTACCCCTCCCCCCACTCTCTCCCTCTCCCCTGCCCCTTTCTCTCCCCCCCACCTCTCTCACCCGGCCCTTTCTCTCTCCCCCCCACCTCTTACTCTCTCTCCCGTGCTCCACTTTTTCTCTCCCCCCACCTCTCGCTCCCTCCCCCCCACCTCTCTCTCTCTCCTTCTGTTGCCCCTTTCTCTCTCCCCCCACCACTCTCTCTCCCCCTCTCCCCACCACCTCTCTCTTTCCTGCCCCTTTCTCTCTCCCCCACCACTCTCTCTCCCCCTCTCCCCACCACCTCTCTCTTTCCTGCCCCTTTCTCTCTCCCCTATCGCTCTCTCCCCATCTCCCCCCTCCCTCCCCTGCCCCCTTCTCTCTCCCCCTAGCTCTCTCTCCCCCCCATCTCCCCCCTCCTTCTCTCCCTATCCCCCTTTCTCTCTCCCTATCCCCCTTTCTCTCTCCCCCCTCCCCTGCCCCCTTCCTCTCTGCCCCCTCCTTCTCTCCCTCTTCCTTGACCCCCTTTCTCTCTCCCTCTCCCCTGCCCCCTTCCTCTCCCCCCCTCCTTCTCTCCCTCTTCCCTGCCCCCCTTTCTCTCTCCCTCTCCCCTGCCCCCTTCCTCTCTCCCTCTCCCCTGCCCCCTTCCTCTCTCCCCCCTCCTTCTCTCCCTCCCTCTCCCCTGCCCCCTTCCTCTCTCCCCCCTCCTTCTCTCCCTCTTCCCTGCCCCCCTTTCTCTCTCCCCTCCTCCTCTCCCTCTCCCCTGCCCCCCTTTCTCTCTCTCCCCTCTCCCCTCCTCCTTCTCTCCCTCTCCCCGTTCTCTCTCCCCCTCCTCTCCCCTGCCCCCCTTTCTCTCTCCCTCTCTCCCCCTTCTTTCTCTCCCTCGCCCCCCTTTCTCTCTCCCTCTCTCCCCCTTCTTTCTCTCCCTCGCCCCCCTTTCTCTCTCCCTCTCTCCCCCTTCTTTCTCTCCCTCGCCCCCCTTTCTCTCTCCCTCTCCCCCCCTTCTTTCTCTCCCCCCTTTCTCTCTCCCTCTCCCCCCCTTCTTTCTCTCCCTCGCCCCCCTTTCTCTCTCTCCCTCTCTTTTCCCTCCTTATCTCCCTCTTCCCTGCCCCCCTTTCTCTCCATCTCCCGCTTTCTCTCCATCTCCCCCTCCTTCTTGCTCCTCCCTTTTTCTCTCCCCCCTTCTCTCTCTCCCCCTCCTTCTTGCTCCTCCCTTTTTCTCTCCCCCCTTCTCTCTCTCATCCTCTCCCCCTCACCCTCTCTCTCCCCCCTCGCTCCCTCACCCTCTCTCTCCCCCCTCGCTCCCTCACCCTCTCTCTCCCCTCTGCTCCCTCACCTTCTCTCTCCCCCCCCCTCGCTCCCTCACCCTCTCTCTTCCCCCTCGCTCCCTCACCCTCTCTCTTCCCCCTCGCTCCCTCACCCTCTCTCTTCCCCCTCGCTCCCTCACCCTCTCTCTTCCCCTCGCTCCCTCACCCTCTCTCTTCCCCCTCGCTCCCTCACCCTCTCTCTTCCCCCTCGCTCCCTCACCCTCTCTCTCCCTCCCCCTCTCTCCCTCACCCTCTCTCTCCCCCCTCACCCTCTCTCTCCCCCCTCACCATCACCCTCTCTCTCCCCCCTGCTCCCTCACCTTCTCTCTCCCCTCTGCTCCCTTACCTTCTCTCTCCCCCACCCTCTCTCTCCCCCCTCGCTCCCTCACCCTCTCTCTCCCCCACCCTCTCTCTCCCCCCTCGCTCCCTCACCCTCTCTTCCCCCTCGCTCCCTCACCCTCTTTCTTCCCCCTCGCTCCCTCACCCTCTTTCTTCCCCCTCGCTCCCTCACCCTCTCTCTTCCCCCTCGCTCCCTCACCCTCTCTCTTCCCCCTCGCTCCCTCACCCTCTCTCTTCCCCCTCGCTCCCTCACCCTCTCTCTTCCCCCTCGCTCCCTCACCCTCTCTCTTCCCCCTCGCTCCTCACCCTCTCTCTTCCCCCTCGCTCCCTCACCCTCTCTCTTCCCCCTCGCTCCCTCACCCTCCCTCCCCCCTCGCTCCCTTACCCTCTCTCTCCCCCCTTGCTCCCTCACCCTCTTTTCTCTCACCCCTCTCCCCCTTTTTCTTCCCCCTCCTCTCCCCTTCCCCTCCTCTCTCCCTCCTTCCCACCCTTCCCCTCCTCTCTCCCTCCTTCCCTCCCTTCCCCTCCTCCTCTCTCCCTCCTTCTCCTCTCCCCCCCTCTCTCCCTCCCCCCCATCCCCTCTTCTCCCTCACCCTCCTCTCTCTGCCTCCCCCTCTTCTCCCTCACCCTCACCCCCCTTCTCTCCCCCTCACCCCCCTTCTCCCCTTCTCCTCCCTCTCTCCCCTTCTCCCTCATCCTCAACCCCCCCCTCAATCTTAATCTCCCCCCTCACCCCTTTCTCTCTTCCCCTCGCTCCCTCACCCTTTTTCTACCCCTCCTCTCCACTCTCGCTCCCTCATGCTCCCCCCTTTCTCCCCCCCCCAGCTCTATTTGTGGGAGAAAAGGAAATCAATTTTGTTTGGGTACAACATCGCACGACCGCGCAATTGTCAGTTAAAGCATTGCAGTGCCGTATCACAAAAAAATGGCCTGGTCATTAAGGGGGTAAAACCTTCCGGGGCAGAAGTGGTTAAGAAAAGTTTAGCTTTGCCAGACAAAAGGCACTAAGGCAGACAAGACTCAACAGTCTTATCATTCTATGCAAAGAGAAACACACAATTAGTATGCATGCCACTGATCTAAATGACCAAAACAACCAATCCTGTGACATGAGAGCTGGTTCACAAAAAATGTGGACAGTTTACAGTTGCAAGCTCAATAGAACAATTTAATCCAAACCCTTTTTAATTACACTCATCCATTTAATTTATACAACCCGGCTACTTAGCCCAAAGGATGTGATTGCATCTCAGCTCACAGAGATATACAGTATACATTCATGAACAAAAAGCACTAAATTGGCAGGACTGGCTTACATTAATTAGTGAAGCCTAGTTAAACACATTGGTAGTCTAACTAAAAAAAAAAAATCCAAAGTATTTGCAAAGAATACTTAGAAGCAATTCAGCGTGAAAACATTTGTCTCCAATGCTTCTTTCAGAAGAGAGTAGATTTGTGTGAGAAATTGAAGCCGATCAAAGGGGTCTTTGCCATTTGAATTTTTTTTAAATGTTATTTTGTGTTTGGACCATCATAAAAAGGCAAATAAACTTACTGGTCTTAAGCTTAAGGATAGAGGTGTTCAATAAAAACTTGCAGCACCACTACTGATTATGAAAGGGCATAGTCACTATTTAAAAGGAAAAGTATACTGTGTTTGTAATGAACGCATATCTTATTTGTTTATTATTGTAGATTTACTTTAAAGTGTATGTAAAGCCACAACTTTTCTTGTTACTTTTGGATAGAATATGGAAGAAGCAGAACACCTGTTTAATTGCTGTAAGTTTCCTAACTAGGTAGATTTACCTCTTTATGTGTCTTGACAATCAGGGTCACCAGACAAAAAAAAAAAAAAATATATCCAAAATTTTAGCATTAATACTAGAATAAAGCTGGGTATATACTAGCAGGATGTTGAAAGAAAACGTATACAAAAGGTAATTTTGTATAAAAATAATTAGATAATTCTTAGCACATTCAAATGTCTTTCGAAAGTAGTTCAAGATTTTATTTGCTTTTAGCATTTCATTTTGTAATGAATGAACTTTACTGAACAAAAACCTCATACACTGTTAGAAATTCAGAATTTTCTAATCAGGAAGTGTATATAGTGTAGCGCTATATGTGTAAATATAATAGATGAGAAAACAAAGTGAACTAGGCCCAAACCATTCCTGGGGGGCCCACAAAATTTTTTTTAAATAAAATAAATATGGTTCAAGGTTACATATAAATGACTAAATACAATCGGAATTAAGCAAAGTGCCACACACTGTCATATAGATTGATACTATTGGACCAGTGAGAAGACAATGTGAAAAATGGTATAAAAGTGATATAAAAGTGAAAAATGACAAAATGTCCATAAATGTTGAAAATTATGATCAAAATTAAATTCAACACCCACCACCCAAAAGTCTGAGGGATGAATAATGAAAACAATGGTGGAGAACTTCTGCCAAGTGGATAGATAAAACACCAGGTAAATATGACGTCTAAATGAGTGTCAGGACCACCACCAAAGCATCGGAGGAGGCTTACCGGAACCAGGTGACTTGAAAAGACATACATCTTACAAGTCCCAGAAAGCTTGTTTAGCCACCAAGGCTGGCAAGATGGATCCTCAGGTGTCCTCAACTTCAAATGGGGGGGGGGGGGGGGGGGAGGAGAGAGATAGAGATCCCGTCACAGCTTCAACCGTCCAGACTTATCAAAAGGCCAACCGGATAAAATTACATGTCATAGGAGAAATAAAGCTCACATGGCATGATATCGTTTAAAAACATGAATTTATTGAAACAATAAAAAAGGAACACTCACATTTTAGGAGCTCAGAATAAGCTCAAAACAGTATAACAATCGCGGTGATCGTAGGGAGTCCACCCAACATGTTTCGGCTAACGAGCCTAATCACTGTGGTCAAAAACAAATGTCGATTTGACCCCAGTAATGACTAGAAAAATACATTAACTTTCTTACGACAAAAAAAGTAAAATTCTACTATATACCACACTTAAACCTGGCCATACATGAATAGAAAAACAAAAATGTAAAAAAAAAATCTGATAGTTTTCAACATTAAACATAGTTTTTTGCCATTGCTTTCTACTACAATCCCTCCTGCTCCTTTCACTTAAAATTTGTTTTGTTCAAAATGATTGACCAATAAATAATTGGAAAATTGTTTGAGAAAATCTTTCCAACATGTTTGTTCATTCATTTTTTATCTTAAAATGGAAATCACTGTCACAGTAAACACACTAACCACACAAAAATCAAACAATATGGCCAGCTTAAGAGGTACAGGTAAATCTTCTAATAGAGTCACCTGTTTTAGAGACAAATATTTGATTGCCTGCTTTGATCCCTGCAATAGACTTTTGATTTTTAAGGAGATATGTTGTCAGTTTATTACATGTCTTCAGTGATGGCAGGGCTGCTTCTTTGCTTACTACAACAAAAAGAATGTTTAGGTGATGATAGTGAAGCCACTCTCCAAGGCCGGCCATAGACAGTTCAAATATCGTTCGGTTCCTGCTGAACCATGTATGGGCAGGCTGAATGTACCAAAGTTGATCGATCGACTTTGGTACAACCAGCCTGACGGATTTTACATAGGACTATCACTAGTGGCTGGTATAGTCACTAGCAATAATGACTGTCTTCTCCAAGCAGGAACGGCTTCTCCCTGGCTGGAGAATACAATGACTCGTGGGAGGGATTCCCCTGTCAACACGGTCTGTGTTGATCAACCTGTGGTTGCAGGAAAAAAAATTTGCTCCGTGTATGGCCTGCCTAAGTTAGCAGTCATTTTGAGCAAGAACACAGAATAGGGTTACATACATTTCTTTAGAACAGAAACAGAAAAAAAATCTGCACAATTTAAAAAAACCCTTGAATGAAGTCTATCTAGAGGGTTTTCTAGACAATAAAAGCAAGAGTTTCTCTTTGAATTGTATGTGAAAATAAGACCTACTGAAGTCAAGCGGTGATCTACTAACAGCAGCAGTAGTCTTTAGGAGACTTTCAATGAATGCAATAAGAAGTCAGAAAAGCAAGTCATAGTTTTATGACTTGCTTCAGTGTTTCTCAACTTCAGTCCTCAAGGGGCCCCAATAGGTCATGTTTTCAGGCTGCCCATTATTTTGCACAGGTGATTTGATCAGTTTCACTGCCTTAGTAATTTACCACAGCTATTTTATCTGAGGGAAATCCTGAAAACATGACCTTGTTGGGGCGCCTTGAGGACTGGAGTTGAGAAACACTGTATTAAACTAGGACCTGCTTTTATGACTTGCATTGCACACTGGTTTAATATACATATATGCAGCGGCGTCGCTAGGGTGTGGCTTTTGGGGCTATAGCCCGAACCTCCCCAAGGGGAGGGGAGGCTCTCTGGGGACCCTGATGCAAGGGGGAGGCTCCCTGGGGATATATACACACACGTATATTACTGTATATACATGTGTATGCCCGCCCAAGCGTATGACTTTCTTTACTACGCTGCTATGGGCTCTAGCCCCAGATCTTTTGCAGACCTAGCAACGCCCCTGCATATATGTATTATGGTTTCCACATAGTCAGTTTGACTATTACATTGAGTACCAAAGAATGACCACCCACATCACGTTACCTTTTCAGGCAGGACTATATTACTCTAAAAAAATGTTATTTAATTCACTATTAATATTTAAAGCAAACTCACCTATCCATCCATATCTCCATGTTTTCTTCCTAATCTTTATGGACAGCATACTGGCAGGAATGGTACCAGCTGATTGGTGAAAAGCCTACATGGTACCAATATTCAAAAACGGGCAGACATATTCCTGGAAAGTACTACAGGCCTGTCAGTCTAACATTGATACAATAGTATGTAAACTATTGGAGGGGATGATAAGGGACTATATCCAAGAATTTGCTAATGAAAACAGTAGTAGTAATCAGCATGGGCTTATGAAAGGTCATTATTTCCAGACCAATCTGTTAATGTTCTACAAGGAATTGAGATGCCATCTAGATAGGGGAAGGCCTGTAGATGTGGTGTATCTGGATTTTGCAAAAGCATTTGATACAATACCCCATAGACGCTTAATATACAAATTGAGGTCTGTAGGCAGAGACCATAGGGTTTGTTCCTGGATAGAAAACTGGTTACAGAGGAGCGTCCAAAGGGTGGTGAAATAACATGTACTCCGAGTGGTCTGGCGTGGTAAGTGGGGTACCCCACGGCTCCGTCCTGTGACAAATTTTGTATAAATTTATTCATAAATATTATAAAGATTGGTATAAATAGCGCAATCTCAGCCTTTGCTGATGACACAAAAATAGGCAGTGCAATATAACATCATAGCAGGACATAGAAACTTTACAAAAAGTCCTCAATAATTTAATGGGGTAGGTAACTACATGGCAAATGAGGTTTAATATTGAAAAATGTAAAAGTAATGTAAAATGCAAGTTACTCAATAGGGTGAGAACCACGAGGGGAATCCAGGACGGAGAAAGAGCTTGGGGTCCTAGTAGAAGACTGAGCAAAAGCATGCAATGTCAATGCCGCAACAAGCAGACTATTATGCATAAAGAAGGGGATATATTCCAGAGATAAAACGATAATCCTACCACTTTATAAAACCCTGGTTCGGCCACATTTTAACTATGGTGATCCCAGCGTAGGTAGGAAACTATTCAGTCTCAGGGAGTGTAAGAAGACATGGGGACACACAATGAGATTGGAGAAGCAGCATTTTAATCTTAAGCTGTGTTGGGGGTTTTTTCACTCTCATGGGTAAAAAGGATGTGGAACAAATGGCGGTGTCAGCAGGAAGTATTGATAGTTTTAAAAGGCTCTTTGACGTGCATCTTAGTGAACACAATATACAGGGATATGGGAAATGATTAGACATGAGAACACACACACACATAGGTTCAACTAGATGGACTAGTGTCTTTATTCAGCATAACCAAATATGAAACCATGTTGCTGTGAAATCACTTTAAAAACCACCCCCCTTAGCATTTCTGGCCATTGCCATCTTGAATAAGGGCAGATGATTCACTTAGCATTTACTTCCTGGAATCCATCTGCCCTTAGCTCAGCCATACAGACGGGAGGATATGCTTAGCTGAAAAAACCCTCCTGAAGACTCCTGGATTGTAGGACACCATTTGCCTATACATGGAAACCAGTAAAAAAAAAAAAAAAAAGAAGAATATAAAATAAAGTTAAAAACTTTAAGTGGTGAATATGATATACTTCCCTATCCATTTACTAATGCTAGCAGCATAAGGATTAAAAACAAACAGTTAGTGGTGCCAGAGAATGAAATTCCACGTTAAGCCACCCCTACTAAATCCTTACCTGGCTCCTCTTTAGATTCAGCACTGCTCTCTTTCTCCCACAGACCGCAGCAGGGGCCAGTGGCTCCCACTGCTGTCAATCAAATCCTGTGAGGAGGTGGCAGGACTGAGCCACACTGTGTGTCAATAGACAAACATAGCCCGACTTAGGAGCGAGGCCGCATGAGTGCCAGCATAGCAAGCGACTTGCTATGGGGGCAATTGGAAGGAAAGAGGAGCCAAAAGCACCAACAGGGAACCCCAGAAGAGATTTGAGGCTGTTCTGTGCAAAACCATTGCACAGAGCAGGCAAGCATACCATGTTTATTATTTTAGTACAGAAAAAAAAAATAAAGCTTTCCACTCACTTTAAATTGGTATTAAACCCAAACCAAAAATTAAATATGTTGCAGCTTACCAATTTTTTGAAGTAAGGCTGCATTTGTTTTCTTTTTTTAGACTTTTTTTTCCCCCCATGTTTTCACCTGCTGATCTGGCCAGTAACACACCTCCTTTATTAGAATACCCCCACTCTGGCTGAAGGAGCAATTGAGACACATTTGGACAGCAGCATTGTTAGCCTGGAAGCAGGGTGGTGATATATGCACTAGCTGATTTAAATACACTAGCAAATTGAAGCCAACTCTAGCTAACAATTTTTTACAGCAACATTTTTTCCCCCTTTTGGGATAAGTTTTACATAAATAAAAATGGATCATTGTAAGCACCACTGTCAGTGTTAAATGGTTTGTCTCATCCATCCAACCACTATCTGCAGGCCAGCTTGTTCTCCTGAAAAACAGATAACTGGCTTTATCACAAGGTGAAAACAAAAAGGAAAGAAAGTCTAAAAAAGAGGACTAAAGCAGCCATCACATTTAAGAATTAGTAAGCTGCAGTATAATGAATATTTGCTCTTGGGTTTATTATGGCTTTTGATCTTAGGCAGGCCATACAGGGTTCAAACCATTAATGAACAGGCAGAATGTACCAAGTTGATCGATCAACGTGGGTAAAACCAGCCTGCCAGGTTTTCTTGCAATTATCGCTAGAGGCAGCCATAGCCGCTAGCAATAATCACTGACTTCTACTGGCGGAGAAGACTTCCCACGGGGGAAGATAAATGGCCCGGCAGGAGGGATTCCCGCATAAACATGGTCTGTGTTGATGGGGGGAAATGTGCAAATTTCTTTCCTGCAACCCGTGCTTGCAGGAAAGAAATTCGCTCCATGTATGGCCGGGCCTTACAGACAATAGATATCTGCTCTCTGAAAGAAAGTTATTACCTATAAACAAAATGTAGAGTCCATTTAAAATGTCTACTACTATCTGGAAAGCATACTCTTCAGAGAATTCAAATTGTATTGACATAACAGGGTAGTCCTAAACTGAGTGAGTGAATCTATAGTAAATTGTAAGTGTTCCTTTTAAGACATGGTAAAATGCAGCAGAAGAAACAAAATCATTTGTTTTGATGACCCTGAATTCTTCATCAAATGCACTTCCTCGTTGTCAGGATGTAATTAGATCTCTTTAAAAAGCTTTAAAACATGTTATCCAGTGCAATTTGTATCCGAGTTCCACTTGTTCATTACAGAGCATAATGGTGAAATGTTCTTTGCTGTTGCTTACTTGAGGAGCGGATGTGATTAATAATGCACTCTGTTTATATTTTGGTATTGGACAAAGCCGTGATGGAAAAGAGATGTTCTGTGCTAACAGCAGAGCTATAAAACTGTGTTAAAGAGCACCTGTCCTACAGCAGTGTTTATACGGGAATTGAAATATAGAGCAAAATAACCCTCCAGGAAAAAGAAACAGAATACAGGCACCACTTGATGAATATTAGCCGCTAAACAATGATACTATTCTAAGCATCTGCATGCTCCAGAGCATCAAGATTGCGCAAAATGACAGAGTTTCTCAACATTTTGCAGATCACGCTCCATGAGCTTCCTATCTGGCCGCAAAGTGATAGACTCTGGTCCAGTTAGGAGATTCCACAGCTCCTGCTCCCCTGTGTCAGTAAGCGGCACCTGCAGAAGAGGGAGCACAGACAATGGCTGGAACATAGGAATCTAAGTGACATCACAGCTCCCAGAATTCCCAGGTAAAATAATAAAACTAAAATAAATAAAAGAAAAAAGGAGGAGAGGATGACTGATCGCTCCAATCTACTGAAATAAGCCAAAAACACCCGTTTTGACCTGCCTAACAGCCCTCTCTTTTTTGTGGTTCTCATCTCATTTAAAAAGAACCCCATCAGGTCACTAAAGGGGCGAGTTTGAGCGCACAAGCATCTGAGGACAATGACAGAGGCTGCAGTGCTGGAAGCATTTTGCTATAAAAACATGCACTGTAGGTAAAATATGAGGAACTGGACAGTAAGAGTAGTATTTATCTAGTATTTGTATAGTGTATGTAAGAAATATACAAATATGTGAAACACTGTCTAACTTGCCTACTTTCTAGATTATATTTTTTATAAAATTAGCCCTTTACGCACTGTCATCTTAACACCCATTTTACCTATCAATTCCATAGATTTTTTTTTTCAAAACAGGTGAACTGTGTTTCCAGAAGCTTTACATATACTAAACTGTTATCACACTTTATTTACTCTGTATATGGGTCCTGGCACCAGATTGCCACCAGGATGGAACATTATTGTTCAACTCTATCTAGTGGTAAGATGTGGTATTACAGTTAATCTTGGACAATGTGAACAGATTAAAGCTGAATCCTGGGTAGATAAAATTTAGTTAAATTTAGTCAGGTGTCCATTAAAAATTGAAAGTAGTTTAAACCTGAGGGGTTAGTGAGTGTGTGTGTGATAGTGAGTGTGTGTGTGATAGTGAGTGTGTGTGTGATAGTGAGTGTGTGTGTGATAGTGAGTGTGTGTGTGATAGTGAGAGAGATAGAGATAGTGAGAGAGATAGAGATAGTGAGAGAGATAGAGATAGTGAGAGAGATAGAGATAGTGAGAGAGATAGAGATAGTGAGAGAGATAGAGATAGTGAGAGAGATAGAGATAGTGAGAGAGATAGAGATAGTGAGAGAGATAGAGATAGTGAGAGAGATAGAGATAGTGAGAGAGATAGAGATAGTGAGAGAGATAGAGATAGTGAGAGAGATAGAGATAGAGATAGAGATAGAGATAGAGATAGAGATAGAGATAGTGAGAGAGATAGAGATAGAGATAGTGAGAGAGATAGAGATAGTGAGAGAGATAGAGATAGTGAGAGAGATAGAGATAGTGAGAGAGATAGAGATAGAGATAGAGATAGAGATAGAGATAGAGATAGAGATAGAGATAGAGATAGAGATAGAGATAGAGATAGAGATAGAGAGATAGAGATAGAGATAGAGATATATATATATATATAGAGAGAGAGAGAGAGAGAGAGAGAGAGAGAGAGAGATATATATTAATATTACACACACACAAGCTTTGTCTGCTTGGCCTCCTGTAATCCCTTTTAGAGCATAACAGGCTTGCTTCTGCTGCAGTAGAGGTTCATCTGGCTGCCTTGCCCGATAGAGGTTATTGGGTCACATAACTGAATGCACAAAATTAAGAACTCTCTGGCAGACAAAACCGTTTGCTCTAGGTGTGAGATGAGATCTTCGCAACTCACACTTGGAACAAAATTGCGTCAGGCTGAGCGGCACTCAGCCATTCATAAGCAGCTTTGTATTCTAACAATACATACAAAGCTTTCTTTAATTGGCTGAGTCTGCAATCATGACATTTTCACCCTGCCTCTCTGACACAGCCAATCAGAGAACGCATTGTATTCACTGATTGACTACAAAGCTGCCTATAAATGGTTGAGTGCAGCTCAGCCTGACATTTTGTTCCGGGAGACCGGAAGATCTTGTCCCACACCTAGAAAACAGTGCTTTATGTAGCTGAAGCTACATACAGTTAATATAGTGGGTGCACATGTTAGTGAAAGAGATAGTTTGTTTAAAAGTATCCAGCTTTAACTGCATATTTAGTGTCTTGTTTGGCATCTATAAACTTCCTAAATTGCAGCTAATCTCAAGCCAGATATAACAGATACATAAAAGCTTTGCAATCATAAATACATTAAATTTATATTTTTAATTGCAAGCAGCGCGAGTACTGTAATTTGACTTGGTATCAGACTCCTACAGTCCCTGTACAACAGAGCTCAGCGTCGGGGGTGTAAAAGGGGTAAAAGTGCATAACCTCTAATGTCTATTAGGGCTCTGGAATTTGAATGACATGAGACAAAGCTTAACCTGGGGAGAAGCCGAGAGCCTCTGTACAGCAAGAGTGACACAGTGATCAATTTTAGATCCAACAAAGGAACTTGCAGGCACCATAAGGTGATTGTACATCAGCACTATTGTTATGTTAAGAAAATTTCAGGGCAGGTACAGTAGGGCTGGGAAGTTCCAAAATTAGCAGCTTATAAAGCTCCACTGCATGCACATGTGCTGACAGGAGAAAGACTGACTGGAAGAGATAGAGCAAGAACAATGATGGCTCGCTTGCTCTTTAATAGCTCTTATCCACTGCCCAAGTTAACATCTGGAGCAAACAACTTCACACCTAAGTAATTAGCAAGTCCAGGAATGCAAAAGGACCGGCACAACATGGAAGGTCCTATACTAATACACATTAAAACGTTATACCATGTTTCAGACAGAAACCCGTAACGATAAAAGACTTCTGTCTGAAATGCATAAGAGCATTTTAATGTATATTTAATCAAACTTAATCTATATATTCTAGAGTATTGTCCTGGAAGTGCTGATGTTCCATTTTGCCTTTTCAAAAAGGAGAAAGCAGATTGATGTTGCTCCTACATTTTTTCAGTCTGTACACTAGGGGTGTGCTCTTTGCAACAAGATGTGGTGTCACGAAGGTCTAGGAGCGTTTTGTGCTGTCCAGCAGGGGTGCTTGGACAAGAAGACTAGTTAAACAAAATTTCAAATGGTTTTTGCACATCAAACAGTTCATATAAACGGATATATTTAAGTACGAACTTACTTTTTGGAATAGAGCTCACCTTTAAACCCCAATTTTAGTTTAAAAAAAAAGTCAGCACAAGGGACATTACCTACATCAATGTGATATGTCCCTTGTGTTAGTTGTGCTTTTGTTAAAATCTGACATCCTCTGATGCCTCCCCCATCCCTGCAATCTTCCTGTGCGTTGGGGGTTAAAAAGAGCCAAGGGATCTGCCATATGCACTCATCAAAAGTGCCAACTATGCCTGCCTCTGCCGTCCTCCCTCCATTCATGGAAGCTCTACTATAGCTTCCGTGAACGAAACGCAATTTATGAATTGAGAATGGGCAGATGATTGAAAGATCTGCTTCCTCCAGTCATACATTTTTTTTTTTCCATTCATTGAAGCTATAGTACAGAATGGAGGAGGGGGGCGGAAAAGGTCCAGCATGGTTGATACTCTTGATGCGTGCATACGACAGATCCCTTGGCTCTAATAACCCCTGCCGCACCAGAAGAGTATGGTAGCGGGGGTAGGGGGGCATCGAAGGATAGAAGATTTCAACTAAAGTACCAGCCAATAGCACAAGGAACACATCACAATGATTGTAAGTAACATCCCTTGTGCTGATTACCACAGGTAATGGCTGGCTGTGTGAACAGGTATTAATAGCTGCAGCTGCTGACAGCCTGCCATTGCAGTGTATGGGCTTCGTGGCAGCGAACACATACACACACACACACAGCTGTCAATCCCAGCAGCAAAAATCAGTAGATTCTAGCTGCTGGGATTCAGTGTTGCGAAATACCCATGGTGCCTTTAAACAAGTATTTGCTATCTCATGGCAGGCTTGTCCTTCACATATGCATACATCAAGGAGGAAAGAAGGGAAAAAAAAAAAAAAAAACCCACACACACAGTAATCATACATCCATATCAAGATGCATCAGAACTGTGAATGCAATGTCTGGGTTTTTCTTTAAGAGTATTAAGTGCAAATCTGGCCAATTGATTTTCTTTTACTCATTGGACTTTTTTTATTCTTGCTTTTTTTTAGATTTTATTGCTGCTTCCAGCATATACACTTTACAATGGCAACATAAAAGAGCAGAAATTGCCAGCGCTTAAATAGTAAATCAAGCACTGCTGGCATTCAGATGATCGCATATATTGTGTAGGTTCACTTTCCTAGCAGGCTGTACCATTTAAAAGGTGGTTCCCAACAAGACTTAAAAATAAGGATTTTTATTTTCTTTAAAAACAAAATATATCTTTTGTCTGGCAGCTTCACATAGAATTCACAATCCTGTCTGTATTAAACATACCTGTAAGATAGTCTGTTAATAACCATGTTGTATGTTATATCATGTGACAGCGGCTTTGGGGAGGGAACCCCCGCCCACTGTCAGGATGAGAGGAACACGTGCTGGAACATATTACATCCTAAATACAGGTGTAACATCTAACATGATCTAAAAGATGAACATCTCCTTTAAACAATTTGATCTCACTGAGGAAAGGAAGAAAACTCTGTAGCAAAGTTATTATATGCAGTAACATCAACATAAGTACAAACTGCTTGAGTCATTGGTAGTCATCAGTAGGTCTATAACTAAATTGATTGGTAAGCCTTCTTTATTTTATATGCTGAACATTACAACAGAAAATAAAGCATCTGGGGTGTTCCTTAGCATCCAGGAGCTTTAGCATGCTGCCCCCTTTCCTTTTCTACTTATCTAATCTTGTGGTAGATGATAAAAAAGTAGTGGGCCTGGACTTTACACAGAATTATTTGAACAAAAATTAAATGTACTCGCAGGCGGTGGAATACATAGGCTGCTATTACTTATCCACTCCTGAAAACATCAGCTGCTTGGCTGTCACTCACCTCAGTACTTGCTGGATCACCAACACCAAACTAATCCATGAGGTCAAAACCCCTAAACTCCATGCTTAGGTCACTAAATAAAAAATCACTATGAGATTAGAAAAGCCTGGTATACACTAGGAGTCTTTTTCCATTCAACGCAGCGAGTTGATCGAAAAAACGAAAATTAAAAAAAATTGTCAGCTACGGTTGGAGCCGCTGTACAAATGATCCAACGTTAGTACAGCGATCTCACCTGCTGAGCTGTTGTGTTCTGACAGGGGGACGGGCCCCCTCGTCATAACTCTGATTGGTGGTCTCAGCCATTGGCTTCCGGCTACCATACAAACAGGCCGAATGTCGGACGGTTTTCATTGAACTGTCGTTGTCACCCAGAATTCGGCTCCTGTGTATGGGGCTTTATTCAGGCAACTAGCATTTTCAGACGGTGAGGTCAACAGTGGCAGCTTACACGTATTAATTTCCTATCCATATTTCCAGCGAGCTCATTAACTCCTGAGCAAACAAACACCCAGAAAGAGATACTGTATTCTATATTTACCTCCAATACGTTTAAAATAACATTTTTTTGTTGCAAAAAATCCAACAGAAGAATGTCTTAACAAAATTGTAACCTGAAATGTGTGTGTTTGCATGTTCAAGAATTATAAAATGTAGAAAAGTCTGAATGTCACTTCTGTGTGTCAGGGTTCTTCACAGAATCTGATGTGTTTGCAAGCCTCTTGGATTTTAACAAGACGGATTTTCTCAGCTTTCGCAACCAACTGTAAACAAAAAACAAATGGAGAAAGAATTTAGAATGCAACTTATCTGTATTTCCAATCTTCTCCTCAAAGGGAACTTATCAGAATATGAATACGTGGGCGGTCCTGCCTAGTTGTAAATGCAAGCTTTCATCTTTGTCCTTCCTGACTAAGAACAATGATGTGTGGCATCAGGTATCCCAATATACTTAATATGCACATGCTCCTTCCAGGTCACGGAGTCACAAAGTAATGACACATAAGAACAAAACCCCAGAGCAAAGCCTCTGAAAAATTTAAATAAAGCCACTTGCCACAAACTCTTCCCATTTACCGTGTGTAAGAATTGTACTGTTAAATGTAGACTTGTGAAATGTAAACTTGAAATAGAAGGCAATTTACAACTACCGTATATACTCGAGTATAAGTCGAGGCCCTAATTTACCACAAAAAAAAAAAAAAAAAAAAAAAAAAAAAAAATAAAAATGGGAAAAACTTATTGACCCGAGTATAAGACGAGGGTGAGAAATGCACAACTAAAAAGAGGGTCAACAATGCCCATTTGCAGCCTCACTGTGCCCATTTGCATGCCTCACTGTGTCCATTTGCAGCCATAGGTCCTACGATCTTCAAACTCGGTAGTTAAGGGTTCCTAGATGCCCCCTAGCTGCAGCCAAAATTTGGGGTCTGTGAACCCGAAATGACATTGCTGCAGATGGACACAGTTGACCAACTTTGGGGCCCAAAGTCGGTTCGGAAAATTAAATTTTTTGCTGCAGAAAAGTGCTTGACTTGAGTATAAGTTGAGGGGAACCGAATTTGGGGCCCCGTATCTCGGGGCCACTTGGTGCTAGGAACTCCAGCTTTGGATATGTTGTGGAACCAGTTCCACTGGGTTTGCACACCAAATTTGGGGTTCCTAGCACCAAGTGGCCCTGAGATATGGGGCCCCAAAGTCGGTTCAGAAAATGTCAAGCACTGTTCTGCAACAGAGAATGACATTTTCCGAACCGAATTTGGGGCCCCGTAGTCGGTTCGGAAAATGAAATTTTTTGCTGCAGAAAAGTGCTTGACTTAATAATAAGTCGAGGGAGGCACTTTCAGCACAAAAAAAATGTGCTGAAAAACTCGACTTATACTTGAGTATATACGGTATGTGTCTATGTACAACAGTAACAATAGAACGCATGAAGGTAAAAATCCTTCAGCCTTTACAACCACTATAAGATTGTCCAGCTGGAAATACAGGTTTAGTTTTTCTTCATTCAGCTGGTGGGCTGAACAGAAAAAAACAAAAAAAAAAACTGATTCCCCCCATCTACACAAGTGAAGTGGAGAGAGGAATCCTCCCCATTGCAACAATGTATTCTGATAGCAGGGTTTCTCCATTGCCATAATACACAGATCACTGGCTGAAAACGAAAGTGTGGCTGTTCAACAGAAAAAGTCGATTGAATTAAATCGAGAGGGAGGGACACACAGATCAAAATTTGGCTGGTCCTTGCTGAGCTGGCCGAATTTTGCTCGATCTGTGCCCACCTTTACAAGGGGCCATGCAGTGTACACTGCTTCATTTGACAGGGCTCAGCTTTTTAAGTATGGAGATCAGAAATGTCATACACTACTCAGATGTTTTTCTGCGCCAGTGACTAAAATGATTCAAGCAAGACGGTCCACATAAGAGCCAGGCAACTAGCATTTTCAGAAAGGTCAATAAAGCCGACCAGACTGTTTGCATCGCGGCCGAGATTCAAAACCATGTACGGGCAAGGCTGAATGTACCAAAGTTGATTGATCGATCAACTTGGGTACAACCAGCCTGCCGGATTTTACATGCAATTATAGCAAGCGGCTGTTATAGTTACTAGCAATAATCCCTGTCTTCTCCCAGCAGCGGCTTCTTGCGCATATTGGCTCGGTGGGAGGAATTCCCCACTGCCTGCTGATGAGGGAGTCAAGCAAATTTATTTTCTGTAGTTGCAGGAAAGAAATTCGCTCTGTCTATGGCCAGCCTAAAGCCTAGTACACACAGGCTGAATGTTGGGGCGACATTGGCCGACATTGGGGGGGGGGTGTTCCCCTGTCAGAACACAATAGCTCAGCGGGGGAGATGGCTAGTTTTTTTTTTCGTTCAACCCAAAAACACTAGTAGTGTGTACCTGGCTTAAGAGTACATGATTCACGCATTACAAAAAAACTGCTTCTTCAGTAACTCACTATTTTGAACATGTTGAGAAACACTTCTGAAAAATATAATATAATATAATATCATATAATATAATATAATATCATATAATATAATATCATATAATATAATATCATATAATATCATATAATATAATATAATATAATATCATATAATATATATATATATATATATATATATATATATATATATATATATATATATATATATATATATATATATATATATAATATGTAAGACCTACTATCACTACAGCATTTTAGCTTGGAGGTACTGGGAATACTCAACACCTTATAACAGTTGATGATAATCCTAAGGCTAATAAAAAAATAAAGATTCACCTTTTCAGTTCCCCGTTTCTTCTCACGAGGTCTGTTCAGTTTTGCCTGCCTGTCCACTAAGATCTTCTGCCAATATCGCTGCTCACCGTCTCCTAAAATAAAATAAAAGATTGTGGAATTTACCAGTGCCCATTGATTTGGTTTAGGCTGGGAATCAATGAGAGCTCCAGATAGGATTGAATCCCCAAGTAAATTTACAAAATATGAACTGCGCAAATATAAGTATAAGCAACTTCTTCTAATAAAGGAAGCATTGAGTAAAAGTGCACTGTGACTTGTCACTTGTGGCAACCATATTGGCTGGAACCCAGGAGAAGCAGGAACACTCTGAGACTGGCTTTACTTCATGGTATAAGCCAAAATCCTTTCTGGAAATCTGCAGTAATGCATTAAAGGATAAGTTCACCATTTTAAGCATGTTACTCTTTACACCCATATTTAGGGTGTAACATGCTCCAGCTCCTGCCCCCCTTCCTGTGGCAGCAGGTGGGGGATCCTCTCCGCACCAGATGTTACATTTCAAAATTGGCACGGTTGTGCAGGGCTCTGCCCGCACAGCTGCATCCTTTATTCACAGGAACCCTCTTCCACTGTGGCAGACAAACCTGCAGTTCTCAAAGAACTGTAGGGGCACTGATGAGCACCCTTTTAGTTCATTCACACTTTCTCCAGCTTTGTAACTGAAATCCTGCAGAGGGGTACGGGTACAAAGCTGCAGGTGGTATCTGCAGGAGCCTGACATAGCGCACATTATCTACTGATTGAGGGTGCAATTTTTGTTTTCTGCAAAAGTATGTGCATTTAGAATTTGTTTTTAAAAAAGGTGAACTTAAAGAGGAGTTCCAGTCAAAAAAAAAAAAAAAATTAAGTCAGCAGCTACAAATACTGCAGCTGCTGACTTTTAATTGGACACTTACCTGTCCCTGGGTCCAGCGATGCGGGGGATCGAAGCCCCGCTCGTCTCTCCCTCCGTCCAGCGGCGCCGGCACTGCAACTGTGGGCGCCGGGCTGTGGCTTCACAGCCTGGCACCCACTGCGCATGCGCCGTGATTGGCCGCTCAGTCACCTGGGACCTGTAATGGGTCCCAGATGATTGACAGGAGGGAGGGAGCAGAGCCGAGCCCTTCCTGTGCCGAGGGGGAAGTGATGTCACCAGCCCAGGCACTGGAAGAGGCAGACTATGAGGGACCCCCTAGCAACAGGCATTTAGAGGTGAGTAAAAAAAAAAAAATATCCAAATTTTTTTTGTATTTTTTTTTTTAGGATTTTTCATGTAGTTTTTTTTTGGGTGGAGCCCCACTTTAAGTACTTAAGGGCCCATCTGAATTTTAATCCATATATGGCCCCTCTGGTTGAACCGATCTATCAAATTCTGTACCTCTGCCATGTTGGAACACTGATCAGTGTATTCTGACCCCGGGGAAGACTTCCTGCTGTCAGAGTACAATAGCTCGGTGGGGAGGATTCCCCTATCCACCTTGAATGGAAAAATTGGGTCAGTTTTTTATTCAACCCACTGGTTGAAAAAAAAAACAAAAAAAAAAAACTGACCCATCTATGGCCTATTTTAGCCTTTGAATACAAACTTACATAGACTATACAAGGTTGTATCTAAAATGTAGATGGTATCTATAACCTATTTTTCTGCCTTTGTTTCATGCAGTCTATACCCTGCTGTACTTGAGCAGTATGTTAACTGCAAGTGACTGATATCCCCTAACCATTTCCTTACCAGTGAGAATTTGAACCTTCCAATTGTGCTTGCTCTGCAGATCAGAGCGTGCTTTCAGGACATCTTGAGCATCTTCAGGAGTCTTAAAGCGAGCATGACACTCCGTATCCCCCTCCAGCATATCTACATATACCACTTCAGACACTGCAGATAATATCTCCTGAAAAAAAAAAAAAAAAAAAAAAAAGTTTGATGAAATTAATTTTCCACATAGTGTTTTATAAATAAGCAGTGTAAATGACCTCTGGATGACTTCATCATTACAGATGAGACATTATATGCTCCCCAATGGAGCAGCGGACATCCGATCCTGCTCACCAAATCCAGAAGGATGGTGGTCCTATTTTCCATCCATCTGGTGGATCGGTTGAAAACGGACAGGCGGTCCATTTTCACCCGATCTCCCCATAGAGGAGAGCGGGACTGGGTCAGTCTCCGCTCTGCACAGTGAGCGGAGATGGACCTGTCATCAGCCTGCTCAGTGGGGATCAGCAGAGTGATCCCTGCTGAGCAAGTGGAGTCTGCCAAACAGAGGCGCCCATGGGAAAAGGAGGCCTTTAGGCAGGCCACAGACTATGCAATTTTCTTTCCTCTATCCGCGCAGTCAGTGTTGATGGGAGAACACCTCCCGCGGAGCTACTGTGTTCTGCCAGCGAGGGCTGCCATCCCTGCCGGTAGAACACAATGATTATTGCTAGCAACTATAGCCACTGCAAATAATCGAATGCTAGAAATCTGACATGCTGTTTGGAATGGACTTGGGTACTAACAGCCTGCCCATAGATGGATTCTAACTATCTATGGCCAGCTTTACCCTCTAAACACAGGAGTCTTGCGATTAAAGCCCAATCCAAGCTACAGACTACCTACAGAGTGGTACAAATTTTTCTCCTTCCATCCATCTTCAGGGCCTCAAATCCATATACAGTTGCCATTATTCTCAAGTCTTGAGGAACTTCATATTAATGTATTCAAGTGCAGCTCACTCTCTGAGCCCAATGCAGACTACACATTATATAGAAACTGAGACAGCACAACAGTGAATCGTGCAAAAGAGGCTGCAGTCACATCTAAAAACCTAAAAGGGAAACCTGTTAAATTTGACTGTAAAAGAACACATGACAAATTGAATATACCAATATTTTCTATCATAATGTCACTAATCCAATTATCTGAAGAGTTTTTCCAAAAAGTCTGTTGAAATACATAGCATCATTGCTAAACTCCAGAATTTGTCTTTAATTTCCAAAGTTCAGTTTTACTCACACTATTGCGAGTGGTTTCCGGTGCGGGAATCACACCTGCAACCCCCTGCAGCCAAAATGTGCTGTCGTTTAAGAATGAACGGCAGCCCCACGCATTTTTAATGGCAACTCCATGCATCTAAAAAAAAAGCAGCACGTTTGCAGGTGCAGGAGCTGCCGGCAAATCACATGGTGTGCGATTTCCCGGCCGCTGCATTTTGAAAATGGTGCAGGAACCTTTTTCCTGCATCAAAAACAGGCACAGCAGCCCAGTCAAATGATTGGGCTTCTGTACCCACGCAAATTCGGCCTGCAGACACGCGATAATGTGAACCAAGCCTTAAATATGAAACGTAACTCTGACTTTAAGATGGATTATGCAGCTACAACTGTAGACAGAGTCAATAAATAGAGTTTTATTTGCTTACCTTAACAGATTTACGAACCGGCAGAGGATCTGAGCAAGTGATCTTCACAATAACGCCACATACAAACTGAGGTCCAAGATTTTCATTCTTTGAACTATTTGCTGTTGAATAAGTGAGGAAAAAATGAAGATAAACTGACAAAATATAATGTGGATGGGGCAATCCACAGAAACAAAGAAAGTAAACGGCAAATATTGGGACAACTGTAAACTGAATTCACTGATGAGTGCAGTAACTAGTGTTTTTAAAGCAAAAGTGTAGGCAAAAACACGAGATGCCAGTTGATTCAAGTATATGATATATTTGTTACAAATCCATAAATGTATTTTTTAAATGGTACTTGAATCTGTTTTAATATTATCCATCTGTAATACTCCACATAGCAGTATTCATAGTGGGAGAGGAAAACTTCACTGCAAAGCTAAGGTTTCCATCTAAGGCCGACCATACACGATTCGAATCTCGGCCGCTTCAGCAGGAATTGGCAGGCTGAATGTACCAAGTTGATTGAGCAACTTGGGTGCAACCAGCACAAACTGTTTCTCTTGCGATTATCACTAGCAATATACACTGTCGGATCCTGGAAGGGACGGCTTCCCCCGCCAGGAGAAGACAAGGGCCCAAGCCGGAGGGATTCCCACGTCAACATGGTCTGTGTCGATGGAGTAAAATTTGCTCGATTTTTCCCTATGAATGGCTGTCCTAACACTGGGAATGTGCTGATGTGAGGAGCAATTGCAGGTTAAATGCAACAGTGAGCTGTTGTCTCTTCACCAATTAGCTACACGTTGGAACAGTCTTTGCCCAAGCTGTTGTGTTTTAGCGAAGCTCAAATCAGGTACATATACAGGACCTGGTTTCTGTGTTTGGTAGGGGTGCACAGATCACAGGACTTGATATACACATTTTTCATCAATTAGGGAAGTTCACATGTATGTGTTGTCTACTATTGCACCGTGAATGCTTTAGATCAATCTACCTTTACTGTCAAGGTTTGGCTCCGTTGGCTCAGTTTCCATCGCTCCTGTAGAAGAACGGCTTATTTCATATAGTGACTTCTTGAGGGACACCATGCTGGCTCTCTGAAGTGAAAGATATTCAGCCTTGAGGTCCAACCATTCTTTCCTGGGTAAACAAAACGCAATTTGTTTACTATGTCTGTGAAAGCTTACACAGAGATTAAGATCTCTTACAAAATGATTCTATTTATAGTGCCCACACAAAAAAATAATATATATCACCAAAGAAATAGTTACTAACATTTTAGCACAATTCCTAGGCACATTTTCTGGCAAAACAATGTACCAAGCCTGCTTACAATACAGTTTTAGGGCTGGATTCACACAAGCAGCTGTGAACAGTCACTGGTGCCTGTTGGGAGAACACAGGATCCAAAGCACATAACCCGGTGCAGCACTCTGTTTATTTTTGATGGAACTAAAGTGATTTGTTACAAGTAACATTTCATTACGTTCCACTCACCACAACTGTTGGGATGCAGTGGTTTGCATGCAGCCTGCTGCACTGAATAAAAAAACCAAAAAAAAAACAAACAAACTACTACATGCATTACAAAAGAAACCTGTCTTGAGCGGCTGCTATCGCTGTCTGGAAAATGCAAGCTGCCCAGTTGTCACTGGCTTCTGCAAAATACTGAAAGACACTGACCTGAAACAAGTATGCAGCCACTGAAATCAGAATAACTTACCTTTATGCAGTCGGCCATAAAAGTGAATGGCTGTATGCGCCCATAATCAAGCAATGCTTTCATGCAGATTTAAAATTTTTATCTCTACAGCAAAATTTAAGACTCAGACTGTGTGCATGAGGCCTTAGAGGCATTTTCATGCCTCCGAATATAGCCTATGTCCATGCACATTGTGGCTTTGAGATCTAGATTTTAGAGCAGTGTTGGGGCAAAAAATGCCCCAAATCTGCATTCGTAGGGCAGCTTACTGGCATTAAAAAAAAAAAAAATAATTGTCGCTAGGGATGCACAGATACCAGTTTTTTGAGACAGATTACAGATACTTTTTCCTCAAGTACTCGTCGATACCAAATTACGGTAACAAAACTTATTTTTAGTGTCATGTGACAGTTTTTTGTTTTTTTTTTCTTAGTGCTCGTTCACATCATACATGCATGAAAACTAATGGGAAACGCACACAGACTTCATTGTGCAGAGATATCAGTTTTCATGGGCATTTCACAGAGTTTTCACAGCCTGTTCACATATGTGCGGCCCGGCTGCACTGCGATTTGATAAAGAGTCCTGTGCGATTCAGGTCTGGTTCAGGTGCAATTTATAATCTCATAAACTACAATTCACGTTAGATTCACACCTGAACTGGGCTTTAAAAAAATCACACTACAAACTGGCTCGCACATGTGAGAGCAGAGTTGAAGGTATCAGAGCATTTGCAAGAGTACAAGTACTTGTGTAAATGCTTAGGATCAGCACCGATATTGGTGCAACTCTAGTGCAAACACATGACTACAAAATTTTCTCTGGTATGTCTAGAAAAACACATGCATGTAAGAAACACAAAGTGCATGCTCTAATTCTTGACATACAAATTACAATCAGACTGCACAAACTCCTTACTAACAACTACACATCGTTTGAGCTGAATCGGATGCATCACACTCTCGAGTTGGCAAATCTAAAAGAAATTGTCGAATCAGACTGCACCATGTTCGGCCAATTTAAAGTAGTACTATAGGGAAACCCCCACCCATTTTGGATAGAAAATAGGAGAGAGTGTCAACAGCCCTGTCTATTTTTTTCTATCTGTGTCCCATTGAGGAGATTTCCCTTCACTTCCTGTCCCATAGACAAACAGGAAGTTAGAGGAAATTCCTGTGAATTGAGGAAATTCCTTGGGGCCACCAGAACTAGTGTCCCTATTGGAAGATTTCCCCTGTATTACTTTTCTAGGGACAACCCAAATTTTGGGATTTTCTTTTACTTTTAAAAAGAACTGTAAACAGGAGGTGGTGTTTTAGAGGGTGCATGTCCCTAATGGGGCACAGACAGGAATACCAACTGACAAGTGTTCTAATCCCTCTCCACTCGCTTTTTTTTTTTTGTTGTCAACAAAGTTTTGCCTTATGTTTTTAGGTCAAGGTAGAACTAAAAAGGTTTTTTTTTTTGTTTTGGACAGAGTGAAAAGGGATTAGAAAACCTATCATTCTTTTATTGCTGTCTGTGACCCATTAAGGAGATTTATCCTCTCAATTTGGCCTGTTTACAGTTTCTATTGGAGGTAAAAGAAAATCCTCTAAATGTCCTCTCACCTCCCGTTTTGTCTTTGGGACAGGAAAGAAGAGAAATCTTTTTGAAAAATCAACTAAGTCAGGTGAAAAATTCTCTGCTGAACAATGACTGCATTCAATCAGAAGCAGTACCCGTATGAGAATTCAGGTAGCCACGAGTGTCGGCAGTCTGAACACAATAGTTGCGGTGCAGATTCCTCTATTCACGCTGTTTAGTGTGAATGGGGGAATCAAGTGACGAACAGGGTCTAATTGTTATTGGCTAGGTTAAAGTATAACTAAAAGGTAAAACTTAAGTTTTGGATAGAGTGTAGAGGGATTAGACTATCTGTCAGATTTATATTTCTGTGGGTCCCCATTAAGGAGATTAACTCTCTCTATTTGCCCAGTTTACAGTTATCATTGAAAGAAAATCCCCAAAATCTGGGTTGTCACCAGAACAAGAGTAGAGGGGAAATCTTGCAATTGGGACAGATTCACTCCTCTTTATTTGTGCTGTTTACCATTATTACTGAAAGTAAAAGAAAATCCCAAATTTTGCATTGTGCCCAGAACAAGAAAGCTGCAAGAGAAAAAGATGCGGAAAGGTTCAAGGGCTATAGGGGGAAAAAAAAAAAAAAAAAATCGAAGACATTGACCTATAGCCCTCTCTTACTATCTAAATTATATATATATATATATATATATATATATATATATATATATATATATATATATATATATATATATATATATATATATATATATATATTTTCTTTAGTTCTACTGTACTTTCAGACTGCCCATAGTTAGGTTGGTTTCTCCTCCTAGCACTTTTTTTTTTTACTGCACACATGGTTAATGGAATTGTACCTTTTCTATGGGAAAGGGAAATGATTGGCCATTAAGAAACCAGGCAGCGCACGCCTGTAAGCAAGATGAATTTCAGTAGGATCATCACCAGAAATTTTAGTTATCCTAAACACCCATGACATCCATGCTAAGCTAAAAATATAATAGACACTGCTAATTTACTGCAGTCTTCCTCCATGATGACCCTATAACTTCCTGTCACATTAATTTGATTGACACTGCTCCTGACAATGATGTTCTAAGGAAACACTTACTGATTTATGTGCATAACACAGCTCCAGGGTTTTCACAGAAATAGTAAGAAAAAAAAAAAGTGCCATTTAAAATTACCTTAGAATTCAATTAAATGTCTAAATAAAACTAGACAGGCAATGGCTTTTTGGAGGCTTGGTGAGAGGCAAGTACATTTGCACCTAAATGGGTATTCAAAACCATCTTCATTAGCATCCTAGGAAAGCCTGCCTTTCTAGTATCCAGCTTGTACGAGGGGAAATATCAGAACGTACAGGTTTGGAGAATTTCTTTTATTGAAATACTGATAGTGTACTTGATGAGCCCAAGTTTTGAATAATGGAAAAGGCTTAGAACTTTATTCATGTTTTTGTTGCAGTTTGAGACCCCACTGTAGAATTTTCCCCACACTTGACATTAGTGCAAGAACATGGGGTCACTGTGGAAAGAAGGCAGAAAAAGGCACTCAAAACTGACAGATTCTACTCTTTTACTACTCTGTTGTACAGTTTTAAGTTTTCTGCCACTGGAGAGATATCCCATCGCTTTCTGTCTCTGACCTCCTGTCACCAAGACAAAGATGTGAGGGAAACTCTTTCCAATGAGGTCACTGGCAGCAATAAAACCCCATCAAATTCTAAACCTTTCTCCACTCCAACACGATTAGCAAAATCAGTCACAAGTTACAATCTGATGGCTATAAAACGCTAACCATATAGGATTCATCCCAGGCAGATCCACAAATATTAATATTTGTAGCCTTTTTACCAATTTACAAATTCCTAACACCTCCACAACTCCCAGCTATAGTGACCTCAGACACACATAAGGCATTTGATTCTATAGAATGGACTTACTGATTTTAAATACTGTGTAAATTTGGTGATATGGGTCCAAATCCTATACACTCACCCCCTAGCATGACTCTGGGTTTCATCTGAGATTCCTTTTCTATAAAGAGGTGACTAGACAGGGGCGCCCCTATCCAATGCTTGCTCTTGAGATCAAAGCACTAGCAGAGCTTATCGGAACTTCAGTGTTACTGAAAGGCGTCTGGATAGGTGCTTTGGAGGAACAAACCTCTCTATACCCAGATATGTTGCTGTACTTGACAAACCCACAAAACACTTAGAATAAGGCATTACATACTGTATGAGATTTTGGTAGCTACAATGGGTTCAGGGTTATTTGTTCCATTTGGGACTCTGGGTGTAGTTCATACCCATCTAATTTCCACTTTCTATGATACACTCCTCAGAGGCAAACCTCCCAAAACCTCTAAACTACAATACCAAATGGTAAAAAGTGAAAGAAATTTCAGATAAAAAGTTGGAGGGAATTCTTCAACTTGGAAAAAAAAATTCAGAGAATTCTTCTGTATTATGCAAGAAAAAAAAAGTGACGCTTAACTGCCGGTTCACACAGGGGCAACACGACTTGCAGGCCGACTCACAGAGGCGACCTGCACACGACTTCAGCGGCGATTTGCAAAACAACTTCTGTATAGAAGTCAATGCAAGTTCCCTGAAGTCTCCCCAAACGTAGTACAGGAACCGTTTTCTAAGTCGGAGTGACTTGGGTTGCTCCTATTAGAATGGTTCCGTAGTACAGAACAGGACGCGACTTGTCAGGCGTCTAAGTCGCCTGACAAGTCGCCCGTGTGAACCAGGGCTTAATGCATACCCACACGTCGCTGGATTTCAAGTGGTTATACCGGGATGATGCTTGCAGCCATCATTCCGGTATTGTTTTTTTAGTGCAGCCGCCTTTCGTGACTTTCTCAGGCTCTACCGTCCTGAGGTCCCGGGGACTCGAGTGACTGGCTTTGTTTTTTTTGTCCTGCCACCTTCTGCAGCTTTCTCTTGCTCTCCTGTCTGACTGGGGGACCTGAGCGACCAGTATTATTTTTTTTAGTCATGCTGCCTTCTGTGGCTTTTTCAGGCTCTCCCATCCCAACGGGGGGACCCGAGCGACCAGTCAGCACTTTCGCCAGCTGATCATCGGAACGGCTCTGATCACCTCCATGATTATAGGAAACTGGAAGCGATGAGCATACTTGTAGTCTCCCCGGATGTAAACTTATAGACCCCGGATCTCTCCATAGGAGTACCTGCTGTTACTGCATATTGCTATCATAGGGGATATTTATATTCCCTGTGATAACAATAAAAGTGATGAAAAAAAAATATTAAAGCCACGGTGTAAAAATAAATTAAAAATTTTACAGCACGCAAATGCGAACACATGTATTGGGGTCTTGCACAAACGCAAAGAGTGATCCTCCCACAGATGTGAAGTATCACTATGAACATCAGATCATGGGCAGTAATTCTATCACCAGACCTCCCGTGTAAATCTAACGTGGTAACCTGTAAAAGGCTTTTAAAATTGTCGCCTGTAGATAGTAAAATTGATGTTGTTTGTTGCCGTTGAACTTTTAAAGCATGACATATTTGGTATCCATTTACTTGGCATAATATTTTTTAAATTTTACAAAACAATGGAGTTTTATATTGTGTTTTGTGTATTGCTGTGTGACATAAATAGCAACACCCATCAATTTAGTCTCTAGGACCTCTGCTTTAAAAGAAAAATACAATGATTGGGGGTTCCAAGTAATTTTCTAGCAAAAAATACTGATTGCTACATGTAAACAAAAAGCGTCAGAAAAGGCCTAGAGCTAAAGTGGTTAATATTAGTTAAGAAAAAAAAAAAAAAAAAATATTCAAAACATTATCTATGTATAAAATCAACAAAGAAAGCCAGAGGCAGTCCTCTGAAATTTGACAAGATTTGGGATGAATGGCTATGCATCAATGATACCTGCGATGAACTAGAACTCAACTATACCCCTACCTACCACAAATTTAAGTTGATTAAAAACTAAAAAAAAACACGCAGATAACGCAATAACTTTTTTACAAAATGTTATTGTACACGTAATACATCAACACATGGAGAATTCTTGTTTATTGTATACCCGTTTGCCTTCTTTTCTGGTTAACTTGATTTTTTGGTAATCAGCTGGTTGCTATATAATTATCTGCCTTACAATCCATTGCTTTTGTATCAACATCGTACACCTTTTGTATTGCGGCAATTCTGAACAGATACTATGATACTCCTTGTATTGTTGTATACGCTCACTACTAAGACCCCTTTCACACTGGGGCAGGGGGTCCATTAGTGGTAAAGCGCCACTAGTTTTAGCGGCGCTCTTCGTCCACTAGTGGGGCGCTTTTAACCCCCAAGAAGGGGTTAACAAGGGGTTAAAAGCACCCACGTTGCAGCGCTTCTGAAGCGCTGCTCATTCATTCCAATAGGCAGGGGTGGTGTAGGAGCGCTGTATACACCACCCCAAAGATGTTGCTTGCAGGACTTTTTCCCCACCCTGCAAGCGCACCGCCCCAGCGTGAAAGCACTCGGGCTTTTACACTGGAGAGGCAGCTTTACAGGCGCTAAACAAAACGCCTGAAAACTGCCTCAGTGTGAAAGGGGTATATATATATATATATAAATATTTTTCGAAAGTACTTCATAATTTTGTTTGTTTTAACAATCGACTGAACGAATGGACTTTAAAATGAACTAACGAAACCACATACAATGGTAGAAATTCATTAATTCAATCAAAACTCCCAGACTACTCCCACATTGCCAACATCCTAAAATGAAAGTGTATGCTGTGACCATACATCTCATTTGAAGAGACTTCCAAGCATACAATGTGCTAAATAAAAAAAAAAAAAAAAAAAAAAAAAAACTTTTCAAATCATGGCCAGTCCAGCAGGGACTGGCGCAGATTCGAACCATGTACAGGCAGGCTGAATGTACCAAAGCTGATCGATCAACATGGGTACAACCAGCCTGTCACAGCTGCTAGCAATAATCACTGTGCTCCCCTGGCGGGGATGCCCCCCCAGAGAAAATAAATGGCTCTGCGGGAGGAAGCCCCACCGCCGGTCAAACACTGACTGTGTTGATGGGGAAATTGAGCGAGCTGTGGTTGCAGGAAAGAAAATTGCTCTGTCTATGGTCCACCAAGCCTGCTTGTGTAAAGGGCAACAGCATGAGTTAAAACATATAGAAAACATGTAGCTAAGGCCTGGTTTCTGAAAGCTTATAAAAAGGGAAAAGTTGCTTATAATCCATTTTGCTCCCCATGTGAAGCCTTGCTACCATGTTCAAAAAAAAAAAAAAAAAAAAAAAAGCTTCAAAATCTACATTTTTATGGCCAGGGGTATCATTCCCCAGTACCTTGAACACTAACAGAAAATACTAACATGTGAGTGATTGATGTGCATGTTGGTGAATATTTTTCAGAAGCTATTTGTCTAACGTTTTGGCTAGGTTCACACTAGTACATTGCAAACCACCAAATGTGATTTGTACAGAAATCACACCACATTCCTGTGCACATCACATGAGATGTCTGTGCGGTGGGATTTCAGCCATACATTTTCTATAGCTGAAATCGCATCTGCACTAAAATGGTGCAGGACCTTTTTTTTCTCCAGCATCTGAATTGCATCGCATGGATGTTCACAAACATGCAATGCAATTCTAGCAAACGCACTGTGTTTTGCCATCTGTCTCAGGGTGTCATGAAGATAACATTGACATTTGCAGATCGCATGGACACTATGCAATTGCTTAGAGTGCGATGTGTGGAAACGCAGAAAATCTTGTGCGTTACCCGCATTGCATTAGTGTGAACAGAGACGTCGGGCCAGTACACACCACATGCAGTCGAGTGCGTTGTTTTTCTGCATCAAAAACACGTGGAAAGTAGGTTATTTTGTTTCCAATGGCATAGTTCATACCAGTGTGGTCAGTTCCAGGACGTTCCAGTTGCAGAAAAAAAAAAAAAAAAAAAAAAAAAAGGAGTAGAACATGCTGCTTTTTCTCTGCACTGGACTATACTGCAATGCGGTAAACAGCATGAAAAATGCACCAGAATGCACAAACATATGCATCGGACCCATTACAGTGGGGGGGGGGGAATGGGGAAAAAAAAAAAAAAAAAAAAACCACACATCGGGAATGCATCCGAAAAGGCACTGAAACGGGTCATTAATGCACCCAGGATTGGATCTGGAGTGCATTTTTTGTGGTGTGAACCAGTTCTTTATGATTAAAACCCCCTTGCTCTGATGCCATTTAAAACATCCACGCTTCCTGGCTCAGTCTATGAATGCCGTATCCCCTAATGATATCAATCAAGTTCTGGATCACTAATTTAAAGTAATGAAGCCATTTGGTCAGCATGATAGCCATGTGACTAGCACTTTAACAACAATAATGGCAGCCATCAAACTTCCCTCAGCTTAAGTTTTCTGCAATATTAATAATTTTAGAAAAGCGGTTTTAATTTATAATTTTAGTTATTGTGCTATACCTCCAGCCAAACATTACAGTTATGTATTGAGCTAAACCAAAACTAAAAAGTACTAGTCAGCAATTTTAATTTCACAGACACTTACTGGACAGCAGAACATTAAACTACCAGGCACCTCATTTGTCTTCAACCTCTCCATTTCTGAGATGCCCCAGAAACACATACATATTATACAGGTTATTCATAGACTGGCCATTAGAAATGGTCAGAATAAAGTGTTTCTTCATTATTTGGAATATATATATATATATATATATATATATATATATATATATATATATATATATATATATATATATATATATATATATATATATATATATATTTATTACACACACATATACATACACACACATAATATATATGTGTGATTAGGATTGCAATTTCCTAGCAGGCAGTCTGAAAGGCACCAAAATTCTAATTTATTTTATTTGGGGATTACAGAAAGGTATGTGCAGTTGGTGCGCATCCTAACAACTTTTGGCTTTTGTATGTATACAATTAGTATGCGTCCATGGCCCATCCTGATTGCAACACAATGCCATTGCAGAGCTTTGATTAGCTCACTCCTGTGTATATTTGCCTCAGGAAAACCTAATCAGCCCACCAGCAGGTTTCACCACTGCAGGTAGTTAGCATATGAAACACCCTAGAAAATAAGTAACTGGGTCATCCTTCAGTCATCAGAAGAGTTAAGATTTCCTCCACTTAATCAAGATAAAAAAAAAGGACAAATGGACACAAGACCCTCCCAAAAAAATTCGCACACAGCATATACATTACAATAACAAAAGAGCACAGACCACCCCTTTGGGATTAGTAAGCCAAAATGATAATATGAAGGTATAAAAGGGCATGGCAGAGAAGCAAGACCATTAGGAGTAGCACAGGAATAGAGATCAGCAGCCAGAAACCAAGGTAAGTGACCATTAGAACCAGATCACAACTGTATAGCTGCCTTCTGCTGTTTACTGACTGCATGCTTGTTACCTCTGAAACAGGCTAAGGCATAGACAGGCATAGGTATACTTATGCACATAGAGTAAAACTAACATGAGATATCCATGCCACTGATTTTATAAAAACTATATAGAGGAAAAAAAAAAAAAAAAGCTGGAAACGAGGAGCCATTTCCCATAACAATCAGTACGGCTTGGATTTTAATCCAGTTTTCTCTGCTTTGTATATGTAGCATTTGGGTCATATTTATAATCATATTGGAAATATTTGGTCTACATACTTTGTGGCATGATTTACTAGTTAGCTGAATGTTAGCTTATTGCACACAAACCGGATTTTAGAATAAGCGTTTTTTTTTTCTTTTTAATAACTTGTGTCCCAGCAGACATTTTCATCAAGTTACTACTGTACACATTGCTAGAAGGTGTTACATTAAGTCTACTTTCTCCTCTTCATTGAACTCTAGTGTATGAAAACTGACATAAATCTCCATTAGGCTTATCTTGTAAACCAAAAACCAAAAAGTTTTTGGTTTACAAAGTTACAAATTAACTAAAATCTGATGTGCGCTGTTCTGTGCCTAGTCTCGTTTGTTTTCCATTTATAATAATTCTAATTTTTTCTCCCAGTAGGTTCCATGCTGAAAAAGATCAACAATGCAAAATGGACTTTCTTTTACCTTAACATTGAAGTGCTTTTCTGAGTTTCAAACAGCAAGTGCTTCAATGTTTTGGTGAAAGAGGGTTCTGTCCTTGCATAAACAAGTGAACCAGGGCACATTGTACAGAACAGCTGAAAGCAACCGGTGAAGTTTTAATAGCACAAATACATTTATATATTTGTACTTGCCTGTACACAATATGTGTAATTAACGATTGCCTTCCATGAAATGTTATGCTTTATTTAACACATCTCAGAATACACCGGCACTTTAACACTGGAGCACTTCCTGTGTCTTGCAAACAAGCAAGTGCTTCACTGTTTTAGATCTGGTGGGTTCAATCTCATCGAATGGAGTTTTGCTTTAAACCAAAGAAGGAAGATAACGGAAGAAATCTGGAGCCCATGCGCTGGACTGTGGTGTGTTTCTGCAAAAAGCACCAAACAACGCATAGGTGTAAACCAGGTCTATCTGCATGAAGTCTGTATATTCTACCTGTGCTTGTGTGGTTTATCTTCTGGGTTCTGGGGACGGGGGTACTAGATTTTCTAGGACTGGTACTTTTAAACATTTGGAACAATCAAATATACTGTAAAATACTATAATTTTTCCTTATTACAACACTGATTAGTTAAAGCAGCCCAAATTGCACGTATGAAGAGTATGAAGAGCAATAAGCTGTAGCGTATGTAACAATTCCTAGATTCCCTAGGTTTACATGAGCATATGTGCTATTGTAAAGTTGGCAACACACGTAAAGATTTCCACGGATTTCTCTATCCATGCTAAACAATGAAGTAATAAAACTGCTATGTTATAAAATACCTATTGATCAGATCTATATGTACAAATAGTAAGCAGAAAAGTACCATTTTTTTTTTGTTGGTATTTTAGATATTGCTTGATAGTCTGCAACTAAAAACCAACAACCCAAAATCAATCTGTGCAGATCTTTAGATAAAAAAAAAAAAAAAAAAAAAAAAAAAAATGTGTTGCACTGTCAGGAAAATTTCTCATTCAATATATACTGTAGTGTATAACAAATCAAACGATTCTTAATAAAAGTTCTACAAACAAAATATCAATGTCCACCTAAAGTGTGCAAAATCTTCATGCAGCTACTGTGCATCAACCACCAAGTGATTATAATGCTGCTTACCAAATCCTTAGACCCCACAATTCAAGAGCTATAAATCAGCATTTAAAAGATGTCATTTTTTAAATTCTTATTTAGACCTTAAGCACAACATTGCATCACACAGTTCTTTACATACATACAATAATAAAAATAAGGTTGCAGGCTTAACAATTAATGAGCGATTCCACGGCACCCAAAATTAAAAATCAAACAAATAGTGTAGTGATACCCTCAACAAATTGGATAGCGCCACACTATTTGTTGTTTGATAGTCTGCAACTAGACCAGTCTTTCATTGCAATTTCCCTGTCTTATCACAGGCAGATAATGGGTAGATTGCACCCCCATATAATCGATAGCTCATCTGATCCCCGCACAGCCATGCAGGGAAGCAACCTACATCATTGTCCTGTGCTAATCCCAGCTGGCCCCTCCCCTCCTGTGTCCATCCCAGGTGCTTGTATGCAATGCCACATGGGAAGGACAAGTGAGGAGCGCAGGCAGGGATCAGCACACCAGATACAATACAGCAGCTTCCCTGCGTCGCTTGCCATGAGGAAATCAATTATGAACTACATACTACAAACTTCAGTATTGTGCTATTGCGTGCGTCCCCCCCCAACTGTGCTTTCCAGGTCCCTAATGTATTGTGCTCTTCTGACAATGTCTTCTCCCCCAAACTGTGTGCTCCTGACCCTAGTATTATGCCCTGCTGTCCCCCTTTACTGTGCCCTCTTGTACACCCCTCCCCCACCCTATTCTGTTTTCTCCTGTACCCCCTGTGCTCTACCCTGCAGCCTCCATGTTTTACCCAGCTAAACTCTGTACACCACTAATCTTAAGTATAACCCAAAATTGAGCATAAGGGCAGAAAAATCAAGTACAAGTATCACATTAGGGAGAGAAGTTTTAATACTTATTCTATTATTTATGCTAGTTCTAAGAACAACTGTTGCTACATAAACCGCTCACTGATGTTCTGTGAGCTGTAGATATGAAAATTTCTTCAGGGGTTCCCCAAGATCTCAAACTTTTTAAACATATATATTTTTTTTTAAATTAGGTTTACAGTAAAATAAAACAAAATAATACTGTTTGTATACATGAAGGAACAGCACAAAAAGTTCCATTGGTGACAATTCAAGCTTTTTTCCAAGGGTTCCTTTAACCACCTCAATACCAGGCCTATTCTGGCACTTCTCTCTTACATGTAAAAAAAAAATCATAATTTTTTTGCTAGAAAATTACTCAGAACCCCCAAACATTATATATGTTTTTTTAACAGACACACTAGGGAATAAAATGGCGGGCATTGCAACTTTTAATCTTGCACGGTATTTGCGCAATCATTTTTCAAACGCCTTGAAAAAAAACAAAAACGGTTTCATGAATTAAAAAACAGTAAAGTTAGCCCAATTTTTTGGTATAATTGAAAGATGATGTTACGCCAAGTAGATACCCAACATGTCACACTTTAAAATTGCGCAAACTCATGGAATGGCGCCAAACTCCGGTACTTAAAAGTCTCCATAGAGGACGCTTTGAAAATTTTTAAAGGTTACCAGTTTAGAGTTCTAGTGCTAGTGCTAGAAGAGGAGTTCTAGTGCTAGAATTGTTGCACATGCTCTAACGCATGCGGTGAATCCTCACATGTGTGGTTTGAACGGCGTTTACATATGTGGGCGGGACTTGCGTGTGCGTTCGCTTCTGAGCGAAAGCTACCGGGGACAGGGGCGTTATAAAAGTTTTTTTTTATTTTTACACTTTTTTTACATTTTTTGATCACTTTTATTCCTATTACAAGGAATGTAAACATCCCTTGTAATAGGAATCTATTTGACAGGTCCTCTTTATGGAGAGCTGCGAGGTCAATAAGACCCCACATCTCTCCTCCAGGCTGGAAAGCATGAGATTGTGAAAAAAAAAAAAAAAAATCACCAATCTTCATGCTGACAGCTGCCATCGCGGCTTTGTTGACATCCGGGATCCCGGATGCGATGTCATAATGTCGCGCCCGGGCGTCCGACGGTCATAGAGATGAATGGTGACCATCTGGTCACCCGGAAATCTGCATCGTCGTCATCCGGCGCCAGCCGATTCTTTCTCCGGGCCTCCGATGGCACGGGAGAGCTTGGAGAAGCACCGGATGGCAGTGGGCGCGTCCCCTCCCGTCCCCTCCTGCGCTATGATCGTTCTCATCGTGCACAGAATCGCCAGCTGAAAAGAAGGATATCTGAAGGACGTTTATATACAATGGCCGGTTTTGAAGTGGTAAAAAGGATGGGAAACCCTGAACTAGACATAAGGGCCAAAATTTGTAAATGAGGTTAACCTGTTTTCACTTTAAACAAGTACTTTTGAATTTAAACAATGACATTGCTGCATATTACTGAATATTTGCAGCTAAAACAGATGTACTGGGCAGCATAAAAAAGTACTTCTTTGTAACATCATGCCCTACAGTGTAAAGCTGGCCATTTACAAATCACTTGTAGGCCAATATCGCAAATATGTTTTGAGCATTGCTGTGTTAGACTGATACAAGATTTGGAGAGGGTTCAAATGCAGGCATTGAAATTTAAAAATGGTAGGTCTCACATTGAAAGACCAAGGGCATTCACACTGGAGCGGTGCACTTGCAGGACGGTAAAAAAAGTCCTGCTAGCAGCATCTTTGGAGCGGTGTATACATCGCTCCTACCCATTGAAATGAATGGGCCAGCGCGGCTATACCGTCGGCATATCGCTGCTGCAGCAGCGCTTTGCGGTGGTTTTAACCCTTTCTTGGCCGCTAGCAGGGGGGTAAAACAGCACCGTTTTACCGCCGACGCCCGCACCGCCCCAGTGTGAAAGGGCTCTTACTGTGGGTTCCCCCTCCTCCACATTGCAAAAATAGCTTTGTCTAAGATAATGAATAAGGCGAGTTACTTATCACACCTCCCCAAACAGCCGCAGCTCTTCTCTGCTAATTAACACTCCTGGGTATTCTCATGTACAACGCAGGACAACTGATCCAGCATTGCACATGATAAAGGTCACTTATGCCTCGTTTCCACTGAGCGGATCGGTTTGGAAGGCCTAGAATGGTCCGGCCTATTCCGGCAAGCGTTTCCACTGCAAGTCGGACCGACAGGGGCCATACGTGGGTTTAGAAAAAATGCCGTCACACGTCCACCAATCAGTGTAATGTATCGTAGCTCCGCCCTAACCGAACCGTTCCATTTCCTATGGCCCCACATCTGAAGCAGGACCCTGAATGGAATGGTTCGGTTGTATGGGATGCTTTCATAATGGAAACACCCAAAATAGCATACCGTACCAAACCGCTCAGTGGAAACGAGGCATTAGCTACATCTGGTCAGGCAGTGAAGAGGACCTTCAGGGACCAGTCTTACAGCCTTATTTCTTGCTTTTGTGGGAGCAAGAAATAAGGCAAGTATTCAACCTTATTCCTTATTTCCCATCCTAAATAAGCATTTTAAAGCATTCTTTACAATGAAAAAAAGAAAATGCGCTGTCCATGGATTAAAGAATATTTTATCACCTGTGTAGGAAAGGGTTCTTTAGCACAAGTGTGTATAAGGTGAACCTGTACCTTGCCCATGCAGGGCAAGGTAGCAGGTTCACTGTAATGCCCCTTCCCCTGCAGCATAGATTTACCTTCCTTTTGCTCTCCCACCGCCCCATTTACAGGAGAAAAAGAATGTCCTTTGTATGCTACAAGTCACTAGAGTTTAGCCTACACATGGCTATGTATTCCCTGAGTGACAGTGCTGATTGTCCGAGTCACAGGTTTCTCCACACCCAAAAAGTATTGGGTATTTCCTCCAGCTCAGAACACTGAATGGAGAAGCGGGGGAGTAGAGGAAAGTTATGCTTCTGCAGAGGAGTGGGGAATCTTTTTTCCCAAATAGACAAAGCATGTTTGCATGATGTTCTGGTACATGATACATGAGTAGTATTCGCAAAACCAATAATAGAATTAAAGAACTCAATTGGTGTTTGAGAAATCAAAGTATTCACCATTATAAAATACTAAAATGTATTTTGATTCAAGTTATTAATCAAGACTTCCTCTGAAAGGAATTTCTACCCCTCAGATGCAAAATTGGTTATAGTTTCCCAAGTGCTGAGAACAAACACCTGCAGATTGTGACAGGCTGAACTAGACAGCCACGTCTTCCAACCCAATTACGTTTTCAGGTTTTAAGTTCATACTAAAGTGCCTTTTATTCATTCTGGATAGAGCAAGGGAGCGTTATAACCCCTGTAAGGTTTATTTTTGCCATCTACACCCTATCTCAGAGATTTTCCCTTCACTTCCTCTGCCGCAGCCAAACAGGAAGTGAGAGGAAATCCCTGCAAATTAAGGGAATGCCTTGGGGACCCCCAGGTCACTAGAACTAGTGTCACCAATGAAAGATTTCCCCTCTATTACTTTTCTGGAGCAACCCAAATATTAGGATTTTCCTTACTTTCAATGATAAAAGGTAAACAGGACAAATAGAGAGAGAGGGACACAGACAGCAATAAAGTATGACAAGCATTCTAATCCCTCTGTGCTCTATCCAAAACAAAAAAGTATTGCCTCAAGTGCGCTATGGAGCATGATCACATGATCAAAACTTGCATGATCAGATTGACGAATCAGACCCCAAGTAGCAATGACTGGCGACTCAAAAAAAACTATTCTACTATATACAGACCAGGAGAGCAGCAGCTTGATCTGACCGCAGCATCAACACTACAGTGACCTGCATTATCCAATGCCTTGTTACCATATTAGCGTGCATTGCTCACTGCATTATTTATGTAATAGTGAGATATCCCTTTCAGCAGTGGAAAATGTTATACAAATTGCTTCTGCTGTGAGATCATATAAGCTATAGTTTGCATATTAAGCTGGAGAAAAGATGTCTGGTACATACTTTGACAGGACTCTGAGTGGAATCACCTCTTCCCCAACTCTGTGTCTCTCCTTGTGTTTCTTTTTTCTTTTCCTTTTTACTTTCACAGTAGATGTGTCTTTCTTGTCACTTGTATCCTTTTCTTCTTCTGTAGAAACCTCTGATAAAATGCAAAAAAACAGGTCAACAAGACTAGCCATGATGACTTTGAAGCATATTTAAATAACTCCTTGCTCTCAGGCAGCTTGAGCAGTGAGGTGACTGGATTCTCGTGCCAAATAGAGCAGTATCAGTGACAGGTCACTTCTACAAGAAAAAGAAGCGGAGAGGGGAGTTGCATCATACATCAACTTAGGCCGGCCATATATGGAGCAAATTTCTTTCTGGCAACCGTCCCCACCAGAAGACAGCGATTATTGCTAGCGGCTAAAACAGCCGCTTGCAATAATCACATGTAAAATCCAGCAGGCTGGTTGTACCCAATTTAACTGATTGATCGACTTGGGTACATTCAGCCTGCTCAAACATACATGGTTCAAATCTAGTCTGGTTCATGCTGAAGCGGCCGAGATTTAAACCGTCTATAACCAATTTTTTTATATATATATATATATATATATATATATATATATATATATATATATATATATATATATATATATATATAGTTTGAATGCGACTTAAGCAGTATTTTAACTAGTACACAACACATATTTGCAATGCAAGTACCATTTTCAGAAAAAATCTCCATAATTCTCTCATGGCAGCTTTCCATTATGCTAACATTTGAGTGCAGGGCCACTCAATGAGTTATTGTGACTAATTAACACTCAAGTGGAAATGGACCTCTAAATGCTTATTATCTTTTTTACAGCTAGAGAACAAGCTGCGATGAATATAAAGAACTCAGTGTACTTACAAACGAGCAATACAATGCATTACCTTTACAGTCCAGAAGGTCTCGGGAAGACTTTGAATCAACAGATTCAGAATGCATTTTCCTTTGCTTTGAATAGGAGGAGTCGTGGTCTGAGCTGCTCTCTGTATGTTTTCTCTTGGATGGTCTAACCTCATCAGACTGGTCAGAACTCTCTGCTCTATCTCTCTTCTTCTTCTTCTTTTCCCTCCTTGAAGACTGTTTATTGGTATCAGATGATTCAGCCACTGAACTTTCTGACAAACTGCGATGCCTCTTAGGTTTTTCCTCCTTTGAAGGTGCATCATTATTTTCCTCCACTGCTTTTTCCTCACTCTCTTTTCTACTCTTTGACTTTTTCTTTTTCTTCTTCTTTTTCTCTTCTAGGAAACAGAGTAAGGCATTAAAATAATGACATAGTTCAGCAGAACAATTCCAGCATAAACACATTCACTTATAAGCACAGTGGATTAGTGGCTAGCACTTCTGCCTTACAGTACTGGGGTTTTCGGTTCAAATCCTACCCAGGACACTCTCTGCATGTAGCTTGCATGTTCTCCCATGCCTGTGTGAGTTTCCTCTGGGTACCCCAGTTTCCCTCCACAAGCCAAGGACACACTAGTAGGTTAATTTGGTCATGTGCAAATTGGCTCTAGTATGTGTTTGTGTGCATGCATGCGAGATTAGGACCTTAGACTGTAGGCTTTGTGGGGGCTTCTTGATGTGAAATGTACAGTATGTAAAGCATGTGTAAACTGTTGATGCCTTAAACACCTGTAGAAAAAAAAAAATGTATATGAAAGGTTTAAAGTAACATACACTTGTCCTAACATTATCATCATTATTATACAGGATTTATATAGCACCAACAGTTTACGTAGTGCTTTACAATATAAAAAAGGGAGACGGTAGAGTTACAATACAATAAAATACAAGAGGGTTAAGAGAGCCCTGCTCAGAGGAGCTTACAATCTAGTAGGCCATGCCATGATTTTGCTGGCCTACTTTTGAAAAAAAAAAAAAAAAAAAAGGGGAAGGGGAAGGAAGGACGGAAGGACGGATGTTGGCGATGGAAGCCATCCCCGCAGGAAGAAGACGGTGACTATTGCTAGTGGCTATAGTAGCTGCTAGCGATAATCGCAGGTAAAACCCGGCATGCCGGTTATACCCCAGCTGATCAAATCGATCAACTTGGTAAATTCAGCCTGCCCATACACTGTTTGAATCTTGGCCGGTTCAGCAGGACTCAAGCAGTGTATGTCCTGCCTAAGGAAGTTGCCTTACTAGGATGGATAATTAAGAGGGTAAGTGAGCAGCTGAAATAGTAGCAAATTCTTCCCAGCACTTCTCACAAAACCAAAGCATGCTGTCATGTCATCTCTGTTAAGGGAAATGATTAGAGCTATAGGCAGATTGTTTCTATTAGCAGAGGTTGTATGACCACATACCTAGATTTGCAGTCATGTGAGCAATGGAGGAAACCTTGCACAGTATTCTCTCCAAGGCAAGAAGTGTTTTGTTTGTTTTTCTCAGATGGGCAGATAAAGAGAAAGTGGTATTAAACCAAAAATGGAACATGTTCAGGCTTACCAATCATTAGATGTGGTGGCTGCATTTGTTTTGTTTTTTAGGTTCCCCCACCCGTTTTCAGCTGATGATCTGGCCAGTGACCCCCTTCTGTATCAGGGTGCCTCCACTCCAGATGAAAAAGAGCACAGGGGCTTTGGGAAGCAGCATTGTCAGTATGGGGGGGGGGGGGAAATTATATGCACTAGCAGATTTGGTTATACTAACAAACTAGAGCCAAGCTCTAGCAAATACTTTACAAGCAGTTACAGCAACAGTTTTTTTTGGGGGGGGGGGATGAATATTGTACATAAATAAATAAGAGCTGATCAAATAAGCACCACTGTCAGTGGTAAACTGCAGGACAGCTTGTTTTTTTTGAAAAACAGACTCTGTCCAGATCACCAAGTGAAAATAAAGGAAAGAAAGCCTAAAAAAGAAAACTAATGCAGTGATTACACCTAAGAATTGGCAAGCTTTAGCATAATACAGGTTTGCTGTTGGGTTCAATACCACTTTAACATCTATTCAAACAGAAATACATGGGCTGCCATTGCTTGTCTCCTTGTGAAAATGCTAGTTGCCCGGTACCAATACATCTAAAGCTGGCCATACACAGATCAAATTTCAGCCGATTCAGTGGAAAATTTGTTTGCTGGGTGGCCCTCTTGTAAAAACAACTGGGCGGGAAATTCCTTGTCAAACTGTTCCTGCTTCCATGATCCAACAGCCAGCACTGAAGGACTTGTCCATCCACTCTATTTAATCTGGATGGGCTGGTCTAAGCTTGACCAAAGCATCCATTCATCTTTTAAGTGATTGTAAACCCATATATAGTTTGTTTTACCCCCTATTCGCCGCCTGCACACATATGCAGCCTCATTGAAGTGGGTCTTCTTCATATGTACCAGTATTTCTGCTTGGAGCACACCACACAGAGACCAGGGTCTCGCCAAGAACCCCGTGTCTTGTACTAACAATTAGAAACTGATCACCTGATTGCAGTGATAGGTTGTTTGATTGGCTATTGTGTTTCTACCCCCCCCCCCCCCCTTGAATGGAGGGAAAGATACAGTGCATCTTTCTCTCCTTGCCAGGTGGGAAAAATGTAAACAAACAAAAACACCCTCCATGTAATGGAGATGGAGAGAAAGATGTGTTTTTTGTTCAGGGCAGCCTAATGCCAGAAAAAACAAAAAAAAAAAAAAACCCTTCTTCACTTCTCCAAAAATACAGTAAAGGAGTGAATATAGTCACACCAGGAGAGAGACAGGGTGCGTTTTTTGCAGGTTTTAAAGAAGTCATGCACACAGGGCGTATACCCAGCTCTCCAAGTCCCCTTTCCTGCTGATAGCAGCGTTTTAGCAGAAAAAACGCTTCATGCTTGGCACATCAAACACTGGGGTGTTTACTCATTACATTGGCCAGAATAATGATTTATTCTTACCATTAAAATTAAACTTTTAGGGGAGAAAAAAAAAACTGAACCCATGAAGTGACCAGAGAACCCAGTGCTTTTGATAAGGAATCCCTGAGGCCTCATGCACACAGGCTTATGAAAACAAGCAGCATTTTTTCGTCCAGAATTTGGCTGAAAACGCTCAGGTGTGAACGCAGCCTCAATCAAGCCGATTTCAATCACTAGTAAAAAGGCTTGATTTAAAATCATAACATTTTTAAAGAGCAACTGTCATTTCTGTCCCGCAGCATATCTTCCTCTGACCCGCTGTTGACTCACCGACAGTCCCATTCACTTTAACGAGATGGCTGGTGATGTGGCAGTGACAACAAGGCGAGGGATGTGGCGGCAGCAAGTGAGTGGATGTCCGCTACAGACGCTGCCATGATGGATCTGAAATGACAGGTGCTCTTTAAATGTAAGGACCAATTCTTGCTGGTGGTTAGAATCCTTATTATTTGCAAAAATGAAGAAGGTTTCCTATTTAAAATATGCTGTCAGGTTAGTAAAACAGCGGTATCAGAACCAATTTAATCATTCAGTTTGAGTATACATAGATTTGCAAAACAATGGAATAAAAAGGAATATTCCTGAACTTTGTCTTATCTCATGATTACTGTGAAATTGTGTGAAACCATCAATGCAGTGCAAGTTATCTCAGCTTGAATTCAATGAATGGGTTTACAAAAAAAAAAATGTAAATATTGCCAGAATATACAGCCTCATGCTACCCAACTAAGCTCCATTTCATGCGGAATAAACTAAATTATTAATGCATCATAAATAGAAAACTATCGATCGATTTTTACTCCAAAAGCAATTTATTAAAATTAAGATGATGGATAGCCAGCAATGGCTTCCTGAGACACCAAGCCAGGGACAACCTGGTCCTTTGTGTCAAACAAATTGATTCTGCCAAGGACCCGATTGATTGTCCCATGACATCAAACCATTTTCTGGTGTAAAGTGGGCAAAAGTGACCCCTCCAGCCCTAAGGGAGGCAACCATCTGACCCAAAGCTCTCAACCAAAAGTGGAGAGTCGGGTGATTCCTGGAGAGTAGAAGGAACACGAAACCCAGATACCCTTACCAAAGAGTGGTTCCGGCAACAATATCCAAAGTTTTAGGATCCATCTGAAGTGCTGCATCTGGACAGTCAAGGTCACATTGTTCAACAGAAGTCTACACCAATCGTTACCTTAATAGGAGGTCGTCTAAGTATCCCACAATGGGGATGCCACAAAAAAAGTGCAGCAGAGCTCTTACTGAGGCATGCATCAGAGAAAACACCCAAGGTGAAGATGAGAGGCCTGAAGGGCAGGGTCATGAAAAGGTAGACATGTACTAGAAAAAAGGGGCATGCAAAAATGTGGGCTTTATGTCCAGAGAGAAAGTCTCCCTGGTGAAGGAAGGCAGGTAAAATCATATCCCTTTTGGATTTAGGAAGAGGAAAAAGGTTTACGTTAAAGCCTGAAATAGTCCAGCCACAGGAACTTGTGCAATGACACTAGAGTGCTTGATGAAGATCTGTAGACCTGCGTAGAGACACAGCAAATTTGGAGATGATAAACAGGGGGGGGGAGAAAGGAAATGAAGTTCCAGATGTAGCCCTGGGATAATACCAGGTAGCTGGGATGCAAGCAATCCAAGCAACTGCAAAAGGTTAAAAAAAAAAGAAAAGTTAAGAGAGGACACAGGAAAGAGGAGGGTTTACCCCAGGGTGGGTTTTTTTGACAGCAGAATGCAATTATTGAACCAATATTGTATAAAAATTATTATATTTTATTGTAAAAAAAAAAAAAAATAAATAAAAAAAAAAAAAAAAAATCGCATAACACAAGGGTTAAAAGCTCTAGTAAAGAGTGTTTACAAAGCTTGTAGGATCAGACACACATTATACAGACATATTTCCATAACAACATTAAAAACAAATATTGTCAACATCAGAAAATAAAATCTGATGCGTTTCAACCGATATATCGAGGGTCTTCTTCAGAGGTCAGTCTGTTAAGGAATATATAATAAAAGGTACACATGTAGAGACTTAATTGCGCATAATAAGAATAATGTGCAGTACATGTATATGATATAAGTACCCAATAGTGCGTGTCCAAAAAACAAAAGGCTTCCTAAATGGAGGTCCCCTTTAGAAAAGTGCCTATTCTCTCTCCCCGCTGCAGGTGTGGCCTGCTCCCCAACCGATCATCTGGCCTGATGGGGGCGACTTTTAGTGTGACTTCTCGTAAGCCACATCGTTGCACTCTTGCTCCGGTGTTGGTGGCCGTGCCAGTGGAGGTGTTTTGAGACCCCTCGGGGAGAGAGAATAGGCACTTTTCTAAAGGGGACCTCCATTTAGGAAGCCTTTTGTTTTTTGGACAAGCACTATTGGGTAATTATATCATATACATGTACTGCACATTATTCTTATTATGCGCAATTAAGTCTCTACATGTGTACCTTTATTATATATTCCTTAATAGACTGACCTCTGAAGAAGACCCTCGATTTATGGTGTAAGAAACGCGTTAGTTTTATATTCTGATGTTGACAATATTTGTTTAAAGTTGTTATGGAAATATGTCTGTATAATGTGTGTCTGATCCTACAAGCTTTGTAAACACTCTTTACTAGAGCTCATTTTTAACCCTTGTGTTATGCGATTTTTTTGTACAATAAAATATAATAATTTTTATACAATATTGGTTCAATAATTGCATTCTGCTGCCAAAAAATCCCACCCTGGGAAAAACCCTCTTTTTTTGTTTTCAAAAAAAGAAAAAAAGTTACCCCACACTAAAAAGTGAGGGTGTACCTTCATGCAGAGGAGGCTTGTCTGGGAACTTGACACACTTAAGGCTAGTTCACATCACATGCTTTCCAGTGCTTTTTTTCCTGCATCCAAAATGCATGGAAAGTAGGTATTTTGGTTTTCAATGACATTTCACACCAGTGCTTGCAGTTCCAGAAAAAAAAAAAAAAAAAAAAAACCACAGTAGAACATACTGCATTTTTCATGCACAAACTTGTACTGGAATGCAGTAAAACTTATCAAAAATGCATACATCAAAAATGCACTGCACCCCAGTACAGGTATAAAAAAAATAAAGCATCTGGAACGCACCCAGAAATGCATCATAAACACACTAGAATGCATCAAAAATTGCGCATGCAGAAACTCGCATGGAACAGAGCTGGAGGACATTTTTTTGTGGTGTGAACTAGCCTTTAACCACTTACCAGGCACTTACACCCCCTTCCTGCCCAGGCCATTTTTCAGCGCTATCGCACTTTGAATGACAATTGCGCGGTCCTGCTACTCTGTACCCAAACAAATTTTTATCATTTTCTTCACACAAATAGAGCTTTCTTTTGGTGGTATTTAATCACTGCTGTTTTTTTTTTTTTTTTTTTAAACCAAACGTTTTTTTGGACCAAATATTTTGAAAAAAAATATAGGTTTACTTTTTTTTATGTCAGTAAATTTTCGAACTAAGTAATTTTTCACCTTCACTGATGTGCGCTGATGGGCACCAATAGGCTGAACTGGTGGGCATTGATGAGGTGGCACTTATGGGCACTGATGAGGAGGCACCAATATGCTGCACTTATGGGCACTGATGAGCACAGATAGGCGGCACTTGACACTGGTGGGCATTGACAGCAGTGATGGGCATCGATTGCCAGCACTGATTGGTGGCACTTGTGGCTGCCACTGATAGCTGGCAATGGTGAGCACTGATTTGTGACACTATATTGCAATATTGTAATCAGGGCACTGATGATCAGTGCCCCGATTACATTCCTAGATGTCCCCCTGCGTGGAGATGCTGCTAAACGGCTCTACTCGCCACACACTGTCAGTGTGAGGCGAGTTGCGCCGATGACCGGCAATTCCTTGTTTACATGTGACGGGCTGTGTTAGGACACGAATGCGAACGCGGCTCTTTACAGAGATCGGGGGTCACGCCGTGTCCAAGCAACACGGCGCAGGCGCGTGAGAGCGGCCGTTCTGGGACGCCGTCATATGACGGTGTGCCAGAATGAGAGCCGCACCGCCGTCACTTGACGGTGGGCGGGCAGCAAGCAGTTAATGAGTTTCAGGACTGGTTCACATCACAAAAACGCACTCCAGATCCGTTTCTGCATGCCCGTTTTTAATGCGTTTCCAGATGCATTCCAATACTGGGGTCCAGTTCAGGAAAAAGTAGCATGTTCTACCTTTTTCTGAAACTGGCATGCCCTGAATCTGACTGCATTGGTGTGAACTATGCCACTGGAAAACATAACCTACTTTCCATGCATTTTTGACGCAGAAACAAAAAACGCACTGGACTGCATGTGGTGTACAATTTGGCCCTTTGTAGAACCTAAAGTACCCGGCTGATCCTGCCTGCTTCTGTCCTCCCCCCTGTAAACTGACCACGGTTTATCATGGCTGCTGAGCCTTGACACCCTGGTCAATTTACGTGCCTCCGTCATCTGCAGCTCTCCTCTGTCCTTCACCCCCCCGCCCACCCCCCACCTGTCAGCTAGTGATAGTTATTTCAGCAGCGGGAGGGGTGGGCACTGTGTAATGTACATGCAATCCCCTCTGTTAGAAAACGTTCTATGCTCCAGTGTCTGTGCTGTGTAAAAAAATATGCCCATTTCTACCTTACTTCAAACGCCGCACGGCGTTTATGCGACTGGTCGGTGCTTTCCTTTTCTCCTCCCGATTGACGTCAGTGGGGATTCTCTGTCCCTCCTGCTGTAGCTGTCAGATCGGGAGAGGGAGCAGCGAGCAATCAAGTCTGAAAAAAGGTAGAGATGGGCATATATTTTACAAAGAACATACACTGGAGCATAGGACGTTTTCTAACAGAGGGGAGTGCATGTACTTTACAAAGTGTCTTTACAATCACTTTAAACATTCAGGCTGGTTCACACCACAAACACACACTCCAGATTCGTTCCGGATGCGTTTCTGCATGCATGTTTTTAAAACTTGTTTTTGATGCATTTCCGGATTCATTTTAGATGCTTTTTTTTCCCCATTGTAATGGGGTCTGGTCATTCACATGCATATTTGCACGTTGGTTATCACACACATACAAATTATATATATATATATATATATATATATATATATATATATATATATATATATATACATATACACATATACACACACACACACACACAGCACGATTCTGGACAAAATGAGAATCACGATATTTTTTTTTTTTTTTGCTTAGAATCAAAAGATCACGATTCTCGTTGCGACGCAAAATCATTCACATTATACAAAAAAAAAAAAAAAAAAAAAAAAGGAAGAAGAAGAAGGGCTAACTTTACTGGTTAGATTTTTTTTTTTTTTTTTAAGTTCATTAAAGTAATTTTTTCCACAAAAATTGCATTTGAAAGACCGCTGCGCAAATACAGTGTGACATAAAATATTGCAACAACCACCATTTTATTTTCTAGGGTGTCTACTAAAAAAAATATATATAACGTTTGGGGGTTCCAAGTAATTTTCTAGCAAAAAAAAAAAAAAAAATGATTTTAACTTTTTAACTTGAAAGCAACAAATGTCAGAAAAAGGTTTAATGTTTAAGTGGTTAAACATTTTTCACTTACACAGGAAGTCTATTCCATTGACAAATTGTTACAATGTTTATTTTTTTTTTTCTTTAAAGTCAGCAGCTACAAATACTGCAGCTGGAGGGGGTGGGGTGGGTGGGGGTGTTCCGAAAAGCGGAGGTTCAATTTTTGTGTGAACCGCCGCTTTAAAGCGGGGGTCCACCCACACCGCCAAAAAAAAAAAAAAAAATTTAAAAGCCAGCAGCTACAAATACTGCAGCTGCTGACTTTTAATACATGGCCACTTACCTGTCCCAGGGTCCAGCGATGTCGACAGGCGACGCTGAGAACCCACTCGGTTCTCGGCAGCTGCCGCCGCCATCCTAGGTGAGGGAATCAGGAAGTGAAGCGTTGCGGCTTCACTTCCTGGTTCCCTACTGCGCATGCGCGAGACGCGCTGCGCATCGTAAGTGGTCCCCGCTCTCTCCTGGGAGCTGTGTGTTTCCCAGGAGACAGCGCGGAGGGACAGGAAGAGGCATAAACTCCCATGGGAGTCTATGCCGGAAGTGGGTGCAAATACCTGTCTTAGACAGGTATCTGCACCCCCCTCCCCCCTGAAAGGTGCCAAATGTGACACCGGAGGGGGGGGGGCGTTCCGAAAAGCAGAAGTTCCATTTTTGTGTGGAATTTCGCTTTAAGTTCAACTGATAAAAGAATGTTTTGTTCCTTGGCAGACTGCCCGGTTTTTCTCTTCCTTTCTTTTGAGGGCTGTGGCTTCAGAAGAGCAGAGAGAATTCTTTGCATAGAAAGGATTGTGAAACACTTTAGTCAAGATCGCGATAACGATTCTTGACGATTAATCACGATAACGATTAATTGTGCAGCTCTAAAAATATATATAATATATAATATATATATATATATATATATATATATATATATATATATATATATATATATATATATATATATATATATATATATATATATATATATATATATATATATATATATATATATTATATATATATATAGAGAGTATATTTGAAAGCGCAGCGTATATATTTATTCCTGCTTTTATGAGATGCGTTTAACGCTTGCAGCTGTTTCACGGTGCCATTTAGGCAATAATCAGAGAAGGCTCACAGGATCTTTTATATATACTAAAGAAGTTTTCTATTTCTAAATTTTCCCATCACTGTGGTTGAAAACAAATGTCGATTTGACCCCACTAACAAACATTCTTAAAATGAAATTTTTTTTTTTGAAGGAAGACATTGTTTTTGTATGGCCAGCATATTAATATATTACAGTTCGGTTTGAAAATCTGCAAAACAGTCCAACTTTTTTCTTTTAAAATAAAAAAAAATTGATCTGAGTCAGATGATATTTACTAGATTCAACCTCTAATAGTATATACAGTATATCCCTTATGTCAGTTATTCTCAGAGTGGATTAAAGATTTTACTCTCTAACCATATAGTTGGTTATTTATATTTACCACTGTATATAGAGATATTTAAGAATAAATTGCCTTTTTTTTAAACTTTACATATTAACTAAATTATACACCACTCTTTTTTTAAGGTTATTAACCGATTAATCGAAACAATAATCGGCCAACTAATCGATTATGAAAATAATCGTTAGTTGCAGCCCTAAATCAGTGTTCACACCAGTAGGATAAGTAATAGCTAAGAGGGCATTCAACCCATAAGAAGAGTTTTCAGAGATGGTGTCAGATGAACTGCTGCAGCTTAGGTACCAATAACTCAGCAAAGAATCCCCAGGCAATATTGCCCTGACCTGAATAGCAAAGTCCTATGGCAATAGGATGCCACTGACTGCAGGTCTGTCAGAGAGATCACTGGTATAAAACTGGGAAAACCTGTGCTAGTCCTCTACATGGAGAGACTTCCAGGTTTTTATATATTCAGTATGAATCACCAGCGTATATGAATCAAACAATTTTTCATGGCTAACTGGAGAAACCATTAAGGATTTTAATAGATCATACGTAGATCTACTAGGAGTGCTGGCTGACTAGAGAGATTTACAGAATTTCATACCTCTGGCATGAATCTACCCAGCAGCTTCTTAATAGTGGAGAAGTACTCCAGAAAAACAGAGCTGAAGAAAAAAAAAAAAAAAAAAAAAAAAAGTCAAATCATCTGAAGACAATAGCAAAAATTATTGAGGCATGATGGTTGTGGGTGGGGTTACCCTGTGCTGGTCAACAACAGGGGGACAATATAACCCAAAAACGTGGGAATTCCTGTGCAGGATAACAAATCAATATACTGCAGCTTACCAGTCCTTAGCTAGGTAGCCAGCATTCATTTTCCTTTTCCCTAGTTTCATCTGGTGATCCTGCAGGATCACCTTCTGTTCCGGGGTCACTATGCTCACTATATTGTATGTATGTATGTATGTATGTATGTATGTATGTATGTGCAGAACTGTCACCCCCTAGGACAGGAAGTATATTAGGACTACATAACACCACCACCTCTCCATACCATGGGCAAGGGGGGTTGTTCTTTAGCTCAAAGCGAGAATTGGGAACAATGCTAACTCTTGATAAAAAACAAAGATGACTAAACAACACACACACACACATATATGCAAAACTGAGCTCATACCAAGCTCCCGCGATTCAGAGACTCTTAACTCCGGAACGTACTTGCTCTTTACAGTCTTGGGGAAAATCCCAGCCTTCCTTGGTGCTTCCTCTGGAGGATTATTCAAGTACTAAAATAAAAAAAAAAAAATAAAAAAAAAAAAAAAAAGGGGGTTTACAACAGAAGGTCAGGAAAATATTGGACAACCTGTGAGGTGAAATACATCCGCTGGCATGAAGTTTTTTTTATTAGGGTCGGTTCACACTAGGACGACTTGTCAGGCGACCTAGCTGCCTGACAAGTAGCGTCCCATTCTGTACAATGGAACCGTTCTAATCGGAGCAACGCAAGTCGCTCCGACTTAGAAAAAGGTTCCTGTACTACTTTGGGGGGCGACTTGAGGCGACTTGCATAGACTTCTATATAGAAGTCGTTTTGCAAGTCGCCGCCCCTGCCGTGTCCAGGTCGCCTGAGGCAGTCGCGCTGCTGTCCCTTTGTAACATTAACCTGAAATAAACCACACCAAACTAAGGACTATGATTTATAACAGTATTCATATTATTTAATTCCTTAACATGGTCACAATTAGTTTTCTTTTTTGCAAACATACAAAACAAAAGGTCAAGAGGTCATACACATATACAAAAGTATATAAAGCAAGCATTATAAATGTATCATAATATGCAATAAAGTATTACTTAAAAGGACTGGCTTGTAATCATCACCAATATCCGTATGAATTACACGATTCAGATTGGAATACCAGAAAGTAGGCTGAAGAATAGCTCGGAGTGTATGCATTTAGGATGGAAAGTGGTGGTAGACCAGGGAATAGGAAAGTGGAATTAACAGGGAACTGCTCAGCTATGAACATTCTTCAGAGATGTCAGTACCTCAGTGGGAGCAGCCAGGTAGACTGCAGATCAGGGACTCTACATGCAATCACACACACACACACACACACACACACACACACACACACCAAAAAATGTGTTATTGCATGTGCATGTGATTGAAAGGGCCTTGAGATATTCTAAGCTGCATCACATAGGTATGATTTGCACACATAAGTATGAATGATCGTTCTATCCAAAATGCATTCTTACTACGAAAAACTGACAAGGGTGAATAGACCGGCGAGTCAACAAAGTCTACAGAGATTCTGAGCTGCACTGGAGTTTTACAGTCACTTTGCTAAATGCTAAGGAATGAGGAACTATCTTTAATGTCCATGGAAATTCCATGTGCTCACTATTAGAAGCCAGCAGGTACCACAAACTAGCCAATTCTGATTGATAAACACACATCTCACTGTCAAACTTTGTAGCATTTTACATAGAAAAAAGGAAAAGAAATTAAAGTGGTTGTATACCTTTTTTAACTTTTACCTACAGGTAAGCCTATAATAAGGCTTACCTGTAGGAAAATAAATAAATAAATAATATCTCCTAAACATGTACGGTTTAGGAGATATTCCCCTCGCAATGAGCCGCTGACTGCAGAGGCACATGCGCACAGGGGATTCTCGGCTGACAGCCCGGCAAACTCCGGAGCTTGCCAGACAGAAGTCTCCCGCATGCATGCGCGGGAGTGACGACATTGCGGGACTGACGACATTGCGGCTCCGGCTACTCACAGCGCCGGAGCCGCGATACCCAGAAGACACGCCGAGGGGAAATGTCAGCTCCCTTGACGTCGACAGGATGAGATGCCGGCGCCTCGTTCTAAGGTAAGTATCTCATAATGAGCTAGTATGCGGTGCATACTAGCTCATTATGCCTTTTCCCTTGCAGGTGTAGGAAAAAAAAAAAAAAAAAAAAAAAAACCCCAGCGGGTATAAAACCGCTTTAACACTAAATGTATGCTATAATACAGTCATAACATTCTTAGTACGGATATAGGAATTTTTTTTTTCAAACCTGAAGTTTAATCTGCTTATATTTTGCCTACCTTTGTGTCTCATTTTCCCCCCTATGAACATACAAATTAAGTTTTTAAAGAATACCTGTTTTCATAATATACACCCCTTTCAACCCAGTAACATCACTGGGTCTCTGTGCTCACCTATGGCAGATTATGGCAGGTGGGAGGGCCAGCGGAGTGCCATACATAGCTTCCTAAAAATATCACAGCGCCCTGCTTCAGTAGGTCTCTCAAAGCCCACAGCCTTGTTGCAAGCAGTGAGCTGGCTCTTGGGAGAAATCGCGCAAACATCAAATTGGATGGATGTTAGCCTGGTGGAGTGGGCATTCCTAGGCAGGCTGTATTTGCATTCAGGTTTTCCTAGGCAACTCTCATGATAAGCCTCTATGATTTCATTGAACTCAAATTCTCTAAATAAAAGGATGATAGATGATGCTGGATGTCCTCCAGCAAAGAAATTAGGTGGGCTCTGTCTGACTTGCTGCACTTTCTGAAGCACATTATGAGAAGCTGATGGTGTGCAGTGAAATCAGACTAAGCAATTTCAGTACATAAAGGAACCTGTACATCTGTGTAAGACTGAAAATAAGACTAGAGTCCAGCTTTAATTTTTCCAATCAAATTTACCATAATGTCACTCAACAGATATTCCTTAAAAGACAAAACAGACTGTATATGTTTTTTTTTGCAGGGACTCGATCTGTGTACATGCATGTAATTTACTAACCCAGCAACGCTGAGGAGTCAACAATTATGAGAAATTATGGTTACATGTTATTTCCAAGCAGCAGCTGCATTTGTTAGTGTCTCTGTTAAGGAATATACTCACACAAGACACCACTTACTTAGAAGGGAAAAAAAAAAAAAAAAACCCACACACCAAAAACAGTTTTTGCTGACCAATGAGTAACAGAGGTTAAGGAAGTTACGTCTCATTGACACAGTAAGATCTAATAAAAAAAAAAAAAAAAAAAAAAAAAAAAGAGAGGCATTACCTCAATTGCTTTAGCAGCTTGTGCTTGAGTCTCAAACTCAATAAATGCAAATCCTTTCGTGTCACCTGTAGATTTGTATTTGGGAATGCTAATATAGACAACCGTTCCACATTTACCAAAAACGCGATCAATCCAGCTGTGGGTAACATTCTTTGGAAGTAGTTCCTAAATACAGAAAGAAATACATGAAAACATGAACTAGTAAAAAGTAAAATTGCTGGGCACAGTTTGTAATATATTTAATGCCCATGGCAGCTTACCAGCCCTTAGATTTGGGTTAGTTTTAAATTTATACACATTGATCTTGCCTTGCCAGAAATGAAAGGTTAGTTTCTTTCCAAGCAATTCTTTTCAAACTACTAATTCCCCCACCCCTTATGTAATGGAAATAAAAAGGAAGACAGGTTTGTATTCCAGGAGATAAGCCTCATGTGACATGGTTCCTAAACGGATACAGTACAGTGAATGTTACTGTAGTGACTGTGCTCAAAGTGTGATATTTGCAGGATCACCAAGTGAAAAAGTTAAAAAAAAACAAAAAAAAAAAACCACACACCCACACCCCTGAAGAGAACAAATGCAGCCACCACATCTAAGGAGTGGTAAGCTTCAATATACTGTTTTACATTTTTGTTGTTGGGCTTAAAAAAAAAAAAAAAAAAAAAAAAAAAATATAGGAGGTCCAGCCCCCCCACGAAAAATTAAGTCAGCAGCTACAAATACTGTAGCTGCTGACTTTTATTATATGGCAATGGTGGCACCCCAGCTGATCTTCGGAACGGCTCTCGGGTGCAGCAGCCACAGCCATTCCTGGTAAGGGAACCCAGCAGTGAAGCCTTTAGGCTTCACATCCGGTTTCCTACTGTGCATTCGCAAAGCACGATGCGATTTCTAATTGGTCCGGTGGCAGAGGAAGGAACCGAACTTCTGAGAGACCGGGCCGCAGCCCAGACTTCTGGAAGTGGGGAATGGTACCTGTCAAAACCAGGTACCCATTCCCCCCACCCCCCTGAAAAGGCGACGAATGTGGGGAAGTTCTACTTTTGAGTGGAACTAGGCTTTAAGGTAAATACAATAAAAGACATTAAGAAACATAAATATAGCGCTCGCAAACACAATAAGTGAAAATACAATATATGATGAACAAAACGCCTTGAGGCGATTCAGTTCGCATTTGCAGCACTATACAAGTCATTCATTAATGCAAAGCAAAGTCCAAATAAAATAACTAAAGGTGCTCCAATCCAAAGTGAAGAAAATATAAGGTGCTTCAGAAAGATTCAGGTGTACAACACCCCCTCATGTTTCCCCACTCACCAGATCAGAATGACCCCCAGCTTTTTAGTCTGGTGGGTCATTTAAAGCTTGGTAAAGAAATCCTGGGATGGCAGATATGGTGTCAAGCCATCAGGTCCAGAACTCCTTTATGAAGTTTCTCAGCCAGACAAACAGGTACCCAGAAGTAAAAGAATGGAACTGATAGTGAAGTACCATTAAAAAAAGGTTTTATTGTAAAAGAGAGTGGGTACTTACAAAAAGTAGGATCAAAACAAGCCTCAAACATGGAGCTGTAAGTGTAAAAACGCCGTTCCTGGTGTGCGTTCCACCGGACCAGAAGTGACGTCAGTGATACAGGAAATTGCGTCAATGTTTCGCCCTCCAACAGGGCGTCATCAAGGACCTAATTTCCCGCTAGCTGAGCCATCATAAATAGAGGGCGGAGGAGAAACGCCCCTACATAGGACCAATCAAATTTGGCATAGCGGCCATTTTGTTGGTGGGATGAAACCGGCGCTCCTAGGGATGGAGCACAATCCATAGGAGACAAAAACGCCTTTTCCACAAATCTGCCAAACAAAACAGAAATGGTTATATCCCTCTGGGGAGTTGTCACCATCCTCTATGGCTCAGTTCTATCCCCAAGAGCCAATTTGTGAGAGTTAGGCGCAATTGCGCCAGAATTGAGGATTTTGACATACAGGCCAAAGTTTTGTTTGAAAGATTCGTGGAAAGGGGCTACACCCCACGTGAGTTAAATAAAACCTTATTAGCAGTAAGAAGTTTGAACCGAGACAATCTGTTCAGGAAAAAGGCAGTCATTGAGAGGGATTTTGGTATCGCTCTTATGGCTGGTTATACCCGCCAGCATAGACAAGTGGAAAAAATTATTTGTAAATATTGGCATCTTTTGCTAAAATGATAAAAGTATACACTGCGCTAAATTCAAAAAAATAATGGTGCAGAGCAGCTACATACAGGGTGACAACAACCATAAGAACATGTGAAAAAATAAAATGTAGCGCATAAATTGTGCAAAAAATTCTACAATCAAGAAAATGGCTGAAACACAAATGTCCATAAGTGATAAACACGTTAATGATGAAACTTATAAGTCTCTAAATAAAGATAAATAAAGTCCAGTAAGTGAATAAAACAGCAAATATGCATGGGATATCCCACTGGGAATGGTATGTGGATGTAAAACGACAAATGTTCCAACACAGGTATATCATCGGATCATCCCAAAGCTGTATCTCACAACTGCATGTACCTTGGTGAAGATGGTGTGTAAGAAACTCTTACCAGATATAATGGACTCCCTTGTCAGCGACAGGGAGTCACTCGAGCGGGTTGCCTCTCAGGGCCTGAAAAACGGACATCACAGCTCTGCGAACCTTCTGGGTCAAACTCTGTGTGGATCTCTCGGGGCCGCCAGGTGGATCGTCTACTGGGGCATGCGTATGCCCCAGTAGACGATCCATTGATCGAAACGCGTCAGGCGCTTTCAGCATCCTTCTTGTTGCCCAACTTTGTTTTTATACCCTGTGATCACATTTTATTATTGCCTGGCTTTTTTAGCAATAAAAATCCCACTTTGCTCATCTACGCTATGTGGAGCCTGTTTATTTTTTCTCCACATATCAACTGAGAGATCAAACCAGTCTTCACTTCAGCTTTTCACGTGATGCATCATTCCCTCTGATTCGCACCTCGGCCATCCTTTGGGAGGACCCACCTGGCGGCCCCAGGAGATCCACACAGAGTTTGACCCAGAAGGTTCGCAGAGCTGTGATGTCCGTTTTTCAGGCCCTGAGAGGCAACCCGCTCGAGTGACTCCCTGTCGCTGACAAGGGAGTCCATTATATCTGGTAAGAGTTTCTTACACACCATCTTCACCAAGGTACATGCAGTTGTGAGATACAGCTTTGGGATGATCCGATGATATACCTGTGTTGGAACATTTGTCGTTTTACATCCACATACCATTCCCAGTGGGATATCCCATCCATATTTGCTGTTTTATTCACTTACTGGACTTTATTTATCTTTATTTAGAGACTTATAAGTTTCATCATTAACGTGTTTATCACTTATGGACATTTGTGTTTCAGCCATTTTCTTGATTGTAGAATTTTTTGCACAATTTATGCGCTACATTTCATCTTTTGCTAAAAGACAAATGATTTATCCAAAATTTTACCCAGCACACCTGGGTAAACCCAGGTTTTACCAAACCCCCTACCTTACAGTTGAAATTGGCACCTAATGTTGTTGATCCCCCAAAAAAGACATGTACTTTTTTTAATCAGGTTTGTATTTTCAGCTGTGGGAGATGTGTAATGTGTAAAACATCTAAACATAGGGTGAGATAAACTACCGAGTTTACAGCCCGGTCCTCTGGTTAGGAATTTAAAATCAACAAGTTTATTACGTGTGGCACCACCCACGTCACGTACCTTTTGTCCTGCCCATGTGGGCTACAGAACGTGGGGAGGACCACCAGAGCATTGGGAGTCAGATTAAGGGAACAGGTCAATAGGATCAAAAAGGGTTACAAACACCACAGTTTGTCCAACCATTTTAGACTATTCCACGGAAGGGACCCTAGTGGCCATACCTTCTGTGGTATAGATAGACTTGAGGGACATTGGAGAGGTGGTAATCTCATGCGAGCTATTTCTCACAATGAGACCCAGTGGATCCATCGTCTTAAAACGTTGGAGTCCCCTGGGGTTAAATATCGAATTGGATCCAAATTGCTTCCTGTCCAATTTCTAGAAGGGTTTATAAGTATTTTTACACATTTTTTTTACATCCAATTGTTTATTTTATGTATTCTTATTTTCATTTTAATTTTTTTATTTTCAATTTTTATTATTTTTTATATTTATTATTTTTCATTTTTTTAATTTTGTTTTCATTCTATTTGTTTTTATTTTTTTATTTTATTTTCATTGTTATCTTTATTTTTATTTTTCCTCTTTATCAAAACATTTTCACTTTTTTAGTCTTGCAATTTCTGTTTGTACAAAGGTTTTTTGTCAATAGTTCCACTATTTAGCCTGAATTGACGTTGAACGATTCCTTGGAAGTATTTCCAAGGAAGAGCCAAAAAAAAAAAAAAAAAAATGTTTTTGTCTCTATCGATTGTGCTCCATCCCTATGAGCGACGTTTTGCATCCCACCATCAAAATGGCCGCTATGCCAAATTTGATTGTTCCTATGTAGGGGTGTTTCTCCTCCGCCCTCTATTTAAGGTGGCTCAGCTAGCCGGAAATTAGGTCCTTGATGACGCCCTGTGGGAGGGCGAAACATTGGCGCAATTTCAGGTTTTACCGACGTCACTTCCGGTCCCATTGAACGCACGCCAGGAACGGCGTTTTTACATCTACAGCTCCATGTTTAATCTCACTTTTTGTAAGTACCCACTCTCTTTGACAATAAAACCTTTAAATGGTACTTCACTATCAGTTCCATTCTTTTTTACTTCTGGGTACCTGTTTGGCTGAGAAACGTCATAAAGGAAGTCTGGACCTGATGACTTGACACCATATCCACCATCCCAGGATATCTTTACCAAGCTTTAAATGACCCACCAGACTGAAAAGCTGGGGGTCGTTCTGAACTGGTGAGTGGGGATAAATGAGGGGGGTGTTGTACACCTGAATATTTCTGAAGCACCTTATATTTTCTGCACTTTGGATTGGTGCACCTTTAGTTATTTTATTTGGACTTTGTTTTGTTCATCATATATTGTATTTTCACTTATTGTTTATTGTGTTTGCGAGCGCTATATTTATGTTCATATGTTTCCCAAGTGATCAGCAGTGTGTGTGTGTGTATATTATATCTCTATCTATATCACACAACAGTAGTCATACTGAAGAAGAAGAAGAAGAAGAAGAGCTGGAACCACTTACTGCATATACAGTACGGTCATCCACATCCTCAGGTTTCTCCCCAAGTGGAAGCCTTCTCCTGATTTTAGTATTTTCTAAATTCATCTTAAATAGAAAAAAAAAGAAGGATTAGATATACTTCTCTGTGGAGGGTATCTTTGCATTTCAAATACATATAAAAACTGCCATGCGATTTCCTTAAGAGCTTACTAGGACATCAGAAAATCTGGGACAGTCTGATATAAAAACAGCGATCAGCAACTGTAGACTGCTCCCTTCGGCGCTTGCTATTGTCCCATCAATTTGACTGGCTGCCTCGCCAACCAGGAATGAGGCATGAAAGGGAGAGCGGGCCAGAATCGGCAACCAAAGGAGATGGTCTGTTACCTACATATCAGAACATCCAAGGTTTTCTGTAACCGTGGAATACATTGCAGAAAGTTAGATTGTAAGTAGCAGTATTCTATATAGTTTAGACAGATATGTTAAAGAAACACTATCACGTTGCCCATGTAGTGTCTTTGCAAAGGGCCCCAAACCAGTTATACTAAGCTTACTTGCTGCCACCAGCTGCAATGGAAAAATGGCGGCAGTGGGGCCGATTTATTAAAGACAAAACAGACTTTGCAAGTGCAGTTGCTCCAGAGCTTAATAAATAAGGGGAAACTCTGACTTTCATCACCCAATCATGTACAAGCAAAAATGCAGTTTTCCCTTTTTTTTTTTCCTTGCATGTGATTGGGTTCTCTTTGAAAAGTGAAGTTTCACCTCATTTACTAAGCTCTGGAGCATTTTCACTTGCAAAGTGCACACACCCATTGTCTCTTTCAGGACATAACTATACAAAAACTGACTCACCTCCACAACTAAAGAATTCTTGACAGCTCTGGCAATAAGTTTAGTATCTGTAGTCAGTTTCTTCATCTTATTAAACGAGGCCAGTAGAGAAATATCTATGACTGGAAAAAAAATAAAAAAGTATTAGACAACATGCTATTACTGCAGTGTTTTCAATCATCTATGCATTCTTTTGTCGTGAATTTGTTTTCTTACATTTTAGAAACAGTTTTCCTATCGTGATGAATGTATAAACGTGACATATAGATGAAAATGTACCGTAACGCTTGAAAAAAAAAAAAGAAAAAAAGTTTGCTTCTGATGGAATCCTTTAAAATTGCCTTTGTAGTCTGTAAACTAACCTGTTATATTGTTCTATGAGGAAGTATGTGAGAAATTAGACGAAGTCCAGTGGACGTAGTTCATCTAGATTTTGCTAAGGTATTTGATCCTGTACCAAATAAACATTTTAATAGGTTCACCTAAATACAGGTGTAACATGTTATTAGGCAGCAGACACCACTCAGCCTCTGATCCCCCACCGTGACAGTAGACGGGGGTTCTTCTCCCCGCACGTGCTGTCACAACTTAAAATCCATTCTGCCCGCACAACTGAGTCATTCATTTATTCATGGCAATCTGTGAATGAAGAAAAACAGTCTGGCACACGTGCAGTTCATTCAATCTACAAGTCCATAAGCGGTATCGACCTGAAGAAGGGGCGAGACCCCAAAACATGTAGTTCATGCTGCCGGCAGTGCATCATCCCCTTTGCCTCCCTGGCATCAGTGCCTCCAGATTGGTCACAGCAGCAGGGCTTTGCCCACAGCCTATGAATCTCCCTGTCTGACTTCTGCCAGGCCGTGATGTCACTTCCGGGCATCAGAAACAGCTTGAGTGGCCGTCAAGTCCTGGCTCCCACAGCTCCCGTGGCTGTAGCTGCAGCTTTTCCATCCACCAGACCCTTTGTTTTATGGTCCCGGTCGGGCCCCCTGACAGTTGCGCTTCTGTCATCTCTTGCTCCATGGCTCAGCCACATCCCTTCTGAGCCCCTTTGACATCCATGTGGCTCCAGACTTCAGGTACTGTCTCAAATAAAGGTCTCTGCATGACCATTCCCAGGCTGCTGTATGTTTGGCATTTTATCTTCACTCCCAAGGGATTAAAATGTTCCTTTTACTCACCTGAGATCCATCTTTTACTTCTGTGGTTCAGCACTGTTCTTCCCCAATTTGAATGTTTTTATCTCATTGGTCTATGAGTTTGGGACAGCAGCGGCCACAGTTTCATTGCCTCCACCCACTTGGGACATCGTCCATGCGCCTGGATATTTGTTTTACTTATGCTGTGATGGACTGTTTTTCCCCCATTCACAGATTGCTGTGAATGAATGAATGATTTTAAGTTGTGAAAGCAGGTGTGGGGAGAAGAACCCCCATCTACTGTCGCAGTGGGAGATCAGAGGGTGAGTGGTGTATGCTGCCTAATAACATGTTACACCCGTATTTAGGTGAAGGTATTTGAATGTTTATGAGGTACAGTATCAAATACCTTAGCAAAATCTAGATGAACTACATCCACTGGACTTCCATCATCTAACTTCTCACATACATTCCCATAGAACGATATAACAAGTTAGAGCCCCAAATATGTTATGACATATTAGTAACTTTCTTGCCATTTAATTATGCAGTTACAGCAAGTTTGTTAGAAATCCTTTAAATATCCAAAACATTTGACACAGGAATAAACAAATCACACAATAGGACTCACAACCATCTCTGGATTTCTCAATCTGCTCCCGCAGGAAGCGATCCTTGTGAAGGTTAACATCACCGAACCAGAAGTCCACCTGCTTGGCAATGTCAGCCAGCAGCTGTTTTACTCGAGAGCGTTTCTTCTTCTCCCGTTCCTTCCTTGTCTCTGTGCTTTCATCTTCTTTCCCCTTGTTCCTTGGTGTGTCCATTTCCATGTCAGCCATCCCTGTCATCATCCAAAGACAGAACTTACAATGAGGAATGGCATCTGTTTGTCAAAAAATATATATTAAAAAAAAAAAAAAAAAAAAAAATCTTCGCTGCATCTGGTGTATTCTAATAATCTGTTATTATTATTATGGAGAATCACAATTTTTTTTGCTTAGAATAAAAGATCACAATTCTAATATAGAAAAATATATGCAAAAAAAAAAAAAAAAAATGGAAAAAAGGCCCTTTAGTTATGGTGATTATAGGTAAAACCCAGGACCCTGCATTCACTATATCTTGTCTCCCACAGTACATGGAAATGCAACCATTTTAGTAAATATAAACTGCTAAATAACCTTTCTCATCAGCAGTATATAGCAGTCTTATGAGTGCCTGGATAAAGCTTGTAGGGGGAGTTTTCATTCTGAACTGACTGTCCCATCAGGATGCAGGACCCATAACCCTCTATTTGGACCGTGCTGATTGGTACTGTGCTGATCACATGCACCCTCCCAAGTAAGCAAAAAATAAATGAAAAAACACTCTAGCAATACGCACCAAACTGAGCATGTGCAACCTGTCCTCTGGCTCTGTATTATCGGGAAATATATTGGGGACGGTGGAAGAAGGGAAGGATCAGAGAATACAGGATCAAACAGCCTTTTTACACAATGCAGAGGATTAACCCCTTAGGTTCCACAGAGAGTATAACAAGCATGCTTTACAGCATATGCAGACTGATTTTAATGTTATGGGTTTGGTAATACTTTAAGAAGTGTAATGGATGTACGTATACTAGATTATGCATAAAATTATAGCTTGTACTGTAATATTTAGTGGTGATGGCTGTATGGGTGTAATTTTACATCAAGCAATGGGAGCCAATTCTGCGATCAACCAGGAAACCGTGAGCAAGGGAGAGGAGAGCCGGCTGGATAACACAGAGAGGGGAACTACGCTGTCAAACAAAGTCCCGCCTCCTGAAAAGGCTCCTATGATAGACAGCACACAAGTCCAATGCTGGGAAATTGAAGTAGTGTGACGTCTATCACAGGAGACGGAACTTTGACAGCAGAGATCCCCTCTCTGTGTGATCTGGTCGGCTCTCCTCTTCCCCAAAATTTCCTGGCCGATCACTGGGAGGAGAATCAACTACGTTGATGGGCACTGATGAGGTTGCACTGATAAGAGTTGTTATTGTTAATATTTTTGTAACTTAATTCTGCATAAAACATTTAACAGTGTTATTTCATGAGATAATTTATGAGGGCGTGTCTAGGAGTGGGGCAACTGGTGGTGAATAATTCTTAAGGCCTGGCTAGTAGCTCAGGACTTGAAATTTTGAGCCCTGCTTTACAGTACATCCATACACATGTATGGACATATGGTACACCATCAAAGAAATGGGTTGATGGTGTTTTAACTGTTATCAATAAATTCCGACCTTCTTGAAGAATCCACTTGGAATCGCCTTTTTACTGAATGGGTGCCTCTCTGGTGACTACACACTGGTTCCATATTGGGACCTTATCCTTTCCACTAGAGATGGGCTTGGGTGTGTTCAGGATCCTAGTCCCAACCCACCTGCCTGATCCTGCCAGGAAGCCAACAAAGTACACCGCTAACCACAGGCAGGAAGATATTTCCCAGTCTGTGCAGCTGCAGACCAGGAAATGCCTCACTGCCTGTGATTAGTGGTGTGCCGTGTCAGCTTCCTGGCAGGATCGGGTAGTTGGGTTGGGGCTTGGACCCTGAACAAATCCAAGCCCATATTTACTTCCCACCTTTGTTCACTTGATCTAATCGCGACCTACCGTGAGAATTTCCAGAAAACCCAGACGGGCATTGCGCGTGATCGTCCTCACTCTGCGTGGAGACAGTCAGTCATTCTCCACATGTGCTAAAATAGGTTGCTTGGCCCTGGGACAGGTATTCAGCAACCTTATGAATGGGAGTTTACGCTTACTACACTTTTTGCCATACTTTTCCCCTGTGTGCTACTGAATACTACCCTTAACATGATCGCTTTCGTGGCTTTTTAGCTCTCTTTTTTCTTGTCTTTGCTCATCTGGACCATTACTGACTGATCATATCACATTGCTGGTGGGCAGTTAGGGGTGGTAAAAACACACATAAACCTCCCCCTGGCTGCCTATGTGAACTGAAAGCAGAGTTTCACTCAAAAGTGGAACTTCTGCTTTAAGCACCCCTTGCCCCCTGACATGCCACGGTTGGCATGTCATTTTTTTGGGGGGGTTGGTACCCTTTTTTTCGTGGGACTTCCTGTCCCACTTCCTATCTTCGGCCGCCTAGGCAACTCCTCCTCTCGCCCTAGGCGGCTCCTCCCTGCCAGCAATCTTCTAGGACACAACTCAGGTCCCAGAAGATCAACTGGCCAATAGGAGAGCGCATACGCAGTGCGCGCCCGGCCGTGAAGCCGTAAGCTGTCACGGTCATGTGCCCACAGTTACCTTGACGGCGCCGGGGAGAGGAGCTAGTCTCTGGGCGACCACATCGCTGGACTCTGGGACAGTGTCAGTTTATTAAAAGTCAGCAGCTGTGCTTTTTGCAGCTGCTGACTTTTAATAAACTAAAATATGGGTGGAACTTCACTTTAACCAAAGTAAATGGAATTCACCCAAGGGGCCACCAATGGCAGAAACCAACATTATTATTATTATTATACATGATTTGTGCAGCACTGTACAATATAAAGGAAGATAGTACAGTTACAGCACAAGACAAAAGGGTAAGAAGGTGCCTGCTCTTGACAGCTTACAATCTAATAGGGTGGGATAATTGGAGCAAAAAGGCAATAACTGTGAGGAATGAGCCGATGGAAAATTTCAAAGTTCAGTTGTTAGGCTTCCTCAAAGAGATGGGTTTTCAAGGATCACCTAAAAGTGGACAGGTTAGGAGATAGCTGGACAGATTAGGGTAGTGAGTTCCAGAGGATGAGAGAGGCTCTGGAGAAGTCCTGGAGGCAAGCATGGAAGGAGAAGACAAGGGAGCTAGAGAGCAGGAGGTCTTGGGAGGATTGTAAAGCCCAATTTGGGCGATAAAGTGACAGGTGATGTAGCTTGGGGCTAGCTGTAAATGATACAGGCTTTATCCATTTCCTACTCCATCCAGGATAAGAACAAACAGCCTGAGCTTGTCACACTTGTAGACAGTGAATGTTTATGCCCAGGAAAAACGAGTGCAAATGACCTCCCCCTAGTGGTCACAACGGTAGTACAATTTATCTTGCCCCCTTAGACGAGCCCATTCATGTATCCTATTAGTGCACAACACTGTGCTGTGTACATATAGCAGTAACACCAATCCATGCTGTCTACAACAAACTCTACAACACCAACTACAACCGATACCCGGTCTAAGATGACATATTATGTTATTTCCACTCACCCCGCGCCCTCACGCACCTCTCTCTCCCTCAGCGCACTAGCTTCTACAAAGAAAAGCGCAGCGACGCGTCATCCAACATGCGACCCACAGCAGCTCAGGACCCCACCTCTCCACAGCGCCAGGGCTGTCTTGTCTGTGCCTGCATTACTATGGTAACCTTACCATGCCAAAGACCAGAAGCCACTCTACTTACACGCCAACATTTTTTTCTTAACTGATTATTGTGAATAAAAATCTCAACATATAAAAAAAAAACCTAAGTCAGCTGGCTCAATCCACACCATGGTTTGTGCCATTTTTTACCTGACGCGGGAAAGTGACGTCAACAAACGCGCGAAGTGTACGAAAAGCTGCCAGGTGTGAGGAAAAGAGTTTCAGGTGACAGGGTGGTCCTGTACATTCTGGGTCTACTCATTGTATACAGCGGGCACTGGTATGGTGATATACTGGGGGGACAATGTTACAGCCTGACAGAGGGAAACACATGAGAGGAGACATCTCCTGATATGACAGCAGCAGGGCAGAGAGCTATGTGCTCCAGTCTCCTGCAGGGCGATATAATAGTATACATTAGAGCTTGTACAATAGTATTGTTATGCTGATTGTCCAGACCACATACATAGGTAACATGGCTAATAGATTTCATACTGCTTTCCATCTTGTTACTAAACATGTTCTATACACCCAAATCGAAATATCATTGTACAAACAAGTGCTGCCTTCCACTAAGGCTCCTTTCACAGCTGTGCGACTTGGGACTGCAAAGTTGCATGACAAGTCGTACCCCATGATTTCCATTGAGTACCATTCATATCTGTGCGACTTCAAAGTAGTCCCTGCATAGAGCTGCACGATTCTGGCCAAAATGAGAATCACCATTTATTTTTTGCTTAGAACAAAGATCACGATTCTCGCGGCGTAACATTATCTTTTACATTATACAAAATAATTGGGCTAACTTTACTGTTTCGTTTTTTATTATTCATTAATGTGTGTTTTTTCCAAAACAATTGCGTTTGAAAGACCGCTGTGCAAATACAGTGTGACATAAAATATTGCAACAATCGCAGTTTTATTCTCTAGGGTCTCTGCTAAAAAAATATATATAATGTTTGGGGGTTCTAAGTCATTTTCTAGCAAAAAAAAAAAATGATTTTAACTTGTAAGTAACAAGTATCAGAAAAAGGTTTAGTGTTTAACCTCTTAAAAGAGTAGTATGGGTTTTCTTTGATTCATACTTACCTTGGTGGATGGAGCATCAGATGGATGCTGCGGCTGTCCCCCGCCATCTCTACACTGAGAACCGAGCCACCGAACACCACCGATGGTTCGGTTCTCACAGATTCCTGAGAGGAAAGGTGCTGACTGTCAGTCAGCGTCTCTCCTCCATGCCCACTGGAGCGCTGAGCTGTGGATGGGCAGGGAGAGGCTGTCTCAGCGGTTTACTGAGACTTCAATCAATCAGACGCGCTGCCTCGACTGATTGCAGTGACATCAGCAGAGAGCGGACTTCAGACTGCTCTCTGCTGAAAACGGTTCACAGGAGTGCAAAACGAATTGTACCCCTGTGACCCAGAGGAGAAGCCCAGCCTAAAAAGCTCAGGCTGGACATCTCTTTTAAGGACCGAGCCTATTTTTTAGACTTGGTGTTTACATGTTAAAATCTTTTTTTTTTTTGCTAGAAAATTACTTTGCACCCCCAAATATATATATATTAGAGGTCGACCGATATGGGTTTTTCTCTGGCCGATGCCGATATTTACAAATCGCGGTGGCCGATGGCCAATATGTGATGCCGATTTTTTTGGGCCGATATATTAGGCCGATTTTTTTTTTCTTTTTTTTTTTTTTACCTTCATCTCATAAAATCTAACAGTTAGACCCCTTTCACAATGGGGCGTTTTTCAGGCGCTTTTGGGCTAAAAATAGCGCCTGTAAAGTGCCTGTCAAACGGCTCCCCTGCAGTTTCAGTATGAAAGCCTGAGTGCTTTCACACTGAGGCGATGTGCTGTCAGGATGTTAAAAAAAAGTCCTGCAAGCAGCATCTTTGGAGCGGTGTATACCACCACTCCTGCCCATTGAAATGAATGCGCACCGCTGTCGAAGCGCCTGCAAAGCGGTTCGGCAGCGGCGCTTCAGGGGCGCATTTAACCCTTTCCTCGGCCACTAGCTGGGTTATAAGCGCCCTGCTAGCAGCCGAATAGCGCTGCTAAAATGATGGTAAAGAGCCACTAAAACTAGCAGCGTTTTACCGTGAACGCATGCCCGCTGCAGTGTAAAAGCAACCTTCAGTGATACAGAAAATTTTTTACATTTAAACATTTATTAAACAAAATAAACCTCCAATCAGTTCACTTGTATGTAGAATTTAAATATAAAAATATAAAAAAAACACCTCTCTTAAATATTAAATACACAAAAACAGGTAATCAAAACTTCTGGATGAAAAAAATGGGCTAACTTTACTGCTTAGTTTTTTTTTAAATTTATTAGTGTATTTTTAAAAAAAAAAATTGCATTTGAAAGACCGCTGTACAAATACCGTGTGACATAAAATATTGCAACAACCGCTATTTTATTCCCTAGGGTCTCTGCTAAAAAATATATATATATATATATATATATAATGTTTTGGGGTTCTAAGTGATTTTCTAGCAGAAAATACAGGATTTTTACTTGTAAGCGACAAATGTCAGAAAAGATTTAGTCTTTAAATGGTTAAACTGAGAACTTCTACACAGGGAGCACAGTCCATTCAGAAGTGTAAACATTGTATCCTTCAGGTTCTTTTTATCAGATTTGGCAGGCTGCCCAGAGAGGGGGAGAAGTCGCTTCACACAGGCAACTTGCACTGACTTCTATTACAGAAGTCTTTTGCAAGTCGCGCTGAAGCTATATCGGCTTTTTTTATCAGCACAATCGGCCGATGCCGATTAAGTAAAAAACACCAAATATAGGCCGATATATCGGTCGGCCGATATATCGGTCGACCTCTAATATATATATATATATATATATATATATATATATATATATATATATATAAAATTATTATTTTTTTTTTCCGATGCCCTAGAGAATAAAATGGTGGTCACTGCAATACTTTATGTCACACCGTATTTGCGCAGCGGTCTTACAAGCGCAATTATTTTAGAAAAATACACTTTTTTGACTTAAATAAGACAACAGTGAAGTTAGCCCAATTATTTTTTTTTGTATATTGTGAAAGATAATGTTACGCTGAGTAAATCGATACCCAACATGTCATGCTTCAAAATTGCGTCCGCTCGAGGAATGGCGACAAACTTTTACCCTTAAAAATCTCCATAGGCGTTGTATAAAAATTTCTACAGGTTACCAGTTTTGAGTTACAAAGAAGGTATAGTGCTGAAATTATTTCTCTTGCTCTAACGTTCACGGAGATACCTCACGTGTGGTTTGATCACTGTTTTTATATGCGGGCGCAACTTACGTATGTGTTCGCTTCTGCACGTGAGCGCTTTAAAAAAAAAAAAAGTATTTTATTATTTTTTTTATTTATTTTACTTTTTATTTTTACACTGTCCTTTAAAAAAAAATAGGTATATTTTATTCCTATTACAAGGATTGTAAACATCCCTTGTCATAGAAAAAAGCATGACAGGACCTCTTAAATATGAGATCTGGGATCAAAAGACCTCAGATCTCATTTTTACACTAAAATGCAATTAAAAAAAAAATGAAATGTCCTTTTTCTTTTTACAAAAAAAAAATAACTTTCCCTTTAAGACGATTGGGCGGAAGTGATGTTTGACGTTGCTTCCGCCATCCAATGCTATGGAGCCGAGCGGGGGTCATCTTTCCCTCACTCAGCATCCAGCCTGTGAAAGAATAGGATGCGATCATCTCTGACGATACCAACGACTCCGGTAAGCGGCGGAGATGACTGTAGCACAGTGGAAGGGAGGAGGGGCCCCTCTCGCCCTCGATTTAAAGTGATCTTGCGGCAAATCCACCACGGAGTCCACTTTTATCTGAAAGAGGACCGTCCGCTCTTGAAGAGGATACCGGGGTTATGGCAGCTAGCTGCTGCCATAACAACGGTATTCTTCTTTAAACAGCCAACGTACAACTGCGGCGGGCGGTCCTTTAAGTAGTTAACGTGTAAGGAACAAATGTCAGAAAAAGGTTTAGTGTTTGGCGGAAAACCGAAACAGACAGTTTAAAAAAAAAAAAAAAAAAATTCAAATTTAATCAATGTGGCTGGTGTTTTTGCATTGAAGTCACTAGGGCGTGATTTTGCATTGAAGTCACTAGGGCGTGATTTTGCATTGAAGTCACTAGGGCGTGATTTTGCATTGAAGTCACTAGGGCGTGATTTTGCATTGAAGTCACTAGGGCGTGATTTTGCATTGAAGTCACTAGGGCGTGATTTTGCATTGAAGTCACTAGGGCGTGATTTTGCATTGAAGTCACTAGGGCGTGATTTTGCATTGAAGTCACTAGGGCGTGATTTTGCATTGAAGTCACTAGGGCGTGATTTTGCATTGAAGTCACTAGGGCGTGATTTTGCATTGAAGTCACTAGGGCGTGATTTTGCATTGAAGTCACTAGGGCGTGATTTTGCATTGAAGTCACTAGGGCGTGATTTTGCATTGATGTCACTAGGGCGTGATTTTGCATTGATGTCACTAGGGCGTGATTTTGCATTGATGTCACTAGGGCGTGATTTTGCATTGATGTCACTAGGGCGTGATTTTGCATTGATGTCACTAGGGCGTGATTTTGCATTGATGTCACTAGGGTGTGATTTTGCATTGAAGTTACTAGGACGCGATTTTGCATTGAAGTCACTAGGGACGTGATTTTGCAATGAAGTGGCAGTGATCTCTTCTCTACGCTGAAGCTGGCGCAGGGACCCGATCATGTGACCTGATTGGTTTCAGAATAGGTAAGTGGTACACCAGAATGAAAATTCCGGTACCGAAACCAAAAATTCAGGATGCACTTGGCCGAAAACCAAAACGGACAGTTTAACCACTTCAGCCCCGGAAGAATTTACCCCCTTCCTGACTGGGCCTTTTTTGCTATACGGCACTGTGTCGCTTTAACTGACAATTGCGTGGTCATGCGACGTTGTACCCAAACAAAAATTAGTATCCCTTTTTCCCCACAATTAGAGCTTTCTTTTGGTGGTATTTGATCACCACTGAGGTATTTATTTTTTGTGCTATAAACAAAAAAAAGAGCGACAATTTTGAAAAAAAAACACAATATTTTTTATTTTCTTGCTATAATATCCCAAATAATAAAAAAATCCTCAGTTTAGGCCGATATGTATTCTACATATTTTTTGTAAAAAATAGGTTATTGATTTATGACATTTTTATTATTATTATTATTATTTTTTTTTTTTTACTAGTAATGGCGGTGATCTGCGATTTTAATCGGGACTGCAACATTGCGGCGGACAGATCGGACACTTTTGACACATTTTTGAAACCATTGACATTTATACAGCGATCAGTGCTATAAATAGCCTCTGATTACTGTATAAATGTAACTGACAGGGAAGGGGTTAACACTAGGGGCGATCAAGGGGTTAAATGTGTTCTAACTGTGGGGGGATGGGACTGACTGGGGGAAGAGACCGATCGGTGTTCCTATATACTAGGAACACACAATCTGTCTCCTCCCCCCTGACAGAACGTGGATTTGTGTGTTTACACACACAGAACCACGTTCCTGCACTGTCAGGAGCGATCGCGGCCGCCGGGCATGCGTTTCGGCTCCTCAGTGACGCAGTGTGCGCACGCCCCCTATACAGGGGGGAAGCGGAAGACGTCATGTGATGCCCGCCCAGGATGGGAGATCCCATCTGTGGAAGTCATTTGACTAGATGCCGAGAATGAAGGGGTTAAAAAAAAATGTTTTTAATTTGAAAGTAGAACTATAGGCAAAACGTTTTTTTCACTTTAGATAGAAAAAGGGTGGTTCTAGCCCCTGTCAAATTTTTTTTCGCCATCTGTGTCCCATTGTGGAGATTTCCCTTCACTTCCTGCCCCATAGCCAAACAGGAATTGAGAGGAAATACCCATAAAATAAGGGAATTCTTGGGGACTCCCAGGTCACCCCAACTAGTGTCCCCATTGGATGATTTCCCCTCTAATACTTTTCTGGGGACAACCCAAAATTTGGGATTTTCTTTTACTTTCACTTTCAGTGATAATGGTAAACAGGACAAAGAGAGTGAATCTTCTTAATGAGGGGCAGATGACATGTTTATACACACAGATCCCGGTTCTCTCAGGGGGGAGGAGACAGATCGTGTGTTCTACCAAGTAGGAACAACGATCTCTCTCCTCCTCTAGTCAGCCACATTCCCCCCACAGTTAGAACACACATAGGGAACGCATTTAACCCCTAGATCGCCCCCTAGTGTTAACCCCTTCCCTGCCAGTGACATTTATACAGTAATCAGTGGCTTTTTTTATAGCACTGTTCGCTGTATAAATATCAATGGTCCCAAAAAAAGTGTCTGATTTGTCCGCCGCAATGTCTCAGTCCCGATAAAAATAGTGGATCGCCACCATTACTAGTAAAAAAAATAATAGTAATAATAATAAAAATGCCATAAATCTCTCCCCTATTTTGTAGACGCTATAACTTTTGCGCAAACCAATCAACATACGCTTATTGCTAATTTTTTTTTACCAAAAATATGTAGAAGAATATTTATTGGCCTAAACTGATGAAGACATATTTATTTATTTTGGATATTTATTATAGCAAAAAGTACAAAATATTGTGTTTTTTTTTCAAAATTGTCTGTCTTTTTTTGTTTATAGCGCAAAAAATAAAAACCGCAGAGGTGATCAAATACCACCAAAATAAAGCTCCATTTGTGGGGAAAAAAGGACATACATTTTGTTTGGGTGCAACATCGCAATTGTCAGTTAAAACGGCGCAGTGCCGTATCGCAAAAAATGGCCTGGTCATTAAGGGGGAAAATCTTCCGCAGCTGAAGTGGTTAAAGGATATATAAAAATTCTTTTTTTTTTTTTTTTTTTTAAACAAACATGTCATACTTACCTCCTCTGTGCAAGGGTTTTGCACAGAGTGGCCCCGATCCTCCTCTTCTGGGGTCCCTTAGCGACGCTTCTGGCTTCTCCTCTTCTCGAGTACCCTATCTGAGAAGGGCTCTCCCTCGGGGCACCCTTGCGGGCGTGCTCCCGTGACACAGACAGCAGGACTCGGCTCCGCCCCCGGCTCCCGCGTCATTGAATTTGATTGACAGCAGCAGAAGCCAATGGCTGTGCTGCTATCAATCTATCTAATCAGGACCCGAGACACTGGCTGGCGCGGGTGTGCTCATCCCCGGCGCAGGAATGAACAGGCTTAGGTAAGTAAAAGGGGTGTTCTGAGGGGCTGGTGCACTACAAGAGGTTTCCAACCCCTTTAATGTGGCTGGCATTATTACATTGATTTTGCATTGAAGTCAATGGGACGTGATTTTTGCATTAAAGTCAATGGGACGTGATTTTGCATTGAAGTCAATTGGACGTGATTTTGCATTGAAGTCATTGGGATGCAGCATGCCATTATCAGCATTTTTTTTTTCTTTTTGCAAAACGCCGATAACCCTATTTTCGGCGGCCGAAATGTTGGTGCATCCCTAGTATAGGCATTTTTTTCTTTTACAGGGTCGATAGAATAGTCTGAGATCTCTTTCACACAACCGTTCCTATCAGGTACGCCTGTGAATTTTTCAGGTGGGCCTGATTGGGATGGTCTATTCATCCCTATGGACCGGCAAGTGTAACCTGACTTGTGTCCATTTACAACTGCTTACCTCTGATCCGGTCCGCTACAAAAGAAAGGCAGGGGATCCGTTCTCCTCCATATAGGTAGATCGGATCGGAGGGCAGTTGGGTGTAAATGGACAATGGAGTCTGTTTACAACCCGCCACCCATAGAGAAGAGTGGGCTCTGGCTGTGTCCACTATGCAGAAACTGAGCGGACCCAATTATCTACTGGCTCTACTCTGATCAGCAGGGGCTCTGCTCACGCTACCAAGGTCTGACTGTGCTTAGATTTTTAGCACTTTGCAGCTCCCCACTGAGCTCTATCCAGTGTTTCAGCTCTCAAAGAATCTCTCACCTCATCACAATCTTGGATTCTTTCATCTATTTATAAGTATGGTACTCTTTTCTATATTTCTATGGTTTAAAACATCTTAGAGTGTCTCTTAGAGTTTTTTTTTTCTTCAGATGTACACTTGAAGCAGGAGAGGAGGTAAATAGAACTTTGTCTATTTATTTTTGCTGACAGTTGTCAGAGGTGAAGCTTTGGGTGGTTTAGTACAGTGGTAGTCATATGTTTAAAAAACTCACAGCTAAGGGTGTAGGCATCTCTGAACAGTGCGTGGATTGGGGATGTTTTTTTTTTTTTTGTGGAACCTCTGATTGGGGATTCCTATAACTTCTATATGTGTGTAATTGGTGCTTTTGGATGATATGTTGTATAGGATGCCAAGGATGGGTCCTGGATGGTAGCTATGTGTCACCATTGTTTGGGTTGTGGTCCTTTTTAAGGGGAATGACAAAAGAAATGGTTTCTCAGGCATTCTGTTCCATGCAGGGTATGGGGTTCCGGGGGAACCGTTTAACGAAGCAAAGAAAAAAAAAGTTTGTTTTTACAGACACGGCTGGTCAATGATCCAAACCTTATCACAATGTATATGTTACATGTGCAGACGTGTATCCTTGTGTGGTTGATTTTTATAAAGTCTTATTAGTGAAGCACAGCTTTTGTTTCTAAAAACACAAAATACATAAATTGTATTAATACCATTCCGACATAATCTGGCAGAACCAATCCTTATTCGATCCGGCGGGACCCCCAGCTCTTCCATATTTGACTGGTCTTCCTTCCGGATTCCATGCCTTCAGCCATTTGATTGGCCAGGCCACAATAATGTCACGGGAGTCACATCCCGTCTGGGGCCGTAAATGTTCACTAAGCTGTGCATGCGCGGCTCAGTGTACATGACGGCTGACAGGCAGGCGGTACCATTTATGACAGAAGAGATCGCTAGGGTCTCTTCTGTCATAAATACCTTGCCTCTTGCCAGCAGTTTTTAAAAAACTTTGAAAAATGTAGTAGTTTACTACCACTTTAAGTGGGGATATGATCACAATATACAGATATTTCAATAGTGAGCATAGTATCAGGAAAAGAATTACGGTAATTTGAAAATGACATGTGGCCACACAATGAGGGGGCCAGTTTACACCACATGCCGCCCAGTGCATTTTTTTTTGCATCAAAAATGCATGAATAGTAGGTTACATGGTTTTCAATGGCATAGTTCACACCAGTGCAGTCAGTTCTAGTGTGTTCCAGTTCCAGAAAAAGAAAGTAGAACATGCTGCATTTTTTTTCTGTACTGGAACGCGGCTAAACGCAACGTTCTGTCTCTCTCAGGTGCGATTGCGGGTGCCCGGCGGACATTGCGGCCGCTGGACACACGCATTGGCTCCGTCGTCAATCCGCGGGCGTGCACGCACCCCCTGATCGTCTTATGTGGCCGACGTATAGCTACAGTGATTTGCCCAGGAGAGCCAACCTGCCGTAGTATAACTGAGGCAGCTGGTTCTCTAGTTAAAGTGAATGAGACTGTCCAACAGCTGGTCAGAGGAGGAGCCGCTGCGGAACAGAGATGACAGTTGCTTTTTAAAAATTATGATTTAAATCGAGATGATTCAAATCAAATCCACCCTGATCCAAAACGAAGACCTCTTTCACACTGGGGCGCTTTTCCAGGCATTTTTGCCCTAAAAATAGCGCCTGTAAAAAGCCTGAAAAGTGCTTCTTATGCCTCCCCAGTGTGAAAGCCCGAGTGCTTTCACACTGGGGCAGTGCACTTGCAGGATGGGAAAAAAGTCCTGCAAGCAGCATCTTTTGGGGCGGACTGGGGTGTGACTCTGCACTTGATATATGAATCATGGAATTGCTGGATTAAGATCGTGTGGGGGTCGATCAAGATTGCAATCTTTTAAGGATTAATCGTGCAGCTCTATCTATTGTTTTTTGTTTTTTTTTTACAAACTATTCTGCTATTCTGCAGATGCAGCAGTTAGATGGTTGAGACAATTACCACTGACAGGGGTGCTTACAATGATCAGGTTTTTATTGATTGATGTAAAACCTTTTATTCCGAAAAAAAAACTGTTGCTTTACCGGATTTTTAAGTATTAGCTGGAGTTTGGCTTCAATTTGTTTTAAATCTGCTAGTCCATCTAACACTCCCCTTCCCTGTTCTCTTTTATCCAGAGAAGTCACTCTGATGTTGGGAGGAGCAAGATGCACTGACGTCACTGCGTACAACACAGGCTGCTGATCGGGATTGTCTGTTTGCATAGCACTTTGTACGTTCAACTAGATGTGAGCGATTTAAACCATTTTTAATATAATAATTCCTTGCTGATTTACACTATTGGAGTGTTTTGTTTTATCTTTTCCCACATACATGCTGAGCCTACGAGGTGGATATATTTACAAGGCTGGGGAGTTTTTGGTAGATTTAACCATCTGTATTTTATGGAGTATGTGCTGTTTATCATGATGCAAACATTGGGGGGGTCATGCACCTCTGGTAAGTGCACATTTGTTTCCCTGGGGCATTGTGGACTTACTGAAAGTCACAGGTGATATGATGAACTTTCACTTACACGTGTGATATATTAAAATATGGCACTTTCCTTTAACTTATTAGTTAATTAAGGATTTTTTTTTCACGATGTGCAAAATGTTTTTTAATGTGTGTGACTTTTTTGTAGTGCAGGTAATTGCAGTATAAATTATTTAAAATTAGGTTAATTAGCATATTTTTTAAATAATTTAGCACAACATATCATAACCCCCAGCAACCCTCCCATATCATGTCATTAAAGACGATGGGGGAAAATACACAGTGGCGGCTCCAGCTCCACAAAGACTGCAGGAGGAGGAGGAGATGGCAAGATGGCACTCAGCAGGGGACAAATGCAAAGCTCTTGCACAAAGGGCAAAAAGCAGACCCATGAAGGCTGCTGAAGAACGGCTTACCAGGCTAAAGGTGCGCAGCAAGACACCACATGCTCTCACATTAGTCCAGCATCCTGTCCCTCCCAGACATCAATGCAGTCCACGGTACATGACTCCTCCTCCTCCTCTGCACTTGATAGAGAAATGGCAGACCTCTTCCTTAAGCCTCGTACACACAATGAGATTATCGGACGATGAACGTCCATTTTTTTGCATGCTAATCTGAAAAAAAATGGAAGAGGTTACTCAAGTTATGATATAACTTTGGAAGCCAGCAAAGCACCCACACTCTTGAACCTGCTAGCCCCAATAACTGTCCAGCCTCACCACCTTTCCCAGCAATGTACTCAAGAACCTAGTCCTTATATCAGTCCTTATATTGCTGATCTGCTCCAAAGAAAACTGGAGAAAGCTACTACAAAACTAGTAACACTTTAAAGTCCTGTTTCAGATCTGTTGTTAAAGTCAAACTTTTTTTTTAAATTAAAATAACAAACATGTCATCCTCACCTGCTCTGTGCAGTGGTATTGCACAGAGCATCCCTGATCCTCCTTTTCTCGGGTATCCTGGTGGCGAACCTGGAGATGAGCTTTCACGGAACTGCATTTTATTGGCGAGTGCTGTGTGAAGAGGAAGAGAGGGGAGAAGAGATGCAGCTGTGCACAGCGCTGGATCTATTCTGCCCTCTCTTCCCCTTCACACAGGGGGGCAGAGGAATAGAAAACGTTTTTAACCTTAATGCAAGGAATGCATTAAGGTATAAAAAGGTTCTTATCTTTAATATCACTTTAAGGAACTGGGCCAGAGGCTAGATAGCATTGAATTAAAAATGGACAAAACAGGTCCACAGAGTTAATGAAAACTCCACTGAAGTTTATACTCTCAATTAGAAAAGGCTCATGTAAAAATCAAAGCTTTTGAAGACTTCCCTAGGAGTTACAATTTTCGCATTAGAGGTTTACCCGAAACATCAAGAACATAATGCCTGCGCTTTAAACCCTAATGAAAAGAGCATTACCGAAAAGTGATGTACTCCATCTTGGAATGGATAGGATTCACAGGGCATTTGCTGCCCCGAGAAAATAATGTTAAACCGAACTTCAACCACACTAAAGAGGCAGTACTATGCTATGCTAGTGATAACCATGACCTGGAACTCTTGGACCATAACTGGAACTCTTCGCCCTCTGACATCACATATTTGGCATGTCATTTTTTTTGGGGGGGAGTGTGTACCCTTTTTTTTTTAAGGGAATTCCTGCCCCACTTCCTATCTTTGGCCGCCTAGGTGACTCCTCCTCTCGCCCTAGGCGGCCCCTCCCTGCCAGCAATCTTCTGGCACACAACTCAGGTCCCAGAAGATCGGCTGGCCAATAGGAGAGCGCAGCACGGATCATGCATGCGCAGTGCGCGCCCGGCCGTGAAGCTGTCACGGCTGGGTGCCCACAGTTACCATGAGGGCACCAAGGAGAGGAGGGGGAGAGGAGCTAGCCTCTGGGCGGCCACATCGCTGGACCGTGGGGCAGATAAGTATCGGTTTATTAAAAGTCAGCCGCTATGCTTTTTTTAGCTGCCAACTTTTAATAAACTAAAAAACGAGTGGAACTCCGCTTTGACAGTTTAGAAAATTAAAATTTAAATGTATCACCACAAGATGGCATTGTGGATACAGATAAGCATAAGTGTGCCAATGTCCTAAATATATTGCAGAATGTATTCAAGAGAAGTCAACATGGACCTTATAGGCACATTCATAGCACTGAAGTAGAAAATAAACTTATTTTTATTAAAAATTCAAATTATTGACAGAACATGTTAAAAGCAAAACATGGTGTTTGATCCATATGACGCTCACACCACCTAAGTGATATCAATAGAAGGAGCAGCTGGTTGGTGGTAGAGACGTATTGAAGAAAACCCTGTTACACACCCTTATGTGTTTCTTCAGGAGCTTGCAGTCTAGTATATACATGAAAACAATAATTAAAAAACAAAGAGAGCCAATTAATGCATCAGAATGAAAATATAACAATTATTTGATAATAATGTAAACAATTACTAACATGTCAAAGAGTCTGCTTCCCCCCCCCCTTTGGGGGGCACCCAACCCAGAAGGCATGTGATCATTGGTGAACAAGACCCAATTGCAGGGGCGTATATAACTGTACAAGTGGCAACTGACTTGTTCCGAAAAGAAACGTCAGGAAACAATCTTTTACACGCATCAAGTGCTCATCCACTGGCCCTAATTCGAAGCATTCCATATGCACAATATATTGGATTACGCACTTAACAGATTTTCAAAGATTTATGTGTACGTCTCCTTGAAAGGGGGTACAGTAAGACTCTACTCTGTTGGGCATACAACAAAGCAGTGCGTCTGTCTCACATCAAATTGTTGTATGGAGCTAGAATATCCGATAGTCAGTCTACAGTTAAATATGTCACAAGATTTTCTTCTCAACACCTTGAATTAAGACATATTATGACCAATCATTGGCATTTGCTACATGACCCTATTTTGAGGAAAAATGTTGGGCTACGCCCTGAGATAACTTTCAGGAGAGCCACGTCGCTTCGTGCCACGTCCGTAGACCCCCCAATGGGGAAATGTTTGTCCCAAAATTCCATGTCAATTGTGACACAAAGGGTATAGTCTACTTGATGCTCTGCAAATGCAGAGCTTTTTATGTGGGCAAGTCGGCCAGGCAGTTCAGACAAAGGATAAACTATCACGTCTTTCATTCAAACCGAAAAATGCTGACTCTAGTGAGTCGACATCTGGATTTGTACCATAAATTTGACACATCCTGTGTCTCGTTTATCTCGTATATTGCTGTGGCCGTCATTCTCAAATGTCCAAGAGGAGGTGAATGGGACAAACTTATTCTTCAAAAGGTGACATTGTGGATTGAGCGTTTAGCTGCCACATATGTTCCAGGGATAAACAAAACCCAGTCATATAAGCCCTTCCTTTAAAAATTGACGTTTGGGTGTTATATATATTTCATCTTATAACTAGAATTTAGAACCTGTTTGATTCTTGACATCTCAGGGTCTTATTGCTGCATGTTCCTTCACACTTGCTGGTCCCCGTTGAGCTATATTATATGACAATTTCTAGATTGACTCTGGTATGATGTTGTACAATGATGTTCTCATATGGTTATCTCCATTGCTGCCCTGTATCATGGCGGAAAGTTCTCAAATATGTGTTACATAATGACCTAAATAATTATTGTTTGGGCTGTCCACATTTAACACTGGGTTGTTTGCTGTCTCAATTAATCATTTATGTATATTTATCAATAATATTTGTTTTTTCTATATTTTCTATTTTTAGCATGTCGATCTGTCTGCTCAACCCTGTTTTGGTGGCCTGCCTGGCTGGCTGTGGTTAGTGTGGTGGATATCATCTCCCAGTTGTATGGCCGCCCAGCGCTGTAAGTACGGTAACACTTGTTGCTGCCTGACTGCGGCGCCTGAGGGACTCGTTCTGTTCGTATTGGTCCCTCTCTGCTTTTGTTGCAGTGTCCCGCCCTCCCCGTGTCAGCAGGGAGTCTGGCACATGTGCACTAGCGTGCCGTCGGTCCAGGCGACGTCGTTTCAGATTGGCGCTCTTCCGGGTGACATCACATCCGGTTTCGATAATGACGCACTTCGGGTCGGGGCATATATACAGGCGGCCACAGCACCTCTCAGACAGAGACAGATTCACTCTGTCTGGAGAGGTACGGACGGTGGGTCTTCGTTACATTTACCAGCTCTAGGTAGGTTATGCACTGCTTGTGCTTTGTCTATGTTTTTGGATACAAGGCTTGTTTCTTTTTCTAAACAAGGTCTTGTTACTCTATCTTGATAGTGTTCACTAGGTTACTGATGACATTCCTAGTTTTGTTTTTTGTTTTTTTAAGCCTTAAAACTGTTGGATCTCTACTGGCCTCTTACATTTAAAGTAGACTTTACATAGGGATAGCCATATTGGGCTTTCCCTTTACATGTGTATGGTACTAGTGCCTGGTTCAAAGTTCCCTAGTTTGGCTTTTGAGGATATGACGACTACCCCCATCCCGCACAATTTATAAGGATCTTTTGGTAAGCACCTTTTGAACTATATATACCATCTTTGGCTGTTTCTTATAGATAGGGTGTGTCTCTTGTGCTTTGATCTTTTAAATGTATAGACATATATATATTTGTGCACTTCCTTTCATAGCTCTATATTGTTTAAGGCATGAGACACCGTTGATTGGTGGATGATCTCGCCAGGTTTGCCTGCGTATACTGTTTTGTATATTATGCACCATAAGTATTTTTCCTTTCCCTGTTATATGCTAGCTGTTACCTGCCTTAAAAGATCATACTTGTACAGTATATACAGTACGCCCCTGCAATTGGGTCTTGTTCACCAATGATCACATGCCTTCTGGGTTGGGTGCCCCCCAAAGGGGGGTGGGGAGCAAACTCTTTGACATGTTAGTAATTGTTTACATTTTTATTAAATAATTGTTATATTTTCATTCTGATACATTAATTGGCTGTCTTTGTTTTTTAATTATTTTTATTGTTTTCATGTATATATTAGACTGCAAGCTCCTGAAAAAGCTCATAAGGGCATGTAACATGTAGAGTTTTCTTCACTACGTCTCTACCACCAACCAGCTGCTCCTTCTATTGATATCACTTAATTTGAATCATTATTGATCGATCTGTTTCACTGTGGTAATGGTTGTGTTGGGTGGTGTGATTGTCTTATAGACCAAATACCATGTTTTGCTTTTAACATGTTATGTAAATAATGTGAATTTTTTACAAAAATAAAAGTTTATTTTGTCCTTCAATGCTATGGGTGTGCCTCCAAAGTCCACGCTTCCTTCTCTTGAATAAACAGTTCAGAAAAGACAAACCCTGAAGCCTCTTCTCTCACCCCTCACCTTTCTTAATATTCAATAACGGGCATATCCCTTCAGACTTTTTTTTGTAATATAACAGAAAAAATCACTCAAAGGGATTGGAAAACTACTACTGGATCTGGGCCTTATATATAAAAGCTCATCCACTCATAAATAACTTCTCACAGAATCTCCACCCATATGCCCATTATAGTCACCAACCTCCAAGAAAGCAAAAACCTCTCGTCCTGCTACCTGATAGTTTCGTCTTGCTTGTTTATTTTTCTGCGTAAAACAGGTCTTTTTCTGTTACCCTTCTTAAGGGACTGTTCCCTGTTCTCATGTTTTTTACAGTTTCATAATCTTATATCTTACAAGGTTCCCTGTACTCCCCATCAGTCTGAACTATTATAATCGCAGGACCTATTCTTTTCGAGGACTTTTTAAATGTGGGGAAATGTTGCCATTCAAGATGTGATCTTGCCCTGATCTACTATTCTTCTGATCAAGACACCCACTGTCTATGACCCAAATTTCGGGAAAGTGTGGGACCAACATTTTTTACTAAATTCCTCAAACTTCCTTCTTCAAAGCTCCTTTATTTGCCTACTTTAAATAAGCACTCCTGCACTGATAATTGTTTGGGACTCCTCCTTCTCATCTTAACTAGAAAGAGGAGGGAATCGAACCCTGGAAAGGGGAAAAAATTTCCTTTTTAAATGTTTTCTTCTTTTTAACTTACATTGTGAACAGCAACATAGAACCTCTTTTTGAAAGAATAAAAAATGGTTCAGCGCTTAGGATATAAAGTAGTAATAAATTATAAAAATTGTGTAACATTTTTATTCATGAAATTGACAGCTGCAGTTATAAAGGGCAATATTTCTAACACCACTTAAAGTGGAATAGAAGTGAAATAGAAATGAAATGTAAAACATTTGTGGACAGATTAAAAAAAAAATGATAAATACCTTTTTTTTCCCCCCATTTTTATAAATGATCACATTCCCTCTGTTTTCAGCTGCATAAGAGTTGAGGGGAGAAGAAGCAGCAGGATATTGAGCTTCCCAGTGAAAGGCTGTGTAGGGGTGTGTGTCAGGACAAGTCTGATCATTGGAGGAGAGCAGGCCGAGTTCTCAGCACAGCTAGAGACCTGACCACGCTGTGCTCTTCTGCCTAGTGTGTTCAGTTTTTAATAGGAAAGCAGAGGGACTGAGAGAACACCAGGGATTTTGCACAAAGATACTTTTTCATGCAAGTACATGGCACTTATCAGGAATATGAAATGTTAATGGTAACAAACACTTTAACAAATAATTAATAATCATAATTAAAATGTATATGACGAACTATTGCTAGTATGGTCAAATGCGCTTCTAGGGCATGACCCCTTTAAATCCAGTAGCTCTTGAGTTAGCGCAGCTTGATATTGGAAGCCCGGTAATATCACTTTGAGGGAAATAATGACAAGAAGGAAGAGCATAGTGTAAAACATCAGAGGGTTCTGCGGGTCACCGATTGGGCACTCAGTCATTATCACTAATCATCATCATCATCATCATTACTGGCATTAAATGTTTCTGAAATTCTATATTGTTATGCTTAATTCAATAATCTATAAGGTAATCCTTTTCTTTCATACTGTAAGCATACTACAGATTTATAATATGTTGTCTGCATTGTTGATTCACTTTGCCATGTTTTGAATATCAGATTAGTCCAATTTTATATTTTTATTTTTTAAATTGAATTTATTTTTTTGCCAAGTTTTCAAAAGTGAAATATCTTTGTTGCATCACTATTGTATGGTATTGTCATATTTACTCATTATTTTCTGTTCTTCAGTTTAGATGACCTGTATAATAAATAAATGGTTCCATAGGTGGTGACATGGCTGCCCAAGAATTCACAGTAAGTTTATTTTTTTTACTTGGCAATTTAAGCCCAAATTGTCAGCCAGTTTAAGCCAGCCATAGATGAATCAAATCTCTGCCGGTTCAACAGGGGCTGGCCGAGACTCGACCTATCTCTGGGCGGGTTGGTTGTACTGAAGTCAATATATTGATCAGCTTCAGTACAACCAGCCTTTTGGCTATAGCTGCCAGCAGTGATCATTGTGTTCTGCCACAATGATCGCCACTGGCAGAACACAATAGCGCTGTGGGAAGGATTCAACAGTGACTGTGTTGATGGAGGAATCGAGCAATTCTTTCTTTCCACCTGTGAAATTGCATAATATATAGGCTGCTTTAGATCTGCATCTACAAAGCGCTACACTACGTAGTTTTAACACTCTAATGCCGCGTACACACGATCGCACATTCCAACAACAAAATCCATGTGTTTTTTTTCGACGGACGTTGGCTCAAACTTGTCTTGCATACACACGGTCAGACAAATGTTGTCGGAAATTCCGAACGTCAAGAACACGGTGACGTACAACACGTACGACGAGCCGAGAAAAATTAAGTTCAATAGCCAGTGCGGCTCTTCTGCTTGAGCCTACACACGGTCGGAATTTCCGACAACAAGCTCACATCGAACATTTGTTGTCGGAAATGTGTGTATGCGGCATAAGGCTACTTTTACGCTAAGGCGCTTTAGAGGCACTATAGCGCTAAGAATAGCGCCTGTAAAGGGCCTCTCCTCTCACTCCAGTGTGAAAGCCCGAGTGCTTTCACACTGGAGCAGTGCACTGGCAGGACGCTAAAAAAAGTCCTGCAAGCAGCATTTTTGAGGCGCTGTAGGAGCATTGTATACATCCCAGCGCCTCAGTCTGAAAGTGCCCTATAGGAAACTTGTGCCTTGCAATTATTGACACCCCCCCCCAACCCAACCCTCACCTTGAGAGCATATAACTACCTGCCATTCATTGCCCCAATGCTCTGTTCAGTTCCAGGAGTCTGTGGAAATACCTGGTATGTTGGATTGAAGAAGCATGTGGCCTACTCCATGTAATATCGCTGTAAGGCTAGGCTAATCAGCGCTGTCTCATGTGGCACCCATAGTCTTGTGTAAATTACAACTCCAGCAATTAGTAGCTTTCACAGAATTTGTGCTTTTTTACTCTAACATGGTTTTTGTTACTTTAGTAATGCTGCTGCTGGGAACTCTCCAGCAAGAAAGAAGCCATGGACACAGTAAAAGTTTTGGGAGTCAAACATATCATCTCCTAGGTGATGCTTTTATTCAGCAACAGTGCAGCATCGCTATTACTTTTTTTTTTTTAACAAACTCCCTCTACAGAGAGATACAAGTTAAAGTATAACTAAAGGCAAAACTTTTTTTTCTCAGTTTTGGACAGAGTGAAGAGGGATTACAACTTCTGTCAGTTTTTATTGATTTCTGTTAGGGGTGCACTGAATGGAAATTTTGTTGCTGAAACCAAAAATGCAGGATGCACTTTGCCAAAAACTGAAAATGACAGTTTAAAAAAAAAAGTATATATCTTTTTATATAAGATTGTATTGTATTCAACTTTTTAATTAATATCATCATTTTAAATTAATATGAATTTATTGTTAGCCATTTTTGGCACCTTTTGCAAGAAAGGTCAAGAAAAACGCAGTCTGCAGTCTCTAACCATCTCTTGTATCATGTCCACAGTCTCTAACCATCTCTTGTATCATGTACACAGTCTCTAACCATCTCTTGTATCTTGTTCTCAGTCTCTAATCATCTTTTGTATCATGTCTGTAATCTCTTACCTAAACTTTAACACACTGCTAATAGTATTAGAAAAATTTTCCTTCGGTGCACCTCTAGCTGACATGATACAAGAGATGGTCAGAGACTGCAGACACGATACAAGAGATCAATGCAGCCTTGCCTGTGGATGCAGCCTGCCTGTACCCAGATCAGAGCGGCGATCTCTGTGTGTCACAGAGCTGTATTTGAATTTCTCGGCCACAGTAACAATGTCCCGTGTGCCGTCTATCACAGGATGCAGGACATTGTTACTGCTGCCGCCCGGACAATTCAGGAGGAGGAGGACTGGGGCGTGCCAGGATGACACCCCCGCAATGGGCAGACCCCGTCCCCTTTTCGCCGCTTTATTATCTGCATTTTTTTTCTTTCGGCTGATGCCAAAAACACAGTTTTCGGCCGATAATTTTTGGCAGCCCAAATTTCGGTGCACCACTAATTTGTGCCCCGTTAAGGAGATTCACCCTCTATTTGTGTTTACCATTATCATTGAAAGTAAAAGAAAATCCCAGATTTTGGGTTAACACCAGAGCAGTAATAGAGAGGAAATCATCTAATGGGGACACTAGTTTTGGTGACACCCCAAGGTTTCCTACCTATTGAAGGGATTTCCTCTCCTTCCTTCCTTCCTGTTCTTGGATATGGGACATGAAGTGAAGGGAAACCCCCCCAATGGGACACAGATGGCAAAAAAAAAAAAAAAATGTTAAAAAAACCTCCCTTACATAATGAAAAAAGTTTTGCCTTTAGTTCTACTTTAATGCACTGTGCACAGACACCTTTAGCCAACCAATGAAAAAAAACAGTTGATGCCTCCTAACAAAAATCACTTTGTTCACAAACACATAAAATATTTCTGATCGTGAAAGCATACTAAACATAATGTTTGGAATAATAATTGGCCCTTTTCTTTCCTTAGGTTTTATATACTCATCAGAAGACAAAAAAGGCTAAAGTCTGGCAAGATGGTATTTTGAAGATTTTAACAGGGGGAAATCAGGTGATTCAATTTATTAACAATAAAACTTAGCCAAACAAAATCCAAGGAGCCCAAACCTTTTCTGTTTTATTCTTGCCAATGGAAACTTGTTTTATGCCCCGTTTACATTGGCGGAGTCTGCCAGCGGATCTGCCTGCTCAGCAGGATCCCTCCGCTGACTTTGGTCATTAGGGCAAGAAGGGAGCACTATTTCCCCAACAGGTGTGAAGACAGAAATATAGCATTTCTAAAAATGAAGTGGGGAATGATAAGAACCTCTGTCCTGGTTATTATTGTCAACTGTATCCCTGTTGAGAGGATCTCCTCACTTTGTGGTCACCAGGGCAGGAAATGAAGATCTCCCTACAAGTGTACAAAAACAACTCTGCCTCACTACAAACAAAACCAAGACATTTGTTTTGGCTGCATTTGGGCTTTAAAGTGAAACTGCAATCTAGTTCTAAATCTACCTGCTTAAATATATACAATGCAAGAATTTAAGCATATTTTATTTCAAATTACGTCCCTCTTCTTTTGAAATTGGGAGGTTAAGCCAGCATATCTGACAAAATTGTTTTCAGGGCGATTGCTGCATAGAATTATGCTCTATTGCAAAGTTTTATAGTAAACAAATGTGTTTATCACTGAGTTTTCACCTCTGAGCTCTTAGTTCCGCTTACATTGTGGCTACATCTTATCGTTCTCTCCTTAGATGATGCTGGCATCTTAGAACTTGGAAAATGTTTTCTCAGAACTTAGTCCACAAATTACATGCAATGGGAATTATCAGGATGACTGTGACTCCTCAGAAATCCTTTGCAACTCCTAGTTTATGTGACTAGAGCGTCAGCTTTTTAAAGTATACATGAAGATTAAAGTGGTTCTAAAGGCAGAAAGTTTTTTATCTTAATGCATTCTATTCATCAAGCTAAAAAAAACCTGTGTGCAGCAGCGCCCCTAATACTTACCTGAGCCCCATCTCGATCCAGCGATGTTGCACGTGAGCCTCAGCTGTCTGGGATGCTCCCTTCTGTCTGAGGCACAGCAGCGGGCGTCATTGGTTCCCACTGTTGGCAATCAAAGTCAGTGAGCCATTGAGGAGAAAGGGGGGCAGGGCTGAGCCACGACCCTGTGTCTGAATGGACACACGGAGCAGCGGCTCGTCTCGGGTGCCCGCATAGCAAGCTGTTTGCTGTGGGGGCAGGAGGAAGGGACCAGGAGCAAGGGACCCCAGAAGAAGAGGACCTGGGCTGCTCTGTGCAACACCTCTGCACGGTGCAGGTAAGTATGACGTGATTGTTATTTTTAAACAACAAAAAAAAAACAAGACATATCACTTTAACTTAAGACTGTTATTTCACTAGAAAATGTTACTGTTTTTTAATTTACTTATCACACATCCTAAAGGGGAAGTGAGACCACTTTATTAATTTCCCCTCCAACAATGAAACATCTGTGAGCTCTGTCACCATCACTGACATATGTGCCTGGTCTACTTCTGTGTTTGGTGTCATTGGCCAGCCCCGCATGCTGTACCTTCCAGTCATGTGCATGGGAGTTTATTTATCCAGGAAGCAGCCATGCCAAGACTGTAGATTTAGCTGCACATCTGTGGTTTGGTGTACATTAAGGCAGACTGGAATTCTAAAAAGGTGCTTTTATTGCATTAGAGGCATAGGAAGCATGTTCTGTAATTGAAAATAAAGTTTTGGGGTAAAGTGGAATTCAAGCAAAAATCTTAAATTCACATTTGCCAATGATAATAGTAGCACGCAGCTCCCTTTTAGGTTTTACAGGATCCTGAAGTTGTAGTTATACCTGTAGCACCTCCTTTTGGGCAAATCTGGTGTGGAAAAGTAACCACATAGATATTGCGCTTCTGTATGATAACCACTGCAGCTTGTTGGTTAGACTGCAGATAAACAGGAGACCTTATTCTGTTTCTTTATTCTGTCTGCTATACTAATTATTTCTTTTTTGGTCTTTATATGTAGGCTTCTTTATGCAACGATAAGGGCCAACGCCTGGACAATGTATTTATAAAAACTGGCAAGGTGGGTTTAAAAAACAAAAAAGATCCAAGTAAGTTCATTTAAAATCTTTATTTAAACAGTTTTGCTTTTTTTTATGCGTGATACATTTATATGATTTGTACATTATCTTGGAAACTAATGAAGTAAACCTTGTAAAGAAAAGTGAACAAGCATATCATCAGCTTTCTGTAAGGGTTAGGTCAGTGTTTCTCAACCCTTTTCCAGTAAAGGCACCCTTTTAAAATGATCAACGATCTTTAAGCCATCCTATTCTAAAGTGTAAAAAATGAAACAAATAGTTTTACATATAGCAGCAGCATCCATACACATAGAACACCCAATATTGGAGCTGATTTATTCGTTCAAAGCAAATACACATTTGTACACTGGTACTGACTAGTATTCTCTCCCCCATGCAGCTAACCTTATTCCAGTGCTGACAAGGCGAGGAGGCGAGGGAGGTCAGACAAGGATGCTGTTGAGGTGCCCAATGTTCTCCTTATCAACCAATGATGTCAGCAGGTGTTAGGACACTGGCGGCTGGCCTGCATAGTGCCTAGGGTTGTAATACTGATTACACAATGAAAACCTGTAGCTTTGTGTAGCAGGAAGCAGGCTTAAATCACCCACTGGCTTGTACACAATTTTTGGGCAATTTTTATGCATTTTGCCAAGGCACCCCTGAAAAGAACCCAGAAGGCACCCTGGTTTAAATAGACTGGGTTAGATGTTTACACATAAACCACAAATATAGAAGAAGAACAATATTCCTTCCTATCTATAAAATGTTCAATCAACACCCACCCACATTTATTAAATGTTGGCTTTTGTTCACATCTGGGGATCTTCAGGAGCAGAGCTACCTTGTTTTCATATGATGGTAATGGGTGTTGTTTTTAGGTTTCATAACTATATAGGGGAGTAGTTTTTTCCATTCTGTGTTAGCTTTATGAATAAATAACATTTCCAGATAGCTGGCAGTGGTTCATTTTATTAGTTTGGAATGAGCATTCATCTTGGGACCTTGCATGAATGCACTTAAGGCTTTTCATTATTGATTTCTAATACTGGTTACATGCAGTGATTAAAACTGTAATATTACTGCTGAACACAAATATGTAATTGTGTATTTGCTTTGTGCTTCGATATACCATATGTTCACCTTTATCAATGGAATGGCGGTTGTGATAAATCATTGGGACTTCATCAAGGGAAATGTATCATCTAAAGCAATTATTACACTTTAAAAGTGGACTTTATCTTCATACATTTTATTTTGAGTTTTCTTCTTTTATAGGTAAATATTGGCGATGATCTGGAAAGTGAACGCTATCTGATCACCGTTGAAGCAGAAGGTGCAAGCACTAATACTTCTGAGAGCAACACTGAACGTAAAGATGTACCCATGTCTAACAGATATGGTTTAAAGTCTGCTGGCCTGCGTCCTCCAGCTGGTTTAAAGAGAAAATTTACAGTAAGGGAATTTAGCAGTACAATATAATTGCTATCTTTGCATTATCGTAATCTCTCAGAACATTTCATTACAGTTTGGCACCTGGTTATCAATTTTCATATAGCACTTTATTAATCCTGTTCACCATAGAAGTCTCAAGACATTCTGTGGTCATTGACAGAACACTTTTTACTGACTTCCACCATTGAAGTCACCATACACATTAACCAAAACTCTAAATGGCACTTTAGAGACTAAAACAATATAATTGTTTGAAATAAGCAAGAGCTCAAATGTTCTCTTTTGTGTTTTAACATTGCACCATATACAGTGACTTGAAAAAGTATTCATACCCCTTGACATTTTCCACAGTTACAACTAAAATCTTAAATGTATTTTATTGGGATTTTGTGTGATAGACCAACACAAAGTGGCACATAAATGTAAAGTGGAAGGAAAATGATAAATGGTTTTCAATTTTTTTTACAAATGTGAAAAGTGTGGCTTGCATTTGTATTCAGCCCCCCTGAGTTAATACTTTGTAGAACCATCTTTTGCTGCAGCTGCAAGTCTTTTTGGGGATGTGTCTACCAGCTTTGCACATCTAGAGAGTGACATGTTTGCCCATTCTTCTTTGCAAAATCGCTCAAGCTCTGTCAGATTGGATGGAGAGCATCTGTGAACAGCAAAAAGTTTTGCCACAGATTCTTAGTTGGACTTAGGTCTGGACTTTGACTGGGTTATTCCAACACATGAATATGCTTTGATCTAAACCATTCCATTGTAGCTCTGGCTGTATGTTTAGGGTTGTTGTCCTGCTGGAAGGTGAACCTCTGCCCCAGTCTCAAGTCTTTTGCAGACTCTAACAGGTTTTCTTCTAAGATTGCCCTGTATTTGGCTCCATCCATCTCCCCATCAACTCTGACCAGTTTCCCTGTCCCTGCTGAAGAAAAGCATTCCCGCATACACATTTGACGGTGGGGATGGTGTGTTCTGGGTGATGTGCAGTATTAATTTTCTGCCACACATAGCCTTTTACTTTTGGGCCCAAAAGTTAAATTTTGGTCTCATCTGACCAAAGCACCTTCTTCCACATGTTTGCTGTGTCCCCCACATGGCTTCCTGCAAACTGCAACTGGGACTTCTTATGGCTTTCTTTTAACAATGGCTTTCTTCTTGCCACTCTTTCATAAAGACCAGATTTGTGGAGTGCATAACTAATAGTTGTCCAGTGGACAGATTCTCCTACCTGAGCTGTGGATCTCTGCAGCTCCTCCAGATTTACCATGGGCCTCTTGGTTGCTTCTCTGATTAATGCTCTCCTTTGCCCAGCCTGTCAGTTTAGGTGGACGGAAATGTCTTGGTAGGTTGCCATACTCCATTTTCGGATGATGGATTGAACAGTGCTCCGTAAAATGTTCAAAGCTTGGGATCATTTTTTATAACCTAACTCTACTTTAAATTTCTCCACAACTTTATCCCTGAACGTCTGGTGTGTTCCTTGGCCTTCATGATGCTATTTGTTCACTAATGTTCTCTAACAAACCTTTGAGGGCTTCACAGAACAGCTGTATTTATACTGAGGTTAAATTAAACACAGGTGGACTTTATTTACAAATTGGGTGACTTCTAAAGGCAATTGGTTCCACTAGATTTTGGTTAGGGGTATCAGAGGAAAGTGGGCTGAATATAAATGCACGCCACGCTTTTCACATATTTATTTGTAAAAAAAAAATTGAAATCCATTTATAATTTTTCTTCCACTTCACAATTATGTGCCACTTTGTGTTGGTCTATCACATAAAATGCCAATAAAACACATTTACGTTTTGGCTGTAATGTGACAAAATGTCCCTGCTGAATGTCTGTGGCTGGCTTTAACAAGACCTGATGATGAGTTACACTGAAGGTGATTTTTATTTTTTTCCTTTGAACCAAAGCTGATCCAACTTGTAAAAATACTAAATTCTATTTAGCTACTTAATCTCTAGCTAATGAAAAGTGCTTTTTATAAAATAATATGATTTTACAGAATATTTTCTTATTGGAGGGGTTTGATGGTACATAATCAGTTTTTCATTGTTCAAGTAAGAGTCCACGGATGCCACTAATGGATAGGAATAAAAACAAGGGGGCAATATATGGCTTGATATGTTTTACATGTAAGATACTTTATTTTTCAGGGTTTTCAGTGTCCCCGTGAAGTAACCAAGAAGCCATGTCCAGAGGTGGAGGAGTCAGGGAGGACATCTCAACTGGTACAAAGATGTGCATCTTCGTCTTCAGAGCTCTTTACTACATCCCCTCTCTTTGCTGCTTCATTCACCAAGAAGGCTGACACAGTGGGAGCAGTACAGTGGCAAAACTCATACCATCCAGATGACAGTTCCTACATGTGTAAAAAGCAAAACAGTGTGACCTTTGGAAACCCACAAGTCAATGGCAATACGCCCACCAGTCATTTTTCAAGTATTAAAACTCAGGGACCTGAAAGAGAAAATATTGCTGCTATTAATGTACTAGAAGATGAAAACAGAACTAAGCAAAGTTTACGAAGCACAGCACAAATTTTGGCCCTGTTAAAGTCACAGTCAAGTAAAGAAGGAACATTAACTAAATTAGTGGATCAACCTATTGATCAAGCACCAGTGAAACCGGACAAGGACCTTTTAGGATCTGCATTTGCAGGCAGTCCTCTTCTAAAACATGAAAATGTCTGTCAGGAACCACCACCAGTAAAACCTCATCCTGTAAAAAGTCGATGGGATATTTACTTAGCTCAGCCCTCAGTCTCCTGCACTGATTATGGTGATGACGATGACACATTTGTGCTGACAGGAAGTTCAGATGAGTTTCCCAACAAAAACCCTGTAAATTGCTTTCAAAACAATAATAGAATAAAACAGGAGGAACTAAAAGGAGATAATAGACGGACTTTAGAAGCTGAAAAACCACATATGAATGGTCATAAATTAAATGATTTAGAACATGTAAGTAGGCCATCAAACAAGGAGCCTTATAATGCGAACAAGTACTGTAGAAACAATTCACATCAGTCGGCTCTACATCAAGTAGAGTCTCCTACCCCAGTGCTGTGTTCTTCTCATAACCCAGCTAAATTAGAACTGGATGATGGGGGCTTAGAGAATGAAAATATAACTTCTTTTACAGACATTTCATTTACCTTGATGGACAGTTTTGATTTCACTGAATTGGATGATGGAGATTCAAATGTGAGCCCTCCTCTTACACAAAACGGCTTACGTTCAGCAGAAGAAACCGTGGGTACGCATCAAGAAAACAATATTTTAGAGGGGAAAATTCAGGAAAAATATTCAGAGAGCAAATCATTATTTAAACCTGATACTGTCAAATCCGTATTGGCTGGAAATGGCAAAAAAGAGATTAATTACACAACCTGCATTCTGCCTATAGCCGCTGACATCTCTGGCAGAATAGCAGAAAGTAACACAGATGAACTTGCTGCTTCTATTGAACTGCCCGAAAGTGATGTTTGTGATGATCACAAAGAGGAAATTAAAAGTAGAGGAGAAAAGCTTTTGGCGTTGTGTGAGTCCAGAAGCATGTCTGTGCCTTACAATGATAAAGACATTTCTTGTGGTCAGTTTGCAATAAAATCAGCTGATGCTTTACAACAGGAAAGATTATCAAGTGATGATGACACTCTTTTTAAAAGCACTAGTGGTAGTTCTTTAACACAGGATTCACTTAAGGGGGTCCAATGTAATGAAGAGGACTCACCTGGGCTTCCACAGTCTGGAAGCAGCATTTCGGTCTTAAAAACTCTAACTAAACCTTGCAGTGCTCTTGAAAGCCTGAATGCCGTAAAGCTGAAATCTTTTTCTACCCCAGAGAAACGAGACTGTGAATCAGGAACATGTCTGCAGAGTGGAGCACAAGAAGGTTAGACCTACATTTATCATTATAAATAAATAAAAAATCTGTTCGATACAAACGTCAGCGATGTGTCCTTGGTCTCTAAATTGTCAGTGTTTGGACTTGCATGTGTTAAAACAATAGTATAATGGCTGAAGTTAATTTTTATTTTGGGAACTAAGAAGTTTTTTTACCAAAAGCACTTTGGATCATCTGTTTTAGCAATTAAAGTAGAACCTCAGCCACAAATATTTTTATAAAATCATAGGAGGGGGAAAAAAAATGTTCCCTCCTTTGAAGTGTATTATATGCTCAGCCATGTTTACTGTATAATTCATGAATCTGTACCTGCTGGATAATACAGCTATCGGTGTACTACTGGTGCTGCAGCTCTCATACAGTGAAGGGATCCTGTTTTTACCCTTTCTTTAATCTTCTATTGTCCATTAACTTATTCTTTAATCTCCCCTTGTCCATTAACAGAATGCTTTGTATTTTGTGAAAATAATACAGTGTTCTGTGAATGGACAAGAGCTGAAGCTCTCATACATTCAAAAGATAATATTGTTTTTGTGCCCCTCATCTCTCTTTGTCCTTTTACAGAACGTCTTGTATTCTGTTCACAAAATACAGGGCAAGCTGTTAATGGATAAGGGGAGAGAAAGGGGAGGGTAAGTGACAGGATCTCTTCACTGCATGAGAGCTGCAGTGCCAGAAGTATAGTTCCTGGCTACATTGTGCAGTGCAGCTGCATGTATACAGGGGGCATGTAGATGTGTTGCTGTGAGGCAGGGAATGCACCTGCTGCAGATAATTGGCACAGTACAGAGACAACTTCCTGGCGAGCTTGTTCCCCTGGGTTCAGAGTAGGATCCTAACAGGCCTAAGCTCATCCCTACTCACATGATGTAACTTTCTTCTCTCGTTAATTTGTATTGCCTACTAAAAAATATAACAAAAGTGTTATTTCTTTTTGGTGACATAGGGAGGATTTGATTACTGTCCTTTATCTGTGTGGACAAGTGCACCTTGGTTACTAATCCTACACATCTGCTACTCTCTCTAATGGTTATTTTATGTGATGGAGAATGTAAGAGGATGTATTGGAACACACAAGATAGCTGAGAAAACTCCAAACGCCCAAGCAGACACAGAGTTAGTAGTTAAGACAGAGAGATCTTACTGTGGAATAACACATAGACATAAGATGCTAGATGCTGCCCATCAGGATCCTCCTATAACTAAAATATCACTTTAAGGTTGGATTTAGGTTTGAAATGCAATCTCTTTTTGATACAGTAAAGAGCAGTAAAAGGAGGACGTAAGATTAGATATCTCCAAAACGAGGAAAAACTCCCTCGTAAGCTGGCCATGGATGGATTGAAATTGGGCCACTTCAGCAGGGACCAACCAAATTTCGATTTATGTATGGGCAAGCTGGTTATGCTGAAGTTGATCCATCATTTGACTTTAGTACAACCAGCCTGTCAGGTTTTCTTATCGTACATCGCGGGACACAGAGCCAAAGTAGTTACTATGTGGGTTATAGGCCACCTTTAGGTGATGGACACTGGCACACCCTAAGACGGGAAGTCCACTCCCTATATAACCCCTCCCACTACTGGGATTACCTCAGTTTTTTCGCCAGTGTGTAAGGTGTTGGTCACGAGTAAAGATGTGCTGTGCTAAGCTCCACTGGAGCAATCCTTGCTGGGGCTAGCTATGCAGCCGGATCCATTCAAAGTGTCTTTTCAGGCCGAATTGAATGGTACCTGGGCCTCGTGACGGAATGAAACGAGGTTTAGCCTGTAAGGCTTCTCTTTTTAGAGAGCTGGACGCCGGGATCCAGTACTTTGGTATTTTCAGCCATAACGTTTTTACTGGCGGGGAGCTTTACGGGTCCAGGAGTGAGGGTCCCCGGTTCCTGAAGGTTTGGTAACGGAACCCACCGTGAGGGGTGAAGATTGGGTCTGTTGGTTTTACCACAGAATACAATGCGGCGGGAAAGGTAAGTGGAGTTTTTCTAAGGAATTTTTAAATTTTCTTATGAAATGTCTCCTTTAAGAAAAAAGTAAATGTTGTCATGCCTAAAAGTCACCACTGGGGGCTGTATGGAGCATGTACCTTGTCATGCTTTCCTCCCGCTGTGTCAGCAGAAGCAGCAGGCTTTTCTTCCGGCTAGCAGCTCAAACCTCCGGTAAGTTTGGGGGGGATTTTCTTCCACCAGACACCCCACACCTGGACTAAGCTCTCCCCCTCTCCCTGGAAAGGGGGAAGCTAAAACGATCGGCGATGCCGCTCCGTTTTTTCCACCACCTCTGCACAGTGGCTTCTGTCAGGTCTCCTCCTCGCCATCCCTCCTTCATACACATGCCGATCCTGTCGGATTGGGTTTGGGGACACAGGCATTCCTATTGACATATTTACTATTAGCGTCAGGCTTAGCATTAATAGCAGCGGCAGTGGCTGGACTATTGCTCAAGCAGTGGATGTGATCCTTCTGGTAGTATCTCTGCATTTGTGCATCGGGCTATGGTTGGAAGGGGGGCTAGAGACACCCCAAAAAAGGGCTCAAGAAGGACTTTTTCAGCCGCAAAAAAACGTGAACATCTCTAAAAAAAAATGGCATCTTCCCCTGAGAGTTCTGAGGTGGCTGGTCAGAGTGAGCCATCAGTGCCGTCAGGTGTTGCAACTGTTTCCAATACTGCAGCCCCTGTCTATATTACTCAAGAGGTTTTTTCCTCAACCATATTAGGATTGGAGCAGAAAATAGAGGCTTTAATCGCATCCCAGAGTGGGACTAAGAACGACAGGTCCCCTTCCATTACCCAGGACCCTCAAAATGAGGAACCGGGGGCGGAAGATGATGAATTTCTCTCAGGGAACCAGGAAGAGGCTGATGACTCCTCTTCTGAAGGGTCAAATGTGGAAGGATCAGGTTCACAATCTGAAAGATTGATGATACAATCTCTTACTGAATTGGTCTGCTCCACATTCATGCTACCATTAGCTGAGTCAGTTGATGAGCCCACTAAAGCCTCCCCAAGCTATTCATGCTTTTCCTATCCATTCATTACTGAAAAAGCTTATGTATTCTGCGTGGGATCACCTAGATAAACAGTTTTTTCCTCCGAAAAAGTTTTCAACACTTTATCCTATGGAGTAAGAATTTAATAAAAATGGGGGATACCAGCAATTGACGCTGCTATATCCTCTGTGAATAAAAGTTTGACTTGTCCGGTAGACAATGCTCAAATGCTCAAGGATCCAACGGATACGAAGTTGGAATTCCTATTAAAAAAACTATTTTTCTCTGGCAGGTTCAGTGACTCAGCCTGCGCTGGCAGCAATCGGTGTATGTCAATCCTTGAGAGACCAGTTTAAACAGGTGCTCAAGATTATTCCCGATCAGCAAGCCCAAGATACCAGGGGCATTATGTTTTGCAATAGACGTTATGAGAGATTCTATTCTCCAGGCCTCTTGACTTACACTTGGGCTGGTGCATATGCGTAGAATACTATGGTTGAAAAATTGGTCAGCTGAAGCGCTATGCAAAAAGCTCCTGGCTAGTTTTCCATTTCGTGGTGAATGGCTGCTTGGGGATGATCTGGATAAATACATCCAAAGAATTTCTAATGGGAAAAGTTCCCTTTTGCCAGCTAAGAAAAGGAGTAAGCATTTTTCTTTTAAACAAGCTTCTTCTCCAGTGCCAGGGGCATCAGCCTCCAGGCAGTCACAACAGCCTCCACCGTCAAGTTCAAGAGGTAAACCTCAGAGTCAACCCCAGGGACAAAAGAGGTCCTGGGGAAGGAAACCTACAAAACAAAATACTAAAACCTCCTTATGAAGGGGCGCCCTCGCTCGAGTGGGGGGAAGACTTCTGCAGTTCTCACAGGTCTGACAGAAAAAGTGTTGAGACAAATAGGTGGCTTGCTCAATAACTCTAGTGTACAAACTAGAGTTCCGAGAGTCCCCGTCTCCTCGTTTTCTCAGATCAAACGTTCCCAAAGATCCAGAGAAAAAGAAGTGTCTCTTTCAAGCATTGGACCATCTTTTGTCTCAAAAGGTGATATCGGTGGTCCCCATGAAAGAGCAGGGATTAGGGTTTTATTCAAACCTTTTCATGGTACCAAAACTAAACGGGGATGTCAGACCCATTCTAGATCTCAAAGATCTAAACCGGTTTTTGAATATCCGCTCTTTTCCCATGGAGTCAATCCGATCAGTAGTCTCCATTCTACAAGGTGGAGAACTTCTAGTGTCAATCGACATCCAGGATGCTTATCTCCATGTACCTATTTTTCCCTCTCACCAGAAATATCTACGCTTCGAAATAGAAAAATCTTCATCTTCAGTTTGTAGCTCCGCCTTTCGGTTTAGCTACTTCACCTTCAGTGTTTACAAAGGTCCTGGCTCCCCCTTTAGCCAGATTAAGGGCTCTTGATAGACCAGTCGGTAGCCCACTTAGACCAGAGTTTGGTCACCACAGTCAGCTACCTGAAGTACCTAGGTTGCATTCTCAACCTAGAGAAATCTTCCTTAAAACCATCAAGGAGATTGGAATACTTGGGTCTGATCATAAATACAGCTCAGAAAAGGGTGTTCTTGCCCCAGGCAAAGATCAGTTCCATAAGGGAACTGATTCAGGTGGTCAAAGCAAAGAAGAATCCTTCTATTCGACTTTGCATGAGATTGTTGGGAAAGATGGTGGCTTCATTCGAGGCCGTTCCTTATGCTCAATCTCATTCGAGGCTACTGCAAAACAGTGTCCTATCGACTTGGAACAAGAAGGTCCAAGCTCTAGACTTCCCAATGCGTTTATCCCCAAAGGTGCACCAAAGCCTCAGTTGGTGGTTGATAGCCAAGAATCTGCAGAAAGGGAAATCCTTACTAGCAGTTACCTGGAAGGTGGTAACAGATGCCATCCTTCTGGGCTGGGGAGCAGTCCTTGAAGAAGCGTCTGTCCAAGGGAAATGGTCTAAATCAGAAATGACCTTGCCCATCATTACTCTAGAGATTCGGGCAGCACGCCTGGCCCTGAAGGCCTGGACGCTCTGATTACGTAATTGTCCTGTCAGGATCCAATCCGACAATGTCACAGCAGTGGCCTATATCAATCACCAAGTGGGCACAAGAAGTCGTGCGGCCTAGAGAGAGGTGAATCATATCCTATCTTGGGCAGAAAACAACATACCTTGCTTATCGGCAGTCTTCACTCCAGGAATAGAGAATTGGCAGGGGGACTACTTGAAAATGGTCTCTTCACCCCGACATCTTTCTGACAATATGTCAAAAATGGGGAATTCCGGACGTGGATCTGTTTGTATCCAGGTTTAACAAAAAGATCGACAATTTTGTGTCAAGGACAAAGGATCCGCTGGCATGCGGAACAGATGCCTTGGTGTTCCCGTGGAATCAGTTTTCACTGATTTAGGCCCAGGAGATCTTGGTATGCAGAGATTGTAAAGATGGCAGTAGGGGACCCATGGACCCTACCTCCACGGCCAGACCTTCTCTCGCAAGGTCCGGTATTCAATCCTACCTTACAAACGCTAAATTTAACGGTTTGGCTATTAAGACCCACATTCTGAAGAAGCGTGGGCTGCCAGGTTCAGTGGTGTCTACTCTGGTTAATGAAAGGAAACCGGCCTCCAGAGTCATATATTATAGAGTCTGGAAGGCATATGTCTCCTGGTGTGAATCCAGGGGTTGGCACCCCAGGAAATATGTCATAGGTAGAATCCTTGATTTTCTACAGATGGGATTAGAAATGAAGCTGGCCTTGAGTACTATCAAGGGCCAGGTTTCGGCTTTATCAGTATTATTTCAACGACCACTTGCTTCGCACTCTTTGGCTCGTAGCTTTATTTAGTGGGTAACGCGGCAATCCTCCCGGTTGGGTCACCCCTTAACCCTTGGGACTTGAATTTAGTCCTGTCGGCATTACAGAAATAGCCTTTTGAGCAGATACGACATATTCCCTTGGTCCTTTTGACAAGGAAACTAGTTTTTCTGGTAGCCATATCTTCTGCAAGAAGGGTATCAGAGTTGGCTGCTCTTTCTTGTAAAGAGCCATATTTAATTATTCACAAGGATAATCCTAATTTTCTACCGAAGGTAGTATCAAGTTTTCATTTAAACCAGGATATTGTTCTACCTTCATTTTTCCCAGAACCCTGTTCTGTGGAAGAAAAGGCACTACATTCTCTTGATGTGGTGAGAGCAGTCAAGGTCTACTTGAAGGCGACAGCTCAGATTCGAAAAACTGAAGTTTTGTTTGTGTTGCCTGAAGGTCCTAAAAGAAGATAGGCAGCATCGAAATCTACTATTTCTAAATGGATTTGTCAAGTGATTGTTCAAGCTTATGATTTAAAGGGGAAAGTTCCACCTTTTCATATTAAAGCGCACTCCACCAAGGCTGTTAGTTCTTCCTGGGCAGTGCATCACCAAGCCTCCATGGCTCAAATCTGCAAGGCCACAACTTGGTCTTCAGTCCATACATTTACCAGATTCTATCAAGTAGATGTAAAAGGTCATGAGGATGTCGCCTTTGGGCGCAGTGTGCTGCAGGCAGCAGTATAAGTCCTCTGGTCTCTTGGTGCCCTAATTTTGTTATGTCTCCCTCCCTTCAGTTGGCATTGCTATGGGACATCCCACGTAGTAATTACTATGGCTCTGTGTCCCCTGATGTACGATAAGAAAATAGGATTTTTATAACAGCTTGCCTGTAAAATCCTTTTTTTTGAAGTACATCATGGGACACAGAGGTCCCTCCCTTCTTTGTGGTATACACGTGTATTGCTTTGCTACAAAAACTGAGGTACTCCCAGTAGTGGGAGGTGTTATATAGGGAGTGGACTTCCTGTCTTAGTGTGTACCAGTGTCCATCACCTGAAGGTGGCCTATAACCCACATGGTAACTACTATGGCTCTGTGTCCCGTGATGTACTTCAAAGAAAAGGATTTTACAGGTAAGCTGTTATAAAATCCTATTTTTTTCAATTGATCACAGCTATAGCAGCCTACAGTGATCATTGTATTCTGACAGCTGGGAAACCTCTCGCTGTCAGAATACAAAAGCACCATGTGAGGGGTTCGCCCATCAACGCTCAATGTGTTGATGGTGGAATTGAGCAATTTTCTTTCCTGCAACCTGTGGAACCCTGCTCAGGGTTTTTAAATCTTCCTCCACTCTCCAACACAAAAAAGTGTTTGTTTTGATTTTACATACACTTTAAATGTTCTGACTGCTCTCAAGTTGGGGGAAAGGTGAACCTGGTTGCCATGGAACATTGTAGTTCTTTATAATACTTTACTAAATTAATGTGCTTGTTGTCTTTTCAAAGCATGCATTGGTTGCCTCAAGGAGGCAGTAATATAATTTTTACTTTCTGACATTTGTTGACATGGTACAGCACTGTACTTCTTTGGATATTATACAGTGCCTTGAAAAAGTATTCACACCCCTTGAAATTTTCCACATTTTCTCTTGCTACAATTAAAAAAAGTAAATGTATTTTATTGGGATTTTATGTGATAGACCTAGAGCTGCACGATTAATCGTTAAAGAATTGAGATCGTAATTCTACCCTCCTTATGATCTTAACACAACATTTTCCCGTTTCAACGCAGAGCAGAGAGTTCTCTGTTCACTGTTGACAGCTGTCAAAACAAAAAAACAGAAAGCCTGCCAAGTTTATGACAATGTCGCTTAGACAGAGATAAAGAGAAAGAAAGAAACATTATTACACTTAGTCCTTTTAGATCAAAGGAATTAACTTCGGTCTGTAAATGAGGGAAGTTTAACCACTTAAAGACTAAGCCTTTTTCTGACACTTGTTGCTTACAAGTTAAAATCTGTATTTTTTGCTAGAAAATTACTTAGAACCCGCAAACATATATTTTTAGCAGAGACCCTAGAGAATAAAATGGCGCTTGTTGCAATATTTTATGTCACACTGTATTTGCGCAGCGTCTTTCAAATGCAATTTTTATTTGTAAAAACACACTTTAATGAATTAATAAAAAGCTAAACAGTAAAGTTAGCCCAATTTTTTTGTATAATGTGAAAGATGATGTTACGCCGCGATAATTATGTGAGAATCATGATCTTTATTCTTGGCAAAAAAATCGTGATTCTAAATTTGGCCAGAATCGTGCAGCTCTAGATAGACCAACACAAAGTGGCACATTAAGGGGAAGGAAAATGATGAATGGTTTTAAAAATGTTTTACAAATAAATATCTGAAAAGTGTGGCATGCATTTGTATTCAGCCTCCTTTACTCTGATACCCCTAACTAAAATCTTATAGTACCAATTGTCTTCAGAAGTCACCTAATTTAGTAAATACCTGTGTGTAATTTAATCTTAGTATAAAATGTTCTGTGAAGTTCTCAGAGGTTTGTTAGAGAACCTTGGTGAACAAACTGCATCAGGAAGGCCAAGGAACACACCAGACAGGTCAGGGGTAAAGTTGTGGATTAGTTTAAAGCAAGGTTAGGTTATAAAAAAATATCCCAAGCTTTGAACATCTCACGGAGCAGGTAAAAAGTTAACACTGCACATCACCCTGAACACACCATTTGCACCATGAAACATGGTGGTGGCAGCATCATGTTGTGGAGATGCTTTTCTTCAGCAGGGACAAGGAAGCTGGTCAGAGTTGATGGTAAAATGGAGGGAGCCAAATACAGGGCAATCTTAGCAGAAAATCTGTTAGAGTCTGCAAAAGACTTGATACTGGGGTGGAGGTTCACCTTCCAGCAGGACAACAAAGCTAAATTTACAGCCAGAACTACAATGAAAAGGTTTTGATCAAAGCATATTCATGTGTAGTGGCAGCCCGAGCACCGCCCCCCAAAACCATGTGTCCGGCCTGCATGCGGGGGGGGGGTGTTTTTTTTTTAAACACCGGATTAGAGCCAGAGGCTCTAATAAGCCTCAAAATAGGGTGGGCTCGGTGCGCAGAGCATTGCACTACAAGCCCACCCAGGTGTGTTACAATAGCATATGAATTTTTCAATATATATTGAAACACTGATCCTCCTCCCGGCCAATCAGGAAGCGGGTATGAGGCCCGTTTTCTGATTGGCTGAAAGGAGAAGCATCTTGATTGGCCACTGAGGAGGAGGGAAGAAACTGAAGCTACCGCCACCTTGATGCCCACGGAGAGCATCAAAAACAAATTGCCACCAGCCGCCACTGTTCATGTGTTAGAATGACCCAGTCAAAGTCCAGACCTAAATCCAATTAAGAATCTGTGGCAAGACTTGAAAATTTCTGTTCACAGACACTCTCCACCCAATCTGATAGAGCTGTAATTGCAGCAAAATCTGGTTCTACAAAGTATTGACTCAGGGAGGCTGAATACAAATGCACGCCACACTTTTCAGATATTTACTTGTAAAAAATGTTTAAAACCGTTTATCATTTTCCTTCCACTTCACAATTATGTCCCACTTTGTGTTGGTCCATCACATAAAGTCCCAATAAAATACATTTGTTTTTAGTTGTAACATGACTAAATGTGGAAAAATTCAAGGAGAAGGAAAACTTTTTTAATGCTCTGTTTATGTCTATAAGATGAATATCTCATAGTTACAGAAAAATGACACAAGTCCATCCAGTTCAACCAATATCAATCTCATATTGTACATTAATATAAAATGGTGGAAAACTGCCAGTGCTGAAATCACAAATGGAAAAAAGCAATGCTTTTGGTGGCAAATAAAGAGTGATAAAGGATATTTGGGGAAAAACACTTTAGTGCAGCAGAGAAAATCTTTTCACAATAACTAAAGTAGGGAGCAAGTCAAGTTTTACTGCCATCTGAGTCTCCATTAGGGAGATTCACATTCTCTATTTGTCCTATTTATCCTTCTCCCTGAAAGCAAAAGAAAATCACACATTTTTGGTTGTCACCAGAGCAGGTATAGCGGGGAAATCTTGCAATGGGGACTCTCACTTTGTAGGGATTTCCTCTCACCTCCTGTTTTAGCTATGGAACAGGAAGCTAAGGGAAATCTCCTCAATGGGAGGGCAAAAATATGACAGGGGTTTTAACCCTTCTATACTCAAACATTAAAACAATGTTTTTACCTTTTAGTTCTACTTTAAAACTATGTTATTAGTGATTCTAGCCTGAATAAGTTCTCTGGTTCAATTTGCTGGCCCCTATCTTGTTATAGGACACAGACACGTGACACACTTTTGAGAGTGTCCGATGTCTGCTCCCCACTGCGCTCTGTGGTTCCATCCACTGGCCTTTTTGTCACTACAGGACACAGTAGTGACTTAGGGGCTAGCCGATGGAACCTGAGTGTGGGATTAGAAATCCTAAACAACTGGAAGTCTGATACCAGCTGCATTCATAGCTGTGCAAGAGAATAGAGTTTTTTTAGTTTTTTTTTTACAGGGTGTCTTTAAGCAGCAGTTAACAATACCAACTTTTTTTTTTTTTTAAGGGCCTCTTGCATTGTTTTATAATGTGCTTTCAAAGACTTACCGTATATACTCGAGTATAAGCCGAGTTTTTCAGCACATTGTTTTTGTGCTGAAAGTGCCCCCCTCGGCTTATACTCAAGTCACTGCCACCTCTGCATACCTGATCAGCCCGTGTCATGCTCAGATGGCAGCCGACCAGTGTAAAAAGCCGCGCCTCCTCCTCGTCCGTGATAGGGGAACACTCAGTTTCCCAGCAGTGAGTCAGTGTTCCACCTATCACAGACGTCCTCTCGTCCTCATCCCACGGATGAGGACGAGAGGATGTCTGTGATAGGCAGAACACTAAACACTGACTGCTGGGAAACTGAGTGTTCTGCCTATCACGGATGAAGAGGAGGCGTGGCTTTTGTACACTGGATGGCCGCTGTCTGACTGCATGACACGGGCTGATCAGGTAGGCAGATCGTCACAGGGAGGCTGCAATGGAGACAGGGATGCATGTAATGGACACAGGGATGCATGTAATGGACACAGGGATGCATGTAATGGACACAGGGATGCATGTAATTGACACAGGGAGGCTGCAATGTAATGGACATAGGGATGCATGTTATGGACTCAGGGAGGCTGCAATGGACTCAGGGAGGCTGCAATGGACACAGGGAGGCTGCAAAGGACACAGGGAGGCTGCAAAGGACACAGGGAGGCTGCAAAGGACACAGGGAGGCTGCAAAGCACACAGGGATGCATGTAATGGACACAGGGAGGCTGCAATGGACACAGATGCATGTAATGGACACAGGGAGGCTGCAATGGACACAGGGATGCATGTAATGGACACAGAGCCTGCAATGTAATGGGCACAGGGATGCATGTAATGGACATAGGGAGGCTGCAATGGACACAGGGAGGCTGCAATGGACACAGGGAAGCTGCAATGGACACAGGGAAAGCATGCAATGGACACAGGGAGGTATGCAATAGACACAATGAGGCATGCAGCTGCAGATGGGCATTGTTGACCCTCTTTTTCTACTTAGAGTAGCTGCTGCATTTCTCACCCTCGGCTTATACTCAAGTCAATACGTTTTCCCAGTTTTTTGTGGTAAATTAGGTGCCTCGGCTTATATTCGGGATGGATTATACTCAAGTATATACGGTACCTTTTGAAACAGAGCTCTCCAGTGCTGAGCTGTCACCCCTGCTTCCATCTTTGCTAGGTCTTCCTTCCAGGTTTCCGCTCTCCGTTTAAATATTCAAGCAAAAACATCACTCCCGTGCATGTGCACTGGAAACACTATCGTGGCACAGCCCTCTCTGGATTCACGGCACACTGCCCATATGCAGTTACATCATTAGCTCGAGCTAATGTGAATATCTCTTACACGGCGCATGTTTAGGAGATATTCACAGTACATACAAGTATGATTTATTAGAAGCTTACCTGTAGGACAAAATTAAAATGGGCATTTAAACATTTCAGTAAACTGGCTCATAAGTTAGTGTTTATGTAATTGACGAAATCTTCAACTTTGAATTCATCCAAACACTTAAACAAGCCCCACAAATGGAAGTAAATATCAACAGTATAACATAGGGTTAATCCCAAGCCTTTGCGAGTAATGATAGTATGGAGAGATCACCAATCATTAAAAAAAAAAAGTGCAAGGCAATGGCATAATGTGCTAGTATGCATCGCATAGTACCACAATATGAAATACTTACCTTAGAATGAAGCATGCGCACGGGAGTAATGGCCATGGCACAGCGCTCTGAAGGAACAGCACAGGCATGCCATTCCTTCAGAGTGCATGCATCGGCGATGTCACTGGCTGCCAAAAGAGCATATATCCCCTAAACGATGCATGTTTAGGAGATATTCATTTTACCCACAGGTAAGCTTTAATATAAGCTTACCTGTAGGTAAAAATCACAAAGCAGACTTTACTACCACTTTTAAGTCATAAAGTGCAAGTCTTTGTAATCTTAGCATTTCACCAGTCAGAAGTGTTTTATTTTTTACACTAATGAGCATTGAAGGTATTTTCTGTTGTGACACTGTTGGGAATTTAAAAATTTTGACCATTTGTGCCCTTAAATATGTTACAGTGACGATTTTATGTTTTTGTTAAAAGTAAGACCTATATTGTACACCTTAAGTTCTTCACAGGACAAGTGACTTGGCAATGAAGCTACCAACTTGTGAAGATGTACCAGTTCCATTTTTCACTGTACCAGTGTTGTCAACCTTTTCACCAGCATGTGAAGAAGATGATGCACAGACATTATGCTTCCCTCAGTCAACCTCCCCACCACTGGTAAAAAAAAATATTTTTCGTTCTTTCAAATTATTGTTATTACAGGTATTTATTATTATTGTAGCGCTACTCCTGTAGTAGCCACTGATTAGGACAGGTGCTCTGTTCTTTGCTTCGACCTCAGCCCCTCTAACACACCAAGTTAATTGTACAAACATACAATAGCGCAGGAAATCACCGGCAGCGATGCAGGTATTGTGATATGGGTGGTGCAGCGCAGCCCCAGGAGGTCCTCACTCCCAGTCTCAGGCTTGGATCTTCGCTAGCATTGTCTCCAGCTAGTAGGCAAATATTCAGATGGAAATACTCTCTCTAAATCCCTCAGCGCCAAGAAGAGCTTTCCCAGGCAGTTTAACGGAAATCATCTCTCACTCCTCCTACTGCACAGTGCTTATTGGGATCTGTAGTGTAATGAGTGAATTGGCCCCATTATATGGCTGCCATATCAAACTACAACTCCCAGGATTCTCAGCGCAGTGCATAGAAGTCTATGGGCATGCTTGGCTTTAGCATTTCCCTACTTGACCAGAGGAGAATGCTGCAGCATATTATCAGTATCAGTATCCTTAATATGGGAAACAGGAAGTGAAGCCTTGTGGCTTCAAAGCCTGTTTCCTACTGCGCATGTGCGAGTCACGCTGCACTTTCTGAATGGTCCCGCTGTCTTCTGGGACCTGTGTGTGTCTCCCAGAAGGCAACGGGGGAAAGGAGGAGGGGCTGTACATGACGTAGGTCGCTTTGGCGCCCTTACATGGAAGTGGGAGCAAGTACCTGTTTTTGACTGGTATCTGCTCCCCCCCGGGGTGGGGGGGGGAGCAGATAAGCTGAGTTTCCACTTTTGAGTGGAATTCTGCTTTAATGTGAAATAAAGTAGGAATTCAAATATTTCATACTGACCACTTTCAAAGACAAAACCATCTGCATTAGCCAAATGTACAGAAGAGCCAAGTATGCATGGCGTGCTGGGCCTTCTTTTTAGAAAACTCAGCATGCCTGTGCATAGAAGCACCTGTCTAAGTTAAAGTGACTCTGTCACTAAAATATATGTTCAAAACAAACTGTTCCTTGCAAAGAAGACATTGAATATTCACCGGTCCTGCTGTCAGCATTACTGATCTCTGTAAAAGTGAATGGATACTGCTGGCTAAAAATCTTGCAGAATCCAACTTTTCCGGGAATGTTGGGATCCTCCTACACTCAGTGATTTGATATGCCTGCCCCTGTGCCAACACTGTGACAGACAGCATGCACAGTATTTGCCATATATTCCAATGGCTCTCGTTCACACCACTATGGTCAGTTCCAGTCTTTTTTTTTAAAAGTACAACCTGCTGCATTTCATTTCAAACGTGTTTAAATGCACTGGAATGTACATTGTCCTAATGAAAATACAGATTTTTCAAGTGTCAAACTAATAAAAGAGGGAAAAAAAGGCACTGGACTGCATTTGAAAACGCGTCAAATGTGTAAATGTATATACAAAAACACATCCAGAGTGCTGAAATTGCGATGTAAGCAAGCCCTTAAAGAGTAAGTTCACCTTTGGAAAGGTGGATTCTGTTTAGCACTGTCCATATGACGATGCTGACCAATTAGAATGCCTCCTATCCATACACGCTGAGAGGTATAGGAGATTAAAGCAGAGCTCCACCCTCTTTTTAAACTTTTCAACTTTTTTCTTCACTGCAAGTACCATTTTTTTAGCTGAAAATGATACTTCCACTGTACCCTGCTGAGGCGAGGTACGTCATGTTCGCCCGCCCGCCCATAGGCTCCTGGTATCTGAGTGTCATCAATCCAAGGAGTCAATGAGCATCTGCCGCTATTAGTAACGCCGCGCTTTGTACGATTTGCGCATATGTAAGTTTGGGAGGTGCATGCTGGGTAGCCAGCAGCACCGTATCCCGGAAGAAACAAGGAATGGGCTTCAGATATCCACACTAATGAGGAGAGCACAGAATCCTAATAAGACAAAGAGAGGCTGCAATACCGCTCCAGGTGATACAATAGTTGTACTGGAGATCTTGTGCTGGTCTATTCCGTGAACTGAAAGGCTGTCAAAGTATGTGCAAAAGAAGTGACCGCACTCCAATCTTCAGAAGTATAAATGCTTTAATTGTAAGAATCCACGCATAACATCACTAGGCCATGATACAACAGGACTATAGCAGCAAGGTTAACATGTTTCATGAGCCAAATCATGAGGCTCCTTTCACATCTTGGCGTGTCGGGCGACAATCATGGTAAAATCGTGCAAACAGAATCGCGGGACGCCTGTTGCCCAAAAGAAGCTTTCGTACTACTTTTGGGCGACAGGCGTCCCGCGATTCTCTTTGCGCCGGACGAATCGCGGCAAAATTGTGCAGCGTTTCGGGTGCCATTGGAAGTGACAGGGAACACACGCCCGCCACGTTATTTGCCGCCATTTCGAATCGCGGGCAGAATTGCAGCAATTCCGCCCGGCAAGATGTGCACGGAACCTTAATCATAAACGATTGCGATTTGGTTTGTGAAACATGTTAACCTTGCTACTCTATAGTCCTGTTGTATCATGGCCTAGTGATGTTATGCGTGGATTTTTACGATTAAAGCATTTATACTTCTGAAGATTCTAATGCGGTCACCTCTTTTGCACATACGCCGAGTAGAGCAGTGTGCGTTTTTTTACAAAGCAAACTAATTAGAAAACCTACATTTATTAATCAATCCTTTGTGTTTAGGATTAGTTGAGACCATCACGGGGAGTGTTTTTGTGAAAAAAAAAAAGGAACTCGGCTTTAGGCCTCATTCATACGAGGCGGACTCCGTTTCCACGGAGCCCGCCTCGGTCCGCTGGCTCAGCGGGAGATCTCTCCGTTGATCTCCGCTGAGCCGACGGATGACAAGTCCCTCTCTGCTCACTGAGTGGGGCTTGTCAGGCACCGCTGCTGCCTATGGAGGGATCGGATGAAAACGGACAGCATGTCCGTTTTCATCAGATCTCACCCGATCCGATCTGCCAGCGACGGATCCGGACGTAGGGCCATCCGTCTGCTTTTAGCGGATCGGACGGGGTCGAATGTCAGCGGACATGTCTCCGCTGACATCCGTCGCTCCATAGACTAGCATGGAGCGCCCGTTCAGGTCCGCCGTCAAAACTGACAGGCAGACCTGAACGGTCCGATCGTGTGAAAGGGGCCTTAAGCCACAGGGGTTTCAAATCCCCAGACCGGTGAAACGGCGACCCGGTGTCTGACAGCGGGGGATCGCGGGACTCCGGTACAGCGGGATGGGGGGGGGGGATCCGGTGTAAGTTCACCTTACAAATTTTCTGTAAAGGTGAACTTATACTTTAATGTGTGCCAAAAACACTATATAAATGGTGTAAAAATATATATCCTACAATAGTTTGTAAACTTGCATATGTTTCAAGCTGCCAATAGCTAATGAATTAGAGTTTGCAGTGAATTGCTTATTAAAGTTTCCTTTATTGGTTATTGCTAGAATGTCAAAATCTGCAATCATTTAATCAGCAACTTTGCTATTTGAAAATGAACACATTGTTGGTTTTCATTATTAAATTCAGATTTTGAGGTCTATTATGGCAAATTGGGTGCTGTGAGATGATGGCAAGCTGTCCTTTCCCCATACAATGACACTACCTATTTTCTGTTTGTAGATACTGCCGGTATGTCAGGAGGAGCAAAATATCCTAATGACCTCAGCCATGGTAAATGGCTATTTGAAGTATATTTCTATATGAAGAATGGGTCAGTCCATCCAAAACGGATGTATTACGTTTGGGTAGACAACGGATGGTTGAATTTCCTTCATCTCACATGCTCTTTATTGATCAATTTTACCAGATGCTTTCACCTGCTTCTGCCATTATGATGTAGTCTTGTCACCTTGTTGGATCATTTGTTTTTTAGCTATTCGCATTTGTTATGTTGGGTCAGAAGTGAAGGCACAATGGAAATCCAGTGCAGCTGATTGATTCCTCCTCAGAAAAAAGTTGATCAGGGGCAGTCTGGGAAGCTAATGAGATCCAACAGAACTACAATAGTTTTATTTAGGTGTTAGCCAACTGAATGAAGTGAAGGTAATCTGACTTTATGTTGGTTGGCATATTTACTTTATGGAATAGTAGCACAAACATTAAACCTCCAGTTGTCACATTCTATGGCTTGGAGGGAAGAGCTAGGTGCTAGGAAGTCTAATCATCAGCTGATCCAGACCACCACTGTCCAGCCCTAGCTAAAATATTAGTTGGAAATTCAGAAGCATACAGTACAGTGGGGAGGGAAATAGGAGACCTTAACAAAGCAACAGTTTTCCACCAAGCACCAGAGGCAGAAACGGGTGAGGCTTGAGTTTTAAACCATAGGAATATAATAATTATACGTTGTGTGCATGTGCTTCAGTTGTTTTTTTTTTACATTTGTTTTATTAGTAGATTGTATTGTTCATGTATATAAAATATTTACATACTTAATTGAACTGCTTTGTTATCCTAAAAGATCTCTCCTCAATTTGCACAATGGTAGAATATTTTGAATATACGAAATACATTATTTCCCAGTTCTTTCACGATTTTTAAAGTGGTGTTTAAACCCAAAAAACAAAACAAAAATGTATTAAATTGCAGTTTACCAGTTCTTAGATGTGGTGGCTAAATAATAATCAGAAATATGTCAAAACGAAATGTGTATAATCACAACTGATGAATGGCGTGCTTACCAGATTGCAAGCCAACTTGGGCAGGTGGCTTAACCCAGCCTGGGCCTTGAGATAGACCAGTCACAGTGGGGTATGACGATTCGCACTCACATAAGATGTATGTTGAATCCACGGAAATGTATTTATCCCCGTTGCAGATGAAGGATAAATCCAGTGCACGGACGCATTGTTACATATTTCAGAGATTCTGGAATTCTTTATGAATTCCCGGTCTTGTATCGGCTCTTGGGCAGGAACCCAGAATACGGACTGTTCATAGATGGTTGTAGTAATTTCATCTTCCAGATTGTGTTGACCCTCAAATTATAGATTTGTAGATTTTGGAAAGACAAAATTGGATGGATCATCTGCAGCACGGACTCCGTGCATCACCCGTCACTCCAGGCTTTCACCAAAGGATGTAGGGTAACCTCAAGTGGTTGTAAATAACGACTATAAAGTGTTAGCTGGAGTTCAGCTTTAGTCAAGTCCATCAAAATCTGCTCATCCAACACTATCCTCTCCCCCAGACTAATGCCCTGTACACACGGTCGGATTTTCCGATGGACATTGTCCGATCGGAGCGTGTTGTCGGAAATTCCGACCGTGTGTGGGCGCCATCGGACATTTTCCATCGGATTTTCCGACACACAAAGTTGGACAGCAGGAGATAAAATTTTCCGACAACAAAATCCGATCACGTCAATTCCGACCGTGTGTGGCCTGTTCCGACGCACAAAGTGCCACGCATGCTCAGAAGAAATTCCGACACGGGACAGCTCGTTCTGGTAAACTTAGCGTTCGCAATGGATACAGCACTTTCGTCATGCTGCAATGTAAAAAATGGTTTAATACAGCGCACTCTCTTCTTCTTTATAATGTGACAAGAATTAAGTAGTTTTGCTGCTCATATTCACACACACTTCTCACAAAGTTTTATTTGTGTTTTTTTAGTGGGATTCCCTCAATATATTGTTATTAGTTGTCACATCTGACAGTTTTATATTTTTTATGTTTTTTTTTTTTGTTTTTAAGCCTTTTTTTTTCTTTAATGTTTGGATTTTTTCCAAGGCTGATCTTTGTTCAATGTTATTTTTATTTTTACTCCAGAATATTTTTGTGTGTGTTTTGTGTGGCAAGTTACCCCAACACCATTGATATCTTTTATTATTTAATCTCCATGAGATTTTTTGTTGTTGGTGTCCCTTGTTCATTTCACATTGTATATTAGAAATGTACCTGAATCCTCACAAACAAACCATCATTTTTGAAGTAAAACACATAGGAGAGTATAATTCAAAACAAAAATCCTTTATTAAGGGCTCAGAACCAAACAAAGAGGAAGGCAACACTGGATCAACAGGAGAAATTAGTGAAGCCTGGGACCCCCACGGCAGACATCAATTCTTAAACCTCAAAATTGGTGGCCTGAGGAGTCCATATGTAAAGGAGGGCAGTCTGGTCCGGGATTCACAGAGACTCGGATAGCAGCAGATGAAATCAGTGTCCCCAGGCTGTGGTACCACAAAAGGGCTGCATCTTTTGGCCGACCAGACTGGATCCAGGGCAATCACTCTCTGGTCTTCCTTTCACACTTCCTTCCGGGCTGTGGCTGTGCAGTTGGAGATGTGGCAGGAGGAGGAGTAGGACCTGGAGGAGGAGGAGGAGGAGGACTGGGAGGACCTGGAGGAGGACTGGGAGGACCTGGAGGAGAGGGAGGAGGAGGAGGAGGACCTGCAGGAGGAGGAGGAGGACCATCCCAAAGCTGTGTGTGAGGTGTAATTTTGCCCCTCACACCTTTCTCCAGAGCCTCTGATATGAGGGCCTGACACATGGCTTGTTGGCCCTCCTCCATCCTCTGCATTTTATAGGCAATGAATGCAGCAATGTTCTCCTGCCTGGTGTGTGGTGCTCCCAGGACCTCTGTAGCCCTCCAAAAAAATCTGATAGCCGCCTCTTCTAGGGCACTCGTCCTACTGCCACTTTCTGTTTTCAGGGGGGGTGGAGGGACCTTGATATCAGCCAGCCGGCTCGGCCCGGCCACCTCCTGGCTGAGACTTCCCTGTGTATGAAAAAGGGACATGGTTTTAGTTTTGGCATCATCAATCACAATCCTAAATTAGTACTCCCAACTAACATCTAGTTCACATCATTGATTGAACAAGCAGAAATATTTAGAGGAATGCTATACCTGGCTCAATCTGGGCTCCTCCACATGTGGCCTGGAAGGCCCAGGTTGGGCGTCAGAAGCCTCAGCCGGGGGGGAAGGAAGCGTGGAAGGAAGACTGGAGAGGGATGGCCTGGGTTCAGTCTGGCCTGCCAGAAAGTGCAGCCTGTCGTAGTACAACATCCTGGGGACATAGATGTCACCTGCTGCTCCGGATCTCTGTGAATCCAGGACTTTATTGCGCTCCCTCAGATATGTGCTCCTCAGGCAACCAATTAATATCTTTAAATAAGTGATGTCTGCCGTGGGGATCACCTGCTTCACAATTTCACACAATTGCTCCAGTGCTGCCTTCCTCTTTGCTTGGTTCTTGAAATGGGGGTGGGTAATCTCCCACAGACAGGGCAGCTCACTTAGCATATCAATGAATAGTGACATGAAGTCAGTATCTCTCATTAAGATATCCATGTTCACTGCAAGACACAACACAAGACAAAGCCTAATGTCAGTCCAAACTCTCCTAATCTTGTTACAATATAGGCCTCAATCTAGAAGCAGTATAGGCCCAAGTTTGTCTCTTACCTTCGTTCTTACGATCGGCGCGTCCAATGCTCCTTCCTCCGCTCACAGATCGTACGTAATACGCACGCGTGTTACGCTTTATACACACTGCGCATGCGTGTAACTCCGCCCGCCCCTGACGTTCTTTCTAGTCTATTCCCCGCCCCTTTTCGTTCGGCGCAGTGGGGGAAGAGCATGATGGCGGAGTTACAACAGGTGCGTGATAATTCTAACATCATGGAGGAGGAAAGCCCGGATCCAGGCACATCCCGATCCAGAAGGAGACTTTTTAAGGCCACAAATATGTCGTTTGGGGAGATGTTGGAGATGGTCGACATCATGAAGAAGTCCGACTATGACGGAAAATATGGGCCTTACCCCCACCCCAACATCCGAAAGGCCAAAATCATTGGTAAAGTGGTCAGAAGTCTTGAGCGGAATTTCGGGGTACGAAGGTCTAAAGATCAGCTCAGGAAGCGGTGGTCGGACCTGAAGTTGAGAGAGCCGGAGCAGTACCGAAAGATCCGGAGAGTGCTGCAAAAAAGTAAGTAGTTGTGCTGTGTTCATATTCTTTCTGTCTTTATTCCGTTCGTTCTGCTCCATATGCTTTTAGTAATTGTAACGTTTAAAAAGGTCAACTTTAATGTTCATGGGCCCATTATTCGTTCGTATCAAACATTTTTCTTTCGGCCTCTAGAACACCATTGTTTAGGCCATATGCATTTTCCCACATTTTTTTGGGCCTACTTGGATGCCAAATATTTGTTTATGTAGATGGGTTTGTTACTAGAATGAAATGCAAACTAGATTGTGTGTAAGGAGAGGACACTGAGCAGCTGTTTTCACATCTGGACACTGGAGCACTAGTGTGGGACACAAGAACACCATTTTTATTAGGGGGGGCACACTGATGCTCCAGTGTATACTATAGGGGGGGTTACATGTGTGAAGCTTGTACCAAACAGGTAAAGTATTGCAGCTTGACAAAGGACAATAAAAAAAAGACATCTTTGAACTCGGCTAAAATAGAAAATTGTACCCCACTTCCAAGCAATGTTTCCTATTTCTAGTTCTGCCATCAAATATCTGTGTGCTAATTATACCATTTTTGTTTTACATAGGGGAGAAAAGACTCGGAGGACACCCCTCATCCCAGGAGACCAGAGACCCCCCCTCTCTGGAAGAAGGGGAAATACCAACACAAGAAGCTGAGCAGGAGGAAGAAGAAGATGTGGTGGAGATTGGCACCACAAGAGGTGAGTGTCTGCAACCACAGGCTCAGGTAAAAGAGATGGATGTTGGCAGATTTTTGAGACCTGTTTTTTTTGTTCTTTATCTCTTTTTAGGTGATCGGGATCCAGAACGCTTTACATCTGAAAGTGCCCAGATACTGATCGGGGAGATCATGGGGTGTAATCTCCAATTGCAAAACATCCAGCAACAAATCAGTGATGTTATTAAAAAAAATAATAACATCATTGATGTTTTGGGGCGAATTTAAACCCCACAAAATCACCTGTTTTATCTTACTAAAATTTTTACAATGTTTAGAAAAGCCAAATTTGGAGGATGCACACAGTGTGCCAACGTGCTATCTGCCATCACGGGAGATCAATGGACGCGTTTTGGGGGTGCAACCCCTTCCTCAATTATAAAGTAGCGTTGAGGAAGGGCTTGCTCCCCCAAAACACGTCCCTTGATCCCCCCTGATGGCAGATAGCACATGTTGACATTCGTAAATTGGTGTGCATCTTCCAAATTTGGCTTTTCCAGGGGTGATTTCCCCCCATCTGAACGCTATATCAAACCCAGTTCCTAAATACTGATGTCTGATATAGCCTTCAGGTTTTACCATATGTGAACTTTGTAAGTTCAAGTTTTTTGGCTTTCTTGTTGGTTTTACACAGGCCTGTTTTATCTGAAATGGATATTTAGATTTTTGATAATGCCCCCCCAAAAAATTGTTATACAACAAACATGTTGTTTTGTTTTAAAAACCTTTGGTAAATGCACATGTGATTGTGCAGGTATAAAAAAGTGCCTTACTCAAGAATGTGTGGATTATTGTCTCAATACTACAACACTTTTGGGGTGATGTAATTGCTGTTTTATGCAAAAATGGGGGTTATTTCCTAAGGGCAAATACACTTTGCACTACAAGTGCAGGTTCAGTGCAGTTGCAAGTGCACTTGTAGTGAAATGTGTTTTTGCATTTAGGAAGTACCAGCCAACACTATTCTTTATAAGGTTACCCAATCACGACATTTTCTGCTTACGTCGTTTTCACTCAACACATTTCTGTCAGGGTCAGCTCAAACAAACACAAGCAGTAAATGTCCACCAAGAATTGCTTTTGGTTGTTTTTTATTTGAAAAAGGTGTCACAGATTGTCTGGCATATTGATAGCCCCCCTACCCGTAAAGAACTCCAGGTATCGTAACCGGACATCACAGGCACTCAGGGAGGGCAAGCCAGGACGGCCGCTTTCAAGCGCCGTCATTGTTGATGTATTTGGTATTCCGGCCTCAGGCCCAACTGAGCCAGCATAGTTGGCTGAATGTTTTGGAGTTTTGGAATTATGGAGAACACAGCACGCCAGTATAATATGGTTCAGTTTATACTCCGCCATATGGATGGGTGTCAGAAATAGTCGGAACCGGCTGGCTAGGATTCCAAATGTGTTCTCCACCACTCTTCGGGCTCTGGCCAGCCGGTAATTAAAAACCCTCTGTTCCGGGGTGAGGGTCCTCATCGGGAATGGCCGCATCAGGTGGTCCCCCAGCGCAAACGCTTCATCAGCAACAAACACAAATGGGAGACCTTCAACATTGTCCTCTGGAGGTGGCAAGTCCAAGCTGCCATTCTGGAGACGCCTGTAGAACTCCGTCTGGGCGATGACTCCACCATCGGACATCCGGCCATTCTTCCCCACGTCCACATACAAGAAGTCGTAATTAGCCGACACCACCGCCAACATCACTATACTATTAAACCCCTTGTAATTATAATAGTACGACCCCGAGTTGGGTGGTGGGACGATGTGGACGTGTTTCCCATCAATTGCCCCTCCGCAGTTAGGAAAGTCCCACCGCTGGGCAAAGTGGGAGGCCACAGTCTGCCATTCCTGTGGCGTGGAAGGAAACTGTTGAGGAAAAAACAATAAACATTACTATTTTTTCACAGAAACATGGCAAGCAGATTAGACACAAACATTATGGGTCAACCTCCAGATAGCATTTATTAAGGGGAATTTTACAACAACAAAGTATAAGGTACACCTATCATATTCCCCCTCCCCCCCCCCCTCTCATGGGCCATTTCTAACATTATAGGGGGGGAACTCTTGGACAGGTAACCCTCTTCACTTCATTGAGAGATGAATGCCTAAATACAGGGTATTACTTGGAACAGCCCCTCCTTAGTTACACTATTGGCAGCCCACTGCACAGGTAAGAAGTGTCATAATACAAAGATATAAATACACACTGTACACATTTGAGCACATTTGGACATTCTGCTATTACCTATCAAGATCATAATAGGATACAAGAACTTTAAACAGTACCATTGGAAAGTATACAGGCAGGCCCTTGCACTACATGCTTTGGGGAATTCATCCATAAATCTGACCAGTAAAGAGATGGGTATAGTGTGTATGGGTTTGGCAAAGTCAGCAGATAGATGATTGAGGATAGAGAATTGGGATCAGCTGACTTAGCAGTTGGGGGGGGAGGGTTACAAAACATTTGGGGACACCACAAAAAAAGCCTCTGGCCCTCTGCCTGAATTTAAATCAAAAATAACATTTCCAAACATTTTAGGGGGTGTTTGGGGTAAAGTACTACTATGGAGCTGATAAAATACATTGTTAAGTGACTACATGAGGTGAATATAGGCCAGGAGACACCATGCTGGGGATGCATGAGGACAAAGGGGACATTCACAGCATATTACAATCATGGTAATTAGGGAGGAAAGAAATACAATATATTAGCAAACATTCAATACAATAAAATTTGATATTAAAGGATAAAAATCTTACTCCTTCTGTAGGACCTGTATGATGGCAGAACAGGTCTCTGGGATAATGATCCCCAGAGCCTGGGGGGAGATGCCTGTCGAGAACTTGAGGTCCTGCAGGCTTCTCCCTGTGGCCAAATACCGCAAGGTAGCGACCAACCTCTGCTCCGGAGCGATGGCTTGCCTCATGCAGGTATCCTGCCTGCTGGTATAGGGGGTCAGCGAAGCCAACAAACGGTGAAATACGGGGTCTGTCATCCTGAGAAAGTTCCTGAAATCATCAGGATTATTCTCACGGATCTCACGGAGCAAAGGCATATGACAGAACTGGTCACGCTGAAGCAACCAATTCTTGGTCCATGAACTCCTCCCCACCCTGTTCATGGACTGGACTTGTGTCAAGGTCAGGACCCCAACACCAAGCCCCCGCACAGCACGAACTCTACGAGGAGTACGCATACGCAACATGGCTAGAAAACGGTCGGCTGCTCAGAACGAAGTAACAGAACGCACTGAAGAACAGCAAGGCCTGTGAAGAGCGACCTGAAAAACAGCAACGAGCGGACAAGATCGCACAGAAAACTCCAATACGAACTGACTGCACGCACTGAAGAGCAGATACAAACCCACAAGCACAAACTGAACGGCAGAAAACGATCTGAAAGCCACGAGTCTGAAAAAGCGCGAATCGTCTCTCACCAAACTTTTACTAACACGAGATTAGCAAAAGGAGCCCAAAGGGTGCCTCGCTTGGTTCTGAACTGGCCTTTTCTAGTCTCGTCGTGCTTGACGTCAGCGCGTTCTTGGCGATCGGAAATTCCGACAACTTTGTGCGACCGTGTGTAGGCAAAACAAGTTTGAGCCAACATCCGTCGGAAAAAATCCGAGGATTTTGTTGTCGGAATGTCCGAACAAAGTCCGACCGTGTGTACGGGGCATAACAATGCTGTTGTCCAAAGGTGTCTGCTTTACTGCTTCATCCAGAATGTACACAATCTAAGACAAGATGTGTGTTACAGGTCGGATCACCAGGTATAATAAAGGAAAAAAGTCTAAAGAAAAGAAAAGAAATGCAGCACCACCTCTAAGGACTTATAAGCTGACGTGTATTACATCTTTGTTTTTGGATTTAATACCGCTTTAAGTATGGATGGAGTTCCAATGTGGAATGCATAGGTCACACTGAGCAGTATCATTTAAGTGACTTAACCCCTTGCCGACCGCCAGCAGTACATTTAGTGCTGGGGGGAGGGGGGGCGCAGCCCCAGGCAATCCAACGTACCTGCACATCACGGTGAACTTCCTGGTTTTGAGGCGCGTGCCCCTTGCTCATCTGTGCTTTGAATGGACACTGAGCAATTGCCAGTTAAAGTAGCATAGTGTTGAATAGAAAAAAAATGCCCTGGTCATGAAGGGGATAAAACCTTCCAGAGGTCAAGTGGTTAAAGGGTCAGGCAAATCAAAAATGATTTTTTAAAGCGGAATTCCACTCATTTAAAAGTCAGCAGCTATAAAAAGTGTAGCTGCTGACTTTTAGTAATCAGACACTTACCTGTCCAATGGTCCAGCGATGCGGGTGCACGAAGCCCGCTCCTCTCCCTCTCCTCTCCGCAGCGCCGGCATTCTAACTGTGGGCGCCTGGGCTGTGGCTTCACAGCCAGGCGCGCACTGCGCATGTGTGAGCCGCACTGGGAATGGCCGGGCAATCTTCTGGGACCTGTGACGTGTCCTAGAAGATTTCAGGAAGAGAGGGGGGAGAGGTGATCTTCCTTCTGTCGCCGCAACGCCAGGGGAGGAACTGGGAGCTGGGTGCCTGTGAAGACAGAGTACCTGCTCCCCCCCCAAGAAAAAAATGACATGCTAAATGTGGAATGTCAGGGATCATCAACACTTAAAGCGGACATTCCATTTTTGGGTGGAACTCCGCTTTAACCACTTAAGGACCGCCTCACGCCGATGTACGTCGGCAAGGCGGCACGGGCAGGCAAAATCACGTACATGTACGTGATTTGCCTCCCGCGGGTGGGGGGTCCGATCGGACCCCCCCCGCTGCCCGAGGCGGTCCCGTTTTGTCCCCCGGCGATCGGAGGTGAGGGGGAGGCCATCCGTTCGTGGCCCCCCCCCTCGCGATCGCCGCCGGCCAATCAGATCACTTCCTTTGCTGCTGTATGCTAAACAGCAGCAAAAAAAATGATGTCATCTCTCCTCTGCATTCCGTTGCAGCGCCGAGGAGAGAAGACTTCACTGTGAGTGCACAACACTACACACACACAGTAGAACATGCCAGGCACACAAAACACCCCGATCCCCCCCCAATCACCCCCCAATCACCCCCCCCCCTCCCTGTCACAAACTGACACCAGCAGTTTTTTTTTTCTGATTACTGCATTGGTGTCAGTTTGTGACAGTTACAGTGTTGGGACAGTGAATATTAGCCCCCTTTAGGTCTAGGATACCCCCTAACCCCCCCCCCAATAAAGTTTTAACCCCTTGATCACCCCCTGTCGCCAGTGTCACTAAGCGATCATTTTTCTGATCGCTGTATTAGTGTCGCTGGTGACGCTAGTTAGTGAGGTAAATATTTAGGTTCGCCGTCAGCGTTTTATAGCGACAGGGACCCCCATATACTACCTAATAAATGTTTTAACCCCTTGATTGCCCCCTAGTTAACCCTTTCACCACTGATCACCGTATAACCGTTACGGGTGACGCTGGTTAGTTCGTTTATTTTTTATAGTGTCAGGGAACCCGCCGTTCATTACCGAATAAAGGTTTAGCCCCCCGATCGCCCGGCGGTGATATGCGTCGCCCCAGGCAGCGTCAGATTAGCGCCAGTACCGCTAACACCCACGCACGCAGCATACGCCTCCCTTAGTGGTATAGTATCTGAACGCATCAATATCTGATCCAATCAGATCTATACTAGCGTCCCCAGCAGTTTAGGGTTCCCAAAAACGCAGTGTTAGCGGGATCAGCCCAGATACCTGCTAGCACCTGCGTTTTGTCCCTCCGCCCGGCCCAGCCCAAGTGCAGTATCGATCGATCACTGTCACTTACAAGGCACTAAACGCATAACTGCAGCGCTCGCAGAGTCAGGCCTGATCCCTGCGATCGCTAACAGTTTTTTTGGTAGCATTTTGGTGAACTGGCAAGCACCAGCCCCAGGCAGCGTCAGGTTAGCGCCAGTAGCGCTAACACCCACGCACGCACCGTACACCTCCCTTAGTGGTATAGTATCTGATCGGATCAATATCTGGTCCGATCAGATCTATACTAGCGTCCCCAGCAGTTTAGGGTTCTCAAAAACGCAGTGTTAGCGGGATCAGCCCAGATACCTGCTAGCACCTGCGTTTTGCCCCTCCGCCCGGCCCAGCCCAGCCCACCTAAGTGCAGTATCGATCGATCACTGTCACTTACAAAACTCTAAACGCATACCTGCAGCGTTCGCAGAGTCAGGCCTGATCCCTGCGATCGCTAACAGTTTTTTTTGTAGCGTTTTGGTGAACTGGCAAGCACCAGCGGCCTAGTACACCCCGGTCGTAGTCAAACCAGCACTGCAGTAACACTTGGTGACGTGGCGAGTCCCATAAGTGCAGTTCAAGCTGGTGAGGTGGCAAGCACAAGTAGTGTCCCGCTGCCACCAAGAAGAAGACAAACACAGGCCCGTTATGCCCATAATGCTCTTCCTGCTGCATTCGCCAATCCTAATTGGGAACCCACCGCTTCTGCAGCGCCCATACTTCCCCCATTCACATCCCCAACCAAATGCAGTCGGCTGCATGAGAGGCATTTTCTTTATGTCCTCCCGAGTACCCCTACCCAACGAACCCCCCCAAAAAAGATGTCGTGTCTGCAGTAAGCGCGGATATAGGCGTGATACCGCTATTATTGTCCCTCCTGTCCTGACAATCCTGGTCTTTGCATTGGTGAATGTTTTGAACGCTACCATTCACTAGTTGAGTATTAGCGTAGGGTACAGCATTGCACAGACTAGGCACACTTTCACAGGGTCTCCCAAGATGCCATCGCATTTTGAGAGACCCGAACCTGGAACCGGTTACCGTTATAAAAGTTAGTTACAAAAAAAGTGTAAAAATATATATATATATATATATATATATATATATGTATATATATATAAAATAAAAAAAAATTGTTGTCGTTTTATTGTTCTCTCTCTCTCTCTCTCTCTCTCTCTCTCTCTATTCTCTCTCTCTATTGTTCTGCTCTTTTTTACTGTATTCTATTCTGCAATGTTTTATTGTTATTATGTTTTATCACGTTTGTTTTTCAGGTATGTAATTATTTATACTTTACCGTTTACTGTGCTTTATTGTTAACCATTTTTTTGTCTTCAGGTACGCCATTCACGACTTTGAGTGGTTATACCAGAATGATGCCTGCAGGTTTAGGTATCATCTTGGTATCATTCTTTTTAGCCAGCGGTCGGCTTTCATGTAAAAGCAATCCTAGCGGCTAATTAGCCTCTAGACTGCCTTTACAAGCCGTGGGAGGGAATGCCCCCCCACCGTCTTCCGTGTTTTTCTCTGGCTCTCCTGTCTCAACAGGGAACCTGAGAATGCAGCCGGTGATTCAGCCAGCTGACCATAGAGCTGATCAGAGACAAGAGTGGCTCCACACATCTCTATGGCCTAAGAAACCGGAAGCTACGAGCATTTTATGACTTAGATTTCGCGGGATGTAAATAGCGCCATTGGGAAATTGGGGAAGCATTTTATCACACCGATCTTAGTGTGGTCAGATGCTTTGAGGGCAGAGGAGAGATCTAGGGTCTAATAGACCCCAATTTTTTCAAAAAAGAGTACCTGTCACTACCTATTGCTATCATAGGGGATATTTACATTCCCCGAGATAACAATAAAAATGATTAAAAAAAAAAAAATGAAAGGAACAGTTTAAAAATAAGATAAAAAAGCAAAAAAAAAAAATAAATAAAAAAAAAAAAAAAAAAAAAGCACCCCTGTCGCCCCCTGCTCTAGCGCTATGGCGAACGCAAGCGGCGGTCTGTCGTCAAACGTAAACAGCAATTGCACCATGCATGTGAGGTATCACCGCGAAGGTCAGATCGAGGGCAGTAATTTTAGCAGTAGACCTACTCTGTAAATCTAAAGTGGTAACCTGTAAAGGCTTTTAAAGGCTTTTAAAAATGTATTTATTTTGTTGACACTGCACGTTTGTGCGCAATTTTAAAGCATGTCATGTTTGGTATCCATGTACTCGGCCTAAGATCATCTTTTTTATTTCATCAAACATTTGGGCACTATAGTGTGTTTTAGTGCATTAAAATTTAAAAAAGTGTGTTTTTTCCCCAAAAAATGCGTTTGAAAAATCGCTGCGCAAATACTGTGTGAAAAAAAAAATGAAACACCCACCATTTTAATCTGTAGGGCATTTGCTTTAAAAAAATATATAATGTTTGGGGGTTCAAAGTAATTTTCTTGCAAAAAAAAATAACTTTTTCATGTAAACAATAAGTGTCAGAAAGGGCTTTGTCTTCAAGTGGTTAGAAGAGTGGGTGATGTGTGACATAAGCTTCTAAATGTTGTGCATAAAATGCCAGGACAGTTCAAAACCCCCCCAAATGACCCCATTTTGGAAAGTAGACACCCCAAGCTATTTGCTGAGAGTCATGTCGAGTCCATGGAATATTTTATATTGCGACACAAGTTGCGGGAAAGAGACAAATTTTTTTTTTTTTTGCACAAAGTTGTCACTAAATGATATATTGCTCAAACATGCCATGGGAATATGTGAAATTACACCCCAAAATACATTCTGCTGCTTCTCCTGAGTACGGGGATACCACATGTGTGAGACTTTTACACAGCCTAGCTGCGTACGGGACCCCGAAAACCAAGCACCGCCTTCAGGCTTTCTAAGGGCGTGAATTTTTGATTTCACTCTTCACTGCCTATCACAGTTTCGGAGGCCATGGAATGCCCAGGTGGCACAAAACCCCCCCAAATGACCCCATTTTGGAAAGTAGACACCCCAAGCTATTTGCTGAGAGGTATAGTGAGTATTTTGCAGACCTCACTTTTTGTCACAAAGTTTTGAAATTTGAAAAAAGAAAAAAAAAAATGTTTTTTCTTGTCTTTCTTCATTTTCAAAAACAAATGAGAGCTGCAAAATACTCACCATGCCTCTCAGCAAATAGCTTGGGGTGTCTACTTTCCAAAATGGGGGCCCCGTACGCGGCTAGGCTCCCAAAAAGTCCCACACATGTGGTATCCCCATACTCAGGAGAAGCAGCTAAATGTATTTTGGGGTGCAATTCCACATATGCCCATGGCCTGTGTGAGCAATATATCATTTAGTGACAACTTTGTGCAAAAAAAAAAAAAAAAAAAAAGTGTCACATTCCCGCAACTTGTGTCAAAATATAAAATATTCCATGGACTCAATATGCCTCTCAGCAAATAGCTTGGGGTGTCTACTTTCCAAAATGGGGTCATTTGGGGGGGGTTTGTGCCACCTGGGCATTTTATGGCCTCCGAAACTGTGATAGGCAGTGAAGAGTGAAATCAAAAATTTACACCCTTAGAAATCCTGAAGGCGGTGATTGGTTTTCGGGGTCCCGTACGCGGCTAGGCTCCCAAAAAGTCCCACACATGTGGTATCCCCGTACTCAGGAGAAGCAGCTGAATGTATTTTGGGGTGCAATTCCACATATGCCCATGGCCTGTGTGAGCAATATATCATTTAGTGACAACTTTTGTAATTTTTTTTTTTTTCATTATTCAATCACTTGGGACAAAAAAATAATATTCAATGGGCTCAACATGCCTCTTAGCAATTTCCTTGGGGTGTCTACTTTCCAAAATGGGGTCATTTGGGGGGGGGGTTGTACTGCCCTGCCATTTTAGCACCTCAAGAAATGGGATAGGCAGTCATAAACTAAAAGCTGTGTAAATTACAGAAAATGTACCCTAGTTTGTAGACGCTATAACTTTTGCGCAAACCAATAAATATACGCTTATTGACATTTTTTTTACCAAAGACATGTGGCCGAATACATTTTGGCCTAAATGTATGACTAAAATTGAGTTTATTGGATTTTTTTAATAACAAAAAGTAGAAAATATCATTTTTTTTCAAAATTTTCGGTCTTTTTCCGTTTATAGCGCAAAAAATAAAAAACTGCAGAGGTGATCAAATACCATCAAAAGAAAGCTCTATTTGTGGAAAGAAAAGGACGCAAATTTCGTTTGGGTACAGCATTGCATGACCGCACAATTAAAAGTTAAAGCGACGCAGTGCCAAATTGGAAAAAGACCTCTGGTCCTTAGGCAGCATAATGGTCCGGGGCTCAAGTGGTTAAGTTATATGTGGAGCCTATTGATCCGTACACACGATCCGAAAATCAGACGAAAAATACCGCTTTTGACGCGTTTGTACGATAATCGGATCATTAGTACAGAGCTTTCGAGAGCCGTTCACGACAGTTCATCCGATATTATTCGATTGGACAAGCCTGAAAATTTTCCTTGTACGATACCAAATCATACGATTGTCGTTTATTCAGTACAGTTGTCGTCCGAAAATACAATACGAAAACACTACAACACATGACATGACTGCTGTTTTTTTTTTGTTTTTGTTTTTTCTGTCGTACGAGAATTTTTGTGACTTTAGTAACCTATTCAATTTCTACTTGCCACTAGTAAGCGAAAAAAGTCGGACAATCTGCCGTCCGATTTGCGGATCGTGTTTACGGGGCATGAGAGCGTGTCAGTCCCTGTGTTTTTTTTTTTTTTTAAATATATCTTGAGTACTATGATAGTGAGGTCACCCTGCCATTTATCTGCTTCTGTTTATTTTAGAACATTAGGTGCTCCTGCCTACCTTTGCACGTTTCAGTACTTCCTGTTGCATACTCAATCAAGTAACATAAATAAAACATCCAACAAGGAGATTGTGACTTTGTGTAGGCCCAGGAACTCAAGCACTTACAGTGGGGACGGAAAGTATTCAGACCTCACTCTGTTATATTGCAGCCATTTGCTAAAATCAATTAAGTTCATTTTTTTCCTCATTAATGTACACACAGCACCCCATATTGACAGAAAAACACAGAATTGTTGACATTTTTGCAGATTTATTAAAAAAGAAAAACTGAAATATCAGATGGTCCTAAGTATTTAGACCCTTGCTCAGTATTTAGTAGAAGCACCCTTTTGATCTAATACAGCCATGAGTCTTTTTGGGAAAGATGCAACAAGTTTTTTACACCTGGATTTGGGGATCCTCTGCCATTCCTCCTTGCAGATCCTCTCCAGTTCTGTCAGGTTGAATGGTAAACGTTGGTATACAGCCATTTTTAGGTCTCTCCAGAGATGCTCACTTGGGTTTAAGTCAGGGCTCTGGCTGAGCCATTCAAGAACAGTCACAAAGTTGTTGTGAAGCCACTCCTTTGTTATTTTAGTTGTGTGCTTAGGGTCATTGTCTTGTTGGAAGGTAGACCTTCGGCCCAGTCTGAGGTCCTGAGCACTCTGGAGAAAGTTTTCGTCCAGGATATCCCTGTACTTGGCCGCATTCATCTTTCCCTCGATTGCAACCAGTCGTCCTGTTCCTGCAGCTGAAAAACACCCCCACAGCATGATGCTGCCACCACCATGCTTCACTGTTGGGACTGTATTGGACAGGTGAATGAGCAGTGCCTGGTTTTCTCCACACATACCGCTTAGAATTAAGGCCAAAAAGTTCTATCTTGGTCTCATCAGACCAGAGAATCTTATTTCTCACCATCTTGGAGTCCTTCAGGTGTTTTTTAGCCAACTCCATGCAGGCTTTCATGTGTCTTGCACTGAGGAGAGGCTTCCGTCGGGCCACTCTGCCATAAAGCCCCGACTGGTGGAGGGCTGCAGTGATGGTTGACTTTCTACAAATTTCTCCCATCTCCCGACTGCATCTCTGGAGCTCATCCACAGTGATCTTTGGGTTCTTCTTTACCTCCCTCACCAAGGCTCTTCTCCCCCGATAGCTCAGTTTGGCCGGACGGCCAGCTCTAGGAAGGGTTCTGGTCATCCCAAATGTCTTCCATTTAAGGATTATGGAGGCCACTGTGCTCTTAGGAACCTTAAGTGCAGCAGATTTTTTTTTTGTAACCTTGGCCAGATCTGTGCCTTGCCACAGTTCTGTCTCTGAGCTCTTCAGGCAGCTTCTTTGACCTCATGATTCTCGTTTGCTCTGACATGCACTGTGAGCTGTAAGGTCTTATATAGACAGGTGTGTGGCTTTCCTAATCAAGTCCAATCAATATAATCAAACACAGCTGGACTCAAATGAAGGTGTAGAACCATCTCAAGGATGATCAGAAGAAATGGACAGCACCTGAGTTAAATATATGAGTGTCACAGAGCCGGTTCACACGGCGGCGACTTGTCAGGCGACCTAGCCGCCTGACAAGTCGCCTCCCGTTCTGTACAATGGAACCGTTCTAATCGGAGCGACGCAAGTCGCTCCGACTTAGAAGAAAGGTTCCTGTACTACTTTGGGAGCGACTTGCATAGACTTCTATACAGAAGTCGTCTTGCAAGTCGCCGCGGCAGTCGTGTGCAGGTCGCCTCGGTGAGGCGACCTGCAAGTCGTGCCGCTTCTAATGTGAACCGCCTCTAAAGGGTTTGAATACTTAGGACCATGTAATATTTCAGTTTTTCTTTTTTAATAAATCTGCAAAAATGTCAACAATTCTATGTTTTTCTGCCAATATGGGGTGCTGTGTGTACATTACCACTTCAATACCGTGCACCTATACACCTTCCTGCCCAGACCAATTTTCAGCTTTCAGTGCTGTCGCAGTTTGAATGACAATTGTGCGGTCATACTACACTGTACCCAAAATACCCCTGTACTAAATTTTTATCATTTTGTTCCCACAAATAGAGCTTTCTTTTGGTGGTATTTGATCACCTCTGCGGTTTTTATTTTTTGCTAAACAAATAAAAAAAGACTGAAAATTGTGAAAAAAATAAAAGTTTTGCTTTTGTTTCTGTTAAAAAACTTGGTAAATAAGTAAGTTTTCTCTTTCACTGATGGGCACTGACAGGCACTGATAAGGCGGCACCGATGAGCGGACACTGACGATGGGCACTGATATGCGGCACTGATGGGCACTGGTAGGCAGCACTGATGTGTGGCACTGATATATGCAGCACAGATGGGCATTGATAGGCGTCACTGATGGGCACTGAGGCTGCAAAGATGGGTTCTTATGGGTGGCACTGATAGACGGCACTGATAGGTGGCACTGATATGCGCCACTGATAGGCATCCCTGGTGGCACTGGCAGTGGTAGGCATTGTAAGTGGGCACTGATTGGCAGCTGCCTGGGCATTGATTGGCAGTTGCCTGGGCACAGATTAGTATTTCCCTGGGGGTCTAGGGGGCATACCTGGTGGTCCAGTGTGGATGGCCATCCTGGCGGTCCTGGGCGGCTTCCCTGGTGGTTCTGGGTGGGATCCGAGGGGGGGCTGTGCTGCAAACAGCACAGACCCCTCCTGTCAGGAGAGCAGCCGATCGGCTCTCCTCTACCCGCGTCTGTCAGACGCGAGTGAGGAAAAGCCGATCACTGGCTCTTCCTATTTACATCGTGATCAGCCGTGATTGGACACGGCTGATCACGTGGTAAAGAGTCTCCGTCAGAGACTCTTTACCTAGATCGGAGTTGCGGTGTGTCAGACTGACACACCGCAACAACGATCGCCGCGATGCGCGCCCCCGGGGGCGCGCATCGGCTTAATATCCTGAGGACGTTATATGACGCTCAGTCAGGATATTGAAACCACTTTGCAGCCGTCATTTTGCTATATAGCGGGCGGAAAGTGGTTAATGAGGAAAAAAAATGAACTTACATAATTTTAGCAAATGGCTGCAATATAACAAAGAGTGAAAAATTTAAGGGGGTCTGAATACTTTCCATCCCCACTGTATATCTCATAATAAAGTCCCCCAGAGATGTATGCAGCCATCTAGTGCTTTAACAATACTGCTTCTGAGTTATCAGTTTTGAGTGGAGTGGACATTTTAGACATTTCAAAAATGTATATTAAACCTTACAACCATATATTGTCCCATGTTTGTGTCATATACCCTTATCAGGCAGATCATCCAGTTGAGTTTCAAGGTCACAAAGTGAAAGGATCGGCATGTAGTGCAGTCATGGTTAGGCCTGAAGCCTCAGTGCTAGATTGGAGCTGCACTCCAGATAGAAGCCCACATGAAAGTCTACCCTTTGATTCAAGCAGTAACTTACTATCACCATCAGCTTGTCTTTTCAGTCAGTCATTGCAGGTAATGGAGTTGTCTTGTGTGAATCTTGCTTACAATATGTTTAATTTCATTCTTCTAAGCATAGTTTTTTTTATATAAATTTAGAAGTTTTCCCATCAAGAACAATAATAAGCTGCAAGCACACTTAGGCCCCATTCACACCTGAATGACGCTGCGGCATTGCAGGTTTTTTGTGCGATTTTTGTGGTGAGTTTTTGGAGTGGCACCATTCATTTTGAATGGGCCTCTCTTCGCTCCAAATTACGCCAAAGAAGCTCATGTACCAAATTTTGGCACTGAGCCAGGCACGTTTCACGGTTTGTTTGTTTTTTTTGCCACAGTTTTTGCACTTTTTGTTGCACGACAATCGCTGAAAAATCGCACCACATTTCAGGTGCCATTTAACAAATAATGGCACTGAAAACACGGCTCGCGTTTTGCTGCGATTCTGGAATCACAGGCAGAATCGCGTTATTCTGCCTGGGATTCTAATAAGGTGTGAATGGGGCCTTAGTGAATGTGATAAATATTATGTATAAACATGCTGCGCTACAAAAAATTAAATTAACTTATAAATGTGTCAAATTTCATGTGTCTCTAAACAAATTAAATCTATTGAGGTGCAAACCGACCAAATACAGACAATGGGAATGATTCACTAAAACTGGAGAGTGCAAAATCTGGTGCAGCTCTGCATGGTAACCAATCAGCTTCTTACATCAGCTTGTTCAATTAAGCTTAGACAACAAAACCTGGAAGCTGATTGGTTTCTGTGCAGAGCTGCACCAGATTCTGCACTCTCCAGTTTTAGTAAATCAACCCCAATGTGTAAATCCTGCAGTTGATGCAAAATATATCCAAATCAATCAATATACACTTATTTTTCTTTAATCAAAAACATGTAGCAGAATACATTTTTGGCCAAAATTTATGAAGGCATTTGATTTGATTTTTTTTAATTGGATATGTTTTATAGCAGAAAGTAAAAAATATTGTTTTTTTTCATATTGTTTTTGTTTCTATTGTAAAAAATAAAAAAACCCAGTGGTGATCAAATACCATCAAAGGAAAGCTCTATTTGTATGAAAAAAAAATGATATCGTCATGAAGGGGGTAGGTACCTTCTAGAGCTGAAGTGGTTAATAGAGTTGAATTGTTTGGAGACACATGAAATTTGACACATTTATAAGTACATTTTTTTGTGCATTGTTTTATACACATAACGTGTTTTTTTGTTTTTGTTTTTGTTTTTTTAATATTGCTGCCTGAATGATCTTTGCAAACTAATGTCTCTTGCCAATGTTACATTTTTAGTAACTTACAGTAAAGCTATATTTATTTCCAGAATTCCCCCATCATTGCATTGGATGAGAAAGGCTTTGATTTCAGTGGTCCTTCCCAGACTATGTTGCACAGTATGACACCTCCTGAAAGCAATTCTTGTAAGTAAATTTAAAGAACGTATTGGAGTTGCTGGTGTATTGTAGGTGATGGTAATACTTTTTCACCACCAGGTGGCGACAACTCCTTTTTTAAAACTTGAAGTACCTTGAAAATCCTATCTGCCAGTAATTTAGTCCTCAACTCCATTCATCTAAAATTATGTACATATGGTTTGTAAAAAGTCACATTGTTTTTTTATTACATTACAGACATGGTAATATAACTGGGACCCGTTTATTTGAGAGTTAAATCTTATACTTTGTTTTACAAAGTAGCCAGTTCCTTGTTCTACTCTCCCATTCTGTACACTGAGAATGAAATAAAGGTGTTGATTTACTAAAGGCAAATAAACTGTGCACTTTGTAAAGGGCAGTTGCTCCATAGCTTAGTAAATGAGCAGAAGCTCAGCTGACTTCCATCATCCAATCATGTGCAAGCAAAAATGCTGTTTTTTATTTTCATTGCACGTGATTGGGTACTCTTTGCAACGTGAATCTTTACCTAATTTACCAAGCTCTGGGGCACCTGAACTTACAGAGGGCAACTGCACTTTGCAAAGTACACAGTCATTTTTCCTTTAGTAAATCAACCTTAGAGATTCTAGTTGTTTGCTTTGTGCTACAAACGATGACTTCAACCCTTATATGAAAACACGTTTTGCACATCTATCCGTAGTGTTTAGTTATCTCTCTCCAAAGCCCTATGTCCCGTGTCTTTCTGCTGCTCGGTTCTTCTGTTATCAGCATGATAACTTCTGACAAGCTCTCCGACAACTGAGATAAAACCAGCCTAAAATTTGTTTTAGGGATGGTACATAGAAATAGATTAGCAGAGAGCTGGTCTATTCACAGCACAGCTGTGCACATTTCTTCCTTCCTCTGCCTATGTGAAGTGGGGGTGTGTGCCTTTCCTCCAATCAGCTGTCACACAGTGTATGCCAAGAATCCACTCCCAGTGGTGGAACAGGAAGAGAAAATTCTAACATGATGTGCACTTTCTAAACAGTCTAGAAAGTTGAAGACAGCAGATATACATGTAAAACTTATGTAGGGAGATTTGTTTAATCTCTGTGTATCATCTGAGGCTGTTCACTTCACTGGGTATATGTGAGGGTTTACATCCACTTTAATGTTGTATTGAAAATGACTACAAACTGAGGTGTTAATACCAAATTACATTTTTAAACATTTCTTTTGTGTAAAGTTAGTACAGTATGGAGTAGTTGTGCATGGCAAGCAATCGGCTTCTATCTTCAGCTTGTTTAGTTAAGCTTTGAAAATGAAAGGTAGAAGCTATCTGGTTGCCATGCACAACTTCTCCAGATTTTGTCTGCTCCAGTTTTGATAATTTCCCTCATTGTGTCTAATCCTAAAACAAGAATTTCTTGAGAATAGGCATTTATCTTGTTATTCCAAAGCTGCATTGTGGGGACAAGAAACAGGCATAAGTGAAATAGGTGCACAATAAAGACAGTAATTCAACAATGGTAAGAAATATTTAGAAGACCTACTTTGAGCTACAATCATATGTGACACTTGTCATTTCATCAGATATGAACTTGTCATTAAAGAGGAGCTCCAGGCTCCCCCCAAAAAATTAAAAGTCAGCAGTTACAAATACTGTAGCTGCTGACTTCTAATATAAGGACACTTACCTGTCCAGGGATTCAGCGATGTTCTCACCCAAGCTGATTGTTCATTTGGCTTCGGGTGCAGGTGCTGAGACCAGAAGTAAGGGAAACAGGAAATGAAGCCTTCTGGCTTCAAGGCCAGTTTTCTACTGCGCATGTGCAAGTCGCGCTGCGCCTAGTGAATGGTCTCCCCCCAAAACAAAAGTGGAAAATGTGGGGGGGGGGGGCGGTTGGAGGGTGCAAACAAGCAGAACTTCCTTCTCTGCTGCAAGAGGCTGATACCAAGTAAATTTTGGGTACTTAACAACACTTACTTAAAAAAAAAAAAGACAACATTTAATAATATAATAATAATAATAATTGCAAAGCTGCGTTCACTTGTGTATTTAAATCTGCTTATTGTTCAGATTGAGACAATGTGTTGCAAAATGAGCAGCATATACTCATTGGACTCTTGAATGGTTGTGCATGGTCCTTTCCAAGCCATAAAACAGGGAATCTTTTGTCTCTTTCAATAAACATTTAAAGAGGCAACTGTTAGTGTACCCATGCCCCTGAAACAAAAGCAACCACAAATATTCTTCCCAGTCTAAGCGTTTTCTTTTTTTTTCCCCCATTTTTTTCTAGGAATTATTTTTTTATCTTTTGGAAAACAGAAAAGATCCTTACTTGGTTGCAGATTTCTAATGTTTAGTTCTGAATGCAACCAAAATTAAAGATATCTCTGTCTATGGTGCTCTACTATACTCTTTTGTCTCATGCAAAAAAGCAGTTACTGTTACTACTCATTGCAATACTTTGATATATGCAGCTTATGGTTTATTGGACCATTTTTGAGAATGTGTTTAACCTACATTACAGGTTCTATTGTTCTTTACCTCCAGATCTTTAAATGTAATAATTATATCATAAATAAAATAAACATCTGCTGATAAGCTTTCTTTTTATGGATAATGATTATTGTTTTTTAAATATAGTATTGCTCTTTACCCTCAGTTTCCTCAGTGCAATGTTCCCTTCCACAATGGATTGTGGGAACTCCAGGATCTGACCGTGACTGGGAGTTTTCACAATGGATAGACTCTGAGGTTGGTGAGCACTCGCATCAGTTATATTCCTCTTTTTTTGCCTAGGTGCTCATGCCAAGTCCTGGGATATGCATCACAGATCCCAGGAGGCTACAGTCCATAATCTCGTACATGCACAGTAGGGGGGGGGGAGCTGTGAGTGAGCAGGAAGAGACAGCTAGCACTGGAATATAAAATGGCGGCATGGAAAATCAGAAGCCTTGTGAAGAATTGAGTTTGTGGAAGACAGCACTTGATTTCTTGGGCTGCATTATGCATTTCTTAAAAGTCAGCAGCCATAGATGGGTAAAGTTCCTCTTCATGCATGGAAATTTTTGTTCTAGTATTTTTTCTTTCCTTGCTAAACCAGAAGCATGATTATTTTTTGTAGAATAATTTTTTTTCATTGTTAATTATTGACTGTACAGCCACAGAACATGAGACCTTGGTATATATGTGCATTGTATATATTGTTCTCTTGTAAATGATTTTAGGTTAAAACACCAACACAAGAAAAGTCAGACAACCTAACGCGTCAATTTTTTCTGAGACCAAGGCAATGCGTTTCTGTGGAGAGCCCAGAAGCACAGTTAATGGATGGGTCAGCTTTCCTTAAGCAGCAAAGTAAGAAAATAGTCCAAATGCTAAAGTAACATATATACATGACTATCCTAAATATTTCTGTGGTAGATGTAGGTCTTTTCTGGGGCAAGTAAACTGACACCTGTTCATGGTAGCTGTTGGTTGGTTGTTTGCTTGCTTTGCTTTAATAAGCGACAAGTACAGGTATCCATAAACATTAGGTCACAGTTCTCTAGATCAGTCTTTTTCAACCAGGGTGCCAGGTTTCTTCAGGGGTCCCTTGGCAAAATGCCCAAAAATTGTACACAAGCCAGCAGGTGGATGAAGCCTGCCTTTTAGCACAACGCAACAGGTTTTCATTCTGTACCATTAAAACCTTCCAGGTGCTGGTGTCCTAACAACCAATGGCACCATCAATTGATAAGAAGGATGTCGGGCACCTGCACAGCATCCTTGGTAGCCCGTCCCCTGTCCATCAGCACTGGAGTCACATTAGCTGAGTAACTGAGGGTGAAGAGAAACACTGGAATAATAGTCAGTAGCGGTGTGCAAAGGTGTGTTTTTGCTTTGGAAGAATTAATCGCCTCTAACATTGGGTGTCCTATGTGTGTGGATGTTGCTACATTATGTAAAGCTATAAGTTACGTTTTTTTTACATTTTAGAATGGGGTGCCTCAAGGTTGTGCAAAATTTTAAAGGGTGCCCTGACAGAAAAAAGGTTGAGAAACACTGATCTAGATTCTGTAATTTTTATGAGCGTCAGGTGACAACTAACAGTAAGCTGGGAAGTGAAACACACAAAACGAACAATCCACGATTGCCTACACATTCTTTTGTTGGCTGCTGGTCCTTTACTGATTTGTATTTTTCAAAGATTACCAAGTATGAACAGTTCACAATGATACTCCAAAATGTTATCTTATGGTGCTGAACTGCTGATAACATACTGTTAGAAATGAAAGGCAATACAAAGTAGCTAAAATTACTTTTTTTTTTTTTTTTATCTCCGCCTAAGATTTTATGAACTCTGAAAACCTATCAAAAGTACAGCCCAGGCTTCAGATGCAAGTACCAAAAATAATTCAACCAGAGACTGTTGTTAGTCCCAGCTTAGATCCTATGGATGGTGAATATGATGTTCCTGAAATTCAGAAGCAATACAGATCCTTAATAAAGACTAATCCATACAGATTCAAGGAAACACAGTCTACCATTGTAGATGACAAAGGTCAAGGTGGAGATTATCTTCTCAAATGCTCAGGCACTGGTCCCACATTACTGGGACCACCTAAATGTTTTCCTGAGCCATCACGTAATCACCCAAGCAAATGGTTAAAATATCAGGATGTTTCTTCGGAAAATTCACAAAACAATAACTGTGAAGAGATTACTGAATTCTGCGCACAAAGTGTCTTTAGACACGCTGAAAAAATAGAGATCCAGAAGGATGATACAGAATTAGCCCAGGAACAGCAGAATGGTCTGTTAAAGCACAGACCTGGCTGCCAGAATGCTGCTGTTTCAAGGGTGGAGCGGATCACAAATGTTCTTACTCCAGCTAGTGGTTCTGTGACTCATATGAGGAGAAAGAACTTGTTTTTCCATGACACAGGAGATAAGCAGGTCTGTACTTAACTTTTTAAAGATATGTTTTTAAAAATTCACCTTTAGTTGGGCTGTGCAAATATAAGATGTCCAAGGACCTTACAAAATTCACTTTCTTTAGCCTTACCTTTTTTACATATAGATCTGTTTTTTCCATGTTTTATATGCTTGGTGTCATTTTAGTATCTTATTTTACCTGTTCTAGCAAAAGTGTCTCGGATCCAGAAGAGGTAATAATGCAAAATAAGTGTTTAAGTGGGCAGTATGTATAGGAGAGGATTGTAAAGACTTTGATGGTAGGGAATCTGTGCAGGAGAGGAGTTCAGGAAGTATTATGGCAAATGTGCTGGAGATAAGTGCCGAGGGTATGACAGCAGGCAGAATGTGTAGAACAGAAGTTTGGAGAGGAAAGCAAAGCTTAAGAGGGCAGAATTGGAGTGCAGAGGATATGAGGGAAGGCAGTATGTACAGAAGAGGAGCACAAAGGGTATTATGGTAGGAATATTTGCAGGACAGGAGTGTGGAGGGTATAACATGGGACAGTTTGTGCATGAGAGAAATGTGAAGGGTATGATGGTGAGAATTAGAACAAGTGTTACATTTGCTAGTATTTGCAGGAAAGAATTTTCAGAGGATAAGACTGTGTCTAATATGTTCAGGTTAAAGTGTTTGTCAACCCAAAAACAAAAAATTGATTTCCTGGTCCCTTAAAGCAGATTACACAGCACAGTGCTTGTGCTGTGTAATCTGCCCCCTGTAAAAAAAAACTCCCTAAACCTGCCACTTCCTTTATGCCCTCTCTATACTGACCACGAAAATCGGGGCTACTGAGCCCTGACCACCGTGGTCAGAGTGCGTCCCTGCGTCATACGCAGCTGTCCCCTCTGCTCTCTTCTCTCCCCCCCACCCCCTCCTTCCCGCCTGTCAGCTTGTGTCTGTGTCTCCGTCTCCGCCCCCCACCGCTATTATTACAATTAAACATTTGTAAATGCTCACTGCCAGCCCCTCAATTATATCCTGGCATAGCACACTGCATTAGTTTTTTATAAAAACGAGCGCTGTAAATAACGATTTAGCGCCGTTTTCAGGGCGGTCACGTGACTCTTGGCCAGTTTCCAGGACTACTGCAGGAGGGGCTTAGCGGCCATGTGATCTCCCCGACTGGTGTCAGACGGAGATCACAGCCCCTCCTGCAGTATCCATCCATCAGAGCTGTACAGCGGCCACGAGTCTGAAGATAGCTCTAAATAGATATTTACAGCGCTCGTTTTTACAAAATACCAATGCAGTGTGCTATGCCAAGCTCTAATAGAGGGCATGACAGTGTTTGTCTTATAAGGGTTAACAAACCCTTTAAAAGTGCAGGGGGTATGATCAGTATATACAGCAGAGCAGTACAAAGTGTATGGTAGCAGACTGTGCAGAAGGATGTGTAAGGAGTTTGAAGATGGGTGATACTGTATGTGCATCAAAAGAATATGGGGGTGGGGGCGAGCATTTGAACCCTTGGAAGGACAGTATAGGTTTGAGGGCCAGTTCACACCACATGCAGTCCAGTGCATTTATTTCTGCATCAAAAATGCATGGAAAGTGGGTTATATGGTTTACAATGGCATAGTTCACACCAGTGCAGTCAGATCCAGTGCATTCCAGTTGTGCTTGATTTATATTTCCTTTTGTTTACAAACTTTTTTATTGAGTATAAAACAGAAAGAAAAACGGTACAGTACAAAATGTTGATTATCAAAGGTTTAACATCGATAAATAATCATCAGTACAGAAGAAACAAAAAATAGCAATTTTGCATACAATGGTTGTGCAAATTTGGTAATATCACTATAAGAATTTATTTTAGAAAGGTAGAGGTAGATAAAAAGTTATTCCACATTTATAAAACTATTTGCATGAGTGAACCAAGGATTCCATTTTTTTTTGCAAATATGTGTTGTGAGTTATTTAGAGTATGAAATATTTTTTCCATAAGGAGGATATTGTTGATCCTTGTTTTAAGTTGAGATAGGGGTAGTGTAGGAGATTTCCAATGGTATGCAATGAGCCAGTGTGTGGCAACACATATTGTATGGACCAATCTTATATGAAAATTATTTAGACCTATGATCGGTGTGAATAGAAGGCAATTTGAAAGAGTGAGGTTAACCTTATTCTCTGATATAATGGATGCGAAACCTTCAAGAAGTTTCCATATCTGGGAGACCTTGTCTATTTTTAAAAAAAAAAATTGTATTAATTCTCCAAGGGCCTCTGGCTTAATCTCGGAAGCATACTCAAATCTGATATGCACTAATAGCCCAGAAAAACACCCCTATATGCTTAAATGGGAACAAGAATGCGATATCACCCTTTCAGCTGAAAACTGGTCAGATAGCATCTCCAATCTTCTCAAATGCACAAGATCTATCACAATTAGAGAAACAGCAATTAAGCTCTTCACACGGTGGTATTATACTCCATCTAAACTTCATGCCATTTTCCCATCAGTTCCTCATACATGCTTTAGAGGTTGCATAGATACAGGTTCATTTTCACATATTTTCTGGCATTGATTTATATTTCCTAAGGTAGTTTTTACCTTTCACTTCAACCAGGAAATTGCTCTTTTGTCCAGTTCAGATTTGCTTCATCATAAGCAAATCTTTCTCTATTGCCTGGCTGTGACATGGGTTGTCTGACTTTCTCAGCCACTGCTTCTTTCTGAAAAGGTCATTCCTTTTTTGTCATTCAGGAGGCATCCCAGAACAGTGCCCTGGATTCTTGTTCCACTCAGTGGCTTAGACACACCAATATTCCACTCTTATGCCGCATACACATGAGCGGACTTTTCAGCATCAAAAGTCCGACGGTCTTTCCGACGGACTTTCTGAACGAACAGACTGGCGCACACGCGACCGGACTTTCCGGCAGACTAGGCCTGACGGACTTTCGACGGAGTTACGGCGGACTTCCGAATGAACGGACTTGCCCACACATGGACTAAAGTCCGTTCATTTTGAACGTGATGAGGTACGACGGGACTAGAAAAAGAAGTCAATCTCGCCGCTTTTATCGGCGGTAATGACACCTTTGCGAGCCCCGTCACGGGAGCCCTTAGGTCTAGTATTGATTTTAAGGGGAACCTCTACGCCGAAAAAACGGCGTGGGGGTCCGACCACAATCCATACCAGACCCTTATCTAAGCACGCAGCCCGGCCGGTCAGGAAAGGGACGAGCGAGCGCCCCACCCCCTCCTGAACCGTACCATGCCGCACGCCCTCAACATGGGGGGGTGGGTGCTTTGGGGAAGGGGGGCCCCCTGCGGCCCCCCCACCCCAAAGCACCTTGTCCCCATGTTGATGAGGACAAGGGCCCCTTCCCGACAACCCTGGCAGTTGGTTGTCGGGGGCTTATCGGAATCCGGGAGCCCCCTTTAATAAGTGGGCCCCCAGATCCCGGCCCCCCACCCTATGTGAATGAATAGGGGTACATCGTACCCCTACCCATTCACCTGGGGAAAAAAGTGTCAATAAAAAAACACTGCACAGGTTTTAAAGTAATTTTTGGCAGCTCCGGGGGTCTTCTTCCGACTTCGGGGGTCTCTTCCGACTTCCCCGCTGTCTCTGGCCTCTTCTCCACTGTCTCCGGCCTCTTCCGGTGTCCAGTTCTTCTCCTGCTCTCCGGTTCTTCTCCCGCTCTCTGTTTTTTCTGCCAGGCTCCTCCACTATCTTCTGCTCTTTTGCTGCTCTCTTGCTAGCGTGGGCCCAGTCTTCTCCATCGTCTTCTTCCCTCTTCTCTTCTTCCGATGTTGACACAACGCTCTCTCCCGCTGTAATGCTGTGTGCATGGTGCGCAACGACTTATATAGGCATGGGGTGTGGTCACCGGGTGATGTCACCTGGGGACCCCGCCCCTTATGATGTCACAGTGACCCCGCCCCATGCCTATATAAGTCGTTGCGCACCGTGAACAGCATTACAGCGGGAGAGAGCGTTGTGTCAACATCGGAAGAGGGAAGAAGACGACGGAGAAGACCGGGCCACCGCTAGCAAGAGAGCGGCAAAAGAGCAGAAGACCGGATACCGGGAGAAGAGGCCGGAGACAGCGGAGAAGTCGGAAGAGACCCCCGAAGTCGGAAGAAGACCCCCGGAGCTGCCTAATAAATTACTTTAAAAACCTGTGTAGTGTGTTTTTTTTATTGACCTTTTTTTCCCCAGGTGAATGGGTAGGGGTACGATGTACCCCATACTCATTCACTTAGGGAGGGCGGCCGGGATCTGAGGACCCCTTTATTAAAGGGGGCTCCCGGATTCCGATAAGCCCCTGCCTGCAGACCCTGACAACCAACGGCCAGGGTTGTCTGGAAGGGGCCCTTGTCTTCATCAACATGGGGACAAGGTGCTTTGTGGTGGGGGGGCCGCAGGGCTTTGTTGTCCACACCTCAGCTGTACTGCTTTTGGACATCCGAAGGTGAAAGACTTCCTTGAGGGGTATTGAGGGACACAGGTTCCATTTTTTTGTGTTTATGATCACGTTCTTGGTACTGCTTTGCTACAAAACTAAGGCATGCTAGTAGTAGGAAAAAAAATGTTCTTTGTCCCATTGGGGAGATTTACCTTAACTTCCTGTCTCATAGCCAAAACAGGAAGTGAGAGGAAATCCATGCAAATAAAGGGAATGCATTGGGGACCCCTAGGGCACCAGAGCTATTTTCCCTATTGGAAGATTTCCCCTCCATTACTTTTCTGGACACTACCCAAAATTTCAGATTTTTTTTTTTTGTACTTTCACGTTGGATGATAAAGGTCAACAGGGCAATTAGAGAGGTTGATTCTCCCTAACAGGGGCACAGGCAACAATAAAAACAGGTGTTCTAATTAGGGCTGCAACTAACGATTATTTTCATAATTGATTAGTTGGCCGATTTTATTGTTTCGATTAATCGGATAATCTAAAAAAAAAACATTGGTCTATAATTTAGTTAATATGTAAAGTTTAAAAAAAAAGAAAGGCAAATTATTTTTAAATATCTCTATGCAGTGGTAAATCTAAATAACCAACTACTGTATATGGTTAGGGAGCAAAATCTCTAATCCACTCTGAGAATAACATACAGAAGAGGTATACTGTATATATTATTCGAGGTTGAATCTGGTAACTATCATCAGACTCAGATCAAATTTTTTATTTCAAAAAAAAAAAAACATTAAAGACTGTTTTGCAGGTTTTCAGACAGAACTGTAATGTATTTGCTGGCCATACAAAAAAGTCTTCCTTCAAAAAAAATTTAATTTTTGGAACATTCGTTTGATTTTCTAATCCAGGGCTTGACAAATTTGCTTGAAATCTAGGAGCCAGCTAAAAAAGTTAGGAGCCAGGTTTTTTTTAAACGACCGACAAAGCTTTATTTTCAATATAAAAAATAACCAATCTTAAATTTACACAGAAAGACCGCCCCGCTAGCGTCCCGAATAGCGCCGCTAAAATGACGGTAAAGCGGCTCGGTGTGAAAGGGCTCTAAGGGTCCGATCAGGACCGCCTGAAAAACTGACAGGCGAACCTGATTAGACAGCCCGTGTGAAAGGGGCCAAGCAGGGAGATGACAATTAAATTAATTTTAATCTAAAAAAAAATAAACAGTTTTTACTTTAAAAAAATAAATAAATAAAAATAAAAGCTATTACGAAAAAAAAAAGGCTATCCCCACGTTCACCATTAGGCAACAGGCGCCAGATGACGCCCGCAATCACTTCCTTATCTTCTCCACTTTGGGAAGGTGTTGGGCGGGCAGTGAAAACAGGCAGGGAAAGCACCATTAGCATTGCATTAGCTTTGCTGGTTGTGTTGTCATACCAACGGCCACCACAAGATGGCGCCAGATTCCAGAAGTACTGTAGAAGGCTGCAAAGCCGCGGCCTCAATTACCGGCCGGCGCGGCCCGACGCGATCGCACGGAGGGGTCGGGGTCCGCACGGAGACAGGATACCCCAGGTGTGCCGCCCCAGGCGCCATGTCGCTAATTCTAGTCGCAAATGCGACCTAGCGCCCGGGGTTTGTCGAGCCCTGTTCTAATCGTTAGTGGAGTGAAAACGACGTTCGTTTTCAACCACAGTGATAGGAAAACTTAAAGGGGCAGAATAGAAAACTTCTTGGTCAAAGGAATTTTCAGACTGTGTATGTGGTTTTCGTTCAGAAATTACATTAATTTTAAACCTGAATGTTAAAAGCAAGTGAACATTTCAAACAACATTCTTTCATTCAGCGAATGTACAAAGATTTTTCGTATGAGTATTCTCATCCGAAAATCGATACGTGTATGGCCCGCATAAGCCTTGGTTTACACCTATGCAGTTTGCTTTTGATCCATTTCTGCAGTGCTTTTTGCTGTGCGTATTGCCTTTTTGCACGTGCGATTTTGCTGCGGTTTGCATTTCTTATGCTTTTTTTTTGGGCCAATTTGTTGTTGGGCAGATTAAACGCAAATTGCTGCAAAAACGCACTAAACGCTTTTTCTGCAGCTTCTCCACTGAAGTCTATTGAACCAAAAAAAGCAAAGTCCCTGACCCTTTTCAAATACGTAGCGGCTGAAAAAAGCATAGATGTGAACGTGTCCAATAGGAAACCATGTTAAATGAATTGCAGTGCGTTTCTGCAAAAAGCACAAAAAACACATAAGTGTAAACCAGGCCTAAGACGTTTAGTAGCAGCAGCATGCTTTTTTTCGTATCACCTATCATAATGGGGTTAAAAAAACTAAAATGAGCCCTTTATAGTACAAAAAGATAATCGCTACTGTAAGGGGTTTATTTATACTGTGAACGTAATAATATATATTACTTATATCAAATATATATTAATAATGATGGTTTTGCATAGAGCAGCCCTGATTCTCCTCTTCTAGGGCCCCCCACCGACGCTTCTGGCTCCTCCTGCCTTCAGAGTGCCCCAATAGCAAGCTGTATTATAGAGCAGTGTTTCTCAACTCCAGTCCTCAAGGCGCACCAACAGGTCATGTTTTCAGGATTTCCCTCAGATGAAACAGCTGTGGTAATTACTAAGGCAGTGAAACTGATCAAATCACCTGTGCAAAATAGTGGAAATCCCCAAAACATGACCTGTTGGTGTGCCTTGAGGACTGGAGTTGAGAAACACTGTTATAGAGTACCCCTATAGCAAGGTAAAAAACTTCTGACTTTAGAACGACTCACGTCCTGCCCAGGACTACATGTCCCAAGAGGCATTGCTCTTCACTAGGGCTGCAACTAACGATTATTTTCATAATCGATTCGTTGGCCGATGTATTGTTTCGATTATTCGGTTAATATCCTTAAAAAGTATGGTGTATAATTTAGTTAAAGTTTAGTTAAAGTTAAAGTGTGTAAAGTTTTAAAAAAGGGTAACTTATTCTTACATATCTCTATGCAGTGGTGAATATAAATAACCAACTATTTGGTTAGGGAGCAAAATATCGAATCCACTCTGAGCATATCAGACAGAAGAAATATACTGTATATACTATTAGAGGAGATATACTGTATATACTATTAGAGGATATATACTGTATATACTATTAAAGGGTGAATCTGGTAAATATCATCAGACTCAGTGATCAAATTTTTTTATTAAAAACAAAAACAATGTCTTCCTTAAAAAAAAAATGTCATTTTAAGAATGTTCATTCTTTCATTCAGTGAATGTACAAAGATATTTCATCTGAATATTCTTGTCTGAAAATTGATCGGTGTGGCCAGCATAAGGCACGGTACACACCTATGCAGTTTGCTTTTGATCTGTTTCTGCAGTGCTTTCTGCTGTGCGTTTTGATTTTGGTGCACGTGATTTTGCTGCAATTTGCGTTTTTGCATTTTTTTTTGGCCAATTTGTTGTTGGGCAGATTAAAAAACACATATTGCTGCAAAAACGCATTACATGCTTTTCTGCAGCTTCTCTATTGTAGTATATTGAACCAAAAAAGCACCGATTTGCGTGAACGTGTCCCATAGGAAACCATGTAAATGAACTGTAGTGCGTTTCTGCAAAAAGAACCAAAAAACACATAGATGTGAACCAGGTCTAAGACGTTTAGAAACATAATGGGGTGAAAAAAAACCCTAAAATTAGCCCTTTTTAGTAAAAAAAAAAAAGCAGATAATCACTACTGTAGGGTTTTTTTTTTTTTACTGTAGAACTGTGAAAGAAATAGTTACAGTAGTGATTATTTGCTCTTTTTGTACTATAAAGGGCTCATTTTAGTTTTTTTTTTAACCCCATTATGTTACTGGCCGATTAATCGATTATGAAAATAGTAATCGAATAATTTCATAATCGATTAGTTGTCGATTAATCGATTAGTTGTTTCAGCCCTACTCTTCACATTTACAAGTTCTCAGGCACTTACTGACATGTATGGCTGGTGTACTAAGCTTTATGTGTGCTGTACTGTACTTCCTGATATGTAAACAAATACTGCATTCTGTATGCAGGCCAACTAATTAGTTGACTAACTATTTTCACAATCGATTAGTTGTTTTGGCCCTAGTTCTAATCTATCTCCACTCTATCCAAAGATAAAAATCAGAACGTTTTTCTTTTAGTTATGCTTTATCCGTATTCTACAAAACTAATCCATATACTGTACATCCCTACTTACTGGACCTGTGATATATTTTTCATGAAATAGTTTGTTACTGTGTTTTTCTGCCTCCTTGTAACTTCCTCCATGAGCTTCTGAACCTCTTCTGTTCCCCTTCACTTCTGTTTGGAACAAGCCATGCACTTTAGTTGAGGTCTTGTGCGCTGCTCAATGCACACTACAAATCCAATAATCCATCTATGGAGTGAGCAAGAGAGGGTGGCTTCCTTCCTACATGGAGAACTGACATAGCCACCCTCTAACAGGTATTTGGATCACAGAAGAAAAAAAAAGGAATTTGGAGGAGGTTGAGAGCAATAAACGGTACTTTTTGGAGTTAATAATACATATTTGAATAGAATGTTATTTTTTTTTTAAACCAGTCACTTTAAATATTAGTGACCAGTGTCACTTTAAATAATTTGCCAGCCTAATCTGGTGAGCAAATTGCAACCGAGATCATGAGTGTTTGCAATGTGTTTTTGCTGTTATTAATTTGTTGAGCCCCTACTGCTCTGCATGTTTTATAAATCACTGTATGTATAAATTATAACTCTTGCCCTTTATCATTTAAGTAGCCTTCTTGTACTTTATAGAGCTTCTGGCAATTAGACACATATTTTTTATGCTTACTTGGATCTTCTTTTCATATCATTTTAGATCTCACTCTCCTGTGATCTTGCATTTCCACCCAAACACATTGTGCTGTCTGCATTAGTTCCTAAAAGGAAAGTAAATATCCCAGCTGCGTTCCAGTCTTCAGCCCATTATAAGCAAGTTTTCAGTGCATCTCTTGCAGGTAAAAAAAAAAAGTCTTCAGTGCAATGTGAAACCTTAAGCTGAACTCCACACGGCTACAGTATAAAAGACACAAATTAAGTATCTGATAACTATAGCAGTATCTGTTATCAATAATATACCATTAACCCTTTTGCTGCCAAAGCATTTTTTCAACACATGTTAAAATGCATATTTTAGGCATAAAGATTAGTTTAACTTCAAACAATTTACAGTATTGTGCAAATGTTTAGGCACATGTGAAAAAAATGCTGTAACTTAAGAATGCTCTAAGAAATAGAAGTGTTAATAGTAATTGAACAGAAGAGAAATCCAAATCAAATCAATATTTTATGTGACCACCCTTTTGCCTTCAAAACAGCATCAGTTTTTATAGGTACACTTCTTGCACACAGTTTATGAAGGAACTCGGCAAGTAGCATGTGCCAAACATCTTGGAAAACTTGCCATAGATCTTCTGTGGATGTAGGCTGCCTCAAATCCTTCTGTCTCTTCATGTAATCACAGATGACTCGATGTTAATATCAGATCTTCTTTATGCTGAAGATAGTTCTTAATGTTAGCTGTATGTTTGGGGACATTGTCCTGCTGCAGAATAAATTTTGGCGCCAAGCACACGCCTCCTTGATGATGGTATGGCATGATGGATAACTATCTGCCTGTATTTTTCAGCATTGGGGACACTATCTATCCTGACCAAATATCCAACACCATTTGCTGAGATGCAGCTCCAAATTTACAAGGTACCTCCACAATGCTTCACTGTAGCCTGCAGACACTCATTATTGTACCGTTCTCCAACCTTTTGCGAACAAAAACTGCCTCCTTCTACAGCCAGACATTTAAAATTTTGATTCATTAGCCCAAAGCACCTGCTGTCATTTTTTTTGCACCCCAGTTCTTATGGTTTCCTGCATAGTTGAGTCGCTTAGCTTTGTTTCCACATCGGAGGTATGGTTTTTTGGCTGCAAGACAGCTTCTGGCCCAACTCCCTCAGACAGTAGATGGGTATACCTGAATCCCACTGGTTTCCACTGGTTTTGTGCTGATGGCACTGCTGGGCATCTTCCACTGTCGATGGGATGTAAGCTTTATGTGTCTTCATCTGCTGTTTCCTTGGCCAACCACTGAGTCTACTACGGTCCTCAACGTTGCCTGTTCCTTTGTGCTTTTTCAAAAGAGCTTATATCTATATCTAAAACAACATATCTTTTAACTCCAGTCTGCTTTTAAATCTTTGCCTGGGAGAAACCTTGCTGATGCAGTTTAACTACCCTGAGTGCTAGGTCTTGCCATGGTATATGACTTGTGATAACTCTTCTGCAACCTCACCTTAGTAGTAGAATTTGGCTGTTCCTTGCCCAGTTTTAAGTCTCCAACACAGCTGTTTCTGTTCCAGTTAATGACTGTGTTTCAACCTACATATGAAATTGATGAGCATTAGCACCTGCTTGGTATAATTGGCTAATCATAAACCTGACTCTAATCCTACAACGTTAGTTTGTGCAAGTGTGCAAGATTAGGAATTGATGCTGGTTTGAAGCCAAAGGGTAGTCATACCAAATATTGATTTGATTTCGATTTTTCTTCTATTCGCTCACTTTTTGCATCTTATAAATTGATAAAAAATAAACTTGTATATAAAATATTCATTTGTGAAAGTATTCTTACTTTACAGAATTTATTCACACCTGCCTAAAATGTTTGCACAGTACTCTATATTTTCAGAAAGCAGTGACTGGAGACTAAATGTGACACATGATTTTAGAGCAACAACTCAAACACATAGGGGGTTATTCACTAAAACCGAAGAGTGAAAACTCGGATGCAACTCTGCATAGAAACCAGTCAGCTTCCAGGTTTTTTTGCAGAAGTTTAACTGAACAAGCTGAGGTTAGAAGCCGATTGGCTACCATGCACAGCTGCTCCAGATTCTGAGTGCGCCAGCATTGGAAAATCTGCCACATATTGTCAGTAAAAAATACACTAGTTAATTTAAGCACAAATGCAATATTTTACCCATTTTTTTGGTAAAAGATAAGGTTGTGTTGAGTAAATAGATGCCCAATATGTTATTGGGCCCAAAGTGTTACTATGTCAAATTGGGCCCAAAGTGTCACTCTTTTGTGTGGCCACCATTTATTTTCCAGCACTGCCTTAACCCTCTTGGGCATGGAGTTCCCCAGAGCTTCACAGGTTGCCACTGGAGTCCTCTTCCACTCCTCCATGATGACATCACAGAGCTGGTGGATGTTAGAGACCTTGCGCTCCTCCACCTTCCATGTGAGGATGCCCCACAGATACTTAATAGGGTTTAGGTCTGGAGACATGCTTTGCCAGTCCATCACCTTTACCCTCAGCTTCTTTAGCAAGGCAGTGATTGTCTTGGAGGTGGCCCAGTCTCTAAAGGGAGGGGATCATGCTCTACTTCAGTATGTCACAGTACATGTTGGCATTCATGGTTCCCTCAATAAACTGTAGCTCCCCAGTGACGGCAGGACTCATTCAGCCCAAGACCATGACACTCCCACCACCATGCTTGACTGTAGACAAGACACACTTGTACTTGTCTTTGTGTCCCAAGTAACACAATTTTTTCATCATTTTGTGAGGCCATCTTGCCTTTTGCAGAAAAAAAAAAGAAAGGAAAATTCAGTTGTCAATCATAGCCTGCATGTCAGACACTTTTTTGTCCTTCTTGGACAGTCGCATGTCACTGCTCCCTGCTTACATCAGTAGCCAAGAAAAGTGGTTAGAGGGAAGGACTAAAGCAATGTATACATGAACAGAAAATCAGCTGGTTCAGCAAGAACCGGACAAATTTCAGTTTGTGTGTACCGGTGTGTGCGCAACAGAAGTCATCGTCTGTTGAACAGCCAATGACTGCAGCGCTGATCTGTATGTTTTGGTAGGGGGGGAAGTCACCCTGTCAGAATACAACAGAGTAGCAGGAAAGATCCCTGCATCAACAGGGATGCAGGATGAGTTGGTGTGGGGATCTGTCAGGTTTTTTTGGTTCTACCTGCTAGTTTAACCAAAAAAAAACTGAACGTGTATACCCGTCTTTAGTTGTTGACAGACAAAGTTTTCTAATTGTGCTGTTTAGATCACCTTGTAAAACAACCCATTCAGTTTAAAATAGAAATGAAAGGCAAAACATTTTTGTATAGGTATAAAAAAAATTATAAATACCCTTTTTCCCTTTTTTTTTATAAGTGATCATGTTCCCTCTTTTCTCAGCTGCATAAGCGCTGGAGGGTAGGAGAAGCAGCAGCACACTGAGCTATCCAGTGAATGACTGTTTATCAGAGGCGTGTCAGGACAAGGACACACACAATTACATACAAAATGGGCTTAATTAAAGGATTAGCATACACCCACTGCAAGTGGCATTCTGACTTTAATTAACACTGAGATGATTTAGCTGAAACCATGATCTTCATAGGTGTCACACCAGTCTCTTTATGGGTGATGCAATTAGGCAATAAACCCCAAATCCTTACTTTAGTTCATACATTTGATAGTGTAAGGATTTGCCAGTGAAGGGACATCTCACCTAAAAACCCTAAAAACAAAAATGAAAAGTAAAAACATCAAAAAAACAAAGCACATGTATTGACATATGTTCTTTGAAGCTGGAGGATGTGCAACACTTATGAAAACCCCTACATAAAATTATATAAAGTATTGAACGCTAATTAAATGTATTATGTTGTGTATATATATCATCTGTCTAATATCCCATATATGAAAATTAGCCCACAAGGTTTTCCAACACAAAAGTTCCTCCAGCAAAAAGCAGAACACTCCTAACACCATTGTCAGGCTTCACCTCCCATAATGCTAACATTGTTCTTTTCCATCCTTTTAAAAATAAATCTGCTAAGTACAAATCATTTTGATTGAGAAAATATGTATATGCATTTAGGGACAAGGAGAAGGGAGATCGTTATGGTAACCGAGAAAATGCTAATATGAAGTATGGTGTATAACATGATAAATGTATATATACACATACATAGGGTACACAAAATATTTAAGGATGTTCTGACCATTGTGGTGGTACATATTACCACTTCAACTGCCATGAATCCAAAGTAGAGTGTCGAATGACAATCCTTGTTATCTAAAAAGCAACTAATTGTGCACCCTATTAGAATTCACACAGAAACCCATTCATGTTAATACCCAGTTACCCGGTTATTCAGGCAGTGGAGAAAATAGTTTCACCAGTTAGAGAAGGAGATAAGTTTAGGATCTTATGTAAAAGAGAAGTTTATTGGATCTTTTTCTTTAACACCAGGATACTGGCAGGTATGAATTTCGAGTGGGATGTCACCCACTACTATGAGTAATTTTCATGTTAACCCATTCAGGTATTACCATTTTCTCCATTACCATAACGATGTCCCTTCTCCTTGTCCCTAAATGCATATACATATTTTCTTAATCAAAATGATTTGTACTTAGCAGATTTATTTCTAAAAGGATGGAAGATAACAATGTTGGCATTAGGCGCCTTTCACACGGACGGCTATTCTGCCGCAGTTAAAAGCATGTTTTTTTTCCTGTGAAATTCAAGACTCCAGGCACTGCTATCAGCTGCATTTGCACAGTGCGATTAGCTGCGGTTGCGTTTAGCTGCGGTTTGCCATTTCCATGGCAACCCAACAGCGTGCCGACTCGCACTGTTTGGTATGAATCTTGAGAGGGAACTCCACGCCAAATTTTAAATAAACCGGTGTAGGTTCCCCCCAGGGGCATACCAGGCCCTTCGGTCTGGTATGGATGTTAAGGGGAACTCCCTACGCCGAAAAAACGTTGTGGGGTCCCCCCAATATCCATATCAGACCCTTATCCGAGCACGCAGCCCGGTCGGTCAGGGAAGGGGGTGGGGAAGAGCAAGCGCCCGCCTCCTGAACCGTACCAGGCCGCATGCCCTCAACATGGGGAGTGCTTTGGGGGAGGGGGGCGCCCTGCAGCCCCCCCCACCCCAAAGCACCTTGTCCACATGTTGAGGACAAGGGCCTCTTCCCGACAACCCTGGCCGTTGGTTGTCGGGGTCTGCGGGCGGGGGGCTTATCGGAACAGTAACATTAACATCACCCGTGACCACGCCCCCTAAAACTGGGCATGCTGGGACTGTGACGGCATAAGGGGACGGGGTCACCGCCTATATAAGTCACATCGGAGCGCTCAGAGAGCATTCCTGCCGGAGAGAGCGTCGTGTCAACATTGGAAGAAGAGAAGAGGGCAGAAGGAAGAAGTCTGGGCCACCGCTAGGAAAAGAGCTGCAAAAGAGCAGAAGATAGCGGAGGAGCCCGGCAGAAAACCCGGAGAGCCCCCGATGCTGGAAGAAGACCCCCGGAGCTGTCTAATAAATTACTTTAAAAACCTGTCTAGTGTTTTTTTTTTATTGACACTTCTTCCCCCAGGTGAATGGGTAGGGGTACCATGTACCCCATACTCATTCACATGTTGTGGGGGGCCGGGATCTGCGAGCCCTCCTTATTAAAGGGGGCTACAGGATTCCCATAAGCCCCCCGCCCGCACACTCTGACAACCAATGGCCAGGGTTGACGGGAAGAGGCCCTTGTCCTCATCAACATGGGGACAAGGTGCTTTGGGGTGGGGGGGGTCGCAGGGCACCCCCCTCCCCCAAAGCACCCCCCCATGTTGAGGGCATGCGGCCTGGTACGGTTCAGGAGGGGGGGACGCTCGCTCGTCCCCACCCCCTTTCCTGACCGACCAGGCTGCGTGCTCGGATAAGGGTCTGGTATGGATTTTGGGGAGAACCCCATGCCATATTTTCGGCGTAGAGGCTTCCTCTTAAGATCCATCTCTTAAGATCCATACCAGACTCAAGGGCCTGGTATGCCCCGGGGGGGAAGCCACGCCGATTTTTTATTTAAAATTTGGCGTGGAGTTCCCCCTCAAGATTCATACCAAACAGTGCTGGGCATTGGCGGGTATCCGAGTCGGATCCCCGTGCTTGTCGCTCATTGGGAAAGGAAAAATCATTTTTCCTTTCCCGATGAGCAGCTCGGCGCTGTTATCCGCAGCTGACACAGTGCACTGTGATTACCTGCGGTTATGTGCAGATAGCTGCGCTAAATCGCTCCTGGACGCAGTCAATTCTACTTTTTCTATCTGCACGGAACCGTGTGTATCCAAATCGCAGCTAAACGCAGTGTGTGAATGGGGCCATAGGAAAGCATTGTGTGCTTTTAGCTGCGGTGGAAAATGAGAAAATCCGCAGCTAAAAGCACCACTCTATCCGTCCGTGTGAAAGGGGCCTTATGGGAGATGAAGCCTGACAATGGTGTTAGGGGTGTTCTGCTTTTTGCTGGAGGAACTTTTGTGCTGGAAAACCTTGTGGGCTAATTTTCATATATGGGATATTAGACCGATGATATGTACACAACATAATACATTTAATTAACGTTCGATACTTTATATAATTTTATGTAGGGGTTTTCTTGTACAAAAGGTTTTATTGAATAGAAAGACCATTAATGATACAGAATAATAGAAACACATAAATGAACATAGTACAATGACATGTTTACATAGGCTTAATGCAATCATAGAAAAAAAAAAAAGGAAACAAAAAGAAAAATATAATGCGGGGTAGTCTCAAATTGCATAGCTTTGGCGGTACATGAAATAATGTATCATATGATTCAAAAAAAAAAAGTGCTTTCTAACCATAAAGTAGTGAACAGATTTCTAGAAAGGCAATATGTGTTCATATATCATTGTCATCTTATACCCTGTCCCTATCAGGGGTGAACCCGTGGGTCAGAGGGTGAAAGGAAGAAACAGAAAATATAGGAAGAGAAAGGGACAGAGAAGAGCTATAATAGGTATATAGAATAGGAAAGATGGGGGGGAAACAGAGAGGAGTAGGTGAGGGGAGAGGGGAAGTGGGAAAGGGGGGAGGGGTCCGCGGGGTGAAGGGGTGGAAACTCGCTACAGTGAGAGTAACATCGAATCAAATCGAGAGGGGTGTGCATAACTCATCCATGGCTGCTAGGTCCGAAGAAATTTATCATGTGTGTCTGATAATACTGCAGTCAGTTTTTTTCGTGTACCATAATGTCATTAACGCGGTTTTTAACCGCTTCGAAACTAAGAACTGGGGTTTTCCAAGCTTTTTGCTATGTAGGGGTTTTCATAAGTGTTGCACATCCTCCAGCTTCAATGAACATATGTACACATGTCAATACATGTGCTTTTATTTTTTTGATGTTTTTACTTTTCATTTTTGTTTTTAGGTGAGATGTACTTTCATTGGCAAATCCTTACACTATGAAATGTATGAACTAAAGTAAAGATTTGGGGTTTATTGCCTAATTGCATCACCTATAAAGAGGCTGCTATGGCACCTATGAAGATCATGGTTTCAGCTGATTCATCTCAGTGTTAATTAAAGTCAGATTGCCACTTGCAGCACCAGTAGTCACGGTGTGAAACACGTCAGCATCTGTTTTATTCCTTTGCTGTATGGACTATCATTAATAAAGATATTTTCCTTGGAGTGCAGCCATCCGGATCACTTCCTTCTTCACATGCTATTTGCATACTGAGCCGGCACCTGTACGTGACAGGGGAGGGGATACTGTGGCTCAGACACATTGAGCTTGTTTTCTTGTCTGAAGTTAGAAGCTGATTGGCTACCATGTACAGTTGGACCGGATTTTGCACTCTCCAGTTTTAGTAAATCAACCCCTTAGGCAGGCCATACACGGTGAAAATTTCTTTCCTGCAATCACGGGTTGCAAGAAAGAAATTTAGACGATTCCCTCAACAACACAGACAGTCCTGACAGGGGAATCTCTCCTGCTGGGCCATTGTCTGCTCCCAGTGGGGACGGCTTCCCCCGGGACAGTGATTATCTCTGGCGGCTATAGCAGCCGTTATCGATAATCGCAAGAGAATTCGGTAGGCTGGTTGCACCCAAGTTGATCGATCGATCAACTTGGTACATTCAGCCTGCCCATTAACTGTTAGATTCTCAGCCAGTGCCTGCTTAACAGGCCAAGATTTGAACCGTGTATGGCCGGCCTTAGTCTCTTCTTTTGATCTCCTAATCTCTACAGTAGGGCTGGCCACAAACAGTCCAATTTTCAGAACATATAATTAAGATTTGATGGAAATATGCTCTTGACTGGATTAATTAGAATTAAATATATGTTAGATTACATCAGCAAATTGCATTTAAACGTGTTTGTGTCCTTTGCTTGCAGTACCTGTTGAAATGGATTGTCTCTCACTACGAACTTTCTTTTACTGATTTATTATGTAAAGGGATAGGGCTGCTAGATGTAAAGGACTCTACAAAATGCCCTTGGCTAAAACAATTTACAATATTATGGCTATCATTGTAAAAGGATTTACATGGATCTTCAAATGAGATAAGGTGTTGCTTATTTAAGCCACCCAATTACAGACAGTCTCTATTGTACCCCAGTACGGATTATGCTTTTCTTGAGCTTTCTTCTGTACTTAAACAGTAATATTTATTTACAGTAAATAATGTAATTGGGCTTCATAGTTTATTCATTAGAGGATTGCTTTTAGAATGGTTGATTTTAAATCTGGCCCTTATGAGAACCATTTTTTTGCAATTAAATCACCTGAGCTAAATTGCACCATCAATACCAACAAATGATGCAGGAATGGGCACTTTTTTGAAGAATAACTAATAAAATGCATATGCTGTAGAGCTTACTGACGTAGAGGAGACAATGGCATGACTAGAGAGGTAACCTAGAGTAAAATCATCCCAGTACAGTACCTGACCGCGAGATTGTGTTTCCAGCGCGATAGCATCGCGCTGGTTCTCGGCGACAGGGTACTGTGAATGTCGCGCTGGCTCGCTCATCGGGAAAGGAAAATTTTGTTTTCCTTCCGCGATGAGTGACAGGCAGCGCTGACAGCTGTCTGGTATGAATCCTGAGGCGGGAACACCGCGCCAAATTTTAAACGAAAAAACCGGCGTGGGTTCCCCCCTCGGAGGGCATACCAGGCCCTTAGGTCTGGCATGGATTGTAAGGGGAACCCCCTATGCCGAAAAATCGGCGTGGGGGTCCCCCCCCAAATCCATACCAGACCCTTATCCGAGCACGCAGCCCGGCCGGCCAGGAAAGGGGGTGGGGACGAGCGAGCGCCCCCCCCCCCCTCCTGAGCCGTACCAGTCCGCATGCCCTCAACATGGGGGGGTGGGTGCCTTGGGGGAGGGGGGCGCCCTGCGGCCCCCCCCACCCCAAAGCACCTTGTCCCCATGTTGATGAGGACAAGGGCCTCTTCCCGACAACCCTGGCCGTTGGTTGTCGGGGTCTGCGGGCGGGGGGCTTATCGGAATCCGGGAGCCCCCCTTAATAAGGGGGCCCCCAGATCCCGACCCCCACCCTGTGTGAATGAGTTTGGGGTACATGGTACCCCTACCCATTCACCTAGGGAAAAGTGTCAATATAAAAAAAAAAACACACTACACAGGTTTTAAGAGTAATTTATTAGTCGGCTCCGGGGTCTTCTTCCGACTTCGGGGGGTCTCCTTCCGACTTCTCCCGGTGTTCGGCCTCTTCTCCCGGTGTTCGGCCTCTTCTCCCGGGCCCCGCCGCTATCTTCTTCCAGCTCTATTGCCAGCGAGGGGCCCGGTCTGCTGCCGCTGTCTTGTCGCCGCTGTCTCGCCGCCGCTGTCTCTTCTTCTCTTCTTCCCCGATGTTGACACGACGCTCTCTCCGGCTCGAATGCTGTGTGCGAGCTGCGGAGCCATTTATATAGGCGGTGACCCCGCCCCCTTACGACGTCATGGTCCCAGCATGCGCAGGGACTCTGGCGTCATAAGGGGGCGTGGCCCCAGAGTCCCTGCGCATGCTGGGACCATGACGTCGTAAGGGGGCGGGGTCACCGCCTATATAAATGGCTCCTCAGCTCGCACACAGCATTCGAGCCGGAGAGAGCGTCGTGTCAACATCGGGGAAGAAGAGAAGAAGAGACAGCGGCGACAAGACAGCGGCAGCAGACCGGGCCCCTCGCTGGCAATAGAGCTGGAAGAAGATAGCGGCGGGGCCCGGGAGAAGAGGCCGAACACCGGGAGAAGAGGCCGAACACCGGGAGAAGTCGGAAGGAGACCCCCCGAAGTCGGAAGAAGACCCCGGAGCCGACTAATAAATTACTCTTAAAACCTGTGTAGTGTGTTTTTTTTTTATATTGACACTTTTCCCTAGGTGAATGGGTAGGGGTACCATGTACCCCAAACTCATTCACACAGGGTGGGGGGCCGGGATCTGGGGGCCCCCTTATTAAGGGGGGCTCCCGGATTCCGATAAGCCCCCCGCCCGCAGACCCCGACAACCAACGGCCAGGGTTGTCGGGAAGAGGCCCTTGTCCTCATCAACATGGGGACAAGGTGCTTTGGGGTGGGGGGGGCCGCAGGGCGCCCCCCTCCCCCAAGGCACCCACCCCCCCATGTTGAGAGCATGCGGACTGGTACGGCTCAGGAGGGGGGGGGCGCTCGCTCGTCCCCACCCCCTTTCCTGGCCGGCCGGGCTGCGTGCTCGGATAAGGGTCTGGTATGGATTTGGGGGGGGACCCCCACGCCGATTTTTCGGCATAGGGGGTTCCCCTTACAATCCATGCCAGACCTAAGGGCCTGGTATGCCTCCGAGGGGGGAACCCACGCCGGTTTTTTCGTTTAAAATTTGGCGCTTTGTTCCCGCCTCAGGATTCATACCAGACAGCTGTCAGCGCTGCCTGTCACTCACCGCGGAAGGAAAACAAAGTTTTCCTTTCCCGATGAGTGAGTCATCTCGGCGCTGGCTCCTGCGACGGGGCTCGTAGGTGTCAAATCTCGCCGAGAAGTGCGGCGAGATTGACACAATATCGCGGTCACCTACTGTACATGCACTGTATAGCAAGTTGATGTAGCATGCCTAGAAGTGCATTCAGACTGCATGGAGAGATTGAATGGTTTTTTTTCCCACTTTTTCCTCCCAAAACAAATATTACATTGCTACAATAAGGCTCAGTTAGTTTTCTGTGTTCCTTCAGAAAGGTAAATCAAATCTGCCTTGGCCTAAAATGTGCAAATATGCAACAGTGCTGAAATACAGTCACCTTATGGTGCCTACAAGTACTTTTGTTAGTCTTCAAATCATTCCATGTGAAGAGCCCTTATCCTAGCCTAAGATATACAGCGAGGGAAAAAAGTATTTGATCCCCTGCTTAGTTTGTACGTTTGTCCACTGACAACTAAATGATCAGTCTATAATTTTAATGGTAGGTTTATTTTAACAGTGAGAGACAGAATAACAACAAAAACATCCAGAAAAACACATTTCATAAAAGTTATAAACTGATTTGCATTTTAATGAGTGAAATAAGTATTTCATCCCCTATCTATCAATCAGCAAGCTTTCTGACTCCCAGGTGTCTATACAGGTAATGAGCTGAGATAGAAGCACTCTCTTAAAGGGAGTGCTCCTAATCCCAGCTTGTTACCTGTATAAAAGACAGCTGTCCACAGAAGCAATCAATCATTCAGATTCCAGTCTCTCCACCATGGCCAACACCAAAGAGCTGTCCAAGGATGTCGGAGACAAGATTGTAGACGTACACAAGGCTGGAATGGGCTACAAAACTATTGCCAAGCAGCTTGGTGACATGGTGACAACAGTTGGCGTGATTATTTGCAAATGGAAGAAACACAAAATAACTATCAATCTCCCTTGGTCTGGAGCTCCATGCAAGTTCTCACCTCGTGGAGTTCAAATGATCATGAGAACAGTGAGGAATCAGCCCAGAACTACACGGGAAAATCTTGTCAATGATCTCAAGGTAGCTGGGACCATAGCCTCCAAGAAAACAATCGTAACATACTACACCGTGAAGTACTGAAATCCTGCAGAACCCATAAGGTCCCCCTGCTCAAGAAAGCACATGTAGAGGCCCTTCTGAAGTTTGCTAATGAACATCTGAATGATTTAGAGGAGAACTGGGTGAAAGTGTTGTGGTCAGTTGAGACCAAAATCAAGGTCTTTGGCATCAACTCAACTTGCGGTGTTTGGAAGAGGAGGGATGCTGCCTATGACCCCAAGAACACCCTCCCCACCTTCAAACATGGAGGTGGAAACATTATGCTTTTGGGGGTGTTTTTCTGCTAAGGGGACAGGACAACTTCACCGCATCAAAGGGATGATGGACGGGGCCATGTACTGTCAAATCTTGGATGAAAACTTCCTTTCCTCAGCCAGGGCATTGAAAATGTGTTGTGGATGAGTATTCAAGCATGACAATGACCCAAAACTAGGCAACAAACGAGTGGCTCAATAAGAAGCACAATAAGGTCCTGGAGTGGCCTAGCCAGTCTCCAGACCTTAATCCCATAGAAAATATATGGAGGGAGCTCAAGGTTCGAGTTTACCAAACGTCAGCCTCGAAACCCTAATGACTTGAATAGGTCTGATCATTTCTTTGTCAGTGGGCAAAGGTAAAAAGGCCAGTAGAAGGAGCTGTGAGCCCCGAGCGCGTAGCCTGTACTATCCCTGCATTATCCCCAACACCAGCCTGGACGTTTGCCGTGCATCAGTGACGTCATTTCCTCTTCTGCACTCCAGAGTGGTCAGCGTGGAGCTTTCCATGCACTGGATGCAGCAGTTCAGCCTGTGTACAGACTTCACACCCAGACGCCTGAAGGAATGAAATCTGAGCCGGAAACAAGATAACAGCACATCCCAGGACACTTTTCCATCTCAAAGAAACACCTCCACCCTGCGAACCAGTAAGTGTAATTGTTACACTAACTTTTATTTTTGCATAAACAAGCTACCACAGTTGGCGCCTCCACACCCCTCCTTTTTTCAACAAAGGTACAAAATCAGCAGGGGATCAAATACTTTTTTCCCTCACTGTACATAGGGCCTCAACAGCACTTTAAGCTGAGATCAAATTCCACCCTCCACAGGGCTAAGCCTATTGCTGTCATTAAACTGTCAAATGCTAGGTTCTTGGTATGCAATTAAGGCTCTGACATTTAAAAGTTGAATTGCAGAAGGTGGGGCTTAGTGTCAGCAAGAGATGGGGTTTAAGCCCAACTTGGAGACAATTCAAGGCTCTCTGCAAAGCCTGGGTCCAGGATACAAGGTGCTCCATGGGGAATTGTTCTGTATACTGACACAAGTGCTTGCAGATATAAGATACCTAAAATTCAGGAATGTTACATTGCCCACGTCTTACTTTCAGACAGATTTGTTTTAAGTAGTAGAAAGACTGCTAAACATGACTAACTTTTCTATTTCTTTTATGGCTTTTTACACTATGCAAAGCTTTATTCAAGCAGTTTTTTTCCAAAGATTGGTGATATGCATGTTTGTTAAACTTATTAACTGAATTAAAAAAAAAAAAAACATTATTTTTGCTGAAACTGCTCTCTTATGCTTCAGTTGTAGACTGTTCATCTGTGTCTTCCGGTCCAATTCAGGGTTATGGGCCCTGCATCAATTTGATTATTGATAAAAAAAATAACAGTGCCAATAAAATAGTAAATGCACAATAGTAAACCAGCTGCAGTAAAAAAAATTGATTGCTAAAAGCAATGATAAATTAATAATAATAACAGTCCACCGCCGCTCGGTATTAGCAAATATATATACACATAAATCCCAGTATTTGATAAAAGTGCTCCTGCTCTATAATGATATATCCGTGTTCCAAGGGGCTCAGACTGGGTGTAAGTGATGTTTAGTAATAGTAACAGTAATGCCCTGTACACACGGTCGGATATTCCGACGGAAAATGTGTGATAGGACCTTGTTGTCGGAAATTCCGACCGTGTGTAGGCTCCATCACACATTTTCCATCGGATTTTCCGACACACAAAGTTTGAGAGCAGGCAAGCCGTGTCTTGTCATTTTCACACTTATTTTGTGAAATGGTAGGGGTACATTTTTACCCCGTTACCATTTCACACTGGGGGGAGGCCGGGATCTGGGGGTCCCCTTGTTAAAGGGGGCTTCCAGATTCCGATAAGCCCCCCAGCCGCAGACCCCCACAACCACCGGGCAAGGGTTGTGGGGATGAGGCCCTTGTCCCCATTAACATGGGGACAAGGTGCTTTGGGGACTACCCCAAAGCACCCTCCCTATGTTGAGGGCATGTGGCCTGGTATGGTTCAGGGGAGGCGCTCTCTTGTCCCCCCCTCTTTTCCTGTGGCCTGCCAGGTTGCGTGCTTGGATAAGGGTCTGGTATGGATTTTTGGGGGACCCCCACGCCATTTTTAAAAAAAAATTGGCGCAGGGTTCCCCTTAATATCCATACCAGACCTGAAGGGCCTGGTATGGAATTTGGGGGGACCCCCCCACGCAATTTTTTTTTTCATTTTGGTTTGGGGTTCCCCTTGATATTCATACCAGACCCAAAGGGACTGTTAATGGTCTGGGGGGATCCCATGACGTTTTTTTCAATGACTTCTTTTATCTGTATTGCCGGGACCGGCAATTCATTATAGCCGCCAGTAGTTTTAAATTACTTTTTTTCCTTTAGAAATGTCATTTTGTGCAGGGACATTTCTAAACATGGGAAACATGCGCCACTTTACAGGCATACTATAGACACCCCCAGGTATGAAATTTAAAGGAATATTTCACTTTTATTGTTTCACTTTAAGCATTATTAAAATCACTGCTTCTGAAAAAACAGACATTTTTAAGACTTTTTTTTACATTGATACATGTCCCCAAACACTTTTTATGACAATACCATGCATATAAGCCTTTAAAATTAGCACTTTTGATTTCTCCCATAGACTTTTAAAGGGTGTTCCATGGCTTTCGAATTTGCCGCAAACACCCAAAATTGTTCGCTATTCGGGCAAACAGGCGAACACCAGATGTTCGAGTCGAACTTACGTTCAACTCGAACGTCGGCTCCTCCCTAGTTACAACTAAAAACTTAAATTTATTTTATTGGGATTTTATGTGATAGACCAACACAAAGTGGCACATAATTGTGAAATGGAAGGAAAATGATAAACTGCCTGACTGTGGATAGGTCCACTTTATAGGTACCATAATTATGTTTGCCTAATCTTTTCCTATACAGAACATTTAAATGTTATAATGTTTGAGCTGTCACAGAGGCTACATAAAGCTCTCTCCAAAGTGGACATATCCTTCTACACATCATCAGTGGTTGATGAGATAAACAGAAAGGAAACAGTTTCTCCACTCTGCTTGCATCAGCAACCTGCCAAGCTTGTTATGGTCAGAAAAGAAGGCCCCAATAAGGTAACCCATTTATATTAATCTCGGTTTAGAATGTTACATTTGTGGCCAGCGCAAAAAACAAAATGATGAATTTATTTGTAAAAATATTCAATTTATTTTTGATCCTAGGGTAGGTTCTTTTATACATGCGATTATCCTAAAGCTGATCAGTGTAAGTACTTCAAATGGTTGGATGAAGTAAAAGGGACACATAAGGAGAAGGGAAAATCTGAGTCCAGACTTGTACTAGGGGACATGAAGAGCTTGTCCAAGTTCATCAGATGTCAGCATATAAACTTGTATGAAGAAAGCCAGCTTATCATTAGGTATGTACTATACAGATCATCCGCAATATATTTAAATTTTGCACTAAAATATATTTCTTTCTCGTCCATTGAGGGACACAGGAAGTTTTTTTCTTACCTTCTGGGTTATATTGCTGCCTAAGGGCTGGTTCACACCACAAAAACACTCCAGACCCGTTTCTGCATGTGCAGTTTTACCGCGTTTTTGATGCATTTCAGATGTTTTTTGCCTGTTTTTTTTTTTTTTTCCACTGTACTGGGGTCTGGTTCCAGTGCATTTCGGTGTGTTTTTGATGTGTTTTACCCAAGTCCAGTGCAGGAAAAATACAAGTTCTATTTTTTCCTGGAACACCCTTGAAATGACCGCACTAGTGTGAACTATGCCATTGGAAACTATATAGCCTCTTTCCATGCATTTTTGATGCAGACAACAAATGCACTGGACTGCATGTGGTGTGAACTGGCCCTCAAGGAGGATTGGACACTGGCAAACAAAAAAACTGTAGTCAAGCCCAGAATTACCTCTCTTACTACTAACATGTCATAGTGTTTTGCTAGCATCCTAGGAGGATGGACATCTTTTCTTTTTTTTTATATCAAGACGTCTCTCCATTAGCTGTTCGGCAGTTGGTTTCTTTAAATGCAGCCACCTGGCACGTTCATCCTCAGCCTACTTTTTGGAGTACAGTATCTGCACCCTGCAGGACTGGATGTTGTAAGGATAGAGTGAAAGTTGCCTTTAGACACTGGGTTCCACGAAGGGCACTTTCCAGACTCCATCATAGTAAAAGTTAGCTGCAGAGGTCTTTTCACTGCATGCATTGGCATTGCTTAAGCCTGTCTCTAGCACTAGCTGTATGCCAAGGAATCTGCTGGCCGCTCTACTTCAGGGGGTGAAGCCAGATGTTGTAGGCAAATTGGTGCTGTGGGTTCTCTCTGTGCTGTGAGTGGCTTTGAGCTGAGCAGCCAGCGTATTTCTTATCTTACAGCTAGTGCAATACTTATCCACAGTGTCCATCTGCATGTTTGGTTTTCATTATACTCCTCAGTCTGCTGTACTTGTGAGTGTACTTTTATTGTCCACAACAAATGTTTTGTTATAACTATAGTACACTATGTGAAGCCCTTTTTTTTTTTTTTTGTGGTGATCATCCACCTATCCACCTGTGAGTCTGGAACTACGCTGTGTGCAGGCAGTGGAGAATTACTTCTAGAGCTGTTCATGGTGGGTTTAACCACTTCCCCTGGGTTTTTTTAGGGTGTGTTTGCCTTTCCTTAACCAGGTGCTTTTCCTTATGTGTGGCGAAGGGAGCACTGTGTATCAAGGTTGACTCTGTTTCATATACTTTTGTTTTTAAGAATCACTGGGTGATAAAATTAAGGATTGTTAAGAACTATATACTTTTTTGGACACATTTTCATCTACTGTTTATATTTTGGACTAATTTTGTATATATTCACTATTTTGAGATTATATTTTTTTTGGAGAACACGTATGAGATCTTTATGCACTTATGTATGAATATATAAATATTCAGTATATATTTTTATAGCCAATTTTTATTACTGCAATTTGTCACTGTATTGTAGTGCACTATATTTCTCACTGGATACTGTACTAGCGCTGTACTATATGAGGAATCCATATTCAGGATCTTAAGAAATGTCCCTTTTGTTTCTCTAGCACATAAGTGATTGCTGTAAGGCCCCTGCACTACCAGTTTGTGGCCCTACCCTTTGGCCTCTACTCTGCACCTCGGGTATTTACCAAGGTGTTGGTTCCAGGATTAGTTCCTGTGGGCTTTATTGTAGGATACTTAGACAACCTCCTTTTGAAGGGAACAGTCCACAGGTTACTGCAGTTAGTATGGATGCTGATCTTTCAAAATCGATTGCTGGAACCAACTCTTCTATTGGAGTATTTGGGTCCTGCCTTGTCTGTTGTGTACATCCCAAATGTAGACAATTGGTAAGCAGATTTACTCAACCATCAGTACCTGCACCCAGGAGAAAGGTCCCTACACCCAGAGGTGTATGACACAGACTGTGGACCTCCAAGCCTCTAGGTTCAACAACAAATTGGACAGGTTTGTCTCTAGATATCGGGATCCTTTAGCAGAAGCAGCGGATGCTCTGGTGCTTCTGCGGGATCAGTGCACCACAATCAGTGCATTTTCTCCGCTAAAATTGCTTGCTCGTCTGCTTTGCAGGGTCGAGCTGGAGTGCATTCTAGTGATCCTCACTGATCAGGGCTGGCCCAGGCAGATGTGGTACCTGGTAAGACTTCTGGCAGATCTTTTGTCCCAAAGGCAAATTTGCCATCCTGATTCTCGAATCTGCTTTAACAGCATAGTTGTTGAAGCCCAGTTACTGAGAGACAGCAGCATCCCTGAGTGTCATTTTTATGATGGTCAAAGCTTGGAAATCTACTACCCACTAAGTCTACTATTGGATGTAGAAGGCATACGTTACTTGATGTGAGTCCTGGGGCTTTCACCCCAGAAGCTTCTCCATAGGACTAATCCTTTCCTTCCTGCAGCTGGATCTGGACCAGTGTTTGGCTCTAAACACTGTCAAGGGTCAGGTTTCTGCCCTTTCTTTACTGTTTCAGATACCACTGGTCTCTCAGTCCTTGATTAAGGCCTTTGTACACAATGGCTCCCCCATTCATTCCCTAGTGATTTTTTTGGGATCTGAGTCTGGTTTTCTCTGAACGTTCGATACCACTATTTGAGTTAATAAGAGACATTCCTCTTTCTACTCTTACCTACAAGGTGTTCTTTTAGCCATTACCTATGCAGGGCGAGTGTATGATCTGATCGCCTTATCAGCTGGTTCTGCACAAAGACAAGGGGTTGTTGAGACCATTCTTGCCAAATATTTCTGCTTTAATTTCAACCAGGACATTGTTCTTCGATTCTTCTGCCTGCTTCCAATTTGCCAAATTGAAATTTCCCTCCATTGGATGTGAGTTGGAAGTCTATCTCTCAGTCACTGCTTTTTTCAGAAACAGTGATTTCTCTTTGTTATCTTGGATAGATCCTGAAAAGATACTCCCGTTGCACCATCTTTAGGTGGCTCAGACAGGCCATCATTCAAGATGATGGTCGTGACCTCAAGGACTAGGTTCCACCTTTTCCTATCAAGACGTACATTACTAGATTTGTGAGCACTTGGGCTTTTCTGCATCAAACAATCATTTTTTTTCAAATTTGCAGGGCTGCCACGTCTTCTGTTTTCTAAGTTCTACAGAGTAGACTCTTCTGCCTTATCTGGTGCCATCTTCAGGCTTAAGGTACTTCAGGCAGTTCATTGAGCTGCAGGCAGTCCCCAGTTTTCTCTTGTTTTGTTGCTGCATTTGCTGTGTTACCCAACCCTCAGTTGGACTGCTTCTGTATGTCACAAAGGTTAAACACTTTCTGTGTCCGTCGCGGGATAAGAGAGAAAATGATTTCTGTACTCCCTGTAAAATCCCTTTTCTAGAGTCCATTGAGTGACTACCTCTCTGTGTTTATGGTTCTGCTCTTGGTACTTCTTTCCTTACAAAACTGAGGCTTGCTGGTAATAAGAGGGGTTATCCTGGGCTGATCCACAGTTTTTTGCATGCCAGTGTCCAAATCTCTTGCAGGCAGCATTATAACCCAAAGGTTTATGTCCTCTAGTGTCCTTCAATGGACAAGAAAAGGATTTTACAGTGAGCACCAAAAAGTGATTATTTTAATCGCCCCATGTCTCCAAGGGACATTAATTTGGTACTTTGGGTTCTTCAAAACCTCCCTTTGAACTGATTTGAGATTTTTACATTGGAGATTCTCACAAGTGAGCTGGCCATTTCCTCTGTCATGAGTGCCTGAGTAGGCAGCTCTTTTTTGCAAGGAACCTTTTTTTCTCTTAGTTGGGACTCGGAGGTACTGAGATCCAGACCCTTCTTTCTCCCCAAGGTTGTCTCTTACTTTCACCTCAATGAAGACTCTGTCCTTCCATCCCTATGTCCTGTTCTATACCATCCCAAGGAGATTTAATTTCACTGCATGAATTTAGTCAGAGCAGTTAGGGTCTACCTAGCCGCAACATTTTCTTTCAAGAAAGACTGAGTGCCTTTTTGTCCTCCCTGAAAGCCCTAAAAAGGGACATCCTGCTGCTTCTTCCACTACAATTTCTCTTCCCTATTAGGGTTCATTTCATCTAATCTGTGGGTGTTTCTAGCACCTTTCAACACCAAGCATCTGTTTCACAGCTTTGCAAGGACGCCACATGGTCTTCCATTTATATTTGTTTAAAGCTTTATTGGGTGGATGTTCAGGCCTCTTCGGCCATCTGAGTGTTGGGGGTCCATTGACCCTGCCTTATGTGGGTCTGTTTGCTATATTGTTTCCCATCCCTCGGTTTATTGCTTGCAGAAATCCCATGTTCTATGACTTGCTTTCCTGTGTCCTGTACTGTACAATTAAGATAATGGGAATTTAAACAGATAAGTAAATTCCATGTCTTGGTGTACAGTACAGGACACAGGTCCCTCCCCACTGTCTTCTAACTTCTAATTGCTTACTACAAAACTGGCCTTCAATGGAGTGGGTGGGGTTATATAAAGGTGCACTGCATTCCCAGCAAAGTTTTTTGCCAGTATTTAATTACGTGAACGTAACAGCGTGTAACCCATGGTCTTTGACTTGCTGTCCCATTTAGTTTAAACCTAAACTCTAGAATAAACTGTTACTGCACTGTTGTCAAAATTTATTGAGTATCTAAAGAATAATATTAATTTCATGTTGCCTGTTAACAGGAAAATATCTGGATATCAAAAACGGCAGTTTGGCAAATTTTCAAAAGTTGTCAATGCAGATTATGATGGAGAATCAAAAACAAAACTTTATCTTAAGCTAAACAGAAAAGATAACTCATCTGCATACAGTAAAGGTAAGTTATTATGGTTGTATTGTTTTATGTTGATCGTTGTGCAGTAAATGTGAAGGAATATTTGCCTTAACGGTGTAATTAGGGTCTAAAGTCTCCTGTAAAAACAGGAGGCATATTCAACGCTGACACAAAGGACACAACTAGGTGAACTGCTGGCAGACACTAAAGGCTAACTCAAAATACCCCAAATGAACATAAAATATGCAGTGTTGCGCAATTCATAAATGTCCATATAATAGAAAATAAAAGAAAGAGTCCCAATAAAGTGTGCGTGTGGATACAGCTTAGGTAAAGTGCAGGTGACACACACAAGGCAAAAAGATCTCAAATCCAGTGTTGGTGACCCCTCCACCTCAAACAGATGGCCTCGCACCTCAAGGACTCGACCTGAAACAGGTCACATAGCGAGGATCTGATATCAGATAAAGCAATCCAGGCAGAGCAATCCACAGATAGCAGCTCCAATGTTCATCCAAATCAGTGAGATGATAAAGCGTATAGATGGAAAGAGAAAACACACCGATCTAATGCTCTCTGTAGCCACATTTATTAGTAAAAAGAAGAAATATATTGCACTTACATGAAGCCGCACTCAGATCCGAGTGACGGCATAAGACTGTGTAATGGTATCACACGAGATGGCCGTGGGTGACGTCATGCGTGACACCAGACCCCCGTACGCGTTACATCCGTAGGCGGGACTTCCTCAGCGTGGGGCAGGATACACGCAGATGGCCCACTTGTTATATATAATGCCATGGTAACCAGCAGTAGGCCAATCAGGGTCCTGGACACAGCGGTCAAATGACCAGTTACATCAAAAAGATCACAAATTTGATCTTTTTGCCTTGTGTGTGTCACCTGCACTTTACCTAAGCTGTATCCACACACACACTTTATTGGGACTTGCTTTTATTTTCTATTATATGGACATTTATGAATTGCGTAACACTGTATATTTTATATCTAACGTCTCCTGTGCAAGATATGCTGAAAAGGCTCTTTATCATCTTTGAACTGAATTTAGTTAGTGTACATAATGTTCAGTTTGCAAACGGACATAGTACTACTGTCTTTAACTGATTCCCACTTGGCCTGTGGCCGAATAATGCCAGAGCCTGCTTTTTGTCAATCCAGGTGGACGCCATATGATGTCCTCCCAGATTGCACCTCGTGCAGGGGCAAGCAGCGGCGTGATCTGTTACTGGATGCGTTCATGGGACACAGCTAATGACTGATCACTGTACTGGCCCGCTGCTGGTACCATTCGACCACTGTAACCAATCACAGCAGGTTACATGACCGTTGTAAACAATGGATGGCTTCCTTTCAAGCCACCCATTGTGTACAATCGTGTTGCTAGCTGTGATTGGTCACAGTGATCACATGGTACAGACTGGGCCAATCACAGCCCAATCATAGCTAATCACAACAAAACAAACTGAAAGAATCAATTTCATTCAGTAAAATGCTTGCATATAGCAATGAAATTCATACATGTGTAAAAAAACAAAAAAAAAATCTACTGATCACTTCCCCAGAGTAGTACAATATTACTATGGGACAGTATATTGCTCTGGTCAAAGTGTGTTGAAAAAAAATCGTGAAAAAAATAAAAGAAACAAAAATATAATAAAAATTAAAACATTTTTTTAAAAATTATTATTATTTTTTATTCGTACTATCACCAGTCAGTGTTCCTGAACACCGCCACACCAGTTATTTGATGACGCTGTACTGCACTGGTGACAGTATGTGACAATTTTTTTTTTAATTTCTTCATTTTTCCAAAAAACTATGACAAAAAATTAGAACTTCAAAAAACTCAGAATGCCTCTTAATAAATACCTTGGACTGTCTACATTCCAAAAAGAGGTCCAGCTTTCCTACAATCGAAATGATTCACACTGATTTGGGTTATTTGCACCAAAGAAATATAACAGAATACATTTTGGCCTAAATTAATGACGTGCATGTTGTGCCTCTGTATGTGGCCAGGCTGTGTAAAAGTCTCACACATGTGGTATCACCATACTCGGGAGGAGTAGCAGAATGTGTTGTGTGTAGTTGTAAGTATGCATATGCCATGTGAGAGAAATAACCTGTTAATATGACAATTTTGTGAAAAAATAAATTTAAAAAAAATCTTTTTGCACAGAATTGTGGGAAAAAATTAAAACGTGAAAAAAAAACTCACCGTGCCTCTTACTAAATACATTGGTATGTCTACTTTCCAAAAAGGGGTCATTTTGGGGGTACTTGTACTTTCCTGGCTTGTAAGGCCCCTTTCACACGATCGGACCGTTCAGGTCCGCCTGTCAATTTTGACGGCGGACCTGAACGGGCGCTCCATGTTAGTCTATGGAGCGTCAGATGTCAGCGGAGACATGTCTGCTGACATCTGACCCGGTCCGATCCGCTGAAAAGCTGACGGATGGCTCTACATTTAGGTCCATCGCTGGCGGATCGGGTGAGATCTGACGAAAACGGACACGCTGTCCGTTTTCGTCCGATCCCTCCATAGGCGGCAGCGGCGCCTGACAAGCCCCTCCCCACTCAGTGAGCAGAGAGGGACCTGTTATCCGCCGGCTCAGCGGAGATCAACGGACTGATCTCCCGTTGAGCCGGCGGACCGAGGCGGGCTCTGTGGAAACGAAGTCCGCCTCATGTGAAAGGGGCCTTAGTGTCTCAAGAAATCAGAAATCAATCAGTACATCAGGTGTGATCAATTTTCAGTGATTGGCATCATAGCTTGTAAGCTCTATAACTTTCAGAAAGACCAAATAATATACACTGATTTGGGTTATTTTTACCAAAGATAAGTAGCGGTATAAATTTTGGCCAACAAAAATTTATGAAGAGAAATTAATTTTTTTACAAAAGTTTTAGTCTTTTTTTTTTTTTATATTTCAAACAATAAAAAACCCAGTGATAATTAAATACCACCAAAATAAAGCTCTGTATGAAAAAAAGGACAAATTCATATGGGTACAGTGCTGGTTGGTGTTCACACGATGCCCCAACTTTACATTGCCAGACAATTACAATCCTTTCAACAGCTTCAGTTGAAATTTTTGTTAGATCAAGAAATTATTTTATTGATGTTTACAACTTAGACATGCAGCACAAGCACAGTTAGCTGTATCTGCCTCTCTGACTGGCAATGGGTTGATACTGCATGGATTAATTTAATCTCAATAACCAAGGGCTTTATATCCTCTATGTATATATATCTACTGCATAAATCTGCAGTCAACTTCTCATTACCTTGTAGACAGAAGTGTGAAGTGGATTTGGGTGTGCTGACTGATGAGATGTGGGAGGATGCCTTTCAGGCAGTCTCCAAAGTGTAATGGTCTGTTTCCCACAGGCGGACACAATTATTTTTATTGCATTGGGTCTACAGAACTTTTCTCAACAGGATAGGTGGCAGAGAAACTCGATGTTGTGGGAAATGCAAAGTGAATCAATGTGATCTCTTACATCTACTGTGGAGTTGCCTTAAATTTGTGCGATACTGGGGTATGGTGGTATTTAAAATCAACAGTATATTTGGTACGCACATAAGCAATACCCCACTGACATGTATATTGGTCTGCTTTGAAGCCACAGAACTAGACATGCACACTTCCCTCGCAGTGACATGATCTTTATTCACAGCCCGTAGAATGGTAGTATTGAAATGGGCTTCCACTACAGCAAACACTTTGGCAGAATGGGTTGCTGAACTCAAAATTATAGCATATGAAAATCTTACTTGAGTTGTTGAGTCTCGAAAAAGTACTTCTTAATATGGACTGGATGAAGTGGTTGTGGAGGCTGTGATATGTCTTATCAATGTCAGAGAGCACAGAAATATGCTTAAGACACTGAAATAATGGGTAATCGGTTATATAACTAAAGTAAATATGGTTGTTCTTGCTGAAGATTCTTCTGTTTTTACTGTTTACTGTTTTTCTATTCTATATATATTGTGATTTGAGCTATGTTATGTGCCTTTGTACCATACGTATTGTTGTTATTACCTGTATTTGAAGATGTTAAAAAAACATTGTCAAAAACTAATTAAAAAACTAAGCTATTCCAAATTACAGGAAATAACATACAAACTTGTCTGCCATCCAGGGGGCATTTATCCTTCCCTTCATATTGGCATTAGGTGCCAGTACTGTCAGAGGGGCGGTCCATTTGATAAAAGGCACAAGGAAAAGTATCAGTATAGAAGAGAGCACACGCTTGCTAGACCCCCTTCTGTAAGGCTAAAAACCCATAGGTGATGTAGGTTTCTTAAGAAACATACATTTTTTAAAGAACTTTTTATATTTTTTGACAAGAGCAGTGTGTCAGTGCAAAATTAGCTAATCACAAATCTGTATTGGGTAAAAGTAAAAGTAAAACTAGCCCCTAAGTTTGGCATTTTCCTTTAAAGTTTTGTGAATTCAACTTTAAAAAAAAAAATAAAAATCAGGAGGCATTTTCAAAAGTGTGGTACCGTATATACTCGAGTATAAGTCGAATTTTCAGCACATTTTTTTGTGCTGAAAGTGCACACCTCAACTTATACTCGAGTCAAGCACTTTTCTGCAGCAAAAAATTTCATTTTCCGAACCGAATTTGGGGCCCCGTATCTCAGGGCCACTTGGTGCTAGGAACCCCAAATTTGGTGTGCAAACCCAGTAGAACTGGTACCATAACATATCTAAAGCTGGGGTTCCTAGCACGAAGTGGCCCTGAGATACGGGGCCCCAAAACCGGTTTGGAAAATGTCATTCTCTGCTGCAGAAAAGTGCTTGACATTTTCTGAACTGATTTTTGGGGCCCTGTATCTTGGGGCCACTTAGTGCTAGAAACCCCAGCTTTGGAAAGTTTATGGTACTAGTTCCACTGGGTTTGCACACCAAATTTGGGGTTCTTAGCATTAATTGGCCCAGAGATACGGGGCCCCAAATTCGGTCAACTGTGTCCATCTGCAGCAATGTAATTTCGGGACCCTTTGGGTTCAGAGACCCCAAATTTTGGCTGCAGCTAGGGGGCATCTAGGAACCCTTAACTACCGTGTTTGAAGTTCAGGGGACCTATGGCTGCAAATGGGCACAGTGAGGCATGCAAATGGGCACAGTGATGATGCAAATGGGCATTGTTGACCCTCTTTTCCACTTACAGTAGCTGTGCATTTCTCACCCTCGTCTTAAACTCGGGTCAATAAGTTTTTCCCATTTTTTTGTGGTAAATTAGGGCCTCGACTTATACTCGGAACGACTTATACTCGAGTATATACGGTATTAATAATACTTGATATGACGCTTAATACATGTAGGTTGTGTTACTGCTGTATAATAGTTGTAATACATTCACCTTTTTTTTTCTGAAGTTTAATGTGTGTTGCACTGAATGTCAAATTATACTTATGTACATTTCATGTTTATATTGCTTTCTTTTTAAAGTACCCAGGAAGCTTGTTGACCTGACATGTACAGGGGACTTTTAGAGCAATGTGTCCATTCATCTTGAGAATCCTTGTCGTTTTACAACTGAGCTGTAATATATAATGGTACTATTTTTAATGACCTACTTTATCACATTTTTTCAGATGATGTCTGGGTTGTTTCAAAGACTCTGAACTTTGATCCTGTGGATACTTTTATCGCTTGCAGCGTTTTCTATGGACCCTCTGCTAACAATGACATAGAGATTTCTCCTTTGAAAGGATACTGTCCTTCCAACTGGCCAGCAAACAGTAGGTGACTGTAGTAACTTGCAAAACAAAGAATTTTGTAACAAAAAATGGTGACAACTTTTATGACTCTTGATGAGTAGAATGGTGGTGTTTTTTATGGTATCTGTCAAAAATGACTTCCATCACTGTAATTTGATCTGTCACCAACTACAATATATATATATATATATATATATATATATGCTCAGCATAAGTTAGTACACAGATTTTAATCAATATCTCAATGAACACATGAACAGTTTCTACAATTTTGACAAAACTGAGTTTTATAGAATATTTGTTTAATAATATAACTTAGATTACAAAATCTTCAGTTTTACTCAAATTAGTTTATGCAAAAATGAATACACCCCACAACAAAAACTGCTACATCTAGTATTTTGTATGACCTCCATGATTTGTAAGTCTTCTGGGCATGGAATGAACAAGTTAGCGACATATTGCAATATCAATCTTTTTTCCATTCTTCAAAAATTACCTCTTTTAGAGCCTGAATGCTGGATGTAGAGCAGGGGTAGGCAACCTTAGAGTGGTGAAGATCTACATGGGAGAAATCAAAGATCACCGGGCTCAACGTACTATTTTTGGGAGCTAACCTAGCAAGGCCATTGAAAAGTAAGGCAGTTTTGAAAAAAATAGGGGCCAATTCACTCTGGGATCATTTGGTAATGCGGCACACACTCCTGTGCATTTCCCACGTTTTTCCTTGTGTGGTGCATTTCCCACGTTTTTCCTTGTGTGGTGCATTTTGACAGCCCATTCATTTGAATGGGCTGCAAATCACACTGGAATGCAGAAAAAGTAATGCATGCATTACTTTTAAAAGCACGCTGCAGCACAAAGCATGGTACTGTGGAAACCATGCGATATGGTGCCCACAATTGCACTGCGTTTGCGATCTGCATTTGGGGTGCTGTTACCAAAACACTGGCACCTGCATGCAGATCGCAAAGTCAGTGTGCTCATCGGCAGTGCGGGAAACGCGGATAGAATTTATGTTTCCTGCACCACATTCTGGTGTGAACCGGCCCTTAGAAAAATATAATAATACAAATGTCAATGTAAAAATATGAACTTATTCAGGTCAGGAGTAACTAGAGTTCACAGGTTAGGAGTACATAGCCCAGCATTACAGGTCAAGAGGAGTACATAGCCCAGCATTACAGGTCAGGAGTATATAGCGCAGCGTTCACAGGTCAGGAGTATACAGCTCAGCATTACGGGTCAGGGGTAATACAGCTCAGCATTACGGGTCAGGAGTATACAGCTCAGCATCACGGGTCAAGAGTATACAGCTCAGCATTACAGGTCAGCAGTATACAGCTCAGCATTACAGGTCAGGAGTCTACAGCTCAGGATTACAGGTCAGGAGTATACAGCCCAGCATTACGGATCCGAGTATACAGGTCACTACTGTTTTCCCCTTCCTAATGATCAGCTCCTTACCTGCATGTTCAGACCTGCTGCTTTCTGTCCCCTCCCCTCACATCTATACAGAGTGCCTGTGTGATATGTAGCAAATGGGTGGGAGGGATGTGAGGCGGGGATCACAGGAGTCAGTGAAGCCATGCTGCATATAGCTGGCTGCTTGTGTGTGCTGCTCTGCTCAGGAATCGGGAAGGAATTGTTTTGGCAGCGGGGTCGGCACTGTAGACACGAGATCTACCCGTCACCCTCTGGCGATCGGGGGGGGTTGCCGACCCCTGATGTAGCGTGATGCTCAACTTGTCTCTTCAGAATTCCCCATAGGTATTCGATTGGGTTCAGATCAGGAGACATACTTGGCCACTGAATCACTTTCACCTCGTTCTTCAGAAATGCAACAGTGACCTTAGGTGTGTGTTTTGCATCATTGTCATGTTGAAAACTACACGACGACCAAGGGCACGGAGTAATGGTAGCATCTTCTCTTGTAATGTAATATAGAGCAGTACATCTGTGAATTCAATGAAATGCAGCTCCCCTACACCAGCAGCACTTATGCAGCCCCACAGAAGGACACTGCCAACGCCATGTTTTACTGTAGGCACCATGAACTTTTCTTTGTACGCCTCACCTTTGCAACACCATACAGTTTTAAAAGCCATCATTTCCAAAAACATTTATCTTGGTCTCATAACTTCAGAGTACACAGTCCCAGTAGTCTTCTTCTTTTTCAACATGGGTCCTGGCAAATTCTAGGCAGGCTTTTTTGTGCTTTGGCTTTAGGAGAGGCTTCCTTTGTGGATGACACCCATACATGCCATTCCTCTGCAGTGTACACTGTATTGTGTCATGGGAAACAATCACCCCAGTTTGGCTTGTACTTTAGCTAACTGCAGTGAATTTGCATGGCGATTTTCTTGAACCCTTCTCATCTGAAGACGCTCCTGTCGAGGCATTAACTTCTGTGGACGTCTCTGTGAGATTGTTGCAGTTCCATCTTTGTTAAAAAATTTTTTAGCACTTTTGCTGCATTATTCTGATTAATAAGTAAAGCTTTGCTGATCTTCTTTGTAGCCTTCACCTCTCTTGTGTAAAGAAATTATTTTCTTTCTCAGGCCTTGTAACATGTTCTCTATGTAGTGCCATTGTTGACAGCATGAAATGGGAAGGGGTTTTCTTTAAGTAACGCCCTTTGATAACCAACTGTCTGCTGGACACCTGTTTAATGAATAATTGGATAGTTGAATTCTTGTTAATTATGATTTTGTTGTCTAAAATTTATTCATTTTTGCAACATGAACTTAAATGATATATATATATATAGCTATATCTATATCTATATATAGATAAATATATATATATATCTATATATATAGATATATATATATAGATAGATATATATATATATACACTGAGCAAAATTATAAACGCAACACTTTTGTGTCTGCTCCTAATTATCATGAGCTGAACGCCAAGATCTATGACCTTTTTTCTATGTACACAAAAGGCCTATTTCTCTCAAATATTGTTCACACATCTGTCTAAATCTGTGTTAATGAGCACCTTTCCTTTGCCGAGATAATCCATCCACCTCACAGTTGTGGCATATCCAGATGTTGATTAGACAGCATGATTATTGCACAGGTGGCCAAAATAAAAGGCCAATGTGCAGTTTTACTGTATTAGGGGGGTCCGAAAACCAGTCAGTATCTGGTGTGACCACCATTTGCCTCGCAGTGCAGCACATCTTCTTCACATTGAGTTGGTCAAGTTGTTGATTGTGGCCTGTGGAATGTTGGTCCATTCCACAGGCCACAATGGCTGTGCGAAGTTGCTGGATATTGACAGGAACTGGAACACGCTGTCATATATGCAGGAACTGGAACACGCTGTCGTATATGCCGATCCAGAGCATCTCAAACATGCTTAATAGGTGACATGTCCGGTGAGTATGCTGGTCATGCAAGAACTGGGATGTTTTCAGCTTCCAGGAGCTGTGTGTAGATCCTTGCAACATGGGGCCATGCATTATCATGAGGTGATGGTCGTGGATGAATGGCACAACAGTGAGCCTCAGGATCTCATCCCTGTATCTCTGTGCATTCACAATGCCATCAATAAAAATGCCCGTGTTCGTTTTCCATAGCATACGCCTGCCCATACCAAAATCCCAAGGCCACCATGGACCACTCGATCCACAATGTTGACATCAGCAAACCGCTTACTCACAGAACTCCATTCACGCTGTTTGCCATCTGCCCTCTACAGTGAAAACTGGGATTCATCCATGAAGAGAACACCTCTCCAAAATGCCAGACGACATTGAATGTGAGCATTTGCCCACTCAAGTCGGTTACGACGACGAACTGCAGTCATCACAATTAAAAATCATAAATCATCATAAGTATAAAAATCAAAAACACAATAAAACACAAATGTGAACATGGAAAAAAAACCTGAAGGCAATATTTTGCAAACAAATGGCCATACATTACATCTTCTGATATCCTTGTGCAATATGCAAAGTCGGAAGTATACACCGGTGCAAAAATGATTGTGACCTTCACCTTCCCCAGTGGGCACACACTCTGCACTCAACGATTTGTATATTTAATTAACTTTTTATTGAAAACATTTGTTACATCTGCACGTACGTTTTTTGATGCAGTTTATGGATGAATAGGAAGTCTTTAAAGTTGCACATGCTCTTTATGTGTTTTTGATTGATCTTGTAAATATGCACATGTTTCACTTAATGCTGTTTATATGTATATTTAGCATATGTTGTGATTGCACAAATTTGTAGCAGCAGTTCTAGCAAGATTGTTTTATTTAGATTGTTTGGTTAACACACTGCTGGTGGCTTGAATAGCATTGGGATTGTTAGTTATATACGTATTTCAATACTGTATAATCTTTTAGTGGATCTTACCCTAATGCCGTGTACACACAATCGGACATTCTGACAACGAAACCGTGGATTTTTTCCTGAAGGATGTTGGCTCAAACTACATACATATACACGGTCACACAAATGTTGTCGGAAATTCCGAACGTGAGAACGCGGTGACGTATAAGACGTATGACAAGAGAAAAAGGAAGTTCAATAGCCAGTGCGGCTCCTTCTGCTTGATTCCGAGCATGCGTGAGCTTTTGTGCGACGGACTTGTGTACACACTAATGGATTTTCCGACAACGAGTGAAGTTGGCTGAAAATTTGAGAACCTGCTCTCAAACATTTGTGGCGGGAAATTCGAGGAAATGTTCGATGGAGCATACACACAGTCGGACTTTCCGACAACAAACTCGCATCGAACATTTCTCGTAGGAAAGTCTGACCGTGTGTACGCGGCATTAAGCTTCCTTATGAAACAATGGGAGTGTGATCTTAATATAACACTGGATTTAACTGAATGGCAGGATATAGCTAACATTTTATTTAAAATATCCATTAATAAGACCCTGGTTGAATCTAATTATAAAACTTTATTTCTTTATCGTACATCATGGGACATAGAGCTATAAGTAATAACTTAATGGGTATATAGGCACCTTCAGGTGATGGACACTGGTATGCCCAATCCAGGAAGTTCACTCCCTATATAACCTCTCCTCCTTCCAAGAGCACATCAGTTTTTTCGCCAGTGTCTAAGGAGTGAAGATGTGCTCTGAGGAGCTCCAGGAGGGATCCATGCTGGATTTAAATAGCCTCCATAGACCAGATCCATCCAAGGTGCCACTGAGGCCAAAGTGGATGGTACCTGGGCCTCGTATCAGAAGCACAAGATTTTGCCTGTGATGCCTCTCTTTGTAGTGCTGGACCCCGAGACCCAGGGCTTTGGTCATGCTACATTACCTAAAGCTTTCCTGTTGGGGTGCTTTTTACAGGTCCAAGGGAGTGGAACCCCGAAATAAAGGGACCTGGTCCTTAAAGGTTTGCTAAACGCAGCCTGCCATGATGGGTGAGGGTTGGATTGTCTGTTAATTAAGCAAATCCTGCAGCTGGGATAAGGTAAGGGAAGAAACTTGGGAACTAGAAAGTCCACCTATGCTTTCTTCTTTTAAGGGAAAAATGTTGTCATGCCTTTAAAATCTCCACTAGAGGGAGTATATGCACATACCTTAATCTGTTATCTTCACTGGAAAGCTCAGTGTCAGTCTGTGTGCGGCTGCAGCAGCTTGCGCAGGGGGATTCCTCTCAGGTAAGAGATCTGCTAAAATGCTTTTTTTCTCCCCCCTGAAGGGACAGGGGGCTAGGGAAACACCAGCGGTGTACCCCCCTTGTAATGTCCCCCCCTCTGCAGAGGGGGGGTGCGGAGGTCCCGGATTTTGTTCCATCTGTTCCTTATGCTGGCTGGTGTCAGGGGCTCTGCCTCTTCTCACCCCCCTCGTGTTGGGTCTGTAGACCCGAAAGCCGCCTGCGCGGGAACATTTTCAAAAACGAAAGAGGGGGCGGGTTTATGGAGGGGGCGGGGCCTAGGTGCAGCACCGTGCAACGTCCACGAGGACGCACGGCAGGCAAGCAGGATAATAAAATACAGCTGGAACAGTCTCTCCCCGGCTGACATTGAGGAAACAACCAGTCTGCACACAGGGACACAGGAGCTGTGGGGCACATGTGGGTTGCAACTGGCATTCCTGATACAGGAAGGAGTTTTTTCCCAGCACTAGGCTGAACTTAATAGCGGCATTATTCTGTCTTCACTATGTTCAGAAAATAGTGCAATTTAATAGTGCCTCTGCTTTTGTGCTTAGGACTATGCGTACCAAAAAAGACACCACAAAAAAACAAGGATTTCACCCCCAGGCATTAGGAGTTCCAGTCGTATTTCCACACTGTCATCTTCGCTTGAAATACCATTTATGGCAAGCCAGGGTGAGCCATTGGAACAACTTGATGGTGCAGCTGCTTCCCACAGTTCAGCCCCTGTATACGTGACTGAAGATGTCCTTTCTTCCTCCCTGCAGGGCCTGAAAGGAAGATTAGCGGCTTTGATTGCATCCTCCATTCCAATGGATAGGAAGTGTGCCAGATCCCCCTCCCCCACTTCAGACCCTTTGCAAGGGGAACAGTGGGCACAGGATGAGGTATTACCCTCAGCCGATCAGGAGGAAAGACAAACTCTGTGGAGGAAACAACGGTAGATGAACCCTCAGCCTCGCAATCTGAGACGTTGCTGATACAATCTCTTACAAAGATGGTTCGTTCTACTTTCATGCTACCCCTAACGGAGTCTGCTGAAAGCTCAGTTTCTTCCTTGGGTTCCTTAAAACCTTCACAGTCTTTGCATGCGTTTCCTGTCCATGCATTGCTAGAACAGCTTATTTATGCTGAATCGGATCACCCAGATAAGCATTTTCTTCCTCCAAAGAGATTTTCACTTCTCTATCCCATTGAGGAGAAATTCCCCCAAAAATGGAAGGTACCAGCAGTTGACTCTGCAATTTCCAGTGTGAATAAAAGTCTAATGCCCTGTACACAGGATCGGACATTGATCGGACATTCCGACAACAAAATCCATGGATTTTTTCCGACGGATGTTGGCTCAAACTTGTCTTGCATACACACAGTCGCACAAAGTTGTCGGAAAATCCGATCGTTCTGAACGCGGTGACGTAAAACATGTACGTCGGGGCTATAAACGGGGCAGTAGCCAATAGCTTTCGTCTTTTAATTTATTCTGAGCATGCGTGGCACTTTGTGCGTCGGATTTGTGTACACACGATCGGAATTTAACCGATCGGATTTTGCTGTGGGAAAATTTTATTGCCTGCTCTCAAACTTTGTGTGTCGAAAATTCCGATGGAAAAAGTCGGATGGAGCCCACACACGATCGGAATTTCTGACAACACAATCCGATCGCACTTTTTCCATCGGAAAATCCGACCGTGTGTACAGGGCATAACTTGTCCAGTAGACAATGCACAAATGCTTAAGGATCCAACAGATAAAAGGTTGGAACTCCTGTTTAAAATCTGCTTTTTCCTTGGCAAATGCCGTTACTCAGCCTGCAGTCGCTGCAATAGGCGTCTGTCAATCCTTAAAGGATAAAGATTGGGAATTCAGTTAGCGCAAGAACAATATCCTGACTGTAAAATAAGAGCAGCTGAGCACTGAAGGTAAAACATATAAACCCTTATCAAGTACAAAGTAAATAAGCAGTGCAGCGCTAGAAGTGCAATCAGAGGACTCAGAAATTGTTTATAGCATATAAATAATGAAAGTCCCCTTATAAAAGAAGATGAAAAAAGACGAATTGACAGAAGGAAGTCTCCTCTGCGGTGGTCTGGGTGCTCAAAAGGTTCATACGGTGCAATGCAATCAGTGATTCCACCACCAGCTAGCCGAACCGCTCACCTCAGTCACAGGACCCCTGAGCTAACAGATGGGTCAAACAGACATTTACCGCTCTTAGTGGTCAAGGATGGAAGCTTGAATGGGTAGATAATCACACCAACTTGGGAAGACCACACTTGATTGTAATCAATTTTCAGCTGTAGTGACATGAAATATAAAAATATATATAGTGCACACTGCGTGGCTAAAACAACTTCATTTATTAAAAAGTCAAGTACTCACATAAAAAGCACTAAAGCCCTAGTGCTGGGATGAATGGTGAATGATAACATCATGATATGACATCAATGAATAAGATGGCTGCAGTGACGTCCCAGGGAACTCCCGCACGCGTATCGTCCTGTTCGGGACTTCCACAGCGGTAATGGAGTCCCGGGCGTCTAATCCATATATATATAATAAAACCCTTTATCTCATTCACCTGTGTGACAAACTATCCAACGGAGGCCGTCCATTCAGAACGAACCGCTTTGGGGTCAAGGAAATAGCTTCCTGTCTGTAATCCTAGGTGACCATAGCGACCGTGGCGTCATCGACGGCATGTCGCCCGGTCACATGACCTAACATGCAGGGAGACACTTCCTATTTACAATACTGAGTTACCGTGGCGGCCGGTCAGGTGAACTAGCGCACGTACTACCAGCTATTGAGCTGGAACGCATACAGGGAAAAGCAAGCTCCGCCCTTGGTAACCCGCCCTCCAATTAGAGTCATTACTATGGTAATCCACCTACACAGCCTGAGACTGCCCCACAACGGACTGCTCTGTGGGATGGTACACAAGATTGTGAAAAATTATTAACTCTAAAGCGGCTGAAATTAGAAACCCCCGGCCAGTCCACTGACTGAAAAATTAGATATCTGAACAGAACAGAGTTGGTAATGGCCTTAAAGGAGAAGATTTATAAGTAAAAATCGAAGAAGTAATTACGTTTTTTAACATTACCCTTAGCCTGTTTACATGGTGGACAATGCCCGCAGGCATAAAAACCTGTCAATACATTGAATATCCTGTTCTTAAATACCACAGGTGGATCGATAACCCCAGGGGCCAATTTATCTCTCAAGGAAGGAGCCTTCTTGTAGACAAACTGGGGATATTCGGACAGGACTGGACCAAGTACCCTATCCTGTTTAAGAATAGGCCAATGTTTATGAACAATCTTTTTGAAATTTTTGTATTGTACATTGAAATCCAGGATCATTTTGGTGTTCCCAGATATATCCTGTTGATCCTTAGGGAGATTGGACACCAATGTTGCTCTATCCAGCATCCGGACACCTTTTTGCAAAAAACGAGCCGAAAGAACCTGTGACTGTGAAAGATAGTCACTTTCGTGTGTACAATTTCGCCTGATGCGTACAAATTGTCCCTTCGGAATGTTGCACAACCACTGGGTGTGGTGGCAACTTCCTAGGGGAATGAACGCATTGCGACCAGTGGGTTTAAAATGGTTCATCAGCTTTAACTGATTACCCTCCACAGAGATATCCAAATCAAGAAAGATTATCCGCTCACTACTCACATTCCAGGACAAAATGATATTCCTATTAATCCAGTCTAATTTCTGCATGAATAGATCCAGATTAGGCCTGTCACCCTTCCAGATCATAATGATATTGTGAATATATCTTTGGTAACAGACAAGTTCCGGGGGTGTGTTTTTAAAGATAGCCTCCTTCTCCCAATGTGCCATGAATAGGTTGGAAACACTGGGAGAAAACCGGGCCCCCATTGCTACACCTCTGGTCTGAAGGTAGAACTTTTATGTTATACCAAAAATAATTTTTTGATAGGCAGAACTTCAGACAATCCAACATGAAGTTCTTATGTCTTCTAGTTAAGTTAGATGTTCTGAATGCCCACTGTACAGAAGTCAGGGCGTCGTCATGGCTGATAATCGTATACAACGAACTGACGTCTGCTGTTATCAGAAAACAAGAGGACAGACTAGGAAGAGCTTCAAGAATCTGGATGATGTGTTTGGTGTCTTTCAAAAAAGACTGAGTATTTGAAATCATTGGTTGGAGAAAGTAGTAATGTATTGACCGAGTCTCGACGAGACTGAATCGATCCCATTGACTATTGGCGGGCCTGGTGGATTGGTACTGTTCTTATGAATCTTTGGCAAAAAGTATATTATCGGAGTGCGACAGGATGATGGATCTAGATAAGATGCTTCTTTGGAACTAAGGACTCCTATATGTTTCCCTCTTTCAATAAGTGAGTGTAACTCCTCCTTAAACTGAAGCATGGGATCCTTGGTGAGCATAGCATACGTGTTATAGTCACTAAGCAGATTCTCCTTAAAGGATCAATTTAGGCAAGCCCTTAAAGAGGTTCCTGCACAACAAGCCCGGGAATTGGCAGAACTACAAAAGCTTTATGCTTTGCCATAGATGCCAATAAAGATTCTATTCACCAGGCGTCCCGCCTTACGCTTATGCTAGTACATATGTGTAGAATCCTGTGGTTAAACAATTGGTCAGCCGAAGCACTATGTAAAAACCTCCTAACTGGGTTACCTTTTCATGGGGAGCGGCTATTTGGGAATGATTTACACAAATATATCCAAACAATTTCTTGTGGGAAAAGTACTCTTTTGCCAGTCAAAAGAAAGTATAAACGCCCTTCATTAAAATGGACTCTTTCTCCTGCGCCAGGGGCTTCCGCCTCTAGGTAGTGGTGACGGCCTCTGCCGTCAGACTCTAGAGGAAAACCTCAGGGTCAGGCCCACGCTTAAAAGCAGTATCATAAAGCCTCATCATGAAGATGCAACCCCCTCACCAAGGTGGGGGGAAGACTTCTGCAGTTTTCAGAATTCTGGCAAGAAGAAATTCAGGACAGATGGGTCATCTCCACGGTAATTCGGGGTACAAGCTGGAATTTTGGCACTTTCCACCGCCTCGTTTCCTGAGGTCAAGCGTTCCAAAAGATCCAGTAAAAAGGCAATCTCAATTATCGGTCTAGTGCCCGAAACAATCTCAGGGGGTGATCATACCGATCCCCATAAAAGAGCAAGTTTTGGGGTTTTATTCAAACCTGTTTATGGTACCAAAACCAAATGGAGATGTCAGACCCATTCTATATCTAAAAAATCGAAATCAGTTCCTGAAGATCTGCTCCTTTCGCATGGAGACAATCGGGTCAGTAGTTTCTATCCTTTTAGGAGGAGAACTTCTGGCATCTATCGACATCAGGGATGCATATCTGCATGTTCCTAAATTTCCCACTCACCAAAGGTTTCTGCGGTTCGAGGTAGAACAGCAGCATTTCCAGTTTGTAGCCCTGCCCTTCGGGCTAGCTACAGCTCCCCAGGTGTTTACAAAAGTCCTGGCCCCACCTCTAGCCAGGTTAAGGGAACAGAGCATAACAGTCTTGGCATACCTAGATGACCTATTGCTAATAGACCAGTCGGTGGCTCGTTTGGAGCAAAGCGTACAAATTACAACCAGTTACCTGAAGAGTTTGGGTTGGATTCTCAACCTAAAGAAATCTTCCTTAATACCACTAAGAAAGCTTGAGTACTTGGGTCTGATCATAAATACAGCCCAGGAAAAGTTGTTCTTGCCTCAGGCAAAGATCAACTCCATAAGAGAGCTGGTGCAGATGGTCAGGTCAAAAGGCGATCCCTCCATTCGCCTTTGCATAAGGTTTCTAGGAAAGATGGTGGCTTCATTCGAAGCAATTCCCTATGCCCAATTCCATTCAAGACTGTTGCAAAACAGTATCCTGTCTACTTGGAACAAAACAATTCAAGCTTTAGACTTGCCAATGCAGCTGTCCCCAAGAGTCTGCCCAAAGCCTCAGTTAGTGGTTACTGACCCAGAATCTGCTGAATCTGGAGTTATCTGGAAAGTGATAACGACAGATGCCAGCCTTTCAGGCTGGGAAGCAGTACTAGAAAAGACAACTGTCCAGGGACAGTGGTCAAGAGCCGAAAGAACCTTGCCCATCAATATCCTAGAGATTCAGGCAGTGTGTCTGGCTCTGAAGGCCTGGACTTTCAGGTTACAGGATTGTCCTGTTAGGATACAATTCGACAATGCCACACCTGTGGCCTATATCAATCACCAAGGGGGCACCAAGAGGCTCTCAGTGCAGGGAGAGATGAACCATATTCTAACTTGGGCAGAAAGGAATGATCCGTGCCTATTGGCAGTCTTCATTCCGGGAGTAGAGAATTGGCAGGGGGACTACTTGAGTCGCCAGCACTTATTCCAGGGGGAATGGTCTCTTCACCCCAACATTTTTTGGACTATTTGCCAAAGATGGGGGATGCCGGACATATATCTTCTAGTGCCCAGGTTCAACATGAAGTTAGTCAACTTTGTGGCCAAAACAAGGGATCCACTCGCATGCGGAACGGATGTGTTGGTGACCCCGTGGGATCAGTTCTCACTGATCTATGCATTTCCCCCTATTCAGTTGCTGCCACAACTTTTTTGCAGGATCAAGCTGGAAAGAAAGCCAGAAATTCTGGTAGCACCAGCATGGCCCAGAAGGTCATGGTATGCAGAAATCGTAAAGATGGCAGTGGAGGGTCCATGGTCGCTCCCACTACAGCCAGATCTGCTCTCACAGGGACCGATATTCCATCCTACCTTACGGTCTCTAAATTTAATGGCTTGGCTATTTAAACCCACGTTCTGAAGAAACGTGGGCTTTCCGGGTCAGTTATCTCTACCCTGACTAATGCAAGCCAGCTTCCAGAACTATAATATAAGGTCTGGAGGGCCTATGTTTCCTGGTGTGAATCCAAGGGTTGGCACCCTCAGAGATGTATCATAGGAAGAAATCTTGCCTTTCTTCAAAGGCCAAGTCTCAGCTTTATCGGTCTTATTTCAAAGACCGCTTGCTTCATATTCTTTAGTCCGGGGTGATATGCAAGGGGTGATGCAGCTTAATCCGCCAGTCAAACCTCCTTTGAACCCTTGGGACTGGAACTTAGTTTTGTCTGTGTTACAAAAACATTTGAACCGATACAACATATTCCCTTAGTCCTTCTGACAAGGAAGTTGGTATTTTTGGTTGCTGCATATCCTCAGCAAGGAGGGTTTCGGAATTGGCTACTCTTTCTTGTAAAGAGCCATATTTGATTATTCATGAGGACAGAGTGGTGTTACGCTCTCGTCCTCTCTTTTTGCCAAAAGTGCTTTCAGGTTTTTACCTGAACCAAGATATTGTCCTGCCATCGTTTTTTCCAAAACCCTGTTCCAGGGAAGAAAAGGCACTACATTGTCTTGATGTGGTGAGAGCAGTGAAAAACTATTTAAAGACAACTGCTCAAATTTGTAAGACTGATGTCTTATTTATTCTGCCAGATGGTCCTAAGAAAGGACAGGCAGCGTCGAAATCCACTGTCGCTAAGTGGATTCGGCAAGTTATAATTCAAACTTATAATTTAGGGGGTAAGATTCCCCCTTTTCAAGTTAAGGCGCACTCTACCAGGGCGGTTAGTGCTTCTTGGGCAGTGCGTCACCAGGCCTCCATGGCTCAGATCTGTAAGGCCGCAACTTGGTCTTCAGTGCATACATTCACCAAGTTTTATCAAGTGGATGTAAGGAGGTATGAGAATATCGCCTTCGGGTGCAGTGTGCTGCAGGCAGCAGTATAGATCCTTATGTCTGGGGGTACCCTCGGGGTTGTGTCTCCCTCCCCTCAAAAAGCATTGCTAGGGACGTCCCATTAAATTATTACTTAAGGCTCTGCGTCCCATGATGTACAATAAAGAAAATAGGATTTTTTTAACAGCTTACCTGTAAAATCCTTTTCTTGGAGTACATTATGGGACACAGAGGTCCCTCCCACTTTTTGGGGTTTAAGTATATTGCTTTGCTACAAAAACTGATGTGCTCCTGGAAGGAGGATGGCCTATATAGGGAGTGAACTTCCTGGATTGGGTATACCAGTGTCCATCACCTGAAGGTGCCTATATACCCGTTAAGTTATTACTTAAGGCTCTGTGTCCCGTGATGTACTCCAAGAAAAGGATTTTACAGGTAAGCTGTTATAAAAATCCTATTTTAACCGCTTCCCAACCAGCCGCCACAGTTATACTGCGGCAGGTTGGCTCCCCTGTGCAAGCCGTCGTAGATATACGTCGGCTCGCGGGATTGGGATAGCAGGTGCGCCCGCTGCACAGCAGGGGTGCTGATGTTCGTGGCCGATGGTCGCGATGACCGCCGGCCACGAACGATCGCGAGCACGAGGGACAGAACACGGAAGTGTGAGTTTAAACACACAAATACGTGTTCTGTTCTGAGAGGAGTGACAGATTGTGTGTTCCTATTAGCTAGGAACCACGATCTGTCACTTCCTCTAGTCAGTCCACTCCCCTTTCAGTTAGAATCACTTCCCAGGGAACACAGTTAACCCCTTGATCGCCCCCTAGTGTTAACCCCTTCACTGCAATGACATTTTTTACAGTAATCAATGCATTTTTATAGCACTGATCGCTGTATTAATGCCAATGGTTCCAAAAATGTGTCAAAATTGTCCGATGTGTCCGCCATAATGTCGCAGTCACGATAAAAATCGCAGATCGCCGCCATTACTAGTAAAAAAATAAAATAATAAAAATGCTTTAAATCTATCCCCTATTTTGTAGACGCTATAACTTTTGCGCAAACCAATCAATATACGCTTATTGCGATTTTTTTTTTTACCATAAATATGTAGAAGAATACATATCGGCCTAAACTGAGAAAAAATTAGCTTTTTTTAAAAAAAAAATGGGGATATTTATTATAGCAAAAAGTACAAAATATTGTGTTTTTTTTCAAAATTGACGCTCTTTTTTTGTTTATAGCGCAAAAATAAAAACCACAGAGGCCATCAAATACCACCAGAAGAAAGCTCTATTTGTGGGAAAAAAAGGACGTCAATTTTGTTTGGGTGCAACGTCGCACGACCGCGCAATTGTCAGTTAAAGTGACGCAGTGCCGAATTGCAAAAAGTGCTCTGGTCAGGAAGGGGGTAAATCCTTCTGGGGCTGAAGTGGTTAAATGGTACATGGTCCTCATTAGGGTTGCTAAAATGTGTCCACAAGCATCATACTACTGTTTTCGACAATGTGGCCAGGTTTCGTGTTTGGTGGCTGTGCCCTAACGTAACTTTTAGATTAGGATTTTTAAACCCTAGGCACCGACCCTACGCAAATATGCGGCCTCTCTGCAGCTGGGCCTTGGCCCTGAGGGGGCCACATATTTGCACATATTTGCACACATTAGCACTGATAGAACCAGTGAGTCACGAAAAGCTCCTGATCGCTTCTTACGATCGAACATTTTCTGATCGTGTGACCGCCGCGACAGTCAATCATGGGGGTCACCAGCTCCACCCCGCCTTCCGGAACGCCAAACCCCTTAAAGGGGTGGCGAGAGCGGGCGCCAAGGGGTTAACCTAATCCTCTCTGTAATGAGGGTGAACACACAGAGTTCCAGAAGTAGCATTTTTCAAAAATTGGATCCTGAGCTCCTTAAAAACCTGAAAAGGTTAGTATTATACCTTATCCTAGCAGTCAGCATCGCGATTGAGTTGGGACCAGTCGATGGTGTTCTTTGATTATGTTAAACAAAGACTAAACTGGATCATGAACAATGATAAACTTTTGTGCACTCTCAATAATACCCAAACTAAATTTATCAAAACATGAGATCCTCAGATACAATACCTGCCATTGGACTAGCGTGACCTTTTGGAGACACCTTTTCTATTTTCTCTTCTCTTTTTTTCTTTAGGTTGCTTTCTTTTTTTTATTTCCTCTTTCCCTTCTACCAATTGGAATTGGTTTATCAATATTATTTTGTCACAACACTTACGTACAGGCTTTTTATAAATAATTTAAGACATACTGCATCACATGTATATTGACATACAATATACAGTATCTCACAAAAGTAAATACACCCCTCACATTTTTGTAAATATTTTAATATATCTTTTCATGTGACAACTCTGAAGAAATGACACTTTGCTACAATGTAAAGTAGTGAGTGTACAGCTAGTATAAGTGTAAATTTTCTGTCCCCTCAAAATAACTCAACACACAGCCATTAATGTCTAAACCGTTGGCAACAAAAGTGAGTACAACCCGAAGTGAAAATTATTATTGTTATTCACAATTTATATAGCACCAACAGTTTACGCAGCACTTGAAAATGTCCAAATTGGGCCCAAATAGCTATTTTCCCTCCCCGGTGTCATGTGACTCGTTCGTCTTACAAGTTCTCAGGTGTGAATGGGGAGCAGGTGTGTTAAATTTGGTGTTATTGCTCTCACTCTCTCATACTGGTCACTGGAAGTTCAACATGGCACCTCATGGCAAAGAACTCTCTGAGGATCTGAAAAAAAGAATTGTTGCTGTATATAAAGATGGCCTAGGCTATAAGGAGATTGCCAAGACCCTGAAACTGAGCTGCAGCCTGGTGGCCAAGACCATACAGCAGTTTAACGGGACAGGTTCCACTCAGAACGCCATGAACGCTGCATGAGTGTTGCCTGCACTGGGAAGCTACAGTTCTTTGAGGGAACCATGAATGCCAACATGTACTGTGACATACTAAAGCAGAGCATGATCCCCTCCCTTCGGAGACTGGGCCGCAGAACAGTATTCCAACATGGTAATGACCCTAAACACCTCCAAGAGGACCACTGCCTTGCTGAAGAAGCTGAGGGTAAAGGTGATGGACTGGCCAAGCATGTCTCCAGACCTAAAGCCTATTGAGTATCTGTGGGGCATCCTTAAACAGAAGGTGGAGTAGCGCAAGGTCTCTAACATCCACCAGCTCTGTGATGTCGTCATGAAGGAGTGGAAGAGGACTCCAGTGGCAACCTGAGGGTTAAGGCAGTGCTGGAAAATAATGGTGGCCGCACAAAATATTGACACTTTGGGCCCAATTTGGACATTTCCACTTAAGGATGTACTCACTTTTGTTGCCAGCGGCTTAGACATTAATGGCTGTGTGTTGAGTTATTTTGAGGGGACAGCAAATTTTCACTGTTATACAAGCTGTACACTCACTACTTTACATTGTAGCAAAGTGTCATTTCTTCAGTGTTGTCACATGAAAAGATATAATAAAATATTTTCAAAAATGTGACATACTGTATGTAATTTCTAGACACATGTCTTTATTTGAACATCATATTGATCTTTAGGACTTTGTTGCTGTTGCGAAATTCTGATTATTATTAATCCCAAATTCTTAACTGGTCCCCATTGTGAAAGGAATTGTTTTTATAACACTGTTCATATGGAAATAAACATACAGTATTGTAATATAAAGAGAAGTCTTCATATTAAATAATAAAGAGTTTGTACCTGATTATCTCTTTTAAAAGTGGAACTCCAGGCACTGTCCCTACTTTTCTAGGTTAAATGATACCAGCACCTTTTAACCCACTTTCTCTAAAACCAGGCAGTCATGAGCTTGCCCACATCTTATGACTAGACACCAAGACAGAATCAGCACAGTGATGAGCTCATTCATCTGTCACTCTGTTCTTTCCACTTATCAGCAAGATGCTTGTCAGAACAAAAACTGACTGGCTCCTAGTGCTGCTTTCATTCCCTTTCAGCTATGGTTTACAGGAGACTGCAAAGGCATTCAGGGACTTACACTGCTTGCATTAAAAAATACATTGATTTACAGTATGTATAAATATATAAATATATAAATTTTTTTATACGTGCCTAGATTTACAACTTTAATGTACACGCACTACATAAACTCATTAAAACTGTGTTTTTATTGTATATATTTTCAGTGATTGTTCATGCATTGCTGGTCTGTAATGCAAGCACAGAACTGACTTGTATGAGAAATATTCAAGAGCACTTCAACTCATCCACTTTACCTCTAATGCCTCATCTCCTTACAATGTAAGTAAATGATAGGTGCACATGGTAAAAGCAGAGTCCTAAAAGGGCACGTCCGAAACATGAATTGTGAGCTTCTCGTGTATAGCTGTATTATTGTAATACATCTTTTTCTGTTTTTGTTTTGTTTTTTTCTTTTTTTTTGTGGGTTTTGCTAGAAAGGTTTTTCAGCTGCCTACTAATACCAAGCAGATAACACCTGTTTCTTCTGCCTACTAACACCAAGGAAGGACTACTAGTTCAGGGACAAAAAGTACTGCATTACTACCAGTCCCCTATGTTTGCTTAACAAGTGAAGGCTTTTTACCTTCGATGACCATCCAAAGAAATGGGCTACTGTGTAAATGACCAACACCAGAAAGCGTGGTCTGAATAGCAAGAATTTTCTGCATGACTTTTTTTCCCATGTTAACACTAGAAATGTACCTAAATTATATCGGCCGAAAATTGTGTTTTCAGTATTTCGCAAAAACGCACAATTTTGCCGCGATTTTACTCTGCTTATGGTGTGTTTTTCATAGATCATGTGACTCAAAAACCGCATCAACGGTGAGAGGTGCATTCTAGTTAAAACAACTGAATTTCAAATGCATGCTCATTTCTTGTACCCTAGAAGCATATCTTTAAAATTAACCGGCAGGCACCGTTGCATGCATATTTTTTCTATAGGTAGCATTAATCTGACCATTTTGTTGTGAGAGTGGTATGTAAATTTATTAAAAATAAGTATAGGGAATTTTAAATAGATAAATTAAGTGTTTTGACGAAAGGTACATGATAAATAAAAGGGTAATGTCTGAATCTACGTATAATAAATTGCAGTGCCTCCAGCCACTTATGGCAGTTAATACAAACAAATGTGAACTCTGTTCAGACAATCAGTATTATACCACAAGTTTGTTAATCTATGGGGAATTCTTACCAGTGTATAAATATCTCCCAATTAAACTAATAAGTAAATGAATTTTATTAATATCCAAGTATAATTATACAACTTCATACAAAACCGAACGTTCTGGTTATTAATATTTCATACACATTACCAAAGACAACAACACAACAATAAGACTATTTTCCTTAATATTTGACAAATAACCCTAGGGTAGCCCCAATCGACTATGTTGAAAAGATGTGGTCAACCGCGCCTTAAATTCAAACACACAATATCTCTTGCCACTTGGAAAGCAATTTTCAGAATTTCTCCGGCCGGAAGAAAGTCAAAATTATCGGCGTATAACACGCACTTTTTTCCCCCGCCGATCCCCCGCTGACTGTGAGCGGAGTGAGCGACGGCTGCCAATATACATAGATAGCCGAGCGTACTCGGCTAGGTTCGGCTAGCTCCGCTCACAGTCCCGCCCTATGATGGACACAGGGACTGGGAGTGACTGAGCAGAGCTAGCCGAACCTAGCCGACGCTGTCTATGTATATGGGCGGCGCTCGGCTCCGCTCACAGTAACGCCCATCCCGGGATACACAGAACCGGCTCTGTGTACTCGGCGGCGCCATTTTCATACTGCAGTGACACTGACATGTCACTGCAGTTTAACTGCAGCGTGGGCAAAGCTGCAAATGGACACTGACAAGGCTGCAAATGACACCAAGGCTGCAAATGACTGCAAGGCTGCAAATGACTGCAAAGCTGCAAATGACTGCAAGGCTGCAAATGACACCAAGGCTGCAAATGACACTGGACAAGCAGGCAGATGGACACTGGACAAGCAGGCAGATGGACACTGCAAGGCTGCAGATGGACACTGATAAGGCTGCATTGATGGGCATTTAATGTAAGTTTTTTCCTAAAATTCCCTCCTAAACTTGGGGTGCGTGTTATACGCCGATAAATACGGTATGTCTTGCAGAGCCAACAGATAGATATTATCAATTTGAAAGAAGTCTTAATTTAACAGGGCTACTAGATTGGATTGGGTGATAAAAACTTTCCCTGGGACCACAATAGTCAAATTAGTTGCAATACAGGTTGATCTTAATTTCACACACACGGCTTCAACACACGACAAGACCAATAACGTGGGACTATTATGAAATTAAACTACCCTTCACACAGTACTTAATAAGATTAAAATATAAACAGTAAAATACGCTTCCTATAATTTTGAGAAGAAAAATGTTATCAATATTTATATGGTCAGTATCTCACCACTGTTTAAAGGAAAGGATGTATATTCGATTCGTCCTAACAGCAACGTCCAACGAGATGGGGAGTGGTCACTTATTACCAAACTTGTGTTCGTCCAGAGAGTGTATGTCAGCGTGTGGATCTGTGGTCCTCCCTCTCCTGAATCGTGTGTGTCTCATTTTGTATGGTGCAAATTGTTGGATTGTTACCTCCCTGTCTTCATGTTTACCATCTAGTGATTGGTTGGTTCCAAATATGGGAGGTAACTGCCCTAATTCTCACCCCCCCCCCCCCCCCCCATCTGTGGTCATGGTAAAGGTGTAATCAGAATATGATGTCTAGTGTTATTATGAAATGTATTTTAATATGTTTCATGATAATATGATATGGCGATTGCTTGCCTTATGCCCTGTCATATGCTGTCCCCATCTCGTGTGCCTTGCTAGCTATAAGAAATTTCTACCTAACCAAATATATTGAGATTAACAGAGATTTATGGAATCAAACAGCACTACCTCTTAACCATAAAAGACTGGTGCCAAATCCTTGTCCAATACATGGATGACTACAGTACACACTGATTCTTACAAAATGCGTTGCAATATTGTAATTTAACATTATATATATATTATACATCCATAAATCTAGATGCACTATACATAAATATATACATACATATACTCTTGGTTTTGTTTCAACTAGTGATTGGTGTCCTTCCGGTGTATAATTAACTGGGCTTCTTCTGCCATTGTCTGGGGAAAAGCTGAGTCAACACTGGGTGCTTACTGAAGAGATGATCTCACCCTTTGAAACAATGGGGTTATTTACCCTGGCTTTTCCTTGATCAAAGTTTTGATATCTGGAACTCAAAATACCAGTTGACCATTGTCCGTTGGTTTCGTGTAAAGTGGCACAATTGTTCAGGTTACTCTGTTTCAACATAAGGTTTGTATATTGACCTCAACCCTCCACTGGAGAGGATAATTCAATCAACCTTTTCTGGTGGGGGGGGGGTCCTCCCTTGGTATGATGACTCCTTGGCTGAGTGTTTCATGAATTATGAACATTTTTATGTATCCCGGCCATGACAATTTAGATATACAGTAGATATAAAAAGTTTACACACCCCTGGTAAAATGTCAGGTTTCTGTGATGTAAAAAAATGAGACAAAGTGTACCAGGTCTGAGGCTGAGATGCTGAGAGGGCTTCCCTTGCGACTAAGTGCAGCGCTTCCCTGAAAGTGGTACAGGGAGAGCAGTGAAGCACGGTTTGCCAGGTACTGAGATGAGATGAGCTGGTCACCGTGATGTAGCAGGAACAGGCTGGATGAACTGTAAAGCTGGTGTGCTTGTGGAGTACCAGGTAAGTTTGACAGAGTAGCAACTGGAGACAGAAACAAGAGCCAGGCCGGGGGTTATACACGGTAAGGTCAGTTCAGATGATGAGATTGGATAGCCGGGGTCATATACAGGAAGATGGATCTGTAGCAGAGTTGATAAGCCAAGCCAAGGTCAAATACAGTAGAGCAAGCCATTGAGAAGTCAGAAGTACAAGCCAAGGGTAAATCAGGAGATCAGGATCACAGGTCAGAGCAAGCCGTGTCAATAACAAAAGTTCAATCAGGATACACAGGATCAAGGAGAAGCTGAAGATAAGCCAGCAATGAGCAGCTCCAGCAGCAGGCTTAAATAGACCAGGAAGTAAGTCATGTGATCTGTTCAGGTTACAAAGAGGACGTACCGCCCACATTAGTTACACTGTGCATCATGGCGGCCATGATTGTCTTGGGCAGAATTGCTAGTCTTTCTTCGGCCATTTCCCTGACAGTGCCCCCCAAGGTGCAGTCTCCGGATGCCTAAACGAGCCCATTTTTCAGGATGTCTATCCAGGAACTCCTGTAGTAGTCTAGAGGAATGTATGTTACCCGCTGGTTCCCAAGAATTCTCCTCTGCTGAATACCCTTTCCATTTAATAAGAAATTGGTTTTGCCTACCTCTCTTCCGACAGTCCAGGATAGCTTCTACCTCAAATTCTAGTTCATCATCCACAGAGACTGGAGGAGGTGGCACTTCATCTCTCCCAGGAAAAGGGCTTGGCGTGACTGGTTTAAGCAGCGAGACATGAAACACCAGATGAATCCGATACGATGTTGGCAGTGCCAGTTCAAATGCCACAGGATTAACTTCCCTCCTGACCTCGAATGGCCCGACAAACTTTGGCCCAAATTTCCTGGAAGGACAAGACAATTTGAGGTTAACAGAAGAGAGCCCTACCTTGTCCCCGACCTGGAAGCTAGGACTGCTTCTTCTCCTTCTATCAGATTGTCTCTTGAAGTCCTCTTGAGCTTTCTGCATAGTTTCTCGGAGGGTCTGGTAATTAGTCTGGATAAATGTTATGCGATCCTGAACTGCTGGTACTGAGGCTTCGGGTATGGTGTTTGGCAGGAATGAAGGATGAAATCCATAGTTCGCCCAAAAGGGTAACTGGTTGCTGCATGCACAGAGTTATTGTACGCAAATTCAGCACATGGAAGTAAGGAAAGCCAATCGTCTTGGGAAAAAGAACAAAATCACCTTAGATACTGTACTAGAGTTTTTGGTTGGTTCTCTCGGTTTGTCCAGTACTTTGTGGATCATAGGCGGAGGACAAGCAAACATCACATCTATTGTCAAACTTCTGCAAAGACTTCTCCAAAATCTTGAGATAACCTGGACCCCTCTATCTGAAACAATGCTATCACGAGGGCAGTGTAGTCTGAGTACCTCTATAATGAAGATATTTACTGTATCCATAGCTGAAGATGTGCCTAGGCAGGAAGTGAGCCATTTAAGACAGGCGATCCACCACTACAAAATTAGTTGTGTACCCCTCTGATGGGGGTAAATCCACTATAAAGTCCATTGAAATTTTCTTCCATGGCTGCTCCGGGACTGGTAATGGCCTCAACAAACCCCAAGCCTTGGTGTTGGACCCCTTGTTGTGCTGACAGATAGCACAGGACTTCACATACCTCCTACAATCCAATTTCAAGGTGTGCCACCAAAAGGACCGCTGAATGAGTTCTGTTGTCGTTCGAACCCCGAAATGCCCAGTTGCTTGTGGAGGGTCTTCAAAACCTGTAACCTGGTTTGTTGAGGGACAAAGATCTTATCTTGATGCCACAAGAACCCTTCTTGACTTCTTAGAGAGGAAGCCTCTGATTTTGTGCATTGGACGGAGGCTTGTTCAATTGATGCTCTTAAATCATGTTGAAGCAACAAGAAGTTGTGGCTTGGCAGAATTGTGTCGGGTATTGTTACCTCTGGGGTGTCGGGAAACATCCGTGATAGAACATCGGCTTTTCCGTTCTTTGACACTGGCCGATAGGTAATGTGTAAATTGAATCTGGAGAAAAACAATGCCCAACAAGCCTTTCGGGGTCTTAGATACTTGGCTGTTCGAAGATATTCCAGATTTGTATGGTCAGTGGAAATCATGATAGAGTTTACGGCTCCTTCCAAAAGATACCTCCACTCCTCTAGGGCTGTCTTTATAGCCATGAGTTCTCGGTCCCCAACGTCATAGTTCCTTTCCGGCTGACTCATTTTGCGTGAAGAAAAGGCAACAGGGTGGAGTAACGCTTTAGAACCCTGACATTGTGACAGGACTGCCCCTGTGGCTACTTCTGAATCATCAACCTCCAAAACATAGGGTAAAACAGGATTAGGGTGTTGCAGAACTGGAGCAGAAGTAAACAGGGATTTTAGTTTGTCAAAGACTGCTTGGGCTTCAGGCGACCACTGAAATCGGGTATGCTGGCGGGTGACTGGTGAGATGATGGCAGAAAAGTTCTTTATGAAGCTTCCGTAGAAGTTTGCAAATCCAACAAACCTTTGTACCCCCTTTTTATCTACAGGAGTGGGCCATTCCTTAACAGCTCACCCAGACCCTCTGTAGTGGGGGGTCATGGGTCTCTGGTAAGCGGCCAGCTTTTACATTTGGTGACGGTGGATCTGACACTTCAATTTTAATTATCAACAATTTCTAATACTTATCAACACTTGGGTGATCATCACATCAACTATATGGACTTTCAATATGTTGTAAACTTGCACTGATGCACATGATAAGGCACTTCTGTGTATTTATTGAATGCATATTTTCTATGAGCAACTACATCAATGCTTCATATATTTCTATGAGTTTTTTTGCACCTTATGATGGTCAATCGTCATCTATATAAGTTTGTTTTTATTAGCGCAGTTTCATTTTTTCACTTGTTTTATTTATGTTTGTGTTACACATAGGGATTGCAGCTTTATATTTTGTTTATACATCTCACCTATGCGCAGTTTTACTTTTTTCTTTTGACTATATTCCAGAATAGCCTTGACTTTTTGTGGATCCATGGCAACTCCTTCTGTACAAATGATAAACCCCAAGAACTGAATTGACATCTTTTCAAAGTCACACTTTTTGGCTTTTATGTTTCCTTAAAGTTGACAACGCTTTCTCCACATGTGACCTATGAAGCTCTTGGGTAGCTGAAAAAATGAAAATGTCATCAAGATAGACAATGATGAAATGATCCAGGAACTCCCGAAAGATGTCATTCACCAGATGCTGAAATGTGGCTGGTACATTACAGAGTCCGAATGGCATTACAAGGTATTCAAAGTGCCCGAATTGTGTTCTGAATACCGCCTTCCTTTCATCACCTTCGCAAATGCGGATCAGGGTGTAGGCTCCTCGCAGATCTAGCTTCGTGAAGACTCTGCATTACAGAACCTCTGAAAAAGCTCTGGAATAAGAGGGAGCGGGTAACGGTTTTTAATAGTGATTTTGTTCAGCTTCCTGTAATCCACACATGGTCTGAGGTTCTTATCTTTTTTTTTTCCACTAAAAATTTGCCGGCCCCGGCAGGAGAGGAAGATGGCCGGATGAATCCCTTTTCCAAGTTCTCATCAAGGTACTCCCGTAGTGTCTCAAGCTCCTTTTCAGAGAGAGGAAATATGCGGCCAAAGGGTATTTCAGAACCTGGAAGGAGCTCTATTGGGCAATTATATGGCCGATGAGGTGGAAGGACATTGGCATTCTTCTTGTCGAAGACATCCGAGAATCCTCGATAGACTGATATATCCTTATGGGTGCTGGACATTGGTTGGACAGCCAAACAGTTGGCAGACTTATTATGCATGGGAGTATGACAGTGCTGATGATAATAAGAATAGGGAAATAGAACTTCTCCTTTAGACCAGTCGATCTGCGGATTGTGCGCCTGTAGCCATGGAATACCTAGAATGACCGGCAACATAGGTGAGCTCAGAACATCAAAGCGCAGAACAGCAAGCTGAATAAGGGCTTCCAGGATTCATCCTTGAGGGATTCTGACAGGCCCTGATGATACTGATATTTAAGGCTGCCTCGTTCCATCCTGTGTCAGCGGACCATTTACGGAAGTCTACTGTATAGTCCTCCCCGGGGCGCCTTCCTTGTTGCAGAGTATGTAGGGCAGTTTCAGCCGTGGCTACCCGCTGTGGATCATCGTATAATTGCACCATAGAATCAAAAAACATGTCCACAGAATTGATGACTGGGTTCTTTTGTTCCAATAAGCTGTGAGCCCAAGCCTGGGGCTCGTCTGTTAGTAATGAGACAATGAACCCTACTTTAATAGTCTCAAGAAAGAAAGTCCGTGGTTGTAGGGCCAAGTACAACAGCCAAGCATTCTTGAACAATCTAAACTTTTTCAGGTCCCCGGAGAATCGTTCGGGGGTTGGTACCCATAGTTCAGGTGGAGGGACCACCACTGTATGGGTAGTGGTGGTGCGTTCTTGAGCTGGTGCAGCGGTTGCAGAACTGATGGAGGGTAGAGCTTGATCTGCCTGGGCAAGTGGCCCAGTCAAATGCTGCAGACGTCCTTCAAGCTGGAAGTAGCCTTCCTGGAATCTTTTTACTGCTTGAGTGAGAGCAGTGACCTGTTGGCACAAAACCTTCAGAGGGGAAGCACCTCCGTCGGCCTCTGACATGTTGGCTGGATTATGCTTTCGTTTTCAATGATTTTTATTGAAGATTATAAAATAACATTTACAGAATGCACAACTCATACATCATGAAATTATATAGTAATAAAGGAAAAAAGGGAAGAGGGATAAAGGGAGGGGGAAGGCGTATCTCAGCTTATGTTTCCTGCGGGAATCCTATGAATATACCATACCATGCCTTGTTGTCTTTCACATTATAAGGCAAGTGCGCCTGCCCGCCCAGATTAGGCCAGCCAGGCACCCCTCACCCGCATTGGCATCCAAAGCAAATACCAAGCACTGTGAATTCGGGTTCATATTGTTCAAATTATAGTTATACATCAATTCAACCGTACATCATCCACTGCTCCATCTTGTGTGGAAAGAGGGTGTGCCGCCGAGACCCGACCACCCACCCCAATTGGGGGCTCCACTGTGGACGGGGGGTCTCCGCCCCACACCCCTCCCCTCCCACCACTCACATTTCAGCAATCATCGCATCTGTTACGACAACCACCATTTTGAATAGGAAGTCCCGCAAGGTGTGTTAGGGAAGGGGGGAAGAAAAGAAAAAGAATAGAAATAATAAAGAAGAGTGAAAGAAGAAAGGGGAAAGGGGGTTGAGAGAAAAGTTTGGGTTGAGTGCACCCCTAGGGGTCCCATTCAGGAATCGTTAATTGTCAAAGCCTGTCGATAAGTAGGACAACCATGGTTCCCAAATTCTATCAAAAGCCCCCTGTTTATCTAGAAGAGATGCCGAGAGGCGTTCATTAATCATGATCCATGTCAATTTCGCTTTCACCCTGTCAAAAGGGATTAGGGGCCTTCTCCAGGATCCTGCTATCGCTATTCTGGATGCTGTGAAAATAAAGGATATGAGTTTCCTGGTGTGACCAGGTATCCCCTCTATTTGATCTCCTAGTAGTGCTTGTTGTGGGGATTTGGGAAGGTTCACTTGGGTCAGTGAGTATATAAAGTTATAGATGCGTATCCAAAAGCGTTTAACCTTAGGGCAGGTCCACCAGGTATGGTATATTGTACCTTCTTTGCCACATCCTCTGAAGCACATAGGAGAGGCACCAGCGACATATGTTGCGATTCTCGCCGGGACCATGTACCACCTTAATAAAACCTTATAGTTTGCTTCTATCAAAGAGGTATTAATGTAACCTTTTGAAGCTAGCTGTGCCATTTTATACCATCTATCAGTTTCCATCGTCACCTCCATGTCCCCTTCCCATCTCAACATATAGGGTAATTTCTCCATTTTGGAAATCAAAATACTATAAATTAGTGATATGTGGCCTCTATGTTTATCATAGGACTTGCATAGATATTCCATTGGGGTAGAAGACAAAATGTCGGTTTTGCGTTGTAAAGTATGCAAAAAGTGAACTATCTGGAGGTAACGATAGAACTCGGTGTGAGGAAGTTGGTACTTTTCTATTAAGGTTTGTTTCGGTATTATACCTCTGTGGTCACACATGTCCGCTATGCGTATCAGTCCCTTATTAGTCCACCATGATAAATTTTGGGGATTAAGACCCGGGGTGAAATCTGGGTTTCCCACCAAGGGGGCCATGGGAGAATGTGTAGAACGGAAAGTGAAGGGTTTTTGTAGTCTATCCCACATACTCATTGAGAACGATAATGTGGGGCACATTAGGGTTGGTCTGTCTTTCATGTTAAGCCACATCATGTGGCTGATGGGTTTTGTGGGATAAGGAGCTGATTCCATTTTCATCCAGGTCGGAGCTGGAGCCCCCGAATGGGAGCGAATTAATTGGGCCAGTTGGGCTGCCTCAAAGTATTTAATCAGGTTGGGAAAGCCCAGGCCTCCTTTCGTTTTAGGGGTATGTAGAGTTAGCTTATTCACCCTGGGTCTTGTGTTTCCCCATATGAACTTCATTATTTTTTGCTGAAGTGTTTCAAGATCAGATCTGTTGATGGCAATCGGAAGAGTCCTAAACAAGTACAACAATCTTGGCAAAAGATTCATTTTTATGGAGTACAGTCTGCCGAACCATGACGGAGGGCTAACAGCCCATCTGGATAAATCTGTGGTTAGTTTTCCATACAGGGGAGGATAATTAGCTTTATAGAGTGTCTGAATTGTGGGGGTTAAAAAAATGCCTAGATATGGAAGTCTATCCTTCTGCCATTTAAACTGGAATGACGTTTGGAGTTGTTGAACCGTCTGTTGTTCTATGGAGATATTCAAGGCCTCGGACTTAGAGTGATTAATCGTGAGACCCGAGAATACCGCAAAACGTCGTAGTATCTGAAATAGGTTGGGAAGGGATGTGATTGGAGAGGAAATAAACATCAAGATATCATCGGCGAACAGAGAGCACTTTTGCTCGCCATCTCCGCATTGAATACCTCTTACATCTTGGCTCTGTCTTATTTTGATCGCTAGGGGTTCTAATGCCAATATAAATAAGATTGGTGACAAGGGGCATCCTTGCCTCGTTCCTCTGTGTATATGTATTTTATGTGATTTATGACCCTTTATATGAATTCTAGCCGTAGGTGCATTATATAATGATTGCAGAATTGTTAGAAAATGAGGCCCAAACCCATACCTCCGTAGTACATAATAAATGTATTCCCATGTGACCGAGTCAAACGCCTTACAAAGATCTAATGAGAGTAGCATACCCTTCCGTTTCCCAAGATTATCCCAGTTGGAGTTGAGTGCGGCTATAATATCTATCGCCCGTCGGGTTTGATCTGGGGCCTGGCGGCCGGGGACGAATCCCACCTGATCTGGGTGGATATATTTGGCTAAGAAAGCGTTCATTCTGGTCGCTAACACTTTTGTCATCAATTTGAGATCCACGTTAATTAGCGATATAGGGCGATAATTGGCGGGGTCTCCATGATCTTTCCCCGGTTTAGGAAGTACTTGTATAAGGGCCTCATTTTCATGTGCGCTTAGTGTGTCACCTTTTCGTATGGCATTAAAAAAGGAACATAGATGAGGAGTCAATATGGCTGCAAATTTCCTATAATAATGGCCCGTAAAACCATCTGGGCCAGGTGCTTTTGAAGGGTTCAAGCTTTTGATAGCTGCCAAAATTTCCCCCTCAGTGAAATCTGCTTCCATTAGTTCTACATGTTCTTGTGCAATTTGTGGTAATGAAATGTCGTGGAAGAATTCGTCTGCTCTGGGTGTAGAAAATGTGTTAGGTTTATTATAAAGTTTGGTGAAGAACCTAAAAAATTCTTGTATGATCATTTGAGGATTTTGGGTGGGTTTCCCATCTTTCGTCCGAAGTCTCGGCATAGCAGAATTGAATGGGCGGGGGGTGAGTTTTCTTGCCAATAGTGTGGTAGGTTTATCTCCCCTGGTGTAGTAGCGATGTCTAGACCAGCGGAGATACTTTTCAGCCTTGGCTGTGAGACTAAAATTTAGTGCCGACCGCGCTTCATCTATTTTATGGCGTAGATCTAATTGTGGGTTAGCTTTTTGTTCCTGGACTATCTTATGTAATTCATCCTCCTGCTGTTGTATTTTCTGCCTATTGGTACGTTTATTTCTAGAGGCCATTTGGATCAATTTACCACGTATAGTAGCTTTGTGCGCTGCCCAATTAATACTGGGGGAGGTGGCGCTAGGATGGTTATCTATGAAGTATTGTCGGAGGTCCTTCTCTACCTCAGTGTATATTAGGGGGTCATTAAGTAGTGAGGCGTTAAGCCGCCAGGTTGAGGGCTGTGGTCTCATCCATAGGTCTGATAATGTTAATAATACAGGTGAATGATCTGACCATGAGCTGGGAACTATTTCAGTAGAGGTGATCGACGGCAATAGTGAGGATTGTATGAGTAAATGGTCTATACGGGAATATGTTTTATGGACTTGGGAGTAATCTCAGTAAAATCAGAGTAAAATCTCTGGTTGTGGGGTGAAAGTCTCTCCATACATCCACTAGATCATGGGAATATAGTGCCCGAGCTAGTTTAACTCCTTGTTTAGGGATATGTTTCACTACAGGTTTGTGTACATTTGACCTATCTAAAATTTGATCTAAGGAGACATTGCTGTCTCCACCCAGTATTAATTTGCCTTGTATGTGTGGGAGCAAAATTTTCAGCATATTTTCAAAAAATGTCACCTGACCTGTATTAGGCGCGTAATAAGATACAAGTGTAAGAGCACTATCATTGACTTTCCCCACAACCATGATGTATCTCCCTTCCTTATCTTTGATAACCTTATTGGGGGTAAATGGGACTCTCTTTGCAATACATATTGCCACCCCTTTCTTTTTATCTGGGCCATTCGATAAATAGAAGGTGGGATATCTAGGGTTTAAATATCTGGGAGCTGAGGAACGTGAGAAATGTGTTTCTTGGAGGAATAGAAAATCTATTCCTAAGCTGTGATAATTTTGGAAAGCTTTGGCCCTTTTCGTTGGGGAATTAAAGCCTTGGACATTGTGTGTTAAAATGCGGGTATAAGATTTATGGGCAAACGTACTCATCACCATGGCCCGACAGACTGCACTTGCCTGTTGTAGTTGGTAGCCATCTCCGTCTGAGCGAACTTATTTCGATCTGGGTCTTCATCATTTTTCGTTTGTAGGGGTGCACTCCGGGCAAAAAAAAGGAAAAGAAGAGAGAGAGAGAAAGTGAGAAAACAATGTTTGGGTAAGATGAACTGGACCACTGTCCACCCGTCCCCCTAGAAATTAAGTGTTCAAGCATCATATGTAAACCTGAGAACTTATACAACCTAGTCCAGGAGAACAAAGTCTCCGTCTTAGAAAGCGAGGTTGTCGCCACCCAACTGATGGCGGCAAGCTCGCAGGGAAGTGGCATGCGGTTCCGCCCCGACCCTTCTGTATAGAATATCGTTCTATGAGGAGGGAATCCTAGCATATCTAGTAAACTTAAATACTATGAGAACTGAAGTCTCGTCAAGCTAGACTTAAACAAACTGGGGAATCCATTTCAAGTAATTTGCAAGGCCTACATCTTACACTGATATATATTAATAGTGCAATTCAAATCACTCAATAACGAATCCTGGGAATGAGGTTAAGTTCCTCCAAAATTGTGGAAGTCTCATTATTGCCATGAAGATGTATTAAACTGGCTCAACCGTAGCCAACCTTTTGGAAGTTCTATGTCCCTGAGTGGGGACCGTACAGTGGTGCCATCCATCACTGTATGCACAAAGGGGAAAAAAAAAAATACTTCTCATCAGGGTGTTTGTTCCCTTCATCCGTCTGGATCTGCCGCTGGACGTCGTTGTCTCGAGGAGTGACGTGGGCGTTGTTGCTCCCAAAGCGGTGAAACAGGACGATCCCATTCTGGTCTAGATTTCGGGGGTAAGGGTTCTCTGGAAATTATGCCTAGGCCCATAAGGATGTCTTCTCCGTCCGAGAAGTTAGCAAAAGAATGCGTCTTTCCCTTGAAGGTAAAGGAGAGGCGGAAAGGAAATGACCATCTATACTTAATTTGGCGGTTGGTAAGCTGCACCAATAAAGGCTTTAGGGCCCGTCTCTTTTGGATAGTCATTTGTGAGATATCCGCGAAAATCTGTATGGGATGTCCCAGAAGGGTGATTTCATTCCTGCCCCGGGCTGCAGTCATTATTTGCTCCTTGATTTTGTAATAATGCGGATTGACTATCACATCCCTTGGGGGGCCGTCTGGTCTTGGGGCTGTCAGTGGCCTATGGACTCTATCAATTTCCATGTGGTGAGGCGTGATGTCTGGGATCAGATCTTGCATTAGTGTATGTACTACATCTTCCAAATCCGTCACTATTTCTGGAAGTCCGCGTATGCGGAAGTTATAGCGCCTGGATCTATTTTCCTGATCTTCGATTTTGGCGTTGGCGTCATCTAGCTGTTCCTGTAGTGAGGAAATCATGTGTGAGTTCTGGTTAACTCTCCGCACCGTGCCATCCATTTTGGATTCAATGTGATCCAGTCTTTCTCCTATGTCATTAAAATCATGCTTCATTTCGGCAGTAATTGCTTGACAGGCTTTAGTTAATTCTTGTTGCAATAGTGCTGAAAAGCGAGCAAGGAGGACAGTGTCTCCTGAATATGGAGCTGGAGGTGGGGGAGGCTGGTCACTTGCTGTGCTGTTTTGGCTCATAGCGAGTTCAGCTATTTCAGCCATGTTCCTCTCCATGGAGGACGCTGGGGAGATAGCTCCATCCATTCCCTCTCCCTGGTAAGTGTGGGAGGGGGATAGAGAGCAATGTGGGGACTCACCCTTCTGCGATCTTAATGTGTCTTCCTGTGATTGGGAAGAGAAGGGGTCCCGTGTGCCATCCGTGTCTGCGGCCGCAGTGTGTGGAGTGGAGGCTCTTTGTGCAGAGGGGGATTGGTTGTTCTGGGCCCCGCTCACCTGCTTTGTAGTGATTGTCTCTGTCCTCCGGTTAGCCGCCATCTTGGAAGGGGGGGTCCGTGCAGCGTCGTTCCCCGAACGGAACGAATAACTGGATGTTGGGGGTTTTTTCTTCGCTGTGCCCCCTCCTCTACGTCTCATCTCCTGATCCCCTGTGAGGCTGCTCGTTGTGTGGATTCCCTCTGGCTTATTTTAGCTTTGAAAGGCCGGCGGCATGCGGAGCAGGTCAGAACATGTCCGCTCCCGTGCCCGCGCGCATGCGCACTCTTGATTATGCTTTCACATACCAGGTGTGAGGCCGAGCTGCTGAGAGGGCTCCCCTTGCGGCTAAGTGCAGCGCTTCCCTGAAAATGGTACAGGGAGAGCATTGCTCAGAGAAGCACGGTTTGCCAGGTACTGAGATGAAATGAGCTGGTTACCGTGATGTAGCAGGAACAGGCTGGATGAACTGTAAAGCTGGTGTGCTTGCGAAGTACCAGGTCAGCTCGACAGAGTAGCAACCGGAGACAGAAATGAGAGCCAGGCCGGGGGTCATACACGGTAAGATCAGTTCAGATGATGAGATTGGATTTGTAGCAAAACTTGATGTTCACTTGTTGCTCCATTGCACTGTGACCCTACCTCTTACATCAGGGGTGCCCAACAGCTGGCCCACGGTGCCCTCTGATGTGGCCTGCCACCTCCTGTTCTTGGATGGCAGGTCGGCAAACCCAGATCGCAGGTTCCAGACCTGCCATCCCAGAGCATTAGTGTGAAGAACAGAGCCGGCTAGAGGAAGCAGAGCTGATGCTTCCTGTATAGCGCCGGCTTCTTTCATAGACGGAGTGATACCAAATGTACTCCGCCTGTGACAGTTGCCAGCGCAATATAGGAAGCATCAGCTCTGCTGCTGCTGCATGCTCCTGTCACACTGATGCTTGGGGGTGGCAGGTCGGGAACCCGCGATCTGGGACAGCAGCCACCAGGGATACCCCCAGTAGTACCCACCGGCAGTACCCACCAGCAGTACCTGCCCTGGATGACAGCCAGCAGTAGCCACCAGCCAAATCCGCCTGGGGGACAGCAGCAGCCAGCGATCTCTGCAGGAATCATGAGGAAGAAGTGAAGATTGAGGTGAAGGTAAATCCCAGTGCATCAGTGTGAATCGGTGTCCGATCGAATGGATCCGCCTGTCCGTTTTTCATGCGGACCCAAATGGACTCTCCATTTACCTCTGCAGAGCGGCAGATATAAACGCGTCCGTGTACACCCGCCTATCTCCAATCTGATCTGCTTAAAAAAACAGAAGGGGACCTGCCCCCTGTCTGTCCGGATCAGATCGAAGGGCCCATAGAGTAAAGCGGGCTGTGTCAGTGTCTGCTCTACATATGCAAGTGGACACAGACCTGTCATCCGCCCGCTACTCTCATTGTGGCCCGTGACAGGTTACCAAGTCGCTAAAGTGGCCCTCGCTCTTCAAAAGGTTGAGCACCCCTGTCTTACACTGACTATGTTGAACTGCCTGCAGTGGGTATACCCTCATGGTCACATGTACTTAATGCTTTGGATGCTTCTCAACGTGTCTATGGATAGCCACGTGCATGCGCGTGCATCCGGGCCCATGTTGCGGTTGAGATATTGGACCAATCGCCAAACTTTTTAGACACACCTTGTATTTGAAGTCACGGAACACCGTTAACCCTATTCAGTAAATATATCTTCTTAATTTTTTTTTCAAATATAGTTTTTATTGAAACCCAAACAGCAAACCAAGCCATTACATCCATAATCTGTAGACATTGAAAACGTCAAACATATAACTTATGTGTCTAGAACAGTGTTTCTCAACTCCAGTCCTCAAGGCGCACCAACAGGTCATGTTTTCAGGATTTCCACTATTTTGCACAGGTGATTTGATCAGTTTCATTGCCTTAGTAATTACCACAGCTGTTTCATCTGAGGGAAATCCTGAAAACATGACCTGTTGGTGTGCCTTGAGGACTGGAGTTGAGAAACACTGGTCTAGAAAATAAACAGTTTCTGAAATACATAGATTACAGATGGTGTCAGGAGAGAGTGTCAAGAGAAATTATAACAGACAGATGTCTACTGTCGGTTATGTCACAAGAGGTAAAGGTTGAACTATGGAGTAAGACCGGGGGTTGTCCACAACCATTTTCCCATTTTTCAGTGGTCAGAGTAGAGGAAATAAGTCGAGGGAAAAAAAGGGGGGATAATCTGAGATGGCGTTGGTTCAGGATAATTAAGATATTCTAATAGTGGAACTTGGTTAAGATAATATGTTCCAAGAAAGGATAAACTGGTTCCAAAGCCCCCAAGTTTTAGAGTATTTTTCCTGCTGATGTTGCGCAGTAAGTGTCAGGTCCTCCATTTTATTGATATCCTCCACCTTGTGAAGCCAACTAGCAATAGTCATTGGTAGTTGTTTCTTCCAATGGAGAGGGATGCAGGACTTGGCGGCGTTCAAGAGGTGTCGCACAATTGATTTTTTTTTTTATTTGCCTGAAATGGTGGAGACATGTAGCAGGAAGAAGGCTGGGTCATCGGGTCATCAGATTTCTCTGACTGTTGCCCAGAAGTGACTTAACTTAGGGCATGACCAAAATATGTGGAGCAGTGTTCCTCTGGCATCTCCAGCAACAATCAGTTGTAGCTGGGTAGTATTTGTGTAGCAAATGAGGAGTAAGGTATCACCTAAGCAAAAGTTTATAGTTGGTTTCGCGTAAATGTACGATTCAATTCCTTTTCCCATTTTCTCAGGTATGGTAAATGTGGTTGCTCGGCCGGGGTGTTTTAAGAGGTTGTATGTTTTAGACAGAACTTGTATAAGGGTGCCTTCATTGGAGCAGTATTCTTCAAAGCTCATCAGATGATGACCAAAACGCTGGTCTAGCATTTAGAAAGTGCCATAGTTGGCGCACGTTCCAGAAAGGAAATTTGAAAGGGGCCTGTGCCGCTCATCAACATTTCTATGGAGGGCCATTGTCCTGCCATTAAGAAATGAGATGCCTGAACACGACACACTTGGTGCAATGTGTCTTATTCTTAAGTGCCGTAATCTATAACAATAATCTTAAATGCAGTAACTGATCTACTGCACTGACATGAGCAAAGTTAATTCTGAACTGTTGTCATAGGGCACTGCACTTATCAATTAAAAACTCTTTTCAAATAAAGCTATACATAATGCCCTGTACACACGACCGGTTTTCCGTCGGAATAAACTCTGAAGGTTTTTCCGACGGCGTTACAACGGAATTCTGCTCATGCTGTCTTGCATACACAGGGTCACACCAAATTCCGACCGTCCAGAACGCAGTGACTTACAACACGTATGACGGGTTCCGTCTTAAAAATTTAGAACATGTTCTCTTTCTAGTTCCGTCAGAATTTTAAACGTAAAAAGTCCGATGGGGAATACACACGATCGGAATATACGACTTTTTCTGTCGGACATTCCGCTCGTGTGTACATGGCATAAGTGGTTTGTAGTGTACCAGATTTTTTCTTGCTGTGGAGCTGCCAACAAAGTAATAAAGTAATTTCTTACACTTTACACAAAACACACAAGATGCAAGTGGATACCCATCTGTATAAAAGAAGAAAAAAAATCAGCGCTGCTTTTTTATCTATTTCTGGTGTTTTGTATATTGACACTAATTGCATGCTGCTGCCTTCAGACCAATTAAGCGGTGACACCTGACTTTAGGATACCCATCTGTGTTTAAAAAAAAAAAAGCTCCAAACAAATTTTCATCTGACCTTATGACATAGACCTTACAATACTGCACATACTTTGTTGAGATGAGACTCGGTCACAAATTTCAGTACTCTAACTTATGTTTGTTATTCCAGGTCCTCTGAAAGTGAAAAACCTAATAAGAGTTCAAGAGGAAAGTTCAAGCCACCAGCCATTACTGCAAAGATTTCTAACAAATGTGAGATTCCAGATCATAACTTTGTAATGAGTTTAGCTAAGGATATGATTAAACACTTCTGTTTGAATGAAGACCAAGCAGCTGCTTTGATGCAAATAGCACTAATGATGTGTGGTTCTGATGGACCCCAGAAACCACAAAGCCCCCCTATCACTATTATCCATGGTAAGCAAAAAAAAAAAACTAGAAACTGCATTTCTCCTTTTGTAATTTTTTTTTTTTTTAGCATATGCTCTGGGACTGATGTATAAATGCTAGAGAAAATGACAATACGGTGGCACTAACAGACGCTTAATATAGTTCATAGTTCAACTCCTTCCCGCCGAGCGTATGCACATATTCGGCCTCGGCTTTCGGGGGTTATACCGGGATGATGGCTGCAACTGCCATCATCCCAGTACCATTTTTTTTATAGCCTGAGGTTGGCTCTTCAGGGATAACAACTGATGTGGCTAAAAGCTGGTTGGCTGTTATATCGGAGGAGCGAGAGGGGACGCTCTCGCCTTCCGACGCTCTTCCCGGGCCTCCTGTCCCACTGGGAGACCCGAGACACGATCTGGCACTTCCACCGGCTAGAGTATGACTGGAACGAAGCCGGAAACGGCTTTGTTCCAGTCTTCTTTCTGTAAACACAGAAGTGACATCACAACTTCACTTCCGTATTATTTGGCTGCCAATGGTGCGGTTTAAAAAAAAAAATGACAGTATTCAGAATCGCTGTTTTTGACGATCTGAATACTTTGAAGTGCAAAGGAGGGATTTGGGGTCTTTTAGACCCCCCGATCCCTCCATAAAGAGTACCTGTCACCACCTAAGGATGTTTACATTCCTTGTGACAGCAATAAAAGTGATCACATTTTTTTTTTTTAAAGTAACAATGTAAAAAAAAAATTTTACATTTTTTAAAGCGCCCCCGTCCCTGCGAGCTCGCGCAACAAAGGAAACGCACACAAAAGTCGTACCCGCATATGTAAACAGTGTTCAAATCACATATGTGAGGTATTTCAGCGATCGTCAGAGCGAGAGCAATAACTCTAGCACTAGACCTCCTCTGTAACTCTAACCTGGTAACCGTTATTTATTTATTTTTTTAGTGCCGCCTATGGAGATTTTTAGGTACCGTAGTTTGTCGCTATGCCACAAGTGTGCACAGTTTCAAAGCATGCATGTTGGGTATCTATTTACTCGGTGTAACATCATCTTTCACATTATACAAAAAAATTGGGCTAACTTTACTGTTTAGTTTTTTTTTAATTCATGAGAGTGTATTTTTTTCCTAAAAAATTGCATTTGAAAAAACACTGCTAAGTTCATTTTTTTTCCTCATTAATGTACACACAGCACCCCATATTGACAGAAAAACACAGAATTGTTGACGTTTTTGCAGATTTATTAAAAAAGAAAAACTGAAATATCACATGGTCCTAAGTATTCAGACCCTTTGCTGTAACACGCATATATTTAACTCAGGTGCTGTCCATTTCATCATCCTTGAGATGGTTCTACACCTTCATTTGAGTCCAGCTGTGTTTGATTATACTGATTGGACTTGATTAAGAAAGCCACACACCTGTCTATATAAGACCTTACAGCTCACAGTGCATGTCAGAGCAAATGAGAATCATGAGGTCAAAGGAACTGCCTGAAGAGCTCAGAGACAGAATTGTGGCAAGGCACAGATCTGGCCAAGGTTACAAAAAATTTCTGCTACACTTAAGGTTCCTAAGAGCACAGTGGCCTCCATAATCCTTAAATGGAAGACGTTTGGGACGACCAGAACCCTTCCTAGATCTGGCCTTCTGGCCAAACTGAGCTATCGGGGGAGAAGAGCCTTGATGAGAGAGGTAAAGAAGAACCCAAAGATCACTGTGCTGAGTTTCAGAGATGCAGTTGGGAGATGGGAGAAAGTTGTAGAAAGTCAACCATCACTGCAGCCCTCCACCAGGCGGGGCTTTATGGCATAGTGGTCAGACGGAAGCCTCTCCTCAGTGCAAGACACATGAAAGCCCGCATGGAGTTTGCTAAAAAAACACCTGAAGGACTCCAAGATGGTGAGAAAGAGGATTCTCTGGTCTGATGAGTCCAAGATAGAACTTTTTGGCCTTGATTCTAAGTGGTATGTGTGACGAAAACCAGGCACTGCTCATCACCTGTCTAATACAGTCCCAACAGTGAAGCATGGTGGTTGCAGCATCATGCTGTGGGGGTGTTTTTAAGCTGCAGGGACAGGACGACTGGTTGCAATGGAGGGAAAGATGAATGTGGCCAAGTACAGGGATATCCTGGATGAAAACCTTCTCCAGAGTGCTCAGGACCTCAGACTGGGCCGAAGGTTTACCCTTCCAACAAGACAATTACCCTAAGCACACAGCTAAAATAACGAAGGAGTGGCTTCACAACTCTGTGACTGTTCTTGAATGGCCCAGTCAGAGCCCTGACTTAAACCCAGTTGAGCATCTCTGGAGAAACCTAAAAATGGCTGTCCACCAACGTTTACCATCCAACCTGACAGAACTGGAGAGGATCTGCAAGGAGGAATGGCAGAGGATCCCGAAATCCAGGTGTGAAAAACTTGTTGCATCTTTCCCAAAAAGACTCATGGCTGTATTAGATCAAAAGGGTGCTTCTACTAAATACTGAGCAAAGGGTCTGAATACTTAGGACCATGTGATATTTCAGTTTTTCTTTTTAAATAAATCTGCAAAAATGTCAACAATTCTGTGTTTTTCTGTCAATATGGGGTGCTGTGTGTACATTAATGAGGAAAAAAAAGAACTTAAATGATTTTAGCAAATGGCTGCAATATAACAAAGAGTGAAAAATTTAAGGGGGTCTGAATACTTTCCGTCCCCACTGTATGTATAATATATATATATATATATATATATATATATATATATATATATATATATATATAATGTTTGGGGGTTCTAAGTAAATTTTCTAGCAAAAAATACAGATTTTAACTTGCAAGCAACAAATGTCAGAAATGGGCTTAGTCATGAAAGGGTTAATAACAAAAATAAACAGGGGTAATAATTAGTTTTCATGAGCGACAACCCTTTTTTATGTTGGTGTATATATGTCAAAAATTTTGTTTGAACTCTGTTGAATTGCTGGTAAAAAATATACTATGAGAAATACACACTTGCCAAGAAATTTATTAGGAATGCTTCGTCAAGCTAAATTGTTGCCCAAAAAGAATGCACATGGTCAACAATAATACTCTATGGCATTAAAATATTGAAATATTGGTACTAATGGACACAAAGTATGTCATGAAAACCTTCTTGGCACCATTACACCACCAGCTTGGATTGTTGGCACAAAGCAGGTTGGGTTCATGCATTTATTCTAACACCAAATTGTGACCCTGCCATCTGTGTGCCTTAGCAGAAATGAGGATTCATCTGACCAGGTTTTGTTTTTCCAGTCTTCAACTGTCCAATTTTGTGGTGCCTATGTCCACTTCAACCTCAGATTTCTGTTCTTGGCTGAGATGAGGAGTGGATTATGAAATTGTCTGCTGTTGTCTATGAAGATTCTCATTTATCTAGGTGGTTTATCTAGGTATATCTACTAGTAGTTTGTCGGATTTAACGGGACAGCAAGTCCAGATGAATATGACTAACTACTACTTGATAAATATTCTGTTCTGTTTTGGTAGCCCATCTGTCTTGAGGTTTGACATACTGTGGATTCTAAGGTCTTTTTCGCTCACCACAGTTGTGAAGAAGGTTATTCGACTTACGGTAGCCTTTCTACACACTCAAACCAGTATTGCCATTCTCCTCTTTCATCAACCAGGCATTTTCATTCACAGAACTGCCACACACTGTTTTTTGTTTTTAATGCCATTCTGACTAATCAACATACAGTATATTGTTGTGTGTGAAAATCCCAGGAAATCAGCAGTTACAGAAATACTCAAACTAGTCTATCTGGCACCAGCTATAATGTCACACAAAATCATGTTTCTTACCTAGGTGTTTGATTTGATTATTAGCTTAGGCTCCTGACCTGTATATGGCTGGCTGGATAAATGTGTGAAAAATCAGATGTTAAGCCTGGTAGACACTAATAGTTTGGGCTGGGTTAAAGGAAGAAAAACTGACCGCAGTACTAACAGTCCGACATTAGTATAGCGATCTCCCCCCTGAGCTGTTGTGTTCTAGCAGGGGAATAACCCCCCACCCCCCCGGCCACCAGAGCACTCCTGTGAGTGTACTTAGCCATTGACTGCGAGTGCCGGCCAAACGGGCAGCTTCTGTCGGACCAGCTGCCATACATACGGGCTGAATGTTGGGCGGTATTTATTGAACCGGCCAATGTCTCCCAACATTCGGCCCATGTGTACTAGACATTACCAATAACGTGCATGGTGAGGGTATGTAATGGGAAATCATTTTTTAGGACTCCCTGTAATGTAGATTACAGATGGCCCAAAACTGGAAGAAACCATTTCACAAAATAAATTGTGTTTTGGGAACAGTGACCTTTTAGTGATCATTTTTTTATGTTATTTTTACAACTTATATGCTTGCCATATCATTTCTTCATGGTTGTATTTTTAAACACATGTAGTTGTTCTCCCTCTAGTGGCAGTTAAGTAAGCATAGCTGCTGAACAACTGCTGAGATAAGAGTAATTCCCAGCTGAACCAAGTGACAGGTTTGCAGTGATGAAGCTGAACTACTAACCAAGAAGCACAACCTGCATACATTATATAACGTATGTGTGCGTGTGTGTGATAATATATATAATCACAAAAGTGAGTACACCCCTCACATTTTTGTAAATATTTTATTATATCTTTTCATGTGACAACACTGAAGAAATGACACTTTGCTACAATGTAAAGTAGTGAGTGTACAGCTTGTATAACAGTGTAAATTTGCTGTCCCCTCAAAATAACAACACACAGCCATTAATGTCTAAACCGCTGGCAACAAAAGTACATCCCTAAGTAGAAATGTCCAAATTGGGCCCAAAGTGTCAATATTTTGTGTGACCACCATTATTTTCCAGCACTGCCTTAACCCTCTTGGGCATGGAGTTCATCAGAGCTTCACAGGTTGCCACTAAAGTCCTCTTCCACTCCTTCATGACGACATCACAGAGCTGGTGGATGTTAGAGACCTTGCGCTCCTCCACCTTCCGTTTGAGGATGCCCCACAGATACTCAATAGTCTTTAGGTGACATGCTTGGCCAGTCCATCACCTTTACCCTCAGCTTCTTCAGCAAGGCAGTGGTCATCTTGGAAGTGTTTAGGGTCATTACCATGTTGGAATACTGTCCTGCGGCCCAGTCTCCGAAGGGAGGGGATCATACTCTGCTTTAGTATGTCACAGTACATGTTGGCATTCATGGTTCCCTCAAAAAACTGTAGCTTCCCAGTGCAGGCAGCGCTCATGGCGAGGCCTGTTGTGAGTGAAACCTGTCCTGTTAAACCACTGTATGGTCTTGGCCACCAGGCTGCAGCTCAGTTTCAGGGTCTTAGCATTCTTCTTATAGCCTAGGCCATCTTTATGTAGAGCAACAATTCTTTTTTTCAGATCCTCAGAGAGTTCTTTGCCATGCGGTGCCATGTTGAACTTCCAGTGACCAGTATGAGAGAGTGAGAGCAATAACACCAAATTTAACACACCTGCTCCCAATTCACACCTGAGAACTTGTAACACGAGCGAGTCACATGACACCGGGAAGGGTCGCTGATCACCGCCATTAGTAGTTTAAAAAATATATATATATATTCCATTATACTGTGTGTGTGTGTATATATATATATATATATATATATATATATATATATATACACACACACAGTATCTCACATTTTTGTAAATATTTTATTCTATTTTTTAATGTGACAACACTGAAAAAATGACACTTTGCTACAATGTAAAGTAGTGAGTGTACAGCTTGTATAACAGTGTACATTTGCTGTCCCCTCAAAATAACTCAACACACAGCCATTATTGTCTAAACCGCTGGCAGCAAAAGTGAGTACACCCCCAAGTGAAAATGTCCAAATTGGGCCCAATTAGCCATTTTCCCTCTCGGGTGTCATGTGACTCTTTAGTGTTACAAGGTCTCAGGTGTGAATTTATATTTTGTGAACAAAGGAGGATGAGTTTGTCATCCTTTTATTGTAGGCAAATATCACAATGGGTCTAACACAGACCATAGGTAATCAATATAATGTTTGGTAAATAAATTCTACATAGAAACAATGCTTTGAAAAGATGCTAATGTTTTGAAAAGTTATTTTCATTTAGCTGTCCACTTTTATTTTTGGCTAGTTAACTTTTAAAAAGCAATAGGCTCCCTTTATAACAGTCGGATACTTCGTTTTTAGATGTTCTGTGTTTACAGGTGCCATTTCCCAATCTCTGTGAGTTACGGAATGGATTTTTAAACTCAAATTTTTGGAACTGACAGAATATCCATATGATCTTCACAAAGCATTACATGGCTTTTTTGCACAAATCTCACAATCTTTTGTGTCACCCACATGTCTTATATTATAAATGTAGTAGGGGAAGGACTTTGAGAAGCACAGACCCTCTAAAGAGAACACAGAGAGATCATGTGGGCAATTCAAGCTGACTATGTTAATTTTAGCTGCATTTTCACTAGACATTGTCATCATAGGTAACCTCTGCTTTTACACTTTTTTTGTTTCACAGGAGATTTATTCGTTTTTTTCAAGGTTTACAGACACTGCAAAGGGAAACTTAAAAATAATACTTTGAATGACAAGATAAAACACATAAACCTAATGACACAAGCTATGAGCTAGAGCTAAACACTATAGACCTCCTGAGTAACGAAAACTCCATGTCCATCACCAAGGAAGACTTTTTTTTTTCTTTTAACCACTTACAGACCGGAAGATTTGGCTGCTTTACCACTTACCCACTGGGCACTTAAACCCCCTTCCTAACCAGACCAATTTTCTGCTTTCGGTACTCTCACATTTTGAATGGCAGTCAGTCATGCAACACTGTACCTATATGAATTTTTTGTCCTTTTTTTCACACAAATAGAGCTTTCTTTTGGTGGTATTGAAATCACTGCTGAGTTGGGGGTTTTTTTGCGCTATAAAAGAAAAAAGACCGAAAATTCTGTAAAAAAAATGCATTTTTCTTCGTTTCTGTTATAAAATGTTGCAAATTAGTAATTTTTCTTCATAATTTTGGCCAAAATTTATACTGCTACATATTGTTAAAAATAACCCAAATCTGTGTATATTATTTGGTCTTTGTGAAAGTTATGGAGTCCACAAGTTATGATGCCAATCTCTGAAAATTGATCACACCTGATGTACTGATGGATCTCATTTCTTGAGACCCTAACAAGCCAGGAAAGTACAAATATCCCCCAAATGACCCCCTTTTGGAAAGTAGACAATCCAAGGTATTTAGTAAGAGGCATGGTGAGTTTTCTTTCTCGAACATCACGGGACACAGAGCCACAGTAATTACTGATGGGTTATATAGGTATCACTGGTGATTGGACACTGGCACACCCTATCAGGAAGTTCAACCCCCTATATAATCCCTCCCCCTTGCAGGGATACCTCAGTTTTTACGCCAGTGTCTTAGGTGATGGACGTGTAAAGATGTCCTGTGCTGAGCTCCAAAGGGAATATCCTAAGATCCTATACTGGGGCAAGCCAGGCGAACCGGATCCATTCAAAGTGTCTTTTCATGGCCGAATTGAATGGTACCCGGGCCTCGTGTCCGAAGAAACGAGGTTTTACCCGTAATGCTTCTCTTTTTAGAGAGCTGGACCCCGCAGATCAGAAAATGGCTTTAAACTTCCTAATTTCTGGCGAGGTGCTTTACGGTCCCAGAACTGTTGGATCCCCCTACTGATGGGGGCCCCAGTCTCTGACGGTTTTTTCAAACGGAGCCCACCGTGAGAGGTGAAGATTGGGTCTGTGTAAACGGCACCCTGCGGCTGGATAAGGTAAGAGAAGATTTCACAGAATTTTTGAGTTCTAGTTGTTTTTCTCCTTTAAGGTAAATGCATGCTTTGCCTATTGTGACCACCGGGGGCTGCCAAGAGCACAAACCTACACATGCTGACTGACTGTCTCAGGTGTTCAAGTGCTGATTATGTCCCAGCATCTCAAAGCAGGCTGCAAGCAGGTAAGGTGGAAAGGGGGATTTCTCATGTTTGAATGTTCCCCCCCCAGGTTAGAGAGGGGCCACAGGGGTCTAGAAAGTGGTTATACCACCCGGGCTCTGCGGCCTAATGGCCACCATCTCTGAATCTAGCCGTTCAGGCAGATCTTGTTACCAGCCTCCCTCCTTCCCCTCCCCCATCCCCAGCCTTTCTCCAGAAGCATGACAGGAGAGTCGGCAGTGCGGGAAGCGCTCGTTTTTTTCAAAACTCGAGGGGGGGGCGGTAGAGGAGGGGGCAGGACGTCAGCACAGGTGCTTAGACTCCCACTCAGGCCAGCTGCAGGCTATTAAAGGCACTCTGTACAGGTGCACTCAGCCTTCTGAGAGACACAGAGCTGACGGTCGCATGTAAGGTGGGACACAGGCATTCTCCTAGGCAGCATTTACTGAAGTAACACCAGACTGAGCATTGGGTAGCAAGGCTTTTAGCCAGACTACATCGCTCAGCGGGCAGTGTTCATTTGTATACCTCACACCCTGTTGCTTTGCACTATGGGTAGAAGAGGTTCAAGCACCCCAGGAACCAGAGACACTAGGGGATCTCGTTCAGGTTCTGAGGGCCCCCTGTCGGCAGCATCCTCCCCCCCTAAAGATGGGCCAGGGACGGCTAGCCAGGGAGAGCCATCGGGGTCAGGGGCTACACCTGCTTCTGGCACTTCAGCCCCTGTATATATTACACAAGAGGTTTTTTCCTCAACCATTAATGGTCTAGAGGAAAGATTAATGGCCGTGATTACGTCTTCACTCAGTGGAAGAAAACGCACTAGGCCTTCCTCTGTTCCCCAAGACCCTCAGACAGAGGAGCTCTGGGATAAAGGAGATGAATCCCTTTCAGAGGATCGGGATGGGACGGATGATTCCTCTTCGGGGGAATCAGGTGGAGAGGGACCCTCTGCGACTTCCCAAGAGGAGAAAGTCTTAGTGCAGATCCTCACTGGATTGGTCCGCTCCACATTTAAGTTGCCCATACCTGAAACTACTAAAGAATCCTCTTCTGCTTTGGGGTCACTGAAACCTTTCCAAGCAGCACATGCTTTTCCTGTTCATACTTTACTTGAAAAGCTCATTTATTCTGAGTGGGATCACCCAGACAAACGTTTTTTTCCGCCGAGAAAGTTTTCAACACTTTATCCGATGGAAGAAAAGTTTATTAAAATGTGGGGAATACCGGCTATTGATGCCGCCATTTCCTCCGTAAATAATAGCCTGACTTGTCCTGTAGACAATGCTCAGATGCTCAGGGATCCTGTAGATAAAAGGATGGAATCCCTATTGAAGGATGTTTTCTCCTTAGCAGGATCAGTGGCCCAACCTGCAGTAGCAGCGATTGGAGTCTGTCAATACTTAAGAGACCATGTTAAGCAGGTCATCAAAGTATTACCTGAACAGCAGGCCCAGGGGTTTGCTAACCTTCCAGCGGCCTTATGCTTTGTGGTTGACGCCATTAGAGATTCTATCGTGCAAACATCCCGTCTTTCACTGGGGTTGGTGCATATACGTAGAATCCTATGGTTGAAAAATTGGTCAGCCGAAGCACCATGTAAGAAGCTACTGGCTGGGTTTCCATTTCGTGGTGCAAGGTTGTTTGGAGAGGACTTGGATAACTATATCAAGAGAATCTCTTGTGGGAAAAGCACTCTCTTACCTGTCAAGAAGAGTAAGCGTCCCTCTTTCAAACGGACTCTTTCCCCAGCGCCGGGGGCTTCAGCCTCCAGGCAGTCTCGACGACCGCCTCCATTGGGGTCCAGAGACAAGAGTCAACCCCAGGGACAAAAGAAGTCCTGGGGAAAGAAGCCTACTAGGCAAAACACTAAGACCTCTGCATGAGGGGGCGCCCCCGCTCACTCGAGTGGGGGGAAGACTGCGACAGTTCTCAGAGCTCTGGCACGAGGACTTCCAGGACAGATGGGTAATCTCCACGGTAACCTTAGGGTACAAGCTGGAGTTTCAGGAATTCCCTTCTCCTCGGTTCCTCAGATCAAATGTTCCCAGAGACCCAGAGAAGAAGCAGTCGCTCCTTCTAGCGTTAGAGCGACTTTTGTCGCAGGAGGTCATTATGATAGTTCCCGCAAAGGACCAGGGATTGGGCTTCTATTCCAACCTTTTTACGGTCCAAAAGCCAAATGGGGATGTCAGGCCCATTTTGGACTTAAGGGATCTGAACCGATTCCTAAGGATTCAATCCTTCCGCATGGAATCAATTCGAACAGTAGTTCCCACCCTGCAGGGAGGAGAATTTCTGGCATCAATAGACATCAGAGATGCATATCTGCATGTGCCCATTTTTCCTGCTCATCAGAAGTTTCTGCGCTTCGAGGTAGGAGGGCGCCATTTCCAGTTTGTGGCTCTGCCTTTCGGGATAGCCACTGCACCTCGAGTGTTCACAAAGATCTTGGCTCCTCCTCTGGCCAGATTAAGGGCTCAGGGTATAGCTGTCATAGCATACCTAGACGACCTGCTCTTGATAGACCGGTCGGTAGCCTCTTTGAATGGAAACTTGAGGACCACGGTCAGGTATCTAGAACACCTAGGTTGGATCCTCAACTTAGAAAAGTCTTTCCTAAAACCAGTAAGAAGACTGGAGTATTTAGGTCTGATTATAGATACAAGCCAGGAGAAAATATTTCTACCTCAGGCAAAGATCACTGCTTTGAGAGAGCTGATTCTGACAGTAAGGACCAAGAAGGGTCCCTCAGTCCGCCTTTGTATGAGGCTACTAGGGAAGATGGTGTCTTCATTCGAAGCAGTTCCCTATGCTCAGTTTCACTCAAGAATGCTGCAACACAGTATTCTGTCGACCTGGAACAAAAAGGTTCAGGCATTAGACTTTCCGATGCACCTGTCGCATGCGGTGCGTCAGAGCCTCAATTGGTGGCTCATACCCGAAAACCTGCAGAAGGGGAAATCCTTTCTACCGGTTACCTGGACGGTGATAACAACAGATGCCAGTCTGTCAGGTTGGGGAGCAGTTCTGGAGCAGGCTGCGGTGCAAGGGGTATGGTCCAAGACAAAGAGGACCTTATCCATCAACATTCTGGAGATCCGGGCGATACATCTAGCTCTAAAGGCCTGGACTATCAGGCTACAGGGTTGTCCGGTCAGGATCCAGTCCGACAATGCCACAGCAGTGGCTTATGTCAATCATCAGGGAGGCACCCGGAGCCGAGCTGCTCAAAAAGAGGTGAACCAGATCTTAGTCTGGGCAGAGATGCATGTGCCATGCATATCGGCAGTTTTCATCCCGGGAATAGAGAATTGGCAGGTGGACTATCTAAGTCGCCAGCAGTTACTTCCAGGGGAATGGTCTCTGCATCCCGACGTCTTTTGGGCCATATGCCAAAGATGGGGGGTTCCAGATGTAGATCTCTTTGCATCCCAATTCAACAAAAAGATAGACAGATTTGTGGCAAGGACAAAAGATCCTCTTGCATGCGGGACGGATGCGTTGGTGATTCCGTGGCATCGGTTCTCACTGATTTACGCATTCCCGCCTATTCTGCTACTACCTCGACTCCTTCGCAGGATCAGGCAGGAAAGGAAGTCAGTACTTCTGGTGGCCCCAGCTTGGCCAAGAAGGACGTGGTATGCGGAAATAGTAAGGATGACGGTAGGTCCCCCGTGGACACTACCAGTACGACCAGACCTGTTATCTCAAGGTCCAGTGTTCCATCCTGCCTTACAAACGCTAAATTTGACGGTTTGGCTATTGAGACCCACGTTCTGAAGAGTCGTGGGCTCTCAGGTCCTGTCATATCTACCTTGATTAATGCAAGGAAGCCAGCTTCCAGGATGATTTATCATAGAGTCTGGAAAGCTTATATAACCTGGTGTGAATCCAGAGGTTGGCATCCCAGGAAATATGTCATAGGTAGAATCCTTGATTTTCTACAATTGGGATTAGAGATGAAGCTGGCCTTGAGTACCATCAAGGGCCAGGTCTCTGCTTTATCAGTATTATTTCAGCGGCCACTTGCTTCGCATTCTTTGGTCCGAAACTTTATGCAGGGGGTGATGCGTCTTAATCCTCCGGTTAAAGCGCCCCTAAACCCCTGGGACTTGAATTTGGTCCTGGCTGTGTTACAGAAACAGCCTTTTGAACCAATAAGTCAGATTCCTTTGGTCTTGTTGTCAAGGAAATTAATTTTTCTGGTGGCCATCTCTTCTGCTAGAAGAGTATCAGAATTAGCAGCTCTTTCCTGTAAGGAGCCTTATTTGATTATACACAAGGATAGAGTGGTACTACGCCCTCATCCTAGTTTTTTACCGAAGGTGGATTCTGATTTTCATTTAAACCAAGACATTGTTCTACCTTCCTTTTTTCCAGATCCCTGTTCTCCGGAAGAGAGATCTCTACATTCGTTGGATGTAGTAAGAGCAGTTAAGGCCTATCTAGGGGCAACTACTCAGATCCGCAAGACGGATGTTTTGTTTGTACTGCCAGAGGGTCCCAATAGAGGACAGGCAGCATCAAAAGCTACCATTTCTAAATGGATTCGACAGTTGATCATTCAAGCTTACGGTTTGAAACAGAAGATTCCTCCGTTTCAGATCAGGGCACATTCCACAAGGGCTATTGGTGCTTCTTGGGCAGTGCATCACCGGGCCTCTATGGCTCAAATCTGCAAGGCCGCAACCTGGTCTTCAGTTCATACATTCACCAGATTCTATCAGGTGGATGTGAGAAGGCAGGAGGATATCGCCTTTGGGCGTAGTGTGCTGCAGGCAGCGGTACAGGGTCCTCAGGTCTGATTGCACCCTACTTGGTCGTGGTTCCCCCCCCTCAGGTAGCATTGCTCTGGGACATCCCATCAGTAATTACTGTGGCTCTGTGTCCCGTGATGTTCGAGAAAGAAAATAGGATTTTTAAAAACAGCTTACCTGTAAAATCCTTTTCTTTCGAAGGACATCACGGGACACAGAGGTCCCGCCCCTCTTCTAATACACTATATTGCTTGGCTACAAAACTGAGGTATCCCTGCAAGGGGGAGGGATTATATAGGGGGTTGAACTTCCTGATAGGGTGTGCCAGTGTCCAATCACCAGTGATACCTATATAACCCATCAGTAATTACTGTGGCTCTGTGTCCCGTGATGTCCTTCGAAAGAAAAGGATTTTACAGGTAAGCTGTTTTTAAAAATCCTATTTTTTGAAGTTGTAATTTTTTCCCACAATTCTTTGCAAAATCAAGATTTTTTTTCACCAAATTGTTATATTAACAGGTTTTTTCTCACGCACAGCATATGCATAGCACAAATTACACCCCAAAACACATTCTGCTACTCCTCCTGAGTATGGCGATACCACATGTGTGAGACTTTTACACAGCGTGGCCACATAGAGAGGCCCAACATGCAGGGAGCACCATCAGGCGTTCTTGGAGCATAAATTGCACATATCATTTCTTGACTACCTCTTGCACTTTTGAAGGCCCTGGAGCACCAGGACAATGGAAACGCCCCAAAAATTACCTCATTTTGGAAAGGAAACACCCCAACGTATAATCTATGAGGCATAATGAGTCTTTTGAACATGTCATTTTTTTCTAAAAGTTTTTGGAAAATGTAGAAAGAAAATGAAAACACATTTTTTTGCACAAAGTTGTCCATTTATACAATATTTCTAACACATAGCATGTACATACCAAAAAATAGATTGTCCTGCTCCTCCTGAGTATGGTGATACCACATGTGTGAGACTTTTCCACAGCCTGGCCACATAGTGAGGCCCAACATGCAGGGAGCACTGTTAGCTGTTCTAGGGGCATAAATTTCAAATCTAATTTGACTACCTATTACACTTTTGTGAGGCACTGTAGTGGCATGGATGAGAACTGATGTGGCATGGATGAGCATGAATGGGGATGGATGAGCATGAATGGGGATGGATGAGTATGGATGGGGGTGGATAGGATGGATGAGCATGGATGGATGGATGAGGATGGATGGATGAGTATTGCTGAGTATGGATGCATGGATGGATGAGTATTGCTGATTAGGGATGGATGGCTGAGCATGGATGAGTATTGCTGATTAGGGATAGATGGATGAGTATTGCTGAGTATGGATGGATGGATGAGGCTGGAATTGTCACAGAGCAGCACTGTGGACACTACAGATCCACCCCACAGCGCTGCTGCACCCGATCTCTTCCCTCTCCACTCACACTGTACTAATCGGTGCAGAGGGGAGAGAGGAATTGGACATGACGCCGGTTTGTTTACAAGTGATCGCTCCTTCGTTTGATAGAGCGATCACGTGGTAAACGGCCTCTGTCAGCGGCCATTTACCATGATCCGTTCACGGATACTCACGTGTGCGCGCGGGAGATCGATTCTGGGAGGACGTCATAATACGTCCTTCCAGAGTTATCGAGCCGTGCTGTAGCCGCCATTCGGCTATGGCGCGATCGTTGCGTGGGTAATGACCAGACCGTTTTTTGCAATACGGCGCTGCGTCGCTTTAACTGGCAGTTGTGCTATACTGTACCCAAACAAAATTGACGCCCTTTTTTTCCCACAAATAGAGCTTTCATTTGGTGGTATTTAATCACATCTGCGGTTTTTATTTTTTTGCGCTATAAACAAAAAAAGCGCCAATTTAAAAAAAAAAAAAAAACAATATTTTTAACTTTTTGCTATAATGTCCCCAAAAATGTTTTTAAAATACTAATTTCTTTCCCTAGGTGTTTTCTAACTGTGAGAGGATAGAACTGACTGGAGAAGGAGGCATATCGTTGTTCCTACTTAGTAGGAACAAATGATATGTCTCTTCTCTCCTGACAGAACAGGGATTTGTGTGTTTACACACACAAATCCCTGTTCCCACGCTCGTGCACACAATTGCGCATGACCGGCGGCGATCCCGCCCACCGGCCATGTGCATCGGGTTCCCCGCCGTGCAGCGGGCCCATGCCTGCTATTGCCCTTAAAGGGGTTGTAAAGTTGTTGTTTTTTTTAAAAATAACAAACATGTTATACTTACCTTCACTGTGCAGCTCGTTCTGCACAGAGTGGCCCCGAACCTGCTCTTCTGGGGTCCCTCGGCGGCTGTTTCAGCTCCTCCCCGCAAGCATTTACCACCTTAATGCGAGGGCTCGCATGGTGGTGAGTGCTTGCGGGCGCGCTCCCGTGATACAGCCGGCGGCTATAGCCGCTCGCTGTATCACTCGGCCCCGCCCCCGGCGCGCCGCGTCATCGGATGTGATTGACAGCAGCGCGAGCCAATGGCTGCGCTGCTTTCAATCCATCCACTGCAGCCAATCAGCGACCAGGCTGAGCTGCAATGAAGATGACGAGGACGCGCAGCGAAGATTCGAGGCGTCAGGTAAGTAAAACGGGGGGCCTGGGGGCGGCGCTACTGTCAAAAGTTTTTTCACCTTAATGCATAGAATGCATTAAGGTGAAAAAATTTTTACCTTTACAACCCCTTTAAAGGTACAGAGGTACCCATACGGCGATTCGCGGGAAGGAACCACTTTACCGCTGTATAATGCCATGAGTAAAGGAGATCTATGGTCACAACATACACTTCCTTTTTATGATATCAGCATTGTAATACAAACAATACTTACTTGAAAAATCTCCTTTCATGTTGTAAGTTCTGCCTGTCTTGCTGGCCATCTCTTTCATCAACTTGCTGGACTCCCTGCATGCTTTGCAGCTCCTCCTTTGCTGTATCTTAGGACTAAATATTCCATGGTACCTTGCTGCCTGCAAGTGATTAGTGATTGCTGTACTGACTCTAACTCCTGAAACTCCTCCTCTCAGCACCTCTGTAGTCCAGAAGGCAGGCTCTGTGAAATGTGTGACACAGCAGTGCCTACCCACAGAGCACAGTGAATATGTGTCACAGAATTCAAGGAAATAAATGGATGTGGATCGTCATAAACTTAGTTTACAAACTTTAAGATTACTAGATTAATAGGAGTAGGCTACAAATAATTGAAATACAAAATAGAAATCAGTATATGATTTTTTAATATTTGACCATAGTTACGCTTTAATTATATGGTCGGGTTGTTTTGCCCAAGTATGTGATTGGATGCTCGAAACATAAAAATTATGCATAGCTTAGCTAGAGCAAAGAAAGATTGATGCTAGAAACCATAACTAGAAAAAACAAAAAAACATTGAAGGGAAGGCAAAACCACACTTAGTTATTGTTGACCCTGTCCATTGTTTATAGGTACCTAATTAAAATCTGATTTCTGACTTGTCCAGCAATCTCTAAAATGGAGACATTTGTGATTTCAGGAGTTTTTGGTGCTGGAAAAAGCTATCTACTGGCTGTGGTGGTTTTGTTCTTAGTTCAACTATTTGAAACCTATGATCCTTCTGAAGAACAGGGTTCATCTTACTGGAAACTCCTTATTTCATCATCCACCAATGTTGCAGTGGATCGAGTTCTTCTAGGGTAAGTTTACATTGTGCAGTAGAGTTCTATTTAAAGCTAAAGTAAACTCTCTCAATCAACGTTAACCATTTTTAATCCTTATGCTGCTAACATTAGTAAACTGATTGGGAGGTATATTATATTTACTTGTTTAAAACATTTACATTTCTATAGTTGCTCCCTGTTTTCTGGACTAGGCCAAAATGATGTCATACATCCCAGAATTCTTCATTTTTTTTTTTTCTTTCATCTGAAGGAGAGGTTTTCTCAGCTAAGCACACCCTCCTGCATGCCTAAGCTAAGGGCAAATTGATTCCAGGGAGTAAATGCTACATTAATCATTTGCCCTTACTCAAAATGGCCACGGCCAGAAATTCTAGGGGCTGGTTTTTCAAAAGGTGATTCCTCAACAAAATAAAGCATGGAGATATGGATGGATAAGGAAGTTTGCTTTGAATATTAAACATTTATTAACCACTTCAATACCCGCGTATAGTCAAATGACGGCCGCAGATGGGATCTCCCATCCTGGGCGGCCGTCATATGACGTTCTGGGCTTCCCGGCCATCTAGGGGGCGCACGCGTCGCGTTGCTCGGGACCCGGTGCGTGTGCCCGGCGGCCGCAATGTCCGCCGGGCACCCGCGATTGCCCATTAACCAAGCAGGTCCGTGGATCTGTGTGTGTAAACACACAGATCCACGTCCTGTCAGGTGAGAGGAGACCAATCTGTGTTCCCAGTACAGAGGAACACCGATCGGTCTCCTCCCCTTGTGAGTCCCCACCCCCTACAGTTAGAATCACTCCCCTTGGAAACACATTTAACCCCTCGTGTCCCCCTAGTGGTTAACCCCTTCCCTGCCTGTCACATTTATACAGTAATCAATGCAATTTTATAGCATTGATCTCTGTATAAATGTGAATGGTCCCAAAAATGTGTCAAAAGTGTCCGATGTGTCCGCCATAATGTCGCAGTCACGAAAAAAATTGCAGATAGCCGACATTACTAGTAAAAAAATAAATATTTTTTTTTTTAAATGCCATAAATCTGTCCCGTATTTTGTAGACGCTATAACTTTTGCGCAAACCAATCAATATACGCTTATTGCGATTTTTTTACCAAACCTATGTAGAAGAATACGTATCGGCCTAAACTGAGGAAAAAATTTGTTTTTTTTTTTAAAAATTGGGATATTTATTATAGCAAAAAGTATAAAATATTGTGTTTTTTTCAAAATTGTCGCTCTTCTTTTGTTTATAGCGCAAAAAATAAAAACCGCAGAGGTGATCAAATACCACCAAAAGAAAACTCTATTTGTGGGGAAAAAAGCACGTCAATTTTGTTTGGGTACAGCGTCGCATGACCTCGCAATTGTCGTTTAAAGTGCGACAGCGATGAAAACTAAAAATTGGTCTGGGAAGGAAGGGGTTGAAAATGCCCTGTTTTGAACCGGTTAAATAGTGTTTTTGTATTGTATTGTTCAGATACAGTTAAGTTCAGCTTTAATCTATTTAAAAGTAAGGGAACATTTGCAGTTATAATTTGATTAATAAAGATTGTGAAATATTATTAAACCCTAAATTGCTATGGCCCTGGTAGATGTAATTGTGATACATTTTTTAGAGCTATATTGACTATGGAGAACCAATGAACACAACTGATTTTCCTAGCACCTCCATCATATTAAAAATCTATCTGCCTGGTTGGAATTTTCGACTATGCACTTTTTCATTGTTGCAGACAAGCGCATGCTTCATGAGATCACTATGGCAGCAAACCTGTAGTATATGTAAGTGCCAGGGGTAAGATAAATCTTCCAGCAGTTAGATCCTCTCTTGATTTCCAGATGGCTAACATAATCACCTTGTATATGGGTATCTTCACATACATTTTCAATGAGGCGTGACTAGTGTCTCACCTAGAGATGGGAAGACCTGGAAAAAAAATGGAAAAATTGAGGAAAAAACATTTTTTTACCCATTTTTTTAAAGCTGTTTTTTTTCCCCGGAAAAATTGAAAAAAGTGTGGAATATGTTCTTTTACAAGAAGTAATATATCTATGATATGGTATTTAAATTATATAACATTAAGACCATAGCCACCCTGGAGTATGAATATGTCAGATTTCTCAAAGTGGTACATTGTTTCGCATGGAAATTTGGCGATTTATATTTTAGGCCTGTCATTCTTTGTAATAACACACTTAAATCTGTCCAAACAAGAGTCTAGTAGACATCCCGGGTATGATAAATTTTGAAACACGAAATCATAAATTATAATATAATAATAATAAAATTAATTTCCCCACGATTCACTATTGATCAATTCTGCAAGTGTTCTAATTTACTAATTAATTTGCTGTTTTCTAGCTGGTCTAAAACCATTTTTGACGTAAAGGGACACTTTTTAGTTGCTATGGACAATCTCAAGTTTCCAGGCAGAAAGAACAGTATATAAAATATAAAACTGCATGCAGGACACTAGACAAAGCACTAGGGACAAAAGGAATGTGAAATGATTTGATACAGTAATGTAATCTGTAATCAGTGTACTGTTTGTGTTATGTTTTGTTAGTTTCAAAATAGCTGTTGGGCTCCGCCCCCATGCGTTGCAACGCTCTCAGGGAACGGAGCCCGGAACACAGGACATCGGGCAGATGATCCGGCGGAGGACACAGCGGAGGGACATCGCAGGATCCTGGTGACAAGGTATGTACACTGCACCAGAATTCTGCAATGCAATCCCCAGTGTTGCTCGGGGTTAGCGCTAATGGTACTGAAATCTAACCCTGAGCCACACTCGGGATTACCGTCAGGGAGGTTAATGAAAGATTTCTGAGACTTTATGTAAAGTCTTCAGGCTAGATTCACCTTTGTTCACCTTTTTTTTTTTTCCTTAAATTCCAGCTCCCCTATGCACCAATATAGCATTGGCACAGGAAGGAGTGGACCAGCTGATCTCTGCACACACCCTGCATTATTTGGTCAACTCCTTCCTGTGTCATGACCTAAAGTCTGTCCAGGAAGTAAGGCAGAAGTATTCAAGCAGTGTTTCTAAACAGCTTTGAAGGGAGTGAGGTAAGTGTATGTAGAATAAATGGAAAGCTGTTTTATTTTTGCAAAATACCGTAAGTACAATAATGTTATATTGGTACAGGAAAGCTGGAAGTTAGAAAAAAAAAAACGCTGAAAAATAGTTTATCTGTATGACCTTTAAATGATTTCTATTAATGTTCTCCACCATCACAGCATAATGTTTCCCTATAGTCTGCGCAGTATATTGTTTTTTTCTTTTCCTCCTCTCAGTAAAATGGTGAGACTAACGTCTAGAAATGAAACATTTTCACAATGCAATTTCTGCTGGGAGCAAAGCTGCATTTTGTAAATAGTGTGAGAAGGAATATTCTTTTCCAATTGCTACAAGGATGGCAAAACACATCCTTGCATGCCAGAGGTGCTCTAAAGACATTAACAAATGCTTTATGGAATGAAATGATGAGGACCATAGTTAAAGTGCAAGTAGCTTTTCCCCCTAGAGTTCTCATTTTAGAAACACTCTTTCTGCTGCTTCTGGATCATCACAAAGTTTTTCTTTACCAGCAGCAACTTCAAAGTAAGTAGTGTTACAAACCAAGCCCCCCCCCCCCCCCCAAAAAAAAAAACAATGCTTTCATTTATAGATAAAATGACACCTGAAAATCAGTAGCACTTTGATCAAGCTCTTCATAGAGCAAGATATGCTTCTATATCAGCATTGTCAACTGAAAATGCATATTGTTAGGAAGTTTTTTATATTATGAGTAAAAAGGGGGGACTACCTTTTCTCATGTACAGTTGAAATGTTCTTAACATATACAGTCCTTGTTAATCCATTTGTACATAGTTACATATTCTGGCTGAAAAAAAAGACAAAAAAGTCCATCCAGTTCAACCAATAAAAGGAAAAAAAAAAGTATATAGTTGATCCAGAGGAAGGCAAAAATAATCCCAATAAAGCATGATTCAATTTAAGAAAAGGTCATGGGTGATTCTTTGCAAATGGCTAGATTAAAATAGTGTAATAAGAACTGCTGTCCCTACTAATACAACCACCTAGGTGGAGCATGAGATTAAGGGTTAAAAAAGTAGGTGTTGCGCTGTTCTTAAATCCTGGGATTTGAGTGCTCCAAAATCACTCTCTAACCAGTGACTTATATGTCTAAACAGACTTATGTGCATTAATTATAAAGTGATTGGTGCTAAAATGTAATTCATATGCATATTGTGCAATCATGAAAAATGTGACTTGTGCTAAAAAAATCAATTGATGTGCACAATCCTAATATAACATTTCCAAAGTGACAGGTACTCTTCGATCGTATGTGTCCTTTGTGCTAAAATAAACCAATTAATATATACAGTCCTTAAAAAATATATAATTTTTCCAAAAGTGACAATTGCTCTTCAATCATGTGTCCTTTGTGCTGGTGCTTCTTACAGTGCCCCTAAAGCAGTGGTTCTCAACCTTTCTAGTGCCTCGACCCCTTGATAAAATTTCCCAAGTTGTGGGGACCCCTAAGGCCGCGTACACACGAGCTGACTTTTCAGCAAGAAAAGTCCAACGGCCTTTCCGGCGGACTTTCGTCAGACTTTTGACGGACTTTTGAACGAACAGACTTGCCTACACACGATCACACCAAATTCTGACGGATTCGTACGTGATGACGTACGACCGGACTAAATTAGGGAAGTTGATAGCCAATAGCTGCCCTAGCGTGGGTTTTCGTCCGTCGCACTAGCATACAGACGAGCAGATTTTTCGACTGGACTCTGTCTGGAGTCTGTCGGAAAGATTTGAAGCATGTTTCAAATCTAAAGTCCATCAGATTTTCGACTGGAAAAGTCCGCTGAAGGTCCAATGAAGCCCACACGCGATCGGATTGTCCGCCGGACTCTGTCCGTCGGAGCAGTCCGGTCGAAAAGTCTGCTCGTGTGTACGCTGCATAACAGTAAAATTATTTTCGTTGGTCATTTCATTGCTGTAATTTTGCAACTGTTATGAATTGAAATATCTGATATGCAGGATGTATTTTCATTCTTACAAATTTAACATCTTAAAGCATAGTGATTAACCACAAAACAATCTGTAATATACAATAAAATATTTATTTAAAATTAACATATAAGTTACAAATGAATAAAATGCCCCACCGAGAGACAGGGTAAGTGCCGGGCAGAAGGTGGGTGGGGGGGCACAGTGGGAGCATTGATATGGCACGGGGGCAGCATTTGATGGGCACAGTGGGAGCATTTGATGGGCACAGTGGGAGCATTTGATATGGCACAGTGGCTGTGTTTGATGGCACAGTGGCGGCAATTGATGGCACAGTGGCAGCGTTTGATGGCACAGTGGCGGCGTTTGATGGCACAGTGGCGGCGTTTGATGGCATAGTGGTGGCGTTTGATGGCACAGTGTCCGCGTTTGATGGCACAGTGGCTGCATTTGATGTACAAAAATGCTTTTATTAATTAGTATCTCTGACTTACCAAAGTCACTGGTGTTCCGTCAAAATCAGCAAGCTATCTGTGTTAACCAGAAGTGATGTATCGTCGCCGCCATCTTGGCAGACTGGTGCTCAGCAAGCGGACTTCGGTGGGTGTAAAAAGATGTCCGCTTCTAAGTGTAGCCTTACTGCGGACAAGAGTACCAAGATGGAGGTGACGGAATGTCACTTCTGCGCGGTCTTTTCTCTCCCGGAAGTGAAATCTCGCTGGCAGAGACGGACAGACTCCGGCATAACACAGTAACTTTGGGTCCGTCTCGGCCAGCATTCGCGACCCCCTGGCAAATCGGCAATCGACCCCCAGGTTGAGAACCGCTGCCCTAGATTTAATGCACTCACCGGAGATACTCACCCCTCGAAGGGGTAATTCACGTTCACAGTATTTGCCACTGTGCAGCAGTATCCAGATCCACGCCTTAGTTTACTCTTGATATATGTTCATCCATGTCTCCCACCTTGAATTTTCTCCTTTTTGTATGACCAACTAACCCACTGACCTCAGCGGTAGTTGTCAGCCTTGCTGAAATAAACTTCCTCTAAAGATGTGACCCACAGGATCTTTAGCAATAAAGATCTTTGTCATCACCCAGTGTCTACAGTGCTCATCCTTAAGTTAGTAGGCTTGTACACTACATTTCCTTGCTCCAAGGACCTCCACTCTCCTCTGAAAAAAAATCCTTCTTGATCCCCCAAGAGGCAATCAGATATTCCCTGGATCGACTTTACCTATAAATGTTAGTATCCAATTATGTTATGTACATTTAGAAAAGAATCCAGGCTTTTCTTAAAACAATCTACTGAGCTGGCTAGAACCAGCTCTTGTAACAAGAAGTCAAATTTTAAAAAGCAAGTTTAGTTTATTTACTGAATAATCTGTACTTTTGTTTCAAGCATAATACTTTTACTGTACATACATTTCACCTTCCCAGTGCAACAGTATGACTTTGAATTTATAAAACTACACCACACTGAATTTTTTGGGAAAAAAAACAAAGTTTTTTTTTTCTCATGGCTTTAAAATTTCTGGAAATTCTTCATCTCTAGTCTCACCTAATGATACAGTGCTTTGAAAGTACCACGCCTGCTCATACTCCCTGCTGTGTATCGGTAATTTAAATTAGTGCGTCTACAATTAATTTAGTTAAAAGGATATTTTCTAAGAGATTATTGAGTTTTGTAAACAGTGCATCTAATAGTCCTAGAAAAAAACTCTTCGTTTTTTTTTTGTAGTGTCTAATCCAGTAAAACTGTATATGAAGTAGTGATACCAAAACAAACCTTAACTCTTAAATGCTGCAGGGTATATACCAGTGATGTTCCACAAGACACCACAAATGTATGAGGGTTGGTAACAAGATAGAGGTAAAGTGCTTAGAAACTGTACACATTTCCGATTGAAGGAAACATGCACCATGTTTTTGTAATAACCGTGATTTATAACCTTGTTAGAGCAGTTCTAGTCTACAGCATGTTGCTGCTGATCCCCTTTGTCCGTATTTTATGAGTTCATTGCCTGCAGGCTCCAGTCAAGATACCTCCCACCCATCTGTTTTCTCATTCCACGCTTACCTATGTTTGGTGATGCTTCTCCAATAACTGTAAATACTGTCTAATTTGAGTAAAGCTACTGCAATAATACACCCCAAGTAGGATTAGGAAGATGTCTCAAGGCAGAAGTGTGCCTTTATATTTTAATTATTAACACTACTGTTAGGAGAACACTGGAACATGTGTTCTAGTGCAGCTGTTACAAGTAATTTTGTCACAGTTGGGTTTCATGGAAGGAAATGGTTATACCTGGACTGTAAGCTGTTTTTCTAAATGCCCTTTCAGTTATTTTATAAACTACAAATTTAGCAGGCTATTTTATGAGAAAGAACGTTTTTCAGTAGGCAAGAAAAAATTCATTATTTAGGCAATGAGTGTAATAAGCCGGTGAAAGGTTTAGGCCTGTGTATAAAGAACAGCTTTGAAGGGTGACATGTGTAGGCTGCCACTGAGGACCTGTTTTTCTAAAAATGCAAGACTTGGCTGTCATACTGATCCTTTGGCTCCAATACTTTATAGATCACTGACTAAGAACAATTGTAGAATAAAGAATTTTTTTTTTTTTTACTTTCTCATGGATTATTTTATCTGAATATTCTTCATGCTTGTTCTAGGTCTGTTTTTTTTTTTAGAAGCACTGAAGTCAAAGTCAGGCAACTAGCATTATAAATCCCAACTCTAGACAAAGGTTAAGTCTTGTTTGACACTTTTTCATTGTAAGGACGTTTGTTCATTTTTTTTATCATTAGTGGGGTCAAATCGGTGTTCGTTTTCAATCACAGTGACAAGAAAATATGAAGAAGTAGGATGGAATTTTTTTTTTAATGCAAGAATTACTAACAGTGTATGTAGTTTTCCTTTAGTATTCCAAACTAGAATGATAAAAGCAAATTCAATCTTGAACAGCTTTCAAACGACATTCTGAGAATTTTCCTAAAAACTTGTACTAGTGTTCACCCAGCTTTAAAGCCAAAGTTTTTACTGGAAAGATTTACCCAATTTCCTGCCAGGACAGGAAGTAATGCTTAATTTCACGAACAGGGAATTACTGATGTTTTTATTGCTATTTGTGCTTTTCTGTTCCAGTGAGAACTACACCAACCATTACTTTGTAAAGGCATCAAATACACAGGAAGGGAAAATCTCCCTACTGGAGTAACAGACAGAAATAACATCCTAGAAGAACTTTTAATAATCAGTCCAAATTTAAAAACGTTGGCTAAAAATGTTTACTTTGTGAGCTGTGTTGTGTTTTCACTAAGCGATGTTCCAGTTTTTATTTACTGTTTTTCGGGGGGGGGGGGGGGGCTGGCACATATCCACTGTCAGAAACAAGCTCTTTGTTGTTTACCTACACAAAGCTCTCTTCTGTCATTTGCTCAGTCGATCAGCGGGTGTCGGCCATAAATCAATGGCCAAGACCTGCTGATCGACGGCAGCACAGCCAAGGTCGCATGCGCGCACCCCTCCTACCCGGAAGAAGCAGATCACATACATGTACGTGATCCGGCGCAGAGGGGCCACTCTGCCGCAGTATATCTGCACTAGGTGGTCCCCAAGTGGTTAAAGAAAAATAACCAATGCACTTATTTTTGTAGGAAATAAAAATGCGCACATATTATTTTTTTTCACAGGAGTGGATTCTTCCAGCTCCCTGTGTGTACAGAGGTACAAGCTTTCAGTTGGAGAGCTGGAGTAAGTGTCAGTAGTAATCACGGCATATTCTATTAAGAACTTTAAGTCTATCTGATGCGCTGATTTCAAAAGTGACAGCAGCCTTGGGAAGAAGAACCCCTAATTGCTGTCACAGGGTGGGGAGTAGGAGTTTGCTTAGCACCATGTAACATGTTGCAAAAAGTGGGGTTAGCTTTTAATGTTCACCATAAACACCAGAATGGGGACTGATGTGATTTCAGTGATCGTTGGTGGCAGAAGGGCTGGTCTGAGTATTTTTTAGTTGCTGATCTCCTGGGATTTTTACTCATAACCGCTTTGGAGTTTACTTAGAATCGTGCAAAAAAACAGAAAATATCCTGTGAGCGTCAATTCTGTTGATGGAAATGCTTTTTGATAATAGAGGTCAGCGGAGAATGGTGGGACTGGTTTGAGCTGCAAGAAAGGCTATAGTTATTCAGGGAACTACTCTTTACTCTTTTTTCTGATGAGCAGAAGAGCATCTAAGAATGTACATGTCGAAGAACTAAGCCTGTTTTGAGAGCAAGGGAGAGTTAGTAGATTGTTCCTTTAAAAAGTGCTTGATTTTATATGCCACCCAAGTTTCACTAACAATGGGATCAGTTCAACTTTGCTTGAGCAATGAAGACAGGTTGTATTATCTGCAAGATCTTAACTGCTTTGACTAACCATTATGCCCTTGTTGTTTGTACATTTTGCAATCTGACATACCCAAATTCTCAGACTAAAAATCTAGCACTACCCTCTTTGTACTGGCAATTTCTCATTTATTTTAACTAGGATCCTTTATACATGTGTCTTTATGTAGGTTTTTAAGTGGTGTTACCCAGCACAATTTCCAAGGAGTCAAGTGGGCTAGAAACAATTTGTCAAAGACAAGCTGAATCTGACCCTAAGCTTATTGTATAGCCCTGAAATAGGCCATTAGCAGACCTTTTTTAAAGCAGATCTAAATCTGATCACTGAACCATTTTCAAGATGTTTTTCTTAGTATTTTTACTAGTAACTTTCACTAAAAAAATGCCTGGTGATCCTGCCATGGTAATTCTTTTTCAAACATGTTCTGTTATTCACATAAAAATAAAAGCCAATACCAGCGCCAGGACGCCAATGTGTGTACCAGGTAAAGCAGCTGTATGGCCAATTACAACTCTGGGGACAGATTAATTATTGTAAAATTATACAGCGCTAAGGTCAGCGCTGTACATATCTTTACAAAACTTTCTGTTATTGGTACTCAAAAAAGTCAACGCTGAAGTCCATACATAATCCGCAGATTTTATTTATTAAAAATCAGGTAGTCCAGTTTACAACAGAATTCTAATGCTTTTTGGCTTACAAAGCCTTGATCTTTATTCACGGTTAACTGTAAACTCATGGTCAGTAGGGGCTTTTAAAGCATTGCCTATGAAAAATTTTGAGTACTAAAGTTCTATGCCCTTTGACCGTGCATGCATTTTTTTAAGGTTTGATATGTCTGGAATCCTTAAACTCAGCGTAACTTCATCTTTTGTATGTTACTAAAAATTGAGTAATATATTGTGTTTGTGCGCCCTTAGATTAACTTTAAAATTAACAACACAGGGCTCTGTACAGAGGGAACAATCACTCTGTTTCTTAGCCCTGCAAAGTAGTGATCAGAAAAAAAGGGATTTTTTAGTAAAAAGCCGCACATACTACACACTCTACACATTGTTGGGCACACGTTTAACCCCTTGATCGCCCTAGATGTTAACCCCTTCCCAAACAGTGTCATTAGTACAGTGACAGCGTATACTATTAGCACTGATCACTGTATTAGTGGCACTATTGATATCAGTGGCAGTTAGTCAGTGCCAGGTTGCCAGCCGCAATATCACAGTTCCATTATAAGTCGCTGATCACCGCCATTAGTAGTTTAAAAAAAAATATATGTGTATATATATATATATATATATATATATATATATATATATATATATATATATATATATATATATATATATATATATATATATATATTCCATTCTACGTGTGTGTGTGTATGTGTATATATATATATATATATATATATGTATATATATATATATATATATATATATACATATATATATATATATACACACACACACAGTATCTCACATTTTTGTAAATATTTTATTCTATTTTTTAATGTGCCAACACTGAAAAAATGACACTTTGCTACAATGTAATGTAGTGAGTGTACAGCTTGTAAATATGCTGTCCCCTCAAAATAACTCAACACACAGCCATTAATGTCTAAACCGCTGGCTACAAAAGTGAGTACACAACCCTAAGTGAACATGTCCAAATTTGGCCCAATTAGCCATTTTCCCTCCCCGGTGTCATGTGTCTCGTTAGTGTTGCAAGGTCTCAGGTGTAAATGGGGAGCAGGTGTGTTCAATTTGGTGTTATCACTCTCACTCTCTCATACTGGTCACTGGAAGTTCAACATGGCACCTCATGGCAAAGAACTCTCTGAGGATCTGAAAAAAAGAATTGTTGCTTTATATAAGGATGCAGAAAAGAGGGAGAGATTAGGGCGCTCTGGTGAGGCTGGGTATCCGGTCCGCTGTAGCAGTGGAGGGATGGCACTGAAGGCAACACTTTGTATAGAAGAAGCAGCTCTGGAGGGTCATAAAGGAAAGAGAAAGGCGTCTCTAAGTGCAGTGGTTAATATTATAATATTTGTATCCTAACAAATTAGTTAAACGTAGTTAAACTTTTGAATAAAAACCTTATTGCAAAAAAAAAAATGTATTGCAGGCACTATGGGATTAAAAACACTTACAAGATAGTAAGAGGTCATAGGCATATAATGATTAGTCCTCCTCCTTCGTCAGACCTCTCTGACGAAGGAGCTGTGCATGCTCCGAAACATGTTACCACCTACCACCTGCACCTGATGTTACAGCGGCCGTACCAGCTTGGTTCCATAACCCGGGCCTCCTCACCACGTCACCAGGGACTCTGACAGCTGCAGGACGGCTTTCTCCCCCACACAGACGAGGATTACAGTGATCCACAGGAGGACTAATAATTATATACCTATGACCTCTTACTATCTTGTAAGTGTTTTTAATCCCATTGTGCCTTTTAATACATTTTTTTTGCAATAGATTTTTGTTCAAAAGTTTAACTAAGTTTAACTAATTTCTTAGGATACAAATATTATACTGATATAGAAAGATCCATGCACCCTCAAGGGTAACCAAGCATCAGATCGTTAATACTATTATAATGACTATACAGTGGGGACGGAAAGTATTCAGACCCCCTTAAATTTTTCACTCTTTGTTATATTGCAGCCATTTGCTAAAATCATTTCAGTTCATTTTTTATTCCTCATTAATGTACACACAGAACCCCATATTGACAGAAAAACACAGAATTGTTGACATTTTTACAGGTTTATTAAAAAAGAAAAACTGAAATATCACATGGTCCAAATTATTCAGACCCTTTGCTTTGACACTCATATATTTAACTCAGGTGCTGTCCATTTCTTCTGATCATCCTTGAGATGGTTCTACACCTTCATTTGAGTCCAATTGTGTTTGATTATACTGATTGGACTTGATTAGGAAAGCCACACACCTGTCTATATAAGACCTTACAGCTCACAGTGCATGTCAGAGCAAATGAGAATCATGAGGTCAGAGGAACTGCCTGAAGAGCACAGAGACAGAATTCTGCTGCATTTAAAGTTCCTAAGAGCACAGTGGCCTCCATAATCCTTAAATGGAAGACATTTGGGATGACCAGAACCCTTCCTAGAGCTGGCCATCCGGCCAAACTGAGCTATCGGGGGAGAAGAGCCTTGGTGAGAGAGGTAAAGAAGAATCCAAAGATCACTGTGGCTGAGCTCCAGAGATGCAGTCGGGAGATGGGAGAAAGTTGTAGAAAGTCAACCATCACTGCAGCCCTCCACCAGTCAGGGCTTTATGGCAGAGTGGCCCGACTGAAGCCTCTCCTCAGTGCAAGACACATGAAAGTCCGCATGGAGTTTGCTAAAAAAAACACCTGAAGGACTTCAAGATGGTGAGAAATAAGATTCTCTGGTCTGATGAGACCAAGATAGAACTTTTTGGCCTGAATTCTAAGCGGTATGTGTGGAGAAAACCAGGCACTGCTCATCACTTGTCCAATACAGTCCCAGCAGGGAAGCATGGTGATGGCAGCATCATGCTGTGGGGGTGTTTTTCAGCTGCAGGGACAGGACGACTGGTTGTAATCGAGGGAAAGATGAATGCGGCCAAGTACAGGGATATACTGAACAAAAACCTTCTCCAGAGTGCTCATGACCTCAGACTGGGCCGAAGGTTTACCTTCCAACAAGACAATGACCATAAGCATACAGCTAAAATAATGGAGTGGCTTCACAACAACTCCATGACTGTTCTTGAATGGCCCAGCCAGAGCCCTGACTTAAACCCAGGAGAGACCTAAAAATGCTGTCCACCAACGTTTACCATCCAACCTGACAGAACTGGAGAGGATCTGCAAGGAGGAATGGCCGAGGATCCCCAAATCCAGGTGTGAAAAACTTGTTGCATCTTTCCCAAAAAGACTCATGGCTGTATTAGATCAAAAGGGTGCTTCTACTAAATACTGAGCAAAGGGGTCTGAATACTTAGGACCATGTGATATTTCAGTTTTTATTTTTTAATAAATCTGCAAAAATGTCAACAATTCTGTGTTTTTCTGTCAATATGGGGTGCTGTGTGTACATTAACCACTTCAATACCACAGACGTCATATGACGTCCTGGGCTTTGAGCAGGTATATCTGAATGATGCCTGTAGTTACAGACATCATTCAGATATTGCCGGTTTCAGCCGGCGAATCTCTACACCATAGGAAAGATCATAGCGGCCGTTCCACCGCTTGATCGTTCCTATGGGAGGCGAGAGGGGACTCCCCCCCACTCCCGCCGCCCTCCTGTGCTTGCTCCGACTCACCGTTACGATCGGTGAGGCGGAGAGTGGATCCGCCGGCGCCGGATGTAGATCATAGAGATTTCCGGCGGACCAGATGGTCCCCGGAGTCTCTATGATCGTCGGAGGCCGGGCACGATGTTATGACGTCACGCCTGGCCTCTCCATTAAAAAAAACGGCGCCGCTTCGGCTGGGAAGCGGCGATCGTTTTATTTTATTTTTTTATTTCAGGCTTCCCAGCCTAGTGGTGAGATATGGGTTCTTATTGACCCCATATCTCACTATTAAGAGCACCTGACATGTCATATTGCTATTACAAGGGATGTTTACATTCCTTGTAATAGGAATAAAAGTGATCAATTTTTTTTTTTTCAAAAAAGTGTCAAAAGAAAAAAAAAATATATATAATTAACAATAAAAAAAAAATTTTTTTAAAGCGCCGCTGTCCCCGTGTGCTCGCACGCAGAAGGGAATGCATACGTAAGTCCCGCCCACATATGAAAACGGTGTTCAAACCATACATGTGAGGTATCACCGCAAACGTTGGAGCGAGAGCAATAATTTTGGCCCTAGACCTCCTCTGTAACTCAAAACATGTAACCAGTAAAAAAAATTTCAAGCGTCGCCTATGGGGATTTTTAAGTACCGAACATTGGCGCCATTCCACGAGCGTGTGCAATTTTGAAGCGTGACATGTTAGGTATCTATTTACTCGGCGTAACTTCATCTTTCACAAAATGCAAAAACATTGGGCTAACTTTACTGTTTTTTTTGTTTTTTTTTAAACACAAAACAGTTTTTTTCCCCAAAAAAACGCGTTCGAAAAATTCCTGCGCAAATACTGTGTGAGATAAAAAGTTGCAACAACCGCCATTGTATTCTCTAGGGTCTTTGCTAAAAAAACATATATAATGTTTGGGGGTTCTATGTAATTTTCTAGCAAAAAAATGATGATTTTTACATGTAGGAGCAAAGTGTCAGAATTGGCCCGGTATTGAAGTGGTTAATGAGGAAAAAAATGAACTTAAATGATTTTAGCAAACGGCTGCAATATAACAAAGAGTGAAAAATTTAAGGGGGTCTGAATACTTTCCGTCCACACTGTAATACAAATTCAATTGTAAAAGATGAATTCGATTGAATTAGGCTACTGCCTCCCTGAGCATATAAGGTATAGTCATAATTATTCTGTGGTATAAACTATTCAGGAATATTACTCCAAAACTCATCCCTGTAACATTTGATCAAACTATAGCATCTATAGCTTAACTAGAGATGGGAGCACTTATTCCCAAGGTTGATCTGGTACTTCAAGTTACTTTACGTAGCTCCCACATTGGCATTGAAAAATGAGAGGCTCCAGGACTCTCTATTTACATCCATAAGGTAAATACCATTGAACATAATTAAAAAGAGAAAAAGGGAAGGAGTGAAAAGAAAAAGAAAAGAGCTCAGAGGAAAGGGGCAGGAGTCAATCCCCTTGGCCTAAACCCCCTACTACCCAGTTCCGGGAACCATGGGGCTTGGTTGTATTTAATCCAGAGGGACCACACCCTATCAAATCTGGCTGGCTGTACCTGAGGATGCTGGTCAATTTTTCATTGACCATGAACCAAGAAAGTTTGTGTTTTACTAGTGCGAGACTGACCACTGGGGTTTTCCATGCTCACGCTATTGTAATTTTAGCTGCTGTAAAAATGAAAAAGATGAGAGATCGGAGATGTCTAGGGATCTCGTCCAGCAGGTCCGCAAACAGCATCATTTTAGGATTTTTAGGTATATTTTGTCCTGTCACTGAATAAACCAGAGTGAATACTCTGATTCAAAAGCGCTGGACCTTGGGACAGGACCACCAAACATGGAACATAGTACTCTCTCGCCCGCACCCTCTGAATCAAAGGGGTGAACTGCCAGGGTACAATCTCGCCAGCCTCCCAGGACCAGGTACCATCTGGACAGCACCTTGTAATTCACTTCCAGCAAGGAACCTCTGTGCACCATGGTCGACCACTGCTCCAAAACTCCTCCTCTACAGTCTCGCCTAGATCTGATTCCCATGCCGTTTGGTATGAGGGTTTAGTCCGTTGAGTATTGAAGAGGACATGGAGCTCCGAGATCCCCCCACGTGACTCAGGTGCACGTATGCATTTATTTTCAAGCAAGGTCCTAGTGGTTATGTCTATCTGATCAGTACCCAGGGATTTTCTAAAATGAATAATTTAGTACAGACAGATTCCATCTGGGGCATCTGTAGTGTCTCCAGAAAATAAGACTGTGGCCTAATCCCTTTGTGATATATAAAGTTTGCTGTCCTTTAAAGCCATTTGTTAACGCACCACGTGAATTGTTGGGGATTCTGTCCTGGAGGAAAATGTGGGTTATTAAGTACATGGGCCACAGGGGAATGGGAGTCCTCAGTGGGTACAATATGCACACCCTGTCCCAGAGATGTTGGGAGTGAGATAAGGAAGGACTTAGAATAGCCCAACATTCTCTTGTCGGGAGCCACATCAGGAGGTCCATAGGCAGTGAGGGACTAGCTTGCGCCTCCAACTGTACCCAGTCAGGTTGGTATGTTGTAGACAACATTTGGTAGAGTTGTACGAATTGAGCAGCCCTGTAGTACCTCAAAAAATGAGGAAATCCCATTCCGTCCCTCCACTTGGGGATATACAGAGTGGAATGGGCCACCCTACATCCACTACACCCCAAATGAATTTTTAAACCAGCGATTGAAGTTTTTTTAAAGCATATAAATGGTATTGGAATCGGCAGTGACCGAAAATAATATAGGATTCGAGGGAGAACTGTCATCTTAATGGCCGCTATTCTACCCATCCAGGAAAGCTCATGTATCTGCCAGTTCTTTAATTCTTGTTCAGTGGAGTTATAAAGGGGGATACAGTTAACCTCAAACATTGTGGATATGTCCTGAGTGAGTTTAACTCCAAGATAAGGAAGTGCTTGTGTGCACCGTTTAAAGGGAAAGGACCTCTGTACCGTGTCTCGTACTAAGTCGGGAAGATTTATGTCCAACACTTCTGATTTAGATTGGTTGACTTGCAGTCCTGACACAGTTTCAAACCTAGAAAGTGTAGCAAATAAATTAGGCAGGGTTGTGATAGGATCCGTTATAAATAGTAACAAATCGTCGGCAAAGAAAGTGAGTCTTGCCGCCACTAGGGACACTGTGAATATTGGGGTTAGCTTGAATGGCCAAGCCAATGATTCTATCACCAAAATAAAGAGGAGAGGCGAGAGAGGGACATCCCTGCCTAGTTCCTGTCCTTATCTGTAAAAGGTCAGATTTGCGCCCATATGCGAGAATGTTAGCCGAAGGTTAGAATATAGTGTACCGATAAGACTTAAAAATTTTGGTCCGCAATTCTATTTTCTCAATATGTGGAAGAGGAAGGGCCAGGTAAGGGTCTTGTGAAGGTCCAAAGACAGCAACATTCCTCGCCTAGCACCCATCCCAATTAGAGCGCAGGACAGAGACCAGGTCTATGGCCCGTCAGATCTGGTCTGTAGCCTGTCGCCCCGTAACAAATCCCACATATGTGAATGTATTGCTCCAAAAATGTATTAAACTGGTTTCATATATTTCTGTGAGTAGTTTATTAATCAGCGATATCGGGCGGTAGTTTGCCACATCGCTATGATCCTTATCCGGTTTAGGGATAAGGATCATAGCGGTTTAGGGATCAAGCATATACAAGCTCTATTTGAATCTACATCAAGTGCCCCCCAGTCGCGAAGAGCAGTAAATCATTTTTGTATGTGGGGTGCCAACAGTGGGGCAAACTTTTTAGAGGGTGAGAAGCCATCCGGCCCCGGGGGTTGTAATAAATCTTTTAACCAATGCACTTAGAGGAGCCTTTCTCTTTCCTCTACATAAAGATGGCCTGGGCTATAAGAAGACTGCCAAGACCCTGAAACTTTGCTGCAGCACGTCCATACAGCAGTTTACCAGGACACGTTCCACTCAGAACAGGCCTCGCCATGGTCGACCAAAGAAGTTGAGTTCACATGCTCAGTGTCATATCCAGAGGTTGTGTTTGGGCAATAGACGTATGAGTGCTGCCAGCATTGCTGCAGAGGTTGAAGGGGTGGGGGATCAGCATGTCAGTGCTCAGACCATACGCCTCACACTGCATCAAATTGGTCTGCATGGCTGTTGTCCCAGAATGAAGCCTCTTCTAACGATGATGCACAAGAAGGCCCAAACAGTTTGCTGAGAACAAGCAGACTAAGGACATTGATTACTGGAGCCATGTCCTGTGGTTTGATGAGACCAAGATAAACTTATTTATCAGGTTGTGGCAGCAACCAGGTGAGGAGCATGGTGGTGGGAGTGTCATGGTCTGGGGCTGCATGAATGCTGCCGACACTGGGGAGCTACAGTTCATTATGGGAACCATGAATGCCAACATGTACTGTGACATACTGAAGCGGAGCATGATCCCCTCCCTTCAAAGACTGGGCCACAGGGCAGTATTTCAACATAACGAACCTAAACACACCTCCAAGACGATCACTGCCTTGCTGAAGAAGTTGAGGGTAAAGGCAATGGACTGGCCAAGCATGTCTCCAGACCTAAACCCTTTTTGAGCATCTGTGGGGCATCTTCAAACGGAAGGTGGAGGAGCGCAAGGTCTCTAACATCCACCAGCTCCGTGATGTCATCATGGAGAAGTGGAAGAGGACTCCAGGCAACCTGTGAAGCTCTGATGAACTCCATGCCCAAGAGGGTTAAGGCAGTGCTGGAAAATAATGGTGGCCGCCAGGGGCGGACTGACAACTCATGGGGCCCCCGGGCAATAGGAGATCATGGGGCCCCCCCTGTGTCCCTGCCACACTGCCCACATTACATACATTGGACTCTACCCCCTTTAGCTGCAGAGGCAGCAGCTGAGGATTTACCAATGCTGCGGCAGGAATTATACCCCCTGTTGCTTTTGGTGGGTGATCGTGACCCAATCAAGTGAATAGGGCCACTCTGCAAACTCCCACCTAGGATGGGAGCACAGAGTGATCCCTGGGATGGGGGCAGAGAGGGACCCCTAGGATGGGGGCAGAGAGTGATCCCTGGGATGGGAGCAGAGAGGGACCCCTGGGATGGGGGCAGAGAGGGATCCCTGGGATGGGGGCAGAGAGGGATCCCTGGGATGGGGGCAGAGAGGGACCCCTGGGATGGGGGCAGAGAGGGGCCCCTGGAATGGGGGCAGAGAGGGGCCCCTGGAATGGGGGCAGAGAGGGGCCCATGGAATTGGGGCAGAGAAGGATCCCTGGGGTGGGAGCAGAGAGGGACCCCTGGGATGGGGGCAGAGAGGGACCCCTGGGATGGGGGCAGAGAGGGACCCCTGGGAGGGGGGCAGAGAGGGATCCCTGGGATTGAAGCAGAGAGGGGCCCCTGGGATGGGGGCAGAGAGGGATCCCTGGGATTGAAGCAGAGAGGGGCCCCTGGAATGGGGGCAGAGAGGGGCCCTGGGATGGGGCAGAGAGGGATCCCTGGGGTGGGGGCAGAGAGGGATCCCTGGGATGGAAGCAGAGAGGGATCCCTGGGATGGGGGCAGAGAGGGATCCCTGGGATGGGGGCAGAGAGGGATCCCTGGGATGGAAGCAGAGAGGGGCCCCTGGGATGGGGGCAGAGAGGGATCCCTGGGATGGAAGCAGAGAGGAGCCCCTGGCATGGGGGCAGAGAGGGATCCCTGGTATGGAAGCAGAGAGGGGCCCCTGGGATGGGGGCAGAGAGGGATCCCCAGGATGGGGGCAGAGAGGGGCCGTGGGATGGGGGCAGAGAGGGGCCCCTGGGATGGGAGCAGAGAGGGATCCCTGGGATGGGGGCAGAGAGGGGCCCCTGGGATGAGAGCAGAGAGGGATCCCTGGAATGGGGGCAGAGAGGGGAAAGTGGCAACTCTTTGCTTTGGGGAAGGTGGGGTGTCGGTTTTGAAATCCCACCTACTAGCTCATGTCCTCTTCCCTCAAAGACCCCCCCAGCACATTTTTTCTTATACCCCCCTTCTCCATGTATTACCTGCCCCCAACCCCCTCCCCTATCCACAAACTATACACAGACCTCAGAATCAGTTCGGCTCCTGCAGTGTAGGATCTCTTTTCCTTGGCCCCTCCTTTCTGTCTGTGTACTGTGGAGGAGGATCCTCACTCCGTGAGCTGTGTTCAGGCTCAGGGGGGAGAGATGTCGGCTCAGTTGCTACAAAGGGGAATCACTGCGGGAGGGAGCCCAGGAACTAAAGATATCCTGACTCACTGCCTGAAACTAGCGAGCCCGTCAGCCTAGTTACCGGAGCTCAGTGCTGGGACTTGTTCCGGCACTTGGCTCTGGGATAAGCAGAGATTGGGACTGACAGGGGGAGTCTCATGGGGCCCCCTGCTGGCCGAGCGGGCCCTCGGACGGCGCCCGAGTGCCCTAATGGTCAGTCCATCCCTGGTGGCTGCACAAAATATTGACACTTTGCACCCAATTTGGATATTTTCACTTAGGGGTGTACTCACTTTTGTTGCCAGCGGTTTAGACATTAATGGCTGTGTGTTGAGTTATTTTGAGGGGACAGCAGATTTACACTGTTTCACTCACTACTTTCCATTGTAGCAAAGTGTCATTTCTTCAGAGTTGTCACATGAAAAGATAGAATAAAATATTTACAAAAATGTGAGGAGGGGTGTACTCACTTTTGTAAGATACTGTGTGTATGTGTATATATACAGTATATATACTGTGTGTGTGTATATATATATATATATATACCATAGTCTGTAGATGCTGTAACTTTCATGCAATCCAATCCGTATACACTTATTGAGATTTTTTTTTTTTTACCAAAGATGTAGTAGAATACATTTTGTTCAAAATTTATGAAGAAATTACATGTTTTTATTGGATATGTTTTTATATCAAAAAGTAAAATACTTTTTTTTTTCTAAATTTTTGTTCTTTTTTTAAATTTATATATTAAAATAAAAGGAAATCCTTCCAACGTGAGGAAATCCTGGTGTGTCATCAGAACTAGTGTCCCTATTGGAAGACTTCCCCTGTTCTGGTGTCAACCCGAAATTTGGGGTTTTCTTTCACTTTTCTTTCTTTCAGCAGTAAAAACTGACAGGAGTTCTAACTCCTCGCCATTCTATTAAAAACAAATAAAAAAAGTTTTACCCTTAGTTACACTTTTGCAAGTTTAACTAAACCATTGCACTAATATTGTGTGACATAAAAATTTGGAAGTAGAAGTATTTTATTCACTGGGGTCCCTGCTTTCAGAAAATGTACGATGTTTGGGTTTTAACTATTCATCAGGCCTACAATTTTTAAACGTGTACAAAAAGGGCTCTGGCAGCAAAAGGGTTAAAGGGATAAAACACAGAAAATGTACATATGTTGCATAGATACACTGCATGCTGTTGATTTTTATGCTTTTCCCTGGCATACACTTTCATTTATTATACTAGTAATTTCCACTGGTTTGGTTTGATCTTTGTTTTTTTCTTAACATAGAACTTATTGTCTGCATGAATTAGTTGATGATGTGTATTTTCTATGTACAGTAAACAGAATGTTCTATGATAAAGAAATAAAAATTTTTTTTATTTGGAAAGCTATAGAGTCTGAATGAACACTTTGTGTAAAATATCTGACATGATGCTTGAGGCATGTCCTATAGCAAGGCACTAGGCAGAGCACCTCTGACAATAAACGCCCTCATTTACATATCATTGGATTAAAATATCTCTCAGCAGGTCTGCCCTGTACCAGACAAGTTCAGTGTTATCTACTAATTACTCCCTCCCATTATATATGGAAGACATGGCAGCATGACAAGACCTAAGTGAATTTTAGTAATTAGCATTATTTTTCTTCTGGTCTCATACCCAGGTCACTATTAGACTCCCCCCCCCTCCTTCTTCATTAGCAAGTTTCTTTACATCCTAAAAGACCAAAGATAATTTGTGTAAATAATATTAACTTTTAGATATAAATGGAGCTGTATTCACAGATTTAACTGCACTCCTAGATACTTTTCATTTGTTAAAATAGGATTTGTTGGAAACAGAAGAACTTACTTAATGGATCTGAATATGTAGCAATTCTATGGATGACTTTTAGTTTTTTATTTTAAATCGGAGGTCTCCAAGCTTTCTAAATAAAGGGCCAGTTTCCTTTTCTCCAAACTTTAGGGGAGGTGGACTGTGGCCAGTGGGAGAAGAAAATGTCCTGGCGTCAGTGGAATTAAACCCATCATTGGTGTCAGTTGGGGGAATAGTGCTCCATCATTGGTTTCAGTGGGAGGTATAGTACCCCAACTTTGGTATCAAGGGGAGGTATAGTGTGCCATAGTTGTCAGTGGGAGGACTAGTGCACCATTGCCAGTGTCAGTGGCAAGAATTATTCCCTACTGTTGCTGACGGGGGAGAATAATGCCTCAAGGGCTGGATAAAAGCAACCAAAGGGCCACCATTTAGGGACCACAGTTTAATCGATTTTACAGGCAGTCCCTGAGTTACAAGCATATGATTTACATACGACTCATACTTATAAACAGAGGGAGACATTAGGAATTTAGAGGAAATCTACCCCTAGTAGGGGAAATTCACTCATATAAGAGTTATCATGGGAAAAAGGTGTCTCCACTGAAGCTTTATCACCAATCCTCGTTTCCCCGACAACCCAAAATGTTTCAAATCCAATTGTCACGGGGAACGAAAGTGAGGTGAAATCTTCTGAACAGGGGCACAGACCGCAAAAAAAAAAAACGATACAGGGGTGTTAATCCTTCTCAATGCTATCTATCCTAAACGTAAAAATTATTTTTTAGGCTGGAGTTACACTTTTATAAAAATGTACTTTTTCCAACTTACATACAAATTCAACTTGAAGTGATACTTTTTTCTTTAAAATTAACAAACATGTTATACTTACCTGCCCTGTGTAGTGGCTTTGCACAGAGCAGCCCAGACCCTCCTCTTCTCGGGTGCCTCTTCAGTGCTCCTGGCCCCTCCTTCATGCTGGGTTCCCCCATAGCAAGCTGTGCTATAGTTCCCCCATAGCACCCAAGCCGAGCCACAGCTCCGTGTGTCCATTCAGACAGGGCCCTGCCCCCTCTTTCTCCTGATTGGCTAACTGACTTTGATGGACAGCAGTGGGAGCCAATGACGCCGCTGCTGTGTCTCAGCCATTCAGAAGGGAGAGTCCTGGACCACCGAGGCAACATCGCTGGATAGAGATGGGTCTCAGGTAAGTATTAGGGAGGCTGAGGGGGCCTGCCACACACTAAAGGTTTTTTTATCTTAATGCATAGAAAGCATTAAGATGAAAAACCTTCTGCCTTTACAACCCCTTTAACCACTTCCCGACCAGCCGTGGCAGTTATACTGTGGCAGGTTGATTTCCCTGTGCTAATCACTGTACATGTACGGTGATCCATGCACTAGGTTTTGAGGGTGCGCGCCCGCCGCTGGCCACCCACGATCATGGGAAAGAGAGGCAGAACAGGGATCTGCTAGTGTAAACAAGGCAGATCCCTGTTCTGACAAGGGAGGAGAGAGAGAGGACAGCTGTTCCTAGTAATCAGGAACAGCGATCTCTCTCTTCTCTGAGTCAGTTTGTCCCCCATAAGTAAGAAACACCTCCCTAGCAGGGGCGGATCCTGGGGGGGACAACATGGCAACCCCCCGAGAAATTAAATGCGGGTGAGAGAGCGGGCGGGCCGGTGTTGTGCCGAGATCGGTTTCCCCTCTCTCGGCTGAGATCGGAACTCCAGTCCTCTGCACTGATGCTCCTCCTACTCTCCCCCGAATGCTAATCATCTTTTTACCACCCCTGTGCGCGTCCCCAGTTTTCTGGGGAAACCTATTTCGGTACAGACACTGGAAGTTCTCCCCGCGGTCCCTATTCCTATTATGTCATCATTATTAGTCCGACAATATCACCTGGAAGGTGGACGTGCACGTGGGCGGGAGCGGTAGAAGGATGATTAGCATTCGGGGAGAGTAGGAGGAGCAGCGGTGCAGAGGGCTGGAGGGGAGGAGTTCCGATCTCAGCCGAGAGCCAGGGGAAACAGATTTTGTAGGGGAAACCGACATCATCTCTCACCGCCCGTCCTGCAGTTCTGCCCTCACTGTGCAGGCAGCCGCGGGCAACAGAGAGATTACATTATATCTCTGCTGCCTGACTCTGGGACACAGCAAGAGACAATCCCCACCTTAGCAGCAAGTGACAATCGGCAACGAGTGACAGGTGACGTGGCAAGTGTCAATCCGCAACATGTGGCATGTGGCAAGTGACAATCCGCAATTTGTGGCAGGTGAAGTGGCAAGTGACAATCCGCAACTTGTGACAGGTGACGTGGCAAGTGACAATCCGCAACTTGTGGCAAGTGACAATCTGCAACCTGTGACAGGTGACGTGGCGATTGACAATCCGCATCTGGTGGCAGGTGACGTGGCAAGTGACAATCTGCAGCTTGTGACAGGTGATGTAGCAAGTGACAGTCCGCAACTTGTGGCGTGGCAAGTGAAAGTCCCCATCTGGTGGCAGGCGACGGTGGCAAGTGACACGCACAGGGCTTCCACTGATTCTGCATTATGGTGAGTTGAACTATTTTTATATAACAGTGTAATAATAAAATAATGCGCTTCAATCATCCTGACACCATAACAACCATGGTGCCGGGATGATTGAAGCGCCAACACCAGCCATTTCACCGATAAATTGCCCGCAAAAAAATGTATTTTCTGGCAGTGCCCCTCCCGAGACTAGACTCTGGATCCGCCTCTGCTCCCTAGGGAACACTTAACCCCTTGATCGCCCCCTAATGTTAACCCCTTCCCTGCCAGTGCTATTTATACAGTGATCAGTGCATTTTTATAACACTGATCACTGTGTTGTTGTCACTAGTCACCAAAAAGTGTCACTTAGGGTCAGATTTGTCCGCCGCAATGTCATAGGCTCGCTAAAAATCGCACCCATTACTAGTAAAAACTATTTAAAAATATATAAAGACCCTAAATCTTTCCCCTATTTTGTAAATGTAAATAACTTTTGCACAAACCAATCAATATAAACTCATTGCGATTTTTTTTTTTTTTTACCAAAAATATGTAGCAGAATTTACATTGCCCTAAACTGATGAATAAATTTTGTTTTTTTATATATATTTTTTTGGATATGTATTATAGCAGAAAATAAAAAAGTGTTTTTTTTTTTGTTTTTCAAAATTGTTGCTCTTTTTTTCTGTTTATAGCGCAAAAAAAACCACAGAGGTGATCAAATACCACCAAAAGAAAGCTCTATTTGTGGGAAAAAAAGGACGACAATTTTGTTTGGGTACAGCGTACAGTTGCCACCTCATCCCTTTAAACCCGAACACCTTTGAATTACACAGGCTCTGAGGCTAAATTAATGCAGATAAGGCACCAAGTGAATTTAATTACCACCTTAATTACCAGCCACAGAACCTGTGTAATTAATATGTGTTCGGGTTTAAAGGAATGAGGTGGCAACCATAGTACAGCGTCGCACGACAGCGCAATTGTCAGTTAAAGCGATGCATTGCCATATCGCAAAAAATGGCCTGGTCATTAAGGGGGTAAATCCTTCCGGGCTGAAGTGGATAAGAACAAACCTACTGAACCTACCTTATTAGTACCCAAGGACCGCCTGGATATACTCAACAAGTCTCTGTTTCCCTGTCAGGCTTTCCCAGACCATCACTAGTTTCTCTGCGCCTGTCCTTGACAACTACTGACAGGTGGTGGGGTTAAAAAGGGTTAGACGTGGCAAACAAAGTGCACTCCGACTGTCTTTGCATGCCAAGTTTGAGTGGATCTTTATTACCTCCAGTTTTGTTTTCTAAGAACAGTTGGTAATTATTTTTGTAATTAGTTCAGTAATAGTACTGCTTTCTAAAAGTAACGCCATTAAGAACTACCTGAATCTGCCACACGTGTTGGTAAAGCTATGGAAACTGACGACAGGGCTTTTTGAATCCGGCACAAGCCATTTTAAAGTTGAAGTAAACTTCCATCACTAAATTTTACCTATAGGTAAGCCTATAATAAGGCTCACCTATAGGTAGTGTAAATAAACGTGCACCGTATAGGAGTTATATACTGTACATGCAGCCAGTGACATCACTGGTGCATGCCGTTTACGGCACAGGACTCTGAAGGAATGGCTCGGGCGGCCGTTCTTTCAGAGTCCTGTGCCGTAAACGGCGGCTCCCTCGTGCATGCGCGTGAGTGACCTTATCGCGGTTCCGGCCAGTCACACAGCCGGAGTCCGCAGACCCCAAAGGAAGACCAGGTGAAGATGAAAGCGGCCTCCAGCGATGACATCACATCACTAGAATGCTTTGTTTTCAGGTAAGTGTTACATAATGTGCTAGTATGAGTTATATACTAGCACATTATGACATTACCTTGCAGGTAAGGAAAAATAAATAAAATAAAATTCAGCTGTTTAAAACTGCTTTAATATGGCCATATTACCAGAAAAGGGTATGTATTGTTTTACTGAATTTCTCCCAGTGTTTTAATGCACGTGTGAGCTTGCCTTGTCTCCAGACACCTCTGACAGATAGCATAGCCAGGTGTCACTGTGTTCTTTGTTATAGAAGAGAACTACAGTGGTACACTTTTCCTGCTCACCGCCTGCTGTTTGAACAATGAAGGAGCAGCAAAACACAATGTAATCACTGATCACTATTGTTGCCCCCTGTTAACATGTTTACTGTCAGCATATGTGCATACAGCAGAGACTGAATAATTTGTAATGCTTTTATTAACCTAAATTCAAGTATTTAAAGAAACACAACATTACCCTGTGATTTTATGTATACCTTTAGCCACGTAAAGTGTTGCATACAATCCTTGTGTGCTGGTGGTAAAGAGGGCTTTCACTTGTTTTCTGTTACAGGTGCCATGATCATTTTGTTTAGCTAAGGCACATAGATAATCAGGATGGTCACACAGCAATCTTTTTGGATTTTACAAGCAGTTTATTTTTACATTTTTCCAAAAAAACATGGAACAACTCTTTCTTTGCGTATGCTCTAGTTGCTGTTACACAGATGCAAAATGTCTAAACTGAAGAATTTAGACACGTGAACCTGTTCAGAGTGTTAAAGACAGTATAACGAGCAACCTCTTTCAACATTTAGGCAATAATATTTTGTGTTTCAAACAGATTGCTTAATCTAGGATTTGAGCAGTTTATTCGAGTTGGAAGTATCAGGAAAATCGCAAGGCCTATTCTTCCTCACAGGTAATTTACATCTTTGGGTTGCTTTCAGTGGTGAAAATAGCTCTTTGCAGGAATTCTATTTGTATTGTTAACTGCAGTCACATTCTCATATACTCATATACATATATAAAATACAATTCAAGATTATACTGTTTCCAGGTAGCATGGGTTGATTGCTCCTTAAAGCAGAACTCCACCCAAAAGGGATCGGCTATAATAAGGCTTACCTATAGGTACTGTAAATATTTCCTAAACTTTTAGGAGATATTTACTGTATATGCAGCCTATGACGTCACCAGCGCATCCTGTGCCGTAAATGGCGGTTTCCCTGTGAATGCACGGGGTGACTTCACCGCAGCTCCGGCCAGTCACACAGCCGGAGTCCGCGGACCCAGAAGGGAGACCGGGTGAAGATAGAAACGGCCTCCAGTGGTGACAACGCATCGCTGGAGGGCTTCGTTTTCAGGTAGGTTTCACATAATGTGCTAGTATGCAATGCATACTAGCACATTATGACATTACCTTTCAGGTCAGAAAAAAAAAAATCACCCAGAGGTTTACTACCACTTTAAGGCCTCCTCCCCCACTCCTCTTTGCCATTTTTTTTTTTGGGGGGGGGGGGGGCACCTAGACGATCTGAACAGAAGTTCTACCATCTCCCCCCCTCCCCGCAGTCTTCTGGGACAAGTCAGATTCATTGCAGGACCATTCACAATGTGCAATCGCAAGCTGTCAAAGCCGATTGCCCACAGTTAAGATGCTGAGGACCAAAAATGGTCCCCAGCGCCCCCTCGGTTGAGTACAACACTTGATCCTGGTACAGTTTTTTGTAGCTACTGACTTATTTTTCAGAAAACCAATTGGCGCTTCGCTTTAAATAGGTAGAATGTTAAGGCATGTTAAAATCCCCATTTCCCAAAATCCCCCCAACTGGGGAGATATGGGAAATATTCCCTTTTTCCCATTTTGAATTTATTTAGGGGATTGTGCCTGAATGTATTGAACAGGCTCCCCCACCCAATAATCATAGTAAAAAATAAATAAAAGTTTACCCTGCAATATAAAGCCATAATGTGCTAGCATGCATCACATACTAGCACATTATGAAAGACTTACAAATAATAAAATAAAGTCCTCCACAGCACACATCACAAAAGGGATGGCCCAGATATGTTATTCCTTCATAGTGCATGCACAGGTGATGTCCCCGACGGCTGCTCGCTAGAATATCTCCTAACCAGTGCACATTTAGGAGATATTCATTTTACCTACAGGTAAGCCTTATTATAAGCACACCTGTAGGTAAAAATAATAAAACAGAGTTTGCTACCACTTTAAAAGTGGCATTAGACACCCAAGAAGCATGAGGCCTTAGAATTGTAGATAAACACTGCAGTAATAGCTAACAATATGTGATAACTGAAAGTACACAATACTTGTTCTTTAAATTGTCACTGTCACATATAAAAAATGATAAATAAAAACACATACATGGGTTTATATGGGTTATTTGGCTACCTCAAAGCTGAACTTTAGAAAAACAGCTAAATACCCAGTTGAAATAGGGAAACTTTTACCTGTGAAAGGATTTTCAGTTCTGCAGACAGTTTTTAGGATCCAAGCACCCCTGTCTGAGATGACAGCCAGTTCCTGAACTATCCCTGCAGCAGTCAAGAACACCGGGTCAAATGACTCCCTCCTTGCTGATTGATAAGAGAGTTAAATAAGTAGCAGGACACTATTGAGCCCATTACTCTGCTTTCCAATCCTGTCTGCACATGCCTGACTGGCTTTGTCTACTTTGAGTATTGCCATGCAGTCAACTGGAGGAGACTGATACTAGGACAAATCAATATGCCTTATCTAGGTCTGTTTAAAAATACATTTGATTTATTTTTTTAAAGAACATTTCAACTGATTGTAAACCTCAAACTTGAAATATAAATAAAGCACATCCCTCTATGGTGTATACTTGTCTCAACTATGAGCACTTAAGCTGGCCATACACCTATAGATTATCTGCAGATTTTCTATGGTTAGATAGAAAATGTGCAACAGATCTCTCCATGTTCGCTAAACTGTGTGGATGGAGGAATCTCCCACTTTTTCCATCTAACCATAGAAAATCTGCAGATAATCTATAGGTGTATGGCCAGCCTAAGTGTCATTTCTGTCTGCTGACTCCTTCCTCTGCTTTAAGCATAAGTCCCTTCTGACAAGTTTTCCTGACACCAAGAGAAAAATGGTGACAGGGAGGGCACAGCTTGTGATTGAAACCCTCAGCTCTGTTCCTGTGTGCTATGTGGAAGGGGGGTGTCCCTCCAATCAGCCCTCAGAGCTTTCCTCACTGATGTAACTTCAGCTCCAGCTTCAGCAGGATTTGTTTCATCTCTGTATCACCTGAGGCCAGTCACTTCACTGAGTATATGTGAGGATTTCCAACCACTTTAACTGTATTGTTTTTGTTTTTTAAGCTGCCTGGAGTTCAGATTTAATTGTATTGTGTTATCACTAAAGTCTGTGCTGGAGTCCAATAAACATGTGTAGACACTAAGGCCCTTATGAAACGAGCCGTGTACATGGAGCATGATTTTAAAGCACAATTTTGTAGAAATATCACCTTTATGTTATCTGATTCAGCTTGCATGCAGGATCAGAAAATGAAAATGAGCAACTAAAGGAACTTCTAGCTCTCCTGAAGGAAGATTTAACTCCTGTAGAAAAGGTGTATGTGAGAAAGAGTATTGAACAGCATAAACTGGGCACTAATAAGACTCTGTTGGGAAAGGTATGTGTACATGTTCATTATCGACCCTGTTTTAATATTGCACTTTAATTGTTTAATGTTATAATACATGATCTCGTGTAATGTTTTTTAAATTTTTTTACGGAAAAAGGTAAATCCAGAACGATTGCATTATTACAGTTTATTGCCAATATGGCACCTTTGCAGCTTTGTTAAAAAATAGGAGATGCTGCATTTAGTGAATTTACTTGCTGAGTTGAGCCAGCCAATTGAAGTGAAAAACCTTAAAATGCATGTATCATTCAACTTTGTGCATTTTACAAATAACTGCATCATGGAAAATCTGTGTTCTGAATTTCTTTATCGTACATCATGGGACACAGAGCACCATAGTAATTACTATGTGGGTTATAGGCTACCTTCAGGTGATGGACACTGGCACACCCTAAACAGGAAGTTGCCTTCCTATATAACCCCTCCCATACCGGGAACACCTCAGTTTTTTTGCCAGTGTCTAAGGTGTTGGTCACGAGTGAAGATGTGCTCTGAGGAGCTCCAGGAGGGATCCATGCTGGATTTAAATAGCCTCCACAGGCCGGATCCATCCAAAGTGCCACTGAGGGCAAGGTGTATGGTACCCGGGCCTCGTATACAAGGCACAAGGTTTTGCCTGTAACACCTCTTTTTGCAGGGCAGGACCCAGGGCTTTTTGGTCATGCTCACATTACCTAAAGTTTTTCCTGAGGGGTGCTATACAGGTCCAAGGGAGTGGAACCCCGATAAAATGGAACCCGGTCCCTGAAGGTTTGCTAAACGCAGCCCACTGTGATGGGTGAAGTTTGGATCTGTCTCACTTCAGCAGTATCCTGCGGCGAGGATAAGGTAAGGGAAGAAACATAGGAACTGAAAAAATCCACCTATGATTTTTCTTCCTTAGGGAAAAAATGTTGTCATGCCTTAAATCCTTCACTAGAGGGAGTATATGCACATACCGTATCTGTTGTCTTTACTTTAGCTCAGTGCCAGTCCATGAGTGGCAGCAGCAGCTTGCACAGTGGGGATTCCTCTTGCTGGTAAAAGATCTGCCATCCTGCATTTCTCCCCCCCTGGTGGGACCGTGAGGGGTTAGGGATCAACAATTGTGGCGCCCCTTGTAATACCCCCCCCCCCGCCGCAGGGGGTGCGAAGGTCCTGGTTTCGGCTCCAGAAGTTTTACTCCCCTGCCAGCTGTCTTTGGGCTCTGCCTCTCCCACCCCTCGTGTTGGGTTTGCGGAACACGAAGGCCATTTGAAATTTTAATCAAAAGGAGGGGCAGGTTGTACGGAGGCTGGGCCTAGGCGCAGCGCCGTGTGGGACATAAACGTCCACGAGGACACACGGTGCAAGTGCAGAGAGGAGATATTACTTGGAGCTGTCTCTCCTCGGCTGTGCAGCAAGGAGAAAGCAAGCTGGCTAGACTCTGGACACAGGTGGGGCATGTAAGGGTGCAAAAACGGGCATTCCTTATATGGAAGGACATTTTTTTTTCCCAGCACTAGACTGAACTTGTATAGCGGCATTATAGTGTCAGACTATGTTCAGCAAATAGTGCATTTAAATAGTGCCTCTGCTTTTGTGCTTAGGACTTTGCGTACCAAAAAAGACACCACAAAGTATCAAAGATTTTACCCGCAGGCGCTAGGAACTCCAGTCGTGTCTTCACACTTGTCAACCTCACCTGAAATACCAGATATGGCAAGCCAGGGTGAGTCATTGGAACAAATTGGTGGTGCAGCTGCTTCTCACATCTCAGCTCCTGTATACATGACTGAAGATGCCTTTTCCTCCGCCCTGCAGAGCCTAGAGGGTAGGTTAGCGGCTTTAATCGCATCCTTCATTCAAATAGATAGGAAGCGCGTTAGATCCCCCTCCCCCACCTTAGACCCTTTGCAAGGGGAACAGTGGGTACAGGATGAGGTGTTACCCTCAGGCTATCAGGAGGAAAGACAAACCGATGACTCCTCTGTGGAGGAAACAACGGTAGATGAACACTTTTCAGCCGCGCAATCTGAGAAGTTGCTGATACAATCTCCTATGGATATGGTTCGTTCTACTTTCATGCTACCCTAACGGAGTCTGCTGAAAGTTCGGTTTCTTCTTTGAGTTCCTTAGAACCTTCACAGCCTTTGCATGCGTTTCCTGTCCATGCATTACTAGAAAAGCTTATATATGCTGAATGGGATCACCCGGATAAGCATTTTTTCCCTCCAAGGAGATTCTCAGTTCTCTATCCCATGGGGGAGAAATTCACCAAAAAAATTGAATGTACAAGAAGTTGACGCTGCGATTTCCAGTGTGCATAAAAGTCTAACTTGTCCAGTAGACTATGCACAAATGCTTAAGGATCCAACAGATAAAAGGTTGGAATTCCTGGTAAAGTCCTCTCTTTCTTTGGCAGGTGCCGTTACTCAGCCTGCAGTCACTGCAATAGGCATCTGTCAATCCATAAAGAACTAATTTAGACAGGCCCTTAAAGAGGTTCCTGTACAGCAAGCCCAGGATTTGGCCAAGCTACCAAGAGCATTATGTTTTGCCATAGACGCTCACCAGGCATAGAATCCTGTGGTTAAAAAATTGATCAGCCGAAGCACCATGCAAAAAGCTCCTGACTGGTTTTCCTTTTCATGGGGATCGGCTATTTGGGGATGATTTGGACAAATACATCCAAACGATTTCCAGTGGGAAAAGTACTCTTTTGTCAGTGAAAAGAAAGAATAAACGTAGGCAGTGGCTACGGCTTCCGCCGTCAGACTCAAGAGGAAGACCTCAGGGTCAGGCCCAGGCACAAAAGAAGTCCTAGGGCCGGACACCTGCAAAGCAGAATTCTAAAGCCTCATTATGAAGGGACGCCGCCCCCCCCCCCCTCACCAGAGTGGGGGGAAGACTCCAATACTCAGAAGTCTGGCAAGAGTTAATTCAGGACAGATGGGTCATCTCCACGGTGTCTCTAAGGTACAAACCAGAATTTCAGGAGTTTTCACCGTGTCGTTTTTCTGAGGTCAAACGTTCACAAAGATCCAGGGAAAAGGCAATCTCTGTTTCGGGCACTAGACCGATTACTGGCTCGGGGGGTGATCATACGAATCCCCACAGAAAAGCAAGGTTTGCGGTTTTATTCAAACCTCTTTACGGTACCAAAACTGAATGGAGATATCAGACCCATTCTAGATCTAAAGAATCTAAATCAGTTCCTGAAGATCCGCTCCTTTTGCATGGAGTCAATCAGGTCAGTGGTTTCTATCCTACAAGGAGGAGAACTTATGGCGTCTATCGACATCAGGGATGCATATCTGCATGTCCCTATATTTCCCTCTCACCAAGGGATTCTGCGGTTCAAGGTAGAACAGCAGCATTTTCAGTCTGTAGCCTTACCCTTCGGGCTAGCTACAGCAACCTGGGTGTTTACAAGAGTTTTGGCCCCACCTCTAGCCAGGTTAAGGGCACAGGGCATAACAGTCTTGGTGTACCTAGACGATCTATTGCTAATAGACCAGTCGGTGGCTCGTTTGGAGCAAAGCGTGCGCATTACAATCAAATACCTGAAAAATCTGGGTTGAATTCTCAAACTAGAGAAGTCTTCCTTAAAAGTGCTGAAAAGGCTGGAGTACTTGGGTCTGATCATAGACACAGCCCAGAAAAGGGTGTTTTTGCCTCAGGCGAAGATCAACGCCATAAGAGAGCTGGTGCAGATGGTCAGGTCGAAAAGAGATCCCTCCATTCGCCTTTGCATGAGATTGTTAGGAAAGATGGTGGCTTCATTCAAAGCCGTTCCCTATGCCCAGTTCCATTCGAGAGTGTTGCAAAATAGTATCCTCTCTGTTTAGAACAAAATGGTTCAAGCTCTAGATTTGCCAATGCGACTGTCCCCAAAGGTGTCCCAGAGCCCCTCAGTTGGGGCTTGGTATCCGGGTATCTGCCGAAGAGAAAAACCTTCATACCAGTTACCTGGAAAGTGGTAACAACAGATGCCAACCTTTCAGGTTGGGGAGCAGTACTGGAAAAGACAACTGTCCAGGGACAGTGGTCCAGAACCGAACAAACCTTGCCTATCAACATCCTAGAGATTCGGGCAGCGCGTCTGGCTCTGAGGCCCTGAACATTCAGGTTATGGGATTGTCCTATCAGGATCCAATCCGACAATGCCACAGCTGTGGCCTATATCAATCACCAAGGGGGCACTAAGGGTCACGCAACTCAGAGAGTGGTGGACCATATTCTAGCTTGGGCGGAAAAGGATGTTCCTTGCCTATTGGCAGTCTTTATTCCGGGAATAGAGAATTGGCAGGCGGACTACTGGAGTCGCCAGCAGTTGTTCCTTGGGGAGTGGTCCCTTCATCCCGAAATCTTTCTGGCTATATGCCAAAGATGAGGGATCCCGGACGTAGATCTTTTGGCGTCCAGGGTCAACATGTACTTGGTCAACTTTATGTCAAGAAGGACAAGTGATCCACTCACATGCGAAACAGATGCGTGGTGACCCCATGGCGTCAGTTTTCACTGAGTTAGGCTTTTTTCTCTATTCAGTTGCTGCCACGGCTTCTTTGCAGGATCAAGCTGGAAAGAAAGCTGGTAATTCTTGTAGCCCCAGCATGGCCCAGAAAGTCCTGGTATGCAGAAATCGTAAATATGGCGGTGGAGGATCCATGGTCCCTACCACTACGGCCAGACCTACTCTCACAGGGGCCGATATTCCATCCTACCTTATAAACTCTAAGTTTGACGGTTTGGCTTTTGAAGCCCACATTCTGAAGAGACTTAGTCTCTCCATGTCAGTGATTTCTACCTTCATTAATGAAGCCAGCTTCCAGAGTCATATATTATAGACTCTGGAGGGCTTATGTTTCCTGGTGTGAATCCAAGGGTTGGCACCCTCGGAAATATAACTTAGGTAGAATTCTTGTTGTTTTCCTACAAGTACAAATGAAGCTGGCCTTGAGTACTATTAAGGGGCAAGTCTCAGCTTTATCGGTCTTATTTCAAAGACCGCTTGCTTCTCATTCTTTTTTTTTTTTAAATCAAATAATTTTTATTTTTATTATTAACATACATACAGATATGTTATATCCATAAAGTATCAAAAAATAGGAAAACACACAAAACAGATAAATCTTGCACCTCTCGGACTAAAGTAGCTTAGCATATAATAAACAAAGCATTATAGAAACATAGATACATTTTACACAACAAGTTGTTCACCGCTAATTTCAATCATTAAACTATGGCAGCTTCCTCTATACAGCATCAAGTTATGTTTCTATCACGCACTAATTTCATCTCTTCTGCTCCTCACTCCTCTACTTCTACTATTGGCTCCCATCTTCGCATTCTTTGGTCCAGGGTTTTCATACAAGGGGTAATATGGCTTATTCCGCCATTTAGACCACCCTTAAACCCTTGGGACTTGAACTTAGTTTTATGTCGGTATTGCAAAAACAGCCCTTTGAACCATTGCAGCATACTCCCTTGGTCCTTCTGACAAGGGAAATAGTGTTTCGGGTTGATATACCCTCTGCAAAAGGGTATCGGAGTTGGCTGCTCTCTCCCGTAAAGAAGCCGTGTCTAATTATTAAGGTGTTTTTAGGTTTTCACCTAAACCAAGATATTGTCCTACCGTTGTTTTTTTCTAAAACCAGGTTCTAGGGTAGAGAACTCACTGCATTGTCTTGATGTAGTGAGAGCGGTCAAGGTCTATTTAAAGACGACTGCTCAGGTCTGAAAGACTGATGTTTTATTATGCTGCCAGAGAGTCCTAGGAAGGGACAGGCAGCGTCGAAATCCACTATTGCTAAGTGGATTCGGCTAGTTATAATTCAGGCCTAATGGTTAAAAGGTAACATTTCACCTCTTCATGTCAAAGTGCACTCTACTAGAGCAGATATTGCTTCTAGGGCAGTGCATCACTAAGCCTCGATGGCTCAGATCTGCAAGGACGCAACTTGGTCTGCAGTCCATACATTCACCAGATTTTATCAAGTGGATGTAAAAAAAGGGCATGAGGATATCGCCTTTGGGCGCAGTGTGCTGCAGGCTGCAGTATATGTCCTCAAGTCTGTTGGTGCCCTACGGGTTGTATCTCACTCCCCTCAAATAGCATTGCTATGGGACGTCCAACATGGTAATTACTATGGTGCTCTGTGACCCGTGATGTATGATAAAGAAAATAGGATTTTTATAACAGCTTACCTGTAAAATCCTTTTCTTGGAGTACATCACGGGACACAGAGGTCCCACCCCTCTTCTTCTGGGGTATATGTATATTGCTTTGCTACAAAAACTGAGGTGTTTCCGGTATGGGAGGGGTAGGAAGGCAACTTCCTGTTTAGGGTGTGCCAGTGGCCATCACTTGAAGATGGTCTATAATCCACATAGTAATTACTATGGTGCTCTGTGTCCCGTGATGTACTCCAAGAAAAGGATTTTACAGGTAAGCTGTTATAAAAATCCTATTGTTTCTGCCTAAAGTCTGGTACACACTACTACCGCTGGGTTGAACAAAAAAGAAATTGACATTAGTAGAGTGATCCCCCCTGCTGTTCTTTTGTGTTCTGACAGGGGGAGGGTTCCCCGCCAGAACACTCCAGCGCTTTGTCATTGGCTGAGAGCGCTGATCTGGAGCCAGTAAGCTGCTGTTTTTTCAGCATGCTCGTCCGACAGAAGCCAGCCAAACGGCCAGCTTTTGTCCGATCGTGTGCCTTACACATGGGCCGAACGTTGGAAAGTTTTTATTGAACTGGCCAACATCGCCAACATTCGGCCCGTGTATACAGGGCTTTACTTTGCATATTGAATGAGCCAGAAGTGTCCATAAAAGATTGTCTTAAATATATGTACTGTAAATGCATGTAGTAACACATCAAAAACTGTACTGCATATGCATAAATGTGATAGGGCCCTTAATAAAGATAAGTTGGTTTTCTAAAATGCGCTGTTTTTCTAATTTTATTAGTCAAATTCTTATAGTTACACAAACGGTGAGTATTTTTATGACTACTCTAGAGGAAGCTTACTTGCTGTATACAAATATATGCATATGCTGTAAGATTCCTCTTGTTCAGCCCCATGATCAAGTACCTCATTCAAAAACAGCGTAAATAGAGCAGTCTTCCCTGCTGGCTATTGTATTCTGACAGCCAGCACCTGCACCTATCACAATACTCAAACAGTAGCTACATCTGTTTGGATGCAGCCAGTGTTCAGGTAACAATCTTTTGTCAGGTTCCTTTTGATTTTCATTTCAAAGGATGTCAGGTGGGAGGGCGTTGGCAGTGCTACCCATGACTCAGATTTACTCTGGCATATCCGGATCTGGTGCAAAGTCGCTTAATGCATAGCCAGCTTTAGTAAACACTGGACAGAATGTTCAGACTGGGTCCAGGGTGCAGACATCATAATGTTTGCTTTTAGTTTCTTGAAGCAGCCTCTGCATATGTGGAATGCCTTTCACTAAAATCCTTTGCATTTGCTTGCATGCACACACAAGGTTTACAAATCTGACAGAAAGGAGGACACCGATAGCTTGCCACTTTCCCAAGGATCACAGTGCCCTATGGTTCAAAGAATCGCATTGTTTTTAAGAAAACGAATTATAGTAATTTTACAGTCACAATAGGAGTGCATTTATCTAGAATGTTTCTGATTGTCCTGTTTTATCCAAGGTTCGTGTTGTTGGTGCAACATGTGCAGCTTGTCCCTTTGCTTGTTTGAGCAACCTTAAATTCCCAGTTGTAGTTCTTGATGAATGCAGTCAGATGACAGAGCCAGCATCCTTGCTTCCGATTGCCAGGTAACACCAATATTTTTTACATATGGTTTCACTCAGTGTAGATTTGTGTCTTTGCAACAGAAGTCTTACTGCCGTATGAAGTGTTCTTATGCTAAAGCCTAGTACACACTATTCGAAAAAAACAAACTGACAGCTCTGGAGGAGTCGCTGTACTAATAATCCGATATTAGTACAGCGATCTCCCCTGCTGTGCTATTGTGTTCTGACAGGGGGATGGCCCCCCATCCCCCAGAACAGTCCAGTCAGCGCTCTCAACCATTGGCTAAGAGCGCTGTTTGGGAGGTGATTGGCAGACTTTTTCGGTGATCCCCCATCGACAGAAGCCAGCCAAATGGCTTCTGTACAGCCAGGTGCATTACACACGGGCCGAATGCTGGCTGGTTTCTATTAAACCGGCCGATGCTGCCTCACATTCGTCCTGTGTGTACTAGGCTTCAGACAGACCGTGTTTAACAAGAGCATATTGTGATTAGTCTCAATAAAAAATGTCATTCAGCAAGATATTGGATAGAAGTGCAGCATTAGGCAAGTCAGTTTAGAGCACATGAGCGTCAATTCACAAAGCAAACACACCAGAGTAAGGGCCTGTTTACACTTGACTACATTTCTAACGCTTAAAAAATGCTCCTATAGTGTTCGTATAGGCGTTAGACTTGCGTTAATGAACTTTTGTATGGGCATTAGACTGCCACTTTACCAGCATTAATGAGGAGTTAAAAACGGTCCCCAAATGCCTTATGTGCAGTTTTGAAGCGTTTGATGAGCGTTAAGGTGCATTAAAACCGCCTCACAAACACCTATTTTTAAATGGGACATTAGAGGAAATTATCTAATTTTAACACCCTCCAACTGCACCACAAACACCTGCCAGAGCGTTTGCAAAGTGTGACTTGAATGGGAGGCGTTAAAATGCTTCAAACGCCTCCTGACTCGACACAAGGCTTTAATTTTGAAGCAACGCTAATGTTTTGATAATGTGAACAGCACTACGTGCTGTCCATTGTATCATTTGCATAGGCGTTTGAGGGGCTTTTTAACACCCCTCAAATGTCTGCTTTTAATGCCAGTGTGAACTTAGCCTAAGGATACTTAAAAAAAAAAAAAGGAAAAAGTGGCAGTTATTTTAGTTTAGTCCATTGAGATTTTAAATATAGTCACATGGCTAAAAATAAGATACTTGGCCTTGTGTTAAAACTAGTGAATTGAGCCTATAGACTTCTTTTACATTATACAGGGTGCAGGCATGTACATTAAACAGAGCTGCAGCTTTGAGTGATCTCTAAGACCCCTTTTACACTGAGGTGCTTGTCAGGCGCTTTAACGCTAAAAAAAAAACACCTAAAAAGCTCATGAAAAACTATTTCAATTAAAATCAATGAATGCTTTCACACTGGGGCAGTGCACTGGCCGGGAGGTGAAAAAATGCGTGCAGCGATCGTTGGTGTGGTGTGTCAGTCTGACACACCGCATCACCGATCTCAGTAAAGAGCCTCTGATGTAGGCTCTTTACCATGTGATCAGCTCTGTCTAATCACAGCATAAACAGGAAGAGCCATTTATCGGCTTTTCCTCTACTCACACAGACAACAAGAGTAGAGGAGAGCCGATCGGCTGCTCTCCTGACAAAGGGTCTGCGCTGATTATCAGTGCAGCCCCACTAGGGATGTCCACCCATGGCCACCAAGGTTGCCAATCAGTGCCCATTTGTAATGCCTGCCAGTGCCTCCACATCAATGCTGCCTATCAGAGCCATCTATCAATTCCCATCAGTGTGGCCTTTCAGCGCCCATTAGTGTCGCCTATCAGTGCCCATCAGTGCTGTCTATCAGTGCCCATCAGTGCTGCATATTACTGCCACCTAATGTTTTTTGCCTTATCAGTGCCCGTCAGTGCAGCCTCATCAGTGCCCATCAGTGAAGAAGAAAACTTATTTACAATGTTTTAACAGAAACAAAAAAAAATTATTTTTCAAAATTGTCTTCTTTTATTTGTTTACCAAAAAATAAAAAAAAAACCCCAGTGGCAATCAAATACCACCAAAAGAAAGCCCTAATTTGTGTGAACAAAATGATAATAAATGTTGTTTGGGTACAGTGTTGCATGACCGCACAATTGTCATTTAAAATGCGACAGGGATGAAAGCTGAAAATTGGCCTGGGCAGGGAGGGGGGGAAGGTCCTTGTATTGAAGTTGTTAAATTGAAGTCCATCAGTAGATTGTTTCATTGCAGTGGCCACATATGGATAGAAATTTTGCTGGTGTTTGCTAAACCAGCTGAATTTCGATCCATCTATGGCCACTTTAAGAGTTTCAGTTGTAGAATATTGCAGTAATCAATTGTGTGTTGGTTTTTACAGTGTTGTGAGGTATAAATATTTCATAAGATTATAAAGTATTGCTTCCCAGGTATGTCAGTTTGCACACAGAGAATGTGAAAATGGTTAATCCTTTTATTTTTTTTTATTTTATATTAGAAAGTTCCAAATATGTTTCACTGTAGTAAAAGATGTTTATCTGCAGTAGTTCCTAACAACTAGTGGTCTTGTGTTTTCTTTCCTATGATAGGTAGTAATTAGTTGGTTTACAATAGACTTGTTTTATGCAAATTTTTGTGTAAGCATGCACTTTATATGAGATAACTCAGCGATTGTCTGCTCTTTGACATTTGCAGATTTCAGTGTGAGAAGCTGATACTGGTTGGAGACCCAAAGCAGCTTTCTCCCACTATCCAGGGCTCTGAAGCAGCACATGAAGGTGGATTAGAACAAACTCTGTTTGATCGGCTCTGCTTAATGGTATAACTTATTAGAGCAATGATGACTTGTGCTCCTGAATTTTGAAGTGACAGTACTGTTTACCATGTGGATCACATATTATACATATAATATATGTAATTATATATTATATATAGTATGTTTGCTCTGCCTTTTTCCCTATAGTACACCTGTGTCTAGACTATAGTCTTAACAGGCAGTAAAAGAGTGTTAAGCCAACAAGCCATTCCTAACCTCTGTAGCTGCTTTTAATATGAAGGTATTTTTTATCAAAAATCACAGCAAAGACAGGCGTTTCGCACATGGGGGCATCTTTCTGCTGTGCATCCCTCCTGGCATTTTTTGTGTGCCCTGGAAGGGACAGGTGCGGCTTCAGACCCCACTGCCTGCAGCCTGTGAAAGTCTATGGCGAGCCGAATGCTGTAATGAGTAGTAGTCATGTGTAGAATCCTTTGCTTTGCATGACAGATGTCCAGAACGCAGTAGACTTGCATTTTTGGGAATTTTTCCCTAAACACATAGGGCCCTCAATGCGAGTACCACTTGGTACAGTGTTCAGCTCTTTCAAGCTGCAGCCTACCATAGACTTTGACAGGCTGCAGCCAGTGGGGCTGGATAGTGCACCTGTCCCTCCTGAGTGCACTAGAACGCCAGCAGGGACGCACATCAGATGGACAGCCCTGCGTGCAAAGGGCCTAACAGCTTAGGAACACCTACTGTGTATTTACATTAGAAGGCTGGCAAGCTGCCATAGCTCTGCTCTTTATAGGGAAGGAGCCAATATAATACCTATGTTGTTCATGAGGACTTGTTTTAAAGTGCTAGTACTGCTTGTTTACAATATGCAAATACTTTATAGTACATGATCCAGGCACAGATTGACTTTGAGATTTTTAAAACTAGTATTTATTAACAGTATTCATCATCATCATTTGTCAGTGCTTTCATTGAAATACATGCAGATGAACTGTTGTACCCAGCAAAGGAATTTGCTGTTGAGCTGTTTTAGTGATCCAGTTATCACTGGAAAACAGCACAAACAGATAGTGGACCTTTTTTCAGACTACACTGCAACAAAACAAAGCTTTCCAACATTCACCCCAGATTGTAATTGGACGATAAGCAAGCAGGAGCACATTACCATATGCCGACCAGCCGCCACAGTTGTACTGCGGCAGAATGGCATGGCTGGGCGAAACAACGTTATGTAACGTTGCTTCGCTCTGTGGTCACTAGGGGGCGCGTTTTTCCCGAGCCGATGCGGGTGCCCAGCGGTCTCGATCATCGCCGGGCTCCCACGATCACTCTGGGCACACGGAGAACCGGGAACTGTGTGTGTAAACACACAGTTTTCGGTTCTCTGATGGGAGAACTGACAGATTGTCTGTTCATATAAGTATGAACAGCGATCTGTTAGCTTCCCTGCACAGTCCCCATCCCCCTTAGAACACAAGCCAGGACACACATTAACCCCCTCACTGCCAGCAACATTTTTTTACAGTAATCAATGCATTTTTAATTGCACTGATCGCTGTATTAATGCCAATGGTCCCAAAATTGTGTAAGAATTGTCCGACGTGTCCGCCATAATGTCGCAGTCACAATAAAAATCGCTGATCGCCGCCATAACCAGTAAAAAAAAAAAATATTAATAAAAATGCCATAAAACTATCCCCTATTTTGTAGACGCTATAACTTTTACACAAACCAATCAGTATACGCTTATTGTTTTTTACCAAAAATATGTAATTTTGTTTGGGAGCCACGTCGTACAACCGTGCAATTGTCAGTTAAAGCAACGCAATGCCGAATCGCAAAAAGTGCTCTGGTCTTTGGCCAGCCAAATGGTCCATGGCTGAAGTGGTTAATTAAGTCGAATATATGTATTTGAGGTTGTGAGACCAGTTCTAGGGACAGACTGTCATATCCACATCCCTCAAAAGTAAATTGGAAGAAAAACTGGGAGAACACCACTCTCCCATAAGGTGATGGGATTTTAACGGATATGTCACTGTCACTGAGGTAATTTGTAATTTGTTACAAAAATATACAATAACATAAAATTTGACAGTAGCATTAGGCCATATGGAACATTGGCCAAAAATTATACTTAATCCATATTAAGACTTGAAAGATGCTTGTGTGTGGAGTAAGCTGACGCATTTCGCAGAGTCATAACTGCTTCTTCTGGGCATCTCTACATGCATCTAAATTGTCAGTCAAATTATAAAGACATCACAAAAGTAACAGTATCAATTACAATAAATTTATTCAATAAAGTTCATCATATATATGCAGTGTAATACCATTGATATAAGTGCTAACCAAATTATATGATATTGATTATATGCGGCCTACAGCATCACAAAGAAAGAATGGACCATCATCCTGCAATTGATCAATGATGTCAGAGTCATTGATCTGGTCTGGTGAGCATCGGATCACATCCAGGGCAATGCGGTCATTAACCAATGATTATCTACAATACCATACACGTATACTCAGAAGCAAAATTATTTACATCATCATATATGCAAAAGTATCAAGACAAACTGCACCTAAATGTATATACGAGTATGCACTAATTAATGGGTGACAAGAGAAGATGAAAAAAGGAGAAAAGGGGGGGGGGACCACAAACTGGCGAGTGCATAAATCCATATACACATCCAGTATGTCCCAATTGTACCTGCCTAGACCACCCTAATCTATACATGAAAAACAGCCAACCAAACATTCATACATCCAACTATCCTCAGGGATGACACAGTGGGCACCCCAAAGATGTATGACTAATATCTAGCCCGGAGAATCACCTAAACGAGCCCAACACGTCATACACCTCATGTAGACCGACCACATCAGTGCAACAATAATAATGAATACAATGCCACCCTCTAAAGAGCAACAGGAACTAATGTCCTAAGTATCTAAATATAATTATATACGATCAGCCCAGCCCATGATTGGTTACTTTAATCTAGGGTACAGATTCCCCCCAACCTTAGTACCTTGCCTTGCCACCACCGTAGTGTGTGTCCCACTCGTTATGGCTGTCACTTCCGCATTTATAGACGCAATCCCACCAGAAATGACTGAGCCAGACGCGGCTCACCGACGTCATATCCGGTGCAGGCGCCCCTGTAAGAGCCAACCTCCAACCGTGTCAGAGACTACAATGAAGAGGCGGCATGCACAGCGCCTCCTGTCTGCCAGAGGAGCTAAGGCAGACAGATACCAAGGGGAATAAAAGCCTCCTCGTCCACCAGGGGCGCCCGAATGCCTCACCACATAACCACGCCAGACAAGGGCCAGACCACTCTCAATGATGCCGGAGGACCGCAAAAAATCAACAGCAATACATACAATAAAATAAAATGTATATCTCTCAAAGAAAAAAGTTATTTCTTTATCGTACATCATGGGAAACAGAGCACCATAGTATCTACTATGTGGGTATATAGGCACCTTCAGGTGATGGACACTGGTATACCCAATACAGGATGTTCACTCCCTATATAACCCCTCCTCCTACCAGGAGTACCTCAGTTTTTTGGCCAGTGTCTAAGGTGTTGGTCATGAGTGAAGATGTGCTCTGAGGAGCTCCAGGAGGGATCCTTGCTGGATTTAATCAGCCTCCATAGACCGGATCCATCCAAAGGGCCTCGTATATGAGGAACAAGGTTTTGCCTGTAACGCCTCTCTCTGCAGGGCTGGACCCCGGGACCCAGAACTTTGGTCATGCTATATTACCTAAAGTTTTTCCTGGCGGGGTGCTAATACAGGTCCAAGGGAGTGGAACCCTTATAAAAGGGATCCGGTCCTTGAAGGTTTGCTAAACGCGGTGGCTTCCCTGTGTGTATTTTTGCATGCCAATATCCCCCACTTGGCCATAAAGTTTATCCCCAGCCCTGTCCATATGAGGACAAGCCTCCTCTCCTATGGGTCTGCACATACCCGAGTGCGCGTGCGGACCGCTGTCCATTTAAAACAGAGGAGAGGGGCAGGGGGCGTGGCTTAAGACGCAGCGCCGTGTGCGATTTAAGCTTTAGACTTGCCAATGCGGCTGTCCCCAAGGGTGTCCCAAAGCCTCAGTTGGTGGTTACTAACCCAGAATCTGCCAAAAAGGAAAATCCTTCAGACCAGTTATCTGGAAAGTGGTAGCGACAAATGCCAGCCTTTCAGGCTGGGGAGCAGTACTAGAGAAGACAACTGTCCAGGGACAGTGGTCAAGAACCGAAAGAGCCTTGCACATCAACATCCTAGAGATTCGGGCAGTGCGCCTGGCTCTGAAGGCCTGGAGTTTCAGGTTACGGGATTGTCCTGTCAGGATCCAATCCGACAATGCCACACCTGTGACCTATATCAATCACCAAGGGGGCACCAAGAGTCTTGCAGCGCAGACAGAGGTGAACCATATTCTAACTTGGGCAGTAAGAAATGTTCCGTGCCTATCGGCAGTCTTCATTCCGGGAACAGAGAATTGGCAGGCAGACTACCTGAGTCGCCAGCAGTTATTCCCGAGGGAATGGTCCCTTCACCCCGACATTTTTGGGTTGTTTGCCAAAGATGGGGGACTCTGGACGTAGATCTTCTGGCGTCCAGATTCAAAACGAAATTAGTCAACTTTGTGTCCAGGATAAGGGTTCCACTCGCATGCGGAACAGATGCGCTGGTGACCCCGTGGGATCAGTTCTCACTGATTTATGCATTTTCCCCTATGCATTTGCTGCCGCGACTTCTTTGCAGGATCAAGCTGGGAAAAAAGCTGGTAATTCTGGTAGCCCCACCGTGGCCCAGAAGGTCCTGGTATGCAGAAATCGTAAAGATGGCGGTGGAGGAACCATGGTCCCTTCCACTATGGCCAGACCTACTCTCACAAGGGCCGATATTCCATCCTACCTTCCGAATGCTAAATTTAACAGCTTGGCTATTGAAACCCACATTCTGAAGAAACGCGGGCTTTCCGGGTCAGTTATCTCTACCTTGGTTAATGCAAGGAAGCCAGCTTCCAGAACTATATATTATAGAGTCTGGAGGGCTTATGTTTCCTGGTGTGAATCCAAGGGCTGGCACCCTCGGAGGTATATCATAGGCAGAATTCTTGCCTTTCTACAATTAGGGGTGGAAATGAAGTTGGACTTGAGTGCTATAAAGGCCCAAGTCTCAGCTTTATCGGTCTTATTTCAAAGACCGCTTGCTACACATTCTTTAGTCCGGGGTTTTATGCAAGGGGTGATGCGGATTAATCCGCCAGTTAAATCACCTTTGAGCCCTTGGGACTTAAACTTAGTTTTGTCAGTGTTACAAAAACAGCCATTTGAACCGATACAGCATATTCCCTTAGTCCTTCTGACAAGGAAGCTAGTATTCTTGATTTCTATTTCCTCAGCAGGGAGGGTTTCGGAATTGGCTGCTCTTTCTTGTAAAGAGTCATACTTGATTATTCATGAGGACAGACTGGTGTTGCACCCTCCTCCAGATTTTTTGCCAAAAGTGGTCTCAGGTTTTCACCTGAACCAAGATATTGTCCTGCCATCGTTTTTTCCAAAACCATGTTCCAGCTCCCATCGGGGCAAAATGTATCAAGTAATTCAATTTTTTTTGTTAATTCTTTATTTTAAACAATTTTCATACAGACAGACATGGGAGAAACATAAGCCAGTGCATACCAAAACATATAGCTCGCAACAAAAGTCATATTCCATGTCATGAAACACCAGTTATAATAGCCACTTGAGTCTCCATCACCCTGACAGTACTTAATTTTTCTTAAGCAACAAAACATATATAAAGAAAGGAAACGCAAGAAGAAAAAATAAAAGGGCGGTAATGGGGGGCAAGGGGAAGATCAGGGGGGTAAGGGGAAGATGGGGGGTAGGGTTTGGCACCCCTTCTCCTCCCCTACTAGTACGGAGCCATATTCCCTAGAGCAAATATAAACGGACCAATAGAACCACTTTTAGTTACATTTCTCCTATTTACCTCGCAAGGTTGCAGGAATACTCTCCATGGTGTAAATATCAGCTACTTTGGTGAGCCAAAGCGAGATCATAGAGGTTGATTCCTGCTTCCACAGGGCTGGAATGCAGACCTTAGCTGCATTTTTTTTGTTGTCTTCTCAGATACACAGTATGTGTAACAATGTATGATACTAGCGTTACCCAACTTTAGTTCTCTTTTTTTTTTTTTTTTTTGGAAAAAAATACAATGAAGTTTGTATGTTTCATTGAACCTCTTATTTAAAGAATTTTAAAAAAAGTGAATAAAAATTATTCAGATCCCACTTAGTGCCAGTTTACATCAGAATTGCACAGGAAAGCACTCCACGTTACCTGTGTGATTCCTATGTGATTCAGTACGATGTGCCGTTCATTTGAATGTGCTGAAATTTCACTGGATTGCACCAAAAATAGTGCATGCACTACTTTTAAAAATGCACTTCAACCGTAGACTGATGCAGGGAAACGCACTGCGTTTACAATCTGCGTTTGGGATGTTGTTAGGATTACATTGCCACCTGCAGCAGATCGCACACCCAGGGTGTTTTGAGATTTGCTCTTAAAGTGGAAGTTCACACCAGAACAATAAACGGCAAATAACACATCTACCTTGATAAATGCATTGCACCATGACTTCTAACAGAGCCCTGGTTGTGCATCATAAAGCACTGGAAACTGCTAATCATTTTCCAGTAACACCATGCATCATCTAGATACTATCTACATTTTGTGAAGGCAAGCAGTTTCCAAAGCTGATTGCTGGTCAACTTGAGGGCAGACATAAGTTAAACATGGTGCTTTGCATTTATCAGGGTTCATGTGTTATATGGCTATTAAATGTACATAGAGTAATTCAATGGTGAACTTATGCCGCGTACACACGGTCGGACTTTTCGACCGGACTTGGCCGACGGACCAAATCTGGTGGACAATCCAATCGTGTGTGGTCTGCATCGGACTTCCGACGGACCGTTTCGGACGGTTGGACTTAGCTTCCCAGAAAGTCCAGTCGTGTGTACGCGGTGTTACACTTTAAAGTACAAACCCAGCCAAAATTTGTTTTTGTTCTTAAAATAGCTGGGAAGGCTAGCACCACCAAATCATGGGTGGTTCCAGGGGCCACTCAATTAATTTCTGCCATGCGTGGGTGTTTGACCATTTGATATGCCCGATGGGGGGAGTTAAAAACTGTTGGACCCTAGGACAATTTTTAAAAATGTTGATCTTATTAGTCATTATGAGCATCTCATTGTCAATTCTATTTCCTTATGAAGGGGATGCTGATCCACGAGCACGCTAGAAGTTATAAGTGAATTTTATAGGAATACTGTGGGGAGATGGGACTGGAGAAATAACGGTTGAAAATAGAAGGTTTGCACTAATCATGTTCTTATGTAAAGGTGCAGTAAGATAATCAAAGAAATAGAAGTCACTACATTGTCTTGATCTGGTGAGAGTGGTTAAAGTCTATTTAAAGACAACTGCTCAGATTCTGAAGAATGATATCTTATTTGTACTGCCAGAGGGTCCTAAGAAAGGAAATGCAGTGTTGAAATCCACTGTCGCTAAGTGGATTCGGCAAGTTATAATTCAGACTTATGATTTAAGGGGTAAATTCCACCTTTTCAAGTCAAAGCGCACTCTACCAGGTCGGTTAGTGCTTCTTGGGCAGTGCGTCACCAGGCCTCCATGGCTCAGATCTGTGAGGCCGCAACTTGGTCTTCAGTACATACATTCACCAAATTTTATCAGGTGGATGTAAGAAGGCATGAGGATATCGCCTTTGGACGCAGTGTGCTGCAGGCAGCAGTATAGATCCTCAAGTGTGGGGGTGCCCTATGGGTTGTGTCCCCCTCCCCTCAAATAGCATTGTTATGGGACGTCTCACATAGTAATTACTATGGTGCTCTGTGTCCCATGATGTACGATAAAGAAAATAGGATTTTGATAACAGCTTACCTGTAAAATCCTTTTCTTGGAGTACATCATGGGACACAGAGGTCCCTCCCCTCTTTCTTGGGTTTAAGTATATTGCTTTGCTACAAAAACTGAGGTACTCCTGGTAGGAGGAGGCTTTATATAGGGAGTGAACTTCCTTTATTTGGGTATACCAGTGTCTATCACCTGACGGTGCCTATATACCCACATAGTAATTACTATGGTGCTCTGTGTCCCATGATGTACTCCAAGAAAAGGATTTTACAGGTAAGCTGTTATAAAAATCCTATTTTTTGTATTTTATTGTATGTATTGCTGTTCATTTTTTGCGGTCCTCCGGCACTGTGTTCCAGTGATTTTCCCTCGCTTTCAGTTCTGGTGACATTTTTTACTGAGGCAGATAGAGAGGGGAATCCCCACAGTAGGGACACAATAAAAACCTGATAAGGGTTTTAACCCTTCAATAAAAGTGAAAAATAAAAACGTTTTGACTTTAAATACACTTTGCAAACTAAAATAAATAAACATACACTTTTTTCCACTTTGACCAGCATTAATTTAAAACAAGTGTTATTGTAGATTTAAAGATATAGTCTCAAAATACAAGGGATGAACCACACAATAGTTTTATTCTGTGGTTTGTCCCTTGTGTCTTGAGGATTGCGATACAAAGTGTGGTAGATATTTTTTAATAAAATTAAGGTGCTTAAACATTTTCACTATGAATTTTTTTCAAAAACTATCAATGCTACAAAAAAGAAACAAATCCAAAAAAACATTTTCATACAACAGTATAGTTTGAAGGTTTTAAAAATATGCAATATAAGTCGCAGACAGAGGTGCACAACAATGGGTGCAACCTCTGCTTAATGCTTTCAGAAATTTGATTTATCATGTGTTTATACATTATCCGTTCCATCAAAGCTGGAAAACTTCACTTAATCTTACACCAGTAGTTAACCAGTGCCAGCCATAGCCAGTATAGGATTTCAAGAAGCAGGAGCCCAGCAAAATCTCCCCTACCTTCAGCAATAGCTGTGACTGAAACATTCTAAATTGGGTCTCATTTAAACGGATAGCTGACCCATCCACAGGCTATTAGGAGTAGTAGATATTGCTGTGGCTGCCATGCTTTGTTTTGTGGCAGGGCACAAATTATATATGTTGTGTTCAGCAGGTAGTACTGCTGCCAAATGCAATCCATGCAAACGAATTGGGCTGGGCCACAAATCGAAGCCAGATGCTTGGATTTCAATAGTGCTGCCGTATTTCAATAGCAAACCCTGTTCTACTAAAGTGCATTCAGGAAGCAGCAGGATTGCCTCCTGAATGCCCAACAGCCGCTGCTCTACTGCCCTCTTTTCAGAAGGGTGTTAGAGCGTGTGAACGAGGCCTTAGGGTTTCACATGTATTACCTAATTGTCAAATGGCTTACATCATTTCAGGGCCACCAGGCGATTATGCTAAGGACCCAGTATCGCTGTCACCCTGTTATCAGCTCTGTAGCTAATGAGCTGTTTTATGATGGACATCTTTTTAATGGAGTGTCAGAAGAAGACTGTAAACCTCTTTTAGACTGGCTACCCACCTTGTGTTTTTATAATGCCAATGGAACAGAACAGGTATGTGTACTGGATTTTATTTTTTTAGTTTTTTTATTTTTTTTCATTGGTTGTTGGGATCTATACTACACAATATTTTCAAGGTTATTTAAACATTTTACTGTGTAGGAGAATGTGGCTTTAATTACACTATAGAATTATTTTTATATCCAAATATATTTTCTTCCAAACGTGTTTAGGTGGAAGGGAACAATAGCTTCTATAATATGGAGGAAGCCAACTTTACTGTGAAGCTCATCCAATCTCTGATAGCTAGTGGAATACAGAGCTCCATGATTGGAGTAATTACTCTCTACAAGTCACAGATGACTAAGGTTTGTTTTTCACATATGTAATATATATTCTGGATATTTATAAAACTAAGTAAATTATAGATGCTTAAGTGCAATATATGTTCCAATACACTTTTTGCAATTATGGTTTTGTTAATATTTGTGCTGTATTATGTAGTTTAACTTATATGAACTCTAAGTTTATCTTACAACTGTAGCAGCTTCTTTACGTCTTAGCAACACTTTTGAGATTACTGTACTTTGCATTATGCTGCATTAGCATGGGAGTTACGAGGATCTGGGTTTTGCAAGAAAAACATATATAATTGTACATTATAATATAAAATAAACGTATATAATCTTTACAGTATATCTGTCACTTTAGGGATACATTAATAGCTAGCTACGGTACATTTTTTTTGTAAATGGTATATTTACATGTGGATCAGTAGTTTTCAGTGATGGACTATTGTGCTGCAAACTTTCAACATGGAAATATTATCTCTCTGCTCCCACTACTTTGACCACAGGATAGAATAAGTACTGTATATTGCAGAAGAGGATACTTTAGTGTTAAAGCATATCTAGTCTCCCAAAAAAGTAATACACTGCAGCTTTTCAGTCTATAGATGTGGTTTCTATTTTAGATTTTTTTTACTTCATTTTGTTCTGGTAATCCTGCAAATGTATCAAAACTGGAGCAGACTATGACAAGCTCTGCATGGCAACCAATCAGCTTCTATCCTCAGCTTGTTTTCTTGAGGTTTGAAAATGAGAGCTAGAAGCTGACTGGTTGCCATGCACAGCTGCTTCTCATTATGGCTGCCCCAGTTTTGATAATCCCCCCTCTTTTTGTCATTTTTCGGCTACACTCATTTCTCCAATAAGGTTCTGTGCTTTCTTTTCATTTCACACAGAGTGACAAGGACCTTGTGTTTATGGCAAGATCAACTGATATTTTCTGTACTTGTTTAAAAACGGAATTAAAGCCCTACATCTATGGACTGATCAGCTGCAGTATATTAAAGTTTTGTTTTCAGGTTTAGATATACTGTAAAAGAGAAGTATGGGAATGTTGTTATTTTTTTGGTTTTTTTTTAATCATACTTGCCTAGCTGGATGCTGCATCTGTCCCCCGCCATTTCTAACACTGAGAACCGAGTGATTAAACACCACTGATTGCTCGGTTCCCAGAACTCCCTAAGCAGAGAGCTGGTTAGTGTCAGTCTACTCTGATACCCAGCTGGAGGCCGATCAGCTGACAGTTTTAAGAATTACTGTTGATGATGGGGGAAGACAGCAACAGGAATGACTGTGCGGAGGGAACACAGATTTAAGGGGGGGGGCAGGAGAGGTGACAGGACAAACTCTGCTGCCAGGGAGACACTAAAAAATTAAACTCACAAAGATAGTGTCTCATCTTATCTCCCTTATAGTCTCTCCTTTCTCCCTCATTGGCAGCCTGTGAACTTCAGCAGTGTAAAGTTTCTGTCAGCCTTCCTCTCTACTGAGCAAATACATACAGTCAAAGCTGGAAATGTAAATATTGCCAGAGGCAATTTACAGCATACACTATTTTTGGTAGCATAATTATGAATGTGGAATGTATGTTAAAGAACATTAATTGTATCAAACTGCTTTGGGTTCTGCTTTAAAAGCTGTGAAAATGTAAAATATTTCTCAACATGAGCCGGTACTTACAAATACATTAGATCAGGGGTCCTCAAACTTTTTAGACAGGGGGCCAGTTCACGGTCCCTCAGACTGTTGGGGGGCCGCACTATAGTTTAAAAAAAATATGAACTAATTCCTATGCACACATCTTATTTGTAGTGCAAAAAAAAAAAAACAGGAAAAAAACAGTACAATATTTAAAATAAAGAACAATTGTAATCAATATAAACATCAGTATTTCACAGACTCCCCTCATTACAGAACCACTCCCAATCACATACTTCCCCCATCACAGATCCCCCCCCCCCATATCAGTCCCCCACCATAGCACAGAGTCCCCCACCATAGCACAGAGTCCCCCACCATAGCACAGAGTCCCCCACACCAGCACAGAGTCCCCCACCATAGCACAGAGTCCCCCACATCAGTCCGCCACCATAGCACAGAGTCCCCCACCATAGCACAGAGTCCCCCACATCAGTCCCCCACCATAGCACAGAGTCCCCCACCATAGCACAGAGTCCCCCACATCAGTCCCCAACCATAGCACAGAGTCCCCCACCATAGCACAGAGTCCCCCACATCAGTCCCCAACCATAGCACAGAGTCCCCCACCATAGCACAGAGTCCCCCACATCAGTCCCCCACCATAGCACAGAGTCCCCCACATCAGTCCCCCACCATAGCACAGAGTCCCCCACATCAGTCCCCCACAATAGTCCCCCACCATAGCACAGAGTCCCCCATATCAGTCCCCCACCATAGCACAGAGTCCCCCACCATAGCACAGAGTCCCCCACATCAGTCCCCCACATCAGTCCCCCACCATAGCACAGAGTCCCCCACACCAGCACAGAGTCCCCCACCATAGCACAGAGTCCCCCACCATAGCACAGAGTCCCCCACATCAGTCCCCCACCATAGCACAGAGTCCCCCACATCAGTCCCCCACCATAGCACAGAGTCCCCCACAATAGTCCCCCACCATAGCACAGAGTCCCCCACATCAGTCCCCCACCAGAGCACAGAGTCCCCCACATCAGTCCCCCACCATAGCACATCAGTCCCCCACATCAGTCCCCCACCATAGCACAGAGTCCCCCACATCAGTCCCCCACCATAGCACAGAGTCCCCCACCATAGCACATCAATCCCCCACCATAGCACAGAGTCCCCCACATCAGCACATCAGTCCCCCACCATAGCACATCAGTCCCCCACTATAGCACATCAGTCCCCCACATCAGTCCCCCACATCACAGATCTCCCCCACCATAGCACAGAGTCCCCCACATCACAGATCTCCCCCACCATAGCACAGAGTCCCCCACATCACAGATCTCCCCCACCATAGCACAGAGTACCCCACATCACAGATCTCCCCCACCATAGCACAGAGTCCCCCACATCAGTCCCCCACATCAGTCCCCCACCATAGCACATCAGTCCCCCACCATAGCACATCAGTCCCCCACATCAGTCCCCCACCATAGCACAGAGTCCCCCACATCAGTCCCCCACCATAGCACATCAGTCCCCCACCATAGCACAGAGTCCCCCACATCAGCACAGTGTCCCCCACATCAGTCCCCCACCATAGCACAGAGTCCCCCACATCAGTCCCCCACCATAGCGCATCAGTCCCCCACCATAGCGCATCAGTCCCCCACCATAGCACATCAGTCCCCCACCATAGCACAGATCTCCCCCACCATAGCACAGAGTCCCCCACATCACAGATCTCCCCCACCATAGCACAGAGTCCCCCACATCACAGATCTCCCCCACCATAGCACAGAGTCCCCCACATCACAGATCTCCCCCACCATAGCACAGAGTCCCCCACATCACAGATCTCCCCCACCATAGCACAGAGTCCCCCACATCACAGATCTCCCCCACCATAGCACAGAGTCCCCCACATAACAGATCTCCCCCACCATAGCACAGAGTCCCCCACATCACAGATCTCCCCCACCATAGCACAGAGTCCCCCACATCACAGATCTCCCCCACCATAGCACAGAGTCCCCCACATCAGTCCCCCACCATAGCACATCAGTCCCCCACCATAGCACAGAGTCCCCCACATCACAGATCTCCCCCACCATAGCACAGAGTCCCCCACATCACAGATCTCCCCCACCATAGCACAGAGTCCCCCACATCACAGATCTCCCCCACCATAGCACAGAGTCCCCCACATCACAGATCTCCCCCACCATAGCACAGAGTCCCCCACATCAGTCCCCCACCATAGCACAGAGTCCCCCACCATAGCACATCAATCCCCCACCATAGCACAGAGTCCCCCACATCAGCACATCAGTCCCCCACCATAGCACATCAGTCCCCCACTATAGCACATCAGTCCCCCACATCAGTCCCCCACATCACAGATCTCCCCCACCATAGCACAGAGTCCCCCACCATAGCACAGAGTCCCCCACATCACAGATCTCCCCCACCATAGCACAGAGTCCCCCACATCACAGATCTCCCCCACAATAGCACAGAGTACCCCACATCACAGATCTCCCCCACCATAGCACAGAGTCCCCCACATCAGTCCCCCACATCAGTCCCCCACCATAGCACATCAGTCCCCCACCATAGCACATCAGTCCCCCACATCAGTCCCCCACCATAGCACAGAGTCCCCCACATCAGTCCCCCACCATAGCACATCAGTCCCCCACCATAGCACAGAGTCCCCCACATCAGCACAGTGTCCCCCACATCAGTCCCCCACCATAGCACAGAGTCCCCCACATCAGTCCCCCACCATAGCGCATCAGTCCCCCACCATAGCGCATCAGTCCCCCACCATAGCACATCAGTCCCCCACCATAGCACAGATCTCCCCCACCATAGCACAGAGTCCCCCACATCACAGATCTCCCCCACCATAGCACAGAGTCCCCCACATCACAGATCTCCCCCACCATAGCACAGAGTCCCCCACATCACAGATCTCCCCCACCATAGCACAGAGTCCCCCACATCACAGATCTCCCCCACCATAGCACAGAGTCCCCCACATCACAGATCTCCCCCACCATAGCACAGAGTCCCCCACATCACAGATCTCCCCCACCATAGCACAGAGTCCCCCACATCACAGATCTCCCCCACCATAGCACAGAGTCCCCCACATCACAGATCTCCCCCACCATAGCACAGAGTCCCCCACATCACAGATCTCCCCCACCATAGCACAGAGTCCCCCACATCACAGATCTCCCCCACCATAGCACAGAGTCCCCCACATCACAGATCTCCCCCACCATAGCACAGAGTCCCCCACATAACAGATCTCCCCCACATCACAGATCTCCCCCACCATAGCACAGAGTCCCCCACATCACAGATCTCCCCCACCATAGCACAGAGTCCCCCACATCACAGATCTCCCCCACCTTAGCACAGAGTCCCCCACATCACAGATCTCCCCCACCATAGCACAGAGTCCCCCACATCACAGATCTCCCCCACCATAGCACAGAGTCCCCCACATCACAGATCTCCCCCACCATAGCACAGAGTCCCCCACATCACAGATCTCCCCCCATGTGTCACAGATCCCCCATATCAATATTACACTGCCGCCCCCTATAATATGACAGCACTCCCACTCAACACTTACCTGTATCACGCAGGACACGAGGCATGGTAGGTCCGGACGGAGGGCGGGACTTTGGAAGTGAGGGGCAGGTGATTGGTTCCTGGGACAGCCCCGATGCCTAGTAACCAATCACCTGCTTCTTAGCACAGAAGGTCCTTTTTCCGGGCCTGTCATGTTTCCCGTCCTGTGTGATGGAGGGAGCAGAGGGCAGGGGGAGTGCTGCAGTTAAAGGGGCAGTCCGCGGGCCGGATAAAAAACGCTGGAGGGCCGGATTCCGCCCGCGGGCCGTAGTTTGAGGACCCCTGCATTAGATGGTTTGAAAAAGGGGTTGGTGCTTTCCTTAAAGCAGGGATAGGCAAACGTAAACCCTCCAGGCTATTACAGAACTACAAGTCTCATCATGCCTGAGGGAGTCATGCGTGGGATGCCGGAGCCTTTCAGTACCTTATGTGATGCAATACCTCAGAGAATGTATTAAAGCAGTATTAAACCCAAAAGCAAACATTTACTATATGGCAGCGTACCAATTCTTAGATGTGATAGCTGCATCCATTTTCCTTTTTTAGCCTTATTTTCTTTTATTTTTATCTGGTGCTCCAGCAAGTCTGTTGTTTTTAAAAACCACAAGCTCCCCAGCAGAATGTATCAGTTTACATGGATGAGACAAACCATTTACCACTGAGATCAGTTTTTATTTATTCATGTAAAACCTTAATACCAGAAGGAGAAAAATTGTTTGCTATAACTGATTATAAAGTGTGAGCTGGGGTTTGGTTTCAGTTTGTAAGTGTATTTAAATCTGCTAATACATTTAACACTCCCCCCACCGACTGACAATGCTGCTGTCTGATGTGTCTCACTAATACAGGTGTTTTACTGGCCAGATCACCAGGTGAAAACAGAAGGGAAAAAGCCAATGAAAAGAAAACGAATGCAGCCACCACATCTAAGGGTTGGTGATCTGCAATATATTACATTTTTGGTTTTGGGTTTAATGCCGCTTTAAGGTTAAAAAAAAAAAAACCTTCTGCCTTTAAACCACTGTAGGCCTAGGTTCACATTGACGCAATTTGGCATGCGATCTGAAATGCCAAATCGGCAGCTGTTGTTGGCAATGGCACCATCTGAATCGGTGTGGCGCCGCACTGATTCGCAAAAGTGGTGTCTGTACTACTTTTGGCGACTTCCGGTGCGATTTTAATAGACATCTGTGCAGGAACCCGCACAGATGTCTCTGAAATCGCCCCCGAAGTCGGACTGACATGCGGAAATGAAACGTGCGAGTTTAGCTGAACGCGATTTCAGTCCCGCAGCAACGTGAACCTAGGCTTAGGGATAACATGCTTTTACCAAACCAAGGGCTAAATGGCTTTCCCTATAAGAACCCTCACTATATTTAAAGTGGTATTAAACCCAAAACCAAAAATGTTACATATAGCCGCTTACCAATCATTAGATGTGGTGGCTGCATTTTTTTAGGCTCCCCCCCCCCCTGTTTTCAGCTGCTGATCTGGCCATTAACACGCCTGTATTATACAGACACCACTCTAGATTGTTAGATGGGCTAGTAACAAATTGAATCTGAACTCCAGCTAATACTTTATAATCAGTTACAGCAAACGACGTCTTCTTCCCTTTGGAATAAAGATTTTACATAGATAAATAAAAGCTGACCATTGTAAGCACCCCTGTCAGTGGTAAGTGGCCTGTCTCCTCTTTGTAACTGCAAGAGAGCTTTTCTGTTGAAGAACAACAGACTTACTGGCTGGATCACCAGATGAAAAAGTAGAAGAAAGAGAGCCTAAAAAAGAAAATGAATACAGCGATCACATCTAAGAATTGGTAAGCTGCAATATAATAAATGTTTGCTTTTGGGTTTAATATCACTTTAAATCACATGATCATAATGTTCCCAATGCCACAGCCTAAAGTGTTACTAAACGCAAAACATTTTTTTAATATTAAAATAACAAACATGTTTAACTTGCCTGCTCGAATGCTGTGAAAAGAGGGGAGAATAGATGCAGCTGTGCACAGCGTTGATCTCTTCTCCCCTCTCTTCTCCTTCACACAGGGGAAGGGGACACAGAGAAACTAAAAACATTTTTTACCTTAATGCAAATAATGCAATAAGGTAAAAAGCATTTTTAGGTTTTGCCAGAACACACAGACATTCCACTCCGCTAAGCCAGGTTGAGATGTACTGTTGCAGATTTACATTTCAACAGTGTATAATGAAGAGCTCTTCTTGTAAGGCTATACGTTTTGAAAAATATTTTTAAGTGCAAGAAGCAAAGCACAATTTTTTGCTTGTCTAAGCAAATTAGACTACATTTCATGTTTAGGGGTTTTGTTTTGTTTTTTCCTTCTTCTGGATGTTCTAGAGCTCCTGATAATTAATATTTTTGGCCTGATTTCTCCATACGGGCGTTTAACCACTTCGGCTTTCACACCTGTTCACCCCTATGGACCAGAGCAATTTTTAAATTTCTGCTATGAGCCTGTTTAGTCAGTGATAATTTTGTCATTACGTAAGATAATAATGTAATAATTATTATACAGGATTTATATAGCGCTAACAGTTTGCGCAGGGCTTTACAACAACATGAGGGCAGACAGTACACTTACAATACAATTCAATACAGGATGTATACGGGAATCAGAGGGCCCTGCTCGTTAGAGCTTACAACTAGGAGGGAGGGTCAAGTGATACAAAAGTTAATAACTGTGGGGGAGTAGCTAAAGGAGAAAAGTACAGTTGATAGGTAAAGGCAGAATAAGCTTATCTGAAGAGATGGGTTTTCAGGGATCGTCTAAAAGCAAACAGAGTAGGAGATAATCTGACAGATTGGGGTAAGGAGTTCCATAGGATGGGAGGGGCTCGGGAAAAGTCCTGGATGCAAGAATGGGAGGAAGTGACAAGGGAGCTAGAGAGCAGGAGTTCTTGGGAGGAACAAAGAATGATTAGGTTGGTATTTTGAGACTGGGTTAATGATGTAGTTGGGAGCAGAGTTGTAGGTGGCTTTGTAATTATTGTTAGTATTTTGAACTTAATTCGTTGGGTGAGCGGGAGACAATGGAGGGATTGGCAGAGAGGAGTAGTAGACACTGAGTGGTTGGTAAGGTGGATGAGACTGGCAGCAGCATTCATAATGGACTGAAAGGGGGATAGCCTATGTAAAGGGGTAAGCCAATGAGAAGAGAGTTGCAGTAGTTGAGGTGGGAGATGACCAGGGAGTGAATTAGGAACTTTGTGGTGTCATTGGTTAGAAAAGAACATATTTTTGAGATGTTGCGAAGGTTGAGGCGGCAAGATTTGGACAGTGATTGGACATTGGAGCGAAAGAGATAGTCCAGGGTTACACCTAGAACCTAAAATACATATATTGTTTTTTAAGGGCAAACAAGGCTTTCTTTTTTGTGAATATTGTAATGCAACAATAATTTTTTTTTGCAATTCTCAAGCCTCATACACACGATCGGACTTTCCGACTGGAAATGTTGGATGTCAGGCTGTTGGTGGAAAACCCGCCCGTGTGTAAGCTCCATCGGACAATTGTTGTCAGACTTTCCGCCAACAAATGTTGGTTAGCGTGTTTTCAAATTTTCCGTCAACAAATGTGTGTTGTCGGATTTTCTGATCGTGTGTACACAAGTCCATCGGACAAAAGTCCAAAGTACAAACACGCATGCTCGGAAGCAGAATCGGTCGGTCTTGTAAACTAGCGTTTGTAATGGAGAATTAACATTTGTGACGTGACAAATTATGACATCTCCAAATGCAGCACACAATTCTCTTCTTCTTTAATGGGATAATAATGAAGCTGCTTTGCTGGTGATACTGATGGAGTTATTGCAAACAAATGTTCAAAGGCTTTTTTTTCTAGTGATTTTAAGAATAATACTATTATGGGGTTTTTTTATTATTTGTGCAAGTTACCACAACACCATTATCCTGTCGTTTTTAAGATCAAAGATACAACTATGTTGGTGTCCCTTGTCAATTTTACATTGTATTTTTTTAAATGTAACTGCCTACTCCCAAACTGTCATTTGAAGTAAAACACATAGCCAAGTATTATTCTCCACAATTTTTTTATTGTGCATTAAAAAAAGAAAACAAATAAAATTAGACATGCTATCTGCCAATAGAACTTAACCAAAAAGTGCATTCTATGCATCCAAAAATATAGAACATATACCAAATCAAATCATTAATCAACCAAAAAAACTAAGGTCAAAGCAATAACTTCAAGGCCAATAACACATTATCTCCTCCAATTCCGCAACATGTCTGGTTGAAGAACAGCCGTTCAGAAACTAACTGAAAAGCACAAAATGAAAAGCGCTAAATGAAAACGCGAAAAGAAAAGCGTGAATCAACACTCACCAAACTTCTACTAATACGAAATTAGCAGAAGGAGCCCAAAGGGTGGCGCTAAAGAGCTGAAAAACCACACAGTACGTCTAGTACATCACTACGTTCGTAATTGTCGGCCAACATTTGTGTGACCGTGTGTATGCAAGACAAGTTTGCGCCAACACCCTTCGGGCAAACTTCCACGGTTTTGTTGGCCAACAATCCGATCGTGTGTACGAGACATTAGACAAACGTAAGAAAATTAAACAAAAAAGCTTTTTTCTTTTTTTGACTTGAGCGGTGTTAGTTTTAAAAATAATAGTGTTGCTGTACATAAAAGTGTGCATTTTATTCTGTAATTTGTCCTGTTTAAAGAACACAAAAATTATCATTTTGGTACAAAGCATTGCAAAGTTATTTACAAATGAAGTAAAGTAGTTTTTTCAATTCTGCGCTTTTTTCAGTGTGATAAGTGTAAATAAGTGTAAATATATGTAAAGGTGTAAAAACATTAATGAACAAAGCAAGCAGAAACAGAAAAAAGTTTAAATAGAAGTTAAAATAAAAAATCACCAAGAAAGTTATAATTGAATGGAGAAGGAGAATAAGGAGTTAATTAGGGCTAGTTAGAGTAAACTAAGGTTAATAAGGGGTTCAACAGAGGATCATTTAATTTTAAAAAAATGTTTTTACTTGTCAGTTTGCCACTACAGTTTTACCCCCCCAATATTTTTTACTTTCTACTATAAAACATATCCAATAAAGAAAATGCAAAAAATCGAATTTCCTCATCAATTTAGGCCAATATTCTGCTACATATTTTTGGAAAAAAATATCCCAGTAACCGTATATTATTCAGTTATAGTGTCTACAAACTATGGGATATATTGTATATTGATGGAATTTAAATTTTTACTAGTAATGGCATCGATCAGCGATTTATAGCGGGACTGCAATATTGCAGCGGGCAAATCTGACACTAGTGGACACTTTTGGCACTTTTTTAGAAACCAGTAACACTAATACAGTGATCAGTGTGATAAAAATTTGCACTATCGCTGTACTAATAACACTGATTGGGAAGGGGTTAACATCAGGGGCGATCAAAGGGTTAACTGTGTGCCTAGGCTGTTTTTGCACACTGTGTAGGAGGTGCTTTTACTAGGGGAAGGCATTGATCCATGTTCCTGCTTTGCAGTAACACAGGATCCATGTCTTCTGTACTTGTTTACATAGGCAGACTGCCCTTCTGCCTGTGTAACGAATGATTGGCGTACATCGTGTAAGCGGTACCCACTGATCGGCTCCTGCTGTGCATAATTACAGCAGAAGTTCCCACGACCTGGAAGTGCGTGATCACATATATAAATACATGATCCTGCACACAGCGGCCGCCCTGTAGCAGTAAAGCTATAATAGGGAGGTAGTAAAGTGGTTAAATGACTTCATCTGCAGATAGAAGTTCATCCCTTTGATCTGTACATGACAAAACAGAAAGTTACAAAATGAAACAATGTTTCATTGTAGCTTTCTGTATTCATGCTGAGCAATGTTGTGGATAAACATTGCCAGACTAATTTTTTTTTTCACAGCTCCTGCTGCCTGGACCTTTTCTGTGCACTCGGCAACGCAGCTGTGATTTTTCAAAGCTGAATTGACATGTACTGTGACAGGGAGGATCCCAGCAGCAGGGCAGAAGGACCGGATGTACTAAACACAAGTATATATAAAAGATCCTGTGAGCGTCCTCTGATTATAAATTGCCTAAATGGCACCGTGAAACAGCTGCAAGCATTAAACACGTCTCATAAAAACATGCAGCTAAAAGCAGAAATAAATATATACTCTGCGCTTTCAGATATAATCTTCACACACATATTTGCACTTAACCAAAGTGCAAATATGCATGTGAGTCACACACCGTGATACATCCAGTAACTGGTGACTGTAAAAAGTGACCATGGTGCAACAAATAGTTATGAATACTTAAAAATGAACATATAAATGAAAATAAATAATCACAATAATAAAAAGTGCTATAACATGCATCCATATGGTGATTGGTTGTATCTAAATTATTGTTCATGAAATCATATAGTGTTCATAAAAATATATAGTGGACTCAATCCACTAAAACATATAGATGAACAAAAGGGCTTCCATGTGCATATGTGTCATCCAATTATTTCAATTCAAAAGTGCTTCTAAAGTCCATGCAATTTGGAAACTGCTGTGTAGATAATCCAAAACAAGCCGCAGTGATCCATGCGATTTGGAAACTGCTGTGTAGATAATGCAAAGCAAGCCACAGTGATCACACTCCGGTGCTCCCCCCTAGGTATTAAACGCTCACCTCTGAGCGTGTGACTTTGCACTTAAGCTTAGTCAATACATGCCTGTGAACCACCTCTGGGGCTCTACAATTTTAACTAGACTCCTGGACCCGTCAGCACTATACCTCGGTTGAGTGAAAAAGGACTGGATGGTGTAATAAGGTTTTAACAGTTTATTAATCACATAAAACCCCTCACATCAGTGCGCCACTCTGCATCAGGCAAACAGCGTGTAAAGATACCGGATCGATATTGGGATGGTATGGGGGTTCTTTCCTGACAGGTCACCTGCTGAACGTCCATCCTGTCCCCTAGGGCATGTGACAACACTGAAGAAATGACAATTTGGTAAAGTAGTGCGTTTACAGGTTGTATAACAGTGTCAATTTGCTGTCCCCTCAAAATAACTCAACATACAGTCATTAATGTCTAAACCGCTGGCAACAATAGTGAGTACACCCCTAAGTGAAAATGTCCAAATGGGGCCCCCTGGTGTCATGGGACTCGTTAGTGTTACAAGGTCTCAGGTGTGAATGGGGAGCAGGTGTGTTAAATTTGGTGTTATCACACTCACTTTCTCATACTGGTCACTGGCAGTTCAACATGGCACCTCATGGCAAAGAACTCTCTGAGGATCTGAAAAAAAGAACTGTTGCTCTACATAAAGATGGCCTAGGCTATAAGAAGATTGCCAAGACCCTGAAACTGAGCTTCAGCACGGTGGCCAGGACCATACAGCAGTTTACCAGGACAGGTTCCACTCAGAACAGGCCTCGCCATGGTCGACCAAAGAAGTTGAGAGCACTTGCGCAGCGTCATTTCCAGAGGTTGTCTTTGGGAAATAGACGTATGAGTTCTGCCAGCATTGCTGCAGAGGTTGAAGGAGTTAGGGGGTCAGCCTGTCAGTCCTCAGACCATAGACTGCACACTGCATCAAAATTGGTCTGCATGGCTGTCGTCTCAGAAGGAAGACTCTTCTAAAGATGATGCACAAGAAAGCCCACAAAGAGTTTGCTGAAGACAAGCAGACTAAGGACATGGATTACTGGAGCCATGTCCTGTGGTCTGTGAGACCAAGATAAACTTATTTGGTTCAAATGGTGTCAAGCGTGTGTAGTGGCAACCAGGTGAGGAGTACAAAGACAAGTGTCTCTTGCCTACAGTCAAGCATGGTGGTGGGAATGTCATGTCTGGGGCTGCATGAGTGTTGCCAGCACTGGGGAGCTACAGTTCATTGAGGGAACCATGAATGCCAACATGTACTGTGACATACTGAAGCAGATCATGATCCCTTCCCTTCAGAAACTGGGCCACAGGGCAGTATTCCAATACAACGACCCTAAATACACCTCCAAGACGACCACTGGTTTGCTAAAGAAGCTGAGGGTAAAGGTGATAGACTGGCCAAGCATGTCTCCAAACCCTTTTGAGCATCTGTGGGGCATCCTCAAACAAAAGTTGGAGGAGTGTAAGAGCTCTAACATCCACCAGCTCTGTGACGTCGTCATGGAGGAGTGGAAGAGGACTCCAGTGGGAACCTGTGAAGCTCTGGTGAACTCCATGTCCAAGAGGGTTAAGGCAGTGCTGGAAAATAATGGTGGCCACACAAAATATTGACACTTTGGGCCAAATTTGGACATTTTCACTTAGGGGTGTACTCACTTTTGTTGCCAGTGGTTTAGACATTAATGGCTGTGTGTTGAGTTATTTTGAGGGGAAAGCAAATTTACACTGTTTGTTATACTAGCTGTACACTCACTAGTTTACATTGTAGAAAAGTGTCATTTCTTCAGTGCTGTCACATGAAAAGATATAATAAAACATTTACAAAAATGTGAGGGATGTACTCACTTTTGTGAGATACTGTATTTCCTCTCACTTCCTACTTTGGTTATGGGGCAGGTAGTGAAGGGAGATCTCCCCTATGGGGCACAGTTGGCAAAAAAGCTGAGAATAACCCTCCTTTATTCTATTCAAAATGTAAAAGTAAAGTTTTGCCTCTTGTTACACTTTAATAATGTGATCCAGTATCCCAATATCATCTTTAACCACTTGACCTCCAGACGATTTACCCCCTTTCATGATCAGGCCATTTTTTGCTTTTTGGCACTGCATTACTTTAACTGACAATTGCATGGTCAACCAATAATATACCAACTAATAGAGCTTTCTTTTGGTGGTATTTGATCACCACTGGGTTTTTGTATTTTTTGCGCTATAAACAAAAAAAGACCGAAAATTTTGAAAAAAAAAAACAATATTTTTTACTTTCTGTTATAAAACATATCCGATTAAAAATAAAATTTCTTCATGAATTTAGGCCAAAATGTATTCTGCTACATATTTTTTTTGTACAGAACCCTTGATTGATTGTATCAATATATTTTCTACTTTTCTATTTTTCAATAATTATATAACTGAATACCCTATATATGTTAATTTTACTATAATTGAAACCTCTTATTGTACTACAATTTAACCTCAATAACAAAAGTTTGTAAACAAAAAAATCCCAATAAGTGTATCTTGATTGGTTTACAGGAATGTTATAGCGTCTACAAAGTTAGTTATGGTATATATACTGGAATTATTTTTTATATTTGCTTATACTAGTGATGGTGGTGATCAGCAATTTATAACGCACTGTGATAGTATGGCGGGCAGCCTGACACTAAGACGCTTTGTGGGTACCAGTGACACTAATACAGTGATCAGTGCTAAAAATGTGCACTGTCACTGTACTAATGACACTGGCTGGGAAGGAGTTAACATCTAATGCCGCGTACACGCGGCCGGACTTCCCGACAGAAAAAGTCCGATGGGAGCTTTTGGTCGGACATTCCGACCGTGTGTATGCCCCATTGGACTTTTTCTGTCGGCATTTCCGATGGATTCAGATATAGAACATGTTCTAAATCTTTCCGTCGGAAATTCCGACGGAGTTTAGCCCGTTGGCAAGTCTGCTTGTGTGTACGCAGCATTAGGCGATCAAGAGGTAAATGTGTGCCTAACAGTGCTTGGTGCATTCCCTGTAAGGTGCTTTTACTAAAGGATGTGCTGGTTTTTATACCCTGCATTGCGGGGAAACAAAAACTGGCACATCCCCGCTGACAGGACGGAGCTCTGTATTGCTTACATTCACAGAACTCTGTTCTGTCATCCTCTTTGCGGACTGGCTGGTGCCGGTGGTTAATCATTGGCTGGGACCCGCTGATCGGCTTGGCCAGCATGGCCCCTAGCTGGAAATACTTGATCACTTGTCTAGTATGTGAGGGCCCTTTTTGATATTCTTAGCCTGATTTTCAGCTTTGCTCACATTAGTAATTTCACTGTGTATCTGCATTTTTACATATTTAATATTGTAGCTATATGACAATTTTAACTTTTATTTATTTTTTTTTTTTAATAGATTTGCAGTTTGCTTAGTGGCATGTCTTACTGTGACCCACTGGAGATGAAAGCAATCCAGGTATCTACAGTAGATGCCTTCCAAGGAGCAGAAAAGGAGATCATTATCTTGTCTTGTGTGCGAACAAGGCAGGTTGGATTCATAGACTCTGAAAAGAGAATGAACGTGGCCCTGACAAGGGGAAAGAGACATTTGTTAATAGTCGGCAACTTGGCATGCTTGAGAAAAAATAAGTTGTGGGAGCAAGTCATTCATCACTGTGAAAGTATGTTAAACAATGCTTACTGGGCAGCCAATGATATTATCCTAATGTTAATTTTCAATACAATAATGTTTGTTCCAGATATACTTGTACGTATGACAAATATTCATTTTGTTCAGGAGTTAATAATCATAATTCATATAGTAATGCCAAATTTGCATGGAATAATGTGTGTTCCAAGTAAACTCCTCGTATTCTCCTATTTAATTATAAAATATAGCAGGGATCCTCAAACTACGGCCCTCCAGCTGTTGCAGAACTACACATCCCATGAGGCATTGTAAAACTCTGACATTCACAGACATGACTAGGCATGATGGGAATTGTAGTTCCTGAACACCTGGAGGGCCGCAGTTTGAAGACCCCTGAAATATAGCATGGTTGTAAACTTTCAGGATTTTAAAACCTAAATGGTTTTTATTGTTTTGGATATAGTAGGTAAGAGTTAGACCCCTGTCTGTCCCATCAGAGATTTCCGTTCACTTTCTTTCCTAGAGATTTAACAGAAAGTTAGAGGAAATCTCTCCAAAGCAAAGGGAAATATACTCTTAGACAACTACCACCAGAATAGGTGTCCTATTGGAGGATTTCTCCCCGCTTTTTTTTTCTAGTGACAACTCTAATGCCCCTTACACACGGTCGGACATTCCGACAACAAAATCCTAGGATTTTTTCCGACAGATGTTGGCTCAAACTTGTCGTGCATACACACGGTCACACAAAGTTGTCGGAAAATCCGATCATTCTGAACGCAGTGACGTAAAACACGTACGTCGGGACTATAAACGGGGCAGTGGCCAATAGCTTTCATCTCTTTATTTATTCAGAGCATGCGTGGCACTTTGTGCGTCGGATTTGTGTACACACGATCAGATTGTCGGAAAATTTTATAGCCTGCTCTCAAACTTTGTGTGTCGGAAAATCCGATGGAAAATGTCCGATGGAGCCCACACACGGTCAGAATGTCCGACAACACGCTCCGATCGGACATTTTCCACCTGAAAATCCGACCGTGTGTACGGGGCATAATATGTTGGCTTTTCCATCATTTATTTTTACTGAGCAGTGTTTACAAGGTTGAAAAAATATGTGTGACTTTACACTACGCTTTTTATTTATATACTTATCTTTTGTGTCACCTCTTTAAAGTCAACTTAGTTATATTAGAAAATTAGGCTACTAGGTACAACCAACTTTATATAATGAGCTTCAATTGCCTGGGAGCCCCCTGAATTCTTCTGATTTCCCTGTATCTTGGGAGGACACCTCCACCTGGTACTTCACAGTGCAATGCCTATTTGGAAGTCTGGGCATGTCATGTGGGTGGATTCGTCTAAGCGCACCATAAGCCAATTTCAAGGTATTACTTGCTAGTATCAGATGCTCCCTGTGTTGCTACTGTAAAGTTATCAACTTCAAACTAAATACAAATCACTTTAAGATCATACAGTTTATTAATGATTCTCTGTTGTGGGGTCCAAATATAACCAGTAGGTGGATAGTATACAAGGGCCATTCTATACTAAACCTTCTCAGTCGGTTGACTTGTATGAATAAAATGTTGTCATTGGACTTTGTCTCTTTCATGATACATTTGTTTCCACTAATTGTTTCTGTAGTCCCGCGTCCAAACCCCCACTGTAATTCTTCTCTCCAGTTAAACACTCAAGTTGTCTTTTTTGTCTTTTTTTTTTCAGGACAAGATAATGGATTAAAACATGTAAGTCAATGGGATGAAAAACTTAGTGGTATTTTAAAACTTTACCAAGAGAAAAAAGAACTACTATCAAATATGCAAACAAAGCATCCCAAAGCAAAAGCTGGGAAGGTAAATGTGGACATATTTAGTTTGTGCTGGAAAAATAAATACATACAGTAAAACCTTGGATTGTGCTTATAATTCGTTCCGGAAACATGCTTGTAATCCAAAGCACTTGTATATCGAAGCGAATTTCCCCATAAAAAATAATGGAAACTCAGATGATTCGTTCCACAACCATTTATTCTTAAGTCCTTCAGTTTATAGTCCATATAAAAAGATTATAGCAATGTGATAGGTTGTGTAACCATAAAATATAAAATGTCCATCCACAAATGGAAGCCTCCACAAGGGGATTAGAAGCACAATCCAGCAGGAGCTACAGGGTATAAAAGAGAAGAGAGGAGCCTCTAAGTGTAGCAATATGGTTATATTTAATGAAGGTACAACATTTAGCAACTCACATGGTTGATGATTAACCACTTCAATATCGCACACCGTCATATGACGTCCTTGACTTTGTGCGGGGATATTTGAATGATGCCTGCAGCTACAGGCATCATTCAGATATCATTATTTGCAGGCGGCGATTCTGTGCACGATAAGAATGATCATCGCGGCAGTCTTCCCCCCCTCCCGCCACAATCCGGTGCTTCTCCAGGCTCTCCTGTGCCATCTCTATGACCGTCGGAGGCCCGGGCGCGACATTATGACATCACACCCGGACCCGCATGTAAACAAAGCCGCGATCGCGGCTGTCAGCATGAGATCTGTGAAATTTTTTTTTCTATCTCATGCTTTACAGCCTGGAGGAGAGATGTGGGGTCTTATTGACCTCACATCTCTCCATAAAGAGGATCTGTCACGATAGATTCCTATTACAAGGGATGTTTACATTCCTTGTAATAGGCATAAAAGTGATCAAAAAAAATTAAATGTAAAAAAAGTGTAAAAATATAAAAAATAAAGTAAAAATAAAAAAAAAACATTTGTAAAACGCCCCTGCCCCCGGGTAGCTCGCACTCAGAAGCGAACACACACGCAAGTCCCACCCACATATGTAAATGCCATTCAAACCACACATGTGAGGTATTGCCGCTTGCGTTAGAGCGAGAGCAACAATTCTAGCACTAGACCTCCTCTGTAACTCTAAACTGGTAACCTGTAAAAAAATTTTAAAGCGTCGCCTATGGAAATTTTTAAGTACCGAAGTTGGGTATCTATTTACTCGGCGTAACATTATCTTTCACATTATACAAAAAAATTGGGCTAACTTTACCGTTTTGTTATTTTTTAATTCATGAAACCTTTTTCTTTCCAAAAAAAAAGGTGTTTGAAAAATTATTGCGCAAACACCGTGCAAGATAAAAAGTTGCAATGACCGTCATTTTATTCCCTAGGGTGTCTGCTAAAAAAAATATATAATGTTTGGGGGTTCGGAGTCATTTTCTAGCAAAAAAATTATGATTTTTACATGTAGGAGAGGAGTGCCAGAATAGGCCCGATAATAAAGTGGTTAAGAGAGGCACATCTAAGTATGCAGGCATCCGGGGTAAAGGTGTCCACATAGACCATCCTCCGCACCGCCGGCTCTCCCCGCTACCAGTCTGCAATCATGATCGGGAAGACTACCCCGCAGTAGGGCGATCTGAAAGCGAGGCTTGAACTGCTTGTGGAAGGGATGACGCCAACGGTGGTGCGGAGGACGGTCTATGTGAACGGCTTTACCCCAGATGCCTGCATACTTAGATGTGCCTTTTTTAATCATCAACAATGTGAATTTCTAAGTGCTGTACCTTCATTAAGTGTAACCATATTGCTACACTTAGAGGCGCCTCTCTTCTCTTTTATACTCGCTACTTGTATATCAAGATAAGCGCTTGTACTGTATATAAGGTCAAAAATGTTTTTTAAATTGTGCTTGTCTTGCAAAACGCTCTCAAACCAAGTTACTCTCAATCCAAGGTTTTACTGTATATCTTATTGATGAACTAGATATTATCTTGGTGCAAGATACAGAGAAGACTGTCCATAAATGTGTATAATTTAATTTAGTTATGTATTCTTCAGAAATGTCCATTGTGGGTTGCTAATTGTGTTCATTCTCTAGTTGTTTTTGTAATAATGTAGACATGCATATAATTGCTTGTATACAGTTTATTAAAATGCAAGTATGTATGCAAATAAATTATGTCATGCCACCAGCAGAGGATCAAATAAACATATTGCATATATTAAATTGACAAATAAGCCACATATAAATCAAACTCTGCTAAAATGAACTAGCTACTTTTGATTGCTACATAAACAAGCCAGTAAAAAAAAAGTGTTCTTTGATATTATTTGTGTTACAAGACTTCAACAACCCCCTCAACTCCTGGCGTCCCTGACTCCTCCACACCCAGCACGCTGCATACACCACCAGCGGAGCTGCCCAGCCTGCCACCCGTGGCGTCTACCCTCCTAGGGTAGCGGCCATCTTGCTCCACCCTGGCAACAGCTCAGGCCCTGTGAATAGCGGCCATCTTGCTCCACCCCAGCAACAGCTCAGGCCCTGTGAGTAGTGGCCATCTTGCTCCACCTCAGCAACAGCTCAGGCCCTGTGAATAGCGGCCGTCTTGCTCCACCCCGCCAACTGCTCTAGGCCTCCCCGACTCTTCTGTGCCCGATCCACGCCGGGAGCGATCACTGGCGGGGGATTGGCCTGGTGCAGATTTGAGAAGACGGTTTAGTGGGGAGCTCCAGCCACCCGAGCATCATCATCGGCTACTGCTGTCTCCTATGCCCGTGCTGCCCACTCTGACCTGTCACCGCTGTCTCCCTGCCTCTCTGCTAGATGCCTTCTAAGCAGCGATCCGCTGCCTCCCAGCCACACAAACATACATCTGCAGGGGCGGTCCAGGCTGAGAATCAACATCTTAATCCAGAGGCTCCAGGCTCTGTTTACAACCAAGGAGGAAGCGCCCTCGCACCAGTTCCGGCTCCCTCAATGTCTCAGCCCCCAGCAGTTGACACTGCTGTTATCCTAGCTGCAATTGAAAGCAGCAGAGCCTCACTAGTCAGAATAGATCATCTAGCGGAGGAGTGTAACCTAATACGCAATGACCTGGACAAGATCAGAGGTTGCCTCTCAGAGTCTGAGACCCGAGTTTCATCGGTGGAAGACCGTACAGGACAGCATGCAGATCAGCTCTCTGAGCTCCATCACACAGTCAAATTCCTGGTTGCAAAGGCAGATGATGCTGAAAACCGGTTGAGGCGCAACAACGTCAGAGTATTGGGGCTCCCGGGGTGGGATAGACCGGCAGACTTTGCAGGAGCCTTCTTTAAGGAGCTTTTGGGCCTCTTTGATGTCTCTCCCACGTGCGTGGTTGAACGTGCGCATAGAGTCCCGATGGGCCACCACATCTCAGGGGCCCCCCCTTGCCTCTTCCTGGTACGGTTTTTAAACTTCCGAGACCGCGATCGCATACTTGCAGAGGCCAGGAAACATCAGACCTTGCACTATAGCAATGCTTCCATTATGCTTTTCCCTGATTTTTCTCCAGAACTTCAAAGAAAATGCCAGACCTTCACAGAAGTTTGCCGCAGACTACGTGATCACAATATCAAGTATGGTATGCTCTATCCAAGCCGCCTCCGAGTCCAACATGAGGGCACCACCAAATTCTTTGAGATACCGGCAGAAGCAGATACCTGGCTCAACATGCTAAGATAATGGTATTTGTCCCCCTAGCACTGATGCTGCCAAGCAGTTTCTGGTAACCTGTTCTCCTGTGTTTGAGAGGTACTGTTCCGTTTTGTAATTATATACTCAGCCTATAGATATAGGATGTTTGGCTCCGTATCTTGTTCGGGGACTCTGAACCAAGATTTTGAACCTGTTGGCACCTCACCTGGTGGGGCAAGAGGAGTAGAACATTGCTAGTTTTTTCCTAAAGGGTAGCTTTGTGAACTACCCTCCTCTACTCCTCCCCTGCCCGTTAGCTATGCCATTCTCCTACCTAATGCACAAGCTCCTATGCTTAAGGGAGCTGAGGGTAACTCTAAACGTTCGATACCTAAGGAACTTTATGCCCCCCTTCTACCTCCACTTGCTTTCCTCTTTGACAAACAAAGAAGGTTGCTAATGAAGATGTAAACTTTTGGGTCCCCCGCTTGGACCGCACCGTTGAAGCAAATTGTATCACGGTTTTGGAACTTAAACTGACCTAGTTACTGTTGGGGAAGTATGGTCGGTAGGGTGGTTAATAGTGAGTTCAGTGTAGGATGTTTAATGTGCACTCCGGATATGATCATATATATTTGTATACCTTGTGACACTGGGTCTTTTGATTATATTCAGGGTCTTGCAAAAACTTATATTCCTTCCATCCTCGAGATGGCTACTCCATTTCCAGGTGGTTCCCATGTTTTGGTCACTTCTGCCCCCTTTTAATTCATGGCTTTAAAACTAATATTGTGGAATGTTCAGGGTCTTAATGACAAATTCAAGAGGACACTAAGTATCTCAATCGTCAAAGGCCATATGTACTGTTTCTCCCGGAAACTCACTTGGTGGGTAGTAAGCTTCTGGCACTACACAGGCACTGGGTCCAACAATCTTTCCATGCTACCTACTCAGGCTATGCCAGGGGGGTGGCGATCCTCCTGAGCAAATCTCTAGCATACAAAGTTTTACATGTTATCACTGATCCCTCAGGGAGATATATTATTTTATTATTAGAAATTCATGCACTGGTTATTGCTTTTGTGAATGTGTATATCCCCCCCTCCCTTTAACCAACAGGTCTTGTACACAATATATGCTAACTTGGCCCCTTTAAATTTTTCTCTGTTATACTTCACTGGGGATTTCAATTCCGTAATAGATTACTGCAATGGGCCAAAGCTCTGGAATATACAGAACTCTGGCTCTGGAAACATCCTGGGGCTCAGGCATATTCATGTTTTTCTGCTACACATAAATCGGGATCTCATATTGAACTCACGTTTGGTAATGCACGTGCCATGGCAACACTCACTGATATCTCCTACTTACCCTCCGGCCTCTTGGATCATGCACCCCTAGAGCTTTGCATCAAACTCCGAGATGCCGGACTGTCTAATTGCTGGTGCCTAGCTCCTAAATGGGTACAGGACCTAAAGGTTGGGGAATTAATCTCTCCCAAGATAGCGCAATATTGGAAATCGAATGAAGGATCAGCCACCTCCCCAATAGTGTGGGACGCCTTTAAAGCGCATATGCGTGGAAAATATATCTCCGCCATAAAAGCGGCAAGGTCTGATTTATCCTCACTAGTTCAGCAGCTGGAGGAAGATGCAGCGGAGACCTTTTCTGTGTCCCAGACTCTGGACATTTCGGCCTCCTTGCGCAGAAGAGACATGAACTGTCCCTGCATCTCACCTCCTTCACACATCTGGATATGCGCTCCTTGGTCGGCTGAGTCTTTGAGTCCAAGGACAAGAATGGGAAAATGTTAGCCAACTTAGTGGCAGAATCGAAAACTCAAACTGTAATTTCAGCCATTAACTGTGCAGATGGTACTATAACCTCTGAAACCTCTAGTATTCTACAGGAATTTACAAACTACTTTGGTAAATTGTATGAAGACACTCAGCGCCTGTCAGACGATGGGCTTCGGGAGTTTCTGAGTGCCAAACTTTGCGCAGACTCAATGATGCGGAAGTTAAATTTTTAGACAAAGCCATTACAATTGAGGAAATCGAGGCAGCAAAACATTCCTTCCACACTAGGAAAACACCAGGCAGACATGGTATTCCAGGGGAATGGTACAGGTTTTATGTTGCTACCCTAGCACGCAGGCTCCATAAGCTATTCACTGACTGTATAGAAAATATGACATCACCCCCCTCTATGTACCAAGTTCATGTAGTCTTAATTCCTAAGCCAGGTAAAGACAGATCCCACTGCGCCTCATATAGGCCTATCTCCCTATTAAACTATGATCTTAAAATTCTAACAAAAAATCTGGCCACTAGACTAATGCAAATTCTCCCTAACCTGTTGAGCATTGATGCTTTATGCCCGGGAATTCAACTGATATTAATATACACAGGATATTTACCCATCTGCAATTGCTATTGGCAGACTTCACCTCCAGAATCATGGCTGCACTCGACATTGAGAAGGCCTTTGATTCTGTAGCAAGGTCATATATGCGTAAGGTACTAGAGCTTATGGCCTTCCTGCCAGAGTTTCGGAATTGGGTTAAACTACTATACTCTTCTTCTACTGCCCAGATTAAGCTGGAAGGAGAGCTCTTAGCGCCTTTCTGGGTTGGGAGGAGCACGCACCAGGGATGCCCGCTCTCTCCAGCATTATTTGCCATAGTGATGGATCCAGCGGCAATAGCTCTAAAGAAGCCTCCTGCAGTGGTTGGAATCCAGGTAGGAAGGTTAGTAGAAAAAATAGTTATGTACGTGGACGATCCCATATTGTTTCTCAGCGATCCCGGATCGTCCCTGTAGGAGGCCTTGCATATCCTCTCAAATTTCTCTAGTTGTTCCGGCCTAAAGATTAATTAGGACAAATCGCAAATTCTACCTATTGACCTCGCTGCACGGCTTATGGCTGATCCCACTCTTTCCCTCCTCTGGACTGACAAGATTAGGTACCTAGGTATTGAAATTTTCCTGGACTCGTCGGATTATTGTGCATTGAACTTGCTACCACTAATGCCAAACATGCAATCCAGATTGAAAGAATGGGCTAACCCCCCCTGTTTCTGGTAGGACGTATCAACCTATTCAAGATGAAATTGATCCTGAGTTTTCTCTGTGCTACGCCATTCCCTGATTTGGATCCTTAAAATATATTTTAAGATGGTCCACTCAAGCTTTGTCTCCCTTTTGTGGGGTTCACAGCAGCCAAGATTCAAGTTGGCGGGGCTTCAGAGGCCATGGCTGCAGGGGGGACTAGCATGTCCCGACCTTTTTGGCTGCCATGCTAACACACGCACATACCTGGCTAATAGAAGACAGCTGTAATGCAGCTGGGGCCCTAGAGGCTACATGTGTGGGCTCTTATGAGTCATTAAAAAATCTGGTTTATAGAGGTCCAGCCGCACCACTTCCTCTGACACCGGTGATGAAAGCAGCCCTGAAAGCCTGGTTGATGGCTCGAGCAGAAAAACCCACTCCTTCCAGGCACTTATCACAATATACTCCACTATGGTTTAATCCGCTGCTCCGGTTTGATATTCTGAAATCACAGTTTGACCTCCCTAATAAGTACTTTTTTTTTATATACCTTCAGCTTAGACATGCATTCCGTACTCAATTTGTCACTGACTCGTTTGCCTTCTTTACTTCCACCCTTGAAACGATACTCAGAGATGATACACTGGGTAAACCTCTATCTAATTTATATCAGTCTATGCTTCCCTTGGTCCATACAGGCCTCGAGATGACTAAATCTAAGTGGTCATCAGACTTCTCAAAGCTAGACGATGAGGACTGGGAGGAGCTGTGGGAATTCTCCTTCATACAAGTAGTATCTGCTAAAGATAGACTCATACAATTCAAAACATTACATAGAATTTATTTCCCCCCTGCATGCTTGCATAAAATGTATCCCTCTATCCCTGCTGTGTGTTGGCGCTGCACGGTAGATCATGTGGATTTCATAATATCTTCTGCCACTGCCCTCACTTTATTTATTCGCACAGTGACTACTATTCAGATAGCGCACTCAATGGAGGTCTGTCTCTTGGGCCTGGTTGACTCACTAGCCAACCGCAGAGCCCCCAAAACTCTAATTGGACTGCTATTGTTTTATGCAAGAAAAATAATTGTGCTTCACTGGAAGGCCTTGGCTGCATGGAAAAAACTGGTCAACTCTAATCTGTCCTTATACAAGGGCACTTACCTGTCGAGGGGATGCCCACAAAAGTTCCATAAAGTGTGGGACATTTAGATTGAAGCCCCCTTCACAAACGCAGACCCTGATCTTTCTCCTTAACCACTTGCTTACTGGTCACTTAAACCCCCCTTCTGCCCAGACCAGCTTTCAGCGCTGACGCACTTTGAATGACAATTGCGCGGTCATACAACACTGTACCCAAATGAAATTTTTATCATTTTTTTTTCCAACAAATAGAGCTTTCCTTTGGTGGTATTTAATCACAGCTGGGATTTTTGTTTTTTGCTAAACAAACAAAAAAAGATGGAAAATTTTGAAAAAAAAAAAATCATGTTTCATAGTTTGTTATAAAATTTTGCAAACAGGTAATTTTTCTCCTTCATTGATATGCACTGATGAGGCGGCACTGATAGGCTGCACTGATGGGCACAGTTAAGGCGGCACTGATGGGCACAGTTAAGGCGGCACTGATGGTGACAGATAAGGCGGTACTGATGGGCACAAGTAAGGTGGCACTGATGGATGGCACTGATAGGTGGCACTGATGGGCACTGGTAGGTGACACTGATGGGAACTGATAGGTGGCACTGATGTGCAGCACTGTTGTTGAGGCACTGATTGTGGGCACTGATGGGTGGCACTGGGCACTAATAGGTGGCGCTGGTGGGCACTGGTAGGCGGCACTGCTGCCTATTGCTAGGTGGCACTGGCAGGGGGCACATGTGGGCACTGAGGATCTGCAGCAGCTCGCCGTGATCGGGACTGATGTCCCTCTCACGGCCGCCGGTGATCGGCTTTTTTTTCCTTCTCAGGCTGTCAGCGCGAGGAAAAAAAAATAGTCGATTACCGGCCATGTTGACATCACATGATCAGCTGTCATTGGCTGACAGCTGATCACGTGGTAAGGGGTCGGGATCGACCCCTTACTCCGATCTGTGATCATCAGTCTATGTGTCTCATGGACTCGCTGATCACAGAGCACGCCCTGCAGGCCGCTCGTGCATGGGACGAATGGATGTAGTCCCAGCAAAGCAGGTTCGCACTGTAGCCGTCATTCGGCTGTAGCGCGGATCTGAAGTGGTTAAACATTCCACCCCCTACTTTAAAGTTACAAGACCCAAATATTGACCCTGACTGGTTTAAATACAAGAACTTTGCATTACTGTAGATTTGGGAGCGCACTTTTAGTTTAAGTGCAAGTTAGGGCACTAATGTTTTAGACTTTTTTAAGTCATGTTATGTTGTGTAAACGTTCCGAGCCTGGGTATGCCCAATAGGCTCTGTTTTTGTATGTAACTCTTTTTCAAAAACCTCAATAAAAAGATTTTAAAAAATAAATAAATTTGGTCATCAGCCAAAACGCAAACTGCACAGTTCAGATACAGATTGTTAAGCAGGTAATAGACATTCAAGGGAGGTAGGTATGACCACCCTCATATACTGCTTACACAACACCTGCACCTGTTGAGGATGGACCAGTGTTTAAGGATCCAACTAATAAAAGTTTGGAAACACTTTCCAAATCTGTATTTTCACTAGCAGGCCTTGCTATGAAACCTGCTATAGCCGTAATGTCATTCTGTCAGACCTTATGGGAGTTGTCTCCTGATATCAAGGGATCCAGCTATATATTCATTATTGAGCCTTTAGTTGTAAAGTGCTTAGAGATTTTGCCTTCTGCACTACATTCTTGTGTTGATGGGCTAGCAAATGGTATCCATCTTATTTCCAGCATGCTCTTTGATGGTGACTGTCTTTGTTTTGGTGTTTTGCCAGACAATTTCACAAAGATTACGACTAGTGGTAAGACTACTCATTTACCCCAGCAGAAGAAGCCTAGGTCTCAAAGTGGCAGATGTTCACCTGCCTCCGTAGCCAACAAACAGTTTCTTGTATTTCTCCCAGGCTTCTCGCTCCAAAGCTAAGCCTATGGGAGGGACCCAATACAGTTGCAAACCTTGGACCTCTAAATCTTCCAAGCCTTTAGACAAGTCCTCTTCATTATGAAGGAGCATCCCACCTTTCAAAGTGAAGGGCCATCAGTTGACCTTTGTTTATGCCTTGTTAGAAAGAACCTTGTTCACCCGAGTATGAGAAGTGGGGTCCAGGGGCTCCAAGCTGAAGTTATCCAACCTACCTGCATCGCTGCAATGGTTAGTGGTCCTCCCTTCTGCTCCAGACCTTTTGAATCAAGGAGTTATTCCACTTGCACTAATGGAGGAAAAATTTCAGGGGGTCTACTTCAATCTTTTTACTGTGCTAACGCTAAAAGAGGGCATTCACTCCATCTTAGATTTGAAGACTTTAAATGTCTTCATTCAAGCTCAAAAGTTTTGCATTGAATCCACCAAGACTATTATTGTCTCCCTCCATCAAGGAAACTTCCGAGCCTCAGTTAAGACCTTGGATGCATACTTGCATGTCCACATCTTTCCAGTGTAACAACATTATCTACATTTGGCTGTGGGCACACAACTCTACCATTTTGTAGCCCAACAATTTTGCCTCTCATTTGCGCCTCAAGTGTTCACCAAGGCTCTGGCCCTGGTGCTAGCCTTACTACACTCCTATTGCCATGTTGTGATAACTCAACAACCCCCTGTTGAGTGAAAAATCAGTTTAGATGTTTGTTGCCAATGTGATGGGGATAGTCCAGATCATAAAAACGTTTGATTGGATTCTAAACTTGAAAATGGTGGATGTGAGTTTTGTAGTGTGCTACTGCCAGGTTGTGGTCCTCAGCATTGCCCCACCAGGAGGTGAGAAAGCCGGGGTCTTGTAGCAGATGTAGCAGGTTGGGATCAGGCAGAAGCGTAGTCAATGAACAAGCCAAAGGTCGGTAACAAGTGGTTGCAGGTTGGGATCAAACAGAAGTGTAATCAATGAACAGGCCAAAGGTCTGTAACAAGCAGTTGTAGGTTGGGGTCGAGCCGAAGCATAGTCAGTGAACAAGCCAAAGGTCAGTAATGAGTTGTAGTGAAGATACGGACAGCAGTAGAAACACATGAAGTAAGATATTGGCTGGAGCAGGGCACAATAATCTGGCAGAGACATGGCTTAAATAGAAAGTTCATGGGAGGAGCAAGGAGTTTAAGGTTCATTCGAAACGAGATATAAAGTACAGTTGTCTTAAGGATCAGGCAGGGAACTGTCCAGCATTTAAAGTGGCACTGTTAAAAGAGCTACTGTCGGCCATAATAGAATTTCTAGGTTCAAATGCAGATTCTGAAAGAGTTATTCTTCCCTAACAAAAACTTTTTATTCTACTTGAAAGTTCTGGACTTGATGGTGGCCTCTTTAAAGGTAGTTCCATTTACTCAGTTCCACTTTCTACAACACAACAATGTATTATTGTGGGACAAATCGGTTCAGTCTCTAGACAAGCCAACTCGCCTCACCTCACCAAAGGCTCAGGAATCCAGCTCTGGAATTGGAAAAATCTTCCTCCTGCTGTCTTGGAAGATCATCATAAATTATGCCAGAAAGAAGTGCTGGGGAGCAGTCCTAGATACCCTATAGGTGCAAGGCACTTGGTCATTGGAGGAATCTCAAATCTTAGAGTTACCAGCAATTTAGTTGTCCCTGCAATGCTGGATGCCTTGACTGTAATCTGATCAGGATCCAGTCAGACAATGCCACAGCAGTGGTGTACATTAGCTACCAGTGAAGAACAAGAAGTCTTGCCGCTGCAAAAGAGGCAGAACTCTACATTCCAGCCTCATCTGGGAAGCAGTTCCTATACTCAGAAGTGTTTCAGGACATATTTCACAGGTGGTGGCCTTAACATATGAATCTCCTGGCCTCCAGGTTCAATTCCAAACTTAGTGGGTTTGTCTCCAGGAAATACTCTGTAGGATGAATCTTGACCTTTTTGCAACCAGCTTCCCGTTCTGTGCTCTAGACCCTTGTACAGTGTGTCTCTCTTGTGGCTCCTCCCGCACAACTGACCCTGTGGATTTCAGTTTGATTCTTTAGGCGCTTTAAAGATTCTTTTTTTATTTTATTTTTTATTTTTTTTTACCTATTAGGGATATTCCCCTATTCTACTTTCACTCTCGGGGTTTCATTTCTTGTTGCCATCATCTCTGCAAGACCATTTTCTTTCGCTGGCGACCTCATCTTGTAAAGAACCTTTTTACCTTTTACTTTACACAAGGATAAGGTGGTGTTGAAGCTTAGAGCTTTCTTCCTTTCATCCGCTTTTCACCTCAAGCAGGACATTGTTCTTCCTTCTCTATGCCTTGCCCCAGTTCATCAAAAGGAGATTTACCTGCATTGTTTGGATGTGGTTCTTGCTGTGCAAGTTTTCCTTTCTTCAGCCACTGTATTCATAAGAAAAATTGCCTCTCTTTTTGTGATTTCTGATGGTCCCTGTATAGTTAAACCAGCTTATAATTCCACCATTTCTTGGTGGCTTTTGGTCATCAGGCAACAGTTTCACAAATTTTCAGGGTTCCCATCTGGTCTTCTGTTCACATATTTTACCAGGTGGCTGTTCAGGCATCTTGTAATTCAACTTTTATGTGTAAGATCTTTTAGGCAGTTCTTCAGCTGCACCTTGCCCCAAGTATTATGCTGCTTGTCTGTGGCCTGTTACCATTTTGTTTGCTGTGTTGTCCTACACTTAGTTGGATGGATTTTGTACATCCCACTTGTCTCAGTATAACTGAATCATATGTCTTATGAATGATCATGAAAACAGTATTTTTGTACTTACTGAAAAATCTGTTTCATGGAGTTTACACAGGTCCTCCCATTCTGTGTTTGTGATATACTCCTAAGTACTACTTTTCTACAAAGTTAAAGCATGCTGGGAGTGGGAGGGGTTATACCTGGCTGGACAACAGATTTTTTATTTGTGTCCAAATACTCTTGTAGGGGGCATTATAATCCAATTGACTCAGAATAACTGATAGCCTTGTCCCCCTATGAAATCAAAGAAATTGACTTTATGGTAAACACTAAAATACTGCTTTTGTGGTTTTTACAGAACTGATTGGCTTAATGCAGATGTTAATAATAATATATTATAAAATTGCTTGTGTAGCACTTGAATATGTTGATTCTTTTTGTTTGTAATAAAGGTCTAATTTAATAATCTGTGCCTACTTGTTTTGTAGAAGTGCTGTGGCTGTACTCCTTACAGAAGGTCACGCAATAGCATATTTTTATTTGGACATACTATAGAGCTAACTATGTCTGGTGGTGGCAGGGGGTAATATCATTATTTTTGATTAGTGTTACTTTTCCCTGCCAAATTATGTTACCTTCATGATTCAGATATAATTTAAGTTTTAGATTCAGTGAATTCAGTTAAATGCTATTTTGATTGGTAACTCAATTCCTTCCTTTAGGTTTAATGTGATGCCCCTCATATGAAAGCACTAATATTTTCATATCTGTTAATTACAGGTTAAAGCCTCTTTGCCCACCTGAGGAATTGCCAAACAGAAAAGTTTCTTTCAAATTGTTTTAATTCTTACTGCAATTTAAGAACTGAATTATCATGTGCAATATTCAAGATTAACAGATTTTATTATATTTTCTCTACCTCCTTCATACACACAAGGCTCAATTCACTAATCTAAATCATTGTTAATTGTCATAATGAGGGCACTGATAGCTGAACATAAGTAAAATGGTTGATAATATTGATCATTATGGTAAATAACAGATGGTTTATAGCCTAATTAATTGAGCCTGGCTCCAATCTGTGAAAAGAAATGTAGAAAATTATTAGGCCATTACATACAATTCTAGCTCACGTTATAATTTGCCTTTTGTTATTTCAAGGCAATTTTACTGCCACTATTCACATCATCCCCATAGATGGTTATTCCATCCCATGCTTGGTCCACCCTACTGTCCTGAAAAAAAGAGATGGGGCGTTAGTTGCCTACCTGCATTGCATCTGAATGCTGCACTGTTTAATAGATTCTTATACAGTCCCTGTGTACCGGTGTTGCTTTGAGAAACTCATGTCCCTTTCAGTAAGGAGACCACAGGAGTGAGGTCACAACATATCTGTTTTAGAAAGGGTATACCTTAGGCGATGCTGTCCAAATAGAAAATGCAGCAATAATAATTTCTATGTTGTAATTAGAGAATTATACCTTGAGCTAATTGTTACATCCAATCATTTCAGCAAGCTGTTAATGAAATGTTCTGCAATATTTATTAAACTTATTCCATCTTGACTATATGTAATTTGAGTGTTTATGTAAATGTATATACGTACAGTATTTTATTTTATGTAAAGTGAAGTGTTAAAATAAATGTATTACACAGAATACACTAGGTGGCGATAGTGTATTCTTTATTCAATGTTGCGCTTTCTGTTTCTTTTATGTAATTGCTAATTAAGTTGTTCAAACTTCTATATAAATATAAACATATATTTTAGAATCTTCTTTTTTATTTTTTATTTTTTGCCTTGATATTCTAATTATTTTCTATGATCAGCTCAGTTTTGTTTTTTCAATAACATGCATATCAGATTTGCAAATGCTAATATAATCTCAATACAACCTCCTTTTTTTAAAAGAAAAAAAAATTGTGATCTGAAAAAACTGTTTTGATGTTATCAGAATAAGTATGTCATGTTCACATCTAAGGTAATTACTTAAAATTTAATAAAAACCAAACCTAAGGAGCATTGAATTCCCCAATTTAAATTAGTGCTGACACCTTAGGGTAGTTTCTTAAAATCTCAATCAACAATCCATTAGAGCTCAACAGGAGTAAAACTAAATCCTCATTTAAGTGTATTTATCCAATCTCTTTTCTCTCTTTCAAATGCTAAATCCATTTTAGCATATGCCCCTGCTTTCTCTCGCCTTTTTCTATAGCCTAGCAGCTTCTATTACCCTTGTAAATATGAAAGATGCTAATCATATGACATATCACGTCTCAGTCGGAGCCTGGAATAAAGCCTTGAGATGTGGGATCATTGCATCCAGACAACAGCTTCATCAGCCGGAAAGTAGTTTTTTTTTCTCCTTGCCTTCAACTATCAATCCCCTCTTTGTCTGAGAAAAAATGGAGGCAGTGCAAGTCTTCCATGGCCATATGGTTCACTCTGTATTTTCTTAGTTTGATTCAGTATGCTTTTCTAGGACTAGCCAGTGTATAGTGATACAGAGTATCCTCATCTTGTCTCATTACAGATGCAGCAAACACTATTATTTGGAAAATGTTTTTTTAAAGCATTTAAAAATGTATTTTTTGGTTCAAACCATAATCTACCCTGTGATCTGTGTTCCATCAAAATGTGACATAATCTATGTACAGATTTGGTACCAGTGTTAATGAAATTGGAATATAATTGTTTGTGTTATGAATTAACAGGAAAAGAACATCGTTATTTATACCGTGCCCTTAAAAAGTATTCATACCCCTTGAAATTGTCCACATTTTGTCATGGTACAACCAAAAACGTAATTGTATTTTATGTGATAGACCAACACAAAGCACCACATAACTGTGAAGCGGAAGGAAAATGATAAATGGTTTTCAAAATTTTTTACAAATATCTGAATAGTGTGGTGTGCATTTGTATTCAGCCCCCTTTACTCTGATACCTCTAACTAAAATCTAGTGGAACCAATTGCCTTCAGAAGTCACCTAATTAGTAAATCGAGTCCACCTGTGTGTAATTTAATCTCAGTATAAATACAACTGTTCTGTGAAGCCCTCGGAGGTTTCTTAGAGAACTTTAGTGAACAAACACCATAACGCAGGCCAAGGAACACACCAGACAGGTCAGGGATATAATTGTGGAGAAGTTTAAAGCAGGGTTAGGTCCTAAAAAAAAAATGTCAAGCTTTGAACATCTCACAGAGCACTGTTCAATCCATCATCGTGCACTCCACAAATCTGGCTTTTATGGAAGTGTGGCAAGAAGAAAGCCATTGTTGAAAGAAAGCCATTTGCAGTTTGCGAGAAGCCATGCAGGGGACACATGGAAGAAGGTGCTATGATCAGATGAGACTAAGATTAAACTTTTTGGCCTAAAAGCAAAACGCTATGTGTGGCGGAAAACTAACACTGCACATCACCCTGAACACACCATCCCCACCGTGAAACATGGTGGTGGCAGCATCAGGTTATGGAGATGCTTTTATTCAGCAGGGACTGGGAAGCAGGTCAGAGTTGATGGGAAGATGGATGGAGCCAAATACAGGGCAATCTTTGAAGGAAAACCTGTTAGAGTCTGCAAACGGCTTTAGACTGGGGTGGATGTTCATAGTCCAGCAGGACAACGACCCTAAACATACAGCCAGAGCTACAATGGAATGGTTTAGATCAAAGAATATTCATGTGTTAGAATGGCCCAGTCAAAGTCCAGACCTAAATCCAATTTAGAATCTGTGGCAAGACTTGAATATTGATTTTTACAGACGCTCGCCATCCAATCTGACAGAACTTGAGCTATTTTGCAAAGAAGAATGGGCAAAAATGTCACTCTCTAGATTTGCAAAGCTTGAAGAGATATACCCAAAAATACTTGCACCAGTATTTGCAGCGAAAGGTGGTTCTGCAAAGTATTGACTGAATACAAATGCATGCCACAATTTTCAGATATTTTACGTGTAAAAAATGTTGAAAACCATTTATCATTTTCCTTCCACTTCACAATTATGTGCCACTTTGTGTTGGTCTATAACATAAAATCCCAATAAAATACATTTATGTTTTTGGTTGTAGCATGTCAAAATGTGGAAACTTTCAAGGGGTATAAATACTTTTTCAAGGTACTGTGCATACATTGAAAGCAAAAATATTTTTGTTAATTGCAATATTTTTGTCAAGTTATTTTGTTAGACTTTTAGAGTTTTTGTTAAATAATGCTGAATTTAGGGAAATGCATTTCCTTAGTAAACAATAAGAAACCCTCTGTCAGGTTCAGTAACCCAATGAAACCAGCTTCACATAGGAGGGCATTCTGACTAACAAAAGTAATGTAGTAGTGGGTGTTGTGGTGTCTGCTTGTAGAAAATACCTTTAAAATGCAAAAGGAAACTACCAAGATAGAAATTAGGGAGTTGCTATTGCTGACTTCTGTCACAACTTCTGTCACTTTTATTCTAGCACTGTCTAGTGATTTACTGACCCTCAACAGGCATGCATATATCAAGTGTCCCATCACCAGACATGCATATCCTTTTTAAAAGTCAGTGACTTCCCATGTCTTCAAGCAAGGATGAACAGCTTTGGAGCTTTCACCTTCAAAAACAAGTTGGTGGTTGCAGCTTCTATATTTCTGACGTTTAATTTGTTTTATTGTACTTTTTTAAGTATATGTAAAGATTCCAAAACCTAAAGCTGAAGGACTGCTGAGGAAGCTGGAAATCACTGTGGTAGTCTGCGCTATTGCAGTTATAGCCAAAATCTTTTCGGTCCTGCTTAGGTTGTAGCGACTGTCCCACTGCACACTGGCCACATGGGCTTGCTTGTTTAGCACCACCACCATTCATAGAACATCTTGCAATTTTTTTTTCATTGAATACAAAACTACTTGTAATTTTACAAGGCGGAGAGGAGGGACGGTGACAGCATGTGCTCTCATCAGAAATCGGGATTCCTGACAAACACATATATGAGGCAGCTCAGCGTTTAGGCCCACCTCCAGGCTGACATCTATGCATACGGCCAGCATTTAGGAATTTTAAGTCCAACTGAAATTTTAGTTTAGGGGCTTATGTGGACAATTATAGTTTTCCTGCATTTGATGTGAATTTGGAATACACATGAAATGCAGGTCAGCAATATCCCATTGACTAACTGAGCAGTACACATTGTAGTTCAGAAGTTGCATTTGACTTTCATTGCATTACACTGCAATTCTTTGGACGCAGACAAAGGTAGCCTTTTCTTGTCAAACGCTGCGTTATCCATTTGAATGCAACTACATGCATTCGATGGAAAATGCAGCGCTTTACTAGAACTTCCATCAACATGAACCCTTCATCAGCCAAACAGTCCAGGTGCATCAAAATAAAGGATGTTAAAAGCCTTATGCCTGCCCTATGCCAGGATGTTTCCGAGAACGGTCCTTGCTCCCCGTGTGAAATCAATAATACAACACATCCCCTTTTAGTCAGAGCTAGAGCTCGCCAAACAGCAGGGAGTATGAGGCTTTGGTGATTACAGGCAGTGGATGTATCGGACCTTTTCAGAGAGACCACTGCTCACACATAGAGCAAGGGTCCTGATATGCAGCATGCTGGCAGGGCACAGGCTTTTCTCCTCAGACTGTGGTTGCCTTTTAAAGAAAATGAACTGTAAGACTTTCTTCTACACCTTTTTTTTTATGACCCTGGAATGTAGTAGAGATCCCCATATGATAGAATGGGATTATAGTGGACATGCAAACTGAGGAGGACCATGGAGAGCTTTTTTGACAATGACCTGTGCAGGGCCACATACTGAATATCACTATATTGTTGCAAAAAGGTATGTATTTATTCAAGTAGGGTGCACTCAGAGGGAACAGGCAAGCAATTAAAGGACAACTGTAACAAAGCTACAATTTTCCTTTGAAATAAAAGATAAATTGGGATTTAATGATCAGTCCAAAAACTGATATTGCAAATGTATTTATTGATCGTAAGCCTGCAAATCTGCAACATCTTATCTTATTGCTGTTTTTATTATTATGATGAAGGCAACAGGAAGAGTAAGAACATACCATTGTAGGCAGAAAAACTTACTGTCCTAGGTGGGTTGAAACAGAACCATGCGCTATGACATCTTTGGAGTCCCCTAGAGATTTGTCAGTGGATGATTTAGCTCACTAGACTCCAACTGTAACTGGAATTTTTTTGTTTATTCATAAACAGGGACATCCAGGAACACTCATTGGACCCTAAAGAATACAGATAATTATAATGCTTGTATGGATATACAGTGCCTTGAAAAAGTATTCATATCCCTTGAAATTTTCCAAATTCACAGAATAGTTGTGTCTATACTGAGTTTAAATTACACAAGGTGACTTCTGAAGGCAATTGGTTCCATTAGATTTTAGTTAGGGGTATCAGATTAAAGGGGGCTGAATACAAATGCACACCACACTTTTCAGATATTTATTTGTAAAAAATGTTTAAAACCATTTATCATTTTCCTTCCACTTCACAATAATGTGCCACTTTGTGTTGGTCTATCATATAAAATCCCAATAAAATACATTTACGTTTTTGGTTGTAGCATGACAATATGTGGAAAATTTCAAGGGGTATAAATACTTTTTCAAGGCACTATAGTACATTAGAGCCTTAAAACCGTAAAAGACATAAAATGACTAAAATTCCTTTATTTATGTTCATCCAGTTTGTGGGTGTATGTATATATTCTGAGTTTACAAGGTGCAGTAGGCATTTTGTAGTATAAAATTTTACAGCTCTGAAGATACCAATACATAGATTATCTGCAAAGAAGGCTAATATATGGATCCTCGCCATTTGTACTACCAAAGAGTTATCTGCTTTGGTGTCTTTTGACTATAATAAGTTATGTGTTCATGAACCATATGAGACTCCTTAAAGCCCCGTACACATGGGCCTGAATGCCGGGCAACATCGGCCGGTTAAAAAAAAAAAAAACACCCCACATTCAGTCCCATGTGTATGGCAGCCGGTCCAACAGAAGTCAGCTGGTTTCTGTTTAACGAGCATGCTGGAAAACCAGCAGCCAATCAGCGCTCTCAGCCATTGCCTGAGAGCGCTGATTGGAGTGTTCTGGGGCGGGGGGGCATCCCCCTGTCAGAACACAACAGCTCAGCGGGGGGAGATCGCTGTACTAACGTTGAATCGTTAGTACAGCAACTCAGACCGGAGCTGACAGGTTTTTTTTCGTTCAACCCCCTAGGTTGAATGGAAAAAAACTCAAAGTAGCATACACTATGAATTTTTTCCGTGTCGGAGAAGCTGTCGATCCAACGTTAGTACAGCGATCTAACCCCCCCCCCCCCTCTGCTGAACTGTTGTGTTCTGACAGGGGGATGCCCCCCCCCCACACCAGAACACTCCTATTAGCGTTCTCAGCCTTTGCCTGAGAATGCTGATAGCGATCTGGTCAGCTGCTGGTTTTCCACCATGCTTGTTCGACAGAAAACGGACGGCTTTTGTCGGACTGGCTGCCATACACATAGGCCGAATGTCGCCTGGCATTTGGCCTATGTGTGTCTTTATGCAGCTTTCAAACATCTTTCTATTGTACTCCACACTGTATAAATAGACCGCATCCACCTGTTAAAGACTGTTGTGGACAGAAAACTAGGGTATGGACACTGATGTATTTACCTTTTTGATGTAATAGGTTCCAAAAATATAAACATGCATAATGTTTCTTTTGTATAAGCTGTTTTCCGGATTGTCCTGTAAATTTGAGAATTCCAAATGACATTGATATACTGTATGTTCACTAAGCTAACAGAAGCTTATTGGCTGGTCCGTAAAATGTTAACTGTACAGTTCAGGAGATATCTACCCAGATTAGCACAGCTAGCGTGTTTTATTTGTAAGACAGAGTAGCCTAACTTGCATAAGAGTTTGCAAAATCCCCTCCCTTTCTATGCCTAACTGAAACCCCAAAAGGCTTTCAGCCAAATCATTATATTCAACAGAGGTGGTCAAGCCAGCACAGCTTTTCAGTAAAACCCTGAAAAGAAAGGGATCCTTGAAGTTTAGAAGATGCCCAAGGAAAACTCTGAATGACATGAAAAGATTGAGTTTCCATAGCTGTTGGAGCACGAGAGCAGTGTAACAGGACAAAGGGGGATTGGAGCACTGCCACTGGCCCGCTGCTCTATCTCAGTACAATTGGGTCACTGAAATGGAGAATTAATTACCATTGGTGAGTGGGCAGTCCATTCACCACTGGCTGAGTTTTATTAAACGCCAATATAAATAACAAAACAACTCTTGTGGCTGCACTATCCCTACACGCCAAAGGAAGGATTATGCCGAGGATTAACATCTTAAAGTCTATGAGACTTTCTGACTCAGGGCTCCGAGCTGGTAATCGAATTTGTCTGCTGTATCAGCGATTAGTGCTCTTATTCTCCCACTTTTGCCTGGATGGCCAATGTCCCTTTTTGCAGGCAAGAGCCTATACACAATAGGCTGTTCTTTTCTATGCATCTTTGTAGTATGAGAGCAAAATAATAAAGCACCAGTCTGACTGGTATTCTTAATCTAAAGAATGGCACTTCTAGAGATACCCTTGATTACTGTGTTAAAAAAAGAGGGTGTGCTGTAAAGAAGAAAACCTGGGAGGTGTATAGTGTATGGCAAGTCCAAAATGCAATTGAGTGAATTACTGTAATTCTACTGTACAGTAAACTAGATGGCTGCTATGCAAGTGCATATTAAAAATAGCATGGTTTGCATTTTATTTTTTGTGGATGTTTTGCTTAAGTAGAAAATAAAAGTGAAATGTTATTTTTAAAAATGACTGGTTTGAAAATAAAGCATTATTGAAAAAGAAAAAATGGTTCATTGGAATTTACAGGATTTACTTGAGTCTTATCTCTGAGACCAGAGATAGCACAACCAAAAGTCATCCAAGATGCACAGCACAATGTAAACTCAACACTTAGAATTACAATATTCCCATGACAAAGAATACAAATAGCTTTAGAAAAGATGTACCTGTATCTGGCTTCATTCTGTGTTAAAGGGCTTTGGTATCCTATGTATCAATTATATTTTTTTCTTTACTCTGGAGCTTACTTAATTAGCTGGAAAGAGTAGCAATGCACTTGAAAACCATATCAACCAATCAGATATCATATGAAGTAAGACTATAGAATGACCAATCGACTGAAACACAATACCAAGCAAAATTCAGAGATTTTTAACTGACCAATCCCCACTAAGATTTCAGTGTTCCCTGAGTTTATATGAACAAAAATGTAGAGGTTAAGGCTATGAAAAAAACCACAACACACAGCCTTACAGTAACCACGACCTACTTTTAAAGCACACGCGGCACGTAACATTTAAAACAGTTATTTGCAAGTCTGAAATGTCTTTGCTGGCATTTTATTTGAAGAGTGTATTTTACCACTACTTTTAAGGATGTTGTTGTGCAGAAGCCTCTGTTGAACATAAATCAGGCCTATCCTTTGTTGTATTTTTTTTTTTTTTTTTTTACAATGCCTCCCCCTGTATTTGTTTCCAGTTGACCTACAGAAAAAGAAAGACTTGTTGCTATCCAGGCATGCTACTTGTGGGGTCTGTCTCTTTCTGTGTAACCAATGGCTATAAACACACCTAAACCTCAGTGGTTCTCTTTGGACACTGCAAAGTTCACACAAACAAAGGCGCCTTTCTTGAAAACTTGAGTCCCCTTTCTTGCAGAAGTGCTGGTGGGACAAGCTGAAAGCATTGTTTCGGATATTTTGATCCTTGCTTGGTGTTGTGTCCTTGTTGATGCAAAGTGAGATCCCAATCTCCCTTAAAAAAAACAAAAGGTTTTTGGCTGGAGTGGGCCTTTAAAGGGAACACAAATATGCTGACTCTGCTATCTTGTTTTTAAAAAGGCAGGCAGAGCAATTCAGGAATAGCTAGATCAAATTTTTTGTTCCCACAGGAACCTGTACACAAATATAACAGCAACAGATGCTAATAAAAAAGCTGATTGAGGCTCTAATGCTTTCTTACTTTATCCCCCCAAAAATTTAGTTGGTTCCACAATGTTTCTATTTTATTTTGCTGCTTTGATATGTAATCTTCTGGTACAGTTAAAGTTAACAGAACTAAAGGGCTGTCACAGGCTGTCATCAAGAGCTTGACTATGCCTGCCATTTCTGCCCAACTACTCCATTCATGCAAACCCTTCTACAGCTCTTAGGAATGAAACTTAATCGCAGAATGGAGGACAGGCAGATGATTGATAGGTCTGCCCCCTCATTCATAGATGTGTTGCTATTCATAGAAGCTGTAGTATGGCTTCTATCAATTCTTCTATGAAGCAGCTGGGGAGAAAGAGTGGGTGTAGTCTGGCACTCTTGATGAGAACCTGTGACAGACTCTTATTTGTATTAATCCCCCAACACACCGGAAGATGAGGCATGGATGGGGGATTTTTACTAATAGATGAGGAATCAGCACAAGGGACACATCCGATTGACTGTGGAGCTGATTTACTAAAACTGGAGAGTGCAAAATCTGGTGCAACTGTGCAGTCCCCAATTTTAGTAAATCAACCCCTGTAAAGGCCCATAGACACGATCGGACTTTTTGACAACAAACATGCAAATTAGCTGTTTTAAGGCAACATCCAACCGTGTGTACTCTCCATCTGACAAACTTTTTTGGTTTTCATCAGACAAATGTTGGCTGTGCGAACAGACAAACTTGGCGGCAACAAAAGTCCTACGTCGGCTTGTCCGATCATGTGTACACAAAACCATCGGACTTTAGTCCAAAGTACAAACACGCATGCTCAGAACCAATGCAGAAGATCAGACAACAATACAGAAGTTGACCAAAGGGTGGCACCGGAGAATTGAACTTACTCTTTTGAAGTGTCGTCAGTACGTTGAAACGTCACTACGTTCGTGTTTGTTGCCTAAAAACTCCTGCCGTGTGTATGCAATACAAGTTCAAGGCCAACGCCCTTTGGACAGAAATCCATGGAAAAGTTTGTTTAAAGTCCGATCGTGTGTACGAGGCTTTAGTTTTGATAAAACTATGATATGTGGTACAGCGCTCCCCACTAGTACTGCATAGTACAACACACTGATAATGTATAATACAACACACTAAGATCACACTCCATGTGAGATCCTATACATCATTAGAATCAAATAATTGTGTGGAATATATGCCCCTGGAAGACGTGATGATGTCACGAAACGCGTAGGGCGGAGCCAGACGACGCGCTGACGTCACCCCCAAGCGAGCTGCTTTCCAGTAGGACAGGTTTGTCCGTGCTCCGGTGGCCACGGAGCCGGACTTAAGGCTGCTGTTCCATTGACAATTTGTAAGTTTACATCTGTACTTTATTTTATTTCAATAAATGTTAGTGGTTTTACACTATGTGAGCCCCTCTTATTTTTTGGGTATCGATACCCTGGGTCGTTGGAGTGGTTGCTGATGAGACGACCTCTGGTGGACATCGCTGGTAGTTTCCATATAACTCTAAAGATTCCTGCTTGCTGTGATCCTCTGTGGTGGGGGATCATGGCCTTTTGGTAAGGAGTAACCCCTTCCATACCTGGTGGTGGACCCCCCTTTGTCATCACAGATTTTCATTTTCATCATTTGGACTTTATAATTTATTGTTGGTGATTTGAATTACACTCAATTTGAATCTTTCTTGATGTTTTATTTTTATTTTTATGGACTTTTTCACAACCCTTCACTGATGGTTTACCCCATGGACTTTTTCCTCTTTATTATTAAGTTTTGCATATTGATTTTATGATCAACTTATGAATTTTTCTTCACTGTCAATCATTTATTACGTTTACCAAGATTAGCGCGACCTATTATTTTCCTTATGCTTATTTACAATTGATGTTTTTGTAAGGTTTGCTGCTTTTCACAGTTCACATATTGTTTTGCACCTGGTTTTAAGCGCAGTTTTTTTACCATTTTCGAATATATAAATAATAAACTACAAAAGACACTTTAAATAAAACACCACTGTGATGCCTAAACCAGTGATAAGTGTTTCCAGTGATATAAGGTAAGCTTGAAACACAAAAAGTCCAATATAGTGAAGAGGCTGGTCCCATAAAAGGTTCACAGCAATTTCCAGTGCCACCAAGTTATGTCACTTGTGTTAATATTTCTTTCTCTTCCCCCATGCCTTCTGGATATGCATGCTTTAATTCCCGGAAGAACTGTCCTATCTGCTGGGGACATTCTCTGTTTATATTTGTCCTGGTGACAGATGCAGGAAGGGATAGGAAATCAACATTTTTTCCAGTTATAACGTGAACAAGCGGTTACAGGAAATGTTAGAATGGAGACACCTATTCTGATTACAACTGTATGGAAGGTGAATTCCCCTCAGTTTGTAGAGACATACCCCACTTTCTGTTTTGGTTCTGGGGCAGGAAATGAAGGGAAATCTCTCTAATGGAACACAAAGGGTAAAAAATAAGCGGACAGTGGTTTTATCCCTTCCTTACTCTACCGAAAAAAAGTTTTGGATGTATAGTACCTAGAAATATAGGATAGTGTTACTTTAGAGTTAACCAAGTTAGCATCAATGCATAGGTGTTTTATTTTGTCCACAAATCAAATCATTGAACATTTCCTTATTACCAGACAGTGAAAAATGACTGGAGCATTACTTATGCTTTCATCGTGATTTTTTTTTTTTTGCAGCGAACCATTCCAATCAATTCTTTATGTAGGATGTGAGTGTGATGTAAAGAAGAGCTGGTGGATGTCAGTGGACTTTTGTTTAAAGCGTATAACTAGCTTTAAAGTACACTTAAACACATTGCCATTCCTACCATGAGAAAAGCTTAGAATTTCGTTTGAGGTGGCTTCCTCTAGAGTTGGCATTAGACATGTCTTACACCTTGCTTCATGGCCAATGTGATCATACATGGTGATCTCGTCATATCAGTGCAAACATCCTAAATCTAAATATCACTTAGAGTCTGATTTACATAAAATGTTCTGAAGCATTTTTCTTCCTGAAAAGCATTGGTTTAGCTGCTGTAAGACCATACTGCTGTAAAAATCGGTTCTTGATATATGATATGAATCATGTAGAAACAACAACAACTTTAATCGAAGTTCATTTAATTAAACAGCCACCACAGAAATACCTGTAAACGGGTACAAGAGGCTACTTGACAGAGCTTGTATCAAATCCAGTAGCAATTTTTATTGTTATTATTAATAATAATAATAAAAAATATTTTTTAATTATTATTTTAAACAGGACACACACAGATCAAAAAGCAATCATAGTTAGGATTGACTTTCTATGAAATGACTCCCAGTAGAGCAAACAATTATTACACTCAAATGCTTCTGTCAACTGATTGTTTCTTTATGCAATGTCATCTAAATGGTGCACTTTTAATCCAGCAGAGGGCAGTATGTGCTCGGATTTGCTCATACAGCTAGCACTGTTTCAGGTTGGTTTAAACTCCCCATCCAAGCAAGATGCAGGTGCGGGCTGGGCTTAACATTCACTAAAATATCCATGATGCAAAGAGAAGATCATTAATCGTATCACTGCAAAATATTGTTCTTTAATACAAAAATCAGCACTACTCAAAATGCTGACGCATTTCACACTGTACTCAACGCTTGTATAAACCACTTAAGAACTGCTCAACATAAGTTTACATCCTCAGTATATTACCAGCTCACGCAGCAGCAGCTGTGAGCTTAGTACCGCTTCATGTAAAGGTACAGCAGCTCAATTACTTATACAGGACAGAGAATGTGCTGCCTATTGCCACCATGTATCCCGAACTCCTTTGCCTCTTTTGTGGATCCAGGACCAGCATGGTGGGTATCTGCAGATAAATCAGAGTGGGATCAGCATACATCTGCCATCTGATCTTACCTCCAGGGAATGAAGCTGCAATCAACAAGAATTTTATTACTTCTAGTTTTGGGCTGTCCTTCCTCTGACTTCTGTGGCCAGATAAGAAGCTGGTGAAGCACAATCTAGTAAAATAAGTGGCACTGTGGTATAATAAATCTCTGATATCTCCATAAAGAGGACCTGTAACCTTCAAAGTTAGATCTAAAAAAAGCTAAAGTGATATACTGTATGTATAAAAAAAATTAAAAGCCCCTCACATGCATATATGACCTCAAACATGAGTTGGGTGCACCTAGAGTGGTAAAGGCTTTTAAAACACCGCCTATGTGCTATTTTGGGTACCATATCTTTTTTGCCATTTCACTGCCATGAGCAATTTTAAGGCTTGACATGATTGATATTTATTAAAAAGGAGTTCCAGTCATTTTTGCGTTTATTAAATGTCAGCAGCTACAAAAAGTGTAGCTGCTGACTTTTAATAAACAGCCACTCACCTGTCCCACGATCCAGCGGTGTGGCCACCCCAACCCTCGGTTCTTTCCCTCTGTGACAGCTTGCGGCTTCATAGCCGGGTGCGCACTGCTCATGCACGAGTCACACTGCGCCTCCTCAAGGGTCAGGCAATTTTCTCGGACCTGTGATGTGTCCCAGAAGATTGGAGGGAGGGAGGGGGAGAGGAGAACTTCTGCTTGGATCGCCTAGGCGGCCCGAGCGGAAGTGGGAGCGGGTACCTGACAGAACTAGGTACCCGCTCCCCCCCCAAAAAAAAAAAAATGCCAAATGTGGCATAGGAAGGGGAAGGAGTGCTTAAAACAGAACTTCCCCTTTTGGGTGGAGCTCCGCTTTAACTCAATGCAACCTTATCTTTTATATTTTACAAAAAATTTGGTATTTTTTATTGTTTGTGTTTTTCCTATAAAATATTATTACTATACAGGATTTATATACCGCCAACGGTTTGCACAGCACTTTACAACGTTAAGATGGACGGTACAGTTACAATACAATTCAATATAGGAGGAATCAGAGGGCCCTGATCTTACAATCTAGTACTGCGGATTTGATAAACATTTGCGCTAATACCATCAATCAAAAATTGCAGCTACCATTTTTTACTGTATGGGGGCTCTGCTTTTAGAAAATATATAAATGTTTGGGGGTTTTAAAGCGGACATTCAGTCATTTTTCAGCTTTCCATCTATTAAATCTTCTGCCCTTGTTGTTTTAACTTTGGATAGTAAAACATTTTTTCTGCCAGTAAATACCTTATACAGCCCACTTCCTCTTTCTTGCCTGGGTCATTAGCCTAGGCTCATGACATCATGCACAGCTCTCTCTCTCACTCTTGTTTTCCAGGAAGGGAGAGGGATGAGTCATAAGAGGGCCAATGAGAGCTGCAGAGCTGGAGGTGTGCCTCTGTGTAAATGCAGGAAGTGAACAGGCAGCAGCTTCAGCTGCCCATAGGTAAAATGGATGCAGCCAGACTCAGTGGAGGGTGATTTCTGCAGCATATTTGGCAAGTACAGAATCACAGTATATATAAAATAATATGCAAAGTGGTTGGAGGGAAGTTTCGGAATGGTAAAGAGGTTTTTTATTTTTATTATTTTTATTATTACAAATTATGTGAGCAGACTGCAGTTCATCTTTAAGTAGTTTTCTAGCCAAAAATTCAGATTTTGTACATGTAAAAATTGCTCTGGCCTTGAAGATATTTTGCAGCGATACTGTGAGCAGCCTTCTCTTTGGTTTTTTAACATGCTCTGGTTTTGGCAGTAAAATCGATAAGTGATACTGATTTTTTTTTTAAGAGTTACTCCCTTTATCTCAAACAACTATCTTATATAAATTTAGTTTGAGAGCTGTGGGCAGCATTTTCATGTGTTTTTTTAATGGAAATTAAATAAATGTTATTTAAATAGAGGACAATTTGCAGATTCTAGTACTATACACTTTAAATGCAATTGATGTCTATCGAGATAACTAAAACAATACTTCACCACATATGAGTGTAATTTTGACTAAATTGACCTGTCGTCTTCTGATGTTTTCCTTTTTTTTGTATTTAAACACTAATGTGTCCTTTTAATTTCATTTTTTTGTGTTCTTTCTTTGGTAAAAATGACAAAAATAATAATGAGGATTATAAGGAGCACTTCTTTGACAAAAGAACAGGTCCAGGATAGTTCAAGCAAGCTTCTGTGACACACAGGAGTCATTAAAGCCATTGAACCCTTATAAACCACTAAAACTAATTTTCTTTCCTTTTCAACTACAATGTATTTTGCCATAATTTTTCTGAAATCTCCTGTTTTTTGGGGTGTTTTTTTTTTTGTTTATTTGTTTTTTAAGGATATTAACCTTTCATTTTCTATCACACCTACTCACTAGGTTGCAAAGCAGTACTTATGATCACATTCCATTTTTTTACCTGCTATAGGAAAAGAGAGTACCACGTGGTCAGACAGTGCTCCTGGCAGGTTACAAGAGTACTGCTTCCTACTATTCATTATAAGATGGTATTTCATTTTGATGGTGATTAGCATTACTCATTTTCCCATAAATTTACCTGAGAAAAATGTCTTATGTAAAAATAAAAACATGAGTCTATGCAAAAGAATAATTCTTTTGTAAATCTTAAGGCCTGGTTCACACCTATGCGTTTTTTAGTGCGTTTTCCGATTTGCAGAAACACTCTACAGTCCATTTAACATGGTTTCCGATGAGTCATGTTCACATCTGTGCATTTTATGGAAAGGGCCAGGGACATTTTTTCTGGTTTTTGGTTCCATAGACTTCAATGGATCAAAAAAGCGTATTGAAAAATGCAAAATGCATCTGGAATATGCAAACTGCAGCCTGCATAGGTGTGAAGCAGGCCTTAGCGAATCAACCTTATTCTGCAACACTGAACCATTTCTAACATACAATCAGAATATCAAAATGTTAAGAATTCTAATTATTGACTGAAATACCAAATGCTCCACCATAATCACAGCTATGCACTTTCCAATTATGTGGCAATGCTTTAAAGGGGTTGTAAAGGTAATTTTTTTTTTTTTTTTAAATAACAAACATGTTATACTTACCTTCACTGTGCAGCTCATTCTGCACAGAGTGGCCCTGAACCTGGTCTTCTGGGGTCCCTCGGCGGCTGTTTCGGCTCCTCCCCGCAAGGACTCACCACCTTAATGCGAGCTCCCTCGCATGGTGGTTAGTTCTTGCGGGCGCGCTCCCATTATACAGCCGGCGGCTATAGCCGCTCACTGTATCACTCGGCCCCGCCCCCCGGCGTGCCGCGTCATTGGATGTGATTGACAGCACCGCGAGCCAATGGCTGCGCTGCTTTCAATCCATCTACTGTAGCCAATCAGCGGCCAGGCTGAGCGGCGAAATCGATGTCGGGAGCGAGCGGGGGACTTTCGAGGGGTCAGGTAAGTAAAATGGGGGGGGCTGGGGGCGGCTGTATTGTCGGAAGTTTTTTCACCTTAATGCATAGAATGCATTAAGGTGAAAAACTTTTACCTTTACAACCCCTTTAAGCTTTTCGTCAGCCCTCAGGCTATGTTCACATCATGGCATTAGTACAATACCACATATTTGCTGGGTTTTATTGAGTTTAAAAATCAACTTTTTAAAACTGCTCTGTTTTTGTGCATGTTGTTATATTTGTTAAAATGCAGTATAAAGACGTGTGCTGAAACTCAGCATTTTTTAAATGTATGTTGAATGATATGTGGATATATATATATGGATATGTGTCCACATATCAGCAGATTAATTTTTTCGCCTAAAAAATGCAGTGTGAATGAGAGTTCTGAAGCTGTGTTTGACCATTGTCTTATCCCTCAACTTTAATATTATCCCTCTATTTTAATATACAGTGGAACCTTGGATTACGAGCATAATCCGTTCCAGGAGAATGCTTGTAATCCAATGTACTCACATATCAAAGTGAGTTTCCCCATAGAAGTCAATGGAAGTCGGAGAGCCTCAGAAATACTTGGGGACAGCTCGACTGAACGCGGAAAGGCTCGGAAACACTCAGGAACGGAGTATTTCCAAGTGTTTCTGAGAGTTTCCAAGTGATTCCGAGTATTTCCGAACAACTACGAACCGTTCCGAGTGTCACCGGCGCCCCCGCACCTCTGGCCAAATGCGGTACTGCACACCCCATTAGCTTGAATTCTGCTCATTTTGCAAGACAACACTTGCAAACCGAGTCAGTATTAAAAAAAAAAAAAGTTGCTCGTCTTTTAAAACGCTCGTTAACCGCGTTACTCGTTAACCAAGGTTCCACTGTATTGCAACTGTACTGTCTCCCTTTTGATTGTAAAGCGCTGTGCAAACTGTTGGCACTATATAAATCCTGTAAAATAATAGTAGTAATAATAATAATAATTGTGTTGTAAATGCAATGTGTCATATTGGAGATGCCTTTGGACTACAGGCAAAGCAGGTCAAACACAGTTTTTCATGTTCAAGCACATGCATTTGGTCTGCACTGTGTTCAATATAAGGGTAGCCATACGCACCTCGGTTTTTCAATTTCAGTCCACAGGCTGAACAAGAGAAAACCAATCGATTTCCCCATCCATACTTACAGTTAGCTATTGTATTCAGACAGCTGCATCACTTGCAGCTTCCTGAATGCAATGGCGTTGCCAAACAGTGACTGCATCTGATAAGATACATTTACTGTTTAGAAGTTATTTTCCACCCAGCTCGGTCATATTTTAAATAGACTTTTGTGAAATCAGGCAGTGTTGCAGGGCCACCCACGGTGTTTACTGCCCCTCTTAAAAGCAATTGGCAGGGGGTCTCTGCAGAGGCTTTTGACAGACTCCTAAGGGTTCTACTGTATGTTGTCTTCTGAACTCCTGTTTTAACTAGTGAAAGCCACAGCACCGTGCCATGTAGCCATACACTTGAATATATCATGACAGGTTGTATCATTTTCGCCACTCCCCAACTGTGCTAGTGTGGCTGCTGGCCATGTTAAAATGAAACTAAAGGCAGAGATGCTCATCTTTTCAACGATCCCTCCAGCACCAGCGCTAGTTTTTGAGCCTCTTCATTGGCCGGCACGGGATGACATTACTGCTTTGCATGCGCAAGAACTAGTCATCCTGGCACACAGAATCAGCACGGCCACTGAAAACTGTGCAATACCTGGAATGTAAGCTAAGCATGTGCAGTTCTGCTTACATTCTAGGGATCGCTGTGATCGGGCAGGTAGGTGTAGTTTATTGCAGAAGAGACATTGCATGTCTCTTCTACAATAAAAAGCCTGCCTGCTCACAGTGAATTGCACCCAACTTTAGTTCCACTTTACCTTATGATTCAGCAGCCAGGGGGTAATGGTTTAACTGTCTGTTTTTACCATCCCTCAGCTGCCTGCATTAACCAGTACTAACTGTTTTCATAAGTATAGACATGTCACGTTAGCAACAAAGTATTCAATTGTTCATGTCTTATGGACTTCCAGAAGAAGTACCCACCAGGTAAAAACAGAGGTAGATTGACCCAGCACTGGATGACCAAGTGATTTCGACTTAAGGTAGGTGAAAATGGGGATTACAATTTTACTTTTTAACTCAACGATCAGGAGGAGGTGTGTAAGAGGGGAATTATTTTTTATCTAGAGCTGGGCTTTAACATTGGTCAACTTTATGATCAAAGAAACTTCATTCTTTTTTTTCCCCAAAATGTCTTTTTTTTTACTGCCTACTCATGTCCTAGCTTGTAAATCCATAAAGTGGAGTTAACCCGTCCTATCCTTTACAGCCAAGGAAGCTGCCATCTTAGCCGATGATTGATCAGCAGTTGCCATGGTGCTGCCCATGTAATCAGCTATGATGCCAACCAGTATATGGCTTGATAGTTCAGTTGGAGCTAAGCACACTAGTAACTGTAACAGTTATAATTTACGGCATGCCTTGAAGGTAGCTATTTTCGAAAACAGTTAAATTGGTTGGTTTAATTCCAATTTATTGACACAAGAATCAAAAATGAAAAATTTACTGGCATCCATTCTATTGCCCACTTGAAGACCAGCATGGTAAACTTCTTGTTCAGTTAATTTTTCAGTTTTCAGCACTGTCATATTTTGAATGACAATTACTCAGTCATTCAACACTTTACACAAATGAATGTTATACAATTTTTTGGAGAAAGGCAGAGTTTTCGTTTGGTGTTATTTAATCACCACTGTCTTTTTTTTAAATCTTTTTACTATATAAAGTAAAACAGACCAAATTAAAAAACAAAAATGTTCTTCTTAGTTTCTTTTATAAAACGTTGCAAATAATTAATCTTTCTTAATAAATATAGGCCAAATGTATTCTTCTACATTTCTTTAGTTAAAAAACAAAAAAAAAGGCGTATATTTAGACTGTGTGAAAAAGTCTACAAACTATGGTATATACAGTATCTCACAAAAGTGAGTACACCCCTCACATTTTTGTAAATATTTTATTATATCTTTTCACGTGACAACACTGAAGAAATGACACTTTGCTACAATGGAATGTAGTGAGTGTACAGCTTGTATAACAGTGTAAATTTGCTGTCCCCTCAAAATAACTCAACACACAGCCATTAATGTCTAAACCACTGGCAACAAAAGTGAGTACACCCCCAAGTGAAAATGTCCAAATTGGGCCCATATAGCCATTTTTCTTGCCAGGTGTCATGTGACTTGTTATTGTTATAAGGTCTCAGGTGTGAATGGGAAACAAGTGTGTTAAATTTGGTGTTATTACTCTCACTCATACTCATACTGGTCACTGGAAGTTCAACATGGCACCTCATGGCAAAGAACTCTCTGAGGATCTAAAAAGAAGAATTGTTAGTCTACATAAAGATGGCCTGGGCTATAAGAAGATTGCCAAGACCCTAAAACTGAGCTACAGCACAGTGGTCAAGACCATACAGCGGTTTAACAAGACAAGTTCCACTCAGAACAGGCCTCGCCATGGTTGACCAAAGAAGTTGAGTGCACGTGCTCAGCGTCATATCCAGAGGTTGTCTTTGGGAAATAGACGTATGAGTGCTGCCAGCAATGCTGCAGAGGTTGAAGAGGTGGGGGCGGGGTTAATCTGTCAGTGCTCAGGCCATACACTGCATCAAATTGGTCTGTATGGCTGTTGTCCCAGACGGAAGCCTCTTCTAAAGATGATACACAAGAAAGCCTGCAAACAGTTTGCTGAAGACAAGCAGACTAAGGACATGTATTACTGGAACCATGTCCTGTGATCTGATGAGACCAAGATAAACTTATTTGGTTCAGATGGTGTCAAGCGTGTGTGGCGGCAACCAGGTGAGAAGTACAAAGACTAGTGTGTCTTGCCTACAGTCAAGCATGGTGGTGGAAGTGTCTTGGTCTGGGGCTGCATGAGTGCTGCCGGCACTGGGGAGCTACAGTTCATTGAGGGAACCATGAATGAACATGTACTGTGACATAAAGCAGAGCATGATCCCCTCCCTTTGGAGACTGGGTCGCAGAGCAGTATTCCAACATGATAACGACCCCAAACACCCTGCAAGATGACCACTACCTTGCTAAAGAAGCTGAGGGTAAAAGTGATGGACTGGCCAAGCATGTCTCCAGACCTAAACCCAATTGAACATCTGTGGGGCATCCTCAAATGGAAGGTGGAGGAGCGCAAGGTCTCTAACATCCACCAGCTCCGTGATGTCATCATGGAGGAATGGAAGATGACTCCAGTGGCAACCTGTGAAGCTCTGGTGAACTCCATGCCCAAGAGGGTTAAGGCAGTGCTGGAAAATAATGGGGGCCACACAAAATATTGACACTTTGGACCCAATTTGGACATTTTCACTTAGGGGTGTACTCACTTTTGTAGCCAGCGGTTTAGACATTAATGGCTGTGTGTTGAGTTATTTTGAGGGGACAGCACATTTACACTGTTATACAAGTTGTACACTCACTACTTTACATTGTAGCAAAGTTTCATTTCTTCAGTGTTGTCACATGAAAAGTTATAATAAAATATTTACAAAAATGTGAGGGGTGTACTCACTTTTGTGAGATACTGTATATTTGAAATTGATCAATCCTGATGTTCTAAATGCTCTAATCTAATTTCTTGAGGCCCTAAAATGCCAGAACAGACCCATTTTTGTAAAGAAGACACTCTATAGTATTTAGTAAGAGGCATTGTGAGTTTTTTGAAGTTGTTATTTTTTTACAACAATTTTTTGGGGAAAATGAAGGAAGTAAGAATTGTTTTACACAAAGCTGTCATGTTTTTCATACATAGCATTGATATACTTACAATTGCACACCAAATCACATTCTGTTACTCCTTCCGAGTATGAGGATACCATATATATGAGCCTTTTTCATTGTCTAGGTGTATATAAAGTAAGGGCCGAAAATCAAAAGAGCACCTTCTTGTTTTCATGGTGATAAATTACACTTCTAATTTCCTGACTATCTATCATATTTCTTGAGGCTCTAAATGGCCAGGTGGGTGAAAACCCACAAAATGACCACATTTTTCAAAGCAAACTCTTAAAAGCATTTACTAAGAGATATGGTAAGTCTTTTAAAGGCCACATTTTTGCCACAAGTTTTTGGAAAATGTGGAAAGAAATATAAAATGTATTTTTAAAACAAAGTTGTCAATTAATAAGATATTTCTAACACACAGCATAAGCATACTTAGAATTACACTTCAAAGTTCTTCACAGACTAGCCGCATAGATAGGCCCAAAATCCATGGAGCACCTTTAGGCGTTCAAAGGGCATAAATTAGGCATCCAATTTTCTGACTCTTTTAGCAGGGACCCTCTCATACGCTAAGACCCCTTTCACACTGGGGCGCTTTGCAGGCGCTACAGCGCTAAAAATAGCGCCTGCAAAGCGCCCTGAAAAAAACACTCCAGTCTCTCCAATGTGAAAGCCCGAGGGCTGTCACACTGGAGCGGTGCGCTGGCAGGACGCTAAAAAAAAAGTCCTGCTAGCAGCACCTTTGGATCGGTGAAGGAGCGGTGTGTATACCACTCCTACAGTGCCCCTGCCCATTGAAATGAATGGGCAGCATGGCTATACCGCTGGCAAAGCGCTGCTGCAGCAGCGCTTTGCGGGTGGTTTTAACCCTTTTTCGGCTGGTTTTAACCCTTTGTAGTAGTTAGAAAATGTCCTGGACAGCCGCACTCAAAATATAAATTATTGCCTTTATTGAGGAACAATCATCAAAGATACATGCCACAGCAGAAAAATGCAGGAAAGCTGACGCGTTTCACACTGTAGTCAGTGCTTGATCATAGCTAAATATCACAGCAATGAATCCCACATATATACCACTATTCATTGAACATGTGCTCGGGAAATTGATTAATTTCATTCAATCAGCAAACTCAAAAGAGCTGTGACTGAAATGGAAAATGAAGACTCAAGCTGTGAAGAAATGGTGCTTATAAAAAGTGGAGTGAGTGAAAATAAATGAATGAATAAAAAAGTGCAAGAATGAGTGAATATATGGTAAAGTACTAAAGTGTAGTTAAAAAGTAAATCTATGTCAGTTATACATTAATAACAAAATATATGAATAAAAAGTTAAAAATAGGTGAATAAATGAAAATAAATAAAAAATAAATTATTTTATTTTATTGTGTTTCTAATATATTTTCTTCTTTTTATTAAGAATATGTGCTGAATAAAAAGGAAAATTAAACATACATGTGTATGTGCCTATATCTATATCAATAAATATCTTGAATGAATATAAAATATGATTTGTATGTATAAAAATTATTATGCCTGCTAACTTCGACAAGTGAATCAATATACAAAAGAAAGTGTATAGTGTAAAAAATTATGTAAAACAAAAATATATGTGTTGAATAATTGCCCAAGTGCACGTAAATAATGCATATCAATATATGGATCACTTATCCATCCATATAAATTATTCTAGGATAAATGTGAGACAATTTCATGAACACATATACAACATGGTGGACATAATAATAACATAAACAAGTACAGATAAATACTAGCAATGTGGTATGTAACACAGTAAGGGTATGGCTAAATTTCAGATACGTAACACAATAATAATGAAAAATAAATGACTAATAAAATGCAATACAATGATAGAATATTATGATTGGAATCTAAATATATAGCTAGACACTACAGTATCTAAAGTGAAGAGGGGCGGCCAAATTAAAAAAGAGCTTTACAATCATTCACATATAGATATATATAAAGAAACGGAAAATGTTGAAATTGTTCATACTGTCTCCTGTTTCGTCCAGATCTGCTATATATGACGATAGAAACCAATATTACTGTGTCTAGCTGAAATATGAATAGCCAAAGGTTACCCCACATTGTTAGCTAATATTGAGTTTAAAAAAATATGTTTAAAAAGTATTGTTTATAATGACATATTTGGTTAAAATTTGTACATTGTCAAATCTATGAAACGATTTAAAAGGCACAAGATTCTACAGTGCACCCATGGACACTAACTCCCTATGTCTCAATCCATAAACATGGACAATAGGAAACAAGAACATATGAGTAAATCTCTTGAATATCAAAGGACTAGGGAAGAAAAATGCACATGTTGGATAGAAGCAGAACCCTCACTACACAAAGCAACAATATAGAACCACATCTAAAACCAGATATATATATGTGCTCCATAGTGAACGGGACATCAGGAACAAAGATAATGGATATAAACTAGATGTGGAAAGGATCTCATGCACATAGAGCAAAAATGGACAAATAAATAGGTATCCCCGCATATGTGCACGGGTAACTAAACCCTCAATAACTGCCCAGCATTGATGACAATGGAACCCATGGTTCAAAAAAAAATAATGGTTAAATAAAACCGCGTTTTATAAAAGTTGCCATCATGGACTGAACAACATAAGAAAATATGGGAAACGCTCAATAATCCATGTCTGTAAATCTCTATATCTTCTGGTCATGTGTGGGTGTATGTATGTCATAAGTCAATGACCATGAATCGGGACGTTACTATACAATACTGATTCACATATATCAAACCATCTCATGTATAAATAAAATGATTGATCAAAACAATCTACAAATACCATGCAGACTAGGCATAGATAAAAGGGGTTTAACATACTGGTGGAAGATAGAGGGGTTAATCATAGTAGTGGGAAACATCCCACTCAAAGTTTAAACCCAATGGGATTCTAGGAGATGTTCATTCCTAGTCGGCCTTCCTAGAGCGGTGATATCTTTCTCTCTCTGGTTTTAACCCTTCCTCGGCCGCTAGCGGGGGGTAAAAGCAGAAGAATAGGTCCGCGAAATAGACGGTAAAGCGCCGCTAAAAATAGCGGCGCTTTACCGCCGACACACCCACCGCCTCAGTGCGAAAGAGGCCTAAATCGGAAGTGGCCATTATTGAACCACTGCTTTTCTCAGGTTCATACTCTACACCAGAATCTTACTGTGAGGGCTCTTCCCCACCACTCTCATCAGTCATACTCAAAATTTTAAAAGGCCTCCTCACTTGTGTACCTTTTTTGGATATTTTTAGCAATTAGAACACTGTTGCTGATGACACTGCCACTTATGTGACTAGTGTTTGAACGCTGTTTCTTGCTTCACTGGCACTGGTGTGGCTAGCGTTCTGGACAATGCTGCTGGCTTCACTGGCTCTTCTGACACTGGCACTGGAATAACTAGTGATCAGAACACTGTTGCTGGCTTCACTAGCTTTGGTGACACTGGCACTGGTTTTTTTCAGGATACTGGTACTAGCTTACACTAGAACTGGTGTTGCTAGCAATAAGGACACTGTTGTAGGCCTACACTGCTCTGCTGACACTGTCGATGTCCTCTGTCAACAAAACGTGTTGGGCGGACTTAATTCATGGTCGTGGAATGACCGAGGCACAGCTCTCTCTGCTTGTTTTCTTGATTTTTTTTTGTAAGTACCAGCCTTATGAAATAAACTTTAATTGTGGAGGTTTTACACTATGTTGGCTTGTGATGATCTGCTGTGGTGGTGCACCACTGTGTCCTAGTGGGAGTGCAAGAGTGGCAGGAGGACATTTTAATATGCCTTCCCACCCTCAGGAGTGAGCCATCCACCCTTTTGCAATGGCAGGGTGGCAAATGCTTAATTGGATTTATCAGTTACCTTTAGATTCTAAAGTTTGAATTCTGGGCATATTGGAGGAGGTGGATGAGGCTACCAGGGCAGTTATATTGAGATCCCTGTTCCAAGCTAGGATGTTAAAGCAGAAGTTTGGAGTCCTTTCACACCATATTGGACAGAAAAAATCACTGAAACATTGAAAATGCGTGTGCCTTGATATACAATTCTGTATAACAGAATTCACAGAGCCTGCCTTCTGAACTACAGAGGTGCTGAGAGTAGGATTTTCAGGAGGTAGAGGCAGCCCATGGTATATGTAGCCCATGAAGTTGTGGAAAGAAATGTCTAACAGACAGGCAGCACTCACAACATGAAAGGAGATTTTTCAAGTAAGCTTATATTGCATTGACAAATATAACTATTGTTTGTATTGTTATTACAATGCTCATGTTATAAAATTAAAGTGCATGCTGTGACTGTAGTTACATAGTTGGTAGGGTTGCATAAAGACATCAGTCTATCCAATACAACCTTAGTGAGTGAGTGTGTGTGTCTGCTATATTTCATTTCCCTGTACATCAGGGGTGTCCAAACTTTTTTTAAAGAGGGCCAGATTTGATGAAGTGAACATGCATGAGGGCCGACCATTTTGCCTGACATTCTTTGAACCATTAAAATTCAGTCAAAGTGTGTTCGTCCGAGCACTAATACACTGCCCATCAAGAATTATGTTGCCTTTGTGGCAGTGTGTAGTGAAGAGATGAGCTTGGGTGTATTATTTGGATATATATATATATATATATATATATATATATATATATATATATATATATATATATATATATATATCTTTTGTGGCCCCCAATGAATCCCCAAGCGCCGCTCAGGACTAAGGATGAGCTTGGGCGTGTTATTTGGATATACCATATTTATTGGCGTATAACACGCACCTTCACTTTAAGAGGGAAGTTTCAAGAAGAAATTGTAATTTTAAATAAAGAACTCTGTAGCAAAATAAGGGTCAGTGCCCATCAATGCAGCCTAATCAATGCCCATCAATGCAGCCTAATCAATGCCCATCTGCAGCCTTGCCATTGCCATGAATGCAGCCTCACCATTGCCAGGAATGCAGCCTCACCATTGCCATGAATGCAGCCTTACCATTGCCATGAATGCAACCTCACCATTGCCATGAATGCAGCCTTACCATTGCCTTAGTGCAGCCTGATCCATGCCCATCTGCAGCTTCGGAGGGGACAGGGAGGGGGGCGGGAATCTCCTGTTTACTCAGCGGCCTCTTTAATACTAAGTTCCGCCTCCTATGATAGACAGAACAGTCGTCCAATGCCAGCCCAGGAGACAGAACTTCCTATTACAGACGCCGCCGAGTAAACAGGAGATTCTCCTGTATGTAATCTGACTGCACTCGTCCCACCCCCTCCCTGTCCCCTCCGAGGCAGAGCCGATAAATACAGTATATATCTTTTGTGGCCCTTGGGTCCACAAAAGATATATATATATATCCAAATTACCAGGGGGTCTGTATTAATCCGGAACGCGGGCCGCAATTGGCCCCCGGGGCAGACTTTGGCCATGCCTGCTGTACATGGTTCGCTAATAGACGCATCTAAATTTTTTTGAATTTATCTACACTCCCCACTGACACCACCATCTGTGAAAGGGACTTCTATATCCATACCGCTCTAACAGTAAAGACTCCTTAAGATTGAACTGCTTCTCATCCAACTTCATTGTGTGGCCATGTGTCTTTTTTTAGAGACCTAAGATTAAATAGTTTTCTCCCAATGTTGGAGTCACCATTCAAAGATTTGTATAGGACTATCATATCCCCTCTTAATCACCTCTTCTCCAGGGGGAATACGTTTAATGTTTATAGTCTCAATCCTCATAATTGAGGTCCTCCAGCCCCCTTACCGTAGCTGAGAAGCTGATCCATACATTTTTGTTCTCCTGACTTGACTATTGCAATAATCTACTCGTGGCGTACCTAAATCCACTATTAATCGAATACAATATGTACAAAATTCTGCAGCCAGAATCCTCACTAGATCTGGTACAAGTGACCATATTACCCCTATCCTGGAATCCGTGCACTGGCTACCCATCGGATTTTGCATAGACTTTAAGATCCTCTAGTTCAGGGGTGCGCAACCACTGGCCCGCGGGCCACATGTGACCTGCGGTGCCCTCCGATGTGGCCCGCCATGTCTTGCTCTGAGATGGCGGGTCGGCAAGCCCAGATAGCGGGTTCCCGACCCGCCATCTGCAAAGAATGGAGCCGCCGCTAAAGGAAGCAGAACCGATGCTTCCTGTACAGCGCCGGCTCCTTCACAAGCGGAGTGATACCAAATGTACTCCGCCTGTGACAGGAAGCATCGGCTCTGCTCTCTACTGCAGCTGCATGCTTCTGTCACAATTATGCTCGGGGATGGCAGGTCAGCACACAGGAACCCGCGATCTGGGACAGCAGCCACCAGTACCAGCCACCTGTATAAGTACCAGCCAGCAGTACCAGTACCAACTAACAGTACCAGTACCAGCCAGCACTACCAGTACCAACCAACAGTACCAGTACCAGCCAGCAGTACCAGCCAGCAGTACTAGTACCAACAGTACCAGTACCAACCAGCAGTACCAGTACCAGCCAGTAGCACCAGTCATCAGTACCAGTACCCACCAGAAGTACCCGCCAGCAGTACCAGTACCCACCATCCGTACCAGTCATCAGTACCAGCAAGCGGTATAAACCAGCAGTACCAGTACCAGCCAGAAGTACCCGCTAGCAGTACCAGTACCCACCATCCATACCAGTCATCAGTACCAGCCAGCAATGTAAACCAGCAGTACCAGCCAGCAGTACCCACCAGCAGTACCAGTACCAGCCACCAGTATCAGTACCAGCCAGCAGTACTAGTACCCGCCAGCAGTACCAGTCATTAGTACCAGTACCCACCAGCAGTACTAGCCAGCAGTACCAGTCAGCAGTACCCACCAGCAGTAGCAGTACTAGCCAGCAGTACCAGTCAGCAGTACCAGTACCAGCCAGCAGTACCAGTACCAGCCAACAGTAAAAGCCAGCAGCACCCACCGGCAGTACCAGCCAACAGTACCAGCCAGCTGCAGGAATCCTGAGGAAGAAGTGAAGATTGAGGTCAGGTGAGGAGCAGGTAAACCACTGTGCATCAGTGTGAAAGCAGCCTTAAACCTCTTTCACATGATCGGTCCGATCGGGTCCGCCTGTCTGTTTTGCAGGTGGACTCAAACGGACTCTCCATTCACCTCTATGGAGCAGCAGTTGTAAATGGACTTGTGTCCGTTTACACCCGCCTATCTGCAATCCGATCTCCTTAAAAAAAAACATGCTACATATGCAGAGTGGACACAGACCTGCCATCCCCCCTTTACGCTCATTGTGGCCCGCGACCAATTACCAAGTCGATAAAGTGGCCCTTGCTCCTCAAAAGGTTGGACACCCCTGCTCTAGCTCAACTATAAGGCTCTTCCTGGCTTGGCAACCCATTATCTGTCTGAACTCTTATCAACTTACCCCCTCGTAACCCCTTCTCACCTACACTTGATGGGAGAGAGAGCCTTCTCCTGCTATGCTCCAAAACTCTGGGATTCACTTGTAAAGAACGTCAGAGTCATCGTTTCTAAACTCATTCAAATCAAATCTAAAAATGTTTTTCTTTAACCCTTTCATGCCTAAGCCTATTTCTGACATTTGTTGCTTACAAGTTAAAATCTGTATTTTTTTCTAGAAAATTACTTAGAACCCCCAAACATTTTTTTATATATATATATATTTTTTTTTCTTTTTAGCAGAGACCTTAGAGAATAATAAAATGGCAGTCGTTGCAGTATTTCATGTCATGCGGTATTTGCGCAGCGGTCTTTTAAATGCAATTTTTTGGGGGGAAAAAAGACACTTTAATGAATAAAAAAATAAACAGTAATGTTAGCCCATTTTTTTGTATAATGTGAAAGATGATGTTACGCCAAATAAATATATACCTAACATGTCATGCTTCGAAAATTGCGCACACTCTTGGAATGGCGACAAACTACGATACCTAAAAATCTCTATAGGTGATGCTAAAAAAAAACTTAACGGCTACCAGGTTAGCGTTACAGATGAGGTTGTTTGCTACAATTATTGCTCGCACTCTGACAATCGCAGCGATACCTGACATGTGTTATTTGAACACTGTTTACATTTGTGAGCGTGACTTACGTATGCGTATTCTTTACTGCACGAACACGCGGGGACTGGGGGGGGGGGGGCGCTTTAAAATTATTATTTTTTTCTTATTTACGTTTTAATTTTTTCTACATTGTCCCTTAAAAAAAAAAAACTTTTATTGCTGTCACAAGGGATGTAAACTTCCCTTGTGACAGTAATAGGTGGTGACAGGTACTCTTTATGGAGGGATCTGGGGTAAAAGACCCTAAATCCCTCCTTTGCACTTAAAAGTATTCAAATTGCCAAAATTGGCGATTCTGAATACTGTCATTATTTTTAAATCGGCGCCATTGGCAGCCAAGTAAACCGGAAGTGACGTTTTGACATCACTTCTGGGATTTTACATCGGAGAACCGATCAAAGCCGAATCTGGCTTTGTTCAGGTCTCAGCCTAGGAGTCAGATGCATGGTGGCTCGGGTCTGTCGGTGGGACAGGAGACCCGGGAAGAGCGACGGAAGGCGGCGCGGGGGGGCTCCCCTCTCGCTCCTTTAGGATAACAGCCGAGCGGAAGCCAGTGATTGGCGAAACATGTAGAGCTGGAGTCACTGCATATTTGTGCAAACCGCATGGATATGTTGTGATAGTTTTATTAGTGAAATTTTGAAAGTGATTTTTTTAACACGGTTCATCATGTAATAAAATTTTGATTTTTTATCCAATTCAGCTCTATGGATGTACTAGAGTGAACCTTTAATCTCAAGCTGATGGCTGAAGTAACAGCCATCAGCTTGTGTGGGTTTTGTTTTGCCGACTCCCTAGCTTGCTGATCATTTTCACAGAGCCGGCAGCGGGTGCCTCCCCCCTCCTACCATGGCTCCCGGGCTCTCTCGCTCTTACTGGAGACCGGAAACACAATCGCCGGCTAGGGGAGGGAGAGCGCTGTGAGACCAAGGCAAATCCATGCCTTGATCTCAGATGCAAACAATAAACCGGAAGTGATGTCACTTCTGGTTTCAAATGCACCATTTCCTAGCCTGTACAGCCAGGGGACACATCTAACCAAGCCGATCTGTACCGAAGGGCAGGGGAGACATTGGGTTCTATTGGACCCCTGAATGTCTCCATAAAGGGTACCTGTTACCTGTCCAATGCAACCATATAGAGGTTTATGAACCACTTGTAATAGCAATCAAATAAAAATTAATAAAAAAAAATAAAAGAAAAAAGTTTTAAAAAATAAAATTAAAACTTTTTTTTAAATTGCCGTAACACCCATTGCGCATGTGCATGTAAGCTGCGGTGGCAAATTGCAAAAAATATCAGAGTGAGAACAATAATTCTAGCACAAGAGCTCCTAGTTAACTCTAAAGTGATGAGCTGTAAAGGCTTTTAAAGCATCACCTATGGAGATTTTTGGGCACCATCATTTTTGCTGATATCGCAGGCACACGCAACTTTAAGACATGGAATGTTTGGTCTCTATTTACTCACTGCAACCTCATATTTTATATCTTAACAAAATGGATATTATATTGTGTATTTTTGCACTAAAATGTATTTTATTATTTTTTTCCTGAAAATGTGCGTTTAATAAACATTTGCGCAAATTTCATGTGACGTAAAAAATTCCAGCTATCACCTTTTTATTCTACAGGGCCTCTGCTTTCAGAAAATATATAATGTTCTGGGGGTTTAAGTAATTTTATTGCCAAAAATTAAGATTTTTTTACATGCATGCAAAAAATTTGAAAAAATTTGCTCTGGAGCCAAACTGGTTATAATATTTTTTGTTATTATGATTTTGCACTGCAAAAATCCAGTTTTTTTTCTTCCCTTTCTTTATCTGTCACATTCAGAGAAAAATGACAAAAATCTGCATTACTGGTCAGTATTTTACGTGTATATGTGCCAATACAGCTTTAGCACAGAAGGTGGAATTTATAGGCGTTGATTTACATATAGGGGGTGATTTACTAAAACTGTAGAGTGCAAAATCCGGTGCTACTTTGCATAGAAACCTTCAACTTCCAGTTTTTTTTTGTCCAAGTGTAACTGAACAAGCTGAAGTTAGAAGCTGATTGGCTACCATGCACAGCTGCATTGCACTCTCCAGTTTTAGTAAATCAACCCCTAAGTGTCCTGAGGGCATCATCCCATCACAATTCACAGCAGCCAGGGACGTTGCTAGGTCTACAAAAGATCTGGGGCTAGAGCCCATAGCAGAGTAGTAAAGAAAGTCATACGCTTGGGTGGGCATACACATGTATATACAGTAATATACGTGTGTGTGTGTATACCCCCAGAGAGCCCCCCTTACATCAGGGTCCCCAGAGAGCCCCCCCTTACATCAGGGTCCACAGAGAGCCCCCCTTACATCAGGGTCCCCAGAGAACCCCCCTTACATCAGGGTCCCCAGAGAGCCCCCCCTTACATCAGGGTCCCTAGAGAGCCCCCCTTACATCAGGGCCCCCAGAGAGCCCCCCTTACATCGGGGTCCCCAGAGAGCCCCCACTTACATTAGGGTCCCCAGAGAGCCTCCCCCTTAAAATCAGGGTCCCACAGAGCCTCCCCTTGCATCAGGGTCCCCAGAGAGCCCCCACTTACATCAGGGTCCACAGAGAGCCCCCCCTTGGGGACCCCTGCAGAGACTCTGGGCTATGGGCCCCAGATTCGGGGCTATAGCCCCAAAAGCCACCCCCTAGCAACGCCACTGACAGCAGCCATAGAAAGAAAGGGACTTTAAACGTAAACCCCCCCCAGGAGACTGAATATTATAACATAGAGCTCATACAGATACACCAAAGGATAAAATCACAAATTTATTATACAGACTCTAAAAAGCAGGTGAATAATACCTCAAACATATCATATAAGAATACATCAAGAAAATTGAAAAATAAGGTGCCCTAACAAATTATTATTCTCTCAACGCATTTTACAGAGACCTCTCCATCTGGACATAGACACCAATCTTCAAAGTTGCTCTAATGCACATCTAAAGGTTGAAGAAATGTCCAAAAGTAATTAAATATAGAACAATATGATTTTTTACCACATCAAACAGAAAAACATCTTATGCTTTGATCAATATGAGCTCCATGTAATATTCGTTCTCCTGGGGGTTACGTTTAAAGTGCCTTTCTTTCTATGGCTGCTGTATACGTGCCAGTACGTGTGTAAATCACACTCTGCTTCAATTCTGCAAGCTTGAAGAAGTAATCTGGGATTTTTATGTGTGTATGCACATGTGGTCTGCATGTAAGCTAGCACTGTCGGGACCACATTTGTGGTTTTTCCTCAGGAACTTTTCACCAGCAAGTTCCAGTGTAAATACATCAATCCTGAGTGTAAGCAGCCTATTGGGGACACCTTTTTCGGGGACAACTGTCTGAATTCCTCTCACTTTGAGTGATTTCCTCAAATTCCTCTAAAACAGCAAAGTAAATGTCATAAAATGTTTACAGGCAGCTAAACAATATCCTTGCGGGGTGCCTTCAGGTTTCTTCAAGGGTGTCTTGACAAGAAGCCTAAAAATTGCCCAAAAATTGTTTACAAGCCAGTGGACGGATGAAGCCTGCCTTTTAGTTACAAAAAAACACAGGTTTTTATTGTGAATCTATACCACCTTCTAGCCGCTGGCATCCTAAAAAACAAGACATCATTGGTTGATAAGCTGGATGTCAGGGGCCCGCACAGCACCCTTGATTGTTCCTCCCCCATCAACACTGGGGTGACATTAGCTGAGTAAGCCCCCAGTCATACTGGTGCGTGTGAGCCCCCAAATCACATGACAAGTCACACCCTTTTATCGGCAATGGAACTGTTCATATTGGTCTGACACTGACTTTGCGGTGCCTCACTGATTTGGAAAAAAATTGCTTCCTGCACTATTTTTTTCATGGACTAGAATAGACATCATACCCCATCTCATCTGGGGTATCAACCCAACATACCCCAGATGATGTCTATTCAGACGAAACGCTTCGGGTTGAGCTCTGTTGGTGCCATTATGTTATGCTGATTGTATTTTAAGCCCTTTTTTTTATCCATGGACATGTGCATGTTCTTGACCTTTTTACAATACATTTTTATCTACAGATTTACACTATATGGAATTTCTCTGTTTCTCTTGGATATATCGTCTGAGTGCCATCCGGATATAGTGTATGCCTTAGGTCTGCTACTTGCTGAGTCCATCTAACCATTACGGGACCAAGTTACATCAAGGACCCAGGGATCATCTCCCATTGTGGCCGGCACTAGCAGTGTGGAAGCTCCTCCATTGGTGTGATTACACCTCCTGCTTGGTTGACTCATGGGGTATAAGCCTTATTGAGTCCACTCGCTCCGGTAAGCCTTTTCACATATGGATGCACTGCACATTTTTTCTTGACTTTTATACATTTTTTCTACATTCTCTGTTTGATATCATGTGTCATTACATGTTCAACACTATTTATGATAGACACAATAATCACATAGGCAATTTTTAGTGTTTGGTTCACTTTTCAGATTGCACTGTAGCCATACAGGTTTGTTTGTTCAATTATTAGAGCTGAACATAACTTTTTCCACTGAATACAAATTTGTCTCTTGCTTGGCTGGCTGCTTCACGTTCAAGGATCAGTGTGGTATTAACCCTTTCCTTTCATATCCGAAATTGAAGACTTGTTTGGTCGAATTTCGAAATCATTAGTTACACCAACGGATCACAAAGTTTCTGATTTTCGAAAGAAAATTTGTTCAGAAAATCGACCCATGTACAGTGCCTTGAAAAAGTATTCACACCCCTTGAAATTTTCCACATTTTATCATGTTACAACAAAAAACGTAAATGTATTTTATTGGGATTTTATGTGATAGACCAACGCAAAGTGGCACATAATTGTGAAGTGGAAGGAAAATGATAAATGGTTTTTAAAATGTTTTACAACCAAATATGTGAAAAGTGTGGCGTGCATTTGTATTCAGCCCCCTGAGTCAATACTTTGTAGAACCACCTTTGCCTGTAATTACAGCTGCAAGTCTTTTTGGGGTATATCTCTACCAGCTTTGCACATCTAGAGAGTGACATTTTTGCCCATTTTTCTTGGATGGAGAGCGTCTGTAAACAGCGATTTTCAAGGCTTGCCAAAGATTCTCAATTAGATTTAGGTCTGGACTTTGACTGGGCCATTCTAACACATGAATATGCTTTGATCTAAACCATTTCATTGTAGCTCTGGTTGTATGTTTAGGATTGTTGTCCTGCTGGAAGATGAACCTCCACCTCAGTCTCAAGTCTTTTGCAGACTCTAACAGGTTTTCTTCAAAGATTGCCCTGTATTTGGCTCCATCCATCTTCCCATCAACTCTGACCAGCTTCTCTGTCCCTGCTGAAGAAAAGCATCTCCACAACATGATGCTGCCACCACCATGTTTCACGGTGTGGATGGTGTGTTCAGGGTGACGTGCAGTGTTAGTTTTCTCCCACACATAGTATTTTTCTTTTAGGCCAAAAAGTTTAATTTTGGTCTTATCTGACTAGAGCACCTTCTTCCATGTTTGCTGTGTGCCCCACATGGCTTCATAAAGGCCAGATTTGTGGAGTGTACGACTAATAGTTGTCTTGTGGACAGATTCTCCTACCTGAGCTGTGGATCTCTGCAGCTCCTCCAGAGTTACCATGGGTCTCTTGGCTGCTTCTCTGATTAATGCTCTCCTTGCCCGTCCTGTCAGTTTAGGTGGACGGCCATGTCTTGGAAGGTTTGTAGTTGTGCCATACTCTTTCCATTTTTGGATGATGGATTGAACAATGCTCCGTGAGATGTTCAAAGCTTGGGATATTTTTTTATAACCTAACCCTGCTTTAAACAACTTTATTCCTGATCTGTCTGGTGTGTTCCTTGGCCTGCACAATGCGGTTTGTTCACTAAGGTTCTCTAACAAACATCTGAGGGCTTCACAGAACATCTGTATTTATACGGGAGTAAATTACACACAGGTGGACTCTATTAATTAGGTGACTTCTGAAGGCAATTGTTTCCACTAGATTTTAGTTAGGGGTATTGGGGTAAAGGGGGCTGAATACAAATGCACGCCACACTTTTCACATATTTATTTGTAAAACATTTTTAAAACCTTTTATCATTTTCCTTCCACTTTATGTGACACTTTGTGTTGGTCTATCTAGAGTTGCGCGATTCTGGCCAAATTGAGAATCACAATTTTTTTGCGTAGAATAAAGATCACGATTCTCACATGATTCTTGGGGCGTAACATCATCTTTCACATTATACAAAAAATAATAATTGAAAACCATTTATCATTTTCCTTCCACCTCACAATTATGTGCCACTTTGTGTTGGTCTATCGCATAAAAGCCCAATAAAATACATTTATGTTTTTGGTTGCAACATGACAAAATGTGGAAAATTTCAAGGGGTGTGAATACTTTTTCAAGGCGCTGTACATGGGTCGAATTCTAAACGCATTTTCTTTCGAAAATCAGAAACTTTGTGCGTTTTGTGATCCGATGGTGTAACTAATGATTTCGAAATTCGACCAAACAAGTATTCAATTTCGGAGGGGTGTGAATACTTTTGCAAGGCCTGTGTATGGCCTGCATTAGTTTAGTTTTTTACATTTGGGAATGGGGTGCCTCAAGATTGTACATGTTTTTAAAGCGTGCCATGACTGAACAAAGCTTGAGAAACACTGCGCTGTTTATTTCCCCTCTAGTTTGTAACAGAAGTGTAACATTCCTTATGACAGAACTGTATGAAGTTTTATTTCGGAGCATCCCTGTGAGTGAGCCTGAGCCTGAGGAGAGTGGAAGCCTGAGGAGAGTGGAGGGCTGACAGAGCTCAGGATGACTACCACAAAGCTGCAGCCACCCCGCCCCCCTCCTCCCGTCAGTCCGTCTCATCAGCTGCTCTGAGAGGGCGCGTGTCTCGCTGGCCCCCTGTCCAGGATTCCGCGCCCTGCCATTGGCTGCCACACCCGGCCCTATTGATTCATGAAATTAGCGGCACGCTTCAGCCGAGCGGGAGCCACCAATGAGAGGGCAGGAATCCGGAGGAGCGGAGGAGTTGACAAGGTTGAAGGGAGGGAAATGAGTGATGAGGGTGAGGAGAGGGGGGCGCGCTGCCCCGGGGTAGCTTTGATTGTCTGGCAGGGTGTATATAAGGGATTTTAGGAGGGTCGTGTGCCAGACACACAGCCACTAAACCGCAGGCAGCTTGTACCGGGAGCCTGGCTATAGGACGCGTGCCGGGAGCACAACAAACACCCACCACACACTTCTATAGCACAAAACGTAAGTACGGGGCCGCTTCTATCCGTAGTGTCTTACTAAGGGGAGCTGGGTCTGTCTGTGCGGATTACTAATGTCTCTGTCTCTTCTTACAGGATGGTGCAGGTGAAGAACGAGTACCGAGAAGAAGAGGAGGAGCTCTCCTCATCCCCGCACTGCTCGCTGTCCTCATCCCCTCGTAGCCCGCTGTCCTCATCCCCGCGTAGCCCGCTGTCCTCATCCCCGCGGAGCCCGCTGTCAGACGAGGAGCCGCTCGTCACCCTGCCAGACAAGCCCAAGCGGCACCGGGCCAGGAACAGCACCAAGAACGGAGAGGTGGTCATGAAGATCAAGAAGACCCGGAGGCTGAAAGCCAACAACCGGGAGAGGAACCGCATGCACAACCTGAACTCCGCCCTGGACGAACTCCGGGAGGTGCTGCCCGCCTTCCCCGAGGATGCCAAGCTTACCAAGATCGAGACCCTGCGCTTTGCCCACAACTACATTTGGGCACTGTCAGAGACAATCCGCCTGGCCGATCAGCTGCACGGATGTATCCAGGACTCTTCTTCATCCCCCAGCCCATCCTCCTCCTCCTCCTCCTGGAGCTGCTCCTCGTCCCCATCCTCCTCCTGCAGCTCCCTGTCCCCTGCCAGCCCTGCCACCTCTACCTCGGACATCCTAGACTACTGGCAGCCCCCTGTCCATCACCTGAGCCAGCATCTCCTTGTACCAGCCAGCATACCTTATCTCTGAACATGGACTCAGCGCTGGGCTCATCACATCCACCCGACATTTCTAGAGTCGAGAGACAATTGCAGCACATCTGCCTTCCTTTACATCCAATGTCATTGTTGATGTAGAAGTAGTACTGGAGGCATGTCATTGGTATGATCAGGGGGGGGGGGGTGAGTTGTAGGCTGTGAAAGCCTAATCCATATGACAGATCTTAGAATCAGTGATAGAAATCAAGGCTAGAGAATATTGTCAGAAGAAGGGTAGGTGAAAAAAAAGAAAGCTGGAGGGGGATTTAGTAAAACTGGAGTAGCTGTGCCTAACCATTCTGATTTTACCTTTAGGTTGTTTAGTTAAGCTTTGAAAATGGAAGCTAAAAGCTGATTGGTTGTCATGCACAGCTGCTCCAGTTTTAGACTGCCCATAAGTTGATTCATTTTATTTATTTTATTTTTGTTTGTTGTTTTTTTGTTTTTATGCTTTGTGATCAGCCAGCATACTGATAAAAAAAAAAGCCTCAACAGATTGTCCCATACACACATTGGAGGTGGATGGAGCAATTCTACCTGCTGTGCTATTGCATTTGACAGCGAGACTCCACCACTGTCAGAGTACACTAGTCAGCGCTGCAGCTGATTGGCTGTATGAACTGATCTAATGAAAATGTATTGACAGTCCCATTTGAGAGGAGTCATCAGGCTGGGTTCACACTAGTGCAATGCCAAGCATCGCATGTGATTCGCACCGCATTGCTGTGCACATCACATGCAATGCAAATTCAGCCATACAAACTGTATGGCTGAAATGGCATCACATTCACACCAAAATGGTGCAGGACCCTTTTTTTAGTCCACACTGGAATCAGATCGCATGGATGTTCACACCCATGCGATCCGATTCCTGTCCTATTTCACAGTTCGCAGTGCGATCTGCAAACCCATTTGGGGGTGTCATTAACTTTACATTGACAACCGCAGTGGTTCGTAGAGAGCCGTGTGAACTGCCTGCAATTGAGATGCGATCCCAGAACCCGCACTGGAATCGCACTCGTTCCCACATCACACAAGTGCGAACCAGGACTAAGTCTTTAGATTGACTTATCTCAAACAGGAACAGCCATAGATGGATCAGAATTTGCCCGGTCTCTGCTGAACCAGCCAAATTTCTATCCATCTATCTATGGCCAGCTTAAGTTAATTTGCCTCCCTGTGTGTGATCCAGGCAGTCAGTCATTACCAGAGAATTCCAGGTTTCTTGACACTTTAAATAATTCCTTTGGGCAAGCTTGGGACGAAAAATGTGTCGGGAAACCTGGAGTCCCCTTTTAAGTCAATGTGGAAATGTCAGCAATGTTAAATGTTGCTCTTACCCCACTTGATTGTACCAATCTGGCATCTGTTTTCTTTCCCACTCATTGTTGATTGGTGTGGGAATTTCACCTGCCATGGCAAACTTTCTCTCTGACGTGCACTTGGTTCACTTGGCCAGATTTTGTCACAATACCTTTTTTGTTCTGTCAGTCTCTGTACCCCGATTCCATCTGTCTTTATGATTTATTTGAAGAAAAAAAAATGCAAAAAAAAAGTTGTTCGCCAGAGGGCCAGGTTAGAAGTCATTGTATAATTTGTAGGCTTTTGTGTCCTCTGAATGGAAGCGTGAAAATTTAGGCAGAACTCACTATCAAAAGCAGAAAATGTGAAGAAAAGGGAAAAAAATGAAAAGGGAGGTTTCCTTCATACATTATTTATCTTAGCTTTCAGAGGATGAGAAGCCACCATTGTTTCAGGAGATTAAACAGAATCAACAGACCAGGAGGATCACTGGGACCAGATACGTGGTCACTTTTATTTATTACAGATGACAGTTTCACGGAGTATATGTATTTTTTTTTTGTATATTTGAAAGAGTTTATTTTAGAATGTATTTACAGCAAGATATGAGATCTTGTGCTAATAATTATTAAATAAAATATATAATTTTCTTAATATTTGTCGTTTTCTGTCTTTTTTAAATCCTTTTGATGTATTGAGGTTCTCTTATTGTATGTTTCCAGCTATACATACTTAATTTTCATGCAAGGTACAGTCTCCTCACACATCATTTTAATAGTTCAAAATATGTCAGTGTGTGTGTGAGTATATATATATATATATATATATATATATATATATATATATATATATATATATATATATATATAGTATATAACTTTTATAAAAGCTTGAAACTTTTAAATTAATGGATCCTGCAAAGTAATACTATAATGCCAGTTTGAGTGACAATCTGACTCAAAGCCCTCTGTCATGCACACTGTTTTTTTACTTTTTGAAAATTATATTAAAATCATATAAATATAATTTATAAACATGAAATGATAAATAACATTAAAAAAAAAAAAAAATGCTCAGCTAAAGTTTACAAACCACAAGCTACTCCTTGTTATCAGGATCTCATTACAAAACTATATGTAAAAGTGTTGCAACTAATCAGTTACTCTTTATATATTTGTTTTATTTTGAATGCTTTTCTCTCATAAAATACACACTTTTAGTTAGAAACAATGTTATTATGTGTACTTTGTACAAGAAAGGGTTTTTTTCCACTTGCAAGAGTAAAAAAAAAAAAATCTAATTTTAAAATATGTTTTTTTATTTTTTTATAAATAATTTAAAGAAGAATTAAATGCTATATATTAACCATTTATTTAAAAAAAAAACTTTTACTTATTCAAGTAGTCTTTTTTTTAATTTTTATTTAGTTTTTTACTACTTGTTACATTGTTGATTTTAAACAGATACTTTGTCAACACACTATATGGGCTATAATTGTTTGCACTGGAACAGTTTACTAGTTTAAAAAAAAAATATTAACACAATAAACTAGCATAAGTATTCATAACATAAATTAGATCCTTTAAAACAGTGGTACTGGTGGGTTACTTTTAAGTAAAGTATATGCATGTGATTAATGCTTAATTCAGGGATCAGAATGTTTTACTAAAATGTGAACAAAAACTGGAAATGTTGACATTTTAGCATATTTATTTATATAATGTAACATATTCCTCAGAGCTTTACAAATAAGAATAAATCATTTATTTCATTTAGTGCCACAGTAGAACTTACATTTAAATGTCCTTTCCCTAATTATTCAAGTAACACATTTCTTAGTTTATTTCCTGCATGAATGCAGATATCTGGGGTTCTGGCCTTACTAGATGGACTTGTGTCTTTTTTCAACCTGACTAACTATGTAGATTATATCTATTTTCATGCATCAGTTAAAATCAGTACGGTTTGTGTTTGCATTAATGATTTTAAGCTCTAGTACTTTAATATTAGGGAGTTCCTAATCAAAAGTGCTCATTTATCAATTTAAATTCACTTTGCAAACAGTTCAAAATGTATTCTCATTGGTTGTCATGGGTTATTACACTTCTGAATTATGAACTGTACCGTAAGGTTAGCCAAAAGAGTGAGAGATTGTAAAGTAATGTGAAGATCAACACAATCCCTGGAATCCCTGGCACAGACAGATTTTGCAAAAGTGTCTCGCATGCATTCTACAGCATGCGCCAGAATCATGTACCTGTTTAGGACTTGTACTCAAATTTGCCGCACGCTGCTCCACTTTTAGAACACATGCAAGACATTTTTGCAAAATATGTCTCTTGACAAGTAGTCAAAAAAAAAAAAAGACTACTTGAATAAGTAAAAGTTTTCTTAAAATAAATGGTTAATATATATGATTTACTAAACTGGAGAGTGAAACATCTGGTGCAGCTGTGCATTGGAGCCAATCAGCTTCTAACTTCAGATTGTTCAAATAAAGCGAACCTTCTGTCATTTTTTCATTTTTCCATCTATTGTATCCTCTGCCCTTGTTGTTTTAACTTTGGATAGTAAAACTTTTTTTTTCTGCCAGTAAATACCTTATACAGCTCACTTCCTGTTTCTTGTCTGGTCATTAGCCTAGACTTATGACATCATGCACAGCTCTCTCTCTCACTCTTGTGAGAGTTTTCCAAGAAGGGAGGGGGGGATGAGTCATAAGAGGGCCAATGAAAGCTGCAGGGCTGGAGGTGTGCCTCTGTGTGTCTGTCTAAATCCAGGAAGTGAAGAGGCAGCAGCTTCAGCTGCCCACAGTTAAAATGGCTGCAGCCAGACTTAGTGGTGGGAAATTTCTGCAGCATATTTGGCAAGTACAGAATCACAGTATATATGACCCTTTGATGAAGTCACGTGTGCAGTGACGCAACACGTCAGGAAGGAGCCAGATGTCATCACTTACGGTCGCGGCCGAGACCGGAAGTACCCATTTTTACTGCTGATTTTCGAGTTTCTATATGTAAGTTACTACATGTGTGTTTTGAAATAATTTTTTTTAAATAGTACACAATGGAGCCACCCTTCTTCCTTATTACATGCTGTCACCATACTTATTGAGCCTGGAGACCGAGGCCATCCTCTGAACATCCCGTTTTTGCTGAGGCGATCGCTGGAAAGTCAGCTTCTTCTGTTTACCCGAGCTCGACTTGACCCGTAGGGGTCTCTACTAAAGGTGAGAGGCTGGGGGAAACGAATGGCACACTCTCGGATAGTGATTGGGTGAAGTGGTCATCGACTGTTTCTTTGCACATGCACTTTTCTATATTTATGAACTGCTTCACGAAGATTTGACTTTTCTTGCCTTATTGGAGCTGGATCATACTGTGTGGCTGTTTTCTTGGACATTGCACTTTATTTTGCTGCTTGCACTTTATTAGAATATTGGATATTTATAGATTGCATTCACTCAGCTGTGTCACATTTGCACTTTCAAGATATATTGCACTTTTGATTTTAATTTGTCTTGTTATCATTATTGTTATCATTCATTGAACTTTGGTTACACACTTATGCTGCAGTATCACCGCATTCATTTTGGCTTCTTGCTGACAGCCTTATGAGATTGGTTTATGTTTATATCAAGTATTTTTCACTTTATTGAAGATTCACCATTTTGTTTCACATTGTTGTGACTCATTTGTGTGAGCTTGTTATATATTAATGAGCTATTTAGTTGTATTTGCACTTATTAGCTAGCGCCACATACTACTTTATATTTATATTTGAAAAAATATGCAAAGTGTTCGGAGGGAAGCTTCAGAATGGCAAAGATGTTTTCATTACAAATTATGTGAGCAGACTGCAATTCCTCTTTAAGCTTTGACAAAAAAAAACTGAAAGCTGATTGGTTTCTATGCAGAACTGTACCAGATTTTCCACGCTCCAGTTTTACTAAATCAATCCCATTGCGCCAAAAGAAAGTTGGTGTTGATTAGCTCTGCTTTCGTAACTGTTGGTATTTTATAATGAATTTGCCGCAAGTTTTGTGCCACAATGTAGAAGTGGAGCAAATTAGAAATGCTTGAATTTTGCACATGAGTCGGCGCAGCAACTTTTTTGAATCCCCCAATATGTAGATGGCTATGAAAGACAAATGTGTTTTCCTATACAATTATATGAAAACAATATGATAGTAAAGGCTTACTGCTCTCTTAAATAACTAACAAGTGTATACTTTCCGGCACAGAGCAGGCCCGAGCCTCCTCTTTTTGGGTCCCTCGCTGGTGCTCCTGGCTCCTCCTCTTCTCCAAGTGCCCCCCTAGCAAGCCACTTGCTAGGGGGGCACTCATATGGGCTAGATTCCAAGCCCCTCCGTCTACATCCATAGACACAGACAGCAGAGCTCAGCCAGAATCCCCCTTTCTCATCACAAGATGTGACTGACAGCCCTGTGAGAATGGGGAGAGAAGAAAGAGCCATTGCAGACAGGCACAGTTCTAGTTCAAGTGAGTACTCAGGTACTATAAGGGGAAGGGGTGAGTGGGGGATACTGATGCCTAAACATTTTTTACCTTAATGCAGGGCATGCAGTAAGGTAAAAAAACTGTTTAGGTTTAAAGACAACTTTAAAATTCAGGCAAAACACCATTTTATCCTAAATCAGCCCCTGATCATGTCCTGATCTGCAATGTTCTTACTACAAAATGACAACTTTATAGGTGCATTAAATACTGCTCACAGTGCAGTAACCCACACCAACCAATCAGATTTGAAGTTTGCTAAAGGCTATCTATCTACCTGTATCTATCTATCTATCTATCTATCTATCTATCTATCTATCTATCTATCTATCTATCTATCTATCTATCTATCTATCTATCTATCTATCTATCTATCTATCTATCTATCTATCTATCTATCTATCTATCTATCTATCTATCAATCTATCTATCTATCTACCTGTATCTATCTATCTATCTATCTATCTATCTATCTATCTATCTATCTATCTATCTATCTATCTATCTATCTATCTATCTATCTATCTATCTATCTATCTATCTATCTATCTATCTATCTATCTATCTATCTATCTATCTATCTATCTACCTGTATCTATCTATCTATCTATCTATCTATCTATCTATCTATCTATCTATCTATCTAGTTTCATTGGTTAGGAAGGGACGTATTTTAGAGATGTTGTGGAGGTTGAGGCGGCAAGCCTTGGACAATGGTTGGATGTGGGGCTGAAAGATAAGTTCAGAGTCCAAGATAACACCTAGAACCCTGGCATGCAGGAATGGGTGGATGGTTGTGATATTGCTCTTGACAGAGAAATCAGGTGAAGAGGCACCTGGAGGAGGAAATATTATGAGCTCGGTTTTGAACAAGTTGAGTTTGAGGAAGTAATGTGACATCCAGACAGATATGTGTGTTAGTAAATTAGTGATGGAGTGAGCTGAGGGGTGGAGAGATAGATTTGGGTGCCGTCAGCGTAGAAATGATACTGAAAGCCATGGGAGGCAATCAGCTGACTCAAAGAGGAGGTGTAGATTGAAAATAGGAGAGGTCCTTGAACAGAACCTTGGGGGACCCCGACGGAAAAAAAAAAGAGGAGAAGAGGAAGTAGAATTGTAAGTGACACTGAAGGTGCGGTGAGATAGGTAGGATGAGAGCCAGCGAAGAGCACAGTCATGGAGACCAAAGGTGTAAAGTTTTTTGAGGAGGAGGGGGTGGTCAACCGTATCAGAGGCAGTTGAAAGGTCCAGAAGTAGGAGTACAGAATAGTATCCATTGCTTTTTGCTGTTAGTAAATCATTTGTGAGTTTTAAAAGAGCAGTTTCAGTGGAGTGTTGAGGGCGAAATCCAGACTGAAGAGGATCAAGAAGGTTATTCCTAATGATAGTTCCTTTTCTTAGCTGATTTCCTGCAGTCTATTAGCACCTATTTCCCTTCATATTTTTTTTTTCTTAGCTAATTTCCTGCAGTCTATTAACACCTTTATATATATATATATATATATATATATATATATATATATATATATATATATATATATACACATTTTGAGAATATGTCAGTATTGGTCCTCATGATATTCTAACACTTTGCTTTTAAAATCAACAATACAACAAAAACATGTCTATACAGTATGTATATTTACACACAATGAAGTTGATTGTGTGTAAATATACATGCTGTATATACATGTCTTTTTCTATTATATTGTATATGTTGTTGCTACTATACAATGATTTTGAATGATGTGTCAAGAATGCTCTGAGTTCAATTGGTGTATCAGATTTTTTCTGGCAGTGGATCTGGACCGAACTCTTCACATTAGATCTGAGTGTATGTATCGTGTACGGCAGCCAGGTTTTCTTTGTGTTACCAGCTGAGTACTGTTTTTAATTGGTTGGTTCACCTGTAACCTAATGATGACACATTAGAGCTGTATATAGGTGAATATGGTGACTAATTCCAATAGGTAATGACTAAGGGCTAACATTTGTGCGAAACGCGTCTACCTCTTTGTCCCCTGCTCCATATGTCAACCACTTGTCATATGAAGCTTCAATAAAAAGATTATTGGAAGTGCGACCGTCCAGAATAATTTCCTTATGTTACACAGCATGCGAGCTGGGCTAGCACCTGACTAGTGTGTGTGGGGATTAACCAGAGACTTACTCACCTGGAGTGGCTTTTTTTGTTATTCTTTAATGAGGTGATGATAAAGCTGGCCATAGATGGATCAGCCAGTGGACTGATCAAAAAAAAAAAAAAAAGATCAGATTCCTCCATCCACACAAGCAAGGTGGATATAGAAATCTGCCCCACTAAGACATTGAAATCTGACAGAGGAGACTCCTCCGCTGTCAGAATACACTGATCAGCGCTGCAGCCAATTGGCTGCATGCACTGATTCCAATGAAAATTTTCAACATTCCAGTTTGAGAGAAGCCGATCATTAGATGGATTGAAATTTGATCGGTCCCTGCTGATCCCGTCTATTTTCCAAACAGCTATGGCTAGCTTAAGCCTCACTTCAGCCTGAGGAATCTAAAAAAAGCTTCCTCTTATTTCTAGCAGACTGATGACCTCATCTCAGCCTAGGCAAAATAACTGGCCTGCAGTACAAAAACAATGGGGTTGATTTACTAAAGGCAAATAAACTGTGCACTTTTGCAAGGGCAGTTGCACTCTGCTAGTGAAGTTGCTCCAGAGCTTAGTAAATGCGCAGAAGCTCTACTGACTTCCATCATCCAATCATGTGTAAGCACAAATGCTGTTTTTTGTTTGTTTTTTTCCTTGCATGTGATTGGGCATTCTTTGTAAAGTGAATCCTTTCCCTTATTTACTCATCTCTGGAGTAACTGATTTGCAGAGTGCACAGTCTATTTGTCTTTAGAAAATTAAACCCCTGTGTTTTTTAATGTAAAAGGGTGTAGCTTGTGAAATGTCAGGAATTTATTCATGTAGGTTTGTAAATTTGTGGAATTTAGCTAGCAACTTTATGGTTACAAGACAATTTCAGTGTTCTCCAAACCTCATGGCAGGTTCCTCCAACAGTCTCTGCATTTTGGACTGAATACACAGATAGCTAACCTGTGTTGCAGAGATACTAAAGCTGGCCATGCACAGCTAGAATTTTGTTTATATTGAAATTATGAAAAATTGTATCAGAGCATTCTTTCTTGCCATCCTTGAGCCAACTAATATAGTATAAAAGCCCTTAAAAATGTCTTCAATACCTGCTATTTGAACGGAACCCCAGACATATTAATCAGGTTTCCTTGCAATATATGCAATTTTTCCTGAACAAAAACCACGCTTACAGATAGAATTTGATTTCTTTGGAAAAGCTTTTCCATCCTTTTCTTTTGAATTTTCTCATCATTATGGTCAAAAACAAATGTTGATTTGACCCCAGTAACAAATATTCCAAAAACATAAATTATTGAACATAATTCTACAGTTGTATGGCCAGCTTTATCTATGTGTTGGTAGCTGCAAAGCAAGCACTGCTAATGGGGCTGAGACACAAATTTGGGCTTGGGGGCTAACACATCCCAACTCAAGTTGATTATGGCATATCAGTCATTGTGTAAAGAGTTGCTCTAATATTATAGGGAAGTAGTACAGATCTAGTGACTTTTAAAAAGGTTGTCAGGTGAAGAGTTCACTTAAAATTGCCCAACATTGGATTCTGTGGAATTATCCCTTAATGATGACCATTGAGTTTGTTCCAATTGCTTAAAATTCACATTTAGTTAAAAAGAAATAAAATATTATGACAGGGGTTGAAGAGTTATATTTTAACATTTTATGTGTGCTCTCTCACTTGAGTCCTTTGGGATGCTCTTTTATCGTGTGCTTCAACATCTATGTATAATTTATACATTTTGTGAAATAAAAGAAACTTCTAGTTTAAATGTAATTTATTCATGTCAAATGGGAGCGATTTGTCCCTGAAGTCATGTAAAAGGCTCTCTGCATTAAGAATTAGAATGCCAAATAAAGATGCAAATACACTAAAGGCTTAAATATGTCTAATTAGCCGCAGGCATTCCTGTATGGGAAAGCACATGTGTTATGAGCTACCTGCTTCCTACTGAGCTTCCTTTAAACACTTGTCAGTCCTCAGGCTTGTGAATATCGATTGTCTACAGGCAATGCCCTGCTTGACAGGCTCCAAACCCCTGGCACAACCCAAGCACAAAGCCATTAAATCCTCTATGAATAAACACCCCTCCCACAGCAATTAAAGGCTGCAGAACACACTGATATCATATACTGAGCTTCATCGCCAGTAATTGGGGTAATGCTCCAAAGGGCAAAAAAGTTGTGCTTCTTTTCAATGTAATCACAATTATAAAAGTTCAATAAAGAGTGAACACATTCAACCAGTAATAAGCTGGGTGCTGCCTGAGCGAAAAAAAAAGCGTTATTCATGTTACTCGTGTGCAAGTGTGCTAAAACGCTTCTTCTGTTTAATGACTCGTTTCCAATTGTGTGTCATTAATATGCGTTTAAATGCCTTTAAATTGTGCTAGTTTAGACCAGATTTGTGATTGTGTCCTTGGATGTCCCACGGCAAAAAAAATTTCCCAGATCTTATATCGTTAAACAACTGGCCACTAACCTAGGATGATAAAAGTGAATTTTCCCCTTTTATTAAAAAAAGGTGCATGTTTCTGTTTTTAATAGAAAAGAACTGTATGTATACTTCTGTTGGGCTGTATCTGTTCAGAATAGAAATAAATGGACATTTCTCATCACACGACACAAGCATCAAGGAAAGTAATCAACTTTTAACAATTCTCTAGGTAAAATCTACTGTCTTACCTGTATTTTTATAAAAGCACACACACAGAGGATTTAGTCGTTTGTTTTGTTTGACCTGCTGGATTTTTAGGGCAAGTTAGAAAATGACTACAAACCCTAACTGGTAATTAGATAAAAAATGATAAAAGAGATAAAAGAGAAAATGTTACCATATTTTCTTGGCCCCGATTCTTGTAAATTAAATGGTTATTTTCTAGCTCTAATACAGGTTTAACCTTATCTTTGTTCCTGTTCTGTATCATGGGTGGACTACAGTGTTCAAAAGCCAACTTCATCATTCATGCTTGTTTAGATGATCACTTTACCTTGACCAACTTGTACCCTTATTGGTTTGTGTTTAGCATCACACAATCAATAGCACAGACATTCTGCCAAACTCAAAATTTAAATGGACTCAAGGTTCCTACATTCATGGAGATTTTGTTTGCACAATTCTGGCATTAGTTGGGTACTCCGGAACTCCCAAATCCATACTAACCTCAGGTTGCTTGGTATCTTGGTGTTCTGGAAAAAAACTTTGCCTGAGCTCATCAAAGTTTCTCTGTGATTATAAACTACATATTACTGTATCTTTGTATTAATGCTTCATGTTGAGAGATCTGAAAGATGTAGATGTGAAGGAGAGAGGATATACTGCATAGAAATTTTGGCAAGAACCTACAATCCTGCCCAAAAATCCACTAAAGTCTGCAATCTGCTTCCTTGGAATGCAAAAATAAATAAATATAGAGTGTGTAGAGTGTGTATAATTTTTTTTTTATTTTGGTCCCAATTGAATCAGTTTAAAAGTTTAAAAGAGTGTAACAATTTTTGTAAGAGGCAGCTGTACACAAAACCAAGTTTTTTTATTTTGTGTGTAGATTGTTTGCTAAGAGCATTTTCAATCATTGTGTATGATGATTGAAAATGGACAAGATTGTGGATGAAAGTACAAGATTAACACGATCTTAATATTCTACAGAAATGATGCAAAGCTACTATGAGGCTAGTGTAGGAAACCGTGGAACCAAACACACCATTATAAGAAACAGTCTTAGAATCCCTATTATATGTTAAATAGAAAATATCATAAATCAAAAACTGTATTTTTCTGTTCAATTTTTTGTCTCGTGTTTCTTCTTGAGTGTGAATTATACTTTTTTTTTATCATTGTAATTATACTATATTTTTAATACTCAGCACTAATGAGATTTAAATTGTGAATAAGAAAACATTTTTATAAGTAATTAATGAATTTGCTAGTAAAATGTCATGGCTGAACATTATAGAAGAGTTTGGTCTCTCTCTTTCCTCTCTCGCCTTTGTCATCTTGCTCTTGTCACAGCTATTCCCATATGACTTGTAAACAGGGAGTGTTGAGCAGAGCATTAGGAAATAAGAATGAGCTCAGTCACGAGAGTCCTTGTCCTAGCACACGAGTGCTCTGTGTGTAGCCTATGGTCTAGTTCCCAGCCACATGCAGGCTCCCCAGAGACAAACTCTCAGGCCTTTTAATTATTCTATGCTGACCCTTCTGCTTCCATATACACACAGTGATTGGTGTCTCCTTGGCAATACCAAATATATTAAACAAGCTAATAATTTAACTTTTTCCGAGCTGAAAAGAATATGTTTAATGATCAGTTATAGCTGGAATGATTTGTATACTCAGTTACTCAGTTCTTGGGCTACTAAATGTTTCAGCCTAATTTAATATAGTTTCTGGTTACAACACCTACTCTATTAATTGTACAACAGTACACACGACATTGACATTCTATACGTGAAGATACAAGCGGTGCTTTTCTCTAAACAGCAAATACATTTCAATAGTTCTTTTAACTCGCCATTAAATGCAGATTTTCAGTAATAAATAAAGAGAAAAAAACTTGCTAGTTGTAGCTCATGAGAATAACAATATAGGAGCTTTCATTGCTGACTTGTTTTTAAAGCAGCAAGCTCCAGGATTGTCATACTTATCCTGACTACTTTCTAAACCATTGACCAGAAACGAGCAAGTGGGACAAGAGCCAAGAGCCCTGTGCCAAATGTGCCTGGGCACACTCTAATCACCCTGTGTGGTGCAGATCCCCCCTGTTTAAACCCTTGATATTTCACCAAAATAAAAACTACTGACACAGTCCACTGCCCTACTGACATCATCCATGGCCCTACTGACACCGTTCACTGTCAGTGTATATACACATATGTGTTTGAGCTTTGGGGTGCACAGCCATAGGCTGTGCACACCTAGACTAGAGGGTGAAGCCAGGATGCAGATGACAGAGCCCGAAAAATTGGCCGAACCCATTTTTGAAAAACAAACATTGGGCCGTGAGCGCAAACAATAGTGCCATCATGTAATGACCAATAAATCATTCAGTGGACATAAATGAATGCATTTTTTGTTCATTTTTTTACATATACCTAGTGCAGACAGTTCGGACAGGAAACATATTAACCTTTGAATTTATCGTTCGTTTCGACCGAAAATTTCCAAACTTGTCCTTCGTTTTTTTTCGGCTCAAAAATGTCCCAACAAATATCAATTTTGTGCCCATTAACTGGCCGATAAATGAACAAACTGTCTAAATAACCAAATTTCGGACGATTTTTCGTATAGTGTATGGCCAGCATTAGATAACAGTGACCCTGGAGCTTTTCTAGAAAGCAAAGATTTAACATACTGTCTGCCAAAAAGCTAAGTATAAAACATTTTTTTTTTTTTGTGGCAAAAGGATCACTATAAAGGAGTTTCCTAAATGCTATCTTTTAATCGTGTAAGCGAATATGTTAGTACACAATACTTTGTCTAGCTGAGCTTTGATTTGGATGCTGCAAGTAATGTTTGCAGGTATTGAAGTCTTATGCTGGCCATGCCCACACAAAGATTTCCTTTGTTCAGCCTGCAGGTTGAATGAACGAAAGCGAACAGATTCCTCCATCCAGGCTAAAAAATCTTTCCTACAACTATTTATTTTATTACAGGTACTTATATAGCGCTGTCAATATACGAAGCGCTTTACATATATATTGTACATTCACACTGCCCTCAAGATGCTTACAATCTAAGGTCCCTAACTCACATACATACACAATTTAGGGCAGGAACCAATTAACCTACCAGCGTGTCTTTGGAGTGTGAGAGGAAACCAGAGTAAACTCACGCAGGCACAGGGAGAACATGCAAACTCCAGGCAGGTAGTGCCGTGCTTGGGATTTAAGCCAACAATCCTAGTGCTGCTAGGCAGGAGTACTAACCACTTAGCCACTGTGCTGCCCCCACTATTGTATTCTGACAGTTGGCTCCATCAGTTCCAGCAAACTGGATGCAAGTGCTGCTTGGCCAACAGTTTTCCACCCAGCTCCTTTGACAAAGTTGATTGACCAGGCAATCAACGCAATGAATGCAACCAAAAGGCTGTGCAAACTAGCACTTGCAGCTTCTCTAGCAAGAAGCAACATTTTGACAAAGTTCAAAGGACCCAACCAAATTCATTCATTATAAAGTACAAAGTGATGATGATGATGAAATGATTATCTGCAAAAAGCAGTAACCTTGGGAGCCAATCAGATCTGTGTTTCCTGGGCCTAGATAAGTTCAGGTTCAAAAATGATTTTTCATTGGGTACTGTGGATTACTGCCCTTTGCAGCCAACACACTTCCATATTAAATAAACACTCCAAAATAGTCTAAATATAAACCCACATAATATTAAAGATGGTTAACCAATATTATTCACAGTGATGACAACATTGCTTTCCTGCCTTACTACATCAAATTTACGAAAGCGATAGAAAAATACTGGCAATTTTACACTTGAGCATGAAACTTCCATGTGCATGGGTCTAAAGTTAAAATATGTAAAATATTTCTTACCTTTGTCTAACTATTGATTTGCAGCACCATCAGTGCAGTACAGAAATTCATTGCCAAATTTAGTGGCTTGCGATAATGCTGTGATCTTTACATTCACACTACGTTGTCATACTTATATAACTTCTTTGTACAAATGTGTACCAGTTCCAGTATAAATACATTAACTCAATACAATTTCAATACAATAATATGAGGATATGTACTTTATTTCAATGGCCGTGGTAAACCATTGGCGAAAGGACAACAGAGCGTGAAGCAAAGATAGAAACATTAAAACAAACACTTTTTTACAAAAGCTTTTCAATGGTGAAGGCAAACTAGGTGTACTTACAGGCCTTATGGCACTATTCAAATGAACATATAGCGTGGTTCTTTTATCCATTTTGTCTTTTTCTCTCAATCTTTAAGCCACCAGCACCTGGAAATCATTCTGAGGTACAAAATCCACTTTCCCCCAAGTGAATGCATTAATTAAATAAAATCCTCAGACCATGAATCTTTTAAGTGTGGTGGGATCTTCTGAGCGTGAAGCACAGCTAGCAAAACACTGACTAATAAAATAAAATGTGTGAAAATAGAATTAGTGAAATTAGGTTAGGCTAATAAATTGTGAGGGGCTCTTCTTTTTTTTTCCACCAGCCTTGGGCTAGAAGTTCTAGCTTGCCTGATCTATTGTTTCCTATCCAAGCAGGGGGTTTATTGTGTGATAAATAATTCCTTTAAAAAAGTGAGTATTTGCATAATCAGTTCTTTGAAGTGTCCAACATTCTGAGGATTGGTCCCCAGATCTGCATTGGGCCTGGAGTAACAAAAAGACTCCAATCTTTCACTGCACTGACAGTGTGTGGCAGCTTGTCATAAACAGCTTCACCCTTCCTCTTTTTTCCGATCCCCCTTAATGACTAAACTTTAGGAATGTCACAAAATAGGGCTTGTGTTTTTTCTTCAAGTCAGGCGTGATGGATCTGATTGTCCTTCTACTCAACCTTTTTTCAGGACCTGATTTGAACACTGTCCTGGGTGTACAGCAATAGCTTAAGCAGTAGCTTCCATCATTATTTTCACCCAAAGGCTAAGAAAAACTAGTTGGTGATCCCACTATAGAGAAAACTGCAGCAGCCCAAAGATCAAGTCAAATGTAGGCATTAATCTTTATAGTTGCACAGGACTAATGTGTACAGTGAGTATGCAATACAAAACTATCCAACAAGATACCTTCTGCTGCCAATATTTTCATTTATTAGCTTAGGAGTATTTTAGGCTTCTAAGCATTACACACAATGTAATTCCTTATGGATTAATACGGCAAGTGCCTATAGCTTGAAACCATGTAAATTTACTGGTATTATGTTCTTCTTAACATAAGTAATACAGCTGATGCTACCTTGTACTGTACAGGCAGTTTACCTAGTAAAGCTATAATAAGATGCATTGCACAACAGGAACGCATTCCTTGTTCCTATTAGCTTCTCTAGCTTATGTGATCATTTTGCTCCTTGTGGTGTGTAAAAGTCAGTCACCTTCAATTTACGACAGTAACAGTTTGTGATAGTAACAGGACTATGAGAGCACACAGACCTGTTACTATCAGAAACAGTGAAAGAAGTACCATTATCCATGCCATCCCTGCTTAAGAATAATAATATGATAAAAACATATCATCTTTATTGTTACAATTACAAGAACTTACTGACAACAGTTTATCTAGTTTTTAGGTGTATTAAATCCTCACCCTATAGTTTAAAAAAAAAACTTTACTATCAAGTCATGTATATCTAAGTGTAAAAACATGTTATTGAAGCACAAAAATCTGAATAGCATTCCTGTTTGGTTATTTTGTGAATGATTTGCCAACGGTTCAGTAGATAAGGGGGAATGACTTATGCCGCGTACACACGAGCAGACTTTATGGCAGACTTTGCCCGGCGGATGGGATTTCGTCGAACAATTCGATTGTGTGTGGGCTCCAGCGGACTTTGTTTTCTCAAAAGTTGGACAGACTTAGATTTGAAACATGTTTTAAATCAATCCGTCGAAATCGAGTCCGGTCGAAAAGTCCGCTCGTCTGTATGCTAGTTCGACGGACAAAAAGCCACACTAGGGCAGCTATTGGCTACTGGCTATGAACTTCCTTGTTTTAGTCCGGTCGTACGTCATCACGTACGAATTCGACGGACTTTGGTGGATTGTGTGTAGGCAAGTCCGTTCATTCGGAAAGTCCATCATAAAGTCAGTCGAAAAGTCCGCCGGGCAAAGTCTGCCGTAAAGTCCGTTCGTGTGTACGCGGCATAAGTCTAGCACAGACCTAGACATCAATACAAACCCAACAAGGGATCTAATCGGTCCCTATTCCAACCAAAATGTAAAAAAGTTTTAGTTGGACATACACTTAAAGTGTTACTAAACCAAGGACCCTGCATTCACTATATTTGGTCTTCCACAGTACACAGAACATGGAAATGCAATTATTTTAGTAAATATAAACTGTTAAATATCTTTTCTCATCAGCAGTATATAGCAGTCTTGTGACTTCTATCAGTGTCTGGTTAAACCTTGTAGGAGAAGTTTTCATTCTACTTTGATTGTCCTATGAGGCTGCAGGACCCCTGACCCCCTGTCTGGACAGTGCTAATTGCCCTTGTGCTCATCACATGCACCCTCCCAAGAAACAAAATTTCTCCAGCAATATACACCAAACTGAGCATGTGCAGAGTGGCTCCAAGGCTATGTATTATCAGCAGATGGATTGAGGACAGTAGAAGAAGGGGAGGATCAGAGAAGACAGGATCAAACAGTCTTTTTACACAATGCGGAGGATTGACCCCTTTGGTTTCACAGTGAGTATAACATGAATGCTTTACTGCATATACAGACTGATTTTACTGTTGTGGGTTGAGTACACTTTAAAATAGGGAAAATAGTCAATTATAATGTGATATAACCCAAATTACAATAAAAGAAGAAACTAAAAGCCAAACAAGAACAAAAAATAGTGAATGGGGCCATATAAGGAAGTCCGCTGGATGGAACACGTCAGAATGTAACTACACATGGACCGGAAGTGACGTAGGCATGCAACCCGTAAGTGAAGTGGCAGATGTGACGGTGCCGCTAGCCACAAGGTGGTGAGACGCAGAAGTTCTGGCTCACTGTCCGTGACTGGGTCTACTGATGCTTCCTACTTCTGCGCATCTTTAATTTATGTTTGTAAGTGTTTTTATTGGGTTTAAATACATTTAACAGCAGTACGATATTGCACTATTGCAAATTCTTCTTTTATCTCATGTTTATAAAGCTTTATTTGCCAGTCACTTAATTGTGAGGCAATACCTTCTGGTGAGTGGGACTAAAAAGGGTTGTAAAGGTTCCTTTTTTAAAATAACAAACATGTCATACTTACCTCCACTGTGCAGCTCCTTTTGCATAGAGTGGCCCCAATCCTCGTCTTCTGGGGTGCATCAGCGGCTGTCTCAGCTAACCCCCATTCTGGGAAGCGCTCTCGCAAGGGGTTTAGCTTGCGGGTGCGCTCCCGTAAAACAGTCTGCCCCACCCCCGGCGCGCTGCGTCATTGTTTTGATTGACAGCAGCGGGAGCCAATGGCTGCTATCAATCATCCAATGAATGTGCCGAGAAGAGCCAAGAAGCCAGCACGTTCACAACGGACTTTCAAGGGCTCAGGTAAGTAAACGGGGGGGGCTTGGGGGGCGCTAATCGTCGGATGTTTTTTCACCTTAATGCATAGAATGTATTAAGGTGAAAAAACTTGTACCTTTACAACCCCTTTAACACACTTGTGGGAGTGGGGATCACACATACAGTTGTGATCAAAAGTTTGCATACCCCGGCAGAAATTGTGAAATTTTGGCATTAATAATGAAATTATGACTGATCATGCCAAAAAACTCTATTTTATTTAACCACTTCACCCCTGGAAGATTTGGCTGCTCAATGACCAGGCCATTTTTTGCGATAAGGCACTGCGTCACTTTAACTGATAATTGCACGGCCGTGTGAAGCTGTACCCAAACAAAATTGGTGTCCCTTTTTTTCCCACAAATAGAGCTTTCTTTTGGTGGTATTTGATCACCTCTGCAGTTTTAATTTTTTGCGCTATAAGCAAAAGAAGAATGACAATTTTGAAAAGAACACAATATCTTTTACTTTTTGCCATAATAAATATTCCAAATTTTTTTTAAAAAAAAATTTTCCTCAGTTTAGGCTGATATGTATTCTTCTATATATTTTTGGTAAAAAAAATCGCAATAAGCGTATATTGATTGGTTTGCAAAAAAGTTATAGCGTTTACAAAATAGGGAATAGATTTGTGGCATTTTTATTATTATTTTTTTTTAACTACTAGTAAACTAGTACTAGTATTGATGGTGATCTATGATTTTTATCGGGACTGCAATATTGCGGCGGTCAAATTGGACACTTCTGATACATTTTTGGGACCACTGACAATTATATAGCGATCAGTGCTATAAAAATGCACTGATTACTGTATAAATGTCACTGGCAGGGAAGGGGTTAACACTAGGTGGCGATCAAGGGGTTAACTGTGTTCCATAGTGTGTGTTCTAACTGTGGGGGGGGGGACTGACTAGGGGAGGAGAGAGATCGGTGTTCATACTTGGTATGAGCACACGATCCGTCTCCTCTCCCCTAAGAGAACCGGGATCTGTGTGTTTACACACACAGATCCCGGTTTTTGCTCTGTCACGAGCGATCGCGGGGGCACGGCAGTCATCGCGCCCGCTGAGCATTCACATCGGCTCTGGTGTGGCGCCGCGGGTGCTCCCTAGTGGTCAAAAGCCGAACTGACGTACAGTTACGTCGTTTCGCACAGGGGAGCCAACCTGCCGCAGTACAACTGCGGCAGCTGGTCAGGAAGGAGTTAATAATAGCAATCACATGAAGCCATTTATTATCGCATAGTTTTTTGGATCCTTTTAAAATCATAATGACAACAGAAATCACCCAAATGGCCCTGATAAAAGTTTAAATACCCAGGGGTCTCCAAATTTTCTAAACAAAGGGACGGTTTGATGTCTTTCAGACTTTAGAGGGGCCAGACTAGGGCTAGTGGAAGTAGAAAATGTGCTGGCGACCAGTTGGAGTCAACTATGCCCTATCTTTGGTGTCAGTGGGAGGAATAATGGCCCATCTTAGGTACCAATGGAAGGAATTATGCCCCATTGTTGGTTTTAATGGAAGGAACTGTGCCCCATCATTAGTGTCAGTGGGAGGAATTGTGCCCCATTGTTGGTGTCAGTGGGAAGAATCGTGCCCTTTTTATGGTGTCAGTGGAAGGAATTATGCCCCATTGTTGGTGTCAGTGGATGTAAGGGCCACATAAAGGCAAGCAAAGGGCCACATCTGGCCCCCGGGCCGCAATTTGGGGACCACTGCCCTAGAGAATAAAATGGCGGACGTTGCAATACTTTTTGTCACACTGTATTTGTGCAGCGCACTTTTTTTGGAAAAATACACGTTTTTGAATGAAAAAATAAGACAACAGTAAAGTTAACCCAATTTTTTTTATATTGTGAAAGATGATGTTACATCGAGTAAATTGATACTCAACATGTCACGCTTCAAAGTTGCGCCCGCTCGTGGAATGGCGACAAACTTTTACCCTTAAAAATCTCCATAAGCAACGTTTCAAAAAATTCTACAGGTTGCATGTTTTGAGTTACAGAGGAGGTCTAGGGCTAGAATTTTTGCTATCGGTCTAACGATTGTGGTGATACCTCACATGTGTGGTTTGAACAGATCTCATATTTACACTAAAATGCAATAATAATAAAAAAAAAATGTCGTTTGAAAAAATAAATAAAAAATGTTGTTTTAAGAGCTACGGGCGGAAGTGACGTTTTGATGTCGCTTCCGCCCTGCAATGGTATGGAGCTGGATGGGGGCCATCTTCCTCTCACTCAGCTCCATACCATAGAGGGGAGAGGACGAGATCTTCTCCGCCGCTGCCAGCGGCTCCGGTAAGCAGCGGAGGGCACCAGAGCACGGCGGAAGGGGGGGGTGCCTCTCCCGTTGCCGATAAAAGTGATCTTGCGGCGAATCCACTGCTGAGATGACTTTTATCTGAAAGAGGACTGCCCGCTGAAGAAGAGGACACCGGGTAGTTAGCTGCCATAAAAACGATAACCCTCTTCCAAATGCGTACAATGACGACGGGCGGTCCGTAAGTGGTTAAAAACAATTACACTGTCTTTTTGGAGAGCAGCCTGTATTTCTCCTGCGGTTACCTGTGGGTTTTTCTTTGTATCCTGAGCAATTCTTCCGCCAGTTATGGCTGCAATCTTTCTTGGTCTACTTGACCTTGGCTTGGTATCAAAAAAGCCCCTCATTTTCTACTTCTTAATAAGTGATTAAACAGTACTGGCTGGCATATTCAAGGCTTTGGATATCTTTTTATATCCTTTTCCATCTTTGTAAAGTTTCATTACCTTGTTGTACAGGTCTTTTGACTGTTCTTTAGCAAACAAGAAACAACGACTCCTGCGCACAGGTGGTTCACCAGAAATGCGTCAACACAGGCCTTGCTGCCCTCAAGGATGGGGAATCCTAGTGCAAACTGAAATAAAAGAAAAATAAGGGCGCACCAGCCTTGTGTATTAACTTTTTTTTTTAAATTTATTAAAATGATAAAAAGAAACAACTCACAAGCAATGGGTGGAAGGAGCACAACATAAAGTGTACCGACAGCCAGCATGCGACTTTAGGATGAGCGATACCTTCCAAAGATCGTGGAGAGGTGCATACACATCACAATCAGCTAACGCGTTTCGAAGGGAACGTCCCTTCTTCGTCAGAGCTATGCAGTGAATAATAATATTATTCATTCACCAATTGGAGTACTGCCCATATGATTGGAGGGCACAAGAGGGAGGGATCCTCTGAGGGGGAGGAGCCCCATATCCCACCCTTGTTTCATTGATACTCAGGCATTTATAAGGAGTGACTGCTGAAGGAGGGATCACTGCATAGCTCTGACGAAGAAGGGACGTTCCCTTCGAAACGTGTTAGCTGATTGTGATGTGTATGCACCTCTCCACGATCTTTGGAAGGCATCGCTCATCCTAAAGTCGCATGCTGGCTGTCGGTACACTTTATGTTGTGCTCCTTCCACCCATTGCTTGTGAGTTGTTTCTTTTTATCATTTTAATAAATTTTTTTTAAAAAGTTAATACACAAGGCTGGTGCGCCCTTGTTTTTCTTTTATTTCTTTTGACTGTTCTTTTCTACCTCCTCATGGCTCAGTGTCTAGCCTGCTTAGTGCATCCATGTGATAGCTAACAAACTCATTGACTATTTATAAACAGACACTAATTGTGATTTAAAAAGACACAAATGTGGGAAATTAACCTTTAATTGCCATTTTAACCCATGTGTGCCACCTTCTGTGTGTGCCAAGGCCAAACACTCCAGGGTATCTAAACTTTTTATCAGGGTCATTTGAGTGATTTCTGTTATCATTATGATTTAAAAAGGATCCAAAAAACTATGTGATAATAAATGGCTTCACATGATTGCTATCCTTAACCACTTCACGCAAATCGCCGTACCTATACGTTGGTACTTTGATGCTAAATACCGTTGTTATGGCAGCAGCTAGCTGCCAAAACCCTGGTATTTTCGGGAACGGCGTGCATTGCTCTTTAAGATAAAAGTGGTCTCTGTGGCAGGTTCACCACAAGATCACTTTTATCAGTGGCGGGAGAGGAGCCCACCCCCCTCCCGCTGTGCTCTGGTCATCTCCGCAGCTTACCGGAGCCATCGTAGCAGCAGAGACGATCGTGTCCGTTCCCCTGACTGCCTGGATGCCGAGTGAGGGGAAGATGGCCCCTGCTCAGCTCCATGGCATTGGAGGGTGGAAGTGACGCCAAATGTCACTTCCGCCCAATGCTCTTAAAGGAGACTTTTTTTTTTTCAAATTACATTTTTTTTTTAATTTATTGCATTTTTGTGTAAATATGAGATCTGAGGTCTTTTTCACCTCAGATCTCATATTTAAGAGGTCCTGTCATGCTTTCTTTCTCTTACAAGGGATGTTTACATTGCTTGTAATAGGAATAAAGGTGACCCAAACAATTTTTTGTAAAAAGACAGTGTCAAAATAAAAAATAAAAAGTAAAATAAATAAGAATTTTTTTTTTAATTTAAAGTGCCCCGTTCCGATGAGTTTGCGCGCAGAAGCGAGTGCATACATGAGTAGCGCTCCGCATATGAAAACGGTGTTCAAACCACACATTTGAGGTATTCCTGTGATTGTTAGAGCGAGAGCAATAATTCTAGCCCTAGACCTCCTCTGTAACTCAAAACTGGTAACCTGTAGACATTTTTGAACGTCGCCTATGGAGATTTTTAAGGGTAAAAGTTTGTCGCCATTCCACAAGCAGGCGCAATTTTGAAGTGTGACATGTTGGGTATCAATTTACTTGGCGTAACATTATCTTTCACAATATAAAAAAATTGGGCTAACTTTACTGTTGTCTTATTTTTTAATTAAAAAAAGTGGATTTTTTCCAAAAAAGTGTGCTTGTAAGACCGCTGCGCAAATACGGTGTGACAGAAAGTATTGCAACGACCGCCGTTTTATTCTCTAGGGTGTTAGAAAAAAATATATAATGTTTGGGGGGTTCTAAGTAATTTTCTAGCAAAAAAAAGAATGATTTTAACTTGTAAACACAGAGTCTAAAAAATAGGCCCGATCCTTAAGTGGTTAAATAAAATATAGTTTTTTGCGCATGATCAGTCATATTTTCAATTTTACTGCCCAAATTTCACAATTTCTGCCAGGGTATGCAAACTTTTGAGCACGACTGTATATACTGTGGATGACATAAGAGTGTCTTGGAAGATCTGTGGAAGTGTTGATTTCTTCTATTCACTTGCAAAAGTGGTGGACTCTTATTATTATTATTTGGACTTTTTGGAGGACTTTCTATTACACACTTTGACACTATTTATGTGCACTGTTATAATTTTTTTATATGTTGAAGTATTTATATGTGTTTTTGCGCCACCTAAAATCTGTTTATTGTTATCATCTCAGTCATCATTATAGAAAATATAGTGAATGTTCAAAGTTTTGATAAAGTGCAAGTAGACATACTATGTGCGTGAACTGTCCTCCTTCTTGCTAACCTATTTCTGTCTCCAGCTGCTGTATTAGACTGAGGATTTAATTAAATGGGTGACCATTTGGATTTTTTTTTTTTTTTTTAACAGAAAAAGCACTTGGATTTTTAGTGGAGTAAATAAAAGATGTGGATATGTTAATGTACAAAGGAGTGTGTGCCCAGTTATGTGGTTGTGGAATGATCAGATCTAAGAAGAAACAAGATGTGCCCACGCATATAACTGCCAGATGATATGACTCCTCTTTTTCATCATGTCTCAGTACGACGCATTGGCTTGATGTGTTAAAGTCCAGAAAACGAAGCACTATTACCATTTGTAATTATTGCTGCACTTCACATGCTGATTAAGTGCCTTACTTCTTTGAATGTCAGTAAAGGAAAATTCACATGTGAAGCTGAGAGATAATTACATACAGCACTTACCCCATATCCAAATTTACTGTTCTTTTTTTAAGTAAGTTCAGGCTTAAAAAGAAAGCAGCTCTGTATATCTCAGCAAATACAGCTGCAAATGAATAAACAGCTGCATTTACTGAGCCATTGAAAGCTGACCATGTTCCTACATGATTGGTCTTCTTGTTTTTTGCTAGGAAATTAAAATGAAAAAAGTGTGCTCCCATCGAATGCCTAAAGTTCAATGGGAATAGCCCAGAGTTTGCAGATAAGTTAAGGGATAACTTTACTTTCATACATTTTTTCTTACATTTACTCCCCCTTCACTCCCGAGTAACCCTCCATCATTCCCCACCATCACATAGCTCAATACTCAACTGTCCACGCTCCCAGCAGATCTACATTGTGCAAACAATGGGGGGGCTGCACATCCAGCACTGCAAACTCTGCCAGGCAGTCGTGTAATACCGCATGTTCAGAAAATCCTACGAAAAATCCTAAGAAGAGGAGCAGACCAGATGGAAGAGTTTGCGTCAGTGGCTGGGCTTCACGTTTGGAGCATTACATGAATATGGATAGGTAAGTTTAAAATTTTAGGTGGGTGCTGGCTGGGGGGGGGGTGTATGAAAGGGTGTATTTGTATAATTATATGGTATACTGTATATAAGTATCCTTAAAAGCATAACTCGAACCAAAGCTTTTTTTTGTAGACAGTATAGAATGATTGTAACTAGCCTTGCACCGATACCAGTGCCAATACTAAGCATTTGCACTTGTACTTGTGCAAATGCTCCGATATTAAAACTGATACCTTCAGACTCAGTTCACATATGTTTGGGCCGGTTTGCAGTGCGATTTCAAAGCCTGGTCCAGTGCGATTTCATTCAGCGCTTCAGGTGTGATTGCAATGCAAATTGTAGTGTATTAGATTAGAAATCGCACCTGAACCGTACTGAAATCGCACAGGACTCTTTTTCAAATCGCACTGTGGCTGGCCCACATATATGTGCACAGGCTGCGCCCTGAGCCCACCCAGTTGTGTGACAATAGCGAGTTAATAATTGCGATTGTCTTCCTACTTCTCCTCCCGGCCAATCAGGAAGCAGGTCTCAAGACCCAATTGGCCGAGAGGAGAAGTGATCGTATTGGCTGGGAGCAGGGGGAGGTGCCGAGGAGGCAAAGCAGGGGGAAGCTGCTGAAGCTGTCCGTGGCCTTTATGGAGTAAGTGTGGGGCTGATAGACGGAGGGACGGGTGAGCGATGGGGGGTTTAACCGACCAACCAGCCGACTGACCGATCGATCGACAGAGTGATGGGGGTGCGGGGGCAGGGGGTTTTGACTGGCCAATTGACCAAATGGACAAACTGGGGGGGGGTTGTTTGCTGCCCCACTCCAAAAAAAAAATAGAGCACCAGCCGCTATTGGCCAGAAGGAAGGTGCAGTTTTCACACAGATGCCAATGAAAACCGGTTGTTTCAACCCTTTTTCTCTATAAAACTAAACAATAGGTTTTTGGCTAGAATTGGGCTTCAATATCAAACATGCGCCATTTAGCATTATACAAGTGATTCTAGAGGGGATGCCCCCCACTTATATCACCTTGCCATGGATTTACTAAAGCCGGAGAGTGCAAAATCTGGTGCAGCTCTGCATAGAAACCAATCAGCTTCCAGGTTTTATAGTCAAAGCTTAATTGAACAAGCTGAAGTTAGAAACTGGTTGGCTACCATGCAGAGGTGCACCAGATTTTGCACTTGCACCAGTTTTAGTAAATCAACCCAATGTGTTCAAAAAAATAAACTATTTAAGACGGAGAGCATGAACAGTGGAGTTCTGAACTTTCTGCAGTTCCTTTACCGTAGTTACTACAGTCTGTCTCAATCTTTTTACCCCAGAGGAACCTTTGAAATAATTTACAGGTCCCAAGGAATCCCTAGTAAGATTATTCCATTGTGGTAATTGCCCCTTACATTGGTGATGGTAAGGGGGAAGAATGCCCCTTACAGCGGTGACCTGAATGACACCCTTGCAGTCATACTGCTAGCTCTTACACAGAAAAAGGTGGAAAAGGATCAAAAGGTGAGAACACCTAGAATAATAACAGCGCACCAACCCCTTGAACTGAAACCACCCCCATACACAGATGCGCTGGTAAAAAATCGGTGCCCTGATGAGCTAGATGTGAGTTTACAGTGTGAAGCAATGTAAAACAATATGAAACTGTATGATATACCGTAATACAAAACCAAATGACAGATGAAGCGTATGCAAGCTAAATGCCGTGGGTAGCCCAGAATACTATACAACACACCACTAATCTAACTCTGGAAGTGCTGCTTCTTCCACTCCTACAGAAAAAGGTGGGGGGGGAATGTGCTTGGTAGAGTCCATGTTTCCAGTTCTGGTGACGTCACATACGGCCTGCAGAGCACAAGCCAAGGAGGCGCTTCTGGGTTCATAGTATAGTAACAACTACATGCTGTTTTACAAATTTTTAATGTGAGTGCATTTTTGTATAAGAGTGTCTTGATAAATTGCAATATTACACTATGATGGGATCCTTCCTTTATTTCCTTTGCTTTATCTGTAGCCATTAACCATCTTTAGGAGGAAAAGATAATACATTGCTGCTGGAGGAGGATAAAAGTGGAGGAGGCTTATGAAAGGTATGAAAGGAGGACCCATTCTGAGCTTTGCCATTGCCTTTGGTAATATCTTACATGCTTGTTTGACCTCTCTAGCTGTATAGTGGGGGGTCCATTCCTTCCGGTGAGTGTGGGCACACTTGGGGAAAGTGCACCAATAATATATCAGTGTAAAGAGGAAGTGGAGGATCTGCACATGAGCACAGAGCAATTTATATTTTCCTTGCCACTTATTTTGGGACTTTCAATAGAATATAAATACTGTCACATATGTTGTATCAATCTATTACTGTAAGGAGGAAGTGGTTGATCCGCATTGACACATTTTTGAATTTTTGGGATTTTTTTGAAGATTTGTGTTAAGACTTATATGTTATATATATAAATAATTACATTCATGTATTCATGTGTAGAGGATGCAGTGGATCTGCATTGTATAGTAGTAAGGTGCATGGCACTCTTTACATATATATGAGTTGCTAAAGATACACACACACATGCAATTGATTTCATTATATTTTTTATTTTTGTTTTTTCATTGGTGTAAAAAGTAAGTGGTGGCTCTGCATTCACTCATTCTATAAATGCTTTATTTTTACATACCATGCTCATATCACCGCCTATGTCATTATGGTATAAATAAATGATAATGCTGTGTATTTTTCTGGCACTATCAGATGGGAGGTTAATTAGCCACAGCTCAAGGAACCACTCCCCTGGAGGAACCTTAGGGTTGCAAGGAACCCTGGTTGAGAATGGCTAAGATAATCTCTTCATCCAGTTTACACCTGACAGACTCTACCCTCTGAGTACGGACCCCTGTCCCTTATATAGTACACAGAACCAGTGGGTTGGACCCAGAAAATCCCGCCAAAAGACTAAACTGGGAAAGCATTAACTCCTACCCTCCTGTCCGGGACAGTACCTAACTGGCTTATTCCAACCCGCTTACAGCATGAATCTGATTTTAATGAACAGCATAAATCTTCCAAGTGTTCTGCTGTATTGCCATATGGATGATGTGAAATACTTAATGTATACTGTCCCCTTTCTTCTCAAAAAGATCTAGCACTATAATTTATAATTCAAATGCACATGAATTGCTTATTGTTTGTCCTTGCTAACCCTAGTTGTCTTAGCTTACTAAAGCAGAGTGCCCATTTACTCAATATGCTCAGATGCAGGTGCAGTCCCCTTTAAGGGCCAGTTCACAACAGAACACGGTGCTGGAAACATACAGTCCATGCACATTTCCTGCACCACATTCAAAATACACTGCACTTGCAATCAGCAGCGGCTGTCAGTGTTAACATCTCCCCAAATGCAGGTCGTAAATGCAGTGTGATTGCCTGCACCAAATGGTGTGATACAGTAGTACCACACCATCTTGTGCTATTTCAGCCCATTCAAATGAATAAGCTGCAATCGCACTGCACCCAGATCGCAGGTGAATTGCACAGGAACACACTGTTCTCACATTCCTGTGCGATTCTGTTGTGTCCCTTCGACACGGGGTCTCTCAGTGTTGCTAGCAATGCTGCCAGTATCCACTCAGCAAGTTACACACACAGGCCGGATGCACTTCTTAACCAGGTTAAAGGTTTATTACTTACTCAGAAACATGATGACATTCTTACATGGAGGAGTCGTAATACATCAGGGCTCTGTCTTTACCGGATGTAATTCCCCCTAAGTATCATGCGGCGGTTTCCAGTCCCACACACACTCGTGGCTGACTTCCTGGTACAGCCCCTCCCTCAGCATGCATCAGGAGAAAGGGGTCAAGGGTTACAGTGATTCCGCACAAACATCACACCTCCCCTTTTTCTCGAAAAACAAAAATATATATATAACAAGAGAACAAAATACTCAACACATAAAATACTCAACACATAAAAGAACAAGGCAAGCAGGATTAATCAGCAAGTAGTGTCTCCAACTCATTTCTGTGGCTTCTGCAGCACTTCAGGAGCCCTTGGTCTCAGTTTCTTGACCTCCATTGTGTCCTGTAAGATTTCAGTGCTTTGCCAAAGAGGAATTTGATGTCTTTGGCAGGCAGACTTACTAAGTGGCACAGCACTGGGAGGGATAGTCGGTCAAAGGTTCTGCAGATGTCAGTGGGTGTCCAACAGACCAATCAGTCTCTGCAACTCCAGGCACATGTCCGGGCTCCTCAGGAATATGGTCACCAATAGTTTCAGTGGTTGGTTGTAAACTTGTGGGATCATGCCAGACACCATGCCATATGTCACCAGTAGAGCCCTGAGTAGATTCTAGTGGTTGGTTAGAAAGAGGGGTGGGTTTGTCTCTAGTGGTCGGCAAATGCGCTTCCTCAATTGCAAAAGGTTGTCCAACATAAACGCCACTCTCCAGGCGAACAAGGTACATTCTTCTTCCAAGAGGTCCATCAATAATGCCAGGAAGCCGATGAGGCAAAACTCTGTAATTTCGAAACCATACAAGATCACTGGCATGGAATCCAGGACAACCTGGCAGAGGAGGTGTTGGTGACTGTTCCTGTGGATGAACTAAATCAAGTTGGGTGCGGAGATGCCTGCCAAACATAAGAAAAGCAGGGGACAGCCCAGTAGTAGTTTTGTGTTTCGGTACATGGTCAAGAACTCCAGTAGCTTCTCCTGTGACATTCTGACCTGGTCTAGAGTGGACAGTAAGTGCTTCCTAAACGTCTGCACAAACCGTTCTGCCAGCCCATGCGAAGCTAGATGATAAGGAGCTGTCTTGTAGTGTTGGATGCTCAAACCACTGAGGTAGGATTGAAACTCATGCGATGTAAATTGAGTTCCATTGTCCGAGACTATGGCTGTTGGCAAGCCTTATTGAGCAAAGAGCTTCCTTAAGACTAGAATGGTATCTACCTCCTGACATTTTGAATGTGCATCTACCATGATCAAATACATTTTAACCTGGATTGGGACTGCAAAATCAAGATAGAGTCTTGATTTTCTGGTCTGGGATAGAATTTTGGGGGTCCCACACCATTTTTTTGCGTAATGTTTTTATTGATATACATACCAGACTCTCATCAAACATAAGTGTCTGATATGTATTTGTAAGACAGAATCCAGTGCAGGATTTCATTTTGTTTTGTATTTGGGGTCCCCTGTTAGGATTTGTACCAGACCCTCATCTCTGAGAGGTGATAGATGAAGGAAATCCTCGACCACATTATTTATAAACAGAAGTAAGCAAATAAAGTTGTCATTTACCTGCAATTTAAACAACATTTTTTTTCTTGTAAATGTCAGTTTTGCTGCAGTAGGTTATATACAGCAGTGGTTCTCAACCTCAGTCCTCAAGTACCCCCAATAGGCCATGTTTTCAGGTTTTCCTTTAATTTGCACTGCTGCTTTAAACCAATATCAATGACGTGGTATTGATAAGAGCTATTTTATCTAAGGAAAGTTCCCAAAGCATGGCCCATTGGGGGTACTTGAGGACTGAGGTTGAGAACCACTGGTATACAGTATATCATACAGATGCAACACTTCTCAGAAAAGTTAAGAGCATCAAAAAATAACAACAAGATCACTTCAGTGTCACATCCATATACATTATGAAATACGTACAAGAAAAAACTCTTTTGCTCTAAAGGCAAATTAGGACACTGTGTGGTATAAAATGGTATAAAATCCATATAATTTTAATTAAAAACAAAAGTTAAAAAGGCATGTAAAGTCATGCATTGATAAAAACATATATTAAAAAAATCAACTAAATTGCATCTAATGTTACAGGCTAGTGAGTAAATGAGTCTTTGTGCGTCAATGCGTTTTACTTGTCCGCTTCCTCAGGACACAAAAAAGAACAGAACATGATTCACTACATAAGTGGAAAATATTGATTGTATTATACAAATTCACAAAAATATATTATTCTCAAAGCATATCTATGTACATTGCATCCATAAAAAGTATATTTTCCCACCTTGCCTAAAACAATGAGCGCGCATAGAGGAATGCTCCCTGGGTGGACACCGGGGCAAAAAGGAAACCAACCAATCAGTAGCCCACAAAACTCAGTACTGAGTACAACCCTCACACTTTTGTAAATATTTTATTATATCTTTTCATGTAACACTCAAGAAATGACTCTTTGCTACAATGTAAAGTAGTGAGTGTACAGCTTGTATAACAGTGTAAATTTGCTGTCCCCTCAAAATAACTCAACACACAGCCATTAATGTCTAAATCACTGGCAACAAAAGTGAGTACACCCTAAGTGAAAATGTGCATATTGGGCCCAATTAGCTATTTTCCCTCCCCAGTGTCATGTGACTCGTTAGTGTTACAAGGTCTCAGGTGTGAATGGGGAGCAGGAGTGTTAAATTTGGTGTTATCGCTCTCACGCTCTCATGCTGGTCACTGGAAGTTCAACATGGCACCTCATGGCAAAGAACTCTCTGCGGATCTAAAAAAAAGAATTTTTGCTCTACAAAAAGATGGCCCAGGCTATAAGAAGATTGCCAAGACCCTGAAACTGAGCTTGGCCAAGACGATACAGCGGTTTAACAGGACAGGTTCCACTCAGAACAGGCCTTGCCATGGTCTACCAAAGAAGTTTAGTGCATGTGCTCAGTGTCACATCCAGAGGCTGTCTTTGGGAAATAGATGTATGAGTGTTGCCAGCATTGCTGCAGAGGTTGAAGAGGTGGTGGGTCAGCCTGTCAGTGCTTAGACCATATGCCGCACACTGCATCAAATTGGTCTGGCTGTCGTCCCAGAAGGAGGCCTCTCCTAAAGATGATGCACAAGAAAGCTCGCAAACAGTTTGCTGAAGACAAGCAGACTAAGGACATGGATTACTGGAACCATATCCTGTGGTCTGATGAGACCAAGATAAGCTTATTTGGTTCAGATGGTGTCAAGCGGGTGTGGCGGCAACCAGGTCTTGCCTACAGTCAAGCATGGTGGTGGAAGTGTCATGGTCTGGGGCTGCATGAGTGCTGCCAGCACTGGTGAGCTACAGTTCATTGAGGGAACCATGAATTCCAACATGTATTCTGACATACTGAAGCAGAGCATGATCCCCTCCCTTCGGAGACTGGGCCGGAGGGCAGTATTCCAACATGATAACGACCCCAAACACACCTCCAAGATGACCACTGCCTTGCTAAAGAAGCTGAGGGTAAAGCTGATGGACTGGTCAAACATGTCTCCAGACCTTAACCCTATTGAGCATCTGTGGGGTATCTTCAAATGGAAGGTGGAGGAGTGCAAGGTCTCTAACATTCACCAGATCCGTGTTGTGGTCATTGAAAAGTGAAAAAGGACAACCTGTGAAGCTCTGGTGAACGCCATGCCCAAGAGGGTTAAGGCAGTGCTGGAAAATAATGGTGGCCACAAAAAATATTGACACTTTGGGCCCAATTTGGACATTTTTACTTATGGGTGTACTCACTTTTGTTTCCAGCAGTTTAGACATGAATGCCTGTGTGTTGAGTTATTTTGAGGGGACAGCAAATTTACACTGTTATACAAGCTGTACATTCACTACTTTACATTATAGTAAAGTATCATTTCTTCAGTGTTGTCACATGAAAAAATATAATAAAATATTTACAAAAATGTGAGGGGTGTACTCACTTTTGTGAGATACTGTATATGTGTACGATTTTTATTATCTTTATCAAAAGATATTTTATATCTTTTTTGTGGATTTAAATCGCACCTACCTCAAAAATGTATATACACATACGTACACTATATTACCAAAAGTATTGGGACACCTGCCTTTACACACATCAACTTTATTGGCATCCTAGTCTTAGTCCATAGGGTTCAATTTTGCGTTGGCCCACCCTTTGCAGCTATAACAGCTTCATCTCTTCTGGGAAGGCTGTCGAGATGTGAACGAGAAGGCCTGGCTCACAGTCTCATTTCTAATTCATCCCAAGGGTGTTCTATCGGGTTGAGGTCAGAACTCTGTGCAGGCCAGTTAAGTTCCTCCACCCCAGTCATCTGTGCAGTCATCCTGGAACATAGTTACATAGTAGGTAAGGCTGAAAAAAGACAATAGTCCATCTAGTTCAAACTGTGTGGGTGCATGTGTATCAGTGTCTTTAATGCTTTCCCATATTCCTGTATGTTGTGTCCTTTAAGATGTACATCCAAAAGTCTTGTAAAGATATCCATACTCGCCGCAGCCACCACCAATTGTGAGAGAGAGTTCCATATCCTTATTCCCCTCACAGTGAAGAACCCCCTATGCAGTTTAAGGTTAAATCGCTTCTTCTCCAGTCTCATTGTGTGGCCCCATGTCCTTTTACACTCCCTATGACTGAATAGTTTATTTCCTATGCTGAGATCCCCATTGAGATATTTGTAGATCGCTATCATATCTCCTCTCAAGTGTCTTTTCTCCAGCGAGAATAAATCCAGTGTTTGCAGTCGTTCCTCGTAATTGAGGTCCTCCAGTCCCCCTATTAGTTTAGTTGCCCTTCTTTGGACTCTCTCCAACTCCAGCACATCCCTTCTGAGGACTGGTGACCAGAACTGGACTGAAAACTTCAGATGAGGCCTAACCAGAGTTTTATAAAGTGGCAGAATTATATAAAGTGTCAGAATGAAGGAGCCATCCCCAAACTGTTTCCACAAAGTTGGGAGCATGAACTTGTCCAAAATGTCTTGGTATGCTGACGCCTTAAGAGGTCTCTTCACTAGAACTAAGGAACCTAGCCCCAACCCTGAAAAACAACCCCACACTATAATTCCCCCTCCACCAAATGATTTGGACCATTGCACAAAGCAAGGTCCATAAAGACATGGATGAGCGAGTTTGGGGTGGAGGAACTTAACTGGCCTGCACAGAGTTCTGACCCCAACCCGATAGAACACCTTTCGGATTAATTAGAGTGAAGACTGCGAGCCAGGCCTTCTCGTTCACAGCAGTCACTTCGGGAAGAATGGTCAAATATTCCTATAGACACGATCCTACACCTTGTGTACAGCCTTCCCATAAGAGTTGAAGCTGCTATAGCTGCAAATGGTGGGCCAACGCAATATTGAACACTATAGACTAAGACTGGGATGCTATTAAAGTTCATGTGCGTGTAAAGGCAGGTGTAACAATACTTTTGGTAATAAGTGTATATGTTAATATATACTGACCATAAATATATATTACACTCCTCTTAAAGTACTTACTTGAGTGGATAAGATGGTATATGTACAGGAAAACCTACGGTAGCCGTACGTGTGAATACAGGATCACATAATTTCAAGGAGATCATACACATTCCAGATGATATAAGTGAAGAATATGTTAATGGCTTCTCATAATAGGTACAGTCATCAGGTGGATAGAAGGTAGATACACTGTTTTGTTGCATCTCTGGTGGCGGTGGGTACTCTTGATACTGGTGAGCATTTCTCTGATACATGCTGGGTTGGATATGCTCCCGGCTATGTAATAAGGGACTTTTGTTGTGTTTGTTTTCCAGTAGGACACACTTGTATGGGTGGGTACATCCCTGTAGGAGGGATTCCTTGATATTGTTACTGGCCCCTAGCTGTGGACACACAGTGTATCTACATTCTATCCTCCCTATTATGAGTAACCATTGCACTCAACCAAACAAATTGAAAAAAAAATGTTTTCTTTTTGGTACTGTACATGTTTTCCCAAGGCAATGTCCAGCCCCTCACTTGCCATTTGTTTGACAATCTCTTGCCTGCTAAAAGATGGGCATTACTTTTGTTTTTAATTTTGGCTTCCATTGACTTTAATGGGGTTCCGGATACAAGTAGAGCTGTGGAAGCAGGACCATGGTCAGAAGGGTGAAGTGATCACACATCATCAGGGAACTGATGGGGTGTCATGCACTCTTGGGCCCATCTAAAAAAATGGCAATTGATGCATGTTCTTGAAGCACTGAATGGCCCTGATGTGTGCTATGTAGACTCCTGGGAAAAAGCAGGCATTGTTAGAATTCCCTTTTAGAAAAAATTGTGGTACCACCTAATCAAGAACTCATACATAGTGCAAGACTTTACTGTCTTCATTGAGCACTTAACCTCAGAAGCAGCTCCATTTGTTTCCAGGACCCTCACAGTGGTCCTGCAAGGTACAGTACTAGTTAGAAATCGTAACATTAAAGCTCCTCCACTTCACCTGCTCCCTGTTAAAGCAGTGGCAGAACTAGCCCTAATCAAGGATGCATCTGCCCCCAAGGTGGGGCACATACAGCTGTAAGAGTTTCATCGTGTTTTCATGGTAGTCCTATGTGGCAAGAGTAATTATGGCTCAGTAGTTGGCAGAAATGAATCAAGAGTTGGCAGGAGAGCAAATACTACCACTGGGGGAACTGACGCCCATTCTGCTAGAAGCAGTAAGGTATCTACTGGATGTTTTCCTAAGGGGAATCTTTTGGGCAAGGTGTTCTTACAGGGGTATAATAACCTGGGCTGTAGCAATGGGACTAAACATAAGAGATATCAAAGCATATCTCCACACCCCTACCAAGAAGTCAAGCAGCTGTTAGAACAGATGCAACAATGTGTGAGCAAAAAGTAAGAGCCCATGGGTGGCTCCAATCATCCTGGTGAGAAAAAAAGGATGACACCCTCCACTGTTGTGGAAATTATATCCACCATTGACAGAACCAGGTGTTCTGTCGCCAACATCCCAATAAATTGTGAACAAGACAAAATTCTCCCTTTGGGACGGTGACTTTTAAGGCGACATAAACACCAAAAGATTTAAAAAATATACATTTTATTATAAAGAACATTGGAACATATCAATAAAAACATGTCTGTGCAAAGACAAATACAGATGTCAATATGAATTTATGCATGACATATACAGATACGGACGCCACCACACAGGAAGGCGGGGCGGCAACATGCGCTCCAAAGACACCAACACACAACCATGGCAACACAGCAAAGGGTGGAGGACCCCTGTGGGGAAGTGCTTGTCTCTACCTCTGCCGTACAATGCAAGGGGCCCACATTGGGAACCGTGGTGGACCCGGGCAGAGAGCATCATCTGAAGGGGCAGATCTTCCACACCACCCACCAAGCCACCCAGCACCAAGCGAGAGAGGGGGCAAGAAATGTCTACCTCTTGTAATTGCAGATCACAGATAAAAAGAAGAATTGCTTGTGCATTCATCTATATCAAAAAAGTGTATATATAACAACAGATCTAGATCGAAATCAAGTACAATAGGGAAAAAGGAACCTGGATTGTTTTAACACAGCAAAAACATTATATATAATAAATAGATTCAGAAAAAAACAAAAAACAAGGTAGACAGAACCGAAAAAAAATGTACAGCAGAAAGAAAATGTAAACAGAAGTCCCATACTGACACGGGTTGCAAAAAGATAATACATACCCAAATGGATGCAAGTAGGGATTGCATCATCTATGACCAACATACAGAGACAGTGTATAAGCAAGAAATACATATACACGTATATACAAATGCATATATAAACACGTATATATATATATATATATATATATATATATATATATATATATATATGTATATGTGTGTGTGTGTGTGTATATAGGGAAAAGGGAGAGTCATTCTTCCCATCCCCTGGATGAAAAACCATCAAGGAAAGGGCGGTAGCTCATTGAGGCCAGGGGGTGAGGTAGCTTCTAGGCAGATTATCCACCGTGTTTCACGTTGGAGTAAGATCATATTCTAATCACCACCTCTATCACTAGGCTCTTTTGTGAAATTCCTGTTTGGTTTCACCTACATAAAGGCAACTGCACTGGCATACCAACAGATATAACACCCCGGCTGTTTTACAGTTGGCATAATGGGTTGGTCTGAATACTTTCCCATTGGAAAGCTTATTGTATGATCCTATATACATGTACTGGCAATATCCGCATCCACCGTATCTAAATGTTCCCATGCCTTTGCAGGGGTCTTTTCTGAATTCCCCCATAAATTCACTATGGACAAGAAGATCTTTTAAAGACCTTGTCCTGCAATATGATATAGAGGGGGTCTCTGAAATAAATGGATTCAAAGATGGGTCAATACATAATAAGTGCCAATACTTGGATATAATTTGTTTAATTCTTTTATATTGTTTCGTGTATCTTGTGATAATCCTAAGTGTATTGGGTTGTAATTCTTTTGATCTTGTAGGGTTTGTTTTTTTATTATCAAAGAGTAGACTATGTCTAGATTATTTGTTGGCTTTCTTGAATGCCTTTTTCAGACAAGTTAAGGAATAGCCTTGTTGTAGCAGTCTATCCCTGAGATTATTGGCCTCTGTTTGTAAAACTAAACACTGAACAATTCCGGCAGATACGCAGAGATTGACTGTAATGGATAGGTCTAATCAATGGTTGGGGATGTGCGCTACTGGCATGTAATATTGTATTGCCTGCTGTGGCTTTACAAAACAGTGAGCTTGTGAGTGTACCGTCCTTTTCTTTTTGAATGGAAACGTCCAGAAAATTTATTTTATCTGGACTGTATGTTATTGTAATGCTCAGATTACATGTGTTGTTGTTCATTGCTTTTACACATTGATGGAGTTGTTCAAGGATCCATTCCAGATGGTCAAAATATCGTCTATGTAGCGATACCATGTCAAAATATTGTCGGTGAAGTGAACAAGATTCTCATCCGCCAAAAATGATTGCTCCCACTCCCCCAGGTACAGATTGGCATAGGATGGGGCACAACATGTCCCCATCGCTATGCCCTGCACCTGGAGAAAGTTTGAGCCGTCAAAAGAGAACACATTGTGTGTAGGTATGTGCTCTAAAGAAAAGAGCACAAACTAATTAAAACCAAGGTTGGGAAAGGATGTGTCTGATAGCTAAGATGCCCTGCTGGTGGTGGATGAAGCTGTACAAAGCTTCAACATCTATCGCCACCAGCAGGGCATCTTGAGGCACCTGTATCCTCTCAAGGTTTTGGAGGAGATGCATAGTGCCCCTGATGTGGGAAGGTAGATTGGTTACATATGGTCTAATTTGTTCATTGATGAACTTGCTCAAATTCTCTGTTATGCCACCTCGTCCAGATACAATCAGTCTACCTGAGGGATTCTCGATGCGTTTTTATGAATTTTCGGTAAACAGTACAGTAATTCTATCAATATTGTGTGAACTGTAGGCATCTGAATGCTGTTACTGTGAGCAGTGCCTATTCTCTTTCACAAATCTAGGAATCGCTTGTTGCCCTAGGACAGGCCAAGTTTTTCTCCACATTTGTTCTCGCCAAAGTGGACCAACCAAAGCGCATTTTCATTACTCCCATGTTTTTGTGCCATTTAAAAGGTATGGTTTATGGGCTGAACAATGCACAGACCACATTCCAGGGGATTATCGAACACTGCCTTGGGGACATTAACCTGGATAGTATCCTGATCTATCTAAGGCAATGAAGTGGAGTTTTTTGCCACATTCGAAGACCAACTTGCACATTTAAATACTGTGTTGGCTCTGTTGCACCAGTATAGACTGAAGCTCAACCCTGAGCAGCTCCATCTATTTAAATGTGAAATCAAGTTATTAAGACAAATGATCTGCAGACAAAGCATACTCCACGGTCCTAAGAAAGTAAATACGGAATGGAGGCTCCAACAATTGTGGTCAAAGTCAAAACGTTTCTAGGGCTGGCAGGATATTGTCAGTATTTTATCAAGCACTATGCCCCTCATTCTTTAAAATTCCCATGCAGGCCTTTGCTGACATCTCCCTTCCTCTCTGGCTAAGAACCTAACAATCTGGGGTCCATGTTCTAGCAAGTACAAGGCGGCCAGGAGAGGATCATCAACCCTTTTGCTATTTGAAGCCTACATGTGACTGAAAAGAATCCTGTAAACTATAGTTCCTTCAAATGTGTCCCCACTCACCAAATGGCGATGGCCCCCAGCTTTGCAGTCCGGGGGTCACTTCAGGCTTATGTGATGGTATCCAGAGGAGCTCAGGAGTGGTGTTGTGCACATCAGATCAAAGGATTTCTTGTTGGAATTTCTCAGCAGAATCACCAGGCACCAAAAAAGGATAAAAAAATTGAACTAATGGTGAAAAGTACCATTTGAAAAGGGATTTATTCCATATACAAATGGGTACTTACAAAATGGTTGATAAAAACAGGCATGTAAAGGGATTAGAGACAAATCCAGACGCTGCTCATGGCGTGCGTTCCAGAAACCAGGAAGTGCGTTCCAAGGAGCAGAAAATGACATCAGTGCCACCGGAAATACGTTGACATGTTTCGCCAACCTACAAGGCGTTTGTATATTCACATTTGTATTCATCTACACTTGGTCACACATGTTTAATAACATTTGCGAGCAACACATTTCCATAATTTTATAGTTCCTTCAAGCTGGAGCTGTTGGCCCTGGTGTGGGAAGTCACTGAACACTTTGCTAAGTATCTGACAAGTTTGAGTTCTGGATGGATAACGATCTATTCCATATCTTCAAACTACTAAACTTTGGCAGCTGCCCTAAGTCAGCAGTTGTCCTATCATGGTACCCAATAACCAGGCCTCACTGGCATGTGGATGAAAAAGCTGAAGTTATAGGAATCCCTGATTTGACTGGAGGATGGCCTAAAAGTAGGCCTCTTCCTTGTACTGGAAGAATATAACTGGGTGAAGACACTGAGAGAATATACTGCGGATGCCACCATAATGGAGGCCATATGGTTACAGCAGTGCCAAGTCTTAAAGACATACCAAAGTTACTCCCAGAAACCAACTGCTGAGTGAGTGGCCCTTTGACTTCCTGTAGAATGGTATACTGTATCCCCAAATAATGTTTCCTTCTGACTCATCAGTGACCTGAAAGGTTGTACTGTCAAGGCCTTGGGCCCTCTCTGTGGAAGTGAGACTCTACACAGAAACAAGACACTGCAGTATCCACAAAATGTTCAGCTGGTTCAAGAAACAAATCATGTTTATGGGTCTGTTCCACTTGGTTAAACAAGTCTGCCGACACTGTGTGGTGTGTTCAGAGTCAAAGAATGCCGAGGTATGGTGTGTGTCTGCACCACTGGAAGTACTGACCATCGACTTTCTTACACCTGACATGTCAGAAGATGGATATCATCATCTTCTAGTCATGGTGGAGCACTTTATCAGGTCTGCAGTGGCAATGCTGACTTGCGTACAGATCACCAAGACTACTGCCCAGATGGTGTGGAAGCACTTCTGCCTTCCTTACTGCTGTCTTCAGAAGGTACAGTCATACTAGGGACTCTGTTTTGAAAATGAGTTCTTCCAAAAGTAGGGCCACTCTCCAGGCATTAGGAAGTCTCATGCTACCCCCTCCCACCCACAAGGCAATTGGACATTCAATTGCAACTTGATACAAGTCTGAGAAATGAAGGAAATGGACGCATTGCTTAGTTGAAATGGTCTGGTGGAAATTAAATACAACCATACAGTACATTCATCAGGCCACTCACAATACAGTGTTTTCTCTGGCTGTGTCCATGTTTGTGAAGCTTTCCTAATCAGTTTTGTATTATTGTGCAGTGTATTCAAGCTCTTTGCTACCTTGAGTCTGTGTTGCATTATTGCATTACTGTGTTATTCATTTTTATGTGATTTTTCAAAGTTAGTACATAAAGAACATTCCATTCCAGAAAGGGCTCCACACTGGAGAGCGCATTATTATTTTTTTAAAATGATTTTTGATGGTTTTGATTTAATAAATTGTGGTATGTGACCTTTTTACAAAACTGGTTTTTTTTTACATTGCACATGACTCCCACCCTGGGAGGTGCATGGTTAAAGCAAATGTAGTGTTTTTGTAAAGGAACATACCTAAATTACAGCTTTTCAGTAAGCTGTACTTTGCAGCCTGGCCTACTTTGCACAGCAACTCTTCCAAATCATCTCAGTGCAAAAATAGTGCAACTCCATTCACACTTTGGAATGACGAATCGCAAACCATTCTTTTCAATGGCACCCATTCAAATCACTGCGACTTACAGAAGTATGGGAATTTTTTTTGTTTTAATCATACCTACATAGCTGCATCTGTCCCCCGCCGGCTCTAACACTGAGAACTGAGCGATCAAACACTGCAATAACTCAGTTTTCACAGCTCTGTGAGCAGAGAGCTGGTGACTGTCAGTCACGGGCTCTCTGCTCTGCCCCCCCCATGGTCACTGGAGCGCTGGGCCGTGGAGGGGGTGGGAGCAGCCGGATCAGCCTCTCAGCGGCTCACTAAGAGGCTGAGCTGGGCGCCACTCCATGCATGTGGGTGGATCCCGACAATATTTTTGCGATTTTTACCGAACCATCACCTGCTCTGTGACGTCAGCCGACAGCAGGCTTCAGCCCCCTGCCTGCTAAAAATGGTTCTGCACTCCTGTGATCCACAGGAGGAGTACAGCCAAACAAGCTTTGTCTGTACTTCTCCTTTGAAAAAGTGCCTGCACTACTTTGGTGCGACTGTTGATGCGACTTTGATCCATAGCATGTAAAGTCAAATCAAAATCACACAAAATGTCACGCTCCAAAGTTGCACTGGAAATCGTGCAAAGGTGAAAGGAGTATAATGGGAAAACCCATCATCAATTGGGCTTTTAATTGAAGTCAAGGGAGTTTAGGCCATACATGCATTAGGGACATGGAGTTTTGGAGAGTTGGTGTGCAATCCCAGGCAGGCCGCATAGTGATGATTCTTGGGGAGCAGTGCTTGAGGTAGTTATGTTTTTATTATGAAAATGCTGAGGATGCATTGATGAGAAGTTTTTCCATCTTCCAACGTTTACATCACTACAGGACTCAGCGGTGATGTATGGTTGAAAGAAGGAGCAACAGCACACGGTGAGGACACAAGCAACTGACACTTCTGAAAGCGTTAAATGTCAAAGGGACTGATAGAGGCTGCAGCACTGGAACAGAGGGAAAGTATGAGACAGGTTGATAGAGAGATAAGTTTACTGTTTCATTTCTTGTAGGGATTTTCAGGTATGATTTTTTTTAGGAACTAATAGGGTCTCTTTAAAGGGTAACTCCACTTTTGTTGGAAAAAGAATAGCAAATAAAAAAAAAATAATATAGCGTATACAATTGCAACACAAGTCATATTGTATTTGAATGTTATTAAAAATTACCTTTCCTTTTCAATCTGCAGCGCTGTATTTTTCGGTAAAATTCAATGCAACATGACTACCTGGAGGTGTTCTGTACACAGATTGTGTACAGAATGCCCCCCAGATATGTAATGTCTTGCTTGTGTGATTGGCTTACTGTTTTTCCCAGAAGTCTGTATTTAGATACAAATTAAATTTTGAGCATCTCCTGCAACAAAAATAGAATCTTTGGTAAGATACTCCCAAAGGGAAATCGTGTCTAAAGGGATGCAGACCCTACAATTTTCCTCATTAGAACCCTGCAGGTGCAGCAGTTTATTGATAATTATAAAACCACTCCCATACAGATTTATTCTGCACATGGACACAGACAAACAGATTTCTTCAGAGTAACAAAAGGTAGGAATCTGCATAAAGTTTGTTAAATCCCTGCAATGTTCATAGATCACCCAGAGGGGATTGTTTTTTTTTCACAGCAAAAGTGGAGTTACTCTTTAGGCATGGATATATAATGGATATATATCCTTTAAAGAAAACCTCTTAGTCAACATGTCTGTCTGTAGCCCAAAACAGAAAGTGAGAAAGACAAAAGTCACTTTTCCTGCAACACTTTTTTAAACACCTGTCACTGGAGACTTCCTGAGCCCAGCACACAACTCACCCAAGTGAAAAGCTGTCTGTGGTTATCTACTTGTAGGTCTAATCTTCTGGCACAGAAAACACAGCCAGGGGAGAGGATGTGATCTGACCTTGTTGGTGTTCATTACATTTGGTTAACATACTTTTCTGTAAATGGCACAATGTTAGCAATCAGTGACTGATGCTAAGTCATTTCATTGGCATTCCCCAATCATCCATCCGTTCAGACAGTGAATGAAGATGTCTACTTTCTGTTTACAGTAAATAAAAACTCTAGAGGGTTCCCTGATGGATGAGTGCTGAACCAGCACGATCGCTCCTTCACCAGGAAACAATGACAAACACTTCAATGGGCACTTTCCTAAACTTTCTTCTTCACTGAACTCAATGTGAAACTGAAAGCTTCCATATAGAGTTTCTTTCCTCTCTTTTTTTTCTTCTATCCATTTTAGAGATATATACTTTGTATATGTCAATATATGTCAATAAACATAACATCTATAACCTTTATCTTCTGGTTTAAAACTGGTGCACAACACCATGGTATTATGGTATTATCCATGGTTTATCTACTTTTTTTTCATTTCATGAAAACATAGGTAATGTTCAATTTTTTTTTTTATAGCATTGTCATTTTAGGTGAGTCAGAGTCCATCTATTCATTCAAACCAATCCCTCTCCCAAAGGAGCTCACAGTTTATTTCTTTACTACAGTAACATATTTAGCTAAGGTGTCCTAGATTTTCAGTTTGCAGTTTCTCATTGTGTTCCCCACATTGTTAATTCCAAAAGTACACAGCCATTGTGGCCCTTGCCATTCAAATGGCTGGACTCTGTGAACCCAGAAGGAAAACCAGGTAAAGATGGAAGCACCGGGGTAGCTGTGACAGCGCTGCACTGGAGGGCTCCGTTTGCAGGTAAGTCGGTGCATACTAGCGCATTATGGGATTAACCTGCAGGGGGCCCTTTTAAGCGTCATGTCATGTTTGGTAGAATTCACTGCACTGGAACACACTGCCCTGGTGTGAACTAGGGCCATTGGAATACGTGTTAAACAATGTCCATGTGTTTTTGATGCAGAAAAAAATCGCACTGGACTGCATCTGGTGTGAATAAGCTCTAATAGGTGTTTTATGGTGGGTGAGAGTTGTAGCCTGTCCCGATAACCAATGGCGTCCCTAGGGGGGGGCCAGAGGGGGCCCTGACCCCCCCAACATTATGCTGTGCCCCACCATTTGCCCCCCCAATTAAAAAAAAAAAGGCAATGTCTAAGAGGGAGAGCGTCTCCAGTCAGCTCCTGCGGTTAAGTCCTCCCCCCTCCCTCTGCTCGCTGAAACTGCATAATGCGAGCGCTCACACAACCACGGCCGCCCGATCTGCTCCTTCCCCTGCATCCTCATTGGCAGGGAGAAGAGCGAGTTGCAGGAAGGACTCCACCAGGACTCTCAGTTAGTGAAAAAACAGACTGATTTCTCCCGTCCTTAGGACAGGAGAACCAGCCTGTAAATTCCAAGAGATGCCAGACCAGCGCTGTTAATAGCAGGGGAAGGACAGCAAGAGGAGGCTGGGGTACCCCACAGTGGCAGAACACCAGGGCCCGGTGGCAAGACAACCTTTGCAACCCTGGTAGTTCTCCCACTGCTTTGGACCCTTATATTTTCTTGGTATGCTGGTGACATATATCTCTTGTTTTATGCCACCCTGGGGGGCCCCCAATACAGTAGGAAGGGAGCTCACTGCAGAACATGTGAAAGGGCCATTGTGGGATCATAGTAAAGGGCCCCAGGATATATATATATATATATATATATATATATATATATATATATATATATATATATATAAAATTGCATTTTATAGTTGCCCCCCTACTTTTGTCCCTGTCCCCCCCAAATATGAAAGCTGGAGACGCCACTGCCTATAACTAAGCTTCCATTTCCTGTACCAGTATTTCAGGAACTAGAAAATATCAGTGTTCTTTTGCCGCATCTCTGCCCATTATTTTAAGATGTGTATCACGGAAGCAACTTTTTTTTCCCTAGACTGACTGTTGCAAAGTGTGTCCCCCGTGTATCTACTCACTATGGAGTGACCTTGTTCTCCTCCAGCACCTGATCAATGTCCTCTTGAGGTTGTTTGTGAGGATACCAAGTAAGTGCATCAGCATTGCTGTTTGAATGTCCAGGCTTGTAATGAATGGTATGGCCGATCAAATCTAGACTCGCCACCCAGTGCTTGCTCTAGTGTGCCTAGCTTGGCTGTTTCCAGATAAGTGAGTTGATTGTTGTCTACCAAGCAGCTACTCAGCAAACTTTTCACTCACAACACATACAACTGCTAATAACTCAAGTTTGAAGGACCTGTGTACATTTGGTAGGGCATAGACTTCGACTAGCGTAAGCAACGACTCTCTCAACCCCATCTTGTTATTCCTGGACCAGTACAGCTCCCAAGCCCTGCAAATTGCCATCCATATAGATTTGGGAATATTTTTGGTAAAAAGCATAGGCCAAGATGGGGGCACTACTCAATATTTCCTTGATAGTCTCAAAGACTTTTTCAACTTTTTTGCATCCACTTGAACTGCCTGTCACTTGGTCTTAACTAAAGGGGAAGTTTTGCCCACACAAAAGCTACATAATTGCAGCTGCAATCTGAGCATAGTTGGAGATAAAGTGTCAGTAATAACCAAACAGACCCAAAAAGGAGTATAACTCAGTCACAGATTAAGAGATCCGACAATCTATTACAGCCTGAGTCTTAGTAGGAGCAGGCCTACAGGTTCAACTACATGCCCCAGCTATTGTTTTTAAGTCGGCTTTAGACTTATATTTTTATTTATTCAGTTTAAGCTATAATCCATATTGGGTTAGCTGAGAAAAAAACCTGATGTGTCAAATGTGGGCATCAAAGGTGTTGGAGAATATCATGATTTCAGCCAGATAAATCAGAACGGAGTTAAATTTCATATCTCTAAAGCACCGCTCTATCAGTCTTTGAAAAGCACTAGGTACATTGATCAAACTAAAGAGCATTCAGTTAAAGTTATAGAATCCCAGAGGGTTAATTAAAACATTCTTATTGCGATCATCCTCCTTTTTTTGGAAAAATCTTTTTATTGAGGGTTTTGAAAAAGAGTAACATACAAAAACAGAGCCTATTGGGCATACCCATGCTCGAAACCTGTACACAACATAACTTGACTTAGAACAGTCAAAAACATTAGTGCCCTAACTGGCACTTAGACTAAAAGTGCGATCCTAAATCTACAGTACACCTGCAAAGTTCTTGTATTTAAACCAGTCAGGGTCAATCTTTGGGTCTTGTAAGGGTCTGAGAAAGATCAGGGTCTGCGTTGGTGGAGGGGGCTTCAGTCCAAATGTCCCACACTTTATGGAACTTTTGTGGGCATCCCCTTGACAGGTAAGTGGCCTTGTATAAGGACAGATTAGAGTTGACCAGTTTTTTCCATGCAGCCTGTGTAGGGGCAGCTGGAGCCTTCCAGTGAAGTACAATGATTTTTCTTGCATAAAACAATAGCAGTCCAATCAGAGTTCTGGGGGCTCTATGGTTGGCTCGGGAGTCAACCAGGCTCAAGAGACCGACCTCCATTGATTTAGAGTCCCAATACTGTGCTATCTTGGGAGAGATTAATTCCCCAACCGTTAGGTCCTGTATCCATTTAGGAGCTAGGCGCCAGCAATTAGACCGTCCAGCATCTCGTAGTTTGACGCAGAGATCTAGGGGTGCATGATCTGAGAGGCAGGAGGGTAAATAGGAGACATCAGTGAGTGTTGCCATGGCATGTTGTGTATTACCAAAGATCAATACGGGATCCCGATTTATGTGTCAGGGAAAAACATGAATATGCCCAAGCCCCTGGATGTTTCCAGCGCCAGAGTTCTGTATATTCCAGAGCTTTGGCCCATTGCAGTAAATCTGGGGAATGTGCTCATGAAGGATTAGAGGAGTCTAGCTGGGGATCCATTATGGAATTGAAATCCCCAGCAAAGTATAACAGAGAAAAATTTAAAGGGGCCACTTTAGCACATATCGTGTATAGGACCTGTTGGTTAAAGGGAGGGGGGGATATACACATTCACAAAAGCAATAACCAGTGCATGAATTTCTTTTTTTTTCAATCCTCTTTATTACAAATTTTTTACAAATTAATCCACATAATTTAACAATTTTATGTCCTTATACAATTCTTCATATATTTTCATTTGCATTTACATTCTCTCCTATCAATCATTCCACTCTCTCTCCTCCACTCTCTCCATGGTCACTCTATACTTCATTTTCAGGTATTCCTACATCCAATGTAAAACATGATCTATTCCACTTTGCCCATATATTCTCAAATCTCTGCAGATTACCCCTTTGTTCATACATTATTCTTTCATATGGTAAAACCTGATTTACTGCTCTCACCCACTGGGTCGCTGTCGGTGGGTTCAGCTGTATCCATTTCTCTACTATTTGTTTTCTTGCGAGAAATAATACTTCCTGCAGGAACATCCTATTATATTTACTACTACCTCTCTTCTCCCTTCTTATTCCCAACAAACAGAGTTCAATTGTGGCCATAATTGGTTCATTTAGCACTTTTCCTATTTTCCTGACCTGTTGCCAGTATCTTTCTATGTTGACACAGTGCCACATTACGTGGAGGAAGTCTGCCCCTTCTTGCCCACATCTTGTGTACTTTGGTTCAATCATTCTCCCCATTTTATACAGTCTATTCGGGGCCAAATAAGTCTGATATACAATATTTAACTGAATTATCCTATTATTCATTGCTGGGGATACTTTCAAATGGGAGGAGCAGACTTCATCCCATTCCTGATCACTCATGTCTGGTATAGCTACTTGCCATTTACTCCTTATTTCCATTGGTTCCCCTCCTATTTTACTCTGTAGCAGGTGTGAATAAAGTTTAGCTACTAGCCCTTTTGGTCCCTGAGATCTCAAAATGCCTATAAGAGGATATTTAGATATTTTTAATTCCTTTCCTCTAAACTGTATCTGTAACATTTGTCTGAGCTGAAGGTATCTAAAAAACTGTTTACTTGATAAATTATATAGTTTACATAACTTTTCGTGGGGTACTATTATATTTCTTTCATACACCTGTCCAATACTTATCACCTCATTCTGTTTCCAGAATTTACTATCCTCAAATTTTTCCAGATGCTCAAATGCTGGATTATTCCACAAAGCAGTATCTGGTGGGATATCAAAGAAGCCCGTTAGCCTCCTTGCCTCCCTCCAGACTGCTCTGGCTAATTTTAGCAGGGTAATTCTTACTCCCACCCTCCTCAGGTCCTTTATTTCTAGTCCTACCAAGAGGTCTTCTACTTGCATCTTGCTTAGTAAATACTCCTCAATTCTTGTTTTTTTTCTCCTGTCCTACCCAGGATCTTAAATGCTTCAGTTGCCCAGCCAGATAATATAAATATAAATCTGGCAAAGCCAACCCTGCTGCATTTTTAGGTCTTTGTAGCTTATTAAGTTTTAATTTGCTTCTACCATATGCCCAAATGAATCTGGTTATCTGTGAGTTCAGGTCTTTAAATATCTGTTTTGGCATTTTTACCGGGGAATGTGCAAAAAGATACAGGCACTTAGGCAATATAATAGATTTAATCAGCTGGATTCTACCCACCATTGATATTGGTAGTTTTATCCATATTGCCAATTTTCTCTTGACAAATTCTACCAGGGGGAGTATATTAACTTTCAGGGCTTCCTCAGAATCTAACGTAATATTTATTCCTAAGTATTTAAATGCTTCGACTATTTTTAATGGGGTCTGGGCTCTCATTACATTTCCTGATCCAAGCAGCATTGGTGCAGATTTCTGCCAATTTATTTTGAGTCCTGAAAATATCCCATTTATTTCTATTATTTTCATCGCCTCCTTCAGGGAGGTATACCCGTCCCCCGTGTATAGTATGATATCATCAGCATATAAACCTATATGTTCAATTTTTTCCCCCACTTTATTTCCCTTTGTACTTTTTTGATTGTCTAACTCTATTTGCCAGTGCCTCAATTGCCAAGGCAAATAGCTGGGGGGACAGTGGGCACCCCTGTCTCATTCCCCTATATAATTTTATTGTAGAAGATAGTGTCCCATTTATTAGTAGGTTTGAACATGGTTGTTTGTAAATTATTTTTACCCATTTTCAAAATTTTTCCCCAAATCCATTTTTTTTCAATACTGTCTGTAAGAATTCCCATTCTACGGAGTCAAATGCCCTGGCCATATCCAATGAAGCCAAGGCACTTGACTCCGGAATAAGCTCCCTCATCTGTACCATAAATTGGGTTCTTCTGATATTGGTTGAGGTAGACTTCCCTGGCATAAATCCAGTTTGGTCATCTGCCACAATGGATAAGATTACTTCATGAAGCCTTTTGGCGAGTATTTTTGCCAAGATTTTGTAATCTATGTTCAATAATGAGATTGGTCTATATGACGCACATTCAGCTCTATCTTTTTTTTTTTTTTTTTCTTTTTTTTATTCAGCTCTATCTTTATCGGGTTTAGGTATCAATATAACTGTTGCCTCATACATGGTGGGTGACATTTCTCCCTGAAGAAATATCTCTCTATACATCTTGGTTAGGGCTTGTACCATAATCTCCACATATCGCTGGTACAATTCCAGCGGTATACCATCAGGTCCTGGAGATTTACCCTTCCCCAGAGAGAAGATAGCTTCTCTTACTTCCTCTTCCTCTATATCTCTCTCCAGCTCCCCCTTTTGCTCTTCTGTTAATTTGAGGAAGTTTACGTCGCCCAAATATCTCCTCTCCTGTACGGGACAATGTTGATGTATACATACTGATATAATATTTTTGGAAGCTCATGAGTATCTCCTCTAGTGTGATTACCATCTCCCCTTTCTCATTTCTCACTTCTGAAATCGCCAATGATGGAGTCTGTTGTTTTATCAAAAAGTTCTGTATCCTGTTAGATTGGTGTCCTTGCTAAAAAATTTTTTGTTTTTGCTGGAACTTCTTACATTTAACATTAATTATTAATTGGTTCTTATACTGGCACGCTAATCCTGCCCATCTTATCTGATTTATATTTGAGGGTTTGGTTATAAACTCAGTTTCTGCTTGTGCACACTCCTGCTTCAATTCCTCTTCTTCCTGTCTATTGGATCGTTTTATATATGATATTGTGGATCTTGTTATACCTCTTATAAATGCCTTAAAGCTATCCCATGACATGCCCCCCATTTTCCTATCTCCATGAGCCTCCAAATACATTTCCAGTTGCTCTGGTATTCTGTCATTTGGACCAATCTGGGTTAACCATCGAGACTGAATCCTATAGCCCGGGCATCTTCCTCTATTCCCTATTTTTAGCTCAAAGGTCAACCCAGAGTGATCAGACACTCCCCTAGGCCTATAAGTGACAGACTGTAATATTGGGAGCAACTTCTCATTCCCCAGAGCCAGGTCTATTCTAGACATGCAACCTCTTCCTGGTGCATGCCACGAATAAGCCCTAGTTTCTGGGTTTCTAATCCTCCAAAGATCAGCCCATCCAACTTTTATAAATTTTTCCAGCATCCTGGGCCCTACTGTTCCACTTGGAATATTCCTTCCAAACCTATCCACCTTTGGGTTTAAACACAAATTGAAATCTCCCATGCACACAACATATGCTTCTGGATACTCTGACATGAATAACATTGCTTCCTTCAATACTGCCATCGTAGCAGGTGGAGGATTATATATTCCCATAATTACAAATGGCTGTGAGTGCATCAGGTCAAAGACAAAGACATATCTTCCCTCCTTACCCTGATGTACTCCCATGTCACCGCTCGATGCACCATAAGGGAAACCCCTCTTGAATACGTTGTGTGACATGAGTGACTCTCCCACTGTATCCAAGGCTTTTTTAAGTAGTCCAGTCTTTCTTTAGTCATGTGTGTTTCTTGCATGCAAATTATTTTGGCTTGCACTTTATTAATTTCTGTAAACACCTGCGTTCGTTTTAATTACGTACCCATACCTCTAACATTCCATGACAAAAAAGTATATTGATTACTCATATTACTCATATTTATTATTTTTTTTGTTTTGTTTTACCCTTCTTTTCACCAGAAATCCTAGTTCTCATTCTTTCCCTCGTGACCTTCCCCCTACCTACATACCCCTCCCTCCTACCCCATCCATTCATTCACTCATCCCCATTCATCCAATTAAAATTTTTTAGGGCATTACCAACATAGTGCATTTTGCCCTTATATAGGTAATTCGTATCGATTTCAGCCTATCTACTCCTCGACCCCCCCTCCTATTCTTTTTAGGGGGAGTTTGAGGCCAGGGGGAAGAAGAAAATGCAAAAAGAAAAACAAAACAAAAAACAAAACACCACGTCCTCCGTTCATTTGCACTCCCATATCTCTTCCCGTTTATGTGGATATTCCCTATACATCTCTCCCCTCCTACCCGCTGCTATTTACTTCCCTATATCTGCTGTGTTTAACTTTATATCCTCGCGTGCCATCCATATTCCATTTTTAATCCCCCTCTTGTGTTACTCTTGACCCCCTACCTCTCTCCCCCCACCCCTTACACCACCCTAATCATAGCCTATTCCCCCCTCCCCCCACTGTCCCCCCTACACTCCATTTTGCAGTGTTGTATATATTTGTGTTCATACTTTTAATCCTTAATGTAATCTTTAATCTTTACTTAATCTTTAGTGTACCTACCTCCTCTTCCCCCTCCTTCTCACTCCACTCCTGTGTTCTCTTATCCTTTAATTTCATTTATCCCGTGCTTCACCCGTGCTCCCAAAAAACAAAAACTCATCAATCAAAAAAAAAGCAAACAAAAAAAACATTTTTTAAAAAGCCACTGCAAGTCAAATATCCCTCCACCCAATAAAGACGGGGGAAGGGGAGGAAAAAAAAAAAAAAAACCCCTTCCATCCTCCCTCCCATGATCAAAAACACAATCATAGACCCCCCTTAGCATCTATACTTTTTTTGAGGTTTCACTCAGCCCCTATTTCCCTTCTTTCAATGAGGTAATGGTTTAACAGTCCGCATCCAGTCTTTTGCTTGTTTCACTGTACTGAAATCCACTCTCAACCGTGCTGGGTATGCCATAGAATATTCGATTCCTGCCTCTCTCATTTTCCGTTTTACCTCATAAAAAGTAGCCCTTTGCTTTTGTAGCTCTAGGGAGAAGTCCGGGAATATTGACACTTTACTATTCTCAAAGTGAATCTCTCCCTTTTGTCTTGCTTTCCTCAAAATCGCATCTCTGTCTCTGCAGTTCAATAGTCGCACCAGCAAAGGTCTAGAAGGGAGCCCTGGCTTTGGTACTGCTGCCGGTATCCTGTGTGCTCTTTCCACTGCAAATGCTGTTGAGAACTCCATATCTGGAAATACATTTTTCAACCATTTCTCTATAAAGTCCCCAGGGTTAAACCCCTCCTCTTTCTCCGGTAAACCGACTATTCTTAAATGATTGCGGCGCATGCGATTCTCAAAATCGTCTGTTTTTTTGTTGCCATGTAGCAATCTGCTTCTCTGCTGATATTTTTTTGGGCATAGGGTTAACTGCATCTTCCAATATAGATATCCTATTTTCCACTTCTGCCATCCTATCTCTCATACTCTGCATGTCATGTCTGATCAGTCCTATGTCATTTTTAATTTCATCCATTTTACCTGTCAGCGCTGCATTGCTTGAGTGGATGGCCTCCATTAACTGTGCATTCATCTGCTCCAGTGTCAGCTTAGGCGGCTTCTCCCACTTCTCTGCCTTCTCAGGCTGCGGCTGGGGCGTGCTAGGCTTCTGGATCTCCACAGCTGATGTTCCGCCGCTCCGTGTCTGTGGAGGGCTTTGCCCGCCGTCTTGCCTGTCGGATTGTGCAAATTCCTTAAGGCGATCCGCCGCTGTCTGCTTGCTGCTCATGTTGCCGCCAGGGGTGTCTGTTTGCCGGGTTAAAAGTCTCGGTAGCAGGGACTACACAGGATCCTGACGGAGGCTCAGAAGGCTGATCTCGGAGCTCCTGCTAATCACATCCACCTGTGTCAGCGGAAGTCACGCCGGTGCATGAATTTCTAATAATAAAATAATATATCTCCCTGAGGGATCAGTGATAACATGTAAAACTTTGTACGCTAGAGATTTGTTCAGGAGGATCTCCTCCCCCCTGGCATAGCCTTAGTAGGTAGCATGGAAAGATTGTTGGACCCACTGCCTGCGTAGTGCCAGAAGCTTATTACCCACCAAGTGAGTTTCCTGGAGAAACAGTGCATGTTGCCTATGACGATTGAGATACTTAAACATTAGTACCCTTTTGAATTTGTCATTAAGACCCCGAATGTTCCACAATATTAGTTTTAAAGCCATGACTTAAAAGGGGGCAGAAGTGACCAAAACATGGGAAACACCTGGAAACGGAGTAGCCATCTTGAGGATGGAAGGAATATACTTTTTTGAAAGACCCTGAATACATCAAAAGACCCAGTGTCAAAAGGCATACGAATATACATGATCATATCCAGAGCGCACATTAAACATCCTACATTAAACTCACTATTAAACACCCTACCGACCATACTTCCCCAACAGTAACTAGGTCAGTTTAAGTCCCAAAACGGTGATACAATTCGCTTCAATGGTGCAGTCCAAGCAGGGGACCCGAACTTTTACATCTACATAAGCAACCTTCTTTGTTTGTCACTGAGGAAAGCAGATGGAGGTAGAAGGGAGCATAGGAGTTTGTGAATTGAGTAGGAGAATGACATAGCTAATGGGCAGGGGAGGAGTAGAGGAGGGTAGTTTACAAGGCTACCCTTTAGGAAAAAACTAGCAATGTTATACTCCTCTTACCCCGCCAGGGGTAAGACCTCCCAAATATGTTCTTGTATATTGTAATAGGCCCTGACCAGGTCTTTTGGGCTGGAGCACCTCTCCCTCTCCTCATTACCTCTTATTTAGTGGCCACCAGTGCATAGGATGTATCCCCTTCAGTTCTCCCACATAGAGGAGTTTAGCTCCCATGGTTGAGACAAAGGATCTTCCATTCTTTTACTAGAGTAGGACCCACTAATTCGGGGTACTTTGTCGCAGTAAGTGGGCTTAGCACTATATGACCATATAGTGTGACCAAACCCCCGTATTTTTTGAATATGTTCAGTGTTTTTAACTAGCCCTGCAGGAAATGTCATTCTTGTATGTGTGCGCTGTAAAATATTTTGTACTGTTTGTAGGTCTTATAGCAGCACCATCTTGAATTTAAACGCATTGTATGGTGTGCCCTCCCAAATATGTTCTTGGATTTGGCACAGAGGACTCAGGGAGGCCTAGAGCAGTTACCGGGGTGGAGCTAGATGGCTGCTACTCACAGGGCCTAAGCTGGTGCCGGGGTGGAGCAAGATGGCCGCTACTCACAGGGCCTGAGCTGAGGTCCGGTTTCCCGACAGCTTCAGAGGAGTGCTCCTAGGAAGGCAGGAAGCCGCGGATGGCAGGCTGGGCAGCTCCAGTGGCTGTATATGCAGTGTGCTGGGTGTGAAGGAGTCAGGGACGCCAGGAGCAAGTGCTGCACCGTCGCTGGGTGGAGCAAGATTGCCGCTACTCACAGGGCCTGAGCTGTGGTCTGTTTTTCAGGCAGCTACAAAGGAGTGCTCCTAGGAGGGCTGGAAGCTGCGGGTGACAGGCTGGGCAGCTCCAGTGAATGTGCATGCAGTGTGCTGGGTGTGGAGGAGTCAGGGACACTAGGAGTGAGTGCTGGCACCATTGCTGAGTGGAGCGAGATGGCCGCTACTCCCCCAGTCAGAGCCGGAGCCACGGGCATGGAAAAGTAACAGGACTGTTGCATGGACATGGGAAATTCTTCTCGCTTTCATTTGTTAACCAATTTTCGTTACCTATTTTGTAAGCTGGGAATTATAGATTTTCTTTGTCCTGTCTAGAAGACTGTAGTTGGGACCACCAATCAGATTAGATTAAAAAACTTTTATGGAACGTGACTTGTTTTGAAGTTACCGTTAAAAATCACAGACTAATACACATTACAATTGGTAACATGTGGTCATTAACCCCATCATTGCCAACCCTATTGCTATAGTGGTTACTAATCCACCCAGAGAATCAATACGCTGAAATTAAACATGCTGCGGCTCCAGTCACATGTGTTTGAATAAATCAGTCCTGCAGACCAACAGCAACTCATTTGGGCATTCACCATACTATAAAAAAAGGTTACAAAATTTGATAACAAAGTAGCTAATATTACATAAAATAAATAAAATAGCTATTTGCGAAACTCTTACATTTCTAGTCATGGGTGTGCGCAATCCATTGCATTAGGGTGTGCATCCCAAAGCTCAAACACATATGCTTTTCTCTGCAGCCTCAGCTACATGGGACAAGTGAATTAATGGGAAGTGCTCTGTGCTGAGTGGCTTCCTGTTCATTCACAAACTGAAGCATAGTAAACACAGTTTTCACTGTGTTCATTTAGAAAAGGAAGGTGCTGGTAAATGACATATTTACTAACTCCTTCGCCCACTCTCCATCCTGAAACACCCCCTGCAGCAGCTGGGGGGAGAGGAGAGGAGAGGAGAGGAGGGAAGCCAGCAGCACTGTAGGATGGGGGGCAACACAGGGGAAGCCCAGGCAGTAGGAGGAATAGCCACTGCACGTAGTGATTGGGGTGTGCCCAGGCACACCCGGCACACCCATGTTTCTAGTGAAGATCAACTACTTCTGTATAAAACTGTATAATGCAATAATATGTAAAGATTATGAATTAATGCAAATGTGTGGTGAGATGAGTAAAGAAACATTAGGGGCAATTCAATAAACCATTTGTGACTCTTTTTTTGGTGGTAAAGAAGACACATTAGAAAGTTATATGCTTAATTCAGGAAAGCGCTGCAACAGCGTCATTATTAGTTCAGACATATGCAACAGATTTGTTTAGTTCTTACTTGTGCTACAGTCACAATGTGCTGCTATGGTTTGCGACCAATTTAAAAAGAATGTGTGCACAGAGCAGGGTGTTTAGCAGTATATAATGTACATGGTACGTTACAATCCCACTGCTGCATTACAAACGCTTGACCATTGAACTGTGTATGCTGTGCTGTATCTACTCACCAAACAAAACTCCTCCCCAGTAATAACTTTTCCCCAGCAAACACCCTAAAAAACTGACCCAATTCACTCACCTCCGCATCCCCTGTCCACAGTTTGGCTCTGCATCCCTTGTGCACAGCTTACCTCTCTACCCCCCCCCCCCCCACATCTCACCTCTGCTCCTCATGTCCAGAACTCACCTCTGTCCCTCTACACAGCTCACCTATGCACCCCCCCATCCACAGTTCATCTCTGCACCCCCCATCCACAGTTCACCTCTGCCTCTCCTCCACAGCTCACCTTTGCACCCCCTGTCCACAGCTCATCTCTGTAGCCCTTGTCCACAGCTCACTTTTATTTCTGCATTCCCCCTCCTCAGCTCTGACCTCTATACATCCATAGCCTTAACCTCCATATTCTCCTCCTCCTTCAAGCTCACCCATCTTCATGCATACCTCTAGCCTACCACCTCTCTCCATTACAGCAGCAGCCTCACTGTAGTACCTCCTGCAGCTGTGTTTTTCCCCCCACACACTCATTCATGGCTCCACCACTCTCACTTGGCCAGCAGTGGCAGCAGAATGAACATATTTGGGGCATCAGGATCTGGGCGCCAGGCAAGAGATAGGGATCACAGAAGGCACAGTTCAGGGCAACTGCCCCTCCTGTCCCCAACTTGTCCCAGCCCTGCCCAAAGCCCTACTAAAAACTTTGTGTAGCGCTTCTCCATGAGGGCTGCTTGAAAGATCTGTACCCCAGTGGTTGACCTTGCAAGTCCTCCGACACTTCTGATACTTTGGGTTCCGACATTAGAAAAACACTTAGGCAAGTAAGGCAGATGAATCTTATTTTACTGAAAGATTTTTTTAGCAATGAAAACTCAGTAACCTACAATTGACACCTGCTGAGGATTTGCTGCAACAAATAACCCTGACAGCTGAAACAGTCAAAGAAAAACAATTGAAGGAAGTGTAAAACTAACACATATATTGAACCAACAAACTCTGCATGGATTGAGCTATGGGTTCAGGCAGGAGGCGAGCAGAGGAATGACCAGATTCACATCTATTCCCCGACACCACAGTCCCAAAGAACTGTAATAGCACTGTATTTAGTTCAGTTATGACTATTTAACCATTAAGTCTTTAGACCCACTCATTTAGTAAATAGAGTCCTGGGTGAAAGTATGGGCTCTTATGGCACCAATGGATTTAATCCCATGTGGGGGAGGGGGGGGATATGATATAGTCTCTTGTGCCTTTAGCTAGCTCTTAGGTGATGCACTTGAGGTAATCTGACAAGCAGGGTGGAGTAAAGTATGTTTAAGGTGTCCTGGTAAACAGGGTGATGCAAAGTATACTTGTGGAGCTCTGGCAAGCAGGGGCAACCCTGTCGTTGCTCACCAAAGAGTAAGTGTAGCACAAAGTCCTATAGGTTTAGTCAGGGAAACAAAACAATGGTGTCTGCATGCAGTGTACTTTGTTATAGGAGGTTGGGCAAGTGCCTGCTCACCAATCCCAGTGATCTCCATTACTGAAGAGTGGCGTGAGGGTTCCGCAGCAGGCCTCTGCAGAGTCTGGCTTGAGGAATGGCGCTCGACCCCACGTCGCACTGCGCCACAGCCCAGCTGGATCTGGCATGGATGTGATGAGAGCGGCCTCCTACCTGCTGATGAAGGACCAGAAGTGGCTGGCAGTGGATGCTCCCGTACCCACTCACGATGACTCTCCTTCTACCTGTTACATAGTCAGTAACTCAGCCGCAGCACTGTCTGTCACAGAGTCACTGCTTGCAGATCCAGGCCGTGGTCCCAAGAGCATGATTCTGTCCCCCCACAAGCTTTTTAAATTCTCCCCCAGCATTCTGTTCCACTTCCCCAGTTGGCTGGGATTTGTAGTCCATAACAGTCCGACTGAGTATAGAACTTGGATCTTTGGACTACATGTCCCAAGGTGCTTTGTCCATTCTTAGTTCTTATTCACCCTGACTGCAGGATGTGATGACATAGAGTCCAGGTTGGGCACTGGGAGAAAACAGCCACACTGTAGAAATATTGCAGGGTGTCTCCTGAATATGCAGGCAATATTAGCCAGCTCCTGACTACATCTGTAAACACTGAAGTATTACAAACATGAACCATGTGACAAATGTTAAAAGCCCAGCAAAAAAAAATAATTTAAAAATAGCCCTTTAAAAGATAAAATAAAAAAACAGCTTCTGCGGAAGTACGCATCTTCAATTTGGAGCTGTCCCCAGTAGTACTTCTTTTCCACCACAAGATGTTCTCGGTATTCAGGGTTGAATGATAACCAACATTGTGCAACCCACTTCTTCTGAGGCCAGACTGCCATGGACAAAGAGTTAGGAGTGGACAGTGTGGTCTCCAGCTAGTTTTTAGCTTGGAGAAGGGGGGAGGGATAGAAGAAGGAGAGTACATTGCCATCCTAGGCTACAGGGCTGTGCATTTCTATTGATGCACACAGTGTACAGAGACATAACTCTAGTCCCTGCATGCAAGGCTGACTCCATAGGACACTGCAAGAGAAAGGAGCCACCCTGAAACAGGAAACCATGGGCAGCGGTCATGGCACCAGCTTAAACTGGAACATAGGTAAGGATTAAAAGATAAAGAAGCTACATGCTCAATAAGTGAATTAATCAGTTGCTCAAAGTGCTTAAAGTGTTACTAAACCCACAACAGTAAAATCAGTAAAGCATGGTTGTTATACTCACTGTGGAACTTAAGGAGTTAATCCTGCGCATTGTGTAAAAAGTCTGATCTTGTCTTCTCTGATCCTCCCCTTCTTCCAGAGTCTCCAAACCATCTTCGGATAGTACAGAGCCAGGGGACAAGCTGCACATGCTCATTTTGGGGTGTATATAGAGAGTTGTTTTTTTTTCTTGGGAAAGTGCATGTGATCAGCACAGGGCCAATCAGCAGTGTCCAGACAGAGGGGCAGGGGTCCTGCATCCTGATAGGACAATCAGGAACGAATGAAAACTCCTCCTACAAGCTTTAACCAGACACTGATAGAAGTCACAAGACTGCCGTAACTGCTGATGAGAAAAGGTATTTAGTGGTTTATATTTATCTAAAACGATTGCATTTCCATGTTCTGTCTACTGTGGGAGTCAAGATATAGTGAATGCAGGGCCTTGGGTTTAGTAACTCCCAGGGGTTAATATCACGTTAATGTGCAATTGAGAACTGAACTGCAGACAAAAAAAATAAAGAAATAAATATACAATTTAACAATTGTAATTGTAACAATTTCAAACTATTTTAATTGTATCTAAACACTCCTGTAATACAGGCATTTGTACTGAACAGTATATCCGGATCCTCAGGGCTCATGCACACTGGACGTTTTTACAGCTGCTGTTAGGGGCGTCTGACATTTTTTTTTAACTGCCTCTAAACGCCCCTCCATGTTAGCCTATGTGTACATGCACACATAAACTGTCAGAGGCATTTGGAGGCATAAGTGTTTAGGGGCAGTAGAAAAAAATGACAGCCTGTGCGTCCAGGAGCAGAGGCTGTTGAGCTGCAAAATTTAAAAACGCCCCTAAACCATGCTAAACGCGTCTAAATGCTGTAACAAGCTGTTAGCTGTGTTTGGCGGTTTTAGGCATTTTTTTTTTCTTTTTTTTTTTTTATTGCCACTTCAGTTAACTTTGTCCAGGGACTATCGTCAGAATGTTATTCACGTGTGTCCCATATCCAGTCACATCATTGCGGCTATTCAATGCTTTCCCCTTTTTTTTTTTTTTTTTTTATTTTATCATTAAGCTGTGTAGATGTTGTATTACAATATGAATTTCAATGTACAAAATTACAATAATACCGCCTTGCAAGGTGCATAACATGCAAAGCCGATTAACCGCCTATTCTCATATAGCTATTATACGTATCTATATGTTAGTGCTTTTCTATCTGGTGAACCCCCCCACCCACCCTCCTGTACCCCCCCCCCTATTTACCCCCTATATATTCAAGGCACATCTGACGACCGACCTAGGTTCCATACATTATTCTTTACTCGGCTCTAACCTCTGGGCTGCTCTTAGCTCAACCCACCCCATTGATAGAAAGCGGATAGTCTCAGCACTAGGATAGTATGAATGACGGGCACGGCATTGTTTGAATCTACAGGTTCCACATTCTTATAAATTTATTGTAGCTGCCTGACCTAGTGTAGAATGTTCTCTCACTCCACACTGTGGAGTTGACAGTTCCCAGCCAATCTTCCAGGGTGGGAGGAGTTCTTGATTGCCAAGACTGTGCGATTAATTTTCTAGCTTGGAACAGGCATCTTGCTACCGCTACCGCCGTGTTCCTATCTCTTGGTTCATTAGTAACGTGCCCCAGCACACAGGTCCTAGGACCTATCTCTAGGTTGGTTTTAAACGTAGTGTTTATTTTCTTTAAAATCTCGGGCTAGTACCTCACTAGTTTTGGACATCTCCAGAACATATGGATCAGATCTCCTGATCCCCTGCATCTGGGGCACTCATCGTTGGTTCGACGACCAAACATAAAGAGCTTTTTTGGTGTGTAGTAGGACCTGTGCAATAGCATCAGATGGGAGGCCTTTTGTGAGGGAGAGACCGACACCTCCAGTCCTAGTTCCAGAATCCTTTTCCACTGTATGTCCGTTATCTCCCCCACATCGGCCGCCTATCTGTCCCTACCCCCGAAAGAGCCTACATGCGTATTCATTTTCTTTGTTAATTGAGTGTATATCTCTGTGATTAACCCCTTGGAGGTCTCTGATTTGATTATTGTTTGTAATAGTGGGATCTTACACCATGTGGGGGGTTGGCTTCCAAACTGCTTGCTTAAGGCGTGTCTAATCTGTAAATAGCTATAGAATACACGGCTTGGTAGCCCGTATTCGTGCCTCAGTTCCTCAAAGGGTTTCAGGGAATTCCCCTCATATATCTGAGTCAGTCGACGAATCCCGTTCCTCTCCCACAGTTTATTCCTGTCGACGGGTAATAGTTCCTGCAGGTTCTTGTTGTTCCAGATTGGTGAATATTCTGAAAATCCCTTGTACCCCATTATTCGCTTAGCTGTCTGCCAGACCCTGGTAATCATTTTAAGTATCGAAGTCTCTCCCTGAAATGAGTCTGCCTCCAATGCCTCAACCAGTGAGCTATGTGGGCTTCTCTGCAGAGCGATCTGGGCGCTCTTACTTCCCCCCCCCCCGTCAATGGCGCATCCCCCAAGTTGCTGTAACTGGGCTGCCAGGAAGTAGGTAAACGGGTGGGGAACCCCCAGTCCCCCCTCCGTGGCGGGGCACTGCAACTTTTGTAGGCTTATCCTGGCCTGTCCTTTTTTCCAGATTAATTCCCTAAAAAGGGATTGGATTCTTTGAAACCACTTCTCCCCAATCCATACTGGGGAGTTGTGGAGCAAGTATAGTAACTGGGGCAGCCATACCATCTTGATCAAGTTAACCCGGCCCGCCATAGATAGGGGGAGTCTACACCAGATGTCGCATTTTTTTTAAAGTTTTGATAGGAGGGGGACCAGGTTGTCTTCAATAAACGTACCAGGGTCCTTGGACAGCACGACACCCAGGTACTTAATTTTCCCCGTAACTCTCAGTTGGGGTAAACTCATTGAGATAGAATTGGCCAATGAATCGAAAGGCAGGAGCGATGATTTCTCCCAATTGATAGTCAGCCCTGAGAATTTTCCAAAGTCCTCCACTAGGTGCATTACTTTCTCCAGTGAGGAGGACATATCCCCAAGGAAGAATAGGACATCGTCCGCAAAAAGCGCTATTCTCTCTTCCTCGCCTTTTCTATGGAAACCCTGTAGTTCAGGTGATGATCTCACCGCTCCCGCCAGTGGCTCCATAGCTAAGACGAACAACAACGGGGATAGGGGACAGCCCTGTCTTGTCCCTCTTTCGAGGGGGAAGCTTTCCGAATAGTCATTGTTTATTTTGAGTCTTGCCCTTGGATGATTGTAAAGAATTTTTAACCAGTTGATGAATACGGGGCCGAATCCAAACTTCTCCAGCACCCACCAAAGATATTCCCACTTCAGGCTATCAAAGGCCTTGGCGGTGTCCAAAGACAGTATGGCTCTAGGCCCCGCGTTCTCCGTTGGAACCTGGAGATTCAGGTATGCCCTTCTGATGTTGGTGCTGGTAGACCGACCGGGAATAAATCCCGATTGATCTGGGTGCACGAGTTTTGCGATACACTTGTTTAATCTGGACGCTAGCACCTTTGCTACGATCTTGGCGTCCGAGCACAGTAGTGATATCGGTCTATATGAGGTGACTTCCAGTTGGTCTCTTCCCTCTTTTGGTATCACCACTATGTCAGCCTCCAACATTGATGAGGGTAGCCTTCCATCCTTAGTCGCCTGTTCCAGTACTTTTAGCAGCTCCGGAAGTAGGACCTCCCTGTACTTTCTGTAAATCTCCAATGGCAGACCATCCGGGCCAGGGGATTTCTGGCCTGACAGCTCTGCAACAGCCTTTTGCAACTCCTCCAGGGTCAGGGGAGACTCCATCTCGCTCCTGTCCCCTTCCGAAAGCACGGGCAGATCCATCCCCTCCACAAACCCATCCATATCACGCCAGTCCGACCTCCGGTGCGACCTGTACAGGTCCCTATAGAACATGGTAAAGGTCTCTAGGACCTTGGCGGGGTCAGAAGTAATCTCTTCAGCCGGCGTCCTAGGTTTTAGGCATTTTTACATTATAGGGAGTGTTTTTACTGAAAAAAAGGCAAAAAAACGCTAATGTGGAAAAACGCCCATAAACACTATTCAAAAACGCGGCTAACAGCACATTTTTAACGCTGCTTTTTCCTGGCAGCTTCGCACGCGTTTTTTAAACGTCCTGTGTGCATGAGGCCTTAACCTCCACTGGTGCAGTAGCATGGCTTGACAAAGAACACTGAGGTTGATTTACTAAAGGCAAATAGACTGTGCACTTTTGAAAAGTGCAGTTGCCCTCCACGAGTGTAGTTGCTCCAGAACTTAGTAAATGAGGCAAAGCTTTCTTTTGCAAAGAATACCCAATCACATGCAAGAAAAATAAAATAATAAAAAAAAACAGCATTTTTTTGCTTGCACATGATTGGATGATGGAAGTCAGCAGAGCTTCTCCTCATTTACTAAGCTCTGGAGCAACTGCTCTTGCAAAGTGCACAGTCTATTTGCCTTTAGTGAATCAACCCCCCGGTGTTAGGACTCTTATAAATCCCTCCCTCGGCTCTCTTAATTGTCAGCACATACTGAAGACACTGATTGAATCCTGGTGCTTCCCTCTTCCAGTACAAGGGAATGCTGAGGCTGGTCAGAGGACAGATTTAGAAATTATTGACAGCTACTTTTAGGCCTCTTTCACACGGATGATCCGTATGTCCGTTTTTCATCCTTCCGTTTTCGGATGAAAAACGGACATACAGTCATCCCTATGGAGCGTCGGATGTCAGCGATGACATGTCCGCTGACATCCGACCCGCTCCGATCCGAAAAGTGTAACGGAGGAAAAACCTACTTTTCCATCCGTTTTTCGGATCGGATCGGATGACGACGGACACTACGGACCGTCATCATCCGATCCCCCATAGGGGAGAGCGGCGCTCTGACAGGTCCGTCGCTGCACAGCGTGCAGCGATGGACCTGTCATCTTCCTGCTCAGCGGGGATCGGCGGAGCTATCCCCGCTGAGCCAGCGGATGTTCACGGGGCGGATCATGACTGATCTGCCCCATGTGAAAGAGGCCTTAGCATACTTTTTAAGATAAAAAAAAGTACTGAATTGCACTAATTGATGCTCTTATATCTGTCCAGAGTTTTTTTTTTTTTTCTCTGTTACAATAGTAACTCTAAATACTGTATGCATTCACTAGATATACACTGTTTTCCTTTCTTAGAATAAAGGACAGCGGGCATGCTACTACACCAACGAACTATTCATTTTTTATATTCAAACTTTCTAAGCTGATGGAAGGTGAAATGGAATTGCTATGGGTTACCGCACATCTTTGTGCTCTACCTTAGACGTGTAGTGTGGGAATTCGAACTATAGGAGCCCACCCTGATTTTTATTTAGTGCCAGTGTCCAGCTATAAATATTTTCTTGATCATGTCACTTTTAAGCCTTGTCTATGCGATGCTAAGGATGTGACAAAAAAAAAACTGCCTCCAGCACTCAGAGTAAACTTGAAGTTCTGTGCTGGCGAAGTGGATGTGAGAGTTTCATAACGGAGAAGGAAGCAGGACTTATGGGGAAAGAAATCAAAGGTTTTGGCTTCATAAGCCATTCCCATAAAAGCTTAATCCCTTGTCACACAGAGGTCATCTTCCCTTTAAAATGTGTTTATGATCCCTTTGTGTATTGTATCTTGCCACAAAAGCCTCTCTGCAGTCTCAAGGATGAAGGGGCAATTCTATGGCTCTCATGGGGGTTTATTGCCCTCACTGGCATAAGAATAGCGACGAGAGACCAAACTAGTGCCAGCGTGACAAAGGCTGAACCCCAAGGGCTCACATGAGCTGGCTTTCATGTAGCACATAAATCTTGCAGAGTTGGAATAATTAAAAAGGTTTCTCCTGGGGGCTTCATGATTTGTTTTTACAATTCCCTAGGCCTCCTCATTTCCACATCCAGTGGTCCAGCAGTGAGCTACCCGGAGCAAGGAATAAACATGATTGGCTAATAGGCTCTTCTGTGGACATTTTCATTGTATAGAGAGGTGATGGGCACTTAACACTCAAATGAAGCTGGGAAATCTATGGGATCATATATGACCTATCCCATCACTAAGTAGGTAAACACTGATGAATAGATAGATAGATAGATAGATAGATAGATAGATAGATAGATAGATAGATAGATAGTCACTCTGGGTGGCTCTGGATGGCACAATGGTTGAACTAGATCACATGTAAAGTATATCTGTGGATATACTCTATATAATAGTCTCTGATATACAGTATAAATGCATTATAATAAAATGCTGCTTTAGTGCATCAGCACTTGTAATTGGAGATGACTTAGACCCCTTTCACACTGAAGGCGTTTTTCAGGCATTTTAACGCTAAAAATAACACCTGTAAAGCGCCTAAAAAAATGCTTCTCATGTCACATGTGCGAAAGCCCGAGTGCTTTCACATTGGGGCGGTGCGCTTGCGGGAGGCTACAAAAAGTCCTGCAAGCAGCATCTTTGGGGCGGTTTGAGAGCGCTGTGTACAGCGCTCCTAAACTGCCCCTGCCCATTGGACTGCATGGCCAGCGCTTCCGGAGCGCCTGAAAATCGTTTAGAAAGTGCTGCAACACCGGGGCTTTTAACTCTTTCTTCAGCCGCTAGTGGGGTTTAAAAGTGCTGCTAAAACAACGGTAAAGCGTTGCTAAAACTAGCAGCGCTTTGACGCTAACGTGGCGCGGCCCCAGTGTGAAAGTACCCTTAAAGCAGAACTATAATCTGATTTAAAAAAAAAAAAAAACTGTATGCAATATCTCTTCTGTAATAAGAGTCTGCTCAGTCTTCTGAAGAATGTACACTGACGGAGCTGCGCATGCGCAGCTTAGTCTTTATTCCAGTACAGAGCCTGTGTGCTGGGATGACTACACTACTGAGCATGCATGGGAGTGACATCATCCCATGCCAGCCAATCAAGATGGTCAAAGACCAGCACCTGGAAGAAGCCAGGGGTAAAATAATGCGAGGGGCTTTGTGGGCATTGGACGGTTGATCCAAAGCTTAGTACTGTGGACTTTAGCACGCTTTAAAGCCAGCCATACACAGTTCGAATCTCGGCCAATTCAGCAGGAACCAACGGATTCGAACCGTTAATGGGCAGGCTGAATGTACCAAGTTGATTGATCGCTGAACTTGGGTACAACTAGCCTGCCGGATTTGCTTACGATTATCGCAAGTGGCTGCTATAGCCGCTAGAGATATTCACTGTCTTCTCTTCCCCCTCCTGCTCCTACTTCCCTGCTGGGAGAAGAAGACAACATCTCGGCAGGAGGGATTCCTCTGTCAGCATTGTATGTGTTGATGGGGGAATTTTTCTGGTTGCAGAAAAAAAAATTGCACCATCTATGGCCTGCCTAAGCAAGGTAACTTACTTTTTCAGGGTAATGATGTAATCACCTAATAATCACTTATATATAAAAATGATCGAATCAAACCTTTATCAATTAAAACATCCTAGAGGTCACCTCTGACTCTCATAACCTGTCACAATAGTGTAAATGCAAATACTGCACAGTTGATGTGGGAAAATAATCATCCTGATATTTACTGCTTTCGATAAATTGTGATACACGAATACTAAGTGGCCTAATTAAATGTATTACTTGGAGCCTTCGTTCACTGGATGAAATCATAGAGAAATAGTAAATATCAGTAAGCACATATGCAGCTGCCAGCATTGACTGCAGCCTCAGTTTATAGAGGCATGGCTTGGGGAGCAGTACAATGGCTCTGTAGGATATACTGTTACATTAGCATTTAGCCCTAGGTGGTAATTAATGTACAGTAACCAGCCTCCTGCAGTGCATCAATGACACACGAGGTAAAGCTTTCTTATGTGTAGCAAATTTGTTCCTCTCTTTGACAAATCAGATGCACAATACAGAATGGCTCTTTCCAGGAGTTTAAATGGCAGAAATACTTTGCTTTTTCATGACTGGCTTTACAATGCATAGACATTCCTCTACTGGTCAAAATAAGGCCAGGGGGTATTGAAAAACTAGATGTTAAGGTGTTCATAGACATGGGAAGATCATCACCCAGTTCTGCCAAGATTTCGAGCACCAGCAAACACCATACTAGCAAACAGAGATTAGAGATTGGTTGAGTTGGATCTTGGCCAATCACTGTTCTTCAGAGATAGGTCACTTGTCTCTGTGACTCTACTTCATAGGTATAATTGTATGCAACTAAACTGGACATCTTACCTGCTATTAGAAGTTTCTAAAGCCGCGTACACACGGGCGGACTTTTCGACCGGACTGGTCCAACGGACTTTCCGACGGACTTTCAACGGACTTTTGACGGACTTCCGATGGACTTTTTAATGAACGGACTTGCCTACACACAATCACACCAAAGTCTGACCGATTCGTATGTGATGACGTACACCGGACTAAAATAAGGAAGTTGATAGCCAATAGCCAATAGCTGCTCTAGCGTCGTTTTTTGTCCGTCGGACTAGCATACAGATGAGCGAATTTCTGGGTCCGGCGGAGTTACAACGTAAAGATTTGAAGCATGTTCCAAATCTAAAGTGCGTCAGATTTGCGACTGCATAAGTCCGCTGAAGGTCCGATGAGGCCCACACATGATCAGATTGTCCGCCAGACTCGGTCCGTCGGACCAGTCCGGTCGAAAAGTCTGACCGTGTGTACGCTGCATAAGAGAATAAGGGCAACCTTTTAAAGGGAAGCAATAGTTGTTTTCCTTTTACAACTTCAGGATCAGCATGTTATATCTTCTTCCTGTCCAGGCCATTTTTCAATTTTCATTGCTGTGATGGTTTGATTCACAGTTACTCCTTCATGCAACATTGCACTCAATTTAATTTGACATGCTTTTTATGAGATAGATAAAGGTATTTTTGGTGGCATTTAATAACCTTTTTTTAACTTTACTATTAAAGAAAAAAAGATGGATCATTTTGAAAAAATTTTTTTTTACTGTCTAGTATAAAACATATGACACCAAAAATGCGAGGACAGTGTGACCTCCTCAAAAATAACCCCTTTTTGGAAAGTGGACATCCCAAAGTGATCTATTTCAATTTTTTTTTTGGAAATGAAGAAATATGCTGATGTTGACATGGTAAAAGATGGTTTAGCCTTTAAAAATTGCCCACTAAAGCGAAGCGCAGGTGTCCTTAAGTAGTGAAAGTTCCCTGTAGGAGGAAACTGCAATGGATAGATGTCATAAACTCAAAACACTTTAAACACCACCCTTACAAAACAATCCAACAATTATTGGTTGTTAGTGGCATTTTAGCCCCCCTCCACCCCCCACCCCCCACTAAACAATCCCCCATAGTTGCTGGTCGTGGGCACTATTATTCCGGACTAGAATAAATACCACAAATTTTGTGGAAAACCACCATACAATACATTTTAAGCAGCTGCCTAATGTTAGGACATCATTTCAAGGTGCCCAGACTACCTAAAGCACAGTTTACACCTGTGCTATTTAATGTGTGTTTCTCAAAGAGAGGCAATGCATGACAAAAAGATTGCCAACCATGACACACTTGAACTAGATTAACTTGGGAAGACCTTCTGAGAGTTGCAGTGGGAAGAAACTTAATGATGCCTGATGGTAATAATGTCTACTATTGCTAATCTCACTGATTTCATTTCTTACACTACATTATGGTAGCTCTCTTTGAAATTCTGCCTCTTCAATCTCTATATTGTCTGTGCTTTCTATGTGTACTATTGACTCTTTTATGCATCACCATTATAATAGTTCTCTGTTCTTTGCCCTGCTATGGCCTGAAACGATATTTCTTACTGTATTTGTACATTCTACTACTCTGCTCTATATCTACTGTCACTGCATTGCATATGTTGCATATGTAATACTGCCTTCTACATCTGTAATACCCTCTTCTTCTTTTACCAGTCCTGTTTTTATGCTGTCAGCCCACTTTTCTAGTTCAAATGTATGATGTACGTACCAACAACGCTGCATCCTGGCTTAGGCCGACAAGGCCCAGGCCTAGGATAGCACTTTGCAGGGGGACAGCACGGAAAGAGTCCCCGCCAGCTTGCGCTACACAGTTAGTGTAGCGCCAGTCTTATGGGGCGGACTGGGCTGAGAGGCAAATTAGTCTAGCGCCCCCATGAAGCGGCCGCACTGCTTTCGGTATGTGGGCAGCTGGCATTCTGCAACTGGAGGGGGGGGGGGGCGCCGCTTCTAATTTTGACTGTCCTATCATCCTGGACCACAAACCTTCCTAACTGTGCTATGTTTTCTGCTGCACCATTATGGTTATATAACCATGCACCATGGTTATATCTTCTTAGTCCTCTGCATAAAATTATCAGAAATTTGTGCTTAGTAGAACCATAGACAACACTTTTTTTTTTCTTAATTTTGGATAGAATAAGGGAGGGTTATAGCCCCTGTCAGTTTATTTTTTACCATCCCTGTCCCATTGCAGAGATTTCCCTTCATTTCCTGCCCCAAAGCCAAACAGGAAGTGGGAGGAAATCTATGCAAATTAAGGGAATCCATTGCTCCCCCTCCCCAGACCCTCAGAACTAGTGTCCCCACTCAAAAATTTCAGACAGGAAGGAGAGGGTCCAATTTAGGGGGTACACGAATTTAGTCAGGCCTAGGGCAGCAGAAAACCTAAATACACTACTGCATACCAGTACACTCAGAAAGCTTTGTAGGTGCATTTGATATTTTCTGCTCATATCCCCCGTATAGGCCACTGTAATTTACCACAGATTCTTTCCCTAATCAGTGCAGGTCACCTGGCACACAGCAGCATCTTATCTACATTCGCTCAATGAACAGTCCAGGGGTGTCTTTTTGAAGTTTATTGCTGAGTAACTATTAACTTGGGAGTACGCTTGATGCACAAATTGCTGAGGACTCTTCTCTATCTCAAAGCAGCAGCAATACCGTATCCTCCCTAGAAGGGGACCAGGGGGATTTCTGGGTCAGTTTTGCCAGAAATAGGCTGAAATGGTCTAGCTTCTAGCAGCTGCAGGACCATAGAGCACTGCACACAGGGAGGGTTTGGTTCTATTCACAGATCTTGGTAATGATAAGTGTAGAGATAGGACTTCCAGCAGAGTAACCCAGTTTCCATTTCAGGAAAGGGGGGGGGGTCCAGAGCCAAGCAGTCTCCCTGTCCTTGAGTTCTTGGATTCATCCCCACAGGGAGAGAACAGACTCTCCAGGGTTCCTGCCTATTTATTTGTAACCCAGCCACCATCTTGGCACACCACCCCAGGGATTGACTAGACCCTGCTAAATATTCAGGCCAGGAATTTGAATCCTCCCGCCCTTCTTTCAAAGGCAGAGGGAGGTATTCAAACCCCCAGCCCGTGAAGCCCCAAACAGACTGTGCTAAACAAATTATGCTTCTGTGCCTACAGCAGAAGCTAACACTAGATTTACCTAACAGCCTAGCTATGAGGGTGTTACATGACATTTCAACAAAACATTACAAGACACTATAATGTTACTCTACTAATAACATTTTCTGTGCCTGCTCAGCCTCCACTCTTTCCTTTAGTTCATTTTTACACTTATTATGTCTCTTCCAACACCCTCTTTACCTAATATGCTTAGTCCTAAGTAGCTAGCTTGTGTTTTTGATCAGTGAAGGACATGGTTGCCTTTAGTCTGGCCAGCAGGACTAAAGAGGTACAAAGATGCACTTCAATAAATAGAAACGTTTTTAGGCTTCTATGGTAGACAGGGACAGAATTTCATTTGGCCATCCTACTGCAATGAGACAATAAATACAGATGGAAACAGCTAAAAAGTTTGAGGAACAAAAGTGTGACTTTGGAACCGGACCCGAGAGATTAGGTGATATTAACACCCTTTCTGTCTCTCTACTGCTGGGTTAACTAATGTTTATGGATTAAAGCTGTGACAGCCTCATGTTTCAAAGGCATTATAAGAAAAGATTTTACAGGTAAGTGATAAAAATAATTTTCTTAACACTACCACTTTGCAATAAACGTTATTTGATCCAGCTTGTCCAGATAAGTTTCATTTACAGTTAATTCTCTACTTCACTCTTGATTCTAACCTCACTGAATGGCCTGCAATCTGTATGCCAGGAAAGAATTCTATAAAATATATAGACATCAGGCGGTTGCCAGCTCACTGGGCAGTTGCCTAATCAGTTTTAACATCTCAAACAGCAATCACTGGGCTATTCTTCCCATCTTATGACAAAGGCTAAAGGATGGCCCAGTGCCTTTGGCTTATTTACCTTAGTGAGTTAAAAAATTAATTACTGCTTGGAGCAAACTAACATAGAAGTCCAGGGCAGCCCTTTATTAGCAGACCCCTTCATTAATTTCCATCAGCGGATTTGTTGTTAATGGTTGCGTGGTCTCAGTCAGCTAAAAAGCAGCATCTGTGCCATTGAGTTGGGAAGCTGAGGCCAAAGGAGGGGTGAAGACAGAGAGGGAGGAGGTGAATTCTGTTTACAAATCACCCCTTATTAACATGATGGCTTAGTCTAGGGGGACCATGTCCCTAAGCCCTCCCTTGAACGTTATCACTGTTATGAACAGTGACTCTGTCTGTCTTACCTGATGCTCTCTGGTCCATAATGACCTTTATATAGATATAATGCAAATAACTTTAAACTGTGTTCACAAGTTTGTAAAAAAGTTACTTATAGTTTCAAGTATTTAATAATGCAGATTTAAAGTGACAATCCTTACCAAAATACCATGTCATTTCTTTTATCCTAATATTTAATATTTTGTGTTCATATTATCTTTTTTAAACGTAATTGTGTTACATAACATGACGAGTGATGCTTCTTGTTGGGTCGGGGCTTCTGTATAGTGTAATAATTTTGGATTCCTAAAACGGACAATGCACTGGACGATGAAACCATTCTATACAAAATCCATCCCACCCATGTCATGGGATTATTTTAGTAAAATCTGTGGCTTGCTTTATATACAGGACTATATTTCTGCTGTACAGTCTACCAAACACCGAATAGTTTCATACACTATATTGTCAAAATTATTGGGATGCCTGCCTTTACACATACATGAACTTTAACCATCTCAATACAGTGCACTTTCATCCTCTTCCTGCCCAAGCCATTTTTCAGCTTTCAAGGCTGTCACACTTTTTTTTTTTTTAACTTATCTTTATTGTAATTTCAAGGTGAGAACAAAACAATACAGAGCCTTTTGGGCATACCCAGGCTCGTTCACTACAACTGCAAAACTAAGAAGAGAAAAAACAAAACAAAAAAAAAAACTACCTAAACCACTGTACGCTCAACCACCTGTGTAGAATATCCAAAGCAATCTTACAATTCTACATACACCCTACAAAGCATACTTTAGTTTCTTGTGAAATAAAGTGCACATTATAGTTACATAATCGCATTCCCCCCCTCCCCGTGACTATTGACCGAGCATCCCAGGGTTGTTTACGAGATCGAAGATGCCACTTGGGTCATTCACGGTACTTAGTAGAACGTTACTAATCGTCCATCGAGTCTGCATTAGTGGACAGGGAATCCGTCGAAATATCCCATATTTTGTGGAATTTTTTGATACAACCGCGTGACAGGTAGGTAGACTTGCATAGTGCTAGAGCCGCATTCATTAACCTCTTCCAAAAATTTAACGAGGGTGCGGATGAGGCCTTTCATCTGAGTACTACCGACTTACGGGCATAGTAAAGTAATAATCCTAGCAGGGTTCTAATTGCCCGGCATGGGGCCAGGGGTTCCACAAGTCCCAGCAGACATACCTCTACAGACAGTGGTACAGGAACAGTGGTGACAGTCAAAATAAAATTGGTTACCTCAACCCAAAAACATTTCGATCTGAGGACAGCTCCAAAAAATGTGAATGAAGTCCGCTGAGGATGAGTTGCATCTCCAGCAGGAGGCAGGAATAGATGGATAAATTTTGTGTAGACGCACGGGTGTGTAATATACCTTATGTACTATTTTAAATTGCACTAATTTATCTCTAGCTGATACTAGCTGTGAAAAGGGACACTCCCTCATTTCCTCCCAATCTTCTGTGTCTAGTGTAGGGAAATCGACCACCCACTTTGCCTTAAGGTTTTCTAATACCGTGTGTACGTTAGGGAGTAACGCTTTATATATGGTGGATAAGGGCTTAGATAGAGTTTCATCTCTGAGCAGAGTTTCCAGATTCGAGGTGTAAAAGGCCACTTGGGCATGATCAAACTGGGTGTTAAAGGAATGTCTAAGCTGCAGGAATCTAAACAAGTGTGAGTTAGGTAAATCATATTGTTGTTTCAACCTGTCAAAAGTCTGTATTCGGCCATCAAAACAGATCTAATTTATATATTTGATGCCCTTGCATGCCCATACACTAGGATCGGGAATGGACCCAAATTCTGACAATTGCGAGTTAAACCAAAGAGGGCTGTGCGGGGATATGTGTCCAGAAGGTATGGGGCGCATAGAATTCGCCACAACCACACCCGTATGACCGCTCTCATTGCCGTTGTAAGAGGGAAGGGAGCTCTAGGACCCCGGTAAAGTAGGTTCCGCATCGCCTCATATGACCCCAGATGTGCTGCTTCCAGAACCACTGCTGCGTTGGACTCATCAGAGCCAGCCAGTTGTGGGCGTGAGATAACAGAGCCACCACAAAATAAGAATGGTCAGGGCAAGCCAGGCCTCCCTCTCCCCAAGGTCTCTGTAGCACCGTCAGCCTAAATCTCGGCTGACCGGTTCCCCAGAAAAAGATAATAGAATGGTGTTTATCAGGCGAAATACTTTTTTTGGGATCCAGATAGGGGCGTGTCTGAGAGCATAGAGAAAGGCAGGCAGGAGCTTCATCTTGAATAAATTAATCCTCCCGATTAGAGAGAGGGGGAGATGTGCCCAAGCCTTCAGTCTTGTCCTCGTCATTTGTATCAGTGGTTCTAAGTTAAAGGTATAATAGTCAGAGGTAGATGTGGAGATGCGAATGCCTAGATATTTAATTTTGTCTGTCCATAATAAGGGAAGGTTGGGATCTGCTTTGACCTTTGCGGCTATATCTATCGGTAAAATTTGGAATTTCTCCCAGGTTACCTTGAGTCCCGAGCAACTAGTGAAATTTGAAAGAATGGTCAGCGTCTCTCGGAGGGATTGAGCACGGTCATTCAAAAAAAGAATGAGATCATCTGCGTATAAAGCAACTTTCTCATGTATGGATCCCACCTGTATGCCCCTAACCCCATCTGCCTGTCTTAGGGCCGACGCAAGTGGTTCCATCACCAAGGCAAATAGAGCCGGTGACAGCGGACAACCTTGCCTCGTACCTCTTCCCAACAAAAAAGGTGCTAACAGAGCACCATTAAGTTTTATCTGCGCTGTTGGGTCCTTATACAAAATATGGATCCACCTACGGAATTCTTCTCCAAAACTCATAACCTCTAGAACTGAAGACCAATAAAATAAACAATACCATGAATAAAATTGCAATCCCATGAATAAGTCGTTTGCGACAAAACATGTCGGGGCGTGGCTATACGGCAAGCATCTAAAGCGTGACGCAAGACATTGTGAAATGACACGCTGCATCGAATGGTGGAGGCTTGAGACTAGGAGTGGGTGAGACTGCACAGCTGACACACTATCCTGGGTCCGCCGTGACCACTATAGATCGCTTTACCAGTGCATGAAGTTTATGTTACGATTTCCTTTGGAGTGTTTTTTTGGCCTGCTTTGGTTTTCACACATGTGAGTGCAATGGTGTGCGATGGTTTGAATTTTTAATAAATTTGCTGTACTTTATCACACTATTTGGAGCATTTTTTCATTTTCATGTGGAGCAATCACTTCTTGAGGAAAAGGATTTGTTGCATTTACGCTCGCTATTTGGAGATCACGTTTGGAATCTGGAGATCACATTTTAACCCCCAATAAGTGTGGGTTGAGGCGAGTTATTCCAAACACAAGAGTGGGAGGCTTTTGTAGCTGGTGAGTGCAAATCTTTAAGTGGGAGTGGAAGCACAAACACTGAGGTGTGGTGGAAGATCACAAAGAACAACCAAGAGTTTTCATTTATAGATTTTTTCAGACCATTCATCGGAATATTCATAATTTATGAACTTTATGTCAACACTTTATTCATTATTTTCACATCTGTCACATGGTGTGTTGTTTTGATCATTATGTGATATGATATGTTTGCTCACAGTGTTCACCAATAACTTTTTTAGTTAGAATATATTCACATGAAATAAACTTTATGTTAAGACTACATTTATCATCTTCACATCTGCCACAGGGTGTGTTGTTTTGAACATTATGTGATAGGATGTGTTTGCTCACAGTGTTCACCAATAACTTTTTTTGTCAGATCACATTCATATTGTGACTGATTTTCAATGAGGGTATTATTGTCAATATTCACACATACAGTATATACTTTTACTGCTCATTTAGATTGATCATTGCTTTCATTAGCACATTTTTATTTTTCATTTTTATTTTTATTTTTTCATTTTTTATTTATTTGAGCGCTACTATTTATTCCACTTATCTCTAGAGGTTTAATTTCAGTCACGTATTTGTTTCATATTAAGTGGCAGCTATAGTTTATTTAAATTATACTTTTTCACTTACTCAGAAGCACAGTGGAGGTATCACAGGGTGCAGGGCGTTAGCTTGTGAACCATCAGGTGTGCATATAATTTTTCATAAAAGGATCTGAATTCATCCAAAATTTGCTCAGGAGTAGAGATCACCTGACCATCCGAACCACGGATTTTTGACACCACTGTCTGCATTTTAGAGTCTGCAACTAAATTTGCTAGGAGCTTGCTATTTTTGTCTCCGGACTTAAAGATCCTCCCCGCCAGAGAGTTTAAATCCAGACGTGTGGCCGAGGCAAGATGTAGAGACAATGCTCTTCTTGCTTCAGCTAGCTGGCTGAAGTGATCTAGAGTCGGGGAACCAGAAAAAGCCTCTGCTGCCTTAGCCTCTCCCTCCTCAAGGGCCTGGACCTGACAGGACATCTCAGAACGAACCGTCTTGATTACTGAAATGTATTCTCCCCTGGTGTTGGCCTTAAAGGCGTCCCAGACTACCTGTGCTGAGGTTGAGTTCTCATTGATCTCCTAGTATTGTTGTAGTTTAGGAGAGACTTCCTCCCTCACCCTCAAGTCCTGTAACCATTTCAGTGCTAAACGCCAACAGTCTTGACTCCTGGTGTCAGACAACCCCAAGTTGACCTCTAAGGGTGCATGATTAAAGAGGCCCGCAGGTAAGTTCGAGACCCCTCTCACCGCTGCCAGGGCATAGGTGTTACCAAAGACCAGGTCGATCCTGGAGCCTGATTTATAAGTGGTGGAGTGAAAGGAGTAAGCCCTAGTGCTTTGGTGCTTCCATCTCCAGATCTCAGTGTAATTAAGTGCTTGTGCCCATTGAAGTAGGTCCGGTGAAAAAACCCTATTTGGGTTGGACGAGTCCAGAGACGGGTCCAGAATGGAATTAAAGTCTCCAGCTATGTATAGTCTATAGAGGACCCGTTGGTAGAAAGGAGGAGGAATGTATACATTTACTAGCGCTGTCACACTTTGAATGACACTTGCGCGGTCATACAACACTGTACCCAAATTAAATTTTTATTATTTTTTCCCCACAAATAGAGCTTTCTTTTAGTGGTATTTGATCACCTCTGTGGTTTTTATTTTTTGCGCTATAAACAAAAGAAGAGTGACAAAATTGAAAAAAACACAATATTTTTTACTTTTTGCTATAATAATAAATATCCAATTTTTTTATTTTTTAAAACAAATTTTTTCCTCATTTTAGGCCGATATGTATTCTTCTACATATTTTTGGAAAATAAAAAAATCGCAATAAACGTATATTGATTGGTTTGCGTAAAAGGTTTAGCGTCTACAAAATAGGGGATAGATTTATAGCCTTTTTCATGATATATATATTTTTTTTACTAGTAATGACGGTGATCTGCGATTTTTATCGTGACTGCGATATTGTGGCGGACATATTGGACACTTTCGACACATTTTTGGGACCATTCACATTTACACAGCGATCCGTGCTATAAAAACGCACTGATTACTGTATAAATGTGACTGGCAGGGAAGGGGTTAACACTAGGGGGTGATCGAGGGGTTAATTATGTTCCTAGGGAGTGTTTCTAACTGAAGGGGGAGGGGACTCACAAGGGGAGGAGACCGATCGATGTTGCTCTATACTGAGAACACACATCGGTCTCTGACATCCTCTCTGACAGGACGTGGATCTGTGTGTTTACATACACAGATCCACGGTCCTGCCGTGTTACCGGGCAATCGCGGGTGCCCGGCTGACATCGCGGTCGCGGGGCACGCGCATCGGGTGCCCAGTGACACAGCTGTCGTGCGAGATTGCCGCTGGTGGCGCGCGCCCCCTGGTGGGCAGGGAAGGCGAGGGCGTCATATGATGCCCTCCCAGAATGAGAGCCGCGCCGCCTGGCCGTCATATGACAGCTGGTGGGCAGCAAGCGGTTAATGGCACCCCAGTCTTAGTCCGTAGGGTTCAATAGTAAGTTGGCCCACCCTTTGCCGATATAACAGCTTCAACTCTTCTGGGAAGGCTGTCCACAAGCTTTAGTAGCGTGTCTATGGGAATGTTTGACCATTCTTCCAGAAGAGCATTTGTTAGGTCAGGCACTGATTTTGGACGAGAAGGCCTGGTTCACAGTCTCCGCTCTAATTAATCCCAAAAGTGTTCTTTTGTGTTGAGGTCAGGACTCTGTGCAGGCCAGCCAAGTTCCTCCACCCCAAACCCACTCATCCATGTCTTTATGGACCTTGCTTTGTGCACTGGTACGCAGTCGTGTTGGAACAGAAAGGGGCCATCCCAAAAATTGTCCAAAATGTCTTGGTATGCTGATGACTTAACTGCTTCCGGACCGCCCACCGCACATATATTGTCGCAGGGCGGCCCGGCTGCGCAAAATAACGTACCTGTACACAACGGGAGCCATTCAGGCGGCCACCCACGATCGTTTGGGGGGAATGACAGAACAGCGATTTGCCTATGTAAACAAGGCAGACTGTCATTCTGTCACAGAGGAAGAGAGAGATCTGAGATTCCTATTAATCAGGAACACCAATCTCTCTCTTTGTCTAGTGTCAGCATCCCCCACACAGTTAGAAAGCACACATAGGGAACACATTTAACCCTTTGATTGCTCCTGATGTTAACCCCTTCCCTGCCAGTGTAATTTATACAGTGTCAGTGCATTTTCTTTTAGCACTGATCACTGTATTGGTGTCACTGGTCCCCAAAAAGTGTCACCTAGTGTGCAATGTCGCAGTCCCGCTAAAAATCTCTGATATCCCATAGTTTGTAGACATGATAACCTTTGTGCAGACCAATCAATATATGCTAATTGGGATTTTTTTTTACCAAAAATATGTAGCAGAATACAAAATGGCCTAAATTCATGAAGAAATTAGATTTTTTACATATTTTTATTGGATGTTTTTTATAGCAGAAAGTAAAAAATATTATTATTTTTTCTAAATTTTTGCTGTTTTTGTTTAAAGCGCAAAATATAAAAACCACAGAGGTGATCAAAAACCAAAAGAAAGCTCTATTTGTGGGAAAAAAAGGACATCAATTTTGTTTGAGTACAACGTTGCACTCATGTCCTGGTCATTAAGATGGTAAATCCTTACAGGGCTGAAGTGGTTAGGAGTTCCTTTCACTGGAACTAAGGGGCCAAGCCCAACCCCTAATCCCCCCTCCACCAAATGATTTGGACAAGTGCACAAAGGAAGGTCCATAAAGACATGGATGAGGGGTAGAGGAAATTGACTGGCCTGCACAGAGTCCTGACATCAACCTGATAGTACACCTTTGGGATGAATTAGAGCAGAGACTGCGAGCCAGGCCTTCTTGTCCAACATCAGTGTCTGACCTCACAAATGCGCTTCTGGAAGAATGGTCAAACATTCCCATAGACACGCTCCCAAACCTTGTGGACAGCCTTTCCGGAAAAGGTGAAGCTGTTATAGCTGCAAAGGGCGGGCCAACTCAATATTGAACCCTACGGACTAAGACTGGGATGCCATTAAAGTTCATGTACGTGTAAAGGCGTCCCAATACTTTTGACGATATATTGTATTTTCTGAACTGTAAAGGGACTTCCCTTATCATCTCCCGTGCTCCCTTCACCCTACAATCCTTTTGCTAAATGAACAGGAGGTCACTAGAAGAAGCAGCCAAATTGAAAGGGCAGTTGGTCTATTTCAAATATAACAAGGGAAAAAGTGAGAATGGGAGTTTTAAGCTGCAAAAATAGTCAAATTGAAAACAATATCAATTTAATTTTATTTAACCACTTCAGCCCCGGAAGATTTGGCTGCTGAATGACCAGGCCATTTTTTGCGATTCGGCACTTCGTCACTTTAACTGAAAAATGCGCGGTCGCAACCCAAACAAAATTGATGTCCTTTTTTTCCCACAAATAGAGCTTTCTTTTGGTGGTATTTGATCGCCTCTGCAGTTTTTATTTTTTGCACTAAACAAAAACAGAGTGACAATTTTGAAAAAAAAACAATATTTTGTACTTTTTGCTATAATAAATATCCCCATTTTTTTTTTAAAAAAAGCACATTTTTTCTCAGTTTAGGCCGATATGTATCCCTCCACATCTTTTTGGTAAAAAAAATCACAATAAGCGTATATTGATTGGTTTGCGCAAAAGTTATAGCGTCTACAAAATAGAGGATAGATTTTTTTATTATTATTATTTTCTTACTAGTAATGGCGGCGATTTGCGATTTTTATCGTGACTGCGACATTATGGCGGCCAATTTTGACACATTTTTGGGACCATTGGCATTTATACAGCGATCAGTGCTATAAAAATGCATTGATTACTGTAAAAATGTCACTGGCAGTGAAGGGGTTAACACTAGGGACGATCAAGGGGTTAACTGTGTTCCCTGGGAGGTGATTCTAACTGAAGGGGGAGGGGACTGACTAGAGGAAGTGACGGATCGTGGTTCCTAGCTAATAGGAACTCAGGATCTGTCGCTGCTCTCAGAACAGAACACGGATTTGTGTGTTTACACACACACTTTCGTGTTCTGTTGCTCGTGCGCTCTATCACCCGTGGCCAGCAGTCATTGCGACCATCGGCCACGAGCATCGGCACCCCCGCTGTGCAACGGGCGCGCGCGCCCCTGCTATCCCATTCCTGCGAGGTGTAGCTACGACAGGTCATGGGATCGTACCGACCTGCCGCAGTATAATGATGGCGGCTGGTCGGCAAGCGGTTAGTAAACATGGTTTAACATTTTTTTTTATATATTAAAACCAACACATGAAAATCATACGGTCGTTGTACAAAAGTTTGTTGCCTCTAGATATTTCGCCACAATTATTGCTTCACTGGAGCTTTTGCAAGACCCAAGGTACAGTATCAACCAGGCGAAAGCAGAATTCTAGAGGACCATCGAGACCCCCAGGCAATCCGGCAGAGTATCAGTGTGTCATAGAGGGGGTAAACCCCATAATTTGGCCCTGTTTTTGCAAGGAAATAAGGAATTCAGGAAGATCGATGAGCATATCACTGCTGAAATGCACTTCAAACAATGTCATGCAACTTGATAGGGACTATGCCATCTAAGTAAAAAAAAACTTCATCTAAGGCAGGGGTCTCAAACTGGTGGCCCTCCAGCTGTTACGGAACTATAAGTCCCATCATGCCTATGCCTATGGGCGTCATGCTTGTAACTGTGAGTTTAGCAATGCTTAATGGGAATTGTATTTCTGCAACAGCTGGGGGGCCACCAGTTTGAGACCCCTGATCTAAGGTGTAGATTTCCTATTCCTTTATGTGAAAAAGATACCATCGATGCAGGGAGAATCCAGTAAGACAATCAATGTCAAGGGAGAAAACCTTATACCGCACGACCGGACTTTCCGGCAGAGTTCCAACGGAGTTCCGCTGAAACGGACCTGCCTACACACGATCACACCAAAGTCTGTTCGTTTAGAACGTGATGACGTATGACGGGACTAGAAAAAGGAAATTTCAATAGCCAGTAGCCAATAGCTGCCCTTGCGTCGTTTTGGGTCCATCGGACCAGCATACATACGAACGGTTTTCCCGATAGGGATTGAGTCCGTCGAAAAGATTTGAAACATGTTCTATTTCTAGGTCCGTCAGAATTTTAGAACGAAAAAGTCCGATGAAGCCCACACACGATCGGAATGTCAGACGGAATGATTCCGTCTGACCTTTTCTGCCGGGAAAGTCCGGTCGTGAATACGCAGCATAAGACGTTGAATCCTCTCCTGCAGATATCAAACAGGACGAACGGCAGCAGCCCCCCCCCCCCCCAATGAGTGTAAGGGTACAGAATATAATGTAAAGGTAAATAATATAGTGCAGAGGACTTTTCTTTTACTATTGCACATGTAGAAGCTACTGATTTGTCCCATGCTGACCTCATGGCCTACACCCTCTGCAGTCTGCACCCATCATATATCCACAGTGGCAGTAGCTCTTTTTTTTTTAACAGAAGGACAGTGGCAGTAACTTAATGCTCTCGCTAGCTTCCTCAATTATTCCTGGGCCTTCATACTGTAGTTGCCACCTTTCTGGATAAAGTAGCTCAGAAAATACTATCATTTATTTATTACAAGCTGAAGCTTATGTAGGTCCTGCATTGATAAGTGTCAATCTCAGTGCACCGACTACTCTACACATATTGGTAACAAGCTGAGGAAAAACACAGCTGACATCATTTTGAAATAATTTCTAGGGACACTTTGGTGGCATGCCAATGTTTCTACAGCTGGTCCTTATTTTTACGAGCAGTGCAACAGATTTGGGCAGCACTCCTGATAAACATTCATGGTATGGGTTTAAATGGACCCGAGTGGTTGAATAGAAAGAACATTGGCAGCATTGTGTACAAAGGTTTTCCAGCATGCTGGGATATAAGAACAATACAGCAGTCATTCTTCTTTTTTCAGAGGAAAAGGTATAGTTCATTCATTGCAAACCTACATAGCCCATCAAGGTGGAACATTCAAGAATATGTAAACCAAACATTTCATACTCCTGATATGTGCCTGCTGTACCATGTGCTTGTTTGAGTAAGTCTTCTGTTCTCTTTGTATTGCTTTCTTAGTGTGAAATCCCTGGTATTCCCTCTGCTTTCCTATTATGCCCCTTTCACATTGGCACTCTCCACCAGCGGATCTGCCTGCTCAGTGGGGGATCTCTCAGCTGATGGGGGATCTCTCAGCTTATGCAGAGTGGACACAGCCCGTTTTCCTGTATGGGTGGTTGGATGTAAACGGAACGTCCCAGCCGTCTGTTTTTAGCAGACAGGATCAGATGTCAGCAGGTGTCAATGAACACATGTCATTTGACACCCTCCGCTCCATAGAGGGCAATGGATAATTTGGGTCTGCCTAAAAAACTGACCATGCTAAGACGTGGTCAGTTCTCTAGCAATGCTGAGAACTCAACCTGCTCTACTCACATGATCAGGCTTGTTCTGACATCCCCACTGCACAGCCATTTACTGGAAGTTCTGCAATTTCTCTCCTCTAGCTCTTATGCAACTGAGAACAGAGGGAATGTGATCACTTATAAAAAAAGGAAAAAAAGTTATTTATAATGGCTTTTATATTTATACACAAATGTTTTGCCTTTTATTTCTATATTAAAGTGAATGGGTTGTTTTACAAGGCGAGGGTTTACAATCACGTTCAGCAAATAGGAAATCAGTACCCAACTTTATTCCCTCTTATTCAGTGGCCAGCAGGGTTTATTTTCTTTTCAGAGAAAAGAGAAGATGTGTTTCTCTAGGCATATACTTAAAATAATGTCAAGGAAAAAAATCAAGGTAGCTCAGCAATAATTATGATAATTCTAAACACAGGCAGATCTCCTTAGAGCAGGGATCCTCAAACTATTGGCCTCCAGCTGTTACGGAACTAAACATCCCATGAGGCATTGTAAAACACTGACATTCACAGACATGACTAGGCATTATGGGAATTGTAGTTCCTGAACAACTGGAGGGCCATAGTTTGAAGACCCCTGCCTTAGAGGTAGTGGAACAGGTGTGATTTGTGATGTGGCAAAAGGAGTAACGATGTTAACCAAGCAGAGGACGCAAGTGCTGGAAGAGGTGGAAAAACTTTTGTTAGTGTGGTTGAATCAGAAACAGCTGGCAGGTGATAGCGTTAGTGAAACTATGGTCTGTGAAAAAGCCAAGAAATTGCACAGTGATTTACTGCAAAAACAACCCTCTACAGTGCAGCAAGTGAAGAATTTAAAGCCAGTAGAGGGTGGTTTTAAAAATTTTGCAAGAGAGGTGGCATCCACAGTGTGACAAGACATGGTGAGGCTTCCAGTTCTGACAAGGCCGGTGCAGAAGCCTACAAGAAAGAACTTGCAGAATTTATGAAGACAGAAGGATACATCGCTCAACAAGTGTTGAACTGTGATGAAACAGGGCTCTTCTGGAAAAAGATGCCCAACAGAATCTATATCACGCAGAAGGAAAGGCACTGCCAGGGCACAAGCCCAAGAAGGACAGATTGACCCTTTTTCTGTGTGCGAACGCAAGCGCCGATCTGAAGATTAAGCCACTACTTGTGTGCCATTCCCAGACCCCTTGTGCATTCAGAGAACAGAATGTGAACAAGGCCAGACTGCCTGTCATGTGGAGGGCCAATGGGAAAGCTTGGGTCACAAGGCAATTGTACATGGAATGGCTGCACGAGGTGTTCGCACCCACCGTAAGAAAATATCTTTCTGACAACCAACTGCCTGAAAGGTGCCTTCTTCTGATGGACAATGCCTCGGCACACCCTCCAGCCTTGGTGGATGATATGGATGCAGAGTATGCCTTCATAAAGGTCAAGTTCCTTCCCCCCAACATGACACCTCTTATGTAGCCCATAGACCAGCAAGTGATCTGAAATTTCAAGAAGCTGTACACAAAGGTGCTCTTCACTAGGTGTTTTAATGTCACTGAAGAGATGCTCTTGAGTCTGAAAGAATTCTGGAAGAAACATTTTAATGTTCTCCACTGCATTAACCTCATTGACAAAGCCTGGGAAGATGTCATTCACCGAACCTTAAACTCAGGCTGTAGGAAACTGTGGCCAGAATGTGTCACTGAACGGGACTTTGAAGGGTCTGATGCAGAGGTAGTGGAGGAGATTGTGTCCATGGGCAACAGTATGGGTCTGGAGGTCGATGGTGCAGACATAGAGGCACTTGTTAAGGAACATAAGGAGGAGCTGACCCCAGAAGAACTTTCTGAACTCCACAGGAGCATTCCACTGAGGAAGAGGAAGATAGGGAGGAGGTTAGCAGTGATTCTATAAAATCCATTATTGAAAAATGAAATGAGTGCCATGATTTTTTTGAGAAGCACCACCCCAACATAACTATAACGAACAGAGTGTATAATCTGATGAACGATAACGTGGTCTCTCATTTTCGGAGGGTTATGCAGCGCAGGAAAAGACAAGTGACATTGGACCATAAACTGACCCTGCGGCTAAGAGACAAAGAAGAAAGGAAACCCCTGAAGGAGATCTCCCCAATGTTCTTATGGAGGGGGACTCTCCCTCCGAAAAATAACCGCCTCCCACCCGCCTTTCTCTACACCAGAAGTCATCTCAAGCAAGGTTAGTGTTCTCTCTCTCTCTCCATACTGTATAACAAATACACTGGGACTTTAAATGAGGTGCATAAGGGGAGATACACCCCGATCCCTAATCTGGATAAAAAATAAAAGGTTTGGGACTTTAAATGAGGCAGTTAATAACACAATTGTAAAAAGTATTTGACACATTTATTAATGAAGACAATGAAGGCAATGAAGACCCGTAACAAAAAGTAAGTACATAGAGGATAAAATCCTGAACATGCAGAACACAGCAAATTAGGCAGATGAAATATAAATACATATAAAATAGGACCATATAGGACAGTATACCATCTCAGAAACCACATATGCAATATAGGTAGGTATGGTAGGGTAACCATAGTAGATGGAAATGAAATATGGTAGTGCCATGTATAGGGTGGAGGCTGCATCCTGTAAATCTTGACGCGTTTCGTCAATAAATCCGACGCATCAGGAGCAAGTGCTGCATAGTCTATAAAGAAGAAAAATAAAATAGATATAGATATATCTATATATCTATATATATATATATATATATATATATATATATATATATAAAAGATAAAAATAAAAAAGGTATCTGTAATGGTCTAGATGGAAAAACATGTTGTAAAAAATATAGGAAAATTAATAGTCTAATTCAAAAGACTTGTAAAAAATATAGTGTAGCGCTATGTGTATATGTGAACAGTAAATCAGTTTTATCTGAACAGTAAATCAGTTTTACCTTTGTTCACATATACACATAGCGCGACACTATATTTTTTACTATTTTTTGCCTTTGCCTGTGTCTAGAGGTGTGTTAACTGCTAACTGTATACTACATTTTTCTTTCTTTTTTAATATTGTTTGGTGCAGCGCTGTACTTATTTTAATATCGTATCTAATTCAAAAGACTTACATCCTATTAGAGGTTCAACCTGAGCGGTACTGGTGTGGGAAGGTTGCCGTATATGCATCTCCCAGGAGCTGAGGTGTTGGGATCTACAGGAACACCAGGCCACACACATACGACGAGCATCCCCAACAAACAGTAAAGGTCATTGTGATATAGTAAAAACTGTGTCAATAATTGGCTACAACGGGGTCTGTGAAGTAAGTAGAAAAATTATTATATGTGGCCAATCAGGTGACACTGCCAATAGAGGTGTAGGCAAACCAATATCCAATGGGGGTACATGGAAACCCAGAGAGTGGGTGATTAGACATAATAGAATATAGTGAATATGGTATGGTGAAGTAAAGAGTTGAACATGTTCATTGAAGACATGCAAGGTGATGACAGTAAGAACCTAAATAAATTGGAATAGAAAGGAGAAAGTGAAAAACAAGGTGAGTGTGTAACCAAATCTCAAGGTTACCTTGTGATAGCAGATCCAAGGGTAGGGTGCAGTGTGATCAAGCAGTGTGACCTGATCGCCTAGATGTTTTAAATGGGGATGCCCGGATTGGCCTGCTAATATACCAACAGATCCCAACCGTCACGCTTGCGTGATGGGGAGCAGGAGGCGTCTGCCGCCAATGTTGGTGCCAAAACACCCCCCCCCCCCCGCCACAAACATTAGCCAAAATGGAAAAACCGCAACAACTGAGGGGCGCCCAATGAGGACGTTACATGTGCGGTAAGGTCGTGGCATCGATGCATGGGAGGCTATCTGTCCACCCTATCCCCCACGCCCACAGAGTGGGTGCCAGAGGGATGGGGGCGGTGCCTGGTGCGCATCACAGCTCCCGGAAGATAAACAAAGGGGCAGCCCAAGCATGCAGACCGCAGGGAATAATGGCAAAAAATAGGATGTGCAAAAGGGGTGCAAAAGCTCGCTAGAATGTGTACCTCCTACATGTATACGGATACTGATGTCATATAAACATACCATGTGTCCACCGGGTGGAGACTTGAGTATAGTCTCACTGCACCCATGGAGACATTGTTAGGTACCTGGTAGTTGAGCCCGACTGGTAGAAGGAGACCTCTCTTAAACACTGGTTCAGGAGCCACTGGAAGTGGGAACAGTGGTCTCTTGAGCACAGTGGGTAGGAGGGCCTGATGCAGGTTCCAGCAGGAGCAAACACTGGAACTGGAAGGACGTCCCTCAGGGATGGCTGAGCTGCGGATGCAGGAAGACTGATGCAGGCCAGTAGGCAGGCAGGTGGATGATAAGGCAGCAGCAGGATCTGAAGCTTGGCAGAGCAAGCTGGAAGCAGTGTCACAGGACACAGGCAAAGCAGAGTCAGACAGTCCGTTTGGCAGGAGATCAGGCAAGTATATAGCAGGAGGGATAATCCAAGAATAGTCAGGCAAGCAGAAGTTCGGCAACGGGTCACAGGATATAAGCAAGGTCAGGCAGGCCGGGTCGGATAGGAGACTGGAGAATGGTCAGACGGAGCCGGGTCACTAGCAATACAACAACAGGCAGGATACAGGAACTCAGGTGCAGAGCTGCAGATGAACAGCACCTGACAGAAGCATCTGACAGTCCTTTAAAGGGCCCTTGGCGCCAAAACAGCGCTAGCGCGAACGCGCATACGGGCGCCCGCTCCGGCGCCCCCTGGTGGAGCATTCAGCAGAACTGCCCTGGAAAGGCCTTTCGTGCACCTGCGTGCACGCATATTCACCCGACGGCCACTGATATGCCCCTGACAGACATATGGGTATGCAAAAAGCAGCCGTAGGCTACCTGATAGGTTAGAAACCTGTCTCCATCCCTGATACGTATATACAAGGGGGAAATGTATAACCAATTCCCTGGGACTTTAAATGAGATGCATAAGGGGAAATGCACCCCCATCCCTAATCTGGATAAAAAATAAAAGGTTTGGAACGGTCAGAAACCATGAATCAGCCCGAGACACAAGTGCAGTCAAAATCAGACTTGTTTAATAATAATAATAATAATAATAGTAAAAGGTACACAGAGCAACATAGTCAAATCAGAGCCAGAGTATGGTAACTGGAACGGATAGTCAGACAAGCCAGGACGTCAGGGAGTAAGAGATCAGGGTACTTCAGGACAGGCCAGGAAATGATGAAACCGGAGAATCAGCGTAGTGGAACAGCAAGCAGGATCAGGAACCAGAAGGGACGTCAGTCAAACCAGTCTTCAACAGGTACACAGGAGAGAGTCTCTGGATGTGTTGACCAAGGCGAAGGCAGAGCTAATCTGAACTGAACAGCTTAAGTAACCAGCAGGACTGACGAACAGGATATCATCAACAGGTGAGTCACTGTGGAAAGATTTAGAGCTGGCAATTAACCGACAGCTGAGTGGCCTGCTCTGAGAAGGAAGGGCTGAGCCCAGCCCTGGCAGGGACTTTAAATGAGGCAGTTAATAACACAGTTGTAAAAAGTAATTGACACATTTATTAACATGGGCAATGAAGACCCGTAACAACCAGTAGGTACATAGAGGATAAAATCCTGAACATACAGAACACAGCAAATTAGCAATACATATAAAATAGGACCATATAGGACAGTATATACCATGTCAGGAATCACATATGCAATATAGGTAGGTATGAAGAAATGCAATGTATGAAGACATGCAAGGTGATAACAGTGAGAACTTAAAGACATTGGAATAGAAAGAAGAAAGTGAAAAAATAGGCGGGTGTGCAACCAAATCTTAAGGTTACCTTGTGATAGCAGATCCAAGGGTAGGGTGCAATGTGACCAAGCAGTGCGACTTGATCGCCTAGGTGTTGACGTTGGTGGGAATCTGTTGGTATAATAGCAGGCCCATCTGGTCATCCCCATTTAAAACACCTAGGCGATCAGGTCGCACTACTTGGTCACACTGCACCCTACACTTGGATCTGCTATCACAAGGTAACCTTGAGATTTGGTTGCACACCCACCTTGTTTTTCACTTTCTCCTTTCTATTCCAATTTATTAAGGTTCTCATTGTCATCACCTTGCATGTCTTCAATGCACATGTTCCACTCTTTACTTAACCATACCATATTCACTATATTGTATTATGTCTAATTACCCTACTCTCTGGGTTTCCATGTACCCCCATTGAATATTGGTTTGCCCACACCTCTATTACCAGTGTCACCTGATTGGCCACATATAATCATTTTTCTACTTACTTCACAAACCCCGTTGTAGCCAATTATTGGCACAATTTTTACTATACCACAATGACCTTTACTGTTTATTGGGGATGCTTGTGTGTGGCCCGGAGTTCCTGCACATCCCAACACCTCAGCTCCCGGGAGATGCACATATGGCGACCCTCCCACACCAGTACCGCTCAGGTTGAACCTCTAATGGGATGTAAGTCTTTTGAATTAGACTATTTATTTTCCTATATTATTACAACATGTTTTTCCATCTAGACCATTACACATACCTTTTTTAATTTTATCTTATATATATATATATATATACATATATATATATATATATATATATAGATTTTTTTTTTAATAGACTATGAAGCATCCGCTCCTGAGTCAGATATATCGCCGAAACGCATCAATTTACAGGATGCAGCCTCCACCCTATACATGGCACTACCATATTTCATTTCCATCTACTTTGGTTACCTTACCATACCTGCCTATAGTTTATATTTGGTTTCTGACATGGTATATACTGTCCTATTTTATATGTATTTATATTTCTTCGTGCTAATTTGCTGTGTTCTGCATGTTCAGGCCTTTATCCTCTATGTACCTACTTGTTGTTACGGGTCTTCATTGCCCATGTTAATAAATGTGGCAATTACTTTTTACAATTGTGTTATTAACTGCCTCATTTAAACTCCCAAACCTTTTATTTTTTATCTCTCTTCATGCTGTACTGTACTTTGTTTCATATTTTTGTGGTTCAAAAACCAAAAAAAAGTTCAGAACGGATTAACCTGATTTTCACTGAACCCTATCGGAAAAGTTTCACGAATTAAGTTTGTGAACTGAGCTATGATACGTCTTTAAGGCAGGGCAAAAGGGGCAGCTGCCCTGGGCCCTGTCATTGTTGTAGGGCCCAAAGCAGTTGCCTCATACTTGCCAACTATCCCAGTTTAAATTCCCTTGTCCCTTGAGGTTTTTAGTCCTGTGCTGTGTCCTGATATCTTAGTGTGAATTGCTGCTACTAATGCTGCCCAGCTCTGCCCTATTGTGAATGGGTGAGTCATCTGCAGACCCTTTTCTTCATGTAAAAATTGGGCGTTCATATGTAAATAGCGACGGCCGGCGGCATTGATATGTAAATAAAGGCAGCATTCATATGTATATTTTGCCCCCCTGAGGTCCTATCCATTATCACCTATACAGAATGCTGCCCACTGGGGAGGAAAAGGGGCATGCTTGAAAGTCCTGCTTTCAACTGTGGTTATTAAGCCTAACATCTGCCTGTTTTGCAAAGGTAAACAAATTGGTGGGGGGAGGGGGTAGTGTGGGGTGTGCAGAGGTAGGCAGAGAAGGAATTACACTTTGGGGTGCACAGGTGAGCAAGGAGGGGATGTATGGAGGTAAGGAAGGTGGGTGCAAAGATGAGCAGAGGAGGTAGGTACAGTTAAAGGGGTGGAGGGTTAGAGTGGGGAGGATGGGGGAGGTTTGGGGTGCAGAGGTTAGCACAGGTTTTAGGATGCAAAGGTGTGCTGACAAGGTGGATAAAGATGTGGGTCACGTGTAGGGCAGCCCATTAATTTCAATGGGATTCTCTAAGCTCTAGAAATGCTGAAGAAAGTCCCAAACCCTTTTTCAAAATCACACAGTTGCACAGGACATGTCAGCAAATGTGTGAGGGTGTCATTAACAATTAATGGCACTGCTATGTATCTGCTATAGGGCAGCATGTTTCTGTGGTGTAGGGAAATCGATTTTGCATGCGTTCCCGACACACGCAAATGTGAACCCATGCTAAATGTCTCAGTTACATTGGGGGTCAGCATACATCTTCTTATTACATTGGTGCTTGGTGTAGAATCCTTTAATTCACACTAGTGGCCAGTGTGCATGTCCCCCTTACATTAGTGGTCAGTGTAAACCCCTATTACATTGGTGGCCAGTGTTGAAACTCCTCTTTATATTGGTAGTCGGTAAAAAAAAATCAGCATTGCCATTGATCACACCCTCCCCCCCAGCACTGCCACTGATCCCAGGAGTTCTAGGATACCTAGGAGTTTTTTGTCTATTGATGGGTCTGCTCACCTCCCTAGTCCATGTTGTGCAGGCAGTGAGGAGATGATGTGCTGTAATCTCTAGCAACCAGTCAGTAAGCGGTAATGATATGCTGTAACCTCTGGCAACCAATTTCAATCGCTGCTTGATATGATACAGTAAACTGATTTTGAGTCTAGCTGCTATGTATTGTATGTCTCAGAGCAGGTGGAGAGCGAAATTGCATGGGGGGGGGGCCAAGAAAAGTTTTGTATATATACAAAACAATTCTGCGCTGCCGTGAAAAGAAGAAGGGAGGTAAGCAGCTAACACAACCAACGAAGCAAAACAGGGAAAAACACAATAAGTGTAGCGCTATTAAAATGCAAAAACGTCCAATATGGGAACGTTAAACCAACAGTTCCAAGTATATATAATGTGGAGGAGTCATCAGTATATACATGGGTGGAGATTCTTCAAAGAACCACTTCAAACAAAGATGTATTTCAACTGAGGTGAAAACAAACACACCACCACCAAATGTGAAGAGGCTTACCGCATGGAGTGGACCCAAAGGGGCATACGCCGGATTGGGTCGGATAGGCTTCGGTGGTGAGTGGCTAAGGATGGCCCAGGAAGGCGATGATGGTGGATGGACCCACGTATTTTTGTATCTCTGAAGGCGATGCAGGAACCCAGAGGAATGTGTGGAACGGACCTCTCAAGGCGATGCAGGAACCCAGAGGAGTGTGTGGGACAGACCACACATAGTTATCTCCCTGTCATTTTTATGCAGTTTTCCATAAATGTTTTCATATCTTGCATTTCTTCGGCTGATATTTGTTGTCTGACACATCACCTGGTGACAAACGCACACAGCGGGCATTTCCTCCTGTGTATCACGGAGCTGGCTGGGTCTGTGTTCGGTGGCCACGCTGTAACAAGGTCCTGTCCCCCTAGACCGGCTTGTGTGATAGCGTTTTTTCATTTTAATAGCGCTACACTTATTGTGTTTTTCCAAGAAAAGTTTTGCCCACGGTCCAATTGATATTAAAGACGGCCCTGGAGCTATCACTGTATATTAAGTTAAGCATTATAAACCCCAATGGCTTCCTTGCTTTGAGACTAAAATACTGCAAAGTTTGTTGATTTTTTGGTACTTCATATTATGTACAGTATGTTTACCATTGGATTAGACCACGCCAAGATTGTACTATTTCATTAATCCTGTCCTGCTGCTATCTGATTGAAAAACCTCAACATGAAAAAACTGTGAAAAAAGACAACACTGTGCCCAGGTGTGTGTTAAACGAATCAATCCAAAAATAAACAAAATTCAGTCCTATAATTTCTCTCCAATGATTTTGAATGTGTTAGTGGTACTGATATCTAAAAAAAAATGTGATGAAGAAAAAATGGTGATGGTATCTAAAAAATGTGATAAATAAAAATAAAAATTATAATATTGTGACCACACCAACATGTGATAAAAGGTGGGTTATTAACCACTTGCTGACTGCTGCACGCCAATATACGTCGGCACAATGGCAGTGGTGGGCAAATGGGTGTACCTGTATGTCCCCTTTAAGAGGCGGGGATAGCAGCGTGACTGTGCCCGCGGGACCGGCAGACTCAATGTCCGCCAGTCTCCCGGCGATCGTGTCATGGAGCCGCAGAACGGGGAAGTGCCTATGTAAACAAGGCATTTCCTCATTCTGCCTTATTTCATGACAGGGATCACCGTTCCCTGTCATCGGGAGCAGTGATTGCTGTCATGTGAGTTGAAGCCCATCCCCCCACAGTTAGAATCACTCCCTAGGACACACATAACCCCTTCATCGCCCCCTAGTGGTTAACCCCTTCCCTTTCAGTGTGATTTACACGGTAATCAGTGCATTTTTATAGCACTGATCGGTGTATAAAGGACAATGGTCCCAAAGTAGTGTCAAAAGTGTCAGATGTGTCCACCATAAAGTCCGGATAAAAATCGCTGATCGCCACCATTACTATTAAAAAAAAATAATAAAAAGGCCATAAAACTATCCCCTATTTTGAGAATACATAATCGACCTAAACTGTGAAAAAAAATGTTTTTTTAATATATTTTTGGGGGTTATTTATCATAGCAAAAAGTAAAAAATATTGCGTTTTTTTCAAAATTGTTGCTCTTTTTTTGTTTATAGCGCAAAAAATAAAAACTGCAGGGGCGATCAAATATCACCAAAAGAAAGCTCTATTTGTGGGAAAAAAAGGACATCCACTCACTGATGTTAGTGGCTGATGATGAGGAACCAGCAAAACACGCATTTTCCCTATAGCAGGATGCAATACTCTGCAGGTCGGTAGTTGATGATCTAGGATCTCAATTGCAAATAATCTTGGCATCCAACAGGTAATTTCCTTTCCTTTTCAAGGCGCAATAATCTGCAAAGCCAAAAACAGCCACTCCCGTCTCTCCTTCACTGTTAAATAATCGATCTCTCCAGAGAGGTGTAAACCGAAATAAAAGAGAAGCATAGCATAGCAAAAAAACCTTTAAAGCATGGTTTCTCTTTTTATTAAACCACATAGCACTCACATTTAAGAGTGTCTCCCGACACTGGTAAAACAGGCATAAGTTATATGTAGCCACTAACATCAGTGAGTGATCTCGATCATAAGTGGTGAAGGATACATTACCTGGCATGGTGTTTCAATTCATGAAGAAATTGCTACTTTTGTTGTAGCAATTTGATACACATTGTTTTTTGACACTTTATATGTTTTTCTAATTTTTTTTCACAGTTTATGGATTTGAATGATTTTTTTTTTTTTATTTGACATAGATAATAGTTTTAAGTCAATGTTTAAGTGGGTTTAATTATCCACCTTTTATCACATGTTGGTGTGGTCACACATCCCAATATTATAATTTTTATTTTTATTTATCAAATTTTTTAGATACCATCACCATTTTTTCTTCATCACATTTTTTTTAGATATCAGTACCACTAACACATTTGAAATCATTGGAGAGAAATTATAGGATTGAATTTGGTTTATTTCTGGATAGAATAATTTAACACACACCTGGGCACAGCGCTGTCTTTTTTCACGTTTACCATTCTGTACTGCTGCTTTTTCTAAATAAAGAATCTATTCCACTGGCCACCCACGATCGTTCCCCGCAAATTCCTTGAAAGTACAACATATGAAAGCATAGTTTGCGAACACAAGGTCAATGCTGGGGTGTAACCATTTGCGCTAACATTCCCCATAAGCAACGCCACCATAATAGAAAGGTGGCCAAGGCTCCTGGCAGCCCACCAAAGTAAGTTTGGACAAATAAAATTCCAATGTATAACAGCCAGGGAAATTCATATAGTGTAATATTTTTTCTGAAATCCAAATACATAGCAGAGCCAGGTAATAGAACCGCACAGTCCGAGTATAGAAGCATAGGCTAGCTGGCCCCATTCAAAGGTTCATACAATCCAATAGTTCCTCAGGAGGTCATAGGAATACCTATGGCAAAGCATACTGGAGTTGATTTACTAAAGCTGGAGAGTCCAAAATCTGGTGCAGCTTTGCATAGAAATCAGCTTTCAGGTTTTATCATCAAAGCTCAATTGAACAAGCTGCAGTTAGAAGATGATTGGCTACCATGCACAGCTGCACTAATTTTTGCACTATTCAGTAAATCAACCCCACAGTGAGCAGAACTTCCGGTGTAAGGTCATTCCCCACATCTTTTACCTTTTGTACCACAACCCCTCCCTTTAGAATGTAAGCTCTACGAGCAGGGCCCTCCTGTCCCTTCTGTATTGAACTGTATTGTAATTGTGCTGTCCCCCCTCTACATTGTAAAGCACTGCGTAAACTGTTGGCCTTATATAAATTGTGGATAGTAATACTTTGTTTGGCCCAGAGCTTGGACTTCCTTAAATAGGCGTGCCAAACTATAGAAGTCCAAGCTATGGACAAAAAGCTTTCGGCCAGCAGGTCCGCTTCATCCTGAAAAAGTCTTGCCACAGATGGGATACAAATCTAAATGAGTGAGATCTTGAGATCTATATCATTGTTATTATACAGGATTTATATAGCATCAACAGTTTGCGCAGCACTTTACAACGTGAGGGCAGACAGTACAGTTACAATATGATTCAATATAAGAGGAATCAGATTCCTATTGTTGACAGGGAATTTAAGAGCCTATCATAAAATACAGTATATAGATTTTTGGAGAACTTTAATGGATATGGATATGTACATACTGGTGTTCTTAATATTTGTGTTATTTCTATCTTACATATGTAACAATTGATTATGTGTGGCAGATCTAAGTTATTAGAACTTTCAGTCAAATGCGGGGCCCTGCTTTATGCATACTTTTATTGGTGCCTTGATAAAAAAATGACTTGAGATCAACTGAATTAATATTTTGTTTATAGTATAAAGAATTTTTTGCTAATGTGGTGCATACTGTATTGTATAACTTTCTCACTTAGGAGGTGTTTGGGGGTAGGTTCCCTTGGATTGGTAATTTTATAGACAGGAACTATCTGTTTACAATGGAACGCCATTGTGTGTTATTTGATGCAGGTGTAGTTTTACTTCAGTGTGCATTTTTTAGAAGCTAAAATGTTAACACTTTTGCCAGGACACCAAAATGGAATGCGCCATCAATTCTTCACTTTTATACCTATACCCAATCAGCAGCTGAGGGCTCAAATTTAGGACATGATGTTTGGGTGCAGTTTTATCACAACGTCAAGTAACTTAGCATTCCAAGTGCTTCATTATGTGAATTAACCTACAATTCAATATATGACCTTTAACTGTATGTCACAAACAACAATAATGGTTTGTAAAAGACTAAAATGTTGTATTTTATGATTGTATAGCCCTTTCAATAACACTGCCATAATTAAAGCTGTAAAACCATGGGGTCGGTGTATAGGACACTTTAAAGTGGTTCAATAAGGTTTTTATTTGGCATTAGATGGGCTGTAAATAGGAAGACTCATGCTGTGTTATGTATATGACTTGTCTGTGACCCTTCATTAGTTTCTGGAACAAGTGAGAGGGACGTGCAATAGAATCAGCATGATGTACTAAGGACATTTATAGGATATTGCTTTCCATTCATCTGCCTGTTTATCTGTCACCTACATTGACATTCGAAAATCACACATTCACTGAAAGTATATACAGGACGTATGATATATTGTGTATACTGTGATGAAGATTTACATGTATCAAAAATGTTGCATCATAAATGACCACATGTTAAGATCTTGGATTAAAAATGTCGCCAAACAATCTTCATCTAACATTTGTAGTTGTTGTACAGTAGGAACACTCTCAGCCCAAGTAAATGATGTGCTATAGCTATAAACATAATTCATTAAGTTTTTTTTTTTGCAAATTATAAACAATTTTACTGCAGAATACAGTGTTAATATTTAGAATTTTCTCTGGTATTAAAAGTGTACTAAAAATCAAACCACAGTTAAGAAGTAAAGGGGAGTTAATAGGATAAATCAACTACTCAAATAATACTGGATTTGCAAGCAACAGTTATTTTGCAACCCAGAAAATATCTGCGTAGTGCCATTAAAAATATATAATTTCTTTGTATACTGTTAGTATTAAAAAAAGAAACACTATTTAGTGATTCAAAGAGTCCATACTCCACTTAAATGTTGTCAGCTGTGAGATCCCATCAAAGCAGGTCACCCATCAACATATAAAAGTGAACCTGTAATATGTTCTTTGATCCATATGGAGACATTTATTCAATGGCATACTGTATGATCTAAATCATATACATGGCTTAAAAGAATGGAAAGATTAGGTAATAACTTGAGGCAAAGCCTTAAGCTGTATCTGGTGTCCCTATGAGATGCTAAAGAGCCCTTAGGCAATATCTGATGCTTCTGCAAGTTACAAATAAATGAAACATTAGGTGTTTGTCTTCAGCTTTCTATATGTCACATACTATTACACATTGTGCAATAGAGCAGCTGGCCTACCAAGACACCAGCTAGTGGATTAGCAGTCTGCCAGTCATTCACTCGCCTTGTAACAAATGTTTATTTGGAAAAAATAAATACGATTTTTTTTCTTTATACAGATAATTAAAGAAAAGTTGAATCTATATGAACTTCCAAATCAAAACGCTAAACTCTCCTCAGCTAAAAAAAAAAAAAAGTCACCTTTTGGTAGACTCCTCTTTCCCATATAGTATGGCTCTAATACTCATTAATGCTGCGTACACATGATCGGAATTTCCATCAGAAAAAACTTGGATGTTTTTTCCCACGGAATTCTGCTCAAGCTTGCTTGCATACACACGGTCACACAAAAGTTCTCTGAACTTTTGACCGTCAAGAACACGGTGACGTACAACACTACGACGAGTCGAGAAAATGAAGTTCAATGCTTCCGAGCATGCGTCAAATTGTTTCCAAGCATGCGTAGTTTTTTGCGCGTCTGAATTTCATACAGACGAACGCATTTTCGGATAGAAACTTTTTCAGACCGAAAAATAGAGAACCTGCTCTCAATCTTTTGCTGGCTGGAATTCCACCAGCAAAAGTACGATGGAGCATACACACAGTCGGAATTTCTGACCAAAAGCTCACACTTTTGCTGGCGGAATTTCTGATCATGTGTATGGGGCTTTAGTCTAGGGGGCATGGTGTAGAAAGAATTACTTGCCTCACTCCTTACTATGGCAGGCCTTCCCTCTGCTAGACAGCCAGTCCCACAAAGCCCCTACTATTGCTGGTCATATGGCTGCCCCTTGGTCAACGTCATCTCAAATTATAGGACCAATAATCCTCTTTAAGGAGAAAATACATCTGATATTTCCATTTTGGCATGCTTGTCCATATTGTCCAGCAAAGTTAGTTATTTAATTAGCAAACAACTTTTCTTACACTTATTCACAACTGAGCCATTTGTTGTTGTGTGTCCAAAAGCATGACGACACTCAACCAAAAGATTTCCATTTTACTTTATGCAAACACTATATGGCCCCACAGACGTCAATAGGACTACTTGAAAAATACAGGTAATTTTTTTGCAGCTAACAACTGGTTTCTCCTCCTAGTAACCTGCTTTGCATTGGCCTAATGCCGTGTACACATGGGCGGACTCTTCAACCGGACTGGTCCGACAGGACGAATCCGTCAGACAATCCGATCGTGTGTGGGCTTCATCGGACCTGCAACGGACTTTTTTTAGCGAAAATCAGACAGATTTTAGATTTGAAACATGTTTCAAATCTTTCCGACGGACTCGAGTCTGGTCGAAAAATCTACTCGTCTGTATGCTAGCCCGACGGACGAAAACCAACACTAGGGCAGCTATTGGCTATCAACTTCCTTGTTTTAGTCCGGTCGTACGTCATCACGTACGAATCCGTCGGACTTTGGTGTGATCATGTGTAGGCAAGTCTGTTCGTTCGGAAATCCATCAAAAGTCCTTTGAAAGTCCGTCGGAAAGACCGTCGGACCTTTGATGCTGAAAAGTCCGCCCGTTTGTGAAAATGCCAATAAACATCTGTAAAAACACATAAAAAAATGCTGCAAAAACGCCTGAAGAAGTCGACGCTCAAGTGTGAGCTTAGCCTTCTGTGGTGTTAGTTGTTTGTTTTTGAAAGAATAACAACATCTAAAAATTTTGCATTTTCAAAGTTGCCTAGATTGCATAAGTAGCATGTAGAAAAAAAAAAAAGCATGCATATTCAAACACTGCAGGGGGTTGTATAAGGCGGTGCACATAGCAGCTTGCCCTTTATCCACACAGCATGCTGCCATCATCTACTGCAGTATTGTAAGTTACAGCTACTTGCTCCAGGATATTCTGAACATTTGTTGAACACTCGCTAAAAGCATGTAAATGCCTCTGGGTGATATAAAGGGTCATACTGCACAGATTATCCAATATTCTGGATTACTGGCTCTACAGCTGCACTATTTGCATATAAAGAGGAGATTATTTGCTATAGAACATGGACCATTATTTAATTGAACAGGAGATGCAGATAAATACTTTTATCTGGTAGATATTATTGATTTAACATGTGCTGAGATCTTACAAAGATATATGATAACAATATTCAAAAACAAATTGCATTTTACAGCATAAACAAAAAAGCACCAGTAGATTGTTTCAGTAGGCATGTATGACTAAAATGCCCAGTTTATAGAAATATGAGTACATAGGCTTGTACACACATCTGAGAACTAGTATTTAGTATTATATTGATATTTAGACTGAATGCACAATAATTCCTTGGAGGGTTTGGCTACATTAGGCCAGATTATATCTTGACAACCCTGTAGAAGAAAAATATTTGATGTATGTTTACAGTAGCAATAGATTAAGTAGCAGCTATGATGGTTCATCAACTTTATTGTCTTGCAGGATATCCACGTCAATGATTATGTCTGTTAGAAATGTAGTGTAACGAGGGAAATGATGGTTAATACAGGTCAACAACATCAATGATACAACTATGAAGGTGCCTTGTAAGGTGAGCATCTACTGCTGTATAGGACAGCACTCACTCAGTGCTAGCCCACATTTACCTAACCAAGACTTCCTTATGCAGTGTACACACGACCGAACTTTTCAACAGCAAAGGTCTGATGAAACAAATCCGCCGGGAAATTCGATCGTGTGTGGGCTTCATCGGAGCTTTGCTGACGAAAAATCAGACGGATTTTAGAAATAGAACATGTTTCAAACCTTTCCGACGGACTCGAGTCCGGTCGAAAAATCTGTTCGTCTGTATGCTAGTCCAACGGACAAACAACGACGCGAAGGCAGCTATTGGCTACTGGCTATGAACTTCCTTATTCTTGTCCGGTCGTACGTCATCACGTTCAAAACGATGGGACTTTGGTGTGATCGTGTGTAGGCAAGTCCGTTGCATCGAAAGTCCGTCAAAAAGTCCTTCGGAGTTCAGTCCCACTCGTGTGTACACGGCATAAGTGAGCAATTTTTCTTACCAGTCTTATTTAGCCAGAGTGTAACTTGAACTACTCTAGTTCATGAAGTTGCCAACAGGAAAAATCCATCTTGACCAATCTACTTATCCAGGGGCAGGTTCAGCCAGAGAGCATTGGTCTTGGCAGCAGTGTCAACATATATTAACATATCCTAAATAGACCATGTTTGCCTATATCAGGTGATTGTTATTTAAGGTAGGCCATACACAGTTCGAATCTCGGCCAAATCAGCAAGGAACCTGCTGAGGTCTGAACCATGTGTGGGCAGGCTGAATGTACCAAGTTGATCGATTAATCAACTTGGGTACAATCAGCATGCCAGGTTCTACCTGTGATTATAGCTAGCGGCTGCTATAGACAGGGCAGCCATCAGAAATTGTGGAGCCCCTTATACAGCTTTAGACCTGGGCCCCCCTGGGCCTGCCCACCAACGTTCCCCAGGGCCCACACACTAGCTGTCCCACCGCATTGGCCCACTAGCCATCCCACCAAGTGCTTCAGTGCCTCAGCCCCCCGCACACCTGTACACTCTCAGCCCCCCTGACACCTGTACGCACTCAGCCCCCCACACCTGTACGCTCTCAGCCCCCCCACCTGTATGCTCTCAGCCCCCCTACACACTTGTACGCTCTCAGCCCCCCTGACACCTGTACACTCTTGGCCCCACTCACACCTGTATGCTCTCAGCCCCCCCCACACAGACATGTACATACACACACACACGTACACACAGACAGACATGTACACACACAAATGTACACAGCCACACCCCACCCCTTCACTTGTACAACAAGACACAGATAGGAGCTGCAGTCCAGGATACAGTACAGGAAGCACACATGAGGAGTGCACATGCAGGAAGTTCCCAGAGTTGGCAGCAAAGAGCCTGACGTGAGCTCAATGACACAGAGCAGCAGCAACTGCCGACTCACACTCATACAGAAGCAGCCACGGAGCTCCCCTGCACCCGAACCTACCTTCTCCCATCCCTGCCAGGCGGCCGGGCCCTTTGAGATGCTCAGGCCTCTTACAAGTGTATGGGCTGTACCCCCTAATGGCGGCCCTGGCTAAAGAAGGCAATGGCCCAGAATGAGCGATTCCCGCATCAACACTGTCTGTGTTGATGGGGGAATTAACCAAATTTCTTGTTGCAGGAAAAAAATTGCTGTGTGTCTGGCCAGCCTAAGGTTTGTAGGCCTTTTGGCGAGATCACCAGATACTACCTGTTAGTTTTTTTTATTTTATTAAATATATATTAAAAAAATGTCTTAAGAATCAAATTTGCACTGTCAAATATTATCCCTCACGGTGTTTGATCTTACCACATTTCAAAAGATTTGTAGTTTTTTTTTTATAGGTTTAAAGGATATTTTGTCTTCATCAAGCTTACCAAAACATGTTTACCTGTAGTGCTTACATTTCTAGATACCATGAATTCTCTGCACACAAACACAGGAAATGAAATCACTGACTTCTTTACTACACAGGAAGTGAAGTGCATCCTATTCCCGCCATGCACCCTTTCCCCAGTTCTTTCCCCAGTATCTGGCCTATAGCACACATCAGTTACTTCTCAGTAAGATTTGCAACAAACTCTACACCTCCCCTTATTTCTTGTGTTGCTCTATTACAGAGATATGCAACTAGCGGACCTCCAGCTGTTGCAAGACTACAAGTCCCATGAGGCATAGCAAGACTCTGACAGCCATAAGCATGACACCCAGAGGCAGAGGCATGATGGGACTTTTAGTTTTGCAACAGCTGGAGGTGCGCTAATTGCATATCCCTGTTCTATTATGTGCTGAGACTATGAGTGGCAGGAAGCACATCTATTTGATTTACCTCATACCTCTCTATTACATGCTTTGCCTCCTGCCTCTATTAAATGTATTGCTTGTTGTCTCTTTTACAAGGATTGCCACATACCTCTTACTGGTCGGTCACATGCAGTTCTCGCTGCCTCTCTATTGCACACAGTAGCTAATACATTTCTATTACACAAATTGCCTCATGTCCTTCTATTATACCCAGTGACTTATGCCGCTATTACATGCATTGTCTCATGCTTCTCTATTATATACAGAGCCTCGTGCTTCTTTATTACACATAGTACTTCATGACTCTCCAATACACACAGTTCATCATGCCTCTCTGCAATACTGTATGCATATATGCAACTTCAAGATTTAAAGTGTTACTAAACTCAAGACCCTGCATTCACTATATCTGGTCTCCCATAGTACACAGAACATGGAAATGCAATTATTTTAGTAAATATAAGATGCTAAAAACCTTTTCTCATCAGCAGTAAATAGCAGTCTTGTGACTTCTATCAGTGTCTGGTTAAAGATTGTAGGAGGAGTTTTCATTCTCCTTTGACTGTCCTCTGAGGCTGCATGACCCCTGGCCCTCTGAATGGAGAGTGCTGATTGGCCCTGTGCTGATCACATGCGCTCTCCCAAGAAAAAAACCTCTCTAGCAATACACGTCAAATTGAGCATGTGCAGAATGCCTCCTAGGGCACTGTTCTATCAGCAGCTGGCTTGGGGACAGTAAAAGAAGGGGAGGATCAGAGAAGATAGGATCAAACAACCTTTTTACACAATGCGGAGGATTAATACCTTAGGTTCCACAGTGAGTATAACAAGTATGCTTTACTGCATATACAGACTGAATTTATTGTTGTGGGTTTATTAACACTTTAATTTTGTACACACGTTTTGAACTGATTGCACAATCCAGGTTTAGGGTAAATGATCCTAAAATGAAAATATCTTAGTTTTAAAAAATAAGACATTTTAAGTTGTTTGATTTTAAAATGTCCACACGTTATAGATCGAAGAACAATCTCTCTGCAAGTTCCTTTAGATTTATCAACAACTATGTACTACAAATGGCCTACCTAAACAACCCCTTTAGCACAAAACGTGATAAATTGTACAATTACACTGTAACATGTGCAGCCAGTTCTCTTGGACTTCACCACTACTGCTAATGTCAGACCTTGAAATTCAAATCTAAATCCAAAATAATCTTTTATTATTACAGATTGAAGGAATAGATTCCGAATTGCCAGTTCTATAAAGATGTTTAATGCAGGCATATTTTTAAACAAATCTTATTTAAATGGAAAATTTTACTGTATTATCAAAGTGCAATACTGGTACATATATGATTACACACTCTGGGTCTTTGTAAACTGATAATGACGTTCCTTTTGTCTTCTTTTATTATTATATTCCTCGAATACTTTACATACTCTGGGTCTTTGTAAACTGATGTTGACGGTCCTTCTGCGTTCTGTTATTGCTATACGCCTCTAATACTTTCATGTCGGGTCTGGTTAATGAAAGTGTGCGACATATTTCATTGCACTCTGTATGCTGAGAACTGAAAAACATGTATATCCCTTTATACCCAAAATTTATACAGGAGGCTAGTGTATCCTTAACTGAGTGGATCTGAGGGTCAGTGAGGTAAATAATTGCTTCTCCTTCCTTACTTCCATTAAACCATCCTGTAAAAGAACACAAGTTTTTAACACAAATATCCTAAAATATACTTCTAAGAAGAATTTCGCCAGAATTGTAAAACTTGTTGAATTCCCCAGCAGGCCCAGTGCACTTGTTTACAATGTGTGCAGTGATTTTTAGTTAAATATACATTTTTTGTTCTGGCATTGCTGGCTGTAGCTCCACCCCAGGCTGAGCCCCAATTTATGGGCATTCCTAAGGGGGAAAAACAAGCACCATTGATCTCTTTGAGCTCTTCATTCTTCAGATCTGGCACCTATTTAAGCAGCTCTGTGCCTTTTCTGCCATCTTCTTTTTTACTGAAAAGAAAGCTACTGAGCACAGACCCTCTTGCCCTCCAGCCAGTAGCCTGCCATTGTTTTAACTGCAGACTTGTGTTGTGGATGAAAAAAGACAAACCCAAACAACACACTCCAGGTACTACGCTGAAATCTAGTGTAGTAGCTAGCATGTATGCTTGTGGGCTTGTGTTTTGTGTCCATGCTGCTTAGTAACAACACCACAGGTTTGAATAGGACTGAGTGCTATGTGCAATGGGCTCCATGTGGGATTTATCTAGGGATTTAAAACTCTAGTAACACTTCTGCACACATATTTTTTCAATTGCTTGTCCTGCTTCCATTTATTACACTCTGTTTTTGGTGGGATAACAAAACTGCATTTAAGAGACAATGAGAAAGATGAGTCATTAGGATTTTTGGAGAGTAGCTAACAGTCATAACATGTCACATAACACAGTTGCTGTTCCATTTTGTTCATAAAGCCAGTGAGTGAAAATTGGGGAACTTAACCAACCAACAGCATTGTTTAATAAAGCACAGAGAAATGTACAAATTTCGGTGACCCACAGTAGCTGATGGCAATTCATATTTCTGTGACTTAAAGTATACAATAAATGTGTAATCTTGTAGTATTGTGGAATGAAACACATAGATCATTGAATGCAATATCTATTTGACAATATAAGATATTAAGATAATTAACAACTTACCTTGTAAATCCACCACTATATCAGAATTCTCTGAAAATTCATATACAAAATGTCCAAACGCCAATCCGTATTTGGTAGCGTTATACTGCATTCTCACTGTTTTAGTGTTATTGGTCAGTTTTACAAAATCTCCTAGAATGTAAGGTTCCACACTAACACAGCTTGAAATGGTTCTGCCATCCATAATCTGAACGGAGAGAATAGGTGAAAATGAATTACCTGTTTACTGAACATTTATAACTCAAGTTGTTTGCAAAACATGTAACAATTTCTGAAAGTGCAAAAGACAGTGGGCTCAATTCACGAAGAGCATTTTCCTCTATAAAATTTGTGGTAATATAGCTTATAGCGTCCTTCAAAAAACTTCAAAAAACTTTTTGCAATGCACTAAAAAAAAAGGGAATGCAGTATTTTATCATAAAGTGTGGTATTTATCTCATGAAACCATTCAGTATTTGATATCAGTGATATCCAGTGAAATGGATGCAGTGAAGAATTAGAACCCCTGTCAGTTTTTATTGCTAATAAAGAGGTAAAATGGTTTAAACCATAGAAATATGCCAACTCACTAAGTCAGTGCAGTCCCTGCAGCATACTGTATGTATTAATACAAAAGAAAAAAGTGACTAGAATACCAATCAAAGAGAAGCTGCTTTCGCAGGACACACGTGGTGTATCAAAAACAACTAAGCTAAATTAAGTAAATGCAAAATATCTTTATAAATGTCAAATATTGAATGAAAATAGTATCAAAAATCACACATATATAAATACTAGAGTTGCATCGATACCATTTTTTACAGGAAAGTACGAGTACCGATTATTTTGGTCAAGTACTCGCGATACCGAATACTGATACCTTTGCGGAGCTATTTGAGCTCATACAAAATGAATGGGCTCAAAATGCAGTGTGATTCCTGTGCGAATCGCAATTTCACTCAATATTTGACATTTATAAAGATATTTTGTATTTACTTAATGTATAACTAAAGGAAAAACTTTTTTAGTTATAGATAGGGTGGAGATGTAACTGAACACTTATTTTTATTGTTTTTATTGCTATCTGTACCCCCATTAGGGAGATTCACTCTCTCTATTTGTCCTGTTTACTATTATCATTGAAAGTGAAAGAAAATCTCAAATTTTGGGTTGTCCACAGAAAAGTAATAGAGGGGAAATCTTCCAATGGGGACCTGGGGGGCCCTAAAAAAAGTCCCTTAATTTGCAGGGATTTCCTCTCACTTCCTGTGTTTGGCAATGGGACAGGAAGTGCAGGTAAATATCCCCAATGGTACACAGATGGCAAAAAAGTGACAGGGGTTATAACCCTCCAATACTCAATCCAAAATGAAAAAGAACAATTTTCCTTTAGTTACACTTGAAAGCAACCTTTCTCAACCTTTTCAACACAGAGGAACCCTTAACCTCCCTGGCGGTAATCCCAAGTGTGGCTCGGGGTGAATTTTCATTACCAAAAGCTGTGACCCTGAGCCACACTCGAGATTGCATCGCAGTATCCTGGGAAAGTTACTTACCTTGTCCCCAGGATCCTGCGATGTCCCCCCGCTGTGTACTCCGCTCGAACTAACAATGTGCCGAGCTCAGTTCCCTGCGAGCGTCGTGACGCACGGGGACGGAGCCGGCGGCAAATTCAAAAAGGGAAAATAACATAACATACACATCTTACAGATTACATTAATGTATCAAATCATTTCACATCCATTTTGTCCCTAGCGCTTTGTTCAGTGCCCTACATGCAATTTTATACAAGTATTATGTATCCTGTTCTTTCTGCCTGGAAACTTGAGATTGTCCATGGCAACCAAAAAGTGTCCCCTTACGTCAAAAGCGGTTTTAGACCAGCTAGAATACGGCGTTAGTAAATTAGAACACTTGCAGAATTGAGCGATAGTAGTTCGTGGGTCAATTCGTCATGAAACACTGAAAGTAACGACAGCGACAATTCTGCAGCTGAGCAAACTTCAGTGTTTTTGATTTGATTACATTATTGAATACATTTTATTTTTATTATATTATTATTTGTTATAATTATTTATAGTTATTTATTATATTATAATTTATGATTTTGTGTTTCAAACTTTATCATACCCGGGATGTCTACTAGACTCTTGTTTGGACATATTAAGGTGAGTTATTCCTAAGAATTACAGGCCTACAATATAAAAACGCCAAATTTCCATGCAAAATAATGTACTGCTTTGAGACGCAAAAATCTGACATAATCATACCGCCAGGGAGGTTAAAATAACTTTCAAGTCTCAGGGAACCCCTACTAAAAATTACTATATCTACAACTCATGATACATTAACATAGTGGTCAGTGGGAAGACTGCTCATTACACTTACAATTACCCCCATATAGATAGCTAAAAAGATCAACAGTGTCAGTGGGAACTTATTGGAGAGGCAGAAATTGATCATTGCTTGGCAATCTCTGGAGGAACCCAGTTGTTTTTGCTGTGGTATTTGTCATTGCTATATCTTTGGACATAAACAAAAGAGAATATGCCTGGGAACCTTGCTCAGTAACCCATATGAATGGGGAGGAGCACTCACCTCAAACTAAGAGGCAGGTGATAATCTAACATTAGGTCTATCAAAAAAAATAAAAAATCACACGATATTCACACCCTATTGAGTAAACTCCACAATGATTTATTGAAAAATTTTATAAAACCAGCATAAAGTAAAAAATGTCCTCCCTGACCCCCACAGCACCAGATCCCCCCACATCCCAGAACCAAACCCCAATCCTACCTATACCACCGACCAGATCCCCAACCAATCAAATACCCTCACTGGGCTAAAAAGACTGGATTGGGAGGGGATCTGGTGGGTGGTATAGGTAGGATTGGGGTTTGGTACTGGGATGTGGGGGGATCTGGTGCTGTGAGGGGTGGGGGTCAGGGAGGACATTTTTTACTTTATGCTGGTTTTATATAATTTTTTAATAAATCATTGTGGAGTTTACTCAATAGGGTTGTATATCACATCCTTTTTTGTTTTTTGATAGATATCTTTGGACATGACTGTTTTGTCTTGTTAGAGAATAGCCATTGTCATTCTCTGATGTTCTTTAAAATGTCACTATGGTATCAATCTGTCAAACCTTCAAATTGATGACACCCCTCTCTTAACAGCCCAAGTTCCACACCTGTGTAGGAATACTTTCTATTCATAATCCCATTCTGCCTTGTGAATATTTCAGCGAAAGATATCGCTAAAAATAATTGTGAAAAAGTATCCCCACTACATATAACATATGTTCTAACAAAGAATTATACCATTGTGATATGCATGTATGTTGTAGTATGTATGAAGTGATTGGAAGGCTTTTTGCAGCAAATCATATGTATGCTTGTATAAACACAAAGAAATGTCTCTAAAAATCTGGCGAAATGAGAGAAAATTGATATATTTTACTAGATGTAATGAGGTGGATTTACTTAAGGCACATAGACTAAGCACTTTGCCACTGCAGTTGCTCCAGAGCTTAGTAAATGAGGGGAAGCTCTGCTGACTTTCATCATCCAATCGTGTGCAGGCTTTTTAAGTTTTCCTTGCATGTGATTGGGCATTCTTTGTAAAGTGAAGCTTTACCTCATTGCAAAGTGCACAGTCTGTTTGCCCTAAAGTAGAACTATAGAAAAAACTTTTTTTTACATTTTGGATAGGGTAAAGGAAGGGTTAGAAGTCCTGTGAGGTCCCCCCCCCCCCATCTGTGTTTCATTGGGGGGATATACCTTCACTTCCTGTTCCATAGCCAAAACAGGAAGTGAGAGGAAATCCCTCCAAATTAAAGGAATCGCTTGGGCCTCCAGTTCACCAGAAGAAAATTTCCCCTCTATCACTGTTCTGGGGACAACCCAAAATTTGAGATTTTCTTTCACTTTCAGTGATAATGGTAAACAGGACAAAGAGGGGGCTAATCTACCTAATGGGGGCACAGACAGCAATAAAAACATGGCAGGTGTTCTAATCCATCTCCACTCTGCCCATAACTAGAAATAAAAGTTGTGCCTATAGTTCTATTTTAAGTAAATCAACCCCAATGATTCTGTGTTTTTCCATATTTAAGTTTCTTCTATGCATGACTGTTGAGAGAACTGATGTAAAACGATAGAGATTACACCAAATTGGCTATTATATTCTTACATTCATTAAAACCATATGCCTGGACCACTACTTTTTTTAACTCCTGTATTTTTTATCTATTTACTTTAGTGAATTTACTTTCTTAAGAGATATTTACAGAGCGTTTTTGCTTTTTGAGGTAAATACCGCATAATGGTGATAACTGATATTTTCAGCATTACATGTGATATTTGGGAAAATGTTTCAGCTCACCTAAATACTGCATGAGATCCAATTTAGTGAATTAAACCCATTATTATGCTTTTGCTCATTCTATGTGCCTTAATATCCAGAATGTACACTTAAACTGCATTCTTTAGTCCTGGATAGAGTGTGGAACCATTAGAACGTCTGTTCTGTTTCAACTGCAGCCTGTGGCCCCTGTTAGGGAGATTACGTGTCATATCCTGTTCTAGTAACCACACAAGAAATGAGGGGAAGTGTCCCCAATGGTGGCCCTCTTTAACCTTCCTACCTCATTCTATAATACAAAATGCAAAGGTATTGAAATGTGGTCATATTTGGACAAAATCAAACATATCTTATTAACCATTGTTCTACTTTAACATTCCATGGATCAATTAATACAAAATTCAGAAATGTGTCCATTTATTTCTCACCTTTGAACAACCAAACAAGTAAAGCAGTTTAATAATATTTGTCCAAAATCACACCCAGTTTAACCACTTCAGCCCTGGAAGGTTTTACCCCCTTAATGACCAGAGCATTTTTTGCAATACGGCACTTTGTCACTTTAACTCACAATTGCGCGGTCGTGCGACTCTGTACCCAAACAAAATAGACGTCCTTTTTTTCTCTCAAACAGAGCTTTCTTTTGGTGGTATTTGATCACCTCTGCGCTTTTTATTTTTTGCGCTCTAACCAAAAAAAGAGTGACAAAAAGTTGGGACACTGTGTAAAATCTACATAAAACAGCATGCAATGATTTGCAAATCTCATAAATCCATATTTTATTCACAATAGAAAAATAAAACTGTTCTGTGGTTCAGACGTATCAAAGTTTGACATTCTTTTTGGCAACCATGGGCACTGCATCCTCCAGACTAAAAAAGGAGAGACCTTCCCGCTTATCAGAGCTCAATTCAAAACTCTGCATCTCCTATGGTATGGGGGTGTATTAGCCTGTATGGAATGGACAGCTTGCACATCTGGAAAGGCACCATCAATGCTAGAAGATATATCCAGGTTTTAGAGCAGCATATGCGCCCATCCAGACTTTTTCAGGGAAGGCCATGCATATTTTAGCAGGATAATGCTAAACCGCATATTGCATCTAGGACAACAGCATGACTTCGTAGTAGAGGAGTCCAGGTGTTTAACTCACCTGCCCGCAGTACAGACCTTTAATTAATTGAAAATATTTGGCGTATCATGAAATGAAAATATGACAAAGAAGACCCAGGACCGTTGAGCAGTTAGAATCCAATATCAGGCAAGAATTGGACAACATTCCTCTTCCAAAACTCCAGCAATTCTACTCCCCAGTTGCCAGATGTTTACAGAGACGTATTGCTACCATCAATTTCAAAAAACAATTCCTTTATTTTTTCTTAAAATGGTACATTTTCTCAGTTTAAATGCATGATATGCTTTCTGATTTCTATTGTGAATAAAATATGGGTTTTATGAGATTTGCAAACTATTGCATTGTGTTTTTATGTAAATCTTACAAAGCGTCCCAACTTCTTTGGAATTGGAGTATTTAAAGTGTGCCTCTTGGCAAAATATGCTTTTGCATTTGCAGTTCAGTGTACAATCTCACCTTGCTGTGGTGCCAGGATGCTTTAACTCCTGTGTGTATACGCAGGAGTTATGTCATCCTGAGCAGGCCAATAAAGATGGCCTAAGATGGCAAACTGAAAAGAAGACAAGGCACAGATGCCAGCGAGGATCACTGGAGCGGAAGCGAGTGCTGCTTTCTTTAGTTGCAGTTTTTGAAACAATGTTAAGCTCTCTAACTTGGCCTTATACTAATCCCAGGCAAGCAATGGGGATAGAAAAATGGTTAGTGGGACATATCGGTCTAAATATAGAACAACGGCTGCTCCGAGATATATAGACAGAGATTTCACTATTTGAAACACCTCCTTCAATCCACCTTCGAAAACAACTAAAGCTTATTATAATAGATATCTTGGTCATAACAACTGCAACAGCAATAAAACTTTTCCATACTGAAGGTTTCCCACAAGCTCCAACAATGCAAGAACCAAAATAATTTGCCATCCTTATGCTCATACGTAGTCACTACTTCAAATGGTAAGCTAAATGCATGCACACACAGGTGGATGCAATCACTTCTATTTTTTTTTTATATTGAACCTCTTTGTACACATATTGTATGTTTCCCTTCAAAAGCTTCTTACCAACAGAACAGAGGAAGGGATGTAGAATATCTGAGTGGGAATGTTCTGTTCATAGAGTCTTTTGTTGAATTCTGTGACATAATACTGAGCAGTCATCTGACGCTCAACATCGTTGAAGTGATACAGCAGCTCCTTGCGCGTCTTATAAGCCTTCCCAACATACCTACAATAGAGACACATAAAGATCTTTTGTGAACTATATAGTAATTTATAGTCTTGTTTTGCATTCTCTGGGAGTAAAAACCCTTTTCTCTGCAAACGACTGAATCTGGCTTTCTGGGCATACGTGATATTTGTATCAATAATTAATACATATGCATACTGTATAATAATGTGTACATATAAATTAATGTATTGTATTGTGCATATTTTTTTTCAAGTGGAATAAAAACTGGTTGTGAAGAAACTGCTGAATTTTAGGTAGGTAGAAAATACACACATCTAGACACTTGTAAAACTTTCTTGGCTTGAATAACAGACTAATTGAACAGGTGGCTAAATGACAACTCAAGTAGGCAGAACGAGCAAACTTTCACATTGCCTGTGCATGGGAATGAAAAAGGTTTGCTACTTCATTATGTGCTGTGCAAAATCCCTCTCCAAAGCTGCCGACACATTACTGCCACCCAATGAGGCCCTCTTCAGCAACCTCTTATATATAGAACTTCTGGATGATTACTGGCTGTCCGCTCTACAAAAGAAACTTAAATTAGCCAGGTTAAAAAACCCGTCTTAATTACGTTGTGTTTTCTTGTGATATAGGGTGCTGGCGGCATCTGCCAGCACTGCATTTCTTCTCTTCCTTTTATAGATTAAAGCTGAAATCTCAGCTGAGAGGATCCTCAAGTGGTCTCCATGCCAAAGTGGAACCCCACATGTGCTTCAAGTAAAAAAGGCAAGCTGGCCGATTTGTTCATGGTGGATGGTACATTCATAACCATTTGTTATTGTTACCAGGCCTTGCATATCAAAGTCACACACTAGGTCGTAACCATAAGAACCCATAAAAAGCATTATCCAAGGAGATTCAATTTGGCTTAGTCAATAAAAAAACAGTAGGACCCACAGTACACATGCAAACTAATAGTAATACATCTTTTATTGGTTTGGTTTCAGTAAAGATAATTTGAATTTGATGTGTGTTAGGGTACTGTTCACAGTGTACTATTTATGTACTATTTATCCTGAATGTCTCATTAGCTTTCATACTTTATTATGCACAACAGGAAAACCTGGCTAGCTGCAGGGGCACCACCTCCATTACACTATGGGGTTGAGTTACTAAAGGAAAATAGCCTGTTCACTTTTGCAAGTACAGTTGCTTAGTAAATGAGGGAGAGCTCTGCTGACTATCATCGTCCAATTATGTGCAAGAAAAAATGCTTTTTTTTTAATTTTCCTTGCATTTGATACCTCATTTACTAAGCTCTGGGGCAAATGCACTTGCAAAAGTGCACAGTCTATTTGCCTTTGGTAAATAGACCCCTATCTGTTTAGTTTATATAAATTAAAGACAATGATATACATTTAGGTCCATATATATTTGGACACAGGCACAATTTTCATACTTTTGGCTCTGTGTGCCACCAGAAAAAAATTAAAATGAAACAATCCAAATAAATTTAAAGTGCAGACTTTCAGCTTTAATTCAAGGGGTTGAACATAAATATCAAGTACAAATTTTAGGAACTGCAACCATTTTTTTACACAGTCCCCCCCCCCCCCTCATTTTTAGGGGCTCAAATGTAATTGGACAATTTGATATAATCATAAATAAAATGTTCATTTTTATATTTTGTTAAGAATCCTTTACTGGCAATGACTGTCTGAAGTCTGGAACCCATGGACATTACCAAAGACTGGGTTTCCTCCTTTCTGATGCTTTGTCAGGCTCTAACTGCAGCTGTCTTCAGTTGTTCTTTGTTTGTTGGTCTTTCTGCCTTTAGTTTTGCCTTTAGCAAGTGAAATGCATGCTCAGTTGGGTTGAGATCAGGTGATTGACTCGGCCATTGCAGAATATTCCACTTATTTTCCTTCAAAAGCTCCTGGGTTACTTTTGCAGTGTGTTTTGGATCATTGTCCATCTGTTCTGTAAAGCGCCGTCCAATCAACTGTGCTGCATTTGGCTGAATCTGGGCTGACAGTATATCTCTAAACACTGCAGAATTCATCCGGCTGTTTTTGTCTTCTGTCACATCATCAATAAACACCAATGACCCAGTCCCACTGGAAGCCATGCATGCCCATGCCATCACACTGCCTCCACCATGTTTTACAGATGACGTTGTGTGCTTTGGATCATGAGCTGTTCCAAGCCCTCTCCACACTTTTTTATTTCCGTCTTTCTGGAACAGATTAATCTTAGTTTCATCCATCCAAAGAATGCTTTTCCAGAACTGGTCTGGCTTTTTTAGATTTTTTTTGGCAAAGTCTAATCTGGCTTTTCTATTCCTCTGGTTTATGAATGGTTTGCACCTGTGGTGAACCCTCTGTATTTGCTCTTGTGAAGTCTTCTCTTGATTGTAGACTTTAACAATGATACGTCCACCTGTTGGAGAGTGTCCTTCACTCAGGAATTTTTATGTTGCTGAGCTCCCCAATGTGTTCTTCTTTCCTCGGAATGTAAAAAACTGTTGATTTGGCCACTCCTAATGTTGCTGTTATCTCTCTGGTGGATTTGTTACCTTTTTGAAACCTTACAATGGCCTGTTTCACTTGCATGGACAGCTCCTTTTAACGCATGAAGTAGGTTCACAGCAATAGATTCCAAATGCAAATACCACACTTCAGACCTTTTACCTGCTTAATTGAAGAAATAATGAATGAGTAGCCCACACCTGGCCATGAAACAGCTTTTGATTCAATTGTCCAATTACTTTTGGTCCCTTGAAAAAGGGGGCTGGCTACTCTTAAGAGCTGTAATTGCTAAACCCTTCCTCCCATTTGGATGTACATACCCTCAAATTAAACCTGAGAGTGTACACTTTTAGCCCATATCCATTATATAACTATAGCTTGAATATGTTTTGGTAAATACCTGAAAAAAACTAAAACTGTGCCTGTGTCCAAATATATATGGACTTAACTGTACATGTGAATCTATAAAAACTGCACTTAGCGCTAAAACCAAACTTCAAATATGCACACCTGCACTCAAAAAAGCATGAAAATACAAATGCTCAATCACACTTTAAGACAATGTCTATTGAGACTAAACATACATCGGGACGAGGCAGAGCCTGTGCTGTCATCACCCACGCCTGTCTGGAGCCGACACAAGTAGCGTTTAATAATGTCTAATGCACTTACTCTTCTGAATTTTTGTAAGTAGTATACAGTTGCTTTTATAACAATTGATTGTATTTTCCCTACCTTAGTTTTACCACGGAGCAGGAAAGAGGACTTAATTGGAGTCTCATATTGGAATACTGCCTGTGTTTCCGATGCCATCAGATCCTTGAAGCAAGATCCAGGCAGCTTCATGCCTTGTTAGACCACCTATAATTTGGGGTCTAACTATCTGGTAAGAGGCTGTGGTTTTAGCGGTGGTGGGAGCACTGATTACACACTATTGGGTTTTAAGGACAAGATGGACAAAATTTTCTTTTTACTGAACATTTATGTTTATGGACATTTAATTTATATGGAGTTTATAATTCTTTTCATGGGTTCATTATTGTGGTGATCACAATAATTTGCATTTAAGGAGTAACACTTGATTGAGATATTGGTTCATATTTGTTTATATTCACACAGCTGAACAATGATATATAGGTGTACATGTATAAATACCTTCCAAGAGTTTCATCCTGGTGTAGAAAAGAGATCCAGAAAGCCTTTCTCTGTTTTCCTTCTTTTTTAGGATCTTTTCCAAAGTGCACAAGAGTTTCCTGGGCTGTCCACAGCTCAGATTTCTTTGAGAATTTCAAGAGCAAAGCATCTGCATAAAGTAACCAGACATGGTGCGTATTGTATAATATGTAAAATGAGGCCCGGTGAGCACAGATATTAGCAGGGACTGGCCAAATTTTGATCAGTGTGTGTGGCAGGCCCAACTCAACTGAAGTCGATCAGTTGGTTAAATTGTTTGTGTGAATGGTGGAATCTGCCAGCCCACTGACTGAACGAAAAAACCACTAATAGTGTATGGCCAGCTTTATATTGATCCTCCATACTTAATTCTTATAATACTACACATGCATAGCAAAATTGTATCCAACCTAAAAGCTAAGTTTGGAGAAAACTCAAAGGGTTAAATAACACTTACCGTATATACTCGAGTATAAGTCGTTCCAAGTATAACTCGAGGCCCTAATTTACCACAAAAAAAATGGGAAAAACTTGTTGACCCGAGTATAAGACGAGGGTGAGAAATGCACAGCTACTGTAAGTGGAAAAGAGGTTCAACAATGCACATTTGCAGCATCACTGTGCCCATTTGCATGCTTCACTGTGCCCATTTGCAGCCATAGGTCCCCTGAACTTCAAACTCGGTAGTTAAGGGTTCCTAGATTCCCCCTAGCTGCAGCCAAATTTTGGGGTCTCTGAACCCAAAGGGTCCCGAAATGACTTTGCTGCAGATGGACACAGTGACCGAATTTGGGGCCCCGTATCTCCGGGCCACTTAGTGCTAAGAACCCCAAATTTGGTGTGCAAACCCAGTGGAACTAGTACCATAAAATTTCCAAAGCTGGGGTTTCTAGCACTAAGTGGCCCCGAGATACAGGGCCCCAAAAATCAGTTCAGAAAATGTCAAGCACTTTTCTGTAGCAGAAAATGACATTTTCCGAACCAGGTTTGGGGCCCCGTATCTCAGGGCCACTTGGTGCTAGGAACCCCAGCTTTGGATATGTTATGATACCAATTCCACTGGGTTTGCACACCAAATTTGGGGTTCCTAGCACCAAGTGGCCTGGAGATATGGGGCCCCAAATTCGGTCCAGAAAATGTCAAGCACTTTTCTGGGTTTGCATACCAAATTTGGGGTTTCTAGCACCAAGTGGCCCTGAGATACGGGGCCCCAAAGTCGGTTCGGAAAATGACATTTTTTGCTGCAGAAAAGTGCTTAAGTTGAGGGGGGCACTTTCAGCACAAAAAAATGTGCTGAAAAATTCGACTTATACTCGAGTATATACGGTATTTATTTTTTATATCAAAGGCTTTAGATCTGCTACAGCTCAGGGCTACACTTCCTTCGCTCTAGTTTCCATATTGTAAAATGCACCAAAAAATGAATAAATAATCTTACAGAGTATGAGTTGATTTACCAAAGGCAAATAGACTGTGCACTGTGCAAGTGCAGTTGCTCCAGAGCATAGTAAATGAGCAGAAGCTCTGCTGACTTCTATCATGCAATCAAAAATGCTGTTTTATTATTTTCCTTGCACGTGATTGGGTCTTTGCAAAGTGAAGCTTTACCTCATTTACTAAGCTCTGGAGGAACTGCACTTACAGAGTGCAATTGCACTTTGCAAAGTGCACAGTCCATTTGCCTTTAGTGTCTGTTGCAAAAGGGGCTTAAAATCGAATGTCCCTTCTACACATATACAGATACACCAGGGCCAGTTTGATTGTAAGTCAGTTAACCTACAAGTATGTCTATGGGAAAACCACAGCTCTAGGAGGAAAGTTATACAAACACCATGCTGACACCATGCATACTGCATCCTTTGTCAGAACTGGACCCAGGACCCTAGCAATTGCAGGTTGACAAACCTAGTGCAATGATTTCCCTATAGAAATTCCTTGGCTAAAAAAGAAGCTGGTGGGTGATTCGATCTGCTAGCATATACCTGAAATTACACAATTTGTTTGGGGTGGACTGAACTTTTAATTCTATGTCCTTTAGTTAAAATCCACTGACCAATCCATCTCCAGTCACAAACTAAAATACAGTATACATAATGTACTGTATGTTACTGTAGTATGTAGCCTCAAGACAGTAAATTAAAAAAAAAAATCTATACAATTTACAATGATACACATCTTGGCATAACAGGGTTATCATTGCCACTGCTTTTTGTCTGTCTAATTGCCAAGTTCTTTCTTTTCAAATAAACATGTCTATATGATGTATGCGTTGTACGTTGTTAAAAAAAAATTAAAGTGCTAGAGTTATGTTAAGTTATAGCACAAGATTCTACAAGGTAAAACGGGCATTGTTTTTATGTTTCTTTCCAGGTCCCTACCTTTACTTCCATTGCCAGTCTGTTTTTTAACACCAAATGAGCTTTGCAGCATTTTCAGGAAGAAGCTTAGGATTCCAATTGCTCCTCCTATAATCACTGCAGCATACATCATCAGAAAAGTAAGGACAGAAAGGAAACTTTCCTTATATTCCTCAACTCAACTCAACTTATTCATTGAACACAGTGGAACTTACAGCAAACCTGAAAGGAAAGCCCACCCAAATGTGATAAACCTATTATTGTTAGCATCTGAAAGGCTAAGTTACCCACTAGATTCTGATTTCTCCTCCTACCCCTACAGGGAGGTATCACCCATAGTTCCCTGATCTGGTCCATACTTGATTGATGTCCTACGCTTGCCATAGATGGGTAGAATACTGAATGAAAATTCAAAGGAAAAGAATGTTCTAGGAAAGTACATTCATATTTATAAGCATTAGTGGGGTCAAATCGATGTTTGTTTTTCCACAGAGAAAATTCAGAGAACAGGATGGAAAATGTTTCTTGAATGAACAGATTTCTAGCAGTGTATGTAGTTTTTATTCGGTAAAGTTCATTCATTTCAAAATCAAATGTTAAAAGTAAACAAAATCTTTTGAATGACATTCAAATTTCCTGAGAATTTTCCTAAGAAAAGACTTCCTAATTCTATCCAAAAAAATGGCCTTAGATATACGTCGATAAATTATTTCACTGTTAATCAGCTTGGGCAGACTGGCACTTCGGATGTTGCCTTAAAACAGCTAATTTGCATGTTTGTTGTCAAAAAGTCCGATCGTGTGTATGGGCCTTTGCAATGAACTATGAACAATAATGTGAAAAATATGTATTTACTATAAACGCTTTTTTTCTAGTATTTGTGTAACTAAAACAGTTTTAGTTATGATGCCATCCCCTGTTTTTCTGTTGTTGGTTTACTATTTAAGCATTGAAGAAGTACAATATTTGCTATATTTACATATTTTTTGTAATGTATGTAATGCAATAAAGATTACACCTAATTAAAACATTTACTAAATTTAAACTATGTCTGATCCCTTTCATGAATGTTTTTATTAGGTGCTTTGAATGGACTATACCTGCCACTTTTTTTTAATCAAATAAATAGATAAACATACACACCCTGGAGACAGAGACCTCCTCACTATAACAGTACCTAGTATAGCATATATGACATTTATAACACTGATCCTAGCTTCAAGAACTACAAAACATCAATGATATATGTCTACCCAGGGGTCCAACAGTGTGAAATCTCTCTTTTCAGTATTTCTTCAAACAATACTGAAAGCAGCTGTTACTTATTAAATTGTGACTAAGATATAAATGGAACCTTTTTACCATTTTGTCAGAAGAACTAAAGATCAGATTATCACAAATTCAAGTAGACAATAGTACTGTTCTTTGTCGGTAAAAAAAACCCATTGTGCCTCATGGAAAGCGGAACAAATGAATATACAAAAAAGTATCTAAATATTTGTCTTGGTGGAAAGTTCCAAAAGCATCTGTAAATCTTAATCTGGCAATATATTATACAATTTTCTTATTCAATTTCCTTTAGGATTTACCTTTACCTAGCGATGTAGTTTAAGGGCCTGCCTGATTGCATACAAATGGAAAGTGTTTAGGTTTGACCTCATATTATGTGGTTTTTGGTAAATCTAAAGGAAAATTATACAACAAAATTGTATAACGTATGGCTAGCCCTTGGATTTTAGTATTCACCATAGTGATCAGTATAATAAAGTAAGGCAGTACAAGGTACAACCATAACGTCTCAAGTGAAGTAACCACTGGCACCTTCATCTTTCCTTTGCTCCTCTGCCACTCTGTTTACCCTGTTTCCCCAAAAATAAGACCTAGTGTGATTGTCGGTGGTGGCTGCAATATAAGCCCTACCCCCCAAATAAGCCCTAGTTAAACTTCTTGTAGGTCTTATTTTCAGGGTAGGGCTTATTTTTGGGGAAACAGGGTAGGGCTTATTTGGGGGGTAGGGCTTATATTGCAGCCATCACAGACAATCACGCTAGGTCTTATTTTCGGGGAAACAGGGCAGCTACTAGGGGCAAAAATATACTTCCTTCCCTCTCATGTGACAGCGCTGTTGGCTTGGTGATTAGCCGAGAACTTTGACATGTGGATAGGGAGACAGTCCTTAAACAGTCCTCTGACCACAGTAACATGGAGCTTAAAACGTGGCTTCTTTTCCTTACCCATCATGGCTCAATGAAGCAGCAGTGGAGCAAAGAAAATGTGAATATGTGTTGTTGGGGGAAGAGGGTTTTAAATAAAAAGTTGTTGATTTTCCCCTCATGAGCAAAGTGTAGGATTGCTTTAAAGGTTAGGTGTACATTTCTTACAACTTTTACTAAATCCACTCTGCACAGCCCCTACTCCCTAACTGCTTACTTACCTTAGTTACAGAGCTGTGGCATCCACAGACTTGAAGGTGGGAGTATGTTGGCTTTTTCAATCTAGTCAATGGTCACTCTGCACCCAGGCACAGCCAGTACTGAAAGGATTTCCCTCTGACACATGGGGCCAGCACTAGGGTAGGATGCATCTCTGCAACTAAGGTACCGTATATACTCGAGTATAAGTCGTTCCGAGTATAAGTCGAGGCCCTAATTTACCACAAAAAAAGGGAAAAACGTATTGACCCGAGTATAAGACGAGGGTGAGAAATGCACAGCTACTGTAAGTGGAAAAGAGGGTCAACAATGCCCATTTGCAGCATCACTGTGCCCATTTGCATGCTTCACTGTGCCCATTTGCAGCCATAGGTCCCCTGAACTTCAAACTCAGTAGTTAAGGGCTCCTAAATGCCCCCTAGCTGCAGCCAAAATTTGGGGTCTCTGAACCCAAAGGGTCCCGAAATGACATTGCTGCAGATGGACACAGTTGACTGAATTTGGGGCCCCGTATCTCGGGGCCACTTACTACTAAGAACCCCAAATTTGGTGTGCAAACCCAGTGAAACTAGCACCATAAAATTTCCAAAGCTGGGGTTTCTAGCACCAAGTGGCCCCGAGATACAGGGCCCCAAAAATCAGTTCAGAAAATGTCAAGCACTTTTCTGCAGCAGAGAATGACATTTTCAGAACCGGTTTTGGGGCCCCGTATCTCAGGGCCACTTGGTGCTAGGAACCCCAACTTTGGATATGTTATGATACCAGTTCCACTGGGTTTGCACACCAAATTTGGGGTTCCTAGAACCAAGTGGCCCTGAGATATGGGGCCCCAAAGTCGGTTCAGAAAATGTCAAGCACTTTTCTGCAGCAGAGAATGACATTTTCCGAACCGATTTTGGGGCCCTGTATCTCGGGACCACTTAATGCTAGGAACTTCAGCTTTGGATATGTTGTGATACCAGTTCCAATGGGTTTGCACACCAAATTTGGGGTTCCTAGTACCAAGTGACCCTGAGATACCGGGCCCCAATATCGGTTCGGAAAATGAAATTTTTTGCTGCAGTAAAGTGCTTGACTCAAGTATAAGTCGAGGGGGGCACTTTCAGCACAAAAAAATGTGCTGAAAAACTCGACTTATACTTGAGTATATACGGTAAGTAAGCAGGTCACTGAAGGGGAGTTGTCCCAGTTTCAATATTTCGCAATAGTTGTTAGAAAGGTACCCTTGCTCTTAAAATAAACATGCTATAACAGTCTGTTATACATACAGGTATGTGCATAACATTTTTAAGTAATTTTTAACACTTCGGCTAGCTTTGCTGTAATAAAAAAATAAATAGTAATCATTTCTGATATATTGTCAGTGGCGGAATTATCAGGGTCGCAACAGTGCGACTGGGCCCTGGAATTCCGCCAGTGTGGGGGGCCCCAAGACCCCACACCTCCCCCTGTACCTCCGGCTGGCATCTAACTATACAGGGGAGGGGGCGTTCGGCAGCTATGCCATATCCCGGGGATGTCCCCCTAGGGATGTCCCCCCAGCCAGAACAGTTTCAGGCACCAGATTCAGTGCACAAGTTTGTTGCTCTGCTTGTACACTCTTACTGATACATGCTTGGGTCAGAGGCTCCTCCCCTCTCCATTGTATACACTGACACTCGGGAAGTGAACTATGCTTGCTGGAGGGACATTCCGCGGATATCACAAGGAAGCATGTACAAGGGCTGCTGCTTCTTGCATTTAGACTTCTCATGTAAGCTAAGCCTTACACTGGCCCCCACCTGTCAACTGTGACACTGGCCCCCCACCTGTGACACTGCCCCATCACACTGCCCTTTCTGTCATATTTACCCAACCTCCTGTCACACTACCTCGTCATACTGCGCCCCTGTTGTTACACAGCCCCTCTCCTTTCACAGTGCTCCCTCATTTCACTGCCCCCCTCCTGTCATACTTTCTAGGTATCCTTTTCCTGTCACACTGCCCCCTCTTGTCACAATATCCCCCTGTCATACTGCCCCCTCCTGTCACACTGCCCCTATTGTACTGCCCCTTCTTGTCACACTGCCCCCCTTCTTTCACAGTGCCCCCTCTTATCACACTTAATCCCTCTGGTCACACTTTCCAGATACCCTTCTTTGGTCACACTGCCCCCCATCCTTTCACAATACCCCCCATCATACTATGGGTCAGGGGCCCTGAAGGTTATAGTTACACCTCTGTATATTGTAAGTGATATTCTTAGGTAATAGGAAACACAATTACTGAAAAATAAAACTCGAGACAAATGTCTCTCATTTATTATAATCAAAAGTATTAAACATATACTAATATATAACATATAACTAATATCACCAGCAAGCCCTAATAGGTTAACTGTAAAAAATAGAGTGGATGTAGCTGGACAGAGGGTCAAAGTGACACATTAATGTCCAGCTTCTTAAACCTAAACATAGATAGCCGTGTATTTAACAGATTTGGCCATGATGCACTTTAGGTCAATGGAAAGATCCTTAAGCAACTCTTAAACCTGAACAGAAAGGTTTACAGCCAGGGTTGGCAACCTGTCGATCGCTATCTACCAGTCAACCTCAATTAGGTGACTGGTAGATCGCATGCTTGTCCCTGCCTTGCTGACCCGCAGCTGGCAGAGCTGCTCAGGAAAGCTGCAAGTGGTGGGAACCTGTCAAAAGCTGACAAAGGCATCCCCCGCCCCCACAGCATGCCCTCTCCTTACGTGTGGCTGCTCTGTACACTGTCCTACCTACTACTGACCTCTGTACACTGCCCTACATCCTACTGACCTTTGCACACTGCCTTACCTACTACTAACGTTTGTACACTGACCTACCTACTATTGAGCCCTGTACACTGACCTACCTACTACTGAATTCTGTACACTGCCCTACACCCTACTGACCTCTACACACTGCCCTACCTACTACTGACCTCTGTACACTGCCCTACATCCTACTGGCCTCTGTACACTGCCCTACATCCTACTGACCTCTACACACTGCCCTACCTACTACTGACCTGTGTACACTGCAATACATCCTACTGACCTCTGTACACTGCCCTACCTACAACTGACCTCTGTACACTGCCCTACATCCTACTGACCTCTGTACACTGCCCTACCTACTACTGACCTCTGTACACTGCCCTACATCCTACTGACCTCCGTACACTGCCCTACATCCTACTGACGTTTGTACACTGACCTACCTACTATTGAGTCTTGTATACTGACCTACCTACTACTTACCCTGGTCAAAACACAGAGCAGATAGCCAGTCCTGAAACTAATCAAGCAAGTCAGCCTGCTGTACAAGATGTTGAGAGGATGACCAATTACTCCCCAGTCATTGTGAACGAAAGTGAATGTCAAGTTTCTTACTGAAGCTAACTTTTTAAGGTAGGCTACATTTGTATTTTTTCAGTGACATTAGTTTTATTATATTTTCTAAGTTTTCTCCATGCTGTCCTTGTCCTTACTTTTCATTAGGGGCTTGCTGGTTAATGTCTTAAAAAAAAAACAGGGCGCCGCACCCTAGGGACCTATGATCTCTTTCTTGTTGTCCAGGTAGATCTTCACCTCTTAAAGGTTGCCTAGCCCTGGTTTAAAGTATGCCTAGGTTCAATATATATATATATATATATATATATATATATATATATATATATATATATATATATATATACACAGGGGATTATATATATATCATTTTTTTTAGTTTTGGATAGAGTAGGGAATGGTATAAACCCACATCGGTATTTTTTCTGTGCCCCATTGTGTACATTTAATTTTTATTCCTAAAACAGGAAGTTGGAGGCAATCGCAACCAAACAATGGTCTTCATTGGGAGATTTCCCTTATCTTCCTGTTTTGGTGACAAGTGTAAACTTTTGGATTAGCCTTCAATTTCTGTGCTGCTAGTTACCAGGATAAATAAATGGGAGTTAAATCTGAACCCCAGGTATGATCTTAATTGCATACTTACATTGGTCTTGCTTGCACCAATATAAGTATGCATATTGCATATAAGTATTACATAAGTATGTAAGTATGCAATTAAGGTTATACCTGGAATTCAGTTTTAAAAGTAAACAACAAAAACATACCAAGGGTTTCAACACTTCCAGACCCTATCCAAACATAAGAAAACATGTTTTTGATTTCAAAATAGTTCACTATGTTAGGAATTTTATATCAGAAGTGCTCTTCTTGTATGCACAAACTTTAGCAACACAGTTGCATTCACAGAGCTTGTAAGAACAAAAAAGCTTGAGATATCAAATAGTAAGAAGCTCTGTGATTTTTGATGGAAACCCTCAGGTTAACAAACATAATTATCTAAAAAAAAATGATGTATTAACCTTTCCCCATTTTTAGTGGATATCTATCAGCAACATAGATATCTTCATAACACAAATAGAATATCAGTATATTAGGCCCAATTGGTTAGATTATGGATAATTTACAAAAGGATCAAGTACAGCATTGTAACACTGTGTATAAAATTTTGAAATCACAAGCAGTTTGAAGTCTTACTCAAGTTTTCTAAATTGTAGGTTTAACAGGTCGTCAAGTTGATGTAGTTTGCTTGCTAGAGAAATTTACAACTGATATAATAATACAAGAATATAGTCACAGAAAGATTATCATATACGACATTCAGATGTGCGTACAATAAGGAGTGTTTGCACTTTACTTTTTTGCTTTTATAGAAAAGTTATTGCTATCAAAACATAAAATATGAAAAGAACATAAAATAAATATACTTACTGTATGTTTTTTGAACATGCTTGAAGTTAAAAACTCCTGTATGTTCCAGCCTCTTGAGCAGCCATTCATGACTTACACCGGACAGGAGTTTTTCATAATCAGTGACATCTAAGGAACGGGCCTGGAGTTCCTGCTCTTTATGTTGTGCTTGCAGGATAACAAAAGAGCTTACACTTGAATTTAGAGATGAATGTGACCCGGAAAGACTACCTGAAAATGGACTAATTTTGCTCCAAGAGCTAGAGTCATGGCTGCTACTGAAGCTGATGTTGGCCTTACTGTCCACATCCTCTTTCACCTTGCCCTTTTCAGAAGAAGTTAGTGAACTGTTTAGACTGTTTTTCAGACTTAAAGGTGTTTTGTCAGCTGAACTTTCTACAGACCACTGACGGTTAAGGAACTGCATTTCCAAATTGTCTTCTGTAGCGAATGCCTTGCCTTCAGAAGAGGAAGCTAAGGATTTGTGGGTAAAAGCAGACTGACTTGAAGGCAACAAATCAGATTTTTGCATATCAATAGATACTTCATCTGTAGCAATATTTGTTTCATCTTCTAAGTCAATTCCAAAAATTAACCTATGTTCTGCAACATGGTCTGATACCTCTGTTGAATCTTTTTTTCTCTCTTTTATGTCAGTTTCATATGGTACCCTCTGTCTATCATGAATTTGCATAGAAGAGTGTACTCCATTGGGTAGATCATCTGTAGTATCTTGAGTTTCAACTTTTTGGTCAATGCCAGAGTAAATACTTGCCTTTTCAATAATACTTGATGGAACAGGAGATACTGTCATAGCCTTTTGTATTACAGGTGGTGGATCATGTGTAGCATCTTCTGTTTCACCTTGTAAGTCGATTCCTGAATAAATACATGACCTTATGCTATCACCCGATGGACCTGGAGGTACAATTATAGTCTTTTGATTTCCAGTAGGTGCATCATCTGTAGTATCTTGTGTTTCACCCTCCAAGTCAATTCCATAATAATTTTTTGGCCCGGTAATAATACCTGAAGGACCTGGAAGTACCATCATAGTCTTTTGTATTCCAGAGGGTGCATCATCTGTAGTTTCTTGTGTTTCACCTTCCATGTCAATTTTAGAATAAATATTCGACCCTGTATTAACACCTAATGGACCTGGAAGAACCATCATATGCCTTTGTATTCCAGAAGGTGCATCATCTGCAGTATCTTGTGTTTCACCTTTTAGGTCAATTTCAAAATACATATTTGGCCCTGAAGTACCTTCTGCAGATACCCCATGAGGCTTAAACATTTGTTGCTTCTCTGTTGGTTTATTGGTTTCGGCACCAATGGAAAGATCAACAAACTCAAAAGATTCATCTTCTGAATATGTACTAGACCCTTCAGCAGTGGATTTTCTACAGACATTGCTGCTGAGAGCTGATTTTTCTAAACATTTATTTCCAGCAGTGACAATGTTGAGGCTTATTTGACTAGAATTGTTTTCCCCAGCAGATTTATTGTCTACTGGGTGACTCTGGGGATCAGTGACATTATCTTGAAGGGAAAGACCCTGCAAATGAATGTCAGCATCACATTTTTTTTCACCAAGAACATCACTGGAAGTAGAGGATGAACTGAGACTCACAACTTGATCACCCTCACTATTAGAAACATTAAGCTCCTTTTCATTCTGCTCTGGTATGCATTCCCAGCTAAAAGAAGAATTTGACAAACTGGAGCCCTGGCTACCACTATGTGAGCTACTTAATCGTTGCCTTCTTTCTTCATCAAAAGAATGACTCACAGCATCGGAATGTACAAGTTTTCTTCTTCTTACTGATTGGTCACTTAGTTGATCACTAGCTGTTTGGCTTGGAGAGCTGTCTGCGGTACTGATGGTGTCAATAGTCTTCAAGGCAGTTATACAAACTCCTGATTTCATTACATCCTCTTCTGTGGTGTGGCTTCTGCAAGCAACATCAAACACTTTGCACACCGAGATATGATGCTGAGAATGCATATCCAACAATTTTTGGAAGCTGACCTTTCCAGTGACAATTTTTTTCTTAATGCAGTCTCTGTAACTGTCGGGAACAAAAGATTGCTCGTCTGAGTTTGGGAATGGTTGCACTTTTAAATGTTCTTTAATAGCAGTTACAAGACACATGACATCACTGGCCAAGACTCCTTTGTCACGTTTGTCTGACAACATATTATATACTGCCAGTTTTTCCATGGCGTCTTTACAAAGTTGATTCACAATTTCATTTTGTCCAGCTTCACTATTAAGCCACTTGTGCACATTTGCAAGACAAAATGCTGACTTGACAAAGCTGTGCAGCTCCTGCTTACTTGTCACTTGGTCTCCTTTTTTTTTGGTGAGGAGACCAATTTCAAAAGACTCTTTTGCCTCCAAGAAATAGTAAGACTTTTTCTCCACTGGACACTCGTTGGACAAACAATAGGATAACAAGCATGCACCGCGGATATTCTAAGTAGATAAAAAAAGAGACCAATAAATATGACTTAATAAATAAAATCTACAAATAATCAGTACCTTTACTTTAGAGCATTATGCCATGTGTTAGGAATCAAATAACAATATTATCAGGAAGTATGTTAAGACTAAAGAACACTTCCCCTCTGTTATGGAGATGAGAAAAGGAATCCTAGGGTGGTCCTAGGGTGGCAACTCTGCTCCTCGATAGACAAACTACAGTGAGTGTATCCAGGATGACAGGTCATGTGTTACTGGCAGGATTAACAGAACAGCAAGTGTGTTATTGGCGGGATCAACAAGTGACTATAAAGGGAACAAAGACATAAAAAGTATAGCCAATGGCCACCACATTAAGGGCTGGTATGTTGCAATATATTACATTTTCGTTCTTGGGTTTAGATACACTTTGAAGGGGTTTTGCTATAATTCTAGTAAATGTAAGTTATGAGGAAGGCAAAGCACATAGGACATCAAATGTATATGCTAATAGCTGTTTAATAGATATAATAATAGCTGCTGACTGAAAATAGACTATACTGTTTAAGAAAACATAAGACTTATTCAATATATGTTTATGAATTATCTGAGCTCATATGTTCCTGCAGAATTGTCAGTATGGACTGGGTGGTTATTTTTCCACCTAGTTTTCTGGCTGTATTTAGGAGGTGAATGAGAAGGGAATTCTATTAACATATTAGGGAGTGGATTAAAATGGAGAAGGCTGACTAGCATCACATATGGTTATTCTTGAAAGTTTGGTAATTAACCTATTTATATCTTTCCAACAGTTTTGCAAAAATGGATATAAAACAGTGTCCCTTTATCACTACTGCATCTCCAACACATAGGGGGAACATTTTATTAGAACGCACAGGCACCGTATAAAATCTCGTTCGTTCATATAAGGCACAGTGGGAGGGATTTAGTAAAACTGGAGAGTGCAAAATCTGGAGCAGCTCTGCATAGAATCAACCAATCAACTTCGTGGTTTTATTGTCAAAGCTTAATTGAACAAGCTGAAGGTGTAAGCTTATTGGCTACCATGTACAGCTGCACCAGATTCTGAGTGATCCAGTTTTAGTAAATTTGTGTTTTTAGCGTAACCACTTCAGCCCCAGAAGAATTTACCCTCTTCCTGACCAAGCCATTTTTTGCGATACGGCACCGCGTCACTTTAGCTGACAATTGCGCAGTCATGCGACGTTGTTGCCCAAACAAAATTTATGTCCTTTTTTCCCCACAAATAGAGTTTTCTTTTGGTGATATTTGATCACCTCTGCTGTTTTTATTTTTTTGCGCTATAAACAAAAAAGCGAAAATTAAAAAAAAAAAAAAACACACAATATTTTGTACTTTCTGCTATAATAGATATCCCAAAAAAATAAAAATAAAAAATAATAATTTCTTCATCAGTTTAGGCTGATATGTTTTCTTCTACATATTTTTGGTAATTTTTTTTTCGCAATAAGTGTATATTGATTGGTTTATGCAAAAGTTATAACGTCTACAAAATAGGGGATAGATTTTTACTAGTAGTGGTGGTGATCAACGATTTTTATCGTGACTGCCACATTGCGGTGGACACATCGGACACTTTTGACACCTTTTTTGGGACCATTGACATTTATACAGCGATCAGAGCTAAAAAATAGCCACTGATTACTGTGTAAATGTCATTGGCAGGGAAGGGGTTAACACTAGGGGGCGATCAAGGGGTTAACTGTGTTCCCTAGGTGTGTTCTAACCGTAGGGGGGATGGGACTGACTAAAGGAGGAGACCGATCGGTGTTCATACTTAGTATGAGCACATGATCGGTCTCCTCTCCCCTGAGAGAACCGTGATTTGCGTGTTTACACACACAGATCCCAGTTCTCGCTCTCTCCCGAGCGATTGCAGGTGCCCGGCGGTCATCGTGTCCGGCGGGCACATGCATCGGCTCTGGGGGCCTGCTGCGGATGTACAGCTATGACAGTTCGCGCAGGTTGGGAAAGGGTTAATGGTTCATGAACATCTGATAAATGGACACTGCACCAGATATACAGTATGTTATCCAGAAGAGCACTTTTCCTCTCCCTGAATCAGTCCATATCAGAAAGTATGCTATAAACTCTAAACTTATGTCATATGAGCAACATTAGGCTTTATGTGTGCATTCAAACATTATGCCAGTGTGATTTTACTATTACCCAGTCTGCTTTCTCCAAACAAAAAAACAGATAAGCAATCACTTAAACTAACAAAAATGTTTCTTAGTTTTTGGATAGCGTGAACAATGGTTAGAAACTGCAAGGATTTTAATTGCTATCCCCACCTAGAAAGATGTTCACTCACTTATTCTCCTGCTGACATAAAGTGGGGAGTTGGAAAATAAGGAAATGATGGGAAATACCATTAAGGCTCACACCATGGATGGGAAACCAAACATGCATGCTTTTTGCATGGTTCTCCACATTGCATTTAGTGTAGGCCAATAAAATAAATTACCAAGAAACACGAAAGATAACTGCCTCTCAAATTTTAAAAGTCACGGCGCACCAAACTGCATGATACTGCTGCACTATGGAGTTGATTTAATAAAACTAAAGAGTTTAAAATCTGGTGCAGCTCTGCATAATAGCCAATCAGTTTCCAAGTTAGAAGCCGATTGACTACCATGCACAGCTGCACCAGGTTTTACACTCTACAGTTTTAGTAAATCAACCCCTATGCATATTGGTGTGCATGAATGCAAGAGGCATGGGAGGCCATTAGGAAATAATGGTACCACAGAACGCCTGCAAAGGGGCTGCGCGTTTTTATATATTGTGGGAAAACCCACAATTTTGCCTGTGTTCACACAGCACACTGCTGCGAACGTAGTCTAATAGGATACAGACTGCAAAGAAAGCAATAGAATGGGGAAGGGTTCAAATTTTTGTGGGGCTTTCTCCTGTTTGTGTCCTCCTATCCCAGTGACCTCCATTTCCATAATTCCTTGTTTTGGTGTCAAAGGCATAATAACTAAGAGGGACTTTCCCCAGCCACAGACAGTAATAAAAACACAGAACTCTTCCTCACTTTATCCAAACTTTAAAAAATGTATGCTGGATTTGGGTTTCAATGTTAGTTTTAGGGTGGCCATACAGAAGAAGGCCTGTCATTTGTTAGACTGAAAGAAGAAATATCTGCCTGTGTAATTGTCATGACTGCTACACTGTTATACACATACCACTAATTTGCCAAAGTGAGAAAAAAATGCAGTGTACAAAACACAATGTATACAATAAATAGAATAAAATCTTTAGTGACTTGAATATTTTATATACAGTATATACCAAATTGGTGAGCACGAAGAGCGGTGTGTACAAAATAAAGGTCGCTGCCATCTTACAAGCTTCTGCTGCTGATAGTAGTCGGTGATCAAATTCTTCTAGTAGAGTCTGTCAATATAACAACAGAAAAAAAACTTATATCAGAATTTTTAGGAGCAAGGCATGGAGAGCAGACAACAGACACTTCTCTGTGTCTGGTTTAAAAGATCAGCTAAGTTTTATATTAGCTTTTATTCCAATTTCAGAAACTGAATAATCAAATAGCTCTGATTTTATAGAATTTTTTTTAGACTGGTGACATAATTAGCAATTCTGGATCAATAAATGCTTAAATATACATGCAAAACGTATATTAGTGGGCTCATTCGCTTGACAATTAAATGGCTGGCCAGCCAGGCCATACCAGACCAAAACCAGACTTTTATTATAATAAATAAAAGGTCCACTTTACACTGTTGTGTTCTGATACACCGCACGGTAATGAGTTATGCACATTGGTGTGATGCACTGTTTTCTGTGAAGTGCTGTGTTGCGAATGTCAAATAAAGTCAAATTAATTGGCTGTCATAACACAATGTACAGCATAATGCACTTTAACACAACACACCAGACCAGAAACTTGTGAATGTTTTATATTAGAGCACACCATGTATGAAGACTACCAGAGTACTCTAGAATGTTACTGTGGATTTTGACAAGCACTGTTGGGTGCCTGCACCAACATGCCAATACCTCTTTACATACCAGCACATGTGTTGCTCCTAAATGTACACAACTGTAACTGTTTGACCTTGTTGTGACGCTACCTAGGTATACTTTACCTCTTCAAAATTTGGTAGCTTAAGAGAGGAATGCCAGATACAAACGAATAGAAGGCTCACTTTTAAAACAATCAAGATTTTGTGCATCAAGTGGTCAACTGAATGGTAAGAATAACCACATGAACTAAAATAGTAACTTTCTCCTAAGATGGTTAATTAACAAACATAATTATCAGTAAAATGTATAATGCTTACTTTTCCACACGAAACCAACATTTATTTGTTGAAAAACCTATTTTCATATACATTTTATCTCATGAAGTATTATCAGTTATCACCATCCTAAAAGTTGGTGTTATTTTAAGGGGAGAGAATCAGTGTGGTAATCTTGTGAACTGACTTTACATTAATTACATACATTTTTTCATAAGGGCCAATCAACTAAATTATACTGACAGTGATAGAATAGCACTAGTAGTGATAAAATACCACTACATAAAGAGCAAACCAACTAAGGAGTGTTTTGCATCTTTGTGAACTGAGATCTCGGAATTATGAGATAAATAAGGAGTGGTATCAATAACAACAGTAGAGCAAAAAAAAAAAAGTTTTGAGACACTTAAGAGAAAGAGCTCAGTTCACTAAAGGATATTGCATGCGGTATTTGGGTCAAGTGACACATTTTTCCCAAATATCGCATATGATACTGAAACTGTCAATTCACTATCCCTTTATACGGTATTTACCTCAAAAAACAAAACCGCTTAGTAACTACCGCATAAAACAGCGTTAAAGTAAATTCACAAAAGGAAAAAAATCAATGAATACATGCGTTAAATAAACAGTAGTCCAGGCATGCGATAGTTAGAGAATGTAGTTCATTTTACCTGGTTGCCAAGGAGCTGGCATCCTTAACAACCAGTAAATAACTGGTTGATAAGGAGCCAGCAGCTGCTGCATCCTTAATAACTAAGACTCGATGATGGTTGATGACTTCACAAGAGGGCAGGGTCCCAGGGGGCTTTTTTTTTTTTTTTTTAAATAAAGGACCTGTCAAAAACTGTCTCTGTGTTTTTTTTTTTTACTTAGCCCATTTTTCTGGTGACGAAGTAGGAGTACTATGTACCCTATATACTCATTCACATGGGGGGGGGGACAGGCAGGATCTGGGGGCCCCCTTGCTAACTGGGCTTCCAGATTCTGATAAATCCCCTCCCCCCTCCACAATCCTCCTTAACATGGGGGCAAGGTGCTTTGGGGGGAGGGGGAATCCCCCACAAACTACCACCCATGTTGAGGCTATGTGACCTGGTATAGTATGAGGAGGGGGCGCTCACTAGTTCCCCCACCTTTTCTGGCCTGCTGGGTTGCATGCTCAGATAAGAGTCTCTAATGGATTTTTAAAGGACCCCCATTCCATTAAAAAAAAAATTGTGTGGGGTCCCCCCTCAAAATCCATACCAGACCTTTATCCCACTTGAAAGCAGATGAGTTATAGTTGTTAAGGTTGCGGCAGGTGCCGGCTCTTCACTACTAAAATACTGCATCACCTAAAGAAATAATGCATGCAGTGTTTTAGTAGTGTTTTTGTGAATTGCAAAAAATAAAAATGTTGAAAAACGCTATGAGCTATTTTACCGCTGATCTTAAAGCAGTAAATACCGCTTAATGAATTGAGCCCAAAGTTACATGTTTTCCTTGGGATGCTAAAGATTTTTGGGGCAAATTGATTTAATACCAATTACTCATTTATGTAACACTGCTGACTTGCATTAGATGTATTGTAGTAACAAATTAGTCTTGCAGTAGGGCATATTTTATGTTGGTTGCTAAACCATTTGTTCCAACCCAATATGCATCTTTGGTTTTAGCTACAAATAGACCCGGATTGGTTAGACTACATAAAACAGTATTATGTTAAAACATACAAGGTACTGTATAAGGTAAAATTAATAGGCGTAATACATACTAATCCAACATGGTTATTTTTCTTGAACCTCTGATAGTCATCTTCATTCATGGATATAAAAATGTCTGCTAAAACACCAAGAGATGTTGCAATTCCCTAAAGACAAAAATTAAAAACAAGTAAACTATCTTTTTATCCCTTTTATACTAAGAAATCGGAACACATTTTTCATTATATAGTACCAAACCAAAGTTGCACATCTCTTCTGTATTGGTAAACAGTTGAAAGTCAGACCAAGTGGATTGTGAGTGATCTGCTTCTTTAGTACATATTGCTTTAAGGAAGGGATGGGTTTTATACTGCCACTGCAAAGAGAAGGATTAGACTTTCCTTGTGCCTCTGAGTCATCTATTCTAGGCTCTAATAATTGATCAATTACTTAAAACAGTAATTAGTGGCCTTCATTACTAAGCAAGCTAAAACTTCCTCATCGCATCTCGTTATCAGAGTAAAGAGCAAAGAGCCGTATGATTGCACCAGATTCTGCTCTGTCATTAAATCATTTGCTTTTGTGTTTCACTGGAAAGCTATCACTTTAGTTATTTAACAATATATGATTACAGAGATTGAAGGAACACACCAGACTACTCCCACCTGTCTGATGTTATACCATAAAAGCAAGTGTGATTTAATGGGGTACAACAGCATCCTTGATGTCACCAATAAAAGACAGCTTATAATAGACATAAGGAGGATCTACCTTTTTGTCAGGTACAGGGAGTTCAAAATATCCAACAATGGAAGTCCAGATGAGCTCAGCTGCCTCATACCACATCCCTATAGTCCATGAAAAACAATACTCTAATTACTTACAAGCACACAGCATACATGAGCAATTGTAAATGCATAAAGAATTGTCTTTTTTGTGTCTTTATTAATTAGTAATACTTCTTTATGGCAAAGTAATGATGGCAATTTCGACTTCTTTAGACTTGGCTGAAAAATATTTCCAGAAGTTTAAACCTTTCCCAATAAATTAATCCAATAGAAGATGTACAAATATCAATGACTGAGATAGTTAATACAGTTCCACCGCATCCATGTGCTTCTCCTCATTATAGTATGACCCTTTCTACAGTCCTATTTGGGTATTTGCTTTTCAGCTCAAGTGTGGGTATGGCCAAAACTGCCAGTGCTCTAGCCATACAACAGATGGCCTAAGTTTTTGGCTATGATGGTATATGATATAGACAGCACACATGCGGTTTACTGCTAATACAAAATATTACAAAACACTGCGTCTATCACAATCTATTGAAAGCACAAAATGAGTAATCGAACATCAAACAAAGATATGGGGTGTACACTGCTGGGACCTTTGAATTCTACCTAGAGTACCAAGATCTTATAAATCTACTTCACTTCACTCCAACTCACTTTTAGATATCCATTTTTGTTGCCCCGATTTCCTGATGTTATCCACAAAGTAAAACACCACAAGATGTTTAATTTGTGTAAATCAGAATGATCTCACTCTGTCCACAACCAATTAGGTATTATGGAAATCTGCTGCTCATGTGCAATGAATGAAGCAATTAAAATGGGATCCATATGTGTTGTTCCCCAAAACAGAGAAAACAAACAGTCCATCATCGAGGGACAGAAAAAAATCATTGAGATCGCTTTAAATAGTTTTTTTAGGATCAAATGATTTTCTTTTCATAGATGTTGGGCTGTTTGCTGTCTATAAAAACAAAAGGATAACGAGAACTATACCGATGTAAGGAACTGTCACCGTAGTTACATCACCATATGCATAACGAGTCTGCAATCATTGGAATATATGTACTTCCTTTCCCCCAATCATCTCAATAAAGGATACTATCAAAACTTTACTGAGGTTCAAAATACAGTTCACACTGCTAACTCACATTTCTGTAATACCGAGTCCTTCAGCTGCAAGTTCTCACACTGCAATCTAGAGCTGGTATCCTTTATTGAGATGTTTGCTTTCTATGTCTCGGTATATTGTAGGATAACATTATGCTTATTGCTAGTTGAGTTGCGTTATTTTTTTATATTTAGGGCCTGACTGAACTGCCCTATGACCAGATTATGCTTTATTTCTAGATGATGATGAAAACACCATGGTGGGCCATTATGTAACTTTAAGGAACGTTTTAGAATGTAATGACTTGTAAACTATAGAGGCTAAATTGTATAAGCATACATGATTTTCAATTAGTATGTTAGTGTTTAATTAGCGAGAGGGAAGGTTATTAGGAGTATACAGTACATTGGTGTAGCTAATTATGGTTCTTCAGATACCCTGATGAAGTGGTTAAAGATGAAACACAAGTTGGGGCATGCTATTTAATGAGGCAGTGATATTATATGCTTTTACCCTTTGGAAACTTTGTAAGTGGAATAAAGTGGTTGATTTTCAATGCAGTGTCTGTAATTTGGATTATGTGTTTACATTGCATGCTTTGCAGAGCCGCTACATTTTATTGAGGACATGTTAAAGGTGCAGCGAGTGCTTTTTGTAACTCTACCAGTAAAAGGACACCTGACTAGGAAATAACACATGCTGATCCCATTTTTTTTCTCAAACAGGTTTATTTCAAGTCCACCATGATGTTTGAACATGGCTAACACCAGAATGTTTTTTTTCTTTTAAGACCATTCAGTAGTTGTTCCCAACCATTCTGATGCCTGAGCAGTTGGGCAGTAGACCAGTCACCTGTGCTAGCTGGTTGGGAGCTCCAATCGTCTGCTGCAGGTTTGGGAGCTGCTGCTGCTGCCGCTGCTGCTGTGGCTGGGATCTCAGAACGCTCTGCAGGAAATTGCTGAATGGGCACAGATGGGACTTGTACTCCTTCTGACCAGTCAGGAACTTCAAGCTGAGGAAACTCTGAAACATTTGCAGACCATTCGCCCTGGTATTCCTCCTTAGTGGTAGCCTTCTCTGCAGAAGCCTGTTCTTCCTTCTCAATCTCCTCAGGATCCCGGTAAAAGTAGAGATCAGGCATCACTTCCCATGGATGTTCACAGGAAATTGTTCCCCTCATGCGCAGAACTTCACAAGCAAGCATCCACCACATAAGACCAACAGAATGGGCACCCTTGTTATTACAGGGGATGGCAACATCCACATAACGTAGAGGTGAATCTGTATTGCAGAGAGCAATAGTAGGATGATCCCTCAGTAAGTGGTTGATGATCAGCGCGTGGGTCAGTCACAACTAACAGGTGTGGTTCACAGAAAGCAGCTTGAATCTGATTGGTGAAAGCACCAGGTGTGAAGCGACCAGCAATTGGGGTGGCCCCACGGGATGAAGCAAATTTCAGAACAGCCCTCTGGCCAGTATTTCTGGAGGAAATCACACAAACATCAGCTGGGTTTTCAATTGTTCCGATGGCACGTGCAGCAAGCAGAAGCTTCTCCCATGTCCATTTCAAATTTATAATGTAAATACCATCACTTTTCCTTTTGTAGATATACTGCTCCATTTGAAAGTCGAGGTTAATGCCACCCAAGTGAGTTCCTGCAGCTAGGAACTTGAGGACATCTTCCCATTTCATTTGCAGGACATCCAGACCTCCGGACATTGTTAAACACCCCTGAAGCTATGATGGGGAAAAAGAGACGCCGTGTAGAGATTCAGGGGGTGTCTGAACTGGATACTCGTGTCACTGTAGTGGAGAAAGAACAGAGCACAGCGTCTCAGTCTGTACAAACCTTAAAATCCTCTAACTCTGAACTCAGAATATACGGTTAAGGGGGGTCCCAGAATCTGTCTCACAATCAGAATTGCAATCGACAGTGGTCAATATCTTTAACCGCTATCTGGATCACTTGCCAGACCCTGAGGCCATAATTGACAGCGTTCACAGAACCCTGGGCCCAAGATTGGACTCAACGGACAGATCCTCTGCTGCTTACATTCTTTTACCCTCAAGGAGGACATAATACAGCAGGCCTGGAGGATGGGAGTCCTGGAGTTTGATGGCGCAGCTGTCCACCTTTTGCCAGATGTTTCCAGAAAGACTCCTCATGTGGCGGACACTCAAGCCACTCCTGGGACGCCCTGAGCGAGAAGGGTCTTACCTACAAATGTGTCCATCCTTTCCATCTCATCGTCCGCAAGGGCACAGATACCTTCTTCTACGTCATCCTTTGGAGCTGCCAGACCTGTTTGTCTTTGCTGAGATGGAACCGATTCCAATACTTAACTGGCTTACAGTGCTCACCTCTTGGGATCCCTGGCGCCAGGTCCCCTCAGGCAGACCACAAAGGGCCCATTATAATCAACGTGGTCATGGAGGCCTCTCATAAGCTTGAGTATCAGGGAAACCCCGATCCTCACTCCTAAATGAAGAGGCGACCAGTTGAATCTACCAACGCACACAGTCAAAATAAACCTAGCTCTACATTTTTGCTTTACCTGTTGAACTTACAGGGACTACCTACCTCTCCCGTTTTTTTCTGAGAGCTATGCCTGGACTGCTGTGGAGAGGACCAGTAAACCCAGGGTCCTCCTGGTGTGACTTTTAACATGTCCTGGTTCAATGAAAATCAGAGTCCTTTATGTTATAAAGAGTTAAAGTTCCCCCTTTTTTTTTCTTCTACATTGTTTGTTACATTGCACTGTATGTTCGTGAATGTTGCATTTTACTTTCTAATGCCTATATATTTGCACATCTTGGCTGTTCTGGATTGGGCTTATACTTTGAGGGTTTTTCAAATGGTATGATCTCTAGCACACCCTGGTCTGCTGTAAAGCGGAGACCTTCTTTATGCTATACAGAGTTAATATAGTTCCTTTCTTTTTTTTTGCCTTCTATGTTGCTTGGTATATTGCATTTTTTGTCCGTTGATATTACATTTCACTGACCAATGCTTTTCTAATTGTACACTCTGAGCGTTCTGTGTGGGGATGTGAATTTTGCAGCCACACTCAAGAGTCATGGCTCTGCATCAAGACAAGTCTAGCGGCCGTATACACCCATAATATTTGGGCTGGCCTGTTGAACTGTCCCGAGCTTAGGACATTAGACCAGTGCTGATTTCAACTTTTTCTTTGTGGGTTTTTCAATTTTCAACTTATTACTAATGTATTTAATCTGTGTTTTTGTCGGTCTACATCTATCACCTCACTTTGTCAGGTAATGCTGATGCTCCAACATAGGATAATGTTGGCTGCGGGGGGCCCCAATGGTCAGGACTCTGTGCTTGTCCGTGCCTTACTACTTCCCACACTAGGCATACTCTGCCCTGGTTGGCAGTAGTACTTCTCTGTGGAGTTTCTATCTTGCACTAGGCTCCTTTTCTTTACATTTTCTACATATACAATGAGCAAAATTCTAAACGCAACACTTTTGTGTTTCCCCCTATTTATCATGAGCTGAACGTAAGGATCTATGACTTTTTCTATGTACACAAAAGGCCTATTTCTCTCAAATATTTTTCACAAATCTGTCAAAATCTATGTTAGTAAGCACGTCTCCTTTGCCGAGATAATCCATCCACCTCACAGGTGTGGCATATCAAGATGTTGATTAGACAGCATGATTATTGCACAGATGTGCCTTAGGCTGACCACAATAAAAGGGCTCTCTAAAATGTGCAGTTTTATCACAGCACAATGCCACAGATGTTGCAAGTTTTGAGGGAGCTTGCAATTGGCATGCTGACTGCAGGAATGTCCACCAGAGCTGTTGCCCTTTAATTGAATGTTCATTTCTCTACCATAAGCCGTCTTCAAAGGCGTTTCAAAGAATTTGACAGTACATCCAACCGGCCTCACAACCGCAGACCACGTGTAAGCACATCAGCCCAGGACCTCCACATCCAGCATCTTCACCTTCAAGATCGTCTGAGACCAGCCACCTGGACAGCTGCTGCAACAATCGGTTTGCATAACCTAAGAATTTCTGCACTAACTGTCAGAAACTGTCTCAGGGAAGCTCATCTGCATGCTCGTCGTCCTCTCCTCATCAGGGTCTCGACCTGACTGCAGTTTGTCGTTGTAACTGACTTGAGTGGGCAAATGCTCACATTCAATGGTGTCTGGCACTTTGGAGAGGTGTTTTCTTCATGGATGAATCCTGGTTTTCACCGTACAGGGCAGATGGCAGACAGAGTGTATGGTGTAGTGTGGGTGAGCGATTTGCTGATGTCAACGTTGTGGATTGAGTGGCCCATGGTGGCACTAGGGTTATGGGATGAGCAGACGTATACTATGGACAACAAACACAGGTACATTTTATTGATGGCATTTTGTTGTGCCATTAATCTACAACCATCACCTCATGTTGCAGCATGATAATGCACCGCCTCACGTTGCAAGAATCTGTACACAATTTCTGGAAGCTGAAAACATCCCAGTTCTTGCATGGTCAGCATACTCACTGGACATGTCACCCATTGAGCATGTTTGGGATGCTCTGGATCAGCATATACGACAGTGTGTTCCAGTTCCTGCCAATATCCAGCAACTTCGCACAGCCATTGAAGAGGAATGGACCAACATTACACAGGCCACAATTAACAACCTGATCAACTCTATGCGAAGGAGATGTGCTGCACTGCGTGAGGCAAATGGTGGTCACACCAGATACTGACTGGTTTTCGGTCCCCCCAACCCCCCCAATATAGTAAAACTGCACATTTTAGAGTGGCCTTTTATTGTGGCCAGCCTAAGGCCCACCTGTGCAATAATCATGCTGTCTAATCAGCATTTTGATATGCCACACCTGTGAGGTGGATGGATTATCTTGGCAAAGTGCTCACTAACACAGATTTAGACAGATGTGTGAACAATATTTAAGTGAAATAGGCCTTTTGTGTACATAGAAAAAGTCGTAGTTCTTTGAGTTCCGCTCATGATGATAGGGGCAAACACAAACGTGTTGCGTTTATTATTTTGCTTAGTGTATATATGATTTTTTTTCTCTTTCTCCCTCTACCCCTCCCCTTTACCCCCCGCCCCCACACTCCAAGAGCAGGTGGCAGTATATCTATCAAGATCCTCTCTTGGAACATAAAGGGGTTGCATTCCCCAGAGAAGCATACTAGTTGTCTAGCAGAGCTCTGGAGACACAGGGTACACTCATTTTAGGGCAGACAAGATACCCAAACTAACCAACAAATACTTTTCAATGGCATATCATAGTCCATCCTCAACCACTAAATCTAAAGGGACGAGTATCCTCATATCCAAATCCCTTCCCTGGCAATTCCTTGAAGAGTACCATGATCAGGAGGGCAGGTTCCTGCTTCTGAAGGGGAAAATTTATTCTCAAACCTTCACTCTTGTGAACATTTACCTCCCAAATTCCAATCCACTTCCAACCCTTGAAGCCTTTCTGTCCACTTTTCCTCGAAGGAACTCTTGTCTTAGGAGGAGACTTCAACCTAACCTTGGATCTCCACAAGGATTCTTCTTCAAACTTATCTTCTCTACTTCGGGGAACCCGACTTCACCTTAAAGACCTTTTACACACTCATCAATTGGTCGATATATGGAGAATATTTCATCCACAGGAGCAGGACTATACCCTTTATTCTAATGTTCACGTTCCTTACTCCAGAATTGATTTTTTCTTTCTTAAACATTCCGTGATCCCCCTGGTCACCAAAACAGACATTGGCCATATCGCACTCTCTGACCAAGCTCCATCTATTTTGGAACTTGCTCTCTCACAAGCGTCCCCCAAGACTTCTATGTGGCGGCTCAATGAGGCGCTCTTGAAAGATCCCGAAATCGCAGCAGATATCCTCAAGGAACTTTCCTTATACTTCTCTACTAATGTAGGCTCTGTGGACAATCCAATTTCTGTGTGGTCTTCACACAAATGCTACATTAGGGGAATCCTACTTAAACATGGTCTTGCGGCCAAACAACGTCGCAACAAAACCTTTTCCGACCTTTTGGCTCGACTCCATTCCTTAGAATGTCAACATAAGTCCAGACCAGACCGTATCATAGAAGCGGAACTAGTTAGACTCTGGGAGGTCATAAGGGATCATTCTCTATACGAAGCGAAACATCTATTGTTTAAGGCCCGTCGTTCTTTTTACGAATAGGGAAATACGTTGGCCGCCTACTGGCCAATGCCTTACGCACCAAGTGCTCACAGGCATATATTCCAGCTTTACTTTTGTCGTCGGGTTCTAAAGTTCATTCCACTCCAGAACTAGCGGAGAGTTTCCGTGACTTCTACTCTAAGTTGTATAACTTATACCAACCTTCCACTTCTGGTTCACCACCCCAGAGCTCTTCAGACTTTAGCGACTACCTTAGGGAATCCAATCTCCCTACATTGACTACGGAAGAGCGTGAGGATCTCTCTAAGCCTATTAGAGTAGAGGAATTTGCGTCGGCCAGACACTCAGTCTGGTAAGGCTCCCGGCCCTGACGGATTTACCCTCCCTTACTATAAACTGTACCAAGACTCCTTGGTGCCTTACTTCATCACAGCCTTCAACTCGGTCTTAGATGGATGCAACCCCCCTGCAGACATGCAACATACCTCTATTTCAGTGATCCCTAAGCTGGGTAAGGACCCATTGCTATGTGCCAGCTTTAGGCCTATCTCTCTTCTGAAATGAGATGTGAAATTATTCACCAAAATCCTGGCTTCTAGGATGAATGTCTTGTTACCTCGCTTAATTGCAACAGATCAAGTCGGCTTTATTCGGATTAGAGAAGCTAGGGACAACACTATTCAAACACTGAACATCAATACTCTCCCGTATTCTCCTTTTGCACCTGTCCACAGATGCTCAAATTTGTGGGAATGCCAAACTCCATCTTGTCTTGGATTTCAGCCATCTATAAGAACCCCAGTGCTACAGTACAGGTAAACGGCTATGATTCCAACCATTTTTCCAGCTTAAATGGCACCAGACAGGGTTGTCCCCTGTCCCCTCTACTATTCGTTCTCTCTCTGGAGCCCTTTCTACAACATATCAGAAGTAACCCGACCATCCGAGGAGTTGAAGCTGGCAAATAACCACACAAAGTGGCGGCTTACGCCGACAACCTCTTATTCTATATTACTGAGCCTCTTACCTCCTTACCCTCCTTGTTACAGGAGTTGAAACGCTATAATACTTGGTCTAAGTTCAAGGTCAACTTACAAAAATTGGAGGCCTTAATTATCTCCCTATCAGACACTACCAGAGAGAGCTTATGCACTTTTATCCCATTCAAATGGGCTGCCCGCTCAATTCAATATCTGGGAACGAAAGTTTCTGCGAACCTAAATGATGTGCTTCCTCTCAACTATCAGCCTTTCCTGTCAACACTAGCCGCTGCCCTTAAAAAGTGGGACTCTCTGGCCCTTTCTTGGTTTGGCTGCTGTAACGTACTTAAGATGAACGCGATGCCCAGACTCCTGTACTTATTGCAGGCTCTGCTGGTACAAATACTTCAAGCCTTTTTTCATGCGGTGCATTCGGTATTTATCAAATTAATTTGGCGAGGTAAACATCCATGCCTTAGCAGAGCGTTGCTGTGCGGCGCATATGATGACCAGGGTCATGGACTGGTGCCGACACAGCGACCCGTAACTCTGGGTATCGCTGGAACAGGAGGTGGCCAAGGCTCCCTGGCCTACCTTGGGCTGGGAAAATCCATGTTACCCATTTATCTACTCATCCGTTGATTGGCCCCACTTTAGTGGAACTAAACAGGTTTTTCCGACTTTAATGAGCAGGTTCCCATCCCCAATGACTTCAATTGTTGGTCACCCGGGGTTCATACCCGGTTTCACTGATGCAACTTTTCTTTCGCAAAGCCCATAGGGACTTCTGAGGGCCTTTCAGCTCTTACGATCTTCCGGTTGGATATCTACGGAGACTTTGTTGTCTGGAGGGGCTCCCCTAAATTGAATCACTGGCCTATTCAATTGTCACACTTTTTGGATCATTGCCTAAACTGGCCCTTTTTGTCCGTAAGCTCCACTCATTTAAGGAACTTTGCTTTGGCGATGGCCCGATCCAGAGCTCCTCATCAACCTCCTAAAAGTCTCTGCTGGATCTCTATGCCACTGATGACCCCCCATTCTTAGCAAAATGGGAGATAGATTTGCAAGTTACCTTTACTGAACCCCCCAAAAAAGCATTCTTTTTTTGAGCAGAAATCCTCCCCCAGCAGCAAATATCAGGAGACCACGTACAAAATTATGACGCTTTGGTACAGAACCCCATCAGTTCTGGCGAAGATATTCCCTCACCAGATGGATCGCTGTTGGCATTGTGGCCTTCACTCGGGTACCCTCCTACATAATTTTTGGGAGTGTCCTACTCTTGCAACTTTCTGGCAACCAGTGCTTAAGCTCATACATAAATTCATAGACATTTATTTACAAGATAATCCAGCTGCAGTCCTACTTAACCTTACCCCCCTGTCAAGGAAACGTTGCCACAAATCCCTTCTCAAGCATCTTCTTAATGCTGCATGGGCTTGCATTCCTCCTCTGTGGAAGCAACAGTCTGTTCCAATGGTGGCCCAGCGGCTTGCAAGAGTGAAGGACATAGAGCAAATGGAAGATCTGACCTCTGCTTTATGGGATAAGTCAGAGGAACACAAGTCCAGATGTGTTCACTGGGACCTCTTCCACTTCTCTGACGAATTCATCCAATATACCAAAGATTCACTGTCAGTGGTCCCCACTGCCTGACTGACGCTGTTAATTCCTGCTCTTTGGAGGTGACCCCTCTATCCTCCTACCACCCTCCCTAGCTCTCTTCTAACCTCTCCCACTCCCTCCCCCCTTTTCTTTTCTCCCCCTTTTTTTTTCACTTATCTGCTCTTTTCTTCTTACCTCTCCCTCTCATTCCTTCTTCATCTGATCTTTTCTATTTCTTTCACAACAAATAAGTAAAAAAACATGGTGTGTACAGGCATGTGTTAACTACCCCATATTAGACTTCCTACTACAACGTGATAGATTTTTATGGCAACTTTGGATCATCCCCCCCAAAACAAGCACAACATGCTCGAAAGGTTCCATACATTTAAGTATGATTGTTTTGTATCTCTTACTGCATTTAATATCTGCCTTAATCTTTCGCAATACAGTACATAGCTTTGGTTGTGCCTTATAAACTTGACCCTGATTGATTGTACTGAGACGTTATCTGTTTATTGTACTTGTGACACATCTTTAAATAAAAAAAAAAAAAACATGGCTCTGAGGACTATGGCAATGTTAGCGTCATTCCGGTCCCAACAGTTTTTTTTACTGCAGCAGTTGACCCCATACCACTCTGTGAAGATGGCTTCTTAAAGAGGAGGTCCAGCACCCCCACGAAAAATTAAAAGTCAGCTATAAATACTGCAGCTGCTGACTTTTAATATATGGACACTTAAATGTCCAGGGTGCCTGCGATGTCGGCACCCCAGCCGATTTTAGGTAAGGGAACACTGCAGTGAAGCCTTTCGGCTTCACAGCCGTTCGCCTACTGTGCATGCGTGAAGTGCACTGAGCATTCTAATTGGTCCGGCGGCGGAGGGGACCAAACTTTCGTGAGACGGCGCCACGGCCCCGTCTCCCAGAAGTGGGGAATGCTACCTGTCAAAAACAGGTACCCGTTCCACCCTTCCCCCCTGAAAAGTGCCAAATGTGGCACCGGAGGGGGGGAGGAGACGGATAAGTGCAAGTTTCACTTTTGGGGGGAACTCCGTTTTAAATTCTAACAAACAGTGTGATTTGAAGTGTATATTAATGGTACCACTGTAGTAAAAGCCACATTTTGACAACTCTCTTTCTAGCAAAGGTCGCAGGGGAGATTAAGTAAATAATACAATAAACTTTCTTCCTGCATTACTTTAAATAATTCTACATGAGGTAGACAAAATGGAGTAAAGCTAAGAAATTAAGTCTTAACAATAAAAAATGTATATACGTCTCCTTACCTAATTTCTGCAGGATTTGTCCCCTGATCTGGATGCATACAGACTGAACTAAAATTCTGTCACTCTCTTCAGAATATTTCCAGGTGCCTGGTTATTTTTCAAAAAAATTAAAAGATAATAGAAAAAAAACGCATATCAGGTAAACTGTTTTAAAGGAACTTTACAACTTAGTATTTTACCACTTGAATCAAAACTAACCTTTTATACAATACATACATTATAAAAGACTTTCGAAAAATAATATCTCACTGCAATGACCTTAAACATATATGGATATATATTAAAAACCTAGGCTGGTTTTCAAGAAGTGACCTTAAAGTGTAACAATCACATATTTACGTATTTTAACATGCAGTAGGCAATATAACATTATATTGACTTATATTTAACTTAATTAAATAAAATCTGATAAAAAAAATGTGTGTACTGACTTTTTAAAGTATAACTGCACAATTTTATGAAAATAAACTAATATTGTATGTTACCCTGCCCATATCCCTGCCAGTATCGCCAACAGAACAGCTGAGAAATGTACTACTAGGTCAGAGCATGGAGTATGAACTGTCCATAGGATTTATTTATATCCCACAATTTCAAGTGCTGCCCAAATACCACTGCAATTACAAATTTAAATTATACCCAGATAACAAGCAATTGAGCTACAAGTTTGAAAATGACTTCCTAAGCTATTGCTAGACTTGCTACTGCCAGAATTCACAAGTTTGTTACACAATTGCAACAAGTCCGCAATGCATGACTCCAGATCAACTTTCTTTGCAAAGTCTGCTGCATGTTCTGGTTCAGTAATGTTGTACAATAGTCATCCCTCCAGAGGGGTTTCTGTGACTTGCAGAGCTTTTGCTGTAGACACACCACTGCAACTTTGCTCTTGCTAGAGAAAGACTTGCCACGCATGTTTGTGACAAATTAGAAAAGTGTCAACTAGAACTTGTGCTTCAAGTGCTCTGCAAGTGTACAACTTGCCAGTGAAAATGTGCAGCAAGTTAACAGACTTACAATTCAACACTGCCACAAGCTATCTGGGTGGGGTAATGGAACAAAAAATGATTGGGAATAGAAATTACAAGCATCTAACACAGGGGTAGGCAACCTCGGCCCTCCAGCTGTTTTGAAGTCCCATGAGACACTGCAAGACCCTGACAATCACAGGCATGACTCCTAGAGGCAAAGGCATGATGTGATTTGTAGTTTCAACACAGCTGGAGGGCCGAGGTTGCCTACCCCTGATCTAACACCTATAATATAACTTTGTGGGAGGGGACAGATATACATGCCTACTAACAGGAACAACATAAATCTCCATAAAGTAGTGTTTCTCAACTCCAGTCCTCAAGTACCTCCAACAGGTCATGTTTTCATGCTTACCATTATTTTGCACAGGTGATTTGACAAGTTTCACTGCCTAATGCCGCGTACATACGAGCGGACTTTTCGACCGGACTGGTCCGACGGACTATCTGCGGACTTCCAACGGACTTTCCCAATGAACGGACTTGCCTACACACGATCACACCAAAGTCCAACGTATTCGTACGTGATGACGTATGACCGGACTAAAATAAGGAAGTTGATAGCCAGTAGCCAATAGCTGCCCTAGCGTCAGTTTTCGTCCGTCAGACTAGCATACTAGACGAGCGGACTTTGATAGGAACTGGGTCCAGCAGAGTTCCGACGTAAAGATTTGAAACATGTTCCAAATCTAAAGTCCGTCAGATTTTCGACCGAAAAAGTCATCTGCAGGTCCGATGAAGCCCACACATGGTCAAATTGTCCGCCGGATTCGGTACGTCGGGCCAGTCCGGTCGAAAAGTCAGCTCGTGTGTACGCGGCATTAGTAATCACCACAGCTGTTTCATCTGAGGGAAATCCTGAAAATCCTGTTGGGGGGGGGGTACTTGAGAACTGGAGTAGAGAAACATTTTCATAAAGTACAAGTAAACAACAGATAAGGCAACTCCTTGGTAGCCACCTAAAAGTAGCAGTTTGGATGAAGGTGTTCTTGTCATTATTAAACTACATTAAAAATCATACCCCTCTGCAATATCTTCATCTTCAAACCCCTCCCTATATTATCCAAAAACTAGAAAAAAACGATTAATTAATCATTTGCCGACCATCCGCTGCAGTTATACTGCCGAAGGTTGGCTCAGCTGTGCGAATTGCTGTAGGTGCACGTCGGGCTCGTACATAGCAACCTGTGGGCGCGCGCGCGCCCATTGGCCAGCGGGGGAGCCAATCAGCGGGTCCGGTGGACTCGATATTCGCTGCCCGTCCGCGATCGTTCCCCGCAGTGACAGAACGGGGATCTGCCATAGTAAACAAGGCAGATCTCCGTTGTGACAGGGTATGAAACAGAGATCCTGTCCTTCTGCTATTCAGGAAGACGGATCTGTGTGTTGTCCCAGGCAGCCCATCCCCCCCACACAGTTAGAAACACACTGAGGGAACACATTTAACCCCTTGATCGCCCCTGATGTTAACCCCTTCTCTGCCAGTGCCATTAGTACAATGTCAGTGCATATCTTTAGCACTGATCACTGTAATAATGTCACTGGTTCCCAAAAAAGTGTCAAAAATGTCAGTTAGGTGTCCAATCTGTCCGCCGCAATGTCGCAGCCCCACTAAAAATCGCTGATCACCCACATTACTAGGAAAAAATAAATAAATAATAAAAACGCCATAAATCTATCCCCTATTTTGTATAACTTTTGTGCAAACCAATCAATATACGCTTATTGGGATTTTTTTTTACCAAAAATATGTAGCAGAATACAAATTGGCCTAAATTGATGAAGAAATTAGATTTTTAAAGAAATTTTATTGGGTGTGTTTTATAGCAGAAGATAAAAAATATTGTTTTTTTCAAAATTGTCGGTCTCTTTGTTTATAGCGCAAAAAAAAAAAAAAAATGCAGGAGGTGATCAAATACCACCAAAAGAAAGCTCTATTTGTGGGAAAAAAAGGACATCAATTTTATTTGGGTACAGAGTCGCACGACAGCCCAATTGTCAAGTAAAGTAGTGCAGTGCCGTATCGCAAAAAATGGCCTGGTCATTAAGGGGGCAAATCCTTCTAGGGCTGAAGTGGTCAATATAAATAAGTCCCCAAAGAGTACACAGCTGCATCCTCGTTGAGGTTCATTATGTTTCTTACCTGTTGCTCCATTGTTGCTTATTAGACTACTTAATATATACTCCGCTTTCAAAAGCTTTCCTGTAAATAAAAGATATAAAATACAACAAATGTTACACATTACAAATTTCATCCAGTTAATCCACAAAACATTCATACAGAAAACCTTAAAGTGAACCTTTCATTACACTATACTAGCATAGGAGAGGTCTGCAATGGAGACCTCCATAATTCTGTCAGCAGAACGGTCCTGCAAGACGTACCTACCACATTTCGGGCTGGTTTTTACCCGCATCCAATTTGCATCAGAGGAGAGTGTGACTGGCTTTCAATGGTGCCGGTTCACACACCTCCGGGGCGGTCTGCATTCGGAAAGTACCCTGTGTGTCTTTGGCTTCGAATCAGGTGCAAATTCAGGCAGAAATTCGGACTTGATTTGCACCTGAATTGGTGAACAGGGACGCACCAGACACCCTGCTGTGAGCCGTGGCCGCAGCATGTGTGAACCCAGCCTCAAGCTTAAAATTTTCAGCTTCATTTATAGCAGATGGAGAGTTTTTATAGCACCTTTTTTGCATGCCCTATTCCCATCCACTGAGGAATTCACAGGCTGGGGGACAGCTATGTAGGAGTCCTTCACATAACGTATTGGATGGCCTATGTAATATTTAGTGGCATTTTATTCCAATGTAAAAAATACCAACATAGTCTAATGCCATTTAGGAATGTAATGAAAAGATATGTGAACGTTTACAGAAAATATATTACAGACAGTTAACCTTCTGACCTGCAATCCTATATTTAAAAAAAAATACCTAACTAAATCTAGCAAATGTGTGTCCATTTATTAAAGGGTTCATTTACATTGAATGTTTTGTTGTGCTCTCAGCAGCAGTTAAATATGCTTGTATGCATTACCACCCGATCAGAAACTTTAGCTGGATAAACTTTATTTGGTCAAGGGTTCCATCTTAGTAAGTTGATCTTGGGGAGAGATAGGGTGTAAGCTGATCTTGAGGGTAGAGGTAGCGGTGCAGGAGCCTATTGTGGATCATGAAGAAGGAAAGAGAATGGGGACTAAACAAGGAAAGGGGAAACGGATAGAGGAGGCAAGATAGCAAGTGGCTGTGTACTGGGGAGGGCATAGACAAGGCAGAGTGAAAGTTGTTCAGGGGTGGCAGGGATTAAAGAAGAGACAAGAGCAACAGTTGACCATGAAACATTGGGAGGGGTAGAGAAGGCAAATTACGAGCGCACTATGGAGGAAAGAGATAGGAGGCAGTGCAGTGAGATGATCAAATTCTGAGGAGAGTTAGGCCGGGTTCACATATGAGCGGCTGTGGGTTCATGCCTAGGGTCATGGTGTGTGCCTGTTCACCAGTTCAGGTGCGATTCAGCTCAGAATTTTTCCCATATATGTGAACCCAGCCTGAGAAGATAGTAAGTAGATGATCATGGCAAAGGTAAAAAAAGAAAAGGAAGGCAGTAAGATCAAATTATGGATACGGAACAGAGGTAGCTGAGCATGATCTGATTGAGAAAGAAGTATAGTGGGGGTTCAGCATAGTTGAGGAATACTGTGCTTGTAATGGGAGAGGATGCAGAGAAGGAACAGGTAGGTCATGGAATAGAAAGTAATAAGGAGGAGGCAGAGAGGGAGCTGATCAGGGATTTAAGGAGAGGAGTCATGCATGATCTGTCATTGCTTCTTCTCTGTGACTTTCTATATCCTTTTGCCTCATGTGAGAAGTCATGGTTCAACTGTTTGCACCAGACACAATACACTTCTGAAAAGGGGTGACACTTAGTAGGAAAGGGCAGGTTAGTACATGCAGGACCTACAGCATGTTTATGAAATGTGAGGTGGCATTTGCTTGGGAGTTTGCCTCCACTGTGGCTGTAAAAGATAAGTAGGGACAGGGTTCTAAGGCAACATGCCATACAAGGGATAGTATTGTGGAAAATAGAGACTGCAGACTGCATGAAAAACTTGAACAGATAAGTATTGACAAAGAAGCAGTCACAGAACACAGAGTTGAGGTACAATCACAGGGAATCAGACAGTGTATAGTGTTCAATGCAGCAGACGTATTGTGAAGAGAGAACGGGGTTTAGTGCAATGTGAGAGGCAGATATGATTGGTTGTAGTATGTACAGTTGGGAGACACCTGCAAGAGAGAGACTACTACGGACAGTGGTATAGAAGCAGCAAGATAAAGCATTGGAGATTGTGATTGGAGAGCTGAAATTGTGGACGAGGAACTGCTAGAAAATATTGGGTGCATGGGACGTGCCTCGCAGTGTGACTCTGGGGTGCAGTCAAAAAACATAGTATGGAAGGGAGGAGTGGAGAGATGCCAGAGAATGTAGTGCAGGCAGAGGGAGAGAGCTACCAGAGAAGTTATTGCAGACAGTGTGGGAAGTGCTGCAACAGAAGATAGTACTGGCAACAGGGAAGAAATGTAGAAAAAATGCTCTTAAAATGTCTTCATTTTATTGAATAGCCACAGTGAACAAACGCATATTTAGTCAGTTGACGCATTTCAGCCTAAAAGCCCTTAGTCATTAGGTTATGACTAAGGCCTTATAGGCTGAAACTAGTCAATTGACTTAATATTCAGCCAGCGACTGTGGATCAAGCACCTGGGAGCTCTGCTATCTATGTGGTGTATGGGTAGTAACACTGACTTTTCTGTTTATAACAGGGAAGAAATGCTCCTTATGGAACAATGGGGTTGATTTGCTAAAACTGGAGAGCAAAATCTTGTGCAGCTCTGCATAAAAACCAATTAGCTTCCAGGGTTTTTTTTTTTTTGTCAATGGTTAAAATAAAAAATAAAATAAAATTTGCTTGCATATGATTGGATGAATAAGTGGACAGCCTTACATTTTTCTTGCACGTGATTGGGTATTCTTTGCAAAGTTATTTTTTTTTAACTTAGCTTGACCTGATTCCGTAACCTTAGTAAATATTCACTTTGCAAAGTAAGCATGCACTACTTTTTTTTAGTAAATCAACCCTATTGTCTATCTGGTTGTGGGCACTACTGAGTAAACTGTGTGTCTGATATGAGATATGATATAGGCACAGTACAGAAGTTAACATGGAGCAAACAACTACACAGCAAAGGGGTCATATAATTTCCCATCAACCTCCTTATTTTAATGTCACTTTTGTTTAATCTAATTATACGTTTCAAACATTAATGATGTACAGTAATTTCAGTCACAAATCATATGGGGCATATTTATAAAGTAGTGATTATGGCATTCACCAAACATTCACAGGTTGTGTATAATTCCTCTTAATATATAACAAGTGCAACAGGAAGATTCACCTGCAGTGAAAATTTGATACATTTCAAATTTATAACTTTTTAAATATGTCCCTCTAATACAGAAGGCTTTTGTCAAACATTAGATCTAATATTCATAGATGTAAATAAAACAGAAAGTCTGTTCATCATACACATAGAAAAATCTGTTATCTGCAAATCAGAGATCAGAGTACAATTTTAAAAACCAGAATAACAAAAGAAGTCATAAATACACACAGCTGTCCCAACATTTGCTCCTTCAAAAATGAAGTAAAAGGGATAACCTGTCATTTTTGGTCACTTGTTTATTTAGTTAAGAGATCCTATGGAATAGAATACAAGATACAGAATATAGGAGCAAGCTTTTATATAATGCCTAGATTGTCTGTTGCATTACAGGGGCTCTTGATCAGAAGTAAGGCAATTCAGATACCCCTGTTTGAAACCAGCAGGGTATATTTGTTTGAGAACAAAAGGCCCAATTAGTATTTTCCACACCCTTTCACAAATCTCTCTACCTCTTTTGGCTCTGAAACTCTTCTTTCTTGCCCCTTTGTTAAAATAAAGGGAGGCTGGCCCTAGGTTTGAAAGGATGCCACTGGGTTCATAGAAATGTCATGCCATAATGGCACCAAGTGTCCTCTTGAAAGTCAAGTAGTTCCTAATTGGATCTAAGCTCAGAAAACAGAGAAAGATCAACTCAGAGATATGTCACCTGTATTTACGGAGATGCGAGCTTGCCGAATAACCACCTGTGGGGCTATTGGTGTGGAAGGCCACAACTTGTGCAAAGCTTTGGCAACCGACAGAAGTCTTGTGGATGCATCTGTCCAGTATAGAAATCGGTCAATCAGGAATACAATGGCAGCAGCGGTACCACCGTCTTGAACCTTTATACAAGCCTTCAAATACACCTAGCATGGAGAGATAATGAACCACTATGTCAAGCATTGCATTATATCTTGCTGCAATAACATTAATTAAATCTATGGTCACAGTGTACATTTTCATTTTTTAACATCAGCATTGTAATAACAGTGCAAAAAATTGTTATTATTAACAATCCAATATAAGCTTACTTGAAAATCTAGTTTCTTGTTGTGAGTTCTGCCTGTCTGCTGTCCATTTCTTTCCAAAACTTTCTGGTTTCCCTGCATGCTTTGCAGCATCTCCTCTGCTGTTTACTTTCAAGGACTACATATCCCATGGTACTTTGCTGCCTGCAAGTAGTGATCCTATGCTGACTCCGCTTCCTGAAACTCCTCCTCCCAACACCTCTGTAGTTTAAAAGGAAGGCTCTGTGATATGTGGGACACAGCAGTGCCAGTTGCCGACCAGCCGCCGCAGTTGTATTGCGGCAGAATGGCACAGCTATGCGAAACTATGTTATGTATTGTCGCTTCGCCCTGTGGCTACTAGGGGCACGCGTGCGCCCCCTGCTCGCCCATGGAGCCGATGCGAGTGCCCAGCGGTCGCGATCAACGCCGGGCTCCCGCGATGGCTCGGGGCACACCGAGAACCAGGATCTGGGTGTGTAAACACACAGTTTCCGGTTCTCTGAGGGGAAAAGAGACAGATCGTCTGTCCATACAGAGTATGAACAGCGATCTGTCATCTTCCCTACACAATCCCCTCCCCACTTCAGTTAGAACACACACTAGGGAACACAATTAACCCCTTGATCGCCCCCTAGTGTTAACCACTTCCCTACCAGTGACATTTTTACAGTAATCAATGCATTTTTATAGCACTGATCGCTGTATAAATGCCAACGGTCCCAAAAATGTGTCAAAATTGTCAGACGTGTCCGCCTTAATGTCGCATATCACCGCCATTACTAGTAAAAAAAAAAATTAATAATAAAAATGCCATAAAACTATCCCCTATTTTGTAGACGCTATAACTTTTGCGCAGACCAATCAATATACGCTTATTCTGATTTTTTTTACCAAAAATATGTAGAAGAATACACATCGGCCTAAACTGAGGAAAAAAACATTTTTTTAATATATTTTTGGGGGATATTTATTATAGTAAAAAGTAAAAAATATTGCGTTTTTTTCAAAATTGTCGCTCTTTTTTTGTTTATAGTGCAAAAAATAAAAACCGCAGAGGTGATTAAATACCACCAAAAGAAAGCTCTATTTGTGGTGAAAAAAAGGATATCAATTTTGTTTGGGTGCAACGTCGCACGATTGCGCAATTGTCAGTTATCGCGACGCAGTGCCTAATCGCAAAAAGTGCTCAGGTCAGGAAGGGGATAAAATCTTCTGGGGCTGGTGGTTAACCGGTTCCTGACCATGTCATGCAGATATACTGTCGCACAATGGCTCTCCTGGGCGAAATACCATATGGGTACGTCCTACCCTTTTTCGTGCACGGCGGGAACGATCGCCGCTGGCCACGCGCATCCGCGTGCACGAGTGCCAGCACGGGAATTTGTGTGTGTAAACGCACAAATCCCTGTGCTGTCAGAGGAGAGGAGCCATATCATTCGTTCCTACGAAGTAGTCAAAATGAAATGTCTCCTCTCCTAGTCAATCCTATCCCCATACAGTTAGAACACACTTAGGGAACACACAATTACCCCTTGATCGTCCTCTAGTGTTAACCCCTTCCCTGCCAGTGACATTTACATAGTAATTAGTGCATTTTTATAGCACTGATCGCTTTATAAATGCCAATGCCAATGGTCCCAAAAAAGTGTCAAAAGTCTCCGATCTGTCCGTCGCAATGTCTCAGTACCACTAAAAATTGTAGATCACCGCCATTACTAGTAAAAAAAAAAAATAGTAATAATAAAAATACCATTAAAATGCCATAAATCTTTCCCATAGTTTGCAGACGGTATAACTTTTGCGCAAACCAATCAATATACGCTTATTGCAATTTTTTTACCAAGAATATGTGGAAGAATATATATTGGCCTAAACTGATGAAGAAATTTGTTTTTTAAAAAAAATTTGGGGGGTATTTATTATAGCAAAAAGTAAAAAATATTGTTTTTCTTTCAAAATTGTCGCTCTTTTTTTGTTTATAGCGCAAAAAATAAAAACCACAGAGGTGATCAAATACCACCAAAAGAAAGCTCTATTTGTGGGGGAAAAAAGGACACAAATTTCACTTGGGTACAGCATCGAATGACCGCAAAATTGTCAGTTAAAGCGACGCAGTGCAACACAATTGTAAAAAGTACTCTGGTCAGGAAGGGGTTAAAATCTTCCTGGGGCTGAAGTGGTTAAAGTGGTTCCAAAGGTTCAAGATTTTTTACCTTAATGCATTCTATGCAGTAAGGTACCAAAACCTTCTGGGTGCAGCAACCCCCCCAACACCCTTATACTTATCTGAGCCACATCTCGATCCAGCAATGTGCATGACAGCAGCAGCTCTTCAGGGTCTCTCTCTCTTCATTGGCTCACAGTGCAGGGAGCCATTGTCCATTGGGAGAGCGGAGGTGGGGCCAAGCTGTGCCCCGTGTGTAAATGGGCACACAGAGGGCGCACGGAGCAGGTAAGTATAACATGTTTTAGGTAACTATGGGTAAGTATAACATGTCTTTTTTTCCAGCTCAGAGCTGGATTACCTCTTTGTGGCAAGACTGGGCACAGATGAAATGACATCCTCTGCTGTACCAGGTAATGTTTTTTTGGGTTTACATCCACTTTAAGTTGCATGTAGTCAAAATACCAAAAATGAGTGGATCAAAATGAAACATTTTGCATGTAAATCATAAAAAGCTGTCATTGCTGATTTTTCATGCTAGTTGCCTGGCTTTCAACTGTCAACATAACAAAATGTGAAGAACAGTTGCCTGACCCTTCTGCTTCAGTACTTAGAAAGTGATTTATAATGGAGAGAGGATATCATTGTCCAGTCTCATTTATACTCTTCTAGGGTACACAAACCATGACCTACATTTTTTACGACCCACTCAAAAACTGCAGGCCATAGTGTGGATCCTGCAGTGCCCAATGGATCAGTCTCTGTTTAACACAGCAGAGAAAGAGAGAGCTCTGTAATTGGAAGAGAATTGGTCATGTGACCATGACAGGATATTCCTCCCGGCTTCTTTATTTCCTCCGATTTTTATAGTGCTCCAATGGCTTTGGATTCCCAAAGCCAGAGGAGCAAAATGCACATTTGGAAAGCTAACCACTATGCTTTATTAGTTTGTTGCACTTTGCCATGTTTGACCTTGGTATGGCCAAAACGCTTTTTAAATGGTCTTAGGGCAAGTTCACACCATGAATTGCACACAAATTTGCTGTGCGTTGCTGTGCAATTCCCATACGATTCAGGTGCAGTGTGATTTCAGCCCATTCATTTGAATGGGATGGATTTGCGCCTGACCACACCAAAAGCACGCACAACATTAGAAACTCCACAGCAACCTGATTATATGGTACTACTTTACCAGGAGATCCAGTGCAGGCAATCGCATTGCGATTGGGGTGTCGTAAGTTAACATTGACACCCGCTGCAAATTGTAAGTTCAGTGCGTTTTGAACGCTGTGCGGGAAACGCGCATGGAACATAGGTTTCCTGCACTGCATTCTGGTGTGAACTGGCCCTTACAGACACTAACTCAAACCAATATACAGGGAAGGACTTTTTTCCGCCTTACCTTATCAACGTATTTAAGGTCAATGACTCACAAACCAATAAAGTCAGTGTAGTATAATAGCCAGGTAACTAGAATATTCACAAGGAGTTCAGCAATTACAGCTTCCGCTGTCTGAATAAAGGTTAGATTAAACTAGCCATAGAAATCTTATGCATACAAGTCTTTCTATAATAAGATGCATGCACCTGGCAACAGACACTACCTACACTATATTACAAAAAGTATTGGGACGCCTGCCTTTACACGCACATGAACTTTAATTTCTTCCCTGCCTTAGTCCGTAGGGTTCAATATTGAGTTGGCCCACCCTTTGCAGCTATAACAGCTTCAACTCTTCTGGGAAGGCTGTCCACATGGTTTAGGAGTATGTCTATGGGAATGTTTGACCATTCTTCCATAAGTGCATTTGTGAGATCAGGCGCTGATGTGGATGAAAAGGCCTGGCTCACAGTCTTCACTTTATGGACCTTGCTTTGTGCACTGGTCCAAATCATTTGGTGAAGGGGGGATTATGGTGTGGGGTTGTTTTTCAGGGGTTGGGGTTGGCGCCTTAGCTCTAGTGAAGGGAACTCTGAAGGCATCAGCATGCCAATACATTTTGGACAATTTCATGCTCCAAACTCTGTGGGAACAGTTTGGGGATGGCCCCTTCCTGTTCCAACATGACTGCGCACTAGTGCACAAAGCAAGGTCCATAAAGACATGGATGAGCGAGTTTGGGGTGGAGGAACTTGACTGGCCTGCAGAGTCCTGACCTTAACGTGATAGAACACCTTTGGGATGAATTAGAGCCGAGATTGCAAGCCAGGCCTTCTCGTCCACACCAGTGTCTGACCTCACAAATGCACTTCTGCAAGAATGGTCAAACATTCCCATAGACACAGTCCTAAACCTTGTGGACAGCCTTCCCAGAAGAGTTGAAGATGTTATAGCTGTAAAGACTGGGCCAATTCAATATTGAACCCTACGGACTAAAATTGGGATGCCATTAATGTTCATGTAAAGGCAGGCATCCCAATACTTTTGGTAATATAGTGTATGTTTGCTCAAAATTTAACAAAAAAATAACGCAAAAGCAATAGGCAACAAATGCAAGTGTATGATCTTGTTGGTTTTGGGGTTATTAAAAGGGGTTAGAGGTATATCTTTGGGAAGACTGACAAGAACAAGAAAAGGGAGAAGAAATGCATTTATAAAACATATGAAGTACATTAAAATAGACAGGAGCACAGTAAGCAGTTAAAAATGTATGCTTGAACATACAAGATGCAAAATAAGCATTTACTGCAAAATGTTTTTTATTGATATTCCTTTTATACTTAACAGAAAATAAAAGGAAAAAATTGTAGAAGTAAATACACGGGTTTCTTCAGAAATGTATAACCTTGTCTAAATGTATGGATAGTCTTTAATTTGTAACTCAGATTTCAAAGGTCCAATTAAGTGGGCTGCAAACTTTTGACAAGCAGGAGGTGGATAAAAAGCAAAATAAGCACTGCCTAGAATGGAAGCGTACAATATTCTCAGCACAATAAAAAAACACTTACACCTGGCACGAGCAGAATACCTGTTGTTAAACACAATAAAGGAATGTTTCAAAGCACCTTTGCACATTAGTTCTTTGATGGCTCACAGTACAGTGCAGCTTTAAATGCTGACCGCCGCCTAGTCTACTTTTTTCCCCACTTCTCCGCTACGTAGATTAGAGTACAAAAGCCTGAAAGAGAGTGACCCGCCAAACAAAAGGGTTTTGAGTTGCTCGGAAAAGCAGACTTAGTGGAGGATGGATGGAATCCAAGTGGCCCTATTATTTCCACTTGCACTAATTAGACATTTTTCTGTCACCTATTGAATGCCGCTGAGAGGCCAAACTCACTGAATTCATTCCTAAAGTGTTTACAGAAGTTTGCATCTGTTTGTGTTTCTTCAGGAGGAAAATAAGCACTTGAATAGCACTGAGGAAAATCTAAACGAAGCATCTCATTCTGAAGAGGTGGCAGGCTGCAGCTGCATCATGCCATACAACCTATGGTGTCATCTCCTAAAAGGAGGACAATGAATGGAGAAAGCACAGACTGTTGATGCTCTCAGAGACAATGTTTTACATTTTATCCTCTTTTATACTCTCCCCGTTCTCTTCTTCCACCAATAATCCTGGTTCTTGAGACACCCATGAGATGAGTTCCGAATCAACTATTTCTGTTTATGCAAATGAATAGCAGCAAACAACCTCTCAGCAAATCATTTTTAGAGGAAGACCTCTATGTCCTAACTGGATATTTTTTTTTGATCATTATAAAGTTCTTTGACTACTGTGTAAAAATGTAAACTTGGGCAAGACAGAGACCCTTTAGGGCCTTGTTTTACATCTTTGTGGTGTATTAATGTGTATTGCATTAAGGTTTTTAATGCAAAAGAAATGAGCTGCCAAAAATCACACGCAACTCTTTTTTTCTAACACAACATACGGCTACACACTACCGTGTATTGCAGTAAATTGTGCCATGCTCCAACACAGGTGCATTACCTTGAGGTGCCATTTAAAATGAAATGTACCATAAAGTATGTGGCGTGTATTACCACAATAGATTAGCTATTACACTAATTTCTTTGCCAGCCTGTGTCTCCTATCTTCACTCTGTTCCAATGTTGCAACCTCCACCAAACGCTTGGCTTTTGACACATACAGGATTGTTGGATGCTGGTTTCTAATTTCAGAAAAGGCCAGCACTCCATGCTTGTTTGGTTCAAGCAACTTTACTTAAGAGGAACAGCATATCTTCAACATGTTGTAATGCCAAGTAAAATTGTTTGATCCAAACAAGCATGGAGTGCCATCCTTTGCTAAAACTGTATTCCAACAGCCCCACCATTGGCCACATGCCTGGCCTATATTAATGATTGGTAATTTATAACTATTCAATGCAGTGCTGGATATATAAGGGGGCAAAAGGCGCAATTGCCCCGGCCCCCCTGCCAGGTGTTAATGTAGCTCCTAGAAAATATTTGAGCATGATGGTCACTAGTTGTTTTGAAGAAAGGTTGTGCAGCAAATTGGCACTAATAAAGAATGATCTGAGAACCACGATGACCCATGAAAGACTAACTGCTTTGTACTAACTGGCTGTCGAGAGCAATGTCCTCAAGATGATACAGTCTGATGAGCTAGTTAAAGATTTTGCAGACGCTAAGTGCAGGAAGAAAGACTTTTTGTACATATTGAAGTGTGATGCACAACTGTGATGTATAACTTGCCAGTTCCAATGGCCAGTGTAATGTGCATTCTTACAGTCAATAAAATTTGAGAAAAAAAAAAAATCAGACAAGTGTGTTCTTTGGAACCTTTTTTTTTAATGAACAAATGTGGTTTATCATTCATTTCAGTTCACTTGTTTATGTGTCATAAAATGTGATTTCTATGTTGAGAGGCCCCCAACTTGGAGTGCCACAGGCTCCCCAAGGTCTAAATCTGGCACTGATTGGATGTCTGTGTCTCCTGTTGCACGTTGTAGTTATTTCCTCTGACCCCTATGTCACTGTTGTGTCCTGCAGTGATGTAGGGGCGGGGGGATGGAACCACAGCAAGCAGTGGGGGACAAAGGCATTCTAGCGTTGAAAGCTGAAGCGTCTGGCCAAGGCTGTAGGAACATTGGTAGGAGACACAGACTGCTAAAGAAATGAGTAAAATAACTCTTCTATTGCAGGAAGTCTCCATTGGGCCACCTTAAACTAAAACCTAATTTGTCCTGATGGTTATGTCCATAAATTGTCCAGCCATCTTATGTCTCTGGCCAGCATTAGATAACACAAATTCTCTAGATTACTCATCCTTATGCTGTACCAAGTACCACTGTGTTAACCACTCCCAACTCAGGGTACATAGAAGAGTTAACAGACAGGTATAAAGCATTTTTCTCCATGCTAGAATCATTTTAATCAAGTTTGATAAAATCTGAACATCAGTAGCATAGATAGTGAAAAGCAAACCATGAAGGAGCAAACCCGTTTCAGAATACCAAACCCGTTTCAGATAAGTTAACCTTGCTACAAACACGGTGTAAAAAAAATTAGAAATAAATGTGGTTTGGACCTGGCAACCATCACACATTTGCTTTCAATCCGGCTTGTTAATATAGGCAACATATCTACTTTTCTGCCCTTTTTCGCAAATATGTCACTGATAAATATAGAATCAAACACAGACATCAATGATACATGTAGGAAAACACATACTTGATAATTTTGCTACTTGTCAACAGCTTGACAAGGTTTCTGCATATAGTGCATCAACTTAAACCTTTCAGTTCTCACATTGAATTCCTATGGTGGGAATTGCCTGGATGCCATTGACATAGTGGCACAAAGGGCGCATGCTTAAAATTCTGTGCCAGGTGTTGAAGGATTTAAAGAGGCATTATCTGTCTCCTTCAGTTGGCCCATGTTTTCTTTAAGCTGGTAATGATGCAGCCTCCTTTAAGGATTTACACAGCAGCTGAGGATGCCAAGCCTATTGGAAAGAATGAAGGGTCTGTATGTGTTTTGGTGTTTTTTTCGTCGGGCGTGCTGCCCTTTCTGCTCCTTACATCTTCTGTTTGGGTGCCAAGGGTACATTTAGAGTAACAATGTTTTCCTAGACCTAGAAGATCAATCTTGATCTTAAAAGATCATGAGAGTGTGCTGAACTTAGTCGCTTACTAAAGCAAATCACAAGCTCTGTTGAGGGAACATCAACAAAGGCACTCTAATATTTGCATAAGTTAGCATTAAACAAACAATGTGTAGAGTAAAAGTTCTCTTCACTCTAACTGGACTTCTTGTTTTCTTTTGATTCTCAAGCAGCCAGGCATGTGCTTGTATAAAACTGCATGTCATTCTATTAGAGACAATGCATGCTCAACTATTGTGTCTGGAAAGGTTTAGATTTTAAATTTCACAGGAATGCGTATCTTACATGGCCACATTTAAAGTGTATGTAAGGGCAAAACTTTTAACTCTAGTTTTTTATTTTGTAGGGAATGCTTAGAACCCCTCTCAGCTTTTAGCAGGCTTCTGCAAGCTTCGAGCGGTGACTCCAAGACTCGAGCTTTCTATAATCTGCTCAAAGCTTCGTAAATGTATGAAAGAGGTGATGCACTTTTGACGTGCATTTACAAACTGAGATGGAACAATTCTATGAGTTTAGGCGAGAGTTTCCCAAAGGTTCCATGAGAGGTCCCCAAGAAGTTCCCGCCACTCGTTACCATTTCAACAAATTAATTTCTGGCCGATGGTGTCAGTATAATTTCCAAACCCATATGGAGCAAGACTAGTAGGATGTGTCCAATCTTTCAGGTAAAAAACCTCCGACATCAATGAACTAAATGAAAGGGGGCATTCTTCCCACTGAACATTAACGTAAGGGACATTCTTAAGATTGAGCACAAATGTAAATTACATTCTTTAAATATAAGAGGACAATTCTCACTGCCCACGAGTGTAAGGGGGCACTTTTGCAATTGACTGCCAATGTAAGGGCAATACACTGACCACCAATGTAAGGGGGCAATTTTTAGCTGACAATGAATGCATGGCAGCATATCCCTACAGACATCAATTTAAGGTGTCACTTCTCTGCTATAATGACCATAAATTTAGGGGCACTACAATTACCATCCATTTAAGGGAACATTTCTTCACTCTCCATCAACATAGGAGGACACAGCACTGGCCATAAATGAAAGGTGGCAGTTCAACACTGAGCACAAATATGGCACAAATGAGCCACTTTTCCAATGAACTTCAATATAAGAAAGAACACTACACTGACCGTCAATTTCAGGGGGCACTTCTGTAATGACCACTGCTTACAATTTTCAGGCCATGTGCTTCCTATTAATATTATAATTTGTTTAAGTTTCATGGTTATTAACTGCTTTCTGTGCAGTGACGTACCAGTACATCGCTGGATAGGAAGGGTGATGTCTCGGTAAGGATGTGACTGGTGGCATCCGGCTCCGGGCACACAGTGAGAGGAACTAATGTTATTCCTTCCCCTGTGTGACGGCAGAAACCGGAAGCAATGAGAATTTCGTCACATTCAGTTTTGGATCTTTGTTTACCTGGCCGTTACCAGCTAGGGAAGGTAGGGAAGCAGCCGATCAAACTAGTGTCTGATCGGCTGCATTGGAGGCCAGAGAGGTCTGGATGTTGTTCATTCCTTATAATAGCAATAAAGTACAAAAAAAAAAAAAAGACAGTGCAAAAATGTTTTTTTTGAATAAAATAAATAATAAAATAAAACATTTTCAAAGCGCCCTTGTCCGCATACAAATGCAAATGCACGCATATGTACATGGTGATCTCACCACACATGTGAGTTATTGCCATGAACGTCAGCGTGAGAGCAATAATTCTATCTCCAGACCTCCTGTGTAACCCTAAACTGGTAACCTGTCAAGGCTTTTGAAATGTCGCCTATATGGATTTTTGACAAACCGCGCAAATATGGCATAAAATAAAAATAAATAAAAATATGCAACAACCATTGTTTTATTCTCTAGGGTCTCTGCTTAAAAATGTATATAATGTTTGGTGGTTCTCAGTAGCTTTCTAGCAAAAAAAGTGGTTAACAAGGACAAGTTTGCTGTAAAAATAGTAGGGGTTTAAAAAAATAGCTGCCCCGGGTGTCAAATAACCTAGAAGGCCAATGTGTATGATGCCACTAAAAATTCAAAATCAGTGCAGAATTGAATATTAGGGTAACAAAAAAAAAATCGAGAGCCTGGTTCAAAAGAATAAAAGTAAACGTCAATATATATTTTTTTCTTTAATCGTTATATCTACACCTTACCAATAGCATTAATGTACCATACTGTATTTTTGAAGCAGAGGGCAAAAAGGTTAAGAAAGGCTGGTTTAGAGTTTTAAACTGGCCATAAAACATTGCAAGTTGCATTGCAATTGCTCAGTCCTCGGCGCCTATATATATACACTACCCTTTACTATAAAAATGTAAAGATGTCCTCATTCTCTATTTGACCTCTTACGTTAACTCTATCGCGGGTGCAGAGGGTTTCCGCCCTGAGTCATTTACTGCGCATATAGCTGTACTTCCCAAACCAGGTATAGATCTATCTTGTTGTGGGAGCTATCACCCCATTTCTCTACTTAATGTAGATATTAAACTTTACGCAAATGTTTTGTCGACCAGGCTGCTCTCTCTGTTCCCACAGTGGATAAAACCAGACCAGACAGGTTTTGTCCCAGGCAGTGATGCCAGAGACAATTCATTACAGTCCCTATCTATTATTTCTTTTGTTGGGAAGAGTTCCCAGCCCACCCTGTTACTTATTACTGATGCTGAAAACATGTTTGACGGGGTGGACTGGGACTACCTTAAAGGGCTTGTAAAGTCAGAAGGTTATTTATCTTAATGCATTAAGATAAAAAGCCTTCTGTGTGCAGCAGCCCCCCTAATACTTACCTGAGCCCCATCTCTGTCCTGCGAAGTTCACGAGTGTCTCTGCCGTCAGGGACTCCCCTTCTAATTGGACAATCAAAGTCAGTTAGCCAATCAGGAGAGAGAAGGGGCGGGGCTGAACTGCAGCTCCGTGTCTGAATGGACACACGGAGCTACAGCTTGGCTCAGTTGCCCCCATAGCAAGCTGCTTGCTGTGGGGGCACAGAAGAGGCACCTGAGAAGAGGAGGATCCAGGCTGCTCTGTGCAAATCCTCTGCAACAGAGCAGGTAAGTGAAATATGTTTGTTATTTTTATAGAAAAAAAAAGACTTTACAATCACTTTAAGGCAGGGCAGTGATGTTATCACACTGGGCGGGGTCTGATTTATATATTTAGTAAACCTATGTGATTAATATTGATTTAATTGTATTATTATGAGATGTCACAGAGAGTTTCATATAAATTTATAAATTATCACTATATAACCACTTGCCTACTGGGCACTTTCACCCCCTTCCTGCCCAGGCCAATTTTCAGTGCTGTCACACTTTGCATGACAATTGGGTGGTCATGCAACTCTGTACCCATATACAATTGTTAATATTTTTTTCAAACAAATAGAGCTTTCTTTTGGTGGTATTTAATCACCACTGTTTTTTTCTTTTGCTAAACAATGAAAAAAGGCAGAAAATTTTGGAAAAAAATAAACATTTTTCATAGTTTGTTATAAAATTTTCAGGTAATTTTTCTCCTTCACTGATGTGCGCTGATGGGCACTGACAGGTTGCACTGATAGGCGGTACTGATAGGTGACAGTGATGAGGAGGCACTGATTGGCAGCACTGATAGGCAGCACTGGTGAGATTGCACTGTAGATGTCCCTTTAACACGAGCCGTTTATCGGCTCTCTTCTTCCCTCCTCACGCTGTCAGCGTTGACATCGTGATCAGCTGTCATTGAACACATTGGGCTGCTGTAATTGGCCCTTTAACCCGATCTGTGATCAGCCGAGTCCAAGGGACTCAACATTTACAGAGCACACCACAGGGGGGCACGCAGGCAGCGCATTCACAGGAGTATGTCCATGGACATCCTCTTGGCAAAGTAAACCCGCACTGTAGCGCAGGGTACTTATATTTATTTATTTCTACCCAATGATTGGCATTTGTCTCAGTGCATCTGTTTCTCATACATTTTCCCTGTTTTTTCTTTTTCTTTAGCTCTCCCCTTCTTTATTTTTGGAAAATTTAAATTCATGCTCTCCATGTGTATGTATGCCATAGTTATGGCCTCTGGGCAACTAATTATATTCTCTGAACTTTGCATTCAACAGAGCTGCAACTCGTCATGTTATTATGCTCCTATACATTTTTTTATTTTATATTTTGTATTTCTCGTTTAAATTTGTAATAAACAGTTATTATACAAAAAAAAACAAAAAAACACCAACATAAGACACTGAGCCTCAATGACTGAAAGAACTGAAAAACAATGATTGAAAGGAGTGCTCCAGAGACAGTAATGCTAGATGATGCTGGTTGTCCTCTGTCCAGGAAATGAGGGGGGCTCTAGCTGACGTGCTGTACAGAAGCTTCCAATGTACACTAGCAAATTCAGTACAGGGGCGGAGCTTGTACAACTTTGCAAGACTAATGCCCTGTACACACGATAGGATTTTCCGCTGGAAAATGTGTGATAGGACCTTGTTGTCGGAAATTCCGACCATGTGTAGGCTCCATCACACATTTTCCATAGGAATTTCCGACACACAAAGTTTGAGAGCTTGCTATAAAATTTTCCGACAACAAAATCAGTTGTCGGAAATTCCGATTGTGTGTACACAAATCCGACGCACAAAGTGCCACGCATGCTCAGAATAAATTAAGAGACAAAAGCTATTGGCTACTGCCCCGTTTATAGTCCCAACGTTCAGAACAATCAGATTTTCCGACAACTTTGTGTGACCATGTGTATGCAAGACAAGTTTGAGCCAACATCCGTCGGAAAAAATCCATGGATTTTGTTATCAGAATGTCCGATCAATATCCGACCGTGTGTACAGGGCATAAGGCAAAGATCTCAGTTCAGTTTTAAGGGCAAATCTATCATTTTTTCTAAAAATGTTCAAAAAGCCAGATTTCCAGTTATTTATAGTAGTTGTTGGTGATTACATGGTCACAGCATACACTTTCATTTAATACAGTAACATCAGCATTGTGATAACAATACAAACAATACTTAAGTTGACTATCCAATATAACATTATTTTTTCATTTTGTGAGTACTACAGTATACAACCCCCCACAGACAGTGCTATAAATGTGCCAAATATACCCAATGTGCAAATATATAATATCTATGTGCAAATATATAAACTCTGCTCTACAAAAAAAAAGCTTAGTGTGCATATACTGTAATGTGCAAGAAACATTTGCTGAAATGTCCAGGAAACAATCTTCTTTGTTATCCCCAACTTTCAATCCATCAAATAAAATCCTTTAGTGCTCTAAATCCAATGTGTAATTAATCAGTGTCTCTTCTTTCATAAACACCTACAATACAATTCACCACAAATCTGTGCATATCCCCCAGTGGAAATAAACTCCCCAGATTAAAATGTTAAATTGATAAACTGACTAGTTAAAAGCACTTTAAGATCAGTTTATTGATTTAACTGCCAATTTTAATCTGGTAAATTAATTTCCACCGGGATGTGGGCATAGCATGTTAAAGCGGACTTTTACTGCTTTTGTGTGGGAAGGAAGTTCTTGTTATAATGAGCAAGTATTCACAGAAAACGTGCATGTTAAGGCACACATAACCCAGCGATGCAACATCTGTGTTCCTCCTTATTGCTCTGTCATCTTTTGCTGGTCTTTGTCCTTTGTCTTTCCCTTCCTCTGAGAAAGTCCGGAGCGACGCAACGCGCCACATGGGGGAAGCAGTGACGTCATCACACAGGGCAGACATGAGGCGCCATCTTGGATTTGCTGTTCTAGCCATTGTAGATGTTAAGTGAAGCTAATGCATTTGTTTTATCTGAAGCTTGTAAGTGCAATTTTATTATTTAATAAAAAATTAGTAAATGACTTCACACTATGGTGATGTTTTTTAACCCCTAAATTCCAGGATACGGAGACTATCTGAAGGGACAGTGATTAATAATAGCCTAAGAAGAATACCTGGAGAGCTTCCCTTATTAACAAACCAAGCGCTGCCTGACCTCCTATCTTGTGATTAGTGGGGTCCAACACAGTGGCGGCTGGTGCTGTATATATTGGGGGGGGGGGCGGCAAACAAGACATCCCACCAAAACCACCCCCCTGTCGGTCGGTCCAGCACCACTTACACCACCCCACCCCATCTAGGTCCTCCTCTGTGGCTTCACCCAGTGTCTTGGGCTTCATGTTGGCTTACCTCCTCCCCTCCTCGGCGCGGCGGCCAATAGTATCGTTTCTCCTCCGGACCAATCAGGTCTCAGGACCAGCTTCCTGATTGGCCGGGAGTAGAATCAGGAAGACAATAGCGAATATTAATTTGCTAGTGTCACACAACTGGGTGGGCTCAGGGGCGCAGAGCCCCCTGAGCCCACCCTTTTTTAAAGCCAATTAGAGCCTCTGGCTCTAATTGCATACTTCTAAAAAAAAAAAATAAAAAAAAAATCCCCATTGGAATCCATGCGTCTGGCGTCCTGCTTGTAGATTAGGGGCCAGACGCATGGATTAGGGAGGGGGTACCCCTGCGCCCCATCTGGACAGACCGCTACTAGTCCAACATCTAAGGTGAGGGCACACCTATTGTGCACAGAGGTGGCGGTACTGTGCACATTGCATGAAACAAGTACAGGGGGTCCCCAGGTTACAAACAAGTTAGGGACTATAGGTTTGTTCTTAAGTTGAATCTGTTTGTAAGTCGGAACAGGCACATTTTTTAAGTGTAGCTCCAGCCAAAAAAACTATTTTTAAGCTTTTTGGATAGCATAGGGAAGGGTTAACACCCCTGTAACATTTGTTTTGCTGTGTGTGCCCCTGTTCAGAAGATTTCACCTCACTTTCTGTCCCAATGACAATTGGATTTTGAAAATTTTGGGTTGCTGTGGAAACAAGCCTTGGTGATAAAGCATCAGTGGAGGTACCTTTTCCCCATAATAGCTCTTACAGTAGTGAATTTCCCTTCCTAGGGGTAGATTTCCCCTCACTTCCTGTTGTCTCCCTCCGTTTGTAAGTAGGAGTCGTTTGTAAGTCAGATGTTTGTAACTAGGGGACCCCCTGTACTGCAAGGCACTATGAAGACTGACGTCTTATGAGCACAAAAGACTTTTTATGTTATAATGTGTGGACTGATTATGCAGTCTATTAAATAATTTGTGGACACTTACATCAAGCTTAAATACACTCAGACCCCTTTCACACTGGGGCGTTTTTCAGGTGCTTTTGGGCTAAAAATAATGCCTGTAAAGCACCTGAAAAATGCCTCCCTTGCAGCCCCAGTGTGAGAGCCCAAGTGCTGGAGCGGTGCGCATGCAGGACGTTAGAAAAAGTCTTAGAAAAAATCTTTCGGGCGTTGCGGTAGTGGCGCTTTGCGAGCACTATTAACCCATTCTTTGGCCGCTAGCGGGGGTTAAAAGCGCCCCGCTAGCGCAGGAAAGGTGCTGCTATTACAGCAGTAAAGCTGAAATTAGCAACACTTTACCACTAATGCTCCCCCCCCCCCCACCCCAGTGTGAAAGTACTCTAATGGATATTTTATTACTTTATTGTATTTTTGTGTGGATAGAAACACATGATATATTAATGCATGTGTATTTTACATGCGTTATGTTGTTTGTGCATTTTTGATTTATAATCTGAACACTTCACTATATTTTTTATGTATGCCACAGTTATTCACTGTGGGAATTTTGGGTGTTACAGCCTACACTTAGGTGTACCCACCTGTTAAATTTTACATAATCTAAAATTACTTAAAGGTGATCACCACGTTTAATGCCTCTTTAAATAGTTTGTTTGGGCCAAGATGGCCCAAACAGTTTATTTACTGCACTAACATTTGTGCTTGCTTCCCATGAATTGCTGAGTACCATTAAGCCAAACTCTATTTTGTTCCAGGAAGAGAAATCTCCATCCCACTGCTGGAAAAAAAAGAGCTGTATACTGTATGTAGCTGAGGTTACATACAGGTAATACAACACACCCAGCAAGCACACCTATTAATGCAGTAAATACTTTGAACTATTTAAGTGGTCATTAAAGGTGGAGATCAGCTTTAAAGAAGAATTCCAGGTATGGATATTTTATACCTAATTAAATTGGTGCAGCTTGGTACACCTTCCCCAGAGCCCACAGACTGGCGAGGTCCTATACAGCAAGACCCTCAACCCATGTTGCCTTCCACCCAGGACCTAGAGACCTCTCAATCTGACACAGACAACCAGCTATTAACTGGTTGTTAAAGCGGAGGTCCACCCAAAAGTGGAAGTTCCACTTTAAGCACTTCTTGCCCCCTTCTATGCCACATTTGGCATGTTATTTTTTTTTTTGGGGGGGGGGGGGCGGGTACCTACTTTTTACAGATACCTGCTCCCACTTCTGCTCGGGCCACCTAGGCGACTCAAGCAGAAGTCCTCCTCTCCCCCTCCCTCCCTGCAATCTTCTGGGACACTTCACAGGTCCCAGAAGATTGCCCAGCCATTGAGGAGGCGCAGCGCGACTTACGCATGCGCAATGCACACCCAGCTGTGAAGCCACAAGCTGTCACAGCCAGGTGCCCACACTGGTAATGCTGGCGCCGGGGAGAGGCGAGGGAGAAAACTGAGGGTTCGGACGGCCACATTGCTGGATTGTGGGACAGGTAAGTGTGTGTTTATTAGAAGTCAGCAGCTACACTTTTTGTAGCTGCTGACTATTAATAAACACAAAAACAACTGGAACTCCGCTTTAAGCATGCCAGCGGGTGCTCGCTCCTTAACAGTCAGCTACTCACAACCAGCATATTTTTTAAAATTTTTCATGTGACCCCATAAATGCACCCTTGGTGCAATTGTAGTGCATTTTTGGTGCATTTTCATTGACTTTAAATGGAAGGTGCGTTTTTGGTGAGCTTTTGAAAAACGCAGAAAAGGTGCAGCATGCAGGAAATGTAGTGCAATTGCAACACAGTGTTGAAAAAAGTTATATATGATTTAAAGGGGAATAATTTTGATGCACTTTTGTCATACTGGAAATTTGCGTTCAAGCACGGCAAAAGCGCACCATTGTAAAATGCCGTTAATTATTCTCTAAAAGTTTCAAAATGAATAGTAAAAAAACAACAGCTATTGCAGAAGCCATTTGTAGATGTGGTTAAATACCATTTCCTTATCATTTACATAGTTATATACATTGAATTTGTAATCTCCAGCTTTCCAGCATTTATACTAGAAATACTGCCACCAACTGGAGGAGAAAAAAAATGCTTTAAAAGTAAAGAGAGGGTATAGTAACAATAGAAAGGCAAAGAGGCTGATTTAATAAAGGAGTTGAGAATCCTAAAGTGGACCTCCACTTAAATTTTTCCCTCCCCCCCCATTAAATAAAAAATGTGCCCAAGACGTACTTTGCCTGCTTCAGCATTTTCCCCAGCTTTCTCCTCTGTCCAGCGCTGCCGACGCCATTTGGAAAGAAAGACACTCACTTCATTCTACCCATTTCTTTTCATCAAACAGGCTGGATTCACAGTACTACAGGATTGATCGGTGATCACACATCACTACCGCGGAGGAGAACAAGGAAGCCCCTGTGACATAATTCAACCAGGTAGAAGACTGCAGGAAAAAGGTAGGTATTGGGGTTTTCTTTATAAAGAACTCGGTGGAACTTTGTAAAGTGGATTGCTGGTGTGAACTTTAATTTTAGATGGAGTTCCACTTTAACACAAAAAATTGCACATATATATGCACTTCAATTATCATGTAAAAAGCAAATTCCTGTTTACTTATTTCATGTGCACATAGAACATTAAGCCCCAGTTCACACTGAATGTGACTTTGAAGTCATGCTACTTCTCTCTGTTATCAAAGCCACCGGTCAGTGCGATTTCATGTGCGGCTTGCCGAAATCTGTGCACAGATGTCTATGCAAGTCGCACATGAAATCGCCATAAGTAGTGCAGAGAGCCTTTTCAAAATTGGTGCAAGTCGGAGTCACACCGATTTGAACGGTTCCATAGGCACAAATAGGGCGCAAATTGTCATGTGATTTTAAACTGTCAACTGTGAACCGGGGCTAAAGTGAATATTCACTTTAGCTCCGGTAAAGTATAAGATTCTCAATACTTCCTTTCAGTAAATGATCCCAAATAAATCATTTTTTCCATGTACACATTTTATTCAATGGTCTGTCTACTCTAAGCTACTTAAAGGGGTTGTAAACCTTAATTTTTTCACCTTAATGCATCCTATGCATTAAGGTGAAAAAACACCTGGCAGTCACCAGCCCTCCAGCCCCCTGTTTTTCTTACCTGAGCCCCTTCATCTCCTCGGCAGGGACACGCTGTCCCTTTCTCCACGGGGTCCTGGTTCTTGATTGGATGAATTCATAGCAGCACAGCCATTGGTTCCCGCTGCTGTCAATCAAATCCAATGACGTGGGGGCAGGGCCGAGTCGGGCATTCGTGTCAGTGTGAACTGCCTGCGGGAGAGGAGCGATGTGGGAACCGGCGCTGGAATCGCGCCGGTTCCCGCATCACACTAGTGTAAACCCAGATTAAAGGTCCAGTTCACTTCTAGTCTATTCATATTGTTGTCAAAATAACTGCTGATAAAGGGGGGCTCTAGGACCCCCAAAACGTGTTGGATACTTTTTGGATTGACCCCCTGACTTTTAGCAGTGGTGTGGTGCTTCTTTTTTTCAGTTTTTTTTCAAACATATCTTTTATTGAGTTTTTCAAAGTTTCAAACAACTTAAAAAAAATAATAAAAGGACCAACAAGCATTAATAAACAACAAACTTAAAATGCCTCTTGTGTCTCAACAGAGAATGTTCACTAAGAGAGAGGATGACCAATAGTACAGGTATTACCATATAAGAAAAAAAAAACTAAGTACACTAGCATAGAGTAACAGATATGACTAATTTAACATCCTGGATCTAGAGAGGTTAATGTAAGCAGGCTGGAGACCCATTTGACCCAGAGTTTATCAAAAAGGGTAGTTTTTTTTTCCTGAGTTCAATAAACAGCCTGGATTTTAATACAGTTTGTTGCAGATTCCTACCTTTTGTTATTCTGAAGAAATCCATGTGTGTTTGTCTGTGTCCCTGTGGTAAATGAATCTAATGGGAGTGGTTTCATAATTATCAATCAGCTGCTGCACCTGCAGGGCTCTAATGAGGAAAATTGCAGGATCTGTACCCCCGATTTCCTACTGCGAGTAACTCACAAAAAAATGACATTTTTGTTGCAGGGGATGCCTGAAATCAAACTTGTATCTTAGTGCAGACTTTTGGGAAAATCAGTAAGCCAATCACACAAAACAGGAAATTATGTTTCTGGGGGGCTTTCTGTACACATTCTGCAGATTGAAAAGGAAAGGTCATTTATAATAACATTGAATTACAATTTGACTTGTGTCCCGAATTGTATATGCTATATTCTTTTTTTTTTGCTATTTTTTTCCCCAAGAAAGTGGAGTTACCCTTTAAGTGTCATAACTAGGTTACTATGTAGTTAAAGTAAAACTGCTAAATAATGTGCTTCTTTCATAGAAGATAATTAATACTTACCATACCTGCTACCTGTGCTTCTAATCGATGCTCTATTGCGGATAAACTGCAGAATCCTTAAGAATCCTTGGGGGTACCCGTGCGGGTGCGCTCCCAAGTCCAGCTTTTGTGTCCATAGACACAAAAAGCCAGACTTGGCCAGCCCCCCCCCCTCCCAGCGCCTGCGTCATTGGATTTGATTGACAGCAGCGGGAGCCAATGGCTGTGCTGCTATCAATCTAGCCCAACCAGAGAGGGTGTGTGCGTTTCCAGCATGGGAACGAACGGCATCAGGTGAGTAAAATCGGGGGGGCTGGGGGGCTGCTCAGTGACAGAAGTTTTTTCACCTTAATGCAGAGGATGCATTAAGGTGAAAAAAACACGAACGTTTACAACCCCTTTAAGGATTCCTTTGATTTGTACATTTAAAGAAACTTTATTAATGATACTTCTCATATAAAGTTTTGTGAATAAGCAAGAACAAACATATTTGCTGTTTGGCAACAGCTTACTTAAAATAAACACTAATCACACACACACACAAAAAAAAAAAAATCTGACTTATGACTTGTCTTTAATGCTGAAAAAAAAAGGCGTATGGTTTTGTTTGAATGTTGAAGCAGAACAAGCAGACTTGTGTTAAATCTTATTTCACCCTGGCCTAGATCTGGCACACGTGATCAAACTCAATTATATCAACAATGTCCCGACAGAACTGATCAGTCTATTGTGCATTTGTGATTCACATTTTCCGTTGACATAACACAAATGGGGAAAAGGGTCCTGATTTCACAGGGGGAGTTGCCAGCTGGTGAAAACAAGAGCATACAGCCCATCTTACAACGTTCCACGCGGTTGTAAGGCCAACAGAGACAAAGGGGAAGAAAAGGCTTTTCCACACTTTCATAGAGCAAGCTTTATCTGCACTTTGTGGAACTATCTCAGAGGGCAGGAAAAATATAAAATTTCTAATTATATTTTTATCAAAGAGAATTTACAACATCCTAAATTTACTGCAAAATACTAGTAAATATTCATTGTATCTGAAGACTGTCTATTTTCTTGTATAAAAATATCATACAAAAAAAAAAAAAGGAAAAAACGGAAGTTGTGTATGGGTGCAGTCTGTAATGCAATCTGTAATAAGAAATATTACATTTCAGTTGCTCTTCAAGCAGCTTGATGTAACTAATAAAAGTACCCATAGAGCATTAGATGATGCTTGCCAGAGCCTGAGAATTTTTCTAGGGCTGGTCAACACTAATGCCGCGTACACACGATCGCACATTCCTACAACAAAATCCATGTTTTTTTTCTGACGGATGTTGGCTCAAACTTGTCTTGCATACACACGGTCACACAAATGTCGGAAATTCCGAACGCCAAGAACGCGGTGACGTACAACATGTACAACGAGCCAAGAAAAATTAAGTTCAATATCCAGTGCGGCTCTTCTGCTTGATTCCGAGCATGCGTGGAACATTGTGCGTCGGAATTGTGTACACACAATCTGATTTTCCGACAACGGATTTTGTTGTCGGAAAATTTGAGATCCAGATCTCAAATTTTGTGTGACGGAAATTCCGAAGGAAAATGTCAGATGGAGCCTACACACGGTCAGAATTTCTGACAACGAGCTCCCATCGAACATTTTCCGTCGGGAAAATCCGACCGTGTGTACGGGGCATTAAGGATTTATGTAGTTACCTTCAGAATTCAGAATACACCCAAATTATTTAAATATCAGAGGATGTGACCATCCTGAATATTGCTTGCAGTAGTCGACAGCACATATAAACCCTAAAAATGAACTTCTGTAATTTGCTTCATTTTGGTCAGTTTATTATACCATTGGAAGTGTTTTGGTATATCTGTTTGACAAGCGCAAAGAAATTAGAGCTGCCCAGTGGCCTCTGAACACTTCCTGTGTTATCGCAAAGAGTCCTCCTAGTTCTTATCTTGGACTACAGAAACCCTTAGGCTGGGTTCACACTGGATGCCAATGCGGCTCACAGCAGGGGTCCTGTGCGTCCTGGTTCACCCTTTCAGGTCCGATTTCAGCCTGAATTCGGACCTCAAATGGAACAAAGGATTCACAGGGCTCCTGTGCAAATTCGCACCGGAGCTGCATTGGAGATATGTGAACCGGCTCACGGTCACATTCTCCTGCTATTGCAAATTGGATGCGGCAATCCGCATCCAATTTGCAATAGTGTGCACCCAGCCTGAATGTTTTAGAGATCTTAGACTGGGAGTGGTTAAGTAGTTTAGGAAAAGACACTAGAAGGCCTGACACCACTTGGTTCACAAAAATGTTGCGTGTTGTCAGCCCAAAACAGGCCTCAAGAACTGCAGATTAGGATATATTTGCAGGGTATTTAAAAGCATACAGCACAGGAAAACGTACATATAGTGCAGAGATGTACTGCATATGTTTTTTTAATTTTTTAATCTGCCTTGACATATGTTTTAACACTATCCAACATACCAACTAAAGTGACCATTAAATGAGTTGTGATGTTGCTAACACAGGGGAAACTATATTCCAAAATAAAGCTATGACAGAATTGGATTAAAGTGTAATTCAATGCTAGAACTAACCAAGCTTAAAGTTATGGTAAAGTCTTGTTTTTTTGTTTTTTTTTAAATAACAAACATGTTATACACACACCTAACCTGTGCAGTTGGTTTTGCACAGAGCAGCCCAGATCCCCCTCTTTTCGGGTCCCTCTTTGCTGCTCCTGGCACCTCCCTCTTATCACGTGCCCCCACAGTCAGCAGCTTCCTATGGGGGCACAGCTCTGTGTGTCCCTCCCTCCCCTGATCCCTCTCCCTTTCCAATGGAGGAGTCTGTTACGTGACGTCGCCGCGCTATACAGTCGGCCATCTTACTCATACCTCCCAACATTTTGAGATGGGAATGAGGGACACCTACTAACAAATGTATGTAGGCATAGGACACACCCCCTGCCACACCCCTTAAAGGAGAATTAACCAAAAAAAAAAAAAGGTTAATTAAATCCACAAGGACTTTTTTTACCACTTCTATTCCTTTATATTGGCTTTTAAAATGTACAAAGCAATTTAGAAATTGGATGAAAGGTTTAGCACTGGGAAACACTTTTTGAAAGACAAAAAGTGCATTTTATATACAACTCTATAGATCAGACCAAAATGAGGGACAAATGAGGAGGAATGAGAGATAGAGGGACATTGCTCCAAATCAGGGACAGTCCCTCCAAATCAGGGACAGTTGGGAGCTATGATCTTACTGGTTGAAAACATTGCTCAGACCATGAGAATTTACATGCGATTTTAACCTTGTTGTTTGTGGGTATTCTGGCTATTTTAACTAAATAATTCTAGTCAGTAATACTGTGCAATGAAGTTTTTTTCTACCAATCCCCATATGTTGGCGTTGTGAGCCCATGTCTAAGGTGGAGTGTGTCTGTCTCTAAGTGACTGGTCATCTCACATGTATGGAGAGTTGGAGGAAAGCCCTTAAAAAGCGCATTTGATTACTTTTGATCGAGTAGTCCATCATTTGGGGTATGGGTCAGTGTGAACCTTTCATCTTGGTGATGGACCCCTCTGAACACGCTTTTGTGTGGACCTGCACTAAATGGACTCTTATTTTAGATGCTTTATCCTTTAAAAATATTTGGACTCTTTCTAAGGGCATGAGCGCTGCATTTGTGTTTTAATTATATATATATATATATACATATACATACATACAGTACTGTATTTGCACACACATGCACGCAGTATATGCACTAAGCAGATCAGCGAATGGTATCCTGGCTACCATACAATAGCACATCTGCTCTGACTAAGTTATACCAGTGAATATGGATTTATTGCCAAATAAGTACAATAAACTAGCAGCGACAAAAATAGATGCATTATTTTCTACGGGTCAGAGTATTAACAATTCCTAAGTATAATTAATGTGGGTGGTGGGTGGAGATGTTATTCTTTTTTTTTATCTCCTGATGGCCTTTATGCTTTAATAACTGTGAACTATAAATTGCTTCAAAAGATGAAATGATACTTCAAAGTGTATAAGTAGAAGAAGGCAGCTCCTTGTTGATAAAGTATGAAACATGTAGACTTCCCAGGGTCTCGTGTCCGAGGGGGAAGGGTGCACAACACAGGGAGAAAGCCAGTGAATAGTTCTAGGCTAGCATGAGGCAAGGATTTCAGGTCCTTATAGTCTCTGACCCTGTGATGTTCTTTGTTTAACAGGGGCAGCTGCAGTTATCAACAGATGTTTCGGCAATAAATAATTGGTATCATCTCAGAAAAGGCCTGTCTACCTGTGGAGAGGGCATAATGCAGAAAACACTGCTTTGCTATTCTAGCCACATTAATCTCTCATCTATCCAGGTTTCTCAGGGCGTTTCCTGCAGGTGCTCATTCTGAGAGAATCAGGACTGTACTCTTTTAAGTTAAGAAGCTTTGTAGGGGTCAAAGAAAAGGTCAAAATCAGTCATAAATTTCTGTCTAAGGTCACAAAAAAGGCAAAATAAAATGACAATACAGAATTAGTCTAATGTTGCAACATAATCAGCCAAATGTAGTGGGCTGCCTCCCCTTTTTACGGATGTTGAGAACACACTACACGTTTGCACACAAAAAAAGTAACCATTTTGTGCTTTGATACCGCTTCCTTGTTTTAAGGTGTATTTGAATAATCGTATTCATTTTTTTTTAATCTAATTTTTCCTCACAATTAGGATGGCTTAGGGTCCAGTCAACCATTGTTCTAGTAGGCCTCTTTCACCTTTATTAAACCAGATTTAGGGGGACAAATGCATATTAAGTGTTTTTTCCAACAAACATGTATTTTTTCAGAGTGTATATATATTTTTTTAATGAACAATACTAATTAGAAAATTGTACATTTGAAACCATATGTCATATACATGTAGCACCCTCTACCATAAGCAGGTGCTAGAGTGAGGCTTTTGTAGGGGAAACTGTCAGTTCAGGTAAATTTAGGTAGGCCTATGCTTCAGGCTAGGCCTGTTTGTTTTGATCTGGGGGGCAGGGAGTGGTTAGTGCAGCAGTGGGTGTGACCACCTGTGCTTTGGTCCTGAGGTGCCTCCCCTGCTTCCAGGGAGAATGTTCTGGAAGAGGGGCAGGGCCTAGGACTGGAGTTGCAGGCAGCTCATGTGAGCAGCCCTGACCAATCCCCAACTGGAATTGGCAGGGGGCAGGCCTCCCATATAAGCTGAGGTAACAGGCCACTGGGAGGAGTTGTCAGCCGGGAGACGTGGAGAATGGAGTACTAGGCAGCAGCAGGGGCCCCATCTGGGGGGGGGTGCAAGGCCTAGCGGAGGAGCCCGGGAGAGCAGGGAAGGAGCTTCATTTTTACACGGTCATAGAAGAAGGATCTTCACACATACACGGTCATGGATGAAGTGTTCTGGAACAGAGGGGCAGGGGAAGCTGCGTCCAGCTAAAGTTCTCCATCATGGACTCGGGGGCAGAAGAAGGTCGGTGAGTGGGCCGCAGTGGATTTCTGGATGAGGCATGCCAGGGGAGCTGGGTGCGAGGCCAGAGGAGAGACTGTGGGGAAAATGTCAAGTCGCTGTGGTCTGAGGGCACAGGATTTGCAGGCTGGACTATCTGGGAACAGTAGTCCACCAACCAGCACATGCTACTAAATTACTAGGCCGCCGGGGAGAGATACTCCAGGCCTCTGGCCTAGTAACAGTGCAACCAATTCTAGCCAGCAACTGGGACTGTTCAGAGGAGTCTCTTTTGTCCAAAGAGGATTATGTGACAGGAAAAGTAATGATCTACAGTAGAAGTTTTGTGCAGGAGGGTGAAAGTCCTGGGAGCAACAGTCTGCAGGAGATACGCAGAGGAGGAGTAATAGTCTGCATAGTGTTATGCAGGGGAAAAGACTGTACATATTATTTGAACATCAATACTTCATGGCCCAACCTTTTGTTCTAATTCTTAACTATGATGGCAAAGCAATTGTTCTATGGGCATCCCATATTTCCTTTCCCCCAACCAAGTTATATCCCCCAATAAATAAAACAAAACAACGCAAATGACTGTTCATTGTCTCAGAAATGATAGATGGAGGTCTGGCAGCAGGGTGACATGGTGGATGTTAGTTACTAGTAGCAACCAAGCGCTACATACGGTAGCAAGAAAAAGTATGCAAATCCCTTGGAATTAACTGATTTTACATAGTAATTTGCCATAAAATGTGATCTGATCCTCATCTTAATCACAACAATAGACAAACACAATGGGGTTGATTTACTAAAGGCAAATCCACTCTGCACTACAAGTGCATTGCAAGTGCACTTGGAAGTGCAGTCGCTGTAGATCGCTGTAGATCTGAGGGGAAGCTCTGCTGATTTTATCATCCAATCATGTGCAAGCAAAAATGCTGTTTTTATTTTCCTTGCATGTCCCCCTCAGATCTACAATGACTGCACTTCCAAGTGCACTTGTAGTGCAAAGTGGATTTGCCTTTGTTAAATAACCCCCAATGTGCTAACACACAAACAATTCTAATTTCTCGTGTCTTTATTGAACACACCCATTAAAAATTCACATTCCTGAAGGAAAAAGTAAATAAACCTTTTGAAATTAATAGCTGGTCAAACCTCTTTTGGCAGCAATGACTTGTCTGGATCAGACCTGCACAATGTTCAGGCGGAATTTTTGACCATTTCTCTTTACAAAACTGCTTCAGCTCCGACATGTTTGTAGGATGTCTGGCGTGTATGGCTCTCTTGAGGTCACTCCACGGTATCACTATGGGGTTAAGGTCTGGGCTCTGACTGGGCCATTCCAAAAAGAGCCTTTTCTGAAGCTAGTCTGTGGTGGATTTACTTCAATGCTTAGGGTCATCGTCCTGCTGCATCACCGCTTCAGCTGGCAAACAGCCACCCTGACATTATCCTGTAGGATATTTTGGTAAACTAATTTTCCCTTCAATGATGGGAAGCGTCCAGGCCATTAGGGCAGCAAAGCAAGTCCAAACCATGACATTCTCTCCGCCATACTTTATTATTTTGATCATGTTTTGACATTGGTAAGCTGAGCCCTTTTTGCACCATACATAGTGCTGAGTATTCTTCTTGAACAATTCAACTTTTGTTTAATCAGTCTACAAAACATTTTCCCAGTAGCATTGCAGTTTGCCAAGGTGCTTTTTGGCAAACTTCATGTGCGCAGCAATGTTTTTTTTTTGGAGAGCAGCAGCTTCCTCAGTGGTGTTCTGTCATGGACATCCTGCCTTGGGAATCATCTTGGGGGGGGGTGTCCACTTCTAGGAAGAGAAGCCACAGTACCAGTGGCGGCTGGTACTCGGTCGGCACCCCCCTCACCCCCCCTGCGGTCCGTCGGTTGAGTCACCCACCACAGGTCACCCGCACCAAATCCCCCCACCCCGGGCTGTCGGTTGGTAATCCAGCCCCACACCTACCCCATGGCTTGTATGGGCGGCGGCTTCCATCGCATCTCCTACTCCTCCTGTGCATTACGGCAGATTCGGCAGTGGGTCTCCTCCCTTCTCCTCCTAGTCCAATAGGATCATCTGTCCTTTCAGCCAATTGGGTGACGGGTCTCAGGAGCCACTTCCTGATTGGCCAGGAGGTGGATCAGTGTGAGAATAGTGACTATTCATTCGCTATTCTCACACAACTGGGTGGGCTCGGAGGGCAGTTCTCTGTGCCTCAAGCCCACCCTTTTTTGAAGCCTATTAGCACCTCTGGCTCTAATCACGTGCTTCTAAAAAAAAGAAAAACACCCCCCATTGGAATCCATGCGTCCGGCGCCCTGCATGTAGATCAGGGGGCCGGATGCATGGATGGGGGGGGGGTGCCACCCGTATGCCCTCTATGGACGGGTCACCACTGCACAGTACTAAACTGTCTCACTTTATGGACAATTTGTGTAACTTAGACTGATGAAGGCCTACACACTTTGTATAACTTTAAAACCTTATGCAGATCAACTACTCTTGATTGTATGTCTTCAGAGAGCTTCTTCTTGTGAGGCATGGTTCACATCAGCTGATGCTTTTTATGAACAGCAATCTTAAAATTTTCTAAACCACACTTCCAAACAAATTCATTAATTGGACTCCAGGTGTGCAAACAACTGACTCCAATTATCTTTCATTGAAGTAATTAGTCGGTGGGTTCACTTACTTTTTTCCTCCATCACTGTGAATGTTTAATGGGTGTGTTCAATAAAGACACAAGAAATTAGAATTGTGTGTGTGTTATCAGCTTAAGAACATTATGTTTGTCTATTGTTGTGACTTAGATGAGGATCTGATCACATTTTATGGCAATTTTTCGGCATAAAACCAGTTAATGCCAAAGGAGTAAATAAACACTTTTAAATCTGGCAGAACCCCTAAACATAAATGTACCCAACCTTTTAACTCCAACCCTTAAGCCACCTAAACTCTAAATCTAAACCTAATCCTTAAACTTAACCTTTAACCTATGCAACCTCTAAAGCAAATCCTTAGTCTACCTCCTTAACGTTACCTTTAAGCCACCCAGACTCTAAACCTTATCCATAGACCTTTAACCTACTTAAGCTTCAAACTAAGCCAAGCCCTTAACCTAACCCCTAAACCTAATTTCTAAAAGCACATCAGGCAGAACTGGGCGGCCTTTGCAGCAGTACATAGGTACCTCCAGAAGTTCACAGATTTGTCCTCACACAGTGCAGCCTGCAAACTGTGGTGTGACCAAAAGCAACCATTGTGTACGTGAGTCTCATGTCAGTCATAACTGCCTTTTATGTAGACCAAGAAAAGCCTCATCCACTTGTTCGCAGCTTGCAGACAAAAAAAGGTAATTGTATAGGACCAGTAGTGCGGGAAGTCTATAAACAAAATTTTGAGCAGCTAAAGGTACCTACCGGTATTTATTTCTATTTTGGAACCCTATGCCTTCCTGAGATTGTTTTTTAACAAAAGTAAGCCAAGCCTTTAACATGAATTTATCTCGAAACCTAGCTTAAATGATTCTAAACTTACAACCAAAAAAGTCATCATTCATTTATGCTGAAATTACAATAAAAGACCTTGGAATTAGTATTTAATGCTCCAGATCCTCTGCAGCTTAAAATCCTGTGCCCCAGTTATTACAGTAAAAAATAATGATCTCTATTCCCATGGCTTTAACAGTCAGAAGAACATGGAGGAAGAAGTTTTTGAGTCTCCTGCTGCATTGCCTGTTAGAAGCATAAAAAGGTAACCACTTCAGATTCCTGGTGCATGGGAATACACATGGGTTCATATTATTCATATTACTAAAGGCAAATAGCCTGTTCACTTTGCAAGAGACCTGCCCTTTGCACAGGAATTTGCCGCAGAGCTTAGTAAATGTGGTGACGTTTTTCTTTGCAAAGAATACCCAATCAGGCGCAAGGAGGCAGCGGCTCCGGTGTCCTCAGCATGGCGGATGGCTGGCAGCAGCGGCTCCAGTGTCCTCAGCATGGTGGGTGGCTGGCAGCAGTGGCTCCAGTGTCCTCAGTGCGATGGTGGCTGACAGCAGCGGCTGCGGTGTCCTCAGTGCAGCGGGTGCCTGGCGGCGTGCTGAGATAAGCGGCTCTGGTGTCCTTTCCTCCACGGCTTCCACCGTGTGTGTCCTCTCTCCTTCTCCTAGGCATCCGATAGGATCGCCTGACGTTATGGGCAATCGGGAAAGGGGTCTCAGACCCGCTTCCTGATTGGCGGAGAGGAGATTTAATGTGAAAATAGCGAATATTGATTCGCTATCATCACACAGTTGGGTGGGCTCGGGGGCACAGTGCTCTAAAAAACCACTCACCCCCATTGGAATCCATGCATCCAGCGTCCTGTATGTAGATCAGAGTGCCGAGCGCATGGATGGGGAGGGCGGCGCCCGTATGCCCTCTATGGACGGGCCGCCACTGCCCCACAGTCTTTATCTACATGTATAATGATGTGTTGCTTTTTTAATGAGGAAGCAGGAATCACACTTCAAAACTTCAAACTTCCTGATAGTAGCCTTCCCTCTCTCATCTCCTAGATCTATTTGCCAGAAAAACCATCAGTGTCATAGAACCATGGAAACATGGGGAAGTCAGCAATAACACTGGCTGCTAGTGTTTAAATTTGTGTGCCCTGGGATTTGGAACACTTTAGAAGACTTAAAGCAAGATTTAGAACACTTAAAGCATTTGTAAAGGCATTGTTTTTAAATGGTTTGTTTTTAAATAACAAACATGTCATACTTATCTGTTCTGTGCAATGGTTTTGCACAGAGCAGCCCCGATCCTCCTCTTCTTGGGTCTTCCACCAGCGCTCCTGGCCCCTCCCCCCTGCTGCGTGCCATCACAGCAAGCTGCTTGCTCTGGGGCACTCACACAAGCTTGTTCCTGAGCCACCTTTGTGTGTCAATGAGACACAGAGCATGGCTCGGCCCCGCCCCCTGTTCTCTCCTTACTGGCTGTGATCCACAGCAGCGGTAGCCAATGGCTCCTGCTGCTGTGTCTCAGCCATTGAGGAGGGAGAGACCCAGGAGAGCTTCTGCTCTTGTGCACATCGCTGAATTGGGATTGGGCTCAGGTGAGTATGGGGGAGGGGGGCTGAGGGAGGAGCTGCATACTGAAGGTTTTTTACCTTCATACATAGAGTGCGTGAAGGTAAAACACTTCCAGTCATTACAACCACTTTGAAAGTATACCACCTTTGAACTAAAAAAAAATGTAAGGGCTTCTAAATAAAATAAGTTGTCTCAGGGATTTATTCTTATTCTAAGAATGCTCTGATAAAAAAAAATTCATATAAATGTTCATACAAAATTCTACCTGTGTATGGCCAACTTAGGTCCTACATATTTTAGTTATAGTAATAAAGATGCTTTACTGACCATTTTGGGGTATCCTGTGACCCCAAACCCCTCTCTTGTTAAAGTTCTTCATGTTTTTAACGACATCCCCTAGATTGAGCCTGATTTGTGTGCTTTTGTGAATGGCAGCCTCTGTACTACTGTGAGAGACCTGGACATATTCTCAGTGGCCCCTCCGAGGGTAAGCACTACACAAAATTTTTATTTTTTAGTTTAGTTTATATACAGTCTAAATATATACAGTGCCTTGAGTGTTCATACTCCTTATGGGGCGTACACACGGTCTGAATTTTCGTCTACAAAAGTCCAATGGACGCCAACGGACTAAAGCTGGCTGGTAATCCGATCGTGTGTGGGCTTCTCCGGACTTTCAGCGGACTTTTTCAGCCTCAAATCCAACGTAACTACGACGGACCCCGAAATCCGCTCGTCTTTGTGCTAGTCCGACGGACAAAAACCCACGCTAGGGCAGCTAATGGCTACTGGCTATGAACTTCCTTATTTTAGTCCGGTGTACGTCATCACGTACGAATCCGTCGGACTTTTGTGTGGTCGTGTGTAGGCAAGTCCGTTCGTTCGAAAGTCCGCCGCAAGTCCGCCGCAAGTCCGCCGGAAGTCTGTCGGACAGGCTGTCGGACTTTTGTAGACGAAAAGTCCGACCGTGTGTACGGGGCATTAATATTTTACACATTTTGTCATGTTACAACCAAAAACAAAATTTTTTTGGGGGGGGATTTTATGTGATAGATCAACATAAAGTGGCACATTATTGTGAAGTGGAAGGAAAAATGGTAAATGGTTTTCAAAATATTCTATCAATGAATATTTGAAAAGTGTGGCGTGCATTTGTATTCAGCCCCCTGAGTCAATACTTTGTAGAAACACCTTTTGCTGCATTTACAGCTTCAAGTCTTTTTGAGAATGTCTCTACCACCTTTGCAGATCTAGAGAGTGACATTTTTGCAATTTTGAAGTCTTGCCACAGATTCTCAATTGGATTTAAGTCTGGACTTTGACTAGGCTATTCTAACACAGGAAAATGCTTTGATCAAAACCATTCTATTGTAGCTCTGGCTGTATGTTTAGGGTAATTGTCCTGCTGGAAGGTGAACATCTGCCCCAGTCTCAAGTCTTTTGCAGACTCTAACAGGTTTTCTTCTAAGATTGCCCTGTATTTGGCTCCATCCATCTTCACATCAACTCTGACCAGCTTACCTGTCCCTGCTGAAGAAAAGCATCCCCACAACATGATGCTACCACCACTGTGTTTCACGGTGGGGATGGCATGTTCCGGGTGATGTGCAGTGTTAGTATTCTGGTATACATAGCTTTGTGCTTTTAGGTCAAAAAGTTCAATCTTGGTCTCATCTGACCAGAGCACCATCTTCCGAATGTTTGCTGTGTCCCCCACATGGCTACTCGCAAACGGGACTTCGTTTGTCTTTCTTCTTGTCACTCTTCCATAAAGGCCAGATATGTGGAGTGTACAACTAATAGTTGTCCTGTGGACAGATTCTCCCACCTGAGCTGTGGACCTCTGCAGCTCCTCCAGAGTTATCATGGGCCTTTTGTCTGCTTCTCTGATTAATGCTCTCCTTGCCCAACCTGTCAGTTTATGTGGACGGCCATGTCTTGGTAGGTTTGCCGTTGTGCTATATTTTTCCATTTTTGGATGATGGATTTAACAGGGCTCCGTGAGATGTTCAAAGCTTGGGATTTTTTTTATAACCTAACTCTGCTTTAAACTTCTCCACAACTTTATCCCTGACCTGTCTGGTGTGTTCCTTGGCCTTCATGATGCTGTTTGTTCAGTAAGGTTCTCTAACAAACCTCTAAGGGCTTCACAGAACAGCTGCATTTATACTGATATTCAATTACACACAGGTGGACTGTATTTACTAATTAGGTCACTTTTGAAGGCATTTGGTTCCACTAAATTTTAGTTAGAGGTATCAGAGTAAAGGGGGCTTAATACAAATGCACGCCACACTTTTCAGATATTTGTAAAAATTCTTTAAAAACATTTATCATTCTCCTTCCACTTCACAATTATGTGCCACTTTTTGTTGGTCTATCACATAAAATCCCAATAAAATACATTTACGTTTTTTGGTTGTAACATGACAAAATATGGAAAATTTTAAGGGGTATGAATACTTTTTCAAGGCACTGTATGACTTATAAGTCCCCATGAATGATTTATAAAAAATACATCACAATTCAGAGGACCATTTCCTGTTTAATATGTGATTACACCACCCCATAGTGAATCAGGTGGCTCGGAATTTCACACTACAACATTTTATCAAACTTGTGATTTATTTCATACCAGTAACTCATGAAGCCTTGGATTGATCCGATCTTGAAGGTTTGTTTTGTCTTCTGGGCTGACTGTCTGTTTGTATTGCCACCTCTCAGGCACAAAGGGCCACTTCATTTCCTTTGCCTCCTGAATGAGAATCTTCAGATCGTCCGGCAGAGAGGCTAGAAAAGGTCAGAGTGCATGTTAGGATATCTCCAGGACATAAAGACACTTTTCATTTCCAGTGGTATGTTCTGCACCTCAACTGCAATAACCTAAGTTTCCCACACACCTTTCTTGCACTTGCTACATGCTGCATCCTTTTACCATTCCACTAATAACAACAAAATGTCTGTCAATTTAGGACCTATTCAGTTCTGCCCTCAAGGTATGCTGGAGCAATCAGCCATTAAATAGGATTTCAGTGGGAAGTAAACATTTATACAATTGTCACGGTGTGGAGACATACTTATCAGGAAGTAAGCCATCAATGTTGTAATCAAATCTATTTTCATCTGCTAAAAAGATATCCCATTGTATGTACAACACTTAAGAATATAGCTTCAGGCATGATATATGTTCATGTGCCAGCATCTGCGGTCAATTCCAAGTCTACTGCATTTCACCTGGCTAGCAAACAAATGAGAAATGCAAAGATCTACATACATGAGTTTTAGGAGTAAAGTGGACTTAAAGTGTACGTACAACCTAATAATTAACTTTTTTTATTAGCTTCTTTGTGGTCTGGTAAATATCAACTTAAAAGGATTTTGCGCTTCAAATCTATCACAAAAAATTATAACAAATAAATCACATATATATGTGATTTATTTGTTATAATTTTTTATGATAGATTTGATGCGCAAAATCCTTCCACTTTTTATTTAGTTTTTGAGTGTAATGTGAACACTTGGTGTTTTTGCTGCAACCTATATTCTAGGTATCGTCATAACCTATCACACTTTGGGATTTATTTAGTGATTTTATTTATTTTTATATTTTGTGATTGTCACTACATGCACCTCTTTTCGCACTACAAGCGCGAAGGACAACACCATTCACATATCAACTTAAAAGGGTTTTCCATTTTTGCATAATATGTGCAGGGGCGGACTGACCATTGAGCCACTCGGGCACTGCCCGAGGGCCCTGGGCCAATAGGGGGCCCCATCAGGGTTGCCAGGCTCAGTAAAACCAGGGATAGTATGTATAAATCTGTGTTTTTTTACATCTGTCTGTGTATACTGTGTGTTTGCTTGGGGGCCCCATAATCTCCTATTTCCCGGGGGCCCCATGAGTTATCAGTCCGCCCCTGAATATGTGTAAAATATACCAGTTGACCCTGCCTAAATTCCAGTGAACTCACAATTTCCAGTCCACTCTGCCTCTGCTGCAAGTGTTATCAACCCTGCTCAGGTCTCCTCTCTTCACTTCAGGATTCTAAATCAGGAGCAAGTAACCTAGGATAACAATGCTGCTAATCAATATATACAGTACAGTAAGCTTTCATCCTAGGACAGAAAGTGTTTTACTGGCACGTTCACTACTGAAAACAAAAAAAGGAAAAAAGTAGCTCACAAAAATAAAACTAAAGCCATCACCATATCAAACTATTGCTAAACTTCAAAATATTCCATTTCATTCTTGGGTTTAGATACATTTTAAAGCATATGTAAAGACCAAATCTTTTTTTTTTTTGTATTAGTTTTTGCATAAAGTGTGAAATGGCTAAAATTTCTGACAAGTCTCTTTTTTTATATGCCTGTGTAATACCAGGGAGATTTGTCATGATCTCTTGTCTGAAGACAAGACAGGAAGTGCAGGGAGTTATCTTCAAAATAAGGAAAAGACTCTCTTGGACAGTTGTCAGATAAATCTCCCCAGCGGAGATGCAATAAAAAATTGACATGGCTTCAAGTTTGTCCCCCATTTATCCAAAGGAAGAAAAAAAATATTCTAATTCATTTTAAATCTGCTAAGTTACATTTTATTGTTTCTCCTCAATTGATGCAGAAAAAAAATTACAAATGGAATTAAAATACTTTGTCTATAATTTTTTAGATGCATCTTGCCATCTTCATACTAATATGTGTTTTATAGCTGTGTCTAATTTTTTTCTTCTTTAATTCTTTTCAAGGACATTATAGCTGATATCGGTTTAATTTAAAAAAATAATAAACCTTTTTTAAAAAAGATAGAGAAAAGAAGGATCAGGCAACTTCTACTCTACACTGGATGAATGGTATAAAATGAATCAACAACTACGTTGAGTATAGGGACAATTCTTTTTGTTGCATGTAATATCTATACGTTAAATGTTTTTGAAGGCCTTGAACCAGGGTTTCAAAATACTGTTATGGAACCTTGGATGATTATTTTGAAGCTATCTTCCCCTTACTTCTGATGACCATGTAGGATTATTACAGTATATTTGTTTCTCAAAACATATGCAAGGGCTTACTATGTCATCCTACAAAGGACAGCATTTAGTGTTTTTTTTCTACTTCAGCTTGTTGTCAGCATGAGTTGGCTGTTGGTCAAAGAGTCAAAAGGATTGTCGCTTCATTTTGTATTTCTACATCTACTTGGAGAGAAAAAAAATGCCCCTATTCCCAAAGCTGAACATTTCTCATCCATCTTCCCAGTTCCCAACCTGACAATAGTCAGATCGTAGCATTCAACCACAGTCAAAATCCAGCTCTAGTATATAAGACAAATTGTATAATGGTTGAGGTATAATTGACCCATGTTTTTGAAAGACTTATCCCAATCCATCAGTGTACAAAACATACTCTATGAAAACAGGGAATAATTTCAAAATGTATATTTAATCATATAAATCATAGACTATGATATAATTATTATTAGCAGCAAAGGGTATACATTGTTGACAGGGCGGGCCCAAGACATTGTGCTGCCTGGGTCCAAGAATGAAATGCTGCCCCCCCCCCCCAAAAAAAATCACGCCCACCAAAAGGCCCTCACATCCATTATTTCATATCATGATAATTAAATCTAAAATTAATATCAGGAAGTCAGATTTACATGCAACAGCACCTTGCCTATATGCAAAATTATATGACATACCAATATGTTCAATTCCATGTGGTAGGCTAGAGCAGTATAGGGGCAGGCTAGGGTAGTATATGGACAGGCTAGGGTAGTATATGGACAGGCTAGGGCAGTATAGGGACAGGCTAAGGCAGTCTATCATCAATTTGCTGGGTAACTAGAAGAGAAGGAAAGGCGGTCGTGGTGCAATTTGCTGCCCCTCTCAAAGTGCTGCCTGGGTCCACTGGACCCACTGGGACCCATGGTAGGGCCGGTCCTGATTGATGAACCAAAATAAAATCTATTATTGTAAAACAATACCTATAAATCTGTAGAGAGGTGGGTGTGTCGCCAATTATTTCTTGCACCACATCCTGTATATATTTATAGAAAATGCAGAGAATTGTTTGGGGATTTTTAAGGTGCTAATATATAGTAGAAAGGCAGTCCTTGAGTTACGAACACAATAAGGACTGTAGGTTTGTTTGTAAGTGTAATTTGTGTGTGAGTCGGAACACTGCATTTGTAAGTGTAACTTCCGCCTGTGCATGGATGTGGGACGTTCGGGACCTTCTGGGAATGCAGTTATGTTATCTGGGGCTCTTCTGGCCATGAACTACATGTAGAACTGCAGTGTGGGATGTGTCCGGTGCTGCAAGATAGCTGCTCGAAGGTATCCAGGACCAGCGTAGAGCACAAGCGGCCGGCATTGAGGCCATTCATAAGTAGGAGTCGTTCCTAACTCCGGTGTTCGTAACTCGGTCCCTGCCAACCATGCCAAACATAAAAACTGTATGAGATGATTGTTCAAATGCTACCATATTGACCAATTATGTATTTTTTTTTCTCTTTTGTTATACACTCTTTTAATCATATTTATAAATATATAATGGATTTTAATACAATTGTTGTGTATACTATAAATTAGCACCTTAAAAATCTCAAAACAATTCTCCACATTATTAATACCTATAAATGTTTGCATAGATCTTTTTGGGTTGCTAACATGAAACTCTTATTACACTGCCCTTTTTATATAATTTCTGTATTTTTGGAGACAAAGAACGTCAAGTCTTTTGAGTATGTAAAATTAGTAATTTTTTTTTAAGCAGATTGATACTCAAATATCCTAATTTTTTATTTTAGAGTCAAACTTTCTGTAAAATGCAATTGGCTACATTATTTATATGAACCTTTACCTGCACATGTACAAGTGCATATTTTTAAATGTCCAAAATCTATCAAGTCATCAAGTCAAGTGCCAAGTCACTAGGAAATTACCTACTGAAATGAGGAAAAATTGATCATGAAATGACAAATATCTGTATTCTTCTGTATAGGGTTTTTCTATCTGTGGCCAACACTTTTCTGACATTGGTATGTATAGATTGGCCTACTACTATGTCCAGAATGTAATTTTATTTTTATTGAGAGAAATTCTGGCTGCCTGGGTGATAATCCTCTAGCTGCAATCATTTCTGACCTGCAATTGGTAAAACACATTAGCAGTTCTAATATCACTCTGGCTTCACCAGTCGCTTGCTTGTTCCAATTTTAAACACTAGAGATGAAGAGGTAATACACATTTTCAGGAGATGAGAAATTGTAACCTACATATTTCTCTCTGTATAGACTTCCATTAAACACACCAAGGTGCAATTTATCAAAACAATTAATTACACTTATACCTAATAATTAGTACTGTACCTTCCTACATTTTAGGAATAATTTCTATTGATTTAGGTGAATACACATGGCTTCGCAAAAGTTCTTTTTAAGTTGATTTTGTTTCAGCACTATACACATCTTCCCCTAAATGAGATGGGATAGACTCAGGCTAATACAGTATATGCAAGCAATGCAATAATTTCAAACATATCTTTGTTATATTCAGACCATAGCTGTTAACTCTCAAGTGGCAGTAAACACTTGAAGGACTAAGAAAACTACTATTTCTAGAAAAAAAGTTTTTGCTTTTGCTTTTTTTTTAGATTTTTATATTTACAGCAATGACTCGTCCCTATCAGACAGCTGAGTCTGAGATTCATCTCAAATGCACACAACAGATTATCCCCCAAATCAGGAATAAAAGTTGCACAGAGCACCAGCAGTACATGAACATAACTCCTCCTACCTTCCTGTACTTCTGTATGCCTGTGCATGGCCAACATTCTGCAAAGGCCAGAGTATGGAACATGTCTAATTAGAAAACAGATTTTATTTCTCAGTTCAAAACCAGAAAACACCACTGAAATTTGAAATTCTGATTGATTGCTATGGAGTTTTGAAATCTCTCAGCTTCATAATTTCAGTGGATACAAGCAATTGGTCTTAATTTAAGGGCAAACTACAATGGGATGGTAACTTGTTGCAGTGCAGCCTACTCAAGGCTGAACCATCAGGGACATCAAAAGACAATGCTTTGTAAGTTTTTCAAACCCTTGCCTAGGGCTCTAAACACAAATCGTAGAACATGCTCAGGGTCAAACCCCTCAGTCCCTTGACTTATGGTATTTAAAAAAATAATAAAACCGTAAAAAAAAAAAAAAAAAAAAAAAACCTCAGTCCATGCTTCTAAGTTCCTGGAGATTGGATTGCTTCTTACTTTCAATAGATTTTTATTGAAGTATTTTCAAAGTAAAAACAGTAACATGAAGAAGCATGCAAATTAAATCAATGCCCAATCAACTGTCGTAAATGCAGCCACCTTTAGCATAGGCCCATGTGTGGGCATAATATGAGCCCGTAGACGTACAGGACAAAAAGCCTATAATGCAGAAGTGATCCACAGTCATCTCAAAGGGATGCGGGCAGTTATGTTGCTTCTTAACAACCTGAATGCGTCAATTGATTAAAGTCTACATTGCTTCTCTAGTGGTGTCCCTCATGAGTCCAAAATTTTAAGTAAGGCTGGGTTCACACTATTGCAAATTGGATGCAGGTTTCCCCGCATCCAATTTGCATAGCAGGAGATTGTGCGAATTTGCACAGGAGCCTTGAGCATCTTTTGGTCCGTTTAAGGTCCAAATTCAGCCAAAAATTTGGGCTGAAATCGGACTTGAAACGGGGAATGGAGACGCAATGGACTTCTGCTGTGAGCCGCTGCGTTCTCCATCGTAAACCCAGCCTGAATGTGGCCTGCTCTATTTCTATAGCCAAGGGCACTCAAACTAATGCAGCTATGGGTTTACTGGCTGCTATAAGTATTTATATCATGGCTTAATAAATCATAAATATATTATAAAAGTGCAAAGAGGAATCCCAACCTGTTAACTGTTAAGGCAAAGACTTGAATATAATAACTTACTATATTGACAACTCTTATGTCTATGCGAATACATTATGTTCCAGTAAAGCTGTTTCTGTTACTGTAGCATTCACTGCATTTTAACGACAGCTATATAAGACCAGGGCTGATAAAATATTCACTATAGGAGAGTTGAAAGCTTTAAAGTGCTCTTTCAGATACAAAGTGAAAAATACAAGGCATTTTCAAACACTGCAATTGGTACTTCTGACAAGAATCATATAATGGCCACTTTCACTAGAAATTTTTGACATTCGTGACCTGTACCAAACTCAAGCAATTAAAGAATAACTGCAGCTTCTTACTTAGGCTAACAAACAGACCACCCAATTGAGCACTGATATGGGTCTCACATGAAGGATATGCTTGCTGAAGAGACATTTTTACTGAGCAAAACTATTCAAGTAAAACTGCCTGCAGCAAAGAGTCTACTGATTCTCTTTAAGCTTTCAAGTATAAACAGAGTCATGCGGTGAAAACTCCTATTCACATAGCACGATCAGCTGTTTTGTCACTGCATGGCTAAACTGAGGACCGTTCTTGGACCGTGGCGTTTAAAGGATGCTCAATTGGTACTAAGGGGCCCAAAGTGTGCCATTAAAAAATATTCCCCACACCATTACACCATGAGCCTGAACTGTTGATACAAGGCAGGATGGACCCATGCTTTCATGTTGTTTATGCCTAATTCTGACCCTAACATCTGAATGTTGCAGCTGAAATCGAGACATTTATCAGACCAGGCAACAATTTTCCAATATTCTGGTTTTCTATTGTAGGTTCAGTTTCTGGTCCTTAGCTTACAGGAGTGGCACCCGGTGTGGTCTTCTGCTACTATAGCCCATCTGCTTAAAAGTTCTATGGGTTGTGCATTTAGAGATGGTATTCTGCACACCTTGGTTGTAACGAGTGGGTATATGAGTTACTGTTGCCTTTCTATCATCTTGAACCAGTCTGCCCATTCTCCTCTGAACTCTGACATCAACAAGGCATTTTTGTTCACACAACTCCTGCTCACTGAATATTTTATCTTTTTCGAATCATTCTCTGTAAACCCTAGAGATGGTTGTTTGTGAAAATCCCAGTACATCAGCAGTTTTTGAAATACTCAGACCAGCCCGTCTGGCACCCACAACTATGCCACGTTTACTTCCAGTTACTTCCCCATTCTGATGCTCGGTTTGAACTTCAGCAAGTCGTCTTCACCATGTCTAGATGCCTAAATGCATTGAGTTGCTGCCATGTGATTGGCTGATTAGCAATTGGTGTTACCGGGCAATTGAACAGGTGTACCTAATAAAGTGGCTGATCAGTATATTTACCAAGATACTGTAATTATTTACTAAGACATACTGTTTTTACTTATGAAAGGATATAATTAGATTTCATCTATGGGAACGGGAATTATTGTCTATTAAGTGAACCTGTCAAACATTATCAAAAGAACAAATTACGAGGGTTGTACTGAAAGTAATACAAAAGTAAGCATAACTTTTTTATTAACTTACATAGGTCGTTCAAATTTTACATGTTGTTAGAGTAATGCCCCGTACACACGGTCGGACTTTGTTCGGACATTCCGACAACAAAATCCTAGGATTTTTTCCGACAGATGTTGGCTCAAACTTGTCTTGCATACACACGGTCACACAAAGTTGTCGGAAAATCCGATCGTTCTAAACGCGGTGACGTAAAACACGTACGTCGGGACTATAAATGGGGCAGTGGCCAATAGCTTTCATCTCTTTATTTATTCTGAGCATGCTTGGCACTTTGTCCGTCGGATTTGTGTACACACGATCGGAATTTCCGACAACGGATTTTGTTGTCGGAAAATTTTATATCCTGCTCTCAAACTTTGTGTGTTGGAAAATCCGATGGAAAATGTGTGATGGAGCCTACACACGGTCAGAATTTCCGACAACAAGGTCCTATCACACATTTTTCATCGGAAAATCCAACCGTGTGTACGGGGCATAACTCTTCCTCTATAGTAACTCATCTTTTTTTCATTGCAGGTAAATAATAGATTCTAAGCAGAAATTTTGTGCCGTCTTTGAGTTAATGAAGGAGGAGTGCAGGCTGTCTGACACCCACGGAAGACTACAAAATGTTTATGGAGATGACACAATTGACTGCAGCAATGTACAGAGATGGATGAAGACGTTTAAAGAAGGGGAATCCCGCTTGGAGAAAAACCATGCAGTGGGAGACCATCAGCTGTGACCACCAACACAAATCTTCAGCGAGTGGAACTCAATGACGGCACATTGTTTCTGCTTGGAATCCATTATGCAATGAAAAAGAACAAAAGTTACTATGACAGAAAAGTAACTCTACCAACTTGTGAAATTTGAACGACTTATGTAAGTTAAAAAAATGTTATGCCCACTTTTGCACTACTTTACCAAAAATGTGTGCTTTATTAAATATGAAATTATCATGTTTCTTCTAAAATACCCCTTTAATATAGAACTGCAGAGCCAATCTATGGTCCAAGTACTGGCCAGCTTAAAATATTATACTTTCTTACTTATGGAACATGTAACTTTAGCCTAAAAATCACAGCGTGCGTTTTGATAACAAAAAACTGTTTTGTTAATAATGGCAAGAAAAAAGTTACTTTGGAAAATTCACCCATTATAAAATTAGTGGAAGATAAATGGGGTTTTTGATACAGAGCAAAACAAAAGCCTTCCATTCTGTGTTTAGCTGGGCAGCAAAGCCACAGTGTTGTGAGCTCATGCAAATGTTTTCACAAGTCCGTTATCTGAACGTTAGTGCTGCTAAAGCAGGACACCTGCTAGTGGAAGAGCATCCAACTCAACTGCTTTTCATCAGTGCCCTGAAGTGGAATAACCTGTCTCTAGCTATTCATTCCCACATCAATATATGTACTATCATTGTAATTGCAGAGTTATGACAATGCATCTCATTCAGTGGCCCCTTTAATTCATTATCAAAAGCAGTTTAAAAAAAACAAGTCTGTCACCATATTTACTGCATAAAGCAGATTTTTTTAAAAATAATTCTGATTCGCTTTACACATCAATGCACTGAACAAACTTATTTGGCCAGAGTGGCACTAACCGCACAAGGTGCAGAAATCTGAAGTTTTTAATGGTAGAACTGAAAAACAAAAACAAATACAGTACTGTGCCAGTTGCTGTACTAGCTTTTCGGTTAGTGCAGATGAAAAAAAAAAAATATTTAGGAACACAAGCAACACTTGAAAAAAGTAATAGGTTCTGCATGAAAAAACAAATACTTTATGAAATAAAAAAATTCTCTTAAATGGGCCTCTTAAAAGTTGTGGACTCTGGATCACACCACAATCTTGACACTATGGGGGGTATATACTTAAACTGGTGCACACAGAATCAGGTGCAGCTCTGCACAGTAACCAATCAGCTTCTAGGTTTAATTGTCAAAGCTTAATTGAACACGCTGAAGTTAGAAGCTGATTGGTTACTGTGCATAGCTACATCAGATTCTGTGTGCTCCAGTTTTAGTAAATCTCCCCCTATGATCCCCAAAATATTTTTACAAACTAACCAAGGAGCACTGCCTATATCCCTATTACAACATCTTTTTTATCTACATCCACTGCACCTATTCCCCCCCCTCCTGGTTTTCATTCTACTTCCCATCTCCCCATCCTTCTTTTAGCTTTTTCTTCTACTCAGCTGACCCTAAATTCTTACTATCTTAACTACTACCCCTTGCATCCTTCTATCCTTTATATATCTTTTTCTACTGATACATTGCATCTCCTTTATCATAAACTCTATTACAACAAACTAGAACTTCAATTCACAAAAGGCTCCATATGCTTATGTTCCATGAGGTAGAAACTATAGCATAGATATCTGTCCCACTAACATAATTTTGTGAAGCTGTTAATCTACACATTCTATACAGGTATACCCCACTTTTAGGTATACAATGGGACCAGAAAATGTATGTAAAACGAAAATATACTTAAAATGAAGCAATACCTTTTTTCACTTCTTAATGTATGTACTGCATTGCAATAGTCATTTACAGGCATAACTGATTACCTAGGCAAGCTGGCCGACCCCAAAACCAGATATGTTGTAGTTCTGGGTCCCCTCTTGGTGCTCCCTAAGTTTGGTGTCCCTGTCACTTATGGTTTGGGAGCAGTGCCATGTCAAGTTAACCAAGATTTGCCATAGACGCCAAAGTTAAAACCGGGAGCAGTGCCATGTCAAGCTGACCAAGATTTTCCATAGATGCCAATGTGTCTATACTCGCGAGTGTACGTAAAGTGAGGGTATGTAAAGAGGGGTATGCCTGTATGTAACTTCAAAAACATCCTTCTGAATAATAATAATAATATGTGATCAATTACATTGTTTTTGATCATGTGCTAATTAAATTGCAGATATTTTCCTGATGGAACGGCTCAGTCCGCTAAACTAGTTGAAATGCTGTCCGTGATCAACTATCTCACTGTGATCTTCTCCGTCAGGGGAGTATTATCTTGGTGATACACATGGACTGTCACTTATTTTTTAATATTTTTGATATATCTGTTTTGTATTAATAAACCTTTGTATTATTTTACACGATTGTTTACATACCTGAATTTACCTTTATCGTATTGTGCCGAGATAGTCTATTTGCCCCCTAGTTTCTTTGGTGAGACCTGGCTGGGGACCAGGCTCCCAACCCCTTTATCTATAAAAATGTCTGGATGATGGTACAACCTCTAATTGATCTCATTCATTTATCAATAATGTTTGTAGAGGCTACTCATAATTTTCAATCCTTCTGAATAATTTGAAACATCTTTCAGAACAATATCTGCCAATATCTTGATTGCAAAATGAATGTAACTAACGTTACTCAATCCTATACCACCATGTACTTTGTTATTCTGATGTTCGTACATCTACTAGTTATGTTTGTGTGGAGAAGATAAGTACTTTTTAAGCCCACATTCCCTGTGAAGCAAATAACACTAAAGTAAAGGTATTCACCTTTATTTGTATTTGCATGACCAGTGGGTTCCCGTCTTACCTACATGAGTACAAAATATCTGAGACCTTATTATGACCCTCCTTATTGCAATCTGATTGTATTATCTCTTTTATGGTAACACCTAAGAAAATCTGTTCTGTTCTGTATCTAATCAGGCAGGCCTTCATATTACTGAAATGTTGCCATCCTAAAGAATAATTTACAGTCAGATTGTCACAGTTACGGTAAGTGCTAGTTTGAAAATCAAGATGGTTTGCTATAAGAATGTTGTTAGTGTGCATTGAGCAATATGATTGGACTATAGTGCTCTACTAGGGAGCATGTGGTTTGCTTATATGTACCATTTCATTTAAAGTTGGCCATAGAAGTATCGAAATTCGGCTGGTTCAGTGAGGATCTAGCTCTCAATGCCTCTCAAAATGGCTTGTTGGAAAATTTTGGGCTGTGGTGCTGATTATTGTATTCTGACAGTGAAGAAGATTCCACGGTCAGAATACAATAACACAGAGGGGAGAATTCCTCCATCTACCTCACTTGTGTGGATAGAGGAATCTGTTCAGTTTTTTTTCAATCAGTCCACTGGCTGATCGGAAAAAAAAAAAGGATCTATGTATAGTCAGCCTTTAATATAGAGTAATTTCACACCGACAAACAAGTAATATCCACCTGCTTTCTACGAGAAAACTGGAAACTTAGCTCAAAAAAAGTACTTGACTTTCATTGCATTTATGAACAGGACCGGATTATCTATCTTTAGAACCAGCGCAAAAACATGCCAAAAATATATATTGGTCAGAATTTAAAGCATTGTTCGTATTTCATTATTACCTGTTAAGTTTATATTGGTTAACACTGTTTTGGCATTCCAAATTATATTTATTCATGTCTGTACAGTCTCTTGTTCTTAACAGTCAGCCTGGGGGTACTTCTTCAATGAGGATGCTTAATCCTTCCTTCACTATGATCACTCTTCTCACTTCCTGAATCACTTCACCTGAGCCTAATCTAATGATTATGGGGCTACAATTCACCTTATCTGGAACTAACCTATTTTGTTTCTGGTGGTCAGTAGATGCATATAAGATAATGCCGGAGAAACCACAGAACGCTGTCACTGATGCTTCAAGAGCCTGCTTAGGTAGATAAGATATTAAAAGGATTTCAACAGGTGAAAAGGCTGCCAGTTCAGTATTGCAGTGTACAATATATCCTAGTACATAAAATACTCATATTCATTGAAAAAGCAAAACAACAAAAAAACTAACAAGAGTCAGCTATGCAAAATGGTTAGGGTACAAAATGGATACTGAAACTCAACCAAGGTGTATTGCAGTTTTGTGTGAGTGTGATATAATGTAAGATTAAAGTAAGAGAAAATTATACAAGCTGCTATTGCTGCCCCCCTAAAAATGCTAGCTACTTGGCTGTGTCTGTTTTCCATACTTTTTATTTCCCAGAACAAGCATGCAGCAAAATAAAGATAAAAGTCCATATTTATACAGTGGGGCAAAAAAGTATTTAGTCAGCCACCAAGTGTGCAAGTTCTCCCACTTAAAAAGATGAGAGAGGCCTGTAATTGTCATCATAGGTATACCTCAACTATGAGAGACAAAATGTGGAAACAAATCCAGACAATCACATTGTCTGATTTTTGAAAGAATTTATTTGCAAATTATGGTGGAAAATAAGTATTTGGTCAATATCAAAAGTTCATCTCAATACTTTGTTATATATCCTTTGTTGGCAATGACAGAGGTCAAACGTTTTCTGTAAGTCTTCACAAGGTTGTCACACACTGTTGCTGGTATGTTGGCCATGTGGGCAACACGGACTTTCAACTCCCTCCAAAGGTTTTCTATGGGGTTGAGATCTGGAGACTGGCTAGGCCACTTCAGGACCTTGAAATGCTTCTTACGAAGCCACTCCTTCATTGCCCGGGCAGTGTGTTTGGGATCATTGTCATGCTGAAAGACCCAGCCACGTTTCATCTTCAATGCCCTTGCTGATGGGAGGAGGTTTTTTAGAATGAATGAATCAAAATCTCACGATACATGGCCCCATTCATTCTTTCATGTACACGGACCAGTTGTCCTGTTCCTTTTGCAGAGAAACAGCCTCAAAGCATGATGTTGCCACCCCCATGCTTCACAGAAGGTATGGTGTTGTTTGGTTGCAACTCAGCATTCTCTCTCCTCCAAACACGACGAGTTGTGTTTCTAGCAAACAGTTCTACTTTGGTTTCATCTGACCATATGACATTCTCCCAATCCTCTTCTGGATCATCCAAATGCTTTATAGCAAACCTCAGACGGGCCCGGACATGTACCTTCTTAAGCAGGGGGACACGTCTGGCACTGCAGGATCTGAGTCCCTGGCGGCGTAGTGTGTTACTGATGGTAGCCTTTGTTACATTGGTCCCAGCTCTCTGCAGGTCATTCACTAGGTCCCCCCGTGTGGTTCTGGGATTTTTGCTCACCGTTCTTGTGATCATTTTGACCCCACAGGGTGAAATCTTGCGTGGAGCCCCAGATCGAGGGAGATTATCAGTGGTCTTGTATGTCTTCCATTTTCTAATTATTGCTCCCACAGTTGATTTCTTCACACCAAGCTGTTTGCCTATTGCAGATTCAGTCTTCCCAGCCTGGTGCAGGTCTTCAATTTTGTTTCTGGTGTCCTTTGACAACCCTTTGGTCTTCACCATAGTGGAGTTTGGAGTGTGACTGTTTGAGGTTGTGGACAGGTGTCTTTTATACAAATACTTGATATTACAAATTTTATTACAAATACTTGATAACAAGTTCAAACAGGTGCCATTAATACAGGTAATGAGTAGAGGACAGAGGAGCCTCTTAAAGAAGAAGATACAGGTCTGTGAGAGCCAGAAATCTTGCTTGTTTGTAGGTGACCAAATACTTATTTTCCACCATAATTTGCAAATAAATTCTTTCAAAAATCAGACAATGTGATTGTCTGGATTTGTTTCCACATTTTGTCTCTCATAGTTGAGGTATACCTATGATGACAATTACAGGCCTCACTCATGTTTTTAAGTGGGAGAACTTGCACAATTGGTGGCTGACTTAATACCTTTTTGCCCCACCGTATACCTGTTATAGGTCAGTGACTTAAAGTGTATGTAAACTCTAAAAATAAATTCACTTCTTTGCTCTCTTTTGGTCTGTAAAATATACCATTAAAAGCATCTTTTATATTGGTTGAATAAGTGCAAGAAGACATGTTGATCTTGCCAGGTATCGTGTGAGATGTAACTTCCTTTCCTCTCTACCTATGCTGACTGTTATCTGTTAGCATTGTTCCCAGCTCTCTCTCAATAAACTATAAACACTCCATGTTATGTGGATGTGAAAGGTGGAGGAGAGAGGTGTTGTGCTATGTAGTCCTAAACACTTCCTCTCCTGGGGTGACATCAATGGTTCTTCAAAGATACAGTGGCTTAAGTGAGACTTAGCCCAGAACTACAGGGGAGAATCTTGTCAATGATCTCAAGGCAGCTGGGACCATAATCACCCAGAAAAAAATTGGTAACACAGTACGCCGTGAAGGACTGAAATCCTGCAGCGCTCGCAAGAAAGTTGTGGTCAGGATAGGCTTCTATTTGTTTGAGGCCCTTGGCACGTAGTATTGGTTGTACAGCCTTAACATGTGTCTAAAAATGTGATTGCCACCAAAATATGTGTAATTCTATATGTCAATAATGAGGAAAGATAGAGGGATTTAAAGAGTAGAAGTATATTTCAATTATTGTTTTTTTTTATTATTATCATTATTTGTTCTTACAAGTAGCAGTTTTAACTGCATTTTAACTAGCTGCCACCTCACTCAGCAAAGCCAGTGGATGTTGTGATATTGAATCCAATAAAAATTTCAGTTATGCTAATTCAATGCCATCATTAGCAGGGAAGTACACCAGGCCAAAAGCTGTGACAAATATCATTAGGACCAATTTTCTATGTATTGCTGGTTTGTTTAATCCTCGGAATTAAAAAAAAAATGTTTTCATCAACTCTCTTTGGAATAAATCACGCAAAACTAATTAGCAAGTTAAGTCATTAAATTCAAATCTCTATCCCATTCAATGCTAACACATTTGTGACATGCTGCGGCAATCGCTTGTCCTCCATCATTTTCTAATATTCAAAAAAGTATGTCACCTGCCATCAAACTTTTGCTCATTGTTCTGTTTCTACACATAAATGCAACTCCGCCTGGGTTTAGTGGAGCCTGAAATTAGAAGTGACAGCAATTCATTCTAACAAAGTGAGCTTCCTTCTCTTCCTGCGGTCCACATCCCATTCATGTCCCACAAACCCAACAGTCCAGCTAGCCTCGCCTGCCAAAAGAAGAAAAATAGAGCAGAAGCGAGTGCATGTGGCTGAGTTGCACAGAGGCAGAGAGGAACCTGCTGGTTGTCCTGTGCCGTCACATAAGGTCCTCACCTCCACACCGCTGGTAGTCATTCTTCTCCTCCTCAGACGGCTTTGACACCTCTGAAGCAAGAACATCTAGCATTCGCTTGCACTCCTGTAGCACAGCCACAACCTCCTGATTATTCATGATGACTGTTTCTCACTTGACTGTGAATTGAGTGTCCCTGGGTGCTCTATGATCAATGACCTAGGAGAAGACACATATTCCGAATAAAAGGGATCTTTCAAGGTTGAGGTACCTGCTGAACAAAAGAGGAAAAGAGATGATTAACTAAAGCATCATCAATTATAAGCAAGGCTCAAGCTGCGGAGAGATAAAGGGAGAAAAGTACATAAAAACACAGGACAGCATCTGAGCTCTTTATTATAGAAGTGTGTGAAAATACGGCAGGGTGCCCAGCACATGTGGGGAGGAGACATGAAGAGGAGATAGGAAAAGATACAGAAATTTTGTTCACTGTGAAGACCTGACACAACTTCATTCACGACTTCAAATGACATGATGAACTCGAAAGCTACTTGTTAATGAGCAATCCCCGCCTGTTACTGCTAAAGCACCTGCCATATAGTCATGCATGTCCAACACAAAGATTTCCAATGTTTTTCTTTAAGGTAATGTATAAGAAGAGAAACATGGTCACTGCTAAGACTAGGGTTTTCATCATGATCCTGGTCACCAAACTCAAAAAAACATGAAGCCACTGAAATCCTGTCCTGCGTAGTTATTCCAGGTCAGTGACTTATTAGGTAGTGATGACAAGGTCACAGTGACTTTATCTGACTTTACTTTAGGTATTTATCTGCAATAATCGCACAACATGACTTTTCACTGATCAACAGACAGAATATCTGTGTAAAATCACACTATATACAAACAGTCTGATCACTTTGTCATGATAATCTTGTACGGTGTATTGTTGCTTTAACCATATTATAATCATATGAATAAAAAAAGGAGAACATGTTTCTTTGTAATGTGCTTCAGAATAAGGTACTGCTCACTAATGGCATGTCTTTACAAACCAGTAGACACTCAGACAGCACATTCAGCGCCCAAGGGATGAAAAGGGTATTCATATTTTTTCCACCGTGAGAGAAGGTCAACACCATCATGTCTAGTTTTTCCTGCCTGTCTTTTCCACAACTTAGATTTGCGTTTTTGGCCATTACAAGTGTATATGTCCAGGGAATTACTGTTTTGTGATTGCACACACCATGTACATTCATACAACCCATACAGAAAGTTCATTCAGTCCCAGCCATTCTAAATACAAGGCCCAGCAACCTGTACACATATGGTGTTAATGCTATAATTTTATTTTTATATTAGAAGCAGCATAATTGCTGAAATTACATCTACCATTAAGACATAGATTTTTTTCTCCTGTATTTACAAGGCCTGGATTTTGCAACCAATGAACAAGCACTGAGGATTGCTTGTTATAGTTAGGTAGTGAAGAAACTTCCCTTTCAATTGACAACACAGATATTGCAAGCAGCAACAGTTCATTGTCTTTTTTTTCCCCCAACAAATAAAGCCATACACACTATCAGATTTTCTGCTGATTTTTGTCTTCAGATTTACCAAAACCATATAATATGAGGTTAAACCTTAGGAGTTTCCATTTGTATACAATCAGGCAGGTCCTTGCACTACAGGGTTTTGGGAAATCTGAAGACAAAAATCAGCAGAAAATCTGATAGTGTGTATGGGGCTTAAGGGGAAAAAATCCTTCACTTAAATTGAATCTGTTGCAATGCAATGTACGGCTGAAGATGTTTAGCAGCAGTGGCGGTTGGTGGTTTTTGTTTTGGCGGGGGGCAAACAACCACCAACTGCCACTGCACCTCAACCCCCCCCCGCTGTTTGCCAGTCCACTGTTTGCCGATCGGCAGGCACATCAGGGATCATCGGGCAGGGGGACAGGCTGCGGCAGGCATCTTGCAGCGTCTTCCGTGTCCTCTTCCCTTCTGAGATCACAGCGGCTTCCGGCAGGCGTCTCCTCCCCTCCTCCTAGGTGTCCAATAGGATCGCCTAACCTTTCAGCCAATGGGTAAATGGATAACGGACCCGCGCTTCCTGATTGGCGGAGAGGCAGTTCAGTGTTAGAAAAGCGAATATTCATTTGCTTTTCTAACACATCTGGGTGGACTCCGAGTGCAATGCTCTACTCTCCGTGTCCACCCTATTTTGAAGCCTATTAGAGCCTATGGCTCTAATCAGGTGCTTAAAAAAAATCAAAAACCTGCGCTGTAATTCATGAATTATGCATGAATCTATCTATTAACCGTATAGGGGGTGGCGAGGATAGAGGGGGTGGCGCCCATGCCCCCCTAATGCACGGGCCGCCCCTGTTTAGCAGGCATGGCTAGCAGATGCTTGCAAATCAAGTGGGGCCTGATATATTCCCAGGTTGCTGTTCGAGCCCGCAAAGGATAGTCACACCCCACATATGACAGTGACCTGACCTGGCAATATGGTGCTTACACATTGACCAGTAAATTGTGTGATGGGGAGGGACATGTTGGTTCATACCTAGATGTTCTGGTATTTTTAGGGTTTCAGAGGTATATTGGGGAGGTGGTAACCATCTGCAGCATTACTTTACAGCACCATGTTACAGGTTACCTTTACGTTAGACAGGAAGGTTATGCCTGTTTTGGCATGGCTTATGTTTACTTCTATCAGAAGAGCTTATTGTCACACAGAGATTTTCAAGCTTTAGCTCTAGGCAAGGTCCTACTCATTATGTCAAGAGACAGCTCCCTAACCAGCTTCCCTGTGACCTTCTTCATGGAAAGAGATCCTTCTCCAACCCAGCAAAATCTTTAGGTCCAGGTTTCTCCAGGCCCTCAGCCAAGCACATGCTGTAACACAGGCTGCCTCCCAGAAGGTAGAAGGCCCCTGGAAAAAGAGTTCTGAACAGACCCTCCCAAACATTTATCTTTTCCCATGCCAAACCTTCTGGGCCTACCTCACAGGAATTAGCTAAGGTCAGATAAAGAAAAAAACTTAACACACAGCCATTAGTCTAAACTGCTGGCAACAAAAGTGAGTACACCCCTAAGTGAAAATGTTCAAATTGGGCCCAAAGTGTCAATATTTTGTGTGGTCACCATTATTTTCCAGCACTGCCGTAACCCTCTTGGGCATGGAGTTCACCAGAGCTTCACAGGTTGCCACTGGAGTCCTCTTTCACTCCTCCATGGCGACATCATGGAGCTGGTGGATGTAAAGCCGCGTACACACGGTCGGACTTTTCGTCTACAAAAGTCCAACGGACGCTGACGGACTAAAGCTGGCTGGTAATCCGATCGTGTGTGGGCTTCTCCGGACTTTCAACGTACTTTTTTAGCCTCAAATCCGACGTACTTTAGATTTGAAACATGCTTCAAATCTTTACGTCGTAACTACGACGGACCCCGAAATCCGCTCGTCTGTGTGCTAGTCCGACGGACAAAAACCCACGCTAGGGCAGCTATTGGCTACTGGCTATGAACTTCCTTATTTTAGTCTGGTGTACGTCATCACGTACGAATCCATCGGACTTTTGTGTGGTCGTGTGTAGGCAAGTCCGTTCGTTAGAAAGTCTGCCACAAGTCCGCCGCAAGTCTGCCGAAAGTCCTCCGGAAGTCTGTTGGACAGGCTGTCGGACTTTTGTAGCTGAAAAGTCCGACCGTGTGTACGCGGCATTAGAGACCTTGCGCTCCTCCACCTTCGGTTTGAGGATGCCCCACAAATGCTCAAAAGTTTTTAGGTCTGGATACATGCCTGGCCAGTTCATCACCTTTACCCTCAGCTTCTTTAGCAAGGCAGTGGTCATCTTGGAGGTGTGTTTGGGGTCATGTTGGAATACTGCCCTGCGGCTCAGTCGCTGAAGGTAGGGGGATCATGCTCTGCTTCAGTATGTCACAGTACATGTTGGAATTCATGGTTCCCTCAATGAACTGTAGCTCCCCAGTGTCGGCACTCATGCAGCCCCAGACCATAACACTCCCACCACCATGCTTGACTGTAGGCAAGACACACTTGTCTTTGTACTCCTCACCTGGTTGCCGCCACACATGCTTGACACCATCTGAACCAAATACGTTTATCTTGGTCTCATCAGAACACAGGACATAGTTTCAGTAATCCATGTCCTTAGCCTGTTTGCGGGCTTTCTTGTGCATCATCTTTAGAAGAGCCTTCCTTCCAGGACGACAGCCATGCAGACCAATTTGATGCAGTGTGCGGCGTATGGTCTGAGCACTGACAGGCTGACCCCCCATCCCTTCAACCTCTGCAGAAATGCTGGCAACACTCATACGTCTATTTCCCAAAGACAACCTCTGGATATTACGCTGAGCACGTGCACTCAACGTCTTTGGTCGACCATGGCGAGGCCTGTTCTGAGTGAAAACTGTCCTGTTAAACCACTGTATGGTCTTGACCACTGTGCTGTAACTCAGTTTTAGGGTCTTGGCAATCTTCTTATAGCCTAGGTCATCTTTATGTAGAGCAACAACTCTTTTTTTCAGATCCTCAGAGAGTTCTTAGCCAGGAGGTGCCATGTTGAACTTCCAGTGACCAGTATGAGAGCGTGAGAGCGATAACTCCAAGTTTAACACAACTGCTCCCCATTCACACCTGAGACCTTGTAACACTAACGAAGCACATTACACCGGGGAAGGAAAATGGCTAATTGGGCCCAATTTGGACATTTTCACTTAGGGGTGTACTCACCTTTGTTGCCAATGGTTTAGACATTAATGGCTGTGTGCTGAGTTATTTTGAGGGGACAGCAAATTTACACTGTTACACAAGCTGTACACTCACTACTTTACATTGTACCAAAGTGTAATTTCTTCAGTGTTGTCACATGAAAAGATATATTAAAATATTTACAAAAATGTGAGGGGTGTACTCACTTTTGTGAGATACTGTATATAGAGCGAGGGAAAAAAGTATTTGATCCCCTGCTGATTTTGTGCGTTTGCCCACTGACAAAGAAATGATCAGTCTATAATTTTAATGGTAGGTTAATTTTAACAGAGAGAGACAAAAGGAGAATCTTGTCAATGATCTTAAGGCAGTTGGGACCATAATCACCAAGAAAACAATTGGTAATACACTACGCTGTGAAGGACTGACATTCTGCAGCTCCCGCAAGGTCCCCCGTCTCAAGGAAGCACACATACAGGCCCGTCCGAAGTTTTCGAATGAACATCTAAATGATTCAGAGAACTGGGTGAAAGTGTTGTGGTCAGTTGAGACCAAAATCTAGCTCTTTGGCATCAACTCAACTTGCCGTGTTTGGAGAAGGAGGAATGCAGATTATTACCCTAAGAACACCAACCCCACCGTCAAACATGGAGGCGGAAACATTACGCTTTGGGGGTGTTTTTTCTGCTAAGGGGACAGGACAATTTCACTGCATCAAAGGGACAATGGACGGGCCATGTACCGTCAACTCTTGCATGAGAACCTCCTCCCCTCAGCCAGGGCATTGAAAATGGGTCGTGGATTGGTATTCCAGTATGACAATGACCCAAAACACAAAAACACACGGCAAAGGCAACAAAGGAGTGGCTCAAGAAGAAGCACATTAAGGTCCTGGAGTGGCCTGGCTGAAAGTTTGAGTTACCAAACATCAGCCTCCAAACCTTAATGACTTGGAGAGGATCTGTGAAGAGGAGTGGGATAAAATCCCTCCTAAGATGTAGGCAAACCTGGTGGCCAACTACTAGAAATGTCGGACCTCTGTGATTACCAACAAGGGTTTTGCCACTAAGTACTAAGTCATGTTTTGCGAAGGGGTCAAATACTTATTTCACTCATTAAAATGCAAATCAATTTATAACTTTTTTTAATGTGTTTTTCTGGAAATTTTTGTTGTTATTCTGTCTCTCACTGTAAAAATAAACCTACCATTAAAATTATAGACTAATCATTTCTTTGTCAGTGGGAAAACGTACAAAATCAGCAGGAGATCAAATACTTTTTTACCTCGCTGTATAATATATATATATATATATATATATATATATATATATATATATATATATATATATATATACACACACACACAGTAGGGACGGAAAGTATTCACCCCCTTAAATTTTTCTCTCTTTGTTATATTGCAGCCATTTGCTAAAATCATTTAAGTTCATGTTTTTTCCTCATTAATGTACACACAGCACCCTATATTGACAGAAAAACACAGAATTGTTGACATTTTTGCAGATTTATTAAAAAAGGAAAAATGAAATATCACACGGTCCTAAGTATTCAGACCCTTTGCTGTGACACTCATATTTAACTCAGGTGTTGTCCATTTCTTCTGATCATCCTTGAGATGGTTCTACACCTTCATTTGAGTCCAGCTGTATTTGATTATACTGATTGGACTTGAATTAGGAAAGCCACACACCTGTCTTTATAAGACCTTACAGCTCACAGTGCATGTCAGAGCAAATGAGAATCATGAGGTCAAAAGAACTGCCGAAAGAGCTCAGAGACAGAATTGTGGCAAGGCACAGATCTGGCCAAGGTTACAAAAACATTTCTGCTGCACTTAAGGTTCCTAAGAGCACAGTGGCCTCCATAATTCTTAAATGGAAGACGTTTGGGACGACCAGAACCGTTCCTAGAGCTGGCCTTACGGCCAAACTGAGCTATCTGGGGAGAAGAGCCTTGGTGAGAGAGGTAAAGAAGAACCCAAAGATCACTGTGGCTGAGCTCCAGAGATGCAGTCGGTAGATGGGAGAAAGTAGTAGAAAGTCAACCATCACTGCAGCCCTCCACCAGTTGAGGCTTTATGGCAGAGTGGCCCGACGGAAGCCTCTCCTCAGTGCAAGACACATGAAAGCCCGCATGGAGTTTGCTAAAAAACACCTGAAGGACTCCAAGATGGTGAGAAATAAGATTCTCTGGTCTGATGAGACCAAGATAGAACTTTTTGGCCTTAATTCTAAGCGGTATGTGTGGAGAAAACCAGGCACTGCTCATCACCTGTCCAATACAGTCCCAACAGTAAAGAATGGTGGTGGCAGCATCATGCTGTGGGGGTGTTTTTCAGCTGCAGGGACAGGACGACTGGTTGCAATCGAGGGAAAGATGAATGCGGCCAAGTACAGGGATATCCTGGACGAAAACCTTCTCCAGAGTGCTCAGGACCTCAGACTGGGCCGAAGGTTTACCCTCCAACAAGACAATGACCGTAAGCACACAGCTAAAATAACGAAGGAGTGGCTTCACAAGAACTCCGTGTTCTTGAATGGCCCAGCCAGAGCCCTGACTTAAACCCAATTGAGCATCTCTGGAGAGACCTAAAAATGGCTGTCCACCAACGTTTAGCATCCAACCTGAGAAATGGAGAGGATCTGCAAGGAGGAATGGCAGAGGATCCCCAAATCCAGGTGTGAAAAACTTGTTGCATCTTTCCCAAAAAGACTCATGGCTGTATTAGATCAAAAGGGTGCTTCTACTAAATACTGAGCAAAGGGTCTGAATACTTAGGACCATGTGATATTTCAGTTTTTCTTTTTTAATAAATCTGCAAAAATTTCAACAATTCTGTGTTTTTCTGTCAATATGGGGTGCTGTGTGTACATTAATGGGGGAAAAAATGAACTTAAATGATTTTAGCAAATGGCTGCAATATAACAAAGAGTGAAAAATTTAAGGGGGTCTGAATACTTTCCGTCCCCACTATATATCACATGCCTTAACACGCACATTAACTTTAATGACATCCCTGTCTTATTCCGTAGGGTTCAATATTGAGTTGGCCCACCCTTTGCAGCAATGACAGCTTAAACTCTTCTGGGAAGTCTGTCCACAAGGTTTAGAAGTGTGTCTATGGGAATGTTTGACCATGTTGGACGAGAAGGCCTGGCTCACAGTCTCCACTCTAATTCAACCCAAAGGTGTTCTATCGGGTTGAATTGCAGGCCAGTCAAGTTCCTTCACCCTAAACGTGCTCATCCATATCTTTATGGACCTTGCTTTGTGCACTGGTCCAGATCATATGGTGGAGGGGGGATTGTAGTGTGGAGTTGTTTTTCAAGGGTTGGGCTTGGCCCCTTTGTTCCAGTTAAGGGAACTCTTAAGGCGTCAGCATACAAAGACATTGTCTTATGGACCTTGATTTGTGCACTGGTGTGCAGTTATGTTGGAACAGGAAGGGACCATCCCCAAACTGTTCCCACAAAGTTGGGAGCATGAAACTGTCCAAAATATTTTGGTATGCTGACACCTTAAAGGGGTTGTAAACCCTTGTGGTTTTTCACCCTAATGCATTCTATGCATTAAGATGAAAAACCTATCATGCTGTAGCCCCCCCAGTGTCCCCGTTTTACTCACCTAAACCCGGTCTTTTTCTCCCCGGGGATGAGCACACCAGCTCTAGATTGGATAAATTGATAGCAGCGCAGCCATTGGCTCCCGCTGCTGTCAATCAAATCCAATGACGTGGGGCGGGGCCAAGTCCTGCTTTCTGTGACAATAGACGCAGAAGCAGGACTCGGTAGCAAGCCCGCACGGGTGTGCCAAAGGAGAGCGCTTCTCTGACGGGGCACTCGAGAAGAGGAGGAGCTACTAGCACCGATGAGGGACCCCAGAAGAGGAGGATCAGGGCCACTCTGCAAAAACAAGTGCACAGAGGAGGTAAGTATGACATGTTTGTTATTTAAAAACAAAAACAAAAAAAAAGTCTTTAGTAACCCTTTTAAGAGTTTCCTTTGCTGGAACTGAGGGGCCAAGCCCAATCCCTGAAAAACAACCCCACGCCATAACCCTCTTCCACCAAATGATTTGGACCAGTGCACAAAGCAAGGTCCATAAAGACATGGATAAGCGATTTTGGGGTGAAGGAACTTGACTGGCCTGCACACAGTCCTGACCTCAACCCGATAGAACACCTTTGGGATGAATTAGAGTGCAGACAGCGAGCCAGGCCTTCTCCTCCAACATCAGTGCCTGACTTCATAAATGTGCTTCTGGAAGAATAGTAAAAAATTCCCATAGATATACTCCCAAACCTTTGAAGAAGAGCTGAAGCTGTTATAGCTACAAAGGGTGGGCCAACTCAATATTGAAGCCTACCTCTACGGACTAAGACTGGGAAGCCATTAAGGTTCACATGCGTGTAAAGGCAGGCGTACCAACCAATACTTTAGACAATATAGTGTGTGTGTGTGTGTGTATGTGTATGCACTAGGAATATGGAAACCTGACCAGACCCAGAAAATAAATTGCTGCTCAGCTGAGTACAGCAGGCAGGCTAAGGGCGCTACAATTACAAAGATCAAACTTACAACATTTCTGAGAAACTCCCTTGGACAACAAGCACCATAGACTTCTGTAGGTGTGACTATACTATACTATATTCAACTTTTAGTCAGAAAAAGAATCCCACATTAGATCAGTAAAAAATGTCTCGCCTAAAAGAATATTTTCTTCCTATATCTACTCTTCCTATCCACTAGCCGACTAGTGCACGACGATGTACGTCGGCCCAATGGCATGGCTGGGCAAATGGGCGTACAGGTACGTCTCCTTTAAATCGCAGCATAGTGGGCGTGTGGGCGCCCGCTGCGTACTCTGTGACCGTGTCTGCAGGTCCCACGGACTCGATGTCCGCCAGGGGCCAGCGATCGTGTCACGGAGCGGAAGAACGGGGAGATGCCTTTGTAAACAAGGCATTTCCCCATTCTGCCTAGTGACATGACAGAGATCTACTGCTCCCTGTGATCGGGAGCAGTGATCGCTGTCATGCCAGTGGAAGCCCATCCCCCCACAGTTAGAACACCTCCCTAGGACACACTTAAACCCTTGATCACCCCCTAGTGTTTAACCCCTTCCCTGCCAGTGTCATTTATACAGTAATCAGTGCATTTTCATAGCATTGATCACTGTATTAAGGACAATGGTCCCAAAATGGTGTCAAAAGTGTCCGATGTGTCCGCCATAATGTCGCAGTCACGATAAAAATCGCAGATCGCCATTACTAATAAAAAAAAATAATAATAAAAATGCCATAAATCTATCCCCTATTTTGTAGACGCTATAACTTTTGCGCAAACCAATCAATATTCGCTTATTGCGATTTTTTTTTTACCAAAAATATGTAGAAGAATACATATGGGCCTAAACTGAGAAAGAAATTTTTTATATTTTTTGGGGGGATATTTATTATAGCAAAAAGTAAAAAATATTGCTTTTTTTTCTAGATTGGTAAAACATAATAACTAGTGCGCAAAAACCACACTAATCGATAAAGTAGACAAGGAGCTGCCAACATAAGATGGTGTACTTACATAACCCTAGTAAAAAGTGTAATAAGATATGTAGCGCTACCTCAATCTGGATGTGAAGAAATAAATTAAAAGAAATGGTCTAAAACCTAAATAAATACCAAAATATAAAATGGAACAAGGTGCAGAAATAATTATTACACATTTTTTTCTAAATTATCGCTCTTCTTTTTTGTTTATAGTGCAAAAAATAAAAACTGCAGAGGTGATCAAGTACCACCAAAAGAAAGCTCTATTTGTGGGGAAAAAAAAAGGACATCAATTTTGTTTGGGTGCAACGTCGCATGACCGCACAATTCTCATTTAAAGTGACGTAGTGCCGTATCGCAAAAAGTGGTTATTTTGCCCTTTTTTTTGGCTCAATGTTTAAGAGTGTCTCATCAAAATACAAACAGCTAAGCTTTACAAAAAAAAAAAAATACTGAAGAACTTTATGTTCATTTTACAATAAAAAAAAAATTCTGCATTGAAGTAAATGGCACTTGTAGTGGAATGTGTACCCCACTTGCTCGTTATAAACTAGCAAAAATACTTTTTCTATGTATATTGTAACAGCCTGTAGATTTTGCATACTAGTAATATGTAGAAGAATACAACATATGCAGCATGCGATGTTTAGGCACAGACAGCAAGGCCGAGCTATAAACTTGAAGAGCATCTCTTAACTTTACTGAGGAATGTGTGACTCTAGTACTGCTTTAAAGAACCTTTAACTTTGGGGCAATTACAAGTGCATTGGGACACAGCATTGTGTCATGCAATTTGCCTGCCCATCCCTGGCCCTGTATTTTGTTTTATCATCTAGTTTTCCTTTCATAGGGAAGGAGCGGCACAAGCTGCTTTAAAAATAAAGAGAGCGCTCAATCAAAAAAAGACTCTCTTAAGGCAGGCTTCTCTTGTTAATATGCACAGACATAAAAAGGAAGGCTCTTTCTTCCTATACAGCTACAGTGTGTGCAAATTGCAGGGGGGCTTATTGGCATAAATCTCTGTAGCAACTTCTGAGGGTAAACTGGATTTACATTACTTTCTGACAAGAATTAAATGGGGGCCTTGTGGATATATGAAGAGATTTTTAGACGGCAACAGATGGGCCTGAATGTGTTCCCTAGGCACACTATCAGTGACATCTGTGTCCTCTGAATTCTGGTGGTCCCAGCCAATTAAAACAGTAAAAAGAATAAGCAAGCAGGCTCCTGAACAGCCAGAAACGCTGGTATTTAGTTATAGGGCTGCCAGTAACCTTAAGCTGAGATCTTGTTAGAATAATAATGGCACGTTTATGGGTTTGGTTAATATCATTATTTTTAGCTTTACTGATTCTGGTAGGGAGTATATAAGAATAACTCAATGACTGGCACTAGTATACTCATAAAACCCTTTTATAGGGAGATTTCTTTAGCCATCTGCATGAACATATATACAGGCAGTCCCCGGGTTATAAATAAGATAGGGTCTGTAGGTTGGTTCTTAAGCTGAATTTGTTTGCAAGTCAGAACAGGTAAATGTTTAGTGTAGCTTCAGCCAAAAAAATAGTTTTTAAGCTTTTGGATAGCATAGGGAAGGGTTAACACCACTGTCTGTTCCTCTGTTCACAGTGGTGTCGCTGGGGGGGGAGGGGTGCACGCGGGTGACACCCACCAGAGGGGTGACACCTGTGGGCAGCGGTATCGCAAGGTCCGCACACTCCACTGATCTGTGTCTCTCCGGTGTTGTTTCCCCTGGCTCTTGGCTCAGATCAGAACCCCGCCCCTCCAGCCCTCTGCACGGCAGCTCCTCCCACTCTCCCTCGGAATGTTATTAACCGGCTGTCTCCCTCAGCAGAGCGGACCAAAGCTGCCTCCTCCCTCCTCTCTGTTTACATGTACGCAGGAGGAGGGAGTCCGAGGAGGGACATGCTGCACTGTTCTGAGGTCTGAACAGTGTATTGTCTTTGTAGATGGACATATGCTGGGGGTGCTATGGGAGGAGAGGGGGGAACTACTAGCACAAGTGGAGAGGGGGGTCTGCACTGAGGGGGGTCTATGCTGATGGAGGGAGGTCTGCACTGATGGGGCTCTATGCTGATGGAGGGAGGTCTGCACTGAGGGGGCTCTATGCTGATGGAGGGGGGTCTGCACTGAGGGGGGTCTGCACTGAGGGGGCTCTATGCTGATGGAGGGAGGTCTGCACTGAGGGGGCTCTATGCTGATGGAGGGAGGTCTGCACTGAGGGGGCTCTATGCTGATGGAGGGGGGTCTGCATTGAGGGGGCTCTATGCTGATGGAGGGGGGTCTGCAGTGAGGGGGCTCTATGCTGATGGAGGGGGGTCTGCACTGAGGGGGGTCTATGCTGATAGAGGGGGTGTATATGCTGAGGGAGGGGGGTCTGCACTTGAGGAATCTATACTGATAGAGGGGGTGTCTATACTGAGGGGAGATCTATACTGAGGAAGAGGGAGGTCTGTACTGAGGGGGAGCTCTATACTGATGGAGGAGGGTTTGTACTGAGGGAGAGGGGTCTGTACTTAATTGGGGGGTTTATACTGAGGAAAGGGGGTCTGTACTGATTGAGGGGGTCTGTACTGCGGGAGAGGGGGTCTGTACTTAGTGGGTTGTACTGAAGGGGGACTATAGTTGGTGGAGGGGGGGGTGACACCAAACTTTTTCCGCACCGGGTGATACCAACCCTAGTGACGCCACTGCCTGTTCAGAAGATGTCACCTCACTTTCTGTGCCTATGACATTTGTATTTTGAAAATTTTGGGTTGTTGTAGAAACAAGGCTTGGTGATACAGTTCCCGTGGAGACACCTTTTTCCCATGATAACTCTTACAAGTGTGAATTTCCTAGGAGTAGATTTCCTCTCACTTCCTGTTGTCTCCCTCTGTTTGTAAGTATGAGTCGTTTGTAAGTCGGATGTTTGTAACCCGGGGCCGCCTGTATGTATACACACATACACACACATTTACCAGATTGCTATAAGCTGAGCTGGCCATATACAATAGGAATTGGCACGGACAAAGGTGACTGGGTCAACCATATTTTTCTTAAGCCTATGGAGCAATGTGGCATAATTTATGCAGCATGTACTTCCGGTGCTGACTTATTAGTAAAAAAGAAAAATGTCCAATCACAACTTGCTGCCAATGAGGCTTGCCGATGGTGTGTACTGATTGGCCAATCCATTAAAAAAAATAAAATTATTGACATACTTTCATCTAATGTCTATGGACACCTTTAGTCAAATGAAAATTGTTGTAATGTATAAACCGGAAAAAATGGAGTTCAATTTTCTAAGTTTTATTTCTTTATTCCTGTGCACACAACCATGGTGAGGTATAAATTACAATATTCAATAACAGGCTCCTGCCATTTAGTCTTTGCACAGGTAACCCAACTCTCTCAGTCAACATTAACTATTTTTGTCCTTATGCTGCTGGCATCAGTAAATAGATAGAAAGGTATGTTACCGCATTTTAAATGTTTCTTCGGTGTATGCTGGCAAAATGTGTGAAAGATCGGCACAAGTTTTTCGCTTGCATTGCTCTCATGTTCTGTATATTGCCGCTTAGCTAGCTGCTCATGCTGATAATGGAGTTCCCAAAAATGTGTTTTTTTTTAACTATATACTGGTTGACACTAACTATGCATTACACATGTTGCAAATGTGGATGCACCTTAACACATATAATATGTATTGTATTGGAGGATTTTTTTACATTCCTACTAGATCAGCTTTAATCAAATTGGATGCCTTCCTACCTACAGTATGTACTATTAGCATACTATGGGCATCTTTCATTTACAATAACAGAAGGGTTACTGGATTACTTTATAAAATAGCATGCACTGGGACAGCCTTGTCTTGCAAAAAAAAAAAAAAATTTGCCTATGAACTGCCATGTGACCCGAATTGAACTGTATAAAATGATTTCATTTCGGATACTTTTTTGACTGTTTGAGCATACTAAGATGTTTATATCAAGCACTTGCGTTAATAATAATACAGCAGCATATTTTTTATCATATATTATATAATATAATATAATATAATATAATATAATATAATATTATATGAATGCAATTATAGTTTTCGTTTTGCTGATCATTTACAGTATCTCACATAAGTGAGTACACCCCTCACATTTTTGTAAATATTTTATTATATCTTTTCATGTGACAACACTGAAGAAATGACACTTTGCTACAATGTAAAATAGTGAGTGTACAGCTTGTATAACAGTGTAAATTTGCTGTCCCCCTCAAAATAACTCAACATACAGCCATTATTGTCTAAACCGCTGGCTACAAAAGTGAGTGCACCCCTAAGTGAAAATGTCCAAATTGGGCCCAACGTGTCAATATTTTATGTGGCCACCATTATTTTCCAGCACTGCCTTAACCCTCTTGGGCATTGAGTTCACCAGAGCTTCACAGGTTGCCACTGGAGTCCTCTTCCACCCCTCCATGATGACATCATGGAGCTGATGGATGTTAGAGACCTTGCGCTCCACCACCTTCCGTCTGAGGATGCCCCACAGATGTTCAATAGGAGACATGCTTGGCCAGTCCATCACCTTTACCCTCAGCTACTTTAGCAAGGCAGTGGTCATCTTGGAGGTGTGTTTGGGTTTGTTATAATGTTAGAATACTGCCCTGCGGCCCAGTCTCCGAAGGGAGGAGATCATGCTCTGCTGCAGTATGTCAGAGTACATGTTGACATTCATGGTTCCCTCAATAAACTGTAGCTCCCCAGTGTCGGCAGCATTCATGCAGCCCCAGACCATGACTCTCCCACCACCATGCTTGACTATAGGCAAGAAACAATTGTCTTTGTACTCCTCACCTGGTTGCTGCCACACACGCTTGACACCATCTGAAGCGAATAAGTTTATCTTGGTCTCATCACACCACAGGACATGGTTCCAGTAAGCCATGTCCTTAGTCTGCTTGCCTTCAGTAAACTGTTTGCAGGCTTTCTTGTGCATCATCTTTAGAAGAGGATTCCTTTTGGGATGACAGCTATGCAGACAAATTTGATGCAGTGTGTGGCGTATGGTCTGAGCACTGACAGGTTGACCCCCACCCCCCCCCACCCCTTCAACCTCTGCAACAATGCTGGCAGCACTCATATGTCTATTTCCCAAAGACAACCGCTGGATATGACGCTGAGCACGTGCACTCATCTTCTTTGGTCGACCATAGCGAGGCCTGTTCTGAGTAAAACCTGTCATGTTAAACCACTGTATGGTCTTTGCCACCGCGCTGCAGCTCAATTTCAGGGTCTTGGCAATCTTCTTATAGCCTAGGCCAACTTTATATAGACTAACAATTCTTTTTTTTTTTAGATCCTCAGAGAGTTCTTTGCCATGAGGTGCCATGTTGAACTTTCAGTGACTATTATGAGAGAATCAGAGTGATAACACCAAATTTAACACACCTGCTCCCCATTCACACCTGAGACCTTGTAACACTAACGAGTCACATGACACCGGGGGGGGGGGATTGGCTAATTGGACATTTTCACTTAGGGCAACTTTTGTTGCCAGCGGTTTGGACATTAATGGCTGTGTGTTGAGTTATTTTGACAGGGCAGTAAATTTACACTGTTATACAAGCTGTACACTCACTAATTTACATTGTAGCAAAGTTTCATTTCTTCAGTGTTGTCACATGAAAAGATATCATAAAATATTTACAAAGATGTAATGGTGTACTCACTTTTGTGAGATATTGTATATACACAGATAACATGGGTAACCGGCACAGTGGAGTTCAGCTGCTTAGGTGCTGTATTCCAGTTTGTTTGTCAGCATGATTTTAGTTAAGGGAAGAAACACAGTAGGGGACAGCCTGGCAAACACAGGGAGAAACAACTTTATGCAGACAGAAATGGAACATTCATCCAGGGCTTCAGTGCCGTAAAACAAAAATACCAAATACTTTGCAATGCTCTACTGCTTACGAATTTAACAATGGCAGGCAAACCTGAAATTTGTTAAGCCCCTCATCTTAATGTATGTAAAAAGGATTGATCCATTTTAGATCTATAGTGATCAGATTTCTTAATACTAACCACTGTAATTAATCTGTGGTATAAATTATATAGTCGCATAGGGGTTGAAAGCCAAATCCACTCTGCACTACAAGTGCATTTGAAAGTGCACTTATGCCGCGTACACACGAGCGGACTTTACGGCAGACTTGGTCCTTCGTCATGGATCTCATCGGACAAATCGATCGTGTGTGGGCTCCAGCGGACTTTGTTTGCTCAAAAGTTGGACGGACTTAGATTTGAAACATGTTTTAAATCTATCCGTCGAACTCGAGTCCGGTCGAAAAGTCCGCTCGTCTGTATGCTAGTTCGACGGACAAAAAGCCACGCTAGGGCAGCTATTGGCTACTGGCTATGAACTTCCTTGTTTAAGTCCGGTCGTACGTCATCACGTACGAATTCGACGGACTTTGGTGGATTGTGTGTAGTTCCGTTCATTCGGAAAGTCCGTCATAAAGTCCTTCGAAAAGTCCGCTGGGCAAAGTCTGCCGTAAAGTCCGCTCGTGTGTACGCGGCATTCGAAGTGCAGTCGCTGTAAATCTGAGTGGAAGATCTGAAATGAGGGGAAGCTCTGCTGATTTTATCATCCAATCATGTACAAGCAAAAATGCTATTTTCCTTGCATGTCCCCCTTAGATATACAATGATTGCACTTCCAAGTGCACTTGTAGTGCAAAGTGGATTTTGCTTTAGTAAATAACCCCCAAAGATTCAAAAAACACACAAGCCCATTTAGTTCAACCAACAGAAAAAAAAAAAGAAAATATGCACATATCCATATGTACAAACCTATACACACATTTGATCCAGAGGAAGGCAAAAAACCCTATAAAGCATGTAAAGTTACTAAAAATGTGCCACCTGCCATTTGTAAAAGAGTGAATTAAGTCAGTTTCGATCACAATCTGGTCTATGTGAGCCAAGCTAATTAATACTATTAATATAAACCACTTTTGAACACTTGTTTATACATGTGGCAAACCATTCTCCAAAAGTTTGGGTATGAACAGATACAAGCCCAAAGCAATTCCTAAGGCTAGGGGCTTCTGCGACCTATGCCACCCCAAGTCTTGGTTGAAATCTATTGTTGAAGAAATTGGTCAATTTATTTGTCTAATATGACATTCCTCTCATTAGACATGCCTGTCAGTCTCATTGGGAGCATATCAGCTGTATTTCAGACATTAATCATTCATTACTTACAATGCCAAAAATCAATGCACCTGTTGTTTTCCCCATGCGGTAACAATAAAAACGTATTATAATATGTTTCTTTTTTTCCTGAAAAATGCATCTCCTACCAATAAACAGAATAGGTCGATCCCCAAAATTTAAACCATATTAAAACCAAATTTGGCAATAACTAACTTACTGGCTTTAGTAAAACACATATCTTTAACATCAAAGATGCCTTTGAAGTGACTAAAGCCTTAATCCATCAACTGCTCAGGCACTTCCTCTCTAGCCACAGTAGTCTCTTGTCAAATAAAATGGAAGTTAAGGAAATTATCTCTATCTGTTAAAGTCCAAAAGAACCTATCGACTAATGACAGACTTGTCACAAATGACAATTGAGCCAAATTGTTAGGCGGGCGAGGCCTAACGATTTAAGAAATAATCTAGCGGGCTGCACTAATCTGGTCATCCACCTCTACACTCAATACGAGTCAGATGGCGGCCTGAAAACAGCTAGGTCTTTGTCAATGTTAAAAGAGCCTAGAAGGGCTTGTCTTTCATGAATATGTATTGGCAGCTCTGGGCCTTTGCAGACAGAGCCTTGTGAAGGATGGTATACAAACACAGACACTGCTTAAGCTGACTGACCCAAGCCTATGCCAAAATTTGGGAAAATAATGAGAACCCACGCTTCTAGGAGAATCCTTCTCAGCTTGGGGATTTGTCTTGGTGTCTTTATTTACCAACTTTTATTACCAGCTCCTAAGAAATCTTTATGAGGCGACAGGAAAGAAAAGACACGTGACCTGACCAGGGCCTGTAAAACTTTCTGACAACATAGCATTTTCAAGGCGAAAACATTTGCCTAGGGATTTCTTTTTTTAATTACTGGCACCCTATTTTACATTTTAGCGAATTTGTAGTTCTCAGGACATTCAGACTATTACTGACCATTTTTCAAGCTACTTACTCAATAAAAAGGATCTGGAGGATACAAATATTTATTTTTGCAAATGAGCCAGGTGTGGTTTATCCTTGTTTTACTGTTTGTCTGCACAAAGTCTTTGCCACCTGGTTTTCACTATAATGGGGGTGCTGGTGAAAATAAAAATGTTGGCTTAAAGTTGAACTCTAGGCAACCCACTAAATAAACATTCATGAATGAAATGGTAACACATACGTAGTAGAATCGGAAGGTGCATTGATAGCTGGGATCTGTAGTTGGAGGAGAGTGGTGACAGCAATATATTGGCACTGCTCATGCCCACAAATTGTAAGTGAAGGGAAAAGAACCCGTTGGGGGTACATGGATGGAACATTTATGAGACCAAATACGATATGTGAAAGTAAGTTTTAGATTCCAATAAACAACTGTGGTGTAGTTCTGTATGCAGGATTAGGAGGTTAATAAAGATGAAGCTTTTGGTGACGGTTTAACGGTACCGCTTGCAGACCGCCTAACGTACATTTGAAGCGGCCTTAGTAAAAGCAGCACCTATCACACACATTACACATAGTTAGTCACACATTTAACATGTTGATCTCACAAAAGTGAGTACACCCCTCACAATTTTGTAAAAATTTTATTATAACTTTTCATGTGACAACACTGAAGAAATGACACTTTGCTACAATGTAAAGTAGTGAGTGTACAGCTTGTATAACAGTGTAAATTTGCTGTCCCCTCAAAATAACTCAACACACAGCCATTAATGTCTAAACCGCTGAAACAAAAGTGAGTACACCTCTAAGTGAAAATGTCCAAATTGGGCCCAAAGTGTCAATATTTTGTGTAGCCACCATTATTTTCCAGCACTGCCTTAACCCTCTTGGGCATTGAGTTCACCAGAGTTTCACAGGTTGCCACTGGAGTCCTCTTCCACTCCTCCATGACGGAGCTGGTGCATGTTAGAAACCTTGCGCTCCTCCACCTTCCATTTGAGAATGCCCCAAAGATGCTCAATAGGGTTTAGGTCTGGAGACATGCTTGGCCAGTCCATTACCTTTACCCTCAGCTTCTTTAGCAAGGCAGTGGTTGTCTTGGAGGTGTGTTTGGGGTCGTTATCATCTTGGAATACTGCCCTGTGGCCCCCCCTCCGAAGGGAGGGGATCATGCTCTGCTTCAGTATGTCGCAGTACATGTTGGCATTCATGGATTCCTCAATGAACTGTAGCTCCCCAGTGTCGGCAGCACTCATGCAGCCCCAACAGTTACACTCCCACCACCATGCTTGACTGTAGACAAGAAACACTTGTCTTTGTACTCCTCACCTGGTTGCCGCCACACACGCTTGACACCATCTGAACCAAATAAGTTTATCTTGGTCTCATCAGACCACAGGACATGGTTCCAGTAATCCATGTCCTTAGTGTGCTTGTCTTCAGCAAACTCTTTGTGGGCTTTCTTGTGCATCATCTTTAGAAGAGTCTTCCTTCTGGGATAACAGCCATGCAGACCAATTTGATGCAGTAGGCGGCGTATGGTCTGAGCACTGACAGGCTGACCCCCCACCCCGTCAAACTCTGAAGCAATGCTGACAGCACTCTGCGTCTTTTTCCCAAAGAAAACCTCTGGATTTGACGCTGAGCATGTGCACTCAGCTTTTTTGGTTGACCATGGCGAGGCCTGTTCTGAATGGAACCTGTCCTGTTAAACCGTTGTATGGTCTTGGCCACCGTGCTGCAGCTCAGTTTCAGGGTCTTGGCAATCTTCTTATAGCCTAGGCCATCTTTATGTAGCGTAACAATTCTTTTTTTTAGATCCTCAGAGAGTTCTTTGCCATGAGGTGCCATGTTGAACTTTCAGTGACCAGTATGTGAGAGCGATAACACCAAATTTAACACACCTGCTCCCCATTCACACCTGAGACTTTGTAACACTATTGAGTCACATGACACCGGGGAGGGAAAATGGCTAATTGGCCCCAATTTGGACATTTTCACCTTGGGGTGTACTCACTTTTGTTGCCAGCGGTTTAGACATTAATGGCTGTGTGCTGAGTTATTTTGAGGAGAAAGCAAATTTACACTGTTATACAAGCTGTACACTCACTACTTTACATTGTAGCAAAGTGTGATTTCTTCAGTGTTGTCACATGAAAAGATATAAAATATTTACAAAAATGTGAGGGGCGTACTCACTTTTGTGAGAAATGTATATGCCTTGGACATCATTCACGTGAACAGAATAACTGTGAAAATGTTTTGGTTCTGAAACAGGGGCGATGATCCCCCTGAGAGTGAAACTGGTCCAATACAGCAACAAGACTGCTCTTTTGTTTGCTGCAGTAGGCACATTTGACAGAATGAAGCGTGGAGAAGCGAAGATGCCAAACTTTAGCTTGCAGCCTCTGGACAACTTTTTTTGGACCCATTCATTTGAGATATTTTGGATCCATCCAAAGACTGCCAAGCGACCCCTACTTGCAGAAGTGGGCACACCCCTTCATTGGGAAGAAGGTTTGTTGCCTGTCTTTGCTTGGGGCTTTTATCCAAAAAGAATACACCCTGTCAGCTTTAAAGTTTTGCCTAATTCATTACCATGAATATTATTGATATAGACATTCCAGTCAAATGTTCAGATTGATGACCATTAGAGATGGGCCGAACACACCCCTTGTTCGGTTTGCAGCAGAACTCCCAAAGAGGGGAAAGGTTTTCCCTCGAACAGCGAACTCTATTGAAGTCTATAGATGCCGAACATGAGAAATCAAAAGTGCCCATTTTGAAGGCCTATATGAAAGTAATTGGCCAAAAAAAGGGTATGGGGGTCCAGGTACTGCCCTGGGGGACATGTATCAGTGCAAAAAATGTTTTTAAAAACAATCGTTTTTTCAGGAGTAGTGATTATAATGATGCTTAAAGTGCAACAATAAAAATGAAAAATTCCTTTAAATATAGTGCCTAGGGGGTCCCCTCAGTCTGCCTGTAAAGTGGTACATCTGTAGCATATGTTGAACATGCTGCAGCAAACATTGAATTTCTAAAGAAAAAAAAAACAAAAACGAGTCAAATCACTCTTAAATTGACTCGCGGTTGCAATTGCCAGCACCCAGCTATTGAAAAAAAATAAAGAGAAAAACAGCGTGGGGTCTCCCCCAGTCCATACCAGACCCTTATCTAAGCATGCAGCCTGGCAGGTCAGGAAAGGGGGGGGACGAGTGAGAGGCACCACTCCTGAACCATACCAGGCCACATGCCCTCAACATGGGGGAGTGTATTGTGGCGGGGGGGCTCTGCCCCCCCCTCGCCCAAAAGCACCTTGTCCCCATTTTGATGGGGACAAGGGTCTCCTCCCCACAATCCTGTGCTGTAGTTGTGAGGGTCTGCGGGCAGGGGGCTTATTGGAATCTGGAAGACCCCTTTAACTAAGTACCCCTACTCATTCATCAAAATAGTGTCACAAAGTAATAAAAACACAAACACAGTTTTTGACAATTCCTGTATTGAAAAGGTAAAAAAACAGTGTCCCCCGATGGACAGATGCATAGTGGGTCTGGTATGAATTTTGGGGGGGACCCTGCACAGTTTTTTTTTTAAATTTTGACATGGGTTTCCCCTTAAAATCCATACCAGACCTGAAGGGGACCCCATGCCGTTTTTTTACAGTTTTTTTAACGGGAAATGTGTTTTTTCTATTCAACTGTCAGCGGGGAAGCCCATTGACAGCTGATGACTCATCGGTTGTTAAGGACGCAATGGCCGGCTTCCTGGCCCGCTCCTTAACGACCAGCTTTTACTGCGCCCTGATTGGGCAAAGCTATGCCCAATCAGGGCGCAGAATGCACTGTGCATTCACCTGCCGAAAACCCTGCAAATTCGGGTTTTCCACGGGGGCTAACAGCCAATGTTCTGTTTGAAATCATGCTTGGGCTGAACCGTTCACTCTACCTTAATGACAATTTCTGTATTGCTAGTTCTTGGTTCTGTCTGTGCAGAACTGAAGTGGGAGGCTCCATTTTTTTCTCAAGGGTTTGATTTGACTAGTTGGGGGTTGGTAAAGAACACGCGATTGAGCCCCTTAAGTTATAAGGCCTGGTTCATACTTTGGTGGCTCTGTGAGCCACGTTTTGCATGGGCGCAGCAGGACATTCATTTGAATGAGCTGCCATGTCTCCTAAAAATGCAGGAAAAAGGTCTTTGCTCCATTTTTTAAATCACAGCCGCACGGAAAAAGTGCAGTGCAGTTCCAAGTGCGGGAAGCGGCTGCTGCGATTTCCAGCGTGTGCAGGGCCATTAGGATTAATAGCCCCTGCATACATCTCCTGAGTTTTCTGTGCAGGTGGTTGCAGCTGTGGGAATGGGTGTTGACCCACAATAGGACTACCCGCACGCGTATGAACCAGACCTAAAGCCGATGGACAGGGGTGTTCATATTCCGCAACTGTGATGCTTTGCTACGCGGTCACGATAATAATGATCACTTTTGGCAGGCAGTACCGCTACTGAACTCAATCCATTCAATGCACACATTTGCAGCATGTCATTTACAGGTTTAAAAATAGATGGTGAGGAACATATCAACACATCAACTCCTCACCACCCGTTAAACGCCTCCAGACATGGATTGCTTTTCAGAGGCATGACAATTTTGCCACACGTCTACAATTCGCTTTAGAGTTACTTGATAAAATCCCTAAAATGTGCCTGAACTCGGAAGCTCTTAAGCACACATCCTCAGTGCTTGAAAGGCGACTCTGTTTCTGCTGCAAACTAGAGAGTGCACTTTTGTGTTAGTTGGACGTTATACTGTATGTTATCAGGGTTCGATTTAAATTTAGGGCCCGTTCACACCAAATAAATGGGCTGAAAATCAAACTGCACTGAATCACGCATGAATCGCACAGGAACACTGACCGTATTCCTGTGCGATTCAGGCTGGGTTAACATATGAACAAACACCGGCTCAGCGCAGGAGTCCAGGTGCATCCTTGTTCACCGTTTCAGAGTTCAGCCATACAGTTGTATGGCTCAACCCGCATTGGATTCGCAGGAAAATAGTGCAGGGACTTTTTTTTCCCCGCACTAGAATCGGATCGCATGGGTGTTCACAGTTCGCACTGCGATCTGTGAACCGATCTGCGGGTGTCATTAACATTGTATTGACACCCGTAGTGTTTGCAGAGGGCAGTGTGAACTACCCGTGGGAGAGATGCGATGTGGGAACCGGCGCAGGAATTGCGCCGGTTCGCCATGGCATATATGTGAACCTAGGCTCAGGTCTGATTTCAGCCCGAATTTTTGGCTGAAATCGGACCTGAAATGGACCAAAAGACGCACAGGACTCCTGTACAGGATACACGAACACCTGTGTATCCTGTGTGGGCAAAGCTCTTTGCACGGGTGTACGGATAAGTATTTCCCTATGAATGAGCCCTAACCTTCACTTCCTGTCACCACATCAAAAACTCAGGAGAAATCTCTCTAATGGAGCCCCAGATAGCAGTACACCCTGACAAGTGTTTTAATCCCACCCCACTGCATCCAAAACTAGAAAAAAAGGGGATATAGATACACTTTATTAATCAATCTGACACATTTTTTTCTAGGTTGAGGGCTTGCAGGAGAAAACATTTTTACAAGTGTTCCATCATTCCCAAAATATAACATTCTGAATGTGTCAGTCATTTTCACTGATCCACATGAATGGAGTAGACATGGGCATGTTTGTGCATGGAAACACTCTACAAAGATTTCAAGCCAATAAGGAATCACTTTGTTATACTTTACATGTAAAGACACTGTGGACTGTAGGAAAAATTGTATAGAAAATCTGCATACCATACACTACCGTATTTTGTCAAAAGTATTTTGACCCTTTGCAGCTATAACAGCTTCAACTCTTCTGGGAAGGCTGTCCACAAGGTTTAGAAGCATGTCTCTGGGAATGTTTGACCATTCTTCCAGAAGAGCATTTGTGAGGTCAGGTACTGATGTTGGACGAGAAGACCTGGCTTGCAGTCTCCTCTCTAATTCACCTCAAAGGTGTTTTGCTTTGGGTTGAGGTCAGGACTCTGTGCAGGCCAGTCAAGTTCCTCCACCCCAAACCCACTCATCCATGTCTTTATGGACCTTGCTTTGTGCACTGGTACGCAGTCATGTTGGAACAGGAAGGGGTCGTCCACAAACTGTTCCCACAAAGTTGGGAGTATGAAATTGTTCAGAATGTCTTGGTATGCTGATGCCTTAAGAGATCCCTTCACTGGAACTAAGGGGCCAAGCTCAACCCCTAAAAACAACACTCACACCATAACACCCCCCTCAACAAATGATTTGGACCAGTGCACAAAGCAAGGTCCATAAAGACAGTTTGGGGAGGAAGAACTTGACTGGCCTGCACAGAGTCCTGACCTCAACCCAATAGAACACCTTTGGGATGAATTAGAGCAGAGACTGCGAGCCAGGCCTTCTCATCCAACATCAGTGCCTGACCTCACAAATGCACTTCTGGAAGAATGATCAAACATTCCCATAGACACGCTACTAAACCTTGTGGACAGCCTTCCCAGAAGAGTTGAAGTTGTTATAGCTGAAAAGGGTGGGCCAACTCAGAATTGAACCCTACGGACTAAGACTGGGAAAGTTCATGAGTAGAGGTCGACCGATATATCGGCCAATATTTGGTGTTTTTTACTTAATCGGCATCGGCCGATTGTGCTGATAAAAAAGTCTGATATAACTTCAGCACAACTTGCAAATGACTTCTGTAATAGAAGTCAATACAAGTTGCCTGAAATCTTCTGTAAAGTGACTTCTCCCCTCCTCTGGGCAGCCTGCCAAATCTGATAAAAAGAACCTGAAGAGATACAATGTTTACACTTCTGAATGGACTGAATTCTGTGTGTAGAAGCTTTCAGTTTAACCATTTAAAGACTAAATCTTTTCTGACATGTGTTGCTTACAAGTAAAAATCCTGTATTTTCTGCTAGAAAATCACTTAGAACCCGCAAACATTAAATGTATATATATATATATATATATATATATATATATATATATATATATATATATATATATATATATATATATATATATATATATATATATATATATATATATATATATTTTTAGCAGAGACCCTAGGGAATAAAATAGTGGTTGTTGCAATATTTTATGTCACAACAGTATTTGCGCAGCGGTCTTTCAAATGCAATTTTTTTAAAAAAATACACTAATAAATTTTTTTAAAAAACTAAGCAGTAAAGTTAGCCCATTTTTTTTCATCTAAAAGTTTTGATTACCTGTTTTTGAGTATTTAATATTTAAGATATAGTTTTTTTACATTTTTTAAAATCTAAATTCTACATACAAGTGAACTGATTGGAGGTTTGTTTTGTTTAATAAGTGTTTAAATGTAAAACATTTTCTGTATCACTTTAGGTTGCTTTTACACTGGAGCGGGCATGCGTTGACGGTAAAACGCTGCTAGTTTTAGCGGCACTTTACCGTCATTTTAGCGGCGCTATTCGGCTGCTAGCGGGCTGCGCTTATAACCCAGCTAGCAGCCAAGGAAGGGGTTAAATGCACCGCTGCCGAAACGCTTTGCAGGTGCTTCGGCAGTGGTGCGCATTCATTTCAATGGGCAGGAGTGGTGGTATACACCGCTCCAAAGATGCTGCTCGCAGGACTTTTTTTTAACATCCTGCCAGCGCATCGCCTCAGTGTGAAAGCACTCGGGATATCACACTGAGACTGCAGGGGAGCCGTTTGACAGGCACTTTACAGGCGCTATTTTTAGCCCAAAAGCGCCTGAAAAACGCCCCAGTGTGAAAGGGGTCTAACTGTTAGATTTTATGAGATGAAGGGAAAAAAGAAAAAAAAAAAAATCGGCCTAATATATCGGCATCACATATCGGCCAACGCGATTTCTAAATATCGGCATCGGCCAGAGAAAAACCCATATCGGTCGACCTCTATTCATGAGTGTGTAAAGGCAGGCATCCCAATACTTTTGACAATATAGTGTATTTAAATATCTCATACTCATATCAGATCCTCAAGCCCTTCTGTTTTGAAGTTTATCACAAACCTAACCAAACGTTGTAACCAAGAGGTTCCAAAATGCCACTGTTTATTAACTGTCCACACTGTGCACAACTGGGAGCTGAGTTTTATCATTTAACGTGGACATGCCCAATTATAGCAGATTATTGGAAACAGGTCGTAGAATTGCTGTCTAACCTACATACAGCTCCAGTTCCACTCACCCCTGAAGTATGTCTTTTAGGATTACTGAATGAGGAGCTTTGGCCTAGATATGCTAGGATTTTCCGGGAAAAAAAAAAAGCCTATTTTTGGCACGAAAACAAATTGCGCTTAAATGGATGCAAGCCTCTCCCCTTCCCTTCCTCAATGGATAATTGCTGTTAATAAGATTCTCCCTTATGAAAAAGTAATATATGAACACAGGGCAACACGCAAATACTATACGATATGGGAGGTGTGGTCTATCTCAACCCAAACTTTAAAGGATAAGTTCACCTTTGGTAACATGTTATATGTTCCACCCGTTTTTTAGGGTGGAACATGTAACATGTTCCCACTGCTGCAGCTTCTCACCGATTCCCCCCTCATTGTGACAGCGGCCCAGGGATCTTCTGCCCACGCCTGCTGTCACAGTTTGCCCACATAACTGCATCATTCATTTACAGAGATCTGTGAATGAAAGAACTAAAAAAAAAAAAATGTCAGCCTTTACGGCTGATGGCTTGTAGTTCTCAATTAACTATGAGGGTGCTAGTGAGCGCTTTAGGAAGTTGATTGAGTCTTCCTGTCTTTGTGTAACTGCCAGCCTGTACAAGGTATAAGCAGACAGCTAGTCTGCAGGAACCTGAGATTGCACCTGCTTTCCAGGCTCCTGAAAAAAAAATGCACATTTTTTTTACCTGAAAAAGGTGTGCATTTATTATTATTTTTAGAAAGATTAAATTATCCTTTAACTGCTAAATGGCTGACCTTGATTTATCTTAAATAGAAGTATCTGTGGGAGATGTGAATGTTTCGAATTGCTTTCAGATGATTGCTATTGATTGTTGGATGCACACAGGAGACATTGGGGGTTATTTACTAAAGGCAAATCCACTTTGCACTACAAGTGCAAACTACAAGTACAAAGTGCACTTGAAATTGCACTGAAAGTGAACTTGGAAGTGCAGTCGCTGTAGATCTCAGGGGTAGATCTGAAATGAGGGGAAGCTCTGCTGATTTTATTATCCAATCATGTGCAAGATAAAATGCTGTTTTTTTTTTTACTTTCCTTGCATGTCCCCCTCGGATCTACAGCGACTGCACTTCCAAGGAAAGTAAAAAAACCCAGCATTTTAGCTTGCACATGATTGGATAATAATATTAGCAGAGTTTCCCCTCATTTCAGATCTACCCCTGAGATCTACAGCGACTGCACTTCCAAGTGCACTTTCAGTGCAAATTCAAGTGCAAGTTGTACTTGTAGTTTGCACTTGTAGTGCAAAGTGGATTTGCCTTTCATAAATAACCCCCAAAGTTTGTTAAGGCTCTCTGTTTATTGACATTCTGTCACACTGTTTTACAATAGAATATTGGCACTTTGTATACTTTTACAATGTGAATATTTGTACCCTGCCATTGAATTCTTTGGTAATAAAAAGTATATTAAAAAAAAATTATCTAAGGCCCCTTTCACACTGGGGTGGGAGGTGCGTCGGCGGTAAAGCGCCGCTACTTTTAGCGGCGCTTTACCGTAGTTTTAGCGGCGGTATTTGGCTGCTAGCGGGGGGTTTTCACCCCCCGCTAGTGGGCGAGAAAGGGTTAAAAACCAACGCAAAGTGCCTCTGCAGAGGTGGTATAGCTGCGGTGCCCCATTGATTTCAATGGGCAGGAGCGGTATACACTCCGCTCCTTCACCGCTCCAAAGATGCTGCTAGCAGGACTTTTTTTACCGTCCTGCTAGCGCACCGCTCCAGTGTGAAAGTCCTCGGGGCTTTCACACTGTAGACACAGCAGCGGCTGTTTCAGGTCCGTTTGCTGTTTTTAGTGCAATAGCGCCTGCAAAACAACCCAGTGTGAAAGGGGTCTTAGGGTCATGCTCATAGATGATCACCTGGATCTTCACAAACTCACAATCATTGCTGAGTTTATACAGGACGGTCCTGATTTACCTCTGTGGTGGCTCAGAGCACACTTAACGCAGCATACAGAATGTGAACAAGTGCTGTGGTATATTTCAGAAGACACATATTGAACAGAAGTACAGCACTGTGTCAGGCAACATGCTGCAGTGCCACCTTATATCATATATGCCTGACAGCCATTGTTCATTACAACAGTGAATGGAGGCTATCAGACATGATTATTATTATACAGGATTTAAATAGCGCCAACAGTTTACACATCACTTTACAATTACAATACAGTTCAATACAAAAGGAATAGGAGGGCCCTGCTCATGGAGCTTACAATCTAAAGGGGGACATGCAACGTAACATTCACCAAGCTCCATTTTTTTAGGATGTAGATATTATTTCATCTTCAAGGTATCTCACTCAAGTATTTTGCTTGATTTTTATTATAACATGGTTGTGCTATGTAGGGGTCCACTAGAGGAAAATAATATAGAGGACAATACCAATCATGAGAAGCACTCACTAGCAATCACAGAAATCTCGGTGTAACTGGACACTAATTTTTTTTTTTTCTAGGAGGAAAAGGAAAGGATCTCTCAATGCCTGTACACAGCATCCACATTATGTCATTAAGTCTGAAAAAAGATCAGACACATCTACAGTGTCAACCAGACAGAACGACATAAAAAAGTTAATTTTAGAAGAAAGGTGTGCGCGGATCAAAACTTTTTTTTTTTTTGCAAATCTTTGATATTCCGGTAAGTTATTTTGGCTCCTGTCTAAGTTTACTCTAGTGTATGTGTACAAGTATGTATGCATGTGAAACAGAATGTAAGCTCCTTGAGGAAGTTATAAATACCTAGAATAATATTACTCTAAAAGTGCTGTACAAGATAGAAAAATAAATGAAACACTGCCATCTTCAGGACAAAAAGGAGAATACAAACTGCTTATCCTAAATAGTATTCCTTTCTGAGAAAAAGGATAGGAATTTAATTTATTACTTTGGTTTGATGCAAATCAGGGCTTTAGTTACCACACAACAATAGATCTAACTTTTGTTTTATTCTCGTTCTTTAAAAAGCTAAACATGATGATGCAAATTTCTACATTTAGGAACTTGAGTTCTTGTCAACAAACAGAATGCTAGTTATATTTGTGGAAAACACTGAATAAATCAGGCCAGCAAAAAAACTCAAATATTTTTAAATAATTTGCAATGTCATACTCAGAATAACACAGAGCAGCCAGTTCAGCCACGTTACCTTGGTTTATGTAAACACATTCATTACCAATGACAAGGACATTGATTTTCACTTACCTTACAGTTTACACAGAGATGACCATATATCTGTCATATCATTTTTGTCCGTACATTTGGAGCTGCAAAAAAAATGTAAATGAACAGTAAATAAATAAAACGATAGGTCAGAAGAACTGTGAACAATTAATGTGGACCTGAACTCAAGAAGGGAAGATAATGTTTTAGGAAACATCTAGAACTGTTAATTGTGCAGAAGCAGTACCTTGAAAAAATGTACATTTTGCCTGGACTACCCCTGGAGAAACAGCAGATTTCCTAGTGTGTGAGTGTTTACAGCCTCATAGCTGTATATCTGCAGTGTGAAATCTAAGGCACTGCTGCCTCTGACTGCTAGTTGTGGCGAATTTGTTCCCTGTGAAATTTAGGGAAGTCACCGCTAAGCTCCCTGTTCTCTGTGCTGGAGGCTCAGGCATGAGGAAGCAAAACATCACCAAGATGGCCTCCTCCACCTTACATACTTTAAAGAACAATGCCAGTAATAAGGAAAGATCAGCTGTAGCAAGATTACGGGTAATGGTGGCGACTAGTCCTTTCAGCTCAGCACAGCTTTTGGAGTTAATTTCCTCATTAAAAGGAAACATATTATGTAGATGAATATAAAGGTTTTACCCAAGCTCAACCGCTATATTTTATAGCCAGGAGCTGGAGTCCGGTGCGCTCGCCAACTCCCAAGGTTGCAGATATCAATAAGATTAAAGTGGGCAACTCAGAGTGCTCTTGCAAAGGAAATTCTTTATTGGCTACATCAGGCCCGGACTGGGACAAAAAATAGGCCCGGACATTTTAAACTGGGCAGCCCAATCCCTGGGGGGGGGGGGGGGTAGGGCAGAGATGTGGGGCGGGCGTGTGCGGGGGTGGTTGGTGACCAGATATCCCAATACAGCAAAGAGACATCCCCATATAGCAAAGAGACAACCCCATCAAGCAAAGAGGCAGCCCCATCAAGCAAAGAGGCAGCCCCAGACCAGCAAAAAGGCAGCCCCAGACCAGCAAAGAGGCAGCCCCAGACCAGCAAAGAGGCAGCCCCAGACCAGCAAAAAGGCAGCCCCAGACCAGCAAAAAGGCAGCCCCAGACCAGCAAAGAGGCAGCCCCAGACAAGCAAAGAGGCAGCCCCAGACCAGCAAATAGACAGCCTCAGACCAGTAAATAGACAGCCCCAGACCAGCAAAGAGACAGCCCCAGACCAGCAAATAGACAGCCTCAGACCAGTAAATAGACAGCCCCAGACCAGCAAAGAGACAGCCCCAGACCAGTAGACAGCCCAGACCAGTAAAGATACAGCCCCAGACCAGCAAAGAGGCAGCCCCAGACCAGCAAATAGACAGCCTCAGACCAGTAAATAGACAGCCTCAGACCAGTAAATAGACAGCCCCAGACCAGCAAAGAGACAGCCCCAGACCAGCAAATAGACAGCCTCAGACCAGTAAATAGACAGCCCCAGACCAGCAAAGAGACAGCCCCAGACCAGTAGACAGCCCAGACCAGTAAAGATACAGCCCCAGACCAGTTAAGAGATAGCCCCAGACCAACAAAGAGACAGTCCCAGACCAGTAAAGAGACCTTCCCAGACCAGTAAATAGACAGCCCCAATCCAAGGTGTCTGTCCCCTGCAGGCGCTTCCTGCATGTCACAGGAGCCTTCTCTCCCGCCTTCTTCTGCACCTCGTAGGTTTGCTGGCACTGGCCCTGCTTTTGGAATGCCTGTATAGCGGGAGGTGAGCGGCGGCCTCGGTCTGTGTTAGCCCAGCCTGGACCGCGGTCGCCGCTTACCTCCCGCTGTGCGGCCCAGTCATTAAGAGACTGCTCTTCCTTGAACATGATGCAACAGGGCAAATGCCCGGTGTGCCCTATGGCCAGTCCAGGCCTGGGCTACATGTATAAAAGTATGATACAAAAGGGCATGCTATGAGGAAGGCTGCAAAAGTTGAAACGTGTTAGCATCTTTTATACGTATGCTTTTATACGTATATGTATATGTAGCCAATAAAGAATTTTCTTCGCAAGAGCACTTCGAGTTGCCGGCTTTAATCTTATTGATATGTGAAATATATAATTTGTGTAATATAAACACTGCTATGGCTAACCTCCTAAAAATGCTAGATGTCTTGCAGTCACTGTAATTCCAGAGTTTATTGAATGTATTAAGTCATCATTTCTAAACTGCATACTTTATCCAGGTCTGAAACTCATAATGCATAGAAACCATAGGTCCAGTATACCAGCCAGGCAATTAACATTTGCAGGAAAAGATCAGCAAGGACAGACAGATTTTTATGGCAAGTTCTTTTTATATATCCAGAAAAAATCATGGAAATGGCAAACCAACACAATATATCTTATACTCCCAAAAGTCTAAATGATATCTAAATCCTGGTAAAGAAAACAATCTGAGATATTTCAGGTGGTTGTAAAGGTAAAAGTTATTTTTTACTTTATTGCATTCTCTGCATTAAGGTGAAAAACCCTTACACTAGCAGTTCCCCCCAGCCCCCCTCCCTAACACCTACCTGACTTGATCCAGCGTTGTGTCTGGCTTCAGTTTTTCTCTCCTCTCTCTGTGATCTCACAAGCTTAGCTGAGAGCAGTAGGAGCCATTGGCTCTGGCTGCTGTCAGTCAAATTCAGTAAGAAGGGAGCAGGGGGGAGGGGCTGAGCCTCCCTGTCCGTGTCTGCAGATGCACACAGCCTGGCTCAGGAGCAAGCCTGTACGAGTGCCCCCGTAGCAAGCATCTTGTTATAGAGGTACTTGGAGAAAAGGAGGCCAGAGCTCTGGTGGGGGAACCCAAAACAGGAGGTTCTCGCTCTAGTGTGTAAAGCAGAGGATACAGGGCACAGGTTTGCCTATGAGAGAGTGGCGTAAGAAGACCCGCATTCCAGGCATTCATTCCTGAATGCATGGGGCCCACCACTCAGGACAGTGTTTATCCCTGTCCAGCCACAGACAGACTTTCGGCAGAGGGACACTAGTTTACATATACAAGTTTATGTTTACAAGTTGGTTACAACCAACTTTGAACACATAAGTCTAGTACACACTATCAGTTTTTTTTTTTTGGTTTACCCCAGCGGGCTGAGTGAAAAAAAAAAACTGAAGAGCTCGGGAGATCCAGTATTAACAATCTGATGTTAGTACAGCGATCTCCCCCACTAAGCTATTGTGTTCTGACAGGGAGACGACCACCAGAACACACTGGTTAGGGCTCTCAGTCATTGGCTGCCAGCAGGGTGGATAAAAATCAATGATTTAAAAAAAAAAAAGTTTTTTTTTTTTGGTTTAAATCAGATTTTTTTTGATTTTTATCAAATTCATATTAATAAAATGCTTTTGGAGTAAAAATCTATCTAAAGATAGTTTTCTATTCAAGATACATCATTATTTAGTTATTCAGCATGAAATGGAGTTTAGTTATATAGCATGAGGCTGTATATTCTGCAATCCAAGCTCTGCAAGCTGAGATAACATGCATTGCATTGATGCATTCACATAATTTCACAGTAACCATGAGATAAAACAGTTCAAGGAATATTTCTTTATTCCATTGTTGTGCAAATCTATGTACACTACAAACTGAATGATTGAATCGGTTCTGATATCGCTGTTTTACTAACCTGCCAGCTTATTATTATTTATAGAAAGCCTTCATTTTGTTTGCAAATATTAAAGATTCTAACCACCAGCAAGAATGAGTCCTTACATTCAAAGAGCACCTGTCATATCAGATCCATCATGGCAACAGCACCTGTTAGTGGGCATCCACTCACCTGCTGCCGCCACATCCCTCACCTTGTTCTGTCACTGCTGCCTTACCAGCCATCCCATTAAAACGAATGGGACTGTCGGTGAGTCAACAACGGGTCAGAGAAGGAGCCACTGCGGAACAGAGATGACAGTTGCTCTTTAAAAATTATGATTTGAATCAAGTCTTTTTACTATGGATTTAAATTGTAATTTATATTGACTTGATTTAAATTAAATCCACCCTGGCTGCCAGTGCCAGTGCTGATGGGAAGCCGATCGGCAGACCTTTTTTGGTCATGCCCCTTCGACAGAAGCCGGATGTTCGGCCGGCTTCTGTCAGACCGGCTGCCATACACACGGGTCGAATGTTGGCCAGTGTATTGTGAATATTTTTCGATATTCAGCCCATGTGTACGGCCCTTTATTGCTGCTAGTAATACTCAGATCGTAGTAATGATCCTGCCAGTTGGAAACATTAACCACGCATGAGTAAGAAAAATATCAAGGACAATCAGGAGCGCATGTTCAGCCTATGTTAAATGCACAAAATATAACCGGATAATAATATTTATAGGTAAATTTGATCTAGGGAATATCAGATTGCCTCTTGGGGGATCAGAAAGGATTTTTTCCCCCACTGGAGCAAATTGGATCACGCTTTTTTGGTGTTTTTTGCCTCCCTCTTGATCAACTGTGGGTATTGGATAGAATACATGGTTTTCTATTTGCGTGTGTGTTTTTTTTTTTTCTCTCTTGGTTGAACTGGATGGACGTGTCTTTTTTCAACAAGATTAACTACAGTATTTGACTAGATAACTACTGTCGCAGTTTGAAGCAGGGAAAGCCTTCTTCTTTCCACAGTCTACGTTATGCAAAAATAACTGAATAGAGCTTGATACCCCAAATAATGACTACAGCAGGTGGATGGACTCGGGACCAGATGTTCCATAGCTGGAGGTTCCAAAAGGTTTGCTGGTTGCTTATCCAACCAGCCAGCATCCTGTCAAAATAATAAGACTGTCTTTTTTATAGTATTACACAAGGCAGAGGAATTGTATCTAATTATTTAAGATTTTTCTTAAGATTTTTTTTTTTTCTTGCATAGTAAAACCCCATTCTTACACATCAGTGACTAACTTTGTGTGCACTTATCCCCAACAATAGTGAAACTAGTAATGTAAGATGAGAAAGAAATGAGCTTTCCTAAAAGTACCTTATTTATAGAAAGATTATTGTGAAAGGTGCAGAGCAGCAGATGTCAAGTTATTGCTTCATACTGAAGTTTCCCAATTTGCATCATCAAGTCATAAACTGCCCTCTAGTGGTAATTTCACATTTGTGCACAGTAATATACTGTATACTGTAAACATGTACAAAATTTGGCCATTATGCACAGCACTCAAAAACAATACAAATTATTGTTCTGATTTCTTACTTGATCCTAATAAAATTCAAAAATTAAACAAAAAGATTATTGATCTAAAAATGCGAAAAAGCAAAATATAATTAAAACGAAAAAGCATGGGTATGGCACATGGTGCAGAAAGCACCTCATTTGTTGTCTTGGTATGCAATAACGGTATTATAAATAGCCAAAAATTACTTATAAACTACCAGCAGTTTAGTATTTAGACGTTAACACAGATCTGGATCCAAAGAAAATTGTAGAAAAGCTGTCAAGATTTTCTTACTGGGTGTGTTCCAGTGATGGAAATAGTATTGCAGTCATAGCAATAACATTTTTTTTTAGGGACTGTACATTAGCAAAGCCAAGTTGAAGGCCTTGAACATCTCCTTGCCCACGGCAATGGTGGAGATGCTTCACAGGTCCTTTGGCTTCTCTTGGACCACCTCCTCCTTGTCCTATCTGGATGTTCACCATACCCCTTCGTACAGCACGTTCTATTAGGCAAATTGTCCAAAACGGTTTACTTACTTTCCTCTTGGGAAAAACATACCATCTCATGGCTTGGTAGAATTACAGCTGTGAAGATGATATTGCTACCTAAATTCCTGTATTTTACACAAGTCTTGGCAGTAGCCATCACACCCTACCACTTGTGTGTTCTCTAACCGTGCAAAACCCATTTTATACAGATCTAAACTCTCGAGAGGCCTTGGCCTGCCTCTCCTGCAACACTACTATCAAGCATCTAGGTGGAGGGGTCCGCGCTTAGGACAGTGTGAGAGCTGCTGCCTATTCCAAATTGGTATCTCAAAGGATCCAATAATATAGTATAGTGATAAGGGAATAAGGACGGCGCTGCCCTCAATATATTTGAGTGCTAAAACCTATTACGGTACATAAACCTGAACTGGGTGTACGTATTGCAATCTCACCAGATTTGTGCAAAAGTAACCAAAAACGAAAAACCAAAATATCAATAAGACAAAAAACCAGTACCGTAACCTTAGTACAACCGATACTGCTACATTAAGTGAAATGAAATAAAATAAGATAAAATCAATAAAGTGAAGTAGATCCCCCCAGTGGGTTGAAAAGTAATGTCAAATTAGAATGATACAGTATGCGTGAACAGTGTTTAACTAAAAAAAGATTTTTAAAAAGAAAATGGAAAAAAAAAAAAAAAAAAAAAAAAAATTTTTTAAAAAGAAAATGATGGAAAAAAAAAAAAAAAAAATGGAAAAAAAAAAAAAAAATGGAAAAAAAAAAAAATGGAAAAAAAAATGGAAATATTGAATATTGAGGAATCCATAAAAAATTTTTTTTTTTCCATTTTCTTTTTAAAAATCTTTTTTTAGTTAAACACTGTTCACGCATACTGTATCATTCTAATTTGACATTACTTTTCAACCCACTGGGGGGATCTACTTCACTTTATTGATTTTATCTTATTTTATTTCATTTCACTTAATGTAGCAGTATCGGTTGTACTAAGGTTACGGTACTGGTTTTTTGTCTTATTGATATTTTGGTTTTTCGTTTTTGGTTACTTTTGCACAAATCTGGTGAGATTGCAATACGTACACCCAGTTCAGGTTTATGTACCGTAATAGGTTTTAGCACTCAAATATATTGAGGGCAGCGCCGTCCTTATTCCCTTATCACTATACTACTATCAAGCAGCCCAACTTGCACAGCTAGCCCATTGGCAATCCCCTAGGAGAGTTCACCTGTGAGTCTGCTTAGAGTGGTATAAAACAGAGTCGCGCTTAAAAAGCGCAACTCTGTTTTATACCTTGCTGTTTTTTGTGATATCACACATTTGAGTTTGCTGCTTTTTATCTACCTTTTACATTTTGTCATTTGTAAGCGATTTTTTTCCCCATATAGAGTCTCCTTAGAGGCCTATCTTTGTTTACCTATTTCCATAAATAATCTTCTCTGGCTAACTCCCAAAGAAAGGGGTTCCTTATCCTGCCCAATAATCAGACACTCTTTAAAAATTTGGGATGACCTGAAAGTTAAATATAAACTGATCTCCCCTCATACTCCTTTACTTTCTATACTGGGGAAACCTGCCTTTCCACTGGCACTTATTTCACTTTCCGCATTTCATAGATGGCTACGTTGTGGGTTATACTTGGCTACCCTATTCTTAAACTATTTGGTTATTCATCCTGTCGAAACTCTCAGATATAAATAAAAGCTGGATGCTAGAGCTTTTTTCCAATATCTCCAAATCAAACACTTTCTAAACCCTCAAAGATAAAATTTAAGCTGGATGCTGGAGCTGTTTTCCAATATCTCCAAATCAAACACTTTTTGCATTCACTTATTCAACATAGCAATGCTCTCTCTTCTCTGACCGCTTTTGAGGGTGCCTTCTTGAAATGTGCACGGACCACCTGGTAAGAAGAAAGGGGCAAAAAAAAGGTGGGGGAGGCAAAGATTTGCTTTAAATTAAATATGATTTGGCCCTTGTGTTGCTTTAGTTTAAATTTTCCATCCCCCGTCCCCCCCTTCCCTCCAGAGTGCCGACTATGCTCACTTTCTGCCCCCTTCTCCATTCACAGAAGCTGTACTATAGCTTCAATGAATGAAAAAAGGTCTATGAATGGAGGACGGACAAATTACTAAAAGGTCCACCTCCTCCATTCATAGACTGATTTTGATTCATAGAAGCTGTAGTACAGCTTCATTGAATTGAGGTGGGGGGGGGGCAAAAAGGGTGGCCATTGGTTGGCACTCTTGATGAGCGCATATAACAGGTCCCTTGGCTCTAATGCCCCGTACACACGGTCGGATTTTCCGATGGAAAATGTGTGATAGGACCTTGTTGTCGGAAATTCCGACCGTGTGTGGGCTCCATCACACATTTTTCATCGGATTTTCCGACACACAAAGTTTGAGAGCTTGCTATAAAATTTTCCGACAACAAAATCCGTTGTCGGAAATTCCGATCGTGTGTACACAAATCCGACGGACAAAGTGCCACGCATGCTCAGAATAAGTAAAGAGATGAAAGCTATTGGCCACTGCCCTGTTTATAGTCCTGACGTACGTGTTTTACGTCACCGCGTTCAGAATGATCGGATTTTCCGACAACTTTGTGTTACCGTGTGTATGCAAGACAAGTTTGAGCCAACATCCGTCGGAAAAAATCCTAGGATTTTGTTGTCGGAATGTCCGAACAAAGTCCGACCGTGTGTACGGGGCATAATAACTCCTGCTGCACTGAAAGATTTTGGAAGCGGGGTAGAGTGGGGTCTGAGGACACATAAAATATTTATATTGTCATTCCTCTGTCAGAGGCAGTTTTTCTGTAAATACTGCTCACTGGAAAAGGTTTATTATGATTTTCGCTTCATGGAAATGAATGCTAACCATGTTGTAGGGCCTGTTTGTCTTGGAGATTAGTCTAGAAAAGGTTTTAAAAATACATTATCCATGGTCAAACAGAATTTTTTGTAATTATTTTTTATTGTGTTTGTGCAGTTTTGTGGAGTCTGTTGCAATGTATTGGTAAAGATTTTGCTATCTATGGCTGGTTACCTGGCTGGGGATTGAGTATGTGTAATCTGTGTGGTCTAATTATTTCAAAAGAATTCTGTCTTCCTCATAGACGGTCTTCCTGTTGAAAGAAAATGAATAGTAGGGGCAAGTGTGTGTACCAGGAGATGATGCAGAAAGTGTACACTTTTTGATTTAATCCTTAAATACATTAATACGTATTTTTGGGCCTGGAATCTCACTCTTGTTTTATGATCGTTAAAGCCTAAATTTTGTTTTGAAACGCAAACTATGAATGGAGGGGGCAAACCTTTTAATCATCTGCCTGTCCTCCGTTTATAGATGTGTTTCATTCATAGACACTGTAGTACTGCTTCTATGAATGGATGAGGTGAGCGGAAAGGGCAGGTATAGTTGGGCTATTTCAGTTCTAAATAACCCCGCACCAGAAGATTACAGTGCCGGGGTTTGGGCATTGGAGGAGGATGAATTCACCAAAGCCAGGAGACAGCAGCAGAAGGGACACGTCACACTGATGTCATCTATGTTTTGTTTTTTTGATTTTTAAACTATACTAAAGCTTTTTTTTTATTCAGCCAGCTGCCTTAATGAAGAAAAAAAACAAAAAACAACAGATTTCCCCATCCACACAAGCACTGTACTGGCCAAATTTTGGTCCGTGTGTACCCACCTTTAGGCTTTAACATGCACAATGATAAATCTGCATAGTTCTCTTGCTCACTGTATGTTTATATCATGTAGGGTAGAGCTGCATGATTCTGGCTAAAATGAGAATTTTTGCTTAGCAGATAGATCACGATTCTCTCGCGATTCTCACGGCGTAACATCATCTTTCACATTAAACAAAATAATTGGGCTAACTTTATTGTTTCGTTTTTTTTTTAATTCATTGAAGTGATTTGCACCACAGCTTGTAGACTTTCTAACTTTCACAAAGACCAAATAATATCCACTAATTTGGGTTATTTTTACCAAAGATATGTAGCAATATAAAAATTGTGGCCAAAATTTATGAAGAAAAATTAATAATTTGCAAAATTTTGTCACAGAAACAAAGAAAAATTTGTTTTTTTCAAAATTTTCGGTCTTTTTTCATTTATAGCGCAAAAAATAAAAAACCCAGAGGTGATCAAATACCACCAAAAGAATACTCTATTTGTATGAAAAAAAGACAGAAAATTCATTTGGATACAGTATTACATGACTGAGTAATTGTCATTCAAAGTGTGAGAGCACTGAAAGCTGAAAATTGGTCTGGGCAGGAGGGGGGTTTAAGTGCCCAGTTGTCAAGTGGTTAAGGGGGATGAATTCCTTCCACTAACCACAGGTGCTAGGCAAGGCAAGGCCAAATCAGAGGCATTCTCCATAGGAACTGAGCTACGGGGGGAGCAGCATGTGTTGGATGTTGCCCTGCCTCTGTTTTGCCCAGCTCTCTCCTGCCCACTATCCTGTAGATTGTACTGGGAGATTGCAGCTTGTCCCTGTCGGTAAACCAGCGGCAGTCTGCTCTGCTGCAAGTGTGACAGATGTTGTTGGAGCTCTGAGTACTTCTGGTGAATAGAGCATAATACCCAACCATCACAGGGGTTTTAACCATTACATAGGGAGAGCTGTGTTCTCTCGGTGTAATTTGCAGGAAAAATATACAGTCCCTAAAAAAACTGCTAATAGGACTTTAAAGCTACCATATTTAATATTCACATTTTTATTTGTACAAAACAAATTTAAAAATGTTTTAAAACTACAGAGACCCCAACATATACTGTAGGTGTTGATTTAAGAACCCTGCAGGTTTATATATGGCCAGTTAATAATGACCACAACCCCAGATGGTCAAAAAGGGGGAGTTCCATGCGGGAATCTCTGACGAGTCTCGCAAGGACAAGGCACGCTTCCTCAGGAAGAACTGGCAGGTATCACTTAAGATCACAAACAGATGATCAAAATGAGCATCATGTGCATATATACATATAGATGAATAGAAGCAAATATACAACTATGTGTATATATAATGTACATTAATACTACCTGTAATAGATGCTTAATGCACAAGCAACTTGAAACAAGAGTGTGGAATTATGACCACTGCACATCAAGGGAAACCAATCATATTAACCATGTACTGTATATTATAGTAGGAGAAGATCGGGTTATTCCCTAGGTAAGAGAAGATAGTAAGAGTAGGGGGTAATCACTATATAGGGGGGTACAACCAAGAAGCCACCCCAGTAACAGTACTTTTTGTCCCCTTGCCTAAAGTGGCCCACAATATCAAAAATATAAAAAAAATAGAGCTGGTGGTGAGAAAAAATAGAAGAGGGAAGGAAAAAAGGAGGGATGGAAAGGAAGAAAGGGAGAAAGGAGAGGGAAATGGGAAAGGATAAAGAAAGAAGGGAGGAGTTGTCTAGGGGTGTAAATTTTCATAACTATCCAGAAAAATTTGGATTATATAGGCATGTTGATAAATTATTTAGGACTGAGCTATCAGTTTGACAGCTCAGGTCCTGTACTGCATTTATTTAGGAATAAAAGTTTCAATTCTAGCTTTCTTTATAAGTGCATCACAGGACACAGAAAAAATTGCAATGCATACTCACAGGGTTATGCACCAACTACAGGTGATTGGACACTGGCAAGAATAGACAAGAAGTCCCCTCCTAGGCATTACCCCTTCCCAGTAGGAAAGGCTTTAGTTTTCTTGCCAATGTTTGAAGGTGATGGTCACTGATGTGCAGCTCTATGTATGTTTTTACCAGATTCTCCAACAGGGATCAGGAGACTGGTCTTGTTCTCATCCATTCCTACAGCTATCCTGCTCAGAAGAAAGGTACCCAGACCCCGTACTGGATGAAAAAGAAACAACATGGACATGGTCTTTAATATTGAAGGTTGGCACTGGATCCTGCATTTACAGCACCCTGCGCATTGTTACATTGTCTGGTGTCTAGGAAGGGTGCTGTAGGTCCAGGGCAGGGTTTTTTTCCCTGATGGCCAGGTGCTCCCTGCCCTTTACTTGGGCATTTGATAGTGATTCTATGGCTGGGAGGTGTAGTGTGCTGCTTGGTGTTCACATAGATGCGTGGAAGGATGTCAGCATCCTTAGAAACTAGTCTCCGCTGTACTTGCATTTTAATGCACTTTTATTGAGGGGAAGCCGAGCTCGGCTTCCCCTACACTGTTCTCGGGCTGCCCTTCAGACACACTGTGAAGCAGTGTTAAAAGGGGCAACCTGGAATATTTGGCGCCAGGCTGCAGGGGCAATATGTTCCCCGTTTCTTCTGAGACTGCCTGCGTTGTACACACATGCGGCACCTCTGAATAAAGTCATGAGTGGGGGGTGGAGACTGCTGGTTGTTGCTATTTTCTTGTTCAGTTAATGTTGTTAAACGTTTTAAGCAGTATAATAAGAAAAATAGGGAAAACAACCCTGTGACGGATTGTTACAAAATTAAAATGAATGTGGTTAGCAAATGACACATTCAGGCAAAATAGGAGGTACTTCTGTTGGATTGCGTAACAAAAGATGTACAAAGATTAATAAAGTCATCCATACAAAGAAAAGGAGAAGTGTATACCAAGAAAACTGATGATTGCTCATTTTTGATTTCAGCAATAGGCCTGTACATTTGAGTATGGGTTTATCCCTATTACTTCTAGTCTTCTAAGTCTATGTATTTGCCCACCCGGGAAGTGATGTAAATCAATCCCACTAACTATTGGACGTCCCGGGGGGCAAATAAGACTCTTGTGTATCTTTGGCAGATAATAGATTATCGGGATCCTAGGCACCTGCTCTACATCTGGGGTCGTCTACATGCTGCAGTGCCCGTGTGGCCTACAGTATGTGGGCCGGACCAAGAGACCTTTACAGGTGCGATTAAATGAGCATATTAATAACATACAGAGGGGATTCACTAAGCACTCTGTATCAAAACATTACCTCACCTCTCACCAAAGGGATCCATCTGGTACTATCTTCCTGGGGATCGATAGATTTAGGCCACATTGGAGGGATAGTGTTCTGGTCAGAAGCATTTCACGGTTGGAGATGGCTTGGGTTCATATGTTAAAAACCTATACCCCTTTTGGCCTCAACATTGAAGTTGATGTCAATTCTTTCATTGACAACTCCTAGTTACTTTATGCTATCATACGGTTCATTTTTGATTTCAGCAATAGGCCTGTACATTTGAGTATGGGTTTATCCCTATTACTTCTAGGTGTATCTGTGATGTTTCTTAAACATGTACTTAACTACTAACTGTTTCTGATTTTTAGTGTTAGTGGTATTTGATGGTGGTTTATTTGACAGTGATCAATATAATCCATTTCCTTAACACTCTGTAGTTCTTTTTGATTGTTTGAGGAGAATGGGGGGCGCTTTCCCATTTGGGGAGATGCCGTTATTATTTTGATAATTTTCCCTTTTTTAGACATTTATATTACCATATATTATGGTAGGTAATTTGAGCCTTTATGGCGTACATTTTTAATTATATATAAAAAGGATTCGGTCTGATTGATCGAGCCATTTTTTAGCCTGCTTAGTTAATTTTTAGGGACCGTTACCCACACTGTATTTGCAGTGTCAGTGGGTCTTTTTGTAGCTATGTCATTTCATTTGGCATTTTCCTATTCATATTTTATTATTTCTGTTAGTTACACATTTGACGCTTTTCAAACACCTATTCAATGTTTGATGTGTTTTTGTCTTCTTATGTGTCCATTTTTATTTAGGTTTTTATCTCTAATATGGGCTCCTAGGCGTATTGATTTATTTGCCCTTAGTCTTTCCCTCAAGTGGGATGGCGCCCAATGTGTCTTGTCTCAAGTTTCAGAGAGAGGCGGGGTTGTTTATCTGTATATAAGCGGTACGTCAGGACGCCGCTCGTATCCCGTGACCACGTCCGCTAGTGACGAAACGACGTAGGGGGGAGGAGCCACATCCTAACGTCACCGCTGCACGTTCAGTCCCGGAAGCTACGAGCTGTTTTGACGGCTTTCTTATACTGTATTTGCCTATACATTTGCGCCAATCTATTTATGGTGACGATCCCCACTGATGCTGTGTACCTGCCTGTGAGATCCCGGGCTGGGGTTACAGCCATCTGCTCAGCATGGTCCCCTGTAATAAGGGACCATCGCTTTCCGGTAAGCGCCAATGTTTTTCTGTGGTGGAGGTTTCATCTTTGTACTTATCATTACAGTGTAGAATGTCATCACGTATCACCTTGGGATTTGCTTTGTACAACATGGACTTTTTTTTAATCATCAACTAATATTTACTATCTATACTATTTCCACTTTTTTTTTGCACTCAATATATGGACATTTTGAATTGAACTTTCTCTACACTTGCACGTTTTTTTGATTACATTTGCTTTGAATATTTTCTGTTATTTTTTGCATTTTAATATTTCATTTAACATTTATTATTGTCATTATGATTTGTGGTATTTAACACCGAGTTTTTCCACATTTTTTTAGCGCGACTTTTGTTTTCTAAATTCTGATTGGTGTCGTATAACACATTTACCTTAACCGTTAGCGCAGTATTTTTTATATACGGTATAGATTGCTCAATGTGGACTGACATGTACCATGGAAAGAGACCATCTCAACTTAAAAGGCCTGGTTTACAGAGTTATGCAAGCAGTCAGCGTAGTTAAAATATAATATTGTAGCACAAGTAAAAATAAGGAAAATAATGGCTCCCACCACTCCCCTTGTGGTGGTCAGAGGCGGCTGGGCAGCATAGCACCAGTGGCAGCAAAAACAGGCACACTTGGTCACATTCAGCAGCATTTGCAGAGGACTGGACAAAGCTGACACTCTACAGCCAGCTTAAAGTGGATGTAAACCCTCCATACACCCAGTGAAGTGAACAACCTCAGATGATACACGGAGATTAAACAAATCCTCCTACATAAGTTTTACTTATATATCTGCTGTCTTCACCTTTATATACTGTTTAGAAAGCGCACGTCCTGTTAGAATTTTCTCTTCCTGATTCACCTGTGGGTGTGGATTCTTGCTATACACTGTGAGACAGCTGATTGGAGGAAAGGCACACACCCCCTCCCCACACATGCAGGGCATGTCTGTGAATAGTTCAGCTTTGTACTAATCTATTTATAGCTCCCTCCCTGACACAAACTTCAGGCTCCTGCCTCTGAGACCTTGTCAGAAGTTATCAGGCTGATAACAGAAGAAGTAGCAGGAGACAGCTACCGGACATAGTGCTTTAAAGCGATAAGAAAACTCTGCAGATATATGTGCTATATATGTATTTCACAAATCGGGTTTACATCCACTTTAAGCAATAAACAGCAGTGAGCAATTCTTCACAGGGGCCACGTGAGTATACTCTGGGCTTCTCCAAGGGTAACCAGCGCACTGGTGCAGTAGCATGGTGCCGTCTTAGCTGACTAAGGGATTGCTACTTAGGTTAATTCCTGGTTTAGTGCATCAGCTGGCCATATTTCTCACAGACTGAAGAAAGGTGGGGATGCAGGGGGAAATGGGTCCCAAATCACGCTGTCAGGTAGGGAGGAACCTTTATGTAGCCTCCTGGTATAGTTTCCCTGAGGGGTCTATCTGCTTTTTGTGGCTCTGACTCCCCTCCCAGCTTGTGTACTTCCGACACCTCCTGGGCACCTTCCTCCAGTTCCTTTGTGACAAAGTAGTATTTGTCACCTGCGTTAGCAGAGATGCTACAACAGCTTTCCAGCATTCTGGCTGGTTTGGGCCATCAAGGCCCCAAACTAAGGCATCCCCCCACTCACCCCCTATTAATGGAGGAGGAATGATTTGGAAGCCCATGATCGTGTACCTGAAGACGGGGAGGTGGAAGACTCCTCTGCTTTGTGCCATAGTCTTCTTAGAAGTTTTAGCCCCTTGAATCATTATGGCCTTTGTCACAAGATCCTCCATCATTTCCCATACATCCTCAGGGAACTTAGGGATGTTTTGTATGTGGACTGGGCTCACCCCAACAAGGTTTTCTTTCCACAGAAGAGATTTGCTCAGCAGTACCCCATAGAGGAAAAATTCACTAAGAAGTAGTGTATGCCCTTGGTCGATACAGCAATCTCTTATCTCAACAAGAACATTACTTGCCTGGTGGATAGAGTTCTGTTTTTTAAGGATGGTTCTGACAAGTATATGAAAACCTTGTTTAAGGTGTTTTTTGCCCTGGTAGGTGCAGCTCTACAGCCTTCGACTGCAGGTTATCGAAGTCTGCCAGAGCTTTAGAATCTATCCAGGGGCATGGAGTCCTCTAATGGAGAAGCCAATTTAGGTGCATCTGGCAGGCTTGCCTCATGCCCTTGCCTTGAGGGACTCCATTCAGCAAATTTCTTGCATCAGGCTTTTATACAGCAAATGCTTAGGGTTCTTTAGCTAAAATGTTGGTCTGCTGGTGAGTTTTCCCTTTCACTGGGAAAATGATATTGGGCCTGACCTGGAGTTCTTTGTTACCACATAAATTGTGTGTGTTACATAAAAGTGGGTAAAACAAAGAAGGAGGGGTACCACGTCCCAGCTTATAATAAAGAATACTAGAAAATTAGCCAATGGATTTTTAAAAGTTCCTTTTAAGGTAAGATTACAAGTACATTTCTAGAATTTAAACAGCAATTTTTTTATTTACATATATCACATAAAATCAACCCATAGATTATTAACCAGTTCCCGCCAGAGTTAAGCATATATGCAGCCTCTCGGCGGGTGGGCTTTAACTCCAGGAAGTCGCATATGTGCGACCCTATTTAAACAAGCAGTACTTCTGTGCTGAGAGCGTGCTCCCTGCATGCTCCTGCCACAGTTACCAGAAGGTAACAGAACGCTCCCAATAAATACTTGATACGTGATCAGGAGTTTCCGATCATGTGACCACTGCCAATGACAGCATTTAGAATCTCTTAAAGGGCTGGGAGGGGGCAGTGGGAAGGGGTTTAAACAAAGAGTTCCAATATACTGTATATCAAACCCTCCTTTGAATGGATCCCCCTAACCAATATCTTATGCCATCATTATTCAAATGGGGCTGTGAAGCCTTAGTATTTATCAATCCTAATATCACATTGAAAACTGTTATGTGGATCCAAACTTCCTCTACATTTCGCAGACTACCCCGCTTCTTCAGGAGGATAGGAGAACAGTGATCTGTCTGAACATGATAAAAACATACTGCATTTAACAACAATTCAGAGTAACAACACATTATTTTGATGTTTCATTTAATTTTCAGTTCAAAAAATGAATTAAGGACTTTACTCACTAGAAACATGGCTAAAATCACCCAAATGGACAGGATATGCAGTGTGGGTTTCCCTAGGGCTGAGCGCAGGGACACATCAAGGGGACCACAGGAGAGGAAATAAATCGAACCGATAATAAAACAATTAGATCTGTATATTATCCCTTCCCTCTGAGGTATTTTACAGTTGAATACAACTTTAAATGTCTCTACCCACCTGAAGTTAGCAGAGGATATATTCTACTCACATGGCGTTGTGTTAATATATATAAATTAATGCACTTTCAAATTTGGAAAATATTAGCTCTGTGGATATCAAAGATAATATAGATAGCAAATAAAAAGTTAAGTAAAGAAGAGGGCTACAAGATGCCTAGTAATATGTCCAAAAGAGATTCTGGCCACATTACCATAGTGCATCATTTATAAAACAAACACTATATAAAAGCAATCAGCCAACAAAAAAACAACAAAAACAGAATCTATAATAAAGATGTATAGTGTAGTGTGCATCCCCTGTATATAGGTGGCTATGTGCATATATTAATCCAGTAAATGATCTCCTATGGGCTCATTTTTCTGTGGGAGGCGGCAGGGGGCATTTTCCATAAAGATCTCATGGAAGTATCCTCTATATAGCATTTAAATCTGCCAAGCGACAGATACTCTTTAATCTACTTCATGGAGCTGAAAAATGTTCTGCTCAACTGTGCATTTTGGTGACTGTATACAGCAAAATAATCAAGGCTATTTTGTTATAGTAATGTAATCTGTCTCATCTTGTTGGGAATTCAAATGCACAAATTACTACAAAATTCCCCTGATTACAGCCCCGCCAGGCATACACATACAAATACACGGGAAAGTCACAAACTACATCAAGGTTCCTCTGTAAATAATAGCACTTATTGTAATTTGGAAGAACCAACATTGCGACATATAGCACTGATTACAGTTGGGGTGGGCCTACCTTGGCTGGGGTTAGCCAGTGGAAGTCAAACATTCTAAAACACAACCGGCTCATATCCAGCCAACATCCATACTATATTAGATCATCCTAAGTAATCATACTCATAAATGCACATATAGCCACATTTTTTTAGTATTGAATGGAGTATGGAAGGTTTAAAATACTTGTCACATTGGGGAGATTTCCCTTCATATTCTATACCCAAAATACAACAGGATAAGAGAGGAAATCTCTCCAGTGAGTAGAATTGACCTCTGAGGCTGACTATACACTAATAGAATTTAGTTAGACCCCTTTCACACTGGGGCCGTGGCCACGTTAGCACTTTAGCGATGTTTAAGCGACGCTTTTCGGCCGCTAGCGGGGCACTTTTAACCCCAAATAAGGGGTTAAACATCCGGTCCTGGTTGACATAAATGTGATGATTTGTTTTTAGCAGTGTATGTACATTGAACTCATACATACAGGAAAGTATAAAGAAAATCATCCAGCTGATTATCCTAAAGCTTTTTTCCATATATTAATAAACCCATTCATGCACATCTTGAATCATGCTTGGAGTTTTTCTGCAGTTACTAGCTCAGAGGATTTTCCCTTCAAGCCCCTACATTGTCCCACGAAAATGAAAGTGAAAATAAACTCTTTACTGGAATGATGAAACAAAATGCAATGCCTCATCCTAGAAATGGATAAATTAATATGCTGCACTGACCGTGAACGTCCTTACAATGAGGCTGGGTTCACACTATCTTCGCATGCGGCTCACAGCAGGGGTCCGATGTGTCCCCGTTCACCATTTCAGGTCCGATTTCAGCCTGAATTTTTGGCTGAATTCGGACCTGAAACAGACCAAAAGACGCACAGGACTCCTCTGCAAACTCGCACTGTAGCCGCAGCGGAGATATGTGAACCGGCTCCATAGAGAGCTGGTCAAAATCTCCTGCTATTGCAAATGGGATGCGGGGAACCCGCTTCTCATTCGTGTGAACCCAGCCTAAAACACAACTCAAGTATGCAGAAACCAATAGTTCCACTTGTTTGCTCTGCATCTGTTTGCCTTTCTTTAAACATTTGTCTAAAATTTTCTACCCAAGGGCTCTTTCACACGTGCGTACCGTTCAGATTCGCCTGTCAGTTTTTTAGCAGATCTGAACAGTCGCTCCATACATCCCTATGGAGTGATGGATGTCAGCGGTGACATGTCCGCTGACATCCGATCCGCCTCCGATCCGATCCACTCCGCAAAATCCAGATGGATGGAAACCCTATTTTCCATCCATCTGGCGAATTGGATCAGATGAAAACGGACAAGCGGCCCGTAATCATCCGATCCCCCCATAGAGGAAAGAGGAGATCTGACAGGTCCGTCCCTGCACAGTGTGCAGAGACGGACTTGTCATCTGCCGTCTCAGTGGGGATCCAGGGAGCGATCCCTGCGGAGCAAGCGGATGTCTTAATATGGATCCACACATGTGAAAGGGGCCTAAAGTGTATTACTAATTTTGTAGTCAAATTGGGTAACACTTTATATTTGTTATACAGTACATTCCTATTGGCATAGCATAGATTGAAACAAATACTGGTTACCTTTTTAAGTGCTTTTGTTTGCTTAAAGTGGTTGTAAAGGCTGAAGGTTTTTTTAAAAACCTTCAATGTGCTGCTCCCCCCCCCCAGCCCCCCTAATACTTACCCGAGTCCGAGACCGATCCTGTGCACGGGAGCATGTTTTATTGAGGGATATTATGTTTTATTGAGGGATATTCATTTGGATAGGGATTGGAGATTATGGGATGCCCACTTGATTTCAGAACAACTTCAGGGACAACTCTTCCTAAATAGAGTCCCATATACAGTCTCTATGTACACTCCACTTCTTTCTCCAGCACTGACTTGCTTGCAGAAATCCAGCTGGGACACGTGAAGAATCTGACAAAGCACTTAGTCAGATGAAGCAATAGCCTGTTATAGGCAGGAACCTGAGGCCCCTTGGTTGTGTAGGAAAGTTCAGCGTCCAGCTACATTCATCCTGTGGCTACTGGTCCCAGCACCTCCTCTTCAGGCACTGCCAACCAGTCTGGCTTCAGCTGCCTATTTACTAGCCCTCCAGGCTAACTTCTCCACAGTCCTCCAGACTGACACTGACCAGCCCACCTGGCTGTCTCTGAGATCTCCTGGACATGCTGACCTGCTCCTGCTGTCCTCTCACTTGCTCCCGTGCCTCTAGGAAGGGTCTCCTCCATGTGTTTTAGGGGGAATCTTCCAGCACCCAAGCCCCAGAGCTGAAGGTAACCCCCCCCAGACTAGGGGCCACCGACAACCTCCTCAGCACTCCATCTCTATCTTCCACTTGACTGGCACTGCTGGCATGACTCATGTCAATTTAAGAGGAGAGCTTTTATTTGGGTATATTTATAAATCTGCACTTTATATGGATTATTTATTTATACACTTTTATAGCACTGTAGGATGAATCTGGGAATACTGTGATTCATAAGATATAACCAATAGCACTATAGTCTGTAGTAAATGTAGGCATCCTTATCCAGAATATTTTTGGATAAATCCGGACCGAACACAAAGGCACGGGTCAGCATCAGGCATACTACATTTCATACAGTTATGTAAAGCCATATTGAAAGCCTTACATGAACAGAAGTACACATAAAATATTTATATTGTCATTCCTCTGTCAGAGGCAGTTCTGCTCACTGGAAAAGGTTTATTATGATTTTCGCTTCATGGAAATGAATGCTAACCATGTTGTAGGGCCTGTTTGTCTTGGAGATTAGTCTAGAAAATACATTATCCATGGTCAAACAGAATTTTTTTAAAATTATTTAAATTATTTTTTATTGTGTTTGTGCAGTTTTGTAGAGTCTGTTGCAATGTATTGGTAAAGATTTTGCTATCTATAGCTTGTTACCTGGCTGGGGATTGAGTATGTGTAATCTGTGTGGTCTAATTATTTCAAAAGAATTCTGTCTTCCTCATAGACGGTCTTCCTGTGGAAATAAGATGAGTAGTAGGGACAAGTGTGTGTACCGGTGTTCTGCCGAGAGAGTTCCCCCCGGCGGATAAGGACTCCCCTGTACTGCGCAGGCGCATCGCTTGCCCAGTACGAGCCGCCGAAAATAGCCTGAAGCTGAACAGCTGAGAGTCAGCTGTACACGGCGCCTGTAACAGGGCCCCTCGCAGGCTCGCTTCGTTCGCCGCGCTTCGGGCACGGCCACACTTTGCTCGGCATAGTTTTATCAAACTCTGTGTCCACTTGGATGGTGGGGCTTGAACCTGGACTCAGTGCGCAGGCGCCGTGTAGAGCTGACGATCAGCTGTTCAACTTTGGAGATTTTCGGGGGCTCCGTAGTCGTTCGTACTGTGCAAGCGCAGCGCATGCGCAGTACAGGGGGTCCTTATCCCCCGGGGAAACTTTCTCGGCAAGACACCGGGAGATGATGCAGAAAGTGTACACTTTTTGATTTAATCCTTAAATACATTAATATGTATTTTTGGGCCTGGAATCTCACTCTTGTTTTATGATCGTTAAAGCCTAAATTTTGTTTTGAAACGCAAACTATGAATGGAGGGGGCAGACCTTTTAATCATCTGCCTGTCCTCCGTTTATAGATGTGTTTCATTCATAGACACTGTAGTACTGCTTCTATGAATGGAGGAGGTGGGCGGAAAGGGCAGGTATAGTTGGGCTATCTCAGTTCTAAATAAACCCGCACCAGAAGATTACAGTGACGGGGGTGGAGGCATTGGAGGAGGAGGAGGAATTCACCAAAGCCAGGAGACACAGGAGATATTTAAACTATACTAAAGCTTTTTTTTTATTCAGCCAGCTGCCTTAAAAAAAAAAAACAACAGATTTCCCCATGGACACAAGCACTACACTGGCCAAATTTTGGTCCGTGTGTACCCACCTTTAGGCTTTAACATGCACAATGATAAATCTGCATAGTTCTCTTGCTCACTGTATGTTTATTTTATGTAGGGTAGAGCTGCATGATTCTGGCAAAAATTAGAATTTTTTGCTTAGACGATAGATCACGATTCTCACGGCGTAACATCATCTTTCACATTAAACAAAATAATTGGGCTAACTTTACTGTTTCATTTTTTTTTTAATTCATTGAAGTGTATTTTTCCCAAAAAATTGTGTTTGAAAGACCACTGTGCAAATACAGTGTGGCATAAAATATTGCAACAATCGCCATTTTATTCCCTAGGGTCCCTGCTAAAAAAATTATATATATATATATATATATATATATATATATATATATATATATATATATATATATATAATATTATATATATTATATATATACACACACACACATATATATATATATATATATATATATATATATATATATATATATATATATATATATATATAAACAAGTGTCAGAAAAAGGTTTAGATTTTAAGTGGTTAAACTTCTTGCATTTTTACACAGAAGTTTTATCCCTTTGATCTAAGACGGAAGAGTTACAATGTTGTTAAATCTTGGCAGATTGCCCGAGAACTCTATACTTGTTACATGAAAGAATCGAGACACTCTGCAATATAGATCGTCAGGGGGGTGAATCGAGATCGCGATCTTTTAACGATTAATTGTAAAGCTCTAATACAGGGTATGCAAAAGCAAACAAAAATCAACAGAGAAGCCTTAACCACTTCGCGCCCGCACTATAGCCAAAAGACGGCTACAGCGTGGCGCTCAATTGCCGGGAGGGCATCCCTGGACGTCCTCCTGTTTACAGTCCCGCTGCGCGCCACCACGGGCACGCGGCGGGGGAAATCTGTGTTAGCCGTGTCCCTTGGACACAGTCAATCACAGCGGCCATTTAGCACTCGATCGGAGTGTCCAATGAGAGATGATCTCATATGTAAACATATGAGATCATCTCTCATCATCGGCTCTCCCTCCTCACACAGAGACAGCGTGTGAGGAGGGAGAGCTTCCGTGCTGCCATCTGTCCCCAGTGCCACCTATCAGTGCCATCTGTCCACATCGCCATCTATCCAAAGTGCCATCCGTTAGTGTCATCTGTCCCCAGTGCCACCTGTCAGTGCCATCTGTCCCCAGTGCCACCTGTCAGTGCCACCTGCCTCCAGTGCCACTTGCCCCCAGTGCCACCTGTCAGTGTCACGTGTCATCAGTGCCACGTATCAGTGCCATCTGTTATCAGTGCCACCTGTCAGTGTCACGTGTCATCAGTGCCATCTGTCATCAGTGCCACGTGTCATCAGTGCCACTTATTAGTGCCATCTGTCATCAGTGCCACGTGTTCGTGCCATCCGTCATCAGTGCCAAATATTAGTGCCATCTGTCAGTGTCACATGTCATCAGTGCCACGTATTAGTGCCATTTGTCATCAGTGCCACGTATTAGTGCCATCTGTCATCAGTGCCACGTATTAGTGCCATCTGTCATCAGTGTCATGTATTAGTGCCAACTGTCATCAGTGTCACGTGTCATCAGTGCCACATCAGTGTCACGTGCCATCAGTGCCATCTGTCATCAGTGCCGCATCAGTGTCACGTGTCATTGTTCTGGTGCTCCAGGGCCTTCAAAAGTGTAATAGGTAGTCAAGAAATTAGATGTGTAGTTTATGCTCCTAGAACACGTGACGGCGCTCCCTGCATGTTGGGCCTCTCTAAGTGGCTAGGCTGTGAAAAAGTCCCACACATGTGGTATCGTAATACTCAGGAGGAGTAGCAGAATGTATTTTGGGGTGTCATTTGTGATATACACATTCCATGTGAGAGAAATAACCTATTACAATGACAATTTTGTGGGAAAAAAAAACAACTTAATTTTGCAAAGAATTGTGGGAAAAATGACAACATCAAAAAGCTCACCATGCATCTTACTAAATACTTTGGAAAGTCTACTTTCAAAAAAGGGGTCATTTGGAAGGTATTTGTACTTTTCTGGCTTGTTTGGGTTGCAAGAAATGAGATAGGCCACCAGTACATCAGGGTGCAGCTCTCTGTATGTTTTTACCAGATTCTCCAACAGGGATCAGGAGACTGGTCTTGTTCTCATCCGTTCCTACAGCTATCCTGCTCAGAAGAAAGGTACCTAGACCCTGTACTGCATGAAAAAGAAGCAACATGGGCATAGTCTTTAATAAGAATCGCTTGAATCGGGTTTACATCCACTTTAAGCAGTAAACAGCAGTGAGCAATTCTTCACAGGGGCCACGTGAGTATACCCTTGGCTTCTCCAAGGGTAACCAGCGCACTGGTGCAGTAGCATGGTGCCATCTTAGCTGACTAAGGGTTTGCTACTTAGCTTAGTTCCTGGTTTCGTGCATCAGCTGGCCATATGTCTCAAACTGGTACAGTTTCCGAGGGTCTATCTGCTTTTTGTGGCTCTGACTTCCCTCTCAGCTTGTGTACTTCCGACACCTCCAGGGCACCTTTCTCCAGTTCCTTTGTGACAAAGTAGGATTTGTCACCTGCGTTAGCAGAGATGCTACAACAGCTTTCCAGCATTCTGGCTGGTTTGGGACATCAAGGCCCCAAACTAAGGCATCCCCCCACTCACCCCCTATTAATGGATGAGGAATGATTTGGAAGCCCATGATGGTGTACCTGAAGACGGGGAGGTGTAAGACTCCTCTGCTTTGTGCCATAGTCTTCTTAGAAGTTTTAGCCCCTAGAATCATTATAGACCCCCCATCACAAGATCCTCCATCATTTCCCATACATCCTCAGGGACCTTAGGGATGTTTTGTATGTGGACTGGGCTCAGCCCAACAAGGTTTTCTTTCCACGGAAGAGATTTTCTTTAGCAGTACCCCATAGAGGAAAAATTCACTAAGAAGTAGTGTATGCCCTTGGTCGATACAGCAATCTCTTATCTCAACAAGAACATTACTTGCCTGGTGGATAGAGTTCTGTTTTTTTAAGGATGGTTCTGACAAGTATACGGAAACCTTGTTTAAGGTGTTTTTTGCTATGGTAGGTGCAGCTCTATAGCCTTCAACTGCAGCTATTGAAGTCTGCCAGAGCTTTAGAATCTATCCAGGGGGATGGAGTCCTCAAATGGAGAAGCCAATTTAGGTGCATCTGGCAGGCTTGCCTCATGCCCTTGCCTTGAGGGATTCCATTCAGCAAATTTCTTGCATCAGGCCTTTTATACGGCAAATGCTTAGGGTTCTTTAGCTAAAATGTTGGTCTGTTGAGTCTCTCTACAAGAAGTTGCTGGTGAGTTTTCCCTTTAATGGGGAAAATTTTATTGGGCCTGAGTGACCTGGAGTTCTCTGTTACCACATAAATTGTGTGCGTTACATAAAAGTGCGTAAATAAACAAGAGGGGTACCATGTCCCAGCTTATAATAAAGAATACTAGAAAATTAGCCAATGGATTTTTAAAGATTCATATATATTATCTACCAGTTCCCGCCAGAGTTAAGCATATATGCAGCCTCTCAGCGGGTGGGCTTTAATGCCAAGAAGCCGCATATATGCGACCCTATGTAAACATGCAGTACTTCTGTGCTGGGAGCGTGCTCCCTGCATGCTCCTGCCACAGTTACCAGAAGGTAACAGAACGCTCCCAATAAATAATTGATACGTGATCAGGAGTTTCCGATCATGTGACCACTGCCAATGACAGCATTTAGAATCTCTTAAAGGGCTGGGAGGCGGCAGTGGGAAGGGGTTTAAACAAAGAGTTCCAATATACTGTATATCAAACCCTCCTTTGAATGGATCCCCCTAACAAATATCTTATGCCATCATTATTCAAATGAGGCTGTGAAGCCTTAGTATTTATCAATCCTAATATCACATTGAAAACTGTTATGTGATCCAAATTTCCTCTACGTTTCACGGGCAACCCCGCGTCTTCAGGAGGACAGGAGAACAGTGATCTGTCTGAACATGATAAAAACATACTGCATTTAACAACAATTCAGAGTAACAACGCATTAGTTTGAAGTTTCATTTAATTTTCAGTTCAAAAAATGAATTAAGGACTTTACTCACTAGAAACATGGCTAAAATCACCCAAATGGACAGGATATGCAGTGTGGGTTTCCCTAGGGCTGAGCGCAGGGACACATCAAGGGGACCACAGGAGGGGAAATAAATCGAACCGATAATAAAATAATTAGATCTGTATATTATCCCTTCCCTCTGAGGTATTTTACAGTTGAAGACAACTTTAAATGTCTCTACCCACCTGAAGTTACCAGAGGATATATTCTACTCACATGGTGTTGTCTTAACCTATATAAATCAATGCACTTTCAAATTTGGAAAATATTAGCTCTGTGGATATCAAAGATAATATAGATAGCAAATAAAAAGTCAAGTAAAGAAGAGGGCTACAAGATGCCTAGTAATATGCCCAAAAGAGATTCTGGCCACATTACCATAGTGCAACATCATTTATAATCAAACACTATATAAAAGCAATCAGCCAACAATAAACCAACAATAACAGAATCTATAATATAGATGTATAGTGTAGTGTGCATCACCTGTATATAGGGGGCTATGTGCATATATTAATCAGGTAGATGATCCCCTACGGGCTCATTTTATTGTGGTATTTTCCATAAAGATCTCATGGAGGCACATGGCCACCAGGAGGAGGGAGAGGATTTGGAAGTCCTGTTTGATTGGCCAGGCCTCTTCCCTCCTTGTTGCTTAGTGAAAGCCCAGCTTGCAACGTGGGGGTGTCCTTCTGCCCTTAGGAGCAACAGGACTGTTGGCAATGATTGTACAAGCACAATTTTTCGAGGCACCTGTGCAATACAGGAAGTCTAGGCTAGGTATCCTCTATATAGCATTCATATCTGCCAAGCGACAGATACTCTTTAATCTACTTCATGGAGCTGAAAAATGTTCTGCTCAACTGTGCATCTTGGTGACTGTATACAGTAAATAATCAAGGCTATTTTGTTATAGTAATGTAACCTGTCTCATCTTGTTAGGAATTCAAATGCACAAATTACTACAAAATTCCCCTGATTACAGCCCCGCTAGGCATACACATACATGGGAAAGTCACAAACTACATCAAGGTTCCTCTGTAAATAATAGCACCTATTGTAATTTAGAGGAACCAACATTGAGACATATAGCACTGTTTACAATTGGGGTGAGCCTACCTTGGCTGGGGATAGCCAATGGAAGTCAAATATCATTCCAAAACACAACAGGCTCATATCCAGCCAACATCCATACTATATTAGATCATTCTAAGTAATGATACTCATAAATGCACATATAGCCAAAACTTTTTAGTATTAAATGGAGTATGGAAGGTTTAAAATACTTGTCACACTGGGGAGATTTCCCTTCATATTCTAGCCCTAAAATACAACAGGATAAGGGAGGAATTCTCTCCAGTGAGTAGAATTGACCTCTGAAGCTGACTATACACTAATAGAATTTAGTTAGACACCTTTCACACTGGGGCTGCAGCCACGTTAGCGTTTTAGCGCGGTTTAAGCGGCGCTTTTCGGCCGCTAGCGGGTCGCTTTTAACCCCAAAGAAGGGTAAGGGTTAGTAATGCACTTACAGGTAATAACCTGTAGAAGGCCTGTAGAAGGAGCTGATGCTCTGAGCGCATAGCCTCTTTTATTCAGTTGTTTCTCCCCTGGTGTCTCTCTGCTTCCTGGTGACGTCATCTCCCTGCGCTCCACAGTGGCCCAGACCGACTTTCTCGTGGCCACAGGACGGATTGAGGCTCCCCCAGTCATCTGCCAGATCCGTGGATGCTCGTTTTGGATGCCGATCTACACTTACAGACACCACCATTTACAGATGAGCCTGATTTTATGTTTTTTCCTGTAAGTGCTTTACTAACTAATAAATCGTATCTAATATACTACACTCAGGTTGGCGCTTCCTGTGTCTCTCCCCCTTCCTCAATCTGCTTACAGAGCTGGCTTTTCTCTGAGGACAGCTGCCTCCTGCCACCTCACCCTAAGAACTGTTGCTGTATGGACTATTGAGCCATTATTGCTCTCATATTGCCTGCTATATTACTTCATGTACACAAATATTTGCGCTTACCGTTTTTTCTTTTTATCTCTTCCAAAGATGATGCACAAGAAAGCCCGCAAAGAGTTTGCTGAAGACAAGCAAACTAAGAGCCCTTTCACACCGGGCCGCGGCGTTTTACCGTCGGATTAGCGGCGTATTTTGGCCGCTAGCGGGGCGCTTTTACCCCCGCTAGCGGCCGAGAAAGGGTTAAAACCGCCCGCAATGCGCCGCAATAGCTGATTTCAATGGTAAGCAGCGGTGGAGGAGCGGTAAACACACCGCACCTTCACCGCTCGAAAGAAGCTGCTGGCAGGACTTTTTTTCCCGTCCTGCTAGCACAGCGCTCCGGTGTGAAAGCCCTCGGGTACTGCAGACAATGGAGCAGCTGTTTGAGGGTGGATTGCAGGCGCTATTTTTAACGCTATAGCGCCTGCAATTCGCCCTTGGTGTGAAAGGGGTCTAAGAACATGGATTACTGGAATCCAAGATAAGACCTTTTTGGTTCAGATGGTGTCAAGCGTGTGTGGCGGCAACCAGGTGAGGAGTACAAAGACAAGTGTGTCTTGCCTACAGTCAAGCATGGTGGTGGGAGTGTCATGATCTGGGGCTGTATGAGTGCTGCCGGCACTGGGGAGCTACAGTTCATTGAGGGGACCATGAATGCCAACATGTACTGTGACATACTGAAGCAGAGCATGATCCACTCCCTTCGGAGACTGGGCCGCAGGGCAGTATTCCAACATGATAACGACCCCAAACACACCTCCAAGATGACCACTGCCTTGCTAAAGAAGCTGAGGGTAAAGGTGATGGACTGGTCAAGCATGTCACCAGACCTAAACCCTATTGAGCATCTGTGGGGAATCCTCAAACGGAAGGTGGAGGAGCGCAAGGTCTCTAACATCCACCAGCTCCGTGATGTCATCATGGAGGACTGGAAGAGGACTCCAGTGGCAACCTGTGAAGCTCTCGTGAACTCCATTCCCAAGAGGGTTAAGGCAGTGCTGGAAATTTTTTTTTAAACATTTTCACTTAGGGGGTGTACTCACTTTTGTTGCCAGCGGTTTAGACATTAATGGCGGTGTGTTAAGTTATTTTGAGGGGACAGCAAATTTACACTGTTATACAAGCTGTACACTCACTACTTTACATTGTACAAAGTGTAATTTCTTCAGTGTTGTCACATGAAAAGATAGAATAAAATATTTACAAAAATGTGAAGGGTGTCCTGACTTTTCTGAGATACTGTATATATATATATATATATATATATATATATATATATATATATATATATATATATTTTTTTTTTTTTTTTTTTTTTGTTACAGTTACATCCGGTCCTGGTTGACATAAAAGTGATGATTTGTTTTTAGCAGTGTATATACAATGAACTCATGCATACAGGAAAGTATTAAGAAAATCATCCAGCTAATTATCGTAAAGCTTTTTTCCATGTATAAATAAACCCATTCATGCACATCTTGCATCACGCTTGGAGTTTTTCTGCAGTTACTAGCTCAGAGGATTTTCCCTTCAAGCCCCTACATTGTCCCACGAAAATGAAAGTGAAAAAAAACCCTTTACTGGGATGATGAAACGAAATGCAATGCTTCATCCTAGACATGGATGAATGAATATGCTGCACTAACCGTGAACGTCCTTACAATGAGGCTGGGTTCACACTATCTTTGCATGCGGCTCACAGCTGGGGTCCGGTGTGTAGATAGATAGAGAGTTGGTACTTTTCGCTATGTATTTCTTTAACGATTACTGGTCTAGTTCATAGATATATAGTATCTCAAAAAAGTGAGTACACCCCTCACATTTTTGTAAATATTTTATTATATCTTTTCATGTGACAACACTGAAGAAATGACACTTTGCTACAATGTAAAGTAGTGAGTGTACAGCTTGTATAACAGTGTAAATTTGCTGTCCCCTCAAAATAGCTCAACACAAACTTATTTGGTTCAGATGGTATCAAGCGTGTGTGGCGGCAACCAGGTGAGGAGTACAAAGACAAGTGTGTCTTGCCTACAGTCAAGCATGGTGGTGGGAGTGTCATGATCTGGGGCTGTATGAGTGCTTCCGGCACTGGGGAGCTACAGTTCATTGAGGGAACCATAAATGCCAACATGTACTGTGACATACTGAAGCAGAGCATGATCCCCTCCCTTAGGAGACTGGGCCGCAGGGCAGTATTCCAACATGATAACGACCCCAAACACACCTCCAAGACGACCACTGCCTTGCTAAAGAAGCTGAGGGTAAAGGTGATAACCTGGCCAAGCATGTCTCCAGACCTAAACCCTATTGAGCATCTGTGGGACATCCTCAAACTGAAGGTGAAGGAGCGCAAGGTCTCTAACATCCACCAGCTCTGTGATGTCCTCATGGAGGAGTGGAAGAGGACTCCAGTGGTAACCTGTGAAGCTCTGATGAACTATATGCGCAAGAGGGTTAAGGCAGTGCTGGAAAATAATGTTTTAAACATTTTCACTTAGGGGTGTACTTAGGGGTGTACTCACTTTTGTTGCCAGCGGTTTAGACATTAATGTACAAAGTGTAATTTCTTCAGTGTTGTCACATAAAAAGATATAATAAAATATTTACAAAAATGTGAGGGGTGTACTGACTTTTGTGAGATACTGTATATATATATTTTTTTGTTACAGTTACATCCGGTCCTGGTTGATATAAAAGTGATGATTTGTTTTTAGCAGTGTATGTACATTGAACTCATGCATACAGGAAAGTATAAAGAAAATCATCCAGCTAATTATCCTAAAGCTTTTTTCCATATATTAATAAACCCATTCATGCACATCTTGAATCATGCTTGGAGTTTTTCTGCAGTTACTAGCTCAGAGGATTTTCCCTTCAAGCCCCTACATTGTCCCACAAAAATGAAAGTGTAAAAAAACCCTTTACTGGGATGATGAAACGAAATGCAATGATCTCATCCTAGACATGGATGAATGAATATGCTGCACTAACCGTGAACGTCCTTACAATGAGGCTGGGTTCACACTATCTTTGCATGCGGCTCACAGCAGGGATCCGGTGTGTCCCCGTTCACCGTTTCTGGTCCGAATTCAGCCCAAATTTTTGGCTGAATTAAGACCTGAAACAGACTAAAAGATGCACAGGACTCCTCTGCAAACTCGCACCGTAGCCGCAGCGGAGAAATGTGAACCGCCTCCATAGAGAGCCGGTCAAAATCTCCTGCTATTGCAAATTGGATGCTAGGCGCATTTAGCACTTGAGTGTTCATTCATTTCAATAGCCAGAATAAATAATTATTATAGCCAATAGAATGAATGCCCAGGCGCTTAATGTTCCTAAACGCATTTTTTAGGCTGCTGTTTATTCAACTGGAGCAAAGGCGTCCAGGAGAGCAAAAAATGTGCATGAGGCCTAAAGTGTAGGGGGGGGGGGGGTTTCACAGCACCCATGATTTTCGTGCTATTTACCCATAGTTTCCAATAGACTTCCATTAAATCACGCATTTTTGGTGCATTTTCTGAAAGCGCATGCAGGACTTTTGGAGAGCTTTCAGAAAATGCACCAAAAACTGCGCAATCTAATAGAAGTTAATGGGAAACACTGGTATAGGTACACTGCGCTGCACCCGTGCTGTGGGCAAACCGCAGCGTTGCAGTGTGAAACCACCCTAAGCTAAATCTTTTATTTTAGATTTGAAAAGAGTGGTGAAGGGTTAGTACCCCCGTTAGGGTGATTGGCTCTTAATCATCCTGGTGACCACTGTCACCGAGAATGAACAAACATTTTGGGTTGCCACCAGAACAGGACAACTGTCTAAGAGGAAATCTCTGTCACCTTGGAGGTTTTCCTTTGGGTGTATATATAAATACAGAAAAAGGATCAATAAATGAATGTACACTAAAATAAGGAAGTAGTGTAAATGCTATCATTAGGTATACTAACTTCATCACAATACATTTTTTATTAGTAGTCCTTACAGCCAAACTCCAGGCAGGTATAAAAACCACGAAGAATGCAGCTCTGTGTTCATTATTACCCCCTAAACGTAAAGCCCAACTCCATGAAATGAAAAAAAATTCACTCTTGCACTGCAGTGGGCCGGGCCAGCAATATATATGGCCAGCTTTATCAGTGCCAAGGTGTCAGGTGATATCATGGTACAGTCCTGTACCCCCTGCTGAGTCTACAGACTGCACAGGAATTTATGAATCAATCATCAGATCAGCTTAGTGATTAACCACTTGCTTACTGGGCACATAAACCCCCTTCTGCCCAGACCAATTTTTAGCTTTCAGCGCTGACGCACTTTGAATGACAATTGCGCGGTCATACAACACTGTACCCAAATGAAATTTTTATCATTTTTTTCCCACAAATAGAGCTTTCTTTTGGTGGTATTTAATCACAGCTGGGATTTTTATTTTTTGCTAAACAAACAAAAAAAGGTGGACATTTTTGAAAAAAAAAATCATGTTTCATAGTTTGTTATAAAATTTTGCAAACAGGTAATTTTTCTCCTTCATTGATATGCACTGGTGGGCACTGATAGGCTGCACTGATGGGCACAGATAGGCACAGTTAAGGCGGCACTGATGGGGACAGGTACAGCGGTACTGATGGGCACAGATAAGGCGGCACTGATGGCCACTGATGGGCGCTGATGGGTGGCACTGATAGGTACCACTGATGGGGGGCACTGATGAGCGGCACTGATGGGGGGAACTGATGGGCACTTATGGGCACTGGTAGGTGACACTGATGGGCACTGATAGGTGGCACTGATGTGCAGCACTGTTGTTGTGGCACTAATTGTGGGCGCTGATGGGTGGCACTGTGGGCACTGATGGGTGGCACTGATGGGTGGCGCTGGTGGGCACTGGTAGGCGGCACTGCTGCCTATTGCTAGGTGTCACTGGCAGGGGGCACAGATGATCGGCGTGATCGGGACTGATGTCCCTCTCACGGCCGCCGGTGATCAGCTTTTTTTTCCCTCCTCATGCTGTCAGCCCGAGGAGAAAAAATAGCCGATTACCGGCTCGGTTTACATCACATGATCAGCTGTCATTGGCTGACAGCTGATCATGTGGTAAGGAGTCGGGACCGACCCTTTACTCTGATCTGTGATCAGGCGAGTCTCATGAACTTGCTGATCACCGAGCGCGCCGCATGCGCCCTGCAGGGGGCGCGCAGGCCGCTCGTGCACGGGACGACGTCAATAGACGCCGTCCCGGCAATGTAGGTCCGCGCCGTTGCCGTCATTTGGCAATAGCGCGGATCTGAAGAGGTTAAGGGCTGCCATAGAAGGCTCAAATTCAGCAGGAATCAGACAACATTTGAGCCATAGGTGTCCCTGACTGCACCACCCGGTCAACAAAAGTCAAATTTTAAATAGATTTTTGTCAAAAGGAGCCAGGTGGAAAATGTTTGGCTGAACAGTACCTACATCCAATCAGATGCAGTCCTTGTTTGGGTATTCTGACAGCTGCTGCCAGGGTCCTGGCTATCAGAATACAATAGCCAGCAGGGGAGATTCATCCATCCACATAGTTTAGTGTGGATGCAGAAATCTAAACATGTAAGGCTAGCCTTAAAGCCTCGTACACACGATCGGATTTTCAGACGGGAATTATGTGTTGAAAGACTGTTGGCCTAAAATCGGACCATTTGTACGCTCCATCAGACAATTGTTGTTGGATTTTCCGGACAAATGTTGGATGGCAGGCTTATACATTTCATTTTCCACGGACAACGGTCTGTTGTCAGATTTTCCGATCGTGTGTACACAAGTTCATCAGACAAAAGTCTGCAAGTCTAAAGTACAAACGTGCATGCTCGGAATTAATGCTCACCAAACACAACATTAGCAGAAGGTGCCCAAAGGATGGCGCTACAGAGCTGAAAAGCCACGTAGTACGTCACTATGTTCGTGTTTGTTGGCCGACAATTGTGTGATGTTTGTATGCAAGACAAGTTCATGGCCAACGCCCTTCGGACAAAAGTCTGATGCTTTGTCTGCGGAAAATCCGATCGTGTGTACCAGGCTTTAAAAACTGACTCGTTTTTCACGTAGCATTTGTTTTACAGAGGTTGCGGATTTTACTTTAAAATCTAATAGTACTGGTGTATGTCACAGCAGGTAGAACAGGTCTCTTAAAGCCTTACAGACAAGTCCTGGCATCCATTCCCATTGGCTGTCACAATGTTCACATGATCAGGAGACTGTCCCAACCACCACACGATTGCAAGGTGGTTGCAGCTCTGCCCCATTCACCTAGGGGTATACTTCCAGCCAAGGCCACTGCATGTGTACGCCCCTGGCTTTTGCCACTGTAGCTAAAAGGGGGAGCAGTTGGGGGGGGGTAAAAACTCAGCTCAACCACTTGGTTTTTCCATCCCCCAACCTCAGGTGTTAACGAGTTCCTGATTTACATCTGTGCAGCTGTGTGCTGCGTGTAGGGCAGCCCATTCATTTGAATGGGCTTCCCTACCTGCAGGAACATAGGAAAAGAAGTCTCCAACCCTTTCTTTAAAAACGCGCCACACTGAAAACGCACTGCTGTTGCCAATGTGACAGGGTACCATCAAGAGTTAAAGACACTCCTGCGCGTCTGCTAAAGAGCAGCACATTTTTCTGCGTGTCAGGAATGCGAGCAATTCTGCGCACGTTCCACGACATGAAGTAATGTGAACTAAGCCTTAAAGTGTTTGTAAAGTTTCGTTTTTTTTTTTTTATAACATGTTATACTTACCTGCTCTGTGCAACAGATATGCACAGGGCAGCCCTGATCCTCCTCTTTTTTGGTTCCTCTTCGCTGCTCCTGGCCCCTCCCTCCTGTTAAGTGCCCCCGCAGCAAGCAACTTGCTATGGGGGCACCCAAACTGAGCTGCAGCTCTATATGTCCTTTCAGACGCGGAGCTGCGGTTCAGCCCCGCCCCCTCTCTCTCCTGATCGGCTAACTGACTTTGATTGACAGCAGCGGGAGCCAATGGTGCCGCTGCTGTGTCTCAACCAATCAGGAGGGAGAGTCCCGGACAGCCGAGGGACTTGTGGACATCGCTGGATAGAGATGGGGCTCAGGTAAGTATTAGAGGGGCTGCCGCACACAGAAGGCTTTTTATCTTAATGCATAGAATGCATTAAGATAAAAAACCTTCTGCCCTTACAACCCCTTTAAGCTGGCCATACATTGTACAATTTCCTATAGATTTACCTTCAACTATGTAGTGCAAGGGCCTGCCTGATTGGATATAAATTTAAAGTGTTGTTTAGGTTTGACCTCATATCATATGGTTTTTGGTAAATCTAAAAGGAAATTTTTTAAAGAAAATTGTATAAATGTATGGCCAGCCTTAAGCCCCATACGCACAGGCCAAATACCGCCCGAAATCAGCCAGTACAGTAGACACCGGCAGACATTCGGCCTATGTGTATGGGTCCTTGTTTGACAGAAGCTGATCTTACGGACGGCTTCTGTTGTACAAGCTTGATGGAAAACCAGCAGCTGATTGGCATCCGATCAGCGGTATCAACCATTGCCTGCAAGCGCTGACCGGTGTGTTCTGGTGCAGGGACAGTCCCACTGTCAGAATCAGGGCCGGTGCTACCACTAGGCAAACTAGGCAGCCGCCTAGGGCACCCTGCTGCCTAGGGGGCGCCCGGCCACTGGTTTTCCTACTCTCTTCTCTCTGCAGCAAGCAACTAAGTCTCAGCATCAGCAGGCAGCCGCAGCTCCGTTCACACATAGTGTCATAGGTGCAGCAGTGGTGGAGGACTGTGTCTGTGTCTGTGTTCCGAATCCTGCAGCAAGCAAACATTCATTGATGGGCGCTGGTGAGGCTGCATTTGATGGGCACTGGTGAGGCTACATTTGATGGGCGCTGGTGAGGCTGCATTTGATGGGCACTGGTGAGGCTGCATTTGATGGGCACTGGTGAGGCTGCATTTGATGGGCGCTTTATTAAAAACGTGGGATTTGCATGGGCAGGGAAAAGGGGGTGGATTCACCCGGGGGGGGGGGGGTAAAATGAGGTTTCTCCTAGGGTGTCAAAAATCCTTGCACCAGCCCTGGTCAGAATACAATAGCTCAGCAGGGAGATTGCTGTACTAAAATTACAATTAAAAAAACTTTTTGTGTGTACCAGGCTTTAGACTGGGGTGCCTCGAGGCTGAAAATACTTCTCAAGGGGGTCCTGACTGGAAGAAGGTTAAAAAAAAACCAAAGGATTAGAACACACAGGGGTTATAACCCTCCCTTAAACTGGCCATGCATGGATTGAAATTTGATCCATGTATGTGCTAACTGGTTAAACATAAGTTGATCTATCGGTTGTCTTGTGTACAATCAGCCTGACGGGTGTTTCCCAAATGATCAGTACTGCCGGTGTTCTGTCAAATTAGCCAACTGGTCAGAAACTCCAACCATGTCACTTCTGGTTTCTTTAAACATTCGGTAATTGGAGATTTTGATTAATTCCTGTTTGGACACAAAACTGGCAAGTGAACACAGTACGGCACAGGAAGATTTAGCTGTTTTGACAGCACAGTGCCTAACGAGGACAAAGTTGTCGCCGCCTCGGAGGCGGCCATTTTGTTGGCTAGCATCGGAGCGGAGTAACAATCTCCGCTCATAATATCGTGCACCGGACTCTTTTGGTGGTATTTGATCACCGCTGTGGTTTTTATTTTTTGCACTATAAACAAAAAAAGACTGACTATTTTGGAGAAAACCCATTTTTTTTTACTTTCTGCTATAAAACGAATCCAATACAATAAAAAAAATTTTTAAAAATCGAATTCCTTCATCAATTTAGACCAATATGTTTTCTGCTACATGTTTTCGATAAAAAAATCCTAATGAGCGTATATTGATTGTTTTGCGCAAATGTTATAGCGTCTACAAACTATGAGATATATTTTTGAAATTTGTATTTATTTATTTTTACTAGTAACGGCGGCGATCAGCGACTTATAGCGGGACTGCGACATTGCGGCGGACAAATCAGGCACCTAACTGACACTTTTTGGGACCACTGACACTAATACAGTGATCAGTGCTTAAAAAAATATGCATTGTCACTGTACTAATGACACTGCCAGGGAAGGGGTTAACATTAGGGGCGATCAAAGGGTTAAATGTGTTCCTAGGGAGTGCTTTCTAACTGTGTGCATTTTCCGCTGTCGCCCTTGGGGATCAATGCTTTGGACCAATTGACCATAATGTGAGTATGGGGTGCCTCACAAAGGCCACATGCTTCTCTTCTAACCTCGACCATCATTGATTGCTATATCTTACCTATACTTACTATTTTCTAGATATCTTGCACATACATCAACTCCTGAGGAAGCGAGCAGAGCTCGTGAAACGTGTCGAGTACAAAAGATGTATATGTATATCATGTATCTCCAGTATTGTAACAAACATGTTTATGGCTGTAAGCTATATGCTTCATTATGTTTTTATGCTCATCCACGATTATGTTTTTGGAATTTCAATAAATTCTTATTAATTTATTCTACTCATTTGTTATGACCTCTATGATCAACTCATTTAAAATCCCATGGGCAAACCCCTTTTTTGTATTATATGTATTCAGGGATGGAGTTGTGTCTTATTAAAAGGCATTATCCAGACCGCTCTCTTTTTTTTCTAACTGTGTGGGGAATGTTTTCACTGTGGGAAGGCAGAGATCCGTGTTCCTGCTTAGCAGGAAGACAGGATAACAGCCTTCCCTTGTCACAGAATGCCTATCTACCTTGTTTACATAGGCAGATCGCCGTTCTGCCTGTCTCCCGAACGATCTGGGGGCCCCGGCAGACATTGCGTTCACTGGACCTGCTGATTGGCCCCCACTGTGTCCAATCACAGTGGGAGTGGGTCAACGGCAAGTGCGGAATCATCTACAGGTACATAATTCTGCTCAGAGCGGCCACCCTGCCGCAGTAAATGTGCGTGGAGCGGTCAGCAACTGGTTAAATAAACATTGTTAGTTCTGGTATCGTATGAGAAAAATGTTGGTGTTTGTCCCTTCAGATAATTTTGCATGAACTGTCATGATTGGCTCTCGAAAAGCTGTGTACTAACGATCAGATTTTCGTGCGATCGTTTCAAAAGCGGTGTTTTTTTATCCAATTTTCTGATCGTGTGTACTAGGCTTAAAGCAAGGTTCCAGCCTGTATTAAAAAAAAAATAAAAGTCAGCAGCTACAAACATTGTAGCTGCTGATTTTTAATATAAGGACACCTACCTGTCCAGGGAGCCCGCAATGTCGGCAGTCGAAGCCGACCCGTCTATTGGCTTCGGGTGCAGGCGCCGGCATCCTTACTGAGGGATACAGGAAGTGAACCCTCGCAGTTTCCTACTGCGCATGCGCGAGTCGTGCTGCGCTTTCTGAATGGTCCCGCTGTCTTCAGGGACCTGTGTGTTCTCCAGAAGGCAGAGGGGGGAAGGAGAAGAGGCCCTAAATGATATAGGGTGCTGCGGCGCCCTTACATGGAAGTGGGTGCGAGTACCGTTTTTTGACAGGTATTCGCACCCCCTCCCCCCTGAAAGGTGCCAAATGTGGCACCAGAAGGGGGGGGAGGAAGCAAACAAGTGGAGCTTCCACTTTTGGGTGGAACTCCGCTTTAACGCTATCCAAAATGAAACAAAACATTTGCCTAAAGCCCCATACACACTATTAGATTTTCTGCAGATTTTTGTCTTCAGATTTACCAAAACCATATAATATGAAGTCAAGCCTTAAGGCTCGGTTTCCACTATTGCGACCCCAAAGTTGCGCGATTTACAGTGCGACTTTGCAATGCAATTTTTGATGCGATGTCATGCGACTGGTGAGAACCATGGGAGAACAAGTTGCACCGAAGTCGGAACAAAGTAGTGCAAAAACCTTTTTCGGAGTCGCACCAATTAGAACGGGGACCATTGAAACACATGGATTTTGACTTGTCATGTGACTTGACATGTGTCAAGTCGCACAACAACTCGCAGTAGTGGAAATAGAGCCTAAGACTTTCAATTTGTATGCAATCAGGCAGGCCCTTGCACTACATAGTTTTGGTAAATCTGCAGAAAATCTAATAGTGTGTATGGGGTCTTATACTACTTTAAACTGGCAATACATTTGACAATTCCTATACAATCTCCTTTAAAGCGGTAACATACCTCCCAACTTTTTGAGATGGGAATGAGGGACACCTATCACCAAAAGTATGCAGGCATAGGACACACCCCTGGCCACACCCCCTTAAAGGAGAATTGTACAAAAAAAGAAGATTGGTTGAACCCACAAGTTCTTTTTTTTACCACTACTATTCCTTTATTTTGGCTTTTGGAATTTACAAATGCAGCAATTTAGAAATCAGATGAAAGGTTTAGTGCTGGAAAACACTTTTTGATAGATAAAAAGTGCATTTTATATACATCTATATATAGATCAGACCAAAATGAGGGACAAATGAGGAGGAATGAGACTCCAAATCAGGGACAGTTGGGAGCTATGCGGTAGTAAACCACACCTATTTTATTTTTTATTTTAAAACGTGCAAGGTAAAGGCATAATGTGCTAGTATGAGGAGACATAAACGCTGCACGCAGCTGGTGATGTGCCCATGACGTCAAAGGCTGAATACAGTGTGAATATCTCCTAAACTGTGCAGGTTTAGGAGACATTCACTGTACCTACAGGCAGGGGTGTTGCTAGGGGGTGGCTTTTGGGGCTATAGCCCCGAATCTGAGGCCAATAGCCCCGAGTCTCTGCAGGGGTCCCCGAGGGGAGGCTCTCTGGGGACCCTTATGTAAATGGGGGGGCTCTCTGGGGACCCTGATGTAAGGGAGAGGCTCTCTGGGGACCCTGATTTTAAGGCCTAGGCTCTCTAGGGACCCAGATTTAAGGGGGAGGCTCTCTGGGGACCCTAATGTAAGTGGGGGGGCTCTCTGGGGACCCTGATGTAAGGGAGAGGCTCTCTGGAGACCCTGATTTTAAGGCCTAGGCTCTCTAGGGACCCAGATTTAAGGGGGAGGCTCTCTAGGGACCCAGATTTAAGGGGGAGGCTCTCTGGGGACCCTAATGTAAGGGGGCCTCTCTGGGAACCCTGATGTAAGTGGGGGGGGCCCTCTGGGTACCCTGATGGAAGGGGGAGGCTCTCTGAGGACTCTGATGTAAGGAGGAGGCTCTCTGGGGACCATGATGTAAGGTGATGTAAGGGGGAGGCTCTCTGGGGACCCTGAAGTAAGTGGGGGGGCCCTCTGGGTACCCTGATGGAAGGGGGAGGCTCTCTGAGGACTCTGATGTAAGGAGGAGGCTCTCTGGGGACCCTGATGTAAGGTGATGTAAGGGGGGGGGCTCTCTGGGGACCCTGATGTAAGTGGGGGGGCTCTCTGGGGATATATATATATACACACACACGTATATTACTGTATATACATGTGTATGCCCGCCCAAGCATATGACTTTCTTTACTACGCTGCTATGGGCTCTAGCCCCAGATCTTTTGTAGACCTAGCAACGCCCCTGCCTACAGGTAAGTCTTATTATAGGCTTACCTGTAGGAAAAAGTAAAAAATAAGAGTTTACTTCCACTTTAAATTTTCTAAAACTATTATGAGGACAACTCTAAACAATGTATTGAAAGCAATACAATCAGGCAGGGCCTTGCACTACATAGTTGATGGTAGATCTAAAGGTGATTGTACAATCAGGTTGTATCGTGTATGGGCAGCTTTATCTGTGTATATAGCGGTGTGCCTGCTTTAGATGTAAACACACAAGTGTCAGTATTGAAATACCTGGATTGGACACTGGAGTTGATGACGTCAGGTATGGAAGGGGCAATCCTGGAAGAGCAGACAGAAGAATGATTCTGCAGAGGATTGGAGCCTAGGGAAGTCTATGAAACATTCCAGGAGATCATTGGATAAGCCCAGAGATCAACAGGACTTTTACAGGAGAGAAAAGAAGCAGATAAGAGAACAAGGTGGATATAATAACTAACCTGATCCTGACTTCTGTTTGTTAGCTGACATCCAGTAAGACACCAATAGAGAGAGGGAGGAGACCAGGATGTGTGCAGGGAATAGGAGGGCCCATGTGAAAGGCAGGACTATACACACTGAGTCACCCTCCTCCCTGATCACTCACACTTCTCTGATAAAACAGTCTGGTTTACATTGTGATCGAGCTGATACTGGGAGTAGCAGGTAAGTGATTTTTAATAATCTGACCTCTACGCGTGTCACTGTGTGTTTGGGTGCGCGATATGGGTGATTGTAGCCGTATTAGTGCACTTGCAACAAAACAACAGAGTACTGTCTGTGATACTTTTTAGATTTGCACTAACATTTATACAGGACTACAAATAATGTATCTGCTGACTTTTAATAAAAAGACACTTATGGCCAGTACATACGATCCGAAAATACAAAAATACAAGTATAAAGTGGACAAAAAAATACCGCTTTCAACGCGATCGTATGATAATCGGATCGTTAGTACAGACCTTTTAAGAGCTGATCAGGACAGTTCATCCGATATTATTCGATCGGACAAGCACAAAAATGTTCCTCGTACGTTACCAGATGGTACAATTTTCGTTTGGTCAGTACAGTTGTCGCACGAAAATACAATACAAATACACTACAACACATGATATTACTTTCGATTTTTTGTTTAATTTTTTTTTTTCTGTCGTACGAGAATTTTTGTGACTTTAGTAACCTATTCGATTTCTACTTGCGACTAGTAAGCGAAAAAAGTCGATCTGTCGTACGATTTTCGGATCGTGTGCATGGGGCATTAGACTCAGTACACACTGCAGTGATGCGGGAACTGAGGATGAGCTCCGGCATGTTCGCACAGCCCGCCAGGAAGTCGGTACTGCGCTGCGCTAATCACAGGCAGTGAGACATCTCGGACCACGCAGCAGTGTGAACCGGCCCTTAAGCCTCGTACACAGGATGAGAATATCAGACGAATGATAAATCCCTTTTTTTTTTTTTTTCATGCTAGTCTCATATCGGAAAATGGAGGGGTTACTAAAGTTATGAAAATTTTCATACGACCGATTATAAATTCTAAGTGATGTGATGTATTGTATTCTTTTGTTTTGGAGCATGCGTGGTCTTGGTCACACAATTTATTTATTTTTTTTTGTACAAAGACCATACCAATTACATGAAATTCATTAGTTTTGTTGTTCTATGAGAAACATTTTTGTGCTTTTCACATAAACTGCTGTGTACTAACCATCAGATTATCGGACGTTGGCTCAAAAAGCGGTATTTTTCATCCGATTTTCTGATCGTGTGCACTAGGCATTCGGGTCCATGCACACTAGGAGCATAAAAAAAATGCCAGAATCTCTGGCAGCAAAAAAAAAAAAGCATTAAAAATGCTCATAGTAGCTCATATTGCACAAGAGTTTAGGAGCGATTATGTGCATTTGCCTAATCGTTTTTTCCTTAAAAACATTCCCCTAATTTTTCAATGTACACTTGAAAACGCTAAATGCTGCGTTTCTATGCTTTTTATGAATGTTTAGCATTTTTTTTTTTCTGTGAAAACTCCTGTCAAAAACGCACTTGTGATGGGTTTCTTTTTCTGCCTCTAAACTCTCTTTAAGTATGCCTCTAAACGTCCCAATGTGCATGAACACATAGGACAAAAGTGAGCTGCTTCTACAGGCAGCAAAAAAAAAAAAAAAAAAAAAGCAAAACTCCTGTAGAAGTAGCGTTCTTTAAACCCAGTGTGCACGGACCCTTACTTGTTCAGGGATCCAGTGCCATCCTCACGTTCTTCACAGGCCTTTGGGGCCCTGGTGCTGGCATGTTTACTAAGGGTAGCCGGCTGCGACTCCTTGCGGCTTCACAGTTGCTGCGCTTTGTGAATGGTCCCGCAGCAGCAAATCACAGGTCCCAGAAGGCTGCGGGAAAAGGGGGGGGCGCAGAAGTTTGAGCGGGTACCTGTCAAAACCAGGTACCCGCTCATCCAACCCCCCCACCCCCACAAATAAATGTGTCTGAAAATGGTAACAGAGAGAGAAGGAGGTGGAAAAGCGAAACTTCCACTTTTGGGTGACGCTCTGCTTTAAATATTAGTGCAAATAAAGTATTACAGACCGTTGTTTTTGTGCATGCTACATCATTGATGAAGTACTAGACCCCCTTTCTAAAATAATCCAGGGTCACTGGGTATTTGGGATACCACATATGTCATTTTTTTTAAATTACCAGGCCACACCCCCAGCGACACAGTTATTCATAAACATTTCTTTAAAAAAAAAACTATACTCTATTTTAAAACATCTGGTAACGACTGCAGCATTCCTTAGGTAATACTGTGCTGGTGATGACTTGAAAAACGAGTAGTACCCCTAGCATTTCTATGCAGCAAAACTCTCCACACGACATCATAGAATTGAGTGACGTGCCATTGTGTGACACTTCAATACAGTTTAAAAAAAACTAAACAATGGAATGCGTCTTAACAACACATCACTTGTCCCCTCGCTGCCCCTACACGTCACACACCAGTGCACACACATTTTAGCATGCAGGCTGGTGTGAATGAGCCCTTAAAGCAGGGATCCTCAAACTACGGCCCTCCAGCTGTTGCAGAACTACACATCCCATGAGGCATTGTAAAACTCTGACATTCACAGGCATGACTAGGCATGATGGGAATTGTAGTTCCTGAACACCTGGAGGGCCGCAGTTTGAAGACCCTTGCCTTAAAGTGTCAGTACCCTATGGGGTTCCTGTACTGCTTTCTGTGGTCCTGGAAGCCAGGCTATATTCAGTACTGCTTGAAACGCTATCATGTCTGTCATTAGGGATTGGGGTTGGTTTAACCCTCTCACTTCCAGAGCCGTTTTTTGTGGTGTTTCTTTTTTTTTTTTTCATGTTTTTTGTTCAAAAAAATAATTTTAGGCCAGAAGATATAAAACATCATTATATATTTTCAGAAAGCAGACACCCCAGAGAATAAAATAGTGGTAGTTCCAATTTTTTATGTTAAAAGATATTAGTGCAGCAGGTTAGGAAGTGCAAAATTTCAGTAACAGAGCACATAAGCACAATAAATTACCCATTTTTTGGTAAAATATAAAGATGAGGTTGCCCCAAGTAAAAAAGGATACCCCACAAGTCAAGCCTTAAAACTAGGTGCACCCGTGAAACAGTGACAAACTTCAGTACCCTATATTTTTAGTAAGCAATGGTTTAAAAGCCCCTATAGGTCATAAGTTTTGAATTAATTGTGAATAGTGGGCCTAGAATTATTGGCAATGTATAACGTGTAGTGCAATAACCATAGGAACCCCTGATGCATGTGTTTATGTGTGTGTGTGTGTGTGTGTGTGTGTGTGTGTGGGCTCAGAATTTTGAGGGGGGTTTTAAGTGCTGGGGTGGGACTTTCATTTTTTTACAGTTTTTTTTTTTTAATTTCTATTTTTTTCCCCCTAAAGCGGTAGTAAACCCGCTTGGTCATTTTTACCTACAGGTAAGCCTATAATAAGGCTTACCTGTAGGTAAAATGAATATCTCTTAAACGTGCACCGTTTAGGAGATATTCACCCTGGATGCAGCAAGTAACGTCACCAGTGCATGCGCTCTGAAGGTCTGGCATACTTTGCCGGACCTTCAGAGCTTCGTGCCGAAACTGAGGGCTGAAAGAAAGACCAGGGGAAGATGTCTGCCCTTTCAGCGGTGACAGCACAGCGCTGGTGGGCTTCGTTCCAAGGTAAGTATTTCATAATATACCATGGCCACAGCCACGGTTTACTACCCCTTTACTTTTTATCACATGGGAACAAAAAGTCCTCTATGTGATGATTCTTTGCTGACAGGTTCTCTTTAATGAGATACCAGGGGTCTTTTAGACCCCTGATGTTTCCCCTGCCCTCCATTGAATGTAATAAAGTATAGGTCACATTGCATTGGATCAGTGGTTTCCAAACTGTGGCCCTGGAGCCGGATGTGCCCCTTTGCCTTCCTTTACCTGGCCCTTGGGGCATTATTCCTCTTAGGCCCCATTCACACCTGAGCGTTTTGTAGCTTGAAGCCTGAAGCTACAAAACGCTGGAGGGGAAAAAAATCAATTATTCTTTATGGTGATGGTTCACATCTCCACTCCAAAACGCCTGAAGCCCTAAAACGCCTGAAGCTCAAACAAGTTCTGTAACTTTTTTTTTAGGCAGATTTGGGCGTATTTATGCTTTTTACATTGGTGACCTTTTGACCTTTACAAAATCGCGCGACTTTCTGCCTGAAAACGCTACGCTCAGGTGTGAATGGGGCCTTACTCTTATGAGACACTTTTCGTCCAACTGACACCCAACAGCGGAGCATTTCTCCCCCTGACACCAATAATAGGGCATTATTCCTCCTAATCAACGATGGGGCACTATTCCTTCCCCTAATACCAAACATGGGGTGTTATTTACTAAAGGCAAATCCACATTGCACTACCAGTGCAAAGTGCATTTGAAATTGCACTGAAAGTGCACTTGGAAGTGCAGTCGCTGTAGATCCGAGGGGGACATGCAAAGGAAATAAAAAAACAGCATTTTAGCTTGCACATGATTGGATGATGAAATCAGCAGAGCTTCTCCTCATTTCAGATCTACCCCTCAGATTTACAGTGACTGCACTTCCAAGTGCAATTTCAAGTGCACTTTGCACTTGTAGTTTGCACTTGTAGTGCAAAGTGGATTTGCCTTTCCTAAATGACACCCATGGTGATGTTTATGCCCACTGATGCCTGGAAAATGTCCACTACCACTGGCCACAGTCCGGCCCCCTAAAGTCTGAAGAACAATAAACTGGCCCTTTGATTTTAAAGTTTGGAGACCCCTGGATTAAATTCTTCCCCAGCCATACAGGCTGGAGAAAGTGACACGGGGACCCAGAAGTTTATGCTAGGTTCACACCTTAGCGTTTTTGCACGGGCACGGCAGCCCATTCAAATGAATGGGCTGCCATGCCTGTGTTTCTGCCAAAAAAAGGTGCATTTTAAAAAACGCGGCCCGCAGGGAAATTGTATGGTCTTTTTGACCATGCGATTTCCCTGCAGTTGCCGCACACGCACTGCGATTCTACATGCGTGGGGGTGCCATTCAGAATGAATGGCAGCCCTGGGCGATTCCACAGAGCAGTGCGTTTTCACTTGCGGGTGTGGGAATCGCTGTGAAACCCACAGCCACGCGCACACATGTGAACCGAGGGTTAGACTTAATTTCCGTGCTTACATGCGTAAACGTGTAAAGCGCATGTTCTTGGATGCAGATCTTTGGATTCTAAATGACAGATCTGAATGCAGTGCATGTTTACACTCCTGTATGAATGGCTCCATTGAAAACAATGCAGCTGTGTTTAGATTTTGTAATAAAAAGTACACTTGGGTGCTATAATAAATTGAAATCTTTACACAGAGGGAGCTGTTAAAGGTGTCTGTTCTAAATACGAAGCATTACAACATGTCCTCCGCCTGTCTATACATAGTATAGTACTATATGGGAATTTCCCGGCAGTCATGTGGAGGGGGGGAGACACTTCCACCCTTCCCCCTGAGGAAATGTGTAACTGAGGAAACCCATACAAACATAACCCTGGCAGTGTTAGCTCAGCAGCACACATTTCACAAGTTTGCTGTGAGGAGCAATGTAATACAATGGTGGGTGTGTTCCAAAGTAAAGATAACTGTCTTGCGTAACCTTTTAAGAAGCAATGAGTGGTAAGTCCCTTTTTTTTTGCATGTTTCTGGTGTTTGTGGAAGTAACAAGAAGCAGCTGTTTTAGTCTCCTAGACATGGCTCCTCCACCATCCCCCACACTGCACTGCCTGGTGAATACTTCTCATTAGGAATGAGCATGTGATGATTCAGAACCACACTTTCCATGACAAGGCTAGAGGAAATATCGATGGAGTGCAAGTGCCGAGTTCCATTTAGGCCCCCCGTTTTACCACGCCACATATGCAGTGCAGTGTACCTTTCATGCGGGTTACCTGGGCTTCGCCATGGACGGTTTTGGTGCACGTTCAGAAAACGCACCAAAACCACCTGACGCAACAGAAGTCTATGGCAAGGGCACAAAAATATGGGTACATGGCACTGCACATGCAGAGTGGGAAAAGCGCACTGCGTCAGTGTAAAAGCGCCCTTAGATCTACAAGTCCTTCTGCCATCGTGGAAGATGGGACTTCTAGTCTTTTCATTCACAGATTCTGTGATTGAATGACGTGGCGGTGTGGGCAGAGCTATGCACAGCCATGCCAAATTAAGAAACGCTTCGGAGAGAACTACTGGATTCAGTAAGGCTTAAAGGGGTTGTAAAGCCTATACTTGCCTGCTCTGTGCAATTGTTTTCCACAGAGCAGCCGCTATCCTCTTCTTCTGGGGTGCCCTGCCGGCGCTCTTGGCCCCTCCTCTTAATCGGGTGCCCCCCACGGAAAACCGCTTACCCTGGGGGAACATATGCAGGCTCCAGTCCTGCTGCTGCGTCCATTGACACAGACAGTGGGACTTGGCCTCACCCCCCCCCCCGATCCATGTCACTGGATTTGATTGACTATCAATCTGTCCAATGAGGAGAGAGACAGCGGCTGGAGCCGCTGCGCTCATGCACATCGCTGGATCGGATGGGCTCAGGGAAGGGCAGCTGCAGCACAGAAGGTTTTTCACTGTAATGCATAGAATTTACAACCACTTTTAAGCTGGCTATACATTTACAATCCTGTTGTACAATTTTCCTTTCGATTTACCAAAAACCATATATGAGGTCAAACCTAAACAACACTTTTACTTTGTATCCAATCATGCAGGCCCTTGCATTTCATATTTGAAAGTAACTCTAAAGGAGATTTTACAGAAATTGTAAAAGATATGGTCAGCTTTAGTTGACACCTGTGGTTGGGGTGGCAAAAATAGGTGGTTTTCCAGCCCCCTAACGCCTTGTCTACCAAGGCATATTTATAAACAGGCTGGTATACAAGGAGTCAAAACTGCAGCCATGAAGGTGGAATTCATGTTTTACGCCTGTGATTAATTTTTGTTTAAAAGTGATCCAGGCAACTGTAAAGCCGTCTAATCACTTTTACAGTACCAGGAATGTGCTGCCCACCCACCTCTGTTTACAGCCACGGTGGGTCCCTGGCTCTCCAGTTTCTATGGGGAGCCCCAGTCCACAGTAAATTGCTTGACCACAATGTGCATGAAAAGATCGAGGATCATTCATGCCCCTATCTCTGCAATGAATGAACCCAGAAGTGTGTGTATTATGTTACTTCCAGGATCATAGCTGTAATTCCTCAGCTACTGCAGCCTAGGAGGCAGCTAATCAAGCACTATCTGTGCTTGATTAGCTTCAGTGGAGTGGAGAATAAACTGGGATCTAATAGAACCCTTATGTTTCCCTAAAGAGAACCTGTCACCTGCCCAGTGCTATACCATAGGGGTTTGTTGGCCCTCTTGTGATATCAATAAAGTTAAATGAAGAAAAAAAACAAAAACTTGTAATGAAATAAATAAAAATTATTTAAATAAAATTTAAAGCACCCCCATCGCCCCTCACATACACATGAATGCAAATGCTCACATTGGACATGTACATGCATGTAAACAGCAATTGGACCACACATGTGAGGTATCGCCGCAAAGAGCCATAATTCATGGCTAACGCTAAACGGATAACCTGTTTCATTTTAAACCATTGACAATTGGGTACCATAGTTTATCGCCATTTCATGGGTGCCGGCAATTTTAAGAAATTTTAGAAATTTATAGAGGTTTTTGAGTGGGAATACTGTGTTGTGAGCCTAGGGTTTGGCTCAGGGATGCAGCGCAGACCAATCACTTATCCACAGGGATCATTTTTGCTGCACCGCAAAGCGCAGTATCCTGGGCGCAGCATCAGTACAGCCCCGCCTGGCTGCCTTTTGCAGCTAATCAGCTTTTCTACTGGGGCGATTTTTTTTTTTTTTTTTTTTTTTCAATTTCTTCCACAAAAACCTGCATCTTTTTTATCTCCAAAAAAAATAGGTATTTAGGAAGTGACCGTGTTGCCTCCCGATTGCCTGACAGCTGTGTCTGCACCACTCTATGAAAAGCAATTCACTGCGGATTACTCTTCAGGCGGCAGTGCTACTATAAACGAGCCCTAACACTGAGGGTGGAAACATGGTCAGAAAGGTATACTAAATCTAACCCTTCCCCCTCCCTGTGCCTTGTTTTACTTGGTGTATGTCCAATTTTGGTCCGCTGTGCTGTTTTGGCATCCTATTCAAATTAATAGGCTTAACACAATGCACTATTATGCGTGTGCACCGCAGAGGACCGCCATTTTGTGTGTGGGTCCTCAAAAAAAGTAGATAATCTTTACGCCTCACGCACACTGGACGTTTTAACGCTGCCATGTTTTTTTTTTTGTTTTTTTTGTTTTTTCTGTCTCTAAATGCATGTTAGCTTATATCAGTGATGGCAAACCTTGGCACTCCAGATGTTTTGGAACTACATTTCCCATGATGCTACACTACACTGCAGAGTGCATGAGCATCATGGGAAATGTAGTTCCAAAACATCTGGGGTGCCACGGTTCGCCATCACTGGCTTATATGGTGTGTTTTTATAAAGGTATTTCGAGGAGCTGACAGGTAGGGGTGTTTAGTGACAGAAAAAAAAAGACCCACTGCCAGCACATCCAGGAGCAGCACTTTTTTAGCAGAAAAAAAGCTTGACATGGGTAAATGCATCTAAATGTGCGTTAACGCTAGGTGTGTTTAGCACAGGGGCATCAATTCATTTCAGTGGACAGAAATGAATAACGCCCTTGCTTTGTGCAAGACCATTGCACAGAGCAGGTAAGTATGATATGTTTATTTTAATTTAAAAAAAAAAACTAACCTTTTACAATCTTTTTAAATGTTTTGTCTCAAACCTCTAACTGACCCTTTTGCTGGACAGCTTGCAGGAAGTTGAATAATAATATTAGACTTACTGTCCAGAGCACCAGGTGAAACCGGAGCCTAAAAAAAAACTTTTGCAGACACCACATCCAAGGCTGGATTCACACCTATGCAGTTTTAGTGCTTTTTGTATTTTGCAGATTTGCACTACAGTCCATTTAACATGGTTTCCTATGGAACACGATCTGTAGAGCAAATCTGCAAAATGCAAACAGCACTAAAAATGCATAGATGTGAATCCAGCCTAAGAACTGGTGAGCTTCAGTATATAGTTTGTTCAGCAGTTGAATTTGGAAACAAAATATCCATTAAAATGCAAGTTTCTTTATCCAAGGCCCCTTTAACACAGGAGGACCAATCGTGTCAGTTTTTTTTAAGTGGACCTGATCAGACCATCGCAGGGATCTTCAAACTACGGCCCTCCAGCTGTTGCAGAACTACACATCCCATGAGGCATTGTAAAACTCTGACATTCACAGACATGACTAGGCATGATGGGAATTGTAGTTCTTGAACAACTGGAGGGCCATAGTTTGAAGACCCCTTATCTATTGCCCTCTATGGAGCGCCGGATGTCAACTAACATGTGTCCATTGATACTCTCTGACATCCAATCCACTAAAAACAGATGGATGGGGAACCGTTTCACATCCATCTGGCGGTTCAGATTACAGTGTCTGTGTCCTCTGCATAAGCAGAGCGGACACGGACCTGCCATCCACCTGTTCAGCAGGGATCAGCTAACAGATTGCTCGCTAAGCAGGTGGATCCGCTGGCGGAGTCGTCCGTCTGAAAGAGCTGGGTTGTTACTTTCAATGGAATTTTGTCGCGCAGACAATGCTTCTTTGCTACTAATAACAATTCATGGAGTCCCTCCCACTATTGCTAATTGGGCTCAATTTGAATTTCCTTGCTGCTAAAGCGTTGCGAGTGAGAGATTTGCTTGCTTTACGTGACCCTAACATACACCAAAATCATTTGACTAAATGGAAACGTTAACCCAGCCAAAAATTTACAACCTGCCAAACAGACTTCTTTTAGACCCCTTTCACACTGGGGCATATTCCCAGCGCTTTAGCGCTAAAAATAGCGCCTGAAAAATGCCTCATCTGCAGTCCCAGGGTGAAAGCCCTAGCGCTTTCACACTCGGGTGTTGCTCTTGCGGGACGTTAGAAAAAGTCCTGCAAGCAGCATCTTTTGGGGCGGTTTGCGAGCTGTGTATACACCGCTCCTCCACCGTTCCTGCCTATTGGAATGCATGGGCAGCGCTTCCGAAGCGCCTGCAAAGCACTTCGGCAGTGGCATTACATGGGCGCTTTTAACCCCTTCTAGGGGGTTAAAAGCGCCCCGCTCCCACCCGAATAGCAGCGGTAAAGCGCCGCTAAAACTAGCGGCGCTTTACCACTACCGCCCCAGCGTGAAAAGGGTTCTTAGAAAAGTTTTCTCACAGGTAAACTGTAGTAGTTTCAGGATCCCCATATATCCTAACTTGTAATCTTTAAGGTATGAGAAAATACATTTCTAATGACTTTGGGGACAAATAGTTTGACCAGTTTGACTTTATAATCACTATTTGTAGATGAGTAGTTACTTATCTTAGAATAACAACAGTTGAGAATATTATTGCCTGTCCATGTACAAATCATCTCTGTGATGGGACCTGTCATGATACTTACCCTACGGTGGAAGCAGGGCACACATGATACTTTGACCATTTCGGTACTACATACCCTGTTTCCCCGAAAATAAGACCTAGCGTGATTGTCGGTGATGGCTGCAATATAAGCCCTACACCCCAAAATAAGCCCTAGTTAAAGTCCTTGTAGGTCTTATTTTCGGGGAAACAGGGTAGGGCTTATTTGGGGGGTAGGGCTTATATTGCAGCCATCACCGACAACCACGCTAAGTCTTATTTTCGGGGAAACAGGGTAGCAAAAGAAGGAATTGTGCATCTTCAAGAAAGGTTTCCAGCAGGTTGTCAAAGCATCCTTTGTAAAAGCAAGCATCTATGACACCCTTAGAGACTTGTTATCTTCATCTAGTACATAAACAGATTGAATATCATAAGCCATGCTTGCTTTTATTGGGTCATTTATGGGAGCCTATCTATAAATTATTTTATTGTGTACAGCCTGTTATTAAGAAACACACTAATAGGCAATACAGGAATGTTTTTACCAGATAAGATCCTGACTTGAGATAAGACAGTTTTTATTATTTACCTGAAACGCTTTGAAATATTGCACTTTGCTTTATTGCACTCACAATCATTATACAGTATTTACACTTTATATAAAACTGCTTACACACCCCGAATGAACTTTACGGATGCTGTGTTTTTCAGTTCGAAATGGCGGGCGCAGTGGTGGCCAATGATGTGGACACTGAGCAGACGCTTACTTGCCTGCATTTGAAAATGTACCATCCTCTTCTTCAACATGACCCAAGGATCTTCAGTGCCCTTAATTTGGGCAGAAAAGAGGAACTAAGATCCGAAGACGCCGCTATCTTTGGGCGGGATGTGTGCAAGTTCAAGTTGCTGAACGCAAAAGTCTCCCGCCTGCAGTTTGAATTTAATTTTTTTAAACCTTTGAATAGCTCCAAAATGGCCTTTGAAATTAAAAACCTCAGCAAGAAAGCCAAACTGTGTGTTGATGGCCTAGAACTAAGCTACCTAAACAAAGTGGATCTCCCACCTAAGTTCATGATTCGTTTTGGGGACTTTCAGATCTTGGCAGAGACTGAAGAAGGAGAATCCGAGGAAAAATACAACATCTGCTGTGAAGTGTCGCGCTACTCCCTTGTTCAGGATGTATCTGCTCCAATGGTTGGTGTCTCAGAAACTGGTGTACTGAATGGTCCTACTTCTCTACATGCACATATCTGCTGTAGCTCCCCTCCTGCAGTAGAAGTTGATGAGAATGACTTTTAATTAGACATAGATTTCATATGGACAATGAAGGAACTAACTTTAAAGACTTTTTGAATATATATAAATGTGATGCTTCTCTGCTCTGCCTTCTCCAGGCATTTACTGTGGCATATATTTAATTTTACTAATATTTATCACGCCTGTGTTGAGCTGCAGATCACAAACCTGACCTCTTCATTCAATCTCTTTCATGAGCAAAATTATGTAGGCAGCTACTGCGAACGTCTTTTTTTTTCAGAACGCTAGTTCCTTGGTTGCCACTTTCATGCTTTACCTTGAACGTATTAGGTATCTCTGCTGTAGAACAAGTTTGGAGATAAAGTGAGCCGATACCCGAAAAGCGGCTGCATCTTTCCCTACCGCCGCTATTCCTTAGCAAAAATACAGTCACTGTTCTGGCAGATAGTCTGCTTGTGTCATTGAATGCAAATTAAAAATGTGTTGTTTTATAGTATTTACTGTAGATCAAAGGTGTTAACTTTGTTTGACTTTTCTTAGAAACCTTACAAGTTTTTTTTTTTTATGTATTCCTATTTAACCACTTTTTTACACTTAATATTTTCTGTTTGTTTGTTTACAATAGATTTTGATTTGTATTTTTTTAGTGTTGCACAACAAGAGAATGCACAAAATTTAACAAAAAAGCCTTTTTTTTTCATTTTGCTACTAATTTTGCCATGTTTTGTACCAGAAACGTAGTTTTAGTGTCATTTTAAAGAAGACAATTTGTAGACTAAAATGTATATTTTTATTTACAGCAAAACTACTTTATTAGAGAACTAACACTGGTCAAAACACGAAGAATGCTTTTTTAAACTTTGTTTAAAGATTCCATACAAAATAAACACATTTTTGCAAAACAACATTACCAAAAGAGCGTAGTTTTTGAATTTTTTTTTTCCCATCAAGAAACAATATATGTGTTACTTTGTCAAATGAAGTAATAAAAAAATGTATCTCCAAATAAACAGGCCCATAGTGGAAATGTAAAAAAATGTCCAGGTCCATATAGGGCAGTAATGGCGAACCTTGGCACCCCAGATGTTTTGGAACTACATTTCCCACGATGCTTATGCACCCTGCAGTGTAGTTGAGCATCATGGGAAATGTAGTTCAAAAACATCTGGGGTGCCAAGGTTCGCTATCACTGATACAGGTACAAGAGTTGAAGGTGCTAAATAGATGTCTGAATGTGACATGTAATGTAGATATTCGCCAACACACCAAGGATCATCAATTTCGTCCAGTTTTTATTAAAGATCACATCGCAAAACAGTGTAGTGTAACGTTTTGGAGCCACGCAGGACCCCTTCATCGGGCATGTGATGATGAAGTGGTCCTGCATGGCTCCGAAACATTGCACTACACTGTTTTGTGATGTGATCTTTAACCACTTCAGCCCCGGAAGGATTTACCCCCTTCCTGACCAGAGCACTTTTTACAATTTGGCACTGCGTCGCTTTAACTGCTAATTGCGCAGTCATGCAATGCTGTACCCAAACAAAATTTGCGTCCTTTTCTTCCCACAAATAGAGCTTTCTTTTAATGGTATTTAATCACCTCTGCGGTTTTTATTTTTTGCGCTATAAACGGAAAATTTTGGAAAAAAATGATATTTTCTACTTTTTGTTATAAAAAAAATCCAATAAACTCAATTTTATTCATACATTTAGGCCAAAATGTATTCGGCCACATGTTTTTGGTAAAAAAAATGTCAATAAGCACATATTTATTGGTTTGCGCAAAAGTTATAGCGTCTACAAACTAGGGTACATTTTCTGGAATTTACGCAGCTTTTAGTTTATGACTGCCTATGTCATTTCTTGAGGTGCTAAAATGGCAGGGCAGTACAAGCCCCCCCCCAAATGACCCCATTTTGGAAAGTAGACACCCCAAGGAAATTGCTGAGAGGCATGTTGAGCCCATTGAATATTATTTTTTTGTCCCAAGTGATTGAATGATGACAAAAAAATAATGTACAAAAAGTTTTCACTAAATGATATATTGCTCACACAGGCCATGGGCATATGTGGAATTACACCCCAAAATACATTCTGCTGCTTCTCCTGAGTACGGGGATACCACATGTGTGGGTCATTTTGGGAGCCTAGCCGCTTATTTGCTGAGAGGCATGTCGAGTCCATGGAATATTTTATATTGTGACACAAGTTGCGGGAAAAAAACAAATTTTTTTTTTTGCACAAAGTTGTCACTAAATGATATATTGCTCAAACATGCCATGGGAATATGTGAAATTACACCCCAAAATATATTCTGTTGCTTCTCCTGAGTACAGGGATACCATGTGTGAGACTTTTTGGGAGCCTAGCCGCGTACGGGACCCCGAAAAAACCAAGCACCGCCTTCAGGCTTGCTAAGGGCGTAAATTTTTGATTTCACTCCTCACTACCTATCACAGTTTTGAAGGCCATAAAATGCCAAGATGGCACAAACCCCCCCCAAATGACTCCATTTTGGAAAGTAGACGCCCCAAGCTATTTGCTGAGAGGCATGGTGAGTATTTTGCAGCTCATTTGTTTTTGAAAATGAAGAAAGACAAGAAAATTTTTTTTTTTCTTTTTTCAAAACTTTGTGACAAAAAGTGAGGTCTGCAAAATACTCACTATACCTCTCAGCAAATAGCTTGGGGTGTCTACTTTCCAAAATAGGGTCATTTGGGGGGGAGGGGTTTGTGCCACCTGGCCATTCCATGGCCTCCGAAACTGTGATAGGCAGTGAAGAGTGAAATCAAAAATTTACGCCCTTAGAAAGCCTGAAGGCGGTGCTTGGTTTTCGGGGTCCCGTACGCGGCTAGGCTCCCAAAAAGTCTCACACATGGTATCCCTGTACTCAGGAGAAGCAACAGAATATATTTTGGGGTGTAATTTCACATATTCCCTTGGCATGTTTAAGCAATATATCATTTAGTGACAACTTTGTGCAAAAAAAAAAAAAAAAAAATTGACTTTTTCCCGCAACTTGTGTCACAATATAAAATATTCCATGGACTCGACAATGCACTAAAACACACTATATTGCCCAAATGTGTGATGAAATAAAAAAGATGATCTTAGGCTAAGTACATGGATACCAAACATGACATGATTTAAAATTGCGCACAAACGTGCAGTGGCGACAAACTAAATACATTTTTACAAGCCTTTACAGATTACCACTTTAGATTTACATAGGAGATCTACTGCTAAAATTACTGCCCTCGATCTGACCTTCGCAGTGATACCTCACATGCATGGTGCAATTGCTGTTTACATTTGACGCCAGACCGACGCTTGCGTTCGCCTTTGCGCGAGAGCAGGGGGGACAGGGGTGCTTTTTTTTTTTTCTTTATTATTTTTTTTGCTTTTTTATCTTATTTTTAAACTGTTCCTTTCATTTTTATTGTTATCTCAGGGAATTTAAATATCCCCTATGATAGCAATAGGTAGTGACATGTACTCCTTTTTTTCTTTTTTTTTTTAAATTGGGGTCTATTAGACCCTAGATCTCTCCTCTGCCCTCAAAGCATCTGACCACACCGTTGTAATAAAATGCTTTCCCAATGGCGCTGTTTACATCCGGCGAAATCTAAGTCATGAAATGCTCCTAGCTTCCCGTTTCTTAGGCCATAGAGATGTTTGGAGCCATTCTGGTCTCTGATCAGCTCTATGGTCAGCTGGCTGAATCACCGGCTGCATTCTCAGGTTCCCTGTTGGGACAGGAGAGCCAGAGGAAAACATGGAAGACGGTGGGGGGGGCATTCCCTCCCACTGCTTTGTAAAAGCAGTCTAGAGGCTAATTATTCGCTAGGATTGCTTTTACATGAAAGCCGACCGCTGGCTGAAAAGAATGATACCAAGATGATACCTAAACCTGCAGGCATCATTCTGGTATAACCACTCAAAGTCCAGCAACTTACCAGTACGTTGCTGGTCCTTGTTGGGCATATATTGTAAACTTTTTTTTCATGCAGCCTGTGGGCTGAACGAAAAAAAGAGATTGATCGGTGGGTATGCCCACCATTAGGATACCTCCCTTCATCTACCCACTTCTAATGATGGGCATACATGCACCGTTTATATATGCCGAAGCATGGGGGCATCCGCCCCAAAAGGTAGGAGCAAATCGCTCCTCCGCTTCTGCTGCCCCCATGCTTTGGCATATACCGTATATACTCGAGTATAAGTCGAATTTTTCAGCACATTTTTTTGTGCTGAAAGTGCCCCCCTCGACTTATACTCGAGTCAAACACTTTTCTGCAGGAAAAAATTTCATTTTCCGAACCGACTTTGGGGCCCTGTATCTCAGGGCCACTTGGTGCTAGGAACCCCAAATTTGGTGTGCAAACCCAGTGAAACTGGTACCACAATATATCCAAAGATGGAGTTCCTAGCACTAAGTGGCCCCGAGATACGGGGCCCCAAAATCGGTTCAGAAAATGTCATTCTCTGCTGCAGAAAAGTGCTTGACATTTTCTGAACCGACTTTGGGGCCCCTTATCTCAGAGCCACTTAGTGCTAGGAACCCCACATTTGGTGTGCAAACCCAGTGGCACTGGTACCATAACATATCCAAAGATGGAGTTCTTACCACCAAGTGGCCCCGAGATACGGGGCCCCAAATCCGGTTCAGAAAATGTAATTCTCTGCTATAGAAAAGTGCTTGACATTTTCTGAACTGATATTTGGGGCCCTGTATCTCGGGGCCACTTGGTGCTAGAAACCCCAGCTTTGGATATTTTATGGTGCTAGTTCCACTGGGTTTGCACACCAAATTTGGGGTTCTTAGCACTAAGTGGCCCCAAGATACGGGGCCCCAAATTCGGTCAACTGTGTCCATCTGCAGCAATGTCATTTTGGGACCCTTTGGGTTCAGAGACCCCAAATTTTGGCTGCAGCTAGGGGGCATCTAGGAACCCTTAACTACCGAGTTTGAAGTTCAGGGGACCTATGGCTGCAAATGGGCACAATGAGGCATGCAAATGGGCATTGTTGACCCTCTTTTCCACTTACAGTAGCTGTGCATTTCTCACCCTCGTCTTATACTCGGGTCAATAAGTTTTTCCCATTTTTTTGTGGTAAATTAGGGCCTCGACTTATACTCGGAACGACTTATACTCGAGTATATACGGTATGCTTTTTTTTAACTGTGGTGGTGAAATCACCTCCTACAGCGCTGGAGTCACGGCTTTATGTATCGTGGGAAGCAAACGCTGTTGCTGTCAAGATAAATAAATCCGTGCTGCAACTGAATGGCGTACCTGCTAGGCAAATGATGGTTAACAATAAAACGCAGTAATGCCCCGTACACACGGTCGGATTTTCCGACGGAAAATGTGTGATAGGAGCTTGTTGTCGGAAATTTCGACCGTGTGTAGGCTCCATCACACATTTTCCATCGGATTTTCCGACACACAAAGTTTGAGAGCAGGCTATAAATTTTTCCGACAACAAAATCTGTTGTCGGAATTTCCGATCGTGTGTACACAAATCCGACGCACAAAGTGCCACGCATGCTCAGAATAAATAAAGAGATGAAAGCTATTGGCTACTGCCCCATTTATAGTCCCGACGTACGTGTTTTACGTCACCGCGTTCAGAATGATCAGATTTTCCGACAACTTTGTGTGACCGTGTGTATGCAAGACAAGTTTGAGCCAACATCCGTGGGAAAAAATCCTAGGATTTTGTTGTCGGAATGTCCGATCAATGTCCGACCGTATGTACGGGGCATAAGACTTACCATACCTGCAAAGCAAATACAAAAAAAACATAGTAAAAAATAAAACATTTAACGCAACCTGTGCCTAAAATATATATATGCTGAAGCATGGGGGCATCCTCCCGCAAAAGGTAGGAGCAAATCGGTCCTCTGCCCCTATGCTTCGGCATATATGCTGAAAGTATGTAACTGTGTTGGTGAAATCACCTCCTACAGCGCTGTTGCTGTCAAGATAAATAAATCCGCGCTGCAACTGAATGGCGTACCTGCTAAGCAAATGATGGTTAACAATAAAACAAAGTAACATTACAGTATAACAGTAAGACTTACCATACCTGCAAAGCAAATACAAAAAAAAAATTAAAAAATAAAACATTTAACGCAACCTGTGCCTAAAATATATATATGCCGAAGCATGGGGGCATCCTCCCGCAAAAGGTAGGAGCAAATCGCTCCTCTGCACCTGCTGCCCCCATGCTTCGGCATATATGCTGAAGTATGTAACTGTGGTGGTGAAATCACCTCTGACAGCGATGGAGTCACGGCTTTATGTATCGTGGGAGCAAACGCTGTTGCTGTCAAGATAAATAAATCCGCTCTCCAGCTGAATGGCGCACCTGAAAACAAAAAAATGGTTAACAATAAAACACAGTAAACAGTAAAGTATAAAAAAATTGCATACCTATAAAGCAAACATGATCAAAGCATAATAACAATAAAACATTGCAGAATAGAATACAGCAAAAAAAGAGCAGAACAATAGAGAGAATAGAGAGAGAACAATAAAATGACAACTATTTTTGTTTTATTTTATATATTTTTTTGTTTTTTTTACTTTTTTTGTTTTTTCTTTTTACACTTTTTTTGTAACTGTAACTTTTGTAACTGTAACCGTTTCCAGGTTCGGGTCTCTCAAAATGCGATGGCATCTTGGGAGACCCTTTGAAAGTGTGTCCTAGTCTGTGCAGTGCTGTGCCCTACGCTAATACTCAACTAGTGTATGGTAGCGTTCAAAACATTCACCAATGCAAAGACCAGGATTGTCAGGACAGAAGGGACAATAATAGTGGGTGTCACGCCTATATTCGCGCTTGCTGCAGACACAACATCTTTTTTAGGGGGCTCGTTGGGTAGGGGTACTCGGAAGGACATCATGAAAATGCCTCTCATGCAGCCGGCTTACTGCATTTGGTTGGGGAAGGTGAGGTGGAGCACTGTCTGGAAACAGAAGGGCTCTGACGATCTCTTCCTGGAATTTAAGGAAGGATCCAGTCCGTCCTGAAGCTCTGTATAGCACATAAGCGTTCAGCAAAGCCAATTGAAATAAATAAACAGACACTTTTTTGTACCAGCGTCTGGCCTTACGGGCAACTAGGTACGGCGCCAACAACTGGTCATTGAGGTCCACCCCTCCCATATTTTGGTTATATTCGTGGACACAGAGGGGTTTCTCCACAACACCAGTCGCCGTAGTAATTTGGACCGTCGTGTCTGCATGAAGGGAGGTAAGAACAAAAACATTCTTATTATCCCTCCACATCATAGCGAGCAAATTATTACACTGCAAGCAGGCTCTCTCTCCCCCAGCCTAAGACAGGAATCTACAAGCCGCTGGGGAAAGCTCCGGCGATTAGGTTGCACGGTGCCACAAGCTCCAATCTGATGATCAAAAAGGGAGGGGAGGGGGGGATTGGGGGGGTGGGGGGAGAGAGGCATGGGTGTGGGGTTGGGTGGCAGGGAGGGGAGTGGGGTGAAGAATGTGGGGGGGTGGGAACCTATCCTGCTGAGGTCTCATAAAGGTTTATCAAAAGGTGTAAGCACCAGTGTGAGAAGGCCCATCTCTGAGAATAAGAAGGGATGACGGAGATTAATTGTTTGACATATAACGTAAAAGGGCTTAATTCTCCTTCCAAGAGGCATAAAGTGCTTAGAGAGTTACAACGAGATGGTGCAGATGTGGTGTTCCTTCAGGAGACCCACCTAACATTGGACAAAGGTATTAAGCTGTACTCTAGATACTGTCCGAACTGGTTCTATAGTGATTCTCCCATAAAGAGGGCCAAGGGGGGGACCAAATTTGTTCTTCTAGAAAGAAGAGCAGATCTGGAAGGCCGTTACCTGTTTTTGAAGGTAAGGATTGGGGAAAGGATTCTTACTTTGGCAAACGTCTATTGCCCAAATAAGAACCCGACTGAATTTTTGTCTCAATCCTTAAATAGGTTGATGGAATTCAAGACGGGAGAGGTGATATTAGCGGGGGATTTCAATTTTTATTTAGATCCAGTCTTGGATAGCTCATGTAAATCACGGGGAGTAAGCAAAAAACTCTTAAAAAACATCGGCCAAAAATTACATAACTGCAAAATTATCGACGCATGGAAAGTGCAGCACGTGAAAGTTAGGGATTATACTTTTTTTTTTCCCCTGTGCCCGGGTCCTATGCAAGACTTGATTATTTAATGGTCGATCACAGCTTGCTGGAATCTGTAAAGGATACGAAGATAGAGATATGCACGCTGTCAGATCACTCTCCCGTCTCGATGAAAGTGAGGATTCCAGGACTCCAGAAATCCCCATTTTCATGGCGACTTAACGAAAAACTTATTGATAATTCCAAGATTGTTGAAAAAATTCAGCAAGAAATAGATATGTTTCTCGCATCAAATGATACGGGGGAAACATCAGGATCAGTGCTTTGGGAGACACTAAAAGCATCAGGTCAGTGACGTCACACATACAGCCCATCCCCCTACAGTTAGTAATCACTCCCTAGGACACACTTAACCCCTCCCCGCCCCCTAGTGGTTAACCCCTTCACTGCCAGTGCCATTTACACAGTAATCAGTGCATTTTTAATTGCACTGATCGCTGTATAAATGACAATGGTCCCAAAAATGTGTCAAAAATGTCTGACATGTCCGCCATAACGTCGCAGTCACAATAAAAATTGCTGATCGCCGCTATTACTAGTAAAAAAAAAAATTATTAATAAAAATGCCGTAAAACTATCCCCTATTTAGTAAACGCTATAATTATATAAAAAAATATTTTTGGGGGATATTTATTATAGCAAAATGTAAAAAATAATGCATTTTTTTCAAAATTGTCGCTCTTATTTTGTTTATAGCGCAAAAAATAAAAATCGCAGAGGTGATCAAATACCACCAAAAGAAAGCTCTATTTGTGGGAAAAAAAAAAGGACGTCAATTTTTTTTGGGAGCCACGTCACACGACCGCGCAATTGTCAGTTAAAGCGATGCAGTGCCGAATCGCAAAAAACGCTCTGGTCAGGAAGGGGGTGAAATCTTCGGGGGCTGAAGTGGTTAAGGTCCTGAGTAAGGAAAAAGCACAGGGGGGGTCTGGCTCTTCCAGACCTTAAAAAATATTACAATGCGATAGTGGTGTCACGGGTGATAGATTGGGAAAAGGATACGTTTGATAAAAGATTAGTTAATTTAGAAAAGGCCTTGAGCAATGCACAACTAAATCACTTAATTTGGAACCCCCCACACTTTAGGAAGTTGGGACCTAACACTCACATTATAAGACGTCATACTTTTAAAATTTGGGATCAGATTCATAAACAAAATGATTGGGAGTTTAATTCACCACTTATTTATTTAAAAGAAAATTAGTTTTTCTTACCAGGGATAGGGGCGTTGGGAGGTAATTGGATAATAAAAAGCGATGCACAATTAAAAGATATCACTAAGAATGGAAAAATTATCACTTTTCAGGAATTAGTCTTGCTCACGGACTTAATGAAAATTGATGTGTGGCGGTATAGCCAGGTCGTGCATTTTGTTAAAAGTTTTCCAGGTCCTATTAGAGATAAAAAAAATTATAGACCATTGGAGAAACTTTTTGTGTGAGGAAAAGTAAGAAAAAAAATAACAGTACTATACAAAATATTGATGTATGGAGGGGAGGGTGATATGCCGCCATACATCCAAAAATTTTAATCCGAATTGGGATCTGTATGTAGTAGAGAGACTCTGGAGGCGATCCTGAAGGCAACACATAAGTCCGCAGTAGACATGAGAATGATAGAAACAAATTACAAGTGTTTGTCCAGGTGGTACGCGACACCCGATAAAATAAGTAATTTTCAATCGGACAAACCATCGAACTGTTGGAGAGGGTGTATTGACAGGGGAACGATGGCTCATCTTTGGTGGGACTGTCCAGTTATCAAAAAATTTTGTCAGGAAGTGTTAAAGATTATAGAGGATATAACAGGGAAAAAGATCACGGCAGACCCATGGGCCTGTTTGTTCAATGGGACAGAAGGTCATAACAAGAGATACATCTCATCAATCACCCCAATATTACTGAATTTGGCTAAAAGTATAATTCCAAAAAAATGGCAGGAGGTGGAGGGACCAAAAATTAGGGACTGGTTAGCAAGGGTTAATGAAACTTACATCCTAGAGGAGGTGGAGGTAAAGGGTAATGTGCTTGGGGATGATGATATTGATAGGGCTAAGTGGGAGAAGTGGGTATCCTTTAAAAAAATGAGGAGATTTGCAGATTTGTTGATGGGATAAGGTTGGATTATTATTTGGTGGGCCACCGCAGGATGGGGGGGGGGGGGGGGGTTCTTGGGCGGGATTGTTGGGGAAGTAATGAAGTACAGATTTGGGTATGTTGTATGCTTTGTGTGGTTTTTGTACTTTTATAAATGATAAAGAATTAAAAGAAAAAGAAAAAGGTGACTAAAAAGTGGCACGCTCGTGTAATAATTGTCCACGTACAAGTGGTACCCCTTTCCGAATAAGGGTGACACCAAGTCCTACACAATCTTGCCATCGCTTCCTATGTAGTCAGGGCCGTTTGTCAGCTCTACGTGACTATCTTTTCCCTCGTAAACCATAAAACTACATGTATAGCCTGTGGCCCTGTCACAGAGCTTATACATCTTGACCCCGTATCTGGCACGCTTGCTGGGAAGGTACTGTTTGAATGACAAGCGGACAGAAAACGTAATCAGGGACTCATCAACGCAGACAACTTGATTGGGAGTAAACAAGTCTGCAAAATGTTGGTTGAAGTGGTTTACGAGGGGCCGAATTTTGTAGAGCCGATCGTATTCAGGGTCGCCACGAGGACGACAGAGTTCATTGTCATTGAAGTGCATGAACCGCAAGATCTGCTTGTATCCTGCCCTGGTCATGGAGGCAGAGAACAAGGGCATATGGTGAATTGGGTCAGTGGACCAATATGACCGCAACTCACTCTTTTTGGTTAAGCCCATGTTAAGGGAAAGGCCCAGAAAGAGCTTAAATTCAGAGACCGTAATTGGTCTCCAATCTCTGGCAAGGGAGGACTGGGGAATAATGGCGATGTGTTGACTAGCGTACAAATTGCTTTGGTCCACAATAGATCTATAGAAATCTTCAGTGAAAAACAGCGAGTAAAAATCAAGTGACGTAAAATCAACTGTTTCCACCTCAATGCCAGATTGGCAATTGAATGGGGGAAGTACGGGTGCTGCAGAAGTGGTGGGTTCCCAATTAGGATTGGCGAATGCAGCAGGAAGGGCACTATGGGCACGACGGGCCTGTGTTCGTCTTCTTGGTGGCAGCGGGACACTACTTGTGCTTGCCACTTCGCCAGCTTGAACTGCACTTATGGGACTCCCCACGTCACCACGTGATACTGCAGTGCTGGATGTACGACCAAGGTGTACTAGGCCGCTGGTGCTTGCCAGTTCACCAGAAGGAATAGCAACGCTAGTACTGCTCTGCTCCATACGAGGGACCTGCTGTTCTTGCACATCAACGACAGAAGAAGAAGTTCGGGGTCTGGTACGCCTGACCTTGGCAGGGACCACAACTCCGTCGTCAGAGCTATCTGTCATGGAGCCGCTGTCGTCTACAGGATCGTATTCTGAGCCTGAATCTGACAGATGAGTGACTTCCTCTTCACTATCTGTCATGCTCAGAAACGTGTAGGCCTCTTCACTAGTGTACCTTCGATTTGCCATTTTGGGCTCTAAATTTAGTGGTACACTAGTGAGACTCACAGGCAAAAAAGCTCCTGACTGTTAGCGACTGTATCAAAACGATACCAACAAAAACTGGGAGTGATTGCGAGGGGGTGGCCATGAATGAGTGGCCTCCCCCTCAGCCTGGATTGCTCCCTTAATGAAGCCGACCGCCTCGGGCACCGGGGGGGCGCGATGCGCCTCCCGCCCGCAGGAGGCAGATCACGTACCAGGTATGTGATTTTGCCTGCCCGTGCCATTCTGCCGCAGTATATCTGCGTTAGGCGGTCGGCAAGTGGTTTATAAAAATTGTTTGGATGAAATTGATGAGCCTTGGTGTGCTAGGGAATATCTACATTAACGTACAGGTTCCAGTATTCAGCTGGCGGTCACTACAGCACCCAGTACCTTAAGAGCTCATTCCAGAAACGTGTGTGATGGGAATATGAACTGTGAATGTGACATACTATATTACCAAAAGTATTGGGATGCCTGCCTTTACGCGCACATGAACTTTAATGACATCCCAGTCTTAATCCGTAAGGTTCAGTATTGAGTTGGCCCTCCCTTTGCAGCTATAACAGCTTCAACTCTTCTGGGAAGGCTGTCCACAAGGTTTAGAAGTGTGTCTATGGGAATGTTTGACCATTCTTCCAGAAGCGCATTTGTGGGGTCAGGCACTGATGTGGACGAGAAGGCCTGGCTCGCAGTCTATGCTCAAATTCATCCCAAAGGTTTTCTTTACAATCTTTATTTATCAAACATTTTTACAAAAGTTTTAAATAAAACATATACACATACATACATCTACACAGAAAAAAAATAAATCATGGTGTATAGGGGCATTCACAATTAATATTCAGATCATTTTATATATCCCCATGATCTATACTAGCATCATCTGTATACATTTCTGGATATAATTCGTTACTCTATCTTTGCACGGCCCCTATATCTACCACACAATACTATCCCAGTACCCCCCATACATACCCATCATACACCCTCAACCAATCCTCTTACACAACACCACTCAGCTAACCGAAAAGCAAAAAAAAAAAAAAAAAAAAATTTCTCCAATTCAGAAGAACTCTCCCCCCTTCTCCAACTCTTCATCACAGTATTTGCTCTATCTTTATCCCCTTTTTCTCGTTCCCCTATCGCGGCGAGGTTCTAGACTCTTCCCACGCTCTTCCTGTACCTACTCATCTCCTTCCCTCTAATATCATCCTCTCCTCTAAGGATCGCATCACTCCCATTTCACATTCCCATTCTTTTATGGAGGGGGCTTTTTTATTTTTCCAATTTCTAGCTATGACGGTACGTGCCGCAGTTATATAGTATTTCAAAGTTCCCTTTTTTATATTTTTTATTGATCCAGGGATCATTGACAATATCGCCACATATATATCTGATTGTATCTTTACCCCGGTTGTAGCCCTGTATATTTTAAATACCTTTTCCCAAAATGATTGAATTTCTGGACAAAAATACCAGATATGCGACATTGAGCCTTTTGCTACTTCACATCTCCAACATCTGTCTGTATTATCTGAATTTATTTTGTTCATATCAACTGGGCATTTATACCACCTGGCTAGTATTTTGTAATTTCTTTCTTGATGCCTAGTAGAGATTGATAATTTATGAGTTACTGTAATTGCTTTTTCCCATTTAGCTCTAGGGATAACCATCCCTAGTTCCTCCTCCTATTTTTTTATGTATTGTAACCCTTCCTCCTTGTTTTCTGAAATTAAATATTTATACACAACAGATAAGATATGTGTGGGTCTATGTTTCTGTAACAGTATTTTTTCTAACCCTAACAATGGTCTATTCATTATGGACTCCTTCGTCAAAGATGAAATGTATTGCTGGAATTGTCCATGCTGAAACCATTTCTTTCTATATTCGGTACCAAGGGCCTCCAATGGGGGTAGTTTATTTTCTTCCATTATTTCCACTATCCTCGTATCATCCCTCCTTTGCCACTTTAGGAAGGTCTTGGCTTTAAAAGCAAGTGGGAATTCCGGGTTGCTAAAGAGGGGGGTCATTGGACCTCTCAATGTAGATCCTATCCCCCTTTTTATCAAATCGTCCCACACTTTCAAGGTTGATACGACCAAGAAGGGCATATCCCCTTCCCGGGGTCTATATTCCCTCTTAATCCAAGGTAATGATTTCAGTTTTATGTCTGTGACTTCTTCCTCCAGTTTCACCCATTGTTTGTTGTCCATATTATGGAACCAATCCACAATCCTGGTTATAAATATTGATCTGAGGTACAACGAAATGTCTGGGAGAGCCAGTCCACCATCCTTTTTTAGTCTATATAATGTTTTCCTATTTATTCTGGCGCTCTTTTTTGCCCAAATGAAACTTTCTATAGCCTTACGGATTTGATTCATTACGGTTCTTAAGGGATATATAGGTATCGTTTGGAGTATATAAATGATTTTAGGCAGTATATCCATTTTTACAATGTTTATCCTTCCCATCCAGGAAAAGGTCCCTCTATCATAAAGTTGTAGTGTCTTTGTTATTTTACGTATTAGTGGAAGATAGTTAAGTTCCTGTATCTTATTCATCTCTCTAGGGATAAAAATTCCGAGGTATTTAATTGCCTCCTCCTGCCATTTAAATGAAAAGTTTTTTTTTAGGAGCTCAACCAAAGAGTTAGACAGAGAAATATTTAAGGCCTCAGATTTATTATAATTCACCTTAAAATTACTCAAATCTCCAAATCTTTTAAATTCTGCTATTAGATTTGGTATTGTCACCACCGGATTTGTGATGTACAATAACAAGTCATCTGCATATACTGACATTTTATAGTCAATCTGCCCTACCTTGATGCCTTTAATGTCATTATTCTTCTGAATCGCTATTAAGAGGTGTTCCATAACTAATACAAATAAAATTGGGGACAATGGACATCCTTGACGAGTTCCATTGGTGATATTTACTGTATCCGATAACTCCCCATTTGCCCGTATTCTGGCCATTGGATTATGATAAAGGGCCATTATTTTATCCTGCAGTAGGGGACCAATCCCCCACTGCTTTAATGTCTCCCTGAGAAAGCTCCATCCCACCCTGTCAAATGCTTTTTCAGCGTCCACTGCCAACAGGCAGGATGGGATGGAGCGTTTCCGGGCATATTCCACCAGTGTTAATGTTTTAAGCGTATTATCTCTCGCCTCTCGCCCCTTTATAAATCCCACCTGGTTTAGATGTATATGTGCCGGTATTATTGGGGTAAGTCTGTTAGCGATAATCTTTGAATACAATCTAATATCAATATTAGTCAAGGATATTGGCCTATAATTACCACAGAAAGAGGGATCCTTTTCCGGTTTAGGTATGAGTGAGATATATGCCTGTAGGCTATGCGGGACAAACGGTTGAGAGGTAGATACAGAGTTAAACGTTCTTTTAATAATAGGGATTAAGACGTCTTTAAATGTTTTATAAAACCGTGGGGTAAAACCATCCGGGCCTGGGCTTTTCCCTATCACTAATGAATCTATTACTTTTTGTATTTCTATCTCTGAAAATTCTTGTTCTAACTGTTCTATATCTGTTGTTGCTAGTGATGGTAATGCTGTGTCTTTGATATATTGTTGTATATTTTCTTGATATCTTATCGGATCTGTATTTGCTAATTGGTTTGATAAATTATATAGATTATTATAAAAAGTATGGAATGCTTTCAAGATACCTTTTGGATCATATATCATTTCATCATTATCTGCTTTGATTTTAACGATGGATGAGGCATTAATTCGCTGACGTAAAGCTCTTGCCAGTAATTTACCCGGTTTATTGCCATGTTGGTAAAATAACGTACGATTTTTATCCCTAATTTGTAATGTCTGCTCATTAAGTAGATTTTGCAGTTCCGTTTTCTTTTCTGTTAATTCTAATAATACTTCTCCAAGAGGATTTTGCTTATGCTGAGTTTCCAGTTTAGATATCTCCTTCAGGAGGTGGGTCGTTCTATTCCTTTTTGCCTTTTTTAGTCTAGCCCCATGCTTTATGAATAGGCCCCGAACTACGCATTTCAACGCTTCCCATTGGATCAAAAAGGAGGTAGTATCGCTTATATGATCCTTAGAAAAGTTTATTATTGCCCTCTTTATTTCTGAAACGCATACCTCATCAAATAGCAAATTATCATTCAATTTCCAGGTACCTCTTGAGCTCCTCTCCCTGGAAATATCTAATACTAGAAATATCGGTGCATGATCTGACCATATGGCACTGCCAATTTCAGAGGAGGAAGTCACAGCTACTCCCAGCTGATTCATCAGAAAGAAATCGATTCTGTGATAAGTACCATGAACCTTGGAGTGGAACGTATAGTCTCTTTCCAGGGGATGGAGCGCCCTCCATATATCGACCAGATGATGCTTAGCCATTACTTCCCTAAATTTGACTTTATCCTTAGCCTTCTGCATTATTAATGTTGCTGAAGTATCCCTATCATTATCCAATATCAAATTAAAGTCTCCCCCAATTATCGTAATCCCTTCCGCTTTTTCCATAAGATCTGTGATCAATTGTGCTCCTACTTTAGATTGTCCCTGGTTAGGTAAATATACATTAATAAATGTATATTTCTTACCAAATATTAGGAGCTTAAGAAATATTGCCCTACCGTCTCTATTTCTCCATTCTTCCAAAACCTGATGTGGTAATGACTTATGTATCGCTATAGAGGCTCCTCTCGATTTTGAATATGCGAAGGAGTCATGATACCAAGCGTTATAATATCCCTTTTGCAACTTGGGTATATGGTCCGCCCGAAAATGGGTCTCTTGAAAAAAAATCACATTTACTTTTTGTCTGTGGAAAGAGTACAGAACCTGCGCCCTCTTTGCCGCTGAATTTAAACCTCTAACATTATAAGAGCATATTTTAATTGAGTCCATACGGAAAAGGAGAGAGAAAGAAAAAAAAAAAAAAAAGCCACAAATCTGTTACCACTCACCCCAAATCCCAAAGGTTTTCTATCGGGTTGAGGTTAGGACTCTGTGTAGGCCAATCAAGTTCCTCCACCCCAAACTTGCTCATCCATGATTTTATAGACCTTGCAAGGCAGGGCGCATGCTATTATTCTCTACTCTCTATTTTCCCATAAGGCATGAGGGATGCAGCCATGACCGACACTCAGATAACAGCAAAAACATACAAACAAGGGTGTGGACGTGTTAAGTAGTCTTTATTCTATGATTTGTGGAAATTTAAGCTGCCTGTAGATGGACTGAAATTCAGCTGGTTCAGAAGGGACTGAATTTTAAACCATCTATGGCCGTTCCTGCTCAACAGAAGCCATCCAGACAGTGTGTGTTCGGGGACATTCATGGATGTCAAATTGGGAGCAGCGGCTATGTCCCTGCAGCTGTTGCAACCCACTTGTCATTCATGGGGCTGCCTGCATGGGGATGCAAAGAACACCTGTGCATCCCCGTGTTGGCAAACACGGACCTATCGCTGGTGTATGCCTAAGTACGTCCGTGTGAACCAGGTTTATGCATTAGTACTGTAAGTTAAAATATTTTATGGCAGGGTGGATTTTGTTTTACCAAAAGTATTTTTATTTTTTTATTTTTTTCTGTAGTAACATTTGGTGATCTTTGACTACAAATTCTGTGGAGACCCACCTCCTCTATGTCAGTCCACAGTAGCATCCAGGATTTGGGGCATTTTTTACCTCCAACCATTTTAGCCACATCAACATTTTGGGTTTTAGAAGGGTTTTTCACTGCCAGACAAATGCAATCTGTATGGTTTTAACTTTCAAAAGTTTTTTTTATCTATATCAAAGCAAAATAGAATAACAACAAGGGGGCATCACAGTGCCAGGCAACATAGTACAAAATACAGATTTGCAGCGCCAGGAGATAACCATTCAGAGCTTAAGTTCAGAAATCCGTTTATGAAAAAAAACTTCCCACTGAAATGAAATGTGGCAACAAATAAAATAATAAGTCCATGACGACGTAGCAGAAAAACTTATCACAAAAGATACCATCTTAAGAATGTTATTACATGCAGATGATCCTAATAAACACCAGGTGTTGCACTAAAATAAAACTACAAGCACTTGCGAGCCAAAATCACATGAAAAGAAAAAAGCAAAAATAAAAAAAAAGAAACCACATGAAATAAAAAGAAAAAGAAAAGAGAGGGGGGACAGAGAAGGAGATCAGAGAGGAGAGAAGAGACCAGAAAAAGAAGGAAGATCTAGGTTGGGTGGGACAATGGAGGGGGAGTTGAGCCCGGAGACCCTACCGCACTGGCAAAAGGAACAGTGAAATATTTTGCCCAAGGCTCCCAAGTGTGTTCAAAGAGGGACTGATGGTCATTGACAATACTTGCAACCTTTTCCTGTATCATAATCCACAAACATTTTTATGTTTCAACCTTCTAAATGACACAGAGGGTGACTTCCATGCCCCTGCAATAACGATCTTAGCAGCTAGGATAATGAAGTACACCAGCCGTTTTAATGGATGAGACCACTCAGGTGGAAACTTGTTAAGTAAAGCTAAACTGGGCAGCTGTTCAATAGACAAGCCGGTCAGCTTCCGGAGCATGGAAAACACCCTCTTCCAGAAATCCCTAAGTTTAGGGCATTCCCACTATATATGCATCATAGAGCCTCTCAGTTTGCAATTTAGAAAACACTCTGCAGGAATCGTAGTATACATCATGGCCAGGCGAGTAGGGACCAAGTACCATCTGTTCATGACTTTAAGGCTAGCTTCTATCAATGAAACATTCAGGACACCCTTATTGGAAATCTGGAGTTGAGATGCCCAGGAGTCCAGATCAACCTCATAATTAACCATTTCAATACTGGGCACTCCCCCGCCCCCTTCCTGCCCAGGACAATTTTTAGCTTTCAGCGTGGTCTCACTTTGAATGACAATTGCGCGATCATGTAACACTGTACCCAAAGTATTTTTTTTATCATTTTCTTCCCACAAATAGAGCTTTCTTTTGGTGTTTTTTATTTTTTGCTAAACAAACTAAAAAAAAAAAAAAAAAAAAAGCTATGGGCACTAATAGGAGACACTGATAGATGGCACTGGATAGGCAGCACTGATGAGGAGCTACTGACAGACATTACTGAGTGGCATTTGAAGGGCATTACTGATGGGGCACTGGCACATTTATGGGCACTGATTGGCACGTTGGGCACTAACAGGCGTTCTTTATTGGGCACAGGCCGGCAGCTGAGGGGCACCTCTGATGGGGGCTGCACTGATAATCCCCCCCTCTGACAGGGAGAGCCGCCGATCGGTTACCTTGAAAGGAGAGGTCTTGCTGTTCCCTGGCAGCCTGTAAAAGTTTCTCTTTAGTACGGTAATAGTGAAGTTTAATGATGACATCCCTTGGGGACCGTCAGAGGGCTTAGGGGCCAGGAAGCGATGAGTACGATTGAACTCCAGGCTGTCCACCGGGATCTCGGGAAAAAGGCGGTAGCTGTGCCTTGGAAGTCAGTAATAGCTTCTGGAATACCGCAGATATGGAGGTTATCCCTGCAGGCCCTATTTTCTGCATCTTCCAATTTGTCTTTTAGTGATTCAATCTCGGCTGACATTTGGTTTACCTCTTCCTCGTGACCCTCCAGCACTGTAGTGGCCAGGTCCATATGTTGTTCTAGCTGGTTAGTGCGCTGGCCTATCTCTTTAAGGCCCCTCACCATGTCTGAGGAGAGCTTGCGGGAGGCCGCAGTGATTTCATCCCTAACTATGCTGCGGAACTTGGCCAGCACATTGTCAGAGTCTGTAGGGAGAGGACTCACCAGGTCCGTGGGGAATTGGTGCAGGCTGTCAGCAGGCGATGCCGGATCCTCTGCAGAGAGCTGTGTAGTGTCATCTGGCTCCAGAGGTTCGTGCGCCATCTTGTTTCTGCCCTTGCCTGAGGCTGGGGAGGGCTTGTGTGACTGCCGGTTCTTTGGTTTGTTTTTCGCCGCTTTATACATCACCGGGAGCGGGCAGAGGTATGTGAGCGGCGTCCTGGTGCGTCCTGTGCTGTGTCAGGCCGGCTTAGTAGTTCCGACGGCGCGGAGCGGAGGTATCAGGCGGCCATCTCCTTCATTCGCGCGCATGCGCCCCCCTGTGTAATTGATCTCTTCCCTAGTGAAAGCAGCTCACTGTGTACACAAAAACACTGGCTAGGCACAGTTAACCCTTTGATCGCCCTAGATGTTTAACCCCTTCCTAGCCAGTGTCAGTGCACTGATCACTGTATTAGTGTCACTGGTTCTTCCAATATCGCAGTCCCGCTATAAGTAACTGGTCACCACCATTACTAATATAAAAATAAATACATTCCATAAATATATTCCATAGTTTGTAGACACTATAATGTTCACGTAAACCAATCAAAATCAATATACTCCTATTGGGATTTTTTTTTACCAAAAATATGTAGCAGAATGAATATTGGCCTAAATTTATGAAGAAATTTGATCTTTTTAATATTTTCATCGGATGTGTTTTATATCAGAAAGTAAAAAAAGTATATTTTTTCAAAATTGTCGATTTGTTTTGTTCATAGCGCAAAACAAAACAAAACACAGAGGTGATCAAACACCATCAAAAGAAAGCTCTATTTGTTGGGGAAAAAAATGACAAATTTTATTTGGGTACATTGTCACACAACCACACAAGTGTCAGTTACAGCACTGCGTTACTTTATCGCAAAAAAAAGGCCTGGTCATGAGGGGAAGGTAAATCATCTGGAGGTTAAGTGGTTAATGTACCTTTCTATTTATCCTATAGCAGGCATACCTCAGCCTCCAACTTTATTAAAAAAAAAAAAAAAAACCTTCATTATTACCTGGGCGGTGACAGTTAAGACACAGGAAGGAGTTCACCAGCTGACCTCATCACTCCCACCCACCTCTGCAGGTGCATGTTTTTCCAATCCATGAGCAATAACTGTACTTACTAAATGCACAGCCTTTTTTTTTTCTACTTTACCTTCATCTTGCATAGCTTGTTCATTTGGCAGAGTGTGCAGTAGCTGAGCAATCAGATAGCAGCCAATGGGAGCAGAGCTGTAGCATTGAAAACAGGAGAAGTGTGTCCCTGAAAGTCTGTAAAGCTCACCATACACTATACAAGCTGATGGTAGATCTAAAAGGAGATTGTACAATCAACTATATAGTGCAAGGTCTACCTGATTATAATAGGAGGACAGACCATCTATCTAAAGTTTAGGTAAATCTAAAAGGAGATCAAACACTATACAATCTCTGTAAGGTCACGCAAAAATGTCCCATAAGCTACTTTGCCACATTAGGGCAGTCTATTGAAATCAATGGGCTGCGCTATGCGTGTTGCAGCAAAAATGAGCTTAAAAAAAAAAAGTGTTCCCACTATACTAGATGTGAATGGGGCCTGAACGTTAAATTGGTGTGTTTACACAAAAACAGTGAGGCTCGATTCACATCTGCTCATTTCTGAACACATCGCAAAGTACACAGAAAACACGCGCTTTACAGTGCATTTTGAAAACATGCATTACACTTGCAGCTCAATTTAATGGTAATGGCACCCCAATCGTAGGTAGCAGGCTCACATATGCCGTGCAACAAACAAGCTGCAAAAACAAAAAAAAGGGGCAGTTAAAAAAAAAAAAAAAAAAAAAGGCCACAATCCACTCTATAAAATAAGATCTGGAGCTTCTTTGGGGCGTTTGTTGCACATAGGGCAGGCCATGCAAGTACAGTGCAGGAGTTCCCGTTATGTGAAGGTGTGAACGGGGCCTGACAGCTGAGTTCCTCTGTCCACTCCCTCCTATGTTACTTGTAAAAAAAAAAAAAAAAATGGCCAAAAATTATACAATTTGATTGTATAATCTCTAAACAATTTCCTTAAGATTTACCAGAACTATGGAATAGGATGATCCACCTGAACAATGCATTCAATGTGTATCAATTCAGACAGAACCTTGCACTATATAGCTGATGGTAGATCTAAAGGAGATCTAAAAGGAGATTATACAATCAGATCACCTTAAGTCTAGGTTTACATAGGTGCATGGAAAATACTGCATGTGATTAGCACAGGAATCACACCAGATTCTTGTGCACATCACATGCGATTTTGAGTCATACATTTTGTATGGCTCAAACCGCAACGCATCCACACCAAAATGGTGCAGGATCCCCCCCGAATTGCATCTACATTCAGATGTGATGTGGGGAAATGCGGAAAATCTTGTGTTTTCCGCATTGCATCAATGTGAACCAGGGAGGAATTAGGAAAGTGAGTGGAAATAAAACAAGAGGTGTTGTAGTAATGGGGGAGGTGTGGTCCAGACAGGTGAACACGCCCTATCACATACTATTCTGTGATGCAGTAAGTCAGTGCATGGCGGGAGATGACCTCCATTAAAATAGGGGTCTGGTTTTATAACCCAGGCCTGTATAAACATATTGTGATGGGATATCTCCAGCAGATCTCTTCAGTATTCTAGTTATTATTGCATCACTGACAATGCCACCTCCTGTGCAGACCTTTTTGAAGTTAAATGTTTTTACAATTTGGAAGTTGTCTGCTGGAATTGAATTCAAAAAGTTTGTGGCCCGAGTGAATGAGGATCATACAAACAATAGATTTTAAATTGCAAGTTGAAATAGAATAAGGGTAGCATTGTATTTCTATTTAATCAATATTGTCCCCTCTTGACCTGCTCTGATTTAAAGGCCAACATCACCTTTTGTAACATGCTACATCAATATTTAGGGTGTAACACAGGGGTGCTCAACCTGCGGCCCGTGGGCCAGAGCCCTCTGATGTGGCCCATGACTTCATGCTCTGGGATGGCAGGTCGGCACGCTCAGATCGCAATCGACGGATTGCTGACCTGCCATCCCAGAGCATCAGAGTATGTGGAGCTGGCAGCGGAGGAAACAGGCAGCCATGGAGTTAGCAGGAGCCACATAAACCGATGCTTCTTCTGTGACGCTGGCTGCTGTCCCAGGCGGAGTGATACCAAGTGCACTTCGCCTGGGGCCTTTCTAGGAGCCTGGAGAGCAATGCCATCAGAAGCTGGAAGAGAAAAAGGTCATTGTATTACGCATCACATACACTGAACTTTTGCAACGGGCATATTAGCACTTAGCGTACCGCATCTGTGGCTTTCCTGCGGGTTAGCTGCACAGAGCCATAGACTTCTACTATATCTTGCGGGTTTGTGCACTTTCTGTAGGTGCACCAAAACCACAAGGTGTAATAGAAGTCTATGTCAAAGCACAGCTAACCCACAGTAAACTGCAGCGCATAAACCATCAACCGTTTTTTCATGTGGCAAAATGTGTGTTTGCTTCTGAGTTTGGGGTGCCATTAACAATTAATGGCACTGAAAGCACAACTAGGTAATTTTAGGTGTATAAAGGTGGCCATACACTATACAATCTGATTGTACAATCTCCTTTAGATTTACCAAAACTATATAATAGGAGGACACACCATCTATCCAATCAGGCAGGCCCTTGCACTACATAGTTGATGGTAAATCTAATGGAGATTGTACAATCAGGATTGTTTAGTGTGTGGCCACTTTTATAAAAAAAATAAAAGTATATATTATATTATATAAAAGTATATTAAAATAAACTAGTCACGCTTTCAGCGCCAATAATTGTTAATAGTACCCCAAATACGGAAGCAAACAGGCACGTGCAAAAAATAGCATCAAATGCAGGAAAACACAGTAAAAAAAACTTGCAAAGCGCAACACACCACAATGTCCCATGAGCTACTTTGCTGTATGTAGGGCATCCTATGGAAATCAATAAACTGCGCTATGCATGTCGCGGGACAAAACAATGCTAGGTGTGAATGGGGCCTGAAATAGAAATTGGTGTGTTTACACATGAACAATGAGGCTCCATTCACATCTCGTAACTCGGGGACTGCCTGTACATAAATGGTATATTAGTAAACAAGGGAGCTGGAATGCAGATTAAAAAAAAAAAAAATGAACTTAGCCTTTAGGCAAAACCTACCCTGCCTATGCTGCATATTAAAGATGTGGCAGACTATATGTACACCATCTAGAATACCACAATACATATCCAGGGAAACCTATGATAACTGCCAGTGAGCAGAATACTGTAAATAACTCTGACTTATACGTGCAGTATAAAGATCACACACTGTCATCGGATATTGCAACAATTTTTATATGCCAACAAGCATATGGCAAAATACTATGACTGCATTCACACCCATGTGTTTAACAAACATGTCAGTTAATGTTCTAATGCAAAAATGCAAATCAGTGCACCTAAACGTGCAACTGTACACATCAACATACACTGATGAGCGCTTTTATGCATGTTGATATGCTATATGAGATGCATTACAATACGTTAGACCGTGTGTTTGAGAATGCTAAAAGTGATTTGTCTTAACAGCTATAGTAAGTTATTTAAAAAAAAAAAAACAAAACACCCACAGCACCAGTGTAATTTTGTCAACTAAAACATTTTAGTCGACTAATTGACTATAATTTTAGTCGACTAAAATACGACAAACAACTGAAATGACAACTAAAATGGCATTTTAGTCAAAAGACTAAAACTAAATTGAAATTTGACTTCAAAATGAACACTGGTCTGTAGTGCATGTTCATACCTCAATGTAATAATAAATAACATATTAGAACTTTCACTCCAGCAGTATATAATGAGTTTACAAATTATATAAAATTGTTAACGAATGCATTACAATTGAATTACACCCATTATATTTTAGACGACTAAAATGAGTTTTAGTCGACTGAAATATACTGGAGATTTTAGTCCACTAAAATATAATGGAGATTTAGTCGACTAAATACGACTAAAACAATTGCAGAAGACTAAAATGGGTCTAAAACGAAAATGCCATTTTAGTCCTAAGACTAAAACTAAAACTAAATCGAAATCGAAATTTGCTGCCAAAATTAACACTGCACAGCACTCCTTTGTGTATGTACCTGCATGGTAAGTTTTGTACATGGACAAATAATATGTATTACCGCTGAGTTATGAATCAATAAAGACAACGCTGAAAGTGATGTCCAGGTTTTCCTTAGATGCCCACGAACACTAGTCCGAACTGTGTTAGGAGATTATAATATCATCAAAAGGTAATGTCTACTTCAGTGCAATGTACAAAGAAAAGACCAGACACCATATTATTATCTTGTTAAACAACTTTGTTCCGCTGAACTCCAGGCTTAGCACATGAACATGTTCTTTCACCACATTTACATTCAACAGGTGCTATCTGCGTAAAACATGGAAGTAAAAACAATCTGGTCCAGAGGAGACAAGTGCAAAACAACTCCCGAAATCTCAGTCTTCAAATAGTGCATATAATTTATTAGTGATCGGAGGCGACTGTGAAATATTCTAATTACCCCCCCCCCCCCCCAAACCCACGATTTATACTTGAGAAAAATTCTGGGGCAAGAAAAAGAAAAACGATAAGAATTGCACTTATTTTGTCCAGTTTCTCATTTCTAGTTCCTTGTTGCTCTTTTATTTATTTTTTTTAACTAAAAAAGGCTCTGAAAATTATGTACATTCATTACCCCCCCAGGAGGGAGAGCAGAAAGCTTTCTTTTGTTTGGTAATGAAAACAATTCTTGGTCCAAAGCAGCTCCTATCTGTCCTGTGGCTCTGCAGAAAGTTCGGTCACGGGGTTTACAAACCCGGCATACTCAGAGTTCCCATTATCATCCATCTCAGCGCTCACAAAATCGTTCTCCCACTCCAGGCCATTGGAGTCATCCGAGGCAGAGGCTCTTTGGCTTTCGGGTATTCTGTCATCGTATTTTAAGGCTGCCCGGAGGATATCCTCTTCAGTCTTTGAGCGTTCCCGCATTGGAACTAGTCTGTTTATTCCTGGATGTGGAAGAAGTAAAAAAAATAGCTTAATAGAAAAACATGCGTATATTCATGACTTACATGTGTGAGGAAAACAAAAACACAGATGACAGGGGGTCTGTTATTGAGCACTCCTTTCGTTCTTCAAAATGGGCTGTAGCTTACTTGATTGCATACCAGTCATTGAAGCCAATCATAGTTCAGGACAGCAATGTTTAATTTTTTAGTGATTACATACCACCAACATATTCAACATGTTAAAAGGGAAAATGTACCCTATATCTGCTGTTCATTCTCTGTTCTTTACTTCATTATCCATATCATGTCATTTGATACTGAACTACAAGCAAACAACTATATAATACACAGATAAAATTCATATATGCGATTTATATTTCTGTCCATACGGTTTTGAGATTTACACGGCTCCGCCACACTGAGTGCACTCCAGTTTGGCAGGGAAGAGATCTTATTTTTCCCTGATGCAGTTCAGTAGTACAGGTCTCCTCCTAACCCCCCACCCTGTGAATGCACAGTGTAAGGAGAAGTAGCAAACGAATAAGCTCATCTGTCACTCTGCTCTCTCCGCCTTTCAATATGTGCCTTGCGCTGCAGCCAGACTGATTAGCTTCTCGTGTTGATTTTACTTCCCTTTGTCTGAAATCTTAAGTACTTACACTGGAAAAAAACAAAACACTCATGAGCGTTTCCACTGTTCGATGGATGGAACGAGCATTGGCAATCAGAATCTGTAAAATGAAAGTTCATAAAAAGGAATATGTCTCTGGGTGTGCAACGCTGGCTTTGGATGGCTGCAGGCCCTGTTAAGAACTAGAAGGGACTCTGTGGAAATGCAGAAAGGAAAAAGAGCAGCGCCATCTAAGTGCAGCAATTGTGGTACATTTTATTCCAAGGATAAATAATAAAACTCACAAGATAACAAAGTTGTCAGTGCATGTAGTAGTATTACTGGAGTTATCCACTCCAAGGGAGGACATGCTGCAGTAAAGGAGGAGATCGCCGCTGATTCTGGCTGCGCTGGTGGCTCCCAATGCTTCCTGGGACTTGGGCACACTCAGACAGAGCTGCTGATGTCACATCCGGGTTGAGGGAGGAGTGGGCAGTGTGACGTCAGCGGCTCTGTCTGCGTGTACCCGAGTCCCAGGAAGCGTTGGGAGCCACCAGCGCAGCCAGAATCAGCGGCGATCTCATCCTTTACCGCAGCTTGTCCTCCCCTGGAGTGGATAAATCCAGTAATACAACTACATGCACTGACATCTTTGTTATCTTGTGAGTTTTATTATTTATCCCTGGAATAAAATGTACCACAATGTCTGTCTTTAGAGGGCGCTGCTCTTTTTCCTTTCTTCAAGTACTTACAATGTCTGCGATTAAAAAACAAATTTAAATATAGATCAACCCCTTCTCTCCTAAATCTTAATGCCCAAGCACAATTTTGCAACTTTGACATGTGTTCGCAAAACCGTACCTACTAACTACTTTGTGCATCCAGGTGGATTATACCTTGTTTTTTTCAGGACAGATTGGGCTTTCATTTGGTGGTAAATGGTAATGGAAATCTCCTGATTTTTTTTTTTTGCTTTTTTAAGGAAAATTGGCCTAAAATGATAAAAAAAATAAAAATAAATAATAATTTAGCTGTATATTTCTTGCTACTACCATAACCTTCCACCAAAGAAAAACCCAAATTAAATTATCCTGCTCCTGACGTTCGCAGAGATACCACATATGTGACTGTTAGTTGTGGTTTGTACCCATAGTACAGCCCAAAAACAATAGTGTGAATTTAGCTTTTTCATACTACCTAAAACACACGGACATACTAAAAAAATAAAAAGTAAAAACATATCCTGTCCCAAAAAAATATTGACCATGACCTTTGAACTTGACCCAAACACTAGCCCTGACAAATCGTGATCTAGGCATTTTCTTTTGTATTTAAAATTTTTTTAATCTGTTTTTTTATTTACACACATTTTTTTTTTCTCTGCAAGGAGAGTGAGAGATGGGATGCATCTCTCTCCCCCATTCACAGAGAGAAAACATGGGGGCAGGCTTCACAGTGATTGAGCATCGGGAGTTCCGGGTCCCAATCGTTAGTACAAGAATCCCGCTGAGACCCCGGTCTCTGTGCTGGGAGCTCACAGTGCGGCACGCTCCCAGCACGAAGGGCGATACGCAAATATGCGGCTCCATGGGGAAAAAAGCCCAGTCCAGTGGGGCCACATATTTGGGTACGCTCGCCGTGAAGGGGGTAAATAATTTAAAAAAAAATTATTTGTTTAAATCATAAATTAAATGAATGAATACAGAGCTGCATTAATGTGCCATTTATATCTACGCGGATTTGAGCTTTAAACTAAGCCTGGGATAAACCTGTCCAATTCAATCTTGGCATATGAGTAAAATCTGCACAAATAAAAGGTGGTCTTCAATGAAAACCATATTGCAAATGAGCAAGCATATCCTGGGATATAGCCAGCTAAAGTTATGTACAAATTTTGACCTAACCCCCCCGTCACCGCACAAACCTCTATTTGGGCCTTTAATGTGATTGGCAGCTTAACAGACCAGGGAGTCTCAGGAGTTGGTGGTGCAACCTTTTTACAGTAAACATCAAATCTGCATATAACTTAAAAGTATCTATAAATCTACTCTACCCAAAGCACCTCATTGTAAACACAAATTATATGCAACTATATACAGTAAATACATAAAAAAAAAAAGGGGGGGGGATGTAGTGGTCACGTCACAGCAAAGCCTTTCCCCATGTTAATTCCTCGGAGTGTGGGGAGTGTGTCGGTGTTTTAAGGGGGCGGGCTGTTAATGACATCTAATATAGTGGGGATGTGCTTGTCCTGCTGTGCATGTTGCAGTCCAGTAGAGTGCCCCTTCTGTGCTCCAAGCTGTAAGTGACATCATACACATCAGGAAATTACTTTCCCCATCTGTGTATGTCTTCCACTGTTCATGCCCCTACTTGCCGCAGCTCCATAAGGCAGGCTGTGATTGGCTAATGACTTACTGCCATTGTCACAGCATTCTTGCAGCAGAGGCACTGAGCACAAAGCCTGTAGTATAGAGACGCTAGCATGTTGTGCATATGCATGGTGTACCTGTATGTAAGTGAGAAAGAGATGCAAATTGACCACGCCAGCACAGATCCATTTCTGTGCTTAGCATGATCAGTTTATGAAAGTAAATGAGAGGGACTGGACGGATCACAAAACATCTGTACCCAAAAGGCATATATTGAAAGATAAGAGACTTCTGTACATGACAAAAGCATACCCAATAAACACATAGCATATGCTCTAATAATTTTAAGGATACCATTGCTCTTGTGTGCTCATGCACAGAGGATGTTTTTACAGCTGCTGTTAGGGGCAGTTGACGTTTTTTTTTTTTTAACTGACTCTAAAAGCCCTCCATGTTACCCTATGTGTCCATGCACAGAAACTGTCAGAGGCATTTGGAGTAAGCATTTAGGAGCAGTAGAGAAAAAATAAAAAATAAAAAATAAAAAAACACAACAGCCTGCGCTTCCAGGAGCAGTTAAAAGGAGCTGTAAAAATGAAAAACGTCAAAAAACATGGCTAAATGTGTCAAGCCGCGTCTGACGTTTTTAGGCATTTTTACATTATAAAAGAGTGTTTTTAATGGAAAACTCCAGAAAAAGCTAACGCCAAAAAACGCGGGAAAATGCTCAGGGCCGCTCTGTGCAGTTCTATTACACAGAACAGGTAAGTATAGACATTTTTGTTATTTAAAAAAAAATAAATTCCTTTAGAACCACTTTAAGCTGCCTCTATAGCTGGATCTAGTAATTGTGTTGACTTTCAGTTTTTCTTAAAGGTAACCTCTACCTATTCATTCTCTCATCTTATACAGCCTACTCTTCCCAGGTTAGTGACATACGAGGAGAGTGTTCCAAGTCAAGCGGGGACTTTTGAGTTTATATAATGAAAGCACAAATTTCAAGGTGTGGAAACTGCATTTATTTTTCGACATGCTGTCTTGCTATATTTATACATTTATCCCAGCATTTAACTAATGCCTTGAAAGATTAAGCAAAAAATGATTTGTCAGTACGCCTGAAACATCTTAGGCCTGCTTCATTTTGTCATCAGTGCTGAAATGCTGACCTCCGAGGAACTCTTTTAGGGGTCCAAACAGTTGGAGCGAGGTCTGGGCTGTAAGGGGAATGTGGCAACACCTCCCAGCCGAGTTGCTGTAATGTGCACGTAGTATGGTGGGCAGTATGAGTTTGTGCATCTCTATGAGGAAACAGGACGCCCTCAGTAATCCTGGCCCTCCCTGTCAAAACGCTCCTTCAATGCAGTGCAAATTTCATCTCTACTGTGCCGGTGTTCTGTCAAAATAGCCAGTTCAGCGAGATCCCCATGCACGTCACTTCCGGTTACTGTAAAGCAGCAGTAATTGAATATTTAGACGGGTTGCAGTTTTGACACAACACCAGCAAATGTGTACACATCGTTAGTCTGCCCGATACTCACCAACATGGCCGCCTCCAAAGTGGCCACAACTTTTTCCTCCTTAGCTGCTGTTCTGTCTAAACAGCAAACTCTTCATGTACTGCAGTGTACACGTTTGACAGTGTTGTGTCAAAACAGCAATTAGTCTAAATCTCCAATTACTGATGCATTACCGTAACCGGAAGTGACCCAATTGGAGATCTCAATGAATTGGCTATTTTGACAGAACACTGGTCAAAAGCGGAAAGCTGTCTTGGCGCCCAGAGTGTGCAAGCTTTTCGAAAAAACAAATGTTTGTCAATGATGGTGTTCACCTTTCCCACAGAAAGATTAGTCTCATGTGCAATTTCACAACAGATTATGCGTCAATTATCCAGGATCAGGCGTTACACACGCCGAATGTTCACATGAATGACTGCTGTGGGCTGGGAACCACCACGGCCAGGATCATCACTGACAGACATACAGCCATCTTTGAAACGTTTACACCATTTAAACGTCTTACTGCAGCTAAACATCTCAATACCATACTGTGCTTGAAGTCTTCTGTAGATACCTGCAGGTTTTACGCCTTCGTCACAACACACGGTTCCATATACACACCAACACTGTTGTCTGCCATCTTGACTAACACTCTCTGAACTGGCCTGCGACATGTGCAGCGCCTATCAGTAATAGGCAACACTTGTCGCTTACTTCTGCGTGTAGTACCGCCAGGCTAGCTTCCCTTTTGATACCTGTAAAAATGTAGTCCCGGTTTGACTTGAACACCCCTCTATACTTTTCAATGCTCGCCTCCAGGATTTCTCCAGAGCTTCTCCCATCCTTTGGAACTCCCTACCCTAATCTGTCCGACTGTCCCCTAATCTATCCATCTTTAGACAATCCCTGAAAACCCTTCTCTTTAAAGAAGCCTAGCCTGCTTCTAACTAATACACTATTTTACTTTCTCCATCAGCTCATCCCCACAGCTATTAAGTTTTGTATCAATTGACCCACCCCTTTTAGATTGTAAGCTCTAATTAACAGGGCCCTCCGATTCCTCTTGTACCAAATTGTAATGTAACTGTAACCCCTGCCTATATTTTGTTAAAGTGGAGTTCCACCCACTTTTAGAACTCTTCAGCATCCCTCACTAAACTGTGAACTGTAAACGAACTGGATATTTTTTTTCTCAGCACTTACTGTATATCTGCTGTATTCATTTTTCACTCCCTCCTCCCTGGCCGTGGCCCATCGCATCATTTCCTGTTTGCAATGCGTCTGGGAAGGGGCGGCAACTTCCTCTGACACTGCCGTTGCTATGGAAACCTGACCTGAAACCTATTACACTGCTTGTGCTGCACTGAGCATGTGCGAGATTTGCAAGGATGAGATCCAGGAAGAAATACAGTCTGGCTTCAAATGCCCAGACTTAAGATGGCCACGGCCTGCTGTAAGATTATAAAATAACAAACTACTGCTATAAACTAACAAAACAGACCTTAGTTTACAGACTAACTTTACTAGAATACATTAAGCTTGTGTATTATAGGGGTATTTTTATTCAAAAACTATAATTTCGGCCGGAACACCACTTGAAGCGCTGCGCAAACTGTTGGTACTATATAAATCCTGTATTATAATAATAATAAAAATAATGCTTGAGCAACTTGTAAATGAACAAACTAATCAATGCTTCTGTCATAATCCCCAAAATACACATTTACTTGGCATTTTAAAAAACTTTGTTTAGCTAGGACAGTTTCACAAGCGATGACCAATACAAATGTCAGAGCTACAATTCATCATTACATTTTAGACACATGGCACACCCATGAACTGCATGACCTGATCTCAGAAGAGCTCAATGTACATGAAAGAGTGCAGGTCATTTTATTCCTCTGCTTCTGGAAATAGAGAGTGATTTTTACTTTAGCAGCTCAGTGGTATTGCTCAAAATTGTGCTGCATCAGTAAAAAGATCTACCAGAATGCAGGGCACCAAAAAGGATACTATTATATTCTAAATAAGAATAGCTCACCTTCTTCATCTTCCCACTCAAGGTCCAGTGAGGTGTTGTCATCGTTCCCACTTGTTGACTTTGTTCTAGTTGTTAAATCACAACTACTCTCTGTATTAGGCGTGAGGAGATTTGCATCGGATGATAACCCTAATTGAAAAGCATAATTTGGAAGCAGTGAACATCCATTACGTTTTATTGCCTACTTCCTATTCTCACATCTTAAAGCGGGGTTCCACCCAAATTTTGAACAATATCTGTATGTATTCTCTTCCTTGCCTAGATGCTGACATGCCGTTTAAAAAAATTTAAATCGCCGTAATTACCTTTTATTTTTCTATTCTTCTTTGCACTTCCTGATTCTCCTTCCGTGGGAGTAGGCGTGTTTCTAGCCTCTCCCAGACTCCTGGGAGCTAGTCTCAGGCTTCCCAGGATGCCACTGAGCATGTGCGGGAACGAGCGGTGAATGCTGGGAGCACAGCATTCACCACATCCAGGAAACAAATGCTTGTGGGCTTCAAATGCCCACAATGAAGATGGAAACCGCCTGCAGTGAATAATATAAGTTATTCTTTCCGACGAAATCTGACACAGGCGGACACATTACACACAATATGTGAGTATGTAATGCTGAGAAGAAAAGTTTGTGAATGAACTAAAAAAAAACAAAAAACGATAGATAGGTGGACCCCCGCTTTAAAAAAAACCTGTGCCACTCAAAGAAATTATATTTAGCTCAAGCTAAGTAAAATAAAGCAGTTGTTTCAAGCCGATCTCGTGCTATAGAAATCAATCTATACACACACAATCTCACAAAAGTGAGTACACTTCTAACATTTTTGAAATTTTTTTTTATATCTTTTCATGTGACAACACTGAAGAAGAAATTACTGAAATGACACTTTGCTACAATGTAAAGTAGTGAGTGTACAGCTTGTATAAGTGTAAATTTGCTGTCCCCTCAATATAACTCAACACACAGCCATTAATATCTAAACCGCTGGCAACAAAAGTGAGTACACCCCTAAGTGAAAATGTACAAATTGTGTCCCTACTGTACCACCTAGACAAGACAGACAGGGAGATATTCAATACTCTAATATGCCCGGTCTGGGCACAATGTACCAGAGACCCATTGTGTCCTATAGCGGTGGGATCCAATTGTGCAGGACCTGAGGGAGATAGGAAATCACTTTTTTTTCATTATAGACGCATCTGGGACCTGGCCTCTGCTAAATTGACTATACCACAGTATAATGATTACACCCCATTATGGCATAACAAACTTCTTCAGGAATTACTACCCATACAAAATACAGAGATATGGGCCAACCGTGGGATGTACTATTTGCATCATCTGATGTCTGATGGTACTCTGAAAACCTTTGATGTGCTAATAGAGGAATTCGTGCTCTCAAACCATGTTTTTCAGATTTCTGCAGGTGCGCCATGCGATCCAGGTGCAATTTCGGAGATCTCCCCCCACATCCTACCCCTAATCCCATCATGGCGATAGTCAAAGGCGGTGACCCTCAGAGACTGATCTCAGCCTTTTACAATATGCTTTCTACCCCGACTGCTAAGACATTGGCTTATACCTTGAAGCCCCGATGGGAGAGGGAGGTGGGACCGCTGGAGGACGAGGAGTGGGAGGAAGCATTGGAGTCCTGCAGAGCAGTATTCCCTAAACTCTCAGACAGGCTCTCCCAAATATACATAATCCAAAGGGCATATCTCACCCCATTGAGGGTGGCTAGGTACAGACGAGGCCAGTCTACTATGTACCTCATGTGTGGTCAAGAGACGGGCACGTTTTTCCATCTCCTTTGGTCCTGTCCCAAAATACAGGGCCTGTGGACACAAATTATAACCTTTTTACATGATAACATGGGCTCCCCAATAACAGTGGACCCGAAACAATGCCTACTCGAAATATTTCCCGACACCACAGACAAATTTACCAAGATATTCTTACACAAAACTCTGTTTTCAGTCAGGAAGGTCATAGCTAGGCAATGGATGAGACCCCTACCCCTTACCTTCAAGGATTGGAAAGGGGAGGTAAATGGTGCCCTACCCTATAAGAAATGCATCTATGTAAATCGAGGCTGCCCAACAAAGCCCTCAAATGTACAGGGAATAAGAATGTACCAATATAACCTATAACATCATACCTGTAATGATCGATCCGTGATATATATATATATATATATATATATATCCTTTGTGAACTTGAAGTATGTGTACATATTACTCAATAAAACTTTTGTTCAAATAAAAAAAAAAATGTCCAAATTGGGCCCAATTAGCCATTTTCCCTCCCCGGTGTCATGTGACTCGTTAGTGTTACAAGGTCTCAGGTGTGAATGGGGAGCAGGTGTGTTAAATTTGGTGTCATCGCTCTCACTCACTTATACTGGTCACTGGAAGTTCAAAATGGCACCTCATGGAAAAGAACTCTGAGGATCTGAAAAAAAAGAATTGTTGCTCTACATAAAAATGGCCTAGGCTATAAGAATATTGCCAAGACCCTTAAACTGAGCTGCAGCACGGTGGCCAAGACCATACAGCGGTTTGATAGGGCAGGTTCCACTCAGAACAGGCCTCACCATGGTCGACCAAAGAAGTGCCCGTGCTCAGCGTCATATCCAGAGGTTGTCGTTGAGAAATAGATGTATGAGTGCTGCCAGCATTGCTGCAGAGGTTGAAGGGGTGGGGGGCCAGCCTGTCAGTGCTCAGACCATATGCTGCACACTGCATCAGATGGGTTTGCATGGCTGTCATCCCAGAAGGAAGCCTCTTCTAAAGATGATGCACAAGAAAGCCTGCAAACAGTTTGCTGAAGACAAGCAGACTAAGGACATGGATTACTGGAACCATGTCCTGTGGTCTGATGAGAGCAAGATAAACTTATTTGGTTCAGATGGTGTCAAGCATGTGGCGGCAACCAGGTGAGGAGTACAAAGATAAGTGTGTCTTGCCTACAGTCAAGCATGGTGGTGGGAGTGTCATGGTCTGGGGCTGCATGAGTGCTGCTGGCACTGGGGAGCTACAGTTCATTGAGGGAACCATAAATGCCAACATGTACTGTGACATACTGAAGCAGAGCATGATCCCCTCCCTTCGGAGACTGAGCCGCAGGGCAGTATTTCAACATAACAACCCCAAACAAACCCCCAAGACGACCACTGCCTTGCTAAAGAAGCTGAGGGTAAAGGCGATGGACTGGCCAAGCATGTCTCCAGACCTAAACCCTATTGAGCATCTGTGGGGCATCCTCAAACAGAAGGTGGAGAAGCGCAAGGTTTCGAACATCCACCAGATCCATGATGTCATTATGGAGAAGTGGAAAAAGGCTTCCAGTGGCAACCTGTGAAGCTCTGGTGAACTCTATGCCCAAAAGAGTTAAAGCAGTGCTGGAAAATAATGGTGGCCACACAAATTATTGACATTTTGGGCCTAATTTCTACATTTTCACTTAGGGGTGTACTCACTTTTGTTGCCAACGGTTTAGACATTAATGGCTGTGTGTTGAGATATTTTGAAGGGACAGCAAATTTACACTCACTACTTTACATTGTAGCAAACTTTCATTTCTTCAGTGTTAGAGAGAGAGAGAGAGAGAGAGAGAGAGAGAGAGAGAGAGAGAGAGAGAGAGAGAGAGAGAGAGAGAGAGAGAGAGAATATGAATATATACACACACCAGAGTGCACCCGGAAAGTATTCACAGTGCTTCACTTTTTCCACATTTTAGGTTACAGCCTTATTCCAAAATGGATTAAATTCTTTTCCTAAAAATTCTACGAACACTACCTCATAATAACAACGTGAACGAAGTTTGTTTGAAATCTTAGCAAATTTACTTAAAAAAAAAATAAATAAATCACACGTACATAAGTATTCACAGCCTTTGCTCAGTACTTTGTTGAAGTACCTTTGGCACCAGTTACAGCCTCAAGTCTTTTTGAGTATGATGCTACAAGCTTTGCACACCTATTTTTGGTCAGATTCTCCTACCTTCTTTGCAGGATCTCTCAAGCTCCATCAGGCGTCAGCGCGCAGCCATTTTTTAGATCTCTCCACAGATATTCAATCGCTGGGCCACTCAAGGACATTCACAGAGTTGTTTCATAGCCACTCCTTTGTTAGCTTGGCTGTGTGCTTAGGGTTGTTGTCCTGTTTGAAGATGAACCTTCCCCCCAGTCAGAAGTCCAAAGCGCTCTGGAGCAGGCTTTCATCAAGGATGTCTCTGTACATTGCTGTACTCATCTTTCCCTTGATCCTAACTATTCTCCCAGTTCCTGCCACTGAAAAACATCCCCACAGCATGATGCTTCTACCACCATGCTTCACTGTAGATGCTCTTGGCCAGGTGATGAGCAGTGCCTGGTTTCTTCCAGACACGACACTTGCTATTCAGGCCAAAGAGTTCAATCTTTGTTTCACCAGACTAGAGAAATTTGTTTCTCATGGTCAGAGTCCTTCAGGTGCCTTTTGGCAAACTCCAGGTGGGCTGTCATGTGCCTTTTACTGAGGAGTACCATAGAGGCCTGATTGGTGGAGTGCTGCAGAGATGGTTGTTCTTCTGGAAGGTTCTCCTGTCTCCACAGAGAAATTCTGGAGCTCTGTCATAGTGACCACCTGGTTCTTGGTCACCTCCTTGACTAAGACCCTTCTCCCTGATCACTCAGTTTGGCCGGACGGCCCGCTCTAAGAGTCCTTGTGGTTCCAAACTTCTTCCATTTACGGATGATGGAGGCCACTGTGCTCATTGAAACCTTAGATGCTGCAGAAATTTTTCTGTACCCTTCCCCAGATCTGTGCCTCAATACAATCCTGTCTCCGAGGTCTACAGACAATGCCTTGGACTTCATGTCCTGGTTTGTGCTCTGACAAACACTGCTAACTGTGGGACCTTATATAGACAGGTGGGTGCCTTTCCAAATCAAGTCCAATCAACTAAATTTACCACAGGTGGACTCAAATCAAGTTGTAGAAACATCTCAAGGATAATCAGTGGAATCAGGATGCACCTAAACTCAAATTTTTGAGTGTCATGGCAAAGGCTGTGAATACTTATGTACATGTGATTTTTTTGTTTTCTTATTGTTAATATATTTGTATATTTCAAACAAGTATCTTTCACGTTATCATTATGGGTTATTGTTTGTAGAACTTTGAGGAAAATAATGAATCCATTTTGGAATAAGGCTGTAACATAAAATGTGTAAGAAGCGAAGCGCTGTGAATACTTTCCGAATGAGATATATATATATCTATACACACATACATATATTATTTTATATATATATATATATATATATATATATATATATATATATATATATATATATATATATATATATATATATACACACACATACATACACACACACACACACACACACACTACTTCCCATTATATATGCAACTAATGTGAAAGGAAAATTGAAGGGTTAGGCAAGACAAATTCTGCAATACTTACAGCTCTTTGTGTATGAACCAAATCAAACAACTCTAACCATGATCTGAGCTACAGTCTACCAAACCATAATGGTCATGATTTATCAAGCTACATTATGGCCTTACAAACATTATTATTGTATGTTTATTTTAGCATTAAATGCTACAGCAGCTGGATGTATCAGGGCCACTGATCAACTAAATTAAAATAGAAAATAAAAATAAGACATAAATCCTGAGAAAAACCTAAATGAAGTGTACTAAAGGTCCTACTTATACATATGCAAGGTTAACCAGAGATAAACAGGATTGACCCATAACACCAGGAGTAAATGAGGAATAGGAAAGCAACTGATCAAAAAATAGCAAAATTTCAGCTGGTATCTGAAGAGAGGTTAGGAAATGAGTATCAGATAATACTTCTTTAAAAAGCAGAACTCCAGCCCCCCCCCCCAAAAAAAACACCATGATAAAAGTTAAACAGCCAATTAAAAGATAAAATAATGTAGACAGCTTTTGCATAAATTTTCAACTTTAAACCCGAGGTTTCTCCTGCAGTACCTTTTTCTGCCTCAAGAAGTCCTCAGTCAGGTGGCCAGCATTATTCAACACCCTTTCTTTGAGCACAGGCAGTTCCACTCCCCAGTGTGCGACTAGAGTTCAGTTTAAACCTTTTATAAATTATGCATCTTACTGAAATGGGAATTTACGTTGACACAAAGCGCTGCCAACATTCTTGCTGTAATGGATATAGCATAATTCCTGATGAATATTCTGCTCCAGATTCCCTTCAAAACAGGTTGCATGCCTGAAGGCTAAGGCACTTGGTCACATGATCTCTACCAGAAAACCAGCTAATCAGAACTCCAAACTCCTCCAGCTGTTGAAAATCAGTTGCAAAGTTGATCTGTCATGATCTGATCACATACACAGACATTAAAGCCTGGATCTGGTACTTGTAGTTCCACATATATGCAAGGCGATCATGTCTGGATCCTCCATTGGACTGGAGGCTGCGGATATGACTCTCTCTCCTGCTGTTGGATATAGTTAGCTACACAGCCAGTCCTCTCATAACCTGGCAATCTCCCTCTCAATTTAAGCCAAGCTCTGTCTCATATCCGCTCCCCAGCAACAGCTAGTGTTCCTAGCCACAGTTCCTGCAAGTATCCCTATTGATCCCAAGTGTTCCTTGTACCAGAGAGTATTCCTAGTGAGCCCCAGTGTTCCTTGTACCAAAAGTATGCCTAGATATGCCAGTTTTCCTAGAAAGGATTCATTGCACCTCTAGAGACCCTGTATCATTGTATATCCCAATGTTCCTGCATCTTTTAACCCCGTGCACTTCAGCCACATCCAATATTCCTACTTCAGTGTGTTCCCTGTGCACCCTAGCTGAATCCAGAATTCCCATTCCAGTGTGTACTCTATGTACCCTCCAGCTGCATCTAGCGTTTCTGATCCATTGTGTTCCCTATGCACTCTGGCATTGAAAAAGTGTGTATAAGGGGCGCTATCTGGACAAAGGAAAAAACAGAAATATTATAGTGAATTAATAAAAGCTGTATAAGTAAATCAATAAATTAAATGTGTGTAAACAAAAAGTGCACAATTCATCAATATACGTAAAAAAGTCTATACATTTCTATGATAAACCACTCTACAATATACGATCCAACACCGTGCTTCTGAAATATGTACTCCAATACTCCAAACCAATAGTGCTTCACCCGAAGTGATTATAAAATGCGCTCACCAGAATTCCCTGGGCAGCAAGTAACCATAAAGCATGAAATGGTGAGAACCTGCTCTTAATTCATAGGTCGGTCTCCATCAGAATCCACATCCATCTCTCTCCTCCATACATAAATACGATCAAGATCGAATAAGCCGGGATATGTAAATAAATCTCTCCAGTATCATATATCCTCCACAATATTCATCTGTCTTCTTTTCCATCACAAGACTCTGTGGAATTGGCTCTGCCACAAAGAGCCACAGAAGGCAGGTATAGTGTAATAAAGTTTTATTTATATTAAAGCTGCACTTACATATGTCCAATATGATAGAAACGGCACAAAGGCAGCTCAAGGGTCTGTAGAATCGGTCCTGCACCGCTGTGTGACTAGCGGCGTGCATTCCAACTACCCGGTGGAAGAGGAGGGCTCCTGTCAGTTAGTGTGTCAGGCCTTATATGATACTGGAGAGATTTATCTACATATGCCTGCTTATTCGATTGTGATCGTATTTATCCATGTATGGAGGAGAGAGATAGATGTGGATGCTGATGGAGACTGACCTATGAATCGAGCAGTTTCTCACATTTCATGCTTTATGGTCACTTGCTGCCCGGGGAAATCTGGTGAGTGCATGCTATAGTCACTTCGGGTGAAGCACTATTGGTTTGGAGTATTGGAGCACATATTTCAAGAGCACGGTGTTGGAGCATATCTTGAAGAGTCGTTTATCATAGAAATTTATGGACTATTATGTGTATTGATTAATTGTGCACTTTTTGATTACACACATTTAATTTAATGTATTGATTTACTTATACAGCTTTTATTAATTCACTATAATATTTAAGTTTTTTTCTTTGTCCAGATAGCGCCCTTTATACACACTTTTTCATGATTTATTAGTATACACTAATTTTAGGAGCAGCACGGGTACATTTAGTTATATTAGTTGGCACCGCATCCCTTATTTTTATTCACTCTGGCATTCCTGCTTCATTGTGTTTGCCCTGAACTCCAGCAGCACGGGCATTCCTACTCCAGCGTGTTCCCTGTACACCGCAGTACTTCCAGAGACTCTCACACCTGTGTTTGTGTGCTACCAACACCCCAGTACTCTCAGAAAGTCTCATTCCTGTATTTGTGTGCTGACAACACCCCAGTACACCTAGACACTCTCACCCCTGTGCACCTGTGTCACCCTAGTGCTACAAGAGACCCTCATGTCTGTGTCCTTAGCATCCCAGTGCTGCAAGACACTTCTACGACTCCTGCCTTTCCATAATTCCAACACCTTTGTGCTTTTAGATACCCATGCATGCATACTTTGCTGTCAGTCCTATCTTCCTGTCCTGCAATAAACGTCTGCACTCTTTCTGTAATTCAAGCACCTCAGTGTTTCTAGATACCCTTAAACTCCAGCCACCTCTGAGACCAGCATTCCTGTGCTTTTATAACTGCTTAACTCCTGTGCTGCTCTGAAAGTGGTCAGCTGTAGTCTACACAGGTGTGCTTGAGGGCCAAGACCTGGGAGCGGTTCAGCAGTGAAACTCCTCAAACCTTGCGGGGTGCTCTGGCAAAAACAAGGTACTACTTATATTGCACCTCAAACACAACGCCATCAAACATACAGGCTGCATGGTGGATCTGGAATTCCTTGTCATTCGTGAAATCAGCAGTGACAAGCAAGTTTCTAACTATGCACCAGTGTGGCCAATACTGCAGATTCAGGATGCCAGTTAAAGGGTAACTGTATCATATATGCCCTCAAGAATCACCCCAAACATACACATACTTAAATTAATAACATTATTAGCACTGTGATGGCTATCTATGGCACAAAGGTTACAGCAGAGTCTTACAGTCTCATTTAGATATTTGAGCCTTGAGGTACATATAGTGCAGAACAGTTACCCTTTAACACAGCCTTGTTAAAGTAAAAACCTGCAGCAGCCTCTAACGTCCAGTAACACCAAATACTTGGTTGCCATGCCAAAGACATTTAGAAACTAAAGAAGTTTTACCAGTCAGAGATTTGGCTGGGAGCTTTAGAGACTGCTGCAGCTTTGTGCACCTCTATATGCTTGCGCTTTATAGTTGGGAGTGGTTTCTCTATTTTTTGTACATTGATCACAGAGTCTCAAATTGCATAAAGAATACATACGCTTTTCTATTCAAAATTAAAACATGCCATCTTCAATTAGGCTACATTCACACTGGCGATCAGAGCCTGTGTGAATAGTAGCGGCAGAAATCAGAGATTCCTGCTGCAACTCTCAGTGCTTAGGTGCGGCCTCAGGCCCTGTTGACTATAATGACGGGTCACCAGTGGCTGCAGCTGTTCACAGCTTTCTGCATAGTGTGTGTCCATCAGCGATCACAGCAGGTAACTGCTGGCTGTGCAGAGAGCTGCCGTTATGGTGAACAGGGCCTGAGGCTGCAGCTTGCCATGGCAGGAACTGCAGCCACAATTTGCACCGGCCTTAGTTGCCGGTGTGAATGGAGCCTAAAACGGAGCTGCTCATGTTTGTATTAGTAAATATCCCTAGAAAACAAAGATTTTACAAAAAAAGAACAAAAAAAAAAACAACACTTACTGCTATTTCTTACAGCTTCATATTGAGACCTTACACTATGCAAATAGGATTCAAAATCTTCTGGGACAGAGCTGTAAAAAAAAAAAAAAAGCAAAAAGATATATCATAAGACTGCGGGTTAGATGGCCGAGCTTATAAACATGTTCTATAATTGTTTGTTCTGTTCAGTTTTTTCTTCCCAAGTATGCCACATTGCCTTCAAGCAAATAATTCTGGTAACAGCAACAAGAAGTAGGCAAGAGGAAAAAGGGTAAAATCTACAATTTCCCTAGCCGTCTTCCAAAGCCACCTAATTTTCAATGAAAAGCACTGATACTATATACTGATACTACTATCTCCATACTATGCTGCTATTACTATACAAATAAAATTGGTGTAAGCATAGGTCAGAAAGAAAACACACTGAAAGCTCAGTCCACATTCCATGCATGTTTCCTGCTCAAAGTAAAAACAAAAAAGAAAAAAAAAAAAAAAAAAAGGGTGTGCTATCTGCTGTGGATGCCAATATATTCCGAATGACACCCCAAACACAGATTGCACACGCAGTCCAGTTGCCTGTGCCAGATCACACGGTACTGCAGTATTAAGGCAATTTGGTGCAGTGGATTTTTGAAAAGCGGTGCATGCACTACTTTTTGTGTGATCCAGTGCAATTTTAACCCATTCAAATTGCTATACGTATACTTGTAATATTTTCCAGCATGCATTTTACACAATTACAGCTTCTACAGATTTACCTTAAAACTTACAATAAAGTCCCAAGTACAAAGTTACATTATGTAACTGAGCGGGAGAGTCAAAGATCTCCTTTTCAATTGACAGGAGTTCCATTGTTTTATTTTATTGTGTTAAAAGAGTATTAACCTCAACATTAAAAGATGACCAATGCATTTTTTGTGGGCAGCAATTGTGGTGCCAGTCAATTGTTTTCATAGGAACGCAGTTACAATACAATGAACAACATTATGCATTTTACTCTTTTTTTTTTTTTTTAGGGGGACTTGCACTTCTGTTGACCAGCAATATATATCTACTTTTCTTTTTTGAACAATATTTCAATTTACTGTTCTTTTTTTTTTTTTTTTTTTTTAGAGGTTTAACAAGAGCAAGACAGGTCAAAGCTGAATTAGGCCTGCCTGCCTTTAGCATGGCCCCTGCACCACGGACATTGTACTGACATCAGAACTTCCCTGCTACAGCGATGTGCTACCATGTGCTCTTCACAGTACTTTATAGAACGTTCAGATGCCCTGAAACTGATTCATTTTAAGGTTTAGCTCTGGGCAACACTGGTCACACACAGACAAGTGGATCCAACGTCTTCCCCCATCGGGCCCATAGGTCTCATAAACATGACCCGTAGTCAATGATTATCTAGTTTTGTAATGCATGTGGATATCATGTGGTAGATGGCAGAAAATTTAACATTTTAAACATAGATGGGGGTATTAAAAAAATAAAAGTACCTGTCACCATTCTTTGTAGCTTGAGCTCTCTGTTTTATCCACTGCTGCCGATATTGCTGTAAGGCAGGAAAATTAAAGTTATAACTGTCAGTTAGTACTTTGTCACCCCACTGTGTCTCCTCCACACTGTTCCTATGAAATAGCAGACAGGTGGCAAAAGATAGTGAAGGAACCTTTGGAGTTTAGGCATCAGTTGATCTTTGTACATATAACCCCTGCTGAAGTAAAGTCTCTTTCACATTCTAATTTCTTTGGTCTCTACATGGACCAGAATGCTACAGAAATGCTTTTGTGAACAAGCTTGCATTACCAAGTAGAAATTGACTACTTTCTTAAAAAAAGCAGAAAAAGGGAGGTTGAGACAATTATAGGACATCTCCCTAAGCGATCGTAAAGCTGTTCTACTTTCAGCAAAATATCAGGCCACCCTGGGGCAGGTGCTTATGGATGGGGACGGGCAGCTAGAGGACTAGTTTTCTTCCCTTCTCTGCCTCCCTCCCCTACCTTTAATTCCTCATCTTTCCCTGCCTGCTTTTTTTCTCTTTCTATGTCCTTTTCTCTTTACCTCCCCCCCTTTTTTTTATGTATTTCTCTCCTCCTTCTTTCCTTCCTTTTTTTTTCTATGTGCATTACTTCTTCTTAGGTACCCCTTAGCTTTTTTCTCTTTTTTAATGGTTTCTTATATATAGTGACTCTATTCCTTTTTAGGTATAGTTCTTATTCTGGTTATACCTTGTCTAAGTAATTAAATTAGTATCTGGGTTTTGCTTTGTATGTGGGGATGTACTCCTTTATTGATGTATAATACCTAGCTATTATTAAAGTTTTTTTGACAATGGATGTAACAACCTTCTGTTTGAAGTGTACTTGGCACTTTTTTTTTCAATAAATGGTTTATGGGAAAAAAAAAAAAAAAAAAAAAAGGGAAGAAGAAAGCAGACCCCTTTCCCTGCCCCGCCTTAGTGCCCTCATTCTGTGCCCAACTTCCCAAGTTTGTTCCCATGCTTCAGTTTTATTTATGCTCACCTCTCCACCCTCTTCTGCTGCTATTCTCCCCATTTGGCCACCTGAACCCTCCTGTACAGCTTGACAGGTAAAGGCCCCTGATGCCTCCCTCTATCACAAGTCTCACTAAGTAAACACTTGAAGTTCTGCCCTGCGCTCTCGCTTTAAGGGCTCTTTCACACTGGGGCGGGGGCGCTTTGCCGGCGGTATAGCCGCGCTGTCCCATTGATTTCAATGGGCAGGAGCGGTGAAGGAGCGGTATACACGCTGCTAGCAGGACTTTTTTTCCCGTCCTGCTAGCGCACCGCTCCAGTGTGAAAGCCCTCAGGGCTTTCACACTGGAATCAAAGCAGCGAGACTTTCGGGTCAGTTTGCAGTCGCTATTATTAGCGCAATATCGCCTGCAAACCGCCCGTGTGAAAGGGCCCTAATGTGGATTTGTCTTCTGTCCACTGGGCCCCTATTGCATTGGGATCACGACTCACTCCATGATGCTACCCCCTTAAACTCCCCACCCCTCCTTTTTCCCACTATTTTATTGCACTTTCTTTCTTCATTAGGGACCTTAATGTTAAGTTGGTGACTTAACCGTTACTTGTATATTTAATATGAACATGGCTTTCACTGCTACACATACTGTCACGGTTCCGGAGAGGCTGTACTGATCACCTCTTATGGGAAGAAATATTTTTCTATGCAAGTAATTTGTTTATCTTTGCTATTGTATTGTTTGGTATGGCCCTTTGGGCCCTCTTTCTTTCCCTGCACCTTTGTACTGGTTATTCCTCAATAAAACTTTATGGGGAAAAAAAAAAAAAAGAAAGCGGAAAATGGACAAGGGGCAGATGAGGAGGTGGTAAAGGATTGAAACTTAGGTGTATATTGTATATATGTGTCGCGTGTGTGTCTGAATGAAGTCAGCCATCTTTGAGAATGCATTAAAGCAGTGGTCATCAACCCTGTCCTCAAAGCCCACTAACAGACCAGCTTTTATGTATTATCTCGGGGAGATGCAAACTAGAATACTGCAATCACTGAGCAGCAAATGATATCACCTGTGATGTATTTCAGTTATCTTGCAAACCTGGCCTGTTAGTGGGCCCTGAGGACAGGGTTGATGACCACTGCATTAAATGACCAAATGACCTTAAGATCTTTTGTGAGATCTTTATTTGCAAATGGCCTCCATGACATGGAAATTCGTGGAATGTGCAATGGATACAGAAGGGGTTTATTCATGTTAAACTAGTGCTCAATTTAGGTGCAAGATAGGAAATCTTTCAATGTATTTACAGATGTTTAACTTTTATAATTTTAACAATTATGGTACTAAGAGGAAAATAACTGAAAATAAGCTGTTTTCTATTGAACATCTTCCTCATCTTTTTGTTGGCCCTGAGTTCTCCCACGTCTTAAGGGAATGTATTGTTGCCAAATGTCAGGAAAGGTTTCACCTGCTGGGTGGCGCTGTCAGACCTTTGGCCGCAGTACTGATGTCCACCAGCGGATGTCTCCTAGCATTCTGGCACTGTCAGGAAAGGATTCACCTGCTAGTGGCACTGTCTGACCTTTGGGCCGCAGTACTGGTGTCCACCAGCGGGTGTCTCCTGGCAGTGTGTAGCCAACATTATCACCTGAGGCCAATTGCAGGAGATGTGTACTTATACCCGGCAAGCACTCACACACTTGCCTTGGTATTGTCCTTGAGCCCTGACCTGTACCCGTGATCCTCTGAAGCTGAACCCGTTCCTGTGATCCTGTACCCTTGCCCTGCAGCCTGATCCCCGTCCACCTTCTCCCTGTCCTGTCTTGCTCCTTGCCCCATCTGCTGATCTCCCGTGTATGACCCTGGCCTGGCTAGGTTTATGATTCTGGTATTCCCCATCTATTGTACATACCTGTTTTGACTGTTGTTATTTGTGGGTCACTGTCTGGTTGTTGGCTTGTTGTACACTGTTTGGTATTGGAGGGGTTTTTATATGTATATTCACTTATCCTAAATAAACTACATTATTTCACTTTACATGCGTGTTCCCTCTGTTGCAGTCCACACGATTCTGGTCACACCTGTTTATGACACCAACACTGACAATGTCTTGTGGAGATGCAGCATTTTCCGATTATGTGTTTCTTACAGACTGACTGTTACCTTTAATCAATTCACAACCAAGCTTCATTTCCTTTCAAATGGTAAATATTTTACTGGAAATTCTTCACATTCAGCTCAGTAAAGAGCCTGCTAGCAAATGAGGCAATCAATAAAATAAATGACTGATGAATCAGTCTCTGATCTTCTAACAGAAATCCCTTAAATTAAATAATACATCAAAGTCTAAGAAACTCAGTTAAAAATAGTTTTCCATCTTACATACTTTAGGAGATAAAATATTAACGGTGATGACCACATGCTAATCCCTGGCAATGACTTGCCAGAGTTCTCGCTCTCAGATTTCTCTATTCCAGGAAGGCATGCTTTTTTCTACTGTGGGCAATTCTCTACAATCCTGATGATTATTCAACTGATAAGATGATAATACATTTTGGAATTCATTCCATTTATAAGTCTTTACTGATGTGATTTTCCAGAATCTGGAACAAATGAAAATTCAAGAAAGGAGTAAAATCTCTCATGGTGGCTGTAGCAGGTAGGTGGACCAAACACAAGAGATCTTTGCTGTAGTCCCCAAAAATAATAGAAGGTAGTATGTACTTAACTTTAAGCTTTTTCCTACAGGCCATATCACTTACTTACAAGGTGAGGCACTGCTTTTTTTTTTTTTTTTTTAATAATGAATAAATGAACAAGTAAAAAATGAAATAAAAGAATAGAACAAATAGCACATGTAAAGATTGGCTATAATAATGGGGCTCCAGTCCCCTCACCTCCAATATCTTTTTCTGCTTGGCTGCCCTGGCAGCTTCACGCTTTGCAGTGTATAAAGCCTCCTCTTCTAGTTTTAACTTCTCCTCTTGTAACGCTAACTGCACATGAACAGAACAATAAGGGTTAACAAAATAAGAACCTGTCTAGCTGCTATCACTTTTAGAACAAAGGAAGCAAAAAAAAAAAACACACACACATGCAAGTGAATGATTAAAAAAACAAAAACAAAAACAAAAAACAATAATACGATATCAGAGCAAATGAATACATGCATAGTGAATGAAGACAAAAACAGACTACTTCTAAAACGATATAGTAATCAGCCAAGCTGGGGCTAGGGCACTATCAGCTATACCCTACATGATGCAGATAACACCAGTACTCTAGGGCAACTGTATATGTAATTAGAGTTATAGTAGCAACAAACTGATGCCGAAACTGAGACACAAAACCAGTGAGCACATTAGAGTTGTCACACATATTTTATCCAGTTTCTCTTGGTATTACATTAGTTAAAAATCAAAATGGAAACACAGAAGACACCATTAAAACTGCAGATGTGAGCATATAAACAAGCACCTTATTAGTAGAAATGGTTTACATCTGTTTCCTCCCTAAATCTAACCAAACACCAAAAACAAAGAAAAAAAAAAATTGAGGTTTTCTTTCGTTTTTTCCATGTGATAGGGGCTGTATTTAATGCACAGGGGTATATTAAAGGCCAAGTTCACTTTTTTTCTTCTTTTTTTCTAAAATCCAGCTCCCCTACCAATATACCATTAAGTAGTGCAAATTATTATTTGATCCCCTGAAGATTCTGTAAGTTTGCCCACTTACAAAGAAATGAAGGGTCTATATATTTTATCATAGATGTATTTTAAATGATCGAGACAGAATATCAACCAAAAATCCAGAAAAAAAAACGATACAAATGTCCCCAAGCAAAACAGGACTTGGTACTTGATGGAAAAACCCTTGTTGGCAAGCACGAGGTAAGACGTTTCTTGTAGGTAATGACCAGGTTTGCACACATCTCAGGGGGGAGTTTGGTCTACTCTTCTTTATAGATCTTCTCTGAATCCTTAAAGTGGATGTAAACCCTCTCCTATACCCAGTGAAGTGAACAGCCTCAGATGATGCACAGGAATGAAACAAATCTCCCTACATAAGTTTTACATGTATATATCAGCTGACTTCAGCTTTATATGTTCTTTAGCAAGTGCGCATCGGGTTAGAGATTTTCTCTTTCTGTTTAGCACTGGCAGTGGATTCTTGGTATACAGCCAAGACAGCCGATTGGAGGAAAGACACCCCCCCCCCTCCACTCCACATAGGCAAATGAAGGAAGTAATGTGCAGAGCTGTGCTGTGACAAGATAAGCTCTCTGCTAATTATTTATAGCAACCTCCCCCAACACAAATTTCAGGCTGGTTTTATCTTGGTTGACAGAGAACTTGTCAGAAGTTATCATGCTGATAACAGAGCAACAAAACAGCAGAGACACACAGGACTTTGTGCTTTGGAGAGAAATAAGAAAACACTACAGATATATGTGCTTAGGTCAAATCTCATGAATCAGGTTTACATCCACTTTAAGGTTTCTTGGCTGTCGCTTGGCAACTCGAAGTTTCAGCTCCCTCCATAAATGTTCTATAGGATTAAGGGAGCCTGGCAAGGCCACTCCTTGACCTTAATGTGCTTCTTCTTGAGCCACTCCTTTGTTGCCTTGGCGGTATGTTTTGGGTCATGCTGGAAGACCCATCTTCAGCGTTCTGGCTGAGGGAAGAAGGTTCTCATCCAAGATTTTACAATACATGGTCCCATCCATTGGCCCCTCAATGCGGCAAAGTCAGCCTGTACCTTTAGCAGAGAAACAGACCCAAAGCATAATGTTTCCACATCCATGCTTGACTGTTGGGATGGTGTTCTTAGGGTCATAGTCAGCATTTTTCTTCCTCCAAACACAACGAGTTGAGTTAATGCCAAAGAGCTCAATTTTGGTCTCATCTAACCATAACACTTTATCCCAAACCTTCTCTTTAGATATTCACTGGCAAACTTCAGACAGGCCTGTACATGTGGGCGCTGCAGGATTTCCATCCATGGCAGCAAATTGTGTTACCAATGGTTTGTTTGGTGACTGTGGTCCCACCTGCCTTGAGATCATTCACAAGCTCCTCCCGTGTAGTTCTGGGCTAATCCCTTAGTTTTCTTATGATTATCCTTACTCTATGAGGCGAAATCTTGCGTGGAGCTCCAGACTGATGGCGATTGATGGTTATTTTGTATTTCTTCCATTTGCGAATAATCGCTCCAACAGTTGTCTCCTTCTCACCAAGCTTCTTGCCGATAGTCTTGTAGCCCATTCCAGCCTTGTGCAGGTCTACAATCTTGTCCCTTGCGTCCTTTGACAGCTCTTTGGTCTTACCCATGATGGTGAGGTTTGAATGGAGGAAAGATTCTCTAGACAGATATCTTTTATACACATAAACGAGTTGTTGTTAGGAGCACCGTCTTAAATAGACTAATCTGTGTACCACATGAACACATACTGTAGCCAGTCTGTGGGAGCCAGACTTATTGTTGGTTGGTGGGGGATCAAATACTTATTTTACTCACTGAACTGCAACTCTATTTATAACATTTGTATCATGTGTTTTTTTTCTGGATTTTTGGTTGATATTCTGTCTCTATCATTTAAAATACACCTATGATAAAAATTATAGACCCTTAATTTCTTTGGAAGTGGGCAAACTTACAAAACCTGCAGGGGATCAAATAATTATTTTCCCCACTGTATACCTTGGTTGCAGAAAAATAAAAGCTTTTATTTTTAGAACAAGGTTTTACCTTGGCTCCTGCTGTGTACATAGAAAATGTCATGACTTTCTGGTATGTAGATTTGGGACATGCGAGCCAGTATGACACAGGAAGCAGTTTACCAGCTGACCTCATTAGCACACACATCCGGCACCCATCAATCAGGTTTGCATGGCATCCCCAGTGTCCCTTCATGCACGCATCTGTCTTTGTTGTTAATGTAAGCTGCCACAGCTCCTATGTTTGCACGGCACCCCCAGCTTTCCTCCAGACGAGTCTAGGCCCCATGCTAAACTCTCTGGGACCGCATGTGATGTAGTGCAAGGGCCTGCCTGATTGGATACAGAGTGAATGGATAGATAGTGGATCCTACTATTTCATAGTTTTGGTAAATGATAGATCTAAAGGAAATTGCACAGAGATTGTACAATCAGATTGTATAGTCTATGGCCACCTTTATATACAGCGGGTAAAATAAGTATTGAACAATTCACTATCTTCCTAGGTAAATATATTTCTAAAGGTGCTATTGACATGAAGTTTTCACCACATGTCGGTAACAGCCCATGCAATCTATAAATATAAAGAAACCAACAAAAAAAAGTACATTACATTATTGGCTGCAGTAAAGCCCCGTTAGGGGGTCTCCCGTTTTTCATATAAAGAAACCAAAACAAATAAGTTCAGAAATTAAGTTCTGTGTAATAAAATGGAATGATACAGGGGGAAAAAGTATTGAACACATGAAGAAAGGGAGGTGCAAGAATGCATGGAAAGCCAAGACACTAGCTGAAATCCATCAGTAATTAGAAAGCAATCCTGCCCCATGTCAGTATAAATTATCAGCTGGTTCCGTCTCAACTGATGGCGTATAAAACGGTGTCTTATTACCAAGGTTACACACAAGAAACATCTCATGATGGGTAAAAGCAAGGAGCTCTCTCAAGACCTTCACAGTCTTATTGTTGCAAAATATACTGATGGCATTGGTTACAGAAGGATTAGTAAAACTTCTGAATGTTCCAGTGAGCACTGTTGGGGCCATAATCTGGAAGTGGAAGGAGCATCATTTCACCATAAACCGGTCACTGCCAGGTGCTCCTCACAAGATTTCTGACAGAGGAGTGAAAAGAATCTTCTGAAGAGTTGTCCAAGAGCCAAGAACCCATTTTGAAAAGCTTCAGAAAGACCTGGAATTAGCAGGTACAATTGTTTCAAAGAAAACAATAAGTATGCACGCTCACCACACAAAAGACTCCATTGCTGAAGAAAAGCATGTTGAAGCTTATTTAAACGCTTCCGGACCAACCGCCACAGTTATACTGCGGCAGGTTGGCTTCCCTGCGCGAGCCGTCGTAGCTATACGTCGGCTCGCGGGGTCGGGACAGCGGGGGTGCCGGTGCTCATGGCCGACGGTCGTGATGACCGCTGGCCACCAGCAATCGTGGGCAGGAGAGACAGAACAGGGACGAGTGTGTGTAAACACACACTTCCCTGTTCTGTTCTGACAGATCGTGTGTTCCTATTAGCTGGGAACCACGATCCGTCACTTCCTCCAGTCAGTTCCCTCCCCCTTCAGTTAGAATCACCTCCCAGGGAACACAGTTAACCCCTCGAGCGCCCCCCAGTGTTAACCCCTTCACTGCCAGTGACATTTTTACAGTAATCAATGCAATTTTATAGCATTAATCGCTGTATTAATGTTAATGGTCCGAAAAATGTGTCAAAATTGTCCGATGTGTCTGCCATAATGTCGCAGTCACGATAAAAATCGCAGATCGCCGCCATTACTAATAAAAAAAATAATAATAAAAATGGCATAAATCTATCCCCCATTTTGTAGATGCTATAACCTTTGCGCAAACCAATCAATATACGCTTATTGCGATTTTTTTTTACCAAAAATATGTAGAAGAATACATATCGGCCTAAACTGATGAAAAAAATTGCTTTTTTTATATATTTTTGGAAAATGCTTTTTTTTCAAAATTGTAGCTGTGTTTTTATTTATAGCGCAAAAAATAAAAACTGCAGAGGTGATCAAATACCACCAAAAGAAAGCTATATTTGTGGGAAAAGAAGGACATCAATTTTGTTTGGGTACAACCGCGCAATTGTCAGTTAAAGCGATGCAGTGCCGAATCGTAAAAAGCGCTCTGGTCAGGAAGGGGGTAAAATCTTCCGGGGCTGAAGTGGTTAAAGTTTGCTGCACAACATTTAGATAAGCCTGTGAAATACTGGGAGAATATAGTCTGTTCAGATGTGACCAAAATTGAACTCTTTGGATGCCATATTACACAACATGTTTGGAGGTCAAATGGCACATAACCCCAAAAACACCCCCATACCAACAGTGAGGTTTGGAGGTGGGAACATCATGGTGTACGGCTGTATTTCAGTATATGGTACTGGCAAACTTCATATCATTGCAGTAAGGATGAATGGAAAACTGTACCAAGACATTATTGATAAAAATCTGCTGCCATCTACCAGGATGAGGATGGACATTTCAGCAGGAGAATGATCCCAACACAAAGCCAAGAAAAACTCTAAATTGGTTTCAAAGAAATAAAATAAAGCTGCTAGAATGGCCCAGCCAATCACCTGACTTGAATCCAATAGAAAATCTATGGAAAGAACTAAAGGTCAGAGTTCATAGAAGGGACCCACAGAACCTTCAAGATTTGAAGACTTTGTGGAAGAATGGGCCAAAATCACACCTAAGCAATGCATGTGACTAGTTTCTCCATATGTCATTACCAACAAAGGATTTTGTACGAAGTATTAAATAAATTTCAGTTAGCGTGTTCAATACTTTTTGCCTGTGTCATTCCATTTTATTACACATAACTTAAAGGAGAAGTCCAGCCAAAGCTCGTTTGGCTGGGCTTCTCCTATGGATCACAGGAGTGCAATTCGCTCTAGTGAGTGAGGAGGAGCATAGCTGAGAGCTGCTGATTGACAGGCAGCAGCTCTCTGCTCAGGGAGCTGTGAGAACCGAGCCATCGGCGGTGTCCAATCGCATGATTCTCAGTGTAGAGGCGCCGGGGGACAGATGCATTACAAAAAAAAAAAAATCCCTTACTTCTCTTTTAATTTCTGAACTTATTTGTTTTTGGTTTCTTTGTATTTATGGATTGCAAGGGTTGTTACCGACATGTTGTGAAAATTTCATGTCATTAGCACCTTTAGCAATAAATTTACCTAGAAAAATAGTGACGTTCAATACTTATTTTACCCGCTGTATGTACATAGGGGGGAGTGGACGGAGACACTCAGCTGTCAGGCCCCATTTATATCTCTGGACATGTTTTAATTTTTTTTGCAATCAAGGTACATTAGTACCTGCAGGAATAGTTTTGTAGTATATGAGATGGATTCTAAAATAACTAAACTGACTCGGTTTTTGAGAAAATGATCTTTGTTTTCCAGGGACAGCCCTGAACAGCAGAAAAAGGGAGCTCAGGCACTTTGTATGAAGAAAGCTCCTCTTCTCTAGACACAAGCAGTGGAGTAACCCAGTAGCTCTACGAAGTTGGCATCCCTGCATATGAAAATATTTATTTGTATTTTTTGTTGTTACATTTAGGTAGAGGTAGCTTCTTTAGAGACATTTTTAATTAAAAATGTACATTTTATTCATTAATTAGAATAAGATTGTGAAGTGTTAAAACAAATACCCAAACACCATGACATTAGTGGTTCCCAGAAAAAAAGGTATTGTGCACCATGCATTTGATTAAAGTACCGTACCAAATGCATAAAACTGCTTGAAGGAATAAACCATCATATTCTTGTTTTCATGTGTTTAATGCACTAAGAAAAAAATAAGAATATATTGTTCTCCACACTAATGACATGAAAATACTACCCCCCCCCCCCCCCCCTCAAAACAAAAATAGGACCATTATTAACTCTATACATGTTACTATGCACTTGAGATAAGGTTAGGGCAAAACGTATTTAACGTATCATCATTCATTATATTTCTTTTTTACCAACACACACATGAATGAGGACGATAAAATATATTATTTTGGGATTATCTTTTTTGTCTGATTTTATATGAAAACCACAACTAACAGGCGTGAACGAAAAAAATCACGGGACACACAACTATAGTAAAAAAAAAAAGAAGACGACTGGTCTGCAAATACCTGTGTTCATCTTCAAAATGATTCTTATGTCCCTATGGTATCAATTGGTGTAGCCTAAAAGCCTGCCCACTTTTGACTGAAGCCAAGTGTAAGTCTAAAAGACCCCTGATGTCTCATCTGCCCTCCAATGAATCTAAAGGAGTGCAGACCGGCACTTACTGGGGAGGGGGGGCAGACCAGCAGGTACCAGGGTGTGTGGAAGCGATCCAGTGGCTGTACAACTGCTGGATCGTTTCCATCTGACAGCCGACAATCAGCTTGTCAGATTTACACACACTCCCCAAAGTGTTACTGCATACGTTGGTGGCAGTAAAAGGTTTAAAAACTTACCTCAAAACAATCCCACAATCATTGGTGGTCAGTGGCATTGTAAAACCCCCCACCCCTCCTCCATCATAATAATCATTGGCACCTTAAATCCAACACTGGTGGACAGATGGCTTTTAAAAAGGTAAACAATTAAAATAACCATTTACAATTGTGATTGCTGTGATTGGCCATCAGAGCGATCACGAGGGATAGAACCTCTTTGATTGATTCTATGCCTTTTGCCTATGCGCTCCACTGTCCAATGACAGCAGGAACAATCGCCACTGTGCATGCCTGCACCAAGGCAGAATAATGCTCCCCCTGGAGGCTGGTTTACTACAACAGCTGGTAGGAGCTAGTTAATCTCTACTTAAAGTTGAAGCTCCAATGGACAGCCTGGACTTAGGATCCAAGGGGCTGCACAGGGATCAACTTAATTACTAAGATGGGTATTTGTAGAAACCGCAAGGTATCTGCCCTTCAATAATGTTGTTAGTTTACATTGATTTTAGGCTAGATCTGATTCACTATAAATTTACAATTGAAAAAGAATGGCACAGACAAATTAAGAGCCCCTCTAGGAAGCACCATGTAGCCCTGGTTCACACCGGCGCAGCTTTGAAATTTCGCTACTTCAGCGCGATTTCAAAGCCACACAAGTGTGGCTTGTACTGCTGTTTTAATTGCGGCTTGCAACTTTATTTAACAGAGGTCTATGCAAGTCGCAATGAAATCGGTAAAAAGTAGTGCAGGAACCTGTTTCATATTCACTGCGACAAGAGTCGCAGCGATATGAACGGTTCCATTGCTGGCAATAGGGAGTGACTTGTCATGCGATTTGGAACTGTCAAATCGCATGACAAGTTGCACCGGTGTGAATGGGGGCTTCATTGAATAAAATGTAATTAGTAAACAATAATCACCTCCACACCCGTTTTGCTGCTTGAAAGCCCAGACTCCGCAGCACAGTAAGTCGTTATCTTCTTCCACACTATGTATGATCCGAAATGACCTAAGGAAAAATCTGACTAGGAAAAACTAGGAATGTCGCTGTTGGCAGGTCTTATATGTGCTCTGACTGGCAGATTTCCAAACACCAGTTAGGGCAGGGATCCTCAAACTACGGCCCTCCAGCTGTTGCAGAACTACACATCCCATGAGGCATTGTAAAACTCTGACATTCACAGACATGACTAGGCATGATGGGAATTGTACTTCCTGAACACCTGGAGGGCCGTAGTTTGAAGACCCCCGAGTTAGGGGAATGGGGTATGGAGGTGAAAATAATTCTTGTACGACAGAAATTGGGAATCATGTCTCTGGGAAACCAAACTAAAAACAAGCATGTTCAGAATAGCTGCCAAAACAAAATACGGTAAAGGATTATGTATCAGGAAGCACGCTCAAAATAGTGCTAGATACATGGGCCCTTTCACATTGATCCCGGAAAACTGAAGCCTTGTAGTAACCCAAACCTGGGAGATCAGAAGATAAATGCCACAAGCAAATATTCCATTACCTCATGCTGTAACCGGACATCATCGGATTTCTGTCTCCTAGTAATAGAGTCATAGTGTCGTTCCTTTAAATCACATATTTCTTCCTCACTTAAAGGTCTGTGAAGTAAAGAAGGAAATGATTAAATCAACAGAGCCTTATCCAGACATTCCATCTGTCAACATCCCACACTTAACTGTATGCCGAGAATGATTGGAGAGCTTATGACAAATTTTCTTCAATAGAAGCATTGCTATTTATATGGGCTAAAAAAATAGTCTAGGAAAATAGAGTGTTGCACATGACAACCAACCAGATTTCATTTGTTAATTGTCTAGTATAGATTGGGAAGCAAATCTAGAATACTTAATTTGATGTCATTAAAAAAAAAAAAATTCTTCCAGTCCAGGTAATCTTTAGCGATCCAAACAAACAGCTTTCATATACTCTGTTATATAAGGCAGGCAATCAATCACCAGTAATAAAAATGGAAAATGTTGTTGCATATTACTGCAGATCAGTGGGTCTCGTTATGTTTTCTTTACTCCACTGTGCACTAGGGAGAAAGCTATAGATTGACAAAACATCAACTACTCACATTACTTCATCACCGAAGACGTTCTTCCACAGGGTAGGTTTATGCAACAGCGGTGGTCAACTTCGTAAAAAAAGGGGGCCTCAGGTGCAGCTTTTATGTGTCCACACAATAGCTTAAAGTGATACTAAACCTATTTTTTTTTCTCATTAAAAAACACACACTAACCTGTTCTGTGCCATGGTATTGCATTGAGCGGTCCGGTCCCATGCCTCCTCCTCTGTAGTTCCCTGGCGGTGTTCTCTGCTCCTCCTCTTCTCCAAGTGTTCCCTCAGAAACTCATGTGCTGAGGGGGCACCTGTGCGGAGAGATCGCCCGAGCCGGGCTGTGTTGCTATAACACAGCGTGGCTCGGCCGCGCCCCCTGCTCCTTCCTCACAAAATTTGACGGACAGCAGCAGGAGCCTATGGCTCCCACTACTCAGTGTGGCCTGTGAGAAGAGGAAGAAAGGAGAGTGGGGCTACAGAAGGCACAGTGCTGGATCAATGGAGGTATAAAGGTTTAGCAATGTTACATTGCAATGCACCCAGAAAAAATATATGTTTGTGCAAAATGTTAGTGTAAAATGAAGGGTCTACTTATGCTCTGTGTGACAATGGCATGTGATTGACAATACCACTTTCCAATTAGGAGCCACTCTCACCCAGAAAAAGTGACAAAAGAATTTTAAACTCAGTGCTGCACCTATAAACTACTGATATGCATGTATACAAACATCAACACGTGTAACATAATAGCATGTATAACAAATAAAGTGCTCAGTGCCAACATAATTCAGATAAAGTGCAATCAATACAGTTCATCAGTGGGAGATACAGGTTGTATGACCTCCCTGAGCAAAGGGGGTCGCAGGCTTTCTGGGGCAGTGAAAGGAACCACAGAACGCAGGGGTGGACCAGGTAACAAGCACACTCAGAGGTTTTTCAGATGCTGAAGATTCTTTAGGCACTGTAGCTGTTGAAGAGACTAATGTTAAGATTTGCCACATGCCAGAGAGTGTGTAGGACCCTGACCATGTGGTGGAGGATAGAAGATTCCATTCCCTAAAGGCACGATACACCAACCTACTCGGTGGACGGAAGACACCATCTTGATATACAGGCTTACATACCATCTCCATCTGATGAGTGAGGACCCAGGAGGGGAGCACAGGAAGTCACCAGATATACATTCCAACGTGTCGCCAACCCTGTATCTCACATCTGATGAACTTTATTGATTGCACTCTATCTGCACTATATTGGCACAAGAAGTCACCAGAAATATATTCCAACGTGTCACCAACCCTGTATCTCACACTGATGAACTGTATTGATTGCACTTTATCTGCGTTATATTGGCACTGAGCACTTTATTTGTTATACATGATATTATGTTACACATGTTGATGTTTGTATACATGCATATCAGTAGTTTATAGGTGCAGCGCTGAGTTTAAAATTCTTTTGTCACTTTTTCTGGGGTACTTACCTTGCACTACAGCAGCAGCCCTATTACACCTTTTATTTTATTTGATTTCCACTGTGCGGGTTTTTAATTACAATTTTTTGCACTCTCAACCAGAGCACATTCCACAATGAAGAAATAGGTATTGCTGAATAGTACTGCTACAGCCAGCTAGAGGAAACAGTTCATGTTAGCAGCCATACTCTGTCTCACAGCACACCCCTCCCACAGTTCCCAATGCTAGGATCTACTCAGCACAAAGGCCTGCTATCTGTCCAGTGCTAAGGCCCACTGGAACCTCTGTCACTAAGTGTGCCGCCGCAGTCCTCCAGACCCCATTAAAGGTCTTGAGCGCACCTTGTTGGGGAGCTTCCAGGCTTCATGTAACACATTTTAAATGACAAATTAGTAAAGTGGGAATCCACTACCCTGGCTTGGAAATCATGCAGGGAAGCCAGCTTACTAAATCTAGCACATGGCACATTTGGCATGTCTGAACAGCTTTTTAGTGTGTATTGTGGTGTCACTTCCAGTTTGATAGAGGAATGTCCAGGTCATCTTACACTTAGCTCTTTCAATAATTCAGGCTAGTTTGGAGAGAGAAATAATAAAACACCAGGTTGGGTACTGTAGGATCAGGAGTGCTGGGCCTATGCGTTGGCCAGAACTATTTGGTATGCCGACGCACCAATTTAGGTGGTGCCTATCCCGTCAACTCCTGACCATAAAGGATTATAAAGACACAAAGTAGGGAAGGTACTCCAAGGAGTTCAAAGGGGAGGAGGGGAATAAGGCGAACAGCAGTCTTGCCTATAATTATGAACTTTATTATATATCAAAATTGGACAGATTCAGTAATACGGACTGCGCAATACAGGTTAAAACATAGGACACCATATGTTGTCCTATGTTTTTACCTGTATTGCGCAGTCCGCATTACTGAATCTGTCCAATTTTGATATATAATAAAGTTCATAATTATAGGGGAGACCGCTGTTCACCTTATTCCCCTCCTCCCTTTTGAACTCCTCTGGGTATTTTCCACACTTTGTGTCTTCATAGTGTAGAGAGAGAGGCAGGATTGTTTTGATTATTCTTAGAGAGCACCATAAGAACAGCTAATTCTGCAACCTACACTCCATCACTTACCATGACAGTATCAGCATATAAAGGGATGGATCTTAGTGATGGATGGGCAGGCTTTAAGGCAATACTATGCATTGAGGCAACCTGTGTATCGCATGGAAAATATGCTGATTTTCTCCTGTGCTTTGGCAAGCCATTCAAGATGATTGGGCTGCTTTACACAACGAACCTTAACGCATGACACAACGTGCGTTAACTTAGCATTAAAGGAACAGAGAAGTGTGAGTGGGCCCTCAAAGTACACTGGATATCGCTCTTATTTTTTTCTCATTTAAAGAAGGTTTGGGTCTGTAAAATGACAAGTGGTTTTTTTTTTTGTGTTTTCTAAATTAGACCTTTAAAAAAACATGCTTTTCCATCCTTAATGTAAACTTGTAAAAAAACCTAGGTGATTCAAACTAATGACATGAGGGAAAAAATCATAAGCAGGGATTGCCCTTCATGAAAACTGCATACTAATTCAGTATGCAGAGACAGAGATATATAAACAACTGAATTTTCTTGACCTTTTCTTTAAAGCCTAAGTTTAGGTTAAAAAAAAAAAAAAAAAAAAATAGCACAAGGGACAGTACTTACATTTAGGCACCTAAGACATGAAGCAGGATCTGTCCGCTGATGCCCGCTGAGCAGAAAACATGGCTAATCCGTTGTCAGCTCTGTTTATACAGAGCAGACACGGCCTGCTCTCCTTTATGAGCGGTCAGATGTAAGCAGATAGGATTGGATTGGATGTCGCGCGCGCGCGGGGGGGGGGGGGGGGGTCAACAGACCCTTTGCTCCATAGAGGAGATAGGAGGGTCCTGAAAAAATGACAGGTGGACCCGATCAGTCCGCCTGTGTGAAAGAGCCCTTAATGTGAAGTGTCTCTTGTGTTGGTGCCGGCTGTTCTAGCTTAAATCCGAAGTCTTCTGCACCCCATAACCCCACAGCCGTAATTTTCTGATGCTGCGGGGTTGATACAAGTGCTGGAACTGTCACAGGCACTTATCAAGGGTGCCAACCAGATCTTTCTGCCCCCATCTTTAGAAGTCGTACTATAGCTTCTTTGAATTATAAGCAAACTATGAATGAAGGACAGGAGGATGAAAGAACGATCCTTCCCTTGTGCTGATTTTGAACGGATGTCACTTTGGTGGCATTGTATCTGTTCAGTTTTTCCTCCTTCTTGAACACATACATTCGCCATCGGTTTTAAAATGTTGGTTAATTTCTTAAAAATTTCAATAATGATAAATAAAAGTTTTTACCGTTAGAGATAGTTTCTTTATGAAAACAACTGGGAAACCTCAATGTGTTACAGTATGAACGTGTGCTAACATCTGTGTCCTTTTCTACTCATTACTTATCATTAGATTCCACTGATTACTTATCTTGTGAATGCCCATGAGCATTAGACAGCATCTGCACTCTTGTCAAGGACACCAACTAAGAGCTTTTAAGAGGTCATTACCGGACTTTAGAAAAAAAAAATCAGATATCCTCAAAATAATTTTCAGATTCCTTCCTTTTGCATACTGGTTTTCCGAGTAGAGATTCAATTCACTAAGAACAATCCCCATTTGCCACAATGACCTTTTTATCCCATCAATTAATGCACATGCCATGACCCACGTTGATTTTGCATTTTCATGTGCTTCTATTGATTTCAATGGAAATGTGTGTTTAAAACACAAAAGGTATGAGTGTGAAGGAGTCCTTGTGCAAGACTGATTATTACAGCTGTACCCAGGCCAATTTCTAGGAAAACATGGGCTGATGGCGGTCACAGAGTACTAGATAGAACCAGAATTAACAACGTAATGCCACTATAAATCTTTGGGAAATTTGGATTCAATAAAACTGTAAATGATATCTTACCTCTGACTACTTCCTGGACTTTCCCCCTGTAAAACCAAATAATAAATTAAGATTTGGACTTTTTATAACAACGTTCAATCAGAACAGATCAGCTGATAGAAATCATTTATAATAAAAGTCGTGTCTATACTATCCAGAATGAAAAAAAAAAGCTTTTGCCTTCTACTTTATAGTCCACTGATGTATATGAGCCTGATTTACAATTTTCTATCAACACTGAAGGTAAAATTCCTTTATATTTATAAATGAAGGTTAAAAAGAAGTAGAGGTCAGCATGGCGACACCCAAAACAAGTACGCCAATACCAAATTTACTAAAAAACACAATATCAACTTAGACTGCTGAAAGTGGAACTACACCGCATCTGAGCACCACAAACCAAAAATACTATTTTTATTATACAGGATTTTTATAGCGTCACTTTACAACACGAGGGCAGACAGTACAGTTACTATACAAAATAAAGCTTACAATCTATTTCATTCATTTTTAATATTCAAAGTAAATTCCATCCATGTCTCCATGCTTTATTTTCCTGGGAAATCACTTTGAAAAACACTTTCTAGCATCTCTGGCTGTGGCCATCATCAGTAAGGGCAGATGATTCATGTAGCATTTACTTCCTGGAATCCATCTGCCCTTAGCTCAGGTGTGTAGGCAGGAGGGTGTGCTTAGCTGAGAAAGCCCCTCTTCCCCTCCTGAAGACTCCTGGGATTTATGACATAATTTGCCTGGGCAATGAAAGCAGGAAGTAGCTGAAGAAATGTATAACACATTGAAAACAAGTATATATAATATACCTTCCTAACTATTGGGTAATGCTAGAAGCAAAATGATTACAAATAGCCAATGTTGATTGAGAGAGAGTGAAGATCCGCTTTAACCACTTAAGGACCGTAAGGATTTGCCCCTTTAATGACCAAGCCATTTTTTGCGATACGGCACTGCGTTGCTTTAACTGACAATTGCACGGTCGTGCGATGCTGTACCCAAACAAAATGTATGTCCTTTTTTCCCCACAAATAGAGCTTTCTTTTGGAGGTATTTGATCACCTCCGCAGTTTTTATTTTTTGCGCTATAAACAAAAAAAGTCCGACAATTTATAAAAAAAAAAATACTTTTTGTTATAATAAATATCCCCAAAAAAATGTAAAAAAAATAAATACATTTCTTCATCAGTTTAGGCTGATATGTATTCTTCTCTATAATTTTGGCAAAAAAAAAAAGAAAAGAAAAATCGCAAAAAGTGTATGTTGATTTTTTTGTGCAAAAGTTATAGTGTCTACATCTATGCGTCTAGGATTGCGGCTGGCCGGCGGACATCGTGGCAGTCGGCCACGCGCATCACCTCCGGTGCCATGGACGCACGCCCCCTAGTGGTCTTATAGCGGCCGATGTACCATGACGGCGATTCGCTCAGGAGAGCCAACCTGCCGCAGTACAACTGCAGTGGCTGGTCTTTAAGTGGTTAAAGCAATATTAAACCCAAAACAAAAAATTAAATACATTGCAGCTTAGCAATCATTAGATGTAGTGGCTGTAGTCTTTATTTTTTTTCTGGCTATTTTTCCCCTGCTGATCTGGCCAGTAACACACCCCTGTATTGGACACAGGAGGCATATTTGGACAGCAGCATTGACAGTCTGGGGGCAGATGAGTGCTAGATGGACTAGCAGAATAACATACAGTGACAAAGTAAAGCCAAACTTCAGCTAACATTAGGTCACAAGATTTGCATTGTGAGAAACAAATGTACTTTTTCACTTAAAACAATCATTTGATTTGGCTTATTTGTTCATATTAATAATTCATCCACTTTATAATCCAGAATTCTACTAAGATAAGGATGTGTCATTTAAAGCTGAACTCCAGCTTTTGTTGGACTTTCGTTTGTTTGGGTCAGCTTGGACCAAACGAACTATGTCCCTCACTAACATGTGAGGCCGCTGGATGTGCAGTATAAACTGTATGTAGCTGAGGCTACAAGGCCGTGTTTAAGCCGAGACCTTCCCGTCTCGTACCCAGAACACAGTAGAGTCTATCTAAACTGGCAGAGGTAGTGACATCAGCCCGCTTCTCTGACTCATCCAATCAGAGGAAGCTTTGAATTCATTGCTAGAATACTTCACTTTCTCTGATTGGCTGAGCACTGATCAGGCTCTATTGTGTTCCATTTACAGTGCCTTGAAAAAGTATTCATACCCCTTGAAACTTTCCACATTTTGTCATGTTGCAAACAAAAACGTAAAATTATTTTATTGAGATTTTATGTGATAGACCAACACAAAGTGGCACATAATTGTTAAGTGGAAGGAAAATGATAAATGGTTTTCAAATTTTTTTACAAATAAATATGTGAAAAGTGTGGCGTGCATTTGTATTCAGACCCCCGAGTCAATACTTTGTAGAACCACCTTACCTTGAGTTACAGATGCAAGTCTTTTTGGGTCTCTGCAAGCTTTGCAAATCTAGGAGAGTGACATTTTTGCCCATTCTACTTTGCAAAATAGCTCAAGCTCTGTCAGATTGGATGGAGAGCATCTGTGAACAGCAATTTTCAAGTATTGCTACAGATTCTCAATTGGATTTAGGTCTGGACCTTGACTGGGCCATTCTAACACATGAATATGCTTTGATCTAAACCATTCCATTGTAGCTCTGGCTGTATGTTTAGGGTCATTGTCCTGCTGGAAGGTGAACCTCCGCCCCAGTCTCAAGTCTTTTGCAGACTAACAGGTTTTCTTATAAGATTGCCCTGTATTTGGCTCCATCCATCTTTCCATCAACTCTGACCAGCTTCCTTGTCCCTGCTGAAGAGCATCCCCATAACATGATGCAGCCACCACCACGTTTTACAGAGGGGATGGTTTGTTCAGGGTGATGTGCAATGTTAGTTAGGCCAAAAAGTTCAATTTTCCTCTCATCTGACCAGAGCACATGTTTTGCTGTGTCGTCCACTTGGCTTCTCGCAATCTGGACTTCTTATTGCCATCTTTTAACCACTTCCGGACCGCTGCATGCCAATATACGTCCTTACTTTGACGTGGGATATCATTGTTATGGCAGCAGCTAGCTGCCATAACCCCGGTATCCTCGTATTTGCTCCGGTGCCTTCCGCCGCTTACCGGAGCTGTCGGCAGTGGCGGAGGCGATCGTGTCCTCTCTGTGGCTGGGCATGGAGACGAGTGAGAGGAAGATGGCCCCCACCCATCTCCATGACATTGCAGGGTGGAAGCGGCCATTTTTTTTTAAATGACAAAAAAAAATAAAAAAAATGTAATTGCATTTTAGTGTAAATATGAGATCTGAGGTCTTTTTGACCCCAGATCTCATATTTAAGGAGGTCCTGTCATGCTTTTTTTCTATTACAAGGGATGTTTACATTCCTTGTAATAGGAATAAAAAAGGGACACAATTTTTTTTTTTTAAAAACAGTGTAAAATTAAAAAATAAAAAGGTAAAATAAATAAGAAAAAACATTTTTTTAAACGAACCCCTTCCTGCCGAGCTCGTGTGCAGAAGCGCATACGCGAGTAGCGCCCGCATATGAAAACGGTGTTCAAACCACACATGTGAGGTATAGCCACGATCGGTAGAGCAAGAGCAATAATTCGAGCTTACAATCTAATAGGATGGGGCAGGTGGTACAAAAGGTTGTAACTGTGGGGAATGAGCTGGTGGAAGTGGTAGGAGATTAGTTGGAGACGTGATAGGCTTTCCTGAAGGGATGAGTTTTCAGGGATCGCCTGAAGGTAGCAAGAGTAGGGAGTAGCCGGATAGATGGAGGTAGCGAGTTCCAGAGGATGGGAGAGGCTCTGGAGAAATCCTGGAGACGAGCATATGAGAGAGCTTGAAAGCGGGAGGTCTTGAGAAGAGCGGAGAGGTCGATTTGGGTGATATTTGGAGACAAGATTAGTGATGTAGCTCGGGGCAGAGTTGTGAATGGCTTTGTATGTTGTGGTTAGTATTTTGAATTTAATTTGCTGGGTGATTGGGAGCCAGTGTAGGGATTGGAGTAGAGGGTTGGCAGACACTGAGCGGTTGGTAAGGTGGATAAGTCTGGCAGCAGCATTCACGATAGACTGAAGAGGGGATAGCCTATGGAGAGGCAGGCCAATGAGAAGGGAGATGCAATAGTCAAAGCGAGAGATAACAAGGGAGTGAATGAGGAGCTTGGTGGTTTCTTTTGTTAAAAAAGGGCGAATTTTAGAGATGTTACGGAGGTGAATTCTACAAACTTTTGACAACGATTGGATTTTGAGGCTGAAATGACAAGTCAGAGTCTAGGATTACACCTAGTACCCTGGCGTGAGGGGAGGGACTGATGGTTACATTGTTGATTTTGAGGGAAAAGTTGGGTATCAATTTACTCGGCGTAACATTATCTTTCACAATATAAAAAAAAATTGGGCTAACTTTTTTTTTCTGTTGCCTTATTTTTTAATTCAAAAAAGTGTATTTTTTCCAAAAAAAGTGTGCTTTTAAGACCACTGCACAAATACGGTGGGACAGAAAGTATTGCAACGACCGCCATTTTATTCTCTAGAGTGTTAGAAAAAAAAATGTATAACGTTTGGCGGTTTTAAGTAATTTTCTAGCAAAAAAAACTGCTTTTAACTTGTAAACAACACATCCAAAAAAGAGGCTCGGTCCTTAAGTGGTTAACAATGGCTTTCTTCTTGCCACTCTTCCATAAAGGCCAGATTTGTGGAGTGCACGACTAATAATTGTCCTGCGAACAGATTCTCCCACCTGAGCTGTGGATCTCTGCAGCTCTTCCAGAGTTACCATGGGCCTCTTGGCTGCTTCTCTGATTAATGCTCTCCCTGCCCAGCCTGTCAGTTTAGGTGGACGGCCATGTCTTGGTAAGTTTGTAGTTGTGCCATACTTTTTCCATTTTCGGATGATGGATTGAACAGTGCTCCGTGAGATGTTCAAAGCTTGGGATATTTTTTTTATAACCTAACCCTGATTTAAAGTTCTCTGTCTGGTGTGTTCCTTGGCCTTCATGATGCTGTTAGTTCACTAAGGTGCTCCAAAAAAACCTCTGAGGGCTTCACAGAACAGCTGTATTTAAACATAGAATAAATTGCACACGGGTGGACTCTATTTACTACTTAGGTGACTTCTGAAGGCAATCGGTTCCACTAGATTTTAGTTAGGGGTATCAGAGTAAAGGAAGCTGAACACTAATCCAAGCCACAATTTTCAGATATCCATTTGTAAAAAAAAATTGAAAACTGTTTATAATTTTCCTTCCACTTCACACTTATGTGCCACTTTGTGTTGATCCATCACATAAAATTTCAATAAAATACATTTACATTTTTGGTTGTAACATGACAAAATGTGGAAAATGTCAAGGGGTATGAATACTTTTTCAAGGCACTGTATGAGACAGGAAATTTTGGCTCCAACCCGGAACACGGTGCGGTATGCTATATGTAGCCTCAGTTGCATACAGTTTATACCGCACATCCAGCAGTTAGTGAGGGACAGTTTGTTTGGGCTAAGCTGGCCCAGACAAACTATGTAAAGTCTAACAAAAGCAGGAGTTCAGATTTAACAATATTTTTATATTTATCAAATGGTTTCACTGACAAGAATAACTAACTAGTAATACAAAATGCATAAAAGCTGCCATTACACATAGAGGGAGATTTCAAAACTATACAGTCTGGTCATTACTCTACATCCTTTAGGATCTACTTACCTCATCGCTTTCTACAAGATTTTCAAACTGTTAAAGTAGAAAAAAAATATATAAATGTTTAACCATAATTAAAAAACATGCATATAGTATATTCAAATGATTATATTATAATATTGTATCAGGCGATTATCTACTCTAAGTGAATATCCTAATGCCACGTACACACGGGTGGAATTTCCGCCAGAAAAAGTCCGATGGGTGATTTTCATCGTATATTCCAACCGTGTGTATGCCCCATCAGGCTTTTTCCATCAAAAATTCAGACGAACTTAGATAGAGAACATGTTCTATATTTTTCCGATAGTAACTAATTACTATCGGAAAAACCGCTCGTCTGTATTCTGTTCCGACGAGATTAGCAGAAGGAGCCCAAAGGGTGGCGCACTGGCTATTGCACTTCCTTTTTCTAGTCCCGTCGTACGTCTTTACGTCACTGTGTTCTTGGCGGTCGGGCTTTGGTGTGACCGTGTGTATGCAAGACAGCTTGAGCGGACTTCCGACTGAGAAACCTTCAGATTTTATTCCTACGGTAAAACCGCTTGTGTGTACGCAGCATAAGGCCGCTTGTTTTTATGAAACATAGAAGGCATCATAACTTGTCTGTTTCACATTTCCCGTTATCTACAAACAGTACTTACATGGAAGATGAAACAAGGACAGTATTATTTCTAGTCTTATTCTATGCTCAATGCATTTTAATAACAGGAAAAATAATTAAGTGGAGAAAAAACAATGGTCAAATACATAGAACACACATCCAAAAAGCAAACAAAGCCCAAGAGCAGCCATTCCCAACTAGGGTTTCATGAGGTTGTGAAGGGTACCTAGTTTCCTAACTACACTGACCACCAATGTAAAGGGGCAACTTTTCACTGACCATCCATGTAATGGATCAGATCTACACTGACACTCTACTACATGTAAGGAGATACTAACAATTTTCACTGTGTGCTTCTATTCTGTTACTGCTAATTTCAAGATTATTAAAAGGAGAAGTACAGCCAAAGCTAAATTTGGTTGTGCTTCTCCTGTGAATCACAGGTATGCAGTCCGTTCTGCATTCCTGTGAGACGCTTTCAGCAGATGGCGGGCGGAAGCCCGCTATCGGCTGATGTCATAGAGCTGGTCCAGGTTGGGGCAAGACCATGACAATAAAGACAGGATCTGCCCACAACCCTGGTCCGGCACCTGGCTCAGCCTCTCAATGAGCTGCTAAGAGCCTAAACCAGCTGCTCCTGCCCCATTCACAGCCCATCGCTATAGTGGGCGCAGAGGGAAAGAGTAGAGAGCAGGTGACTGACAGTCACCGGCTCTCTGCTCCTGCAACTCTGAGACTTGAGCGATCAGCAGTCTGAACAGGTCACTCACTTCTCAGTCTAGAGCCGGCAGGGGGCCATTGCTGCATCCACCTAGGCAAGTAGGCAAAGTGCCCTGGATGTTAAATACTATAGGTTAGCCATTCTCAACCTTTTTACCCCAGAGGGATGCTTGAAATTATAATTGGGACTAGGGGACCCCTGCTAAGAACAATTTATCAGTGAGACAGTATAAAAAAAAAGTCACTCGACATTGGTGGTCGGTGAGAAGAATGCCCACTTTTACAATGGTGTAACAATGCCACCCTTAAACGTAGTATTGGCCCCTCAGCTATGCAGCCACCATCAGATGGGAGATCAACCAGCTCATGGAACCCCTAGCAACATCTGGAGGAAACCCTAGTTAAGAATGGCTGCTCTAGACGCAGCAGATTATTTTAAAACTCTTCAACTTTGCCTCCTAAATCACCACTGACAGCCGTTACTCCCAGGGCACAGCATGTGTAACTTCTGTCACACATGCTGTGCTTTTAGATCTCTAGAATAGGAATTCTGAAAATGTAACCTGGTAATGACCCAGCAACCAGGGTTAACTTCCAGTACCTCTGGGCCATTTCCAGAAAGTTCCCAGCTATGCATATTACATATACTGTATGTGTTTGAGTAGATATAGGAGTCTTTTTTGTGCAGACACTAACCTCAATAGTAAAATGCTCTCCTCTTGAACTGTTTCTGAAGTATTTTGATCTGCAAGCAAACACAAACATTTGAATATAAACCTTAAAGTGATTTAAAAAAACGCTTTACAAAAAACATGTCAAACATGGTTTTGAACAGAGCAGCCCCAATCCTCCTCTTCTCGGGTCCCCCGCCAGCACTTCCGTCTCCTTTTGCCTTGCAAAGCTGCTTCCCATGAGGGCAATAGTGCATGCTCAATCCCGAGCAGGGCTGTTTGCATCAAATCAGATACACAGCCAAAGTTGGCCCCGCCCCCGCCTCTGCTCACAGGTTTTGATTGTCAGCAGCAGGAGCCAATGGCTCCTGCTACTCTCAGCCAAGCCCGTGAAAACCAGGAGAGAACATGACTCATCTGCCCTTACTCAAGATGGCCATGACCAGAATGCTAGGGGGTTCTCAGCAAAATATAGCATGCAGACATGGATGGATGAGTTTGTTTTGATAATAAAAAAAAAATCAAATAGCATTTTTGGCTTGTGGTGCTCAGGAAAAGTGTAATTCTGCCTTAACATTAACTGCCCCATACACACAAAACACTTTCTAAGCCTGTCAGTGGTCCAGCGCTGTTCCCAGCTGCAGTTCTTCACCCTTCACTACCTGGTCTTACAGGAGATCATTGGCTCCTACTATTGTGACCTGGGAAAAGTGTCTGAGATGCTCAGGCTCGATAGGAAGGGGGTATGTGGACAGTGCATCCGCAGCTGCTGCTAGAGTGCTGACGGGGGTTAAAGCCCTTCCTGGCTCCTGCAAAGGTTCAAGAAAGGAAGGGTAACACCTGAAAGTCACACATCTATGTATCCTACTGCAATGAATGGAGTGGCAACCTCAGCCTGGACTCTGACCAGGCCATCCTCCCCAACGCATTTCACTCTACCCCCCGGAGCTTAGGCATGGCTCCTACTATTGTCAGTCCAATCCTGTGAGGAGGGGGCAGGAGGCACAGCCAAGCTGCACTGTGCACATCTGCATGTGTGCCCCCACAGCACACAGCTTGCTATGGGGGCGCACACAGAAATGTAGGATTAGAGTTAGCGGATCATCCCAGGAGAAAAGATAAGGGACCCCTCTGTGCAATATCATTGCATAGAGTGGGTAAGTATACCCTCTTTTTATTTCAGGAAAAAAAAAAAGAAATTGGCTCTACAACCACGTTAGGAGCTGAAGGCATTTTTGGCACATCAAATGTTATTTTTCACCAATCATTGGGGGAGGTTTCAAAAAATTCTGCACCGGTGGAACATTATTCTTTATAAGAGCTCTCCAAGATGCATCTGGGCATTTCTACAGAATGTTGGCGAAACTGCGGAACAACAGGCTCCCTAATACACATCCTGTTGTACTGCCAGTTGGTCAGATCATACTGGAACCAAGTCTTTAAATTAATCTTGGAATTTACTCCGATACCTATAGCCCCGTTTTGCCATAATGGCACCACTTCATATTAAAGAGGAACTGCAGTCTGCTGACATAATTTGTAATAAAAACATCTTTGCCATTCTGAAGCTTCCCTCCAACCACTTTGCATATTTTTTATATATATATACTGTGATTCTGTACTTGCCAAATATGCTGCAGAAATCTCCCTCCACTGAGTCTGGCTGCAACCATTTTAACTGTGGGCAGCTGAAGCTGCTGCCTGTTCACTTCCTGGATTTACACAGAGGCACACCTCCAGCCCTGCAGCTCTCATTGGCCCTCTTATGACTCATTCCCCCCTCCGTTCCTGGCAAAGCCTCACGGGGCATGATGTCAAAAGCCTAGGCTAATGACCAGACAAAAAACAGGAAGTGGGCTGTATAAGGTATTTACTTGTAGAAAAAAATGTTTTACTATCCAAAGTTAAATTGGCAAAGGCAGAGGATTTAATAGATGGAAAGTTGAAAAAATGACTGAAGGTCCGCTTTAAATTAAGCACGGTTCCGAAATCAGAGTACTCATCATACATATTCTCATTTCTGCCAAACTTAACGAGACAAAGATCTATGGACATATCCAATCTGATATATCTAGAACTCTGAAACACAATTATTCACTTGAACGCTTATTGGTCTTAAGGCTGCTTTCACACTGGGGCGGGCGTTGACAATAAAACAACGCTAGTTTTAGCGGCGCTAATAGCGCCGTGCTAGAGGCGAATAACCCCCTCTAGCAGCCGAATAAAGGGTAAAATGTGCCCGTGTAGCGCCGCTGCCGAAGTGCTTTGGCAGCAGTGCCCGTTCATTTCAATGGGCAGGAGCGGGTATGCAACGCTCCTCCACCGCTCCAAAGATGCTGCTTGCAGGACTTTTTTTTTTTTGTTTTAACGCAGGGGAGGAGTTTTTCAGGCGCTTTACAGGTGCTATTTTTAGCCCAAAAGCGCCTGAAAAATTGCCTCAGTGTGAAAGGGGTCTAAAAGACAATCACTTGTCTAAATTTAATTCCTCCTGGCAACCCTGGACCTCTCGACAGCTATATAAGGCCCCTTTCACACGATCAGACCGTTCAGGTCCGCCGTCAAAATATGTTAGTCTATGGAGCGTTGGATGTCAGCTGAGACATGTCCGCTGACATCCAACCCGGTCCGATCCGCTAAAAGCAGACGGATGGCCCTACGTCCAGGTCCGTCACTGGCAGATCGGATCGGGTGAGATCTGATGAAAACGGACACGCTGTCCTTTTTCATCCGATTCCTCCATAGGCGGCAGTGGCGCCTGACAAGCCCCTCCCCGCTCAGTGAGCAGAGAGGGACCTGTGATCCGCCGGCTCAGCGGAGATCAACGGACAGATCTCCCGCTGAGCAGACGGACCGAGGCGGACTCCGTAGAAACAAAGTCCGCCTCATGTGAAAGGGGCCTAAGGGTTGAGTACTGGAATTGTGCCTTAAAGTGGTTGTAAAATCAGAAGGTTTTTTTTATCTTAATGCATTCTATACATTAAGATAAAAAGCCTTCTGTGTGCAGCAGTCGCCCTAATAGTTACCTGAGCCCCATCTCTCTCTCCAGCAATGTCCACAACTGCCTTAGTCGTCTAGGACTCTCCTCCTGATTGGCTAAGACACAGCAGCGGTGTCATTGGCTCCCGCTACTGTCAACTTCAGTAACCCAATCAGGAGACAGAGGGGGTGGGGCTGAAACTGGGGCTCCTCTGTCTGAATGGACACAGGGAGCTGTGACTCGGCTCGGGTGGCCCCATAACAAGCTGTTTGCTGTGGGTGCACTTGACTGTTGGGAGGGGCCAGGAGAGCCAAAGTGAGACCAGAAAAGAGGAGGATCTGGGCTGCCCTGTGCAAAACCATTACACAAAGCAGGCAAGTATGACGAGAGAGAGAGTACCAGTACGGAATTTGTAAATAGAGATCATACCCCCTCTCAAGAGTCTCTTCTCCAGAGAAAATAAGTTCAGTGCTCGCAACCTTTCCTCATAACGAATATCCTTCAGACCCTTTATTAGCTTTGTTGCCTTTCTTTGTACTCGCTCCATTTCCAGTACATCCTTCCTGAGGACTGGTGCCCAGAACTGGACAGCATACTCCAGGTGTGGCCAGACCAGAGTCTTGTAGAGCAGGAGAATTATCGTTTTATCTCTGGAGTTGATCCCCTTTTTAATACATGCCAATATTCTATTCACCCAAATGCATTATTTTACATTTTCTACATTAAACTTAATTTGCCATGTAGTTGCCCACCCCATTAAATTTGTTCAGATCTTTTTTTGCCAGGTTTCCACATCCTACAGATAAGTTATTGCCCTGCTTAGCCTAGTATTGTCCGCAAATACAGAGATTGAACTGTTTACCCCATCCTCCAGGTCATTTATGAACAAATTAAACACAATTGGTCCCAGCACAGAACCCAGGGGGACCCCACTACCCATCACTGACCATTCCGAGTACTCCCCATTTATCACCACCCTCTGAACTGGCCCTTGTAGCCAGTTTTCAATCCTTGTACTCACCCTATGGTGAGCTGAATGGGCTAAAAATGGACCAAAGTCGGACCAAAGTAGTGCAGAAACCTTTTCTAAAGTCGGACCGACTTGTGTCGGACCACTTAAAATGGCTCTCATAGGGAACCATTGATTTGTACATGTCATTCAACATGTGCTCCCAAAATCTTTATGCTCAATACCTTGTCTGTATATCTGACCTTACTGATTTTTTTATGTATAATTTATTACTTTTTAATGCATTTTTATGTTATGCATATTTTGTTTTTTATACTATTTTATATGGTATGTTTGCTCTTGGTTTATTACTTTTATTGATAGATTTTATAGAGGGAGATCGTTGGCAGTTTCCTTACGATCACTTTTTTGGTGTGGCGGTGTTATAATTACATATTGCACTTTGTACTCGGTTATTTTACAGCTTTCAGTATATCACTGTAATGGACTATGTGCTGTATGGTCTTTTTTTGGATATCCACCAAGTTTTGACATTACCGGCCGGTCTCATTTTTTCAGCCTGTCACTGTGTGGGCCTAGAAAGTGATGTCCTGTCAGTGCTCGCTGGTCCGCTGCTCGAAACGGAGCATCCCTTTTTTATATTTGCTCTACCAGAGGTGTAGACCATGACTGAATAGTACTCCAACTTTTAAATTCACTTCTGGATTGATCCACTCATTTCCCTACAGCTGACGAGGAACTGATTTAAAAACAAAAAACAAAAAAACAGAGCATAAACCTATACAATGGCCTTAGTTTTTTAGAAATAGAAGGTGGTAAGAATCTCTTGTTTGCAAAATCATTGCAATATAAAACGTTATAACCTTTTCAAGCAAAACAATAGGAGAGAAAACCCATTTGTAGTCTTTTCCAACCTAGTCTCAACACAAAAGCTGCAATGCAAAATTTATGACAGAGGCTTAAATTATTTAGAAGGAAAAAAAAACAAAAAAGCAAAAATATTTTACTAAACGTCACAAAACTGCTGTGAATTCCTGATTGAAGAAGCAGGAGGATAGGTCATTAACGTGCTCTACATTAAACCCCAACCTCAGCAAACACAAACGCCTTCTGAAAAATTAACTAACGAACCAGTACGGGGTTAGGGAACAGTCAGAAAGAACCACATTAATTAGTAAAAGCTTTTCATGAATCATTTATGTGTTTTGGTCTGAGCTGCAGATGGATATTTTACTAGCTTAGTAAAATATGTAACCAATGACAGTTTTACTACTCAAATCAAAATGCACAGCTGACAACGGAGATGACTACAGCAGACAACTGGGGTAACTGCACGGCGGAGAAATGGGGTAACCGCTGTAGGTACAAAGTAAATAAAATGTACTGACAGAGGCTTTGTGATAGAGGATAACATACCAGATTAATGGCCAATATTTTGAGTTTTGTGCAGGTATGTGTAAAACTGAAAATAAATGACAACAATTGACAAGCTATAGATCAAACTGTGTAAATGCACAGGTGCAAATGTGGCCTTAGGGCCATTGCAATGCAGTGGGTGGTGTATGGTGGCGCCAACAGTACAGTAATGATGTGCTGAGCTGGGCGTGTCGCGTTTCCTTTTAAAAAAAAAAAAAAAAAGGATAAGTTCACCTTCTGTAACATGATACACCCATATTCAGGGTAAAGGTCGACCGATATTTGGCGTTTTTTACTTAATCGGCATCGGCTGATTGTGCTGATAAAAAAGGCCGATTATAACTTCAGCGTCTTGCAAATGACTTCTGTAAGAAATGCCTGAAGTTTTCTTCTCTCCTCCTCTGGGCAACCTGCCAAGTCTGATAAGAAGAAACATTGTATCTCTTCAGGTTCTTTTATCAATGAGCGGTGTGGAGGAGTTCTCAGTTTAACCATTTAAAGACTAAGGCCTCTTTCACAGGAACGATCCGTTCAGGTCCGCCTGTCAGTTTTTTAGGCGGACCTGAACGGACCCTCTATGGAGCGTCGGATGTCAGCGGTGACATGTCCGCTGACATCCGACCTGCTCCGATCCGAAAAAGTGTAACGGAGGAAAAACCTACTTTTCCATCCGTTTTCGGATCGGATGATGACGGACTCTACGGTCCGTCGTCATCCGATCCCCCATAGGGGAGAGCGGCACTGTGCACTGTGACAGGTCCGTCACTGCACAGTGTGCAGTGACGGACCTGTCATCTGCCTGTTCAGCGGGGATCCACGCTGAGCAAGCGGATGTTCACGGGGCGGATCATCTCGGATCCGTCCCATGTGAAGGAGCCCTAAATCTTTTCTAACACTTGTTGCTTACAGGTAAAAATCCTGTATTTTCTGCTAGAAAATCACTTAGAACCCCCAAACATTATACATATTTTTTTTAGCAGAGACCCTAGGGAATAAAATAGCGGTTGCTGCAATATTTTGTCACACGGTATTTGTGCAGCGGTCTTTCAAACGCAATTTTTTTTTAAAAAATACACTAATGAAATTAAAAAAAAAAACCTAAGCAGTAAAGTTAGCCCATTTTTTTCGTCCAAAAGTTTTGATTACCTGTTTTTGTGTATTTAATGGTCTGCCATTGGAGATTTACAGAAAGTACGGGGAGGTCCTACTTCCGGAGCTTCTAAAAGTACTGGAACAGGCGACTAAGGATGGGAGGCTACCCTCATCAATGTTGGAGGCTGACATAGTGGTGATACCAAAAGAGGGAAGAGACCAACTGGAAGTCACCTCATATAGACCGATATCACTACTGTGCTCGGACGCCAAGATCGTAGCAAAGGTGCTAGCGTCCAGATTAAACAAGTGTATCGCAAAACTCGTGCACCCAGATCAATCGGGATTTATTCCCGGTCGGTCTACCAGCACCAACATTAGAAGGGCATACCTGAATCTCCAGGTTCCAACGGAGAACGCGGGGCCTAGAGCCATACTGTCTTTGGACACCGCCAAGGCCTTTGATAGCCTGGAGTGGGAATATCTTTGGTGGGTGCTGGAGAAGTTTGGATTCGGCCCCGTATTCATCAACTGGTTAAAAATTCTTTACAACCATCCAAGGGCAAGACTCAAAATAAACAATGACTATTCGGAAAGCTTCCCCCTCGAAAGAGGGACAAGACAGGGCTGTCCCCTATCCCCGTTGTTGTTCGTCTTAGCTATGGAGCCACTGGCGGGAGCGGTGAGATCATCACCTGAACTACAGGGTTTCCATAGAAAAGGCGAGGAAGAGAGAATAGCGCTTTTTGCGGACGATGTCCTATTCTTCCTTGGGGATATGTCCTCCTCACTGGAGAAAGTAATGCACCTAGTGGAGGACTTTGGAAAATTCTCAGGGCTGATTATCAATTGGGAGAATTCATCGCTCCTGCCGGTCGATTCATTGGCCAATTCTATCTCAATGAGTTTACCCCAACTGAGAGTTACGGGCAAAAAGAAGTACCTGGGTGTCATGCTGTCCAAGGACCCTGGTGCGTTTATCGAAGACAACCTGGTCCCCCTCCTATCAAAACTTTAAAAAAAATGCGACATCTGGTGTAGACTCCCCCTATCTATGGCGGGCCGGGTTAACTTGATCAAGATGGTATGGCTGCCCCAGTTACTATACTTGCTCCACAACTCCCCAGTATGGATTGGGGAGAAGTGGTTTCAAAGAATCCAATCCCTTTTTAGGGAATTAATCTGGAAAAAAGGACAGGCCAGGATAAGCCTACAAAAGTTGCAGCGCCCCGCCACGGAGGGGGGACTGGGGGTTCCCCACCCGTTTATCTACTTCCTGGCAGCCCAGTTACAGCAACTTGGGGGATGCGCCATTGACGGGGGGGGAAGTAAGAGCGCCCAGATCGCTCTGCAGAGAAGCCCACATAGCTCATTGGTTGAGGCATTGGAGGCAGACTCATTTCAGGGAGAGACTTCGATACTTAAAATGATTACCAGGGTCTGGCAGACAGCTAAGCGAATAATGGGGTACAAGGGATTTTCAGAATATTCACCAATCTGGAACAACAAGAACCTGCAGGAACTATTACCCGTCGACAGGAATAAACTGTGGGAGAGGAACGGGATTCGTCGACTGACTCAGATATATGAGGGGAATTCCCTGAAACCCTTTGAGGAACTGAGGCACGAATACGGGCTACCAAGCCGTGTATTCTATAGCTATTTACAGATTAGACACGCCTTAAGCAAGCAGTTTGGAAGCCAACCCCCCACATGGTGTAAGATCCCACTACTACAAACAATAATCAAATCAGAGACCTCCAAGGGGTTAATCACAGAGATATACACTCAATTAACAAAGAAAATGAATACGCATGTAGGCTCTTTCGGGGGTAGGGACAGATGGGCGGCCGATGTGGGGGAGATAACGGACATACAGTGGAAAAGGATTCTGGAACTAGGACCGGAGGTGTCGGTCTCTCCCTCACAAAAGGCCTCCCATCTGATGCTATTGCATAGGTCCTACTACACACCAAAAAAGCTCTTTATGTTTGGTCGTCGAACCAACGATGAGTGCCCCAGATGCAGGGGAACAGGAGATCTGATCCATATGTTCTGGAGATGTCCAAAACTAGTGAGGTACTGGCCCGAGATTGTAAAGAAAATAAACACTACGTTTAAAACCAACCTAGAGATAGATCCTAGGACCTGTGTGCTGGGGCATGTTGCTAATGAACCAAGAGATAGGAACACGGCGGTAGCGGTAGCAAGATGCCTGTTCCAAGCTAGAAAATTAATCGCACAGTCTTGGCAATCAAGAACTCCTCCCACCCTGGAAGATTGGCTGGGAACTGTCAACTCCACAGTGTGGAGTGAGAGAACATTCTACACTAGGTCAGGCAGCTACAATAAATTTATAAGAATGTGGAACCTGTAGATTCAAACAATGCCGTGCCCGTCACTCATACTATCCTAGTGCCGAGACTATCCGCTTTCTATCAATGGGGTGGGTTGAGTTAAGAGCAGCCCAGAGGTTAGAGCCGAGAAAAGAATAATGTATGGAACCTAGGTCGGTCGTCAGATGTGCCTTGAATATATAGGGGGTAAATAGGGGGGGGATACAGGAGGGTGGGTGGGGGGGTTCACCAGAAAGAAAAGTACTAACATATAGATACGTATAATAGCTATATGAGAATAGGCGGTTAATCGGCTTTGCATGTTATGCACATTGCAAGGCGGTATTATTGTAATTTTGTACATTGAAATTCATATTGCAATACAACACTTACACAGCTTAATAATTAAAAAAAAAAGGGGAAAGCTTTGAATGGCCGCAATGATGTGACTGGATTTGGGACACACGTGAATAACATTCTGGCGATAGTCCCTGGACAAAGTTAACTGAAGCGGCAAAAAAAAAAAAAAAAATATTTAAGATATAGTTTTTTTTTTGTTATCTAAATTATACATACAAGTGAACAGATTGGAGGTTTGTTTTGTTTAATAAATGTAAGAAATTTTCTGTATCACTTATTACTTAGGGCCCTTTCACACTGGGGCGGTTTGCAGGCGCTACTGCGCTAATAATAGCGCCTGCAAACCGACCCGAAAGTGCCACTGCTTTGTCTCCAGTGTGAAAGCCCCGAGGGCTTTCACACTGTAGCGGTGCGCTAGCAGGAAGGGAAAAAAAGTCCTGCTAGCAGCATCTTCAGAGTGGTGAAGGAGCAGAGTGTATACAGCGTGGTTATACCGCCGGCAAAGCGCCTCTGCAGAGGCTCTTTGCGGTGGTTTTTAACCTTTTCTCGGCCGCTAGTGGGGGTAAAACCGCCCCGCTAGCAGCCGAATACCGACGGTAAAGCGCTGCTTACAATAGCGGCGCTTTACCGCCGACGCCGCCTTAGTGTGAAAGGGCCCTTAAGGTTGCTTGCACACTGGAGCGGGCTTGCGTTGATGGTAAAACGCTGCTAGTTTTAGTGGCGCTTTACCTTCATTTTAGCGGCGCTATTCGGCTGCTAGCGGGGCGCTTATAACCCAGCTAGCGGCCGAGGAAGGGGTTAAATGCACCCCTGAAGCGCCGCTGCCGAAACGCTTTGCAGGCGATTCGACAGCGGTACGCATTCATTTCAATGGGCAGGAGTGGTGGAGCAGCGGTATACATCGCTCCAAAGATGCCGCTTGCAGGACGTTTTTTTTAACATCCTGCCAGCGCCTCAGTGTGAAAGCCCGAGTGACTGCAGGGGAGCCATTTTGCAGGCACTTTACAGGTGCTATTTTTAGCCCAAAAGCGCCTGAAAAACGCCCCAGTGTGAAAGGGGTCTAACTGTTAGATTTTATGAGATGAAGGGAAAAAAAAAAAAAAAAAAAAAAATCAGCCAAATCTATCGGCCCAAAAAAAAAAAAAATCGGCATCATATATCGGCCATTGGCCACCACGAATTCTAAATATCGGTATCGGCCAGAAAAAAACCCATATCGGTCGACCTCTAATTCAGGGTGTAACATGCAACAAGTTACAAATCCACTAACCCGCCACCCCCCACCCCCTCACTGCGACAGGCAGATCTTCTCCCCCCGCTCTCTGTCACACACTGCAAAGAATGTGTGCACCACCCGGCCACGTAATTCAATCACAGAGTTCTGTGAATAGAAAACTACGAGGTCTGGCAGCCTTTGCGGCAGTGGTAGTTCATTGATGCTTCCCATTAGGCTCGGTTCACACTGAGGCGACCCAACAAGTCATGCTCCATGCAGTGCAATGGAACCGTTTCAATCGGAGCGACTCAAGTCGCTCCGACTTATAAAGAGGTTCCTTCTACCATTTGGAGGCAACTTCAGAGCAACTTGCATTGATTTCTATTACAGAAGTCGTTTGCAAGCCGCAATGCTTGCAATGCTTAGCCGTACCTGGTCCATTTGGGTGAGCAGATCTTTTCGTATTCATGTTATTATTGCTATGCCTTGCAAATGTTTGTTTTCTTGTCTATTATTTTCTTTTAATACACTGTTTTCCCATAGACCCTTCATCCTCCTGAAGAAGCGGTTATACTGCGAAACCGGTAGAGGAATATTTATACCCCACCTTAACAAAAACTGTACCGGGGAAACCTGCTATGAGTTTGTTCTGTGTGGTGTATACTAGGGCTGTAACTAATGATTATTTTCATAATCGATTAGTTGGCAGATTATTGTTTCGATTAATCGGTTAATAACCTTAAAAAGAAAAAAAAGTGTGGAATATAATTTAGTTAATATGTAAAGTTTTAAAAAAAAGGCAATTTATTCTTAAATATCTCTATGCAGCGGTAAATATAAATAACCAACTACCGTATATACTCGGGTATAAGTCGTTCCGAGTATAAGTCGAGGGCCTAATTTACCACAAAAAAATGGGAAAAACTTATTGACCCGAGTATAAGACGAGGGTGAGAAATGCACAGCTACTGTAAGTGGAAAAGAGGGTCAACAATGCCCATTTGCAGCCTCACTGTGCCCATTTGCATGCCTCACTGCGTCCATTTGCAGCCATAGGTCCCCCGAACTTCAAACTCGGTAGTTAAGGATTTCTAGATGCCCCCTAGCTGCAGCCAAAATTTGGGGTCTCTGAACCCAAAGTGTCCCGAAATGACATTGCTACAGATGGACACAGTTGACCGACTTTGGGGCCCCGTATCTTGGGGCCACTTAGTGCTAGGAACCCCAAATTTGTGTGCAAACACAGTGGAACTAGCACAATAAAATATCCAAAGCTGGGATTTCTAGAACCAAGTGGCTCCGAGATACAGGACCCCAAAAATCTGTTCAGAAAATGTCAAGCACTTTTCTGCAGCAGAGAATGACATTTTCCGAACCTATTTTGGGGCCCCATATCTTGGGGCCACTTGGTGCTAGGAACTACAGCTTTGGATATGTTGTGGAACCAGGTCCACTGGGTTTGCATACCAAATTTGGGGTTCCTAGCACTAAGTGACCCTGAGATACAGGGCTCCAAAGTCGGTTCAGAAAATGTCAAGCACTTCTGCAGCAGAGAATGACATTTTCCGAACCGATTTTGGGGCCCCGTATCTCAGGGCCACTTAGTGCTAGGAACTACAGCTTTGGATATGTTGTGGAACCAGGTCCACTGGGTTTGCATACCAAATTTGGGGTTTCTAGCACCAAGTGGCCCTGAGATACGGGGCCCCAAAGTCGGTTCGGAAAATGAAATTTTTTGCTGCAGAAAAGTGCTTGACTCGAGTATAAGTCGAGGGGGGCACTTTCAGCACAAAAAAAAGGTGCTGAAAAATTCGACTTATACTCGAGTATATACGGTATATGGTTAAGGAGCAAAATATCTAATCCACTCTGAGAATAACAGACAGAAGAGATATACTGTATATACTATTAGAGGAGATATACTGTATATACTATTAAAGGGTGAATCTGATAAATATTATCAGACTCAGAGATCAAATGTAATAATAATTTCATTTTAAGAACGTTCGTTTGATTTTCTAATCGTTAGTGGGGTCAAGTCGACGTTCTTTTTCAACCACAGTGACGGGAAAATTTGGAAATAGAAAACTTCTTGGTGAAAGGAATTTTCAGACAGTGTATGTGGTTTTCGTTCAGAAATTACATTCATTTTAAAAACAAGTGAAAATTTCAAACAACATTCTTTCATTCAGCGAATGTACAAAGATTTTTCGTCTGAAAATTGATCGGTGTGGCCAGCATAAGGCTCAGTACACACCTATGCAGTTTGCTTTTGATCTGTTTCTGCAGTGCTTTTTGCTGTGCGTTTTGATTTTTGCGCATGTGATTTAGCGGCGATCTGCGTTTTTGAATTTTTTTGGCCAGTTTGTTGTTGGGCAGATTAAAAAACACAAATTGCTGCAAAAACGCATTAAATGCTTTTCTGCAGCTTCTCCATTGAAGTATATTGAACCAAAAAAGCACCGTTTTTGCGTTAAAAAAAAAAGTCCCTGACCCTTTCCAAATACGCAGCGGCTGAAAAAAGCATAGATGTGAATGTTTCCAATAGGAAACCATGTTAATGAACTGCAGTGCGCTTCTGCAAAAAAGCACCAAAAATCATAAAACATAACAGTAACAGTAACATAATGGGGTTAAAAAAAACTAAAATTAGCCCTTTATAATACAAAAAAAGCAGATAATCACTACTGCAAGGGGTTCATTTTTTTACTGTAGAACTGTGAAATTAACATCTACAGTAGCGTTTATTTGCTCTTTTTGTACTATAAAGGGCTTGTTTTAGTTTTTTTAACCCCATTATGGTACTGGCCAATTAATCGATTATGAAAATAGTAATCGATTAGTTGTTTCAGCCCTAGTGTATACTATACTATACTATATTTTATAATTTGTCTCTGGAAAAATTTCTATGGTTTTAAAATATTGTTTGTACATTGTTACAGAATAAAATGTTGTATTTTATTAATCTATTTTGTGGTTATAACAGTACCGAGAAAGTCCATTTAATTCCTTTTGCATGTCTATGTGTATGGGATAGCTTTGGCAACTACCCCCACATCTTCACCCTCCCCAACCACATATTCCTAGTTTTGAACTGTGAGGGGAGTACATTGGGGAGTCACCACTGTCTTCATGTCACCTTCTCACAAACATAAATTGCCTTGCTTACCTTCAAACCTACCATTGTATTATTGGAATTATAGAATAGAATTATATTTGAATAAATTACTTAACAATTATAAATGGATTTGTACTTGTAAACGAACCTATTCCGAGTTGTGAGCTGTGAGGGTAATACACTGGCGAGTCACCAATGTCCTCATGTCACCTTCTCACATACATAGCAATGACCCCGTTTACCTTCTGGGGGGGGAATGGCCAGGAGAGAAGCAATCTGATGTGGGGAGAGGTGACAAGCGAGATTGGCAGCAGAAAGGTGCAGATGGTGGTGTAAGCACAGAGTTTGCCCGGCTTGATTATACAGGTGCCATTCCCAATCTGTCAGTACTACTGAGCTAACAAGACGGTGGCTTTGACAGTGGCTCTTGTATAAGTATAAGCAGCCCTGTGGGCAACAGAGGTCTAACCTTCCCTATCATATCCAAGTCACATCTGAAACAGCACTAGTGTGAAGCAGGCCCAAATAGTAGAGGCTTTATATTCTTACTTGATTCATTGTGACTTGTCTATTTCTTCCAGATCTGTGCTGTAAGCCTCCATGCAGTTTTCTGTAGGCAGCCTGTAGTGGGTAGAGCTGCAAAGTCACCCTTCTTTCCCTCCAAGCTATGTGCAGCACACTATCGGTGTCACTACCATTTTTACAAGGCGATATACTTGGGTTTACAATAACATCTAGTGCACACAAAGTAGATTTATACCCTTTGTGGCTACTGCCTCTTTCACACGGGGCGGATCAGTGATGATCCGCCCCGTGAACATCCGCTTGCTCAGCGGGGATAGCTCCGCCGATCCCCGCTGAGCAGGAAGATGACAGGTGCATCGCTGCACACTGTGCAGCGGCGGACCTGTCAGAGCGCCGCTCTCCCCTATGGGGGGATCGGATGATGACGGTCCGTAGTGTCCGTCGTCATCCGATCCGATCCGAAAACGGAGGGAAAAGTAGGTTTTTCCTCCGTTACACTTTTCGGATCGGAGCGGGTCGGATGTCAGCGGACATGTCACCGCTGACATCCGCCGCTCCATAGGGATGACTGTATGTCCGTTTTTCATCCGAAAACGGAAGGATGAAAAACGGACATACGGATGCCTCGTGTGAACGTTTTTGTCTCTAGAGTTCAACTTAAACATTTTTGACCTCGGCTTAGTTATGCTTTGCTACACTGTCACAGCCTCTGGTTTCACTCAACCGTCCACTCCTGCTAGAATCTCAGGTTTGCTCTACATAAATAATCTTTTACAAAATATCTATTCACAGGTTTGAAAGGATGCCATAGAAACATTTGTGGGAGGCTGGCTGACTAACTAAGCTCCAATGCTGCTAAAGTTCATGATCTAGACCCCTTTCACACTAGGACGTCTTTCAGGCACTTTAGTGCTAAAAATAGTACCTGAAAAATGCCTCATCTGCAGTCCCAGTGTAAAAGCCCGAGTGCTTTCCCACTGGGGTGGTGCGCTTGCAGGATGTTAAAAATGACCTGCAAGCAGCATCTTTGGGGCAGTTTTGTGAGCAGTGTATACACCGCTCCTCCACTGCATCTGCATGGAAGCGCAATGTCTGGGTTCACATATGTGTGAATATATCAGTGGATTGTGTGTAGGCAAGTCCGTTCATTCGGAAAGTCCGTCATAAAGTCAGTCGAAAAGTCACCAGGCAAAGTCTGCCGTAAAGTCCCCTCGTGTGTACGTGGCATTAGAGAAAGAACAAGAAAGATGGCTAGAGAGAGGGATGGAAAAAAAAAGAAATTAGGATAGAGAGAGATAAAAGGGAAAGAAAGGAGAACAAAGAGAAAGAGTGTTACATCCTAAATTGTACCATAAGGGGTTTTAATACTGTACAAGTGGAAGGGACTCAGGGAGTGCTAAATGTCCGTGGGTTAGGGGCCCAGATAACTTGTCTTGCCTTGGGTGCTGACAACCCACGCTACGAAAATATTTTTACTATTAGGGGTCCCCACAACTTGGGAAATTTTATTAAGGGGTCATGGCACTAGAAGGGTTGAGAAGAACTGCTTTAATGCATAGAAAAAAAAAGTCAAGGTAACTAGGATAAGGAAATGTATGAATGAATCCACTGCAGAATTCACAAAATGTACAGTCCTGTATGATTTCAAGTTCAAAATTTTTTTTCTAATTCATGTACTTGAAGCAGAACTCCATTCATAAATCAGAACAGTTCATAGACCATCAAAGGTACAATACTAACGACGCTTTTGTTGCAATATTCACTTATAATCCAGAATTCTCGCCCCCACATTACTGCTTTTCTACAACAAGATGCACTCTGTCCGAGTCCGGACTGTCCTAGACCCGTCCCTGCCTGTGACTGGACAGTGAAAGGAGAAGCAGAACAGTGAAGAGCTCATTTCCATCTGTCACTCTACCTTCTCTTCTTATCAACATGCTCAGTGTCAGCACATGAACTGATTGGCTTCCTGTGCTGCTTCTTCCTCTCACAATCCAGCTCTGCTTGTACAGGGACTGCAGGAGGCTGATATCAGGTCACATTCACTTACACTGCTTGCTATTAAAAAATAAATTTGATATCGTACTCATGATTACAGAGCTACATGAATTTGCATATTTTTACATCATACCGCTTCTGATGACGATTACACGTTGAAACATGTAAGGCGGATCTATCGACTGACAACATCTCGTATCAGCCTTTGGATGTGGCTGGAGCCGTGCTCGCTGTACTTTACTCATGCTGTTTCCCCTTTGTGTCAGGCATGACACACAACAATGTAAGTGTATCCAAATCATTTTAATAAACACTTGAAGTTTGGTTTTACACTGATGTTCCATATTATATATACATACATACACACATATATACACACACATATATATATATATATATATATATACACACACATACACACACATACACACACACATATATATATATATACACACATATACACACACACACATACATACACACACACCGCTCTATCCGCATTTTTTTATTTTTTTTTAAACATTGGTGGTATAAATGTATAGCATTTATCAGTGTCACAAGGGCATTCTAATCTCATAGCTGAACAAAGTGTGTATAGGAAAAAACAATACTAAGCAACAATAGAATTTTAAGATGCAGAGAATGTTTTTGTTGAATCACAATTCCAGTAAATGCCCTTGGCATCTTTTCAGACGTGAGGAAAGTACTTTCCATCCATTTAGAATATGGTTACTGGGTAAAAAAGCCGTCAGGACACTTTAAAATGCGCATCATCTTTAACTCCTATATCAGGCATCTCATCATACAGTGAAAAAAATACCAGACTCACAATTATGAAGTAACATAACTTACAGCAAGACGTATTGGTGAAATTCACCCCCTTTCCCAAAGACATACAATTTCATAAGCAATGGACGAAAGTAATGTTTTCCAAAGCGTGGGATGTGTATCACCGGTGCTACCCTGCAGCACTTAGCGGACATAGGGTACCAGGTGGCACACTTGCAGCAGGATCTCAAAAATAGCTAGCTAGCTTTATTTTCACCTTGTGGCAGCGTAAGAGCTATTTCACACCTATTGTCTGTTTGACAGACTCCGCTTGCTCAGCAGGGATCGCTCCGTTGACCCCCGCTGAGCCCGTGGATGACAGGCTAGTCTCCGCTCACTGTGCAGGGACGGACCTGTCAAAGCCCTGCTCTGCTCTATGGGGGATCAGATGAAAACGGATCGCTTGTCCGATTTCATTCGATCTGATCGACGGATGGAAAATAGGTTTCCATTCGTCTGAATTTAGCGGATTGGAGCAGATCGGATGTCAGCAGACATGTCACCGCTGACATGCATCGCCCGTTCAGGTCCGCATGAAAAACTGACAGGCTGACCTGAACGATCCGTATGTGTGAAAGGGGCCTTAGAAAACATTATTTATGTTCTACTAGACAGAGTCATCGTTATAATGGAACATTAAAGCGATTGTAAAGGGTTTTTTTTTTATTTAAAGCTAAACATTATTCTAACCTGCTCTCTGCAATGGTTTTGCACAGAGCAGCCCCGAACCTCCTCTTCTGGGGTCCCCCGCTGGCACCTTTGGTTCCACCTCTTCTCTTGAGTACCCCCAAAGCAAGTGGCACTCATGGGGAGCTCGATCCTAAGCTTGGCTATGTGCATCCATAGATGCACAGTGTGACTTGGCCCCACCCCCCCCACTCCCTCATGACAGGATTTGCTGGACAGCAGCAGGAGCCAATGTTTCCACTGCTTCCAAGTCTCCTGTGAGAAGAGAGAGATGGGAGAAGACAGGCACAGCACTGAATTGAGATCGGGCTAAGAAAAGTGTTTAAGGAGGGGCTGGGGGAAGCAGCTGTTGAAAGGTTCTTTTTACCTTAATGCATTAAGGTAAACAATTTTACCTTTACAACTACTTAAAGGCACGGTTCACACTGATGTGATGCAGGAACCACAGCGATTCATGTGCAGGTTCCCATATTGCATCTAAAAATCGCAGGCAGGTCACACTGCTCTCTACGAACTGCTGCAAGGTATCAATATAAAGTCAATGACACCCCCAAATCGGTTCGCAGAACACAGTGCCAACTGTGGAATCAGATCGCATGGATCTGAACACCCATGTGATCCGATTCCAGTGTGGACCAAAAAGGGGTCCTGCACCATTTTAGTGCAAATGCCAACTGTATGGCTAAATTTGCATTGCATGTAATGTGCACAGGCATGTGGTGCGACTCACATGCGACGTCTGGCATCGCACCAGAGTGAACCCAGCCTACATGCAAACTATGGGCTGCTGTAAAACACAACCATACAGCTTGCCCCTTTCCCTCACTGCATGGACTAAACGCTTGGTTTGTACAAATACTTACCTTATTCCTGGTTTCTGCAGGCTGCCTCTAAGTTGTACCCCGGAAGCTCAATTTCTTTGACCCCCACATCCATCGCAAGCTTTTCTTCACCCAGGGCCTGCACTCATGCATTGTAAGGACTCTGAGTGCCCATCTACATCCCAGGAGCATCAGGGGAAGAGTACCAGCTGTGAGTAATGAGGTATTTGGACTTTTTTCAGTCCCCCTAGATAGAGCTGCACAATTAACCGTCAAGAATCGTTATCGCGATCTTGACTAAAGTGTTTCACAATTCTTTCTATGCAAAGAATTCTCTCTGCTCTTCTGAAGCCACAGCCCTCAAAAGAAAGGAAGAGAAAAACTGGGCAGTCTGCCAAGAAACAAAACATTCTTTATCAGTTGAACTTAAGTATAAACATTGTAACAATTTGTCAATGGAATAGACTTCATGTGCAAGTGAAAAAAATTTAACCACTTAAAGTGGAGTTGCACCCAAAAATGGAACTTCCACTTTTTGGATTCCTCCCCCCCTCCGGTGTCACATTTGGCACCTTTCAGGGGGGAGGAGGGAGCAGATACCTGTCTAATACAGGTATTTGCTCCCACTTCCTGGCATAGCTCACCTCAAGGCTTGCGGTGACCTACACCACTTCCGGCGCCTACCCTGTCCTCCCTCGCTGTATTCTGGGAGACACAGAACACAGCAGGGACCTGAGAGGACGTGAAGCGCGACTTTCACATGCGCAGTAGGTAACCAGGAAGTGAAGCCGCACGGCTTCACTTCCTTATTCCCTTACCGAGGATGGCGGCGGCAGCAGCCGAGAGCCGAAGGACGGATCGGCTTCGACTGACGACACCGCGGGCTCCCTGGACAGGTAAGTGTCCATATATTAAAAGTCAGCAGCTGCAGTATTTGTAGCTGCTGGCTTTTAATATTTTTTTTTCAAGGGCCCTCCACTTTAAACACTAAGGCCCGGTTCACACAGATGTGAGTTTATGACGAATGTGATGCGTCAAAAACACTTTAAATTCGCATGTCATCCCTAAAGTCATTCTTTTCAATGACGGTCATTCACATACATGCGTTGCGATTCCTCTACGAATGTGATGCGATTAAAAAAAGGGTCTTGTGCGAGTTTACAGCGTTGCGTTGTGAATTTAGTCTCCATAGACATCAATGTAAATCGTTCTTGAATCGCATTGATGGTTCACATATGTGCGAATTTCACCACACTACTCTCCACAAAAACCAGGAAGTACACAGGAAGTTAACGCCTCTTTTTTTTTTTTTTTTTTTTTTTTTTACACTATGATTTTATTGGCTAGAATATCAATCGCAGCTATGTCCAACTCCTGAAATTAGCGGTAAAATCACGGTAAATTCGCACCTCACAAAGGACAAAAAACGAAAACGGAACAAAATCACAGCGCATCAGTGTGAACCGGGCCTAAACCTTTTTCTGACATTTGTTGGTTTCAAGTTAATATATATATATATATATATATATATATATATATATATATATATATATATATATATATATATATATATTTTTAGTAGACACCCTAGAGAATAAAATGGTGGTTGTTGAAATATTTTATGTCACACTGTATTTGCGCAGCGGTCTTTCAAATGCAATTTTTTGGGGAAAAATTACTTTAATTAAAAAAAAAAAAAAAAACCTAACCAGTAAAGTTAGCCCAATTTTTTTTTTGTATAATGTGAAAGATTTTACGTTGCGAGAATCGTGATCTTTTTATTCTAAGCAAAAAAATAGTGATTCTCATTTTGGCCAGAATCGTGCAGCTCTACCCCTAGATAAATAAATACATTAAACTCATGAAATGTACAGTCGGGGGTGGGGAGCACTGCATTGTTGAAATTTGACACTGAAGTTCAGATTTAGGTAAATAAAAATTCAGGAACGGTATTTATTCCTATAAAAGGCATTGGAAATGTTTAAAGTCATTAGCAGAAAACATATTCTCTCAAAAAACTGGCAGACTTCAGTGTTGGGAACAGTAATAATACATTTCACAGCGGTAGAGCAAGCAGAAACTCTTACAAGTTCCAGGTTATCCAATCAGGAGTTTTATCATGTCTGCAATTTAGCCACAAGAATAAGGCAGCCCATACACTGATCAAAAAATTATTTTAACTTGAATCCAACAAATGTCAGAAAAAGGTTTACTGTTGTAAGTGGTTAAACTTCCCTCATTTACACACCAAAGTGTATTCCTTTGATCTAAAGGACAAATCGTTACAATGTTTATACTTAAATTCCACTGCTAAAGAATGTTGTGATTCTTGGCAGACTGACCCTTTTTTTTCCACCCTTTCTTTTGGCTGTCGGCTTCAGCAGAGCAGAGAGAATTCTCTGCATAGAAAGAATCGGGAAATACTTTGTCAAGATCGCAACGGGGAAAAAAATTGCAATAACAATTCTTAACAATTAACCGTGCGGCTCTAATGTATGGCCAGCTTATGGAACCTTTCCTATTAAGACCTTAGGAATTGGCATTTGACTGTACATGGGCGAGCCTGCAAGAGTCCTAGCATTGGCGGTGATGCGAACAGTTGAAATAAACACTCACCGGCCGCTTTATTAGGTACACCTTGCTAGTAGCGGGTTGGACCCCCTTTTGCCTTCAGAACTGCCTTAATTATTATTCATGGCATAGATTCAGCAAGGTGTTGGAAACATTCCTCAGACATTTTGGTCCATATTGACATGATGGCATCACACAGTTGTTGTAGATTTGTCAGCTGCACATCCATAATGCAAATCTCCTGTTCCACCACATCCCAAAAGGTGCTCTATTAGATTGAGATCTGGTGACTGTGGAGGCCACTGGAGTAGGGTTGCACCGATACCACTTAAGACCGAGTACAAGTACCGATACTTTTTTCAAGTACTCGCCGATACCGGTTCTTTTTTTAATGTCAAGTGACAGTTTTCAAAGAACAATACAGACTAACGATATCTTCTTTATAATTATGAAGAACTGTAACTGGCAGTGATGAGGAGGCCCTAATATGCAGCAGCGCTGAAGAGCACTGATAGGCAGCACTGATTTGCAGCACCGATAGGTGGCACTGACTGATGGGCACTGATTTGCAGCACTAATGGTTGGCACTGATATGCAGGACTGATAGGTGGCACTGACTGATGGCCACTGATTTGCGGCAGTGATGGCTGGCACTTACTGATGGGCACCGATATGCGGCACTGATGGGTGGCACTTATGGGCACTGATATGTGGCACTGACCGATGAACACTGATTTGCAGCACCGATAGGTGGCACTTATTGGTGGCAATTATGGGCAATGATAGGTGGCACTGTTTGGTAGGCATTGGCACGGATAATAATGCAGCACTAAATAATTGCTGGCATTATAAAATAAAATCGATAAGTGATGAGTATACAAGAGCCCATCTTGAGACACCCTGCATTTGGCCTCAGTAAGCCTAGTCAGAATGCAGCAGCGGACATCTTGTTACACCCAGCCCATATAATTAGTGAACTATATGGGCTGGGTGTAACAAGATGTCCGCTACCGCCTTGTGACTGCAGGCTTACTGAGGCTGAGTCCAGGGTGTACCAAGATGGGAGTTGCAGTGTACAGCCCCTGACGAAGACTCAGGCTGTCACTTCTGTTAACGATTCTGGCGGCCGGGGTCACCGATGCTGATGGATGGCACACGGCTGCGACCCACACCCCTGCCCCATAAGCTTACCTTCCTCTGCTGTAAGGACTCTCACTGTGCCAGGGCCTGCGCTCCGCCTTCTCCCACTCACTCTGCCCAATGAATTACAGGATGCAAAGGTATCGGGTGAAGCATCGGGAGCATTTGCCAGAGTACTCGGGCGAATACTCGGTATCGGCACCGATACTGAAACTAGTATTGGTGCAACCCTACATTAGAGTACAGTGACCTCATTGTCATGTTCAAGAAACCAGTGGTGTGATGATTTGATCTTTGTGACATGGTACATTATCCTGCTGGAAGTAGACATCAGAAGATGGGTACACTGTAGTCATAAAGGGATGGACATGGTCAGCAACAATACTCAGGTAGGCTGTGGGGGTTAAACAATGCTCAATTGGTACTAAGGGGCCCAAAGTGTGCCAAGAAAATATCCTCCACACCATTATACCACCACCACCAACCTGAACCATTGATACAAGGCAGGATGGATCCATGATTTTATGTTGTTTACGCCAAATTCTGACCCTACCATCTGAATGTCGCAGCTGAAATTGAGACTCAGACCAGGCAATGTTTTTCCAATCTTCTACTGTCCAATTTTGGTGAATTGGAGCCTCAGTTTCCTGTTCTTAGCTGACAGGAGTGGCATCCGGTGTGGTCTTTTGCTGCTGTAGCCCATCTGCTTCAAGGTTTCGATGTGTTGTGCATTCATAGATGGTATTCTGCATACCTTGGTTGTAACAAGTGGCGATTTGAGTTACTGTTGCCTTTCTATCATCTTGAACCAGTCAGCCCATTCTTCTCTGACATCAACAAGGCATCTTCATCCACATAACTGCCTCTCACTGGATATTTTCTCTTTATCGGACCATTCTCTGTAAACCCTAGAGATGGTTGTGCGTGAAAATCCCAGTAGATCAGCAGTTTTTGAAATACTCAGACCAGCCCATCTGGCACCAACAAACATGCCACATTTAAAGTCACTTAAAACCCCTTTCTTCCCCATTCTGATGCTTGATTTTAACTTCAACAAGCCGTCTTTACCATGTCTAGATGCCTAAATGCATTGAGTTGCTGCCATGTGATTGGCTGACTAGCAATTTGTGTTACCAAGCAATTGAGAAGGTGTACCTAATAAAGTGGCCGGTGAGTGTATATATTACCTGTTTTCTACCTTCCCAAATAATTATTTTTGTATAACCAATTTATTCCTTTAAAACAGCCATGACAAACTGCAGAACTGCTTTGTTTCTAATTTCTGCTAGTTAAAGTTAAAATCCAGACAAAGATTTCTATTATTGTCCATCCAGTCCGGAGATTTACACAACCCTGTCATGCAGCACGAGTCCTGCCTGAAGAGGAGAGGACTTGATCTTTCTCTGCTGCAATTCCATCTTCATTTTAAGGTCTGCTCCCAACCCCCATCCTGTGACTGGGTAGTAAAAGGAAAACAGATTCATAATCTTATCTCCCTGTTCTCTCCTCCTATCAGTTCTAGACTGCAACTGAATTGCAGAAAAAATAAAAAAATAAAAACACCTTTAGTGCACCCCCCCTCCCTCTGCCACCCCCCCCCCCCCCGCACTGCAAGGGTTAAACGCTCATTCTTGTTGAGTCTAGGGCAGTAATGTCAAACCTTGGCACCCCAGATGTTTCGAAACTACATTTCCCATGATCCTCATGCACTATGCAGTGTAGTTGAGCATCATGAGAAATGTAGTTTCAAAACATCTGGGGTGCCAAGGTTCACCATCACTGGTATAGGGGGTGGAGGCTGTAGTATCCTATTCCCCACTTCCTCAGCCATCAGCACTCTTCTCTCGGATGCTCCGAGTTATGGGCAGTCCCTTGTTGTCTTCTGGTACAATGCAGAACTATTAGCCTTGCATTGTACTTGAGGCGACCGGCAGCCAAAGCGACTTAGAGAAGAGGTTTTGGGGGACCAGGTGCACAGATGGAGGGAGCCAGCCAGGGCAAGGAGCAAAGTATTACACCTTCTTCCTAAGCCCCTAGAGCAGGGGTCTCAATCTGGCGGCCCTCCAATTGTTGCGAAACTAAAAGTTCCATCATTCCTCTGCCTGTGGGAGTCATGCTTGTAACGGTCAGCCTTGCAATGCCTGATGAGACTTGTAGTTTCTCAACAGCTGGAAGGCCGCCAGTTTGAGATCCCTACCCTGAAGTTAAAGAGGTTGTAAACCTCTGATAAAAATCTCAAAAAAAAAAAAAAACAACCTGCAAAACAAAAGGCATAATGAGCTAGTAGGCATCGCCTACTAGCTCATTATGAAATACTTACCTTAAACCAAAGCTGTTGCAGCGGTCCCCGCGCACTGCTGTCATGGCCGACATCTTTCCCATGGCTTCTCCTGGGTTCGCAGGCTCCAGCGCTGTGATTGGCCGGAGCTGTGATGACGTCACTCCCATGCGTGCGTGCGGGAGCCACTGTTCACAACACAGGCTCGGAAGGAACGACACCCATGAGAGCGCATGCGCCAGTGATGTCACTGGCTGCATGCACTGGAGAGATCTCCTAAACTGTACAGGTTTAGGAGATATTTTCAATACCCATAGTTAAAGAGGAGGGCCCATCAAAAAAAAAAAAAAAATTAAAAGTCAGTAGCTACAAATACTGCAGCTGCTGACTTTTAATTGGACACTTACCTGCCCCAGGGTCCAGCGATGCGGGGGATCAAAGCCCCGCTCGTCTCCCCCTCCGTTCAGCAGCGCTGGCATTGCAACTGTGGGCGCCGAGCTGTGGCTTCACAGCCTGGCATCCACTGCGCATGCGCGAGCGATGCTACGCGCCGTGATTGGCCGCTCAGTCACCTGGGACATGTAATGGGTCCCAGATGATTGACAGGAGGGAGGGAGCAGAGCTGAGCCCTTCCTGTGCCGAGGGGGAAGTGATGTCACCAGCCCAGGCACTGGAAGAGGCAGACTACGAGGGACCCCCTAGCAACAGGCATTTAGAGGTGAGTAAAAAAAAAAAAAAAATTCCAAATTTTTTTTTTATTTTTTTAATTTATTTTTTTTTAGGGTGGAACACCACTTTAAGCCTTATTAGAGGCTTACCTATAGGTAAAAGTTTGCAGAGGAAGTTTACTTCCTCCTTAACAAGCATTGAACCTTTGCAGTATGGGGCTCACGGCAAGGGTTATTTTTTTTCCTGCCCAGAGGTCTGATTGAACTCTTGAACCCCTGTTTACTTCCGTACATAGGAGGAGACCATTTCAAATCACTTTATACTGCTTATTTTCCATTTTGTATGCTAAACTGATTTTTCAAAGCTTCAATGTCAGTTCTGACAGTGGTCACTGGTGACGGAAATCTTTTCAGAAAGATCACTGAAGCAATAAAAAAGTAAAAAAATAAAACTGATAAGCTGTATATAAACTTTGAAAAACAGAACTTTCCATGTACAGCAGTAAATAAACATGATAGAACTCTACGATAGACCGATTTCTGCAGGTGACTTGTTTACAGACAAACAGGTTCTGAATGGGAGGCAGACTGAGGCAAATCACTGTTAACCTCTGACTGCATCCGCTCAGCAACTGTCTCGTGTCTGAAGCTGGTGATGCCTGCATGTCATTGGAATTAAAATCCTTCCAGGACTTTAAAGATGGCAAACAAAGGAAATCCAATTACAGGGGAAAGAAGTAGCTGCGTAGCATAATCAAGCAGTTATACAGGTGTGCATTGTGTTTAATGTGAAGTTGGACAGATTAGAAAACTACGTCCAATCGCAGTTCTTAGTAACTGTACTGTCTGCCCTCCTGTTTTAAAGTGCCGCACAAATTGATGGCGCTATATAAATCCTGTATAATATTAATAAGGCCTTGTTCACATAGGTGTACTTAAGCGTAACACTAGTGCAATCCCTGTGCAGGCAAACACTGCTCTTGCACTGAAGTACGCTTATGTATGCATGCAAACAAGGCCTAATGCCCTGTACACATGATCGGTTTTGCCGTCGGAATTCCGCTCAAGCTGTCTTGCATACACGCGGTTACACCAAATTCCGACATTCCAGAACGCGGTGACATACGACGGGACTAGAAAACGGAAGTGCAATAGCCAGTACCCAATAGCTTCCGTCTCATACTTGCTTCAGAGCATGCGTCGTTTTTGGGGCGTCGGAAAAGCATACAGACGAGCATTTTTTTCCGATAGTAATTTGTTCCGTCGGAAAAATATAGAACATGTTCTCTATCTAAGTTGAATTTTCAATAGAAAAAGTCAGATGGGGCATACACACGATCGGAATAAAACGGAAGTGCAATAGCCAGTAGCCAATAGCTTCCGTCTCATACAATATACAATGAAAAGCTCCCATCAGACCCTTTCTGTCAGAAATTCCACTTGTGTGTACGCAGCATACAGAGAAACATTAAAATGTTTTTTTTAACTTAATGCAAAGAATGCAATAAGGTTAAAAATGTTTATATCGTTTCTTTGATTAAAAAATAAATCAGTAATATCAGCCACACATAGTTCTTACTTAAAAAGGGAGGTTCCCTCTAAAGTGATATGTGGTTTTGCAGAGCAGCCCCGATCCTCCTCTTCTTGGGTCCCCCACCGGCGCTCCTGGCCCCTCCCTCCTGCCGAGTTCCCCCAGAGCAAGCAGCATTAAGACAAAAAAATCCTTCTGCCTTTAGAACCACTTTAAAAACTTACTATGAAGACACAGAGGGGTCGATTTACTAAAATTGTACAGTGCAAAATCTGGTGCAGCTCTGCACACAAACCAATCACCTTCCAGTTTTTTTTTTTTTGTCAAAGCTTAATTGAACAAGCTGAAGTTAGAAGCTGATTGGCTACCATGCACAACTGCACCAGATTTTGTACTCTCCACTTTTAGTAAATCTACACCACAGAAAGAGCTTACAGTAAAAGTAAGCTTATGTACAGTAATTGATCTTAATATTGAATGGTTTAATGACATTCCAAAATGTATCCTCACTTCCTGCCTAGTTTGTTGTCACCAGCAAATGAGGGAATATCAAAAAGGAGTCTACGATAGTAGTCAAAACCAAGTTCCAACCCTTTTTATAATCTATCCACAACTAAGGAGCAAAATGTTGTCTGGATATACACTAACATATGTCATAGTGGAATAGCTGTCTCCACCAATAACCTTACATCTTTGGTGCCATTAGCTTGTTTCATACTGACTACAACGTCACTCTAAAGCAGGGGTCTTAAACTCAAATTACCTGAGGGCCATAGGACAAATTTTCACATCCAATGGGGGCCGCATGCAAACTGTCCTTTCCCCCAGCATTGGTGTCAGCGGAAGCACTATTAACCCCCAGCATTGGTGTCAGCGGACGCACTATTAACCCCCAGCAATGGTATCAGCGGACGCACTATTAACCCCCAGCATTGGTGTCAGCGGACGCACTATTAACCCCCAGCATTGGTGTCAGCGGACGCACTATTAACCCCCAGCATTGGTGTCAGCGGATGCACTATTAACCCCCAGCATTGGTGTCAGCGAACGCACTATTAACCCCCAGCATTGGTGTCAGCGGACGCACTATTAACCCCCAGCATTGGTATCAGCGGACGTACTATTAACCCCCAGCATTGGTGTCAGCGGAAGCACTATTAACCCCCAGCATTGGTGTCAGCGGAAGCACTATTAACCCCCAGCATTGGTGTCAGCGGACGCACTATTAACCCCCAGCATTGGTGTCAGCGGAAGCACTATTAACCCCCAGCATTGGTGTCAGCGGAAGCACTATTAACCCCCAGCATTGGTGTCAGTGGAAGCACTATTAACCCCCAGCATTGGTATCAGCGGACGCACTATTAACCCCCAGCATATCCCCCCTTACACTCCACAAATACCAACACACACACTTCACAAATACCCCCTCTTCACAAATTTCAACCCCAGTCACGCAACTAAGGACTTTGCTCAGCCTCTGTGTGATGACTCACTTACCTCTCCTCCTGACAGTCAGCTGGTGGCCTGATCTTCTGCCTCCCGAGTCCTCTCCTCCTGTCAGGTCCTGGCTTCATCACAGGCCTAGTGGCAGGCACCTGAGAACGCCACAATCTTCCGCCCTGAGGTGGCAGCAGGACCCTGGATCCGGGACCAGTGTTCTGTCGAGAAGTGCCCGCTATCGAATAGTGCCTGGGACGAACTGCGCATGCGCCGTACGTAATAGCACAACAGCTGACAGCGAGATGGCGCCTGCGCACAATACCCGACTGAAGACATTTTTCAGTCAGATTGTGCCTCGCGCTGCCGAGGCACGTTCATGTAGGTGAGGGGTGGAATTTAACATGAAGGGTTATGTTATGATGGCCAGTGCTGCAAAGATGGGGCAGAATTTTTAATGATCCCCAAACAAATCTGCTAAACAAATCTTTATCTGCTATTCTTCCTGGAGGATCTATTTAGCTAGCTAAACGTTTAGCTAATTCTGCCCCTATCTTTGCAGCAGTGGCCATCCTTGAAAACATCCGCCCCCTTCATGTTAGATCAGCACTGGCCTTCAATGAAAACATCCACCCCCTTTATGTTAAATTCCGCCCCTCGCCTACATGAACGTGCCTCGGCACAATCTGATCGTAAAGTCAGCTGTTGTGCTATTACGTACGGCGCATGCAATGTTCGTCCAGGTGCTTTGTCGAGAAATGCCCCCATCGAATAGTGCCCAGGCTGAAGGGTGCCTGCGCAATGCATGCGCCGTACGTAACATCACAACAGCTGATTTTACCATCAGCTGTTGTGACGGCGAGACGGCGCAGGCGCACAATAGCCGACAGAATTTTTTTTTTTGTCAGATTGTGGCCCACGCTCCCCCGCGGCGAGTTCATGTCCATGATGGCTGGATTTCTCTACGTTGTGGGCAGATCTATGGGCACTTGGGGGCGGAATTACATGGCCAGTGCTGCAAAACAAAACTTTGTGATGGGCGGATTTCTACATTTCTTGTGGGTGGATTTATGGGCACTTTGTGGCGGAATTAGATGGCCAGTGCTACAAAAAATAAAAATTTCTGAAGGGTGGATTTTTACATTTCTTGTGGGCAGATTTATGGGTACTTTGGGGCGGAAGATCACAAAGTTTTATTTTTTTGCAGCACTGGCCATCTAATTCCGCCCTACAGTGCCCATAAATCCGCCCACAAGAAATGTAGAAATCCGCCCGCCCATCACAAAGTTTTGCAGCACTGGACATGTAATTCCGCCCCTAAGTGCCCATAAATCCACCCACAACATGTAGAAATCCACCCATCATGGACATGAACTCGCTCGCCACGGGAGCGTGGGCGAGTGCGGAGCACAATCTGACAAAAAAAAATTCTGTCGGTTATTGTGCACCTGCATCGTCTCAACAGCTGATGGTAAAATCAGCTGTTGTGATGTGACCTATGGCGCATGCGCCTTCAGCCCGGGCACTATTCGATGGGGGCATTTCTCGACAGAACAGGTGGGCGAGGCCAAGGGGCGGATCCTCCCTCCGCTCTGCTCTCCTGTGTTGTACGCGCTGGGCTGCAGCAGTGGAGGGAGGATCAAAGAGAGAGAGCTCCCAGCCGCTGCCACCCGCCCAGGATCGGCCCTGCCTGCGGGCCATTTGTAACCGGTCTGCGGGCCAGTACTTTGAGACCCCTGATCTAAAGCATTAAAACCCAAGCATGCTCATAACCTGACTAATCTAAATCAGCATTAAGAAGCATTTGTGTCATTTCAAATTCTGACAGATGCAGTGCACAGGTCAGCCTTTATATGCATTCTTCCAGAGACCTCCCAGCAACACGGAGAACTGTATTATACCATTACTTACAATCAGTGGTGGCTGGTGCTCTAAAATTTGGGGGGGTAAACAAACCTGGCTTCCTCACTCGCACTACCATCCCCCCCGGACGGGAAGGCAGCAATCCACAGCCTTACCTTAGGACGATGATGAGGTGGTGGTGGATCCAAGGTAGGGCTCCTTTGACGCTGGTAGAGGCTGTTGCTGCCCCCCCACCTGCTGCAGCTTGCCGAGGGTAGAGCCAGGCCGTTACTAAGACTCCCAGTCAATCGGGCCTCAGGACCCACTTCCTGTTTCAGCCTAGAGGAGAAGCAGGAAGACAACAGCGAATATTAATTCGCTATTGTTCGTCACACAACTTGGTGGGCTCAGGGCGCAGTGTTCTGCGCCACAGGTCCACCCTTTTTTAAAGCCAATTAGAGCCTCAGGTCATGTCCTTCAATCATTAGAGCCTCAATCATGTGCTTCAAAAAAAAAAAAACAGTACAAAAAACTTAAAATGCTGCTTGTTACAAGACCAAACAATCCTTAGAATATATTGTATTATAGATTTAACCACATCTAAACACACTGTTCAGCCATCCTGCTTTATCTTTGCTGTGTCTAGTATGCAGGTATGAAGTGAAATCTCCACACTTTGCATCAAAATATTCAAGCGTGATATGATTACAGTCTTTGAAACAGTCATATTTAATGGATAGTATTAGGTGCAGAATATCTGACAACTGTATGTGAAGTAGTCTCACAACTGTTAAAGTTGTTGTAAACCTCAGATTTGAAAAATCAACAAAGCATATCCCTTAATAGCTTGCACTCGCCTGAATCCAAAGCACTCAGTGTGGTTCCGCTTTGATCTCTCTGCACGAGTCACTCAAAAGACTTTAAAAGCTGAACTCCAGATTTGTTAGACTTTCCTTAGTTCATTTGGGTCAGCTTGGTCCAAACAAACTATGTCCCTCACTAACATGTGAGGCTGCTGGATGTGCGGTATACCTGTATGTAGCAGAGGCTGCATACTGCATTGTGTTCTGAGTTCAAGCTGAGACTTCATGTCTTATACCAATCAACACAATAGTCTATGACAGTGATAGATTACATTGCTTTCTCTGAATGGCTGAGCGCCGCTGTGATAGACTTTACTTGTGTTCTGGGTATAAGACAGGAAGTCTCGGCTCTAACCCAAAACACAGTGCGTTATACTGTATGTAGCCTCAGCCGCATCCAGCAGCCTCACATGTTAGTGAGGCACATAGTTAGTTTGGGCCAAGCTGGCCCAAACTACGTAAAGTCTAACAAAAGTTGGAGTTCAGTTTTAAAGTGATTGTAAACCCACTTTTTGGACTTCTACCTATAGGTAAGCCTAGAATAAGGCTTACCTATAGGTAGTGGAAATATCTCCTAAACGTGCGCCGTTTAGGAGCTATTTCACTTGTAGTCCGCCGGAAATTCCAATGGCGCATGCACGGGGAAGAAACAAAACTGTCATTTCTTCCCTAGCCTATGCCGTTAATCGCGGCTCCCGTGCGCATGCAGTGACATCACGCGACTCCGGCGAATCACAGAGCGGGAGTCCGCGGCCCGGAAGGAAGAGGGCCAGAAGATGGATGCTGCCCACACAGGGGACATCACTGGATTCTTTTGCAGGCAAGTGTCACATAATGGGCTAATATGCTATACATACTAGCCCATTATGCTTTTCATTTGCAGGCTGCAGCAGAGAGCAAAAGAGGAAGTAAAACCCATCAAGGTTTACTTCCTCTTTAAGAGGGCATTTCAGCCTCTCCATTCCCTCCAATCAGATTTCATGGAGCTCTGTACTCTAGCTCTGCAGTGTGTGATGCAAGATCCCCGCCCCTGCTTTCTGCTGCTGAGGGAGGCTATATTAGACTCGGGTCACACTGCCGTGACTTGGGATCCAACTTGTGAAACCCCAAGTCCCATGACATGTGAAATCCCATGTTAGCCAATGAGAGCTGTCTTAATTAGCACTACTGAAGTTGCTCCGAAAAGGTTCCTGCACTACTTTGACACGACTTTAATGCCACAGAGTGTAAAAGTCCCAAAGTCTGACTTGAAAGTTACACTGAAAATCGTGCGACTTTGGAGTCTGTTTAGTGTGAACCGAGCATTAAATGTGTTTTAGATGGTCGCAGATCGACAAGTACAACTTATGTAGGAGGATTTGTTTCATCTCTGTGAAGGCTAGTCACTTTATTGGATATATGGAAGGGTTTACAACCACTTTAAGGATTTTTTCAAATCTTTTTCAATAAAATCATAAATATAGAATGGTTATACTGTAAGATAAAGTAGTCAAAGACAAAAGAGATCCAGCTGCTGGCTGTGCAATCTCTGTATTTAGGTGATCTATCAAGGTATTTTTCTTTACCAAGGTTCTGCTGTTTTTCTGTGACGTCACAAGTCACGAACGCGGCTATAAAACATTTATACAGAGTAGCATTGTGTGCCTAGTTCTACTCTGCTCATAGTGCTTTTTCTCAAATTGTGAAGCTGTGAATGTCACATGCTTATGTAATGATGCTCTGCACAAGGTCAGACAGAAGAGATGTTGTTAATTCAGAGAAAGACAAGATCATGAGGATAAAAACCATTACACTGCTTACAGTTATGGCTATATCCAGGGGAGGGGAGTGAACAGGGGGTTTGAGTCAGAGGAAGAGCTTGCTCCTGTGATGAGGTGTGAACAGTAATGGCTGGAAGAGTCTTAGCAACATCCTAGCAACAAGGCAGCAGGGATGAGCTCAAACATGTATACATGTGGCTGCATGGTGGGGAAAGCCTCTGCCGCTTATGATTAGCTGTCCGCAGTGACAGCTTCCTCACAGGATAGCTGGTGTGGACTCAGAATTGTGTTCAAACAAGGCGAGATAGGGGGCACCATCCCTGGGAGTTTTCCAGTCAAGCTGCAGCAGGTGTGTACGTAGATGGCCTACACCTATAGAAAGGGAATTTATCCAACTTTAGTCAAAGCTGCACTGTATCTATAGACGTCCCTTTTCTGCATAGGCAGTTTTTTGGTAAAAGTAAACACTTTAAACAAAGATCTCTAAGTTTATGTTTGGAGCTACATGCACCACGGAATTTTGTACTCCAGAATAATAAAAAACTATATGCTGTACGGATCTGAACGCAGTGGCTTGTACACTGGTGTGCCCGAGCCTTAAAAGGGGTTGTAAACCATTGAGGTTTTTCACCTCAACGCATTCTATGCATTAAGGTGAAAAACCTTCTATAGTGCAGCAGCCCCCCCCCCTTTTTTACTTACCTGAACCCGATCATTCCATCGACAGGGAGGAGCACAGCAGCTCCAGCCTCTGTCTTGGGTCTGTCCTCATTGGCTAGGTTGATTGCAGCGCAGCCTTTGGCTCCCGCTGCTGTCAATCAAATCCAGTGACAAGGGAGTTGGGGGCGGGCCGAGTCCTGCTGTCTGTGTCAATAGACGCAGCAGCAGGACTCAGGAAAGCGCGCCCGCACGAGTGCCCCCAGGGAGAGCTGTGCTCTGAGGGGGCACTCGAGAAGAGGAGGATCGGGGCCACTCTGTGCAAAATAACATGTTTGATATTTAAAAAAAAAAACCTTTACAACCCCTTTAAAAGTAGAGTGTCCCACATGAGTCCATGGGAAAGTCGGTGCAATAGACATATCATGGGACAGTCACATCGTCCCACTCCCCATCTCATCAATGCCAAACCATCAGCAATGGCATCCTGTCTCTGGACAATACCCTACCTGAAATAAAGTGGAAGACAGAATATGACTACAACTTACCAGACCATTCCATCACAAACCAACTGGAACCAAGCCATATAGATCAGAACCTATGAAGTGATAGAGGACTACAAACATCCAGGTTCCAACACAACCATTCATGGACACCACCATATGTATACATGGAAGGGTGGCATGGTATCTATGGACATATACCTTCACCAGTCAGGAGAGGCCCACTGACCCCTACAGCACAGGTGTCACCTACATCCCTTCAGCACAGGTGTCACCTACATCCCTTCAGCACAGGTGTCACCCACATCCCTTCAGCACAGGTGTCACCCACATCCCTTCAGCACAGGTGTCACCCACATCCCTTCAGCACAGGTGTCACCCACATCCCTTCAGCACAGGTGTCACCCACATCCCTTCAGCACAGGTGTCACCCACATCCCTTCAGCACAGGTGTCACCCACATCCCTTCAGCACAGGTGTCACCCACATCCCTTCAGCACAGGTGTCACCCACATCCCTACAGCACAGGTGTCACACACATCCCTACAGCACAGGTGTCACACACATCCCTACAGCACAGGTGTCACACACATCCCTACAGCACAGGTGTCACCTACATCCCTGGTGTCCTCTTCATCCCTACAGCGCAGGTGTCCTCTACATCCCTACAGCGCAGGTGTCACCTACAGCCCTACAGCGCAGGTGTCACCTACAGCCCTACAGCCCAGGTGTCACCTACAGCCCTACAGCCCAGGTGTCACCTACAGCCCTACAGCCCAGGTGTCACCTACAGCCCTACAGCCCAGGTGTCACCTACAGCCCAGGTGTCACCTACAGCCCAGGTGTCACCTACAGCCCTACAGCACAGGTGTCACCTAAAGCCCTACAGCACAGGTGTCACCTACAGCCCTACAGCACAGGTGTCACCTACAGCCCTACAGCACAGGTGTCACCTACATCCCTGGTGTCCTCTACATCCCTACAGCGCAGGTGTCCTCTACATCCCTACATCAGGTGTCATCTACATCCCTACATCAGGTGACCTGATAAGGACTGAAGAGCTGACAATCATACAGCTCTCCAGCTGTGATGTGTATTAGGAGATGAGCCCCAGGTCACATGACTGAGCTCAGCTAGGAAGTTGTGTCCTGATTGGTGACCATGACATGACACCACAGTACCTGTCTTCCCTCCACCCGGAGCACACAGCACAATACACCCGGATACACCACTGCCGCAGCCCGGGCACTAAGATCCCGCCCACGGGCACTATGCCCGCACACCTGTCCCCACACTCACCCTCCTCCTGCTCTCTGTAGCCGGCTGCTATTCCTACGGAGGAGGCTGCAGCACCGTGTCCAGCAGATCCCCATGGCATACTGACCCGGGAGCGCACACAGCAAGCCAGGGGACGCGCCTATGCGCGCTCTACTCCTCACAGGAGATCTTCCGTGTGCGCGCCCCCGTACACCAGCACTCCAGACTCAGGGTGGGGGCGGGGGGAAGTGATGTGTGTATGGAAGAGGGAGTGGGTGGGGCTTCACCTCAGACTCAGGGGGGACTAGAGAGATACGTGTGTCGTTTGCGGCGGTTGTACTGGGACAGTGTCTCTTGACTCAGTACTGAGCTCACCTTGTATTGAGCTCAGAGGGAGGGGGAAGCCCTGCCCTGTACTGGGCTCAAAAGGAAGGGGGGCAGCTCTGCCCCGTACTGGGCTTAAAAGAAAGGGGGGCAGCTCTGCCCTGTACTGGGCTCAAAAGGAAGGGGGGCAGCTCTGCCCCGTACTGGGCTTAAAAGAAAGGGGGGCAGCTCTGCCCTGTACTGGGCTCAAAAGGAAGGGGGGCAGCTCTGCCCTGTACTGGGCTCAAAAGGAAGGGGGGCAGCTCTGCCCTGTACTGGGCTCAGAAGGGGGGGGACAGCTCTGCCCTGTACTGGGCTCAGAAGGAAGGGGGGCAGCTCTGCCCTGTACTGGGCTCAGAAGGGGGGGGCTCTGCCCTGTACTGGGCTCAGAGGGAGGGAGGCATCTCTGCGCTATACTGGGCTCAGAGGGAGGGGGGCAGCTCTGCCCTGTACTGGGCTTACAGGGAGGGGGCAGCTCTGCCCTGTACTGGGCTTACAGGGAGGCAGCTCTGCCCTGTACTGGGCTTACAGGGAGGGGGGCAGCTCTGCCCTGTACTGGGCTTACAGGGAGGGGGGCAGCTCTGCCCTGTACTGGTCTTACAGGGAGGGGGGCAGCTCTGCCCTGTACTGGGCTCACAGGGAGGGGGGCAGCTCTGCCCTGTACTGGGCTCACAGGGAGGGGGGCAGCTCTGCCCTGTACTGGGCTTACAAGAGGGGGCAGCTCTGCCCTGTACTGGGCTCAGAGGGAGGGAGGCATCTCTGCGCTATACTGGGCTCAGAGGGATGGGGGGCAGCTCTACCCTGTACTGAGCTCAGAGGGAGGGGGCAGCCCTGTGCTGGGCTTACAGGGAGGGGGGAGCTCTGCCCTGTACTGGGCTCACAGGGAGGGGGGCAGCTCTGCCCTGTACTGGGCTCACAGGAAGGGGGGCAGCTCTGGCCTGTACTGGGCTCACAGGAAGGGGGGCAGCTCTGCCCTGTACTGGGCTCACAGGAAGGGGGGCAGCTTTGCCCTGTACTGGGCTCACAGGAAGGGGGGCAGCTTTGCCCTGTACTGGGCTCACAGGAAGGGGGGCAGCTCTGCCCTGTACTGGGCTCACAGGAAGGGGGGCAGCTCTGCCCTGTACTGGGCTCACAGGAAGGGGGGCAGCTCTGCCCTGTACTGGGCTCACAGGAAGGGGGGCAGCTTTGCCCTGTACTGGGCTCACAGGGAGGGGGGCAGCTCTGCCCTATACTGGGCTCACAGGGAGGGGGGCAGCTCTGCCCTGTACTGGGCTCACAGGGAGGGGGGCAGCTCTGCCCTGTACTGGGCTCACAGGGAGGGGGGCAGCTCTGCCCTGTACTGGGCTCACAGGGAGGGGGGCAGCTCTGCCCAGTACTGGGCTCACAGGGAGGGGGGCAGCTCCATTGGGCCGAAGTGATGTTTGACGTCGCATCTGCCATCCAAATTATGGAGGCCATCGGCTGGCTCCGGGCCTGTCAGAGGGAAGGACACAATTGTCTCCAGTGCTACCGGCGGCTCCAGTAAGCTGCTCCCGATAAAAGTGATCTTGCAGCGAATCTGCCGCGAAGACCACTTTTATCTGAAAGCGGACCGTCGCTGTTGAATTGGGGTTATGGCAGCTTTCTGCTGCCATAACAACGTTATTCCACTTTAAGGCTTAATGTATACGGGATGTTTTTACAACTTCTCCTGAACGATTTAGGGCCCTTTCACACTGGGGCCTACCGCGCTTTACAGTCGGTTTTACCCCCCGCTAGCGGGCGAGAAAGGGTTGAAAACCACCGTAAAGCGCCTCTGCAGAGGTGCTTTGCCGGCGGTATAGCCGCGCCGTCCCATTGATTTCAATGGGCAGGATCGGTATACACTCCGCTCCTTCACCGCTCCGAAGATGCTGCTAGCAGGACTTTTTTTACCGAATCAAAGCAGCGGCACTTTCGGGTCGGTTTGCAGGCGCTATTATTAGCGCAGTAGCGCCTGCAAATCGCCCCAGTGTGAAAGGACCCTTAACTTGACAGATAGTAACCCTTGTTTAAAACGTACATTTTGACGCGCTTACATGCCACGTTTAGCCCCGATTGCATTTAGAAGCGTTTGAAAAAAAATATTTATTTTTTTTTCAAAAAATGAAAAACAGCTGTAAACGAAATGTGGCTAAGTGCGAGTTGCCGCGTTTAGAGGCATTTCTCATTCTTTTGCTTTCCAAAAAAGGCCTCTAACTTCAACTGCCTAAAAACGACATTAAACGAACCTGTGTACATGTACACATAAGATAACATTGAATTAGTTCAGGGGCAGCTGAAACAAAGCCAACTGCCTCTAAATGTCCATTCACCAGGAGCAGTGTACATGAGGCCTAAACAGCCGACGTACAATGACGGTAGGCAGTCCGGAAGTAGTTAAGCTTTCAAGCTTTCAAAGCTGATTTGTTTTTAGGCCAGGTTCACACCTATGCATATTTTGAGTTTTGCAGAAACCCATTACAGTCCATTTAACATGGTTTCCTATGGGTTACTTTCACATCTGTGGTTTTTTTTTTTGAAAGGGTCAGGGACTTTTTTTCTCAAGTAGTCTTCCAGGATGGCACCCTGAGAGATGACTGGTACCACCCGACAGGAAACACAATTAAGATAAAGGTTAAAAACCCCGCCCCTCCCCGTGCTCCTCAGTTTTTTGATTGTGTTTTCCCCACAGCGAAACAGTTTTTTTTTTTCTATAGACCTAAGGCAGAGGGCTGGAAGTCTCCCCCCCGGAGCCAGACCACAGGCTTGGAAAGCCTCTGGGTCTGGTTGGGCTTGCCCTTCCTGGGGGGATTTTCCCGTATTTCCTCATGGGGGGCGGAGAAGATCCCCCTTGAGGACTGGAGGACCCCGGGCACAGTGGACATCCCCAGAACTCCAGAGACTGCTTTCCTGCTCTGTTTCATTACCTGGCTGGTGTCAGTAGTCTGGATTTGTGCCTTGTGTTGCTTTCTCATAAACCCCTGGATCCCCTCCTGCTTCCTGGTAAACAGCTGAGCGGCAGGTGGTGTCAGGAGATTCAGGAGGTCTGCGGCTGCCCCCCCCACCCCGCTCGGTATTCCAGAGCGGACCGGCGGCGTGTGTTTGTCGTCCGGCATCATTTTTCGGTGGATTCCTCCTTCTGTGGAGCTGGAAGTGACACAATGAGTGTGCTCCGTTAGAGCGCTGCACTTCCGGTTCTCGGGCCTCCAGAAAATAGCGGCTTAGCATCCGGAGCGGCGCTGTAAGAGGTGCGCATTACCATGTTCTGGGGGGACTATAAAACCGTGGAAGGAAGTCTTATCACATGGTGGGCTCCTCTCATTGTGTCTCTGTCCTTCCCATTTTTACAGCCCCAGAGACAGACTAAAGAGCATTAGCATTTGGCAACTTGGCAAGGAGCAGGCATCCACCATTTTCTAGCACCAGCATGGAGCAAGAAGAGTCCGCTTCTGCAGCCGTTCAGGAGGCCACAGGGGGTGAGTCTCCGGGCTGGCAAGGGTATGGAGGGGGTGGGTCCCCTAGCCCCCACCCCTGCAAGAGACCACGGTCTTTCCATTTTGGCTAAATTGCGCTTCTTTTCTTACAGAGTCAGAGGCTACCCAGAGTGTTGCCAGTAGACCTAGGTCTAAAAATCCTTCTCGGTCTAAGAGGTGTGGTTACTGCAATGATAAATTGGTGCCAGAACACACCAAGCCTTTTTGTTACAAGTGTATACATAAATTGTCCGGGAAGGAGACTTCAGAGGTTATGAGAGATTTTCTCTCAGTTCAGACTGAAATGTTGTCTACCATCCAGGCCTTTCAGGCAAGCCTTAATTCTATGCAGGAAACCACCCGTCCTAGTGGAGAGGGATCATCCTCTTATGAGAGTGCCTCCACACTTAGGGGTGGTAGATTTGTGGGCACTGAACCTCATAGGCCCTCATCTTCTCAGGAGGCTGAGGAGGTGGAGGACCCCTGTCGGAGCCTCCCTGAGGGCCAGGAGGAGGAAAGGGAACACTCCAGACCGGGCAGACATATCTTTTCAGCCGATGATATGGAAGGTCTCCTGGGGGCAATTTATGCTTCGGAAGAGATCCAGGAACCCGAAGCACAGATCTCCGCTCAGGATAGGATGTATCGGGGTCTGATCAAACCTCAGTCCAGGGTCTTACCTATCCACCAGTCTCTCAAAGAGATTATTCTGAGGGAGTGGAAGGAGCCAGAGGAGAAACTTCTAAAATTTAAAACCTAGAAGTGCAGGTGCCCTTTCAAGAAGGAGGAGAAGTTCTTTAAGTTACCCAGGCTTGGCACATCCTTAGCTCAGGTGTCCAAGCAATCAGACCTCTCTTTAGAGGACGCAGGTAACATACGTGATCAAATGGTTCGTTGGTCCGAGACCCTTCTGTGTAGAGCCTAGGAGGCCAACGCTGTGGCTTTGAGCCCAGCATTAGCTTCAGCCTGTGTAGCCAGTAATACGGATATGTGGGTTAATAAATTGATGGACCACATAGCGCGTACTTCCAAATCCAAACAACTACTGGACTCCTTTGACGTGATTGGAAAGGCGGTTGCCTATCTTGTGGATGCTGCAGTTGAGACCGTACGTACATTTGCAAAGACAGCAGCACTTCTTAATTCAGCCAGAAGGGCCGTATGAGTTAAGACTTGGGATAGAGATCACACGTCCAGAACAAGGTTGTGTGGTCTACCGTTCGAAAGGTCCCCCCTATTTGGTGCAGAGTTTCATCAGACCCTCTCTAGATCCACCGAAAAGGGAAAGAAGTTTCCGGTTAAGCCTAAAAAGAGTAAAGGAAAATTTCTCTTAGTCATCTTCCAGGACGGCACACCTGAGAGATGAGAGGCTCCTCCCTACAGGAAACACAATCAATCGACAGCTGTTTTAAGTCCCCACCCTTCCCCTTGATCCTCAGTTTTTGATTGTGTTTCTCCCTACACGAAACCGTTTGTTTTTTTCTAAATGACCCTAAGCCTGGGGCTGGTGGTCCCCCCTTGGGAGCCGGACCAAATGCCTGGGAAGGCCTACGGACACATCACCCTGAAAGTGAAAGAGGGCGCCGCCTGCCCGATCTCGTATGATCTCGGAGGCTAAGCAGGGTCGGGCCTGGTTAGTGCCTGATGGGCCTCTGGGTCTGGCCGGATATATTTATCCTGCCTGGGGGGTTCCCCTATCCTTTCCTCAGGGGGGGCAGCAGAAACTGGAAGAGCCCCCCCTGAGAGCTGAAGGCCCCTGGGTACAGTGGTGTCCCCAGAACTTCAGGGGCCTTTTTCCTGTCTCCCCTCCCCTTACCTGTCCGGGCGTCCGTTCAGACAGGGGTGCTGGCTGTCAGTTCTTTCCAGGGCCCCCGACTCCTGGGCCCCTGGTAGCTCGCGTGGGCTGCTGGGGAGGGCGCCGCCTGAACGACCCGCGTTCTTACCCAAGAGGGAAGGCTGAGAGTCAGCAGGAGCAGGCGCCCACATCCTCCTTTCGAGGAGGCACCAGTTCACTACGGTGGATGTCTGCCTAAACCACCTCAGAATGGAATGAGGAACGTACGGCATTGCCCCCCCAGGTGTATATACTAACTAGCAGGACACAGCCTAACCTTGCAGCTCCCTACGGGGACAGCAGTTGGGGGGGGGGCACTTTGGCGGCTATCCTCCTTGCGTGTGGACCATAAGGATGGAAAAGCAAGCCCGGTGGCTGTGGCAAAAGGGGAAGACGACAACGGTGAGTACTTTCCTTTACCTTGGGAATTTAGCTGCAAAATCCCCAATTCCAGCCAGATGGTTTCTGGGCATTTGAGATAATCTCCCCTGGGGTCTGGATTCAAATAGCCCTGAAGCTTCTGCTAAAAACACCAGCCGCAGCTTCTCTTACATCAGAGATGCTGTATGGTGGACAAGTGGTGCAGAGGAGCAAGTGTGCCTAAACCACCTCAGATGGGAAAGAGGTAGGTAAGGCATTTCTTCCCCTTCCCCCTGTATTTACTGAGTGGTACCGTGCAGGACCTGGGGTCTGCATAACAAAATAGCCCAGAAGCTACTGCTAAAACCAACAGCCACAGCTCCCTCTTACAGCAGAGACACTGTGGTTATGACAACAGTAGGTTGCCAGCCTCTCCCTACATGTCCGGTTGTGGGACATTAGTAGGGATGAATAGAGCGAAGGAGGGGGGGACCTGGTAGATACAAAGAGTTCCTTACAGGCCAGGTATACCACTGAACAATTTATGGATTGTGCAATGGTTGAAGGATTCAGGAGTAAGCTCTCCTGGTCAGCAGGTGCACTAGGTTACATGGCCCTATTAGCCCAGCTGCTAGGAATCTGAAGTCATAAGCTCTAACCTCCCACTCCACCTTTACATTGTGGTTTTATTATAGTGCAGGAGGTAAGAAAAACTTTTTTGTTGGTTTGGGCTACAGTCAACTCAGTGACAAATCTAAAGGCGATTTACCATAAATCGCTTCCTATATCCTTTAATTAAGGATTTTCTGTGCAAACATATGCAAGAGCTAGATGGATACATGATTGCTTGTTTAAGGCCTGCAGGTGGCTATTTTCCTCCAGGCTAAATTGGTGACCACCTTTTCTAGAGGCTGTCCTAAATTGGTCTCTAGGGCTGGGCTCATTGAGAATTTAGTTTCTGATCAGCCCCACCTGTGTGTGAGCTGGCCAGCGTTTGCTCAGTCTACGGAGGTAAGATAGGACAACAGCTACTATAGTAAGGTGTCTAACCATTTTAGGATTTGTTCCTTCACTGGGGGTGAAGTGTTAGTATCTACAGCCCAGGCTATGCCTAGGGATCAAATTGCTTTGTTTGGTTATTTCATAAAGGGATACACCATGACTCCTCCTTGGTTGCACACCAGTAGACCTCAGTAGTGAAGGTTTGTCCTTGCTGGGATGTTTTGTGGCACAGCAGAAATACACATTGAGATTTGTGACATTTCTGCTCATAAGGGGTATATTGCTGTACATCAGAAATGCACTGCACTGAAGCTTGGTTGTTGTCTGTTATATCCTAAAGGTACTGCCTTATTTGGCTACAGATCAGAAAAATACAACAGAGAAGGTGGTCTATACTTTCTGGTCTTGTGACGCATGGCGGAAATGCACATCGAGTCTTGTGACATCTCTGCTCATATTTGTTATATTGCTGCACATCAGACATACTCAAAATTGAGTTCTGTCTGGGGGTTTTTTTGTGTCCTGTATTACTGCCTTATTGGTTGCTTATTAGAAAGGCAGTAGTGAAGATTAATGGTCCTGAATGGTTGGGAAATACAAATTGAACCTGTGCCAGGGGTAGTACTGGTACTGCCTTTGGTAATCGGTGCAGCCCCGCAAAGTGCCGTCAGGCTGACCGTGCTATTAATGGCAAAGGCTGCGATTGGACATGTTGAGTCGCATCCTAAATCCCTTCAATATGGATGTGCTATCTCTATTCAGATTGTTATATTGTTGCACATCAGATATATACAAGATTGAAGGTTGTCTGTCCTTTATGTCTTACATTTACTGCCTTATTGGCTGCATATCAGAAGGGACACAGCAGTGAGGTTGCTTGTCCTTTACTGATTTGTTTTTGCTGCCTCAGCAGGGAGACACATTGAGGGTGGTGGCGTCTCTGCTCAGTTTGGTATATTACCACACATCAGACATACACAAAGATTGAAGATTGTTTGTGTCCTTTATGTTCTATATTTACTGCCTTATCGGCTGCATATCGGAAAGGCACAGCAGTGAGGGGTGTCTTTTCTGTTTCTCATTGTTCTACTGTGCTGCTTCTTAAGGATACACAGCAGGGGGTTGTTGGCTGCACGCCTCCAGGGAGATACAGCATTGGAGACCCCTCGCTTGTTCAACCTGAAAATTGCAAGTTACCTGCGACCTGTGTAATCTTGAGGTCTGTGGATCCAGAAAGCAGGGTCTGCTTGGTGGCGCTGCGACCTGGAGTTGCACAGACTGGTACCCATTGGAAGCCATAGTGTATGACTTTTCTCTTGCGTTTTTGCGGTTGCAGGTGTGGGAGCCCTAAGTTTTATCTGTCCCTTCTGGTTGAGGTTTTGCTACACAACAAGAATAGACATCATGGAGTTATTGCCTTACTTTGCAATACACCAAAAAAATCGCAGCTAGGAAGGCTGTCTGTTTTTATGTGGCTGCACAGCAGAAATACTCAACATTGAAGCTTGTTGGTGCTTTCTGTTTCAGATTCCCTTACCTTACTGCACTTCAGAAAAACACAATGCTGCAGGTTGCTTGGGTCCTTTCTGTGTTGGTTCTATGTGACTGCACTACAGAACTGCATAACAGAAAAGATATTGTCTTGTGTGCTATATTGATCTTATAACTGTATTTGGTGGTTCGTCAGAAATACGCAACATAGAAGTTTGGGTCCTTCTGTCTTATATTTATGGCCCTGTTTTGCTGTACATCAGTAAAACTCCACCGTAAACAGGACTCCCGTCCTTTATGTATATATATCAGTTATGACCTAGCTAGCTGCACTTCAGAAACACGCAGCATCTAGGGTCGGTTCACACTGAGGCAGCACAACTTACAGCGCGATTGCCTCAGGCGACCCAGGACACGACTCAGCGGCGATTTGCGAAACGACTTCTGTATAGAAGTCAATGCAAGTCGCCCCCAAAGTCGTACAGGAACCTTTCTCTAAGTCGGAGCGACTTGCATCGCGCCGATTAGAATGGTTCCATTGCACAGAACAGGACGCTACTTGTCAGGTGACTAGGTCGCCTGACAAGTCGCCCCAGTGTGAACCAAGGCTGAGGGTTTGCGTGTGTCTTAATGTTTTTACATATTGAAAAAGTGCAGGTGTGGCTAGATGGTTGTATTGGATACGGCACCTCATCCCAAAGTAATTAAATAACTAATAGATAAAGGGACAGGGGATTATAACGGTGCTAGAGTAAAAGGAGTGAAAATGAGAAGGAGATATAAAATTACAAATATTTTATTTCACAATATTAAATACATAGAGCAATAAAATGATTAGCCACAAAAACATATATATTGCGTGTGACCCAAATACGGTAGGGTGGGCCACATGGAGACGGCCTTCGAAGCAAGGGCTCGGTTTCCTACATGTTTCGCCAAGACCCAGTGTGAACCAAGGCTGAGGGTTTGCGTGTGTCTTAATGTTTTTACATATTGGCTGCACATCAGAAAACCAGACTGTGAGGACTGTTTGTCTAGATTGAAGTACAGATTTAGGTCTCTCCCATATTTGATATGTTGGTTTAGCTAGCCACACTCGGATACACATTATTGTGTATGCTTGTGTCCTTTCTGTCTAAATCTATTGTGCTGGGTCCACAATCTATGATCTTTTTTAATTTGTGATATTAATAATGCATGTATCACCTTTTGAATTTCAGCCCTCTTTTCCGTGGAGGGGCCTGGAGTTCTGGCTGCAGACGTCACATGTCAGAAAGCCTCAGCCCCTTACATTCAGGAATGCTGGAACCATTTCCTAGGGTTGAAGCCCAGTAGGGTTATAGGACACTGGAGGAAGGCGATAAAGAATCAACCTGCTTAGTAAGAACTTGGGAAGTTCTGTTCAGAGGAGTATTATAACCTGAAGATGAAGTATAAAGATGTATACCCGACCGAATAGGTTACGGCTCGGTGCATGGCCTTCATCTCACACTGCTAGCAGAACTAGATGTAGCAGTATAAGTGTTATACTCCTGCTATGAACTTTATTCTCCTGAAGTAGGCACTCAGGCGTAAGTGAAGCCATAGGGTGGGCATGCCTTAAACCCAGGGATCAAGCCTCGTTTAATCTATTACCCTTAAGTAGACTTCCCTTTAGTCTTTGCTGATGTAAAGATAAAAATGAACAAAAAAGGTTGTCTGTTAGGGGCCCACCTTTTTTTGCAGTTTTAATTCCCTGAACAGGGTAGTGTTAAGACAGGCCCTCTTAGTGATCAATGAGTGTCCTTGTCTTACAACACAGGTCTCTGATTAATCTTTAGGGGTTCTAAGTAGCACCTACAGGCACAATAGGCCATGGTTGTTAGATGTGTGAGACAGGCAACATTGCTAACCTACAAGTTTAACATGTTTTCTGATTCCATCTTTAAGAGCCCACTCCACCTAGGTCCTGCATCCGAAGCGGAGAAGGCAGGGACATCTGTGGAGTAGACCTGCATACCAGCCGCATTTTATAACTATGCAGCCCGCGTTGTGGACGCTCAAATCGCGCCAATACCGCTAAGCCCAGCCTCCTCCTCCGACCACCCACCGCGCCCCCCTCCTTCATCAATTACAAATTAGATTGTTTCCCGTGCAAGCGGGCTCCGATCCAGACCGGACCTCATGGAGAGGACTGGGGGAGGAGGAGAGCAGCCGAAGGGAACCGCCGTAATGGCGGTGGGAGCGGCGCGGTACACCGCCCTCTAGCGCCATGCTGCCTCTGCCTGGAGGAAGCTATCCAGGTGGGGGGACATTCCGGGGAGAAGAAAACCCCCCTTTCCCACGACTTTACCTGGAGCCTGGCCCGGAGGAAGCGTGCAGCTTGAAACACAGAGGCGAGACTGAGAAGCATGGAACAGGCTTGTGCTCTTGACAGCCCCCCAGTGGAGACTATAGGCATAGCAACATTTATTTTAAAGGAGACAGCCCACAAGAATTAGAAAAAATTCCTTAGGAATCTCCCTTACCTTATCCAGCTGCAGGGTTCTGTGGTAACAGACCCAATCTTCACCTCTCACAGTGGGCTCCATTAGAAAACCTTCAGGGACTGGGGCCCCCTTTTTATCGGGGGATCCACAGCCCTGGGCCTGTAAAAAGCACCCCGCCAGGATTATGGCTGAAAAAAAACAAATAATGGTACCCGGGGTCCAGCTCTCTAAAAAGAGAAGCGTTACAGATAAACCTCGTTTCTTCAGACACGAGGCCCGGGTACCATTCAATTCGGCCTGGAAAAGACACTTTGAATGGATCCGGTTGCATGGCTTGCCCCAGTAAGGAATATTCCAGCGGAGCTCAGCACAGCATATCTTTACTCGTGACCAACACCTAAGACACTGGCAAAAAAACTCAGGTACTCCCAGTAAGGGGAGGGGTTATATGGGGAATTGAACTTCCTGTTTAGACAGTGCCAGTGTCCATCACCTGAAGGTGCCATATAACCCATACAGCTATTACTGTGGCTCTGTGTCCCGTTATGTACGATAAAAAAAGCCAGATTTACTGCAGCCCTTTGTTATGCAGGGTTCTCAGTGTGCAGCCCAGGCCAGCGAGACAGCATCAGCTTTAACCGCTTGCCGACCGGCGCACGCCGATGTACGTCGGCAGAGCGGCACGGCTGGGCAAATGGGCGTACCTGTACGTCCATTTGAATTTCCCGCGTGCCGGCCGGGAGCTCCGTGAGTCGGGTCGCGGGTCCCGCGGACTCGATCGCCGCGGGGAGACCCGCGATCGCCTCACGGAGCGGATGAACGGGGAGATGCCGTTGTAAACAGCATCTCCCCGTTCTGCCTAGTGACAAGTGTCACTCGATCTCTGCTCCCTGTCATCGGAGCAGAGATCAGTGACGTCACCCACACAGCCCATCCCCCTACAGTTAGTAATCACTCCCTAGGATACACTTAACCCCTCCCCGCCCCCTAGTGGTTAACCCCTTCACTGCCAGTGTCATTTACACAGTAATCAGTGCATTTTTAATCGCACTGATCGCTGTATAAATGACAATGGTCCCAAAAATGTCCGACATGTCCGCCATAACGTCGCAGTCACAATAAAAATCGCTGATCGCCGCCATTACTAGTAAAAAAAAAATTATTAATAAAAATGCCATAAAACTATTCCCTATTTAGTAAACGCTATAACGTTTGCGCAAACCAATTAATAAACGCTTATTGCGATTTTTTTTTTACCAAAAATATGTAGAAGAATACGATCGGCCTAAACTGAAGAAAAAAAATGTTTTTTTTATATATTTTTAGGGGATATTTATTATAGCAAAATGTAAAAAATAATGCGTTTTTTTCAAAATTGTCGCTCTTATTTTGTTTATAGCGCAAAAAATAAAAATCGCAGAGGCAATCAAATACCACCAAAAGAAAGCTCTATTAGTGGGAAAAAAAGGACGTCAATTTTGTTTGGGAGCCACGTCGCATGACCGCGCAATTGTCAGTTAAAGCGACGCAGTGCCGAATCGCAAAAAACGCTCTGGTCAGGAAGGGGGTAAATCCTTCCGGGGCTGAAGTGGTTAACCCCTGTCAGGCTGAGCAGCAATTAGTGCAACATCTGTGCAAATGTACAGGGGGGGTGTAACATGTACAGGGAAGGGAATTAATATGTACAGGAGGGGGGGTAATGTGTGCAAGAAGGAGGGAAACGTACAAAGAAGGGAGGGGACATGTACAGGAGACCCATGAAGTCAGCACATGGATGGTGGGAACCCCTCATAATGGGCACAGATGTACAGACCCGGGAACTCGGCACAGGAATGATGGGAAACTGCCATTCTGCTCCTTGACAGGGAGGTGTGAGGTTGCTGGTTCCTTTGCTCCTGTGCTTCCAGAGACCAGGGGCTAGAGTTGCTCCTCTGCCCCAGGAGTGATGCTGGATCCTGGGGAGGACCCTGGTGGAGGCCCCCTGGATAGGCCTCAGCCTGTGGAAGACACTGGGCCTGGCCCAAGGAAAGATGAGTCCCTGTCTGCCCGTAGAAGGAGGGTTGTTGAAATGCTGAAGCGGATTGAGAAGGAAGAGGAGAAATTGGTAGCTTTGAAAAATGAATTTAAAAAGAAAAAACAGATTTGTGCCAAAGTGTTCAGCAAGAAAAGACCGGCTCTGAGGTCTGAGTTGAAAGACCTGGAACAAGCTCTGTGGAAACAAAGAACTGGTGAGTTCTCTGAAGGAGAGTAGTGGAGCATTTAAAGAAAAGTATAAGAATGAAGAAAGATTTAGCCAAATGAGAAGAGGAGCCGCTTCCTGCATGGAAGGTGAGGAGACCTGTAAGGAGATGCAGGTACAGACAGCAGAGAGTGAGAAAGTGGGCCCGGAGGATGAGCCCAGCTTTTCAACACCTCAGACATCTGCTGAGCCCTCGATGGTGGAGGCCTCTTTCCTCCTCACTCCCCAGCAATGTGGAACATCTGAGCAGGAGGTTGAAGGTACTGGCATGCTGGATTTTATCAATAAGCTTGAATCACCTCCAGATGTGGCTTCCCAGGATGATGAGGAGAAGATGGACACCGTTCCTAGCCCTGTGGAAGAAAGACCTGTGGATAGAGCAGGTACAGTGTGTGCAGGATGGTGTGAACTTTAATGGCAATGTGCTTGCTGAGGGTTGTAGTGCTGCAGTCAGTCAGCCCAGACCCATAGACAATACACAGCATGCAATAACATCTGCTAATAACTGTCAGCTTCAGTCTGCAGAGAGGTCCATGGACAATACAGAGACTTTGGATCAGGCACAGCGGCTGTTCCTGTAAATGGTGGAGGAGATGCTGGGTGCAGTAGTGCTACAACTCTCCAGGAGTCTGCAGCAATTAAGACTGTGATTGATCCCAGTATTGAAGCTGAGTGTTCAGAGCAGGGGGAGGGGAAGGGTCCTGCCTCTGCTAATCAGAAGACTGCTATCACAGCTGATTCAGACTCTCTGCCAGCATGTTTGAATGTGTCTAAGGACAAGACTGCAAATGCTGCTGGTGTAAGAAAAACTTATGCTGGTGTTGCTGCCACAGGATCTGGGAAGGGACAGCAAGCAGGGAAGGAGCATGAAAATGGTTCATCTTCCTCCCTGTTTAAAAGGAGGAATGTTGTCCAGTTAAAATGGGAGGGCGGTGGTGGATAAAATCCTGCAGATGGGGTTTACACCTACAGATATCTTCACCCTGACCAGTCCGGCAGGTTCCTATGAGTATGATTTGTCCTTTATCCATCCGGAGTCTTTGGACATATTTTGGGAGAAGTATGAACACGTGTGTAGGGGCCTGCCGGACTGGAAAGGGCTCATCCCCAAGCTTATATCACGCCAGCCCCTCATTAAAATGGTGACAATTCTTGTCTGTAATGAATCCATACCATAAGGGGATTTAACTGTTTGGTTGAGTAGGTATGGAGACGTCCTGAGCCCCCTTAAAAAGATTCTGGACGATCAGGAAATATGGACAGGGGGATGGTCTGTGCAGCTAAAATTTGAAGGTCATTGACAATGTCGTCCAGCATCTGCCATCCTTAGCTTTCCTGGGGAGGGACAGGCTGACCATCTTCTATCCATGCCATCCAAAGCTCTGCAATAAGTGTGGTGATAAAGGGCATCTTGCATCCTCCTGTCCAGTGATGAAGTACTCTCTGTGTCAGGGTATAGGACATTTGGCGAAAGACTGTAATATTATCAGGTGCAATCTGTGCAATGTGGTGGGACATCCTTATAGTCAGTGTCCTGAGGCAATGCACAACAAGCTTGAGCTCGAGAGAGTTCTTCCGCCTGAACATGGAGGATGCTAAGAGCTCAGCAGCTGGAGTGCCTGTGAGTCCATCTGAGTCTGTGCCAACACCCAATGTGTCTGTGGTACCCCAGTCTGTGCCAATACCTAATGTGTCTGTGTCTCCCCAGTCTGTGCTTTTACCTAGTGTGCCCATGTCTTCTGTAGGTAAGGTATCAGTTGCCGAAAATGTGTCCAATCCTTCTGTGTCTGTGTCTTATAAAATTGCAGAGGCAGCAAGAGGTGCTGAGGCTGGTGCGCCAGTCCCCCTCCCCCGACGCTGCAGGGTTTCTATTGAGGATCGTGGGATGCAGAGGAGCGGGGAAAATGGTGAAGAGGCTGGCCTGGTGGTAGATAAGAGAAGGGAGAGTGGGGAGGAGGGGGGTGAAGGGGAGGATAGGTGTGGGGAGGCTGTTGAGTCTGGTTTGTCCAAGGATGATATGGAGTGGTTGGAGGATAGAAGGAGGAGGGGCAAAAGAAGGAAAAAAGGGTTCAGTTACTTTAAATCCTAAGGTTTTGCCTTGGGAAAATAAGTTTGGGATCCTGTCAAATGATGATGATGAGTGGGACTCATTGAGTTCAGTATCCTCTTTGGATAATGAGTGCCAGGGTGCAATGAAGTGCGCTGGTTCTCCAGGGAGAGGGAGTAGTCAGGCTAAGAAACGGCTGCCTTAACTACCCTAATGTCAGTTCCCACTCAGTTAAAAGTGGCAACCATTAATGTTGCCAGCTTAAGATCAGTAAGTGCTCATCATATGGCCTTATTTTTGCTCAGCGAGATTGATGCTGACATTTTGTTTTTGCAAGAGACCCATCTGAGTAGTCTGGCCGATATACATCTGGCAAAGAAGGAGTGGAGACGTGGTCCCTCATTTTGGTCTCTTGCGGCCGAGCCTTACAGCGGGGTTGCGGTCCTTTTTTCTGGTATTGTAACGTACCGGCGGGTAATCGAGGTAGAGATAGGGAGATGCATAGTCTTAGACGTCTCTGTGAAGGGGCGGGACTTGCGCCTGATTAACATTTATGGTCCCCAGACGAAGTGGGACAGGAAATGCCTCTTTACAAAGATTAAGCCTTTTCTTTTTACGGCCCTGTAGGTTATCTTTTGAGTTGATTTCAACACTATTACTAGGTCTAAAGACAGGAGAGGTTTCAGAGATAAGCTGGGCTATGACACCCTTTTTCTCAATGCGATAGTTAGGTAAGTAGGTCTGGTAGATGCGCACATTAAGTGCTGCCCAGACAACACGGGGTTCACTTTTTAGCGAGGTAATAGTCAGTGTAGGATAGATAGGTTTTTTTAAAGGCAGACTCTGCTTTTTCAGCACCTGTGTGTCGGGCAGTGGAGTTTTCCAATCACTGTATTCTATCTGTGCCTCAGACATGCCACCTAGGGGAAGGGATATCTGGAGATTGAATTTGGTCCTCCTGGAAGATGAGAGAGTAAGACAATCCTTTGAGGATTTTTTTCAAGCACAGGTAACGATCCTAGACTTTTGCAGCAGCAAGTCAGAATGGTGGGAGCTTGTAAAACAGCAGACTGTTGGGCTTTTCAAGGCCATAGGAAGAAAGAAGCAGCAAGATAAGTATATTACCTACCAGCGTTTGCCGAGGAAAGTTGACTGCCTTGTTTCGAATGGAGGAGATTCTCGGGCGATCTCTGAGGTGAAGCTCCTCCTTGGGGGACATCAATATGGCCGGCACACTTCTTTAGTTCAGGAGAGAGATTACAGGAAATACCATTCGCCTGACCCTTACCAGAACTGTAAACAGAGCATAGCAGTTAAAACGGTCAATGGCCTGAAGGACAGTACGGGCTCTCTGACGAAGTCTAGGTCAGGGATCCTGGAGGTTGTCAGGTCATACTATGCCGATCTCCTGGGAGGAAGGAACCTTGATCGGACAAGGATGTTGGGTTTTTTGGACTCTACACCAGGACTGGAAAGTAATGTTCTTTTTATGAATTTGACAGATGAAATCACTGCATATGATGTAATCCAGGCTATTGATAAACAAACTAGCCATCAAGAAAACGCTAGGGTCAGATGGTTTGACAGCCGAATTTTATAAATGTTTTAAGACGATCCTGGCTCCCTACCTTGCGGAGGTTTTTAATGGCTGTTTGTATGAGGGTTCTCTCCTTCCCTCCATGAGGCAATCTGCAGTGATCCTTCTGTCAAAGGGTAAAGATCTTTCGATGATTGGGAATTGGCGCCCCGTTAGCCTTCTTACTGTCGATAGAAAGATACCGGCAAAGATTTTTTTCTTCTGGCGATTATCACCAGTGGCAGGCAGTTTGTTATCCCGCCACCAGCACTGTTCGCTCCAAGGTAGAAGCACTTTCTCAGCGGTGTTAGCTGTCCAGGAGGCCTTGTAGCGTTGTAGGGCTGCTGGTTGGGGTACATTTTTGCTGACATTGTATCAGGCTAAGGCCTTTAATCGGGTTAATCATGAGTACTTGTGGCTCCTTCTTGACAAATATGGCCTGGGGGGGGGGGGTTCATTAACTGGCTCAAGATTTTGTTCAAAGGGGCTGAAAGCTTTCCTCTGGTTAATGGTTGGGTCGGGCAACCCTTTGTGGTCGGCTCGGGTGTGCGGCAGGGGTGTCCATTGAGTCCTCTGCTATATGTGTTTGCAATCGACCCCTTCATTAGAAGGCTAGAGAGTGGACCATTGTGTGGGGTACCTTTTGGGCATCGTTGGTGAGCCTCCTTTTGAAGGTTGTGGCCTATGCTGATGATTCTGTTTTTGTCTCTGGGACTAGGGAGGCACAGGAGGTGGTCTCAGTGATAAGGCAGTATGCAGAGGCATCAGGTTCAAAGGTCAACCAAGACAAGTGTGAAGCTTTCTGGATGGGCGTGGAAGGTGAGAGCTTTGTTCTCCCAGATGACTTCCCGGAGCTCCAACAAAAAATTAGAGTTCTAGGCATTGAATTTGGCCCAGGTGACTATGGCCATGCAAATTGGGTGAACAGGCTGGAGAATGCCGATGCCAAGGTGGCAAGCTAGAAAGGTTGGCGGCTTTCCTTGAGGGAAAAGGTTGATCTGATCAAGACATACCTGATTCCGATTTTTCTGTATGTCAGTTTTGCTTGTGTTTTGCCAGTTTCTCTCTATACCAGGGTCTATAGTTGTGTCTCCAAGCTGTTATGGGGGAACAGAATAAACCTTGTCAAATGGGATGTGACTTAACTTCCTAGGCGGGAGGGTGGTCTAGGGATGATCAACCCTGTGGTGTTTTTTTCTCTCTGATGTTTGTGAAGTAGAATCTTGGTAACATGTTGGCGAGACCGCCTGGGTGGGTTGGTATATTTCAGTCCTGGTTTAGATCTCTTCCAAGGAATCTTCTTGAGAAGCGGATCACGGGCTCTGCTTTTTGCGAGCCACTGGCCTTGAGGGATTCCCCAAGCCTGGTTTTGGGGGTGGGTTTGCGATTAATTTGGAGAGAATCCCAATGAAATTTAGAGATCAGACTTGGCTTGCCTTTCATGGAAAACTATGTGAAGGGCAACTTGAAGTTTCTTTCCATGAGTGATTGGGGCTGCCTGAGAGTGGAGTGTGGTGCAGTCCATGGATCACTTTTTACTTCAGTGCCCTTTTATTATAGAGGTGTACAAGAGGGTGGGGAGGGCTCTGAGTATACCCTTCCTCCTTCATATGAGTTATGCAGAGTGGGGGTATTGGGCATTCCAGACTCGTCGGGATTATGATTTGGAAACACTTTTTTTAGTTAGTCTAGTAGTCCGTTATTTCATGTGGAGTGCACAGTGTCAGGGATCTTTATGGAGTAAAATCCTCCCTGTCGAAGTGGTGATGCAGGACATTCTGGGTGAGGTTGGGAAGATTCAGGGTCTTGAGAAAGACAGGTGGTGGCAGGAGGCCTGGATAAGGGCGTGGAGGAATTTCAGGACTCTGTAGCTGCTGCCTGTTGATCTCGGGGTGTGCGGCTTTTCTTTGTATTCTTGTATCACGCCTCTAGATTTTCAGATCAGATATATTTTTGATAAAAGGCTACATGCATGGTGACGGTGATGTTCCTTAGTCTGGCTCTCTCATAGGGATTATGTTGTGCGCAATTTGGTTTGCACCATTTATTATGTTCGTTTTTTGTTTTTTGTTTTTTCCACATCAGCGAACAATGATTAGAGGGCTAAATCAGCTCGATGTTCATTAACTGTCGCCTTCTCAGATTCACATCATAGTGGTTTATGCATTTCCTCATTTCCTTTTTTACCATCTCAATAAAAGACTTTATTACATGCAATTTGGTTTGCACCATTTATTATGTTCTTGTTTTGTATAGTCATATTCAGTTATTTTGTAAATATCTTTTATTTATTATGGTTTATTGTATATAAGTTGTTTGTAAGATTTTTCAATAAACAGAATTAACTTCTCATATTGGGCACAGTAGAGGTACAGACCCGGAAACTCAGAACAGGGATGGCGGGAACCCCTCATAATGAGGACAGCAGATGTACAGACCGGGCCTGCATTACCAACAGTTTTTAATTTTTCAGTTTGCGCCCCCCAAAAATTTTGAGCACCAGCCAGCACTGCTAGGGGGTGGAATTGTTGTGGGAATATACTGACCTGGGGGTTGTACTGGGGGCAGACTGACCTGGGGGGATTGTACTGGGGACGAACTTACCTGGGGGGATTGTACTGGGGACTAACTTACCTGGGGGGTTGTATTGGGAACAGACTGACCCTGAGGGTTGTACTGAGAGACAGACAGGCCTGGGGGGATTGTCCTGGGGACAGACTGACCTGACACTATATTGTACATTACACACACCTGCACATTACACACTTCTGCACCATATACACTATATATTGTACATTACATACTTCTGCACTATATACACTATATTACACATTAGGTACTCCTGGACCATGTACACTACATTGTACATTACACACTCCTGCACTATATACACTATATTGTACAATACATACTCCTGCATTATATACACTATATTGTACATTACAGACCCCTGCACTATATACACTATTCTAGATTGTAAGCTCTAACGAGCATGGCCCTCTGATCCCTGCTGTATTGATTTGTATTGTAAGTGTACTGTCTGCCCTCATGTTGTAAAGTGCTGCGCAACCTGTTATTGCTATATAAATCCTGTATAATAATATTGTACATTAGACTCCTTCACTATATACACTATGCCGTACATAACAGACTTCTGCGCTATATACACTATAATGTACATTACATACTACTGCACCATGTACACTGTATTGTAAATTACACGCTCCTGCACTATATTTACACCATATTGTACCTTACACACTTTTGCGCTATACAGTATATACACTATATTTTAGATTACAAACTTCTCACCAAAGTGTTCATTGTTCTAACAGTTGCTAAGCAGCCCCTGACTATTTTAATAAAGGTCTTCTTTAGGGTGGTTTAGATAAAATGTTAGCTCTTTGACTATTTTCAGGGCATGCAAAATCATATGTAATGGAAGAGTTTTTTTTTTTTTAAATGATTGGGCAGAGCTTTATACATGTCCGTGAGACGAGGAGAGGCTCACTTGCCATGAACATAAAAAAAGGATCAACTTCGATAGTCGTAGCTCGGTGACCTGGGGTCACAGAGACCCCAAATGGGGGGGAGGGTAGGTAGTGGAAGTTCTACCCCACCACTGGTCAGATTGGGCTCCTATCATCTATGGTTCCGGAGATATGGGGCTCCTTGCGCAGCCTGTCAGAAGCTACATACAGAGCGGCCAGTTTAAAGCAGAACTCAGATTTTCAAAAATCCCCCATTAGTACACCCCCCCACACAAACACTAAACAGTTATTACATTTGTGACATTTCTTACCATTTAAGAGAGATGTGTTATTGAATTTTCAGGAAGTCAGCTCTATGAATTAAAAAATGCATCATCTTTTCTGGCAGGTAGAAGGTGTTAGAACAGTGATTGCATTATATCCTCTTCTCTCTCTCTCTAACTGTAATCAGTCTACATTTCCCATGAATCCTTGGGCTGGGAGTGAATGTGGGAGGTAGACTAGGCTTGTACATGTAAATGTGAACTTGCCCACTTCAACATAAATCACACCCCTCATTCTGCAGCCAGCATTGCCCATACGTAACACACGGTATGATAGGTTACAGCCTTATAAATGCAAAGCATTTTATTATAAATTCAAACAAGTGCAACGTGTCAGTGTCCACCAGTGCCGCATGTCAGTCTCACCAGTGCCGCATGTCAGGGACCACCAGTGCTGCCTGTCAGGGACCACCAGTGCTGCCTGTCAGGGACCACCAGTGCCGCATGTCAGGGACCACCAGTGTGGCTTGTCAGGGACCACCAGTGCAGAGCGGGGATTATGATCAGAAATCACATGTATGACACAGCAGGTCCTGCTGTGTCAGGTATAGTATATGAGAACACTGATCGCTGATCTCCCATCGTTATTATGATTGACAGCACACTGTGCCAATAAGGTAGAATCAGCGATCGGTGTTCTCATATACTATACCTGACACAGCGAGAGATCCCCGCTGTGTCATACAAGTCATTTCTGATAATAATCCCCACTCTGCAGTGTAGAAGATAACGGGGGGGGGGGGGGGGGGGGGCGGAGTGGAGGGGTAGATTGCTGGCACGGAGCGGAGGAGGAGAGAGAAGGACACCTCCTCCATGGGCGGCACAGACCGGGGGGGCTGTGAGACCCCCTCTGCCCACTACAGGAAATAGAACTCCCTGCTCGCTTTCAGAGGACTACAACTGGGCGTGTCAGACTGCTGGCTGAGCTTACTGGAGTCACCGTTATTGCCTGGTGACTCTTACAAACAGGAAGTCACCAGGCAATAACGTTTTTTCAGCAAGTTCAGCAGCCTATTGCAGAGGAACTAGAGAGCTCAGAAGAGCATGGGTGACATACTTGGTGAAGGTAGATCAGCAACAAGGACATGGAAAAATGTTTTTGCCCGGAGTACTGCTTTAACCACTTGCACTTTCACCCCCTTCCTGCCCAGACCAATTTTCAGCTTTCAGGGCTCTCACACCTTGAATGACAGTCCCTCAGTCATGCAACACTATACTCAAATGAAATTTCCGTCCTTTTTTTCACATAAATAGAGCTTTCTTATGGTGGTATTTAACCACCACTGGGTTTTTTATTTTTTGTGCTATAAATAAAAAAAGACTGAACATTTTGTGAAAAAATGCCTTTTTCATTGTTTCTGTCATAAAATTTTGCAAATTAGTAATTTTTCTAAATAAATGTTGGCCAAAATTTATACTACATATTTTTGATAAAAATAACCCAAAGTGTATATTATTTGGTCTTTGTGAAAGTCTGCAACAGGGGTAGGCAACCTTTTGAGCACAGTGTGCCGAAAAATGTTTTCAAAGAAATTAAGCATGCCGATTTTATAACAAAAAATGTCAACTTCACACTCTCAATCACGAAAATAATTTTTTTATAAAGTAAATGCTGTAAACTACTTTAGTAGGGAGAAATTAACATCCTGCACTCTCACATCTCAGATCAGCCTCCTCTGCCCCACCACTGTACATCCATGCACATCTGCTCCACCGCTGAACCATCTGTCCTAACACTGAACTTATCTGCTCATCTGCCCCACCACTGTAACCCCCTTCCTCATCTGCCCCACGACTGTACCTCCTGCACATCTATCCCATCTCTGTAACCCCCTGCTCATGTGTTCCACTGATGTACCTCCTTTCTCCTCTGCACCCCTCTGCACATCTGCCCCACCCCTGTACCTCCTTTCTCCTCTGCCCCAACACTGAACCCCCCTGCAACTCTCTTCTTATCTGGCCCAATACTGAACCCCCCCTGCTCATCTGTCCCACCACTGTTACCCCCTGCTCATCTGCCCCATCACTGTATCCCCCTGCTTTTGTGTCCTACCGCTGAACCCCCTTCTCATCCCTGCCACCACTGTACCTCCTGCACATCTGCCCCCCCCCCCCACTGTACCCCCTTGCTCTTCTGTCCCACCACTGTAACTCCCCTGCTCATCTGTCCCATCAATGTACCCCTTTTCTCATCTGCCCCACAACTGTACCTCCCTGCACATCTGCTTCACCGCCGTACCCCCCATGCTCTTCTGTTTCATTACTGAATCACCTTCTCATCTGTCCTAACACTGAATCCATCTGCTCATCTGCCCCACCAATGTACCTCCTGCACATCTGTCTCACCTCTGTACCCCCCTGCTCTTCTGCCCCACCACTGTAACCCCCTGCTCATCTGCCCCACCAATACATCTTGTTTCACATCTGGCCCAACACTGAACCCCCCTGCCCATCTGGCCTATCACTGTACCCCCCTGCTCGTCTGTCCCACTGCTGAACCCCCTTCTCATCTCTTCCACCACTTTACCTCCCTGAACATTTGCCCCACCGCTGTACCCTCGTCTCATCTATGATATGCAGAGTGGTGAAAGGAAGCAGAGATGAGACACATCTACCTGTCTTGGCACACTCATCCTACTGATCCACCTACCGCATCCAGCCCAAGTGCTTGTATGTGATGTATGTGATGTCACATACAAGCATCTGGAATGGATGTGCAATGATGAGCACAGGTCAGGGGTATTTTCTGAAAGCAGTGGGCCTGTGTGCAGGATCATAAGTTGGGCCCCCGCAGCTGAGAAAAAGTGGTTGGGTGTGATTTTCATTGCGCTGAATACTGGCTGTGGCTTAACCACTTGCCGACCAGCCGCTGCAGTTGTACTGCGGCAGAATGGCACGGCTGGGCGAAACGACGTTATGTAACGTCGCTTCACTCTGTGGCCACTAAGGTCGCGCACGTTCCCCGCTTGCCCACGGAGCTGATGTGAGTGCCTGGTGGTCGCGATCACCGCCGGGCTCCCGCGATCGCTAGGGACACACGGAGAACCGGGATCTGTGTGTGTAAACACACAATTTCCAGTTCTCTGAGGGGAGAAGTGACAGATCGTCTGTTCATACAGAGTATGACCAGTGATCTCTCTCTTCCCCTACACAGTCCCCTCCCCCCTTCAGTTAGAACACAAACTAGGGAACACAATTAACCCTGTGATCACCCCCTAGTGTTAACCCCTTCCCCGCCAGTGACATTTTCACAGTAATCAATGCATTTTTATAGCACTGATCGCTGTAAAAATGCCAATGGTCCCAAAATTGTGTCAAAATTGTCCGACATGTCCGCCATAATGTCGCAGTCCCGATAAAAATCACAGATCGCCACCATTACTAGTAAAAAAAAATAATAATAAAAATGCCATAAAACTATCCCCTATTTTGTAGACGCTATAACTTTTGCGTAAACCAATCAATATACGCTTATTGCGATTTTTTTTTTTACCAAAAATATGTAGAAGAATACATAACGGCCGAAACTGAGGAAAAAAATTGTTTTTTTTATATATTTTTTGGGGGTATTTATTATAGCAAAATAATAAACAAAAACCGCGCTAAAATGATATAAATACTAAAGAATATGTAATCTTTAGTATAGTCCGTGTAGTCCCATATAAATGTCCACAACAAATGAAGGAAGTAGAACTATCATAAGTGAATAACTTGAAAGTATATCCAAAGTGATAAATAATGAGACGACAATGGAACTGGATAACACCAAAATATTGCGCTTACCATAAGTAAGCCAAATAGGGGCAAGTGGCTTAAACCCAGCATGGGTCTTTAGACAGGTGATCCAGATGAATCAGGATAATCGCACTCGTCCCGTGTGCCCAGTCCATAGAAGTTTTTATCCAAAAATATATAACAAAAACATAGCGTAATACTGATAATGTAAAGCACTCCAAATGTGAACAAAAAGTGCAACACTCAACAAAAAACTAATCATGTGTGATCATATATCATCCAATGTCAGCGCAGCAACTAAGGATGGTAGATGAGTGTCATGCAATCTTGCAAAGATGTAGTGTGGGGTGAATAGGTAAAAAAAACAAAAATAGCAGCACCCAGAATCTGTTTGACAGATTAGGTAAAAGGCAAGACTGCACCCAATCACCCAGAAATAGACATTGGAAAAAGGGATATAAACATTAAAAAAAGGAAGAAGAACCCTCTAGGTGCGGCACATCACATGCACAAGCTGCTTACCAGATGACAAATTCATATGAGCAAAATTCCACACAGGCAAACGTGTAAACACAGAATGAAATTGCAGCAGCGAACCTAGGGGATATCCTGCTTACCAGACATCCAGATAGGGTAGGCAGATGTAGTGGAGCACAGACAGGCTCCTAACAGGAACAGCGTAGACACGTCACTAGATGAAGGTAAAAAGGCGAAAAATGGAGCCGGCCGGCACTCAAACACACTCCGGTCCTCACAGGGCAAACGTGGTGACGTCAGCACGTCCCTCCCAGACGCGTTTTGTCACACGCTGACGTTTTCAATGGGGAACGGGCAGCATGCTGAGCCACCACGTTAAATACACACACCAAGCCTCGCTCTGAGTCCCGTTAAGGGAAACACACAGCACCATCTTGGATGTGGGCATCTGCATTACATACTGCAAGGAATGGGGTCAAGTCAACAACCAAAAGGTGCCACAAGATCAACATCCCTTGAACTTGAATAATACCATGTCAAAAACACCAAAACGACATGTTAATACATAAATTAATACAAAAATATTCAAAAAATATTATTAAAAAATATTAATTAAATGTAACCTAAAATACCATATGTTTGAAGGGTATACATATGATATGGCAAATAGGTATTTTATACATAACCACTACCGGATTCTAAAGATCCAAGATAGTGTACTTCCAACAGCACTAACATATGATACATAAATCAAAATAAAACATATAAATATCTATACACATACAGTAAGAAAATGTTAAAAACAAAAAAAATATAAAAATATATAAATTAAAATTAGAAATAAAAAATAAATTATAAAGTTGTGTCTAAATGAACTAGACCAAACAAAACCTCCTCAAGAGGATAGGCAGCATGGTCAAACTCAGCTCAGAAAGTAGGTAAATCACATTGATATTAAAGAAACCCATATGGTACAAAAAAGGATTCAACTTGAAAAACAGATCATGTCAAAAAATCAAAGGTATATTAGGTACTCCCTAATTCAGATGTATTCAATTCACCCCTTATATATACCATAATCAGATGTATTCTATTCACCCCTTATATATACCATAATCACGTTTCAGGAATTGTCAATAAAAGCATTAACATCCACATCTATATTTAATCCATGGGGTGTATAGCTTTTAATCCTATGGACCCAAGACATCTCTAATTTAGAGATGTCCCGTACCATAGAGCTCCCTCGCCAGTGGGGTTGATAGCGGTCAATGCCCGAAAAAAGAGTATTGGCGGGGTTCCTATCGTGTACCAGACGGTAATGTTTGGAAACTGAGTGATTTTTAAAACCCGTCAGGATATTAGTGATGTGCTCATTAAGCCTCTCTTGGGGGGGCGTTTAGTCCGTCCCACATATTGCAAGCCACAAGGGCATTGCAACATGTAAACTACCCCTAAGGTGGAACAAGTAATAAATGGGGTGATAGGGTGGGTTCGCCCAGTTACCGTGGACATAAAGGACTGAGTCCTCCTGTGTGAACAGGAATTAAAAGAACACATCGGACATTTATTGCATTTGTAGAAGCCCGTCAGTTGGTCAAAAAAGGTGGTTCTAGTAATTGGTGGATCCAATATCCCAGGGGCCAACTGGTTCTTCAATGAAGGAGCCCCTCTAAAGACAATCTTAGGTTTAGATGGTAAAACCTCCTTCAACACTCTATCATTGGTGATGATATGCCAATGTCTAGAAAATAATTGTTTTATTTCCTTGTGTTGAAGGGAATAGGTGGTAATAAAGGGTACTCCCAAATTGTGATCTAATTTGGGAGTACCCTTTATTACCACCTATTCCCTTCAACACAAGGAAATAAAACAATTATTTTCTAGACATTGGCATATCATCACCAATGATAGAGTGTTGAAGGAGGTTTTACCATCTAAACCTAAGATTGTCTTTAGAGGGGCTCCTTCATTGAAGAACCAGTTGGCCTCTGGGATATTGGATCCTCCAATTACTAGAACCACCTTTTTTGACCAACTGACGGGCTTCTACAAATGCAATAAATGTCCGATGTGTTCTTTTAATTCCTGTTCACACAGGAGGACTCAGTCCTTGTGTCCACGGTAACTGGGCGAACCCACCCTATCACCCCATTTATTACTTGTTCCACCTTAGGGGTAGTTTACATGTTGCAATGCCCTTGTGGCTTGCAATATGTGGGACGGACTAAACGCCCCCTCCAAGTGAGGCTTAACGAGCACATCACTAATATCCTGACGGGTTTTAAAAATCACTCAGTTTCCAAACATTACCGTCTGGTACACGATAGGAACCCCGCCAATACTCTTTTTTTGGGCATTGACCACTATCAACCCCACTGGCGAGGGAGCTCTATGGTACGGGACATCTCTAAATTAGAGATGTCTTGGGTCCATAGAATTAAAAGCTATACACCCCATGGATTAAATATAGATGTGGACGTTAATGCTTTTATTGAAAATTCCTGAAACGTGATTATGGTATGTATAAGGGGTGAATAGAATACATCTGATTATGGTATATATAAGGGGTGAATTGAATACATCTGAATTAGGGAGTACCTAATATACCTTTGATTTTTTGACATGATCTGTTTTTCAAGTTGAATCCTTTTTTGTACCATATGGGTTTCTTTAATATCAATGTGATTGACCTACTTTCTGAGCTGAGTTTGACCATGCTGCCTATCCTCTTGAGGAGGTTTTGTTTGGTCTAGTTCATTTAGACACAACTTTATAATTTATTTTTTATTTCTAATTTTAATTTATATATTTATATATATTTTTTGTTTTTAACATTTTCTAACTGTATGTGTATAGATATTTATATGTTTTATTTTGATTTATGTATCATATGTTAGTGCTGTTGGAAGTACACTATCTTGGATCTGTAGAATCCGGTAGTGGTTATGTATAAAATACCTATTTGCCATATCATATGTATACCCTTCAAACATATGGTATTTTAGGTTACATTTAATTAATATTTTTAAATAATATTTTTTGAATATTTTTGTATTAATTTATGTATTAACATGTCGTTTTGGTGTTTTTGACATGGTATTATTCAAGTTCAAGGGATGTTGATCTTGTGGCACCTTTTGGTTGTCGACTTGACCCCATTCCTTGCAGTATGTAATGCAGATGCCCACATCCAAGATGGTGCTGTGTGTTTCCCTTAACGGGACTCAGAGCGAGGCTTGGTGTGTGTATTTAACGTGGTGGCTCAGCATGCTACCCGTTCCCCATTGAAAACGTCAGCGTGTGACAAAACGCGTCTGGGAGGGACGTGCTGACGTCACCACGTTTGCCCTGTGAGGACGGGAGTGTGTTTGAGTGCCGGCCGGCTCCATTTTTCGCCTTTTTACCTTCATCTAGTGACGTGTCTACGCCGTTCCTGTTAGGAGCCTGTCTGTGCTCCACTACATCTGCCTACCCTATCTGGATGTCTGGTAAGCAGGATATCCCCTAGGTTCGCTGCTGCAATTTTTTCCTCTGTTTACACGTTTGGCTGTGTGGAATTTCGCTCATATGAATTTGTCATCTGGTAAGCAGCTTGTGCATGTGATGTGCCGCACCTAGAGGGTTCTTCTTCCTTTTTTAATGTTTATATCCCTTTTTCCACTGTCTATTTCTGGGTGATTGGGTGCAGTCTTGCCTTTTACCTAATCTGTCAAACAGATTCTGGGTGCTGCTATTTTTGTTTTTTTTACCTATTCACCCCACACTACATCTTTGCATGATTGCATGACACTCATCTACCATCCTTAGTTGCTGCGCTGACATTGGATGATATATGATCACACATGGTTAGTTTTTTGTTGAGTGTTGCACTTTTTGTTCACATTTGGAGTGCTTTACATTATCAGTATTACGCTATGTTTTTGTTATATATTTTTGGATAAGAACTTCTATGGACTGGGCACACGGGACGAGTGCGATTACCCTGGTTCATCTGGATCACCTGTCTAAAGGCCCAGGCTGGGTTTAAGCCACTTGCCCCTATTTGGCTTACTTCTGGTAAGCGCAATATTTTGGTGTTTTCCAGTTCCATTGTCATCTCATTATTTATCACTTTGGATGAACTTTCACGTTATTCACTTATGATAGTTCTACTTCCTTCATTTGTTGTGGACATTTATATGGGACTACACGGACTATACTAAAGATGACATATTCTTTAGTATTTATATCATTTTAGCGCGGTTTTTGTTTATTATTTTGTCTTTGGTGTGCCACACTTATAACCGCAGCTTTTACCCCTTTTTTTCCAAGCGCAGTTTTTTTCTTTTTCATTTATTATAGCAAAAAGTTAAAAATATTGCGTTTTTTTCAAAATTTTCTCTCTCTTTTTGTTTATAGCGTAAAAAATAAAAACTGCCAAGGTGATCGAATACCACCAAAAGAAAGCTCTATTTGTGGGAAAAAAGGACGTCAATTTTATTTGGGTGCAATGTCGCACGACCGCGCAATTGTCAGTTAAAGCGATGCAGTGCCAAAACCCAAAAAGTGCTCTGGTCCGGAAGGGGGTAAAATCTTCAGGGGCTGAAGCGGTTAAAGGGACACAGAGTACAGGGGTTCAGTAGTAAGTGACGCAAAGGTTTAGGAATAATTTCAACAAAGTACGCAGAAGCTCAGCAGTAATTCCACAAACTCTGATTGTGGTTTTCTCAATCACAGTGAAATCCCTTCTTTCTGAGATTGGTAGTGGCAACCAAGCGAGTCATCTTAATCCAGATGGTGGGCGGGGCTAGCAGGATTGTGATTGGCTTTAGCAGTGGCCAATGACAGTCCTCCTCCTGGAAACAGGGACCCCCACCAGCAGAACTGCACCCAATCTCCTCCCCATCACAAAAGCTGATGATCGCAGCTACAGCAAAGTTAGACAACCAAACAATGTTTCCCATCTTTTACAATGTGTGGGGGCACAGTGCCTCCCCCTCAGTGCAGGTGTGGCTTGGGGAACTCTGAAATTGGAATGCATTAGTGTCTCACTGACACTTCACTGCTCTGCTGATGGGGGAGGGAGTCGAGTGCTGGCAAAAGAGGCTTTGCGTGCCGGGGGTTGCCTACCCCTGGTCTAAAAGCTATGGTGCCAATCATTGAAAATTGATCACACCTGATGTACTGAAGGCTTATCTAATTTCTTGAGACACCAACAAGTCAGGAAAGTACAAATGCCCCCCCAAATGACCCCTTTTTGGAAAGTAGACATTCCAAGGTATTTAGTAATAGGCATTTTTTTTATAAAATTGTCATATTAACAGGTTATTTCTCTCACAGAGCATATGCATACTTGCAACTATACCCCAAAACACATTCTGCTACTCCTGAGTATGGCGATACCACATGTGTGAGACTTTTATCACAGCCCAGCCACATACAGAGGCCCAACATGCAGGGAGCACCATCAGGTGTTGTAGGGACATAAATTACACATCTAATGTCATGACGACCTATCACACTTTTGAAGGCCCTGGAGCACCAGGACAATGGAATTGGCCACAAAATGACCCTATTTTGGAAAGCAAACACCCCAATGTATAATCCATGAGGCATAATGAGTCTTTTGAATGGTTAATTTTTTCCCAGACGTTTTTGGAAAATGTGGAAAAAAAATGAAAACGCATTTTTTTTTCACACAAAGTTGTCCACTTATAAGATATTCCAACACATAACATGTACATAGCTAAAATGACACTCAAAAATATACTCTGCTATTTCTCCTGAGTATGGCAATACCACATGTGTGAGACTTTTACACAGCCTGGCCACATAGAGAGGTCCAACATGTAGGGAGCACCATCAGGTGTTCTAGGAGCATAAATTACTGTACACATATTATTTCCTGACAACCTATCACACCTTTGAAGGCCCAGGAGCACCAGGACAATGGAAACGCCCACAAAATGACCCTATTTTGGAAAGCAAACCCCCCCAACGTATAATCTATGAGGCATGATGAGTCTTTTGAACTGTTCAATTTTTTTCCAGAAATTTTTGGAAAATGTGTAAAAAACATGAAAACGCAAAGTTGTCCATTTATAAGATATTTCCAACACTTAGCATGTACATAGCAAAAATGACACCCCAAAATACATTCTGCTACTCACCCTGAGTATGGCGATAACACATGTGTGAGACTTTTACACAGCCTGGCCACATACAGAGGCCCAAAATCCACGTAGCACCGTCAGGCGTTCTAGGAGCATAAATTACACGTATAATTTCCTGACAACCTATCATTTTTGAAGGCCCTTTATATTTCTAACACATAGCATGTACATACCAAGAATTACACGCCAAAATAAATTCTATTGAGGAAAGGGTAAAAAAAAGTATTACCCGTTTTTTTAGTAGTGTCCACAGAGGAGAGAATGGTCCAGGCAGCAGGCAGGGATGTGCTTAGTGTCAACAATGGTAATTATCCAGGCAGCAGAGCAGGCAGGAATATTGTCTATAGTCAGCACAAGGATATTGTCAGCACAGCCAAAGCATTTGTCCATAGGAATTGTCCAAGCAGAGACAGCCAGTACAGCCATAATATTGGTCCTGGTACACTGTTACCTGCAGACACTCATTATTTTACCACTCTCCAGACCTTCATAAACATACTGCCTCTTGCAACAGCTAATTATTTCCATAGTCCAGGTAGCAGGCAGAGGTGTTGTCAGTTAATGCGGAGGCATGATTGCAGTAAGTCAGCAGCAGGCTGAGGGCCTTAATCAGGTAAGACCTGTGCACAGGGGTAGAGGCTGCGCACACCCAAATCTCTTTGAAGCCTGCGGAATCCAGACCCTAATCCAGAAATTACGAAACCCTGAGAAAACAAAAAGAATTAGTTTTCTCCGTCCGGAAAGACAATTCTGGAGCCCCTCACATATGTGAGACCTCTGTGTACTACAGTAGCAGGGCAACAGATCAGTACAAGCGGTAGGCAGAAGCATAGTCGATAAAACAGGCCAGGGTCAGTTCACGTGGAAGAAGTCCAAACGCTAGGCAGAGGCATAGTTGAAAAAGAGGCCACGTGAAAGGCAGTGGCATGGTTTTTTGAGTAAGCATGGAATATGGTCAGGTGATGAAAATGGGGAAATGGTTAAAAATATGGGCTAGAAATTTTAGGGATGTGTGATAAAGTCGGAAGCATTTACTAATGCAAAGGCTTGGTTGGGAGGGGCACTGGGGACAATGCTAGCTGGTATCTCTTCGAAATCTTTTGCTGCATACGCAACATCTTTTTTGACGTCTTCGGCCTGCTTCAGATGGTGGAATGTTGTCCGGGAAGTGGCACTTATGAAGATGGCTAACAGCTTCAGAGCGAAGGTTTTCTGGTGGGGTCTTTGTTGATAGATGAGGGACGTGACAACTTCTTTGAATTTTAGGAAGTGGGTGGGGATTTCCATGGATTTGGTGTAGATTACATATGGTTTGTAAATGGCCAAATAGATGAGATAAATTACTACTTTCTTGTACCAGAAACAAGACCTCCTTATTGACAAATAGGGCTGAAGCATTGAAATCCCCCCCCCCCCATGTAGAGATTGTATTCTTGCACACACCTTGGCTTTTCAATGGAACGTCGTCTTCTTTAAATCTCAACTGTAGTGTCATCATGGATGGTGGACATCATGTACAGATTCCTGTTATCCTTCCACCTCAAGACCAGTACTTTGTGCATTTCAAAGTTGCTCTTTCTCCCCTTCGCAGTGTTTTGTTTACTAGAGATTGTAGGAAGCCCTTCCTGTTCTTTCTGGAGGTTCCGCAGGCCAGGATTTTAGCAATGTATAGATGTTTGAAAAGGGGCAAGCTGGTGTAGTAGTTATCCAGGTATATGTGGTAACCTTTGTTTAGCAGTGGGTATGCCAGTTCCCATACAATTTTTCCATTTGTGCCCATGTAGGCCGGGCACTCGGGGGGCTGGAGCTGGGAATCTCTTTCTTAATATATGCGGACATCCCGTGACTCTCTTCCAAAGCCTATAAAATTTCACTCCATATCTGGCACTTTTCCTAAGAATATATTGTTTTATTCCTAGCCGGTCTGAAAAGGGTACCGGGGACTTATCTACACATACTGTATATGTTGATCGTGGGACATAGAGTTCTGCAAATATTTGGGAAATAAATTATGAGTGGGAAAATTTTATAGTATATCATAATTTGGATGATTGCGGGGAAGGTACTAGGTGTTGTCGCTGAAGTAAAGGAAGCGCATAATCATCTCATATCGGGACCTGGACATTATGGCAAAAAAATGCAAGTTAGACTTACCAGCAAGTTAGACTTACCGACGTAACTTGTTTTCCAATAGGCTTTCAGGACAGCACCCGAGAGATCATGGCTCCTCCTCCCACAGGAAACACCTCATCAATTAAGTCTTTAATTGGAGGCCTCCACGTTGCTTCCATCAGTTGTTTGTAGAGAACCTCCAGCCCCAGCTGCAACACATAAGCGATAATCATATCATAGTATTACAGCAACAGCATAAAAAAAGGACGGTTACTGCTGTCCTGAAAGCACCCGAGAGGATTATCGAGACTTACTCCATTTAGGGTGGGACAACAAAGGATATTGAAACAACAGCCTGTAAGACTTTTCTTCCGAAAGCCTGGTCCCCATCCGTCATGAGGTCTAACCTATAATGACGGGCAAAGGTTGTCAGACTTGTCCAAGTAGCTGCCTTACAGATTTGTTCGGGGGTGGCACCAACTTTTTCTGCCCAACTCACCGCTGAAGCTCTTTTAGAATGAACCCGGATACTCACTGGACTCTCTTGACCTGTAAGGGACTAGGCTTCTGAGATTGATAAGGCTTGCAACTCACTGACTCTTCGAGCTGTTGTAATAGCCACTAAAAAAACTGTTTTCAAAGTAAATAATTTCAGGGAGGCTAAATTAATGGGTTCGGAAAGTTCCCTGGTCAGGGCCTGTAGAACAACTGATAAGTCCCATACTGGACAACTTTTGATCACCACTGGTCTAGAGCGGATGAGAGCCTTGAAGAATCTAATCACTAAGGGTTCTGATGAAATGGATTTTTCCAAAAATATCCCCAGCACAGAAACTTGAACCTTGAGGGTGCTGACCGCTAGGCCCTTGTTCGCTCCCTCTTGCAGGAATTCCAGAACAGAGGAAATTTGTTTAGATGATCTGCCAGGTGCTGTGCACTAGGAGTTGAAGACTTTCCAGACTTTGGAATATATTGCTCTTGTAACCTTCTTTCTGCTAGAAAGGTGGGTAGCCACCAATCTATCCGAGAAACCTTTTCTCCTCAAGAGCTGCTCCTCAGAAGCCAAGCCGTGAGTTTTAGCTTTGCTACTTCCTGGTGAAGCAGAGGACCTTATAACAGGAGGTCTTGTCTTAACGGAAGGTGCCAATATGGTTTTAGTTGCATCTGTAGAAGGGATGAAAACCAAGGCCTTTTGGGCCAAAAGGGAGTGATAAGGATTACTGTTGTATCCTCTTTCCGGGTTTTTGTTATGACCCGAGGGATAAGCTGAAACAGGGGGAATGCGTAACAGAGGTGAAATTTCCAACTGTGCGCCAGAGCGTCCACTCCCAGTGATGACTCGTTCCTGTTCAGGGAGAAGAAGCGAAACACTTGAGAATTTTCCTGAGAGATCGCCGCGGCGTTGTCTGACAGGATCTGAGTATGCTGTCCCTGGACTTCTTTTGCAAAGGTCAGTAAAGCTATTTCTATAGCCTTTAGTTCTCTCCAATTTGAGGCCCTTAGTGCATCTTTTGTGGACCACGAGTCCTGGGCCCACCAACCGTTCATGTGAGTCCCCCAACCCCAGGAGCTGGCATTGATTGTTAACCTTTCCTGGGTTGGGAAGGACCATAACAGGCCTTCTGAATATGTTGTCTGGTTCTTCCACCACCAAAGACTCCTTTTCACCGTTGTAGGGATCTTCACTAGTGAATCTAGTGAATCTTGCTGGTGATCCCAGGTTTTTAACAGAAAACTTTGCAGAGGTCTGAAATAGAGCTTTGCCCACTGAACTGCCGGTATGGAAGAGGTCAGGGTTCCCAACGCTGACATGATCTTCCTGATGGACAGAATCTGATTGGACTGTAGCAGTGACACTACTTGTACCAACTTTTTCTGTTTTTCTTCTGGAAGAAACATTTTTTGCTCCAAAGAGTTGATACGGAAACCCAGGAATAACACTTCCTGTGAGGGAATCAGATTTGATTTTTGAAGGTTTAAGATCTACCCTATGGTTCTAGGTGACCACAGGCTCTGACCAGGTTTTCTTGAAGACCTTCTCTGGTTTGAGCAAAAAACAGCAGGTCGTCCAGATAAGAAATTACTGAGATTCCTTCTAGATGCAAAGGCGCCAATGCTTCGGCCATTATTTTCGTGAACACCCTTGGGGATGATGACAGACCAAATAGGAGTGCTCTGAATTGCAGATGTACCACCTTCCTCCCTTCTTTCAGTGCTAACCTCAGATATTTCTGTGACCTGGAGACAATAGGAATGTGGAGGTAGGCATCTTGTAAATCTATTGATGCCATGTAGCACCCTTGATGCAGGAGGTTTCTTACTGAGAAAATGGAATCCATCCGAAATCTTCTGTACTCTGATTTGTTCAGCATTTTGAGATTCAGGATGAGGCGGAACTTTTCCTGAAGGTTTCTGAACAAGGAATACATGTGAGTAGAAAGCTTGGAAGAACTCCCCTGTCGGGACCGGAACAATGACTTTCTGGATTTTCAGTTCCTGAATTAGGGACTTCGTGGCGAAAGCCTTGACCGAATCCCTTGGGACATTTGTCTTTAAGAATATTTTTGGAGGTTCTTCCGTGAATTCTATCACATATCCCTGGGAGAGCATATTTACAATAAACTGGTTTGAAGTAATGGCTCTCCACTGAGGCAGAAACTCCTGGAGTCTTCCCCTGACCTTGAGGGGGGAGTCATTGCGGTTTTCTGTGGGTCGTAGGAGGATTGAAAAGCACTCCACTCCTACCTTTGGGCTTCTGGGAAGACCATGGCATTCTCTTGCTCTGCGTTTCCTTTCCTGCTGCCCTTTTTGGGGCCGAAAAAAAACGCTTACGGGTCTGCACCTGTTTCTTCTTGTGCGGAAACGACCAAGAATGGACTCTAGCTCCGAACCGAACAGCCAATTTCCTGCAAAAGGAATACTACATAGTCTGTTTTTAGATGCAGCATCCCCTGGCCAAGTTTTCAGCCATAAGGCCCTCCTAGCAGAATTAGTTAAAGCTGCTGACCTGGCTGACATGCGAATAGATTCTGCTGAAGCATCCGCAATGTATGATATTGCTGCAGACAAAGTTGTAAAGGAGTCTAGAATATACTGTTTTGGGGAATCCGCCGTAACATGGGCCTTCAGCTGGTTAACCCAATGATCTAAATTCCTTGCAACACAGGTTGTTGCCATTGCTGGTTTTAGATTGTTCATCACTGATTGCCAGGTTCTTTTAAGAAGCAGGTCCATCCTTTTATCCATGGGCTCCTTCAGAGTGCCCATATCCTCAAAGGCAAGGTCCGTAGACTTCGAGACCTGAGAAAAGGCAGAGTCCAATTTTGGAACCTTGTTCCATATAGAGTCAGGACTTTCCTCAAATGTAAATCTTCTCTTGTGAGCCCGGGAAAAGAATGGCTTTTTCTCAGGTTTCAGCCACTCTTTCTTAATCATATCTGTGATAATTGAATGGACTGGAAAAGAACGGCCTTTTGAATCTCCTAAACCAGCGTACATGCGGTCATGCAGGGAGAGTTCCTTCTTTTCCTCTTCTATCCCCAAAGTAGCATGGATTACTTTCAGGAGTCCTCCAACCTCTTCTAGCGACATTTTGTACTTAGAAGCGGCATCTGTTTCATTTTACTCCTCCTCAGTTTCATCTGGAGCGAGGGAAACGAACCCTTGGGAAGTATCCTGGGATATCGGACCCCCTATTGTTATTTGAGAGCCGCCCTGGGGTTCTGAAGATGGCTGCGGAACCGTGGGATCCCTTGAGGAACCTGGTTCCTCTCTTAGGTTTGACCTAAAAGCTTGAAAGGTGGCCCGGAGCTCATCCTTTATGGTTGTAACTAAATCGCCACACATGGATGGAGACTCCTCCCTGACTAGATTTGCAATGCAATCTGCACAAAGCGTTTTGGTCCAAACATCGCTTAATTTCTCTTTGCAGACAGGGCACCTTCTCTTGACTGGTTGGGCAGAACCTTTGGCCTGGACAAACAGAAAAGACACAAGGAACCACACTTAAAAGGCTGCTACACAGCGCAGATAAGACACCCAGGTGCACTAGGAAAGATAACATCTTATTTCCATGTGCCCAGCAAGCCACCACCACCACCTAAGGTCCCCTGTTGCTAGGCAGATATGCTAACACTAGCCACTGCAACAAACATTCCCAGGGAGATGGGGGTGGGGGGGAGGGGGGAAAGGGTGAGTGACCCCCCACAGGAGAAAACGGCCCAGAGTAACAGAGGACACAGTCCCTTACCTTGACCTTGCTGGTGCCTTGGCTCCCCCCCCCTTATCCGCTGCATCGCTATCCATAGCTGTCTGTGGATGCGTGGTGAAGAGAAACGCCGGTTCCAGATTCAAAAACGCTGCTGCGCTGACCTGGAACCAGAACTTAAGGCACCAGGTGACCCTGCCCTCTCCCTCTGCGCTTTGCGGCCGGAAATGACACCGCGCACCGACCCGAAAGTACTGCCTCTTCCTATACAGGACGTGGCCGAGGCACTCTCTGCCAGCAGAACAATGGCGGTCACTCCTCCACTGCTTATCCTGTGATGCAGGCATCCAGCGGGGAACAGAGACAACCGCCTGTCTGGAGAGAAAAATTAGAAGCAGCACTCCCAGGCGTACAGGCTCTCCCCGAGCACGGAAGAGGGAGCCCACGGGACTGTCCAACAGGAGGATCACTCTCCCAGCAAAAAAGACTTAACAGGTGAGAGGTGTATCCCAGGAATGCCCTGAGAGATCATGGCTCCCACCAGAGGTGTTCCTCCAGCTGATTGGCTGTGCGATGGGTGGCAGGTGACGTTCACTGATGGGCTGTGCGACGGGTGGCAGGTGACGGTCACTGATGGGTGACATGTGAGGGTCACGGATGGGTCACCAATGACGGTCACTGATGGGAGACAGGTGCACCGCTGACTGTCACTAATGGCAGTCTCTGATGGTGACAAGTGCACTTTTGGGCACTGATGGGTGACAGGTGCACTTTTATAAGCACTGATGTGGTGACTGTTGGGTGACAGGTGCAATGGAGGTTGGGGGGGGGGTAGGGGTGATGTGACAGGTTCTCCTTATTGTGTGGTGCTTTGTGCAGTACACTACAACACACAGATCGGTAAATCACTGCTCCTGGCTTTTCTTTCCTCACACTGTGTCAGGGGCATGTCAGCAGTCGTCGGGTGAATCTGCGTGCACATAGGTCCTCAAGGATCATTTCCAAACATATTCAGCCAAAATCCCCACCAGGGGGCGCCGGAGCGCTCCCGCGAATGCCCGTGCGCGCGTTCGCGCGTTCGCGGGTGCGCGCGCGCGCCCGTGCGCGCGCCTGTTCGCGCTAGCGCCGTTTGGCGCCAAGGGGCCTTTAAAAGGGTGACAGGTGCTCATGTTAGCTGCTGTTCGTCTGCAGCTCTGCACCTGAAAGTTCCTGTATCTGCCTGCTTGTTGTTTGATATTGACCCGGCTACGTCTGACCATTCTCCAGTCTCCTATCCGACCCGGCTTGTCTGACCTTGTTTCTTCTGCTACCCGTTGCTGAACTCCTGCCTGTCTGACTACTCTTGGATCATCCCTCCTGTTGATATCCTGCCTGATCTCCTGCCAAATTCGGACTGTCTGACCTTGCTTGCCTGTGTCCTGTCACGCTGCTCCAGCCTGCCTGTTTGCATCCAGCTGCTGTCTACGCATCCGGCTACCAGCCTACCTACCGGCCTGCACCAGTTACCTGCATCCACAGCTCAGCCATCCCTGAGGGACTTCATTCCAGTTCCGGTGTCTGCTTCTGCTGGAACCCGCATCAGGCCCTCCTACCCACTGTGCTCAGGAGACCACTGTTCCCACTTCCAGCGGCTCCTGAACCAGCGCTTAAGAGAGGTCTCCTTCTACCAGTCAGGCTCAACTACCAGGTACATTACAGTACGAACAGCCATGACTGAGCCTGCAGGAGAGACCTCTCCCATTCAGGAGATCTGTACACACTTGGCGGCCCTCACCCAAGCAGTAAAAACTCTACAAGACAGTTATAACAGACTGGAAGGGCAAGTGTTAAACCTCAGTGGTTCCGGTGGTGTGGCCGCTGCACCCGCAGCTGCTCCAGTACAGGCTGCTGCACCGCCCTCAGTGGTCATGCTCCCACCAGAACCAAGAGTACCTGTTCCTGACAAGTTTTCCGGTGACCGAACTAAGTTTGTGGCCTTCCGCAGCGCTTGCCAACTCTACTTTGGACTACAGCCACGGACTTTTTCTTTGGAAGCCACCAAAGTGGGGTTTGTTGTATCCCTCCTGCAGGGGGAGCCCCAGACCTGGGCCCATCGCTTGATTGAATCCAACGCCATACAGGTTCAGACCCTACCTGCCTTTTTTGAAGCCATGGCCCAGCTTTATGAGGATCCTCAGCGGGCTGCCACCGCTGAGGCAGCTTTGATCGCGCTCCAGCAAGGCCGTAGACCGGCCGAGGACTATGTCATGGACTTTCGACGCTGGAGCGCGGATACTCAATGGAATAATGCAGCCCTACGCCACCAGTTCCGCATGGGGTTATCTGAGGGTCTTAAGGATGAGCTTGCCCGAGTAGGAATGCCTGACACTTTAGAAGAGCTCATTGCCATCACTATCCAGATTGACCGACGCCTTCGTGAGCGCCGGTCTGAACGATCTGCCCAACAGATTCGGCCTATGTGGATGACTGCCAGAGCCCCGCTGCCTGCCTCTCGGTATCTACCTTCTGCCGGGCCAAGTCCAGTCAACCAGGCAACTGATGCCCCTGAACCTATGCAACTTGGACTTATGCGTACCACTCTGACCCCTGAAGAACGGGCACGCAGGCGCCAACTGAACCTGTGCCTCTATTGTGGTGGAACGGGCCACTACGTGAACAACTGCCCAGTGAAGATCCGTAAGTGTTTTTCTTCAGCTCCAACCAGTTTGTCTGCGTTAACAGCCAATGCCACTCAACTTGTTCTCCCTCTCTCATTACAGCTCCAGGGAAGAACAATTCAAGTCAACGCCATTGTTGATTCCGGGGCATGTAGCTGTTTTGTTGACGCCACCTTTGCCACACAGCAAAAACTTCCTCTAAAAGACAAGACACATAGACTCTCAATTTTTCTGGCCGATGGGTCCCGTATAAAGTCCGGGCAGGTCTCTCAAGAAACCCTTCCACTATCTGCTATCTGTTCATCCCAGCACCGAGAGATCTTAATCTTGGACGTCATCTCATCACCTCTTTTCCCAATCATTTTGGGTATGCCCTGGCTTCAAGCCCACAATCCTCTTGTTAATTGGGCCACGGGCGAGATCAAGTTTCAGTCACCCTATTGTCAAAGACATTGCCTACCTGAACCTGTTAATCCTGCTACCACCTTACTATGTATGGACACTGACCCAGATCTGCTTCAAAACGTACCAGAGGTCTATCAGGACTTTGCAGATATATTCAGCAAGAAGGGAGCAGATTCTCTGCCACCCCATCGCCCCTATGACTGTCCAATTGAATTGCTTCCTGGAGCTGAGATCCCTTTTGGGCGCATCTTTCCGCTGTCCGAAAAGGAACAAGAGGCGCTTAAGGTTTACATCAATGAAAATCTAGAGAAAGGCTTCATTCGACAGTCCACTTCACCAGCAGGAGCGGGAATATTTTTTGTCTCTAAGAAAGATCATACGCTCCGCCCTTGCGTGGATTATCGGGAATTAAACAAGGTTACGGTCAAGAACCGTTATCCGTTGCCCCTAATACCAGAACTGTTTCAAAAATTACGGACCGCCATTATCTTCACCAAATTAGACCTGAGAGGGGCCTATAACCTGGTCCGCATTCGGGCCGGGGATGAATGGAAGACGGCTTTCCGGACCCGTTTCGGGCACTACGAATATTTGGTCATGCCCTTCGGCCTTTGCAATGCTCCTGCCACATTTCAGCATCTGGTCAACGATGTGTTTAAAGACTTCCTGGACATCTTCTTAATTGTTTACCTGGACGATATCCTTATCTTCTCCAGTTCACTTGAGCAACACAGGGAACATGTCCGTAAAGTCCTAGCACGACTCCGCTTGCACAGATTGTACGCCAAAGCGGAGAAGTGCGAATTTGAACAAAAGGAGATTCAGTTTCTGGGGTTGGTCATCTCCCCAACCGGTATTAAAATGGATCCCCAGAAAGTGTCTGCTGTATTAGAATGGCCAGCACCCATGGACAAGAAAGGCGTACAACGCTTTGTTGGCTTTGCGAACTTTTACAGGAAGTTTATCAGGGGGTTCTCTGCCATCATCTCCCCCATTACACAGCTAACCAAGCAGAATCTTCGTTTCCACTGGAACCAGGAGGCCCAGGAGGCCTTTGAAGAATTAAAAAGGCGTTTCACGTCAGCTCCGATTCTTAGCCATCCAGACCCATCTTTGCCTTTTATTCTAGAGGTTGATGCCTCCGAAGTAGCTGTGGGTGCTATTATTTCCCAACGTCAGGGCAACAAAGATCTGATGCATCCTGTTGGGTACTTCTCTAGAAAACTTTCGCCAGCTGAGCGGAACTACGATGTGGGGGATCGGGAGTTACTTGCCATCAAGACTGCCTTGGAAGAATGGAGATACTTGCTTGAAGGTGCAGTCCATCCAGTACTAATTTATACAGATCACAAAAATCTGGAGTATCTAAGATCTGCTAAAAGACTGAAACCCAGACAGGCCCGTTGGGCCCTATTTTTCACACGATTTTGCTTCCACATCACCTACCGGCCGGGATCCAAGAATACAAAACCAGACGCATTGTCACGCATGTTTGATAATCCTAAGGACTCTTCTGTTCCTGACACTATTTTGCCGGCAAACAGTTTTCTTCTCCTTCAGACAGATTTGCTATCCATGATTAGAGAAGCATCCCCAGAACCTTCAAGTCTTCAGGAACCTTCCTTAACACCTCGAGATGGACTATTATGGAGGGGAAGTCAAATCTTCGTGCCAGAGAACGTTAGAGTCAAGGTGCTGACGCTTTTGCATGACCACCCACTTGCAGGACATTTTGGGGTCCGTAAGACCCTTGAGCTGGTGCAGCGCACCTTTTGGTGGCCTAACTTAAAGGAATTTTGCAAAAAATATGTCAACTCCTGCTCTGTCTGCATCCAGAACAAAACCCCCAGGAACAGAGCGTGGGGTCTACTAAGACCATTGCCTATACCAGATAGGCCCTGGAGAATGATAGCAATGGACTTTATAGTCGAACTGCCACATTCGGAGGGGTGTTCGGCGATCTTTGTGGTCGTCGACCGGCTATCCAAAATGGCCCACTTTGTGCCCCTAAAAGGAACACCTTCTGCTGTAGAGACAGCTCGTGTGTTCATTAAAGAAATCGTTAGGTTGCACGGGATTCCCGCAAACATAGTGTCCGATAGGGGGGTGCAGTTTACCTCACGTTTCTGGAGAGCCCTTTGTGAAAACTTGAAGATTGAACTAGCCCTGTCCTCAGCATACCACCCCCAAACTAATGGGCAAACTGAAAGGACAAATCAAACTCTGGAGCAATACATTAGGTGTTTTACATCTTTTGTGCAAGATGATTGGGTATCCTTGCTACCACTTGCAGAATTTGCGTACAATAACGCCAGTCACTCTGCCACCGGTCAATCTCCTTTCTTTGCCAATTATGGGTTTCATGCATCTTTTTTACCAGATTGTCTTTCAGAATCTTCAGTTCCAGCGGTCCAGGACACAGTGCAGTTCTTCAGTCGTAATAATCGGATCTTGCAGGAGGCGGTATCCAAAGCGCAAGCGGATAATAAGAGGTTCTTTGATGAGAAAAGAAGGGGAGATCTAAACCTCCAACCTGGCGACAAGGTATGGCTGTCCACTAATAATATCAGATTGTCATGTCCTTCCAAGAAACTTGCCCCAAAATTTATTGGACCTTTCCCTGTGAAAAGGAAAATTAACGAAGTATCGTATGAATTATGCTTACCTGATTCACTTAAGATACATCCTGTATTTCACGTATCACTCTTAAAGCCTGCTGTAGATGATCCTTTTCCTGATAGGGGCACCAGGGTCCCTGAACCAGTTCTGGTGGACGGCAATGAAGAATATGAAGTGGAATCCATCCTTGACTGCAGAAAGAGGTCTGGGCAAGTACAGTTTTTAATTAAGTGGAAAGGGTATGGTCCGGAGAACAACTCATGGGAACCTGACTGTAATATTCATGCCAAACGTTTAATTCATGCATACTTCTCTACCCATCCTGAAAAAAAGGCGCATCTGGGCATCCGGAGGCTGCCCGTTGGGGGGGGGCAATGTCAGGGGCATGTCAGCAGTCGTCGGGTGAATCTGCGTGCACATAGGTCCTCAAGGATCATTTCCAAACATATTCAGCCAAAATCCCCAACAGGGGGCGCCGGAGCGCTCCCGCGAATGCCCGTGCGCGCGTTCGCGCGTTCGCGGGTGCGCGCCCGTGCGCGCGCCTGTTCGCGCTAGCGCCGTTTGGCGCCAAGGGGCCTTTAAAAGGGTGACAGGTGCTCATGTTAGCTGCTGTTCGTCTGCAGCTCTGCACCTGAAAGTTCCTGTATCTGCCTGCTTGTTGTTTGATATTGACCCGGCTACGTCTGACCATTCTCCAGTCTCCTATCCGACCCGGCTTGTCTGACCTTGTTTCTTCTGCTACCCGTTGCTGAACTCCTGCCTGTCTGACTACTCTTGGATCATCCCTCCTGTTGATATCCTGCCTGATCTCCTGCCAAATTCGGACTGTCTGACCTTGCTTGCCTGTGTCCTGTCACGCTGCTCCAGCCTGCCTGTTTGCATCCAGCTGCTGTCTACGCATCCGGCTACCAGCCTACCTACCGGCCTGCACCAGTTACCTGCATCCACAGCTCAGCCATCCCTGAGGGACTTCATTCCAGTTCCGGTGTCTGCTTCTGCTGGAACCCGCATCAGGCCCTCCTACCCACTGTGCTCAGGAGACCACTGTTCCCACTTCCAGCGGCTCCTGAACCAGCGCTTAAGAGAGGTCTCCTTCTACCAGTCAGGCTCAACTACCAGGTACATTACACACTGGAAACGGTGTGTGAGGAGAGAAGAGCCAGTAACGGCTAGTCACCGGTTTGAGTTTACATTTTGGGATTGGCTGTGAATGGATTACAGCCAATGACGTGGTAAACAGCCGCCAGCCATTGGCTGTTTACCATGCTTGGTGACCAGCAGTGTTCCTGGGAACACACCGCCACCGACATGCCCTCGCAGCACGCTCCCGATCATGTGCATGCGCCGCCTCCAAGTGGGCAGTACAATCTGTGATTGGCAGTGACTCGATCACGGCCGATCACGTGGTAAACAGCCATGACTAATGGCAGTTCACCCAGAACGAGAGCCGCACTGCCCCTCCGTCATTTGACGGTGGGTGGACGGCAACTGGTTAAATACAAGCTGGCACACTCTGTTTGCAGCAGAGGATGAGCTCACAGTGCCTCTCACTTCTTGTCAGAGGACTGAGCTCAATGGATAGCTTGGAGCCTTGGACCAATGGTAAAGCACCATTGGCCCAACTGTCCAATAAAAATGCAGCAGTGTCATAGAAGGGGGCATGTGTCTAAAAGACAAAGGCTTCCTTCCAGCCCAGCCCTCTTAACTAGAAAGAAATAACATTTTATGTGTTTATGTGTATAAGATTTACCCAGAATCCCATGTTTTTCTCACACAGTTAAGAGGGAGAATGAGAATCTGCTGCTGCAGATTCATAAAATAATATATTATGCTATATAGGATAATTTATTATTTATCTATTTACTGTGAAATTACTGTTTGGAAGTTATAATTTCAAACTTCAGTAATTTGTCCACCTGCTTGAGTACAGTTTTTGAAAATATAGTAAATTACCTTAAAGTGGTGTTCCGGACGAAATTATACTTTTTAAATAACAATATCCCTATAATACACAATCTTAATGTATTCTAGTAAAGTTAGTCTGTAAACTAAGGTCTGTTTTGTTAGTTTATAGCAGTAGTTTGTTATTTTATAAACTTACAGCAGGCCGTGGCCATCTTAAGTGTCGGCATCTGAAGCCAGACTGTATTTCTTCCTGGATCTCATCCTTGCAGATCTCGCACATGCTCAGTGCAGCACAAGCAGTGTAATAGGTTTCAGGTCAGGTTTCCATAGCAACGGCAGTGTCAGAGGAAGTTGCCACCCCCTTCCCAGAAGGCATTGCAAACAAGAAATGATGCGATGGGCCACGGTCAGGGAGGAGGAAGTGAAAAATGAATACAGCAGATATACAGTAGGTGCTGAGAAAATTTTTTTTTAAATATCCAATTCGTTTACAGTGCACAGTTTAGTGAGGGATGCTGAAGAGTTGTAAAAGTGGGTGGAACTCCACTTTAAAAACAAATATATAATAATTATTTGTATATTACTTACTTATGGTAAATAACTCCTTGCCACCCAGGCCAATTCTGACACTTCTCTCCTACATGTAAAAATCATATTTTTTTTGCTAGAAAATTACTCAGAACCCCCAAACATTATATATATTGTTTTAACAGACACCTTAAGGAATAAAATGGCGGTCGTTGCAAATTTTTATGTTACACAGTATTTGCGCAGCAATTTTTCAAACGCGTTTTTTTTTTTGAAAGAATCTTTCATGAATAATAAAAAAAAACAAAACAAAAAAAAACACTAAAAGTCAACCCGATTTTTTTGTAGAATGTGAAAGATGTTCTGCCGAGTAAATAGATGCCCAACATGTCATGCTTTAAAATTGCGCACACTTGTGAAATGGCACCGAACTTCAGTACTTAACAACCTCAATAGACAATGCTTTAAAATTTTTTACCTGTTTAGAGTTTCAGAGGAGGTCTAGTGCTAGAATTATTGCTCTCGCTCTAACGTTCGCGGCGTATGTAACCTGTGTGTATCTGGCTCTGATACTAGCCAGTGCCTCACCAGCCACTGACCTCACGTCCCTGCCAAAAGTGTCCCAGGTCTTTTACACTCCTATAGTGAATACTACAAAATAAATGCCGTGAACTGCTAAAGTGTTCGGGTTTGGCTTGAAGAAAAGATGGCAACCCTATGCCAGAAAGAAGTGCTAACCACTACACCACTGTGCAGACTCAGACAGGGAGATACAGGGATTACGAAATTAACATCTATTTGCCAAAAAAAGCTCTACCTACAATCTTGCGTTTCCTGGCCAGCTCATCAAGTGAACAATTTTAGTGTTTTATACAGCAATGTTAAATAATTACTGGGTCTCTTAGAAGTGCCCTTTTATTTTCCATGACCAAGTAGTATTAAAACCAAAAATTTAATATATTGAAGCTTACCAATTATTAGGTGCAGTGGATGCATTTGTTTTCTTTTTAGGATTTTTATCTCTGATTTCACCTGCTGATCTGGCCAGTAACATACCTTCTGTATTAGAGTGCTTACACTCTGGTTGAAGGACTTCCTTTGGACAGCAGCATTGTTAATCTGGCAGGAGGAAAATGTTAGATGCACTAGCAGATTTAAATACACTAACAAATTGAAGCCATACTCCAGCTCCCATTGCAGTTACAGAAATAGTTGTTTTTTCTTTTGAAATAAAAGTTTTCAATTAATAAATAAAAGCCACTGTAGATCAAAACCCTGTCAGTGGTAAATGGTTTGACGCAACATTCTAACTGATACATTTGCAGGACAGCTTGTTCTGTTGAAAAACAACAGACTTACTGGCTGGATCACTAGATGAACATAAAGGAAAGAGCCTAAACAAGAAAACTAATGCAGCCATCACATTGAAGAATTGGTAAGCTGCAATATAATAAATGTTTGCTTTTGAGTTTATCACTTTAATAGTCTCTGAAACCCAGCAGAAAAATATGTTTCATCCCTAGCACCATCATGATTGACTCGATTTGGTATATTTGTATTTATTCCCGAGGACAAACTACTATACCATTTTTCAGTTACAGAACAAAAAACAAACTGAAATTGGTTTCATAAGTCGCCCTATTGGCACCCTCCTAACTGACATCCTTCAATTAAAATACCAGAGAAGCCAGGCGGAAAACTGTTAGCCAAATAATACCAGTATCCAATCAGATGCAGCCGCTATATGGGTATTCTGAAAGCCGCCAGCACTGGCTGTCTGGATACATAGCCACAGCAGGAGATTCATCCGTGCAGGAAGTCAAGAGGAATATCCCCACTGGGGATACAGACAACAATTAAAACCTGACACAGCTTTTTACCTTTTCCCACTAAGTCCAAAACCATATATAAAAAAAATATTGCTTGGAAGTGCAATTTAGCATTATCACCATTTTAGCAAATTGAATTGTAAACGGTGTTCATCTTTGATTTTTTTGTGTGCATTTTTTCCATTTCTTCCTTAGTTACATACTGATATGTACAATTTATGAGAAGTTTGGCTAAAATGGTTAAACACTCCAAGAAAAAGATTTTACATGTTAAAAATGTATTAGCTGGCTGATTCAAGGGCTATGGGTCCTCTTACATAAAACCGAATACTTTCAGCCTTGCTGAAAGCACACAGCACCTTGTCACTGAAGCTATATTTGCTTTCAGTGCCCAAAAGTCTGAGAGTACCCAACCAGAGTGCCCACAAGAAACTTTAAACCTTTCCAAACATGTCCGCTGTTTACCTATAAGGTTTTTTATGAGTGTTTTTAATATATCCAAATAAAAGTAGCTTGTTTTCTGTTTGATATAATTACTGACACCTGTAGACTTAATAAAGTGAAAAGGGCAATATAGGCAGTCCCCGAGTTACAAACATCTGACTTACAACTCGTACTTAAAGCGGTGTTCCACCCGGAATTTAATTTTTATTTTTAAGTCAGCAGCTACAAACACTGTAGCTGCTGACTTTTAATAAGGACACTTACCTGTCTAGGGAGCCCGCGATGTCGCCCCCCCCCCCCCCAGGCCGATCCGTTCATTGGATTGGGTGCAGCCGCCGCCATTTTAACTAAGGGAAACCGGCAGTGGAGCCTTCAGGCCTCACCCCCGGTTTCCTACTGCGCATGCGCGAGTCACGTGACGCTTAATGAATGGCCCCGTCATCTTCTGGGACACACACGGGTCCCAGAAGGCAGTGGGCGAGCAGAAGGAAATGATGCCTGCGGCCACGGTGATGCTGGGGTGGAGGTACACAAGGTTCTTCCATAAAAGGTAGGAAGGCGCAAAAAAAAAAGAATCAATAGCCAAAAACTAGTGGTGGAGGGGTATACTTTCCTTTAAGATCTAGTTTAAAAAGTGGGTGGAACTCTGCTTTAAGAATGGAGGCAGCGCTGGCTTGGAAATCACCGGGCGGCCATCTCGCTGCTCACCGTATGCTGCCACCTACTGTCCGGCGGACCTGTCAGAAATCCCACATCACTACATGGTCAGTTAACCCTTTCCTATACTATCCAAAACTTAAAATAATTTTGTGGCTGAAGTTACACTTAAAAAAAATTGTACCTGCTCCAACATACATACCAATTCAACTTAAGAACAAACCTACAGTACAGAACCTCTTGTTCATAACCTGGGGACTGCCTGTAATCCATGACAACTCTACAGTTCATCTCACATTCAAACTGAAATTTGAATTCTGTGTTGATGTAATAAATACGTTTTTATATGTGTATCTTAAATCCTTAATTGCAAAAGGGAAAAGCGTGTCAGGTTTTTATTTGAGCAAAAAAAAATAAAAAAATAAAATAATAGTATCAGTCTATTCTAAACTCGAATATAAAATTTTGATGGTAGTGGAGGCAGTTGATGCTCAATCAAGTAGTGTGATCATATGACCAACCTATATATGCTCAACTAACTCTTCGCCATTTAACAATTGTTTGTATTTTGCTTGTATTTTTGTGTTTGTATTTTGCACTGTATTGTCTTTTGGATATTTTCTGTAATCTTCACTAGAGGACTTGCCACTACGCAACCCTTTGCCTTCTTTCTTGCATGTGTATCTAAGCTTGAAAAATTCAGTAAACTTTATTCTTTAAAAAAAAATCTAGAATATAAAGTTTAATGCTTCACAGCCAGCATGAGAATAGAAAAGATATAAATCAATACAGTGTAAAGGAAAAGATTTATTGTGATTTCTAACCTTATTACAAAACAGTGTCAGCTTAAAAAGGCACATGTGTACAACCCTTTCTAAAAATGGCAACATTTACTTGGAATAACAATTTTTACAAACAGTTATGGTCTATAAAATAAAGCAACAACCCTGGACAGTAATTCCCTGAGAATTCATAATAAAGTATTTTAAGCTATAGTGCTGACTTTAGTACAAAACGTAAACTGGTTGTCATATTCTCAAAACCTCTAAAAATATTTTTTTATTTTACATAAAATGACAAAATGTAAGATCTTCCCTTATTCCACTTTGTATTAAAACAGTTATGTCCGTTTTATTTGGGTCTTAAATACAGCTTTTTGGTTAACATGGAAGCAAAGCAAGGAACTTGTTTTTTCCCAATTGCACCGACATCATTGCAGAATTCAACAGATCGCAGGGACACCTTCCTGTTCACCAGCGTTAATAGTTCTGTGAATTCCAGCTCCTTGCCATGTATCCTTATCGCTTCACACAGGTCCTGAATGTACCAAGACCCATTCACGGTTTCACGGTGAGAGTAGTAGCCTAAAAGGGGTTAAAAATAGGATGTCTATTAATGTATATTATAAACACAAATGTTTTCTGCTTCCTCATCACCATTCAGAATTCTTGTCATTACAGTATGGGCTGGTTAGGAATGGAACTGCTGTCTATAGAGTAATCAATTGCTTTCAAATTTCTAGTGCAATTTAGTAAGTATAAGGGCTCATTCAGACATATTAGTGCCATCCTCCATGTAGAGCCAGAAGACGACACTAATTCTGGCCAATAAAATAAATTAACGCCTAAGCGCTTGATGCGTCTAAAAAAGTTTCACGTAAAGATAAGTTTGATAAATTTTACGCAATTTGGGCGACATGGACACATTATAAGTCTAAAGATACGGCGACTCCCCTTCAGGTTTCCCCTGGGGCTGCTTCCTGTAGGTCAGACATTGCTGGAGTTGCTCCTTAAACAACTTTAGAGGATGAGAGCCACGGCGTACTTAATTAACTCCCAAGATCTACATAATGATAATGATATTGTACTTTTATTTCACACAGTTGTGCTAGCCATTAGACAGATGTGTCAGCGATTATTAGATATACCCATCATACTCCTTCCCCAATTTTCTCCCTCTGTTTTACCCCCCTCTCCACCCCCCCTTTTTTTTTCTGGCTAGGGTCTAATTCTTGGACACTAATAGGATGTTGTTTACTTGACACGGTTACTGTTGACCTGCTTAGATGTAGTGGTGGTCTCAACCATAGATTCCACCTTTATTATGATGGTGGACGCAGGATGAAGAAGTCATAAGTATCTCATGACTCACTTACGTCAAGGATTTAGTAAAAGTTTGCACCAGATGTTCCTTTCACTCTTTAAAGCACATCCTTTTAATATGTGTGGTTTTGTATACTTTCATGGTACTACACTACTAACTACTTTTTTTTATTTTCTTTCTCGTACCCCCTGTATTAATATTTGTTATATTTGAAAATAATATATAATAAAGATTATATAAAAAAAATAAAAAAGTTTCACGTGTTTATAAGCGGCATTCTTTTTTTTTTTTTTCTTTTGGCCAAAACTCTGCTGCCAGGAGGAAAGGTGTCTAGGAGAGATGGTAAATGTGTCTAGCCTACTGAGGCCTCAACAGCACACCCAGCAGCAGACAGACAGGGCCTAACATTATTTAAAATTATGGCTTGCGTAGCAAATATGCATACATATAATCACTTTTTTGTGAATGTGGAGTTTTGCTCTATGCTCCTTTATATTATATAGATTATTTACAATATAATAATTACCCATCATGGGAAGACATAGAATCAGGACCTGAGGTGGTTAAAAACATTTGCAGCTTAAAATCATTTAACGTTTATAAACAGCTAAAACTTTTTTTCTTCCATTTTTGGACAGAGTGGGGAAAAAAACCTCTGTCCGGTTTTACCATTATCTGGGACTTCACTAGAGAGATTTCCTCTTACCTCCAGTTCTGATGAGAACAGTTCACCAGATAGGAAGTAAGAGTAAATTTCTAATGGCAACACAGACAGAAATATAAATACTTTTTAGTAGAGTAGGAGGAAGGACAGAACCCCTACCAGCTAATTTTATTGTATTGCTGTCTGTGCCCCTGTTGCAGTGATGGAACTATTGTCAGTGGAACAGAAAAGTAGGAAAAATCTTTTCGATGGAGTCTTGAATAGCAGTAAAACCCTCCCCCTCAAAAAAAAAAAAAAGATAGATAGATAGATAGATATCTAGAGTATTGAACACCCTTTTACTATGTAAATATATTGGTAAAGGTGAAATTGACATAAATATTGCAACAACCCATGCAATTCATACATACAAAGAAACCAAAACAAATAAGTTCAGAAATGAAGTTATGTGTAAAAAAATGGAATGACTCAGGGAAAAGTATTGAACACGCCAACTGAAATGTATTTAATACTTCATACAAAATCCTTTGTTGGTAATGACAGCTTTAAGATGCCTCCTGTATGGAGAAACGAATCGCATGCATTGCTCCATTGCTCAGGTGTGATTGTGGCCCATTCTCCCACACAGTCTTCAAATCTTTGACGGTTCCGTGGGCCTCTTCTATGAACTCTGATCTTTAATTCTTTCCATAGATTTTCTATTGGATACAAGTCAGGTGATTGGCTGGGCCATTCTAGCAGCTTTATTTCCTTTGAAACCAATTGAGAGTTTCCTTGGCTTTGTGTTTGGGATCGTTTTCTTGCTGAAATGTCCACTCTCATTTCGTCTTCATCATCCTGGTAGATGGCGGCAGATTTTTATCAAGCATGTCTTAGTACATTTTTCCATTTATCCTTCTTTCAATCATATGAAGTTTACCAGTACCGCATGCTGAAAAACAGCCCCACACCATGATGTTCCCACCTCCAAACTTCACTGTTGGTATGGGGGTGTTTTTGGGGTGATGTGCCATTTGCCCTCCAAACATGGTGTGTATTATGGCATTCAAAGAGTTCAATTTTGGTCTCATCTGACCAGACTATATTCTCCCAGTATTTCACAGGCTTGTCTAAATGTTGTGCAGAAAACTTTAAACGAGCTTCAACATGCTTTTTCTTCAGCAATGGGGTCGCACGGTGAGCGTGCATACAGGCCATGGAGGCTGGGTGCATTACTTATTGTTTTCTTTGAAACAATTGTACCTGCTAATTCCAGGTCTTTCTGAAGCTCTCTACAAGTGGTCCTTGGCTCTTGGACAACTCTTCTGATGATTCTTTTCACTCCTCCGTCAGAAATCTTGTGAGGAGCACCTGGTCGTGGCCAGTTTATGGTGAAATTATGTTCTTTCCACGTCTGGATTATGATCCCAACAGTGCTCACTGGAACATTCAGAAGTTTAGAAATCCTTCTGTAACCAATGCCATTAGTATGTTTTGCAACAGTAAGGTTACAAAGGTCTTGAGAGAGCGCTTTGCTTTTACCCATCATGAGATGTTTCTTGTGTGACACCTTGGTAATGAGACACCTTTTTATAGGCCATCAGTGGAGACTGAACCAGCCGATATTAATTTGCACTGACAAGGGGTAGCATGGCTTTCTAATTACTGATAGATTTCAGCTGGTGTCTTGGCTTTCCATGCCCTTTTGCACCTCCCTTTCTTCATGTTTTCAATACTTTTTCCCTGTTTCATTCCATTTTATAACACATAACCTAATTTCTGAGCTTATTTGTTTTGGTTTCTTTGTATGTATGGACTGCGTGGGCTGTTACCAATGTAGTGAAAATTTCATGTCAATATCACCTTTGGAAATATATATACCTAGAAAAATGGTGATGTGTCCAATACTTATTTTACCCAATGTGTATGTGTGTGTGTGTGTGTGTGTGTGTGTGTGTGTGTGTGTGTGTGTGTGTGTGTGTGTGTGTGTGTGTGTGTGTGTGTGTGTGTGTGTGTGTGTGTGTGTGTGTGTATATATAAAATGTTATGGCAGAACATACTGTATACTTTGAGTAGGTGAATCTTAGTACAGTAAAGATGTGAAGGCAGTCTCCGTATCAAAAAGAACTTCAGGCAAGCTATAAAAAGACAGCAAGCAGTGTAACTACTTGAATTTGATTTTAGCCTCTTGCAATCACTGTACAGCAGACTGAGGGAGGGAAAAGCAGCACAAAGCTCCAATCAGTTGTGCTGCAGTATTCCTGTGCTAACCAGGGGCACACTGATAGGAGGAGAAAGCAGGGTGACAGAGAGAGATCTGTTGATTAGTCCTTTGCATCTACCTTACTTCTCAGTTACAGGTTGTGGTAGACAAGACCTAAGTGTTACTGAACTGCAGTAGGCCTGGTATTCTGCCTTTACTGTGTAACTATCAGGACTGGCTGGACAGAAAGATACATCCTTTGTCAGCTAAAACAACTATAAAACATATTACATCTGTGAATTTAACTGTTTGCCTGAGGTTCAGCTGTTAGAATGACTGCCCTTAGATAAAGGTCAGTATAGAAGTGAGCTCTTGGTCTCCACATTCACCGATATGACATTTTATTGATTTAGTGGAAAAAAGCTTTTTTTAAAAAAAAAAAACCAATACCTTCTGCAACAGAATAGCACATGATAAAATCAGCACCAGCAGGCAGAGTATACACAGCAGCTGCATCTACTTCAACTGTGTTAACCTCAGGCTGCTCTCCAGCACTGTCAACAGCATCTGTAACAAGGACTGGCTCATCATGTTGAGTGCCCCGACATGCCTATAGAAGACAGAAACAGTTCTAGTTTAAAAACTGAAAGAAAAGAAAGATGTATAGGATGTACACAAAAAAGATTAATAACCAAAAGCAGTGTTTCTTAACCACTTGCCCTCCGGAAGATTTACCCCCCTTTATAACCAGACTTTGACGATTGTGTGGTCATGCAATGCTGTACCCAAATAAAATGAATGTAATTTTTTCCCCACAAATAGAGCTTTCTTTTAGCCCGGGTTCACACTGGAGCGTTTTGACATGTCAAATCGCATGTCAAAATCGGCGGCAATTGCGGCGCATCTGCGGCACTGCACAGATTTCATAAGGTAGTTTCTGTACTACTTTTTGCGATTTGCAGAAACCTGCACAGATGTCTCTGAAATCGCGTCCTAAATCGGGACTGACATGCGGGAGTGAAATCGTGCGAGTTCAGCTGAACTCGCACGGCTTCATTCCCGCAGCTCAGTGTGAACCTGGGCAGTATTTGATCACCACTGCGGTTTTTATTTTTTGCGCTATAATTAAAAAAAAACAGACAATTTTGAAAACAAAAGTAATATTTTTTACTTTGTCCTACAAAACATATCCAATAAAAAAAATGTTAATTTCTTAATAAATTTAGGTCAATATGTATTCTGCTACATATTTTTGGAAAAAAAAATCCCAATAAGTGTATATTGATTGGTTTGTGCAAAAATTATAGAGTCTACAAAGTATGGAATATAAACTAGAATTTATTTTTTATGCTAGTAATGGCGGCGATCAGCGACTTATAGCGGGACTGCAATATTGCAGCAGACAATCAGACACTAACTGACACTTTGTGGGAACCAGTGACACTAATACTGTGATCAGTCCTAAAAATAGGTTCACAAGGGAAGGGAAGAGCACTATATAAAAAGGAGATCAATCAGGAATGCCTCAGCTTCTAAAGACGCCCAGTGGAAGGGGCAAAACGAGTCAAGCGAGCACGTCCTAGTGTAGTACATCTGGCAGTCGGTGCGCGTGCTGAGACGGGGGGCCATAACCTGTTTACATGCTCGGTTTACACTACTTAATTGTAAGTGTATTGTTATATATTTTTAACCCAATAAAACAGTTTTACACTATGGAGATTCTGCTATGATTTCATGGAATGTAATAATGAATTGGAATTAACATGAGATATGGAGGAGTGAAGGAAAAAAAACATTTTTTGAACTAACAGTTACAACACAAGGAGGTGTTCCCTAAATGCTCTGTTCCTGATATTTCTGGTGAGTGGGAACACAAGAGGGGAGCACTGCGCTGTAGATTTAGCACTTTATATTATAGCAAGATTTATGCACTGGCACTTTGAGGATTGCACTTTTGTCATCACCTAAATTTCATTCCTAAAGGACTGAATATATTGTTGGACTTAAGCATTAATGTATATGGATGATATATAAAGAGGCAGCACTGTGTATTCTTTGCAGTTGTAAAAATATGCACTGTCACTGTACTAATGACACTGGCTGGGAAGGGGTTAAACATCTGGGGAGATCAAAGTGTTAAATTTATGCACTATGTGTGCTGTTTTTACTTGGGAATGCGATTGATTTTATTCCCTGCTTTGTAGGGAAAGAAAATCCCTCACTTCCTCCCGTCAGGATGGATCTCTGCATGGTTTACATATGCAGAGCTCCATCCAACCTCTTTCCTCGATGATCAGCGGGTGCTGATGGACATCCATTGTTCAGCACCTGCTATGATAAATCACAGCAGAAGTGGCACGCCCCCTACCTGGGAAGTGCAGAATCATGTATATATACACACACGTGATTCTGCACAGCGCGGCCGCCCTGTAGCAGTAACTCTGCTATGGGGCGGTCGGCAAGTGGATAACTATGGGTGGGGACCCAGACTGGGTCTTAGATGTGTTTGTGATGGGTCACCACATGATAGTATAGTAAACATTGCCTAGCTTGTCCAAGCATGAAATCAGTGGCACATTCCATTTCCAAAATATTGTTTTCCTAACACCTTGTTTCAGTGCACCTTTTACATATAGATAGATATACAGTATATGCACAAAGGGTTGACCATATTATACAGATGCTTTTTTTGCCTTTTCTACAAGCCTACCAGACATGGTTGGTCTGGTTAAAAACTATAGACTCTCTGCAGTAATGTGAAACACTCAGTATACTTTTGTCAGCAAGATACTAGAGATCAATTTAGGATATTGAATAAAAGAGGTATTGAGGGTTATACTGACGCGTTTCGAGGATATCCCCTCTTCAGAGCTGAATCGGGGAAATCCCCCGAAACGCGTCAGCCTTTTTGGACTCATTCCACAATTGCCACTCGATCTTGCCGGGTGGAACATCTGGTGCATTATATTCTGCTTGACTTTATTTGTTTGTGAGTATATTTTATACATCCTTTTAAATATTAAATAGTCGCAAAGATAATGTGCTAGGCTGGTGTGCCCTCTGTTCCTTTTCTTTTTAGAGTTTCATGGTGAAATAGGCAGTATGGGTAGGACTCCTTTTTTCATTTTTTAAGCACACTTGGTAAACTCCATGTCAAATAAAGTCAGCACTTGCATGGAACCACAGTAAAGCACTTTTCATGGAACCTGCACCCAGCAGTCGCTTGTTAAACTCATTGTGCGGATATCCTAGCTACAGTACGTATATACAGTAGTAGCTAATATGTTAAAGTGGAAGTGAAGTCAAAACCTAACTAACGCTAAACCTACTCTCAGACACATCCTAAGCCTAATCTATCTAGCCCTGCAAAGCAAAAACTGCTACACTTGCCTGTTCAGCAACTGCTCCGGTCCAGTCCCAGCATCAGCTGTCAGCGGTGGCTTCAGTGTGCAGGAGAGGCAGCCAACAATGGAAGCCCCATAATAACTGGGTAGGCAACATCAGTTCCCAGGCATTTCCCAGCCGTTGTTGGTTTTCTCCTGCACATAGCATCAGCCGCTGGGAACTGGACCTGGAACAGCTGCATAATAGCTAAGGATAGCAATTTTTGCTTTGCAGGGCTAGATAGATTAGGTTTAGAATGTGGCTGAGAGTAGGTTTGGAGTTTTCACTGGAATTCCACTTTAAATAAAAAAAAAAGAGTGGAAATTAGCAACTTTTGCAATTTTACACTAGGCACATGCTTGTGTTGATGTCTCTTTGAATTTTAAAATGAGCTATTTGGACATTATTTTTTTTTAATAATAAAATAAGCAACAATTTGTGAGGGTAGATTCACACTAGGTGTGGTAGGAACTGTGTTGGGAGGCTATTCCAGTGCAGTCCCACCACAAGACAAGATAAAATGCCTTGTATCCTATCTGGCCAGTTCACACCACAATGTTGCAGTTGTGGGCATTGAAAAAAAGTACTGCGTGCACTACGGTTTTTCAGTGCAGCGTGGTGCTTGACAATATACTGCCTCTCATTACGCTACGGCCAGTAGAAATTTATGAAATGTCACTGTGTGTAAAATTTGTTTAATAAAAAAAATGAACAGTGTGATTTGGCACATCTGCACTGCTGTTCTAATGCAGCTGTTGATGTGAATGTGCCCTAATGTTATCTTATGTTTCTGTTTAGGATTTCTTTTTATTTACATTTATGAATGGATTTGTGTTTGTTAGCATCCTCTGAAGTGGATACAGTTTACCTTCAAACCCATTCATACATAATCAATGGGTCTAAAGATATTCAACGCCATTCTAAAGCCCCATATACATGGGTCAAATATCAGACGAAATCAGCAGGCACAGACAGTAGATACCAGTTAATATTTGGCCCATGTTAACGGGTCCTTGTTTGACAGAAGCTGATCTCACAGATGGCTTCTGTCGAACGAGCTTGCTGGAAAACCAACAGCTGATCAGCATCCAATCAGTGCTCTCAGCCAATGGCTGTTGTGTTCTAGTGGGGGGGGGGCAGTTTCCCTGTCAGAACACAATAGCTCGGGAGATTGTTGTACTAAAATCACATAGTTAGTACAGCGACCTCTTCCAGAGCTTCCCACTGGTGAACGAAAAAAAAATGTACCGTGTGTACCAGGCTTTACCCTTGATGCCCAGAGGTTGCTGTCAGATCGGGGCAGAAGTGGGGAAAGTGCTGTTGGACTATTGGTAGAGTTGCAATGACAGTTCAGGACTTTGCAGGGTTTGCTTACCCTTCCCCTACCTGCAATTTCTGCTGCCAGTGTGGGGAGGAGGTGGGCAGGGGGTGTAAGATGACAGAACAAAGATGTGAGTGGCAGGTAAACAAAGCCTGCAAACCCCTGATTTGAAAGTGCTCCTGTATTCAAAAGCCGGCAGCTGTGTGTATAAAGAATACAGGAGTTCTGCACTGACAGGAAGAAGGAGCTGAAGGGAAAGAGAGAACTCTGCCCCACTTCCTCCTGGCTCTCTCCTCCACTTCCACACTTGGCTGGGCTGGCTGTGTTCTCTCTCCCTCTCCTACTTCCTACCAGTGCAGAGCTTCTATATGCCTGTAAACACCACTGGGGGGCTTGTTAATACAGGAGTGCTGCACTGTCAGGAAGGAGGGGGAGAGAGAACATAGCCTACACCACCTCTTCTTCTTGCTGCTCGCAACACTGGGCTGACAGGAGTAGTGATGCTGCTGTCACTACACCTGTCCAGCCTTGTAGCAGAAGGAACTTGGCACCCCCATCACAATAAACCATTGCGCCTGGGGCAGCCTCTCCTCCTGCCCACTCCTTGTCCCGGACCTGCTTTGAAGAGATCTCCACTTTCTTCCTATTGGATCTTTGGGACAGGGGTTGTAAGTATTTCCTACACTTTAGCATTTACCAAAAATTAGGTTTTAATAAACAATGGTTTGATTTTTTATAACAAAAATGGCAACTGCAAGGTGCACCTGAAGTAATTCACAGAACAATACAAAATAGCAGGTTCCCCAGCACACTTACCATCTAGCCAGCCTTGCCATGCCAGGGTCCCTCTGTGAAGTTTGTTTCTTAATTCTAGTCTAGAATCAGGGCTTTTTTTCTCAGAGAATAGGTGCAGGAACTCCCTCCTTCCGAGCCACCTCTTGTGTCCGCCTCCGAGCACCATTTCTTGGTTCCACCCCCTACCCACCTCCGAGCACCATTCTTTGGTCCCACCTCCGAGCACCATTCCTTGGTTCCACTCCCCACCCTCCTCCGAGCACCGTTTCTTGGTTCCACCCCCTACCCACCTCCGAGCTCCATTCTTTGGTTCCACTCTCTACCCACCTCTGAGTACCGTTCCTTGGTTCCACCCCCTACCCACCTCTCAGTAATGGATACAGAACCAAGTATCAATTTGTGGTGCTAAGTAATTTGTATGTCATTTGTTAATGATAGGAAGTAAAATAGATCACCTGTAGCCAGCAACAATGGAGCACCCCCAGCAACAATAGACTCTGAACAGCTAGCAACAATAGACCTCTCCCTCAACAGTAGATGTCTTCCAGAAACGATGGTCTCCCAGTAGCATAAGAGCCCACCCCCCCAGCAACAATAGATCCCCCACCAGCGACAACTGACCTCACCAGCAACAATAGACTCTCCCCCTGTAAAAATAGATCCCCTCCAGCAACAATAGATCCCCCGGCAGCCATCATCAATAGACCCTCCAGTAAACCCCAGCACCCCTTGCCATTACATACATTCAGAGCTGGAGGTGCCGGAACTGCGTTCCCCCCGCGTTCCTGCTGAAAAAAAGCCCTGTCTAGAATAGATCCCATTTTGGGACATATATTGCAATGAATAAATTGGGCAAGTGTGTCTGGGATGGCCCATTCCAGGTGCACATGGACAGGGCAGCTCACAGTACAACACAGCACAAACGTTTCCCATTACACTTACTAACTAGACAGCAAAAAAAAAAAAAAAAAAAAAAAAAAATAAAGTAAAATAAAATTCTACACAGCTTCATCAATTTGCATTAAAAACAAACATGTTTGCAAATATACAGGAAGCCACACTACCACGCCAAGTCCCCAATGTTTAAGTATACATCATCTACTCTTATAAGTTTTACACTACAGCGGTGATACCTGCAAATGAAAAACACCTTACAGTTACCTGAAATATGAAAATTTTAGGCTTTCCTGCTAAACTTGGGCACTTGTCACCCTTGAAAGGGCTCGTTAGATCCTTTACTTCAATTGCAGAGTCATGGGCATATACGTGACCATTTTCTCCATGGCTCAGAAAGACACAAAGGAAGCAGTCAGCGTCACTGTGGTCACTTGTTGCAGCTAGAGTGGAACGATTAGACAAGTGTTATTATTAAATACTGTCATTATTATGTTAATATATAGGCAAATAAGACAATGCAAACAGTTTATATATGAGCTATGCTAGGGGTCCTACCCAATATTTACCAATGCTGAACCCTTGGTTCGAGCAAATGTTGAGAGTAAAATGTCCCATCTTTAACCTCCACTGTTAGGAAGGATACCTTATAAAATCTGGTATAGGCATTTATTTAGATCATTGAGGTTTTTAAGTTATGTTCACTTACCATTTTGGATGTGTTGATGTACCTCAGCTGCATGGCAGTTAAAGTAGTGCTTTACCTCAAAGCCAAGCTGCTTTAAGCTAAATAAAAAAGTTAACAGTTAATACATTGAACTCAATGGACTCATGTCTTTTTTTTTCAACCTAACCATGTGTAGAATTGTGATTGTGGGGTTGATTTACTTAAAATGGACAGTGCAAATATTCTTGTAGCAGTGCATGGTAGCCAATCAGCTTCTAAATTAAGCTTGTTCAGTTAACCACTTGCCGACTGTATAACTTATATGGTGGCAAAGTGGAACTGCTGTGCCGGATCAAGTACCTAGTACGTGATCTGACATTTCCTGGTCTGGGACGCACATGCGCGCCGCCGGCGGTCCGCTCCTGCTGCCATTATACACTGCAGGAGCTGATTGGCAGGTATCATGGACTCGATGTCAGCTGGCACCTCCCAATCCTTCAGTACAGAGGGAGAACGACGGTCTGCCTATGTAAACAAGGCAGATCGCCATTCTGTCAGTAGGGAAGAAGGTGTGTTCCTGTTGATTCTGTGTTCCTGCAAAGCAGGAACATGAATTTGTGCCTTCCCCTAGTAAAAGGACCTCCCACAGTACACAAAATCACTAGCTAGACACACAGTTAACCCTTTGATCGTCCCTAATGTTAACCCCTTCCCAGCCAGTGTCATTGGTACAGTGACAGTGCATACTTTTATCACTGATCACTGTATTAGTGTCACTAGTCTCCAAAAAGTGTAAGTGTCCAACTGTCTGCTGCAATATCGCAGTCCCGCTATAAGTCGTTGATCACCGCCAAAAAATAAATAAAAATATCCCATAGTTTGTAGACGATATGACTTTTGTGCAAACCTATCCATATACGCTTATTGGGATTTTTTTACCAAAAATATATCACAGAATACATATTGGCCAAAATTGATAAAGAAATTAGATTTTTTTATTGCTAGTTTTGTAGCAAAAAGTCAAAAATAGATTTTATATATATATATATTTAATTTTAATTTTTTTTTGACTATATATATATATATATATATATATATATATATATATATATATATATATATATGTGTGTGTGTGTGATCAAATACCACCAAAAGAAAGCTCTATTTATGGGAAAAAAGGGCATACATTTTATTTGGGTACAGCGGTGCATGACCGCGCAGTTGTCAGTTAAACGCAGTCCCCGTATCTCAAAAAATGGCCTGGTCACGAAGGGAGGTAAATCTTCCGGAAGGCAAGTGGTTAAGCTTTGACAAAAAAAAAAAAAAGGAAGATGATTGGTTACTATGCAGAGCTGCACAATAATTAGCACTCTCCAGCAACCCAACTGTCATTAGTTTACATCTCTGGGCCAACTATACATCCAGTGCATGCTAGCTGAATCCAGACTTGGATTCCAAGTCTGATGATTAATACATTAGGACAGCTGAACCCTGGATATTGGAACTTTAGTTCACCTTTTTTCTGCACTTACCTTCTCTCAAGGTTACATTGATCAGCTGCGGTACCTTTTCTTTCAGGCATTCTTAAGCGATAGTTAAACCATTCATGGTTGAAAATTAAAGCCAATCCACGGCGCCCATATTTCATTTTATATTCTGCAGCTGGATCAAGTGCCGGGGACCTTACAAAATGAACAAAAGTAAATTAAAGATTTGACTGAATAAATATCGAATTCTTCATGTGTTTATCAAGATGATTTTCTATATCCATGGGTTTGAGGTAAAGTATCTTACAGACAAAATTAAAAATGAACTGTTATGTTGTCGAGTCATGCATTTCTTAAAGTCAAGCACTTATTTATTTTTTTCATAAAGAATATTTTTATTTAGAACAGTATCCTACACTTTTTCAACATTTGTTACAGCAAAAAGAGAGAGAACAGCAATTACAAAACTAGACAGAACAAAGCTGTCTGGGTTACAATATTCAGCAAAATTGAAATGCAGTCAGCAATTAATATGTTACAGACACTGTCCATGAAAATGGGCAACCAAGCATTAGGCTGCATTCACACTGGCCATAAAGGCCAGTTAGAATTGTAGTGGCAGTTCCTGCTGCAGCTCTCAGCAGCTAGGTGCGTTCACTAGAATGACAGGTCGCCAGCAGCTATTCGTGGCTCTCTGAACAGCCAGCAATTAGCTGCGGTGATCATAGGTTGGAGCAGGGGTGGCCCGTCCATTAGGGGCGCACAGGTGCTGCCCCCCCCCCCATCCATGCGTCTGGCCCCCTGATCTACATACAGGGGAACTGGACTATGGATTCCAATGAGGGGGGTGTGTTTTTTTGAAGCATGTGATTAGAGCCAGAGGCTCGAATAGGCTTCAAAAAAGGGTGGGCTCCACCCAGTTGTGTGACGATAAAGAAAGAATAATTTTCACACTAAATCTCCTTCCGCCAATCAGGAAACGGGTCGTGAGACCAGTTTTCCGCTTGGCCGAAACGTCAGGCGATCCTATTGGACGCCTATCGCCTAGGAGAGAAGAGATGCACAGCGGCTTGCACGGCGAAAGCCGCCATGCTGGAGGAGAGGACATCACCACCCGCCACCTAGATGGGGTCTGCCGTGCTCGAGGACACTGGAGCCGCTGCCCGCCACCTAGATGAGGTAAGTGTCGAGCAGACAGCGGGAAGTTGTTTGCCGCCCCTGCCAAAAAAAAAATAAAAAAAAACACACCAGCCTCCACTGGGTTGGAGGAAACATTTGCTTAGGTTTTCTGGGTCTGGAAAGTGTGTATGAGGCATAGCTTCTCCATCTTTAGCTATCGCTTTACACCCTGGTCAAGCCAAGTTAATACATCTGGTTTGAATTCATAAGGGGTTGGTGCCATTGAAGGTCTGACATTAATGCCCCGTACACACGGTCGGACATTGATAGGACATTCCGACAACAAAATCCTAGGATTTTTTCCAACGGATGTTGGCTCAAACTTGTCTTGCATACACACGGTCACACAAAGTTGTCGGAAAATCCGATCGTTCTGAACGCGGTGACGTAAAACACGTACGTCTGGACTATAAAAGGGGCAGTAGCCAATAGCTTTCATCTCTTTATTTATTCTGAGCATGCGTGGCACTTTGTGTGTCGGATTTGTGTACACACGATCGGAAATTCCGACAACGGATTTTGTTGTCGGAAAATTTTATAGCCTGCTCTCAAACTTTGTGTGTCGGAAAATCCGATGGAAAATGTGTGATGGAACACACACATGGTCGGAATTTCCGACAACAAGGTCCTATTACACATTTTCTGTCGGAAAATCCGACCGTGTGTACGGGGCATTAGAGTTTAATTGAGAATACAGCTGAACTTTTCTCTGCTCATATTTAAGTGGAACCAGTACATATGTTTCAGCATACATATTTTTGTTGTTACAAGGATTCTTTATACTATAGGCAGTCTCTAGTCTTTTCTGACTATCTGAATTTATAGGGGGTGAGGATACGTAAGGTTTTGGACAATAGTGTCTATTTTTATGGGAAGGGAGCTGTATGATTTTTTTCTCTGATCATTGATAGAATCATTTTGTGTTTAAAGGATAAGTTCACCTTTTGTACCATGGTACATGTTACACCTGTCACAGTCCCCGCAACCCCCCCCCCCCTCCATCTCCTACTGTGACAGCAAGCATGGGATCTTTTCCAGGCACCCAGACGCATCATTCAGTTTACAGAGTTCTGTGAATCGGAGAACTACAAGTGAGGTGGCAACGAGGGTCAGTTTATATGGCCATAGTTATGTGTGTAGTAAGACTGATTTAGAATTTCAGCTAAGAATCATATTTCTTGTATTTCATGTTGAAACTACTTGTGACAGGTTGTGGTTAAAGTCACTGAACTTATTCACTCCCCCATCACAGGAATCTGCTACATTTCTCTTTCTGTGCAAAAAGCTTGCTTGCTGACATCATTTAAGACAGATGAAGGAACCACAAGAGCATACTGCAGAGAAACGAAAGTTTTGTATAAAGTCAAAAATATATGTTTTGCAGAACTTGTCTGATTTAGGATGCGTAGGTTGATTTTTAAAAGGTTAGAATGTTTTGTATAACGGAAGTGTACTGCCTGTTCGCTTGTGACGCAATATGCTGACATTATATGTATACTGTATGAGCTGTATTTTGGATACTTGATATATAGACACGAGTCGGGTCAAGCGCGCCACTTTTTTGGCCAAAAAGGTGGAATAAATCTCCCATACTAGAGTCCTGTGTCCAGCAACATCATTTTACCGATATTCTGCCTTAAATCTGCTACTTCATTAGGTGCATTTGGCCGGGAGGGGGTAATATCGGTGTGACCTGTTGAGGCAGGTGGCACTGTTTTCCACCAGACCTACAAGGAGTGGTCCGAGAGGCCAGCCCTGTGGGCTATATCGTGGTCTCAAAAGGCACCTTCTAGAACTGTTATCTAGGAGACTGCGCTGTGTCCCATTTGGTGGCCTGCTGTGGATGACCTTGGTAGCGTCAAAAGGACCTGGGAATCTGAAAAATAGATAGCTGGAGCTCCAACGGGAACAGGTGAGAGTCTTTTTACTTTTGTTTTTGGATAACAGTCAGACAGCCAGCCAGCCTCTCGACGGATCGAGAGAAGGGAAGACTGATCACCTTACGAGAGAGACATCCGTGCAGATGATTGTGCATCTTTCGGGCGAATCCTCAGTCAGTCAGTAATTTTTGGGTGGGAGTGTCTGGTATGATTGATGTGTGTATGAGACATCACTTTGTGGTGAGGTGACAGTTGTCCTCTTCTAAGTGCGGTTCCTGGCCGGGAGACCGAGCCCAGGCCACTGACCGAGGGAAGCGTTGTCTATTGTTCCTACTTGTGTCGAGGATTCAGACCCCTTACTGAATTCTCATCATTTACCCTACCCTGTGTGTCTGTCTTGGTGTCTTTTAGGTTACAACTATGGGTGGGAAACATAGTGTTGAATCTCCCCTACAATCCATGATCTCCAACTTAAGGAAGGGATTTTCTAAGAACTGCAAACTTAGTCCTGAGAAATTAATAACATTGTGTGAGAAAGATTGGCCCCGCTATGGAGTGCGATGGCCCCCACAGGGAACCTTTGACTTAGAGACCATTGACCGATTATTTGAGATTATATCAGACTCACAGAAACATGACCAAGACGCACCTTCCAGGTGGACTGTTCATTCGGATGGTTGTGCATCCCTCGAATAAATCCTCAGCCAGTCAGTTAGGAGGAATATCCGTCTGGATGACTGTGCATCTCTCGGATAAATCTTCAGCTAGTCAGTCAGGAGGAATGTTCGTCCAGATGATTGTGCATCTTTCGAACAAATCCTCAGTCAGTCAGTCAGCTAGGAGAAAACGTCCATCTGGATGATTATGCATCCTTCGGACAAATGGGAGATAAAGATCTGCAGTGGATAGAAGCCACAAAAAGAGGAACAGTGCAGAATTATAGTTATGACAAGAGTAGTACCACTGACAAAACAAACACATATATTCTCAACCCGAAGAGACAGATCAGCCTCCCCCATATGTAGATGAACGGAGCTCAGATAGAGACAGGTCAGAGCCATGTCCAAATGCCCCGTCCAGTAGACAAGGGGACTCAAGTTGTTGTCCACCTACATCAGATTCAGCAAGTTTGTCAATGCCAAATCTCAGTAAATATACTCCGAACTCTGGGTATAGGCAGGACAGAAATAGGGAACCCAGTAGTAGTCAATGGGCTCCCCAATCAAGTGTCCACTTCCACTCCGAGAAATCCTGATGCAAATCTGACAGACAGGCTATCCTAAAATGGCCCCATCCCTTTGAAGCCCGCATACTGCAAGACATCCCGGGACTATGGGCAGAAGACAACCCACCAGGATTAGCCAGACACATTCCCCCAATCCTTATTGAACTAAAATCAGGAGCCACTCCAGTCAGCCTGAAACAGTACCCAGTCCCTAGAAAAGCCCTAGTAGGAATACAAAAGTACTTAAATTCGTACACTATGGAATTCTAAAACCCTGTCAGTCTCCCTGGAATACACCTCTACTCCCAGTACAGAAACCCGGAACAGCTCACGGTCATCCTGTTCAAGACCTCGGAGCGGTCAATCAGGCTGTAATGACCATCCACCCAGCGGTCCCTAACCCATACAACCTATTGGGATTAATACCAGGGGAGGCCACCTATTTCACAGTTCTGGATCTGAAAGATGCCTTCTTCTGTCTCAGAGTGGCAGAACAATCCCAACGCATTTTTGCTTTCCAGTGGGAGGACCCAGAGACTGGGGGTAAGGGACAACTGACATGGACACGTTTACCCCAGGGATTCAAAAACTCCCCTACACTATTTGGAACAGCCCTGACCCAAGACCTGAAATCCTTCAAGTCTGATCCTGAGAATAGAGTCCTCCTTCAGTATGTGGATGACCTATTGATCGCCACCAAAAATAGAGAAGAGTGCCTTCAAGCTACTAATGAACTGTTACAATTACTGTGGGAGGCAGGTTATAAAAGGTGTCCCGGAGAAAGGCGCAATTGTGCCAAGAGACTGTAAAGTACCTGGGATTCAGAGTATCACAAGGACAGAGACAATTGGGAGAAGGCAGGAAAGAAGCCGTTTGTCAGATTCCCACCCTGACTACCAGACAGCAATTACGTGAATTCCTGGGGGGCGGTAGGATTCTGCCGAATCTGGATACCGGACTTTGCCACGAAAGCCAGACCCCTCTATGAATCCACAAAGGGGGGAGAAAAGGAACCCTTTCAATGGGGAGAACAACAAAACAGAGCATTCCAAGACATTAAGGTCTCCCTAATGCAGGCTCCTGTGCTAGGCCTGCCGGATAGCCAAAAAGTCTTCTATTTGTATATCAGTGAAAAGCAAGGAATAGCAGCAGAAGTCCTGACACAATACTTGGGGTCGTGGCAGCGCCCTGTAGCATACCTTTCGAAACAACTGGACACTGTAGCTCAGGGATGGCCATCCTGCCTGCGGGTCATCGCAGCAACAGCCCTCCTTGTGGCCGAAGCTGACAAGTTGTCATTGGGTCAGGAGACTTATGTCCGAGTCCCACACCAAGTACAGGCATTAATGGATTACAAGGGAAATCACTGGTTCACTAACAGTCCAATGGTTAAATATCAAGCTATGCTGTGTGAAAATCCTCGTATCCACTTAGAGACTGTAAATACTTTAAACCCAGCCACTCTGCTCCCCACCTCACAAGAGCCCCTAACTCATGACCGTCTCCAGGTAATGGATATGCAAGCCGACCAGACTTGAAAGACAGCCCCTTGGAAAATCCAAATGTTGAGTACTTTATTGACGGAAGCAGTTTTGTAAAAGATGTTTATCACCAGATATGGAATCCCCTCCGCCATAGGCTCAGACAATGGCCCTGCCTTTGTCCACAAGTGCCTCCAGGAATTAGCAACAGCACTTAAGATTACTTGGAAACTACACACTGCATATAGGCCCCAAAGCTTTGGAAAAGTTGAACGAATGAACCGCGCACTCAAGTCACAACTGGCCAAGCTCTGTCAGGAAATCCAAATGAAACGGACCTTGATGTTGCCCATTGCTTTACTGAGAATTCGGAGTACCCCAACAAAGAGGACAAATCTGTCCCCTTTAAAAAAGGTACTGTATGGTAGGCCCCCAGAGGGAGAGGGATAAGAGGCGACTTGCATCAGATAGGAGGGGTAGTTAACCGTGAACTGATACAGAGACTTGGGGAGAGTAGGCAAGACATAGGGAAATGGATTCAAGAGAAACTTCCCATAAGCTTGTAGAACCCAGTACACCCCTTTAAACCAGGAGATACAGTGTGGGTAAAGGAGTGGAACTTAACCCCACTAGGGCCAAAATGGAGAGGTCCTTACACTGTTCTGCTATCTACCCCAACAGCCATTAAGGTAGCTGAGGTGACACCCTGGATACACCACTCCAGGGTAAAACGAGCTGCTGACCTCACAGACTCCTGGCACAGTACAGTAGATCCTCAAGATCCTTTGAGACCGAGATTGGCCAGAGAAATCAGAAGGAAGAACTCCAGCCCTGCGGCCAGCACACCCCTGGAAGCTGCTGGCTCAACGCACGGCGGAAGGTAAAGGACATCTACTAAGCTCTGCTCCAACCACAGCCCAGACGCTGGTTGGTCTACGCATAGGCTGAAGCTTGAGGATATTCATCGATGTAATGTTTACTAAAATCTTTATAATGAGACTGTTGATAGCCATAGCAGTGATACTGGCCGAGCTAAAAAGGGGGGAGGGTAATTCATGTGACCCTTGTATAAAGACCACCAGAGTAGGATCCATAGCTACCAAGATGTTACTGTGGCACTCTCATTATCAATTCAAGGGCACAGTAGCTGGTACCTGCATACATAATGGGACTACCTATTCAATGTGCTCCGTTGAAAATCAGATAACCTGTTATAACCCCACTTATGCACCCTATAAAACTTGGCTAACTGCTCAAAGCTTTAGCTCCACCGGTAAGCTGGTAAACCATACCCTGATCACCAACTCAAGTATTGCAAAGACAAATTTTAATTATTTTCTGATTCTCCCTATAGTGTATGGAGTGCTAATATTTTTACTCTTTTTGTATTCTTATTGTTACCATGGGCCAAGTGTCACTATCCCAGTGTTTTATAAGTTAATGAGAGACCCGACTGGAGCTGACAATGGGGAATAGTCTCGGTAGAAGAATGTTTTGTGCCTGCTAGTGAGGCCACCATAAAGAAGAAAGAAAAAAAACTGTATGTTATCTAGTGATGCTTAATCTCGCTCATATTAATCGCTATGATTATGATCAAAGAGGGGAATGAAGTGGCAACGAGGGTCAGTTTATATGGCCATAGTTATGTGTGTAGTAAGACTGATTTAGAATTTCAGCTAAGAATCATATTTCTTGTATTTCATGTTGAAACTACTTGTGACAGGTTGTGGTTAAAGACACTGAACTTATTCACTCCCCCATCACAGGAATCTGCTACATTCCTCTTTCTGTGCAAAAGCTTGCTTGCTGACATCATTTAAGACAGATGAAGGAACCGCAGAAGCATACTGCAGTGAAACGAAAGTTTTGCATAAAGTCAAAAATATATGTTTTGCAGAACTTGTCTGATTTAGGATGCGTAGGTTGATTTTTAAAAAGGTTAAAATGTTTTGTATAACGGAAGTGTACCGCCTGTTCGCTTGTGACGCAATATGCTGAAATGATATGTACACTGTATGAGCTGTATTTTGGACACTTGACATATAGACACGAGTTGGGTCAAGCGTGTCCACTTTTTTGGCCAAAAAGGTGGAATAAATCTCCCATACTAGAGTCCTGTGTCCAGCAACGTCATTTTACCGATATTCTGCCTTAAATCTGCTACTTCACAAGTACCAACTATCTTTGCTGCTGACTGCTTGTAGTTCTCAATGGACTACCAGGGTGCTGTTGAGCGCTCTGGTAGCTCATTGATGCTTGCTGTCAGTGTGTAACTGCCTGCCCTGTCTGCAGGCTCATAGTAAAAAAAGAAAAATAAATAACATTTTTCTTAACATTTACCTGCAAAAAGATGTGCATTTATTATTATTTTTAGAAAGGTGAACTTATCCTTTAATAAAATTCATCTATTTAAATATGGAGAAAATCTCGGGTGGTGTCTACAATCACTAGTTCTTCTTTAAAGTGGAGCACCACCCACAAAGGGAAGCTCTGCTTGTCTGCCTCCTCCCCCCCTCCGCTGCCAAATTTGGCACCTTTTGGGGGAGAGGGGGGAGCGGGTACCTGGTTTTGACATGTACCTGCTCCCACTTCTGACTCATTTTGTCAAGGCGAACTGAGCCAGAAGTTAGGTTCCCCTCCTTCCCCTGCAGCCTTTTGGGACACTTCACAGCCCCCAGAAGCCTGTGGCCCATTCACAAAGCACAGGGCAGTGCAGTAGAAAACCGGCTGTGAAGCTGCAAGGCTTCACTACCGGTTTCCCTCAGTCTAGATAGCGGCACCAGCACCCGATAGAAGAATCGACTCGGGTGAGGACACCGCTGGATGCCTGGACAGGTAAGTGCCCGAATAATAAAAGTCAACAGCTACAGCATACAGCTGCCAACTTAATTTTTTTGGGGGGAGCATGGAGCTCCTCTTTAACATGTCAGCAAAAGAGAGTTCCAATATACCTAGGATACTTATCTTGGGTTCAAGAGAACAGTGAAGGATTAATGCATGATTAATGATATCAAACACATCTTGCTAGTATTACACAAGTTTTGGGCACCTTCATAAACGTGAATAAGAGCCCCTTTAAACTTAAACCAGCCAAAGGCAGTTATATATTTTTTTTTTTCATTCAGACTCCTCCAACCACACAAACCAGGCGGATGGAGAAATCCCCACACAGGGACATTGTATTCTGACAATGTGACACATTGCTGTCAGAATACACTGATCAAGGATTGGCTACAACCACTGATCACCAAAAGTTAGCCAGCATGTCCCTTCAACAAAAGTCATTCAAATGATTGCCTTTTGTTAGGCTGGGATGGCCACACATTGATCAAAATTCTCCCAGTCCCTGCTGAAGTGGCCAAATTTCTATGAGTGTATGGCCGGCTTTAGAGAGAAGAAGGGGGAAATAGATTGACAGAACCCCATTAAAAACAAAACAATAAAAACACCCATCAACTAAATATCAGTATTAACCAAATGTTGACTTACCATGGCACACGCGCATCTGTCTCTGTGAAATTTCCATCTGTCATAATGAAATAAAAAGTGTGTATAAACAATGGTAATCACTAAGCTGCATCTTAGCAAATCACACTATAAGCAAACCAGCCTTTAGTCCCTGCTCACATTTTCTACCCCAGCTAACTTAGTTTTCATATTTTGATGGATGGGCCAATAAAACACACTGTATATATTTCAACATTCACTGAATTTACTTATTAGCTTTCTAAAAGCAGAGATCTTATATACTAGAAAGTATCCATGATTTTCCACATCTCACATTATTCCTATAAATATTTGCAGAAAAAACGGCTAAGATGGCAGCTCCCTTGACTGTAAAGCATAGGAGAGTTTAGTTCCACTTTAAAGCTTAAATAAAACATTACACACAGCAGCAGCTACAAATGTCTTGCTAAGGATACACACCTTCTAGCGTTCTTACTGCTATCTCTAAAGCTGGCCACACAAGGATCACAATTCAGCCAGTTCAGTAGGACCAGTGCTGTTTGTGACATCAGATCCCCGTCTTCCAGAAGGACCAAAAAGCTGTGTAAATTCTGGTCTTTTAACTGATGTAGAGGAGAGAAGGCAGATACAACTTATATAGGAGAATTTGTTTCATCTTCGTGTATAACCTGAGGCTAGTCACTTCACTGGGTATATGTAAGTGTTTACAACCACTTTAAAGAATTCACCCAATGTTGAAAAGCTCATGGACTGATGTCAACATGGTGGGGCGCTCAAACACTTTCAAACCTTCATGGGCATGTCAGGCTGGTGCTGTCAGGTGTGCTATGCTGGGCCCTTATTAGATATGGGATCCATTTCTTTTTTTTATTGGGGTGCTTAAGGGACATTGAGAAGATTAGTACAGGAAGCCGAAGGACCCTCCTACAAATGAAGGTTCACTTGAAAAAAAAAAAAAAAAAAAAAAAAGTGATTTAAATAGCCATTTGCTAAAGGAGATCTACTGCGAGGGAAGCATGGAGATTGCCATTACTGGTCTCGTGTCCTGAAAATGCTACGTTTCTTGCTTCCAAGTTGGCCATCTTGCTTAATAGTTTGGAATAGCAGTGAGGCCTCCAGATAACTAACTATAGGGTAAAAAATAGGGGGTACCATAATCATCCAAATAGCAATGATAACTGACAATGCCAGTAAATTTGTTGATGCCATCCTCATGCCCAATGTAACAGGCACACTACAAATTTGCTCAAACATATAGAGTGGATTCTGGTCCCTCTGGATGCCCTGCCCTTGGCTGTTGATAATGAGGCATTGTACTCCAGTATCCCCCACGAGCGGGGTGTCTGGATGGCTAAATCCTTTTTTATGACACAAGATCAGATCACTTGGGCTCTCAATGGCTTAATTTTGAAGCTATTTAAAATTTATTTCAACTAGGAATTATTTTGTATTTATGGAACAACATTTTTTACAGGTCCAAGGCGTAGCCATGGGCCCCTCATGTGACCCTTCCTACGCAAATCTTTACCTCAGTGGTTGGGAAAGAATGGTATTTTCAGAAGACGGTTACACACCTTATCTTGACCATATTTTCTGTTGGTACAGATTCAGAGATGATCTGTTCTTTTTTTTTTTAAATCAGAAAGGTTTTTATTGAGCTTGTCAAGAATTAACATCATCCAATAGTACATGAATAAAAATGATTCTTCAGTCAGTATCTTATGCACAAGTATGTTATCCTTACCACTGCTACATAAGAGAATATTCCTGGCACTCTACTTCCATTACTCCATTCCTCCACCAACACAGCCCGCATCTCCCATGGTTCACTTGAGGAATTTTTATGAATTTTATGAATATTCGCACTGATCGTTAATCCAGCCAATCAGAAGCGGGTTTGAGACCAGTTTCCCTTTGGCTGAAAAGAGAAGACTCCCGTTTGGCCACCGAAGAGGGAGAAAAAAGAAGTGGCCGCCGTGGAGAGCAGGAGAACAAGAAGCCGCCAGTGATGATGAACGGAAGGCCGCCAAGCAGGGGGAAGTTGCTGGTGATGGGGCAAATGCTCTCGACAGACTGACCGACCTGGGGGGGGGGGGGGGGGGAGAATGGCTGACACACCAGCCACTGTATTGTTAGGCCCCTTTCACACAATAAGCCTGCTTGGCTCTACCTGTCCATTTTTCAGGCAGATCCGAGCGGGCCATCCATTGACTCCTATGGGCAGGCGGATGTCAGCAGAGATGTGTCCGCTGACACCCGTCTGCCATCCGATCCGCTCAAGACAGGCGTAGGGCTCTGACAGGTCAACAGAGCGATCTCCCGCCCCATGTAGAAGGGGCCTAAGGCAGCGGCTGGTATGAACATACCCAGAAAAAAATGACTGGACTTCAGTTTAGTCAGGTTTGTGAACATATAAAGTCAAATTAGTTATAAAATAATTCTGAACTTGTAAGATTCCAGCTTTAATTGTTCAGTTGCAGGATAGAATAGAAACCATTTTTCAGTTTTAAAAATCATCAATTTTTTCGCTTGTCACAAGTCTTATAAACAAGTTCCATCGTGTATACACTTGTAGCATCTCTGTGCGTGAAGCAATTTCTTGTTAATTTCTGGTAAAGCAATCAGATAGTGTCACAGATGCATAATAAAGTGTTTGAGTGCAAGTCACCTAAATCTCAGCTCCAGAAACAGGGTTTTATACATTTTTTAAAAAGTTTTTAATAATTGCTATAACTCACATTTGTTCCATATTTTGTATCTAAATTAAAGTTTCTGAGCTTCACTGAGTGATATTGGAAAGTATAAGCAACCACACTTCTAGATCTCCACTGCATCAGAATGGCGACTACAGTATGATCGTTTTTTGCGTTGTGCCTTCAACCTCTCCCTCCGCTTTGCCACCCACAAAGCACACCTTGTGATGATGCTGTAGCTGCACTGAATGGCAAAGCAGAGGGAAGAAGCCGAAGCACAATGCCGAAACCGGTGTCTCTGATGCAGCAGTGAACGCAAGTGTGGAACCCTGTATTTTCTGGAATCAGCTCAGTGTAGCTCAGTAACAGCTATTTAAGTAAAAAAAAAAAAAATCTATTGTGAGTTAAAACGTGAAAAAGCAAATATTAAGGCTCGGTTTACACTGAGGAACGGAGTGGTTCAAAGCAGGGGTCCGGTGCTTCTTCATTCACCAAATTTTTGGCTGAATTTGGACCTGAAACGGACCAGAAAACGCACAGGACTTATGTGCAATTTGCATCGGATCCGCTCCGGAGATGTGTGAACCGACTCCATAGAGAGCCGGTCGCAATCTCCTGACATGCGAATTGGATGCGGTGAAATCCACATCCAATTTGCACTGGTGTGAACCCAGCCTAAAAGATTCCGAAAAAAATGTAAAAAATAAATAAATAAAAAAGCACTTTGCTTGGAATTGGGCTTTCTGGAATTGGTCTTTAAATAAATGACTGTTCATTCAGGCCATTCAGAGTCAATGTCATTACAAGGTCAAGCTCAGGTACATACACTGCTTGCATTCCAAAAATACATTAAATGATGTATTAATGATTACACAGCTGCTATAATTTGTGCCTTTTATTTTTGGGTAGACTTCAGCTTCAAGCCTTGTTTTCAGCTGACAACACACAGCATTTTTGTCAACTGAGTTGTGTCACCCCTCCCCTCAACGCTCACATCTCTACCAAATTAGGGCCAATTATTCTTTAGTCCAAGATACACAGAAAGTGTACAGAGGACACAGGACAGTTCTGAATTTGTTGCAAGCTCAACATGTATTGTATGCACACTTATTAAACAAAAGTTTTGTACAATGAGATAAGGTTTAGCACTCTACCTTTGTTCTCCACGTTTCTGCTATCAACTTCCTGCTGACCTGTAACAGATCATAAAATACAAACAGGTTTTGTGTGTTTTTTTTGTATTCTTAACACTATAAAACAAATAATAAATTTACTAACTTAGTTATACAGTGGAACCTCAGATTGCGAGTTAACGAGCGTTTCACTAAACGAGCACTGTATTTTTAAAATTCGTAACTCGGTTTGCGAGTGTTGTCTCGCAAAACGAGCAAGATTCAGGAAAAAGGGTAGCACAGCTTTTGGCCTGAGGTGAGGGGGCGATGAGCCGAGCCGAGCCAAACATCGCCGATCGGCGCCGTTCAGAAATGGACGGAAAGGCCCGAGGACAGCACGGCTGACCTCTGCAAATCTCGGGTAGGAAGTCTTTCCGAAGTTTGCTGAGGTCAGCCGAAGTGTCTTCGGGCCTTTTCGGTCATTTCCGAGGCTCTTTGGCGCCCCCGCCTCTGGCCGCATGTGGTATTGCATCCCATTTAAGTCAATGCGGAACAAATTATTTTCGTTTCCATTGACTTCAATGGGAAAACTCGCTTTGATATGCGAGTACTTTGGATTACGAGCATACTCATGGAACGGACTATGTTCGTAATCTGAGGTTCCACTGTATATACACACACACACACACACACACACACACACACACCTTCTTTCCAAAAGTTGTAATTCTACAATAAATTATATAAAATATTTAAAAGTGCATAACTATCATAAACCATATACCACCTAAAATTTCAAAAGATAAATGTGCATAACAAATAATAGCACAACCCAAAAATATCAATAAAATAATGATATAATAAAACAAAACAAAAAAGGAAATAAAATAGGAAAATAAGAGAAGTTTCTTGTAAGCGGGGTAGACTTTCTGTCCGTGTGTGTATTGCTGTCTGTTCTAACGACTGGCTTCTGTCGAACGGTCATGCTGGACAGCCAGCATTCAACCAGCACTTCCCTCCTGTCAGAATACAATAGTGTGGCAGGGGAGATCCCTGCATCAACATTGTTTCTGTTGACACGGGGACCTGTCAATTTTCTTCTGTTCCATTTGCTGGCTGAACGAATAAAAAAAAAACTGAAAAAAAATGTGTATATGCAGCTTTAGGGTTTCCACACACTTTAATATTCTTGTATAAAGAAGAGACAATGTACCTTTGTTCTCCACTATTCTGCTGTCAACTTCCTGCTGATCTGCAATAGACCATAAAATACAAACAGGTTTCACATTTGTATTTTCAACTTTATAAAACAAAATATTAAATTCATTCAGTTATACTTTCGTGTATTATTATTATTATTATACAGGATTTGATGCAATAGAGGAGAGCTATAATTTGGAGATATTGGGGTGCAGAGTAGAAGACATAAGAACAACTTGGGTAGTTGGGACCACTGGAAAAAATTTAAAAAAACATGGAGCTATGCCAAAGAAATCAAATCTTTAATTTAAGAAGGAGAGTGGAATGAATGTTAGACCCTGGAGAGGGGGGAAGGGAGGGAGAGGGGGGAAGGGAGGAGTGGGCAGGAGTGGAGAAGGGTGAGGGTAGGGTTAGACAGATAAGAATTTAACATGGTTAATCGGATTTATATGACCCCAGGCAAGACTAAGTAATTCCCTTAGAGTGGATATATGCATGGTTGTAAGCATTCCTCTTTTTGTTTTATAAGGCAAAGTGTCACGATGATGAGACAATGAGAGAGGGCCGGATAATTAAAGGAACTGCAAAGTTGATCTATACCCCTCAAATTGGTCGACTGATGTGACAAAAAAAGAAGAAAAAAAAAATAAAAAATTATTATACAGGATTTATATAGCGCCGACAGTTTACGCAGCGCTTTACAACAACATTAGGGCAGACAGTACAAGTACAATACAATTCAATACAGGAGGAATCAGAGGGCCCTGCTCGTTAGAGCTTACAATCTAGGAGGGAGGGTCAAGTTATACAAAAGGGTAATAGCTGTGGGGGATGAGCTAATGGAGAAAATAATGCAGTTGTTAGATGGAGGCAGGATAGGCTTCTCTGAAGAGTAAAGTCTTCAGGGATCGCCTAAAAGTGGATAAATTTGGAGACAGTCTGACAGATTGGGGTAGGGAATTCCAGATGATGGGCGAGGCTCGGGAGAAGTCCTGGAGGCGGATATGGGAGGAGGTGATGAGGGAGCTAGAGAGCAGGAGATCTTGGGAGGAACGGAGATGGCGTTTAGGTTGGTATTTTGAGACTAGGTTAGTGATGTAGCTGGGGGCACAGTTGTGGATGGCTTTGTAACTTATTGTTAGTATTTTGAATTTAATTCGTTGGGCGAGTGGCAGCCAATGGAGGGATTGGCAGAGAGGGGTAGCAGACACTGATCGGTTTGTAAGGTGGATGAATCTGGCAGCAGCATTCATGATGGACTGAAGGGGGGATAGTCTATTTAAAGGTAAGCCAATGAGGAGCGAGTTGCAGTAGTCAAGGCGAGAGATAACCAGGGAGTGAATCAGGAGCTTTGTAGTTTCACTGGTTAGAAAGGGACGTAGTTTAGAGATGTTGCGGAGGTTGAGGCGGCAAGCTTTGGAAGGTGATTGGATGTGGGGCTGAAAGGAGAGTTCAGAATCTAGGATAACACCTAGCACCCTGACATGTGGGGACGGGTGGATGGTTTTGCCATTGCTTTTCACAGAGAAGTCAGGGGAAGAGGCACGTGGGGGAGGAAATATTATAAGCTCGGTTTTGGACAAGTTGAGTTTGAGGAAGTGGTGTGACATCCATACAGATATGTCGGTTAGTAAGTTAGTGATGCGTGAGGAGACTGATGGAGTGAGTTGAGGGGTGGAGAGATAGATTTGTGTGTCATCAGCATAGAAATGATATTGAAAGCCATGAGAGGCTATCAGCTGACCCAGGGAAGAGGTGTAGATTGAAAATAAAAGAGGTCCAAGAACAGAACCTTGGGGGACCCCGACAGAGAAGGGAAGAGGAGTGGAGGAAGTAGAATTGTAAGTGACACTGAAGGTGCGTTGGGATAGGTAGGATGAGAGCCACTGGAGAGCACAGTCACGGAGACCGATGGAGTAAAGTTTTTTGAGGAGGAGGGGGTGGTCAACCGTGTCAAAGGCAGCTGAAAGATCCAGAAGTAGGAGTACAGAATAGTGTCTGTTGGTTTTTGCAGTTAGTAGGTCATTTGTGAGTTTTAAAAGAGCAGTTTCTGTGGAGTGTTGAGGGCGAAATCCAGATTGAAGGGGATCAAGAAGGTTGTTTTTAATGAGGTGGTCACTCAGTTGGTTGTAAACCAGGCGTTCAAGGAGTTTAGAGGAAAAGGGGAGCAAGGAGATAGGGCGTAGGTTGTTAAGATTGGTAGGGTCCAAGGATGTTTTTTTGAGTATGGGAGTGACCAGTGCATGTTTTAGAGCATCGGGGAAGACGCCAGAGGTGAGGGAGAGATTGAAGATGTGGGTTAGAGAGTGTAGGATGGGGTCAGAGGGTGACCGTAGCATTTGAGAGGGAACAGGGTCCAGGGGACAGGTGGTTAGGTGGGCGATAGAAAGGAGTTTAGCAACTTCGTCTGGAGTAGTAGATTTAAATAGAGGTAGTGTCAGTTGTATCTGTTGACATGGGGTCTTAGCTGGGGGAGATACCTGTAGAGTGGAGATTTCATCACGGATTGTATCAATCTTGTTTTTGAAGTGATTAGCGATTTCCTGGGCAGTGAGTAAATCAGTGGGGGGAGGCGGTGGAGGACAAAGTAGAGAGTTGAAGGTAGAGAAGAGTTTACGGGGATTGGATGAGAAGGTATTAATAAGAGTTGTAAAATAGGTTTGCTTGGCAGTGTGGAGGAAAGAATAGTATTTTTGGAGGGCAGATTTGTATTGGTTGAAGTCTTTGAGAGACTTAGTCTTGTGCCACAGACGCTCAAGAGCGCGACTACGTTTTTTGAGAATTTTAGTGTCATCTGTTTGCCAGGGTTGTAGGGGTCGAGGCCTGATTCTGCGTGTAGTGAGGGGAGCGAGCTTGTCCAGGGTGGAGGACAGAGATTTATTGTAGATGGACGTGGCTTGGTTGGGGCAGGACAGGGGGGAGATTTTGTCATAGAGGTGGTCGGTAGCAGAGTAGAGGAGAGAGGAGTTGAAGTTGCGAAAGTTCCTACGGGTGACGGTTAGGCGATTGGAGGGAAAGGTGGTGGAAGACAGGGGGAGAGAGAAACTAATAAGGTGGTGGTCGGAGAGAGGAAAAGGATTGTTTGAGAAGTTGCATGGAGTGCATAGGTAAGAGAATACAAGGTCAAGGGTGTTGCCATCAGAGTGAGTAGAAGCCTGTACCCATTGCTTCAGGTCAAATGAAGAGGTTAGACTAAGAAGTTTAGAAGTAACAGGAGTGTTTGTATTAGCAGGGATGTTGAAATCACCGAGAAGGATTGTGGGAATTTCCGAAGAGAGAAAGTAGGGTAGCCAGGCAGAAAACTCATCAAGGAAAGTCGATAATGGTCCAGGGGGCCGGTAGATCACAGCAATTCTTAGGGAAGTGGGAGAGAATAGACGTATACAGTGGGCTTCGAATGATGAGAGTGAAAAAGAGGGAGGAGGGTGAATAACCTGGAAGGTGCTCTGGGGGGATAGGAGGAATCCCACTCCACCTCCCTTGCGTCCATTAGGCCTGGGGGAGTGAGTCCAGTGAAGGCCACCCTGGGAGAGGGAAGCAGGAGAAGGGGTGTCATATTCGTGGAGCCAGGTTTCTGTGAGAGCAAGTAGATTAAAGGAATTCGTGACAAAGAGGTCGTGTATAAACATTTTCCTGGGAAGCTTTAATCAGATTATAAAAAAAAAAAAAAAATGCATCACTATAATAAACCATATACCACCTCAAATTTCAATCCAAAGAACACACCCGAGCTCATCTCTTCACCACACACAGCCACAAAGGTAAGAGAATTCTTGTTGTGCAGTGTACTTGGACGAACACACTTAGACTGAATTTTAACAGTTCAAAGAATGTTAGGCAAAATGGTCGGCCCTCACACATGTTTACTTCATCAAATCTGGCCCTTTTTGAAAAAAGTTTGGACACCCCTGGTCTATAGTAAGAACAGTGCCTATTTATTGTGATCTTTAGATAAGCAACTTCTGTACATCATGACAGCGATCCATTATAATATCATTACTGTTTTTGGGTAACCTAGGACGGACTACCTTATCACATTTGACTATATTTAAATTCCCCAAATGGAAGACTAGAATACAAAATCTCTGAAGCAAAATTATATTTACCACAAAAATGTCACGTGATGTGAGGTAACACGCAGGGCATCCCGGACTGGAAGTGATGTCAGAGACCTGCATGCTGACACTTTTTAACGTTTGTTTGATGTAAAAGTTACTCCTTTTAATAAATTAACTTGATTTTAAAATACTACAGTATGGGAGGTCAATTTGCTTTATTCTAACATGCGGACAAGCGCAGTGGACAGCGTCTTAAAAGGGACCATCACCACAGATAGCTTAGGCATTTCTGGCAGAACCAGGATCAGGCTGAGATCAGTGGAGCATTGTCAAATTATGGGATTGTAATCAAAAAGGCGGATTTGATTCCTCATTAAAGGTGAGAGAGAGTTCTGGGAGCACATAGGTGTCACAAGGAGGTTGAAGTACACCAGTTGTCTTCATATTAGCACACACCAATTGATTCTCTGAGAGAAAGTGAGAAAGAGAGAAAAAAAGATCACCGTTCAAGATTGACCCATCATACACTATATATTATATAGTTTATGCAATTTGATATGGACCGCATTATTGTTATGCACTGTATACAGTGCCTTGCAAAAATATTCACCCCCCTTGGCTTTTTACCCATTTTGATACATTACAGCCTTTAGTTCAATGTTTTTTTAATCTGAATTATATGTGATGGATCAGAACACAATAGTCTAAGTTGGTGAAGAAAAATTAGAAAAATATATACATAAAACTAGTTTTCAGAAATAAAAAACTGATCATTGGCATGTGTGTATGTATTCACCCCTTTTGTTATGAAGCCCATAAAAAGCTCTGGTGCAACGAATTACCTTCAGAAGTCACATAATTATTGAAATGATGTCCACCTGTGTGCAATCTAAGTGTCACGTGATCTGTCATTACATATACACACCTTTTTGAAAGGCCCCAGAGGCTGCAACACCTAAACAAGAGGCACCACTAACAAAAACACTGTCATGAAGACCAAGGAACTCTCCAAACAAATAAGGGACAATGTTGCTGAGAAGTACAAGTCAGAGTTAGGTTATAAAAAAAATATCCAAATCTTTGATGATCCCTAGGAGCACCATCAAATTTATCATAACCAAATGGAAAGAACATGGCACAACAGAAAATCTGCCAAGAGACGGCCGCACACCAAAACTCACGGACCAGGCAAGGAAGGCATTAATCAGAGAGGCAGCACAGAGACCTAGGGTAACCCTGGAGAAGCTGCAGAGTTCCACAGCAGGTACTGGAGTATCTGTACATAGGACGACAATAAGCCGTACGCTCCATGGAGTTGGGCTTTATGGCAGAATGGCCAGAAGAAAGCCATTACTTTCAGCAAAAAACAAAATGGCACGTTTTGAGTTTGCGAAAAGGCATGTGGGAGACTCCCAAAATGTATGGAGGAAGGTGCTCTGGTCTGATGAGACTAAAATTGAACATTTTGGCCAAAGAAAATGATATGTCTGGCGCAAACCCAACACATCACATAAAGAACACCATGAAACATGGTGGTGGCAGCATCATGCTGTGGGGATGTTTTTCAGCAGTCAGGACTGGGAAACTATTCAGAGTTAAGGGAAAGATGGATGGTGCTAAATACAGGGATATTCTTGAGCAAAACCTGTACCACTCTGTGTGTGATTTGAGGCAATGACAGAGGTTCAAATTCCAGCAGGACAATGACCCCAAACACACTGCTAAAGCATCACTTGAGTGGTTTAAGGGGAAACATGTAAATGTGTTGGAGCTGTGATAGCCGCAAAAGGTGGCTCTTCAAAGTATTGGCTCCTCAAAGTATTGACTTGGGGGGGGGGGGGGAATAGTTATGCACATTGACTTTTTCTGTTTTTTTGTCCTATTTGTTGTTTGCTTCACATTAAAAAAAAATAAATAAAAATCTTCAAAGTTGTGGGCATGTTCTGTAAATTAAATGATGCAAATCCTCAAACAATCCATGTTAATTCCAGGTTGTGAGGTAACAAAACACGAAAAATGCCAAGGGGGGTGAATACTTTTGCAAGGCACTGTATGTAATTCACTCTGGTTATTTGATATATGTTGTTATGTATATTTGACTTATTGATGTGATTGATTCAATGCATTGATTCACTATAGCTTGCACAAGACCATTTACATAAATACATTGCTTTTACTTGTGGCAACACAGTGGATGTTTGCAGCAACTCAATTTTAAGAATATACTGTATTCTCACATACACAGTGTGTTCAACTATTTAATAGATTTATTTACACCGAGGTAGCACAGAGGTATACTTTTGTTCCCAAAGCAATATTTTAATTCAGAAGTCTAAATTACTCTTCTAATATATAACTATGGAAATGTATTACTGGAATTCTGCCAGTTTACAGGTTTTATTGTTATATAATCTGATTTTCGATTAGAAAATGCTAAGTCAGATGATAGACTGACCCATAGCTAGTCATGTGAGGTAAGAAAGGCCCTATAATGAGTAGGATTGGTACATATCTGCTTTTATCCATGTATTTTTATCTTCCCAACTATGCGGCTCACACAGATTATATACTTGGTCAGAAGAAGTGATTAAAACACACTCAATGACAACTTGTGCTGAGATTGAAGTGAGATAAAATGCTGTTTTTATATGACATAAGCTTGTACTTTTCAGAATTCTTTAAACCAGAACCCCAGTCAAAACATTTTAAGTTGAAGAATATCAAAATTTCCAGCTCTGACCAATGTATATATGTATGTGCCATACCTGGGGGATTACCTTGGAAGCTAAAAATCACTGAATTAAGCATTGCTTCTACAGTGATCTCCATTACCTATGTCCCATGCTGTGCAGTTGCCCTGCTGCACTGTAAGCACAGGAGGTCGCTCGATGGCATGGGTGCCATTCAGGCACTTTGATACTCCCCAATTAATACAAAGCGTTCTCTAGTTGAACAAGAGCAGGGGTCGGCTACCCGGGGATCGCGATCTACCTGTTGACCGTGGGCAGGTGACTGGTAGACCACCATCGAGTTCCTGCCCCCCCCCCCAATCGATTGGCAGAGCTGCTCAGAGAAGGAACGAGCCAAGGTGCCTTGCCGCCTGAGCTCTCAACCCGGGATACATAGCCAGTTCTAGGCAGAGGCATTCCCCACCCCGCAGCAGCCTCCCCCTTTCATGTGGGGATTCGCCGTTGGCTAGTTTGGGCTCTTGCAGCCCTGAGTGCAGAGCGTCCTCCCCTCCAATTCTTTCAAATGGGTGACATTATGTGACCTTATGTGTCACAGCAACCCTCCTGACCCTCTAGTAATGTGCCCTCCAGACCCCCCCCCCCCAGGTCCCATGCTCTCCAGATCCCCCAGTCCAACGCTCTCCAAATCCCCCCCTCTGCACTGTGTCCTCCAGAACCCCCCTCTGCGCTGTGCCCTCCAGGCCCTCTCTGCGCTGTGTCCTCCAGACCTCTCTGTACTGTGCCTTGCCCAGCAACGTCTAGTGTATTGCAGAGGAACTGACGTTGTTCCTCCCTCTCTGTGTCATCAGAAGCATTAAGCAACAAGTATTTTTTCACTCTCGGTTTCAGTTCTTTGTTTCCTGGCCTGTTACTGGCCAGTGAAGCAACCGATCAGACCAATCTTGTCTATGACCAGCTGCATTGAGGGCCAGAGGAGAGATCTAGGGTCTAATAAATTCCATATAGAAGACCTGTCAAGGCCCATGCTAACACAAGGGATGTTGTTCATCCCTTGTGATAGCAATGAAGTTCATAATAAAAAAGGGACAGTGTAAAAACATTTAAAGTGCTCCTGTAAATGCAAATGCATACGCAAGTCCCGCAAGCATATATAAATGGTGATCACACCACACATGTGAGGTATCATTTCAAACAATGCAGTTAACACAGGAGCCCAAAGTGTAGACAGGGCTAAAAAATTCACAGCCATCCATCCTGTCAGCATCTGCTTACAAGTTGGGGGCACTTTGGAACAGCCACCTGAAATCGGAAACATCTGGTCATCCTAAAAAAGGGCAACATACACAACATGAAAGGAGATTTCTCAAGTAAGCTTATACTAGATGGTCAAAAATAACTATTTGTATTGCTATTACAATGGCGACTTTATCAAATACAAGTGTATTCTGTGACAATAGATATCATTTAATTTATTCAGGACTGTCTTCAACTGTAGACTTTGACATATGTATTAGTTTTTGCATGATGACACGTGAATTCATTTTATGGCATATAAGAAACACAGTCCTGCACAGCGATAAGTTTTTATTGATTCATAGAAGAACCTGTGATGACACATTATTATTCAGAAATGATAATGGTATTCCTCATGAGAAGAGACTTAAGTCAAAGGTCGCATTTACCGTAAATTATTTGTAACAAGAAGAATGTAATGGAGGATTTTAGTGAATATGACATAGCAGTTTTAGAGGATGTAATCAATGAGATGTTTAATGGTATAGATCCCACTGGCGTCACCTTTAATTATATTTTGCCATTTTGTAAAAGAGTTGTTACTCTGGTACCTTAAAAATTGCCATAATAGTATAATAGAGTTATGTGTGCCTTAACTGGGATGTTAGTCTTCAATATTTCCCCAGGATGGAATGTAATTGATGTGCATTATGTAATTATGGTACTGGAAAGATACTTACGGTAGATTAGATCTTCGGCCAGTTGTCAGGAATTCATTGCTGGAACATTAGGTCCAGGCTTTCAATTTTTGGCTGATGGTGGAAACTTAAACTATTTAAATGTTTCCTTTATTTCCATCAACTGTATTGGTGAGATTGCTGTGCTTAAAGTGGGACAGGTAGGATTTTTATCATTTTCAGGATTTCTTAGTATGCCGTGCATACTAGCACATTATGGCTAACAACTTCTGGGGGCCCAATAAAAAAAAAATGCAGAGTTTAATTCCGCAAAGTCCCCAAGGCTACATACCTGCCAAGGCCCTTAAAAGGGGTCCCAATATTCCTGTGGGAACTTTAATGAAGATCACAAATGAGGAGTCGGAATATTCAAAGATGGAAATGATAAAACACAGAACTGCAGCAGGGAGAACACAGTGTTGCTATCCTCAATAGACATAATAAGATACTGGATGCTTGTACTTCCCTGATTATTAGAACCCAAGCTTGATGAAGAAATTTAACAGAACAATACAAATGTATACTAATTCATCTTGTATGAAACAACACATAGGTCTGCCAATTATCCTTTTACTATCATGTTTTTGGAGGCCTAACTAGACAGGTTAACATAAACTAGTATTGAGTGGTGTAGGCCTCACCTGGTACCTCCTTGAATGATGAGCTTTTATAGTCTTCATCTACAGGAACTGTACCCGACATCTTGTGATGACCTGCCTCAGTAACATCTACCATGGTCAAGGGTCTTTTGCGGGGTGATCGTGGCACATCTGTCTTTGTCACCTCTAAAGAGGGAAAAGAGACAGGAAGTTTTTCCTTAACCATTTGCTTACTGGGCACTTAAACCCCCCCCCCCCCTCCTGCCCAGACCAATCTTCAGCTTTCAGCTCTATTGCACTTTGAATGACAATTGCGCGGTCATACAACACTGTACCCAAATTAAATTTTTATCATTTTTTTCACACAAATAGAGCTTTCTTTTGGTGGTATTTAATCACAGCTGGGGTTTTTATTTTTTGCTAAACAAAAAAAGATGGAAAATTTTGAAAAAAATAAAATCATGTTACATACAAAATTATAAAATTTTGCAAACAGCTCATTTTTTTCCTTCATTGATATGCGCTGATGAGGCGGCACTGGTGGGCATTGATAGGCACAGTTAAGGCGCACTGATGGAGACAGATAAGGTGGTACTGATGGGGACAGATAAGATGGCACTGATGGGCCCTGGTAGGTGACACTGATGGGCAGCACTGTTCATGAGGCACTGATAGGTGGCACGGATAGGGGGCAGTCTTGTGTACTGCTAGGTGGCACAGGTGGGCACAGATGAGCTGGCGGCAGCTCTCCGTGATCGGGACTGATGTCCCTCTCACAGCCGCCAGTGACCGGCTTTTTTTTTTCTCCACGCGCTGTCAGCACGTGGAGAAAACTGACCCGACCCCTTACTCCGATCTGTGATCCAGCGAGTCTCAGACACGCTGATCACAGAGCACGCGCGCCCTGCAGGGGACGCATAGGCTGCACGGGCACGGGAGGACGTCAATAGACGTACTCCTGGCAAAGCAGGTCCACGCTGTAGCCGTCATTCGGCTATAGCATGGATCTGAACCAGTTAAATTCATTATGACACATTTCAAGGAATATATTTAAAGAGATTTGTCTTTCACATAAGAAAAATGGAAGCTTCTCTAGTGGTGCTGACTAGGAAGAACTTGCCAGCCTTGTATATTGACTGTGAGATGTTTTGTGGCTGTAAAAAAATGGCAGCTTTTGGAAGCATCAGGAAGGATCAGGATCCTTTTTTGGGCAACAAGCTTCACGCAATGTGGTTTGCTGTGATTGCAGCGCGATTTATTGCACAACAATTGCAGCAGAACCGTACTGCATTTTCAGGTGCCATTAAAATGAATGGCATCTGAAATTCACATTGTGTGATTTGTCATTTTAGCATAGCGATCAGAAAACCAGATGATAAGCAGAGCTTGGAGTTACTATGGAGCGGGGGATCAGCAGAGCTTGGAGTTACTACGGAGCGGGGGGATCAGCAGAGCTGGGGATCAGCAGAGCTTGGGGTTACTACAGAGCGGGGGGATCAGCAGAGCTGGGGGTTACTACAGAGCGGGGGGATCAGCAGAGCTGGGGGTTACTACAGAGCGGGGGGATCAGCAGAGCTGGGGATCAGCAGAGCTGGGGGTTACTACAGAGTGGGGGGATCAGCAGAGCTGGGGGTTACTACAGAGCGGGGGATCAGCAGAGCTGGGGGTTACTACAGAGCGGGGGATCAGCAGAGCTGGGGGTTACTACAGAGCGGGGGATCAGCAGAGCTGGGGGTTACTACAGAGCGGGGGATCAGCAGAGCTGGGGGTTACTACAGAGCGGGGGATCAGCACAGCTGGGGGTTACTACAGAGCGGGGGATCAGCAGAGCTGGGGGTTACTACAGAGCGGGGGATCAGCAGAGCTGGGGGTTACTACAGAGCGGGGGATCAGCAGAGCTGGGGGTTACTACAGAGCGGGGGATCAGCAGAGCTGGGGGTTACTACAGAGTGGGGGATCAGCAGAGCTGGGGGTTACTACAGAGCGGGGGATCAGCAGAGCTGGGGGTACTACTGAGTGGGGCATCAGCAGAGCTGGGGGTACTACTGAGCTGGGCATCAGCAGAGCTGGGGGTACTACTGAGCAAGAGATCTGCTGAACGAGGGTACTAATAAGCTGTGGATCTGTTGAACAGTGATACTAATGAGCTGGGGATCTCCTTAACAGGAGTACTAATGATCTGGTGTTCTGCTGAGCCCCTTTAAAACAAATTGAAAATTAAACACACACAGGCCATTTACCAGGCTTCATTAAAGCTTCAAAAAAGCATCAGTGATGCATTGCAGAAGCATGTTGAAGCTGGAGGTGCTTTATTGTGTGTTAAAGTCAAAGCATAAACGAGTCCTTATAGATTTCTATAGTTCAGCCTGCAGGTTGAACAAAAGAAATCTAACAGATTTATCTACCCACACTAAGCAGCAAGGATGGATGAACCTCCCCTGATAGCAATTGTATCCTGACAACAGGTGCCCAACCCTTGTTAATTTTTCACAGTGGTCTGTGGCCGCACTGTAGAGATGTCCTCTCAGTTCCGATTGACTTCTGTACAATCAGTCTGTGGGATCTTCTCCGCTTCGTCAGCGCCGTTGGCTATAGCCATCAGCGCTGATCAGTGTATTCTGATGGAGGGGAAGTCTCCCCGGTGTCCCTGCTATCAGAATATAAAGGTTCAGCAGGGAGGATTCCCCCAGCCACATTGTGTGTGGATGGGGGAATCAAGTCTTTTTTTTTTTTTTTTTAATTAATACGCTGGTTGAATGAAAAAAAAAAAAAATGGAAGTGAAATTTTCCGAACAAGGTAACACACAGCCATAAAACTTGAAAGAAGTGTTTACTCTTCCCATGTCTATCCAAAAATGCCCTATGTCCAGACTGTACACTGAAGTATTTACATATTCCAGACAAGCAGTAAAGCACTTTAAAACATAAAAGCACGTAAAAGCAAATGCTCACTCATCTCTGTAGCTGCAGGCATTGTGGAGATATTCTCAAAGAGGAGCTCCAGGCTCCTTCAGAAAAAATTAACTTAAACGGACCAATAAATAGAGATTGCTGCATTTTTTTTATGCAGCACAGTAAACCACAACAACCTGGTGTGAAAAGGTCCTTAGAAACCAAATGAGGGCTCATTCACACCATATCACAGTGCGCTGCAAGGCATGCATTGAGGCACATTGTGCTAGGCAGCCCATTCAAAATGGATTGGCTGCAATGTAAAAAGATCGTCTTGCTGCATTTTTGCAGTTCAAATGTGATAAAGTGATATTAAACCCAAAACTAAGTAGTCTCAAATATTTGGGTATACTCAAAATTGAGTATATTGCAGCTTACCAGTCCTTAAATATGGTGGCTGCGTTCATTTCCTTTTTTAAAGCTGTTTTCACCTGCCGATCTAGCCAGTAACACACCTCTTGTCTTATGCCGCGTACACACGATCGGAAATTCGGCCAGCAAAAGACCGATGAGAGCTTTTGGTCGGAAAATGCGACCGTGTGTATGCTCCATCGGAGCAAACAGCTTTTTTTTCCCTTTTGGGATAAAGGTTTTACATAAATAAATACATAAATAAATACAAACTGATGTAAGCACTGCTGTCAGTGGTAAATGGCTGTATCACCGGGTAAAAATTGAAGAAAGAAACCCTAAAAAAAGAATGCAGCCATCATAGCTAAGAAATGGTAAGCTGCAATACAATGTATGTTTGCTTTTGGATTTATTACCACTTTAGCCATTTCAATATACTTTCACCCCCTTCCTGCCCAGACAAATTAACTTTTTATAAAAAGATAGAGCTTTCTCTTGGTGGTATTTAATCACCACTGGGTTTTTTATTTTGTATTATGTTCTGGTTTCATGATGGACTCTGGCATTAGACTTCTGTACAACTAATGTCCACTCAGGATAGCAGTGGTGGGTAAGGAGGAACTTCACTTATCTTAAAAATCTTAGGCATCTTTAGAAATATTTAGTAATGCAACTTACAAACAAGTTTCTATAGGTAAAATTTCAGGCTTTTTATTCTTTGCATAACTTTTTTTTTCTTCCCCATTCTTCTTATGATTGCATTTTTCGCTAGGGGCAGATGAATCCATCCCTCTTTACTTCCTGGAACGTGTGATGTGCACATCAAAGGCAAATGCCTTTAACTTATCCTAAAAATTTTAGGCATCTTATTAGGGATTTATGTACATGGATCATTTATATGCATTTTGTGCGTGAATGTGTATCAATGTGATTCCATTTGACCTGTATGGGTTAATCGTCATTTAGGACTGTGTCTTCCTTTAATGAACTTCACCTAACAGTTTTTGTTTTAAATGGGTGCAGGCTCTTGAAATACTCAGTAATGAATCAGCACTGATGTGTGAAAACGCGTTTACTGGCTGTCCTGGGAATGTGTGTATTTCCTGGATTTTTAACAGTTTTTTCAATAAAAAAAAAAAGTTTTATTGTCATCTGTCCTAGAGTGCCGCTATTCTCATCTACCTTGACAAAGGATTCACAACGCACTATGGGTTATCTAAAGAGACAACATAACAGAATCCACAAAAAAACACACAAAGGGTGTAAAATAATGCTTAATTGTTCTTGCTTGATTTATTTTTCTGTTCTGTTAAAATAATAATAAGTTATGCTGCATTAGTCAATAAAAAATGATCAAGTTAAATAGGACCTGAAGTTAAAAGAGAACATCTGCAAACTGTGCCCAAAAAAGGCAAGCAGAGCAAAGGACTAACCCCCTATTTTGCTTGTAGGTGGCTCCCTGTAACTGAACTTTTTCCCACAAAGCACCTATCCACAGAATGAATGAGGCAGAAGCAGGGATATGCATAAAGTGGAAATTCCTCTCCAGCAAGCAACACAATAATGGCATCACCAAATCTCACTCCAAATTTTGTGAGATTAGTAAAAACAGGCAACAGAGAGACTAAGATGATCTCACACTGCAGATGAATAGCTATGAGGCTGTAGGCATAGGAATGCCTAGACACATTCAGGCCTTGTTCCCACTAGCCTTCACAGTAAAACGCAGCATTTACTGTGAGGGCAGCTGTCGGTGTGAGCTCTGGCAGGGAGCGATGCAATGCATGTTGCAGCACATTGTACCGCTTATGTCGCGTACACACAAGCAGACTTTACGGCGGACTTGGTCCGGCGTACTGGATTTCGTTGGACAATTCGATGTGTGTGGGCTCCAGTGGACTTTGTTTGCTCAAAAGTTGGACGGACTTAGATTTGAAACACGTTTTAAATCTATCCGTCGAACTTGAGTCCGGTCGAAAAGTCCGCTCATCTGTATGCTAGTTCGACGGACAAAAAGCCACGCTGGGGCAGCTATTGGCTACTGGCTATGAACTTCCTTGTTTTAGTCCGGTCATACGTCATCACGTACGAATTCAACAGACTTTGGTGGATTGTGTGTAGGCAAGTCCGTTCATTCCTGAAAGTCCGTCGAAAAGTCCGTCGAAAAGTCTGCCGAAAAGTCTGCCGAAAAGTCCGCTCGTGTGTACGTGGCATTACTCTTTTATTTTTTTTAAAAAACTTGATTTGGTGTTACATAGTCACAATTCATGCGTGTCTTCACACTGCAGCATGGTGTGTTGCACTGCAGTTTCCACACTGCACTGCAAATCATACCAGCATTGTGGTGTAAACGGGTCACATAGAAAACTATTGTTTTCTATGCTCCCTAGCGGTGGCTTGCATTTATCCAGTGCAGAAAAAAAAAAAAAAAAAACAACACAGGTCACTGCACTTTGTGTGAAGCAGCCCTTACATGTCAGTAAGTACATTGCTACGTTTCAGGAGACATTTCAGACATAAAAAAGGTACACTTTTCAGAACTCTTGGCACCATTACCACTTCTAAATGTTCCCTATATCATAGCAAATCAGGGGCGGACTGACCATTCGGGCACTCGGGCACTGCCCGAGTGCCCCATGCCACTAAGGGGCCCCATCAGGGTTGCCAGCCTCAATAAAACCAGGGGCAGTATGTAAAAATCTGTGTTTTTTTTTTTAAATCCCAAGATTATAGCTGCCCCGCCTCTCCAGTACCTTTTCAGTGCGTGTATGTGTATTCTGTGTGTGTATACTGTGTGTGTATATTGTGTCTCTGTGTGTGTGTGTGTGTGTATACTGTGTGGCCCCATAATCTATTGCCCGGGGGCCCCATAATCTCTTATTGCCTGGGGGCCCCATAATCTCCTATTGCCCGGGTGCCCCATAATCTCCTATTGCACGGGGGCCCCATGAGTTGTCAGTCTGCCCCTGTAGCAAATCTTCAGAGTTCAGGTCTACTTTGATCCTGATTGACATAATATAATTGCAGTTATAATAAATCATTTTCTGTATTCTGAGTTGAAAATAGTTTCCAAAAATACCAGCTACAGGCGGCAGTTGTTTTCCTGAAAGCTTTATTTTCCTATGTGTATTAATCATGAAAAATCCTCTAGAAGTAACTTGGAAACAGATCCTGTCCAATCTTGGCCAATTGTCATGGGATTCAAACAGAAATCTGCACATCATACAGAATCCTAATGCATTTGCCAGTTACTTGCAAACAATGTCTACAGGTCTAGACTTGTACACAATCTGTTAAAGGATAAGTCCACTTATGACCAGGATTCATGTTACACCCATATTTAAAGAAAAAAAACTATGCTTGTGTGTAAGCCCAAAACTAAAAGTGCATCAATTATAGTGTATAAAGTAATATACAAGAAGCAGCAGCTCTACTAGGAAATAATTTTCACAGTAAATCTCCAATATCAATATATTAAGCTGTGCTAAGAAAATATAAACAAATATAAATAATAATAAATGATCAAGTGTGCATGTATTACGCATAAATACAAAAACATTCTACAAAGATGAAAATATAAAAAAAACAAAAGTCCACGTGATAAAGAGTCCTCTTATTCAGTACTCATATCAGAGTCACAACAGAATAGTTGTCCATCACAAATGCGTTGAGAAACCTGTGCATCAAAAACTGCCACCTCAATGGTAAAAATGCAAGCTTACCAGTTATAAAACTACCCCCTAGTTAAAGAGAAGTCATAAAAAGTGTATATGTTATAAAGTGTATTGGGGTCACCCCAAGTCTGCTGGCACTCTCCATAGGTAACAGGAATCTTTATAGATATCCTCCCCATGTCACCACCCCAACAGCGCTCATATGGGAACATAGAAGCAGACAGTCCACATAATGGAAAAACCTAACAAAAGACGTATTCAATTTATTACACCTACATCAGCATATTAAAATATTATGCAATGTAAACCTCTTTCCCCGGCAAATAAAGCAATCCGCCTGCACTTTACGGGAATGCAGGAACGTGCTGATGCACAGATTTCTCAACGCATTGGTGATGGTCAACTATTCTTTGTGACTCCGATATGAGCACTGAATAGGAGGACTCTTTATTATGTGGACTTTTATTTTTTCATCTTTGTAGAATTTTTTTGTTCCATTTCCATTATTTATATTTTCTTAGCTCAATATATTGATACACCCATATTTAAGGTGTAACATGAAACGTGGTCACATTCTGCAGCCCCGCCACCCTCAAACTGCCCTCCCTTACCCAAATCAAGGTTTCTTCTTCCCTTGGCATCCTATATTTTTATTTTTTTCAGCACCACTATGTGTGACCACACCCACACAGAGCGGTGTCATCCATTCACAGACTTATTCACATGGATCTGTGAATGGAAAATGACAAGTCCCATCTACCACCATAGCAGAGGGACTCCCAGATCAAATTTGCTCACAAATGTCGTGACATCACCATACTCGTCGTTCATTCATTACTCCCTCCAGCTCCATAACTGAGTGTCTGTACCTCGTATGGACCTGGGGCTGGAGGAACAGTCTGCAGGAGCTGATTGTGGTGGCAATATTTTGCCGGCTCCAATGTAAACACTTAATAAATGCATTTTTTCCCCCCTTTTTTCAACATGAGTGCGTTTATTTATTTATTACAAAAGATGGAATATGCCCTTAAGAGAGAAGTTTGGGATTTATAAAAAATAAACAAGCACTCAGGCCTGGTTTACACCTATGCATTTTTTAGTGCGTTTTCAGTTTTGCAGAAACACACTACAGTCTATTTAACATGGTTTCCTATGGATGTAGTTCACATCTGTGCATTTTATGGAAAGGGCCAGGGACTTTCAAAAGAGAGTATTGAAAAACGCAAAATGCACCTGCAATATGCAAACTGCAACCTGCAGTCAGGCCTCATACTCACCTAGGTGGATCCGATGCTGCTTCTGTCCCCCGCCAGCTCTGCAGTGAGAACTGAGCAATCAAACACCACTGATCGCTCAGTTCTCCCCCTCAGCTATGAGCAGAGAGTCATGATTGTCAGCCAGCGGCTCTCTGCTCTGTCCTCCAGCCCACCAGTGAGCACTGGGCTGTGGAGGGGGCAGGTGGAGCTTTGAGAGGCTGAGCCAGGTGCTGGTCCAGGGTTCTGGGTGGATACTAACCATATGGTTAGAATCTTTTCAGAGCTTGGACTTGCTAAGTGACGTCAGCCGACAGCGGGCTTTATCCCACTGTCGGCTGAAAATGGGTCACAGGAGTGCAGGACGAATTGCACTTATCGTGATCCATAGGGGAATTTTGGCCTAAAGAAGCTTTGGCCATACTTCTCCTTTACCCTAGATCCGAATCTAGTGCTGGGAAAAACAAGTCCCTGCACTATTTTCTGTGCGAATCCAATGCGAGTTCAGCCATACAACTGTATGGCTGAACTTGCATTGCTCAGAGATCGCATGTGATCGGCACCTGCGGCGCAGGTGCGAATCACATGCGATCTCTGAGATCGTGCTACTCTGAACCCAGGCTTAAGAGGATAATGAAGCAGGCATTTCTATACCCAGCAGTGGTAATTTATACAGGTAAGGTGATCTGGTCATACCTTCCAGGTTTCTGAGAAAGAACATCTTTAGAGCAAAGTAGTTCAGGCAAAGAACACGTCATGCTTTCCTAGTTACACAGGGCACAAAAATGTAGTATACAAAAGATGACTGGCCAAACCCACAAGTTCTTTTTCACTTCTGCATTTCCTTTTCCAATATAACGAATGCAGTAATTTAGGAGGTTGGTTAGAAAGTTTAGAGCAGTTAAAAAAAATTTACAAGCTCTTCATACTTGGCTGATTCAATGCCAGAAGCTATATTATCATCCTTTCTTTACGATACATGCCAAGTAAAAGCATGTGCAAAAGGTGTGGCTGAATTTGCATTCCACCTGCCGCATACCTTTAAACAACCACCTACAAGTGCATACCCTTTGTGAATAGATAGAAAGGCACACAGCTGTGACCAATTGTGCAACCCTCCTGCTTTACTGTATGAAGAGCATGAAGGTTGTAGTTTAGCCCCATAAACACCCTAGAACAGGGGCCTCAAACTGCCGGCCCACCAGCTGTAGCGAAACTACAAGTCCCATCATGCCTCTGCCTGTGGGAGTCATGCTTGTAACTGTCAGCCTTGCAATGCCTCATGGGACTTGTAGTTTTGCAACAGCTGGAGGGCTGTCAGTTTGAGACCCCTACCCTAGAAGGCCGTAAGCTCCTGCCTATTTGTGGGAGGCTTTCGGATAACCCGCCTCCGAGACCAGTCATGATAGAGTCCCGAGAACATGCAGATTTCAGTTATTCCTTTACAGATTATTGGTTTAGAGATAAGCATCCTAGAATTTTTCCATACATTCCAACGTGTGCGTCGATACCTAAAATGTGTAGCATAATCGCTGTCTTCAGGGGTTTAAAACATTTTTTTTTTATATGTGTTACTTTGATTTTTAAAGCTTTTTTTACTTCAATTTTGTTGCTATCACATAGGAGGCTAGCAAGCCCCCTATGTGTTTGCAAATAAGGAGGGTCTCATTTAAGAGACATCAGGGATATAGTAGACCCCTAATGTCACTTCTGTACCCCACTGAAGCTGATCAACCACAGATCGTGCATGCTAAGCTTCTTCCCTTGTCAGCACTGCTGGGGAACGACAAAGCTGAAACCAAAAGTCTGAAATGCTTGATGCTTCCAGCTTCATTCACCAGTGGGATGATCAGCAAAGCATTCTCTGATTGGACAAGATGGAGAGCAAGACCTCACCTCTCCCAATCAGAGAACGCTTTGCATTCATTCACATAATGCAAAGATTTCTCTGAATGGCGTCAATGCCAAGTAATCAACCTCTTGTGTTCATTCAAGATGCAGAAGTGCAGCCGCTCAGCATGGGACCTAAAAGCTAGTGAAGATCATTGGAGTAGCACTGTCTACTTTCAGGGGCATTGACCAGGTTGGCTGATACTCCCTCCTCTCTTCTGAGCTCCTGTCAATGGATAAGACACCTTTAGCCATTTTTGAAACCTGAACAGTAAATATTAATGAATTTTAGTGAAAATTTTTTTTTTACATTTTTAATGGTGTGGGTGTTTATTTTCCTTATCAAACACACAAGGTACCCCTAAAACCAGTTCTCAAGGGAAGAGGCAACAACACACCTACTTGCCCCACCCCACCCCATGGAAAGAAAAAGAAGGGGGGGGGTAGGTAGTACAAGCCACCATCTTGCTGGTAAATTCTTTCCTGGGTACCGAAGAGCCTGGTGCCTGTCCACGCCTGGAACCAATGGTTTTGAAGGGGGACCTCCTTCTCAAAGCACCTCTTCAATGCTGAAGGGCATGTGGGCTGGTAGTAGCTTAGTAAAAAATATTTTTACTTCTACTGTACAAGCGAGATTTGACAGTTGTTTTACTGAAATCCCTATGTATTCTGTTTAAAACTGCTGCATATAAGACAGACACCAACAAACTAAAGTATGACAGTCTGCATACCATCTAGCAGATTTCATTCTGGTTCATGGCAGGTCCCACCCAATCTCTGCGCCAGGGTTCACCCCAACCACTCCATTGTGGTGAAGGTTTCGGCAGCACAGAAAGAAGAACATATCTCCATCGATTTAGACATAAAGGGAATAGGAATCCAATGAAAGAGGTCACATGGGAGGGGTTGGATTTACTGTGGCTGGATTTCAGCTTTAATTTGAAAACATTTAACATATACAAAAATTATTACATTAAAAAAAAAAAAAATTAAGCTAAATATATGGGTATACATTATGCATCTTCCAATCCATTGTACTTGAATTGATACTATAGCAGGGATATGCAATTAGCGGACCTCGGCTGTTGCAAAACTACAAGTCCCATCATGCCTCTGGGTGTCATGCTTGTGGTTGTCAGAGTCTTGCTATGCCTCATAGGACTTGTAGTTCTGCAACAGCTGGAGGTCCGATAATTGCATATCTAGTGTGTGACCCACTGTATTCAAACCACCTTTTAACTTGCAATAAAATGCAGGATAGAAAAAAAAATATATGACTTCAGCTCATCCCCGACAATTATAACCCTTTGTGACACTTGCAACACCCTCTTGGATTGTAATTGCTTATGAGCAAGGCCCTCTTAACTCTCCTGTATTTTATTGTAGTGTAACTGTACTGTAAAAAAAATAACTGCAGTTCTCTTTAGAAGAAAAATATGATTAACAATTCCTAGTATCCAGGCACTGAACCCCACCTATAGGGCTTCTTTGCCTTATAACGTGAAATTCAATTTCTAGGCCATATCACCACTACTGCCTAAAACAGTGACAGCAAACCTTGGCACCCCAGATGTTTTGGAACTACATTTCCCATGATGCTCACCTACACTGCAGAGTGCATGAGCATCATGGGAAATGTAGTTCCAAAACATCTGAGGTGCCGAGGTTGACCATCACTGGCCTAAAACGTGACACTGCCAGAGCTGCAGATGAGAGTCGGGTACAGGATTTTGTACAAAATGTTTTGAACCCTATATTCCTAAAGAACTGAAATTTTCAGCTTGTGTGCCATGTACTGTATGAAGAAATACAATCAAACAAAGCACAGTTTACAACTGTAGCAATACATTTTATAGAATAAGATGTAACAAGAAATATGTAAAGAGGAGTAGTTCTGTATGTAACGGCAGTTAGTATAATGCAAAGGAAAGCATACAAGGACCTGAAAATCAGAACAAACCAGAAATTCAGGACTTAAAAGTAAATAACTTTACAAACAGTACTCAGCAGTGAGCTCAGCATTCTTTCAGAAGTTACAACTGTCCAGATACTTTTGTAAAAGATATATTTCCCTCCAGGCAACACAATACCACCGACTGGAAAAAAATCTACATTTATGTTCCAGTATTGGACTAACATGGTATTTGCACTCTAACGACATTCATGTTTTAAAAGGGCCAGTCCTTTCAAAATGGATAACCATATCAGTAGATGCCTAAGGATCATGGGTAATAAAAATGCACTTATACCAAAGTATGGAAGCTTCCATTGCAAACATCTCCTGAAAATACAAGGTTACCATGCTGTTTCAATGGTTTCAGTGATTTCTGACTCATGGACCTAGACATGAGACTATGCAGGTGTATTCTGGAGTCCTAACAGGAAGAAGCCAGCATATCATATGTCTAGAACTGAAACAGGGCTGGGCTTTCTATATCAAACTCTACCCAAAACTGTCTAGAAGTAGATAATTAAAGGTTTGCTCCTCCACATAATTTATTAAGTTCTATGCAATCCAGTTATGACTGAGAAGGAGATCTTCAGCTGGCCACCTAAAGTCACCTGTTGAAGTGAATTCCCCTTGAATTTTTTTATGGAGAATCCAGTATAGACCAAGACATATTGAAAGCAGAGTATAAATATAAAAAGAATACTCATGTACTGGTAACACTGATGGCTTGGTCTGACCCAGCTAAATCAATACTGGGGAGATCTACCTGAAGGGATCCCAAAGACCAGGACATTGTCTGCTTGACTGAGAATGAGAACATTTTGGGTGTAGTGTAACTGGTTTACAACCACTGTACACAGTAGAGTGGACAGGCCTCAACAACCACCCATCGCATGTAGAAGTCACTGTGTAATTCTGGGGCGTACTCCATCAGCACCCCCAGAACTGTGACCAAGCTGTCACCATCAACTCATGGTTACATACTGACAACCAGAAGCCAATAGGCTGGGCTCCCGATTACATCAGCAACGTGCAGCCAATCACAGAGCAAAAGGAACAGAAGCCCCCCCCTACAGGCCTTAGGCATCAGAACCCTTGTAAAGCACCAGCTGCAGCCAACATAAAGGGGTTAAACATTCTTTTGTGCATTTTTTTTTTGTAGGAGATAGTTTTAGTAAAGCTGGCCATAGACTAATCGAATCTCATCAGGTTCAGAAGGGACTCCCTGAGATTCTAATCATGTATGGACAGGCTGAATGTAGCCAAATTGTTTGATCAGTCAACTTGGGTACAACCAGCATGTCGGATTTTTCATGCGATTATTGTCATAGCTGCTAGCAATAATCACTGTGTTCTTTAGGCAGGGACAGCTTCCCCCGCAATGGGAGAGATTCCCCCATCAACACCGTGGGGATGGCAGGAAAGAAAATCGCTCCGTCTATGGCTGGCTTAACTGTGCAAACAAACTAAAAACAATCTTCTATAATATTTCTGTGAAGGTTCTCATTTAGCCATGGTGCAGTAGCTAGTAGTAGTCACATTCATACTGTACTGCATACTAGTACATTATATTATGACTTAAACCTGCAAGGGGCCCATTTTTGTTGTTTTCAACCATGATTTTACTACTGCTTTAATATAGAATATAATGGGATGTGTAGATGTTGATTGTCCAGGAACAGGGTGGCATGGGTGGTGTGAAAATTGTGGAACTGAAAATAAAAGCTTCTATTATGATATGACTAGGAAACTCAACAGGTTTTTTTAAAATGCTTTCATTTTCAGTCTGATGAGTTAATCCAAGATTTGTATCGCTTTCTTTTTGCTAATAGCAACATATAGATACAATGACTAACAATGAATATGTCAACTGTGTATCTTAAAGTGTATCCGCTAACAATACATTTTTCATATTTGCTCCCTTTTGATCTGTTAAACATAATGTATGACTAAAGCATTTTATTGTATGTTCAACAAATGCAAAGAAAAAACAAAAAAAAACAAAAAACTGTTCACCCAGCTGATAACTTCTTGTACTCAGCCTTTGAAATGTTGTCAGTTAACATTGTTCCCTGCTATCTATGTGGACTATAAAACACCTCCCCCTGTTATGAAGAAGAGAGGGAGGTATTATGTAGTTCTAAAACACTCCCTGTCCTAGGGTGACAACGCTGCTGTGAAAGGTTGTCAGCCTAGGGCAGGAAGTGGGTTAATGGCAGGATTACCAGGTTAAAAATAAAGGGAAAAATAGTGTGAAAAAAGAAGACTTAGGCCCCATACACACTATTAGATTTTCTGCAGAATCTTGTCTTCAGATTTACCAAAACCATACATTAGGAGGTTAAACCTTAAGGCCCCTTTCACACGAACGATCCATTCAGGTCCGCCTGTCAGTTTTTTTAGGCGGACCTGAACGGACCCTCCATAGACCTCTATGGAGCGTCAGATGTCAGCGGTGACATGTCCACTGACATCCGACCCGCTTCGATCCGAAAAAAAGTAACGGAGGAAAACCCTACTTTTCCATCCGTTTTTGGATCGGATCGGGTGATGACGGACTCTATGGTCCGTCATTATCCGATCCCCCATAGGGGAGAGCGGCACTGTGACAGGTCCATCGCTGCACAGTGTGTAGGGACGGACCTGTCATCTTCCTGCTCAGCGGGGATCGGCAGAGCGATCCCCGCTGAGCAAGCGGATGTTCACGGGGCGGATCATCATGGATCCGTCCCATGTGAAAGAGCCCTAAGAGTTTCAATTTGTATCCAATCAGGCAGGCCCTTGCACTACATGGTTTTGGTAAATTTGAAGACAAAAATCTGCAGAAAATCTAATAGTGTGTATGGGGCTTAATGCAGTAAGGACCAGTAAGCTGCAATAATATATATTGTTGTTCTTGGGTATATAGGTTAAAGCTATATAAAAACGGTAGACCCGACAGCCCCAAGGGTAGCCACCCACACTCTATATTTAAGGCAATTGTCTATCAAACAATTTTAAAGTGATTCAGAAGCACTCCTGGGTCTCGAAACTGTATATTTCATAGTGTAAAAAATATTTGTATTTTCAGGATCCATTTGAAAATAAGGCTCAAGTGGGAGGGGGCAGGGACACAGACCTGCTGGTTAGGGCACGTCCATACAAGAGTAGTCTTCCTCAATGTGTGAAGGCATGTAGAAAAATGTCAGGTAACAATGTTCTTTTTTTGAACTCTGTTCATTGCGTAATTAAACTGCTCAAACTTGAGTTTCAATATTACCATGTCGTTTCTTATATTGTAAGTGCCCAAAAATATTTAATAAAAACTAAAAAAAAATAATATATATTTTTTTATATTTATCAATATGTGTCATTTCCTAAACATCTGCATTCTAGCATTCAAGATTTTCTGAGAGCCCTTGTAAAGGCAGAAGGTTTTTTTTTTTTAGCTTAATGTGATTAAAAAATCCTTCTGTGTGCAGCAGCCCCCCTAATACTTACCTGAGCCCATCTCGATTCAACTATGTCTGGGACTCCCCTCCTCATTGGCTGACACAGCAGCGGGAGTCAATGGCACTTCGCTGCTGTCAATCAAGGTCAGTGAACCAATGAGGAGAGAGGGGGCGGGGCCGGGCCTCACTTCTGTGTCTGTGTCCCATAGCAAGCTGCTTGCCGTAGGGGGCACTCAACAGGAGGGAGGGGCCAGGAGCATCGAAGAGGGACCGGAGAAGAGGAAGACCCGGACAGCTCTGTGCAAAACCACTGTGTCAAAGCAGGAAAGTAGAACATAACATGTTTGTTATTTATTTATTTTTTAAACGAGACTTTAGTATCACTTTAATGCAGAAAATGCATTAGGCCTCTTTCACACGGACTGTCCGTTCAGGTCCGTCTGTCAGTTTTTTAGGCGGACCTGAACGGACACTCCATGGAGGTCTATGGAGCGTCGGATGTCAGCGGTGACATGTCCACTGACATCCAACCCGCTCCGATCCGAAAAAGTGTAACGGAGGAAAAACCTACCTTTCCATCTGTTTTTGGATCGGATGACGACGGACTCTACGGTCCATCATTACCCGATCCCCCATTGGGGAGAGCGGCGCTCTGACTGTCATCTTCCTGCTCAGCGGGGATCGGCGGAGTGATCCCCACTGAGCAAGCAGATGTTCACGGGGCGGATCATCACTGATTCCCATGTGAAAGAGCCCTTAGGGTAAAAAAAACTTTAGCCGTTACAAGTTGTAACTTACAACCTCTTTAGGTGGAGTTACATTTTTTTTGGCTGTGCTCCAAGGGACATAACTCACCTATAACAAAGTGTGTCCCATGTCATGCTGGCTGCTACTTAGTGTGGAAATCTTCCCTGCATTGGATACCCCCACAGTAATGATATTCCAGTGCTACAGGGTTAAAAGAGATGTGTGGGAATTTTGTTTAATCATACTTACCTCAAGCTGAGGCTGCATCTGTCCCCCCGCTGTCTGCAACACTTTGAACCAAGTGATCAAACACCGCTGAACGCTCGGTTTTCACAGCTCCCTGACTGACAGTCATTAGCTCATTGCTTTGCCCCCCCCCTGCGCTCACTGGAGCGCTGAGCTGTGAGCGGCCGGCTCAGGCTCTCAGTGGCTCACTGAGAGGCTGAGCCGGGTGCTGGTCCAGACATTTGGGGCGGATCCCAACCACATGGTTGCGTTCTTTCCCGAGTCTGGACCGACTCTGAGTCTTCAGCACGCTGTCTGCTGAAAATGAGTCACAGGAGTGCAGAACGAACTGTGATCCATAGGAAAAGTACAGCCAATCCGAGCGTTGGATGTATTTCTCCTTTAAGATCAGCAGCTGCAAGTGTGAAGCATTAGTGTCATTTGCCAGCCACTTTGTCCTCTCTCGCCCATTCACTAAACACATACTATTCTTTCCCAGAATGTAACTCTGATTAATTATTAAGGCTCGCGTACACTTGCGGTTAGAGGGCGGTAGAGCTGCACAATTAATCGTTATTGCAATTTTTTCCCCGTTGCAATCTTGACAAAGTATTTCCCAATTCTTTCTATGCAGAGAATTCTCTCTGCTCTGCTGAAACCAACAGCCGTCAAAAGAAAGGAAAAAAAAACAAACAAAAAACGTACTGTATAAACATTGTAACGATTTGTCCTTTAGATCAAAGGAATACACTTTAGTGAAGTTTAACCACTTAAACCTTTTTCTGACATTCGTTGGTTTCAAGTTAAAATCTTTTTTTTTTTTTGCTAGAAAATTACTTAGAACCCCCAAAAAGATAGACAGACAGACAGACAGACAGACAGACAGACAGACAGACAGACAGACAGACAGACAGACAGACAGACAGACAGACAGACAGACAGACAGACAGACAGACAGACAGACAGACATGTTTTTAGTAGAGAACCTAGAGAATAAAATGGTGGTTGTTGCAATTTTTTTTATGTCACACTGTATTTGCGCAGCAGTCGTTCAAATGCAAATTTTTTGAGAAAAAAATTACACTTTAATGAATTTAAAAGAAAACGGACCAGTAAAGTTAGCCCAATTTTTTTTTTTGTATAATGTGAAAGATTTTACGCCGTGAGAATCATGATCTTTTTATTTGAGCAGAAAAATAATCATTCTCATTTTGGCCAGAATCGTGCAGCTCTAGAGGGCGGTAAAACGAAGTGGCTGAGACACATTTTTTTACCAACCGACTATAAATGGAACTGAAATCCCCAATACCTTTCAGTGGTCCAACGTCCCTCACTGACGTCAACATCGTGCTGGGCTATGGCTGTGTTCATTGGCTGTACACCATGGAATGATGTCACTCCTTTGCATGCGCAGGAGTTCAGTCCTCCAGGATCTGTGCTGAAATGTAAACTGAGCTGCTCTAAAGAAGACTGCGAGGAGGCAGAGTTATTTTATTGCAGAAAATACATTGCACGTCTCTTCTGCAATAAAGAGCCTGCCTGCTCACTCCTTTTAAAAAGGAGGTTTTTATTCCGCTTTATGCAGAGAGGGTTGTACACACAGATGTGGCTGGGAAGCAAATGATACCTCTTGTAGCGAACCTATTCCAGTAAATGAAAGCATGCTTCAACCATGTGCATTGCACGCAGTTGGGACAAAGAGGTTAAATCAGGTAGGGAGGAGGTGACATAGGACTGCAAGTGTAAACTAAGCCTTACATCACTGAAAATTTCCTGTCTGAAATGAAATTTACTGAGACTAGCAAAAAAAAAAAAAAAAAAAAAAAAAAAAAAAAATCACAATTCGCTATGAAGTATATATAGCTGCTAAAATTATTGTATATACTCACATCACTATATCAGTCCCTTTAGTCCTAGAGAGTACAATGGAAAATAACAAGGGACTTGACAGTACTTGAATTACAGTGCTTAGCTGAGGTCTCATTCACACTGGCAGTGACAAACCTGCATTTATATCCTTTTACAGGACATTTCTAAATGTATATAAATGCATGTAAATAACATGTGTTAGGTGTAGCTGCGTTTATAATGAATTTTGTGTGTCCAGGGGCAGATTAGAAATATTCAGATTAACCAAACACACGTCATCATGAGTGTACTCAGGTAAAGGCGTGTACACATGAGAACTTGATCTGGGAGGCATAATGTTTATACCTCATTTACACAGTTAATGATATACAAGTGTTTATATGACATTTTTAAATGTAGCTACAGTAAATGCATGTGATGCAATATATTGCAGCTTACCAGTCATTAGATGTGGTGGCTCCATTGTTTTTTTTTTGTTTTTTTACTTTTCTCGCTCTGTTTTCACCTGGTGATCTGACCAGTAACACACCTCCTGTATTAGAGTGCCCCCACTCTGGACAAAGGAGCACATGGGGGCACATTTGGATAGTAGCAATGTCAATTTGGAGGGGAGTATTAGATGGACTAGCAGATTTAGATACATTAAGCACCCTTTCACACTGAGGTAGTTTTCAGGCGTTTTAGCGCTAGAAATAGCGCCTGTAAACTGCCTCCCATGCCGCCTAAATGTGAAAGCTTGAGAGATTTCACACTGGGGCAGTGTGCTTGCGGGACGTTAGAAAAAGTCCTCCAAGCAGCATCTTTGGGGCAGTTTGGGAGTGCTATATATAAAATGCCCCTGCCCATTGCAATGAATGGGCAGCGCTTCGCAAGCACCACAACACGGGCAGTTTTAACCCCCTCTTCGGCCGCTAGCGAGCGGCGCTTTAGCGCTAACGCATGGGTGGCCCCCTCCCAATGTGAAAGGGGTCAAACAAACTAAAGCTAAACTACAGCTCACCCTGCAGTTATACAAGCTGTTACAGCAAGCTTTTTTTTTTTTCCTTTAGGCTAGGTTCACACCTACGCAGGTTGTGGTTGATGCATTTTTCCATGTTTTGGATGCATTTTGCATTTTTGGGAGCTGTCTGTCATGCAGCAGAAACCAGCAAAAACGCATTAAAAAAAAAGCAAGTACTGTGTTTTTAATGCATTTCCTCTGCAGTCAATGGAACCAAAAACAAAACCTGCTGCGAGCAAAAAAAAAAAAAAAGTCCTTGACCCTTTCCAAATAACACACCAGTTAAAAAACGTACAGACATGAACACGTCCCATAGGAAATCACGTTAAAATGGACTGTTGTGCATTTCTGCAAAAACGGAAAACGCACTGCAAGACACATAGGTATAACAAATGTTTGCTTTTGGATTTAATACTGCTTTAAATAGTACAATTCACACTGAGCATACCTGCGTTTAGGTACGGTCAGTTTAGCTGCATTTAAAGTAGAATTCTAGGATACTGACTGGACACTCTGAATATATATATATATATATATATATATATATATATATATATATAAATAAATAAAATGTATAAATGCATGTTCATTAAGGGGTCATTTGGACGGGTGCCCATCCTCTGTGCATAGCCGCTGGCAGATGCCTGTGCATCCACGTCAGAGCTGCATGCTGGCAGCCCACAGAAGAGGGTGCATGGACATTTACTTCTATGGACTGCCAGCATGCAGCTCCAAGGTGGCATCTGCCAGCGGCTCTGTACAGTGAATAGGTATAAAGCTGTAGTAAACCACGGCCTTTCAAAGAAAAAGAAAAAAATCCCCTGCAAGGCAATGGCATATTTTGCTAGTATACATCGCATATTAAAACATTATGAAATACTTACCTTGGAATGAAGCCCTCCAGCGGTGCGCTATCACTACTGAGAGAGCTTCCATCTTCATCCGGTCTTCCTTCTGGGTTCGCTGGCTACGTTTCCTTGAATGGCTGAGCCGCGATGCCATACCACCCATGCATGCACACAGGAGTCACAGTTTACGCCACAGAGCTCTGAAGGGATGGCACGGGTATGCCGTCCCTTCAGAGCAAATGCGCCGGTTACATCACCAGCTGAAACCACTGTGAATATCTCCTAAACACCGCAAGTTTAGGATTCACTGTACCTACAGGCAAGTCTTATAGGCTTACCTGTAGGCACAAGTCCAAAAGCGGAGTTTACTACCACTTTAATCGCCCACCTGAATGAATCCTGGGGAAAGTGATATGTGATCTATAAAGTTTCTTTATACTTCCTAGATATTTTCACCCATATTTAAATAAATGAAACAGGAAAGTAGTATTCTCAGATGCGTTCCCCAGCGTTTAGCCTAGTAGCCATAGCGTGACTGAAGCCTGAGGCTTGCAGACAAAGACTAAGACGGCAGCAGTAGATGTCACCCACCTGTAGACTGGCTTGCCATAGCACTCAGTGAGGAGACCCTTGTTATGGAAGGAAGGTGGCTGCACTCTCTTGTCACAGCTCAGCCTCAGTGCGCTTTCTCTGTACAATACTTCCTATGTATTAGTTTGAACATGTCTTTGTCTCTCTGGTTACTTCCTGTAAACAGCACTCTCCTCCCTGCTCAGCTCTCCCCTCCCCTCCTACTCCTTCTATTCTGGCTCTGCTGTCTTCAATGTACTCACCCTGGTTAGCTTTCACTGGACACCGCTGTCCTGAGCTGACACCTTCCAGTCACACAGGAATGTCTATCTATATACAAATAAAGGTCTCTATGACCACTAGAAGGACACTGACTTCGCTAGAATAGAATATCATGCAAAAGTTCATTTATTTCACTAATGCAACATAAAAGGTGAAACTAATATGTGAGAAAGACTCATTACATGCAAAGCAAGATAGTTCAAGCCATGATTTGTCATAATTATGAGTATTATGGCTCAAAACCCCAAATCCACAATCTCAGAAAATTAGAATATTGTGAAAAGGTGCAATATTCTAGGCTTAAGCTGGCCATACACCATACAATTTTCCTGTTCAATTTTCTTTAGATTTACCTTCAACTATGTAGTACAAGGGCCTGCCTGCTTGCATCCAAATTGAAAGTGTTTAGGTTTGACCTCCTATTATATGGTTTTGGTAAATCTAAAGGAAAGTTGAACAGGAAAATTGAATAGTGTATGGCCAGCCTTAGTGTCCCACTCTAATCAGCTAATTAAGCCATAACACCTGCAAAAAGGGTTCCTGAGCCTTTAAATGGTCTCTCAGTCTGGTTTAGTAGGAATCACAATCATGGGAAAGACTGCTGATCTGACAGTTGTGCAGAAAACCATCATTGACACCCTCCATAAGGAGGGAAAGCCTCAAAAGGTAACTCCAAAAGAAGTTGGATGTTCCCAAAGTGCTGTATCAAAGCATATTAATAGAAAGTTATGTGGAAGGGAAAAGTGTGGAAGAAAAAGGTGCACAAGCAGTAGGGATGACTGCAGCCTGGAGAGGATTGTCAGGAAAAGACCATTCAAAAGTGGTGGGGACTTTCACAAGGAGTGGACTGAGGCTGGAGTCAGTGCATCAAAAGCCACCACACATAGACTGATCCTGGACATGGGCTTCAAATGTTGTATTCCTCTTGTCAAGCCACTCCTGAACAACAAACAACGCCAGAAGCGTCTTACCTGGGCTAAAGAAAAACAGACCTGGTCTGTTGCTAAGTGGTCCAAAGTCCTCTTTTCTGATGAGAGTAAATTTTGCATCTCATTTGGAAACCAAGGACCCAGAGTATGGAGGAAGAATGGAGAGGCATGCACTGCAAGATGCTTGAAGTATAGTGTGAAGTTTCCAGTCTGTGATTTGAGGAGCCATGTCATCTGCTTTTGTTGGTTCACTGTGCTTCATTAAGTCCAGGGTCAACGCAGCCATCTACCAGGAGATTTTGGAGCACTTCATGCTTCCTTCCACAGACGAGCTCTATGGGGATGCTGACTTAATTTTCCAGCAGGACTTGGCACCTGCCCACACTGCCAAAAGCACCAAAACCTGGTTCAATGACTGTGGGATTCCTGTGCTTGATTGGCCAGCAAACTCGCCTGACCTGAACCCCATAGAGAATCTAATGGGGCATTGCCAAGAGAAAGATGAGACATGAGACCGAGCAATGCAGAAGAGCTGAAGGCCACCATTGAAGCAACCCGGTCTTCCATAACACCTCAGCAGTGCCACAGGCTGATAGCTTACATGCCACACCGCATTGAGGCAGTAATTGCTACAAAAGGGACCCAAACTGAGTACATATGCATGCTTATACTTTTCAGAGGTCCAATATTGTTCTATGTACAATCCTTTGTTTTATTGATTGCATGTAATATTCTAATTTTCTGAGATTGTGGATTTGGGGCTTACATGAGCTGGAAGCCATAATCATCACAATGATGACAAATCACGGCTTGAACTATCTTGCTTTGCATATAATGAGTCTATCTCATATATTAGTTTCACTTTTTAAGTTGCATTAGTGAAATAAATGAACTTTTGCACGATATTCAAATTTTTCGAGTATCACCTGTAGGGTGTGACTTGCCCAGAAGGCTTACCTTTCCTCCATCATTCTGGCTTTTCTAGATAACCGACAATAGATAAACGCACGTTGAGTCAATATTTCAAAGCATATTTATGGAGTAAACTGTCTTCACTTCCGTGAAATGATATTTTAAAACACTCTCAAGTTACTTAAAGCCAAGCAAACTCCAGTTGATTCCCATATCGCACAAGTGTGAACCCAGGCCTAGGCTTCATTCACACGGCCGTAAAAAACGCATATACAAGCGTTTTTTAATTACGAGTCTAAAAACACTGCATTGTTTTCAATGGAGGCATTCACGCAGGTGCGCAAACATGAGCTGCTTTCAGATCTGTAACACAAGATCCAAACATCAGCTTCTAAGAACATATGCTTACGCATATAGAGTAATAGAGTGGCGAGGAATTAGAACACCTGTCTGGGCCCCTGTTAATCTGATTGAACATTCTTCTAGCCCAGTACACATTATGAGTTTTTTTTTCCCTTCAACCCAGCGGGTTGAAAAAAAAATCTGTCAGCTCCATTCGGAGCCGCTGTACTAACAATCCAATGTTAGTACAGCGATCTCCCCTGCTGAGCTGTTGTGTTCTGACAGGGGGTTGCCCCAAACCCCCGTCAGAACACTGCGTTCAGCGCTCTCAGCCATTGGCTGAGAGCTCTGATTGGGAGGCGGTCAGCTGCTGGTTTTCCAGCATCTTCGTCCAACAAAAGCTGGCTTCTGTCCAATCAGCAGCCATACACACATGCCGAATGTTCAATAAAAAACAGCCAATGTCGTCCGGCATTCGGCCTGTGTGTACGGGGTTTTAGGCCTGGTTCAAACCTATGCGTTTTTTGGTGCTTTTTGCTTTTCTATGGGACACGTTCACATCTATGCTTTTTTCAGTCACTGCGGTTTTGGAAAGGGTCAGGGACTTTTTTTAAATGCAACACGGTGCTTTTTTTGGTTCAATAGACTTCCATGGAGAAGCTGCAGAAAAGCATGTAGTGCGATTTTTGCCGTGATTTGCATTTTTATGCTTTGTTTTTCTTGGCCAATTTGTTGTTGGGCAGATTAAAAACCACAAATTCGTGGTAAAAACGCACTACATGCTTTTCTGCAGTTTCTCCATTAAAGTCTATTGAACCAAAAAAGCAAAAAAGCGCTTTCGTTTAAAAAAAAAAATAAAAAAATCACTGACCCTTTTCAAAAACGCAGTGGCAGAAAAAAGCATAGATGTGAATGTGTCCCATAAGAAACCATGTAAAATGAGCTGTAGTGCTTTTCTGCAAAAAAAGCACCAAAAAACACATACAATAGGTGCGAACCAAACCTTAAATTCACCAACAAGTATGTAGTGCAAGGGTAGCTTGATTGGATAGTTTTGGTAGGTTCTCACCAGAGATAAGTTCAGGCATATTTAGATACGAGTCCGAACCTGTCTGAGCTATTCTACCAGGAAGCTGTCACTGCACACAACCAACCCCACGGCCATTCTCCTGGTATTTGTGCAGCTTGGGGGCAGGGAGTGACAGCTCTCTGACGGGACTTCACTTGTGTCTGAACACACCTGAGCTCCTCACTAGTTCTCACACTGCCGTTTTGGTAGATCAAATGATGGCCATATAAATTTCAATAAAAGATCAATTTCTTTACTGATCAATTTCTACCTATAAGAATCAATCCATCTATAGTTGACAACCCATTTGATTGATATGCCACACACGAGGAAGTGGATTTCAGTTGGTAGTTAAGATGCATTTCTAACTTATGACTGTATTGCATCTCCCTTTCCACCATGTCATTTCATAATCTAATCTACTGAAATATGGCCATATTCATGAACAGTGTCAGTGCTGCCGATTGACGAAAACCGATCAATATATTTCCGCCCTGGCCAAATGACTCAGTTTGATCGATCTGATCTAAACCAAGTCTAAATCAATTGAAAGAAAAGTTATTTCTCCTCAGTCAGTTTCTGACTCAATCATTTTGATCAAATTGCAAATCAACTGGATCATAAAACTATATGGCAACCATTAAAGAGAGATTCACTTCCTATATTTGTCCAATTTACCATTATCACTGAAAGTGAAAGTGAAGGAAAAAGAACAGGAATAGAGGGGGTATCTTCAAATGGGGACACTAGTTCTGGTGACAATCAGGGATTCCCACAGTTTGGAGAAAATTCCACTCACTTCCTGTTTTGGCTATAGGACTTTCCCCCCCCCCCTCCCCTTTCTCTTACCCCCCCCCCTTTTTTCCTTTCCCATTCCCACTTGATCATTCAGTAGCTTGACCCTTGTTGGAGCTGAACAGACTCATCAAATATTATTCTCCTATTATGTTACATACGTCCCCACAATGCTTGATTATCACCGGGACTCTGCGGGATAGGCACATCCCATTGGGCCTTATGGGCAGCTTCTCTGGTACTCATGACACCATTATACCTTAGACCTAACTTTAATTCTATAACACATCATGATGAATTATTTATTGTAAATATGTTGTTCATTACAGTATTCAGTTCTGTGCTCTTGAAGAAGCGCATGTGGCGCACAACATGTTGAGCCAATACAGAATTTGATTGTTACCACCGCACAGTGTTGCCAACCGCCCGTGTTTTTACGGGCAGCCCGTAAAAATGGGGCTATTTTTACATGCCCGTGAAAATCCGTGAATTAAAAATCTTGCCAGTAAAAATGACGGTCCCCGGCTCGGAACTGCGCATGTGCAGTTCCAAAGCATGCCGAGAGTCTCCGATCATCTATCTGACACTGCTTCTCGTAGCTACTTGTTTTGTACCCTCCCCCTTCCTTCTACAGCGCGCCTTATTTGATTTCCGCACATGAGATGCTGGAAGGGGGAGGAGTGGAGTGAGCCTGCAGTGCAAGGGGGAACTCAATCTGCGGACCCTGATGTAATTGGGAACTCTGATGTAAAGGGAACACAGTGGACTCTGATATAAGGTGGTCTCTGGTCACCAGAGCTTCCCCTTACATCAGAGTTCCACCTTAGATCATGATTTGCAGCGTTCCCCTTTACATGGGAGTTTTGCTTCACTGTAAGGGGGGATCCTGCACACTCTGATGTAAGGGGGAACTCTGTGCTGGCCGGGTTATAGTAACCTGACCTTCGTGTCAATGCAGAAATATGTTTTTTTACTTTTGTTTAACTTAAACACATTGCTAATAGCACTAGATATATGTTTATAGTTTAAATATTGATATTTGCACAGAAAACTGTAATTTTAGGTACTTTTTTGCAGTGCCAGTAAAAAAATGGTGCCGTTTGTAAATTTTTCTCATTCTGCCAGTAAATTTCGCTTCGGAGGGTTGGCAACACTGCCACCGCATAGCTTCTGGTTCAACGCAATGTAACTATATATTGAACAGAGTTCTCAATTCTAAATAGTGCTTTAACTGTTTTTTATAACCATTCAGCTATGTATGGAGTGTATAACTTGTAAAACTGTGTGATCATGAACTGAATTCTATTTGTTCTTCCTTTTTACTCTTTATTTTAAATATTTTCTAATAAACCAGAATTTTAACTACAAATTTAGTAATTATTGTGCCTAAAAAGTCTCAAGCCCAAGTTTGCTAATCTCCAGGAATTAATGGGAAATCTCCGCAATGGGACAAAGATGGCAAAAACCTCTCTTAGGCTAAAACCGACGCTTCTCTGAAAAATATCTGTGTTCAGATCACTTTTCAGAAGTGATTGACAGGCAATGAGGAAGCAATGTGACGCCTCCTCACTGCCTGTTTTAACTCCATTTGCTTGACTGGGTCACATTTGGTGGGCTTTCTGCTTGCTGCTCGCAACACGTTGGATAATTTTTGCCGCAGACACGAAGTGAAGCATCATGACCCCAGCATGTGAACCATTGCAGCTTAAGAGGTGGGAAGGGGGTGGGGGCACTAAAAATGCAGCATTTTTAATGCCCCCAATCACTAATCCAAACAAGACCTTATTCTACCTAAAATAAAAGTTTGCTCACCTAGGCATCAGTGCCCATATAAACGAGGCCTAAGAGGCTGCAAATGTAACCTGGAGCTGGGACAATGTAACTACTGTGCGTTATGCAGCAGGTATAACATCAGTGGCCTACCCAATGAGCAAATAGGAGGGGAGCAAACTCAGAAGCAGCATAGAAAATTACAGCAGCAGACAAAGTGGCAAGAGGCAGGAATAGGCAGGCCATACAATTTACAATTTTCTTTCCTTCAGTTACGAGTTAAAGAAAAGAAAATTGCTCGATTCCCCCATCAACACAGTAAGTGTTGATGGGGGAATCAAGAAATTTTCTTTACTTCAACCCTTAGCTGAAGGAAAGAAAATTGCATAATGCATGGCCTGTCTAGATGGCTGCCAATTTTTGATGCCTGGAATGTGCACAGCGATCACCGCAAGATCCTGGAGTTCTGCCCAAGCTATAATGTGCTCTGCTTCCCTTTACTGTATGGCATTGTGTTACTCAATCTTGGTCAGGTGACCTTGCAGCCCAGAGGTCCAGCATTGAATAGGCAACCAATTTGCTGTAAGTTTTAGGATATTACTAAGAAAGCAGACCAAGTCCCCTGCGCCTTTCAAGCCCTTCCAGGTCATAAGTAGAAAGGATTTCTTGATTCCAGTGCCAGGATTGGAAATCCACCATGCCAGGGCAAGCCTGGTTTTGATGGTCAGGTATAGAAGGCAATCAAGGGATTGAGTCTGTTTGTCCCACGCTGCCAGTATATTGAGTTACAATGGCCCGGAGTGAAACTGAGCAAAAAGTACTGCCTCAGATGAGGCTACCATTAGTCCCAGAACCCTCAAAAAAAGAGAGTGAGTTGGGTGGCTTCTGGGCTGTTGGGTCCGAACATGGGAGTGAAGTGGCAGGTGCATGTCTTAGAAAAGGAAGACCCTAGTCAGAATTGTATCCAAGCTTAGGCCCTGATACTCCAAATGATGAATCAGATCTGGCATGTATCTCTGAAGATTTAGGATACATCTGAATCCCAGCAGGATCTACACTGCCCAAGAGATACTGTATGAATTGACAGAATCTGTACTGACTGTTCCTTTTGCAGGAGATTGTCCAGATATCCCACAATGAGGATACCCTGAGAGTGAAGCAGAGCTAGGAACCATAGACAGGTCAAAGTGAAGGGCAACGAGTTGGTAAGGTTGGGTGCTTACAGCAAAATACAGTTATCAATGATGTGGTGGGAAAATGGAGATCTGTAAGTAAGCATCCTTGATGTCCACAGAGACCAGAAGTGTCTCAGTTAAAGGGAAGCAAGGACTGAACAAGCAGGTTCCATGTATTCTTTTTGAACTTGAAGGAAGGGCTATGATCCCTTGAAAAAGGAGCTGCGGGAAAGCAGTGTGGAGATATGCCCACCTTTGAGATGAAGTTGGCAAAATTGACATCATGAAGCAAGCTGGAGGCAGACACCAAAACTCCAGTTTGTAACCCCTTGAGTTGATATTTTGGACCCAAGCATCTGAGATGTACTGGGATCCAATGGTTGAGAAGACAGATGTGTTCCCCACTCTGACAAATAGGGGTGTCCACTCAATGAGAGGAGGGCTTATTTCTGGGCTTGGTGAGTTTTGGAGATCCAGTCCTTTCAGCAGAACTGTGCTCCAGGCTTGAACTTGGACCCAGAAGCCAAAAGCTTACCTGCAGGAGCTTTTACATTTACTTCTCCCAGCCCCATGACTTCTTTGATATGGGTGTTCAAGGAGACCCAAAAAAGGTGCTTCGCTTCAATGGGCATCTGACCCTTTGTCCCCAGGATCCTCAACAGGGACCATTAAGGTTGTGTTAAGACAGGAAATAGCTGGGTCCACAACAAGGACAGTCCATTTATTATGAACCCCTCTTCTATAGGATATTGCTGAGCAAAATGCTTTGAAGAGATGAGGCCAATCACTATACAACACAGGCACTAAGAGTGAGTGCACAGGGAATGTTTTGGTAGGCTGTTGCATTTTAGGGAACCTAGACTGGTGACCTATACTACTATACCTACTATTTGTGCTGCTGGGACTCATTCAGTTTCTCTGTTTGTAACCCAGAGGGGCTGGAGCTGCAGCACACTAGGCTCTCAGACAGGGCTAAAGCCCAGACTTATCATTGAACTTGTGCCTTTCCAGTCAGCAAAGGATGGGTGTTGGGGAGCAAGACCCATCCAGATCTTTGCCCTCCCATTGGGCATACCCCTTAAGGGGTCATTAGGGACAGGGTTCCACTGGCAGATAAACCGCAGCCCTGGACAGCACCTTGTGGCTAACTCAACATATTGCAGTACAAGCACCCTACACAGGATCCAGTGCCCAAAGTAACAATCCTGGGCTAGCCCCTGCATCTTTTTCTTGAGAGGATCCAGGTAATTTACTCCAAGGCTCAGCTGAGGAGTCTGCAAATCTGGAAAGCTAAAACTGCAATAGCTATATAGCATCTGAAAACCTTGCTAGAAGAATAATAATAAATAACAAAAGGGAAAAGGAAAGTGATTTGCTTCTCTCAGAGCAGAGAGAATACATCAGTTCTAAGCAGTAACAAAAAGCTCAGGCTTGTTGGGAGTGAGAGGGGTTATATAGAGCTGTGCTTACAGCTTTGCCAGTCCAATCGCTTAAAGGCAGATGCATAAGCCATGGTCTAAGACTAAGATCCTGTGTCCTGTAATGTACAATTTGGGGACACAAGTTTAATGTGTGCCTAACTATAAAAAAAAAAAAAAAAAATGCCTTGGGTGAATACAGAGTATACACAATTTCTGAAAGAAACCATTAGATATGTTGTGTGATATTTTGGGATGTGGTGGATGATTATTAATTTACCTGTGTATTTCTTATGTCTTTCAGGGATTCTGCTGATGATATCTCTGTAAAAAGGTGAGTAGGCCTGCAAATGTGCTCTGGCAATCATGAGGGTATTTCATTTAGGCCCCGTTGGCACCCGAGTGTTTTGGAATTGTGGGCAGCATCTCGTGATTCTGCCTGTGATTCCAGAATCACAGCAAAACATTGGATGCGGTTACCGTGCTATTATTTCTTAATGGCACCTTAAATACGGTGTGATTTTGCCGCAATTATCTTGTGACAATAAGCAAAACAATTGTGGCAAAAAAATGCCAAATATACCTGGCTCAGTGCCAAACTATGGTACATGAGCCTCTTTCGCACGTTTTTTGAGTGGAGGGAGGCCCATTCAAAATATTAAAAAAAAAAAAGAAAAAATTGCTCCGTGTCACTCAGATGTGAATGGGGCCTTATTCCTTATGGATGTTTTTATTCACTTTAAAAAAAAAAAAAAAAGACTGCAACAGGAGGAACAGAATTTAAAACTCCTAGGTGAACAGGAGCAGTTAGGACATATGTCAGTGGACCTCACATTTGTAGCATTTAAGATACAGTATATAAATACCTGGGAGCCAACTTGTAAACCATGCTCCACCTAAAAATAAAATGTATTTTTTTTAGTGGACCTGATCCTTTATGGTGGGTAACATGTTAACCAGAAGATATGGAGTCTAGTATAATAAAATAACCAGAGTCTGTTAAAGAAGAATTCCAGGTATGGATATTTTTACATAGTTGCAATATTCCAGCTTGGAACAATGTAACTATGAATAAAACGTACCTGTATAATCCCTCTGGTAATCACTGCAGTAGACCCCGCTAATATTGAGATCTTCACTAGCTTCTGGGTCCTGTGCTGAGAACCTGCTCTGCACGTGTGCCATTCAGAGAATGCTTGAAATTGCTCAGGCATTGGACAAGATGGAGAGCGTGACATCACGACCCCTCCTCTCCATCTTGTCCAATTAGAGAACACTTTGCATTCACTGAGAAAATACATAGCATTCTCTAAATAGCACCCATGCCAAGCAGGCAGGGGCGGACTGACCATTGAGCCACTCGGGCACTGCCCGAGGGCCCTGGGCCACTAGGGGGCCCCATCAGGGTTGCCAGCCTCAGTAAAACCAGGGATAGTATGTATAAATCTGTTTTTTTTACATCTGTCTGTGTATACTGTGTGTACATGTATGCATATACTGTTTGATTGTATACTGTGTGAGTGTATACTGTGTGGACCCATAATCTCTGATTGCCTGGGGGCCCCATAATCTCCTATTGCCCGGGGGCCCCATGAGTTATCAGTCCGCCCCTGCAAGCAGGCGACCCTCTGCGTTCACCATGCAGCAGAGCATCCATTCGGTGCTGGATGTGGAAGCTGGTAGTGATCACTGTAGTAGCAATGTCTATTCCCAGCTTCTAGAGGGATCCCACACATATGGTATATGCATAGTTGTATTGATCCAGGCTGGACCAATGCAACTATGTACAAATATCCATATCTGGAATTCTTCTTTAAAGTGACACTAATGCCGTGTACACACGACCGGACTTTACGGCATACTTGGTCAGGCGGACCGGAGTCCGTCGGACAATTCGATCGTGCGAGCCAGGCACACTCCCCTGTTATGCAAACAGGATGCAGGGAAACCCGCATCCAATTCACATAAGTGTGAACCCAGCCTAACAGCTTGAAAACCTCCATGATTTCAAAGAAACATATTTTTTATAAGGCATTTGCAGGCCACAACACAGGGATATAAGATGTTTTACTAAACAAACAATCACTATGAAATAGACTTAAATAAAATTTCTGTAATGCCGTGTACACGCAACCGGACTTTACGTCAAAGGTTTTATGGAACGAATCCGCCGGACAATTCGATCGTGTGTGAGCTCCATCGGACCTTTGCTGTCGAAAAATCAGACATACTTTAGAAATAGAACGTTTCAAATCTTTCCGACGGACTTGAGTCCAGTCGAAAAATTAGTTCGTCTGTATGCTAGTCCGACGGACAAAAAAGGACGCAAGGGCAGCTATTGGCTATGAACTTCCTTATTCTAGTCCGGTCGTACGTCATCACGTTTGAATCCCTCGGACTTTGGTGTGATCGTGTGTAAGCAAGTCCGTTTCGTCGAAAAAGTCCTTCGGAGCTCAGTCCGTCGAAAGTCCGCTCGTGTGTACAAGGCATTAGTCTGTTCATTTTCAGCGTTAGCAGCACTACAGTGAAAGAGTCACTACAAAATCCAGCACTAGAGGGCAGTGTGGTAATGATCTCTGATAAACACATCACTATCATGAACTGTCTTTCTTTTTCCAACATGTTGTTCTAGGTACAGAATTTATTTTACTTTGGTTTCCATGCAGTGCTGCTTTATTGAAGGAAGTACATTTATGTACATAGCCAATCTTATCATGAAAACTCTGCACAACAGCCACTCTTAGCGTGAAAATAACTTTGCACAATTTGCTTATGTGTGTGTAGCGCAGTCAGTGGTATACAGTTATCTTTTTTTTTTTCAAGTTCATCTCATTTTCCAATACCTTTACCTATATAACTTGAAAATCAAAATACAAATCTCTTGAACAAAAAAATAACTTTGCACAAACACTTTATTTTAGGATTTCATTACATCACCCAGTACATATTATATAGCAGCCCTAGGATTACTTCTGAGGTGGCTAGGGGTTCTTTGATCAGTGTACAGTGACAGATTTCTCACCTGACTATGCCTGTATAGTTCCACAACCTAGGCAGACCAGTGGGGCACATTCTGCTCGGTCTCTCAGGTAAATAATCACTGACAGTGATATATTGGTGGTCAGAAGGACCACATTATAAGGAGCTACTTCTCTAGCGACCCTTAAAGTGGTATTCTGCTGGAAAAAAAAAAAAACCTTGCAAGAAAATGGCATAATGTGCTAGTATGCATTGCATACTAGCACATAATGAAATACTTATCTTAGAACGAAGCGCCCGGTCACTGCTAAGAGGGCTGACATGTTCCTCCAGTGTTTCTTCTGGGTTAGTGGCCTCCGCCGCGGTATGTGGCCTCTGCTGCGATGACGCACAATACGCCGGACCTTCAAAGCACATGCGCCGCTGACAGCGGCTGCATGCAAGGTTAATATCTCCTAAACGGTGCACGTTTAGGAGATATTCATTGTACCTACAGGTAAGCCTCATAACATTATAGGCTTACCTGTAGGGAAAAAATAAAAATAAAAATCACAAAGCGGGTATATAACCGCTTTAAAGTAAGAAGGACACTACAATTTTTATGGTTTTGTTTCCAACAATTATGATAATTTGACGCTTTCTTTATAATTATACATGTACACACCATTTCTAATTCCACCTTATGCTCCCTTTGAGACTTCCTTTCAGTTAAAGTGCAGGTTCACACTTGTGCAATGCGGGAACCCTGCGAATCCCTGCGCTTTAAAATTGTGCCTACCCGTGGAATGGCGGCTAACTACGGTACCTAAAATTCTCCATAGATGACACTTTCAACGCTTTTACATGTTACTAGTTTAGAGTTGCACAGGAGGTCTGGTGCTAGAATTATTGCTCTCGTTCTGACATTCGCGACAAAAGCTCACATGTGTGGTTCGATCGCCATTTACATATGCGTGCAGGAGTAACTTATACATTTGCGCGTACGCACAGTGGGAGAGATTTGGGGTCCATTAGAGCCCAAATCTCTGCTCTGGCCTCCCATGTAACCGATCAGACACAGTTCGGTCGCTACTAACCTGGCCACCGCTTGCCAGGTAAACATGGAGGTGGAACCAGAAGTGACAAATAAACTTGTCGCTCCCGGTTTCCAGGGTTACAGAGAGAGGGGAACGACTTCAGTTCCTCTCTCTCTATACACAGGGCAGCCGTCGGCCGAATCGCTCCCAGCCACCAAGATGGGACTGGAGAGCCCGGGAGAGGCGGCAGCGGGAGGGGGTGAGACCCCCTTCTGCCACCCGCAGAAGTGATCGAGTGGCTAATTAGCCACTCAGATCACTTCTGCCTTGTTCAGAATCACTGGCTGAAAAGATTGTAGGTGCAGGCATCATCCCGGTATAACCACTGAAACCGGAGGACATCCATGTACACCCTGCTGGCGGGAAGTGGTTAATCTGCAGTTAGTGCCTATAAACAGTGCTTTTTCTGTTTGAGTAAAATTTTCAATAAGCATAAACTTTTACCAGTGTAAGCTCCAACAAGCTGGGCCTTCCGAGTCTTCCTTTATTGAACTGTATTGTAACTACTGTCTGCCCTCATGTTGTTAAGTGCTGCTCAAACTGTTGGGGCTAAATAAATCCTGTATGATAATAATACGAATAAAAAAAAAAATAGTAATGCAGTGACCACATGTCAAAAAAGACATACACAATCTAACTGCCAGTGTCAAAGGCACATTTAAACCACCAATAACATACCTTAAAAATGTGAGCCTACCCATTTTTTTTTTCTTTTTCATATAACGTTCATATATCTCTTTTAATATAGCTGATATACAGTATTATGCATTGGCAAGACCACCGTGGAAAGCTACCGTAAGTTCTGAACAGCTGGTAACTAAAGAGGACATTGAACCTCTGATAGCAGAATACAGCAGATAAATAATTTATTGCACCTACTGACAGACAAGGAACATTTTAAAACAAGTTTATTACAAGCTAAATTATACAAACAACAAACAAGAAAACAAAAACAAACACTATAAATTACAGGATGTCTATCCTGGGATTTAAAAACATTAATTGAATTAAAGTGCATGGTTTAAATTATTCCTTCAAAAATTTCCCAATGAAATGTCAACAGTGAAAAGGCACAGATTTATTAAGACAAAACATAAGACCTAGAAGTTTAATAATCTAAAGTAAAATATTCCCAATAGAAAATGCTTTCCCGCAATACCAAATCTGAACAGACCCAGGCAGTGAAAGGGTAAACGTGTCTGATCAGTCCATGAAATAACCATGTAGTGAAATTTTCAGTGTACCTGGCTCTAACGGACAGTAGGAATATTGGTGAAATTAAATGAAAAAAACAAAACCTCTTTTTATGGTTAAATGTAAAAATCCTATTCATTAAATTAACCAGTTAGCAAATGTATAATAAAAGCCTATGCACACATTTATGTATGCATACCTGTGTGAAAAATTGCAAGAATATAATTTTTCTAGAAACTATCCACAACTTAAAACAAAAATATAGGTTTCTTACAAAATACAAAATGCATTGAAATAAACTGGACAAGTATTCCTGATCAAGGCGCAATACTGCAATGACTATCCAGAAGTCCTTCTTTTAAAGGTCGATCTTCTCTTCATAGGGGCAGATGCAAGCAGCTCTTTGGCTTTCCATAAAGGGTTTGCACCCCAAATGTATGACTGCATCAAACAGGAGTTCTACCGTAGATTCACAAGCTAAGAGAAGAAAATAAAATTACTTTCAAAAGATAGAAATGTTATTAGGTGTAATAATAAAGTTTAACCATTCATTATACAGTAGTAAGCATATATGAAAAAAAATAGAACAAAAACTAAGAAATAAAGAGATGACATTATTAAAGGACGACTCATAATTTCAAAAGGTTTTCCAACAGGACAAAAAAAAAAAAAAAAAGCAGTCTTCTAGAGCTGCACGATTCTGGCTAAAATGTGAATCACAATTTTTTTTGCTTAGGATTCTCTCACGATTCTATATTATCTTTCGCATTATACAAAAAAATTGGGCTAACTTGGGCTAAACAGTAGTTTTTTTTTTTTTTTTTTAATTCATTAAAGTGTATTTTTTCCCAAAATAATTGCGTTTGAAAGACCGCTGCGTGAATACAGTAAGACATAAAATATTGCAGCGACCGCCATTTTATTCTCCAGGGTCTCTGTTCAAAAAAAAAATTATATAACGTTTGGTGGTTCCAAGTAAATTTTTGAACAGAAGATACCGATTTTAAACTTGTAAGCAACAAGTGTCAGAAAAAGGTTTAGTCTTTAAGTGGTTAAAGTTTAAACTGACCTCATTTACAGACCAAGTTCTTTTTAGATCAAAAAGGAATGAACTTAAAGTGACACTTAAAAAAAAAAAAAGGTACAGTTTTTTTTTTTTTTTTTTTTAAACATGTCATACTTCCCTCCACTGTGCAGTTCATTTTGCACAGAGTGGCCGCCCCGATCCACTTGTTCTGGGGTCCCTCGGTGGCTCCTCCCCACAACAGATAACCCCCTCTGTGAAGCTCTCTCCCGAGGGGGTTACCTTGCGGGAGCGCTCCCGTGTATACACTCGGCGTCCATAGCCGCTGAGTGTATGACTCTGCCCCGCCCCCCGCGTCATTGGATTTGATTGACAGCAGCGGGTGCCAATGGCTGCGCTACTATCAATCTATCCAATGAAGAGCCGAGAAGCCGTGAAGAGGGCGACGCGGAATCGCGCCCATAGAAATTCGGAGCTCAGGTAAGTAAAACAGGGGGGGGGGGGGGAGGCTAGGGGGTCAGACAATTGTGTGACCGCACAATTAAGTTTGGTCCACAATTGCAGCTGGGCTCTAAGTAGCAGAATTTACAGGCTCCTCCAGGTGTAATCCAAGGATGGTATCCTCAATTTAAAATACAAAATAATACAATTCTATATCTAAAATGATAATGCACTCTTTTTCTGGCCTCTTTTGTATTTTAAATTGGAGGATACCATCCTTGGATTACACCTGGGGGAGCCGGTAAATCCTACTACTTAGAGCCCAGATGTGGTTTAGCTGCAATTGTGAACCAAAACGTAATTGTGCAGTCACACAATTGGAGGTGAGCGCATGCTTTTGAAGTCGCGGTTAATATTATTTGGATCATCATCATCACAGAGTCACTTTATTGGACATTATATTATATATATTTATATTTTTTCACTGTGGACCTGCTGAAAAATAAGTTTTGAATATATACCGTATTTATCGGCATATAAAACACACACCTTCATTTTAAGAGGGAAGTTTCAAGAAAACAAAAAAACAAAACAAAACAAAAAAAAAAATAAAAACCCCACAAAAAAAAAAAAAAAAAAAACCTTACATTTTAAATAAAGAACTTCGAAGCAAAATAAGGGTCACAGCTCATCAATTGCAGCCTCACCAGTGCCCATCTGCAGCCTCTAAATTGCCCATCAATGCACCCTGCTCGGTGCCCATCTGCAGCCACTAAAAATTGCCCAACAATGCACCCTGCTCAGTGCCCATCAGCAGCCTCTAAATTGCCCTTCAATGCACCCTGCTCAGTGGCCATCAATGCACACTGCTCAGTACCCATCAATGCACCCTGCTCAGTGGCCATCAATGCACCCTGCTCAGTGCCCATCTGCAGCCACTAAATTGCCCAACAATGCACCCTGATCGGTGCCCATCTGCAGCCTCTAAATTGCCCATCAATGCACCCTGCTTGGTGCCCATCAATGCACCCTGCTCGGTGCCCATCTGCAGCCACTAAAAAGTGCCCAACAATGCACCCTGCTCAGTGCCCATCTGCAGCCTCTAAATTGCCCTTCAATGCACCCTGCTTGGTGCCCATCTGCAGCCACTAAATTGCTCAACAATGCACCCTGCTCAGTGCCCATCTGCAGCCACTAAATTGCCCAACAATGCACCCTGTTCAGTGCCCATCTGCAGCCACTAAATTGCCCAACAATGCTGCCTGCTCAGTGCGAAACTGCAGCCTTTAAATTGCCCACCAATGCACCCTGCTCAGTGCCCATCTGCAGCCACTAAATTGTCCAACAATGCAGCCTGTTCAGTGCCCATCTGCAGCCTCACGTTTGCCAATATTGCAGCCTCGCCAGTGTTGGATTACACAGAGCCGTGATCTCCTGTGTACTCGGCACTCAGTCACTCACAGCCACACCTCCTGGCCCTGCTCATATGATAGACAGAACAGTGGCCCAATGCGGGGCCAGGAGGCGTGACGCCTCTTCCCTTAGATTGGCGTATAACACGCACACACGATTTCCCCCTGATTTTCAAGGGGAAAAAGTGCGCGTTATATGCCGATAAATTTTTTCTCACGGTGGATTTGCTGAAATTAAGAATTTTTGACGTTTACTTCAATATTTTTATATTTCTTTCACTGTGCACTTGCTTGACAACAAGTATTTCATTTATATATTTTTTACCATTTATATTCTTTCTCTGGGAATTCAAGTTGCTCCAACATTCACTCGTGCATTGCTCACGGCAATAATATATATTTTTTCACCTGAGTGAGTAATATATCACATAGCGCTGCATTTGTTTAAACATCTTATCTCCTTTATAATCCAGTCAGGGACACAACAATTCAGAATTTCTGAAACAGTTGGGATGTCCAAAGTCCAACTGAGGGGGTGGACAAAAGCCACCAAGAAATTCATTGGATGTATGGACCATCCTACAACAGATTATATAAAGAAATCAATGCCAGAATCAAGGTTAGATGATGAAAGGGCGATGCAAAGCAGGGAAACTACTACATCCAAGTGGAGAGCATCAAGAGAATCACCTTTAGGTGGAAACTAAAACCTGAAGAAAACTATGGGCCCTATACAGCAAAATTGGAGGACCAACCAACCGACAAAAAACAGGTGGGGAAGATAAAAAATAAAAAATCTCTAAGAGGAGGTTTGGATAGTCACATCAAATAAGGAAGAGACCAGCTGGTCACTACAGAAGGCTCAAGTCTAGCATTCCGAACCCCTGACTTCAGGGTAGAAGAGTAGAGACCTCAGAGCTGCTACTAGTAAATTTTGTGTGACTGAGGATGGGAGAAAAGAGTGAAAATAAAAAGGAGACTTTCTAAGAAACTGCAGCTCGGTTGCAGATAGAGAACATATCTCCCACAGGGGAAATATGTAGCAGGGTCTTAGCAAGTTTTGCTGAATGTCCAATGTGGCCCTGCATCTGTCTTTGACACACACTGTTAGACAGTGCTAATTTGTTGTTGTTTTTTATTTTGTGGGCTAGCTGGTAAGTGTGCTGGGAATATTTTTGTTGTTTGTAATGTCCTAGCAAGTTCTGTTTGTTGACTGTCATGGGGAATACAGGACTCTTTAGCAATAGATACACTCAAGTGCTGAACCCTCACTCTTCAATGTAGAGATCATCCACTAAGATCCACTTATTTCATAAAAAAAATAAAATTAAAAAAAAAACAAAACAAAATTTTCTGATGGTCATACCTTGGCTCTGGGCAAGTGGGAAAGCCAGTGCGTTCACAAAACACACTGAGTGCTGTCCAGAGCAGACAACAGGTCACCTGGCCTTTCGCGGGGAGAGGTCCCAACCAAACCTTTCCAGAGGTGAAGGCCCTGCAGCATCTAGGTGATGTCTGGAGAAAGTCAGGTCAAAACACTGACCCACATAATCTCAAGAGCTATTTTGGAGAACCAGACTCCAGGGCTAAATGAGAGAATATGTTCTTCAGGGGGTCCTCCCAGGGTAGGGGGAACCATCCTATCCTCCACCAGAGACCGCAAATGGTGTTCAGGACCTCTTGGTCCAAAAGGGACCATCTTGGTGTGATGCCTAGGGAACAGAGAGAAAGCATCTGAAAAAGGGATACTATATTAGAATCAGCAATCCTACAACCACTGAACAGGAAAACAGAAGAGGTCAAACAAATCATAGGTATTGGACTCTTTAAGCAAAGATCTTAGCTGTACAGCTCCCCTTGGTGTAGCCCTAAGACTAATAGTGTTAGATGAGGTGTGTCTCCTGAGCATTTCACAATGGATATGCCAGGAAAAAAAAAAAGATAACGATGGACATAAGGAACCAGTACTGATGCAGGGTCTGGTCTTTACTAATAAAAGGAGCAGTAGGAACTGATACCTGTTGATCTTGCAGGACAGAGAAGGTTGAGAAGAAGCATCAAGCACCACAGTTTAACTGGCTACCATTCCCATAGACAGGCTCCTAAACTTGGGAAGATTTGAGAGTCTAAGGCAGGGGATTCAGCAACCCAACGATTGTGTCCTCGTCCTACAGACCCTCCATCCGAAGTGCTCCTTCCCCCATATGACAGAGCAGAAACATAAATACATGCTGCATAGATTCTGCTGCATTGAGATCCACCAGCCCTCCTCTCCCGTCCATCCCAGGTGCCTGTATGCTACATCACTTACAAGCACCTGTATGGATGAGGGGTGGAGGATTAGTGCACCAGAACATATACAGGGATATGGAAAATGGTATTGACAAACACATATACACGAACTGGATGGACTGGTGTCTTTATTCAACCTTACCAACTATAAACAGGTTGTCTCACTGTCTCTTATGCATGGTTTTGAATATGAAGAAAAAAAAAAAAAAAAACACAACACTACTGATCCCAGCACTATTTATACAGTGACATTTGTTTTATTATATTTCAATCTTTTTATTAGAGTTTCAAGTAACTAACAGGTTCCTTTGTCAAGGAAGATAATATGAAAAAAAAAAAAAAAGAAGGATTAAAATGGGCACTTGGATAATGAGTGCAGTTTAAGAACGATAGGCAAAACTTTTTTTTTCCCCCCATTTTTGGATAGAGCAAGAGAGGGTTATAACCCATCAGAGGCCCATTGCTGACGACATTTACCTTCACTTTCTGTCCCAAAACCAAATAGGAAGTAGTGTCACCAATGGAAGATTTCCCCTCTAGTACTTTTCTGGGGACAACCCAAAATTTGGGGTTTTCCTTTTACTTTCACTAATAATGGTGAACAGGACAAATAAAAGAGGGTGAATCATCTTAACAGGGGCATCAACAGCAATAAAAAAACCTTACAGGTGCTCTAATCCCTCTCCACTCTAACCAAAAAAAAAAAAAAAAAAAAAGAAAAAAAAAAAAGGTTTTGCTTTTAGTTATACTTTAACCACTTGCTGACCAGCCGCCGCAGTTTTACTGCAGCAGAATGGCACTGCTGGGTGAAACGACCTTATGTTATGTCGCTTCGCCCTGTGGCCACTAGGGGCGTGCGTGCCCGCTGCTATCCCCTGGAGCCAATGTGAGTGCCCAGCGGTCACGATCACCGTTGAAACACCGAGAACCGGGATCTGTGTGTGTGTGTGTGTGAACACACAGTTTACGGTTCTCTGAGGGGAGAAGAGACAGATCGTCTGTTCATACAGAGTATGAACAGCGATCTGTCATCTCCCCTACACAGTCCCCTCCCCCCTTCAGTTAGAACACACACAAGAACACAATTAACCCCTTGCTTGCCCCCTAGCGTTAACCCCTTCTTTGCCAGTGACATTTTTACAGTAATCAGTGTATTTTTATAGTACTGATCGCTGTATAAATGCCAATGGTCCCAAAAATGTGTCAAAAGTGTCCGATGTGTCCACCATAATGTCGCAGTCCCGATAAAAATTGCAGATTGCCACCATTACTAGTAAAATAAATAATAAAAATGCTATAAATCTATCTCCTATTTTGTAGACGCTATAACTTTTGCGCAAACCAATAAACGCTTATTGCAATTTTTTTTTTTACCAAAAATATGTAGAAGAATACATATCAGCCTAAACTGAGGAAAAATTTTTTTTTTTATATATTTTTGGGGGATATTTATTATAGCAAAAAAGTAAAAAAAATTGCGTTTTTTTCAAAATTGACGCTCTTTTTTTGTTTATAGCGCAAAAAATAAAAACTGCAGAGGTGATCAAATACCACTAAAAGAAAGCTCTATGGGGACTTCAATTTTGTTTGGGTGCAACGTTGCACAACCATGGAATTGTCAGTTAAAGCGACGCAGTGCCGAATCGCAAAAAGTGCTCTAGTCAGGAAGGGGGTAAAATCTTCTGGGGCTGAAGCGGTTAAAGGCACGTTATATCAATATCAAAAAGTCTCAAACATAATCCCACTAATGGTACACACCTGAGAATCAATAGGCAGCTAAGCAGTAAAATTCCATATAGGATCAAGTAATCGTGAATGTTAAAAAAAAAAAAAAAAAAAGAAGAAGAAGGAGGAGAAGTACAAAATTGTTTTTATATCAAACAAAGTAAATATACCAAGTGGATATATGAAATAATTGCACATAATAATAGGAGGGAAGATTGTTGCCAAAAGAAGAGAAGGAGAAGACATAAAGCATCATTAAAGAGATCTCCAGAGCGCACTACACCCTATCAAGATAGCAAATGCATGGCTGCCACGTTTTTTCAAATTTCGATTGAGCATTGGCAAGAGTAGACGATAATTTATTGTTAATCATTAGTCTCCTACCAACTCTTACTCTCAAGAGTGATGACTTGCCAGGGAGGAAAAACTACCCAGGGAGAGGAGCTTGTCTACATATTACTACCACTGTAGTAAATGGATAAAAGGGCCCTTCCAAACCTTTACCTTCTACTGACTTCCTGTATTGAGGCAGGAGCACAGTACGACTGCCAAGTTGCATTGCTAAATTACTGTGTCAAGAGCAGGTCTGAAAAGGCGACTTTCCTAAAAGGACAACTGAATCAGATGTTGCTTGGATGCATCATAGGAGTCCCAGGCATCTCCACCCGTACAAAGAAAATATGCAAAACTAGCTACTTACCTTTCACAGTCTCTGAAATACCCAGGGTCCTCTGTACATCGCGACATATTTTGGAGAGGCAGTTCTGGAACTGCTCATCACATTCATTCTTCAGGTTACCACATGTGTCATAGCAGCGGTCATGTTGATTGCAGCACTTTGTCATGGAGGGTATGCCAACATCAAACTGGGAAGACAGAAGAAGTGTTATACTTAACAGCTAAGCAAAACATTTAAAGTGGAACTTAATCGAAGCACCACAAACTGAAAATGCTATACAACTCATTTTTAATATTCAAAGTGAATTCATCCATCCATGTCCCCTTGCTATTTTGTTGAGAAATCACTTTGAATAACACCCCCTAGCATTTTTAGCCATGACCATTCATGTAGCATTTATTTCCTGGAATCTATCTGCTCGTAGCTCAGGCATGCAGGCAAAAGGGCACACTTAGCTAAGAAAACCCCTCCTTCCCTTTTCAAGGAGAAAGAAAAAAAAATGTCCATGAAGACTAATGGGATGTATGACATCAGCCATAAAACTTTATTACCACTGACAGGTAACGTGAATAACCATCTTGTAACAATGGCACCTAAAAGTGGGTAGGACAGATTAGGCAGCAAATGAACAGTCCCTAAAGTTGATGTGTTGAAAGCAGAAACAAATAGGCAAGTGCAGCGCTCACTTCAGGGTCCCAGAATAGATGTGAGGAATCAATGCTCTGACTCTGTAATGGTTAGAGGATTGGGTCAGAGCAACTACAAAACTAAAGCTCTTGTGGGATGTTCCCAGTCTGCAGTGGTTAGGACCTATCAAAAAAAGAAGGAAAACTATTAAACCAGTGACAGGGTTATAGGTTGCCAAAGAGAATTGATGCATGTGGGGAGTGAAGACTGACCCAATGGAAGAGCTACTGTAGCTCAAATTGCTGAAAAAGTTAAGGCAGGTTCAGATAGAAATATGTCAAAAACAAGGTGCATTTGTTGCCTATGGGGCTGTGCAGCTGTGGATCAGTCAGGCTGCCAATGCTAACCTGTGTTCACAGCTAAAAGCACCTACAATGGGCATGCAAGCGTCAGAACTGGACCATGGAGCAATGGTAGAAGACAGCCTGGTATGATGAATCGTGTTTTTCTTTTAAATCATGTAGATGGCCGAGTGTCTGCGCGTTGCTTACCTAGGGAAGAGATGGCACCAGGATACACTATGGAAAGAAGGCAGCCCAGAGGTGGCAGTGTGATGCTTTGTCTAGTGGAGTCCATGCCTTGATGGGTTAGGGCTGTTTTGGCAACAAAAGGGGGACCATCTCAGTATTAGGTGGGTGGTCATAATGGTATGGCTTATCAGTGTATAATATATCTTCCGGTCTATTTACTAATTCTAACAGCAAAAGGATTAAAAATAGAGATGGTTGAGAGAGTTTAGTTCCGCTTCAAGTTAAACAAAAACTTAATGAAGTAAAAAATTGTGGACTATGTTGCAGGAGGATTAAGAGAGACCTTTATGTACTGGCAGAGAGAGAGGATCAACAGGAGTGTATTTCTACCAGGCTTGACAGGGCATTTTGGCATGTTTGGCTTTAGGTAAGCATCAAGCCTCTCAGAAGCCACAGTGACCCTTATGCCGCGTACACACGAGCGGACTTTACGGCTGACTTTGCCCGGCAGACGGGATTTCATCAGACAATTCGATCGTGTGTGGGCTCCAGCGGACTTTGTTTTCTCAAAAGTTGGACAGACTTAGATTTGAAACATGTTTTAAATCTGTCCGTCGAACTCGAGTCCGGTTGAAAAGTCAGCTCGTCTGTTTGCTAGTTCGACGGACAAAAAGCCACGCTAGGGCAACTATTGGCTACTGGCTATGAACTTCCTTGTTTTAGTCCGGTCGTACGTCATCACGTACGAATTCGACGGACTTTGGTGGATTGTGTGTAGGCAAGTCCGTTAATTCGGAAAGTCCGTCAAAAAGTCCGTCAAAAAGCCTACTCGTGTGTACGCGGCATGAGTACTAATCCATGCCTGTAGGTAGTGGGATATAGCCAGGATGCTGACCCTACCCTGTACACATCTCCGCTCAAACAATAGGATTTATCAATGGCTAAAAAATGGATTTTTAAAACAGCTTACCTGTAAAAATCCTTTTCTTGGGAGTACATCACGGGACACAGAGCACCATAGTAATGACTATCTGGGTTTATATGCTACCTTTAGGTGATTGCACACTGGCAACCAATAGTAAGAAGGTTCCTCCCATATAACCCCTCCCATACAGGAAGTACCTTTAGTTTTGTAGCAAGCAATGAAGATCCCAGAAAAAGAGGGGAGGGACCTCTGTGTCCCGTGATGTACTCCAAGAAAAGGATTTTTACAGGTAAGCTGTTTTAAAAATCCATTTTTCTTTATCGTACATCATGGGACACAGAGCACCATAGTAATGACTATCTGGGATGTCCTAAAGCAATGCCTTTGAGGGAAGGGGACACACCTAGATCACTCCTATTTTTTTAGGCTCCAGATTAATACGGCAGCACGCTCTGGCCAAAAACAGTCTCCTCTTGAGACTTAATGTCCAGTCGGTAAAACCTGGTGAATGTATGAACCAGAAGCCCAAGCAGCCGCTTTGCAAACCTGAGCCATAGACACTTGTTGGCGCACCGCCCATGACGTACCAACTCCTCTGGTAGAGTGAGCCTTGAGATATTGAGGTGGAACCTTGTGTTTCAACTCATAGGCCTGGATAATGACCTGACGAATCTAGAGATTGTAGAACTAGTTGCCGCCTGTCCTTTTTTAGGACCCTCAGGCAGAACAAAAAGTGAGTCAGACTTCCGAAAAGGGGCTGACATATGCAAGTAAACCTTGACAGCTCTCAACACATCCAATGCATGTAGCGATCTTTCCTCCTTAGATTTAGGGTTAGGAAAGAGGGAAGGCAAAATGATATCCTGATTCGAGTGAAAACTGGAAACCACCTTGGGTAAAAAAATCTGGACGGGGCCGCATTACCACCTTGTCCTGATGAATAAACAGAAAGGGCGGCCAATTCAGAGACCATAGCCACCAAAAAGACCAATTTCCTAGTTAATAGGATGAAAGGAATACGCTTAATAGGCTCAAAAGGTTGACTCTGTAGAGCTGAAAGCACTAGGTTTAAGTCCCATGGGCATAAGGACGGTTTAGTTGGCGGCCTCAAGCGTAGTACTCCCTTGACAAAGGTTCGTACTAAGGAATGAGAAGCGATTCCTTAGTAACTGATAAGGCCGAACTTTGTCCCTTAATGGTTACTAGGGACAAGTTTAAGTCAATTCCTGTTTGCAGAAAGGCAAGGACCCTCCCAATTGCATACTTGCGAGGGTGCCATCTTTTTTTCCTCACACCATGAGATGTATGACTTCCAGACTCTGTGGTAAATTTTCCTAGAGACTGGCTTTCTAGCATTTATCAAAAGTAGACAGAACAGAACCTCTGATACCACGGTCTTTTAGCACTGTGGTCTCAATAGCCATGCCATCAAATTCAGCGACCGTAAAGAAGGATGCTATATGGGACCTTGAGACAGCAGGTCTGGGCGAAATGGAAGACACCATGGGTCCCCTACCGCCATCCTCACAATCTGTGAGTACCAAGACCTCCTTGGCCACCTTGGAGCCACCAGAATAACTGATTACCGTTCCTCCTGTATCCTGCGTAACAGGTGCGGCAGCATTTGTATCGGAGGAAAATCGTAAAATTATAGAGTACTGATCCCAGGGAACAACCAATGCATCCGTCCCCACGGCCAGTGGATCCCTGGTCCTGGACACAAAGCTGTCCACCTTGGCATTGAACCTGGATGCCAGGAGATCCACCTGCGGCATCCCCCAACGCTGGCATATTTGAAGGAAAACTTTGGGGTGAAGGGACCATTACCCCGGTAACATTTGCTGACGACTTAGGTAGTCTGCCTGCCAATTGTCCACCCCCAGAATATAGACCGCTGACAAAAATGGCACATGTCTCTCTGCCCAAGTCAATATATGATTTACTTCTCTTTGGGCTGCCCAGCTCCGGGTACCCCCTTGGTGGTTGATGTATGCCACCACCGTGGAATTGTCGGATTGGACTCTGACCGGAGACCCCCCGCAACCTGGCCTTCCAGAATATAAGAGCCAAGCGAGCTGCTCGAATTTCCAGCAGATTGATAGGCAAGGTCTTCTCTATCTGGGACCATTTTCCCTGTACGGAGGCCTCTTCCAACACCGCTCCCCAGCCGAGGCGGCTGGCGTCTGAAGTTACCACCTTCCAGGTTACCGGCGGAAAGGACTTCCTGTTTTTTAAGCTGCTGGCCTTTGCCCACCAAGAGAGGTCCTGCTCTACCCTTGGGGATAGAGATATTGGATGATCGAAGGCCAGAACAGACCTGTTCCAAGCCTCCAGGATAGCTTTCTGGAACAACCTGGATTGAAACTGCGCATAAGGAACTGCGTTGAAAGATGACACCATCTTGCCCAGCAGTCTCATGCACAATCGAATTGAGGGTCTTTCCACCCTTTTGACTTTCCTGACTAGCTCCACTATTGAGCTGACCTTTAAGCGGGGTAAAAAACACCCTTCCCTGGTTCGCATCCAGGATCAGGCCTAGATATGTCAGCATCTGAACTGGATGAAAAGCCGATTTTTCCATATTCAGAATCCAGCCTAGGCATCTCAGGAAATGAACCGTAGTTGAAATGTTTTCTATCAGGGTGGAATAGGACTGGTCTTTCAACAGAAGGTCGTCTAGATATCCTATCACCGATATCTTTTGGGACCTTAGAGAAGCCAATACCAGAGCCAACATCTTTGTGAAGACTCGAGGGGCCGTAGCCAGACTAAATGGAAGTGCTACAAACTGGAAATGACACCCTTCTACTGCGAAGCGTAGAAATCTTTGATGTTGAGCGAAAATCGGCACATGTAGGTATGCATCCTTGATGTCTATGGATGCTAAAAAATCCCCTTTTCTTAAGGATGCGATTACTGACCGAACCGATTCCATGCGGAAGGTTCGGACCTTTAGAAAGCAATTGAGGCACTATAGGCCAGAATGGGATTTACCTCCCCATTCGGCTTCGGCACTGTAAATAGTTTAGAGTAAAACCCTTTGAATTTTTCTTTGTGCGGAACCTCAATAATCACCCCTTGCCTCTTTAGCTGTTCCAAGGCCAGGAATAGGCTTTTCTTTTTCTCTGGGTCCGATGGGACTCTGGATACCAGAAACCGATTTGGGGGAAAATCCTGGAATTCTATTTTGTAACCTTGTGTTATAGTGGAAATGACCCACTTGTCCTGCACCAGCCTTGCCCAAGCATCGGCAAACCTCCGCAGTCTGCCCCCCACCTGTAAGAGTGGGGGCGCCCCTTCACAAGGAGGACTTGGCATTGGCCTTGTTCGGCTTCTGAGTCCAAGGTCTCTTTTGACCTTGAGGTTTCTTAAAAGGCAGGTGGTTGAGGCCGTCGATACTTCTTGGGAGAAGAAGCACCTGGCCTAGGAGCGTTAGGAATTTTAAAAGGAGGGCTGCTTATTCCTCCTTTTAACAGGAAGAAAGGAGCTCTTTCCACCTGAGATTTTTTGGATATACTTATCCAGATCTTCTCCAAATAAACGTTCCCCATGAAAGGGAAAAGCCGCGAGTAGCCTTTTGCATGGCATCTCGGCTGGCCAGTTCTTTAGCCACAAGACGCTGCGCATATGTATAGAGAGAGTAGCGCAAAGCGGGACATCTGCTGGATTGAGTCCTTTAGTGCGTCTACTGCAAAACAAAGCGCGAGGAAGTTCTGAGGATTTGTGAGAATATTCCTCCTGAACAGGCAGGTTCCTGACCAACTTTTTAAAAAAACAGTCCTTCAGGGATTGGGAGATCCCAATAGCTGCAACAGCTGGTTGTACTGCTGAACCAGCCACCGCAAAGGAGGCCTTTAGTAAAGATTCCAGCTTTTTATCCGCTGGATCTTTAAACCCTTGGGCATTATCCACTGGACAGGTTAAGCTTTTATTTACTGAAGAAATAGCAGCATCCACTAAAGGCGTATCCCACCTTTTTTTTGAATTTTTCTTCCATAGGGTACAAAAAAAGAAAACCTTTTTGGAGGCAAGTATATTCTGTCCGGGTGGTCCCAATCAGCGTAAATTAGCTGCTCCAATTATGGATGCACAGGAAACGCCCGGTAACCTTGCTGAGGTCGCAAGGATCCCAATGTAGAACAGGAAAGTTCTAGCCCTTGTACCGGGGGTAACTTAAATCCTGCTCTCACCATTTCAGCTTAAGACTGGATAAACAATTTTTGGGATTGCAAAGCCGACAATGGTTCTTCAGAACCTGAGTCCCCCGCTGAGGACTCTTCAGCCTCTGCCTCTTTTTCCCCTATGGCCACCTCCTCAAAATCCTATGCCCATTCCGGATCCAAATCACAAGGACCCAATTGGCTAAAGGAGTCCTGGTGCTCAAGTGACTCCGCACTGGGACCAGGCTCAGGAGAGGGAGATCCATGTGGTTTTTTTCCTCCCTGTGTTACTGAGGCAATCATACCTGCTATTTTGCCTTCAAGGCCAGCGAGAGCTGACGTTAAGTCATCCTTAGTAACATAAGCCGACGCAGGGATATTGGTGGTGGCCACAACGCCTGACAACTGCAATGGCTCAGCCGGCCAAATGCCGCAGGTCTTTCAGGGGAGATCGGTGCTGCAGTAGCCTGAGGTTGATCTCCTGTTTTTGAAGGAGTCATTTTAACCCCTGGACTAGCCCTGTTCCCCATGCCTCCTTTTCTGGAAGACATTGCTTACAAGGTTTTGAGGAAAACTCACTGTGCTATAAGGCTGTATCAGCAAGCTCAAACTATAGCCTCCTTTAAAGAGTTTGCAAATGCCTGACTCACGTGCCCAGCTCTGTGTCCCACTGCAAAAGGCTCCCGGCTCACCTGAGCCAATCTGACAAGCACTGACACACGCAGACGCCCGACTTCCCTTTATTTGCGTGCGCCATCACGTGACGAACGCACGCCCGGGACTTACTGCGCATGCGCACGCCCGCAACACGTGGCAAGCAGCTACGCCACACGCACGCGGCGCCCCCGCCATCCCGCACACGTTAGAGTGCACCCAGGTGGGAGAGGACACACGGGGACCAGTCCGCGCGGTCCTCGTGTGGGAACCCGCCTGAGTGCATCTTGCGGCCTGTCTGGAACCATCATAGTGGGCACAAAGACACGGTAATCTGGCTATAAACATTACTTTAGTAATAATGCAATAATGTAATAAAATGGGGCCTCCTAAAGGAAGCACTCACCGATCCTCGCAGCAGGGCCTGACATAGGCCCAATCTTCCCCCATCACGGACTGGGTCCCCTTTTGTTTAGGGTCCACACCCCTGGACCTGTAAAGCACCCTTTAGGCTTCCTTGGGCAAATAAAAGACCAGATATACCATATCACAAGGGTCCAGCTCTATAAGGACACGTTACAGGCAAAACCCTGTTCTTGAACCAGGGCTCAGGTACCATCCACTTTAGCATTATATGCCATCCGAATGGATCCGATAACATCCTCACTAGGACATTATTTGAAGAAATTTGAAGAGCTTTCACAGCCGTGACCATCACCTTCAAGACACTGACAAAAAACTAAAGCTACTTCCTGTATGGGAGGGGTTATATGGGAGGAACCTTCTTACTATTGGTTGCCAGTGTCCAATCACCTAAAGGTAGCATATAAACCCAGATAGTCATTACTATGGTGCTCTGTGTCCCATGATGTACGATAAAGAAAACATATTTGCTGCTTGTTAATATGTTGTGTATATCTCCCTATAATGAAGGTAATTGTATACATCTTCTATAATTATATCATACCTATACACTAGTCCTACACTGCCCTATAAAAGGTCACACACCTGGCAGTTGTTTTCTATGACTTCCCTTTACTCCATATAATATGGGTTTTATATAGTTGTCAAATAAGAGCTAAGGTTTAGGTCATGGTGGGTTTGGTGCGTGGGTGCAGCATATCCCTACTGGCATCTATTAGTGTTTCCCACAAAAGACCAATCTTACAGTACAAGTATACATCAGGCTGTTTCTTACTCTTGAAGTTAACTTGCTCATAGTATAGTCCATGCAATTTTCTATTACAGTCTGAAGGCCAACTACATCTTTTACACCACGTTACAGCTGTATTTAGGCTCCGCCAACGTTTTTACAGATGGAGCCCTAGGTTACTGTCTACATGGAGAAATAAAGTCCACTAATATTCTCCTCTGCCCCAGTAATGTGATGTCCATGAGCTCCCTTGCTGGGGCCAACATCTTCTTCCTGAATGCTTCCAGTTGCAGGGTCTTCCGCTGCCTTGACTGGACAGCAGGGGATAACCAACTCCCATGCATGCGCACAGCAATTGGTTTAATCCAGCACCAAAAGGTGTACTGAAAAAGTACAGTAAGCTGCGCAGACACTAAAAAATGAGAACTCCTGCTCTGCTAGAGTGGGTTGTGCTGTGGCAGAGCAGTGTAAACTTTAGGAATAGATGGACAAAAAAAAAATTACTTTTGAATTTGGCAGTTAAAAACAACATTCAAATGTACTTCATATGTGTATTTAGAACTTCTTGCCCTGAGTTCAGCTTTATATTTTCTGAAAAAAAAAAAAAAATTCACAGAAACACTAACTAGGGGTCTCAAACTGGCGGCCCTCAGGCTGTTGCAAATCTACAAGTCCCATCATGCCTCTGCCTGTGAGAGTCCTGCTTGTAACTGTCAGCCTTGCAATGCCTCATGAGACTTGTAGTTTTGCAACAGCTGGAGGGGTGACTCTCTCTCATAGGGTAGTAGTGGTGCATAACTCTTTTATCCAAATTTTTGCCTATAGTAAGGGATTTGTCCTCCAATAAGTTTTCAATATGGACAAAAAATACCTGCTGCACCCAAGTCAAAAAAGAAACAAAAGCAATACAACTGTATGGCGACTGGTAGATGTGAAAAAGACTTCAATCTGCTCCACATAGGTGTATGTTCAAAGGGGGACATAAATACAAACAAGAGGTACTATAAACAAGAGTGCTGGATGACAATAAGATTTGTACATCATGAAATAAAAAAAAAAGGTTTTATTTACATGAAAACCAAACACAGGAGATCCACATCCATTAGGCGGTGAAGGTTTATAGCCATAGCGTGGAGTTGGCTTGGAACCTATTGATAAAAAGAAATCTGCGTTAGTGGTACACTCATAGAAAACATCTTTATTTTCTTCCCATTTTCTGTGCTATTCCACCTTCTGTGTACATAACAGTGCACTAATTCTATATTCCCTATATAATCATTTTGCACTTGAAAGAAAATATACACAGTTATTGGCACTTAAAAATATAAAGATCTTTCCCTTTATTTCTCTGTCAGTATGAAACAAATAAAGTATAGCCTCAGGTTTTAAAAATACTTTCATCTGACCTCTTTCCTCCGCAAAAGTAATGTAATGTATGTACAGACTTTATATGCTAGCTAGTCAGCCAACTCACTGCCATCGCCTTCCTTGGCCAGGCAGGGTTTCTATTCTGGGTTCTGAAATGTCATGTATGTTCCCGTCAGAGAAAAATAGCCCTCCTATTGCTGGATTTTTTTTAAATTACAGGTTTTTATTACATTTTTATATAAGAAGATGCAGGACAACTGTGCAGCACGAGTACATGGACTTCAAGAACAAAAAGCTACCAAGGAGAGGACATACCAGAAAAATCAATGAACAAGTCACAAACTTCACATTTGGAACCATTAGTTTAAAGGATCTGCTAGACTAGCCTCTGGTAATAAGATATTACTAGTCACAAGTACAAACAATTGGCGATCAACAGATTATATAATAATAATAATAATAATAAAAAACACACCACACACACACCTGGCCCTGTACCAGTGGTAAAAATTAAGAGAGAGGATGAAAATGAGGAGACAGAGAAGGTCAAGTAAAACAGAGGAGGGGAAAAGGAATAAGATGCCCAGCTGTCAAGACGCACCCTGAGGCTGGATCCCAATACGTGCCCCCCTAGCCGGATCCAGATGATAAAGGAGGTTGGTAAATCAAGTGGGAGGAGTCTCCAAGGAGGTCCCAAAATCCCACGACTCAATTGTATTTGTCCAAGGATTTGTACAAGGAAGCTGTAAGGTATTCAATCCTCTTTATATCTTGGATCCTCACTTGCAGCTTTATCAAGGAGGGAGGCTCCCCTTTTTTCACTTAAGAGTTGGTAAGCACCTTGCTGCTGTAAGCGCATGGGCTAGTAATTAATTGTCTGGAAGTTTTAGAAAATGTTTATGGTGGAAGTCTCAAAAAAAAAAAAAAAAAAAAGTTTTAAGATTAAAAAGGGATCCAAGACCAAAAAAGAGGGAGTGGATGAGAGTGTGAACGATCTACCAAAAAAGGTACAAGCACCATGCAAGACAAGTAAATATGGTACAGCGTTCCCAGATCATTCTTGCAGCACCCAACAGCAGATGGGTATATGGAGCAGAGCAGTTCTGAGGTTTGATACCAATAAAATAATTTTATACCGATTTTCCTTACACAATGTGCAGATTGAGTTTTTGAAGGCTTGGGACCATATGATTTCCCACGTTTTTAGAGGAAGACCCACCAATTGACCAAAGGGAAACCAAGCCTCATCTTTCCAGAAGTGAGACATCCAGTAAATCAGGCGTATACAGAAAAGAGGTTGCCAGAGAAGCTACAGAGGTAAGAGGCTAGGACTACTTAGCACATTTCCACAGAGTTCAAAGGCGAGACATAGGTCCCAACAGGTGGGTGAGATCAAAGGTCGGATTACTGCTCCATAGCATGGAGTTTGGATGCATGGGGCTGGATTTTTTTTATAGATGGGTACAACCAAAGCTTGCTGGTGATCAGTACCAATAGGCATTCTACAAATCACAAGGGGAAAAAAAAAAAAAAAAAAGCTGAAGATGTTGCCCAAGCAACCAACCAGACTCAAGTTTTCTAATGTAAACCTAAAAAGCAGACATGCATCTGGTTGGCCGCTGGCAATATTCTTCTTTTCTTCAGGGTTTTTGTGAACCCTCATCTTGTACAACAACCAATTCATTTTAAAATAGAAATGAAGACAAAACATTTTGGGTATACATATTTAAAAAAAAAAAAAAAAAAAAAAAAAAAAAAACACATGAGAAATACCTTCTTACCTCTTTAAGTGATCACATAACCTCTGTTCTCAGCTACATAAAGGCACTCAAAGAGCTGGATACTGGTCTTCCCAGTGAATGTGTGTGTGTGTGGGGGGGTGAAAAAGTCTGATCATTGGAGGAGAGCAGGCCGAGTTTTGACCACAGCGAGAAAACTGATCATGCTATACTCTCATGCCTAGTGTGGTCAGTTTTAAATAGCAGAGGGACTGAGAGAAACACCAGGCATTTCACACAAAAGGAAGAAATACAAAGAACAGGATACCGTTCTTGGTACAGCAGGTACATATCAGGAATATGAAATTAACATATTCTTTAAGGGGGGGGGGAGGATGGGAGGGGCTTGAAAACTATATATAAACAAACAAATAATTACGATCCATTAGTGTTGTCTTGAGGAACATTGCAAGGTAAACATATAAAAAAAAAAAAAAAAAAAAAAAAGTCAAACATTATGAAGGACGAGAGCGCTGGCAAAGCATAGAGACCAACAAGTTATATAGCATTGATCACACCATGAAAAAGTTATTGCAAAAAACCCTACTATCTGATAGAAAGTCTGTGATCTCACTTGTGCTGATATATTATCACACCACTGATACATTATCTGCAAAAAAATCTTTGTTCAAAAGACCTTTGGATTACTTACCATCCTATACTTCTAGTGAAAGAAGAATACAAGAAGTATAACAGGAGTTTTGGCTCCACTCTAGGCGGCCATACATGGCTTGAAATTTGGCTGGTTAAGCGGGAACTGGCTGAATATTGATCCATGTATGCGCATCTATGGACTTGTGTACAACCAGCCTGTTGGAAATTTTTCATCATCAGTGTCACTGGCTATAGCCAGCAGTCCTGGTCAGTGTATTCTGGTCAGTGTATTCTGAGAGCGGAGAAATCTCACTGCTTTCAGAATACAATAGCTCAGGGGGAGGGATTCCCCAATCCACATTGAATGTGTGGATGGGAGAATTGAGTCATTTTCTTTCATTCAACCTGCTAGCCAGCCTTAGGTAAAGCCCAATATAAAGATTGTACGTTCAAAATAATATAGAAGGTTCATGCGTTTAGAAAAAAGTAGTAAATAGTATTTCAAAGAAGAACACTTAACCTAAAAAGGAAAAATAAAATAAATAAATAAATATGGATGTTGGACTTAATCACTGCACCCTTAGGGATGTTCCATATTAATGAAGAAGTTGGGTGTTTCAGTGTTTGGATTCCCTCTTCCTCTCAGCCCAAAAGTGTACCCTTCGTCTCCCTTCCTGGGGAACACACAGATGTGCAAACAGCCCCCAGAAGACTGACTGCCCTGTACAGGCAACAGTTGGGAGGAGGTGACGTCCCCACAGGACAGAGTGGGCAGAGAGCCCAGAAACTCCAGGCCCAGGCTCAGCTTCCCCCCTTCTCTGCATGTTCCTGCACACAAGCAGTGGTGGAGTTGTTGCTGTCAGAAAGGTGTAGTGTCTTGAGGTGGGGGCAGTGGTGGAATTGTTGCTGGCAGAAAGGTGTCTGGGGTGTTGGGGTTCAGTGACAGAGGTGCTGGGAGGCAGGAAGGTCCAGAGTCATAGGTGTAGTGGTAGGGGTGCTGGGTAAAAAGACAAAGGTGTCAGGGTGTAGAATGCCAGCGGCACTGGGTTCTTTATAGGTGGAAATGTAAAAACCTGTCTTCTTGTAAGCCTACAGGGAGTCACCTGAAATGGTGTAGGCTCCTAGACTATACCGGTGAGAGCGTTGAATGTGAGGGGAGAAGGCACTATAAAGCCTCTTTTGCCGGTGGTGATTTATTTCAACTTGTCAGTGACAGTGTTGCTTTACCAGACAAGAGATGCCCCTGGTTGCTTTTATATATTAGGTAATCTAGCAACCCATAAGTTGGACTTGATGGACTTGTGTCTTTTTCCAACCTCACCTATGTAACTATGTAACCTATAGATGCTTTCAGACTCAGACACCTCACTTGTGTTCTGAAGGTATAACATTTCATATTCCTTTACCTACAGTGTTTGCTGAACTTTTTTCCCCTTTACTGCCATATTCAGTAATTCTTAAAGTGGTTCTAAAGTCAGAAGTTTTTTTTATCTTAATGCAGTCTATGCATTACGATAAAAAAACCTCTGTGTGCAGCAGCCCCCCTAATACTTACCTGAGCTACATCTCAATCCAGCGATGTTGCATGAGAGTCTTGGCTGTCCGGGACTCTCCCTCCTCATTGGCTGAGACAGGAGTGGGGCGCCATTAGCTTCCGCTGCAGTCAATCAAAGTCAGTGAGCCAATGAGGAGAGAGAGGGGACAGAGTCTAGCCTCAGCTCCCCGTCTGAATAAACACACAGAGCAGCGGCTCGGTTGCCCCATAGCAAGCTGCTTGCTGTGGGGGCACTCGGCAGGAGTGCAAAACCACTACACAGGGCAGGTAAGTATACCACGTTTGTTATTTTTTTGTTTAAAAATTACTTTAATATTTTAAATGCAGATACTTCCAGCTTGTTTTTTCAATAGCTATGCTACCTCTAATATCCAACTATCAAAAGCATTTACAAGCACGTAGAATAACCCTCTCTCTCCCGTGACAGGTACCAGACAAGTACCACTTACAGCTATGTGTATTTACTTCAGGCAAGGTAAAAACTAAAAAAACTTGACAGGGGTTAGAACCCTCCCTTACTCTATCAATAATATTTTTGAAAACTGGAGGGATTCTAATGAATATACTGACAATTAGATAATATAAAAAGAAATGATTTTTGAAAAATGGTGTGGGGGTCAATTTTACAAACTTGATAAATTGCATGAATCCGTAAGGGGAATTTCTGGCCCCTGGGGGCCTCTGTCATAGACCATATTCAAACATGTTAAAGCGTTTGTAACCTTACACTGCATGCCAGCTGCCAGACCCTCTCTCTTTTATCCAGCTATAAGGCCCCTTTAACACTGGGGCACTTTGCAGTTGCTACAGCGCTAAAAATAGTGCCTGCAAAGTGCCCTGAAACAGCTGCTGCTGTCTCCAGTGTGAAAGTCCAAGGGCTTTCACACTGGAGTGGTGCGCTTGCAGGACGGAAAAAAAAACAAAAAAAACACTCCTGCAAGCAGCATCTTTGGAGCGGTGTATTCACCGCTCCTGCCCATTGAAATCAATGGGGCAGCGCGGCTATACCGCCAGCAAAGCGTCGCTGCAGCAGCGCTTTGCAGGTGGTTTTAACCCCTTTTAGCCAGCTAGCAGGGGTTAAAACCGCTCCACTAGTGGCCGAATAGCGGTAAAAATGGCTGCGTTTTACCGCCAACGCACCCACCGTCCCAGTGTGAAACCGGCCTAACATGGAGTGTTAAGACAGCAGTCCGGTCACATGACTCCCGGCTGTTCTACTCTGATCCAGGGCTACAGCCCCCAGTTGTAGCCATTAGATGGGGGTCGAGTCACATGACCGGCCTGAAGAGATCTGCAAGAAAGTTATTTAGACGCTTTGTTTTCCACAAACACTTACACTGCATGTTATAGCTGGATAAAAGAGGGGCTGGCAGTACATTTTCTTTTAAATACTACTAATAGCGGCAGGAGGGGAGGGGATGGGCAGAGCGAGTGCGCGCACACACACACCCTCCGACAAGCAGGGAGGGGAGGAGGCCCAAGGAGAGCAGAGGAGAGCTGCGAATGACAGGGACACGTAAATTGACCATGGTGTAAGGGCTCAGCAGCCTTGATAAACCATGGTCAGTTTACAGGGGGGAGGGCAGAACCAGGCAGGATCAGCCAGGTATTTCAGGCGATACAGAGGACCAATTTACACAGCACAAGCACCGAGTTGTATAACACGCTTTAAGTATCTTGGTTCATGTGTGAACATAATCTATGTATGGTTTCCATATGCTAATAAAATATTTGGTGCGAGTATCTATATATTGGTTAAGCATAAATTGTCAGTTTTGCCAGAGCATACATTATGGGACTAGGGAAAATCAAGTTAGACTTACCGGTAACTTGTTTTCCAGGAGTCTTTCAGGACAGCACCTTGAGAGCGTGGCTCCACCCACTTGACAGGAAACACACCTCCACCAAACTTTAAAAGGAGGCTCCTTCCCACTTATCATCAGTAGTAGTAGAGAACCTCCGGCCCAAGCTGGAACACATAATCAGAATATGGTTAGTCACAGCATAGTAATTTAATACAATAAGGGCGGGTTGCTGCTGTCCTGAAAGACTCCTGGAAAACAAGTTACCGGTAAGTCTAACTTGATTTTTCCCTTAACGTCTTTCAGGACAGCACCTTGAGAGGATAACAGAGACTTACCCACTTAGGGAGGGACCACAGCCTGCAAGACCTTTCTGCCAAAAGCCTGTTCACTGGCTGACAGAAGATCCAGCCTGTAATGACGGACAAACGTAAGGTAACTTGACCACGTAGCCGCCCTACAAATCTGATCTGGGGTGGCACCAGCCATTTCTGCCCATGTAGTGGCCTGAGCCCTGGTAGAATGTGCTTTAATTCCCAGCGGGGGAGAGAGCCCCGACTGAGAGTAGGCTGCTAGAATAGCTGATTTAAGCCATCTAGCTATAGACCCCTTAGAAGCTTGTTGGCCCTTCTTTTTACCCGAAAAAAGTATAAATAGAGAATCCGAGGATCTAAAGTTACTTGTTACCTCCAGATACTGTAATAAAGTCCTTCTTACATCCAAATTGTGGAATTTGCCTTCTTTTTCCCCCGAAGGGTTAGAGCAAAAGGTTGGCAGGATGATCTCCTGCGACCTATTGTGTGCTGACGCTACCTTTGGCAAAAAACCCGGATCGGTTTTAAGTACAATCCTATCTGTGTAGATAGTTAAAAAGGGTCTCTTAACAGATAGGGCGTGCAGCTCACCAATTCTCCTTGCTGACGTTATTGCAACTAAGAACAAGGTCTTAAGAGTAAGATTCCTTAGAGAGATTCCTTGTAGTGGTTCAAAAGGTTCCTTTGTAAGGGCTTGCAGGACCACTGATAGATCCCAATTGGGAAAGTGCCTAGCCGGAGCTGGTCTAGATCTGGTAAGTGCCTTGAAAAATCTTATAACCAAGGGCTCAGAAGAGATTGGTCTTTCTAGAAATACTCCCAAAGCAGCTACTTGAACTTTAAGGGTGCTGACTGACAATCCCTTGTCTGCCCCCTCTTGAAGAAATTCCAAAATTGACACTAAATTTTTTACTTTTCTCTTAGTCAAATGACAAAAAGAGTTGAAGACCTTCCAATATTTAGCATAGATTTTTCTGGTCACTATCTTCCTACTGGAAAGTAAGGTAGTTACCAAGGGTTGTGACAGACCTTTGTTTCTTAACAACTGCTCCTCAGAAACCAGGCCGTGAGGCTTAGACTGGCCACTCCCGGATGCTGTATTGGACCCTGTAGGAGCAGGTCCTGCCGGAGAGGCAGCCGCCAAAATGGTTTGACTGCCATCTGTAGAATGGTGGAAAACCATGCCCTCTTTGGCCAAAATGGAGTAATTAGGATTACTGCCACCTTCTCCCTCTGTATCTTCCTTAACACCAACGGGATAAGTTGGAAAGGAGGAAATGCGTAACCCAGATGGAAGATCCAGGGCTGGATTAACGCATCTGTCCCCTGGGCCTTGTCGTTTCTGTGAATAGAGAAAAATACCGGGAGTTGCGTATTTTCCTGTGACGCAAATAGGTCTATTTGCGGTTGACCCCAGGCCCTGGTAATCATTGCAAAGATTTCCGGATTCAGGCTCCATTCTGACTCCTGAATCCGCCTTCTGCTTAGATAATCTGCCACTACATTTAAGGTGCCTTTGAGGTGGACTGCTGATAAGGACCGAACATGCTTTTCTGCCCAAACCAGGATCTTTGAAGCTAGCAACTGAAGTGTTTTGCTTCTTGTACCCCCCTGTTTGTTTAGGTAGGCTATGGTAGTGGCGTTGTCTGAGAGGACCCGGACATGAGAACCTTGAAGGATAGGAGAGAAGGCATCTAAAGCTAAGGCGACTGCCTTTAGTTCCCTCCAATTTGAGGACCTCTTTGCCTCTGTCCGAGACCACATTCCTTGCGCGAAGTCTTGGTCTAAGTGAGCTCCCCAACCCCATACACTGGCATCTGTCGTTACCACTTTTTCTATTGGAAATGACCAGAGCAGGCCTTCTGACAGATTCTCCTGTCTTCTCCACCACCAAAGTGATCTCTTGACTTTGGTGGGTATCTTTACTTTTGCTTCCAGAGATTCTGACCTGTGATTCCATATTCTCAGGAGAAAGCTCTGGAGAGGCCTGAAATGTAACCTTGCCCATTGAATGGCTGGTATGGTTGCGGTTAGGGTTCCTAGGGATGACATCACTTGTCGGACTGATAATTGCTGGCTTGCCTGCAAGGACGCTACCACCTTCTGGACTTTCCCCTTCTTCTCTTCTGGGAGAAAAATCTTTTGTTCCCTTGAACAGATCTGATACCCCAGGAATAGTATTTTCTGGGCTGGAACGAAATTTGACTTCTGCATATTTATGATCCAACCCAGGGTTTCTAGATGACCTCGGGTCTTTCCGAGGTTGTCTAGCAGTCTTTCCCTGGAGGGGGCAAAAAGGAGTAGGTCGTCCAAGTACGGAATTACCGCAATCCCCTGCATGCGAAGAGGTGCAAGCGCTTCTGCCATTATTTTTGTGAATATTCGTGGGGCAGAAGACAGGCCAAAGGGGAGGGCCCTGAATTGCAAGTGCAGAACCTCTTTTCCCAAATTTATCGCCAATCTTAGGAATCTTTGGGACTGCGGGGCTATAGGGATATGCAGATAGGCATCTCGAAGGTCTATTGATGCCATAAAGCATTCCTTCGTCAATAGATTCTTGACCGTGAAGATGGAGTCCATACGAAACCTTTTGTATTGGACTGATCTGTTCAGCGGTTTCAGGTTTAGTATTAACCGAAAATCTCCGGATGGTTTCTTTATCAGGAATATACGGGAATAAAATCCCTGATAAAGCTCCCCCTGTGGGACGTAAGTCATAACCCCCTGACTTATCAGATCCTTTAATAGGCTCTTCATTGCCAGGGATTTTGTTACATCTCTTGGAAGATTTGTCACCAAGTACCTTTCTAGGGGGAGATCTGAAAATTCTATATTGTAACCCTGGGCTAGCATATTCAGAATGTACTGGTTTTCTGTTATGCTTGCCCAATAGGGGAGAAAGTCTTGTAGTCTTCCCCCTACCTGTAACCGACTGTCATTGCGTCTTGTTGGCTGACGCAGGAGGATGGAAAAGGACATTTCCTCTGCCCTTACCCCTCTGCCCTGACCAGCTTTTCTTTTTCTCTTGAGACTTGTTCTGTTCCTGAGCCCTTTGAGGACGAAAAAACCGTTTGACTGGTTGTTTCTTCTTTTTGACAGGAAAAGATTTCTTTTTATCTGCAGTCCTGTCCAGAACTGAATCCAAATCAGGGCCGAACAGTAAGTCTCCTAGAAAAGGGACCCCGCATATTTGTTTTTAGATGCTGTGTCCCCTTGCCAAGTCTTTAGCCATAAAGCCCGTCTAACCGAATTAGCAAGGGCTGCCGCATTAGCTGTCATCCTGATAGACTCTGCTGAGGCATCAGAGACATAGGCTACGGCTGCTGAGAGGGTAGAAAAGGAGTCAAGGATTTCTTGCTTAGGGGAATCTGCTATTATATGAGCTTTAAGCTGATTTACCCAATACTCCAAGTTCCTGGAGATGCAAGTAGTTGCCATTGCTGGCTTAAGGTTGCCCATAATGGATTGCCAAGTCCGCTTGAGCTGTTGATCCATTTTTTTATCCATGGGGTCTTTTAAGATCCCCATGTCCTCAAATGCTAGATCAGTAGATCTTGACACCTGAGAAAAGGCTGCATCAAGTTTTGGAACCTTATTCCAAAGAGCTGCTGGGTCTTCATCAAAAGGGAACCTTCTCTTATGAGCCCTAGAGAAAAATGATTTCCTATCAGGGTCAGCCCATTCTTTTCTGATTGTTTCAGAAATCACTGCATGGACTGGAAAGGTACGGGACTTAGACTCACTAAGCCCTGCATACATCTTGTCATGTAAAGACATCTCCTTATGCTCTTCCTCAAGGCCTAGAGTAGCATAAATAGCCTTTAAAAGGCCATCCACCTGATCCAAAGACAATTTATACTTGGAAGACATATTTTCCAGCTCATCACTATCCTCATTCGATTCATTAGAATGGGATGGGGAAAGCCCTTCCCGGTTCAGAGGACCCATTTCCGCCTCTACTGCCGGGACTAACAGTGAGCCTTGAGAGGACTGTGAGGTAGTGGGCTGACTTGCAGATGGATAGGTGAGTGAGGATCTGAAGGATTGAATGGTAGCATCCAATTCCTTTTTGGCAGATGCGATTAGATCACTGCATGCGGAAGTGGTTTCTTCCCTCACCAAGGAGTCAATACATGCTTGACATAAAGCCTTTTTCCAGCCTTCATTTAACTTAATTTTGCATGAAGGACATTTCTTTCTAATCCCAGGGTCAGAGCTCTTGGCCTGCCATGATAAGGGAAAAAAGAGAGAGAAAAAAGACAAACCATCTTTTAGAGTCAGCCTGATTACTCAAGGTTGCTCACCACAGGTGCACAGTGAGAAAAGCTATCAGACTCATGTGCCCTGACAGGCCCCTCCGCCACCAGGGGGAAAAAAATACCCTCAAACTTCACTAACATTTAGAGAGAAGAGGGCTAGAGAGAGACCCCACAGTAAAGCTGAGCAGAAACTACAGTCTGCTCCTTACCTGGGCCTTGCTGGTGCCTGTGCCTGTTCCACTCGCTGCGGTTCCTGAATCCATGCTGAGGCAGCAGCGTGATGCCTGTGGCGAAAACGCCGGTTCCGGACTCCAATAGCACCTGTGCGCCGGACCGGAACCGGCAATAAATAGGCACCAGACCTATTCCTCCCTCCTCCCCCTGCGCTTCCGGCGGAAATGACGCCTGGCGCCTGCTCCATGGATGCCGCCCCACTTCCGGATACCTCACATCCGGCGGATGCAGTCCTCTGACTGCCCTTCCTAAGATGGCGGCGGCGTCAGGGAAAAAACATGTGCAGGCAAGAAAAAAAAAACAAACCGAAATGCCTGACATGCCTGACGCCCCTGCCTGGGAGCAGCAATACCCGGAGCAGTCCTGGCTCTCCCCGAGCACTGACGAGGGAGAAGGAGCCCATCCACCCGGCACCCGTAAGCCTGTGGAAAATGGGAGGAATCGGCTCTCCTGAGGTAGGTAAAAATAGTGGAGTAGGGAGCCTGTTCTCTCAGGACAGAACCTTGAGAGCTCCAAACTCCCACATGTGTTCCCGCCGGAGGAAACACATAAACTGATGATAAGTGGGAAGGAGCCTCCTTTTAAAGTTTGGTGGAGGTGTGTTTCCTGTCAAGTGGGTGGAGCCACGCTCTCAAGGTGCTGTCCTGAAAGACGTTAAGGGAAATACCTGTTAAAGGCTGTTTGTTCATTCTAAAGGGTATGTATAGTCAAAGCTTTACTTGTTTAGTTTTGGATAGAGTAGAGGAGAGTAATAAAACAAACTTCTGTCCCATAGCCAAAACAAGACCAAAGAGGAAATTCTTCTGAGGGGTGAGGGGGTCACCACACCAAGGTGTCCGTTTATGAAGCAGTGAAATCTATTCACTGCTTCGTTCTCCGGCATTCACAGTGAAGATCTTTCTCCTCTGTGTGCCAGTTTATGAAGCTTTGTAGATCGCTTCACCTTTGGAGGAGTGAAGAGATCTACAAATGCTTCCAAACGGTGGAGAACGGCCCCTGATACTGGAATCTCGTGAGACTTTACAAGATTACAGCACCAGAAATACAGAGATGTCAGTTTATTAAGCAGTGATAAATTATCACCGCTCAATACACGGACAGACAGCGTGGTTTAATGTTAATAAAATAATGAGTCTCCCTACATTATATACATATGTATACACACACACACACACACACACTATATGTATATACATAAATATGACAGGGGGACATGCTTACAGTGTTGGGGGGTCTGAACGAGGCATAAAGAAGTTAAAAATCTTCCTCCTTCCCCCTCAGATCCCCCCAGATTTCCTCTTCACTCCCCGATTCACCACCTCTGAGCTGGTGAACCTGGGAGTGTGAATTCTGACACAGATCGCCAGTGAAGCGGTGAGATCACCGCTTCATAAACTGGCCGTTACGGAGAATTCTCCGTGTGTAGAGATAATCGGCGGGAGAACAAGTTCAAACATGTTCTCCCCCGATTATCACTGTTTCATAAACTGTTTATGGACTGTGATCAGCGGCGATCCTCGGGGTCACCGCTGATCACTGCTTCATAAACGGACACCCAAGTGTCCCCTTTGGAATATTTTCCCTTTATTCCAATTCTGGTGATAAATAAAGAGAGTGAATCTCCTTAACAGGAGCACAGACAGCAATAAACCACCCGACAGGTATTCTAATACCTCTCCACTCTGTCAAAAAAATAAATAAAAATACATTACCTTTCATTATACAGTGCCTTGCAAAAGTATTCATCCCCCCTTGGCATTTTTTCGTGTTTTGTTGCCTCACAACCTGGAATTAACATGGATTGTTTGAGGATTGGCATCATTTAATTTACAGAACATGTCCACAACTTTGAAGATTTTTTTTTTGTATTGTGAAGCAAACATCAAATAGGACAAATTAACAGAAAAAGTCAATGTGCATAACTATTCACCCCCCTAACGTCAATACTTTGTAGAGCCACCTTTTGCGGCTATCACAGCTCCAAGTCGCTTTGGATAAGTCTCTATGAGCTTGCCACATCTTACCACTGGGATTTTTGCCCATTCCTCCTTGCAAAACTGATCCAGCTCCTTCAAGTTGGATGGTTTGTGCTTGTGAACAGCAATCTTTAAGTCTGACCACACATTTCCTATTGGATTGAGGTCCGAGCTTTGACTAGGCCATTCCAACACATTTACATTTTTCCCCTTAAACCACTCAAGTGTTGCTTTAGCAGTGTGTTTGGGGTCATTGTCCTGCTGGAAGGTGAACCTCTGTCCTAGCCTCAAATCACACACAGAGTGGTACAGGTTTTGCTCAAGAATATCCCTGTATTTAGCACCATCCATCTTTCCCTCAACTCTGACCAGTTTCCCAGTCCTGACTGCGTGAGTTTTGGTGTGCGGCTGTCTCTTGGCAGGTTTGCTGTTGTGCCATGTTCTTTCCATTTGGTTATGATAGATTTGATGGTGCTCCTAGGGATCATCAAAGATTTGGATATTTTTTTTTTTTTTTTTTATAACCAAACCCTGACTTGTACTTCTCAACAACATTGTCCCTTACTTGTTTGGAGAGATCCTTGGTCTTCATGGCAGTGTTTGGTTAGTGGTGCCTCTTGCTTAGGTGTTGCAGCCTCTGGGGCCTTTCAAAAAGGTGTGTATATGTAATGACAGATCATGTGACACTTAGATTGCACACAGGTGGACATCATTTTACTAATTATGTGACTTCTGAAGGCAATTGGTTGCATCAGAGCTTTTTATGGACTTCATAACAAAAAGGGGGTGAATACATACGCACATGCCAATTATCAGTTTTTTATTTCTGAAAAATAGTTTTATGTATATATTTTTCTAATTTTAACTTCACCAACTTAGACTATTGTGTTCTGATCATTCACATATAATTCAGATTAGAAAAACTATTGAACTAAAGGCTGTAATGTAACAAAATAGGTAAAAAGCCAAGGGGGGGGGAGGGTGAATACTTTTGCAAGGCACTGTACTAGAAAGTGGTACTAAACTCTCCCGGAAAGGTCAGCCGCATATAAATGAATACAATATGACATACAATTACGTGCTTTTTAACGTTTTTGAAGATGTACCGCTAGGTATCGCCCTTTCCTTTTCTAATGCGCATTGGAATGCTGAATGACGGCATACTGAGTGCCCTCAAGCTGTAGAGATAGGTGCAGTGTCTACATCAGCTTTACTCCCCAGCATCACATTGTAATACTGCGAGTGTGCTGACCATTAGCTCAGGCTTGATATCATCTTATTGCACATGAACTAGATTAATTCAGTGACGTGCAAAAAGGGTGGAAGTTCGGCTTTTCCCGGTCTGTTTAAAAGTGCATGGACTTCTTGTATTGCACTTTTACTTGAGCATTTGCAATGCGTTTACTACCGCTTTAAGGATGATGGCAGAACTGTACAGATAAAAACACATAGTATTATGGTGCTGCAATAAGGGGCTGGGGCATTTTCTCTATACCTCCCCCCCTAACCTTGTATATGTTCTACATCACTCACCTAAATTCTGCTGGATCGAAGCCAGCTCTCTGAATTCAGACAATATACTAAGGGTTAATTCACTAAAGGATTGTGCATGCGATATGAAGGTCATTTGACTCATTTTTCCAGAAATATCACATGAAATAATAGTCAATGAATCAAAGTAAAATATTTAAATGTGAGGTAAATATCTCAAAAAAGGAGATAAATCATTAAAGTAAATTCACTAAGCCCCCGTTCACACCAGTGCGACGTGTCATGCGATTTGACAATTCCAAATTGCATGACAAGTCACACCCCATTGCCAGCAATGGACCTGTTCATATTGACGTGTCTCATGTCACAGCGATTATGAAAAAAAGTTCCTGCACTACTTTTTACCGAATTCATTGCGACTTGAATAGACTTCTGTTGTATGAAGTAGCACGATTTCAAAGCCACACCAGTGTTAACAGGAGCTAAAGAACGCACACATTCGTTATTTATCACCTGGCAGTAGGCAGTCGGTATTTTAGCAAAATACAAAATAAAGAGGGGAACTCTGCACTGGCCATTAAGGAAAAAAAGTATGCAATTTTATCACCTGAGCTCAGGAACGAAAATAAATTGTAACATTTCACCAGAGGAAGATTATTCTGTGGATGAAAGCACACTAGAATGTTTTCACTGTTTCATAATATTTCTGCATTTTTTTTTTTGTTTTTTTTTTACCAGAATCATCTTCCTCTGGTGCAGTTAGCGTGTAAAAAAAAAAAAAAAGCGAAAAAAAGCCAAGAAATAATGGCAAATTTAAGGCTGCTTTCACACCGAGGCGTCGGCGGTAAATTTTTCTATTTTTAGCGGTGCTTCGCCGCTGTTTTTGCGGAGGTTTTCGGTCGCTAGCGGGGCGCTTTTAACCCCTGCTAGCGGCCAAAAAAGGGTTAAAACCACCCGCAAAGCGCAGCTGCAGCGACACATTGCCGGCGCTGCCCATTCATTTCAATGGGCAGGAGCAGTGGAGGAGCAGTGTATACACCGCTCCTTCTCTGCTCCAAAGATGCTGCTTGCAGGAGTTTTTAACATCCTGACAGCGCATCGCCTCAGTGTGTAAGCTCGAGGGCCCGAGGCTTAAGCTGGCCATACACCTATAGATTATCTACAGATTTTCTATGGTTAGATAGAAAATGTGCAACAGATCTCTCCATGTTCGCTAAACTGTGTGGATGGAGGAATCTCCCACTTTTTCCATCTAACCATAGAAAATCTGCAGATAATCTATAGGTGTATGGCCAGCCTTAGACTGCAGGCGCTATTTTTAGCCCAAAAGTGCCTGAAAAATGCCTCGGTGTGAAAGGGGTCTAAATGATATTACAAGACATAAATATTTGATGCATGTTTTTTAGTGGATTGACTACTTTGGTAATAAATCTCAGAGTTAATTTAACTAAAAAAAAAAAAAAAAAAAAAAAATCTATGCAGTATTTATCTCTTAGTAAATTGACCCATAAGAGTTGCTTTTATGATCTTAAACATCCTCAATAATGAGAACATACTTACAATGCAATAAAGATGTATATAAAATTGCACAATTCGACATGTTACATATTAAAAAGCCAGGTCTCATTTCTGAAGACAAAGGATAATGTCTAACTTGTTTATAAATCAGATTACACAATATGCAATGAGAAGTGGAATTGTGATTGCAAAACTCACATGGACAATAGCGTCACAAACAAGAAGAAAGAAGAAGAAAAAAAAAAAAGAAAAAAAATTACAATGTACAGAAACTAAGCAAATAAAATAACCCCCTACGAGAAGCAAATAATAAATCAATAATATAAACCAATACTAGCATTGTAAACCAGGCTGAATGAGGTGCCACAACACATGTGCACTTCCCACAGAGCTTCCCAAAAATATGGGGAGAAGGAGTACAACCCCTCCCACAAAGCAGTGTTCAATGCCTGAGCAAGAACTCTAAACCTGAGCATACAACTATGCAAGATGGCATTTACATGGAACGGCAGGCCAGATGCAGAGACATAACATATGCTAGGACACGTTAAAGCAAACCTAGGTGTAACAAAACGTCCCACACTCCACTTGAGTGCTTTTATCATATACAGCTTCCTCCCAGTCTGAATATAGAAATCAGACATTCCAACTGCTAACAACCACAAACAAGATAATACTCTGGTTGCTGAACATGAACTGATTTATTTGAGATGACACAAATATATACAGCAGAATGACAATACAAACTGTAACCAGAAACCTAACATGAGCTAGGTCTAATCATTTACCCAGACTAGGCAACTCAGAGATAGGACCTTTCAGGGTAGACTTGCTGTCTTCTCACTCACAACTTACAATACACATAAGTATAAAACACAACCCCAATAGTTTGCTAGGAGACAAAAGGTGTGTTAATGAGCACAATAAACTATTGGGTGAAAGACCTGGGCTTTCCAGTTTCCAATTGGATTTTGAAAATTTTGGGTTGTTGTGGAAACAAGCCTTGGTGATAAACCATCAGTGGAGACACCTATTTTCCCCCGTTATAAAACTCTTACAGGAGTGAATTTCCCCTCCTAGGGGCAGATTTCCTCTCACTTCCTGTTGTCTCCCTCTGTTTGTAAGTAGGAGTCGTTTGTAAGTCAGATGTTTGTAACTAGGGGACCACCTGTAAGTGATTAAACAGTACTGACTGGCATATTCAAGGCTTTGGATATCTTTTTATATCCTTTTCCATCTTTGTAAAGTTTCATTACCTTGTTACGCAGGTCTTTTGACCGTTCTTTTCTACCTCCTCAAGGCTCAGTGTCTAGCCTGCTTTGTGCATCCATGTGAGAGCTAACAAACTCATTGACTATTTATACACAGATACTAATTGTGATTAAAAAAAGCCACAAATGTGGGAAATTAACCTTTAATTGCCATTTTAACCAGTGTGTGCCACCTTCTGTGTCTGTACCATGGCCAAACATTCCAGGGTATGTAAACTTTTTATCAGGGCGTATTCTGTTGTCATTAGGATTTAAAAAAGGATCAAAAAAAAAAAAATTGTGATAATAATTGGCTTCATGCGATTGCTATCCTTAAATAATAATAAAAAAAAAAAGTTTTGGCATGATCAGATTTTCAATATTAATGCCAATTTCTGCCAGAGTATGCAAACTTTTGAGCACAACTGTACACACTGATTTTACGGTTGTGGGTTTAGTAACACTTTAAAGTCCGGATTACAGCACTAGCTTCATGTAGCCATGCTTATTGCCAATAAACCAAAGTAAAAAAAAACCCAAAAAAAACACACACCACTCACGTTGATGGATAGGCCAAGTTCCTCTATAAGGTGAACATGGGTTCATTTTAAAGTGTCTGAACTACAAGGCAAACAACAGATTTTGTTATGCACAAAGCTGAATAGGGGATGTTGCTGAGCATATTGCTTATTAGGAGCAATAAAAACAATGCCTCAAAGTCCAACTTACAATTACTTTATTACTTGAATACATTTCAATTTAAAGTGAAACTAAGAAGACACAGTAGCACAAGTCATAGCTTACAGAGAGCCATCTCTCATCTTCAGGAAGCTCCCAATGAAAGCAGTATTAAACCCAAGAACAAACATTTTTTACATTTCAGCTTACCAATTCTTAGATGTGGTGGCTGCATTAGTTTTATTTTTTTAGACTTCCTTTCTTCTGTTTTCATTTGGTAATCTGGCCAGTAAGTCTGTCTGACAGGGGTGCTTAAAATGATCAGCTTCTATTTATTCATGTAAAACCTTTATCCTAAAAAAGGAGAAAAAAAACTGTTTGCAACTAGTGCAGCCACTACATCTAATGTTTGGTAAGCTGCAATATTTTACATTTTTGGTTTTGGGATAACACCGCTTGACGTGTAGGGAGGAAGCAAAAGATATGGCGGTATATGCTTCCGGGAAAGGGGGATTAAAGGGAATGTTGCTTTGCTATATATGGGCAAAGGACTGGTTCACTTAAAATTCTATAATAAAATGTGCTGCGCTACAGTGAAAATGAACTCTTACCCAACAGTGACAAACATATTGAAAAAACTCAGTATATAATAGTGTTAAAAAGGAGGAGAAGTACACCCAAAGCACGTTAGGCTGCACTTCTCCTGTGGGTCACAGGAGTGCAGTTCGTTCTGAACTCCTGTGACCAATTTTCAGCAGACAGCGGGCTGAAGTTCGCTGTCAGCTGATGTCACAGAGCCGGTCCAGGCTGGGAAAAGATCACGACCATATAGTCGGCAGCCACCCAGATGCCTGGACTGGCACCTGGCTCAGCCTCTCAGCAAACCTCAGAGCCTGAGCCAGCTGCTCCCGCCCCCTCCACAGCCAAGCGCTCCATTGAGTGCGGGGGGCCGAGCAGAGATCGGTGACTGACACTCGCTAGCTCTCTGCTCAGGGGGCACTGAGAGCTGAACGATCAGCGGTGTTTCATAGCTTGGTTCTCAGCCAGCAGGGGACCGATGCTGCATTCAAAGTATGATTTTAAATAAATAAATACCCATACTTTTCTTTTAATAATCAAAGTCTCATCTGATATAATCCCAAAAACTTCTTGAAAGAAGGCTTCCTCCACCATCAAGTGTTCCAGATCTTATTAATGAATCTCAAGAGTCTTGCCCGAATAAGTGGTTAGAAAGTCAGGTTTTTTTAATCTTAATGCATTCTATGCATTAAAGCGGAGTTCCAGCCAAAAGAGTCTTTGACGGGTATCCTGTTTCCACTTCTGGGAGCAATGGCCGTGGACGTCATTGATCACCTCCCTCCTCCTTCCCCTGCCACCGGGCCAGTACGAGAGAGAGGAGCGGAGCCTCGCACATGCACATTAAGGTTCCTGCGGTGAAGTCGTAAGGCTACACTGCTGGGTTCCCATATCCACAATGGTGGCAGCAGCACCCAACAGCTAATGGAAACATCAGCTGCGGTGCTGACATTGCTGGACTCCAGGACAGGTAAGTGTCCTATTATTAAAAAAGCCAGCAGCTGCAGTATGTGTAGCTGCTGGCTTTTAATTTTTGCAGCGGTGAGAGGACCTCCACTTCAAGATAAAAAAAACCTTCTGTGTTCAGCAGGCCCCTGAATACTTTACCGAGGTCCATCTCGGTCCAGCAATGTTGCAGGAGAGACTCAGCTGCCCGGGACTCTCCCTCCTCATTGGCTGAGACGGCAGCACAGCGCCATTGGCTCCCGCTACGGTCAAGGTCATGTTCCCCCCCCCCCCCTTTAAAAATAAACAGACTTTAGTATCACTTTAAGGAAAAAATCTCTGCAATGATCATCTCCACCATTATGCTGAAAGGAAGATCGGTGGAAAACCACCCTTTCTCCTCCACAAAAGGGTCAGTGCATCCAGGTTAGCACCCAAAACAAGAGAATCACATGCTCCACATTTGAATAATGTATATATTTATTTTTAAAAGCACTAAAAATTACACTCACAAGAACAAAAAAATAGTATAAACAGTGCTGCAAAAAACATCCAGAACTAATGAAATCACGCTACTGGCGTAATTTCAGTCAGCGTGATGTCACAGCAAGCTCCGCCCGAAGCATTTTGCCAGATGACTTTTCCGGGCACAGGGCCCATGCTGAATCATGTTTTATATACACAGGTTATTAGAAAGGACATTGAACTGACCAAGCCTCAATTCCAAATTGTCAAGCCTCGCTTTCAGAGCGTGGCCATCTTAGAGACAACCGAGCCTCAATATAACCCCAGAGTCAATTTCTAAATTTATCATGGAAGACCTTAAAAAAAAATAAAAAAAAATAATGATCTCCAAAAAAATATATAAAAAACATATTCCAGAATGCCTGGCAGAGACCATTGATATATTTGTGCATGAACAGAATCTCACAGCTCATATGCACCCATCAGCCAAACACTACCTTGTGGGAGGGGCAACATGAACATCCCAGTAGGTAGCAGGGGTCCCAACTTAATTAAAAAAAAAAAAAAAAACAATTTTCCAATCCTATAAGTGGTGGTGCGGGGAAGTTAGGGGTGGAGGAACCAAGAGAGAAAAGGTTAGTTGAATAGGTAAAGTTTCACTCTAATAGGGCGTACACACGGTCGGACTTTGTTCGGACATTCCGACAACAAAATCCTAGGATTTTTTCCGACGGATGTTGGCTCAAACTTGTTTTGTCTACACACCGTCGCACAAAGTTGTCGGAAAATCCGATTGTTCTAAACGCGGTGACGTAAAACACGTACGTCGGGACTATAAATGGGGCAGTGGCCAATAGCTTTCATCTCTTTATTTATTCTGAGCGTGCGTGGCATTTTGTCCGTCGGATTTGTGTACACACGATCGGAATTTCCGACAACGGATTTTGTTGTCGGAAAATTTTATCTCCTGCTCTCCAACTTTGTGTGTCGGAAAATCCGATGGAAAATATCCGATGGAGCCCACACACGGTCGGAATTTCCGACAACACGCTCCGTTCTGACATTTTCCATCGGAAAATCCGACCGTGTGTACGGGGCATAACACCTTATCGCCAGTCATTTGCATATATGTGACAGCCTGGCAGTGGGCCTTATAGCCAAGCTGCCACATATACAGTATCTCACAAAAGTGAGTACACCCCTCACATTTTTTGTAAATATTTTATAATGGAGTACACCCCTAAGTGAAAATGTCCAAATTAGGCTCAAAGTGTCAATATTTTGTGTGGCCACCATTATTTTCCAGCACTGCCTTAACCCTCTTAGGCATGGAGTTCACCAGAGCGACACGGGTTGCCACTGGAGTCCTCCTCCATGACAACATCATGGAGCTGGTGGATGTTAGAGACTTTGTGCTCCTCCACCTTCCGTTTGAGGATGCCCCACAGATGCTCAATAGGGTTTAGGTCTGGAGACATGTTTGGGCAGTCCATCACCTTTACCCTCAGCTTCTTTAGTAAGGCAGTGGTCGTCTTGGAGGTGTGTTTGGGGTCATTATGTTGGAATACTCCCCTGCAGCCCAGTCTCTGAAGGGAGGGGGATCATGCTTTGCTTCAGTATGTCACAGTACATGTTGGCATTCTTGGTTCATAAACTGTAGCTCCCCAGTTCAGCAGCATCAATGTCGCCCCAGACCATGACACTCCCACCACCATGCTTGACTGTAGGCAAGACACACTTGTCTTTGTACTCCTCACCTGGTTGCCACCACACACACTTGACACCATCTGAACCAAATAAGTTTATCTTGGTCTCATCAGACCACAGGGCATTATTCCCATAATCCATGTCCTTAGTTTGCTTGTCTTCAGCAAAATGTTTGTGGGCTTTATTGTGCATCATCTTTAGAAGAGACTTCCTTCTGGGACGACAGCCATGCAGACCAATTTGATGCAGTGTGCGGCGTATGGTCTGAGCACTGACAGACTGACCCCCCGCCACCCCTTCAACCTCTGCAGCAATGCTGGCAGCACTCATACATCTATTTCCCAAAGACAACCTCTGTATATAACGATGAGCACGTGAATTCAACTTCTTTGGTCGACCATGGCGAAGCCTGTTCTGAGTAGAACCTGTCCTGTTAATCGACAGTATGGTCTTGGCCACCGTGCTGCAGCTCCGTTTCAGGGTCTTTGCAATCTTATTATAGCCTAGGCCATCTTTATGTAGAGCACCAATTCTTTTTTTCAGATCTTCAGAGAGTTCTTTGCCATGTTGAACTCCCAGTGACCAGCATAAGAGAGTGAGCGATAACACCAAATTTAACACACCTGCTCCCCATTCATACCTGAGACCTTGTAACACTAACGAGTCACATGACATCATGGAGGGAAAATAGCTAATTGGGCCCAGTTGGGACATTTTCATTTAGGGGTGTACACACTTTTGTTGCCAGTGGTTTAGACATTAATGACTGTGTGTTGAGTTATTTTGAGGGGACAGCAAATTTACACTGTTATACAAGCTGTACACTCACTACTTTAACATTGTAGCAAAGTGTCATTTCTTCAGTGTTGTCACATGAAAAGATATAATAAAATATTTACAAAAATGTGGGGGGTGTACTCATTTTTTTGTGAGATACTCTAAGTATGCGTACAGCCGTGTGCCTTGTTTGTTCCGAGAGTGAGCTCACTCAATACCCCCAGCACAGTGACTGCGCTGTCACCAACAACTGCTGTTCCAGTGGGATGTGCTCCTGATCCATGTGATCTCTGTTATCCAAGTAGCTGATTGGACACAGACACTGGGATTTGTTTGAATTCCATACATAGTTCAATTCATGAATAAGGTTGCTCCACCTGATATCATGGGTATCAGTCTGCACAATGGTATCCAATTTGGTATACGTCACATGAAAATATATCTTTACAATGTAGCCAACTCCAACCTGAATGTAAACAGGCACATGCCGTTCTTTACAGCTTATCTGAAGTATAACATTTTCTTTATCTAAAAACACTATGTAAATCCTGTTGAGAAATGTTTTACTTTGTCAATGGCAAACATCAGCAAATCCTCTGAGCAAACAGCTCATTACTTTTTCAAAAGGGCAAATAGAAATAGAAAAAGGATCACAAAATTATAAAATATTGGACTCTACTACAACATATCTGGTCTAGAATTAATCCTTATGGGATTACCTCCTTATTCCAAACTTCCTTCTCAGTCCCCCCTCAGCTACTTTCTTCATTTATTTATATACTTCTCTGATCCCTTTTACATTTTTATTTTTTGTTATGAACGAATTGCTCTTATTCACCAAAATGTACAATACATTTAGTACTGTATAATTTATTGATACAGATTCTACTTTTTTTCTTTTCTTTATTGTTTAATTCATGCTCCATCTGTGTCATTCTAATAATTCAAAAATTTTACTCCCCCCCCCCCCTCTCTGTATTGTTTTTTTTTGTTAAACTCAGTTAAATTTATTGTAAAACAGAACTAATCCCAAGGCTAGTTATAGCCAATAGACACAAGTCAGACAAACAGGCAGGCCACAAACAAACAGCCTGAGAGTTCATATTTCTGCTATGGTGGCAAGACGCAGAATCACTGCCAGACACCTCTGGCGTCAGCTTATCTTGGAGGAAACAGATCTGTCATTCCAACACATAGTATTCTATCTCCCTGATCTTGATTAGTCAAGGGAGTTCTCCCACCACCCACACATACAAGGTCAACCAAATGGCCACTATGATTAATTGCTCAAAAATGTAATATATACCATTTCTTAGATGTGGTGATTGCGTTAGTTTTCTTTCTTAAGCTTTAAAAAAAAAAACATTTAATTGCATTAAATACACCAGTCATGAACATATACGGCCCTGTTCACACCTGGGCATTTTGGGAACGCGGCAGAATCGCTGCAATTTTGCTTGCGATCTTAAAAATGCACTACAATCGCAAAACAATGGTTCAGGTGCCATTATTTTCAATAGCATCTAAACAGTGGTGCGGTTTTGCTGCGACTGTCGCACTAGTTATTAGATCACGTGAAGCTTGTTGCACAAAAAGGAGCAGAAGCTTCTTTTGAGAGATGCGATTTGATGTGATTGCCACGCGATAAATTGCGTAACAATTGCAGCAAAATCACATCGCGTTTTAGGTGTCATTTAAAATATTGGCACCTGAACCTGTGTTTTGCGACACATCTGTGTCCACTCAGTTTCTGCAAGGTGGACACGGACAGAGCCTGCTCTGCTCTATGGTCAGCCGGATGTAAACAGACTCTGCCGTATATATACCCAACTACCCTTCGATCCACCCCCTTCTGGTGGTTTTTATTTATTTTATTTTAGCAGACTGAAATTGGACCCAGCTGTCCATAGAGGTGAATAGACCATCTGATCCGGTCCGCCTGAAAAAATGATAGGCAGATCTGACCAGTCCCCCTGTGTGAAAGAGGCCAAACTTGTGCATTTAGGCCCCATTCACACCTCAGCATTTTATAGCTTGAAGCTCCAAAAACGCTGGGAGGAGGAGAAAAAAAAAAAATCAATTATTCTCTATGGAGTTAGTTCACATCGTCACTCCAAGTTACCTGAAGCTCAAAAATTCCAGAGCTTTGTTTGTAGCTCAAATTGGGCTTTTTTTTTATCCCCAAAGAAACACACGATTTGCACGTTTTGTCACAATTTTCTGCTCAAATGAAAAAAAATAAAAATAAATGCAACTTATTTTACTATTATTTATTAGTATATTGATACACAAATAACTAAAAATCATCATAAATACATAAAAGAAATAGGTAATAATAATTAACCCCTAAAAAAATATATATATAATAATTATAGAAATAAAATAATAATAAACACCCAAACAAAAAAAAAATGACTATAAATAATAATAATGGATTTATTTATTTAGTGATAGGGAATTTATTATTATTTTATTGTTTTAACTGTTAGGAGTTATTCATTATATAGCATATATTTAGGATTTTTTTGTGTATTTATTTATTAATTAGTAGTAATAGTATTATTAACATCCTTAACAACCACTCGGATTTACGACCAGCTCTCCCCACCCAAATTACACGCTATACATCATTGTATTGTACAGTACAGAATTTTCGTTTGTGTTCTGTACTTATGCAAATTAAAAAACAAAGTTATTGAGCTGGAGTTTTGTGTTTAGACCTTTTTTTCACAATACCGTACTGTAGTTAAGAATGCTTAAAATATTGATTACTTGTGGCTCCTGGTCATTAAGTGAGGAGAGCCTGTGTGTGTGTGTGTGTATATAACACATTTAACACTGCTCTGTAGCAAAAAATCACAGAAAAAAAGATTTTGCTGTGTTTCAGATGCATTTCCAGTGCGCTTTTGGGCTGCCTGCATCTGTAAAAAATGTGACTCAAAAACACAAAATCGCGAGCAAGTTTCCATTCATTTCAATGGGTAGCTGCGTTTTTTTTGGTGCGACGTTTAAAACTGCACAAAAGATGCAGCATGCAGGACTTTTCAAACGACACCACCCGGGTAATGCAGTGGTGTGAAAAGTCCCATAGGGTTATCAACCACATGCCGACCAGCGCACAACGATGTCTGTCGGCACAATGGCACAGCTGGGCAAATGGGCGTACATATATGTCCCCTTTAAACCGCAGCATTGTGGGCGCGGGCGCCTGCCGCAAAATCTGTAACCGAGCCCGCGATCGTGTCACGGAGCGGCAGAACGGGGAGATGCCCTTGTAAACAAGGCATTTCCCCGTTCTGCCTAGTGACACGACAGCGATCTACTGCTCTCTGTCATCAGGAGCAGTGATCGCTATCATGTCAGTGGTAGCCCACCCCCCCAGTTAGAATCACTCCCTAGGACACACTTAACCCCTTGATCACCCCCCTAGTGTTTAACCCCTTCCCTGCCAGTGTCATTTACACAGTAATCAATGCTATAACTTTTGTGCAAACCAATGAATATACCCTTTTTGTGATTTTTTTTTAACAAAAATATGTAGAAGAATACATATCGGCCTAAACTGAGTAAGAAATTCGTTTTTTTTTTATATATTTTATGGGGATATTATAGCAAAAAGTAAAAAAATATTCCTTTTTTTTTTTCAAAATTGTCACTCTTTTTTTGTTTAACCACTTGCCGACCGCCTAACGCAGATATACTGCGGCAGAGCGGCACGGGCAGGCAAAATCACGTACCCGTACGTGATCTGCCTCCCGCGGGCGGGGGGTCCGATCGGACCCCCCCCCGGTGCCATCGGCGGTCGGCATCTGACTGGGAGCGTCGGGAGGCGAGGGGGAGACCATCCGATCGTGGCCCCCCCCTCGCGATCGCTCCCAGCCAATGGAAATCCTCCTCTGCCTGTGTGTCGTTTCACACAGGCAGAGGATGTGATGTCATCTCTCCTCGGTCTGGCAGTTTCCGTTCCAGCGCCGAGGGGAGATGACATGTAAGTGCACAACACACACACACACACAGTAGAACATGCCAGGCATACTTTACACCCCCGATCCCCCCCCGATCGCCCCCCGATCCCCCCCCAATCACCCCCCCCCCCTGTCACAAACTGACATTAGCAGTATTTTTTTTTTTTTTTTTTTTCTGATTACTGCTGTGTCAGTTTGTGACAGTTAGTGTTAGGGCAGTGAGTATTACCCCCCTTTAGGTCTAGGATACCCCCCTAACCCCCCCTAATAAAGTTTTAACCCCTTGATCACCCCCCCTCACCAGTGTCGCTAAGCGATCATTTTTCTGATCGCTGTATTAGTGTCGCTGGTGACGGTAGTTAGGGACGTAAATATTTAGGTTCGCCGTCAGTGTTTTATAGCGACAGGGACCCCCATATACTATCTAATAAATGTTTTAACCCCTTGATTGCCCCCTAGTTAACCCTTTCACCGCTGATCACCGTATAACCGTTACGGGTGACGCTGGTTAGTTCGTTTATTTTTTATAGTGTCAGGGCACCCACCGTTTATTACCGAATAAAGGTTTAGCCCCCCGATCGCCCGGCGGTGATATGCGTCGCCCCAGGCAGCGTCAGATTAGCGCCAGTACCGCGAACACCCACGCACGCAGCATACACCTCCCTTAGTGGTATAGTATCTGATCGGATCAATATCTGATCCGATCAAATCTATACTAGCGTCCCCAGCAGTTTAGGGTTCCCGAAAACGCAGTGTTAGCGGGATCAGCCCAGATACCCGCTAGCACCTGCGTTTTGCCCCTCCGCCCAGCCCAGCCCAGCCCACCCAAGTGCAGTATCGATCGATCACTGTCACTTACAAAACACTAAACGCATAACTGCAGCGTTCGCAGAGTCAGGCCTGATCCCTGCGATCGCTAACAGTTTTTTTGGTAGCGTTTTGGTGAACTGGCAAGCACCAGCCCCAGGCAGCGTCAGGTTAGCGCCAGTACCGCTAACACCCACGCACGCACCGTACACCTCCCTTAGTGGTATAGTATCTGAACGCATCAATATCTGATCCGATCAGATCTATACTAGCGTCACCAGCAGTTTAGGGTTCCCAAAAACGCAGTGTTAGCGGGATCAGCCCAGATACCTGCTAGCACCTGCGTTTTGCCCCTCCGCCCAGCCCAGCCCACCCAAGTGCAGTATCGATCGATCACTGTCACTTACAAAACACTAAACGCATAACTGCAGCGTTCGCAGAGTCAGGCCTGATCCCTGCGATCGCTAACAGTTTTTTTGGTAGCGTTTTGGTGAACTGGCAAGCACCAGCCCCAGGCAGCGTCAGATTAGCGCCAGTACCGCTAACACCCACGCACGCACCGTACACCTCCCTTAGTGGTATAGTATCTGATCGCATCAATATCTGATCCGATCAGATCTATACTAGCGTCACCAGCAGTTTAGGGTTCCCAAAAACGCAGTGTTAGCGGGATCAGCCCAGATACCTGCTAGCACCTGCGTTTTGCCCCTCCGCCCGGCCCGGCCCAGCCCACCCAAGTGCAGTATCGATCGATCACTGTCACTTACAAAACACTAAACGCATAACTGCAGCGTTCGCAGAGTCAGGCCTGATCCCTGCGATCGCTAACAGTTTTTTTTGTAGCGTTTTGGTGAACTGGCAAGCGCCAGTGGCCTAGTACACCCCGGACGTAGCCAAACCAGCACTGCAGTAACACTTGGTGACGTGGCGAGTCCCATAAGTGCAGTTCAAGCTGGTGAGGTGGCAAGCACAAGTAGTGTCCCGCTGCCACCAAAAAGACAAACACAGGCCCGTCGTGCCCATAATGCCCTTCCTGCTGCATTCGCCAATCCTAATTGGGAACCCACCGCTTCTGCAGCACCCGTACTTCCCCCATTCACATCCCCAACCAAATGCAGTCGGCTGCATGAGAGGCATTTTTATGTCCTCCCGAGTACCCCTACCCAACGAACCCCCCCAAAAAAGATGTCGTGTCTGCAGCTAGCGCGGATATAGGCGTGACACCCGCTATTATTGTCCCTCCCCTCCTGTCCTGATAATCCTGGTCTTTGCATTGGTGAATGTTTTGAACACTAGCATGCACTAGTTGAGTTTTAGCGTAGGGTACAGCATTGCACAGACTAGGCACACTTTCACAGGGTCTCCCGAGATGCCATCGCATTTTGAGAGACCCGAACCTGGAACCGGTTACAGTTATAAAAGTTAGTTACAAAAAAAAGTGTAAAAAAAAAAAAAAAACACAAACAAAAATATAAAATAAAAATAGTTGTCGTTTTATTGTTCTCTCTCTCTCTATTCTCTCTCTATTGTTCTGCTCTTTTTTACTGTATTCTATTCTGCAATGTTTTATTGTTGTTATGTTTTATCACGTTTGCTTTTCAGGTATGTAATTATTTATACTTTACCGTTTACTGTGCTTTATTGTTAACCATTTTTTTGTCTTCAGGTATGCCATTCACGACTTTGAGTGGTTATACCAGAATGATGCCTGCAGGTTTAGGTATCATCTTGGTATCATTCTTTTCAGCCAGCGGTCGGCTTTCATGTAAAAGCAATCCTAGTGGCTAATTAGCCTCTAGACTGCTTTTACAAGCAGTGGGAGGGAATGCCCCCCCCCCCCCAACATCTTCCGTGTTTTTCTCTGGCTCTCCTGTCTCAACAGGGAACCTGAAAATGCAGCCGGTGATTCAGCCAGCTGACCATAGAGCTGATCAGAGACCAGAGTGGCTCCAAACATCTCTATGACCTAAGAAACCGGAAGCTACGAGCATTTTATGACGTAGATTTCGCCGGATGTAAACAGCGCCATTGGGAAATTGGGAAAGCATTTTATCACACCGATCTTGGTGTGATCAGATGCTTTGAGGGCAGAGGAGAAATCTAGGGTCTAATAGACCCCAATTTTTGCAAAAAAGAGTACCTGTCACTACCTATTGCTATCATAGGGGATATTTACATTCCCTGAGATAACAATAAAAATGATTTAAAAAAAAAAAAAAATGAAAGGAACAGTTTAAAAATAAGATAAAAAAACAATAATAATAAAGAGAAAAAAAAAAAAAAAAAAAAAAAAGCACCCCTGTCCCCCCTGCTCTCGCGCTAAGGTGAACACAAGCGTTGGTCTGGCGTCAAATGTAAACAGCAATTGCACCATGCATGTGAGGTATCGCCGCGAAGGTCAGATCGAGGGCAGTAAGTTTAGCAGTAGACCTCCTCTGTAAATCTAAAGTGGTAACCTGTAAAGGCTTTTAAAGGCTTTTAAAAATGTATTTAGTTTGTCGCCACTGCACGTTTGTGCGCAATTTTAAAGCATGTCATGTTTGGTATCCATGTACTCGGCCTAAGATCATCTTTTTTATTTCATCAAACATTTGGGCAATATAGTGTGTTTTAGTGCATTAAAATGTAAAAAAGTGTGTTTTTTCCCCAAAAAATGCGTTTGAAAAATCGCTGCGCAAATACTGTGTGAAAAAAAAAATGAAACACCCACCATTTTAATCTGTAGGGCATTTGCTTTAAAAAAAATATATAATGTTTGGGGGTTCAAAGTAATTTTCTTGCAAAAAAAAATTATTTTTTTATGTAAACAATAAGTGTCAGAAAGGGCTATGTCTTCAAGTGCTTAGAAGAGTGGGTGATGTGTGACATAAGCTTCTAGATGTTGTGCATAAAATGCCAGGACAGTTCAAAACCCCCCCAAATGACCCCATTTTGGAAAGTAGACACCCCAAGCTATTTGCTGAGAGGCATGTCGAGTCCATGGAATATTTTATATTGCGACACAAGTTGCGGGAAAGAGACAAATTTTTTTTTTTTTTTTTTTTTTTTGCACAAAGTTGTCACTAAATGATATATTGCTCAAACATGCCATGGGAATATGTGAAATTACACCCCAAAATACATTCTGTTGCTTCTCCTGAGTACGGGGATACCACATGTGTGGGACTTTTTGGGAGCCTAGCCGCGTACGGGACCCCGAAAACCAAGCATCGCCTTCAGGCTTTCTAAGGCCGTAAATTTTTGATTTCACTCTTCACTGCCTATCACAGTTTCGGAGGCCATGGAATGCCCAGGTGGCACAAAACCCCCCCAAATGACCCCATTTTGGAAAGTAGACACCCCAAGCTATTTGATGAGAGGTATAGTGAGTATTTTGCAGACCTCACTTTTTGTCACAAAGTTTTGAAAATTGAAAAAAGAAAAAAAAAATTTTTTTTTCTCGTCTTTCTTTATTTTCAAAAACAAATGAGAGCTGCAAAATACTCACCATGCCTCTCAGCAAATAGCTTGGGGTGTCTACTTTCCAAAATGGGGTCATTTGGGGGGGGTTTGTGCCACCTGGGCATTCCATGGCCTCCGAAACTGTGATAGGCAGTGAGGAGTAAAATCAAAAATGTACGCCCTTAGAAATCCTGAAGGCGGTGCTTGGTTTTCGGGGTCCCGTACGCGGATAGGCTCCCAAAAAGTCCCACACATGTGGTATCCCCGTACTCAGGAGAAGCAGCTAAATGTATTTTGGGGTGCAATTCCACATATGCCCATGGCCTGTGTGAGCAATATATCATTTAGTGTCAACTTTGTGCAAAAAAAAAAAAAAAAAAAAAAAATTTGTCACTTTCCCGCAACTTGTGTCAAAATATAAAACATTCCATGGACTCAACATGCCTCAAAGCAAATAGCTTGGGGTGTCTACTTTCCAAAATGGGGTCATTTGGGGGGGTTTTATGTCATCTGGGCATTTTATGGCCTTCAAAACTGTGATAGGTAGTGAGGAGTAAAATCAAAAATGTACGCCCTTAGAAATCCTGAAGGCGTTGCTTGGTTTTCGGGGCCCCGTACGCGGCTAGGCTCCCAAAAAGTCCCACACATGTGGTATCCCCGTACTCAGGAGAAGCAGCTAAATGTATTTTGGGGTGCAATTCCACATATGCCCATGGCCTGTGTGAGCAATATATCATTTAGTGACAACTTTTTGTAATTTTTTTTTTTTTTTTTTTTTTTTGTCATTATTCAATCACTTGGGACAAAAAAAAATAAATATTCAATGGGCTCAACATGCCTCTCAGCAAATTCCTTGGGGTGTCTACTTTCCAAAATGGGGTCATTTGTGGGGGTTTTGTACTGCCCTGCCATTTTAGCACCTCAAGAAACGACATAGGCAGTCATAAATTAAAGGCTGTGTAAATTCCAGAAAATGTACCCTAGTTTGTAGACGCTATAACTTTTGCGCAAACCAATAAATATACACTTATTGACATTTTTTTTACCAAAGACATGTGGCCGAATACATTTTGGCCTAAATGTATGACTAAAATTGAGTTTATTGGATTTTTTTTAGAACAAAAAGTAGAAAATATCATTTTTTTTCAAAATTTTCGGTCTTTTTCCGTGTATAGCGCAAAAAATAAAAATGGCAGAGGTGATCAAATACCATCAAAAGAAAGCTCTATTTGTGGGAAGAAAAGGACGCAAATTTCGTTTGGGTACAGCATTGCATGACCGCGCAATTAGCAGTTAAAGCGACGCAGTGCCGAATTGTAAAAAGTGCTCTGGTCAGGAAGGGGGTAAAACCTTCCGGGGCTGAAGTGGTTAAAGTGCAAAAAATAAAAACCGCAGAGGTGATCAAATACCACCAAAAGAAAGCTCTATTTGTGGGGAAAAAAGGACGAAAATTTTGATTGGGTGCAATGTCGCACAATTGTCAGTTAACCCGACGCAGTGCCAAATCGCAAAAAGTGCTCTGGTCAGGAAGGGGGTAAATCCTTCTGGGATTTACCCCCTTCCAACCATGCAGAAGCGGTTAAAGGGAAACATTTTTGTTGCAAGGTAAAAACGTATGTGTGTGAAAGGCCCCTAAGAGTTAACTGTGCCTCAGTGTGAGTAGAGACCCCCAATCACACACACAGTCCAGGTACTATATGGCAATCAGTGCGAGTAGAGCCCCCCAATCACACACACAGCCCAGGTACTATATGGCAATCAGTGCGAGTAGAGCCCCCCAATGCCACACACAGTCCAGGTACTATATGGCAATCAGTGCGAGTAGAGCCCCCCAATCCCACACACAGCCCAGGTACTATATGGCAATCAGTGCGAGTAGAGCCCCCCCAATCCCACACACAGCCCAGGTACTATATGGCAATCAGTGCGAGTAGAGCCCCCCAATCCCACACACAGTCCAGGTACTATATGGCAATCAGTGCGAGTAGAGCCCCCCAATCACACACACACACACACAGTCCAGGTACTATATGGGAATCAGTGTGAGTAGAGCCCCTCAAATCACACACACAGTCCAGGTACTATATGGGAATCAGTGCGAGTAGAGCCCCCCAAATCACACACACAGTCCAGGTACTATATGGGAATCAGTGCGAGTAGAGCCCCCCAAATCACACACACAGTCCAGGTACTATATGGGAATCAGTGTGAGTAGAGCCCCCCAATCACACACACAGTCCAGGTACTATATGGGAATCAGGTGATTAGAGCCCCCCAAGCACACACACAGCCCAGGTACTAGATGGGAATCAGCGTGAGTAGAGCCCCTCAATCTCACACACACACACACACACACACACAGCCCAGGTACTAGATGGGAATCAGGTGAGTAGAGCCCCCCAATCACACTCACAGGCCTGGTCCTAGATTGGAATCAGGTGAGTTGAGCCCCCCAATCACACACACAGCCCAGGTACTAGATGGGAATCAGGTGAGTAGAGCCCCCCAATCACACACACACACACACACACACAGGCCTGGTCCTAGATGGGAATCAGGTGAGTTGAGCCCCCCAATCACACACACAGCCCAGGTACTAGATGGGAATCAGAGTGAGTAGAGCCCCCTCCCCATCACACACACAGCCCAGGTACTATACGGGAAGGAGCTGACTGGTGACTTGCACTATCCAGCTGTCATTACCATCTCTGCATTTAAAGCGGCACAGTCCGTCCTCGCCCCCCAGCAGGTCCAGAGCCGCGTTCAGGTACATGTCAATCTTATGGACTCCGTTCCGGATGCTCTTCAGGGTCATTCTCCAGTCCGGGGTCTCCGGCTGCTGCTGACTGGATCCTAAAGAGCTGGAGCAGAGTAGGGCGAGCAGCAGGATCCGGATCATCCTTGAATGTCTGTATACCGGGCAGCTGTCTGCTCACCACACAACTCTCCGGCCACAAAGCATGTGACAGGCGACACTCCTGACCTCTCCGATCTCACTATCCGTTCTGCTAGACCGAGCTCCCTTCCACACACAGGCCAACACCTCTTCTCATCCTTACGTCCGCCGGCTGGGCTCTCCGCTACAGCATGAGGGCATAACAACACAGTCCGAGCAATCTCTGAGTGCCCTGCCAAGGATGACGTCATCATTATGTGACACCAGCCTGTGGGCGCTCACCCCTCTCCTGTACACAAGTGATAGGGCGGCTTGAGGGGAGGACACGCCCAGGGGTTGAGGTCACTCGCTTACTGTATTGGAGGGATTGGGCTGTCTGAGGGGAAGACACGCCCAGAAGCGAGGACCGCTCACCTGTGCAAAAATGACAAGGCGGCCCGAAGTACACAAGGGATAGGGCGGACACGCCCATAACTGAGGGAAGAACACGCCTGTAGAGGAGCGATAGGGTCAGCCTGAGGAGGAGACACGCCCAGAACGGAAGGAAGAATAAGTAAGACTCCTGTAGAGGAGCGATAAGGCGGCCTGAGGGGAGGACACGCCCAGGCATTGAGGTCACTCGCTTACTGTACAGGAGGGATTGGGCTGCCTGAGGGGAAGACACGCCCAGAAGTGAGGACCGCTTACCTGTGCAAGAATGACAAGGCGACCCGAGGTTCACAAGTGATAGGGCGGACACACCCATACCTAAGGGAAAAACACGCCTGTAGAGGGGCGATAGGGTCAGCCTGAGGGAAAGACACGCCCAGAAGTGAAGGAAGAACACGTCTAAGACTCCTGTAGAGGAGCGATAGGGCAGTTTGAGGGGAAGACACGCCCAGAAATGAGTGCGTTCATCTTTCTCCTCTACACAAGCGATAAGGCAGCCAGAAGGGAGGAAACGCCCAGTGATGAGAACACCCGCCTACTGCATAGAAGTGATTGGGCGGTCAGAGGGGAAGACACGCCCAAAAGTGAGAGCCGCTCACCTGTACAAGAGGAATAGGTCCGCCCAGGGGAGAATAGCCCAGGAATGAGGTCACTTCCTGTGTGGGGTTCTAGTTTTGTGTTCTGTAGGTTGGAAGTAAGAATGGGCTCGGGTGTGTTCGCACACTCCACGTGCAGAGCCCGCCAGGAAGTCGGCACAGCGCTACGCTAATCACAGGCAGTGAGACATTTCTTGATCTCTGCAGCCGCACATCGGGAAAATGTCTCACTGCATGTAATTAGCACCGTGCCGACTTCGGGCTGAAACGGGGACACACCGGACCCCTACTGGGAGCCGCATTGGCATTAGGTGTGAACCAAGCCTGAAGGTTTTTTTACTTTCATGCATGAAGCTAAGAAACCTAAAGTGTGCAGGTCCCCTAATACTTACACCTTGAAGATTCTGAGGCCACATAGAAAAAGGTGTTATAGTCAGATGAGACTAAAATTGAATTATTTGTCCTCAACACCAAACAATATGTCTGACAAAAATCCAATACAGCTTACCATCCATTAAACACCATTCCTACAGTAAAGCATAGAGAGGGTAATATCCTGTTATGGGGGTGTTTCTCTGCAACAGGGACTGGAGCACTTGTCAGGATGGAAGGAAAAATGAATGGGGCAAAACACCATCAAATTCTTGAGGAAAATCTGCTGCCAGAAAGTTGTCAATGGGAAGAAGGTTTATCTTCCAACATGACAATGACCCAAAGCACACAGCAAAAATTACCACACAGTGGTTGAAGGAGAAAAAGGTGAATGTCCTTACATGGCTTAATCAGAGCCCAGACCTTAACCCCATTGAAAATCTGTGGAATGACTTAACTGCAGTCCACAAATGGTCACCATCAAATTTAACTGAACTTGAGCAGTTCTGCAAACAAGAGTGGGAAAATATTGCAAAGTCTGGATGTGCAAAGTTAGTAGAGATATATCCCAACAGACTAAAGGCTGTAATTAAAGCAAAACATGGTTCAACAAAATACTGACAACAAGGGGGGTGATACTTTTTACAACTCAGTGATTCTGTTTTTTGAACCTCTTTTATTTTTCTCTGACATGGTGTTATATCTTTCACTTGGATGTTATAAGTTGAACTAGTTAGTAAATACAGCTGGATAAAACAAAAACAGTGTCTGTCTTCATTTCAGGCTGCAAAATGTGATTATTTTAAGGGGGGGGGGATTATTTTCTATACCCTCTGTAAATCCTGTATAATAATAATATGGATGTACACCAGTATGGAAATAATACAAACTTCATATGAGAAGAGATTATTAATAGTGCACACAGGTATGATCAGCAAAGGGCCCAGTAGGAGTCCTGGTAGAATTGTATCCAGGTATCCATATATACCTGGATATACATTCACCGGCCACTTTATTAGGTACACCTGTTCAATTGCTTGGTAACACAGCTTGCTAATCAGCCAATTACATGGCAGCAACTCAATACATTTAGGCATATAGACGTGGCGAAGACTACTTGCTGAAGTTCAAACAGAGCACCAGAATGGGGAAGAAAGGGGGTTTAGGTGACTGAACATGGCATGGTTGTTGGTACCAGACAGGCTGTTTTTTTTTAAAAAAAACTGCTGATCTACTGGGATTTTAACGCACAACCATCTCTAGGGTTTACAGAGAGTGGTCTGAAAAAGAGAAAATATCCAGTAAGTGGCAGTTGTGTGGACGAAAATGCTGTGTTGATGTCAGAGGAGAATGGGCAGACTGGTATGAGATGATAGAAAGGCAACAGTAACTCAAATCACCACTCGTAAACAACATGAAAGCATGGATCCTTCCTGCTTTGTATTAACAGTTCAGGTTGGTGGTGGTGTAATTGTGTGAGGGATATTTTCTTGGCACAATTTGGGCCACTTAGTAACAGTTGAGAATCATTTAAACCCCACAGTCTACCTGAGTATTGTTCCTGACCATGTCCATCCCTTTATGACTACAGTGTACTCATCTTCTGATGGCTACTTCCAGCAGGATAATGCACCATGTCACAAAGATCAAATCATCTCATCACTGGATTCTTGAACATGACAATGAGATCACTGCACCCCAATGGTCTCCACAGTCACCAGATCTCTATCCAATAGAGCACCTTTGGGATGTGGTGGAACAGGAGATTTGCATAATGGATGTGCAGTGGACAAATCTGCAGCAACTGTGTGATGCCATCATGTCAATATGGACCAAAATCTCTGAGGAATGTTTCCAACACCTTGTTGAATCTATGCCATGAAGAATTAAGGCAGTTCTGAAGGCAAAAGGGGGTCCAACCCGGTGCTAGTAAGGTGTACCTGAAAATGAATTGTTATTAACCACTTGACCTCCGAAAGATTTACCCCCCTTTATGACCAGGGCATTTTTTGTGATACGGCACTATGTTAACCACTTGCCTACTGGGCACCTAAACCCCCCTCCTGTCCAGACCAATTTTCAGCTTTTAGCGCTGTCACACTTTGAACGTCAATTGCGCGGTCATACAACACTGTACCCAAACAACATTTTTATCATTTTTTTTCCACAAATAGAGCTTTCTTTTGGTGGCATTTGATCACCTCTGGGTTTTTTATTTTTTGCTAAAGCAATTAAAAAAGACCAAAAACAAAAAAAAAATACAAAACCGTTTTATATTTTGTTAATACATTTAGCAAATGGGTAATTTTTCTCCTTTATTGATGTACGCTGATGAGGCTGCACTGATGGGCACCGATAGGCTGCATTGATGGGCACTGATAAGGCGGCACTGGTGGGCACTGATGAGGTGGCACTGGTAAGCACTATGAGGTGGCACTGGTGGGCACTGATAGGTGGTATTGGTGGGCACTGAGAGGTGGCACTGATGGGCACTAATAGGTGGCACTGATAGCTGGCACTGATGGGTGGCAGTGATGGGCACTGATGGGTGGCAGTGATGGGCACTGACCGGCACTGGTAGGTGACAGTGATAGGCAGCACTGCTAGGTGGCACTGATGGGCATTGATAGGTGGCACTGATTGCTGGAACTGTTATGTACTGGTGGGCACTAATTCGTGGCACTGGTGGGCACAAATGAGGCGACTGTGCCTCTTCCTCTTCAACAGAAGCCGGTGATCGGCTTTTTTTTCTCCTCACTCTGTTAGATCTTCTGTTTACATCACATGATCAGCTGTCAGGGGCCGGAATCCAGCGTGCAAAGGGGAGGACGTCTATTGACGGCCTCCCGGCAAAGTAGATCAGCGCTGTAGCCGTCATTCAGCTATAGCGCGGATCTAAAGGGGTTAATTTAACTGACAATTGTGCAGTCGTGCGACGTTGTACCCAAATAAAATGTATGTTCTTTTTTCCCACAAATAGTGCTTTCTTTTGGTGGTATTTGATCACCTCTATGGTCTTTATTTTTTGTGCTATAAACAGTGATCAGTGCTAAAAACATGCACTGTCACTGTACTAAGGACACTGGCTGGCAAGAGGTTAAGCATCAGGGGCGATCAAAGGGTTAACTGTGTGCCTGACCAGTCTTTTAGTGTACTGTGGGAGGTGCTTTTACTAGGTGAAAGCCTGGATCCATGTCCCTGCTTAGCAGGCACACAGGATCCATGCCTTTCCTACTGACAGAATGGCGATCTGCCTTGTTTACATAGGCAGACCGCCATTCTGCCTCTGTGCTGGATGACCGGCGGGTGCTGGCAGACATCGAGTCCGCGGTTGCCGCTGTGTATTATTGCGCGCCCCAGACCCGGAAGTGTCGGATCACATACTAGGTACGTGATATGGCCGAGCAATGCCACCTTGATGCTATATAAGTATGTTATACGGGCGGAAAGTGGTTAAAAGAGACTTTTCTAAAAAAAAAAAAAAAAACACTAAACATTTAGTGGTATTTTGCAGTTATAATTTCTTTTGTTTTTCTTTTATTTATTTATTTATTTTTTTTATGTTGGTAGATCCTTTTTTGGCAGTTTTGGGGTAAGTAAAGCTCAGAATTCACTTGTTGATAATCATGTGTACTTGGAGCTGCATTTTGTTTGCAGCATCATTTGAAAGAAAAAAAATAAGTGCAAAAGCAGTGTGTACCTAAATCACTTCCCATTATATAATTCATCTTCAACATATCCCCTTTACATAGAAAAGATAAAAGTTAGGCAAAAGACTGGTAAGGACTATTCTCCATTAATAAAACTGTCCTTTCTCTGGTTAAGTTTATGCTGCTTTATCAACTGCAGTTCCTTAAAGTTTTACTAAACCCACAGCAGTAAAATCAGTCTGTTTATGCAGTAAAGCATGCTTGTTATGCTCACTGTGGAACCTAAGGGGTTAATCCTCTGCATTGTGTAAAGGCTGTTTGATCCTGTCTTCTCTGGTCCTCCTCTTCTTTAACTGACTCCAACCCATCCCTTGATAGAACAGAACATTAGAAGTCAGGCTGCACATGCTCAGTTTGGTGTGTATTGCTAGAGAGTTTTCTTTTTCTTGGGAGAGTGCAAGTGATCAGCACAGAGCCAATCAACGCTGTTTAGACAACTCCTCCTACAAGCTTAAGCAGACACCGATACAAGTCACAAGACTGCTATAACTGCTGATGAAAAAAGATATTTAGCAGTTTATATTTACTAAAACTGGTGCATGTCCATGTTCTGTGTATTGTGGGAGACCAGATATAGGGAATGCAGGGTCCTGGGTTTAGTAACACTTTAACTCTTGTAATAACACACATACTCATGCATTGTTTCTCTAGAGCAGTTTGTCCTAGTCTTTCTGTTAAAACTGTCCTGCCACTATCCAGTTTTACACATCCCATTTCATCATCTGTGGTTTCTTAAATCTTGTAGTTAAACAGCTGCCGGGAGCATGGCCAGGGCGTTCCGGTGAGCGCTCCATCTCCCTGACCTGCTTATCCTGCTGAATCCTGCCGTTATCTAGGGAAACCTGCTTAGCAAACTTCTACAGCCGTGTCAGGGATTCTCCCCCATGCCATCCATGGTGGTGCCGGGGCAGAAAACAGCCTCCTCTTAAAGGCCCTGATGGCTCACTCAGAAGACAGCGAGAATCGGATCCGCTGCAATAACGGGTAGTGGGGCTCCCGGGGGAAACCAAGGGCTCACATCTGGAAACAGCGGCCTCTGCCCTGTGTCTCTAGTAAATTTTGACCTAGTCTTACCCATAAAAACTTTAATGCTGCTAACCAATTTTACACTGTTTTTCCATGTGCAGTCTCTTAATTCTTGATTGCAAAAAATTGTCTGTATCCTACGTACAGACAAGGACTGTGTTTTTTCCATGCTGCCCTCAAGGCGGCATTAAAGGGACCTTATTCGTGCTGTATGGTATTTGAGGAAAAAAAAGCATTGGCACATGTCCCCCGTGGCAGTGCCTAGTTTCCTGTGACTTTCTTTGACAATGGCTCACCTGTTTGCCTCCCATAGACACCAAAGGGACTCACCACTAGTATTTTGATATTATACATTGCATATAATGTTGCAAAACTCTAAGGAATTGGAATAATGTTTTTTTACTGCAAGGGTACTATAAAAGGTGTGATTTTCAGTCCAATAACTGTTGATCAGTAAAATGTTTTAAGCCATAAAAGCATAATGACCCACAATCCTGCCTTGTGTAAGGTTGTTCCATGTTATATATCTAGGCTACTTTGAAACCTTTGTAGTGATTCCTCATTCAAATGTAGCTCAGTGGTGATCAGGGGCGGCCCGTCCACTAAGGGCGCACGTGTGCCGCCTCCCCTTTCCATTGCCGCTGCCACCCCCTATTCATGCATCGCCCCCTTTCAGGAGGCCAGACGCATGAATTACAGTGGCGGGGTTGTTTTTTTTTAAGCACCTGATTAGAGCCTGAGGCTCTACTAGGCCCTAATAGGCTTCAAAATAAGGTGGGCTTGTGGCGCAGAGCACTGCGCTCAGAGCCCACCCAGGTGTGTTAGAAATGCAAAAAAATATTCACTTTTCTAACACTGAATCGCCCCTCCGCCAATCAGGAAGTGCGGGTCTAATACCCATTTCCTGATTGGCTGAAAGGACAGGCGATCCTATTGAACGCCTAGGAGAAGGGAGATGCATGGCGGAAGCCGCCGCGATTCACAGGAGAAGGAAGAAATAAAGCTCCCCGCCCACTTCCTAGATGGGGCAAGTGTGGGACTTTGATGTCTCGATTGTCCTCCCGGGGAGGGGTTGCTGCCGACTAGGGGAGGGTGGCTGTTTGCCGCCCCCCAAAAGACAAAAACACCAGCCGCCACTGATAGTGATATGTGCGGAACCAAAAGATTGTGTACTGCTCTCACGAAGGACAACTGTGAAGGACACTGTGAGGACAACCAATCTGTGTACAAAACCATGTTTATGACACTGTAGACAAACATTCAGAAAATACTAAGGAAATAGGAAAACTTTATTGTACTACATAAAAAGGTACAAATTATAAAGCAGTAGTTGAAAAAGCATCATATATTTCCAAAATGCTGATAAGCCATCTGCACATTGTAAAATATGGATAAATCAGATATTATATTTAGAGATGAGAGCTCGTCCAACATGCCGGGCTATCCACTCAAAGTAGTATGCAACCTTTGAGTATACTCCAGGGAAACCTGCCACTCCACAGTTCTCACCCCAACTTACAACACCCCAAACATAGGCCACATTATTAACATCATAGCAAACTAGGGGACCTCCTGAGTCACCTTTGCAGGCATCTGTGGATCCATCATGTGTCCCTAAAACAAAAAGAAGGAATAACCATCATGGACATTACAATTAAGGTAACAGTAAAAAACGTCCTCGTCTCTGAACATAATGAAATTATTTATTCCTCAAAGTGGGGGGGGGCTGTGAATTAAAAAAAAACAATAATCTTATGTATCTTAAGATTCAGGAGCAGGATAACAATACTTTGAAACCAAAAAAAGTGAAAAAACTGTGACAAATCTCAAATCTCAGTTTTTAAAGAAAAACAGTCAGGAAAAAAAAGACATAACCTGACTTTGGTGACCACCATTTGTAGTTGAGTTGCTTGGATTTCATGCTAATCCCCTGGTTTGACCAGAAGCATGCAGCACGATAAAGCATATCCAAACCAAAAACAAAAATTAGATATTTTTGCAGCGTACCTAGTCCTTATATGTAGAAGCTGCATGTATGTATGGATAGCACTTAACTGAACTTAAAAACTGAATGCTCGTGTTTTTGGGTGAAAAACAGATGTCAGCGGATCAGATGTAAGCGGATGATCATCCGCTAACGTCCACTAGCCCATAGACATACTTGTATGTCTGTTTTTCATCCGCCAATGGATGGAGGAAAAACGGACAAAAGGAACGCCCGTGTGAAAGGACCCCATATGGAGCGTACACACGGTCGGACTTTTCGGCTACAAAAGTCCGACGGACACCGACGGACCAAATCCGGCGGACAATCCGATCGTGTGTGGGCTTCCCCGGACTTTCAGCTGTCTTTTCCAGTTGTAAATCTGATGGACTTTAGATTTGGAACTTGCTTCAAATCTTTACGTCGTAAGTCCGCCGGACCCAGAAATCCGCTCGTCTGTATGCTAGTCCAACAGACAAAAACCCACGCTAGGGCAGCTATTGGCTACTGGCTATCAACTTCCTTATTTTAGGCCGGTGTACATCATCACGTACGAATCCGTCGGACTTTTGTGTGATCTATGTAGGCAAGTCCGTTTGTTAGAAAGTCCGCCGAAAGTTTGTCGGACGGGCTGTCGGACTTTTGTAGCCGAAAAGTCCGACCGTGTGTACGTCCCATAAGATATATTTACCTAAAAAAAATGGTGATTGGTGAATGGTGTTCAATACTTATTTTACCCGCTGTATGTTGTATTGCTTAGTGTATGCTGACACTATTGTCAAAATTTATAAAACTCCTACCTGCACATTCCATTCCATTAAGAAATCGTTCTTTGTAGATTGAAGTACAGTTATTCATCAGCTTAATATGTCCCCACTTTAGATGAAATACTTTAGAAAAACCTACAAAGAAAAAGAAAGTAAGTCAAATTCCTTATCACCACAGCCACCAGGGGCAGCAGCTACCGTAGCTGTCCAGTCATTGTCATACTGATAGTTAATAGTGCATCTCCATGTGTAACGCAAAGTTGTCACACTGCCTGCCAGTTTCTTTCAACAAGGTTCTCATTCCTGCTGCCCCTGCATGCCCTGCTTATTGTCATTTGTGGAATAGTGTACACTGTATACTTCACCTACTCTGTTCCTATAGATCTACAAGGAAACTGCCAGCAGAACAGGACAACAATTTGCTCTACACTCCTAGTGGGCAATTTTAGGTATACCAATTCAGAGTGGGCAATTGGTTGCTTTTAGACTCTCCTCTGCAGTTCTGGCATTTTTTGTTGCAGCTATGTCTTATCTAGTTAACCACTAGGTATCCACAGTCTGTAGATTATTGTTTCCAGGAGGCAAGTGCATTTCTTTTAAATACTGAATTTTTTTAAAATTCATTTTGCTAGCAAAGGTATTAATTAAAACAGTGTATCAAATAAAAGCTTATATATAATATATCCTTAAAGTGATACTAAAGTCAGTTTTTTTTTCCTTAAAAAATAACAAACATGTTATACTTACCTGCTCTGTGCCATGGTTTTGCACAGAGCAGCCCAGATCCTCCTCTTTTTGGGTCCCTCTTTGGCATTTATGGACCCTCCCCCCTGCCAAGTGCCCCCACAGCAAGCAGTTTGCTATGGGGGCACCCGAGCCGAGCCGCTGCTGTGTGTGTCAATTCAGACATGGAGCCGTGGTTCGGCCCCGCCCCCTCTCTCTCCTCATTGGCTCACTGATTTTGATTGACAGCAGAGGGAGCCAATGGTGCCGCACTGCCATCTCAACCAATGAGGAGGGACAGTCCCGGGCAGCTGAGACACTTCTGCAACATCGCTGGATCGAGATGGGCTCGGGTAAGTATTAGGGGGGCTGGGGGGGGATGCTGCACACAGAAGGCTTTTTATCTTATTGCATATAATGCATTAAAAGAGAAGTATGTTTTTTTGTTTTTTTTTCTTTAGAGACATACTTACCTAGGTGGATTCAGCATCGGTCCGATGCTGCATCTGTCCCCAGGCACCTCTAAAACTGAGAACCGAGCGATCGAATACTGTCGATCACTCGGTTCACACAGCTCCATCAGCAGAGAGCTGGTGACTGTCAGGCACAGCTCTTTGCTCTGCCCCCTCCATGCTCACTGGAGCGCTGAGCTGTGGAGGGGGTGGGAGCAGCTGGCTCAGCCTCTCAGCAGATCGCTAAGAGGCTGAGCCAGGTGTCGGGTGTCCGTCCAGGGATCTGGCAGATCCCAACTCCATGGTCGTGATGACGCCGAGCCTGGACCAACTTCTGTGAAGTCAGCGACGGCGGACTTCAGCTCACTCTCTGCTGAAAATGGGTCACAGGAGTGCAAAACGAACTGCACTCCTGTGATCTATAGGAGAAGTGCAGCCAAAGGAGCTTTGGCTATACTTCTCCTTTAAGATAAAAATCATTATGACTTTAGAACAACTTTAAAACACAATATAAACATTATTTAGGTAGGTAAATAAGTTATTACTTCCAAGTGGCTTAAGCCTAGGTTCACATTGATGCAGTGCGAGTTAAATCCGTTTTGCAGTGCAATTTCATCAATGTGAGTTGATGTGGTTCAGAGGTGATTCCAATATGTTTTTCATGCGATTTGGATACAGCTGCGATTTTTTCTCTCTCTCTTCCAGGGAAGGCAAAAAGCAACACAGATTTGTAGAAAATATACTGGAATCTTTGCTCAGATAAGTGTTTTGCATGCGGTTACCATTCAAGTCTATGGAGGTAAAAATCACACTGTACCTCTCCAAACTCACACTGGACCCTTTTCAAAAATGCATCGGAATCACACTGCATGTATGTGAATGGCCTCCATAGAAGGTCATGTTATTTTACTTGTCATGAGATTCCTTACGTTCTGGAACTCATCAGAAATCGCATAAGTGGGAACCAGGGCTAAAGATTGCTGCTATGCTGTGCCCCCATACATTATTGTTGGACTATCAGTATGATGGGCTGCCTCACTGGCCAATTACAATGTGGAAAAGGTAGAAAGAGCATTCTTTGTTGCTATCATGAAGTGTTGTAGCTTTGCTTGTCAGAATGGCCCAGTGTTTGGCTATGACAGTAGGGTTTGGGATGCTGTCACAGTAAATCCTCATTCACACAGAGCGGTGTCGGCTCTGATCAGCTGGGGATTCGTTAGCTCAGCACGATGTACTGCGTGTCACTTTTTTTATTCGGTGTTCTGTCAAAATAGCCAATTTATCGAGATCTCCAATCACGTCACTTCCAGTTACTGTAAACCATCAGTAATTGGAGATTTTCAGTTTTGACACAACACCAGCAACCGTGTATGCTCCGGTACACGAAGATTTAGCATTTTTGGCAGAACACCGTCTAAGGAGAAAAAAGTTGTCGCCGTCTCAGAGGCGGCCATTTTGTTGGTTTGCATCGGACAGGCTAACAATGTCTGCTCGTAATATTGTGTACCGGAGTGTACACGGTTTCCGGTATTGTGTCAAAACAGGAATTCATCGAAATCTTCAATTACCAACGGTTTACAGTAACCGGAAGTGATGTAATTGGAGATCTCAATGACTTGGCTATTTTGACAGAACCCCGGTCCTATTAAGTTTGTGTCTGCTAGACACAGGTGGACCCGCTGAACTCTATGTTCGGCTAGATGTAAACAGACTTGGTTGTCCGTTCAAATCAGGATCTGTCACATTTAGGTTTGGCAGAACCTGGACGGACTCAAAAGGTAGGAGGGTGTAAATGGACATAAAACTCTGTTTATATCCGCCTATCTATAGGGCTGTATGGAGCTTCCGATCAACTCTGCCTGAAAAACAGAGGCAGGCCTGATTGGAAAGTCTGTGTGAAAGGGCCCTTATGTGCACACAGATGTAAGAATGTACTCTATAGCTGGAGCAGCTTTTGGACAAATTCACTTTAAAACTGATCTCTCTGTAAAATAATTAGAGAATTAGAAGATGACCTAAGAAATTCAATTGCTGTATAGTCACAAATGATCTGACATTGTTATCAGATCTATTTTTATATTACTATGTACACTGCAAAAATAAAAATAATATGAACTCCATATACCTTCTTCTCTGCCCCATCCTGAAACTACGCAAGTGTCCCCTGCCTTGAACAGATGAGTTGACCAAGGGACACATGCAGGCACTAGATTATTGTCCACCTGCATACAAGCTGCCTCCTTGTAAATGTTGACAACCTCCAGCAGAGCAATATCATTTTCATAGGTTCCAGAGTTATAATTCTCATGCACTTTCACAGTTTTCACTGGGAAAGAATCCACATTCTCAGATAGAGACAGACGATCTAGGAGCTCAATGATTACACGATACTTGTACGGCTGGTCTGCCCTAAAAATGTAGGTGTTATAGGAAGGATATTAGCATTATTCAAATACAATTACGATTAATCAGTAAGGCAAACAGCAATGTGCAAAGTGTAGTACAGTAACCTATATCAGCGCATCAGAATATGGATTTTAGTGATCTCAAATCAGTGAGCAGAAATTGAGCTTTTGGAATTATAGTGGATTATCCCACTGTTGGTGTCAGGTCAGACTGCAGGGTGGTGGTTTTGTGTGTTTGCGTGTAGGGGGCTAAAATAATCTGGAATTGAACTTTTAAAAAAATATACAACTGTGTAAGGTGAGGTTCTACCTTAGTGAATATAATTTGGATAATTTGTTTAGATGGGCCCTCACACTACATGTCTGCTGGAAACTGTTGTGGACAGTGACGGCTGGCGGTTTTTTTTGGGGGGGGGCGGCAAACAACCGCCCTTCCTTCGATCGGCAAACACCCCCCCCCCCCCGCTGTTTGTCGGTCGGTCTGGCACTTACCCCATCGTGGCAGGCAGTGTGGTGCAGTGGCTCTGCTCCGAGTCCTCTCCTTCATGACGGCTTCCAGCCACTCCTCTCCTCCTCCTAGGCATCCAATAGGATCGCCCGTCCTTTCAGCCAATCGGGTGACCGGTGTCAAAACCCGCTTCCTGATTGGCCCGGGAAGAGGATCAGAGTTACAACAGCGAATATTAATTCGCTGTTGTAACACATCTGGGTGGGCTCGGAGCGCACTCTCTGCGACCCGAGCCCACCCTATATTGAAGCCTATTAGAACCTCCGGCTCTAATCTGTGCTTCAAAAAAATAGACCCTCTGCATTGGAATCCATGCGCCGGTGTCCTGAAAGGGGCCGAACGCATGGATAGGGGAGGCGGCGATGGACGGGGGGGGGGGGCTTAATGGATAGGCCACCCCTGGTTGTGGATCTGCTAAATTTTGGTGAACAATAACAAGCATTTCCAACAAAATACTTGTTATCTACCTTGGGAGATGACAACTTAGTTGTATGATTTAATTTCCTAAAAAATACAGAATACTTGTTCATAATATTTCACATTACCTTTGAGGCCAGGTTCACACTATTGCGGGTAGTTGCGGGAATCGTACCTGTTACTGCACCAGCAACCACCCACAGCCAACACGCGCTGGGCTACCATTTCTTTTTAATGGCCCCCTCCCGCATCTAAAAACGCAGCGTGTTTGCTGGTGTGGGAACCGCTGGGAAATCTTATGGTGAAAAAGCACCATGCCATTTCCAGGCCACTGGGTTTTGAAAATGGTACAGGAACCTTTTTTCTGCATGAAACACAAGCCCGGCAGCTTATTCAAATGAGTGGGCTTCTGTGTCCATGCAAATGCGGCTCACAGAGCCACAATAGTGTGAACCAGGCCTTAACAGCAACTGGCCATTTGCTTAGCCAGGTTGGGAAAATGAGCAAGTCTGCCAAGAATTACATGTGGAATAATATTTATAATTTATCATTTTTTATAGTAATAATAATGATGATAATCATATTTGTTTTTAATAGAGGATAATGTCGGAACTAACCAGGAGACCTGTTCTGTATCATTTCATAAAAAGGACCCCACACCTACTGTGTTTGGGGTGCCTTTCAGAATAAATGGCACCCAAACATGCTTTGTGCATTTTACTGCGATTTTACAACTACTTGGAATTTCGTGCAGAATTATGGTGATTCTGCACGTGACTGCAAATCGCCAAGTGTGAATAGGGCCGTAAGGATAAGATACAGTAATAAGATAAGGTGTCTCTTGCTATGTAATACAGTTACTTCAATAATCTAGAGAACATGTTTATACCTGACACAATGGGCAGCTGTCAGTACCCAGCAGCCACCAATGTAAATTCCACCACAGTTAACCTTGGCCCCATCTTTAATTGCAACTTGCCAGGGAAACTGATTCTAAAAAAAAAATAAAAAATTAAGCATGGAATAACATTTCTGGATAATTCAGTGTTACGCAAAAACAGTAAAACAAAATAACTACACCATTAACAAATTAGTACAACGAACAAATACCATTTAAAAAGGCTTTCAAGCAAAAAGTGGAAATCTACAGCTCTACTAATAGAAAAATGTTAGAAAAAATAGCCTGAAAAAAGAATACTATTTCAACCAAAATTATCTAAAATACTGCTATATGTTAAGTTTTTTTTATACTTTAACCACTTGCCGACCAGCCGCCGCAGAAAATACTATGGCAGGGTGGCTCTATTGTGTGAATCGATGTACCGGTACGGCGCTTCGTGTAATAGCTATAGCAGGCGTGCGCCCGCGTCGCTGGAGCCGATGCGCATGGCCGGCGGCCACGATGTCCATCAGCCACCCGCGATTGCTCCACAGAGAGCCAGAATGGGTAACTGCCAGTGTAAACAAAGCAGATGCCGTTCTGTCAGAGGAGAAGAGAGAAAGAGTCTGTTCCTAGTGATCAGGAACAGCGGTCTCTCTCTAATCCCAGTCAGTCCCCTACCCCCCACAGTGAGAAACATCTCCCTAGGACACACTTAACCCCCTGATCACCTAGTGTTGACCCCTTCCCTGCCAGTGTCATTTATACAGTAATCAGTGGCTATTTGTAGCTCTGATCACTGTAATAATGTCACTGGTCCCAAAAAAGTGTCAAAAGTGTCCAATCTGTCCGCCGCAATGTCGCAGTCCCGCAAAAATAAAATCACTGATCACGCCACTACTATTAAAAAAATAATAATAATAATAATAATAAAAATGTCATAAATCTATGCCCTATTTTGTAGATGCTATAACTTTTGCGCAAACCAATCAATATACACTTTTATCAAAAATATGTAGCAGAATACATGGCCTAAATTGATGAATAATTTTTTTTTTTATATATTTTTTTTGGATATGTGTTATAGCAAAAAGTAAAAAATAAAAAACAGCAGAGGTGATAAAATACCACCAAAAGAAAGCTCTATTTATGGGAAAGAAAGGACATCATTTATTTGGGTACAGCCTCACACGCCCGCGCAATTGTCGCAAAAAAAGTAACGCAAAAAATGGCCTGGTCATTAAGGCGGTAAATCCTTCCGGGGCTGAAGTGGTTAAGTACAAGCCATCTGGCCACCATTTGGAGCAGCTACATGACACAAGGACAAGGCTTGGCAATTCCACAATCTAAACAAATAGAAGAAATGTGTCAGCGCTTAGTTAAATACTGATTGTAAGATGTATCTGCCTTGCGGTTACCAATTAATGTTCCAAAGAGAATGTTCTTTGACCATACATTTTAAATATGTGTAGAAACTCCTGGATGTGCACAATAGTGTTTGTGGTCATTTCAAGCAGACAAAAGTATCAAAAGTGTCTACATCATAATCAATGTCTGAATGTATTGCTATTTCTTAACCCATACAATTCCACTTTACCAAAAAATGGACTTCAAACTTTAAACGTTTTAAATGATTGCCTACTTACTAATTTAGATATAAATTATACAAAAAAGTCCCTGGCTACCACCTATTTCTTCTTTGTATAATTTATAATTATAATATATAATTAAATAGTTATTGGGTGCAGGGACCTGCGCTAATTATTGTGATTCCCTTATTTATAAAATGTAGGGGCTCTTTGTTCCACATACTTTATAATTTATATAACAGTTTAGATATAGTTATGTTCCTTCAACTACTCTCCACATCTGGCTTGAAAAAATGTGAATGATCTGGACATCTGTAACCCAAAGTGAACATCTGGATTGTACTAATAAAACTGAGCCTAGAAAGACTACATACACGTTTCTTATATGGCCATCTTTTAAATCCCACCTATTTGGTAAAGCGATGAGTCAATGAGTTTGCCTGAGCTCCGTAAATGTATTGGTTAGCAGCAGACTCCGTCCAAAATTATGTTCTGCTTTGTGGATCTGTGACATCTGGCTATAGATCTTAGTAACCACACAGTGGGGTTTATTTACTAAAGCTGGAGAGTGCAAAATCAGGCTCACTTCTTCATAGAAACCAATCAGCTTCCAGGTTTTATTGCCAAACCCTAACTGAACCAGCTGAGGTTAGAAGCAGATTGGCTACCATGCACAGCTGCACCAGATTCTGAGTGCTCCGGCTTTGGTAAATCTACCCCAAAGAGTTGGGCAGTTTTTTCTGACTTTAGACTGTAGTTTCCGTTAATACCATTTTCTACTTGAAAACAACTATTGGGTTTGCATTGTGTATACATGTGAGCGAACCATCAAAACTTTATTTTAGTTACCTCTTTTGCTTTTGTCCCTCCAATGATTCTCTTGAATCTCTTTATGTCAGGTTGTTTTACCGGAATACCACAAGACACGCTGCTAATACTTTCTTTTATAAGCTTTAGCTCTTTATGGATGAGGAAAAAATGAATAATTCAGGTTTTAAGACAAAAAATGAACTTGAAAATATCAATTACAGTAAGTGCAGACGCATTCTGTTACAAATAGGTGACTAGTGACTTTGATTTTGGACAGTCACTATATATATATATATATATATATATATATATATATATATATATATATATATATATATATATATATTGTATATAGATACAATTTTGTTTACATACCCTGGCAGAATTTATGACTTCTTGGCCATATTTCAGCGAATATGAATGATAACACAAAAACTTTTCTTTCACTCATGATTAGTGTTTGGCTGAAGCCATTTATTATCAATCAACTGTGTTTACTCTTTTTAAATCATAATGAAAACAGAAACTACCCAAATTACCCTGATCAAAATTTTACATACCCCAGTACTTAATACCGTGTATTGCCCCCTTTAACATCAATAACAGCTTGAAGTCTTTTGTGGTATTTGTGGATGAGGCTCTTTATCTCCTCAGATGGTATAGCTGCCCATTCCTCTTGGCAAAAAGCCTCCAGTTCCTGTAAATTCTTGGGCTGTCTTGCATGAACTGCACGTTTGAGATCTCCCCAGAGTGGCTCAATGATATTGAGGTCAGGAGACTGAGATGGCCACTCCAGAACCTTCACTTTATTCTGTTGTAGCCAATGACAGGTCGACTTGGCCTTGTGTTTTGGATCATTGTCATGTTGGAATGTCCAAGTACGTCCCATGCGCAGCTTCCTGGCTGATGAATGCAAATGTTCCTCTAGTATTTTTTGATAACCTACTGCATTCATCTTGCCATCAATTTTGACCAAATTTCCTGTGCCTTTGTAGCTCACACATCCCCAAAACATCAGCGATCCACCTCCATGTTTCACAGTAGGAATGGTGTACCTTTCATCATAGGCCATGTTGACTGCTCTCCAAATGAAGTGTTTATATTTGTGGCCAAAAGCTCAATTTTGGTCTCATCACTCCAAATGACTGTGTCAGAAGGTTTGCGGCTTATCTCTGTGCTGTTTGGCGTATTGTAAGCAGGATACTTTGTGGCATTTGCATAGTAATGGCTTTCTTCTGGCGACTAGACCACACAGCCTCCTTATTGTGCATCTTAAAAGAGCCACACCACATGTTTTCAGAGAGTCCTGTATTTCACCTGAAGTTATTTATGGGTTTTTCTTTGCATCCCAAACAATTTCCTGGCAGTTGTGGCTGAAATTTTAGTTGGTCTACCTATCCGTGGTTTGGTTTCAACAGAACCCCTCATTTTCCACTTCTTGATTAGAGTTTGAACACTGCTGATTGGCATTCTCAATTCCTTGGATATCTTTTTATATCCCTTTCCTGTTTTATACAGTTCAGCTACCTTTTCCCCCAGATCCTTTGACAATTCTTTTGCTTTCCCCATGACTCAGAATCCAGAAACATCAGTGCAGCACTGGATGAAAGATTCAAGGGTCTGTCAGGGGTCTCAGGAAACTCATTGACCTTTTATAAACACAAAATATATACAGAAAGAAGAACTTTTGCGCTAACCAGACAAATTAGATAAAATGAAATATTAGGTGCAGCTGCTAGTGTTAGTCAAAAAAATACAAAAGACCCTAATACAATACATATATAGTGACAAGTGCGCATCCTGACACAGTGTGTATTATACAGTGTGTGTAATCCTTAGTGTTTTGAACCCTATAGGTGTGATATTGAATCATAAATATCCAAAATAATTTATGTGAAAAAAACTTATTGAAGAATTTGTTATAGTTCCGCTAAATATTGAATTACCATGCTCCAAACAATATTGTGAAAATAATATAGTAAAAAATGTTGGTATAATGACACCAGCCACAATGTTGCTAAAAAAAACTTTTTGGTCAGCAACAATGTAGCATCCACTCATTACTCAAAATAATATTGTGAACATCATATGGTAAAATATAGTGGTATAGTGACACCAGCCACAATGTTGCAAAAAGACTCTTTGGTCAGCAACAATGTAGTATTCACTCCACACCTCAAAAATAGTGCTAGAAAAAAATAGTCTGTCAGTGAGAACTTCTTCCCCCTGAATATCCTGTGTAAGGATTTAAACAATAAAAAAATATGTATTCAAACTCAGTCCTCATAGAAATATATATTATGCTGATGATGAAATAAATCTACTGGAATACAGCAATGATCTTCCTATTCAGAAAATATAGTAGAAGAGGCCGCTTACCGGATCAGATGGATCTCTGGTTAGGGAGATCAAACAAGCTTGTTGCATTAGCCTGCCGGCTTCCCTGATTATCACCTGGATGTCAGTTGTAGGATCTTCATCCACTTTACCCAATCCACAGAACAGGTATCCTGTTTTTGGTATACAGGATTCCCACAACTCCAGAATGATTTTAAATCTTTGAACTATCCATAGTATAGCCAAACACCTCAGTGGGAACAAAGCGGGAGAAACTCCATAGTGCAGATGTGTATTTCAAAAAATTTATTTTAAAAAACTTTTTCACAGTCACTTCACTGTATAATACACACTGTGTCAGGATGCGCGCTTGTCTTTTATAAACACACACTAATTACAAGCAAACAGATCACAGGTGAGGATGGTTACCTTTAATAGCCATTTAAACCCCTTTGTGTCAATTTGTGTGCATGTTATCAGACCAAAATCACCAGGGTATGTAAACTTTTGATAAGGGTCATTTGGCTAGTTTCTGTTTTCATTATGATTTAAAAAAAAGAGTAAACACAGTTGATTGATAATAAATGGCTTCAGCCAAACACTAACCATGAGTGAAAGAAATGTTTTTGTGTTATCATTCATGTTCATGTACTCTGAAAAATGGCCAAGAAATCATAAATTCTGCCAGGATATGTAAACGTATGAGCAAAACTGTATATGTAGATACTGTATATCTACATACTGTACATATAAAATCTTATACATCATATACAATTCACTTACCTGCTTCAATGTCAAAATTTACTGCATTAACAAGATCTGCACAGAAAAAAGAATCAGTTACCACAAGACAAAGATATGAGAAAAAATAACCCTTCTTTTTGCTTTTTTTTCCATTTAGGCCTCTTGCAGTTACCAGAATATAATATCCCCTGTGTGCTGCAGTTTATTTACATATTGCATGGGGCTCCCAATTCCTCGTTTCTTCAATTGCAGGTTCATTTTTTTTAAACAAGACAGTTTTTATTAGGAAAAAAGTTTACGTTTACAAAAAAGCAGGCCTAAAACAAAGGCAATAAAATAAATTAAGTAACAATAGAACGAATACAGAGCTGGACAATATTATACTGCATATTTCGATTATGCATACATATGTTCATCCATCTTGTATACAATAAAGCAGTAATGCTCAACTGCAGGTTCATTTAGCAAAGCATGCTTGGTCCTTCTTCCAATGCCAGAGAGGCATTTACCTACCTGTTTTCTTGTCCTGTGGGACTTGTGGTGCTGAAAACCAGTAAAAAAAAAAAAATGTGTGAAACGGTTGTTCTCACCTGTAACCTTTCTCTAATCCTTAAGTATATGTAAACCAAATAACTAAAATGTCATATGATGCTAATGGACATTTAAAAGGTATTTCAGTATTTTTAAATCTGAAGCTTTCATTTAAATATTATCTAGTGAAAACTAGCATTACTTCCGTAAACTATTTTAATGAGAGGAAAGAACTAAAATTTATTTTTTAGGCCCACAATTTTAGTTGCATTGGTTTTTAATAAACTATCTGATCTTCCAAGTGATATCAGAATAATGCCAGCTACAGATAGCAACTGCATTTATTGCAAAGTGTCTCCATTTTTCCTTATCATAAGTAAGATTACACGAAACCACCAGTTGTGCATATTGCATTATATGAAAAAATACAGCCAAGTACATATCATTTTTGATGAAAAGTATCATTACCATCATCATCCTTATTTTTATTGTTTTCTGATCTTTCCCCTAAGGTAAAGAAACAAAAAGTTAGAAAAAATAATGCACATAACATTAGCCTTTCAAAGATAATCTTGGTACATAGCACAGGGAAAAAAAATTGCGTTATATCCAAAGTATGATGTAAGGACCACACTGGAAACACAGACTGTAATTTTAGCTTATGAAAAGTGAAAAGAAAATAGAGCAGTTACAGAGGCTAACCAATCAAGTAAAGGACTTGAGCAGGTGGCTTTTTATAAGGCCAATGGAGCACTGCTCACATTGGACTCAGGAGCAGAGCAACGTATCAGAACATGATGTATTTCTATTCAGGATTGAACTTGAAGGGACCACTGCTTGTTGTATATAATTAACTCTTTAAGCAGATTGGATGGGTTTAATAAACCCTGTAAGCAAGCAAGACTTTGACGGCCTCTCAAATGAACACCAGCTAACAGCCAGGAACTCAGCTGGTCGATGCTGGTTACAGTTTCATTCTACTTTATTTGCATTACAGTTTGTAAACCTTCCCCTGAATTTGTTAAATGCTGTACTTAGTATGGACCAACTGTTTTCCTAACAAAAACACTGATAAAACTCAACCTAATTTTTCTCTGTGGCAAAAGTCAAAATATTATTTTCTGTTGGGTTGGTGGTTCGTGACTCCAAGGGAAAGATCCCTCCATTCATCGTTCTGTTGTTACTGTCAAGACTCTACTTTGCACTGAATGTTCTGGTTCCTTTTGCAGATGGGAAATGTATGTATTTTTTTATGTAGAATCCACAAGAGGGACAACATAATCAGCATGATGTCACCCAAATCCTAATATATTCCCCATAGGTATAAAAGAAAATTACATGTCTGCAAGAGAGAAAGATAAGTTCAGGTCAAAGCAGACTTGGTTATCACAGTAAAATCAGAGATAGGAAGAGATCTCCCCACTGGGGTTATGTGCGGCAAAGGGCTAGGGGGCGGATGAAATTGACATTACTTTATATGAGGCAGTTGTATCATTTCATATGAAATGATAATAAAAGATGTAAGGCTAACCTCTGACTTACCTATGCATTTGACCGAATTCTTAAATGATATAAAGCACCATAGATGTACTTACAGCATAGCTAAAATCTTACATTGTGAAGTTAAATAATAGGGAATTTGATATCCCTGGCACTCTCTGGTAAGCAGTTGCTTAGGTTTTCTAGATGCACTTTGGAAGATTGATGTAATCAGACTTTCTGTCCCTAAACTATGCAGCGAATCCTAATGCATGGCCTGATTACATCAAGCTCCCAAAAAACATCTGGATGAACTTGGTAACATTTTTCTGCTGCTGGATGTCGTCAGTTTGATGACCTCTGAGACCAGGTCCTCCTGGGTCCAACCTAGCCTAACTGGACAGTGAGAGGAGAAGCAGCACACTCCTTTCTCTGTCACTCTGCTTTCTCTTCCTATAAACATGCTTTTTGCCCGCACATGAACTGATTGGGTCCTTTTACTCCTTATTACACCCACACTCTAGTTGTAGGGACTGCAAGAATCCGATACCAGGTCAAATTCATATGCTTACACTGCGTTCATTTGATAAACACATTCAATGATGTATTAATGGATACTTAGCTATGTTAAGGTGATATTAAACCCTTTTGTTTTTTAAAAGCACTTAGTATGCAGTTTTTTTCATCTTTTAGTCCTTGCCTGTGCTCCTATTTAAATTGGTGATATGATCACTGCCCCAAGTTTCCAGTTTCAGGGTGAATCCATTCTATTGCAGCATCATATGGAGCCATCCTTGCATGCAGGGCCTAGCACTGTGTCTCCCTACACTGTGTGCAGCGATAAAAACACAAAGCCCAGTAGCTTAGGATGATAAGGCGCTCCCCTGCTACTACCTTCTCCAAGCTAACAGACTGACTGGAGACGGCACTGTCCACTATTAACTATTTCCTGTAAAGACCAGAAGTTCCGGGATGCATTACTCAGAGAGCATAAGTCAGCAGCACTGAAAGTTGCAAACTGAAAGTTCTGGGGTAAGAAATTATAAAAAAAAGTCTTCTGGGTAATATTTATTTTATTGTGCTTAATGTGTTAAACTAAAACATGCTTAGGGTTTATTACTACTTTAATTTGTGTATTTTATATATGCCCACTATTCATGTAAGTGAAGTAAATAACCAGTTAGTGAATCTTCTAAAATGCCACAATCCAATACTCAATAAAAATGTGTAAGTGGTTGTTTGAATTCTCCACAGTTCATACAGCTAAAACACTCAGTGTTTTAGCTCATTTATGAAATATTAATAAATGTGTAAATACTTCAATATCCATAGCCTGGTTACAAATACACCTGAAAATCAGATTGTGCTTGACTGTTCTTAATGAGGCCACCCATATAGCCTCCCCTAATCAACCTTTATGGTTTAACCCTCGACACTTTTCCACCTTATTTGATACCTTACTCTGGGCCGATCGAGGCTTAAAGTACCTCCACTAGTTATACAATCATGGGGTATTTAAAACAGTTACAAAAAGAGCTCCAGGTTTCCCCAGCATGGCATTTGAAATACTTACAGCTCCACCATGAGGCAGAGGCCCGGTTGGGACTGCGTGATGTGCAGCTATGCAACACCAAACTGAAACGTGCGCTGTTTTCACCGAATCACTTAAACACTTATCTCTACCTATTATGCCCTACTCCCAGATAAACCATCACCACATTTGGAGAAAGCCCAAGCCAAATGGGCAGTGGATATATCAGACCTCACCCAAGAGGACTGGAAAGCAGTGTCAAGTTGTTCAGGGACAAGTTGATACAGTTAAGGTACTTACACCGCATATATTTTACTCTGAAAATACTTTTTTCTGATGCGCAAGAGGACCTCCCCCACATGTCAGAAATGTGACACAGTACAGGGAGACTTTCTTCATATGGTATGGTCCTGTACTGAGGTCAGACCCTTTTATTCAGCAATAACTGCCTTTATCTTGGAAGTTTTTGAGTTTCCTAACATCTGTAAGTGTGTTTGACCCAATACAGTACAAAGTAAGTGTACTGTATTGGGTTAGGTCAGAACCCCTCCAAATGTATTTATGGAAATGCCTAATTAATCAAAACCTCTCATTATACAAGCTGACTTACGAGGTCGGGGGGTGTCCAGGAAAGTTTACCAAAGTCTGGGGTCCTTGGACTCACAAGATACCAGTGACTCCTTACTTAGTCTGATAACCAATACTCCCTGGTACTAAGTAATAACTATTGCTGAATGCATGCTACTATAAATGTTTCCATTCCCATGGAACACATATTACTGCTGTATACATTCTGATTGTCAAGATATATTTTAAATGACTGTCATATGTATATTGTGTATGCATCTCATACCCGTTTCAATAAACAGGTTTAAAATCGGATTGTGGAATCTCTTTTAGCTATAGTGTAATGTGTGGGCCTGCCTGACTGAATATAAAATAAATGAATAGTTTAGCAATGCCCCCACACTAAATGTAGTTTTTAGCAAACCTGATGGGGATTGTACATTTAGGTTTTAATGTGCACGGCCAACTTTAGGGATCACTGCAACTTTTCTATCAAAATGATGGTGAAGCAATTTTTGGTGTAAAGTTGTTTTAATTCCTGTAGCTTTCTTTTGTGATCCAAAGCTGATTGAAGGTTGTTTTTTTTTTCATGTCAGAAAATTGACACACTTTTAGGAATGTTATCTTGATAATATTAAAACAACATGAAACAATTAGAAAAATTATTATAGACTTAAAACGTAGTTTCCAATAATTCACCACTCTACTTTTGCTGATGATGTATGGATAATGCAAGAATAGGACTTTTAGCACAAATTTAGCATTTTTTTTTAAGTGTCCATTTTTACCAAATCATCAGATGTGTACATACACCATTATGTGAAAGTTTATTTATATATTGATTTATAACAAAGAAACCGCGCTATAAACGAAAAACATAGTGAAAATCAGCATTGTGAAGTATAGTCCCATGTGCAATAAAAAGTCCCTTATAAAATGAGAATAGGTCTTGTCATAAACGAGTGACGTGAAATTCCTCCAGAGTGAATGTATGATGAAAAAAACATAAATCTGGAACCCTTAGTACGGTAATGTGCTTACCAGAAGTAAGCCAAATCTGGGCAAGTGGCTTAAACCCAGCCTGGGCCTTGAGATGATCAATCCAGGAGAGGCAGGATAAACACGCTCGTCCCGTGTATACAGTCCACAGAGGTTAGCAAAAAATATATGAAGCAAACATAGTGTAATACTGATACGTAAAGCACTTCAAAAACAGAAAGGTGCAACACTCAATCTTAGCCCAAAAAATCATGTGATCATAAAAAATCCAGTATAAGTGACAACAACTGGGGGTGATTGTATAAGTGTCAGGCAAACATGCAAAATATAAATACTGGAATGAAAAAATAAAAAACAGAAAACGTGAATGACACCCAGATCTGCTTACCAGAAAAAGGAGGAAAATAGGCCTGTAATGATCACCCAGGAAAAGACATAAAACCCTCTAGGTGCAGCAACTCATACCTCATACCTCAAACCTTCCGGAGATCCTGCTTACCAGAACCCCAAATGGGATAGACAGATGTAACGAATCTCAAACGAGCTCCTATGACGAACGGTGAGGATATGTCCTGCCACAGTAGGATCCAGGCTCAGCAGCGCACATATGATAGAAAGGAGCCAATAGCGTAATACTGTATAATTCTTGGTTTATTAAAAATAAAGTAGCACTTACACGAACTTGAAAGGTTAAAAGCGAAGATAAAACGGAGCTGGCCGGCAATTCAGACACTTTACTGTCGTAAAGTGCTTTACGTATCAGTATTACACTATGTTTGCTTCATATATTTTTTGCTAACCTCTGTGGACTGTATACACGGGACGAGCGTGTTTATCCTGCCTCTCCTGGATTGATCATCTCAAGGCCCAGGCTGGGTTTAAGCCACTTGCCCCGATTTGGCTTACTTCTGGTAAGCACATTACCATACTAAGGGTTCCAGATTTATGTTTTTTTCATCATACATTCACTCTGGAGGAATTTCACGTCACTCATTTATGACAAGACCTATTCTCATTTTATAAGGGACTTTTTATTGCACATGGGACTATACTTCACAATGCTGATTTTCACTATATTATTCGTTTATAGCGCGGTTTCTTTGTTATAAATTTTGTTTTGGTGTGCCTAACTTGTAGCAGCAGCTTGCCATATATAATTTTTTCAAGAGCAATTTTTTCTTTTAAATTTTATCTTTTAAATATCATTTATATATTGGTCTGCACCCACAAACACCTGTACATTTACATCTCTAGAGGAAAAGCATAATTACCTTGAACATGACCTTCGCCTTCATTATTTGTACGATTTTCTGCCCCTTCTCCTTCTGATCCTTCGACTTAAAAAAAATATAAACTATTTTATAGTCTTTTTCTACATTCAATGTTGATTTTGCTTTAAACAAAGAGAAAAACAAAAACGACCCATTTCCACTTGCTCCTGTTTTTCTCTAGACCAGTACTAATAACTTAGTCACACAATTTGAACCCACAAAAAAAAACCCTCTCCTCTTTTTAGTTTTGTATGGCATTAACCAAAGTTTGACTCTGGAAAACACTTTTTTTTTTTAATCAAAAAGTTTTTATTGCTCAAGAAACAGAAAATATAATCATAAATTAATCACAGTATAGTTTGTTTGGTCATGGAATTGCCCAACATACAATCCTTGGTTACATCTTACAGTGTATATTTTTAACTTCTAACCTGGGTAACATCCAGCCTATCCTGTTGCATTTTTCTTTTTTTTTTATGCTACATTGCCAGCTCCTACCAGTCAATCAAAGTTTCCTGAGTCGCTGTCCTTGCCACGGCATGTATTCTGATGACTATCCAGGTTTCTCTCCTAATACTGTTTACATCTACAAGCTTCTCAATAGGGATGAGCCCCCCCCCCGGTTCGGTTCACAGCAGAACATGCGAACAGACCAAAAATTTGTGCGAACCCCGTCTAGGGAAAGTCTATGGGACTCGAACGTGAAAAATCAAAAGTGCTAATTTTAAAGGCTAATATGCAAGTTATTGTCATAAAAAGTGTTTGGGGACCCGGGTCCTGCCCCAGGGGACATGTATCAATGCAAAAAAAGTTTTAAAAACGTCTGTTTTTTCAGGAGCAGTGATTTTAATCATGCTTAAAGTGAAACAATAAAAGTGTAATATTCCTTTAAATATCGTGCCTGGGGGGTGTCTATAGTATGCCTGTAAAGTGGTGCATTTTTCCAGTGTTTAGGACAGTCCCTGCACAAAATGACATTTCTAAAGAAAAAAAAGGAATTTAAAACTGCTTAGGGCTGCAATGTAATGTTGCCCCCCCCCCCCCAGCCCATTACCAGGCCCTTCGGGTCTGGTATGGATATTAGGGGTGCAACGGATCAAAAAACTCACGGATGGGATCGATCCTCGGATCAGAGTCACGGATCGGATCATTTTCGGATCAGCAAAAAAAAACCAAAAAAAAAAACCACACAAATCTTGTTACACCCACCGGAGTTTTAGATTTAAAAGCTATTTTCAACACAAAACCGAGCTTATATGCATAAATACAGTATTTGTAGATCAGACAGACTGTTGAGATGTTAGATTTTAAAAGCAACAGCAAACCTGCTGACCTTACATGGTTGCTAATGTGACAGAACACCTCTGATTTTCACATTTAACCCGACACGGTGGTCGAATAGTTCGGGGGGACTCCTCCGTGCATGATGGTGGGGCTAGAGAAGAAGTGACTGTTGACATGGAGCCGATGGAATAGGCCGCTTTGGCAGCTGCATTGGCAGACAAACTACTCTGAGCCTGGGTGACAGAGGATGAGGAGGATAAGGACGGCTTTGTTATCCATTCCACCAACTCTTCGGCATGTTGTGGCTCAATAATATGGCCAGCTGCAGGAAAAAAGGCAAGCGTGCCCCACGGCCACGTGCTGAGGATGCACCGTGTCCACAACTAGCACTGTCGACTGTAGACACAGAGCCTGCTTGCCCTCTTTTAGTGGCCTGTGAGCGTCTGCCTCTGCTTGGTGGCCTTCCGGACATGCTGTAAATTTTGTTTAGCAAAAAAACACTACACTGTATTGTGTACTGTGTACACCACCTCAAAAGTAGTAGCAACTGCACTAAGGGTGCACGGTACTGTGTACACCAACAGAAGTGTAATAACAGCTATGGGTGCACTGTATGTATTGTGTACTGTGTATACCACCAGAAAAGTAGTAGCACTAGCAACTGTACTATGGGTGCACAGTACTGTGTACACCAACAGAAGTTTTATAACAACTATGGGTGCACTGTTTGTATTGTGTACACCACCAGGAAAGTAGTAGCAATTGCACTAGGGGTGCACGGTGCTGTGTACACCGACAGAAGTGTAATAACAACTACGGGTGCACTGTAGGTATTGTGTACTATACCAGGAAAGTAGTAGCAACTTTACTAGGGGTTCACGGTACTGTGTACACCAACAGAAGTTTAATAACAACTATGGGTGCACTGTATGTATTGTGTACACCACCAGGAAAGTAGTAGCAACTGCACTAGGGGTGCAAGTTACTGTGTACACCAACAGAAGTTTAATAACAACTATGGGTGCACTGTATGTATTGTGTACACCACCAGGAAAGTAGTAGCAATTGCACTAGGGGTGCACGGTGCTGTGTACACCGACAGAAGTGTAATAACAACTACGGGTGCACTGTATGTATTGTGTACACCACCAGGAAAGCAGTAGCAACTGCACTAGGGGTGCACGGTACTGTGTACACCAACGGAAGTTTAATAACAACTATGGATGCACTGTATGTATTGTGTACACCACCAGGAAAGTAGTAGCAACTGCACTAGGGGTGCACGGTACTGTGTACACCAGCAGAAGTGTAATAACAACTATGGGTGTACTGTATTGACCACCAGAAAAGTATGAGCAACTGCAATATGGGTGCACAGCACTTTAAAGTGTACCCTGCCTTTGGCCAATTATGGCTCTCTTAGCTGAGGGCGCTGGGATTGGCCAAAGCATGCAGGTCATGGTGCATGCTCTGGCCAATCATTATACATCATATGGGCCGTTACGCGCCGCTCGAATTTGGCACGAACAGCCCATAATGTTCGGTTTTCGACGAACGGGCGAACAGCCAATGTTCTAAGCGAACTCATGTTCGACCCGAACAGAAAGCTCATCCCTACTTCTCAACAATCTCATCTGTACTAGTTCCTTGGGACTTATTCCTGGTGTATCAAGCCATGCGTCCCATAGCCTATCAAATTTACCAGGGTTTCCCCTGTGTTGGTATATATATTTTTCAATAATGAGTTTCCCATGTGTTGAATCCATGTTGTAGCCTTCGGTGGCACAGCCGATTTCCAGCTCATAAGAATTGTTTTCCTAGCCTGAAATAGTGCTCTGGCAAAAGCCATCCGTGTCACCTTCCCTGGGATTGCCCCCTTCAGAACCCCCAGTAGGCAGCTCAGTGGATCAAGAGGAATGTTGGTCTGAAACACGAGATTAAGCGTAGCCAGAACCTCCATCCAATATCTATGGAATTTAGGGCATCTCCAGAGGAGGTGAATCAGATCCCCAGGCACTGTTTTACACTTGCCACACATTGGGTCTGGTGCTTTGCCCATCCTGTATAGTTTTATTGGGGTATAGTGCACTCTCGGTAGTATATATAGTTGGGATACCTTTTGTGACACATTTAATGAGCATGTATCGCTGCTTTCATGGGGTTTCCCTCCAGGAACGATGACAGCAGCATATAATAACATTGAGATATTATATCTTTTGTGTCTGATGCGTCCTGCAGCATATGAAAGACCGGAGTGGGGGACTGTACCCAGTCTACTGCGTCTCCCTGTGCCCTAACCGCATGTCTTAGTTGTAGGTAATAGAACAGCATGTTGGATGGTAGTGCATATTTAGATTGTAGGTCACTGAAAGATAGCAGGGTCCCATTATGAAAAACATGTCTTAAATGGGTTATTCCCAATGGGCGCCACTTAGGTCCCTGTTGGACTTTGGCCAGTTCTGTGTATGTTTTGTTTTCCAAGACTGGGCTGCAATCTGTATACCCCGCTACGTTTTGTAGCTGTTTGGTTTTGTTCCACACCTTCTGAAGGAGTGTATAAGTGGGCAATTGCTGGTTAGGCCATTGAAATTGCTGAGCCTCTAGGCCCTCAGGTATCGACTCCGCCCCGAGCCAATCAGCATATGTTTAGCCGATGAGCCAGCAGGAGTGGGAGCCATAGCCCCTATCAAGTGCTGCAGCTGTGCAGTCAGGTAATATATCCAAGGGTTAGGGAGAGCAAGGCCCTCTCCCTCCTTTGGGTACTGCAGCTGCCCAAATTTAATCCTGGGGAGTTTGGTGTACCATAGTAATAGCCTAAATAAGGAGTTGACCACTCTATATATCTTCAGTGTAATGACTACTGGCGTGTTGTGTAGCATGTACAGGAACTGTGGCATTAGGATCATCTTGATAAGGTTTGTCCTTCCTGCCAGGGACATTTTGAGTTTGTTCCATACATTTATTTTTTCTCTAAAGCGAGTTAATAGAGGGTATATATTCCTGGAAAACACTTTATTGTATTTCCCAGGACCTCAAAAATTAGAGCTCTGCTTGATTGATTGGTTGATGACCATGCCCTAGCTCGCATGGTTGCTATTGGCCATTAAGGCTGCCCTTTATAGAAAGTTGCAGCATTATTTACAGATATTGTGGTAAGGTGTGCCCATTCCACAGTCTGAAATGGCAGTCTGGACCAGATTTTGGAGGAGACAGGCACACTAATGATGCAGGTGTGTGCTGCATTCATATTAGAGCCAGAGTTAGAGGTCAGTGCCCCTCCCGAGGGGGTCAGTGTGTGAAGGGAACAGAGAGAGGTGCACATCTGCACCGTACTGTCCAAGCTGGTACAGCATTTTGTGCACGAGCACTGGGATTGTGTGTTAGATGGTTTGGAGAACCTAGGCATGAGGCTTGAGCAGTAGAGCTGCGAAGAGAGCCAAGAGGCTGAATATTGTTTTTTTGTTGTATTGATGGTGAGATTGAGAACCCGCTGCGTAGGAAGATGTTCATTTGTGAACTTTTGCTTTCTGTTGTTTAAATAAAAGTGGGCAGAAAAAGCCCTGAAACATACTTCTGGCATTGAGTAACTCACTGTTTTGCACTACCAATGAGCTACAAAACCCCTCAACTTGTCACACTATCTACAGACAAATCTGTTGAGAGTATCAGTCTACTCCTATGCAGTGCCCACACAATAAGTATAAGAAATGACTGTAATAGAAAGAGTCATACAGTCAGATTGTAAAATTTCAGTTTTATCTTTCATTATACTGTCAAGTCACCATTTTCCTTGTGTGTTCCCACTCATACATACCTAAGGATTAGGGTTGCCACCTTTTCTTCAAACCCGAAACTTTAGCGGCACACAGCAAGGGGGAAGGGGGAACACTGTGGACTCTGGTGTAAAGGGGAACACTGATATAAGGTAGTTTTTGCTCACCAAACCTTCCACTTACATCAGAGTTCTCAGCAGTCCCCCTTAAATTAGGGTTCCCAAGCCCCCCTTATAACAGAGTCCACAGGGCACCCCTTACATGTGAGTCCCCCTTACCTTAGTGTACTCATTCACTTAGAGGCAAGAGAGAGATGGGAGGGAGGGGGAAGACTTTAGTCACAGACAGTGGATGGTAAGCTCACTAACCCGAGGATGGAGTTTCAGGCATAGACACCTTTCATCCACAATGTATCTGCCGATTGCTGAGCTTCAAACTTCCAGCCCACCCATCCCTTTCTGAGGCATCAGTATAAAAGACACCTGTCCACAACCTCAAACAGTCACACTCCAACTCCACCATGGTGAAGACCAAAGAGCTGTCGAAGGACACCAGAAACAAAATTGTAGACCTGCACCAGGCTGGGAAGACTGAATCTGCAATAGGCAAGCAGCTTGGTGTGAACAAATCAACTGTGGGAGCAATAATTAGAAAATGGAAGACATACAAGACCACTGATAATCTCCCTTGATCTGGGGCTCCACGCAAGATCTCACCCCGTAGGGTCAAAATGATCACAAGAACGGTGAGCAAAAATCCCAGAACCACACAGGGGGACCTAGTGAATGACCTGCAGAGAGCTGGGACCAACGTAACAAAGGCTACCATCAGTAACACACTACGCCGCCAGGGACTCAGACGTGTCTCCCTGCTTAAGCCAGTACATGTCCGGGCCCGTCTGAGGTTTGCTAGAGAGCATTTGGATGTGTCCAGAAGAGGATTAGGAGAATGTCATATAGTCAGATGAAACCAAAGTAGAACTGTTTGGTAGAAACACAACTCGTCGTGTTTGGAGGAGAGCGAATGCTGAGTTGCAACCAAAGAACACTATACCTACTGTGAAGCATGGGGGTGGTAACAACATGCTTTGGGGCTGTTTCTCTGCAAAGGGAACAGGACGACTGATCCGTTTACATGAAAGAATGAATTGGGCCATGTATCGTGAGATTTTGAGTGCAAACCTCCTCCCATCAGCAAGGGCATTGAAGATGAAACGTGGCTGGGTCTTTCAGCATGACAATGATCCCAAACATATCGCCCGGGCAACGAAGGAGTGACTTTAAAAGAAGCATTTCAAGGTCCTGGAGTCTCCAGATCTCAACCCCATAGAAAACCTTTGCAGGGAGTTGAAAGTCCGTGTTGCCCAGCGACAGCCCCAAAACATCACTGCTCTAGAAGAGATCTGCATGGAGGAATGGGCCAACATACCAGCAACAGTGTGTGACAACCTTGTGAAGACTTACAGAAAATGTTTGACCTCTGTCATTGCCAACAAAGGATATATAACAAAGTATTGAGATGAACTTTTGATATTGACCAAATACTTATTTTCCACCATAATCTGCAAGTAAATTCTTTCAAAAATCAGACAATGTGATTGTCTGGATTTGTTTCCACATTTTGTCTCTCATAGTTGAGGTATACCTGAGATGACAATTACAGGCCTCTCTCATCTTTTTAAGTGGGAGAACTTGCACAGTTGGTGGCTGACTAAATACTTTTTTGCCCCACTCTATATATATATATATATATATATATATATATATATATATATATATATATATATATATATATATATATATATATACGCAGTTATAAATGTGAATATTTAATTATTACAGGCATTTATATACAGCCTTTATACTGTACGTTCACATCAGTCCCAGCCCTCAAGAAGCTTAACATCTACAATCCCTAGTTCGCATGCACACATACACATACTTGGGGGCCAGTTTAGGTAAAAGCCAATAAATCAGCATATCTTTGGAATGTGGGAAGACACCCATGCAAGCATAGAGAGAGCATGCAAACTCCATAAGGGTAGTGTCCAGCCAGAAATGCAAACCACTAAGTCACTGCGCCACCCCTACCAAAAACGCTTATGCAGCGTTATTGAACAAACAAGTTAAAGCAGTTTCTGAAACCTGCTAAGACTTATTTTTTTCGGACCACTTTCCACTAAGAAATATAAACGGAAAGTTCCATAGGACTTTAATGATACAACAGTGCTTTTATATACTATAAAAGCACATTACTTAAATAATGCAGTTTTAAGAAGTACACCTGTACAAAACAGCTGTCGACTTCCTTGCATTTCTGGTGCCTCCACCCTTAGGCCTCTTTCACATGGGCCTAGAGATACGGAAAAATGACAAAGGTGGGTTAACTTGGCTATTGTTCAAAATGCGTTAATAAACACTGCCCAGATGCCACTTTTGATTTTCAGGGTTTTTTTTTCACTAGAGCAAATAAATGTTTTAAAAAAAGGGCACAAACACTCTGAATTGACTTCAATGGAGGTGGTAGCTTGTGGCAAAGCCTAGAATTTGCAACATGCTCTAAAACTCTTGACGCAACGCAATAAGTGATGCCAACGTGCATGCATGTGTGTACTGCTCCACCCACCTGCCATTGTTTTAATAACCTAGTGCATTAGAAGAAGGTGCAAGAGCATTAAAAATGCAGCTAAAATGGTGTTTTTTGTTGCATCTCTAGGCTCATGTAAAAAAAAAGCCAAAATCTAGTGGTGGTAACTCAATATGCTCTACTATGGATATTTTATTCATTTATGATAGCCTGGACTTTTGATTATGATTATAACAATAATCTGCTCCACAGTTGCATCCGGGAATAATTGATCATTATCGTCACATACATTATAAACATTATTCAAATTACATTTGTGTTATTTTATACCTTTGCAATTGGCTTCGTCCTCTCCTTTGAGACAGTCCATCTGACCGTTGCATAAATAATGCTTTGGAATGCAGATGTCTGATGAACAGTGAAAACCTTTTCGACACCCTAAAACAACATTACACAAAATGTTCAAAATAGATTACTTAATGGGAGAACTAAGGTCATCTTAGTGTGCTGCAAGGCCATCAACTCAATCGGGGATACGTGGTCACATGCCAAGGAGATAAGCCTCCTCAAATAATCCTACCCAATCATTGTGATGTATACAGTGGTCTAACTTTTAAATATATGGTTTATGAGGCTAAGCAGGAACAGTGCTTTCTCAGGGTTATTTATGCAATAGTTATACGTCTGTACATCTTGTTTTATGCAGTATTTTAAATTATTGATGATGTGAAATAGAATTCTTGTGCTTTTAAAGTTGTGTGTTCCTAAAGTCCTTTTTTCCCCTTTTTTTTGTTTCATATTTTGAGTCAGGATGTGGTGCCAATTATAACAAACTGTGTCCTTTATTTGTACATGCTGTATACATTTACCCTTGTATTTCCGATACTGCAGTCAGCAGCTTCCAATACCCAGGGCTTGCACCCTAATTAGATATTGCTGGTTTTTCCATACACTCCTTAAGGGCCATTATGTTTAAAAGCAGACATGAGCGCAATTCAAAAAAATTGCTTTGCAATTCTGGTGGTAATTAAGAAGGCTAGGGACATATTAAAGTATAACTGAAGACAAAACTTTTTGTTTTGTTTTAGAGTGGAGAAGAATTAGAACTCCCATAAGGTGTGTACTGGTGCCTGTGTCCCTGTTAGGGAGATTCACCTTCTGTTCATTCCAGGGACTGAATGACTGAAAGTGACTGAATCACTGAAAGCGAGAGAAAATCTCAAATTTTCAGTGGTCAACAGAAAAGGAATAGAGGTGACATTTTCCAAATGGGAACACTAGTTGTGGTCACCCTGGTGACTACTAGAGATTTCCCTAACTTTGGAGGGATTTCCTTTCACTTCCTGTTGGGGCTAGGAGACAAGAAGTGAAGGGAAATCTCCCCAATGGGATACTGACAGAGGTTATAATCCTCCCCTGCTCTATCCAAACTGAAAAAAAGTTTTTGCCCAGTTTCACTTTAAGCATAATTTACAAACTACATCCAACGCTGTATTCTGGCCTAGGCCGACAAGGCCCAGGCCAAAGGCAGCACTTTGCAGGGGGGCAGCATGGAAAGAGTCACCGCTGGCTTGCGCTACACTGTTAGTGTAGGGCCAGTCTTATGGGGTGGACTGGGCTTAGAGGCAAATTAGTCTAGCGGACCCATAAAGCGGCCGCACTGCTTCCAGTATGCAGGTGGCTGGCATTCGGCAACTGTGGGGGGAGGGGGGGCGCCTCTTCTAATTTTGACTGTCCTATCATCCTGGACCACAAACCTTCCTCACTGTGCTATGTTTTCTGCTGCACCATTGGCATGGTTACATCTTCTTAGTCCTCTCCATAAAATTATCATAAATTTGTGCTTTTTATTATTTTGGATAGAATAGAGGAGGGTTATAGCCCCTGTCAGTTTATTTTTTACCATCCCTGTCCCATTGCAGATATTTCCTTGCACTTCCTACCCCATAGCCAAACAGGAAGTGAGAGGAAATCTATGCAAATTAAGGGAATCCATTGCCCCCCCCCCCCCCCGAGGCCCTCAGCAATAGTGACCCCACTCAAAAATTTCAGGGCGGGTCTTAAACAGCAAGGGGTGTGGCCTTGACAGGAAGGGGTGGGTCATATTTAAATTAGGGGGTGCACGAGTTAAGTCAGGCCTAGGGCAGCACAAAACCCAAATACACTAGTGACTACATCTACATTCTCTGCTCCGCACTTAATATTTTGGATAGCTCTTTATATATAAAAGGTATATGTTTTGTTTGTCTTCTAAATGTATACTTACTTGAACAGCACAGTTCATCACTGAGATCTCCACAGTTATCATCCCCATTACAGGCATGATGTGCAGGAATGCATTTCCCATTTACACATGTGAATTCTTCATCTGTACAATCTGAAATATAATACAATGCATTCTTTATGTCTGCATTTTAATAACGTAAACTTGTAAACATTGCAAAATGTAACTGTGCTTGCTCAACTTTCAGAACACAGGTTCATTTTACTGGATGAACTAGCATTGGAGGTTTTCCCGAAACAAATTATTTAGTCCTAAGTGGATGTTGGTGGATTGAATCATCAATGTTTTGTGTGCTTAAGGGCCAAAGCTAGCTATACACTAATGCGTTTTCAAAAAACCATTCATATTTAAGTTTTTGATACATTTGATGACTTGACAAATGTAGTTTGAAAGTACTGTACTTCAAAATGAAATTTGTTTTTAACATTCGATTTTGGAGTGAGTGGTCTTTCTGGAATAAAAACCACATATACTGTTATGCCCTGTACATACGGTCGGACATTGATCGGACATTCCGACAACAAAATCCATGGATTTTTTCCGACAGATGTTGGTTCAAACTTGTCTTGTATACACACGGTCACACAAAGTTGTCGGAAAATCCGATCGTTCTGAACGCGGTGACGTAAAACACGTACGTCGGGACTATAAACGGGGCAGTAGCCAATAGCTTTCGTCTCTTAATTTATTCTGTGCATGCCTGTGACTTTGTGCGTCGGATTTGTGTACACACGATCGGAATTTCCAACAACGGATTTTGTTGTCGGAAAATTTTATAGGGAGCTCTCAAACTTTATGTGTCGGAAATTCCGATGGAAAATGTCCAATGGAGCCCACACACGGTCGGAATTTCCAACAACAAGGTCCTATCACACATTTTCCGTTGGAAAATCCGACCGTGTGTACGGGGCATTAGAAATTAATTCATTTGAGAAAAATTTTACACCCTGCTCCTTCGAAATTTCTTTTCACTATGGTCATAAGCAAATGTTATTTTGACCCCATTAACAATTCGTAAATCAAACAAATGTTAAAAAAACAAAAACTTTCACTAGTGTGTTAAAAGCCTTCTTTAATCAAATATCTAATACAGTGGAACCTCGGTTTGCGAGTAACGCGGTTAACGAGTGTTTCGCAAACCGAGCACTGTATTTCTAAAAATCCTAACTCAGTTTGCGAGTGTTGTCTCACAAAACGAGCAGGATTTAGGCCAAAAGCGGTGTGCAGTACCGCTCTTGGCATTAGGTGGGGGGCGCCGGAGCCGAGCAGAGCGGAAAGTCGCCGATTGGCGCCGCTCGGAAATGCACGGAAAGGCCCGAGGACAGTTCGGCTGACCTCGGCAAACCACAGAAAGGCTCATTTTCTGGCTCATGTACATCATGCCACCCCGCTACACAATTACTCCCGGCTGGCGGAGTGATACCATGATTTTCCACCTATCGCCCGCCTCCAGTTTTCACTTGCAGAGATGCGAGGCGGCTGACAGGAAACATCTGAAGGAGATTGTGCCTGTAATGGACAAAGTGAGTGGAGAATAGAATAGAATACTCTCTGTGTCCTAATATACAGTATATCTCACAGAACAGCGGGCTATCATCAGCATTACAATAATCATCACAGGCAGCACATTAAGCAGGGGCTCTATCATGGCTCTGTGTCACATGGCTGCTGTGGGTGCTGACTTTGTTATGACTGTGCTGTGTTACAATCTGTTTCATACAGTACAGCCATAAGTTAAAAAAGTCAGCAAACAGCCATGTGACACAGAGCCGTGATAGAGCACCTGCTTAATGTGCTGCCTGTGATTATTATTGTAATGCTGATCATAAGACGGTGTGATGCTACTTTACACTTCAGTTGGGGGATCAGTAAACCTGCATTTTTACCACTCCCCAAACCAATCCCCTTTAACCGCTTCCTGTCCAGCGACGTACCAGTACGTCGCTAGATTGGAAGGGTGATATCTCGGTCATCACTACAGCAATGATCGAGATATTTTTAACCCCATCGATGTAAACAAGCCATTACCGGCTTGAACAAGCATCTGATCAAACTGATCTTGGTTTAATCAGATGCTTTGGAGGCTAGAGGACAGATTTGGGGTCTAAAAGACCCCAGATCTCTCCATAAAGAGGATCTGTCATGGCTCTTGCTATCACAAGAGATGTTATTCATCCCTTGTAAAATCAAAAAAAAGAAAGAAAAAAATGTAAAGATACAGTGTACATTTTTTAAATTTTTAATTAAATAAAATTAAAAAGAAATTTAAATTGCCCCTGCTCTTTCGTGCTTATGCACAGTTGCGAACTCACACGTTGGCCCCGCACGAGTGTGTAAACAGCAACAAACCTGCATTTTGTTTCGAGACAAGGAGCAGGGACAGGGACAAGGGTGGGGTCAAGGGCATGGTCGAAAGGGGGTCCCGTCAGGTAGGCTATACGGGGCCCCATAATTTCTAACAGCGGCCCTGGGTATCGTGGAAAGGAATAGTGTCCCATCATTAGTGTCAGTGGTAAGAATAAGCCCCACCATTGGTGTCAGTGGGAGGAATAGTTAGAAAAAAAGATTACAGCACACACATACAAAAATGACATTTAACTCCTGCAAGGCTATTTAAAAACACTTGAGCATATTCAGAAAATATGGGGATTTAGTTACACCATATGGCCATATAGTGCTAAGCCCACTACTAGGTCAAAGTACCCCAATATCAGTGGGTCCTACGCTATCTATAGAATGGAAGATCCTGTTTCTCTGAACCATGGGAGACAATACACTCCTCTAAATGGGAGAATTAAAAGGACTCCTCCTATAACACAGGTGGACACTAATAAGAGGCAATGATGGGGGGGGGGGGGGGGGGGTTGTCTTTGTTTGTCTAATGGCAGGAATAGGGCCCCATCCTTGGTCTCAGTGGAAATAATAGTGCCCCATCAATAGTATCAGTGGAAAGAATAGTGTCCCATTATTAGTGTCAGTAGTAAGAAGAGTGCCAAATCATTGTTGTCAGTGGTAAGAAGAGTGCACCATCATTGGTGTCAATGGAAAGAATAAAGCCCCATCAATAGTATCAGTAGAAAGAATAGTGCCCCGTAATTGGTGTCAGTGGTAAGAATAGTGCCTCATCGTTGGTGTCAGTAGGAGAAATAGTGCCCTGTTATTAGTGTCAGTAGAAAGAATAGTACCCCATCAATAGTATCAGTGGAAAGAATAGTGCCCCATCATTGGTGTCAATGGAAAGAATAGTGCCTCATCGTTGGTGTCAGTAGGAGGAATGGTGCCCCTTTATTAGTGTCAGTGGAAAGAATAGTACCCCAACATTGGTTGAAAGAATAGTACCCCATCATTGGTGTCAGTGGGAGGAATAGTGCCCATAATTGGTGTCAGTGGGAGGAATAGTACCCTATCATTGGTGTCAGTGGGAGGAATAGTGCCCCATCATTGGGGTCAATGGGAGGAATATTGCCCTATTGTTGGTGTTAGTGACGGGAATTATGGCCCATTGTTGGTGTCAGTGGGAGGAATAGTGCCTTGTATCAGTGGGAGGAGCAGTGCCCCAAGGGTCGGATAAAGGTAAGCAAAGGGCCACATCTGGCTCCCTAGGCCGAAGTTTGGAGACCACTGATTTATACCCTTTGTGGCTATTGAAGGACATATTAAATTAAAAATGATTGTGCCTGGATTTCAACTTTAGGCTTGCATGGTTATATACGGTAATACTTAGTTTATTTTTTGCTGTAACTTAAGTTACCCAGATGAAATGAACAGTAGACATCTACAGAAATTACGCCTAAGTAATTCTTTCTACAAAAGATACAAACCCCTTTTCTCTTTATAACAATTGACTGCCGCCCACAAGTTTTCACTGACTGTGTCTTTCTTCATTATACATTCAGCCATGGAGGTTTCTACCCCTCTGCAGGTTACATGAAGACACTCAGTAGGTTGTCCTTGTTGTACATCTTCTTTGAAACTGGCCGTTAGTGGTTCTGACAATGCACCTCTAGGAAAAAAATACATTATGGAATGGGTTGTATTAATATGTTGTCACTTGGGAAAACATTCAAAATATATCTACTGGCTTACTCTCAGTCATGGTTACTTTGAACATTGGATCAGAGATGTCTAGAATTCTGTCAGCTTAAAGAATATTTCAAGGCAAAGCTTTTTGTTTATGATAGCACATTTAAGGTTTAGAACCTCTGCCGAGTTGTAATTGCAGAGACAAGTACGTGAACCAGTCATGTCCGGTACCGATTTTGGAGCATCCATACTGGACACTCCTTCCTCAGTGCGCTCACTTCCTCCCAGGCCACTGACAGTCACATGGCTGACAAATTATGTAGTGGGGATGGGCGAAGCCTAACGAGGAACTGAGAAACTAGTTTCCCATCTGGTCTGTCTGTCTGTTTATTGACAGCGAACAGCAGTGGGCAGATCCAAAACCACTATTCAGTCCAATAGCAGTTTTCAAATCCTCCCACTGCTTTGTGCTGTCAATACAAATTAAGGCAAATCTGATGCAGAACTAGCGTATGAGTTGCCCATCAGACTCTATCGACCCAGTGACAGTGACTGCCATATATGGACAATACCATCACCAATTTTGCCATCCCTTTGTTAACATTCCTCAGCTGACAGCTGAATGGGGCTACGAATAGAGCATTGTGCAGGAAGCTCAGCAAGCCAGCTCAGAGATAAATCTGCAAACTGGCTGTAATTCTTAAAAGTATATGTCACTGCCATAGCGTCAGGTTCTTAACGTAGCGGTAGTTATAACTACCTGAATTCGTCACTCATGTCGGGAATGTCACCACAACTGGCGCAATAGCTTGCCTAAATTAGGCACAAGTAGTTATAAAGGAAATTACTGCCAGAGAAGTGACATAAAGACTTTATTCAGTTCCCCCCAGTTCTTTGGACTGAACAAATCAGTCCGTGCTCAAGGAAATAGACCCAGATGGCTTATTGAATGGAAAGTCACTGAAGCTAAAACTGAGCTGAAGCACATATATTTTGGACATATAATGGAAAAAAAATGTAATGCTCTGGACAACACTGTATTTCTGGGAAGAAGGTTTTGTTAGAAATTCTGTATATAGCCCTAATGCCCCGTACACACGGTCGGATTTTCTGATGGAAAGTGTCCGATCGGAGCGTGTTGTCGGAAATTCCGACCGTGTGTGGGCTCCATCGGACATTTTCCATCCTATTTTCCGACACACAAAGTTGGAGAGCAGGAGATAAAATTTTCCGACAACAAAATCTGTTGTCGGAAATTCCGATCGTATGTACACTAATCCGACGGACAAAGTGCCACGCATGCTCAGAATAAATAAAGAGATGAAAGCTATTGGCTACTGCCCCGTTTAGAGTCCCGACGTACGTGTTTTACGTCACCGCGTTTAGAACGATCGGATTTTCCGACAACTTTGTGTGACCGTGTGTATGCAAGACAAGTTTGAGCCAACATCCGTCGGAAAAAATCCTAGGATTTTGTTGTCGGAATGTCCGAACAAAGTCCGACCGTGTGTACGCCCTATTAGATTGCTTTTACACTGAGGCGCTTTACAGGCGCTATAGCGCTAAAAATAGTGCCTGCATAGCGCCTGTAAAGAGCCTCTCCTCTCCCTCCAGTGTGAAAGCCCAAGTGCTTTTACACTGGAGAGGTGCGTTGGCAGGACAGTAAAAAAAAGTCTTGCAAGCAGCATCTTTGCAGCGCTGTAGGAGCGGTGTATACACCGCTCCTGAAGCGCCTCTGCCCATTGAAATCAATGCTTTTAACCCTTTTTCGGCTGTTAGCGGGGGTTAAAAGTGCCCCACTAGTGGCCGAATAGCGCCGCTAAAACAACGGTAAAGCCCCGCTAAAAATATTGGCGATTTACCGCCTATGCCCCCAACGCCTCAGTGTAAAAGCAGCCTAAAGAACAGACCACATGAGTTTTGCTGCTTAACTGTAGACAGGAAACATTATTACAGAGGAAAGACACGGTTTACCATAGATGCAGCTACAAACTTATAAACACTGCCATCTGATGTACAGTAGTTGTTGCATAAAATACAATTCTGTATTCCAACGGGTTTGGACAGGTACTCCCTCTTCAAGGTTTTGCTTTATCTCACATGATACTTTACAGCCACGAGGAACAAGCCATTTATAGACACCTTTGTTACCAATGTAGCTGTGCCATTGGCATGACTTGTGGCCCTCGCTGTGTCCTCACAGTGGATCAACAATGGGTTGTGGGGGATGAGTCAGGATGCCATTGTGGGTATGACTGTGAAGGACCGGCACATAGTATATCTCCATTATCAGAAGACACTCCAAAGCTCCTAAATAAATGTTAATCGAAAATAATGAAGCCTCTCCTTATGCCCCGTACACACGATCGGACTTTCCGACAACAAAAGCGTGGAATTTTGTTTGAAGGTTGTTGGCTCCAACTTGTCTTGCATACACACGGTCACACAAATGTTGGCCAACAATTACAAACGTAGTGACATACTAGACGTACTACGTTGTTTTTCAGCTCTTTAGCACCCCCCTTTGGGCTCCTTCTGCTAATTTCGTGTTAGTAGAAGTTTGGTGAGTGTTGATATGCGCTTTTCTTTTTGCGTTTTTCTTTTAGCACTATTATTATTCTTGATATCACTATAAAAAAAAGCCTTTGAAACTTAGTTTGCAATAACTCCATCAGTATCACCAGCAAAGCAGCTTCATTATTATCCCATTAAAGAAGAAGAGAATGTGCGCTGCATTTGGAGATTTCATAATTTGCCACGTCACAAATGTTAATTCTCCATTACGAACGCTAGTTTACAAGACCGGCTGCTTCTGCTTTTGAGCATGCCTGAACTTTTGTGCCACGGACCTGTGTACACAGGATCGAAAAGTCCGACAACAAAAATTTGTTGCTGGAAAATTTGAGAACATGCTAGCCAACGTTTGTGGGTGGAAAGTCCGACAACAAATGTTCAATGGAGCATACACACGGTCAGACTTTCCGCCAACAAGCTCACATCCAACATTTGTTGTCGGAAAATCCGATCGTCTATACGGGGCATAAGACATCTCTAATCCTCAACTCTGGCTTCAGGGTCCATTCGTCCCACACAAAACTCAGCAAAGTTCTGGAGCTGCACATCAATTCCAAAGAGTGAAATCAACTTTATTGTTCAGAACAAGCACAGACTCTAACATGTTTCACCCCATGTTTATGCATGTATGTAGGGACTCCTAAGTATGTGCATAAATTGTACAGACCTGTCATATGAAACAATAACCAGTTTATACATTTCCCCATATTTGGCAAAACTACTGTAGCATCCCCACTCGACCCGCAGGAACATGGTGGTAACCCTCAGAGACAAAGTGGGCTGACATTTCACCTCAGGGGCAGATCTCTTAGGCGTAATGGGACATGTGAACAGATGAGTGCCAGTCACTTTGACCACTTGACCTCCGGAAGATTTACCCCTCTTCATGACCATTGCGTTAACTGATAATTTGCGGTCAAGCAACGCTGTAACCAAATAAATTGTATGTCCTTTTTTTCCCACAAATAGAGCTTTCTTTTAGTGGTATTTGTTCACTACTGTGTCTTTTATTTTTTATAATAAATAATAATTTTTATAATAATTAATAATAAATAAATAAATAAATAATAATTATTTTTTATAATAATAAAAATGTCAATTAAAAAAAAAAAACAAACTAATATTTTTTACTTTCTGCTATAAAACTATGGAAGAGCCCTGGGGCCATCATAAAAAAAAATACAGAATTATGAGTTAGAAAAAAAAATTTTTTAAAGTCAGAATTCTGAGTTTGAAAGTCAGAATTCTGAGATTCAAAGTCAGAATTCTGTTTTTTTTTATAATGGCCCCAGGGCCCTTCCATAATAAAACATATCCAATAAAAAAAACATGTAAAAAAAATAGAACTTCTTCATAAATTTAGGCCGATATGTATCCTGCTACATGTTTTTGTTTAAAAAAAAAAAAATCCCAATAAGCATATATTGATTGTTTTATATGAACGTTATAGCGTCTACAAACTATGGGATATATTTATGGAATTTTAATTAATTCATTTTTTTATACTATTAATGGCGGCGATCAGTGACTTATAATGGGACTGCGATATGTGCTGGACAATCAGACACTAACTGACACTTTTGATGCTTTGCAGGAACCAGTGACACTAATAAAGTAATCAGTGCTAAAACTGCTGCCACTGTACTATAGACACTGGCTGGGAAGGGGGTTAAAAATCTAGGGCAATCAAAGGGTTAACGCCGTGCCTAGCCAGTGTTTGTGTTTACTATATGTGCCGTTTTTACTAGGGGAAGAGATGGATACTAGTCAGGAACACATAATCAATGCCCCCCCCCATCAGAACAGCGATCTGCCTTGTTTGCATAGGCAGATCACCATTCTGTGTTGTTTACCGATGATCGGCGGGTGCCAGAGGACATCGAGTGCCCGGCACCCGCAGATCGGCTTTTTCTGTGAAGAATCACAGCATTAGCGGCCCACAAGTGGCACACGCATGCCCCCTGCAGACAGATTTGCCGAATTACTTATATATACGTGATATTGTGCACAGTTGCCGCCCTGCAGCAGTAAAACTGCTATAGGGCAGTCGGCAAGTACTGTCGACAAAGGTATAAAACAAAAAGCATTACTGGTCTGCAGACTCAACGGCACACAAAAAGAGACACCTCTACAGAAAAAGAACCTTTAAGCTTAACCCAGCAATCTGTACCTTCTTAGTATCCATTAGCAACCACAACTTTCCAGTAGCAGCAGAGGTACTCTGGATGAGCCCATCTTGACACTTCCCCAGGCTCTTCACAAGTTCCTCACCCAGGACCTCATGTGACACAGTGGCCTCTGGTACTTCATCACACAGATCATCAGTTTCTTTCCTGTCCTCAGCCAGGCTCCCAGATCACAGAGCCTCAAGCACAGTTATAGGCCTCAGGCTTCAGGCCTTATTACTCAGCTGCTCCACATACATCTCCCCTAGGCCAGAGCATGGGTGAAAGAGCAATCACTTGGCTCTCCTCAAATATTTATACTCTCCCTAGCATGCACCAGTGGCTATAAAATTCCCACTGGTTGGCTAAGGAAAGCATGAATATTCATAAGTCAGTTTTACTGTAGTTTTTCATACTAATACCAGAGGTACCAGTGACACTTACAGGCAGAAGGGAGAAAGCAAAGCTTCACTAAATTTAGGGGAAAAACTAAATAAACACATAGACTATAAATCAGATAGGTTGTCTATGAGCAGAATTAAATTTGACTAGTAGCCCCTGTTTAGGACAGGGTGGTTAAACTACCAAATGCATTTTATTGTCACTGAGCCATTCAGCCATGTTCGGTGTTTGGCAAGTCTCAATCCATATGTACCTAATAGCGGTATATGATGAGAAAGCCGTTTACCCATGAAACTGTGAAATATTACCATGTGGAGGAGAACATAAAACACAAAATAGATAATCAGTAAAATAAAACTGCTGTGACTTACAGGGGAAATCCAAGTTGCTTGCAGGCTACATTGGCTTCTGTGATTGTCCATTTTGCTGGGCACACAGGGATTTCCTTTGTATTACCAGGTAATTTTATTAACACAGTGCCGTTATTCTTCACAATATTGCCATTTCTTTTCTTCACCGATATTTCAAATTTTCCTAAATTGTAAAAACAAAAGTAATGGTATGACAACCTGGCGCCAGAACAGTGATTGTCCTTTAATGTGATATGCAATTGATTTACAGTTAGGTTAAGAAAAAACCTGCAGGTAGTCTAGAGGTTTAAAACCTGGCCCAATTTGCTTGGAGAAGACAAAAATTATTTTCTAATCCCACAAAGGCAATTGAATACTCCTTGGATTTGAAATTTATGAAATCTCCGTTAACCAGTTAACATTTTCAACCACAACATTTTCAAAGATTTTACAGTAAAGAATCTGTTTTCTTCTGCAGAGATTAAAGGGGTTGTAAACCCTTGTGTTTTTTAACCTTAATGCATCCCAGCCCCCCCATTTTACTCATCTGAGCCCTTCGATCCCTCGGTGGAGAGGCGCTGTACCTCTCTGCCTGGGGTTCTCAGCTTTTGATTAGATAGATTAATAACAGCGCAGCCATTGGCTTCCGCTGCTGTCAATCAAATCCAATGATGCGGGCGCCGAGGGGCGGGGGCGAGTCCGACATTCTGTGTCAATAGATGCAAATGCTGGACTCGGGAGCACGCCCGCAAGGTAAGGAGAGCGCTTCTCCAAGGGGGTTTACCAATGTGGGGAGGAGCCGTGAGCGCCGCCAAGGGACCCCAGAAGACGATGATTGGGGCCACACTGTGCAAAATAAACTGCACAGCGGAGGTAAGTATGACATGTTTGTTGTTTAAAAAAAACAAAACAATGGTTTACATACCCTTTAAACTTCTATCCATCAGACCAAAAGTTTCTCCCCACATCTTTTGTGCTGACCTAAAAAGTGGGTATGTGCGTTGGCCTTGAAAATTAATAGCTGTAGAACCCTTGTTACAAATGTCAAAGCTAGACCTTCGCGGGCAGAATTTTTGCATGTTATCTTCTTGTAATAGTAGAGATTCATAGGTGTCCCGTGAACCGCACATCAAGTCAAAGTCTGCTGTGTGATAGTAAATGGCAGTCTCAGCCTGGACCCCTGCCAGGCCACGCCCCCTGGGCTGAGACTGCCATTTACTATCACACAGCTTTGACTTGATGTGTGGCTCCTGGGACGACTATAACTCTCTACGATTACTTGGAGCTCCATTCCCAGCCAGAACTCATAGCGGTGGGCACAGGACTTCATTACTATATAGACTGAGTGGCTCATACACATATCTTGGTTCGCATCTTCTTGTAATAACCATATAAACAGTGGAGGCTAGTGCTCCATTATTTGGGGGGGTCTGCACTTACCTCATCCAGGTCGCGGCTTCCCCAGCTTCTCCTCCTGGCCAATCCGGTCCTAAGACCCGCTTCCTGTCCTGATTGGTGGAGAAGCCAAAAGACTATAGGGAATATTGATTTGCTAATATCACAAGTGGGTGGGCTCGGGGCTTAGTGCTCTGAGCTCCAAACCCAACCTTTTTGAAGCCAATTAGAGCCTCAGGCTCTAATCATGTGCAACAACTGGTATGTGGCAATTAGGGTTGCACTGATACCGATAGTGAGCATTTGCCCGAGTACTTGTGCTTGGGAAAATGCTCCGATGCTTGATCCGATACCTGGGCAGTCAGGGGATGATCCGTGCAGCGGTGGGGGGAGTTACAGGCACTGATCCCCTTGTATTGATAACAATAAAGCAGTAGACAGATGCTTCTCCCTCTCTCCCTCCTGCAGCTTTCAGACGTTTTAATGAAATCTTTACAGTGGAATCTGTGCTTGTAACTCCCCCCACTGCCGCACCGATCACCCCTGACTGTCCCCGTATCCTCCTCCAGTCCCCCTGTCAGGATGGAGAGCGGAGGAAGGAGCCGGTAAATCTGTCATGTACCGGCTCCTTCCTTTTCCGAATAAACAGAGTCAGTGATCACTGCCTCTGTCCATTCATAACTGAGTATTGTAAACTGTGTTTACGATGCTTCAGTTTATGAATGGAAAAGAGCCGCTGTCTCCTGTCCATTCATCTTCAGTGCAGCTGAGGCTGCAGAGAAAGGGACTGGGAAATCTGTGTCCTCAGTCCCTTTCCCTGTCTCAAAGGGGAGGTGTCAGGGGCCTGTTATAACCTCTAATATCTCACCAAAGCCCCCCAACAGGGGGGCTTAATAAAAAAATAAAGAATTTTAATAAATAAATATGTAAAGGTTAAATTGTAAAAATAATAAAAAAATAAAAAACACACTGCCACTGTCCACTCCCCTCCTCCTCAAAAAAAAAAGAAAGCACTGTAAAAAAATAAAAATAAAGTAAAAATAAAAAAACTACTGCCACTGTCGCATGATATAAATAAAAGTATCGGTACCTGTATTCGGTCTTACAAAAGTGGTATCGGTGCAACCCTAGTGGCAATATAGCGGCGCCACACCGAAACTGTGGGTGTGGTCAGATTGCACCAACAGTGGGAGAAGCTTAAAGCGGGGGTTCACCCATACCGCCAAAAAAAAAAAATATTAAAAGCCAGCAGCTACAAATACTGCAGCTGCTGACTTTTAATACATTGCCACTTACCTGTCCCGGGGTCCAGCGATGTCGGCAGGGGACGCCGAGAACCCGCTCGGTTCTCGGCAGCTGCCGCCATCCTAGGTGAGGGAATCAGGAAGTGAAGCGTTGCGGCTTCACTTCCCGGTTCCCTACTGCGCATGCGTGAGTCGCGCTGCGCGTCCCTAGTGGTCCCCGCTCTCTGCTGGGAGCTGTGTGTTCCCAGCAGACAGCGCGGTGGGGACGGGAAGAGGCATAGACTCCCATGGGAGTCTATGCCGGAAGTGGGTGCAAATACCTGTCTTTGACAGGTATCTGCACCCCCCTCCCCCCTGAAAGGTGCCAAATGTGACACCGGAGGGGGGGAGTGTTCCGAAAAGCGGAAGTTCCATTTTTGTGTGGAACTCCGCTTTAAATGGCCATATGCTTTAATGACTGTGCCACAGTCTGTACTGTCTGTATGTAATAGACAGTACAGACCTTGGTACACTCGTTTTAATAAAATAAAACTGTTCTATTGCATATCCTTTACTACACACAGCTAACCTTAAAGTGGTATTAAAGTCTTTTTTTAATTATTTACTTATTTTTTTTAAATAAACATGTTATACTTACCTGCTCTGTGTAATGGTTTTGCACAGAGCAGCCTGGATCCTCCTCTTCTCTGGTCCCTTGTTGGCGCCCCTGGTCCCTCCCTCCTTCCGGGTGCCCCAACAGCAAGCAGCTTGCTATGGGGCATCCAAGCAGGTGCACTCCCGCCCACACCTTCTCCTGATTGGCTCACTGGCTGTGATTGACAGCAGCGTCAGCGTCAGGAGTGAGAGTCCCCAGAGAGCCAAGGCTCTCGTGGATATCGCTGGATTGGGAGAAGGCTCAGGTAAGTATTGGGTGGGGATGGGGGGGGGTGCAGCACACAGAAGATTTTTTACCTGCATTCCTGGCAGTGGTGGGTGCTGCATTCATAGAATGGTGAGTGCTGCATTCATGGCAATGGTAGGTGCTGCATTCCTGGCAATGGTGGGTGCTGCATTTCTGGCAATGGTGGATGCTGCACTAATGGCAATGGTGGGTGCTGCATTCCTGGCAATGGTGGGTGCTGCATTCCTGGCAATGGGGGGTGCTGCATTCCTGGCAATGGGGGGTGCTGCATTCCTGGAAATGGGGGTGCTGCACTGATGGAAATGGTGGGGCTGCGTTCATGGCAATGGTGGGGCTGCATTCATGGCAATGGGGGTGCTGCATTCATGGCACTTGTGAGGCTGCAGATGGGCACTGACCCTTATTTTGCTTCAGAGTTCTTTATTTAAAATGTATTTTTTTTTCCTGAAACTTCCCTCCTAAAGTGAAGGTGCGTGTTAGACGCCAATAAATAAGGTATATCCAAAACACGCCCAAGCTCATCTCTTTAATCACACACAGCCACAAAGGCAAGAGAATTCTTGTTGGGAAGTGTATTAGTGCTCGAACGAACACACTTAGACCGAATTTTTATGGTTCAAAGAATGTCAGGCAAAATGGTCGCCCTCACGCATGTTCACTTCATCAAATCTGACCCTCTTTGAAAAAAGTTTGGACACCCCTGCCCTAAGAGCTCATTCAGACAGGCGCTCAGACAGGTCTTGTATGCTGAGACACTTTTTGCTGCATCTGCATCCACCAGAGAGCTTCACCTATAGAAGTGGGTGCACATATCCGAATGCAGACACTGTGCGCTCGGATACATGCATGCCTTCCTGTCTGCATTTCATATTTTGACATTCGACTATGTACATGCAGCTGCTGTGTCCCAATTGACTTCGGCTGGATTGCCTGCACAGGGATGCACAGAACACCAAGTATCCTCACGTGGTAGACAACCATCACACTGGCTATGGGCGCATATGCTCTATGTGAATGAGACCCAATTGCCATGTGGGCCAGTGTCAGGGCTGGGCTCAGCCCTTCCTTCTCTGAGCTGGCCGCTCAGCTGTCAGCTAATTGCCAACTCCTTTCTCTCCACAGCGAATCAGCTGTTGATGATCTGCTCGTCAGTCCTGGCTACTTAAAGCCGTCCAGCTCACTTCATCTCTGCCTTCGCCTTTGGTCACATCTCAGAGACTTTCTCCTGCGTTCCTGTTGAAGACATGCTCAAGTGACGTTCCTTCTGGCTCCTGATCCTGCTTGCTGTACTACTATATTGATCTCTGAATTCAGAAGATGCAGTCAGTCCACTTGTTGGTAACAATTTTTCCAGATTGGATGACCAGGATCACCGCATGGATCAGTTTGCCTTGGCATTACAAACATACTTATCAATTCATTTTATATCCTATACTGTGAAGCCAATATGTATGCAATCATGATATTGATATTGATATGTCCATACCCTGAATGCATGTGTGTATATAAATAAATCTAACAGTTTTTACTTGTCTGTTCATAATTGTAATGTATTTATACATCCATCTATGCCAATTAAATACTTTTATAATCTATACCTCCACTAGTCAATGGCCTCATCTAAAGTCCCAACCTCCCTTTTCTTGTAAATTTACAGTACGTTATTGCAAACAATCTTATCAAAGTGTGTTAATGCATTAGAAAGTAAATAGGTCTGAACATTTTAATGACCTATTCTATTGTATACTGAATGTGTATGGGGTGGTTAGATTTATGAAACGCCAGAGCAATCTGATGTCTGATCTGATGTCATTTTTGGAGTTATACCTTTTAGAACAGGTAATCTAATTGGTTAAATGTTTTATAGGAAAGTATACACTGGATACCATATTACTAATCTAACACATATGTTTTCTATTATCTGAGAATACAATGCCTTACTTCTGTATCAGCTGTGACTATATCTGTAAAATAAGGCAGTATGTACAGTACTTACCTCTCATGCTACTGGCACCATTCTGATCCTGAAATCCTGTGAAGTCTTCAAGGAAACTGACACTTCCAGGAGTGTTGATATCCTGATTCCCTGTAGCTCTCACAGGTCCCTACATGCTGATCTTAAAGTGGAGCTCCACCCAATAAGGGGAAGCTCTGCTTGTCTGCCTCCTCCCACCCTCCACTGCCACATTTGGAACCTCTTGGGGGGGGGGGGCAAGTACCTGGTTTTGGGTACCCCTCCTCCTTCCCCCACAGCTGACCTATTCACAGAGCACAGCGCGATTCGTGCATGCACAGTAGGGAACCAGCAGTGAAGCCTCAAGGTTTCACTGACAGTTTCCCTTAGTGGAGATGACGGCGGCAGCACCCGACAGCCGATTGAAAAATCACCTCGGGTGAAGACATTGCTGGATTCCTGGACAGGTAAGTGTCCTAATATTAAAAGTCAACAAATACAGTATTTGTAGCCTGGAGCTCCTCGTTAAAGTGGGGTTCCACCCAAAAAAACAAAAATACCTGAAAAATTCTAAAAAAACTACCAAAAAAACATTTGGATATTTTTTTTTTTTACTTACCTCTAAATGCCTGTTGCTAGGTGGTCCCTCGTAGTCTGCCTCTTCCTTTGCCTGGGCTGGTGACATCACTTCCCCCTCGGCACAGGAAGGGCTCTGCTCCCTCCCTCCTGTCAATCATCTTGGACCCATTACAGGTCCCAGGTGATTGAGCGGCCAATCACGGCACGCGGCGCCGCTCGCGCATGCGCAGTGGGTGCCAGGCTGTGAAGCCACAGCCCGGCACCCACAGTTGAAATGCTGGCGCCGACGAGCGGAGGGGGGGGGGGCGAGCAGGGCTTCGATCCCCCGCATCGCTGGACCCAGGGACAGGTAAGTGTCCAATTAAAAGTCAGCAGCTGCAGTATTTGTAGCTGCTGACTTTTATTTTTTATTTTTTTTAATGGACCCCCTGCGTGGAACTCCTCTTTAACATCATTACAGGACACAGTAATGATGTGGAGGTCAGCAGGAAGAACCCGAGAAAGCTGCAGAGGAGTGGAGGAAGTTGTTTTTGTGGTTTTTCTTTTTCTTTTTGAGCAAGCTATAATGAAGTCCATGCTTGAAACAAACAGCAGTCTTCAGCCTAAGTAGTAGTAGTTAGAGCCACAAGAGCAAAGTCCCTTTAAAATAGGATATTATCTGGACAGAGCTTTTCTGGACACCAGCCGGTGTTCCCTTTAACAGACCCACAGCTGACTATAGGGTACAGAGGGGTAGCTAGAGAACAAGGTCCCCAAGATATCTCAGTGTCTGTACTCACAAGGCCTTAGGACATATGGTAACCTCCTTTTAATCTTCCAAGCAATACCCTCCAGTGATACCAGACAGATCTGTGGCAGACAGCTCCCCTCAGTCAGCTTCCTTTAAGCACCTTGGTCTCAGCATTCCTTCCCTCAGGTCGCCCACCTGAGGACTCTCGAACAGCAGCTTCTGCCTGGGAGGCTGGACTCTGCCACTCTGGAACAAGACCCAGAGCTCTGTGTGATCCCAGAATATATGCAGTCTCCCAGTATGCCGTCAGAGCCTGCCACTCTGGGATAGGCTGGGGCTGTATTCATATTCATGCTGCCATCTGCATAACTCCACATCTATCATCCAGAAACTTCTCAAGTTACCTGGATACAGAGGGAATTATCAGGCAGACTGGCAGCAGCAGAGCGCACAGAGCAGACCTAGATAAACAATTTACTGAGTACAGTGAGCCAAACTATGCTTTTACCTTATTCAAAATTACAGCCACACTGACTACAGTGCGGTAACTAAATTTTCCTATCAAAAACACACACTAATACTTACCTAAGCTATCCTAGCACCTACCTTGGAGGGTGCTACACAGGTATACAGTATGTAGCTTGCTTTGGCATGTATGATAAAGAAGCTTCATGTATAAACAAGAGTTGCTGGTCAGGCACCTTGCAGTCTACACATGCAATATCTTTTAGATCTACCAAAACTATGTAGTAGAAGTCCTACCTAAACTATTTACTCAATGTCTATCTAATAAAGTAGGCTGTCCACGCCATAATTGTTGTTAGATATAAAGAACATTTTTAAATTAGATTTCAAGGTGTATGGCCAACTTTGCTGTGGCATCAGCTGAGAGTACAATGCTTTAGTGCTGCATCTGTTGAAAATACAACGCAAAAAATTAAAATAAAATAAAAACCTCTTTAAAACATGTGTTTGAGATCACACTTACCTTTACATGGAGAATCGGATGTAAATCTGTAGGCAGAATTAGTACATTCAGCACTCTTTAACTGACAGTAAGTGAGGAAGGACCTCTGTGATTCTGTGCACACACCCATGGTTTTATTCTTAGGACATTGGTAAGGAGGTTTACAAATACACTTGCCATCCACACACCTCTTCCAAGGATCACAGAAAACTTTTTGGCATGAGTTAGAGGTGTGCTTTTCAGTCAAACAGTCTTTCTGCGTATATGTATCCTGTCAATAAAAATTAAAACGTGTTATATATCAATGATTTGCTGTCTTCCTTTTGCTATGAACATCATTTTCATCCTGAACTTCTGTACCCGGAGGGGCAGCTCCCCTGGTGCTTTACCATGTTAGGTGCAAATAGCACAATTACCAGGTAGATCAATCATCCTAATTAAATTGAAAAGATTCAGTTGGACCCTTTAGTTCACCTCCTACATAGTGGGCTGAAAGAGGAGCCGCATCTATGCTTGGTGGGCATATGGCTTGCCCTATATTAATATTGTAGGGTGCATTCCATCATCACCATATAGATATTCTTATTAGGACTTTACTGAGTCCAAAAAAGGACTTATTAAAGTCCACATAATGTAAGCTAAGTCATGCTAAGTCATGGCGATGTTGCACATAAAGCCCTGTAAGTTGACAAATATAAGTAGCAATTACCTTTTGTTCCATTCACTGGGGGGATAGGGGACACCAAGGATGGGCTGGGACCCTCAGATATCTGAAGTATAAGTGAGAAGGAAGCCTACACTCTGAAATGTAATATGGCTTTTAAAAGTGGACTGCTAAAAGCTCCGAAAGGACCCTTCTACCAGTTAATATAATACTAGCAGTCCATGGTGAAAAAACTGTATGATCAAGTGTGTTTAGCAAATAAAGCTTAAAAGTTGATTATACAGCAAGGCCCCTTTTTATATCACACGATCAGTTTTTATTGTAGAATAAGATTATGAATTACAACACACAATAATCAGAAATAAGACATTGTAGGGAAACATACAAGTTAATGAAAAAAAAAAGAAGGGTAAATACCAGTGGCTACTGTTGCTCTATTTTTTTGGGGGTGGGGGGATGTGTGGCTCGATCATCAGCCCACCAGCCCCGCACTTACACCATCTAGGTCGCTGGCAGCACTTCCTCCTTGTCGGCTTCACCCTGCGTCTCCTCAGCATCACGGCGGCCAATATGATCACCTCTCCTCTCGGCCAATCATGTCTCAGGACCCGATTCCTGGTTGGCCGGGAGGAGAATCAGGAAGACAATAGGGGATATTAATTTGCTAATGTAACACAACTGGGTGGGCGAAGTGCGAAGTGCTCTGCGCCCAGAGCCCACCCTTTTTTTAAACCAATTAAAGCATCTAGCTCTAATCATGTGCTTCTAAAAAAAAAAAGAAAACCCCATTTGAACCCATGCATCCGACGCCCTGCATGTAGATTAGGGGCCGGATGAATTGATTAGGGGGGTGGTGCCCCATGCGGCCCCTTATGCATCCACTGGTAAATACACAAAGATAACAATAGGTATAAATGAGCTAGGAAATAAGAAATATAGAGGTAAGAAGTTTCAATTTCCTTGAATAAACAACTTTCTAACAACATATGTGGTTTTAGTTAGTAAAGTCCATTCATTCCAAAATCAAACGTTAAAAGCAAACAAAATTTTGAAGTACTTATGAGTGAAATTCGTCAAGCCGTCAAATGTACTGAGAATTTTTGTACGAATGTTTGTATGACCATATGGCCAGTTTCAGAATTGTGATTAGGACAGGTACACCCCTTTGGTACTCATGTGCAACTCAAGTGGCTCATGTTCTCTGCTATCAGAGCTAACCATAGACAGTGCCAATCTGAGAAAAATGAATGCAAAATAATTGCACCAAACTTCCTGGGTCTGCAAACTTACCAAAACATCATATGGGTCAAATGAGGAAACAACTTAGGAGTCTGTTTATGAATGTTCACTGGATCCTAGTGGAATTCCTTTCCTGCCACTGCAAGCCACAGCAGCATCTTTGATCCAAAAGAGCACATTTTTTATTTAAATTTGTTTATATTTTGTATTTTTTTTAAACTTTATTGTAAGCATACAAAGCATACACTTCATTTAAGTCTCCGCACAACAGCATGGTGGTTACCTCCAGGCCATCCAGTGCACTGCAGAAAAATGCAATATGTCTGCATTTTTTTTTTACCACGCCTCAATCTAGCATTGTGGCATTAACAAGGCACATAGAAAACAATTGTCTTCTGTGTGCCCTTGCCTGTGACTAAAGTGTTGACCCAGTGTGGGAAAAAAACGCTAAAAAATCTCTACACAAATGTGAAGATCCCTAACTGAGTGACCAGGTCACAATAAACAGGCGATAACGTTAGCAGTTACATAATTTACGAACAGTGGATACATTGTTAGCCTTTTTTGCCTGGCTAAGCATAAGTAGTGAACAGTGCATATTATGTTTACATCTGAGAGAATGTAACATTTTATTATAGTGAGTGCAGGAATTTCCTTTGTCTTTTAATCTTGGATACTGCTTCCAGAGCTAGCCACAGAAAGAGCCAGATTGAAAAAAATTAATGCAAAACAATTGTGCCAAGCGTCCTGGTTCTGCCAATTTACCAAGCATTAAATAGAAAATATCTGCTTAGCAACAGGATGTCATACGGGTCAAATGAGGAAACAGCTTAGGGGCCTATTTATAAATGTTTTCAGCCAAGATTCACCCGACTTTCACCTAAAATTCACAATTTTTTCCAGTATAATCCAATTAGAGAAATGTTTGAATCTTGGGTGAAAATTTTGATAATCTTGTGTAAAAACATTTTTAAATAGGCCCTTCAGACATGTCACAAAATAAGGGATATTGCTTACACAATAGACTTTACCTTCTGAAAAGGATAGATAACTGGAATGTTGACATTTCTCTGACTGGTTTGATCTGTACTGACCTTGTCCCAGGTCAGTGACTTAAAGTGGAGTGCCACCCAAAAGGGGAAGCTCTGCTTGTTTCAGATCTAAAAATGCTAATGCGCACAACCACAATGCTCAAATATGCTGGGAAGAAGCTGCCTGCATATAAAAGTGTACTCACATAACTCAAACAATAAATATATAAATATGTGGCGCTCACTGACCCTCAAAAACAAATACCTACAATAATTATAAAACTGCGTTTTTAGATTTATGAACTGCAGTAGGTATTTGTTCACTTTTTTAGGGTCAGTGAGCGCCACATATTTATATATTTAAGCTCTGCTTGTTTGCTTCCTGCCCCCTCCGGTGCCACATTTGGCACCTTTCGGGGGGAGCGTGTACCTGTTTTTGACAGGTACCCATTCCCACTTCCCGGTGATCTCGCCGCGCCGAGCTTCCCCCAGGAGTTTGAGCTTCCAGGGGACGGAAATGTTTCTTCACAGTAAGAGCTGTGAAAATGTGGAACAGGCTCCCAGAAGAGCTGGTCCTAGCCAGCTCAGTAGATTGCTTTAAAAAAGGACTGGGTTTTTTCCTAAATGTATATAATATTACTGGGTACTAACATTTATAGGTAAAGTTGATCCAAGGAATATCTGATTGCCTCTTGCAGGATCAGCAAAGAATTTTTTCCCCCTGCTGGAGCAAATTGGATCATGCTTTGCTGGGTTTTTTTCCCTTCCTCTGGATCAACTGTAGGTAAAGGATTGTGTATGTAAGATTGAATGTTTTTTATTTCCCTTTTATTGGTTGAACTATATGGACTTGTGTCTTTTTTCAACCAGACTAATTATGTAACTATGTTTAAACTGTACATATTTACATTTGGTGCAACCTCCTTCCACTAGCCACTAAGGCTAGGTTCACATATTATTATTATTATGCAGGATTTATATAGTGCCAACAATTTGCGCAGTGCTTTACAATATAAAGGGAGACAATACAGCAACAATACAATTCAATGCAAGGGTTAGGAGGGCCCTGCTCCTGGGAGCCTGCAATCTAATAGGGAGGGGCATGTAGAACAAAAGGTAGTTACTGTGAGAGATTAACTGATGGGAGAAATAGAAGATTTGGTTATTAGCTTAAATTGGATGTAAACCCGATTCATTAAATTTGAGCTGCGCACATATATCTGTAGTGTGTACTTATCTCTCTCCAAAGTCCTAAGTCACATGTCTTTCTGCTGCTCTGTTCCTCTGTTATCAGCATGATAACTTCTGACAAGCTTTCTGACACACGAGATAAAAGCAGCTGAAAATTTGTGTCAGAGAGGTTGCTATAAATAGATTAGCAGAAAGCTGATCTTATCACAGCACAGCTCTGCGTGTTTCTTTCTTCCTCTGCCTATGTGGAGTGGGGGTGTGTGCCTTTCCTCCAATCAGCTGTCACACAGTGTATGCCCAGACCCCCCCCCCCCCCCACTGCTGAAAGAGTAAGTAAAAATTCTAACATGATGTGCACTTTCTAAAGTATATAGAAAGCTGAAGACAGCAGATATACATGTTAATCTTATGTAGGGGGATTTGTTTAATCTCTGTGTATCATCTGAGGTTGTTCACTTCACTGGGTATATGTGAGGGTTTACATCCACTTTAAGGCAGGATAGGCTTCCCTGAAGAAATGACTTTTCAGGGATCGGCTAAAAGTGGACAGAGTAGAAGATAGCCAAACAGATTGGGGTAGAAAATTCGAGAGGATGGGAGAGATTCTGGAGAAGCCCTGGAGGCAAGCATTGGAGGAGAAGACAAGGGAGCTAGAGAGCAGGAGGTCTTGGGAGGAGCGGAGAGGATGGTTTGGATGACATATGTGCAGGTCGGGAACCTGCATAATCATGCATGTTTATGACCCACAGGCAAAAAGCACTATTCTTTAGCAGACACGCAGAATTGTCATTAATTTTTAATGGCACCCCCATGCATTGGCAAAGCACCACGTGCGGTTTCATGCGGCACCTTTTAAAAAAAGGGTGGGGACTTCTTTCTCCATGTTTCTTGTGCTGTACCAGCGACGTTCACATGCACGTACACGAATGGACAAATGTGAAAAAAAAGATCCTGTTCCTTTAAAGCATGAACAACAGCACAGTGCTTGTGCTGTGTAATTTGCCCCCCTGTATCACCTGAAATACCTGGCTGATCCTGCCTGGCTCTGCCCTCCCCCTTGTAAACTGACCGCAGTGACATACATCAGGACTATAAACGGGCCAGTAGCCAATAACTTTCGTCTCGTAATTTATTCTGAGCATGCGTGGCACTTTGTGCGTCGGATTTGTCTACACACGATCGGAATTTAAACGATCAAATTTTGTTGTCGGAAAATTTTATAGCCTGCTCTCAAACTTTGTGTGTCGGAAATTCCGATGGAAAAAGTCCGATGGAGCCCACACATGGTCGTAATTTCCGACAACAAGCTCCGATCGCACATTTTCCGCCGGAAAGTCCAACCGTGTGTACAGGGCATTAGTATAATTTCTACAATCCCCTCTATTACATTAATTGATGTGCCCAGTATATGTGGTTTTGTAAAAATAAGCTGTTCTATACTGTATTTCTAAGCTTGGCTCTCACGTGACTGGCCACCTCTCTCCTCCTCTCCTCCTCCCAGCTGACGTCAGCGGGGGTTTTTCGGCCCCTCCTGCTCAGGGTTGCCAACCATCAGTAAATTTACTGACAGTTCGTAAAAATCTTTGTCAGGCTGTGTTGACTTTTCAAGTGTAAACCATGCAAATTACTTGTTAGGAGTATTGTCAATGTTTCCATACTGTGTTTATACTGTTTAAATACTAGTTGTCTTAGTTTTTAATAGGAGGTTCTATAATTTTTTCAGGTTGTCAGTAAAAAATGTGCTCCACCAGTAAATTTTACATGTTTTGTCAGCAAAAAATGATGCGGGAGGTTTGCAACACTGCTCCCGCTACAGCTGTCAGACTGGGGGAGGAGAGAGGTCACGTGAGTGAGTGCTCTTATAGACCCCACATCTCTCCATAAAGAAGACCTGTCATGCACTATTCCCATTACAAGGGATGTTTACATTCCTTGTAATAGGAATAAAAGTGATCAAAAAAAAATTAAGAGAAAGTGTAAAAAATAAATAAAAGAACACAATAAAAAAAATAAAGCTTAAAGCGGCCCTGTCCCCGCGTGCTCACACACAGAAGTGAACGCATATGTAAGTCGTGCCCACATATGTAAACAGCGTTCAAATCACACATATGAGGTATTGCTGCGTGGGTTAGAGCAAGAGCAACAATTCTAGCCCAAGATCTCCTCTGTAAACTCTAAACTGGTAACCTGTAAAAAAAATTTAAAGTGTCGCCTATGGAAATTTTTAAGTACCAAAGTTTGGCGTCATTCCACGAGTGTAAGCAATTTTAAAGCGGGACATGTTAGGTATCTATTTACTCAGCGTATCATCATCTTTCACATTATACAAAAAAAAAATGGCTAAGTTTACTGTTTTTTTTTTTTTTTAATTCATGAAACTGTTTTTTTTTTCCAAAAAAAAAGTGTTTGAATAATTGCTGCTCAAATACCGTGTAACGTAAAAAGTTGCAACAACCACCATTTTATTCCCTAGAGTCTCTACTAAAAAATGTATATAATGTTTCAGGGTTCTGAGTAATTTTCTAGCAAAAAATACTAATTTAAACAAAAAGTTCCAGAAAAGGCCCGGTATGGAAATGGTTAAAAACATAAAAATACATTGGCTGTTTGTGCATTTTTTTCCTTACATGGAATCTCAGAAGTGCTTTTGCTACATTTTTGATAAGCATAGGTTGTTTTATGGCTTTTACTATTGGTTCATTGCTGATTGAAGTGTCCTAGTTTAGAAGAAAGTAAAAATCTGTTTATCTGAGATTACAGTAACCTATTATGAAACCCTGACCACTGAATGTGTATATAGCTAAATAAATATTTAACCCAATTTCTCAGGAATTCTGTGTCACATACAGAATATATGCTCATGTTGTTTCTGCAGTTTTTACATAGCAAATTATTTTATGTAAAGTATTCCTAAAGCCAAAACTTTTTTTTATCTCAATTGTGGGTAGGAAAAATAATGTTAGTATTTTTTATTACCTTTAAGAAATTTCTATTAGGCCAGGTTCACCCCATTGCATTGAAGTAATGCATGTTATATTAAACCTAAAAATATAATACAATATATAATATAATAATATAAGATTACAGCTTACCAATTGTTAGATATGGTAGCCTCTTGCCTACCGACTATGGGCCCTGGATTTTAAGTGAACAATACTCTTTGCAAGGTGTATGCCTGAGGACCTTGAAGTAATGTTACTTTGGAGTCAAGTCCATGTCCCCTCAAAACACACAGACTCTGGGAACCCTGTATATGCCATATTATAAATAGTGACTGCTTCATAATGTTGGAACATCCAAACCTCCACCTAGATCCAAGGTCCGGATAGCAGGAGAGGAGCGGCACAGATACCAGCTGCCATGGAAGAGGAATTCGGAAGGAGGTTGCGAGAGATGCAGATACAGCACAGAGGACCAGTATCAGAGCAGGTCCTGCTGGGATGGTATGATTCTATCCGCTAGGAACTCTGGAAGGAAGCGCTAGCCCATGAGCAGCGACACCAGGGAAAAATTCTCTCCTCCTTCCAGGAAAGGTACTGGTCGCAGTATGAAGTGCGAATGGTGGTTTTGGGAGAACAACCGCATAAGGAATGGAAAGCTGAGTTAACCAGGCTGGCCCAGGTGGAGATGCAGTTGGACGAGAGCTACAGAACTCTCTGCTGGTATGTAGCCCAAGTGTGCCCCTGGACAGCGGACGACACCCCAACAGAAGGCTTTGGCTATGGCGGCAATAGGGCTGTTATTAGAGAGGCTGTCACAGGACCCTGACTTTGGGAGCGATTTGGAGTGGCGTTTGGAAGAAATCTCAGAATACAGAGAACGGATGCTGAAAGTCTCAGAAGTTCCCTGGGCACTGGAAGATTTGGAGTTTCTAGCCAATCAGGAATGGGAGCTGGATATTGCCTACAGACAGCTGCTAGATTCTGCTCAGCAGCAGGTCTGGGCTTCCTTTGCCTGGGACTATCAGGAAATACCAGCTGACAACTCCTAAATCCTGGCTGAAAAGTCGGCAATGTGGCAGAGCAACAGTATGCTTTGGCCAACCTGCCCCGCAGTTATGGAAGCGGAGGTCTTATGGCAGATGCAGCAAGTGCTGACTGACCTTGATGATCCTGTTTCTGCATGGGATGATCTTGGATTAAGGAATGCACCTGTTCAGCAGCTGGATGAGGGTACGGGAGATGGAGCAGTCGGCGGATCTCTACAGCCACAGACCACAGAATGTATGGATTTAATTGACCGTTTATCAGAGGATGTTATAGATTATGAGTCACCTGCCAAAGTGTTGGCACTGGGCCCAAGTGCAGCCAGCCCGTGCCCTGGAATTTCAGCAATTCCAGAGACTTGTGATTTGATTGACTTTTCTGCTGAGGAAGTACAACTGAGTGAGCCTCCAGCAAAAGAGCTAGCATCAAGGCAGAACATCACAAAGCTCTGCCCAGCATCAACAGCAGCATCTGTGGAGTTACAAGGAACTTCCCCAGCTGAAGCACTGGCCACCGGACAGAGGGTCCAAGACTTCTGCCCCAAACCTGTGGCAGTTCCAGAGGCTCAGGGTGAGGTCTGGGACCTTGTTAGTTGACTTTTGGAAAAAAGGAAAGTGATGCTGCCTGTGAGTCATCAGCTGTTACCCTGAGCCACTCCCAGCCCAGAATTTAAACAAACCAGCTAGTCCTGCTTAAATTTGCCTATACTGCCAAAGAAAAACCTCACTCTAGCACATTACTACCTAGAGGGTGCTACACTTGTAAACTGATGGAAAGCTGGTTAACTTGCTGAGTAGCTCCAGTATGTACCTTGACATTATTATTTTGCACAAGGCCGTCTGCTAGCATTCCTTTGTCTATCTGTACAATTATTTGCCAGAAAATGCAGGTCAGTGTTTATTGGTTTAAGCACCACCCATTCTAAGTTTACATTAAGGAAAAACTCCACTAAGCACTAATAAATTTAAACTGCCTGCATAGGTCAGAATTTTAATGTGATTTCAGTTCCACTCACACCCCCACAACATCATGTGACAAGGGGATGAAAAAGCCATGTAAGCAGGCTGCTAAATATGGCTAAAAGTTTGAGTTTTATTTTATATAATTTTGAGTGACTTCAATACTATTAGAATACTAAAGGAACATTTCTTTTTCAGGCTTGGTACACATATATGCGAATTGGATGCGTTTTGAACCGCATCCAATTTGCATGACATGTAAACCGGCAGCTTTCTCTTTGGAGCCGGTTCACATATCTGTGGTAGGGTTGCCACCTGTACGGGATTGACCCGGGCAGTCTGGGTTTTGACACTTATGCCCGGATTTGCCACTTGAATCTTGGACACACAGCATACCAACTGTCACTGAAATCTGTTCTAGGGATGGAGCCAGTGCCGATCCAGGGAGGGCTTCTTTCGGCTGCAATGCACATCGCTTGTCTTTACTCTGCCCCCCCCCCCAGCCACCACAATGAATGCCTTAAAGTCAGTGTCCTAACAACAGAAAAAAGCCACTCCAGCTCCGCCCCCTAGCTCTGGCTCCCAGTGAACGTCTTGCTTGCAGTGACTGCGGCTTCTCTCCTGACGGCACATACAACCCTCCCTGCTCACCCTGCAGCTACAACAGAGGAGGAGGAGTAGCAGGGGGTTGGGTATACACACTCCAGCCTCGCGCCGGCAGCATCTCCCGAAGCCAGCACCGGGAGCCTGACTTGCTTAAGGTATGGTACTTCTCTTCTGTGGGTAATAGAAGTGCAGTGCACTGGACAGAGAGGAGGGGAAAGGTCTGGAAGAGAAAGAGAGGCGCTCTGCACTGGGGGGAGGGGACAGAAATTTGGGGAGAGAGCTGGGGGAGTTATAAACTGGTTGGTATTTATGCACACCTGCACTCTGTATATAAGCAATCCTGAGCCCCACACTGCCTGTAAGGCAATCCTGAACCCTTCATTCTGAGAATAACGCACTCCTGAACCCCCCACTCTGAATGTAAAGCACTCCTGCACCCCGCACTCTGAATGTAAAGCAATCCTGAACCCCACACTGTGAATGTAATGCACCGACCCCTGCACTCTGAATGTAACACACTCCTGAACCCCGCACTCTGAATGCAATGCACTCCTGAACCCTGCACTCTGAATGTAACGCACGCCTGAACCCTGCACTCTGAATATAACGCACTCCTGAACCCAGCACTCTGAATGTAACGCACTCCTGAACCCTGCACTCTGAATGTAACGCACGCCTGAACCCTGCACTCTGAATATAACGCACTCCTGAACCCAGCACTCTGAATGTAACGCACTCCTGAACCCTGCACTCTGAATGTAACGCACTCCTGAACCCTGCACTCTGAATGTAACGCACTCCTGAACCCTGCACTCTGAATGTAATGCAATCCTCAACTCTGCGCTCTGTACATAGCGCAGCGCTGAATTCTTCACTTTGTAGGTAGTGCACTCCTCAACACTGTACTCTGTTCTTAACGCACTGCTCAAACTCTGTAGTCCATGTGTAACGCACTCCTCAACTCTGTACTGTGTAGTGTACATAGCACACCCCTGAATTCTGTACTTTGTGTGTTTGAGAGCAAGGCCAGGGATAGGGTCGAAGGGGCCTCGTCAGGTAGGCTGTGGGGACCCATGATTTCTAACAGCGGCCCTGCTAAGGGGGATCTCTCATCTAATGGAGGTCTCTAAGGAAGGAGGGGACACTGATAGAACTTGTGTAAGAATGCTTGCACAGCACCCCCCCCCCACCTTTATTTGCTCACTGCGGTCAAACCTGTTCTCGGAATGTATATCCTGTTTAGCCTTAGGTGATCAGCTAAGATATGTGACTAATGACCAGATGTCCTACCTGACCCCTGATAGATATAAATCAGGTAACAAACACATATGCATTAAACTAACCACCCCCCTCCTTTGTTCTATACTGAATATAAGCTACTTTCATGCTCAATAAACTCAGACATATGAATGCACGGTGTCTCCAGATATCTGAGGACTATCTAGAGACACCAAATGAATTCCCCCTGTCGCCACCTGCAGATTTTGAGCTATCAAAAAAAAAAAAAAAACGCAAAAAGTGACGGAGGTGGGGAGAGCGGGGGTTAGTGGCGGGTGATGACTCGGACAGACAATGTTTGGTCATGGTGGCTGGAGGATTTTTTTTTTTACATTAATTAATTCTGTGTTCAGGTTGCCCGGGCCCCCCTGCTGGCCGGGCCCGGTACAACAGGGCCAGTTGTACTGGCCTATCAGCAGCCCTGCCTGCGTTGCCTGCAAAAAAATGTGCATGCATCATGTAATACGCTGAGCACACCTATGCCCATCAAGCAGTTAAATACAGCACTGTCTGTCCATTCTGGTTTTGCACCATGTGACTTGCCTGCAGTTACTGCACCGGCAAACTTGCTGCATTTTTAGATGTTTAGATGTTTAGGCCACACTTTTGAAAACACAGTGCGTTTGTGTGTGCAGGAACTGCAGGTAAGTCGCATGGCGCAATGACAGGGCTGCTGTGCCTGCACAAATGTGGGCCGCCAAAACACATACATGTGAATGTGTGATGTGACAACGGCTGCAATGTAATTGGGGTGCTGTGATGTGTAAAGGGGCACTATGACATGAAGGGGACTCTCATGTAATGGGGGCACTGTGATGTGTAAAGGTGCACTATAATGTGGAAATGTCTGCAATGTAATGGAGTACTGTGACATGAAAGGGAACTGAGGACACCGTGGGACTGCTGTGAAGGGGATCTGCAAAGTTGTTTTTTTTTAGATAATTCTGTGTGTGTCTGTTTTTTGAGATGTTGGGGTGAAGAGCAAAATTGCATGGGGGGGGGGCAAAAAAAATGTTTGCCCAGGGCTCAAACCATATTAAAGACGATTTTATGAATGTTAGTGCTATGTAAGTGGTACAATAAAACAAATAATCATACATTCCTTTTAAGAAGCATCAAGAGTTCTAGCAAAGAGATTATTCAGCAGCATTGACATTTCTACTGCTACTGTAAGTAACCTTTCCATATTCTGATTAGAAAGGCAAACTCCACCCTTTACTGATTTCTGCTTATTAAGAATTCCAATGAAATGGGTGATACACTTTATTCATTTCTTGGCTCTTGGCCACAGTTATTACAAAACTGTGTTAGTATGTCACATTTTAAAAAATAAAATGCATGTAAAAATGTATAGTTCGACACCCTTTAAATGGGTTGGAGTTCAGAACTAAGTAGTGATAATTCATCAGCTGATTCAAAAAGAAATACTGTATATAAAATCAGCAGATATTCCCAGAAGCATTTGACGCAAAATATTATTCCTTCACTTCAGCAGCACAAATGACACAGTTGGACTTGAAATTTGGTCCTACCTGATGTATCAAATTAGGATTTTGAGAAAGCTTTAGGCTGGGTTCACATATGTGCGGCCACGGTTCACGGCATGGGGTCCGGTGCGTCCCTGTTCACTGGTTCAGGTGCGAATCAGATCCAAATTTGTGCCTGAATTCGCACCTGAATCGGACCCAGAGACACACATTCCTTTTGGAATGCGGACCGTGACCACCCCGTCCCTGTGTGAACCAGCTCCATTGCTAGCAGGGCACACTGGGCTGCCATGCGAATTGGATGCCGGGAAACCGGCATCCAATTTGCACATATGTGAACCCAGCCTTTTTCATTCTTTAGGCCCCAGAAGAACTCTTGAAATAATTTTCAGCTTACTGGGAACCCCTGCTAAGGTTAATTATTGGGGGTCAATGGGAAAATGCCCCTTAAATTTGTGGTTAATAAGAAGAATGTCCTCTGCCGTACACACGGGCCGAATGTCGGCCGTTAGAAGGATCATGACGGAAAAAGGTCTGCCGACTGGCTCCAGATTTGCTGACCAGAGTGTTCTGGCGGAGGGCCTTCCCCCTGTCAGAACACAATAGCACAGCAGGGAAGATCGTTGTACTAACATTGGATTGTTAGTACAGTGGCCCCGACCTGAGCTGTCAGTTTTTTTCGTTCAACCTGCTGGGTTGAACGGAAAAAAACTAGTAGTGTGTACGATGCTTTAGACCTGAAACTATACAGGCACCATCAAATGAGAGGTCAATTAGGCCTGGTACACACTAATGCCCCGTACACACGGTCGGATTTTCTGACGGAAAATGTGTGATAGGACCTTGTTGTCGGAAATTCCGACCGTGTGTAGGCTCCATCACACATTTTCCATCGGATTTTCCGACACACAAAGTTTGAGAGCAGGCTATAAAATTTTCCGACAACCAAATCCGTTGTCGGAAATTCCGATTGTGTGTACACAAATCCGACGGACAAAGTGCCACGCATGCTCAGAATAAATAAAGAGATGAAAGCTATTGGCCACTGCCCCGTTTATAGTCCCGACGTACGTGTTTTACGTCACTGCGTTCAGAATGATCCGATTTTCCGACAACTTTGTGTGACCGTGTGTATGCAAGACAAGTTTGAGCCAACATCCGTCGGAAAAAATCCATTGTCGGAATGTCCGAACAAAGTCCGACCGTGTGTACGGGGCATAACAGGTTTTTTTCATGCAACCCAGCGGTTGTCACAGAAAAAAACTGGCAGCTCCGGTCGGAGCCGCTTTACTAACCATGCAAGGTTAGTACAGCGATCTCCCCCGCCGAGCTGTTGTGTTCTGACAGGGGAACGACCCCCCCGCCATAACACTCTGATTAGTGCTCCATGCCATTGGCTGAGAGTGCTGATTGAGAGTCGGTCGGCTGCTGGTTTTCCAGGATGCACGTCCGACAGAAGCCAGCCGAATGGAGAGACCGACATACACACGTGTTAAATGTTGGACATTTTTGTTTTAACTGGCTGTTGTTTCCCGACATTTGGCCTGTGTGTACGGGGCTTTAGACACTTCTCAAGAAATCCTTAGCAAAGTAAAATGCCAAACTTCACATAACAAAGAGTTTTTTATCATTTGCAGAATGACATTGTAACACTTAGCACAAAGGGATCATTATTAAAGGGAAAAGATAAATACTCAAATCCCGTAAACAAATAAGTGCGTTATGCAATGAAATATCTGTGCTAGTTTAATGTACAACAACCTCTCTCTTCCCGTCAATCATTTAAAGCTCCTATCTTGATTTATTTCACAATCCTAGAATGTATTTCTCAACAGCATTTCAGTTCACTGTTGAATATGCCAATTGACAACAGCAGTCATTTTCAAGAGAAAGATGAGCACCGCTCCAGCTCGGTCTCCTAAAACAGTCATTTTCAGTTTGATTTTTCAACTTCTTCTATATTTCATTAAAATTTTGTTTTAGTAAATATACATATATGTACATAAATTTAAATTAATGCTTCGGGCCCATTGACACCAGAATGGGCGGTCACGGTCCGCATTCCAAAAGGGTCCTGTGTGTCTCTGGCAACACACATTTTGTGCATTCAATGTGAATAAGCTGCTATGGACCTCAAAGCACTAAAACATGAGTACATTTTGAATTTCTTTCACTGCACAATGCAGTCACAACATATGTGCATTTTGGAGGTATATTACCGTGCGCTCTGGTATATGTGCATATCTCAGTATTCACCATTATGTTTCCAAGTGTGTGGTCAGAAGGGTACAAAGCTTCACGTGGTGGACGTGTCCAAAAGCTTTGGATCAAGGTCTTTACCTTAGTACATACAATATTAGGCTGTAATCTGCACAAGGACCGGATAGAGCAGGGATCTTCAAACTATGGCCCTCCAGTTGTTCAGGAAATACAATTCCCATCATCCCTAGTCATGTCTGTAAATGTCAGAGTTTTACAATGCCTCATAGGACGTGTAGTTTCGCAACAGCTGGAGGGCCGTAGTTTGGAGATCCCTGCAATAAAGGCTTTACTCAATAAACCCCCAGCTGATTGTCTACATGCCTTGGCAAAATTAATAACTTATTTTCAATGCTACCAAGCAAACGATTGCATGTGCATGGAAATCTCCTTATTGGGAGTCCTTTCTCCTTTCTTCTCCTGATCTGTATGATAATAGGTTATTATAAATTATTATTTAGTTATCTGTTAACTAATTTGACTTGTGTTTTGTAGTAATGATAAACCCTGTATTATGGTGCATACTTTTACTATGTAAGAAAATGCCTTGAGGCCTTTGTATGCTTCCTTTTTCTTTTGTATTTGCACTGCAACCACAATAATAAAAATAACTGAACAAGAAAGAAAAGGCCAAGGAAAAATCCAAGCTCACTTACCGACCAGCCGACGGACAAACAAATTAACCTAACAGTATGCGTTAAAAACAGGGGTTTATTCTGTGCAGACTAAACCCCTGGTTTTTTTTTTTGGTTGTCCGCAGGCTGGTTGGTAAGTGAGCTTGGAATGTTACTGTACAACCTACCACTGGCAGAAGTTTTATATGAACAATTTTGTTTAAAAAAAAAATGTTTTTTAAAAATTGCTCACTGGCAAACAATAGAATACTAGCAAAAAAATACTATTATACTATAGAAACATAGAGACATAAAAAAGTGACGGCAGAAAAAAAGAGTGGTCCATCGAGCCTGCCTGGTGAATATAATGAGGATTTGCTAAAGCTGTAGAGAATGTTCATACTGCAAACTGAATATTCACATACTTTAAAAAATAAGGTGGAGCTATGTTCTTTTTAAATACCCAATCATGTGAAAACAGCAACTTTGCTCATACATGTTTGGCTGATTGAAGTGAACAGATTCAAATCACCTTTAAAGTTCTCTATTCATTTAGTAATTAATTACAATGAATAGAGCATATCAGATTTAGGAAAGAAATTCACTGATTGCTAAGACTCTATAAACCTCCTCATTGCATTTTTCTAGCCAGTTTAATCACTATCAGGCTCATGGAGATAAGACTGCTGCCTGATTTATCATCATACATTAGTCCTGATAAATCCTAGAAAGTGTTTTTTTTTAATGTATAGTATATGCCCATAAACAGGCAAATACATAAACCACTATATTCATCTGCTTTTTGTGATCATTTTGTAAAAGTTAAACTGAAATGTATTACTATATTTATCTGAATTATCTGAATTGATCAATCTTTATTTTATGCCCTCTGAGGGGGCATCAAACAGGCAAACCTTGGCCACACATCCCCTTGAGCAATCAGATATATGACCATTGTTATGCCCTGCACACATCAGCTATGTGAAGAGTTCTAGTCTTGTATTGCATGTTGGTCTTAGATTTATGGGCATGGTGAAAGTTTCTAGCTTACACATATAATAAATATACAAACAGTTACAATTTAGAGTATGTATATTATGATAAAAAATTTTTTTCAAAAGGTGATTTGTTAGTTGTAAACCAAAGTGTTATTACATAATCAGTGTAATAGAAAGCTGTTCTTACCGTTGCAATACAGACACAGGCTAGGCTTACAAGAAACCATACAAGACTTGATGTCTTCATTGTGATGACTCCTCCGAGGCTCTGAGCCCTCTCCAGGACGAAACCTCAATTTCTAGAGAATTTAGGCAGAATCAGCTATCAATTTTTAACCACTGATCCAACAAGTTTAAAAAGGTTTGTTTGTAAAACTGCAGTGTATGCGCAACCTGGAATCTGAACTCTAAAGCTGTAGAAAGCCAATCCAGTCAGGGTAATTCTAATGCTAATCCAGTGAACAAAGAACTGGTACAAAGACAATGGTTTTCTTTTTAACAGTCATCATGTTTCCCAATCAACTATTTCCTTCTAAGGGTTTTCAATTTCAAAGCTCAAGGAGTGGCTTTGCCCCATCAAGTGTTAAAAGCATTGCGAATCAACAAATACATTGTACTTGCCAAAATTTGCATGTCTAAGAAAAAGTCCATGTTTGTTTTTAAAAAATGATCCAGATAAGTGGATCCAGAGTAAGTGGAAACTGCAATTTAATGGTTCTGAGTTTAAAATGCATCCAGAGAAAAAGGATCTCAATAGAGAACATTATTGGCAGTATAGTGATGGCCAGAACGATATAGGTAAAGGATTTTGGGGTACTTGATTTAGATTATTTCAAGATGAACATTGTGGCCAGGTAGGGGGAAAAGCACCGTAAAAGTAATTCTAGAGTATATCAGTAGAGTAGGGTTTCTCAATCTTTCGTTCCTTGGAGGAACCTTTGACAAAAAGATCTTGGGGAACCCCTGAAATAAAGTTCACATCTACAGCTCATTCATTTAACAACAATTATTTTTAGAAATAGCAGTAAATAATAGAAGCAGTATTAAAACTTACCTATTTTATGTGAAACTTGTGCTTGCTTTTTTTTCTGCACAGATTATCAATTCTGGGTCCAATTTGAGATAAGCAGTGTACAGGGTTGCAGGGGGTAGGATACAGGGGGTCAGGAATGCACAGCACATAGGGGCAGGAGGGTGCACTACATGGGGGTCAGCAGGGCACATTACATAAAAGCAGGGTGCATTACATGAGAACAAAAAACATTATGTGGGAACAGGGCACATTACATGGAAGCAGAGCACATTACATGGGAACAGGGCACAATATGTGGGAGTACGGCACATTAAGTGGGAGCAGGGTACATTACATGGGAGCAGGGCATATTACATGAGAGTAGGGAACATTACGTGGAAGCATGGCACATTACGTGGGAGCATGGCACATTACATGGGAACGGTGCACATTGTGTCGGGGCAGGGCGCATCATGGAGCACACAGCAGGGCACTTTACATGGGACACACATTAGTTAGACCTCATTTAGAATCGTATCTTCAGTTCTGGTGGCCTCGCATATAAAAAGATATTGATAGGATAAAACAAGTCCAGAGATGGGGCAACAAAAATGGTGAAAGGTCTGAGGGATAAAATATATCAGGAGAGCCATCAGGAACTTAATATGTACAGTCTGGAGGAAAAAAGGGAAAAGGGAAGATATAAGCATGTTGGTTCAGGAGAGCAGTATTTCCAATATGAAGCTAAGCTCAAGACTGATCTTAGGAAGAATAGTTGATGCTTAGAATAGACTGGTAGAGGTAGTGAGTCAGTCAACAGTAAGTGGATTCAAACATGCTTGGGATAAACATAGATCTATATCCGGACAAAATATATTTTATATACTGTGTGTGTGTATATATGTATGTATGTATGTATGTATGTATGTATGTAAGAAGCTAGCTTGGAGAAGGCAAGGGCCATCTCAACTTGAGGGTTTGGAATATATCTGGCGAAGCAGGCGGACTTCCATCTGCCTAGCTTCTTGGTCTTATGGTCTCATACTCTGTGCTAAGCTGCGTTTGAGGCTGTGCCACTCCCAAGGAATTTCCAAAATAGCGCCACGGGTCTAGGTTGACCAGTAGGACCCTAACATGTTTAATAAACTGACTGCCACTCAGGAGGTGGACCAGAAAAAGCAGTAACAGGCTGGAGACCGGCTGGCTGGGTAGGTGAGAGAGCAGATGGTCAAGGATCGTTGCTGGACACCAGGCGTTGCTGGTTCGAAACTCTGGGTCCGGTTTGTTGCATTTTGGAGACCGTAAGATGAAGGACATAGTGGCTTGGGAAGTGAGTCAGGAGGTGTCTGTACAGTATCTGACTGCTGGTGCTATAAGAGGTGAACTCGCTAGGCCGTAGGAAGCCGTAGAAAGCAAAGTAGATGGCCGCCTGGATGACTGGGCTGGGCAAGACCCCAAAGAGAGAATGTGTGAGGATTTCGGACATGCCCCTAAAGAAAGCGCTCGTGATGGTCAAGTGTTTACCATTGGTTGCGGGCTGCTGCTTCTGAATACTGCATAGCAGGGTATTCACTGTATGGGCTGTTAAGGCATATGGCTTACTGGGATCCTGTAAGGGCATGAAATGCTAAATACCAGCCAGGTACAGCCTGATAGTGATATGAGTAAGAGCCAGCTGTGTGTGGCAATAAGATATAAAGGCTAGGATGTGAGTGATGTCATCTGCTGTGGTTGCGGGACAAGCATCTAGGAACCTACAGTAGGTGTTCCAGGCCATGCGATAAGCCTTTAGTGTGTTGCTAGACAACGAGTGGTTGATGAGCCGGGTTGCGTTGGCAAGGTGTGGCTTCGAATCATTGTTAGTTGAGACCAAGGTGGTATAGGAGTGGATGATGGGTCGGCTCCGGGTTCCTGCTGGAAGAATGAGACAAAATTGAAGCAGGACAGTGCATTGGCTACGGCATTGCACTTACCAGGGATATGCTCACAGTAACTGTTAAATTGGTGATGTAGTTATAATTGCAGCACCCTGCGCAGGAAGGACATGACGGGGAATGACTTGGATCTACCCTGATTAATGATGTCGGCTGTAGCCTGGTTGTCTGTGGTGAAGAGCTCTGTCTGACCTGTCCACGTGTGCCCCCAGACATGGGCTGCTGCCACGATGGGGTACAGCTCTAACAATGACGAAGTTTGAGGGAAACCAGGAATCAGGAAGATTTCCGGGGGCCAGGATCTGGTGGACCAGTGATGGCCAAAAATTGCAGCAAAGCCTGTGGAGGCTGCAGCATCTGTGACTACCTGGGGCGACTGAGCTGATACTGAGGGAATAAACATCGATATGCCTTTTCAGTTGGTGAGGAACTCGTCCCACATAGCTAAGTTCGCTATTTCTGCTGGGTCTGAGGGTCTGAAGATTTGGTCGGGGTCCTGCACTCGGGGGAGAAAGACTAATAGGGCGTACACACGGTCGGACTTTGTTCGGACATTCCGACAACAAAATCCTAGGATTTTTTCTGACGGATGTTGGCTCAAACTTGTTTTGCCTACACACGGTCGCACAAAGTTGTCGGAATTTCCGATCGCCAACCACGCGGTCGCGTACACCACGTACGACGAGACTAGAAAAGGCCGGTTCAGAACCAAGCGTGGCACCCTTTGGGCTCCTTTTGCTAATCTCGTGTTAGTAAAAGTTTGGTGAGAGACGATTCGCGCTTTTTCAGACTCGTGGCTTTCAGATCGTTTTCTGCCATCCAGTTTGTGCTTGTGGGTTTGTATCTGCTCTTCAGTGCGTGCAGCAAGTTCCGCGTGACTTTAGGTAGTCATTGTATTCTTGTTCGTTCGTTACTGTTTTTCAGGTCGCTCGAGACTAGAAAAGGCCGGTTCAGAACCTAGATGACGAGACTAGAAAAGGCCGGTTCAGAACCAAGCGTGGCACCCTTTGGGCTCCTTTTGCTAATCTTGTGTTAGTAAAAGTTTGGTGAGAGACGATTCGCGCTTTTTCAGACTCGTGGCTTTCAGATCGTTTTCTGCCATCCAGTTTGTGCTTGTGGGTTTGTATCTGCTCTTCAGTGCGTGCAGCAAGTTCCGCGTGACTTTAGGTAGTCATTGTATTCTTGTTCGTTCGTTACTGTTTTTCAGGTCGCTCTTCACAGGCCTTGCTGTTCTTCAGTGCGTTCTGTTACTTCGTTCTGAGCAGCCGACCGTTTTCTAGCCATGTTTCGTATGCATACTCCTCATAGAGTTCGTGCTGTGCGGGGGCTTGGTTTTGGGGTCCTGACCTTGACACAAGTCCAGTCCATGAACAGGGTGGGGAGGAGTTCATGGACCAAGAATTGGTTGCTTCAGCGTGACCAGTTCTCTCATATGCCTTTGCTCCGTGAGATCCGTGAGAATAATCCTGATGATTTCAGGAACTTTCTCAGGATGACGGACCCCGTGTTTCACTGTTTGTTGGCTTCGCTGACCCCCTATATCAGCAGGCAGGATACCTGCATGAGGCAAGCCATCACTCCGGAGCAGAGGTTGGTCGCTACCTTGTGGTATTTGGCCACAGGGAGAAGCCTGCAGGACTTGAAGTTCTCAACAGGCATCTCCCCCCAGTCTCTGGGGATCATTATCCCAGAGATCTGTTCTGCCATCATCCAGGTCCTGCAGAAGGAGTATATGAAGGTAAGATTTATCCTTTAATATCACATTTTATTGTATTGAATGTTTGCTAATATATTGTATTTCTTTCCTCATTCCCTAATTACCATGATTGTAATATGCTGTGAATGTCCCCTTTGTTCTCATGCATGCTGGATTTTTATGTAATTATTATTTTAGGTCCTTCATACATATTTGCCCTTCAATAACCTCCCCAGCATGGTGTCTCCTGGCCCTATATTCACCTCATGTAGTCACTTAACAATGTATTTTATCAGCTCCATAGTAGTGCTTTACCCCAAACACCCCCTAAAATGTTTGGAAATGTTATTTTAGCTTTAAATTCAGGCAGAGTGCCAGAGGCTTTTTTTGTGGTGTCCCCAAATAATTTTTAGTAACCCTCCCTCCCCCAACTGCTAAGTCAGCTGATCCCAATTCTCTATCCTCAATCATCTATCTGCTGACTTTGCCAAACCCATACACACTATACCCACCTCTTTACTGGTCAGATTTATGGATGAATTCCCCAAAGCATGTAGTGCAAGGGCCTGCCTGTAAACTTTCCAATGGTACTGTTTAAAGTTTTTGTATCCTATTATTATCTTGATAGGTAATAGCAGAATATCCAAATGTCCTCAAATGTGTACAGTGTGTATTTATATCTTTGTATTCAGACACTTCTTACCTGTCCAGTGGTCTGCCAATAGTGTAACTAAGGAGGAGCTGTTCCAAGTAATACCCATTATTTAGGCATTCATCTCTCAATGAAGTGAAGAGGGTTACCTGTCCAAGATTTCCACACACCCCATAATGTTAGAAATGGTCCATGAGAGGGGGGGAGGGGGAATACGATAGGTGTACCTTATACTTTGGTGTTGTTAAATTTCCCTTAATAAATGCTATCTGGAGGTTGCCCCATAATTAGGGATGAGCTTCGTGTTCGAGTCGAACCCATGTTCGACTCGAACATCGGCTGTTCGGTCGTTCGCCGAATTGCGAACGATATGGGCCGTTCGCGCCAAATTCGTGTGGCGCGTCACGGCCCATAATTCACTGCGGCATCGCAGTGCATTGCTGGCTGATGATTGGCCAAGCATGCACTATGACCCGCATGCTTGGCCAATCACAGCGCCGTCAGTAGAGAGAGCTGTAATTGGCCAAAGCCAGGGTGGCTTTGGCCAATTATGGCTCAGGGGATTTAGTACACACCCCACACTATATAAGGCCGCCTGCACGGCGGCCCTGTGTAGTGTGTGTTCCGGTGTGCTGAGAGATAGAGAGAGAGAGAGACAGTGTCATTTGATTTGAGTTAGATAGATTAGGCAGAACAGTCAGTCAGTTAGCTGCACTTACAGTGTATTGTGTATATATATGCATCCCAGGTGTTGCATATATATATATACACTGTATTCAGTTTAGCTAGATCCGTTCCTGTTATCTTCTATCTAGACTATTTACATTTAGTGCAGTGTGTCCTGCTCACAGTGTTCAGCTAGATCCGTTCCTGCTATTTACATTCAGTGCAGTGCGTCCTGCTCACAGTGTTCAGCTAGATCCGTTCCTGCTATTTACATTCAGTGCAGTGCGTCCTGCTCACAGTGTTCAGCTAGATCCGTTCCTGCTATTTACATTCAGTGCAGTGCGTCCTGCTCACAGTGTTCAGCTAGATCCGTTCCTGCTATTTACATTCAGTGCAGTGCGTCCTGCTCACAGTGTTCAGCTAGATCCGTTCCTGCTATTTACATTCAGTGCAGTGCGTCCTGCTCACAGTGTTCAGCTAGATCCGTTCCTGGTATTTACATTTAGTGCAGTGCGTCCTGCTCACAGTGTTCAGCTAGATCCGTTCCTGCTATTTACATTCAGTGCAGTGCGTCCTGCTCACAGTGTTCAGCTAGATCCGTTCCTGCTATTTACATTCAGTGCAGTGCGTCCTGCTCACAGTGTTCAGCTACATCCGTTCCTGCTGTTTACATTCAGTGCAGTGCGTCCTGCTCACAGTGTTCAGCTAGATCCGTTCCTGCTATTTACATTCAGTGCAGTGCGTCCTGCTCACAGTGTTCAGCTAGATCCGTTCCTGCTATATACATTTAGTGCAGTACGTCCTGCTCACAGTGTTCAGCTAGATCCGTTCCTGTTATCTTCCTACTGACAGGCAGGCTTGTCTGGTTACAGTATATAAAGCTACCTGAAGAAAATTACAGGTGTTCTTTTTGATCCTATTAGTACCACGGTCAGGCAGCTAGACTATTTACATTTAGTACAGTGTGTCCTGCTCACAGTGTTCAGCTAGATCCGTTCCTGTTATCTTCCTACTGACAGGCAGGCTTGTCTGGTTACAGTATATAAAGCTACCTTAAGAAAATTACAGGTGTTCTTTTTGATCCTATTAGTACCACGGTCAGGCAGCTAGACTATTTACATTTAGTACAGTGTGTCCTGCTCACAGTGTTCAGCTAGATCCGTTCCTGTTATCTTCCTACTGACAGGCAGGCTTGTCTGGTTACAGTATATAAAGCTACCTTAAGAAAATTACAGGTGTTCTTTTTGATCCTATTAGTACCACGGTCAGGCAGCTAGACTATTTACATTCAGTGCAGTGCGTCCTGCTCACAGTGTTCAGCTAGATCCGTTCTTGCTATTTACATTCAGTGCAGTGCGTCCTGCTCACAGTGTTCAGCTAGATCCGTTCCTGGTATTTACATTTAGTGCAGTGCGTCCTGCTCACAGTGTTCAGCTAGATCCGTTCCTGCTATTTACATTCAGTGCAGTGCGTCCTGCTCACAGTGTTCAGCTAGATCCGTTCCTGGTATTTACATTTAGTGCAGTGCGTCCTGCTCACAGTGTTCAGCTAGATCCGTTCCTGCTATTTACATTCAGTGCAGTGCGTCCTGCTCACAGTGTTCAGCTAGATCCGTTCCTGGTATTTACATTTAGTGCAGTGCGTCCTGCTCACAGTGTTCAGCTACATCCGTTCCTGCTATTTACATTCAGTGCAGTGCGTCCTGCTCACAGTGTTCAGCTAGATCCGTTCCTGCTATTTACATTCAGTGCAGTGCGTCCTGCTCACAGTGTTCAGCTACATCCGTTCCTGCTGTTTACATTCAGTGCAGTGCGTCCTGCTCACAGTGTTCAGCTAGATCCGTTCCTGCTATTTACATTCAGTGCAGTGCGTCCTGCTCACAGTGTTCAGCTAGATCCGTTCCTGCTATTTACATTCAGTGCAGTGCGTCCTGCTCACAGTGTTCAGCTAGATCCGTTCCTGGTATTTACATTTAGTGCAGTGCGTCCTGCTCACAGTGTTCAGCTAGATCCGTTCCTGCTATTTACATTCAGTGCAGTGCGTCCTGCTCACAGTGTTCAGCTAGATCCGTTCCTGGTATTTACATTTAGTGCAGTGCGTCCTGCTCACAGTGTTCAGCTAGATCCGTTCCTGCTATTTACATTCAGTGCAGTGCGTCCTGCTCACAGTGTTCAGCTAGATCCGTTCCTGGTATTTACATTTAGTGCAGTACGTCCTGCTCACAGTGTTCAGCTAGATCCGTTCCTGTTATCTTCCGACTGACAGGCAGGCTTGTCTGGTTACAGTATATAAAGCTACCTGAAGAAAATTACAGGTGTTCTTTTTGATCCTATTAGTACCACGGTCAGGCAGCTAGACTATTTACATTTAGTACAGTGTGTCCTGCTCACAGTGTTCAGCTAGATCCGTTCCTGCTATTTACATTCAGTGCAGTGCGTCCTGCTCACAGTGTTCAGCTAGATCCGTTCCTGCTATTTACATTCAGTGCAGTGCGTCCTGCTCACAGTGTTCAGCTAGATCCGTTCTTGCTATTTACATTCAGTGCAGTGCGTCCTGCTCACAGTGTTCAGCTAGATCCGTTCCTGGTATTTACATTTAGTGCAGTGCGTCCTGCTCACAGTGTTCAGCTAGATCCGTTCCTGCTATTTACATTCAGTGCAGTGCGTCCTGCTCACAGTGTTCAGCTAGATCCGTTCCTGGTATTTACATTTAGTGCAGTGCGTCCTGCTCACAGTGTTCAGCTAGATCCGTTCCTGCTATTTACATTCAGTGCAGTGCGTCCTGCTCACAGTGTTCAGCTAGATCCGTTCCTGTTATCTTCCTACTGACAGGCAGGCTTGTCTGGTTACAGTATATAAAGCTACCTTAAGAAAATTACAGGTGTTCTTTTTGATCCTATTAGTACCACGGTCAGGCAGCTAGACTATTTACATTCAGTGTAGTGCGTCCTGCTCACAGTGTTCAGCTAGATCCGTTCTTGCTATTTACATTCAGTGCAGTGCGTCCTGCTCACAGTGTTCAGCTAGATCCGTTCCTGGTATTTACATTTAGTGCAGTGCGTCCTGCTCACAGTGTTCAGCTAGATCCGTTCCTGCTATTTACATTCAGTGCAGTGCGTCCTGCTCACAGTGTTCAGCTAGATCCGTTCCTGCTATATACATTTAGTGCAGTACGTCCTGCTCACAGTGTTCAGCTAGATCCGTTCCTGTTATCTTCCTACTGACAGGCAGGCTTGTCTGGTTACAGTATATAAAGCTACCTTAAGAAAATTACAGGTGTTCTTTTTGATCCTATTAGTACCACGGTCAGGCAGCTAGACTATTTACATTTAGTACAGTGCGTCCTGCTCACAGTGTTCAGCTAGATCCGTTCCTGTTATCTTCCTACTGACAGGCAGGCTTGTCTGGTTACAGTATATAAAGCTACCTGAAGAAAATTACAGGTGTTCTATCCCAGCTTAGTGCAGCTACAGGCCATTAGTATGTCTGGAAGGCCAAGAAGGAGAGGCAGACAGTCACAAGCCAATAAGAGAGGGCAAGCAGGCTCTGTGTCTAGTGCTGGTCGTGGAGACGGTGCATCCTCATCAGCACGTGGCCATGGGACACGCTTGGCCTTTTTTTCGGCAGCTGGCCGTGTTGAGCCGCAACATGCGGAAGACTTGGTCGAGTGGATGACCAAGCCGTCCTCATCCTCCTCATCCTCTCTCACCCATGCCCAGGGTGCTTTGTCTGGCAAAGCAGCGGCCTCTTCCCTCAGCTCAATGTCATCAGTGACTCCTTCCCTAGCTCCACCATGTCCTCATGAGGATTCCCTCGAACTGTTTGACCACAGTGTTGGGTACATGCTCCAGGAGGATGCCCAGCGTTTGGAAGGCTCTGATGATGATACTGAGCTCAATGAAGGCAGTAACATGAGCACGGACAGAGGGGGTGCCCAAGAAGGACAGCAATCTGGCAGTCATGCTCCCCCTGCTGCAGCATACTGCCAGGTTTGCTCCAGTGATGAGGAGGGAGGGGATGATGAGGTCACTGACTCAACGTGGGTGCCTGATAGGAGAAAGGAGGAGGAGGAGGAGGAGGAGGAGGAGGTGGCACATCACCAACTAGGCAGGATGCCCTCCAGGGGCCAGCCTAAGGGCAGCACATTGACTGCATCACACCCCAAAGCTCCACATGTGCAGGGCGCTGCAGTCTCTGCGCGTTATTCAAAAAGTTCTTTGGTGTGGGCCTTTTTTGAGACGAGTGCATCAGATCGCACCGCTGCTATTTGCAACATATGTCTCAAGCGTATCTCGCGTGGCCAAAACATCTCCCGCTTGGGTACCACATGCTTGACCAGACATATGTTGACCTGCCATGCAGTTCGTTGGCAAGCGTATCTAAAAGACCCACACCAAAGAACAAAGACGATCTCTCCTTGCTCCTCATCAGCTGAGATTTCCAACCCCACTAGACCTTCAGTCCTCTCTGCGACCTGCAGTGAGAGGAATGAAGGTGTAGAATTAGGTGTGTCACAGCCAAGTACTTGTGGGCAATCTGCTTTTGGTACACCGACGTCAGATTGTACCAGGCAAATTTCCCTGCCCCAGCTGCTGCACCGCCGAAAGAAGTTTGCTCCCAGCCATCCACATGCCCAGCGGTTGAATGCTAGCTTGGCAAAATTGCTAGCACTTCAACTGCTGCCTTTTCAGTTGGTAGACTCTGCCCCCTTCCGTGAGTTTGTGGAATGTGCGGTTCCTCAGTGGCAGGTACCCAAACGCCACTTTTTCTCACGGAAGGCGATTCCGGCTCTCTACCGGCATGTGGAAGGCAATGTCCATGCCTCGCTGGACAGGGCGGTCAGCGGTAAGGTGCATATTACCGCTGACTCATGGTCCAGCAGGCATGGACAGGGACGTTACTTAAGTTTCACGGCGCATTGGGTGACTCTGCTGGCAGCTGGGAAGGATGCAGGACAAGGTGCAGTAGTGTTGGAGGTTGTTCCGCCACCACGCCTCCAAAATGCTGATTGTGACACACCTCTCTCCTCCACCCCCTCCTCTTCTTCTTCCTCCATGGCCTCTTCCTCGGAACCAGCGGTGCTCCGTAGGCGTTCAAGGGGCTACGCAAGTACGCAGGCCAAAAGATGCCATGCGGTGCTTGAGCTGGTGTGCTTGGGGGACAGGAGCCACACTGGGGCAGAGGTTCTGTCAGCTCTGCAGGGGCAGGTTCAGAGGTGGTTGACGCCACGCCAACTTAAGGCAGGAATGGTGGTTTGCGACAATGGCACCAACCTCCTCTCTGCCCTCCGACAGGGACAACTGACCCATGTGCCCTGTTTGGCTCACGTCCTTAACTTGGTGGTGCAGCGGTTCTTGGGCAGGTACCCGGGCTTACAGGATGTCCTGAGGCAGGCCAGGAAAGTCTCTGTGCATTTCCGCCGGTCATATAATGCCAGTGCTCGGCTGACGGACCTCCAAAAGGAGTTTAACCTGCCCAAGAACCGCCTAATCTGTGACATGCCCACCAGGTGGAACTCGACGTTGGCCATGCTGCAGCGGCTGCACACGCAGCAGAGGGCCATCAATGAGTACCTGTGCGACTATGGCACCAGGACAGGGTCAGGGGACCTTGGTTTTTTTTCCCCACGCCAGTGGGCCATGATCAGGGATGCATGCACTGTCCTGTCACCATTCGAGGAGGCCACGAGGATGGTGAGCACTGACAGTGCATGCATCAGTGACACTGTCCCCCTTGTCCACCTGTTGGAGCACACGCTGCGTGGAATAATGGACAGGGCACTTGAGGCAGAACAGAGGCAGGAAGAGGAGGACTTCCTTAGCTCTCAAGGCCCCCTTTATCCAGACAGTGTTCCTGCGTGCCCGCCGATCACACAGGAAGAGGATGAGGAGGAGGAGGAGGAGGAGGAGGAAGATTGTGTCAGTATGGAGGTGGAGCCTGGCACTCAGCATCAGCAGTCTTTAAGGGATCAGTCCCAAGGAACACATGGACTTGTACGTGGCTGGGAGGAGGTGGCTGCGGACGTTGTTGTCCTTAGTGACCCAGAGGACTCCGGACCGAATGCCTCAGCAAACCTACGCTGCATGGCCTCCCTGATCCTGCAAAGCCTGCGTAAGGATCCTCGTATTCGTGGTATCAAGGAGAAGGACCAATACTGGCTGGCAACCCTCCTTGATCCACGTTACAAGGGTAAGGTTGCGGACCTTATCTTGCCATCGCAGAGGGAGCAGAGGATGAAACATCTTCGGGAGGCCTTGCAGAAAGGTCTGTGCAACGCGTTCCCAGAGACTGGGAGGTTACAAACTCCTGTTTCTGGACAACGTGTTGCTGAGGCTTCGGTCAGTCAAAGAAGGAGCGGTGGAGAAGGTGGCCGTCTGACCGATGCGTTCAGACAATTTTTTGGTCCGCAGCCCCAAGGTATGATCGGTTCCAGCAACCATCGCCAGCGTCTGTTTTACATGGTGCAGGAATACCTAGGGGCAAGATCAGACTTGGACACCTTTCCCACCGAAAATCCTCTGGGTTACTGGGTCTTGAGGATGGATCACTGGCCAGAGCTTGCACAGTATGCAATTGAGCTACTGGCCTGTCCTGCATCCAGCGTTCTTTCGGAACGCACATTCAGTGCTGCTGGAGGCGTGGTAACCGATCACAGGGTGCGTCTGTCCACCGACTCGGTCGATCGGCTGACCTTCATAAAAATGAATCAGTCTTGGATCACCACCAGCTACCAAGCACCTGATGCAGATGTAACCGAATAATTTTTTTTGAAATCTCAGATCCCTTCAAAGACTGCCTATGCTGATGCTGAGTGACTATCCCTGAGTAATTATCCTCTTCCTCCTCAATCATCACGCTGATAGCTTGTAAGAACATTTTTGGTTCTGGGCGCCACCACCAGTGCCTAAGGCACAATTTTTCAGCCCCTGTTTAACAGGGGCGTGTAATTACAATTTTTGATGTAATACTTTGCAGCAGGGCTCGTTCCTGCATTCCAACTAGAGTGTCTGTGAGGGGTTGCAGTGTTGTGGCACCAGCACCAGTGCCTAAGACCCAATTTTTCAGCCCCTGTCTAACAGGGGCGTGTAATTACAATTTTTGATGCAATACTTTGCAGCAGGGCTTGTTCCTGCGTTTCAACTAGAGTGTCTGTGAGGGGTTGCAGTGTTGTGGCACCAGCACCAGTGCCTAAGACCCAATTTTTCTGCCCCTGTCTAACAGGGGCGTGTAATTACAATTTTTGATGCAATACTTTGCAGCAGGGCTCGTTCCTGCGTTCCAACTAGAGTGTCTGTGAGGGGTTGCAGTGTTGTGGCACCAGCACCAGTGCCTAAGGCCTAATTTTTCAGCTCCTGTTCAACAGGGGCATGTAATTACAATTCTTGATCTAATATTTCACAGCAGGGCCCTGTGAGGGCTTACAGTGTTTTGGCCACAGCAACACCTAAGGCCCAAATTTCTGCTGAGTATATAGGGCAGGACCCTACTTTCAAACATCTAACTTACAAACGACTCCTACTTGCAAACGGAAGGAGACAACAGGAAGTGAGATGAAATCTACCCCTAAGGAAGAGAAATTCTCTCCTGTAAGAGTTAATATGGGAAAACAATTTCTCCTTTCCACTGATGCTTTCCAATCCTTGTTCCACAAAAAAACCCAAATTTTCAAAAAACATTTTTCATTGGGACAAAAAAGTGAGGTGAAATCTTCTGAAGAGGAGGAAAGACGCAAAACAAATGTCACAGGGGTGATAACCCTTCCCTATGTTTTCCAAAAAGCTTAGAAAAGATTTTTTGGCTGGAGCTAAACACATTAAAAATGTTCAAAATTACAAACAGATTCTACTTAACAACAAACCTACAGTCCCTGTCTTGTTTGCACCGCCTGAATACTGCTGTTCAGAGTATATAGGGACCTTTCCTTATTTTAATTTGGGTGCGGGGTTCCCCTTAATATCCATACAAGACCCAAAGGGCCTGGTAATGGACTGGGGGGTACCCATGCCGTTTGTCTCACTGATTTTCATCCATATTGCCATGACCCGACATGACATTAAACCCGCAAGCAGTTTTAAATGAGATTTTTTCCTTTAAAAATGACATTTGGTGCAGGGACTGTTCTAAACATGGGAAACACGCGTCACTTTACAGGCATACTATAGACACCCCCCAGGTACGATATTTAAAGGAATATTTCACTTTTTTTTTTTTACTTTAAGCATCATTAAAATCACTGCTCCCGAAAAAACGGCCGTTTTTAAAAGTTTTTTTTGCATTGATACATGTCCCCTGGGGTAGGACCCGGGTCCCCAAACCCTTTTTAGGACAATACCATGCAAATTAGCCTTTAAAATGAGCACTTTTGATTTCGAATGTTCGAGTCCCATAGACGTCAATGGGGTTCTAACGTTCGTGCGAACTTGCGGTCCGTTCGCGGGTTCTGGTGCGAACCGAACCGGGGGGTGTTCGGCTCATCCCTACCCATAATGTTTGTGTCTAATCTGCGTGCCATGTTTCAGAGTAAAAATAGTAATGTTTATTGTTTTTTCCTCAACAGTTTCCTTCCACGCCACAGGAATGGCAGACTGTGGCCTCCCACTTTGTCGAGCGGTGGGACTTTCCTAACTGCGGAGGGGCAATTGATGGGAAACACGTCCACATTGTCCCACCACCCAACTCGGGGTCGTACTATTATAATTACAAGGGGTTTAATAGTTTAGTGATGTTGGCGGTGGTGTCGGCTAATTACGACTTCTTGTATGTGAACGTGGGGAAGAATGGCCGGATGTCCGATGGTGGAGTCATCGCCCAGACGGAGTTCTACAGGCGTCTCCAGAATGGCAGCTTGGACTTGCCAGATCCAGAGGACAATGTGGAAGGACTCCCATTTGTGTTCGTTGCTGATGAAGCATTTGCGCTGGGGGACCACTTGATGCGGCCATTCCCAATGAGGACCCTCACCCCGGAACAGAGGGTTTTTAATTACCGGCTGGCCAGAGCCCGAAGAGTGGTGGAGAACACATTTGGAATCCTGGCCAGCCGGTTCCGCCTATTTCTGACACCTATCCATATGGCGGAGTATAAACTGAACCATATAATACTTGCGTGCTGTGTTCTCCATAACTTTTTACGGAAACATTCGGCCAACTATGCTGGCTCAGTTGGGCCTGAGGCCGGAATCCTACATCAAACCACACTGACGGCGCTTGAAAGTGGTCGTCCTGGCTTGCCCTCCCTGAGTGCCCGTGATGTCCGGTTACGCTACCTGGAGTTCTTTGCGGGTAGGGGGGCTATCAATATGCCAGACAATATGTGAATTTATAATAAAAAAAAAAAGAAATTCTTTGTGGACATTTACTGCTTGTGTTTGTTTTAGCTGACCCTGACATAAATGTTTTGAGTGCAGAAAATGTCGTGATTGGGTAACCTTTTACAAAGCACTGTTGGCTGGCATTTCCTAAATGCAAAAACACATTTTACCACAAGTGCACTTGCAACTGCACTGAAACTGCACTTGTAGTGCAAAGAGGATTTGCCCTTAGGAAATAACCCCCATTTTTGCATAAAACAGCTATTACATCACCCCAAAAGTGTTGTAGTGTTGAGACAATAATCCACACATTCTTGAGTAAGCCACTTTTTTATACCTGCACAATCACATGTGCATTTACCAAAGGTTTTTAAAACAAACCTGTGACGAAAATATAAGCGTAGGATAGTTTTGCCTTAACTAGATGTGGTGTGATCTGTAGATGTAGTTTAATTCTGGGTTATTAGAAATATAGTATTCTATGTCAGTCATGCACATATGTTCTTTCATTAGCATTTGAAAAGGACAGAGATAGTTTTTTTTCTAGGATCTAAGTGACACCTAGATGCCAATAAAAGTTCCCATTAGAGTAAACATAGATTGCCACCTTCCTGAGGCTCAAAGGAATCTGCTAGTCATCTTGGCCACACGGATCTGCAGGGGGCCTTCGCAAGGCTCCGGACAGTCTGTAGGCTTTGATTAATACCCGAGATCTAAGGAACCATTTTTATCTCTCATAAAAGCTAAAATATTAACGGCAGAGAGATGAAAATAATTCCTTTTGATCGTACACCTGATGGGTTACGTTTACATGTGACTCTGTATGTTTAGCAGGTGTGGAATCCTGGAGAACCACACAAAACCGCTATATGGCGCCTGATTGCGGCAGGCAGGCAGTGATTGGTACTGTTGCGATCGGCATGATGAGCTGGTATCGGAAATCCTATCCATGACCCAGCAATCAGGGCCATTCTGGGCCAATTTGACTCTGGTCATTTCAGAACACAAAACATTTGTGGGCTGAGACAGGAACACCCCCCCAGGGTTGATTGGCCAAGGGCTAAAGTCCAGCCCGCATCCATATTTCAATAAATTGGGTAGCCTGAGATATGGACATTGTTCTTCCACGAAGCCAGTTCGAAACTGGGGAGTTCCCACATGTTCCAGTATGCTTCTACTAACGGAAAGATTTACTTGGTAAAGTTTATTCCTGTTTTTATCCCTTTTTATTTTCATAGCAAATTGCCAGTTGTGTGTCTTTCTGCATTTTTTGTATCTTTTTTGGTAAATCCTTTTTCTTTGTATATCTTATATGCACTGCCCACTTTCGGGATATTAAATGATAAAATTAATAAGTGACTTCTGTGTACTAAGCTAGGACTCATATCTCTGGAGAGGTTGTTGTATTTTAGTGCCTAAGTACTCGGTTTAATTTACATGCCAATCGGTATGCAATTGCACTGTGTGTTGGCAGATTGCATGCAGATTGTAAGCTAACAGATCTGCCAGACAGAGATCTGTGTGTGTGGTGGCTCAGCAGACCAGTCTGCGGACAAACTGTTGGGTGGTGGCAGGCTATCGTTTATTGTGTCTGGTGTGTCAGTGTGGGGACAGTGGGAAGAGTGATTAACACCGGGGTTCAAGCTTGCAGGACAGCTGGAGGAATCCTAGAAGTGTGTAGTAATTGCTAGATTGCTCCCCAACCCTTAGAGTGCACCAGATTGTATGTAAGATTTGTATCTGCCTGTGTGTGGTCAGCTAGCTGGATTGGAGTGGAGTCTCCCTCTAGTGGTGGCCAAAGGTAGTGCAGGCTGTGAAAATACTACAGCCAGTCTTACATGCGCAGTATAAGTTCCCCCTTATTCCCTTAGTTCCTCATATACCCCGGTCACGGAACGCACGTCGCGGTTAGTTAGTCGCCGTTGGGGTGTGAATTCGTGACAGATTGGCGGCAGCGAGCGAAATTTGCTTAGTACATTAGTACATGGTTTATTCATTTAACCTATGTACTAAAGGTTGGAAGCTTGTTAGAAGCAACTGACCTACAGAAGCTCACTCAGTGCATAATTTTTGTTTTGTAGAAGACATACTTGGCTATTTGCTCCCCACCCCCTCTTGTTTTTTCTTTTCTATCTTTTATTTGGGCAAAAAACTTGGAGATGGTAACCCACGAGATGATATGCTGGTACAAGAGGCAATCCGAAGAGACCGCGATTGACCTCTGTGAGCTAAGAGGCATCAGTACAGTCGGCAAGACGAGGACCCAGCTTTTATGTGCGTTGATAGAGGATGACCATGAACAGTTCACCATGGCATCTAAACCCAGAAACTGTGCCATTCCAGATGACTGTGTGAGACAGCATGATTCTGTTCTCAAACCCTCTCAGCGGAAGAAATCACTACAGCAGATGAAGCAAAGAGAGAGAGAGCACAAACTAAACAGTACCCAAATCCAGCATGGAAATGCAACATCACCTCCCTCTGCATCAAGAACTACAAGAGCCAGACCTACATCTGTGGAAACCTTGAAGTGTTTTGTCTGTAACCAAGGTGGACATTACTCGAGCCTTTGTCCAAAGAGGAGGAGGCCTAGCCCACCAGCAAGTGTGAAAAGTGCACCCCCTACTGTGTTGCTTGTTGGGGAAAATGTAGGAGACCGAGCGGATAACCTGCAGCCAGTTACCGCAAGTAACAGCGTTACAGTCGGACTCCAAGCTATGGGATCCATGGATGTCCTAGCTCTTCCAGGATTGAGGAGCTGTGAGGATGTGATCCCAGGGGAAGCCATGTTTGTCACTGGAGGTGGAGGAGCCATCCCTGCCGTGCCTATGGCTTGTGTTTCGTTGAACCTGGACTCTGAAAGCCAAATGAAAGAAGTGGGCAGAGCAGATCCTACGTGTGTAGGAGGCCATGCGGATAGCCTGCAGCTGGTTACCGCAGGTAACAGTGTTACAGTTGGACTCCAAGCTATGGGATCAGAGGAGGTCCTAGCTCTTCCAGGATTGAGGAGCTGTGAGGATGTGATCCCAGGGGAAGCCATGGTTGTCACAGGAGGTGGAGGAGCCATCCCTGCCATGCCTATGGCTTGTGTTTCGTTGAACCAGGAATCTGAAAGCCAGGTGAAAGAAGTGGGCAGAGCAGATCCCACAAATGTAAGAGGCTGTGCGGATACCCTGCAGCTGGTTACCGCAGGTAATAATGTTTCAGTCGGACTCCGAGATATGGGATCCACGGATGTCCTAGCTCTTTCAGGATCGAGGAGCCATGAGGATGTGGTCCCAAAGAAAGCCACAGTTATCACAGGAGTTGGAGGAGTCATCCCTGTGTTACCAACAGCTTGTGTTGCTTTGCTCAGAGGATCAAAAAGCAAAGTGAGAGAAGTAGGCATAGCAGATGCCAGTAATGTACTATCGGGTACTGACCGGGTGCAGTTGGTAGCCCGCTATGAGCCAAATTCATCCCCCTTGAAACCTGCATCTCCACCTGAAGCCCCGGATTCACGTAAAGTACTGTTGGGTGACTCAGTGCACGTTGGGAACTCTGGGGAGGGTCAGGGGACTAGTGACTGTGTGCCAGGTCCAGGCCCTAATGGGTTTATGGAGCCAAGGCCCAGAGAGGAAACTAAAGTCACAATGAACTCTGAAATTGATAATGTTTTGTGTGATGTAAAAAGTCATGAATTGTGCTGTGCAGACGTTCCCTCTGCTGCAGTGGTGACTCCCGGGGCCCACCGGGCTGCCCTGAACTGGTCATTGCCCACTGCTACAGAGGGACTGTCTATGAAAGGGCCCAATCCAACTGGGTCGGACCCTTGTGAACTTGGCCAAGCAGGCCTGAGGTCCCCTCCCCCTGTTGTCTCCCTGGCGTCTGTGGCAGATCGCTCTGAGTCCCCTAAGGCTGTTAAAATTGACATCAGCCTGGAGGAGTACAGAGGTCTGGCTGACGGGCGGTCAGTTGGAGATGGCAGGATGAGGGTGTACGGAGAACAGGACTGTGACTCTGTAACCACTTGTAAAGAAAAGGAATGTTTTGAAGTACCTGCTGAAAAGACAAATTGTGTTTTAGTAGATCCTGGTAAGGACAAGCAAGGTGTGCTTGTAACCTTATGTGAGGCTTGTGGATTCTGGGCTGTGCATCACAGAGGAAAGACCACAGGGCGAGGGGGCAAATCTGATCCAATCTGACTCTGCTCCCTTGACAGTTGCAGCTGACAGCACTGAGTTCTTAGGGGATGATACATTTGTTGCCAGCCCAGAAGAACTCAGGTGTTTTGCCAACAGATGCTCTGCTGAGGATGGAGTAGGAGTATGGGATGTGGGTCAAAGGACAACCCCCGGTGGAATTCAGTCTTCTGTGATCTTCTCCTCTGTCACCATAGTTGCGAGTACTGCTATTGCGGATTCATTGCTGTGTGTCACTGAGGGAATATTACAGGGTGACAGGGCAAATTTGGCCCCATCAGGGCCTACCATCTCAGCAGCTGCAGCTGACAACACCGGGTACTTTCTGGCTGATAAGTCTGATGTTAGCCCAGAGGAACTGAGGTGTTGTGCTGGCAGGCCTTCTGCTGAGGAGGACAGAGTAGGAGAGTATGACTTGGGTCAGAGCATGACCCCTGGCAGAATAAAGTCTTTTGTGGCTTTATCCTCTGTACCCACAGCTATGAGTATCATGATTGAGGATTCGTTGCTGTGCATAACAGGGGAAGAACCACAGAATTATGGGGGAAAACTGACCCCATCTGAATCTGCTCTCTCAGAGGCTGCAGCTGATGGCACTGCGTTCCTACAGGCTGATATGTTTGGTGTCAGCGTAGAGGAATTCAGGGGTTGTGCTGGCAGGCCTTCTGTTGAGGCAGAACGAGAGAAAGTGTGGGAGACAGGCCAAAGAGTGGAGGCCCTGGTACCCAGGTCATGGAACCAGGCCCAGATCACCCAGGGACGGCCTTATGCCAGGCTCAAACATCTGGGTGTGGTAGCTCATAGAGTACCACCAGATGGCCAGGGCCAATGGCTGAGAATGCTGACAACACACAATGACAAATTTGCCTGTACCCTTTCAGTAGGTAGTCAGTGGCCAGTGGATGAAGTGGATCCGCAGGGCAATCTACTGGCCAATCCTGATCCAGACCCGTTAGGATCAGTCAGAGAGGGGTGCGGTCGCCCTCTCCTATCTGCAAAGGGACAGGCTGAAATGTCAGTGGTGCCAAGCTTCAGTTGGGGGAACCTTCACCCCCATCTTAAGGAGTCTTCCATGCAGACGCGTTAGCTGACCCGTTTAGGCTCAGCTGTGCGTCATCTGGAAGGGGGAGATGTGACGAAAATATAAGCGTAGGATAGTTTTGCCTTAACTAGATGTGGTGTGATCTGTAGATGTAGTTTAATTCTGGGTTATTAGAAATATAGTATTCTATGTCAGTCATGCACATATGTTCTTTCATTAGCATTTGAAAAGGACAGAGATAGTTTTTTTTCTAGGATCTAAGTGACACCTAGATGCCAATAAAAGTTCCCATTAGAGTAAACATAGATTGCCACCTTCCTGAGGCTCAAAGGAATCTGCTAGTCATCTTGGCCACACGGATCTGCAGGGGGCCTTCGCAAGGCTCCGGACAGTCTGTAGGCTTTGATTAATACCCGAGATCTAAGGAACCATTTTTATCTCTCATAAAAGCTAAAATATTAACGGCAGAGAGATGAAAATAATTCCTTTTGATCGTACACCTGATGGGTTACGTTTACATGTGACTCTGTATGTTTAGCAGGTGTGGAATCCTGGAGAACCACACAAAACCGCTATATGGCGCCTGATTGCGGCAGGCAGGCAGTGATTGGTACTGTTGCGATCGGCATGATGAGCTGGTATCGGAAATCCTATCCATGACCCAGCAATCAGGGCCATTCTGGGCCAATTTGACTCTGGTCATTTCAGAACACAAAACATTTGTGGGCTGAGACAGGAACACCCCCCCAGGGTTGATTGGCCAAGGGCTAAAGTCCAGCCCGCATCCATATTTCAATAAATTGGGTAGCCTGAGATATGGACATTGTTCTTCCACGAAGCCAGTTCGAAACTGGGGAGTTCCCACATGTTCCAGTATGCTTCTACTAACGGAAAGATTTACTTGGTAAAGTTTATTCCTGTTTTTATCCCTTTTTATTTTCATAGCAAATTGCCAGTTGTGTGTCTTTCTGCATTTTTTGTATCTTTTTTGGTAAATCCTTTTTCTTTGTATATCTTATATGCACTGCCCACTTTCGGGATATTAAATGATAAAATTAATAAGTGACTTCTGTGTACTAAGCTAGGACTCATATCTCTGGAGAGGTTGTTGTATTTTAGTGCCTAAGTACTCGGTTTAATTTACATGCCAATCGGTATGCAATTGCACTGTGTGTTGGCAGATTGCATGCAGATTGTAAGCTAACAGATCTGCCAGACAGAGATCTGTGTGTGTGGTGGCTCAGCAGACCAGTCTGCGGACAAACTGTTGGGTGGTGGCAGGCTATCGTTTATTGTGTCTGGTGTGTCAGTGTGGGGACAGTGGGAAGAGTGATTAACACCGGGGTTCAAGCTTGCAGGACAGCTGGAGGAATCCTAGAAGTGTGTAGTAATTGCTAGATTGCTCCCCAACCCTTAGAGTGCACCAGATTGTATGTAAGATTTGTATCTGCCTGTGTGTGGTCAGCTAGCTGGATTGGAGTAGAGTCTCCCTCTAGTGGTGGCCAAAGGTAGTGCAGGCTGTGAAAATACTACAGCCAGTCTTACATGCGCAGTATAAGTTCCCCCTTATTCCCTTAGTTCCTCATATACCCCGGTCACGGAACGCACGTCGCGGTTAGTTAGTCGCCGTTGGGGTGTGAATTCGTGACAGATTGAGAACATATGTGCATGACTGACATAGAATACTATATTTCTAATAACCCAGAATTAAACTACATCTACAGATCACACCACATCTAGTTAAGGCAAAACTATCCTACGCTTATATTTTCGTCACAAAACCAACATGTTTGTTGTATAACAATTTTTGCAGTAGCATTAGCAAAATTCGAAATGTCCATTTCAGATAAAACAGGCCTGTGTAAAACCAACAAGAAAGCCAAAAAACTTGAACTTACAAAGTTCACATTAGGTAAAACCTGAAGGCTATATCAGACATCAGTATTTAGGAACTGGGTTTGATTTAGCGTTCAGATGGGGGGAAATCACCCCTGGAAAAGCCAAATTTGGAAGATGCGCACCAATTTACGAATGTCAACATGTGCTATCTGCCATCAGGGGGGATCAAGGGACGTGTTTTGGGGGAGCAAGCCCTTAATCAACGAGACTTTATAATTGAGGAAGGGGTTGCACCCCCAAAACGCGTCCATTGATCTCCCGTGATGGCAGATAGCACATGTTGGCACACTGTGTGCATCCTCCAAATTTGGCTTTTCAAAACATTGCAAAAAAATTTAAAGATTGGACTACAATCCAAAAAGTGATTTTGTGGGGTTTTAAATTCGCCCCAAAACATCAATGATGTTATTATTTTTTTTAATAACGTCATTGATTTTTTGCTGGATGTTTTGCAGTTCGGCATTACACCCCATGATCTCCTCGATCAGGATCTGGGCACTTTCAGAAGTAAAGCGTTCTCTATCCCTCACATCACGATCACCTAAAAAGAGAGAAAGAAAAAAAAAACAGGTCTCAAAAATCTGCCACCATCCATCTCTTTTACCTGAGTCTGTGGTCGCAGACACTCACCTGTTGTGGTGCCAATCTCTACCACATCCTCTTCTTCCTCCTGCTCAGCTTGGGTTTGGGGTATTTCACCTTCTTCCAGAGGTGGGGGGTCTCTGGTCTCCTCGGATGAGGGCTGTCCTCCGAGTCTTTTCTCCCCTATGTAAAACAAAAATGGTATAATTAGCACACAGATATTTGATGGCCGAACTAGAAATAGGAAACATTGCTTGGAAGTGGGGTACAATTGTCTATTTTAGCCGAGTTCCAAGATGTCTTTTTTTTATTGCCCTTTGTCAAGCTGCAATACTTTACCTGTTTAGTACAAGCTTCACAGATGTAGCCCCCCCCCTATAGTATACATTGGAGCACCTGTGTGGCCCCCCTAATAAAAATGGTGTTCTGGGGTCCCACACTAGTGCTCCAGTGTCCAGATGTGAAAACAGCTGCTCAGTGTCCTCTCCTTACACACAATCTAGTTGGCATTTCATTCTAGTAACAAACCCATCTACACAAACAAATATTTGGCATCCAAGTAGGCCCAAAAAAAATGTTGGAAAATGCATATGGCCTAAACAATGGTGTTCTAAAGGCCGAAAGAAAAATGTTTGATACGAACGAATAATGGGCCCATGAACATTAAAGTTGCCCTTTTAAACGTTACAATTAATAAAAGCACATGGAGCAGCACGAACGTAATAAAGACAGAAAGAATAGGAACACAGCACAACTACTTACTTTTTTGCAGCACTCTCTGGATCTTTCGGTACTGCTCTGGCTCTCTTAACTTCAGGTCCGACCACCGCTTCCTGAGCTGATCTTTCGATCTTCGTACCCTGAAATTCCTGTGAAGGCTTTTGATCACTTTCGCCATGATCTTGGCCTTTCTGATGTTGGGGTTGGGGTAATGCCCATACTTCCCGTCATAGTTGGACTTCCTCATGATGTCGACCATCTCCAACATCTCCCCAAAGGACATATTTGTGGCCTTAAAACATCTCCTTCTGGATCGGGACGTGTCCGGATCCGGGCTTTCCTCCTCCTCGTTGCTATAATTAGCACACACCTGCTCTAACTCCGCCATCATGCTCTTCACCCACTGCGCCGAACGAAAAGGGGTGGGGAATAGACTAGAAAGAAGGTCAGGGGCGGGCGGAGTTACACGCATGCGCAGTGTGTGTAAAGCATAACATGCGTGCGTATTACGTACGATCTGTGAGCGGAGGAAGGAGCATTGGACGCGCCGATAGTAAGAACGAAGGTAAGAGACAAACTTGTGCCTATACTGCTTCTACATTGAGGCCTATATTGTAACAAGATTAGGAGAGTTTTGTCTGACATTAGGCTTTGTCTTGTGTTGTGTCTTGCAGTGAACATGGATATGCTACTCAAAGATAATGACTTCATGTAAGTATTCCTAGAGATGCTAAGGGAGCTGCCCTGTCTGTGGGAGATTAACCACCCCCATTTCAAGAACCAAGCAAAGAGGAAGGCAGCACTGGTGCAATTGTGTGAAATTGTGAAGCAGGTGATCCCCACGGCAGACATCACCTATTTAAAGATATTAATAGGTTGCCTGAGGAGCACATATCTAAGGGAGCGCAAGAAAGTCCTGGATTCACAGAGATCCGGAGCAGCAGATGACATCTATGTCCCCAGGATGTTGTACTACGACAGGCTGCACTTTCTGGCAGGCCAGACTGAACCCAGGCCATCACTCTCTAGTCTTCCTTCCACGCTTCCTTCCCCCCTGGCTGAGGCTTCTGACGCCCAACCTGGGCCTTCCAGGCCACATGTGGAGGAGCCCAGATTGAGCCAGGTATAGCATTCCTCTAAATATTTCTGCTTGTCCAATCAATGATGTTAACTAGATGTTAGTTGGGAGTACTAATTTAGGATTGTGATTGATGAAGCAAAAACTAAAACCATGTCCCTATTTCATACACAGGGAAGTCTCAGCCAGGAGGTGGCCGGGCCGAGCCGGCTGGCTGATCTGCAGGTCCCTCCACCCCCCCTGAAAAGAGAAAGTGGCAGTAGGAGGAGTGCTCTAGAGGAGGCTGCTATAGGATTCTTTTGGAGGGCTACAGAGGTCCTGGGAGCACCCCACACCATGGAGGAGAACATTGCTGCCTTCATTGCATATAAAATGCAGAGGATGGAGGAGGGCCAACAAGTCATGTGTGAGGCACTCATATTGGAGGCTCCTGAGAAAGGTATGAGGGGCCAAATGACACCTCAGACACACCTTTGGGATGGTCCTCCTCCTCCTCCTGCAGGTCGTCCTCCCAGTCCTCCTCCAGGTCCTCCCAGTCCTCCTCCAGGTCCTCCCAGTCCTCCTCCAGGTCCTACTCCTCCTCCTGCCACATCTCCAACTGCACAGCCACAGCCCGGAAGGAAGCGTGGAAGGAAGACCAGACAGTGATTGCCCTGGGTTCAGTCTGGTCGGCCAAAAGATGCAGCCTCTTGTGGTACCACAGCCTGGGGACACAGATGTCATCTGCTGCTATCCGGATCTCTGCGAATTCTGGACCAGACTGCCCTCCCTTACATATGGACTCCTCAGGCCACCAATTTTGATGTTGAAGATGATGTCTGCCGTGGGGGTCCCAGGCTTTGCTAATTTCTCCTGTTGATCCAGTGTTGCCTTCCTCTTTGTTTGGTTCTGATCCCTTAATAAAGGATTTTTGTTTTGAATTATACTCTCCTATGTGTTTTACTTCAAAAAGGACAGTTTGTTTGTGAGGGTTCAGGTACATTTCAAATATACAATGTGAACTGAACAAGGGACACCAACACCAAACAATCTCCTGGAGATTAAATAATACAAGATATCAATGGTGTTGGGGTAACTTGACACACAAAACACACACAAAAATATTCTGGAGTAAAAGTAAAAATAACATTGAACAAAGATTAGCCTTGGAAAAAATCCAAACATTAAAGAAAAAAAAAGGCTGAAAATCCAAAAAAAAAATAAAACTGTCAGATGTGACAACTAATAACAATATATTCAGGGAATCCCACTAAAAAAACACAAATAAAACTTTGTGAGAAGTGTGTGTGAATGTGAGCAGCAAAACTACTTAATTCTTGTCACATTATAAAGAAGAAGAGAGTGCGCTGTATTAAACCATTTTTAACATTGCAGCGTGACGAAAGTGCTGTATCCATTGCAAACGCTAAGTTTACCAGAATGAGCTGTCCCATCTCGGAATTTCTTCTGAGCATGCGTGGCACTTTGTGCGTCGGAACAGACGCGATCGGATTTTGTTGTCGGAAAATTTTATCTCCTGCTGTCCAACTTTGTGTGTCGGAAAATCCGATGGAAAATGTCCGATGGAGCCCACACACGGTCGGAATTTCCGACAACACGCTCCGATCAGACATTTTCCATCGGAAAATCCGACCGTGTGTGCGGGGCATTAGAGTCGTGAGAGGAACGAGCACCCCTGAGGAATAATTCTCATAGCAAAATTGAGCATCCCTATCAGGGACTTCAGCTGTCTTTTAGTACACTCCTGTGACCGGGTAAACTTGTGAATGACCAACTTAACACAGGCTAATTTGTCAGAAGGCAGGCTAGGCTGCATGACATGTGTATCCAGGAGGATGCCTAAGAAACTTATGAAATGTGCCGGGCCTTCCACTATGTGTTTGGCTATAGGCACATTGAGATTGTTGAGGACCACTCTTAGCTTGTCTGGATCTATCGGACAGGGTATGTCCGGTTGTTGGATGAGCAGAAAATCGTCCAGATAATGGATAACCTTGTGACACTGGGCCTGGTGTGACAGGATTTAAGTCAGGGACTGGGCGAAAATGTCAAACAACCACGGGCTGCTTTTAGACCCAAAGTTCAGCTTGGTGGGCAAAGTGGCGACAAAAGAGTTCCATGTCTGTGTAAGAGTCCACGGCTTACTACGCATGCACCAATGGCGCGTTGCCACAAAAGGAAATCCGTGCCAACTGAGGATGTGCCAAAGATGCCTCGGGGCGCCAACATGCACCTGCGCAGAAGACTTGATGGAAAAGGGCAGAAAAATGCCCAGGACGCGCACAGGAAGTGACCTCAACCTGATGGAAAAAGGCGGGAAAATACCCAGGAGGCGGACAGGAAGTGACATCAACCTGATGGAAAAAGGCAGGAAAATGCCCAGGAGGTGCACAGGAAGTGACCTCAAACTTCCCTATATAAGCCCAGCCCAGACACTGCCGAATTGCTGGATTATCTTTAGTTACCCCTCTGTTCCTGTGCTAGTGTGTGATCTGTTTGAACCTGTTGTGACCTGGAAACCTGTTTGACTACTCTTGATTGCTGCTTGCCTTTGACCTCGGATTTGTACTTTAACCATTCTACTTCTTTGCCCCTTTTGTACTCAGCTGCCAGATTAGAACCGATCCCGGCTTGGATCTCGACCATTCTTTTTCTGATTAACATTTTTATGCTTCGTTGACCAACTGGACTTGGCCTCGGCTTGGATCCCGGACTAAGGTTTGCACAGTGCTCCACACCCTTGGCACCCCTGCCACTCGGTGTCCCCACCAAGTCTCTGTCTCCATCTCCAGAGGCTTTAAGGACCTGAGGTGCAAGGGAGGCCTCCCCACTACTTCGGTCTCACATCAGGCATGTGGCCCTCGTGACAAAAAAAATCCAGCCATGTCTGAGACTGAGGGGAGTGCTTCCGCCTTAGAGGCCCTGTGCCAACAAGTGGCCTCTGTGTCTCAGGCCCAGAGGTCCATACAAGAGGGGTACTTTCAACTGGAAGGTCGGCTGACTCCAATGGGCAATCCCTCAGTTCTGAGCCCTGCGGAACCACCTGTTATGGCTATGGAGCAGCCCATCTCTACTCCAGCTCCTGAACCACGGGTTCCTATGCTGGAACGCTTTTCAGGGGTTCGCCACAAGTTCCGGGCTTTCAGGAAATCCTGTTGACTATACTTTACCTTACAGCCTAGGAGCTTCTCTTCAGAGGATACACAGGTCAGGTTCATAGTAGCCCTACTTACACAAGAACCTCAAGCATGGGCTCATCAGCTATTGGAAAGGGAGAGTCATATACTGCACTCACTGTCTTCTTTCTTTGATGCCATGGCAATCCTCTATGATGACCCACAACGAACCACCATGGCTGAAACAGTGTTGACCTCTCTACAACAGGGGAAATACCCTGTTGAGGACTACATAACAGAATTCCACAAGTGGGCTGCAGACACTGCATGGAACGACACTGCCTTGCGCCATCAGTTTCGCTTGGGCCTGTCTGAGCCCCTCAAAGATGAATTAGCAAGAGTGGGGCTCTCTGATACTTTGGAACCTACAATTCAGTTAGCTATCCAGCTTGATCACAGACACAGAGAACGTCGTAGTGAAGATCCAGTATGGCCCGTCCCACATGGATGCTCCCACGAGTACCCATGGCTCCACACCTGAGAATCCCTAAGACCCACGCATCAACCCCAATTCATGATGCAGAACTGATGCAACTTGGCTTAGTTTGTGCACCCCTCACACCCGAAGAGCGACAATGCCGTCGCCTGAACAATTTATGCCTGTATTGTGGTGGAGCGGGTCACTTTATTCAGGGATGTCCCATTAGGCCGAGTAAGTGGATCAAACACCCATCTGTTTCACTGTACGTTGTTAAATCCTCACATCTCACTCTCTGCCCCTCTTTGCAGATACCGGTGTCAAGTACCTGAAGGGAGACTGAAATTACGAGGTCGGCCTCTCTTGTATCTCCAGCCCAGGTCCCGCTAAGGATGGAACAGAAGAAGCCGAGGGACAGAAGGAACACGAGTGCCTGTAGATCAGGGGACTCAAACTGGCGGTCCTCCAGCTGTTGCGAAACTACAAGTCCCATCATGCCTCTGCCTGTGGCAATCATGCTTGTAACTTTCAGCCTTGCAATGCCTCATGGAACTTGTAGTTTCGCAACAGCTGGAGGGCCGCCAGTTTGAGACCCCTGCTGTAGATGAAGACACGGAAGCTTGTTGCAGGAAGTCGCAGCTGGTCACAGGACTGTAGTTGCAGACACTCGGATGGTAGTGCTGAGCCAAGCAGGACACAGGAGCAAGGTCACAAGGATAGCCGGGTTCGTTAACAGACGGGCAGCAGGGTACCAGGACATCAGGCAGAGGCAAGGTCAGATGGAAAGCCGGGATCAGGAGCCAGGGATCAGGTATAACAAGACCAGTAGCAGAGTCAAATGGAGAGCCGGGATCAGTAGCCAGAGATCAGATATAACAGAATCCAGAAGCAGGGTCAAACAGGAGCCAAGGTCAGCAACGGGTATCAGGCAGGAAAATCACAAGGTTCAGGATATCAGGAGCACAGCTGAAAGACCAGTCAGCACTGATCAGTGGTTAGGGCACCCTTTAAGTAGGCCGTCTGGCGCCAATTGGCACTAGGGATGCGCTCCTGCACGCTGGTCGCCGCGCGCGCACATGCACATAAGCGTGCACGGGTGTTTGCAGTCGCCCGTATGCGTGCGTCAGGCGATTCCCACTGGTTTCCTTACATTGCCCCCCCTTAAGGGCAGCCTCCGGATGCCCACTATGGAACTCTTCTCAGGGTGGAGCCGAAAATAGGCTTGAACCAATCGTGGAGCGTGCACATTAGAGGAAGGTTCCCATGAATTATCCTCAGGGCCATAGCCCCTCCACTTAATGAGGAACTGAGTTTGTCCCCTTCTCTTCCTGCAATCCAGGACAGCTTCAACCTCGAATTCCTCATTTCCTTCAACCAGCAGTGGAGCAGGAGTCTCAGGTTCTCGATCAGGAAAAGGATTAGCCACAGATTGTTTCAAAAGGGACACGTAAAACACCGGATGAATTCTTAGACTCTCCGGCAAACTTAACTCGAATGCAACAGCATTAATCCTCTTCTTTACAGGGAATGGGCCAATGTATCTTGGCCCTAATTTCTTAGAAGGGCAAGCCAGCTTCAGGTTTGTAGTAGATAGCCACACCATATCCCTGGGTTTCAGATCTAGATTACCTCTCCTTTTTTTATCATAGAACCTCTTGTTACTTTACATTACTTGGGATTTGGTGATAGCTTCTTGCAAGAACTGGTTGTTAGACCTCCAGAACTCCAGACAATCCTGTACTGCTGGTACCGGAAATTCTTGGGGGACATCAGGCAAGAAGGGTGGGTGAAACCCATAATTAGCAACAAAGGGTGTTTGTTTGATGGAGGAATGTATTGAATTATTGTAAGCAAACTCTGCTAACGGCAAAAGAGATGCCCAGTCGTCTTGTGCAAATGAAGAGAAACAACAGAGATATTGTTCCAGGGTCTGGTTTGTTCTCTCTGTTTGACCATTCATCTGAGGGTGATCAAGTCTGGCCACCATAAAGAGCAAAGGGCTAGCTTTGAAGTTTTATTCCGCAAGGATTTACTAAGTGACAAACCTCCCCAGGTAGTAGACAGGGAGGACTTTGGACTGGCCTTCCTCACGACTTATTCGAGTCAAAATTGGTCCATCAAGAGGATTATTAAAAAACATTGGCCAGTTATTAAAAATGATCGGGTTCTTGAACCCTTACTATCTGACAAACCACATGTTCTATTTAGGGGAGCCACCAATTTCAGACACTTATTGGCACCCAACATCTCGGTTCCACCTATACGGCCAACCTTTTTGGGGGACTTAAAAGGCTTCTCCCCCTGTAGGAGATGTAAAGTCTGTAGGGTTAATGCATTATTTGACAGAAGACTGACGGAGTTTACATCCAGCGGCACTGGTGCTACATATTCCATCAAGTCACTTATCACATGCACCACGAAATGTGTTGTATACCTCCTTAGGTGTCCATGTGGCTTGGAGTATGTGGGACGAACTGTTAGGAAATTGAATGTTAGGTTGGGTGAGCACATCACCAACATAAAGCAAGGTTTCGACAAGCACAGTGTCTCTAGACACTACGATCTTGTGCATAACAGGGACCCCAAGGGAACTGTTTTTATTGGCATAGAGAAATATGTTCCCCATTGGCGTGGCAGTAATGATAGGAGAACCATCTCTAGATCCGAAACAAATTGGATCTATAGGCTTGGTTCTCATGCCCCCAATGGTTTGAACATTGAGTGGGACATCAACTGTTTTATCAATAATAGTTGATGTCCCCCTCAGCAATATATTTCAGTTTTTATTTTTAGTTTTAGTTTTTTTGGTCATATTTTCTATTCTTATTTGTGTTAATTTCTCCACATATTTATATTTTCTCTTTTTTCTTGATTGTGGTGTATCACAGCTGTTGGTGTAATCTAACAGCTGTTATGGTAAACTAACTTTACATCACAATTTTTTTTCTGTATTTATTGGTATGAGGGATATTTAGCCTCAATCCTTATGGTTTTTGTATTATTCTGCATCTTTAGGCATTTTTCAATTTTGCCACTAGATGGCATTGTCTGTATCACATTTTTCCCTTGCACATTACCTGTGTTATTCTTCCCATACTAGAGGAGTATTTTGCATACTTAATTTATGGGCGTCCCATGTTTGGTTTATGTGGGCTGTGTGCAATAACTCTGTGTAACCAATCAGCATTAGCCTTGTTTTAGATCAGCCAACGATTGCGCTGCATTGCTTGGGCTTATAAGGCGCATGCGCGGTTGCGTACCCCTGATGACATCAGTTGTGACGAAACGGCCGTAGGGTCACAATGTGAACTCGCATCGCGCATGCGCAAACTCATTTTAAACGGTGCTGAAGCCTTTTTATCCTTGCTGGATTTTTTCTGTTGTTTTACATTATCTGTGCAATTTTATGCAGAAATTGTCTGCTATTTTTAATAATAAATAAATTTGGCACTCTACACTATGGGAGTTTCCTCCTCTCTTTGATATGGTCTATCCCCGCTGGAGTGCTTGCTGAGTTATCCTGTCACCACGCTCTCCTGAGCGTTCCCTGCTGCCATTATGGAGAGATCCGGAAAGGAGGAAGGACATCCGAGGACCACCAGCTGGTACCCTGCCGTGATTTCTGTGGTAATCTACTAAGCCTGTATTGACCCCCCTGAGTAAGGGCGGTCGCAGGCTTTCTGGTAAGCCTCCATCTTTTTCACTTGGTGACGAGCAGCACTATTAAGTTGGAGTATCGCATTTGGAATTTTGGGAACATTTATTTGTAATAAGTGTTGGTATTTCATGATTTTTCATCACTTTTTATACTATTTCACTAGTTTTTTTTTAATTTATTTTGATAGCACTAATATTCATTTGTCCAGTGCTGCACTTTATTTATTCATATATATATTTTATATATTATTCATTTTATATATAATGTGAACGTATTTAACCACACATTTATCCATTTTGTAATTGGTCCAGCGCTGCACTGTCTTTTTTTTTAATGCTTTTTCTATGTGCCCTTGTATTGGGGTTATAGCGCTTAGCTGCAGGACCTCCTTCACGGCTTTTTTTTACTTATCACTATTTTTTTGCTTAGCACCTAGCGCAATTCTTTTTTCTTTTACTAGTAAAATCACAAGGTTCAGGATATCAGGAGCACAGCTGAAAGACCAGTCAGCACTGATCAGTGGTTAGGGCACCCTTTAAGTAGGCCATCTGGCGCCAATTGGCACTAGGGACGCACTCCTGCGCGTGCATGCTGGTCGCAGCGCACTCGCATGTGCATAAGTGCGCATGGGTGTTTGCAGTCACCCGTATGTGCGCACATGCACGCAAGCGCACACCAGGCGATTTCCAGTGCTTTCCTTACAACAGGGAAGGATAATCAGAGTAACAGCCATTAATGACTCTGGGGCTTGCAGCTGCTTTATTGATATCCACTTCTCCAAAAAGTATGGAATCCCACTATGCAAGAAGCCCCAGCCATTTACCATTCATCTGGCAGATAACTCCACACCAACCTCGGGTCCCATAACCCATGAGACCACCTTCATATTGGGCACCACCAAAGCAGACCATCTGGAATATCTTCGGCTGGACGTGATTTCTTCCCTCATTTTTCCAGTTATATTGGGGTTACTGTGGCTTTGACAGCACCAGCCACAGATTGATTGGTCCTCTGGTTCAACCCCTTTCCACAGATGACAACACTCTTCTCCCCCAGGTTTACAGAGACTTCCTGGACGTCTTCGAGAAAAAGGTGGCTGAATCCCTGCCGCCTCATCGGCCGTATGATTGCCTCATTGAGCTTCTTCCTGGTTCTGCAATACCATTTGGGAGGATCTTCCCACTCTCTGAGCCTGAACTAGAAGTCCTCCGAAAATACATTTATGACAATCTTAGGAAAGGGTTCATCCGGCCCTCTACCTCTCCTGCTGGCGCTGGACTCTTCTTTGTAGAAAACAAGGACCATTCTTTAAGACCATGTATCAACTACAGAGAATTAAACAGTATCACAATCAAGAATCAATACCGGTTGCCTCTAGTCCCTGAGCTCATTCAGAGGTTCCGCACCGCTAAGGTCTTCTCAAAATTGGACCTACGGGGGGCCTACAATTTAATACGGATAAGAGAGGGCGATGAATGGAAAACCGCCTTTCGTACTAGGTTTGGCCATTTTAAATATTTGGTCGTGCCATTTGGGCTGTGTAACGCCCCAGTAACTTTCCAACACTTGGTGAACGACATCTTTCGGGATTTTCTTGACCTCTTTATAATAGTGTACTTAGATGACATCCTTGTTTTTTCACCTTCCCTCGAGGCACATCAGATCCACATGCAAAAAGTCCTTTTTCACCTCCGAGCCCATAAACTCTACGCCAAGCTTGAAAAATGTGATTTAGAGAAAGATACCATACAATTCCTTGGCCTCATTATTTCGACTTCTGGCATCTCCATGGACCCCAAGAAGGTAACTGCAGTTCTTGAATGGCCAGTACCCTCGGACTGTAAGTGTGTCCAGAGGTTCGAGGGATTCGCCAATTTTTATAGAAGATTCATCAAAGGCTTCTCCTCAATAATTTCACCTATCACACAACTCACCAAGCAAAATAGCCGTTTTCTGTGGTCGCCCTCAGCACAAACAGCTTTCGACAAACTCAAGAAGCAATTCACCTCTGCCCCGGTCCTTCGTCATAACGACTCAGCCCTGCCTTACATTTTGGAGGTTGATGCTTCAGAGATTGCACTTGGGGCAGTACTTTCTCAGCGCCACGAAACCACAGCCATTTTGCATCCAGTTGCCTTCTTTTCCAGGAAGTTGTCCCCAGCCGAAAGGAACTATGATGTAGGGGACCAAGAACTCCTTGCTATTAAACTGGTCATGGAAGAATGGCGATATCTATTAGAAGGAGCCTCGCCCCCTATACTTGTCTACACTGATCATAGGAATTTGGAATACCTCCGTACAACTAAACGTCTCAGACCTAGACAAGCCAGATGGGCTTTCTTCTTCACCCGATTTCAAATGCATATCACATACCATCCGGGATCCAAGAATTGTAAACCTGATGCTCTATCCCGCATGTATCCCACATCAGATAACTCGCCAACAACGGACGCGATACTCCCTGCCTATAATTTCTTCCTATTTACGGATGACCTCTTGTCCAGGATTAAACTGTCCTCCTCTCTAGACCAATTGCCCTCAGGAGAACATCTGCAAGAAAAGGACGGACTTTTCTTCCATGACCATGCTGTGTTTGTGCCCCTTCAACTGAGAGTTCCTGTGCTCAAACTCTGCCATGACAGCAAGATAGCAGAGCATTTCGGGGTGACCAAAACCACTGATCTGCTTTTGCAAACCTTTTGGTGGCCTACCCTCAAGGCAGACTGCCACGCTTACGTCAATTCCTGCCCGGTATGTAATCACAGCAAAACGGAAAATAATAAATCATGGGGTCGCCTACGCATGGATTACATATTGGAGCTACCACCCTCTGATGGGTTTACATCCATGTTTGTTGTTGTGGACCGCCTTACAAAAATGGCTCATTTTATTCCTATGATTGGCACTCCTTCCGCCCCAGAAACAGAAAATGCCCAGGACGCGCACAGGAAGTGACCTCAACCTGATGGAAAAAGGCAGGAAAATACCCAGGAGGCGCACAGGAAGTGACACCAACCTGATGGAAAAAGGCGGGAAAATGCCCAGGAGGCGCACAGGAATTGACCTCAAACTTCCCTATATAAGCTCAGCCCAGACATTGCCAAATTGCTGGATTATCTTCAGTCCCCCCTTGTTCCTGTTCTAGTGTGTGATCTGTCTGAACCTGTTGTGACCTGTAAACCTGTTTGACTACTCTTGATTGCTGCTTGCCTTTGACCTCGGATTTGTACCTTAACCATTCTACTTCTTTGCCCCTTTTGTACTCAGCTGCCAGATTCGAACCAACCTCGGCTTGGATCTTGACCATTCTTCTTCTGATTAACCCTTTTATGCTTCGTTGCCCAACTGGACTTAACCTCGGCTCGGATCAAATGCACAGAAGAGGTCCACAAAGGCCCTAATGATGTGGTAATGAGCTGATGAGCTGGTGTTGGTGGAAGTGCCAGATGGCATAGCAATAAATGAAGTGATTTTAGTCACATGTCCAAATGTTATTTTATGTGATGATGGTCAGGAGTCAGGACAGTTGTAGGCAGAGGATCTCATGTCAGTGGAGTTGGTGTATAGTAAAGCTGCCATAGACAACCACCCCGCTGGGTGTAGTTCCTCTCCAGACACTGCCCTGCCGAACATGGGTGAAATGAACTATAACAATTGCATTGATATTTCTGACCATGATGCAAAATGCAGTGCATTGGCAATTTTTGATGGTTTGGTTACCATGGGTGACAACAAAAATAATGGCAGACCTGATGGTCAAGGTGATGCGGTTGCTGCTAATCCTAAAAGATGTGTGGGGATGAATGGTATGACTGACACAGAAGAGGTAAAAGGTACAGCAGAATTGGGCCTACTACAGGTTCAGGAGGGTAATTCTGGGGAAGATTTGCGAAGGTTTGAGGAATTTCTAAGGTCTTAGAAGGATCGTGGTAAACACTGGTTGGAGGGAAATGGCCCAAAGCTCAGCATGGTGTCACATAACTTAAAAACCTGAGAGTGGCAAAACAGTCAGGATGTCCTTCAGAGGGAGACTATGATGAGGCTGCAGTCATATAAGGATGTAAGTGATGAAACTGACAAAATGAAGCATGCAGTGTACATGAGGAAACAAGTGACGCTAAGTTTGGACAGTAAGAGGGTGCCCATACATAGAGCGCAGAGAGGGACCAGTGTCACCCCAATAAAAGAGCCCCCCCTTATCACTAAACCAGTGTTCAAAAAATTTGGTTCCTTCTAAATTAAGTAAAGAGAAAAGGATTGGTCTAGTGGAAATTGAGCGAGCACTTTATAACTTTAATGATATCCGACCCTTAAAGCTCAGATGTCCGCCTCATGTTAAAAAAGGTACTAAGATTAGTAAACTCCCTACTGGCAAGGTGGCTAGTGTAGGTCCAAGGGAAATAGAAAGACGTCGCTTTTTGAAGTGCGCACATGAAAAGGCATGGCAGTGTCTTTGTAGAGCCCGAATAGATGTAGCAGGGTGGCATGGAGAAAGTCACCTGATGGGACAGGATTTGGCCAATGTTGGTGGTAGCTTGCAGGGTCATGCCAAAGTGAGTAGGTTGTACTGGTGTGTTCTGCTCTCTGGGTCAAAATAAAGGGGGGGATATGTGGTAGTGTGGTACCCCACCAGTGTATGGATGCAGGATTCTCAACCAGGCAGGTTGAGGAGCTCCAGTGTATTTGCCTATTTGGGAGGAAACTGGCTTTTCAGTTTCCTCATTATTTAGTAAAGTCCACTTTGGGACCTGGAGCCCGGGGATTTCTTGGAGAGATCTGGGTGGGATGAAATCCCCAGTCCTGGATTTGGATTTTGAGACTCACCAGCACACTGACTTGTCAGGTGTGCGCTGGCTTATTTGTAGACACGTGACCATGGTTCTGGGCTCCACCCTCCCGAGGAGTCCAGGCTTGCAAGGGAGAACCCAGAGAGTGCAGGTGTGCACTGGAGTAGCCCGAGAGTGCAAGCTGCACTGTGAAAGCCAGAGACCCAAGTCTCCGGTCGCTGACAGGAGTCAGGACGGCTCCATGTGATAGCCTGAACAGTGGTGCTGCTGCTGCAGAGAGCCAGGCGGCTTGGTATTTTTGTTTGCAATGTTGCATGTGTGAAAGTGCACTTGAAACTGCACTGAGAGTGCACTTGTAGTGCAAAGTGGATTTGCCTTTAGTAAAAAACCCCCATTTCAGTGTAAACACCAACTTAGTCAAAAAAATTATATTGAGCATTGAAAGATGACGCCGCACATTGTGGCGTCACAAACGTTTTAGTCTGTGCACATTCACATGTGCGTTAGAAAAGGGTTTTTGAACAAATCAACATATTTTAGTAATAACAGTGTTGTTTTTGACAGTACAAATAGCCTTTTTTGTGTTAAAACAGGCATGTTTAAAACCATAAAACAATACACAACTGAGGAACTTACAAAGTTCAACTTTGACAAAGTGAAGGCAATATCAGACATTAATATGTTCAAACTGTGTTGCCTTCATCAGATGAGGTGATGTCACCCCTGTGAAAGCCAAATTTTGAAGATGCACACAAATTGAGAGTCAGAATGGGGATTTTCCTCCTGATCCCATGTCTAATGTCAACATGTGCTAGCCCCCATCATGGGTGATCAATGGACATGTTTCGGGGGTGCAACCCCTTCCTCTCATCTACTTTAGTTGCAAGGAAGATGTTGCACCCCCAAAACGCGTACCTTGATATCCCGTGATGGCAGATAGCACATGCTGACACACTGGCGTTGATTTACTAAAGGCAAATCCGCTTTGCACTACAAGTGCAATCCAAGTGCACTTGGAAGTGCAGTCGCTCTAGATCTGAGGGGAAGATCTTAAATGAGAGGAAGCTCTGCTGATTTTATCATCCAATCATGTACAAGCAAAAATGCTGTTTTTTATTTTCCTTGCATGTCTCCCTCAGATCTACAGCGACTGCACTTCCAAGTGCACTTCCAAGTTGTCAAGGGATGTTATACACAACATCCAATGCAGGTGATCAGATCGCTGGGCTGCACCAAGGAATCAGGGACAAACGAGTAAATAAAGAAAGTATGTTTATTGTCAATGATAAAGATACACGTGAAAACAAGACAGCAAACCAAAACAAGTAAATGGTGAAAACACAGCAAAACCCCAAAACCCACCTAACTATCTATCTAACTAATATAATACACAAGCAAGGAAACCAACATGAAATAAGAAATAAGGCATGGGCCAAAGCGACAAGGGAACAGAAAACAGGAATAATGAAGCAGACCAAGGAGCAGGGAACAGGAAACAGGGTTCAAGGTCAGGATACACAAACGGGGTTCAGGAACAAACAGGAACAGGCTGGAACAAGAGCAGGTACTGGCAGGGACAAGGGCTTAGCAGAGGAATACTGAAGCACTGGAGGTTAGTTCAGGGCAGGTTTATATAGTCCAGCAAAACCATGACAGGTGTGCTTGATGGCAAGTCTGCAGTCCAGGCAGGGAGACCCCCGCTGGTGGCCACTGGAATTACACCCTTTTGGTGCTGAATGTAATAGTGCCACCAGCAGGAGAAACCGGAGATGACACCGTTCCTGACACAAGTGCACTTGCAGTGCAAAGTGGATTTGCCTTTAGTAAATCAACCCCACTGTGTGCATCTTCAAAATTTGGCTTTCTAACAAAATATTTAAAATGTGTGAAAATAATAAAAATCAAAACAAACTAGAAGAATTTTGGGGTGTTTTAAATTCTGCCTAAAACATCAATGATGTTTTTGAGTCTCTTTTCCACATCATTGATGTCTTCCTTGATCTGTAAATCACGATTGCACACCATGATCTCCCCGATGAGAACGTGTGCACTTGCACTTGTGAAATGAGATTCTTCTTCCACAATATCGACATCACCTAAAATAAAAAAAACACACCATGTATTAGACATATGCAGGCATCCATCTATTACCTGAAGCTGTGGTCTCAGACACTCACCTGTTGTGGTCACTATTTCGCCCACTTCATAAACCTTTCCTTTCTCCACATCTTCTAGTTATGGTGTGGGGATTTGCTTTTCTTTAGGAGGTGGGGGGTCCCTGGTGTCCTCAGATGTCCTGAGTCTTTTCTCCCCTATGTGGATAAAAAAAAGGTATACTTAGCCCACAGATGTTTGAGGTGAGAAATAATATGAAACATTGCTTGGAAGTGTCATACAACTGTCTTTTTTGGCAGAGATACAAGCTGAAGACATTATTTTTTTCCCTTTATAAAGCTGGAATACTTACCTTTTTTGTACAATTTTCACACATGGAGACACCCCCTAGTTTTCACTGGAGCACCTGTGTGGGACACCCTAAAAAGTTTGTTCTGGTGTCCCACACTAGTGCTCCTGCGTCCAGATGTGTAAACAGCTGCTGAGTGTCCTCTCCTTACACTGAATCAAGTTTACATTTCATTCTAGTACAAACCCATCTAGACAACAATGTCATAAACTTCTTTTAATCCAAATAGGTCTGAACAAATGTAGTTAACCTGGATCTGCCAAAAACATCATATTAGTGGGCGAACGAACGATGTTTACTATGAACGATTACTGTGCCCACTAACCTGAAAGTTGCCATTTTAAACTGTATAACAGTAAATAAAAACAAATGGAGCAGCATGCAAGTAATATTAATAATAGGAAAACCCGACAACTACTTACTTTTTTGAAGAACTCTCTTGATCTTTCTGTACTGATTGTGCTCCCTCAATTTCAGGTCTGACCAGCGTTTCCTCAATTGATCCTTGGATCGCCGTACCCCAAAATTCATGTGCAGACTTTTCATAAATTTAGTCATGATCTTGGCCTTTCTCACATTTGGGTTTGGGTAAGGTCCATGCTTCTCATCATAGTTAGCCCCTCTTCAAGATGTCCACCATCTTCACCATCTCTATAAAGGATATATTTAAGGTCTTAAATCTCCTCCGGGATCGGAACGTTCGTGACTCCGGCCTTTCGTCGCTGCTGCTGTCTGCATACACTTGTTGGTGAGTTGAGCTATGGAATTGTTTTTGTCTTACATGTATATGGCCCTCTATGTGCTCCTTGCTGTGAAGGCCAGTTATAGGTGGGGGCAGTGGCCAGTTTTTTGTTACTGTTCGTATACATGGCCCGGGGACACACTGGGCACCTTCGCTGCCATTGTGCTCTTGCTGGGTGTCCAGTGTGCTCCTGTTCCTTTAAGGGGGCCTGGGCTGCCTCCAGGCTCACCTGCCCCACATCTATCCATTCCATGCATGTGCTTCCACTGTGGAGACACTTAAAAATTTGTAGTGTTAGGACTGCAAGCAACAAAGGGCGAGGACGAGGCCTTGCAGCTTTCACATGTGTTTGCAAATGTGTGTTAACTAAACCCCTGCTTTTAACAGACAGTTAGACAGGTTAATTTGGTTGGTCAGCAGACTGGTTGGTGAGTTGAGCTATGGAATTGTTTTTGTCTTACCTGCATACACTTGCTCTTTCTCCGCCATGTGTTCTCCCACTGCACCGAAAGACAAGGGGCGGGGAATAGACTAGAAAGAACGTCAGGGACGGGCGGAGTTTCACGCATGTGCAGTGTATATAAAGCGTAACACGCGTGCGTCATACATATGATCTGTGAGCGGAGGAAGGTGTAGCGGAATCGCCGATCATTCTAACGAAGGTACAAGTTTAACTTGGTGCATCAGTGGCCTATACTGCTTCTAGATTGAGGCCTATATTGGGACAAGATTAGGAGAGTTTAGCCTGACATTGGGGTTTGCCTTGTGTTTTGTCTTGCAGAGAAAATAGATCTATTCAATGATGAGGACTTTATCCCCATATTCCTTGATATGTACAGGGAGCTGCCCTGTCTGTGGCAGGCAAACCACCCCTTTTCTAACAATAAACCAAAGAGGAAGGCAGCGCTGGATCAATTGCTGGAATTTGTGAAGCCGGTGATCCCCACGGCAGACATCCCCTATTTGAAGGCCCTAATTGGTGGCACGAGGAGCTCTTATAATAGGGAGCGCAAGAAGGTCAAGGATTCCCAGAGATCAAGAGTTGCAGCAGATGACATTTATGTACCCAGGCTGTGGTACTATGACAGACTGCATTTTCTGGCAGGCCAGACTGAACCCAGTCCAGCACTCTCCAATCTTCCTTCAAGACTTCCTTCTACCTCAGCTGAGGCTTCCGACGTCCAACCTGGGCCTTACAGCCAGGAAGAAGTGGAGCCAGCTTGAGCCAGGTATAGCATTGTTCAACATATTTCTAGTCAAATCATTAATGATGTTAACTAGATGTTATTATTGATCAGTAATTTCTGATTTTACAAAGTGTTTTACATATCAATAGACAGTAGTGGTCACATATGATTGGGACAAGAATGAAAAATGCTGGGATCAGAATCATAGTCTTTTCTATTTATTAACATTTAATTTGCAACAGTCATGAGCTGAAAATTGTGTGTGTTTGATGAACCAAAAACTAAAACGATGTCCCTTTTTCATACACAGGAAAGTCTCAGCCAGGAGGAGCCCATGGAAAGTGGCAGCCAGGAGGTGGCGGGGGTAAGTGGCAGCCAGGAGGTGGCCGGGCCCAGTAGCCTGCCTGAATCCCAGGTCCCCCCCCCCCCTCCACCTTCCAAAAAAAAGTCCCAGGAAAAGAAGCAACTTGGAGGAGGCAGCACTTGGCCTATTTCGGCAGGCTACTGCGGCCCTCAAAACCCCCCCTAATAATCAAGACGACTATGCCTACATGGCAGCCTGCAAAATGCAGAAAATGGAGGAGGGCCAACGCCTCCTATGTAAGGAAGCTATGTTACAAGCCCTAAGTAAGGGGTTGAGGGGCAAACTCACAAGCCAAAGCCACGTTTGTGAGTTCAACCATGGTCCTCCTCCTCCACCTCCTGCCACAACTACAACACCAGAGCCACAGCCTGGAAGCAAGCGTGGAAGGTAGAGTGGAAGGAAGACAAGAAAGTGATGGCCTGGGTTCAGTCTGGTCTGACAAATGACGCAGGCTGTGGTAAGACCACAGCCTGGGGACAGATATGTCATCTGCTGCTGTTCCTGATCTCTTGTAGTCCTGGACTGGATTGTGCTCACTATTATAAGGACGCCTCAGGCCACCAATTTTGACTGTAAAATAATTGATGTCTGCCCTGGGGTACAAAGGCTTTGCAAATTTCACCAGTATCTCCAACGTTGCCTTACTCTTTATTTTGTTATGACCCATATTAAACGGCTATTTATTTTTCACAAATACTTGCCTATGTGTTTTACTTCAAAAAGGACAGTTTGTTTGTGAGTAGGCAGGTACATTTCAAAAATACAATGTCAAATTAACAAGGGACACCAACACCAACCTCCTTGAGGTTAAAAAATACAAGATAATAGTGGTGTTGTGGTAACTTGACACAAAACGAAGGAAAAAATTATGAAGATCACTATAAAAAAAAACAAAATAGGAGATCTGGATAAAAAAAAAAAAAATATTCATGAGAGCACGAGAAATAATAAAGAAATCAGGTTGTCAGAACTCTGTGTGAATATCAGCAGCAAAACAACTTCATTACTCTAGTATTATAAAGAAGAATGCGCTGCATTAAAAGATTTTAAAATTTGCAGCGTGACGAATGTGCTATCTCCATTACGAACGCTAGTTTTACCAGACCGAGCGCTTCCGTCTCGTAATTGATTCAAAGCACGCGTGGAACTTTGTGCGTCGGAATTGTGTACACACAATCAGAATTTACGAGAACGGATTTTGTTGTCGGAAAATTTGAGATCCAGATCTCAAATTTGGTTTGTCGGAAATTCTGATGGAAAATGTCCGATGGAGCCTACACACGGTCGGAATTTCCGACAACAAGCTCCCATCAAACATTTGTTGTCGAAAAAACCGACGGTGTGTACGCGGCATTAGAACCTTAATGTTCTGCAAAGTACTTATCAAAATATTATCAATTAGATGGTACTGAGTTATAAACACAGACTGTCTTGTACCCCATTTACACTAAAATTTCTGAAATTCCGGAAGATATATTCAGCCTGGATGAACAATCCTCGCACAGCCAGAGATGTTAACATAGACATGTCATGTAATTTTTATTTGGATTGCTGTTTTTGACTACCTACAGAACATTTTTGCAAATACACTTACCCTGAGGATAAAGGACCACATCCTATTGTTTTGGGTTATCTTTCAGGGGCTAAGGCAACGCTGTATCTTGGCCTAGGCCGACAAAATATTTTTTTAATTGTAACACACGATACGTCATATACATTGTTACATGCAAGTCTTGCAATGTACAATATATTGGACGCACAACAAGACGACTTAGCTCCTCCTTTGCACTTCCAAGTATTCAGATCACCGAAAATGGCGATTCTGAATACTGTATATTTTTTAAAATCCGGCACCATTGGCAGACGAGTAAACTGGAACGTGACGTTGTTTCCGTGTTTACATTCAGGAGACTGTGGCTAGACGCTGGAAGTGCCGGATTGTGGATCAGGTCTCCTGGTGGGACGGAAGCCCGGTCAGAGCAGCGGGAGGCGGCGGGAGGGCGGGATGTCCCCTCCCGCTCCCTCCCGCTTTAACCACATCAGTTGTTATCCCTGGAAAGCCGATCGCCCGCTCTAAAAAACGGTGCCACTGCGGGCATCATCCCGGTATAACCCCTGAAAGCCAAGGCCGCATATGTGCGTACGCTCGGCACGAAGGGGTTAAAACAGCCTGCTTAGTGTATGCTACTTTTGTTGTGAACAAGCAAGCTATCGCTTGTGAAATGCGTCAACTGCTTGTCCTGTGTTTGTCTGATACACTTGTGACAATAAAGGTACATCAAGCAAGTTTTTTGGAAATTTCACAGTGCGACCATTTCTTTGTTTTATTCTGCATGGAGATTAGGGGCCAGGCGCATGGATTACGGGGGCGGCGCCCCTGCTCCCCTAATGAGCGGCCGCCACTGATCACAGCGGACCTCTCACCTGAGTTCTCAGCTACAGAGAGACAGATGCCATGTCGGGAGGCTGAAACTGTCTGGGGGAGAAAGTCAGTTGATGGACGCGGGCCAGTAGAGTAAAGGGGGAGGGGCTCTCCACTGTGTGAGGAGACCCCATGTCGGGAGAGGTGCAGTGGAGACATGTGAAGGGAGCCAGGCAGGCTGTAAGTACCCAGGCTGAAAGGAAAACCACACCAGTTGAGTGGAAATTGCAGGACAACTACCTAGCTGCCACGGGGCTTCTAATCTGGGTAGTAGGAATGGTGCAGATGCAAGGGAGACTGAGATGGTCAGCTACACTTAGGAGGTAGGTAGTAAGACTTTCCTGCACACCTTCGGGTGGTCACAATCTAAAATATATATATACTGTATATACTAGAAACCCCTTGAGTGCTTTCAAGCTTGCAGTGATGCATATGGCAGTTAAATATCAGGAAATCTTCTTATTTATTTGCCTTTGGCAGAGGAGTTGCTATATATTATAGTGACTTACCATAGATATCAGCTACTGATAATCTATATAGGAGGTAGGTGTTAATGTTTATACAGTAGCTGACTAGGTTATATAGCATGGGGTACCCAAGGTAGAAGGAACACTTGCATGGCACTTACCTAGCTGCCAAAGGGCTTTTAATCTAGGGCTGGTGCAGACACAAGGGACACTGACATGGTCACCTATACCTGGCAGGTAGGTAGTAGGGCTCTCCTGCAATCCTTTGCTTGTACATATTAAGGAATCTTATTTTTTTTCTGTTAATAGCTGATGAGAAAAATAAATAAAAGGATTTATTTGTTCCTGCCCCCAATCCTTCCTTCGCTCAATGCCTGGACCACATACCTTTATCACTGTTTTTATCACTACTTTTTGCCATCCCTGTCTAATTGCAGAGATTTCTTTTCATTTCCTGCCCCATAGCCAAACAGGAAGTGAGAGGCCTTTAGAACTAGTGTCCCCACTGGAAAATTTCAGGGCAGGGAAGGGGTGTGGCCTTGACAGGAAGCGGTGGGTCATATTTAAATTAGGGGGTGATAGAGTTTAGTCAGGTCTAGGGAAGCACAAAACCTAAATACACCACTGGGCTAAGGTCACTGTGACCTCTCTCTCTCTGTACATTTATAATGTTATACATTTAAAATGTTATACAAAGCTGCCATCCTAATGCGGAACTTCACCCAAAAGGGGAAATTCCGCTACTTCCAGTACAGTATTTGTAGCTGCTGACTTTTATTTTTTTTCAGGGAGACCGGAGCTCCTCTTTAAGGCCTAATAAAGCATATGCTTCTCTTTACCCTTAACTTTTTACTTTAAAGTGTTACTGTTAAAAAAATAAAAAATGCCTCCCCCACATCAGTAAATTTAATTACTAGGGCCTCAAAAGTTTAGCTTAGTTGTTGAACTGTTGTGGCCTATGCAGCACCAGGCATGGCTTTCCTCAAAAGTAAAACCAGGTGCTGTATTGTACCATCATGAATTAAAAAGTGCACTTCTAAACAATATAATATAACAAACTCTACATAAAAAATCAGAAAGAAAAAAAAAACACAAGTGAAAAAAACATATGTGCTTATCCATACACAATCTGTGCCCAATATCTTGTGATAATACAATATATAGCAAATTCTTCTGTGTAAGAGATGCATTCAAATGTATTAAAAAAACAATTTAAAAAGGGATGGTGAGAATGTCTATACACAAATCAATCTGCTTCCAGTTTCAGTTGGTGCAGTTTGGGACTCATGAGTTTGATGGTCCCATTTTTGTCATCACATGTTTCAATGCAAATTTACTTGACATAAATAAAGCTTAATTTTGTGCCTCCTGGGCATGGTGAACCCATGTCTTATACATGGTGAGAAACATGGCTTGGAGACGTTGAAATTGGCATAGATTCATAGCAGACATGGTTGCTCTTCTTTACTTGGTTTTAAAAGGCTTGCCATCTGTGTCTTATTAGTGAGATTTCCCTTCATTTACTGCACTGAGACTAAACATAAAAGTGAGAGGATATCTTTCTAATGTGAGGGATATCCCCTTTTAGACAGTTGTTTTAGACAGTTGTCCCTGGAACAAGTGTTCCTGCTCAAATATTTTCCATCCTGAACTGGGGGTAATGATATTGGTAATGAGCTTTGGTTCAGTCTGGAGGGGATGCTCGTGACCCAATACTGCCACATGGTCATATTAGGTCAATGATATTATGAGCGTCCCCTCTTCTTTGTGCATGTGCAGCTGTGGGGCAGGCATCCCCTGCCTGCATCTGATTTGCCAGGCACTGACATCTTTCTTTCGTGTTCAGCCGGGCATGAGTTTGGACTGAACCCAAACAGAAATAAAAAACGTAGGGTTCTTTCACATGGGCGGTCCGCTTTGCTTTGCTTTGGTTAGCGGGGGATCGATTCGCTGATCCCCACTGATCAGGAGGATGATAGGTCAGTCTCCTCTCACTGTGCTGATTACAGTGGGGTGATCAGGTAAAAACAGACCGCCTGTCCGTTTTCATTCGATCCCATCTGATCCGATTCCACCAGACGGATGGAAAATAGGGTCACCATTCATCTGGATTTCACAGACAGGATCGGATAGCAGCAGGTGTCAGTGGACATGTCACCGCTGACATCCGCTGCCCCAATGGAGTAAATGGCGGCTCCGATCAGGTCCGCCTGAAAAACTGATAGGTGGACCTGATTGGAAAACGCCCGTGTGAAAGGGGCCTTATTATTTTCAATGTATTCACATCTAAAAAAGTATGGAAAATGCTAAACTAAAGAGCATCACTTTTATTAATTAATAAAGCAGTTAAACTGGTTACAGCAGCTCACTGCAAGTGTGGTTAACCGCATTATATTTGTTCACATTCGCAGACTCACATATTTCTGTCTATGTAGAGGAAAGGGGAGAGTCCTGGAGGAATCATGGGTGGAAAATAATAGCCATCAACTGATTGTTCCCCTGAGCAGGCTCAGCCATCAACATCGGGAAAAGCCTCTAACGTCAGTAGGCACCTTTGCAAACCATATTAAAAGTATTAAGTAGCTTTTTTAAACTTTTAAAGCACCCTTTAGCTTTACTGAAGCCTGCTAAATGCTTGTTTAGGGATGGCCAAACATTATAATCTGATTACCCAATACTAGTACCATGGTCTGCTTGCATTTGAGATTAGAGTGAAGCGCTTCTGAGAACATTCACAGGGACGTCCAGATTACTTCTATCTTTCATCAAAGTTTGTTGTGTTACTATTGACCTATATGGACAAATGTCCTCTTTCTGTAATGACAAGGCATATAGAACAGTATTGTATGCATTTTATCATGACCAGAGTTGAGTTTTATCAAATCTTTAAAAAAAAAAAAAAAAACACATTTATAAAGCCCAGCTAGGCTCCTTGCTCTTGCCGTAAAGTCGGCGGCATGAGCATTCAGTGTAAAATACGTCTGTTGTTGTGGTTCCTGAGGGTCACAGTTGCAGCGCACTTTTAGCCCATAGGACTGCATTACAGGAAATGAGGTGTGCGCAATATTTTACATTCTGAAAAAATACCTCTGTGGGTGCACTGCCTGTGCTGGCAGTTACATGTGCATGGGGTTTACTGTATTCAGTCCTATAGGCTAAAACATGGAGCAACTGTGGCTCCCAGGCACCACAACAGATTTTACACAGTATGCTCATATGCTTGACTTTACGGCCGTGTGCAAGAAACCTAACTGGACTTTATCAAAGTATTTACAATAAAAACATGGAGCAGCTTTCTTGAAGACAAACTCTGGGCATAGTAAACAGCGTACAATACTGCTCTTTAACCATTTCAATACAGGACACTTTTACCCCCTTCCTTCCCAGGCCAATTTTCAGCTTTCAGCACTGTCATACTTTCAATGACAATTACCCAGTCATGCAACACTGTACTCAAATTACATTTTTATCATTTTTGAGACAGAGTTTTCTTTAGCTGGTATTTAACCACCACTGAGTTTTTTTTATTTTTTGCTATATAAATGAAAAAAAATACCACAAATTTTGAAAACACATTTTCTTAGTTTCTGTTATAAAATTTCGTAAATAAAAAATCTTTCTTTATTCAGGCCAAAATGTATTCTGTTCCATTTCTTTGGTAAAAAATAACCCAAATCATTGTATATTTTTTAGTCTGTGTGAAAGTTACAAGTCTACAAACTATGGTACAGTATATATATTTTAACAAATATTGATCAGTACTGACTACCTATTTCATTTAAAGTTGTTATTTTACTCTCACAATTTTTTCTTTGAAAATGAAGAAATTAAATAAAATGAATGTAGGGGAATACCACGTGTGAGACTTTTTCACTGCCCAGATGCATAGTGGGGCCAAAAATCCAAGGAGCACATTTGGACCTTCAAGGAGCATAAATTATGCATCTAATTTCCTGACTACCTATCACATTTTGGAGTCCCTGGCCTGACAGGGCTTATTATAACCCTCTTTAATGGTTAGTACACACCATGAGATTATTGGACAAATGTAGTAAAGGTAGTAAACTCTGGAATTAAAGAAAAAAATCTCCCGCAAGGCAATGGCATAATCTGGTAGTATGCATCTTACCTTAAAACAAAGCCCTCCAGCGGCACACTGTTACCGCTGACAGGGCTTCCATCTTCACCCGATCTTCCTTCTGGGTTTGTGGTCTCCGGCCATATGAATGGCCAAGCTGCGATAATGTCACCACCTCATCCCTTTAAAACACATATTAATTACACAGGTTCTGGGGCAAATTTAATTCAGGTAAGGCACTAGGTGAATTTAATTACCACCTTAATCAGCCACAGAACCTGTGTAATTAATATGTGTTCGGTTTTAAAGGGATGAGGTGGCAAATCTACGTGAAGGGCACTGGAGTGATAGCAGCAACACAGGTCTCTGAAGGGACGGCAGGAGCGCATGCTCTGGTGACGTCTTCGGCTGCAACAAGTGAATATCTCCTAAATGGTGCACATTTAGGAGATATTCACTGTACAAGAACATACCTCCCAACATTTTGAGATGGGAATGAGGAACACCTACCAGCAAATGTATGTAGGCATAGGACACGCCCCCTGCCACACCCCCTTAAAGGAGAATTAACCCAAGAAAAAGGTTCATTAAATCCACAAGTGCTTTTTTTACCACTACTATTACTTTATATTGGCTTTTAAATGTACAAATGCAGCAATTTATAATTTGGATGAAAGATTTAGCACTGGGAAACACTTTTTGAAAGATAAAAAGTGCATTTTATATACAGCTATATGGATCAGACCAAAATGAGGGCCAAATGAGGAAGAAAGAGGGACATTGCTCAAAATCAGGGACAGTCCCTCGAAATCAGGGACAGTTGGGAGGTATGCAACTAAAAAAGTGGTGTTTACCAACGCTTTAAGGATGGAGGTGGGGTTTTCACAGCTACCCAAAACCAGAATAAACTTTTTCTTTTTGTCTTGCTGAAATGGTCCTTTATTAAAGAAGTTAGCAGTGTCATATGCTGCAGAAAGTTGACCAATCCTATAAGCACGCATTTTATTCACGCTTGGCGAGAACGCAGTTTCAATAAAGTTTTGTGATACCTTTTTTTTTTTTTTTTTTTCCCTCTCTGGTGACGCAATCAGAGTGTGCCGGATGTGTGATTTCAGAGCCCCCACGTGTCTGCTTAGGGAGGGTGATTGCGGACCGGAGTAGTCAGGTATGTTAAGAAATGTGTTGTTTTGGTTGCATAAACTTTAGCTTTCCGTATAGTGGTGAACTACAGATACCAGCGTGCCTAGCGACTTCATCTTAGTTTAATTTCTGCCCAGATTTCTGTCTCTCTAAAACTTCTGAACAGGCGAGGGTTTTTTTTTTTTTTTTTTAATTAAGTCTTGCTGAGTGTTGAATACTAACACAAAGCAAAGTGCACGGTCGGTATAGTAATCTGTGCCTGGTTATCCTAATCATAAAAATGTATGACCTGGGTGTGCAGGGCACCACTCTCTGGGGAGGAGAGATGAAGAAGACAATAAAAACCAAATATTGTAACTGAATAATATTTTTGACCCGTGTGCTAGCTAAATAATAAAAAAACAAAGAAAAACAACTTTTTTAAAAATTTATTTAAATAAAACAAGGGCCGGATCTCACCTCTTGCGGTGCAGCAAACACACTGCCCCCTACAAATGTGTGTGGGTGCCATTAGTTCTCTATTGGTACCCACACACATCTTGTATATGTAAGTGTGTTCCTGGCCAGCAAAACACATGGTGCTGCAGTACCATGCTGTTGAGCTTCACCTCAACACAGAAATGCAGCTGCTCAGGGCTATACCTATGCTGCAGCAAAAATGTTGCATTTGGCAGGTGGTAATTCAAAAGAATGGGGCCGTGCTGCAACTGCATGCGATGCACATGGTTGCAATGCGTTGGTTTACCATTTTGAGGGTTAAAGCAGGAGGTGAAGGGGGGTGATGTATCGCCTCTTCACCACCTGTCAAATGACCTCTGAAAAGTGATCCACTGCAAACTACTTTTCAGAGGGGCAGCGGCATAGCTTCACGTATAGACAAGTCCTAATGGAGGGGCACAGACGGCATTTAAACACCTGACAGATGTTCTAATACCAAGTGAACAAAAAAAAAAAAAATCACTCCCACAACCAATGCAATTTGGCTTTATTCAGAAAATCAAAAGCATTACAGGATGAGCACACAGGCAGGAGTGTAACAGGTACATGTTCCTCTCCTGCCTGTGTGCTCATCCTGTAATGCTTTTATTGATTTTCTGAATAAAGCCAAATTGCATTGTTTGTGGGAGTGCAGCCATCCGATTTATTTAACTTATTTTAATGTTCACTTCGATCTCTGCAGCAGTGACAGGGCGTGCAGCCTGCCTTTGCGGACCATACCACTTGGATTACAGCCTTGCCGGCACACCTGTGAGCAGCGGGACTTTGCTTCATGTTCTAATGCCAAAATTACATATGTACAATCAGCGCCACCTGTAAATGGATACTTTTGTGAACAAACCTGCTCAAATCTTCAAAAACGATACAATGACAGTCCAAATCAAAACATATAGAGTTTAAAGAGGAGGTCCGCCCACCGCTGCAAAAATTAAAAGCCAGCAGCTACACATACTGCAGCTGCTGACTTTTAATAATGGGACACTTACTTGTCCTGGAGTCCAGCGATGTTGGCATCACAGCTGATGGGGTGCTGCCGCCGCCATTGCCAGTAAGGGAACCCGGTAGTGAAGCATTATGGCTTCACACCAGGTCCCTACTGTGCATATGCGAGGCAGTGATCAAGGTGGTGTGCCGAAACGTGCCTGCTTCTGTATTTTTTTTTTTAACATGTGCCAATAAAAGTATTTACATTTGATATGGACATGGAGTTGCCGACCCTTCTCTCTTCTACCATTGTCTAAGTGTTGTTCGGACAACACAGTAGCCAGAGCACCCTATCGTGGCTTCCTTTGTGAGAGCGCTGCAATCCCTTGTCTACAATGTGCTCTCTTAGTGGCTCGGCAGCGGAGGGAAAGAGGAGGGTGTTGCTGACGTAATGCGCCGCGGCCTGGACTCCCGGAAGTGGGAATAGGGTACCTGTGAAAGACTGGTATCTGCTTCCCCCCCCCCCCCCCCCCTCCGAAAGTTGCAAATGTGGCACCGGTGGGGGGTGAGGAGACAAATGAGTGGACTTTCCACTTTTGGGTGGAACTCGACTTTAAGTACACAAATGACTATATCTTCTGTAGTGACAATTCTTCAGTTGCCGCTGTACACCTTTTAGTGATTTCACCGCACTAAAGTGACCAATAATGCTAATAATATGGTGCAGCGCTACTGAATTACACACCATTACACACTGAAATATTGTGTAATTGATATTGATATATATATATATATATGCACTGCTGTGCTCCTCTGCACTCTTCTTATACAAATAGACCTGTGCTGCCATCACCAGGTGAATTGTACGCTCATTTTACTCCTGTTAATCGTAGGCTTTTTTAATTACAACTCCCGCCAATCCCTCTGGGCTGGATGCCTTCCTTCCCTTCTGGGATCTAGTACTCCCTTCTCACCGAATATTTCTCATACGAATCACATGGTTTACCTATTATTACCTACTTTCATTTTTATTTTTATATTTTCCATATATATATTTGTTTATTCACATGGACACAGAAGTATTAACACAATATTTTAGTGTGTAATGGTTCGGTAGCACTGCACCATATTAGCAGTGTTCTAATACCACTTAACTGTATCCAGAACTAAAACATTGAAGAAGGGCAGCACAGTGCTTTATTGTACTTTATGAGGCATGTGTGGACCTCATGGTTCCTAGAGGGGATCCACATACACCTAATAATGACTTCCCTTACTGTATATGCACAGTAAGTTCTGCTTTCATCAAGGTAAAACAACCCCATCTCCCACTGACATGTTGTTAGGCTCCATTCACCTGGGCGTTTTGGGACCATGGTAGAATCGCTGCATTTCTGCCTGCTATCTCAAAACACACTACAATGGAAAACGTAGGTTCAGGTGCCATTATTTTTAATAATGCACCTAAAACTTGGTGCAGTTTTGCTGTGTTCAGCGGTTTGTGGCATATCACGTGAAGCTTGTAGCCCAAAAAGGAGCAGGAGCTTCTCTTGGGTAACTGGCCTCATGCAATGTGAGCTGCCGTGCGATAAATTGCGGCAAGACCGAACCATGTTTTAGGTGCTATTAAAAATAATGGCACCTGAATCTGTGTTTTGCCTAAGTAGTGCGTTTTGAGATCACAGGCAGAATCACAGCAAAAAATGCCCAGGTGTGAGTGGATTCTTAAAGTGATTGTAAAGGGTTTTTTTTTTTTTAAATAACAAACATGTTTGTATACTTGTTCTGTGCAAGGGTTTTGCACAGAGCACCCCTTATCCTCCTCTTCTGGGGTGCCCTGGCAGCGCTCCTGGCCCCTCCCCTTCATTGGGTGCCCCCCCCCCCCCCCGAGAGCCGCTTTCCATAGGGGCACTCGTGCCAGCACGCTCACAAGTCCCGCTGCTGTGTCCATTGACACAGACAGCAGGACTCGGCCCCGACCCCCTGCTCTCATGTCACTGGATTTGATTGACAGCGCTAGCCAATGGCTTCCGCTGCTATCTGTCCAGTGAGGACAGAGACAGCGGCTGGAGCCACTGGGCTCGTCGCTGAATCAAACAAGTTCAGGTAAGAAAAAGAGGGGGCTCTGGGGGCAGGTGCAGCACAGAAGATTTTTCACCTTAACCACTTGCTACCCATTCTGGCATTTCTCTCCTACATGTAAAAATCATTATTATTTTTTTTTTTTTGCTAGAAAATTACACAGAACCCCCAAACATATATATATATATATATATATATATATATATATATATATATATATATATATATATATATATATATATTTTTTAGCAGAGACCCTAGAGAATAAAATGGTGGTCGTCGCAACTTTTTATCTTGCACTGCATTTGCGCAGCAATTTTTCGAACGTGTTTTTTTTCTTTTTTTATTGCTCACACTCTAACGTTTGCGGTGATACTTCACGTGTGGTTTTAATGCCGTTTGCATATGTGGGCGTGACTTATGTATGCGTTCGCTTCTACACACTGGGACAGGGGCGCATAAAAAAAAAAAAAAAAATTGTTAGTTTTACTTTAAATTTTTCTAGTTTAATGCTTTCTTTGTTTTTTTTTTTTAATGTTTATTTTGGATCACTTTTATTCCCATTACAAGGAATATAAACATCCCTTGTAATAGGAATATGGCATGATGGGTCCTCTTTACAGGTCATACATTTTTTTAAGATGTAGAGGCCAGGCGTGATGTCATAACATCGCTCCCGGCCTCCGAATGATCATAGAGACTCCCGGGTACCATCTGGCCCATCGTAAATCTCTATGATCAACATCCAGCGGATCCCTTCTCCGGCTCACTGATCACACTGGTGAGTCAGTAGAAGCACCAGAGGGAGGGGGGGACGTCTGCTCCCACCGCCTGTAAGAACGATCCAGTGGCTGAACATCCGCTATGATTGTTCTTATGGTGCAGGGAATTTCCAGCTCTAAAAGAAGATATGAGTGATGCTTGTAGCTGCAGGCATCATTCAGATATCACCGCTCAAAGTCTGTAACGTCATATTACATTGGGCGGGCGGCAAGCAGTTAATGCATAGAATACATTAAAGTTATTGTAAGGGTCTATTTTTTTTTTTGTTTTTAAATAACAAACATATCATACTTGCCTCCACTGTGCAGATCGAGTGGCCCCGATCCTCGACTGCTGGGGTCCTTCGGCGGCTCCTCTTATCAGATAACCCCGTAGGAGAAGCGCTCTCCCGCGGGGTTACCTTGCGGGCGTGCTCCAGAGTCCAGCATTTGCGTCCATAGACATGAATGTCAGACTTGGCCCAGCCCCCCGCGTCATTGGATTGACAGCAGTGGGAGCCAATGGCTGTGCTGCCATCAATCTATCAAATTAAGAGCCGGGACCCCGTGCACAGAGGGAAAGCGCATTTCTGCCAAGTGAATGAAGGGGCTCAGGTAAGTAAAAGGGGGGGGGGGGTGGAGGGTTGGTCACTGACAGACGTTTTTGCACCTTAATGCATAGGATACATTAGGGTGAAAAAACACAAGCCCTTTAAGGTGAAAAACCTGGAGACTTTACAACCCCTTTAATGTTGACAGATGTTTAGTGCTTATAAGCGTCAACAATAGGCTACCAGCACTATGAAAAAAATACCTCCGGATATCTGAGTGTTCAGTCTAATGTTGACCATGCAAATTTGAATGCACGTGTTGGTTCCGCACGCCTTCGTAAAGGATGATCGCATCACACATGTGAGGTATAACAGCGAACGTTGGACTGAGCATTAATTCTAGCACTGAACCACTAACTCTAAACTGGTAACCTGTAAAGGCTTTAAAGCATCAGCTATAGTGACATTGCACAATTTTAAAGCATGCCATTTTCGGTATCTACCTACTTGGCATAACGCCATCTTTTATTTTTTCAAAAAAAGTGAAGCTTAAGTTTAATAAATTTTCATGCACACAAAGTGTATTTTTTCCTAAAGATTTGCGTTCGAAAAATGGCTGTGCAAAAACCGTATGATGCAAAAATAATTGCAAAACCCACCAATTTATTTTCTGTAGGGCCTCTGCTAAAAAAAAAATATATATATATATATATATATATATATATATATATATATATATATATATATTTGAGGGGGTTCTAAGTAATTTTTTAGAAAAAAATACAGAATTTTACTTGTAAACAAAAGGTGTCAGAAAAGGGCCTGGTCTTGAAGTGGTTAATGTGTCTGGCCAGCTTAATTCATCTCCCAGCTTTATGGGTGTCTGCTGAGGGAGGGTGATTGCAGATGTTATATATGTTAGGAAATATGTTATGTCTGTTGCATAAAATGTTAGCTTTCTGTATAGAGGTAAACTACAGCTACCAGCCTGCCAAGCATCTCCAACTTAGTTGGATTCTGCTCTCAAAAACGTCCCAACATAGTGAGGTGTTGTCCCGTTTCCCCCCCCCCCCCATAATAACGTAAAGCAAAGTGCCCCTGACTGCGGTTATAACCTTTCCCTACTTTAAAACTTAAAAAAATCCATTTTGGCTAATGTTTCTAATGAGTTTTTGTATTCAATATAATGCAGATTGGATGCAGCCTTTTCCATTTCATAGTGTTCACTCATTGAATTCACTGTTTTTCTGTTCAGGATGTCCCAAGGACGAGGAGGCTTTAATCGTGGAGGAGGTGGCAGTTGGGGTGGAAGAGGGGGAGGAGGAGGAGGACGCGGTGGAGGTGGCAGAGGGGGATTTGGAAGAGGCGGAGGTTTCGGTGGAGGACGTGGAGGTTTCGGTGGAGGACGTGGAGGTTTCGGTGGAGGACGTGGAGGTTTTAACAGAGGCTATGACCAAGGACCACCAGAGAGTGTTGTCGGTATGTTGTATTTTAAGTACAATAAACAAGCTGTTTTTCAGACAGAACTTGTGTCTAAAATATTGCTGGTAAAACCTGAGCTTTTTTAAATGTCTGTGAAAGGAGATCTTTTTACTGGCTGAATATTCTCTTTCCATCTGTGTGCAATTACTATGCCACTAATCATTTTCTTGTTGCAGAGGTTGGAGAGTTTGTGCATCCTTGTGAAGACGATGTTGTGTGTAAATGTACAACAGAAGAAAACAAAGTGCCTTATTTTAATGCCCCCATTTACCTTCAAAACAAAGAGCAGATAGGAAAAGTGGATGAAATATTTGGGCAGCTGAGAGACTTTGTATCCTTTTTACAATTTTTTTTTAATATATGAGAATAGAGAAAAAAGTATGTAGATTTCTAACAAAATGTGAGAGAAATGTTTTGTAAGCAGAAGAATATTTTTATATTTGTATCCATGATCAGTCCAGGCTGTATTTGAAGAAATATATATTGTCACCTTGCCTATGCCTTTGTAAAGGGCCTCCCCCGACCCTATTGTGCTCATCGAGCTGGGGTTCCCTTTCTACTTTTGCCCTCGTCGCAGCTGTCCCTAAAACCTGGCTCCTCCAGACATGGAGGGGCATGTGACAGTCCTTGGGACTAGCAGTGATTTTCTGCTGTGAAGCAGTGCTGAAAAAAGGGAGTATCGGGGCCCTTTTAGGCTTACCACCCATGTAACAATTGCATGTACAATCTCCTTTTGGGTCTACCAACAAGTATGTAGCACAGGGGCCTGCCTGATTGGATACAAATGAATTGGATAGATTAATAGGTCTTCATATTACATAGTTGTGATAGATCCAAGATTGATTGTATGGTCATATTAAACCATGTATATGGACCTTTACAAAGAAACCCTCCTTAGCCCTGTATGTTCAATGTGACAATGTTTCTCTGATTGATTATCATTAGTCACCCCCACAGCTGTCTGATTAGATGGCCTAGATATTAGTATAAATCCAGTGGTAACAATTTTAATGCCATCAACAGCGTTTGCCCACGTTTTTAACGTAAACGGTACGATACCTACGTATGTCTTCTGAAGTAGAAGTGATATTTGTTATACTCACTAACGTATTTATACCTTGGTGCTGAAAGCTGAACTCCAGGGAAAAGATATGCCCTTACAGTGGGGTTCTCCCTACACTGCAAGTGTTGCCTGCTCATTTATGCCTAGGGTACCCATAACAAGCACTATTTCTTTCCTCATTTGCCAGCTAGTGCTCAAATCTTCTCACTAATGCTCCAGCTTGCGGGCAGTCCCTCAGCTTCCTATCGTACAGTGCAGGGTTGTTGGCTATCTATTGTATATATTGACTTCACAGTGCCTGCAACCCATGAAAAGGCTGCAGGACCCAGTCTTGCAGTGTGGAGGGAGCCTGCGGGAGTGGTGAAACCGGTACATAAACATCTTTGTTATGGATACTCTAGGCATGAGTATCTAATCCTTGCAGTGTGTGTGTGTGTGTGTGTGTGTGTGTGTGTGTGTGTGTGTGTGTGTGGAGGGGGGGGGGGGGGGTGTTCACTGTAAGTATTTTTTTTTTTTTTTCTTTTCCACAGGGTTCAGCTTTAAATTTGCTTTGAATTCACATTTCTGTGTTCCTTAATGTTTTTTCAGTATTTTTCTGTAAAATTATCTGAAAACATGAAAGCATCATCATTTAAGAAACTGCAAAAGGTAATTTTATTCTTAGCTTTAAAATACTTTAACCACTTGACCTCTGGAAGCTTTTATCCCTTTCGTTGACCAGAGCATTTTTTTGCTATTTGGCACAGCTTTCCTTTGGTATTTTATCACCACTGGCTTTTTTTTCTCTTTTGCGATCTAAACAAAAAATGGAGAATTTGGGGCGGCGGCAATAATTTCTGCTTAAAAACATATCCAATAAAAATCTAATTTCTTCATGAATTTAGGCCAAAATTTATTCTGCTACATGTCTGGTTAAAAAACAAAAAACCCCATTAAGTGTATATTTGATTTGCATGAACGTTATAGCATCTGGTATAGATATTTGAGTTTATTTTTATACTAGTAATGGCGGTGGTTAGTGACTTATATTGGGACTGTGTTGGTGTGGCCGTCTATCTGACACTAACTGACTTTGACTGGGGGGGGGGGGGGGGGGTACACACACTGACGCTAAAACCGTGATCGGTGCTTATATTATTTACTGTCACTGTACTAATGACACTGGCTGCAAAGGGGTTAACATCTAGGGGCAATCAAGGGGTTAATTGTGTGCCTAATAATGTGTTATGTATGTTATGTGCTTTTACTAAGCGATCTTGTTTTTTTTTTTTTTTTTATCTTTTTGTTTTTTTTTTCGCTGCAGGGAATAAAAAATCAGCAAGATTGCCTGTCAGTATTCGGAGCTCCGTGTTTACAACACAGAACTCCCTTTCTTAAGACGGAGCGGATCAGCGGGTGCTGGCACCTGCAGATCGACTTGTAGTATAAATAATCACAGCTGAGGCGGTGTGCATGCGTGCCCCCTACCTGGAAGGGCTGGATCACATATCAGATACATGATCCAACACAGAGAGGCTGCTTTGCCATTGTACTTTTGTAAGTAAGGCAGTTGACAAGCTGTTAAAATCTGAATTTTTTTTTCACAATTTTTGGCAGCAAAAGCGTGCGCACGTGACCAGCAAGCATGGGAGCGCGTGCACGTGGCCTGGATGCCAGAAGCACTGGAGGAGGTGCCTGTCAGCTGTGCAGACTTATGGGGGCCTGGATTGAGAAGTAAACCAGCCTGGGTGCTCAGCTGCACAGGGCAGCATGCATGGTTTCAGTCTGTAGGTTAGTGTTACTAAACCCAGGACCCTGCATTCACTATATCTGGTCTCCCACAGTACATGGAAATGCAATTATTTTAGTAAATATAAACTGCTAAATCCCTTTTCTTATCGGCAGTATATAGCAGTCTTGTGACTATCAGTGTCCGGCTGAACACTGGTTAAAGCTTGTAGGAGGAGTTTTTATTCTCTGACTGAGGCTGCATGACCCCTGACTTTCTGTTTGGACTATACTGATTGACTCTGTTCTGATCACATGCAAACCCCCCTCTAAAAAAAAAAACCTTTAACAATACACACCAAACTGAGCATATGCAGCTTGCCCCCAAGGCTCTGTACTATTGTGAGATGGATTGTGAACTGTGGAAGTAGGGGAGGATGAGAGAAGATAGGATCAGAAAGCCTTTTTACACAATGCAGAGGCTTAACCCCTTAAGTTCCACAGGGAGTATAACAACCATGCTTTACTGCATATACAGATTCATTCTACTGTTTGGTAACATTTTAAGACCTCTAGGGGGAAGGACACTGGCTGCTAGGGGAAGCTGGGGACTGGCATATTTGAACTTTTGTCTCCAAGCTTTCTCCTAAGCTGGTTGAGATTGTGTTCTCCGGGCACAGGTCACAGTATTTGTCAGCAGACTTCCCATGTCCAACAGAAAGTGAAGAGGGGGGAGCATGGCTGGGAGGGGTGTTTTGTCCGCCTCCGTCAGGTCTAGAGGACACTGGACGGACTCCTGACTAAGTGGTTTCCCCTGAGGAGCCAGGTATGGCAGGTGGTTCAGAGCCCCTGCATTTATCTGGTCTGTGGCTACTGAAGGAATGTCTTATTGACGAACAGGACTTGGCGTCTGTATTGGAAGGTTTAGAGAACAAGCTGGTGGATAGGTTTGCTTCCTCGACACAGGGAGGAAAGTCAAGGGAGAGGCAGAGGAGGTAGAGCTCAAAGAGGGTCAGGTGCAGGACTCCACATCTGAGGAATCAGAACCTGAGGAAGTTGAGAGCCAGACTCTGTCATAGGCCCAGAAGACCCTTGTGGGTACTTGGCGGTCGTGGTGCGTTCTGATTTGGATTTGCCTCTGGCAGAGTCTGCGGCTCCAAAGTGTCCTCCACTGGGCTCATGACGACCTGTTGCGGGGTGCCCAGTCAATTCCTTTACACCACTACTTAGAGGAGGTATTTTTTTTCAAAATGGGCTCTTCCAAATAGGGTGTTTATTCCTCCCAAAAGGTTTGAACAACTTTATCCTATGAAAGGAAAGTTTGCTAAAAGATGGGTTACGCCCTCTACGAATGCTGCTGTATCTTGTCTTGTCTCAAGTTAGGACTTATCTCGATCTTTGCTTTGCAGTTGATGCTTTTGAAAGATTCTATTTATCAGATCTCGTGCATGGGGCTTTTAGCTATTCATATGCACGCTCAAGAGCTGGTCTGCGGAATTGCCCTGCAAAAAAATGTTGACAGGCTTTCCGTTCCACGGAGAATGTCTGGAGAAGAATTAGACTCTTATATTGAAAGATTTCAGGTGGAAAGTGTTCCATCAAGGAAAAAGGGCAGCGATGACTCGGTCGTCGGAAGCTTCCTTTGCGTAGGGATTTCTTCGGTCACAGGGTTCATCCGCTAAAGGAAAGCCTCAGGGTCATTTTCACAGGAAAAATTGGTCGCCTAAACCAGTGGTTCTCAACCCTGTCCTCCAAGTACCCACAACAGGCCATGTTTTGGGAATTTCTCTTAGATAAAATTAGAGGTTGTATTGGCTGATATTTGGTGTTTTTTATTGTGCTGATAAAAAAGGCCAATATCAGCAGACTTGCAAATGACTTCTGTAATAGAAGTAAATACAAGTTGCCTGAAATCTTCTGTGGAGATACTTCTCTTCTCCTCTGGGCAGCCTGCCAAATCTGATAAAAAGAACCTGAAGAGATACAATGTTTACACTTATGAATGGACTGAATTCTGTGTGTAGAAGCTCTCAGTTTAACCATTTAAAGACTAAATCTTTTCTGACATTTGTTGCTTACAAGTAAAAATCCTGTATTTTCTGCTAGAAAATCACTTAGAACCCCCAAACATTATATATATTTATTTTTTTTAGCAGAGACCCTAGGGAATAAAATAGCGGTTGTTGCAATATTTTGTCACACGGTATTTTTTGAAAAAATACACTAATAAATTTAAAAAAAAAACTAAGCAGTAAAGTTAGCCCATTTTTTTTTCCATCCAAACGTTTTGATTACCTGTTTTTGTGTATTTAATATTTAAGATATAGTTTTTTTTTTTTTTTAATTTTATTTTTTTAATCTAAATTCTACATACAAGTGAACTGATTGGAGGTTTGTTTTGTTTAATAAATGTTTAAATGTAAAAAATTTCTGTATCTCTTAAGGTTGCTTTCACACTGGAGCGGGCATGCGTTCACGGTAAAACGCTGCTAGTTTTAGCGGCGCTTTATCGTCATTTTAGCGCCGCTATTCGGCTGCTACCGGGGCTTATAACCCAGCTAGCAGCCGAGGAAGGGGTTAAATGCGCCCCTGAAGCGCCGCTGCCCAAACGCTTTGCAGGCGCTTCGGCAGTGGTGCACATTCATTTCAATGGGCAGAAGTGGTGGTATACACCGCTCCAAAGATGCTGCTTGCAGGACTTTTTTTTTTAACATCCTGCCAGCGCATCGCCTCAGTGTGAAAGCACTCGGGATATCACACTGAGACTGCAGGGGAGCCACTTTACAGGCGCTATTTTTAGCCCAAAAGCGCCTGAAAAACACCCCAGTGTGAAAGGGGTCTAACTGTTAGATTTTATGAGATGAAGGGGAAAAAAAAAAAAATCGGCCTAATATATCGGCCCAAAAAAATCTGCATCACATATCGGCCACCGCAATTTCTAAATATCGGCATCGGCCAGAGAAAAACCCACATCGGTCGACCTCTAGATAAAGTAGCTGTCCAAAATACCAAGCCTTTGACTCTGTTTTAAAGCACCTGTGCAAGATAAAGGAAAACCTGCAAGCATGGCCTGTTGGGGGTACTTGAGGACAGGGTTGAGAACCACTGCCCTAAACCAACAAAGTCAGATTCCAAGTCTGCCCCCTTATGAGGGTGTACCCCTGCGCATTCGGGTAGGGGATGTTGGCTGGAGTTTGCAGAAGCATGGTCAAGGGAAATACTGGACTTTTGGGTTCGAGAGGTAGTGTTCTAGGAATTCTTGCCTCCGTATTTCATGCGTTCAAATGTCTCTGCAAATCCGTAGAAGAGATCTGTTTTTTCAAGCTCTTAAAGTGGAGTTCCACCCAAAAATGGAACTTCCTCATTAAGCACTCGTGACCCCCTAACATGCCACATTTGGCATGTAATTTTTTTTTTTTTTTTTTTGAGTGGGGAGGAGCGGGTACCTGGTTTTGAGAGGTACTCGGCTCCCACTTCCTCGCCTGGTGCCGAGCGAAAGTTCACCCCCCCCTCCCTGCAATCTTCTGGGGCACTTTGAAGGTCCCAGAAGATTGCCTGGTCATTGAAGACAGTGCGACCCACAGGTCTTTACAAAGGTTCTGGGTCTCTTAAGAATCCAGGGAGTGTCCATTCTGGGATATTTGGACAACCTGGTGATCAGGGAACAGTGGTTCCTGCAGTATAATGTGGACCTCATGGTTCAGACATTGGAGAGGTTTGGTTGGATTCTCAACCATTGGAAGTCAGTGTTACTTCCAACCTAGGGACTGGAATATTTGGGCCTAATCTGGGATGCTGTTCAGGCAAGGGGTTTCCTTCCCCCAGAGAAATGTGTGTCCCCAAGAGGGCAGATTGCTTCACTCAAGGAAATGGGGAATCCCTCAATTTGTTTTTGTATGAGGGGAAGATGGTGGCCTCATTCGAGGCAGTGCCTTTCACTCGATTTCACTCCAGGCCTCTGTAGCTAAATGTTCTGTCAGCTTGGGGCAGGAGATCTCAGCCTTTGGACTCATGGATGCATCTACTTCCCATTATCCGGCGGTCACTGCAGTGGTGGATGTTGCCACGGACATTGGCAATAAGGGAATCGTTTTTTCCTTTTTTTGGAAAGTAGTCTCGACAGATGCCAGTCTGTTTAGGATGGGGAGGTGTGTTGGATCATTTTTATGTACATGGAATGTGATCCCCACAGGAAAGATTATTACTCATCAATGTGTTGGAGATATGGACAGTTAGCTTGGTGCTGCTACATTGAACCAATTTGTTCAATGGTTTTCTGGTAAGAATACAATCCGACAATGCCACAGTCATGGCATATGTCAATCATCAAGGAGGCACCAGGAGTTGGGCAGCTCAGGAAGAGGTCGATCTCATTCTGTCTTGGGCAGAGGTTGAATTTGGTTTTGTCAGTCCTGCAGAAGGCTCCTTTTGAACCTATTGAGGATATTCCTTTGGTGCTTTTAAACCAGGAAAGTGGTTTTCCTGGTTGCTATTACTTCAGCAAGGAGGGTGTCTGAGCTGCGTGCTCTTTCCTGTAGAGAGCCATTTCTGGTACTCCATAAGGAAAAGGTGGTTATTCGTCCTGTTGAGTCCTTTTTGCCAAAGGTGGTATTGTCTTTTCATGGAATCAGGATATTATTTTGCTGCTTTTTTTTTTTTTTTTTTTTTTTTTTTTTTTCTTCCCAGGCCTTGAGTTTTTAGGGAACAAGGTTCTTCTCACATTGGATATGGTATGAGCCATAAGGGTGTATTTGAAATCATCTGCCGCAATTAGGCAGTCAGATTCATGGTTAGTTCTTCCAGAAAGTTTTAGAAAGGGTCAGTCGACTATTTCATA